>CAMQGK010000604.1:9433578-12294118 GCA_947000775.1 Pterois miles
TAACGCGTCATCTCGTCGTGGTACAACACATGCGCAATAAAATCTGGTCGTCAGCCGCCGAAACTGAACCAATCGCAACGCATGACTGCAGCTTCAGTTACACTGCGCATGTGCTAAACCCCATACACCAAGACCCGGATCCAACGTGTCCTTTGTGGCCCAGTGTTCTTCCGTCGGCCTTGCAGTCGAGAAAACACAAGGTCGTCGTCGTGGTAGTAGCAGTTAGCCGCCGACATGATGTCTCTTGCTGCCCGGTCAGGGGCTTTTTCCCCTTACATGCAGGCTACAGCTGCTGCCGTCGCGGGTCCCCTGAAAGCTCTGGTACCCGGTGCTGTTGTAAAGACAGAAAAGATTTTGTTGAACCCGAAAAAAAAGTTCCTCTGCCGCGAATCGCTCAGCGGTCAAAGCCCAAAGATGGGGCCTGCTGTGACAGTTGGCATCAATGGTAAGTATGTCACAGACTAGCGTTACTACTAGCTGCCCAAGTCAACTTTCTGTTGACTAATATTCGCACTGAACGTTAACGTTAAAACATGCGCTGTGAGTATGTTGCAAATTGATGTCCATTCACAAGTATTACTACTGATAATATCAATACGAGTTAATGAGTTGGTCGTAACGTTAGTTAGCTTAGCTAACGTTAGTAGCATGTTCTTCCAGGTTGTTAGCTAGCATCCTGTTAGCGCAGGTGGCTAAAGAGCGGACTACAACTGATGTCATCAGAGTTACACTGCTGTCTCAGCCAGCTGATGAGTTTGTGCAATGGCTCTGATCGATGTTTCCATCTTCTCAGCTTCAAAATGGCTTGCTTTGCTCCTATAGACATCTCTCTGGTCGGCTTTTGCACCTTTTTAATTATAAATGCAGTCTGCGCAGGCAAAACCCCAAAGCTTAAACTGAGAGTCAACATTCAGTGCTATTTATTGTTTGGATAATCAGTGTAATTGACACACCTGGGCAACAAAAAACACCTGTCAGTCACATGTTCCAGTAATTTTGCTCACTTGAGAAGTAGGTGGGTTCAAACAAATGGTGCTATTTTCTAAGTTGTGTTACAGATCTAAATGTAAATACCTGGAAATAGAAACTGAAATCTTGATCTCTTGTCTCATATTCGTCTTTTGATGTCAAACCCAAATGTTTTCAGTGTTCAGCGAAAATAAAGGAATTGCCCTCACTGTGCCAGTAGTTGTAGAGGGGAATGTATGTACTGTAAACGCAAGTCCATTACAATTTACCATGATACATTTTAGATTCTTATGGATAGTTTTCATGTTTGACATATTTGCAATGCATGTAGATGCTAACAGATGCTGTTTGGCTGTCATCACTTATTTTAAATGTGTCATTAACGAGGATTTATATTGATTTGCTCTGACGACCTGGTGATTATAAAATGAATGAAGACAGTCATACAAATGAAATGCATCATTAAAATGAATTTGAAGTTGATAAATAGCCAATAAATCCACACATTTCTATACTTTGACAAGTGATGAGAAACAGAAATGTGAGCTGCTCCAACACAAATAGACCAGCACACTGTGCAACTGGAGTGGCAGCAGCCATGAAGCAGCCAAATCCTGTGTACGCCGGCCTTTACGGCTCACTCTGATTAGTCTCTGCATTCTAATTGATGGCCTGTTGGTTTCTGTCTACAGGCTGTGCAGGAGTCCGATTTGCCCACACAGACATTAGGGTACCAGACTTCTCTGACTACAGGCGCCCAGAGGTGCTTGACCCCAACAAGTCTTCCCAGGACAGCAGTGAATCCAGAAGAACCTTCTCGTACCTGGTCACCGGCGCCACAACCGTGGTGGGCGTCTATGCCGCCAAAACGGTTGTCACTCAGTTTGTTTCTTCCATGAGTGCCTCCGCTGACGTCCTGGCCCTTTCAAAGATCGAAATCAAGCTGAGCGACATCCCTGAAGGCAAGAACATGACCTTCAAGTGGAGAGGCAAACCGCTGTTCGTCCGTCACCGCACAGAAAAGGAGATCAGTGCAGAAGCTGGTGTGAACATGGCAGAGCTGCGCGACCCTCAGCACGACAAGGACAGGGTCATCAACCCCAGCTGGGTGATCGTCCTCGGGGTGTGCACACATCTGGGCTGCGTGCCCATCGCCAACGCTGGCGACTTCGGAGGTTACTACTGCCCCTGCCACGGTTCGCATTATGACGCCTCGGGTCGCATCAGGAAAGGCCCCGCCCCCCTCAACCTGGAGGTTCCGTACTACGAGTTTCCAGACGACGACACTGTGATTGTTGGATAGATAACACTCCTCAGACTGAGCTCTCGTAGTAAAACACGATACATCTGCTCAGTATAGCGATGATTTAGAGGTGGAATATTGCTCTGCACACCTGTAACAACTGGTTCTTGTGGAATTTTTTTGTTCTCTGCAGTGTCTTTAAATCAGCATCACAATTTCCCCAAACATGACAGATGATGATAATGTAGTCACCAGGGGTGTGATGATATATCGTGCTATGGAAAAACTGTATTGTGATATTCTGGCTCAATGTCCAACTCGCAGCACTATCAGATTGGTTGCATGTCATCAGCAATACCTAATTAACACTGAGGATTACCATCCTTCAGGTGGGCAAACACAGACACAGCCCTGAGCTGCTCTGTGAGCTGAGCTGTGTTCTCTCCTCTATACAATATTGTAGAAATTGTAATAAATCTGCTGAAGTTGCAAAATCACCAGTCTGTTTATATAATGACAAGCATGCCCAGTTTCCCAGTTACACCGCTGGAAATGTCCGAGTAATGTACGTTGTTGCAGTGACATACAGTCAGCTATGAGATAATAGTGTTTATTTATGTAGTTTTAGTTATGAGTCATGTTGGTGGCAGTGCAACTTAAACTTGTAGCTGATTTACAAATGTAACATTACTCACCCATAAGAGTTGGTGTTTTTACATGTTGAGTGTAAGCTAATGTAGAGCATTGTAGATCTAACGAATACAGTAATGAATGTGAAGTTCATTTGTTGATCTATAATTTAGTAGGTGACTAACAAAATAATTCATCGGCTCTAACATTATTACTTACGCGTCACTTACCAGGCTGGTCCTCTCAGTCTCAATCAGGACTAACTAACCTTACGGAGTCTGTCCTGAAGCAGCTCTGACTGCACATATTGTCGTTATTGACTTAAGATGCAGTTAATTCATTTAACTTATTTAAATCTGAAGGAATCACTGAGGACATGCCTTCATTTTCAATGATGTCTAGAGTAAAATTAAAACAATAAATAAACAAAAATAATTCAGAAAACAGACAACAAACAAAGCACAGTTAAATACAGTTACATTAAAGAGTAGAATGGCTCGTTAACATCAAAAATGTAACTATAGGACAAACATCAGCATTGTTTTGCATTTTGTGTCTTGAATAAAAGGCTACTTTTAGTCATTTTCATTCAAGTTTTGTTAAAGTTATTGTTATATTGTATCAAGATTGTGAACCAAATATTGTGTATCATGGTGAGCTGAGTGTATCATCACACCCCTAGCAGTCACTTTACACAATGACAGCAAGCTGTTTTTAAATGCAGATCATATGGTGTCAGAGCTGAATCGGTGAACACTTCCTGTCACAACACATCCTCGATTCTCGTCTCGGCCCCGAATGACATTTGAACGTGAAATAGAAACACCTACTTATTGTATTAAGTTTCAGTCCATCTGAATAGCAAAGAACAAATGTGTTGCAGGCAGGTTAATAAAGAACTCTATTTTATTTGACAACCTCGATTCAGCGTTCAGCCTCTCTTTGCTTAAATTATGCCATTTGATTGTGATTTAATTGTTGAGGACATGAACCATTGAACCTGAAGTCATGTTGCCATGCTGAGGTTGTGGGTCTGAGTCAAACTGAGATGTAAAAAGTACAGAGGTGAGAACTGGAAATTGAGCTTTATTTTGCAGGATGTCTTGATAAAAATATAGAATAACATAACTGATTGTTAATGAACAGCATTCACACTAAGAAGTAATACACAGAGGTTTGACTGTAAAGAGTGAGAAGGTAGACAAGTCTTATATTAATTACTGTACATGTCATAACTGTCACATAGCATCTGCATTTCTGTGGAAAACTGATGTATTTTGAAGATAAATGCATCAATCTGGTGCACTTTGGGAGCACAATTGAGAGGCTGCAGCTATCTTTGCGCTCTTGTAGACCATTTTGTGCTTTAGTAAACTATTTAATCACAGTTGTATATACTGAACAAAAATATAAACGCAACACTTGTTTTTGCTCCCATTTTTATGCACTGAATTCAAAGACCTAAGACTTTGTCTATGTACTCAAAAGGCCTGTTTCTCAAATATTGTTCACAGATTTGTCTAAATCTGTGTTAGTGACTAGTTAGTTAGTCACTTCTCCTTTGCCAAAATAATCCAACCACCACACAGGTGGTAAATACATGTTCCTGATGTAATAGCAAGTCATAATTTGCACGTAAACCTTGAGTAAGGGCTAAATGTACAGCGAGTCGCTCATTGTTGTGGAATAAACCCTGACAGGGTGATGCAGCACCCCAATGCAAAGCAGTGACCCACTACCTAAAAATGATCCCGCTTATTACACAGCTACTTAACTAATATCTTTAATTCAGTTTTCACTGGTAATCTTGAATAAACAGGTCAGCGAGGCCCTATTGAAACTGCTCTGTTTATTAAGGCACGACCACTGACAACATCAGGCCGCGAGGACCCTACTGAAACTGAAGGAATTAATATCATTGGGCCCCGAGCACCGACCGGAGGTCAGCGAGGCCCTATTAAAATTGCTCCGTTTATTATTTTTAGGGCCGGAGCAATTATGAAAGGGGGCATGGTTAATGTGTAGAGGGGTGGGGATAACCACACCAATGGAGCGGGGACTCTCTGCTGAGTGATATGACACCTCCCACAAGAGTCTACGACAAACAGTTCATAAGTTATGAAACGGGGCATGGCTAATTATAGGGGTGGGATAACATAATTAACCACGTCCCCTCACATAACTCATGAGCCATTTGTCGTAGGGAAGTGTTAACTCACTCAGCAGAGCAGAGGGAATATGCCTGAATTACTTAAATGATCGTCAAAATATTTTTCTTTTTTTGTTTTTAAATTTCTGTCAATCAACTAATTGATTAACGGACTAATCTTTCCAGCTGTGCTTCAACTGTTGGGTTTAATTTATAACAAAACCTATTTTACAAGTTCTTTATATTATTTGGTGTAGAGTACAAGTGCTTAAAATTTGTACTTGAGTACAGTGCTTGAGTAAATGTACACCAGATCCAACATCAGATACAAATGCATCCTCCTCATTCCTTCAGTGACACAGAGGCTATTTACCTTTCCACACCTCTGCCATAAAAGTAAAGCCGTTTACCTACCAAATGCTAACGGTGTGTGTGACCGATGAGTCACTTACCCTCATTAACAGAAAAGACAAGGTTACTGCCAGGCTGTCTAAACAGTAACTAAGCAACAGGGTGAAAGACCTGAATTTCAGCAGTCTGGACTTTGTATTAAAGGCTGCATGGTTCCTTTATGAAAGTGCGTCTCTCTCGAATATCACATGTACATGGTACAAATGCATGAAAAGTCTGATGAAGATTTAGAGGACAGAAATGTCGCCGTTGTTCCTGAGACCACTTTACAACTTGTCCTCCAGTCAGACAACAATAAGCACGTAATGTCATATCCAGTAGAATCTATGGGCTGACTGTGGCAGTCGGTGATGGTCAGCGCTGCAGGCTCCTCCTCATGAACTTTGGAAAGCCTCTGTTTTTGCATTTTTCTGTTTGCTGTCCAGTCAGACTTCCCTCCGTCTCATCTCAGCCACAGACAGAATATCATAGAGGTGAGTGCTCTAACTACAGTAACATATGTCTTTTGTGAATTCGTGGTAGTACATAAGAAATTAAAATGAGTTTAAATTAGTATGTGGTTGATAAATAATACTGACTTTCTATTTTCTATACTTTTTGTAAAGCTGCACTGGTACAGGAGATTTTTGTGGAGGGTGAAGTGGTTTCAGTCACAGCTTACTACCTGGTGCTCACTACCTGTGTGGGTGATTTGCAGATGAGTCTCAGCAGATAATTAATTATCTATGGTTTGCTATTGCCTCACACTCTCAACACAGTGTGCAGTTTATGCTTATGGTGTTTTATGGTGTTCTATGCTCTTGCATGGTAAATGATATTATGTTATACAGTATGACAATATGGTAAAGCGTTGTACAGCATTTTGGAGGGATGTTTAATGCAGTATGTTAGTGAGTGTGATGTGTCCACTGTTTTCATCTAGTAATAGTAGGGGTGTGACGACGCACTAGGCTCACAATACGATACACAATATTGGGTTCACAGTCTCCATATGATACGATATTATAGCAATAATTTTAGCAAAACCTGAATGATGACTGAAACGTAGCCGTTATGTTAACCAGCTATTGTGCTCTTTAATGTAACAGTATTTAATTGTGTTCTATTTATGTCTGTTTGTTTTCTTAATTATTTTTGTGTGTATTTATTCAGTGTTAATTTTACACTGGACATCGTTGAAAATGAACGCATGTCCTCGATGATTCCTCCAGATTTCAATAAAAGTAACTCATTAACGTTAGTTAGTGTTCCTGGTTCAGACTGGGAGGACCAGCCTGTAAGAAATAATGTTAGGGATGATAAGATAAGATAAGATATTCCTTTATTAGTCCCACAGTGGAGAAATTTACAATCATCAATTATGGATCAACAAATTAACTAGTTCATCATATTCAAGTTAGCGCTACAACGCTATATATGATTGTTTACATGAACACATGTTCATGTAAAAACTCATACGGGTGAGTAATGTTACGTTCTGACACTGACAGTAGCATATTTAAATTAATTAATTAGTTTTTCTCTTGACGAGGCATATCATCACATTTTTATATCGCAAAATATATCATTGAAATATATCAAAATATATCACAATATATCACCACACCCCTAAGTAATACACTGGTTTATTGAAGGGAAACATGTTATGCTTACCCTTGTTGTCCTCATTGCTGTAGTACTTTAGGAGTGACACTGGAGTGATTGCAGTAAGTTGATTTTAATAACTACATTGTCAGGTATGTTTTACATTTAACACACTGTTAAAGTGTAAAAAATTAATTTGCTCGTTAAATGTTTGTTGTCAGGTTGTACAGAAATTCTGCTGGTCTGGCAGAAAGGTAACAGCTAAGCCAATCCAAAAGTTTTGGATTAAACAAAAACTCACAAGGATGAAACACTAGACACAAGAAGCGACAACAAATTGACAATTAAACAGGAGAAACATACAGGCTGCAGTTGAAATGTCCAAAAATTGCATCCTAATGTCTGTTCCTAACCACTTCTCCTGGACCACAATGGAAAACGTCATGAGGACTCAGGAAAAGACAGCCGTGGCGTTGCGTGCTCACGTGTCAGGTGTTCACTGCAGCTGCATATCTGCTGTGTTACTGCTGCTGCTGCTGCCAGCCCTTTCTTTCTACATAGAGTTTGCATTTCATAATGGCCATTTCATTTCATTATGAATGCCATATTTATTTTACACAGGAAAAGGTTAATAAGCATGTGGTAATTTGTAAATAACTGTAATAATCCACAATAAAAACCCTGTACTTTATTCATCCATGGAGCTGCACATATTTCAGAATAAAAGCCTCATGTTAACAAAAGAAGGAAATCTGTCCACATGAAAACAACAGTGCCATTACACTAGGCTCTGTAAGCATTATGTGAGAGCAGATGTTATTGAAGTTGTTCTGGCGTGATGATTAAACTGTAATAGGTTTGTTCCAGATGAAGCTCAGAATATATCACTGACGATCGGTGCACAATGCATGCTGATTAGATTTGTGTCTGACTTGATCCGGACCTGCTCTGACTCTAGGAACAGAAGCAGACCGTGACTGTTTGTATTCTCATGTTAAAGTTTGCTGGATAACAATTTCACATATCAATAATAATAATAATAATAATAAAATGCAAGATGAAAACAGCACAAACTAAGACAAATGCTAAAAAGTAGGGAAATTAAAAAAGCAGAAACGACAACAAATAAAGGAGAGATCTAAAAGCAAATCAAGCAAATAACTGTTATTACTGTGTCGAGGTCCAGTACTGAGGATGAATGAGCTAGCGGGCTAGGTGGTAAAGTAGTCGGGCTGCAGTGTTTAATCCTTACTCTGTCTGGTTCAGTGTGGTTAGGTTGATGAGGTAGTGCGTCAGCGCATACATTCATCGGGCTCCACCATTAGGAAATATCAGCCCAATAACCCCACTTTCCTCAAGTCACTATTTTTAAAGAAAACTATTAAATTACGGTGATTGATTTCTATTAACATTGCTCCATCCTCTTTTAGATATGTTTGATACCTGGGTCTTATTGTTCCTTCCCCTGTTAGGTAAGTACATGGATCATTCAGGCACATTTAGAACAGGGTTACATTTAACAACAATGAATCTAAACCTGTCTCAACACCTGCAGGGGCAAGGGCTTTCATGGTCTACAACACCCAGTGCAGCCTGTGTCTAGAGGAATCAGCAGCTACAGGTGAAGTCCTGCTGAAGAGCTGCAACCTGGACTCACAGTCTCAGCAGTGGATCTGGATTGATCGGGGCATGCTGATGTGTGTTGAGTCGTCCAGATGTTTGTCAGCCCTGCAGAGGGAGCCTGTCCGGACTCGGTCCTGCTGGGGGTCAGACGTGATGTGGGACTGTGACCGGGGCAGACTGATCAGCAGGAACACCTCAATGCTGCTGTCAACAGATGGCTCGCGTCTTATTCTCACACATGACAGTAAAGAGTCAAAGTGGAGATCTCTGGATGAGGGGGACGTCTGTCAGGAAAAGCTCAGTAAGTCAGTAAGGATAAAATGAACAGAAAGATTTGGATATTTGTATCGGCAGGCATTGGATTTCAGTTTGATGTCTATATTCCACATTTGTATCAAAGCCACCATCCAGAGTATTTTGCCATTTCTATTTTATTTCATATTTATTTGGGTCATTTCCTGCTGAAGTTAATGAACTTAGTCAGCCTTAGCCACACTGCCAAAAGACTTTTGACAAATGATTAAAATTTGTGCTCAAAATGAAATAAAGATGGATGTTGGTAAAATGGGAATATGACCTATGACTACAGTAGAAGCTGCAGGTCAAAGGTCATCTTCCAAGCTGGAGGTGATCCTTTGTGTCTGAGCAACAGTCAGTTTGACTTTCCAGTTCGTTAGCTCATGAGGTGTAATTAACTTGTCCAACTTGTTGCTTAGCTAACTGAGGGTTTTCATTTTATTTGTTATTTCCATCCACCTGATTTTAGTGTGTTAGTTTCACCATGGTATTTGTGTGTGTAGTGAACCAGTGCGGTCAACGCAGTGAATTACATAAAATCCCAGTGATCCCAGTTAAATCCCACTTGCATCTCCTCCTGCTGGAGGTAATTAAACAGAAAGCAGTCAGTGCCTGTTTTGGAGGGTTGTTGTCCTCTAACAGGTCCAGATGATGGGGAGCACACAAATTTCAGCCCAACAGAAAACCAGAGAAAAGTCCCGTTAGAGAAATGAATCACAGTGCAGCCCAGTGTGGTGTCGCTGCTGGAGCTGAGGCAAGAGCAGGCGGTGCTGGTCGACCATGCACTACTAAAACGTTCCCCAAACTGCATTTCAAACGGTGGACCCAGGCAACATGTGTATCAGCTGTCGCTGGCGTGCAGTGTTGCGGCTCCTCAGCCACTAGGAGTCGGTGTGTTGAGATAATTGTGGTCTCATTTGTGGGCTGATTAACAGTAAATTCATCCAAACTGAATTGAAAAACGAAAAAAAGCAATTTGGTTGCGATGGTGATGAATTACATCTATTATTAACCACACAAAAATAACTTAAGCTTGGACTTTGACCAGTGGTAAAAGTTGGTAATTTACTTATTGTTAGTATAATATTGAAATAATATTGACAGATACTGTTGCATTTACATGTGTATGACGTATAATAATCAGAAAATTGATTGAGTTGAACAAAAGACATTATTTGGTAAAAAACTGATGATAATAAAAGGTAAATTAGGTGTTTGTATGTTATGTGTCATATGGTCTGTAACAAACAGTGCTGCTATGTGTGTGTTCATCCTTCCTCCAGGATCCAGGAGGGCATCTGATGAGCCAGACGAGTTTGAGGCTGCAGAGGAGCAGACGGGCGAGCTGGCCGCCATGACAGAGGAACAGAGAGAATTCCTCCGCTGGTACTATCGCACCGAGGACCGTAAGATGCCCTTAAAACGTTTCACCAAATGAAAAAGTAGTGTCAGAAACCCTTCTCTTCACTCCAAACCAGTGCTCGAAGTGGGCCGGTATGCAGCAGTTCTGATCTTCTGCTCTTTATTATACAGTACATTACAGGCCTACTGCCTATAATAATATGTAAATATAGCAATAAAACTGATTATGACTGACAGTTTAACATGCTTAAAGAAGAAGAAGTCATAAGTGATAGCGGATACTGTCTGATACACACGCCAGCATGAGATAGGAGAGTACCGGCACTTATTTATTTTCCACCTCAAGCACTGCTCCAGATTGTTGTGAATGATGTAGCTCCTGAGCAATGGAGCAATGGGAGCAGCTGCACCCCCACAGTTATGGCAAAGGCAGACTGGACAAATCAGCAGCGTGGGGTTGCTGCCTCGCAGAACTTCTGCATGTCGCTGTGTGGTGCGCACTCTGGCAGCGTCGCTGCTGCTGCTGCTGCTACAGCTGCTGTCAGCCCTTTCTTTCTGTATAGAGTTTGACATTCATAATGGCCATATCATTTCCTTATAAATATAAATGTCATTTTAGACAGGAAAAGGTTAATAAGTGTGTGGTTATTTGTAAATAATATTAATAATCCACAATTAAAACCCTGTACTCTATCCATTCATGGAGGCGTGCAAGTCATTGCATTTCTACAACATTGTCCTGTAAATATTTCAGGATGAAATCTTCATGTTAACAAATTAATTAATTCTATCGACGGGGAAAAAAATGCATGAGGGCTTTTATTTTGAAACAGAAGCAGGAAGCATTGATTTAAAAAAATCTTTATTTTTTTCATGTCACTGAAACTGTGGTAATGTTGCTGGTATGATGTATATACATGTCAAATACTTTCACAAGATCACTTTCACTGCCTGGCGTTGCTGTGAACTGTGAACGGCTTGCGGTAAAAATTGGTGAGACCTCAAATCTCTAGAAGAAGCCAAACCATGCTGCCTGGGCTGAGCTTAGTTTGGATAAAAAAATCGTTATTCTATTATACTGGCTTTCATATGTAGTTGACTATATGAATTAAAAATGACATTTCCTGTCCTTACAACAGATGGGCCCCCCTGTTGACTGTAAACTGGGGTGGACCGTCCACTGTTGGAAACCCACTCAACCAATCCTGAAACACAGACCCTGTCTCGTTTACCATGCTTTGTGGGTGTGACTCTTTTGCCGTGTAATCAGCCAATTTTAGGATTAAATTTTCTACGAGAGCACAAAGTCCTTCATACATCTAGCCTCTTAATTTTGCTCTCAACATGCACCAGATTGATGCATTTAAAAGTGCCATTGATAACATTCAATAGCATTCGACCATAAAATGCCAGCTGTAAATACTAGCATAAAGAATCTACAGTAAATTGTAAACACAGAATAACCCAGTACATACATTAGCAAGTGTGCAATAACATACTATATATTATACATAGCAAAGTGTGCAAGATACGATATTTTCTTTTTTAATAAAAAACAACTGAGGTGGTAAATGTGTAAATGTAGATGTGCAAAATTCAACATGTGCATATGCACGTACGTGTTACATAACATATTACAGACTAAAGCAGGACGACATGGTTGAGACAGAAACTAAAGCTGTGAGTTCTCTGTTAGACAAAAGTGAGATGTTGCTTTAGGCAGGAAAGATTTCCTGTATCAGTCCTTGAGACAGCAAAGCTGAATCAGTCTGTTGGAGAGAGAGCTGCATTGTCCAGTAGGGGTGGAGAGGTGTCGCGCTCCTCTTCCCCTGTCCCACTGCATTCACTTTCACAACAAGTGGTTACCAGTTTGTTGCACAACTTGCTTATTTTGTGGTCAAGAGGGTTGGTCGTGGTGATGAAGCATTTTGCAACATTTAACTACTGTATAGTAGTATAGTATCGTAGTATATATTTTGCAAAGTACTATATGAATATCATTATGTGAGCAGCTGCATGTTTACCAGTGTTCCTCCTGTTGCAGCAACCACATGGAAGTTTGTGCTGCTGGGACTGGCCCTCATCTGCCTTCTTGTTGGTTTTCTGCTGCTGGGAATGGGAGCCATGGCCAACAAGTATGAGTTATACAATGTCATTTTTATGGCAGCACTTGTATAATATTGATATTTGAAAAGTAAGCAATAAGTAAGAGTTCTCTGTCTTTTTTCCCTCAGAAACAGAAAGAAGATTGCCCAGTACAAGGCAGCAGCCATTGTGGCTCAGAAAGGTGAGGAGCTGCGGAGCGTTTCGCTCCTCAGAGATGACAGCAGCAGCAAACCATCACCATTACTTGACAGGCTGGCGCAGGGTAACAAACCCTCCCCACCTACTGGGGAGGTGAGTGACCTCAAAGCAGGAAACATAGTGGTCACATGGAAAGACGGCAACACCTCCTGCCTGTACTCCCATCCTGCAGCAGAGGAGGAGAAACAGGAGGAGGTCTCAGCTGATGAAGTAGTGAAGATGATGGAGTGAAGAGTTCACCTTCCAGCCTGAAACACACTGTTTGACTCTTGTAACCAGCTTCCATCATATATGGTTTAAGCCACCCGCAGGATGCAATATGTACAACTTTGATGCACCATGCATTACATGTGTAAAAGCTGCTGTCTCCCTACATTCACAGCAGGCAGTCCAACAGATGAATCAGTCCCTGAAAATGTTATGAAAAGGTTTATAGATTTAACATATATGTGACATGAGGAAGCTTATTTCTTGGGCTAATAAAAATAAATAATACTAATGCTAATAAAATTCTCCTACATGATTAACTGTATATTTGTTTTTAAAAATGTATTACAGAGGCTTTGTTTATATTATACCTTATTGGGGGCTGTACAGTGTGCAGTGGTTAGCACTCTCGCTTCACAGCAAGAGGGTCGTAGGTTCGAATCCGGCTTGGGACTCTTCTGTGTGGAGTTTGCATGTTCTCCCCGTGTAAGCGTGGGTTTTCTCCGGGTACTCCAGCTTCCTCCCACAGTCCAAAGACATGCAGCTTAGGTTAGTTGATGACTTTAAATTGCTTGTAGGTGTGGATGTGAGCTTGAATGGTTGTCTGTCTATATGTTGTCTGTCTTTATGTGCCCTGCGATGGACTGGCGACCTGTCCAGGGTGAACCCCGCCTTCGCCCAATGCCAGCTGGGATCGGCTCCAGCCCCCCGTGACCCCTAACGGGATAAGCGGTTGGAGATGGATGTATATACCTCATTGGTGGTGTAGTTTTGTTAGGACTGCTGCTGTAATAGGACATTAGCCCCGCCCCCTCTCTACATCTACACACTGGTGATCAGGCCAATAGTTCACTAGTTAGCCAATTGTTCAGATAGCTGATAAAAAATGCTAAAATGGTTCGCCAGATGTACTTGGGCAGTTATTAAAGCTACAGTGGGTAGAAATGGCGCAAACTTGATTTAAAGAAGTTATTTGACAATTTGACAGTTTAAATGAACTGTGGCGACGTGTTTTGTTGAAAACTGGCAATGAAGCATTTTGAATTTACCACAGTTCTGGTTCGTACCTGTAACTGGTTTCTTCTCCACGTCATCAGTGGCCAGGGCTCATGGGTATTGTAGTATTGATAGCTGTGACAGATAAAACCTGTTTTAGAGGAAAAGTTGAAATAAATCAAACTGGTGGTCAGAACATAAATATGTCGGGTTGCTACATCATCCAGGAGAGTTGTGAGTTTCCAGCCTGTTCTCACTTGCAGGGCATCAAATACCAACACTGTGTCACTGCAAAGGCTTTGCATTAACTCCAAAACTCAGAAGATCTTGAAGCCTTTCAGCAGGGTGAGTGTGGCGGCCCTCCATTTGCTCTGCGCTCTGGGTGTCTTCACGGTGCCCGGCTTGGTGGCGGCGGAGGCCGGCAGCTCCTTGTAGCAGGGGATGGTGAAGAAGCAGACATCGAACAGGGCCCTGTCCTCGCTGATGTAAACGGTCAGTACCAGACAGCCATGCTCCCCCTGCACAGACAAGAAGTCCAGACCGGCCGACACTTCAAAGAACAAACAGCCAAAATGAGACTGAAGCAGCTCTCCGTCACACGGGTTCATCTGCCTGACACAGAATACCTACTTAACTGATTATTGTGCTACGACGGAGTAATGTTGACACTGATGAAGCTTACTGCATCACTTTTTAAATTTACAGTGCAGTGTACAACCATTAACAGGTGATATTGTTTTACCTATCTGTATATGTGCACCGTATGTACCAGTGATATTGTATGAAGTGTTTAGACAATTACAGTGGCATATTGCACAAATAAGTGTGAGGCACATAGTCCAAGCATGCCTCTGGGTTTCATCGGTGTACAAAGGAAATTTATAATTAAGCGCTTGTTGTGCTGCAAGTCTTCTATATTGTTTTTGCTATTTTCACCAGTTTTTGCTATGTTCTGGCCTTCATGCCTCTTTATGCGAACTGGACCGTAGCAGAGTTTTCTGTGAAGGCTTCAGTTCCTAGAGTCCACCATCAGGTGTCAGGACTCGTTCAGAAATGGGTCTGAACTTTGGTTTATCCTGAAGGTTTTTATTATAGACTACAGTGTGATCAAACAGAAAGCAGGACACTTATTTCCTGTGTGTACTATATTGCAACTGCATTAGCACACACAGATGATATCACTGTGACCTGAGCAAGTGTTTATCGTGATGGGTTACAAGTCTCCCCATCGCACAATCTGATACTTCTCTTTGCCTTGATATTAAAATGAATATCTTTTGACGGTTGGAAAAAACAGTCTGTTAATGTCACACTGAACTCTTCTAAGTCAAACCCTCATACTCTTGGTCTGGGTCAGCCCAGCAGGCATTGATAATAGGCTGGAAAGGGAAGGACATGATGGACTTATATAATGATGGGGAGTGGGAAGGGATTCTCTCAAAGACAGATGTTGGATTGAAATCCAACCCCAGTAAAAGGATCTGGATTGGGTCTGCAGTCCTCCAATGTCATTCAGGCTTGTGCTGACATGGTGTACAACTTCTACAGTTGCCCAAAAGGTTTTTTGGGACAAGGTTAGGCCAAAGGCTGTGACCGAAAAACACAAGATGTTTTTTCTTTTTTCATGATGGTGAACGTAAGAAAAAGAAAATGTCCTCTACAGATCCAAGTGGACGGATATACTGTGCTGTACGCAGTGTGTGAGTCTTCTGCTCCGATGAGACAGCTCCATTTTAGGAAAAAGACTTCAAATGGAGCTTGTAAAACCTGACCTGTAACTTAACTGAACCACCAGCCAGTTCACCGAGCTGCAACTAGGTGGCTGCAGGTCTTCATGATGGGCCTCAGAGACGAGGCAGTCAAACCAAAGTCCAAATTCGTATAAAACAACTTGAGGGAATTCTTATTTCCTATACAACATAGGTTTGACTATGTATATATACTAATGCTATACAGTATATCAACTTATCAGAGACATACTGCAACAGTGTTGCTGTATACGTATATATGTATATATACTGTATGTATAAAAACATGTTTGCACTCATCTAGAAACAGAAAGTCAGTTTGTCCACCAGAGAGCAAGGTAAAATGTCATACTCATATCACATGTCCCTATGTTATATTATATTATATTATATTATATTGTGTTATATTATATTATATTATATTATATTATATTATATTATATTATATTATATTGTGTTATATTATATTATATTATATTATATTATATTATATTATATTATATTATATTATATTATATTATATTATATTGTGTTATATTATATTATATAATATTATATTATTAAGAGCAACACAAGAAATGCCAAGAAATACTGGTGGGATACTGAGTGTACAACTACTTAAGGCTGCGCACATTGTAAAATGTGTATGATCGGTCTCACCCCTCAGAATTAAACCAGCTGAGGTGACTTTGCTCATTGTGGATCGCAGCTTTGATTTTCACAAATCAGCTGGGTCCTTCTGTTGAGTGAATAAAGGCTTGAACCTGCAAACTGCCACTTGCGGCTACAATTACTATTGTTATTTGTTGCCTTATGCTCAAATTGCTGTGAGCTGCAATGAGCTAGAAACACAGAGCTTGGCCCAATAAGTGGAAATTATGTGGAAATGCTTCCCCAAAAAATATGGCCCCTATCAGCCACATGGTGGTGTTGTAATAAACATATTTTGAAGAGGTCATGCCCCTCACACCATAATTGTGATTGACTTGAAATTTGACACCCTAACCTAACCCTAACCCTAACCCTAATCCATGTGCTGTAGACATGAGCACTCCTATTGCTCAGCCTCAGGGATCTTACTTTGATGGTGCCTCCATCATGTCAGGCATTTGACTGGTGTTCATGCCAGGCTGGAAGAAGTACGCCCAAACTCATTGCATGTGCACTGCTGCAATATTTCCCTGGATCTTGTACGTCACACATGAGGTGAGCCTGATAGCAGAAGGACTAAATTTTGTGCAGGGTGTCAATGACTGCTGAAACAGTGGCATGAACACTATGTGACCCAGAACAACAGCCTATTGTCACAGTTTGACTCTTCCTGCTGCTCAAGGACAAATGTTCAGCTGTTCCACAACTGTCAGCCACAAACAAAGAGCAATATGAATCGTCAGCACATTCACAGCTACCCCGCCATTATCCGGCTCTCATTTCTCCTCTGGCTGCATGTCATCATAATGTACTGAACTGTGTCACACGTCTGCCTGCTATGTATAGAGTCTGTTCTCAGAGCTGTGAATAAACTCTCCCAGCTAGCATCTGCTCTGAAGAGGGACTCTGAAGAGGGAAGACAGACAGTCCCACTGGCAGTATTTGATGTGGAGTGGATTTTGATTGGGATTAAAGTTTTCTTATGAGAGGGCAGTTCAGCTGGGATGTAATGAAGATCCACAACAGGGAAGTGATGGAGTCCAACAGCTGTCCACACTTAAGCCAGCAGTCACCGGAAAGCCTGAGGGTCAACATTGATAACAGCTTTTTCATTGTGGATAAAACTATTCTGGCGGAGAACTGTGAGTACTTCAGAGCATTGTTCCAGTCGGGAATGAGAGAGTGCCAACAGGAGGAGGTCCACCTGCAATCTGTAGGGGTTCTAGGGTTTCTGGTCATGCTGCGGGTCCTGGACGGGGAGCGACCCGTACTGAGCAGCGACCAGATCGTGGGCGCGATCGAGTGTACAGCCTTTCTGCAGGTGCCCGCTCTCACTGAGCACTTGACCAATATTGTCAATTCTGAAAACTGCCTACTCATGTATCACACAGCTGCCACATACGGTGTGTGGGAGCTCTCCCACACTTCAGCCTTATTCATCCGAGATATGTACACTGACCTGAAGGAGCATGTTCACACCTTACCCAACAATCTGGTAGAGTACATAGAGTCTCTTCTCCCGAGTAGCTACATGGCAGTTTGCAGCCACTCACCGTCCACTGAGCTGCTGCATGACCTCCAGAGGACTGTCTGCTACCTGGACGAAGACAACGGACAGTGGAAAGTCCTGACGCATCTACCTGTGAGCACGAGTACCACGATGGCAGGTGTGACCGTCCTGGACAACAAACTTTACATCATCGGAGGAGTTCATGACGTAAGCAAGAAGGTAGTAGAGACTGGTTTCTGTTACAACCCTGCAGCCAACACATGGTCCACCATCTGTGGCACCCAGCAGCTACGCTACAGCTTCACTCTGATAGGTCACGAGGGCTGCCTCTATGCCCTAGGAGGTGAGTACAACACAAAGGCCTTGTCATCTGTGGAGAGATACAGGGTGTCTAATGGAACCTGGGCTTTTGTCTCCCCCCTCCCTTGCCCTGCAGCCTTGGTGGTGTCTGCTGTAGCTATGAACAGGATCTTTATCTGTCTCTGGAAAGGTAAGGGAGCCACAGATATATACGAGTATGTGTCTGAACGGGACCAGTGGCTTCTGGTCACCACGCTTATACGTGAGCACAGTTATGGTCTGTATATGGTGGCCCATAAGGATAATCTGTATGTGATGCGCAATGGACCCTGTGATGACTTCTTACTGTGTGTGATGGACTGCTACAACCTGAGCTCAGGCCAGTGGACGGCCATGTCTGGCCAGTACGGCAACAGTAAAGGCTCTCTGCTCACTGCTGTGGTCAGAGGAGACTCTGTGTTCACACTCAGCCGGCAGGTGACCACAGAGTACACTGTAGAGGATCACAAATGGACAGTGAAGCGTGAGATGAACGGTTTTGGCAGGATTGGATCCATATATACATTTCTGATGAGGCTGCCTAAAGCCACCGTCTCCCCCGTGGGAAACTCTTCGTGTCTGGCTCGGGATCAAAATATCAGAGACTGTCCCAGATACTCCCCACAATGCCCTGATAGCCTGTAAGAGCTGCTGAGAGAGCTCGTCCTGGGTTGTCACTAGGTGTATCCTATTTTCATTCAAGAGGCAAGACATATAGAGACCCAAACTGTCTGCTGTAAACATCCATCACAGTTTACACACTGTATGATGATCATGAGGAATTACGCTTTGAGTAATCTGGCTACACTGCTCGTACATTGTCGTAGGAACTGGTAGAAACGATGGACAAAACTACAAAAATAACACCCAAGTTGTGATAAAGTGTAATTATCCTTTAACCAGCAGGTCTGCTTTGGTGATAAATGAAAATAAGTTGTGCTGTTTGTAGAAAGCAGTCCCTGATGGACACTGCTTCTGTTTTCACACAAAACAAGTCTTGGGTAACAATTGTTTTCCAGCTGGATTCATTCTAGAAAACAAGGTTAAATAAGGCCAGGACACTGAGGACAGAAAAGAGCTGAATAAAATTAGAAACTTGTAAATACTGTAGCATTCATGCCTGATACATATTCATGTGACCACTGGAGAAAAAAAAACACTGACTTGGCGGATTTTCATGACATTTTAATAAATTTATTACAATTGCAACTACCAATTACCTCTGTGTACCTCCAACAATGTTTCATCAACCAGGCCAAAATAACCACCACTGCTGCTTTGCAACTGTTGTGGAAGTCCCAGATATGTCTGAAAACCAAATGCCATCGTATTCTGGTTTCATAACACCCGTGTGTGGTGAATTTCATAAGTAAGCCACACGTTGCTACTGCAGTATGAATCTTACATAAACCAATTGTACTGATGTACTGATTGTGCTGTGCAACTTTTAAAATTGTTGTTTTCTGAATGGAGTTTTGATGAAGAAATAAAACCAATTTAGTGTATTTTCACCTTGTAGTGCTATGTTATCGACACATACAGGATGCTACAATCTGAAAGTGAAAGTGTTTGCTCCGTACAGAGTCTCGGCTCAGAGTAGCAGGAGTCAGATTTCACACACGGGACGAGAGAGAGTTGACAAATACGATAATGGAGGACGATTCGGTGTCAAAGCAAAAGGTAAAAGCACCTATATAGCAATAGTTCAGATTTATACCCAGTGCTATAATAAGAAACCATAATGGTAATGAGGCAGCCAGCATGTGGCGGATGGAGCGATCACAATCGGTGTGCGTAGTGCAGTGGCACCAGGACGACACACCACCATCCAAAACCAAGATCAGTGTCGGTGCACTACACATATTGACCGTCATCTTTTGTAAAATGTCCACACCAGCGTTATCACAAGTTTATAAACTGGTGGGAAAATGTCCTCACTATCACATCTCTAACGGTTAATACACAGTTTGATCCAGTCTTTGTACAGATATGAGGGGCTATCACTGAGCTCTAAGTGCCAATAGCCACAGATGGCTATAATATGTTTTTCCTCATTCTGAGTCAACAACATCAGGATTTCAGTGACGACAGGAGGAGAATCTCAACACTGACAGGCTTTTGCATCACAGCGTCACCTCTTCCTAACTAGCTACAATGTGAATAAGTGATTGTTTCAGTTTTTCCCAATGAAGATGTCCTAACCTGGTCAGGTAAGGTTTCACACACCTCTAACCCATTTTCAGTGGTCAAAATTCACGCTGACAGTAACTGACAGTTCAATCAATATCATGCTCTCAATGCAAAAGAGAGTGACACTGGTCTGGTAATTTTTTGCCAGAGGTTGCTCGCTCACTGTGTTAGGAAGAGGTGTCACACAAATTTGTCACTTTAGCTGTAATATTAGCTGAAAATTTTACATATTCACATCCTTTGAATCACATCCTGTCGCCATTCGCACTGTCCGATGTAAACTTGCATCTATTTGCATCTTTGCAGACTTTGTATGTAATGGTTTTGTATGTACTTTCAGACAAGCCATGAATACAATCAAACACAAGAATGAAAATGTGTAATATGTGCATACATACATCATCATCATTCATTGTCATCATCATTATCATATACTGGATATATATATGCAGTAATAAAAGATTTTAGTCTGTGTGTATGTTGATCTGCCGTCAGGCCACACGCATCATCAGCTCCTCCAGCGCTCTCTCTCTGTGGTTGTCATGGACCAGCAGCACTTCTTTGATGGTGTTCTGCTGGAAGCCCATCTCATTGAACTGACTCAGTAGATGAAGGAACTCCTCTGCCTCAAGAGGAAGACATCATTATGTTTTTGTATGCAATTTCAGCACTAAAACGGACTCCATCAAAGGAAAGTGTACAGTCTTAGCCAAAGACTAAGCCATGTTGGAGATGTGTGCATGTCTTACCTTTGTTTCACAGTTGTGGAACATCTCCAGAGCCTCTTCGACCAGGGCCATTTCATGACCAAGCTGGCACAGATGGTCACATGCCACCAGATAACTCAAGATCTGCAACACACACAGCTCTTCATTCATGTGGGACACAGCAACATCTTCAAACAAAAGGAAAACAGTGTTGTCTCTGTTACCAATCAGTTGGCCGGTGATTATATTAATAATATAGGCTGTAAGTACTTATTGACAATGAAGTGTAAAAGTGCTCGCTATCCAGCTATTTTCCCTATGGCTTCCATTAAAACCAAGCCAGTACTGAAAGCTTTGACTTCCTTTATAACTCCCTTTGGTGTCCCAAGTGGCTGTCCCAACAGCTGAGGACTGAACATCTGGTGTCCAGTGCACAGTGGTGAGAACCACAAGGCCTCAGACATACTGCTGCATGGAAGAATGGCAGTGAAGGCACCATGGACAACACACAGCCAGCCAACTGATGAGTTTAGCTGAGCTAAGCAGAGACTGATCTGAAATCACACTTAGTAAAACCATTAAACACACCAGTGAGTCAAATAAAGTCACTGATCCGCATATCAGCGCTGCACCATTATTTAAGCCACTTCTCATGCAACAGTGTCAAACAAAGATTTCTCTTCACAGAGCTTCAAGCTGATGGAAACTTATTGCCATTTGCACGCGTGTGCTTTTGTAACTTTAAAGTTATTTAAGTGGGACTTAATCAAGGAGATAAAATATATCAGAATAATAACAAGTAAGCCGGTGTGTCCAAGAGTGTGCGTCCCCTTTCTCCCTCTGTCCCATCAATCACCTCCTGTGGATTGGAGGTAAGGCGAGGTTATGGGAACTCTCACTGTGGAAACTCTCGGCTCTATTTTTACACTGGCTTTAAGTGGCTTAGTATATTAGCTTTTGGTTTCATTCCCACCTCCAGTTCTGCCCCCAGTTGTGTATCAAAAACCATGCCCACTGACTACAGCACAGGCCGGTGTCTGCTCAAAGTTATCCAGAGGATGTGTTCTTTTTAAATGTTTTGATAGGGCAGAAGTAATAAAAATTGTCTGTTAACGATAAATGTCAGCTGGTGCTGTGAATGACGAATGGTCGACTGTTGATTATCAGAGCAACACTTTCAAATTAAATGTGAAATTATCAAATGACTTTCAGCACTTCTCTTTTGACTATTTTTTGTTTAATTAATCAAATCACCTTTACAATATATCACTCCATTTTTCACTTTCCCTTTTTCATCGCCTCCATTTTTATCAGGTGATTTTTGTTACTTCCACCCCTCATACTGGTTGCTCTGCATGCCTGGCTACTCAATCCGCTGACTGCTCCTGCTTCAGCGGCTGGCTGGCTACCAGTAGAAAAAATGAAAACAGCAGCTCTCCACACTGACCTGAAGCTATGGTAGAGCCACCAGAGCATTTATCGTCAGGCCCCACTCCAGACCACTTTTTCACCCAGTGAATGCCATACCTTGTATGGGATGTCCTGCCCTGTGTGAGGGAAACTGCTCAAAGGCTAGTACAGAGCCCACAAGAAAGCCTGCCAGCATCCAGATGTGGACAGGTGTTACTTGATGTTACCAGAGACTCTCAGCTGCAACTCAGTTGGTTGCAAAGCTGGTTTTCCAGTTAATCCATATTGGGTTAGCTGGACCTGGACCTGAGTTTAGACACATCCTAACTGAAGAGATTATTACACCTGTGTCACAAATGTTTGCCATTAAACCCTGACTGGTTTTTACTGCTGTTCTGTGTCTTTCTGGCTCCCTTTCCATTTGCTTAAGTCAGATACGGTCATGACATCTGGGTGATACGATTTGTCAGGGAAAGGACCCCGGGTAACAGCCCCACCTGCTGATGCTGCATTCACACCAGCTCAGGAGTTACGGCAAGTCATCGCAGGGTCGACTTTCCCGGGGTCAGTGTGAAGGACAGGCAGTATAGATAGCCAGAGGTCTTACTGTACATTACACTCGCTGACCTGATCTGGCGTCTGGCGGCCTGTCTTCTGCAGGGCGATGATGGCGGTCCGGAGCGGGTACCCCCGGGCAGTGACGGCCCCCAGCAGCTCTCTCTCCTCTGGGCTCAGAGCTGACAGGAGCTCAGCTGATGAGTCCAAACCAGAAGACGTCTAGGAAACAAGAGCCTGTGGTGAGAGAGTGTTTGCAGAGCAGCTGCTAACGGCAGCTTTGTCCTGAGAAAGACATTTTTTTTTAAATCAAACTGTTCCTGTTTGTTTTAGACTGGACATTTAGCAAATACACGACACATACACAACTGAAGGGGTGGTGGGGGTGGTTCACCATAATACCCCCATAAGGACCTCAGAACCTGGCTGGATTCAGGCAGCAGACTTTACACAGTCTATTTTTAGAGTGCAGATCCATGAAGTTATTTCGGATATGTGAACTGAACAAATAGCTAGGATTGATTTCCTGACTTATCACCAACTTGAATAGAAGGCCAGTCAGAGGCAGAGAGGTATGTGTGATAGAGCAGGGAGCCCTACTGAGAGCTGTATAGTGAACAGCAGACTGTCCACTCCAGGTGTTCACGGTGCGTCATGGGGCTTCCGTCCTGACAGTAGTGCATGAGACAGGTAATCTGAAAAATAATCATGTGCCTCCAGTGCTTTTATTACATCTGCAGGATTTCACAGCTGGAGCCTGCGATCTCTGAGCAGCTGTCAGTCACTCACCAACGCCAATCAAATGGTCAAAAAGGCAGGACCGATCAAATCTGAATCAATATTCTGTTACTGTAATGCATATTTCTTTCCTCAAACGTTTTCAGAAACATTTGTAGTTACTGTTGAGCTGTTATATGAGAAAGTTTCAGTATCAGTTTTGGCCCCTGACTAGAGGTCACAATTATTTGTCAGCTCCAGGTCCAATCAGTACTGATGGAAACATGACCCCCTTTTCAGCGCTTTCTTTCATTTCTGTCATAGATTCTGTCAATCTCAGTCTAAGCAGCGCTCAAATAATCATTCCAAAATAGCTGGCACCAAGTTTGAAGACAGACTGAATAAATAAAGACAAAAAGTAACTGCCGTAACATTTTGACTGGCCTCCATGCTGCTTTCTACTGTTTACTAACCCTGTTTTCTCATTTGTGATGTCAACCACAATTCACCAGCAGAAAACAAAACATAAAGGCATATTTGTCTACTGGCAAGGGGAAGGAGTCTATCTCCTACTCTTAGCAGGTTTTCCCTCATTTAATAAAACCTGCATATACAGTATATGCTAATTTTAGTGGAAAATCAGTTAAAGGCAAAATTTTCCAATTCTCAACCTCAACCATCTCTATCTGAGTTAGGCCTGCCATTGTTCCTCCTAATGTTCTCTGGGATGCAGCTGTAAACTCTGATGTTCTTCCTGCTTCCAGTGTTGTCATTGGAACCAAGGAGGGAAAACAGAGTGCTACTTCAGCTTTGTTAGCTGTGGGGTGCAATGCCATTCAAAAATGTACTCCTTCTCTTCTTCAGTGCTTGTGTTATATTTCCAACAGCACAAATAGCATCCCAAAATATGCAGTGCAGAGAGGTTTTGGATAAGGATATTTACATTGCACATTTTACAGTGTTTTGGCTCACTCACACTTCAACTATATTCAGTCGGCGAGAGGCCACTCCAGGCTACAGCGGAGAGGACGTGGCAAGCAGGTACCCTCCAGAACCTGAGCTGCCGAGAGCACACACCGACTGGTGGAGCCTCCGACACCAACCGAAACAGACTCATTCTGCTGTAATGAGTGTCAGCACGGGCAGTTGTTGTTGGATACTGTCACTGACAACCCAAAGAGTGTGTGGATTACTATGCATGATAGTTTTCCTCCTCACATGGACAGAGGATCCTGATTTTAAACTGGAAAAGAAAACCAAGACCAGTGTCTCACTGATGGTCTTGTTTACTGTGGTAGGTCACATAGAGGCATCAGTATTAAACTGAGACTGTTCCATAACCAGTTAAGAGTTCCTAGTAACTTTAAAATGATAGGGTTAGCAAAATACGTTAAATTATGTAAAATAAATTTGAATTTATTTGTTATCATGTCTAGGGGAAAAGCTATGCTTAAGATGATCAACTGTAGGATGCATATGAGACATTACTATGAAAAAAGCATCATTTTATTTAAATAGAAAATTAAAATATTATTGTGATTAAAATGTATTTAAAGGTGCAGTTCTTGTGCTAGTCCAGCACAGCTCACAGTTCCTAACACCTTAAATCTGGAGATATAAACTGGACAATTATTTATTGATACGATGGACATATTTCTGGCTTTACGTCTTCTATTATGTATATACTAAATTATTTTATTTGTATTAATACTGTTTTTAAATCTATGCTTCTTGTCTTTTATTGCACTATCCACTTGCTGCTGTAATGTGTGAATTTCCCCACTGTGGGACTAATAAAGGAATATCTTATCTTATCTTATCTTATCTTATCTTATTATCTTAGGTAGAGCATGGCAGGTATACACACTTATGATAACTAGACGCTAATTTGTATAGGTTTGGAAAAATAACTATTTCACTGCAGACGGACAAAGATCCGCCTCGCTGCTGCCCTCAACCTACTCTGATGGGTGGTGGAGAGCCCTGCGCCCAGCAGCAGCAGAGGCTCGTCCTCCGGCCACGAGCAGAGCTTCACCTGCTGCTCAGATATCAAGACAAAAACATCCAATCACAGGGGCACATTCAGGCAACGTGTATGAGCAGCACAGCAATACTAGCTAGTCATAGTAGGGCAGTAATACTAGCCAGTCATGGTAAGGTCGGACTAGGAGGGGGCAGCCAGAAGAGAAACGCTTCGTGGCCTTGTTGATTCCAACACTTCTACAGTGGTGACCCCATCTCCACTGGACATTTCCAAAGGATGAATATGGCAATGCACACAGTTTCATTCGAGCTGCCACAGATTTGGGAGACACAAGCAGCAGCCTGGTTTGCTCAGACAGAAGTATTATTATGTTGTCGCGGCCCTCGTCACAGTGGTGAACATCCTTGAACATCCTCCAGAGCTGGGCTAATACGGTGGCTTGAAAGCTAAACTTTTAAAGATTCTTGGACTCAGCCAGCCAGCTTCTCTCTCTGCAAGGCTGCAGCAGGCTGTCTGAGCTAATGGATAAAATGCAAGCTCTCTTGGAAGTCACAAACCAGACTTTCTGTCTACTAAAGTGTTTCTGCTGCAGCTGGTGGCCAAAACCATCACCACAGCCTGCCATGCCCTGTCAGGAGACAGCCCATGCCCACCCTGTTGCACCCGTGCCTCTACAATGCAAGGTTTGGATGTAAGGCCAAGGGGTACTGCTCCCCATGCCGTTTTGGTAAGGCGGGAAACACTGGGGCTGGTGCTCTGTAGCTGCCACGAGCGTCGCATGATCAGGCAAGCTGCTGTTCACCCAGGACACCATCTCCGGGTGGCGCTTTCTCTTTGACATGGGATCCAGCACCTTTCTTCATTTGAGTGTTAGTGCTTGTTTAATGAAACTGAAACACATCCCAGAACTGCATTATTTTGCTCAAAAGCTCAGACTGCTATTTCAAATTATTTCTCTAAATAAAACTGGAACTCCCCTTATGTTACATTGTTGAGCTCTTACCGTGTGTGTTGTGTTGTGGTTGTTGATGCTGGGGAGCCTGTTGACTGTACTATCTCTGATGGCGGGGGTCCTGTGTGTGGACGGGCTGTCTGTGTTGGCACCATGTTGTTTGGACATGTCCAGCACTGACAGGGAGCATTGTCGTAAGTTCTTCCTGCGTTGGTGTGGCAGGCTGCTGAGGCAGGCTGGAGGGTTCAGGAGGTCTGGGACGAAGGCTTTCCGTGCTTTCTTCTGACCACCCTGACATGAAGCAGCAGGGCGCTCTCCACCAGAGCAGGCTTTCACGGACAGACATATGTTGGCTTTCTCTTTGGTGCTCTCGCCATCATCGTCTGAGTCTGAGATGGCCAACTTGTTGCGCAAAACAGCGGGGTTGAGGCTGTGGGAGCGCTGACGACGATTGGGCTCCCAGAAGTCGGAGCAGTGGCGGCTGGCCAGGCGACTCTGCTGCGGGCTGCTGAACATCATCCAGTATGGTGGACAAGATGGCTGCAGTCCTGATGAAGAGGAGAGCTGAGGCTGATGTTGGCTGGTGAAGCCACTCTGCAGCCCAGTTAGCACCCAGTTCTCCAGACTGAACTCATACTGTCACAACAACAATAAACAACATGTTACATACAGAAATTATTCTACCCAGCCTACTACTCTGGAGCTTTCTCTTTCCTCTGGTCAAATATCCTTATTTCAACACTCTTTGCTACATTAACATGGTGGCTCAACTCCAGGAATCTCAGTCAGTCTGTTGACCAAGTATTGGTCTGAAGTGAAATGTCTCAACACCTGTTCATGATGAAAAAAATCTAAGTCCGGATGAAAAGAGGATCACCAAAGTTCATCCCGTGGGGAACACAAATGCTGACCCAGATTTCATTACAATTCATCCAGTAGTTGATCAGTCTGGACCAAAGTGGAGGGCACACACTGCCATGCCTAGAACTACACCGCTAGCACAACTAAAAAAAAATGATCTGCACTTTGAGTCTAATCTTAACATATTAGCATGCTATTGTTGATGGAGGCTGATAAAGTACAGCTAGTTCCTCTGGCAGTAACTTTAGACCAAACTTTACATTTTTGCCCCACTAACATACATGTTAAAAGGCTGAAGTCACATTAGCAGCCATTCATGCTCACAATAAATTCCATTACAATAGACAAAATACAATAGACCTGACCAGGTGTACCTCACCTTCACCCAGCACTCTATACTCGATGTACTGAACATCACACGAAAGTGAAATTCTTTGAGCCAATGCTAAACATGTAAGGCTCGTGCTTTGGGCGATGCTGGAGGGAAGGCCATAGCTTCATTAAGATCAATGACAGCTAAATGACAAGTTGAGTCAAAAGTCCTAATTTTACAACGGAGTATGAGGGCCACATTGAGGGGGAAAAAAAGTCTGAAATTTTCAGAATAAAGTTGTAATATTAAGAGAATAATCTACAAGAAAAAAGTCCTAATATAACAACAATGAAGTTGTAATATTACAAGAATAAATTAAACTGAATATTAGGAAAACATATTACCAGCCAGCAATAAAACATACGTAGCATCCCTTCTGGATGGGTAGCAGCTGCTGTCTCGGCGTCTTGCCACACACGTCAGTTAACAGGAAGGGTTAACTTTAATCATGTTACCATTAGATGTTTGGTAATTGGGGTTTTGCATGTTGAGCAAACACATGTTTACAGTTTCGTTTATCATTATTTAACAGTACTTTCACATACTTAAGCTAATTGATAATTTGTTAGCCCATACTTGTTCCTGTAATGTTACTGTAATGTGACATTAAATATGATACATGTGATGAATGAATGTCTGTCTGTCTCACTCCCTCAGGCCAAGGAACCTCAGAGGGAGGTCATTCAGAGACCAAGTAAACACAGGACACTAGCAAAATAGTGGATCAGGTGAACTACAGTCAATCTGATAGCTGGGCCTTTTGTCTCTACTTCTAGCTTGTTGGTTCGACACAGGTATTCAGCAGTACTAGCTCTGTTCCCTGGCCAGTGTTATTTATGTAATAATGCTTGTTCAAAGGACAGCAAAAGTTCAAAACTAATAACATGAACAGTGCTGACCAGAACGAGTCATGACTAGTGAACCGAACGGTTTGTTTTTTTACTCGAACCATTCCCATCCCCCGTTTATATACTTAACAAGTCATAAAAAGGGTTTGATGTAATAGTTTGTGTTTAAGTTTTTTCTTGATGATAAAAGGCATCTATGAAAGATTTCAAATGTTTATTATTCAGTAGTAGAATGTAAATGAATGAATGTGGGTACTTACTGTTAAGCCTTCCAGATCCAAGGTCATGTTATTTTTTATCATTTCCTGTTTTATTTTTTCATTTCTAACCTCCCTCTCATTTCAGATCACTGCACTTCCTGCCCTCGAGTGCTCCACGCCCCCTGACCTACTTTCCTGGTGCTCTGATTGGCTGGCCCCGCCCCTGATTGTGTCCACCTGTGAATCGTTAATCACTCCCCTCGGTATATAATGTGTGCGCTCCCTTCCTCATGTCAGTTTGTATTCTGATCCTTGTGGTGACGGTAGTTTTATTTCCTCGTGCTTGCCTCTCTGTGTTTCTGACCCTCTGCCTGTTTTTGACGCTGCCTTCTGCTCGCTGTTATTTGGATCTGGTTGCCTGTCTGACTGCATTCTTGTGTACCGAACCTTGCAGAGTAAATCTGGTTTTGAACTTTTACTCCTCCTGTGCCTCACTGACCCACTTGTTACACTTCCTATTTCCATTATTTCCATTTTCTGCTACTTTATATTTTTACCTCACTACAGTTCAAAGGAAAACACTGTAAAACACTTTTTTACTTTTAGGACATTTTGCTGATAATACAGACTTTTACTTTATAATTTCAGTGCAGGACTTTTACATGGAGTATGTTCACATTTGCATCACTATTTTTACTAAAGTAAAGCATCTGGATAATTCTTTGACCACTGTTATTCAGACAGATCAGCTAATACTTAATACAGTAATTTGTACAGACTTTGTATTAATATTTTGACTTTTTTTCTTGTAAAGTTCTGGCTTCATTCTCACAATATTACAGTATTAACTTATGACTTTATTTACACAATGCGGGCGGCAGTAGCTCAGTCCGTAGGATCTTGGCTTGGGGATTGGAGGGTCACCAGTTCAAGTCCCGCCATGGACCAAAAACTGAATGTGAACTGGTAGCTGGAGAGGTGCCAGTTTACCTCTTGGGCACTGCCGAGGTGCCCCTGAGCAAGGCACCAAACCCCCAACTGCTCGGGGCGCTTGTCAGGAGCAGCCCCCTCACTCTGACATCTCTCTAATAATGCAGGTATATGGGTCCTGTTTGTGCATGTATGTATTTCAGGTCTGTGTGTACTATATATAAAATAACAACAGAGTGAAAAAAATTTAATTTCCCCTCAGGGGATCAATAAAGGGTGTCTTCATCTAATATTACGACTTTATTCTCATAAAATCTTTTTCCTCAATGTGGCCCTAATACTACTTTTGCAACTTAAACCTGCTTCACTTCATTTTTGTTTCCACTTGTTCGCAGCAGAAACAAGCTGTAAACACACTGACATATTTACACTTTAGGTTAAGATGTTGAACTTGTTAGTTGCTCCTCATTACAGAGCAACAGAGAGGCAAAATACAACCTGCTACTATAGTCAGCAGGTGTGTGTTTGTGGAAGAGAAAGAAACAAGAGGACACAGTGGGATACATGCAGGTGAGTCTGTGTGTCACATTCTTGATGCACTGACCATCAGTGTTCCCAGTATGTGTATGTGTACAGTATGTGTCTAGTATGTGTGTGTGTACAGTATGTGTCTAGTATGTGTATGTGTACAGTATGTGTATGTGTACAGTATGTGTTTGTGTACAGTATGTGTCTAGTATGTGTATGTATCCAGTATGTGTATGTGTACAGTATGTGTATGTGTACAGTATGTGTACAGTATGTGTATGTGTCTAGTATGTGTATGTATCCAGTATGTGTATGTGTACAGTATGTGTCTAGTATGTGTATGTATCAGTATGTGTATGTGTACTGTGTGTATAATATTATACAGTAAGTGTATGTGTCCAGTGTGTGTACAGTAATTGTCAAGTATATGTCCAGTATGAGTATGTGTATAGTATGTGTATGTGTGCAGTATATCTCCAGTATGTGTGTGTACAGTATGTGCACAGTATGTATGTGTACAGAATGTATGTGTACACTATGTGTACATTATGTGTATGTGTCCAGTACGTGTATGTCTAGTAAATGTACTGTATGTGTACAGTATATGTCCAGTATATGTAAAGTATGTGTACGTGTATAGTATACTGTATGTCCAGTATGTGTACAGTATATATATGTGTACAGTGTGGAAATACAGTATGTCTATGTGTACAGTATATATATGTGTACAGTGTGGAAATACAGTATGTCTATGTGTTGAGTATGTGTACAGTATGTGTATGTGTATGGTGTATGTGTCCAGTATATGTACAGCATGTGTTTGTGTACAGTATATGTCCAGTATGTGTACAGGATGTGTATGTGTACAGTATGTGTATAGTATGTGCACAGTATTTGTACAGTATATGTACAGTATGAGTATGTGTATAGTGTGTGTACAGTCTGTGTACAGTACATATATGAGTACAGTATGTGCATAGTATGTGTATGTGAACAGTTTGTGTACAGTTTGTGTACAGTATGTATATGCGAACAGTTTGTGTACAGTATGTTTATGTGTACAGTTTGTGTACAGTATGTTTATGTGTACAGTTTGTGTGCAGTATGTGTATGTGAACAGTTTGTGTACAGTACATGTACAGTTTGTGGACAGTATGTGTATGTGTACAGTTTGTGTACAGTATGTTTATGTGTACAGTTTGTGTACAGTATGTGTATGTGAACAGTTTGTGTACAGTACACGTATGTGTACAGCATGTTTATGTGTACAGTTTGTGTAGAGCATGTGTGTGTGCAGTATGGACTTCCATTTCTAGAGCTACTTTCTAGTGTTGTGACCACTCAAAGACACACTGACCTCTGTCTCCTGCAGCCTGGTGAGATAATCAGGGACAATAACTGCTACGTCTTCTCTGACTTCCTCTGAGGCAGCCGGTGGCATCTTCAGAGGGACACCGTCCATCCTGCTCACTTCACTGACAAACACACACACATGCGCATGCACACATACACACACACACACACAAACACAACCATACATGCATGCACACATACAGACATACATGCACAAACACACAGGTTTACTTGTCTCACTTTTGGGGACATTATGTGAACTAACATTCATTACCCTAACCTATAACCCCATTACCCTAACCTTAATCTACCTAACCATAAACTTAACCTAACCTTAAACTAGCCCTGACCTTAACCTAACCTTAACCTAATCCTAACCTGACCACTGACCAAAAAATATCAGCTGACATGACATTCGTTGCCAGTGGGACAAAACATCCCCAGTAAACTGGTCTTTAGTCTAAAATGTGTCCTAGACACAGTTTGACCTTTGATGCTTGATCCATTCATGAACACTCTAGTGTAGCTACTAGGGATGGGAACGGTTCGGTAAAAATCCTAACAGTTCAGTTCGCTAGTCACAGTTCATGCATGTATTGTACAGTTCATTTGAAATAGGTTATGAGGCCGATTGTGTATTTTTTTTTGTCGCGTTTATTGTCACACTAAAAATCAAGGCCTATGGAAAGAGGCTGGGACATGGCGGACAGGGGTATGGGGTATAAGACATGCACAGTGTAACTGAAGCTGAGGTTGTGCATTGTGATTGGCTCAATTTCGGCAAGGGCAGACCAGAATTTATTGTGTATGTCTCTCAACACTGCCAGTATGTTTACACTACCACAACTCGTCACCGTACGGTAGCTCCCCAGCTAACAGCGAGCGGTAAATATGTATAAGAAACATCTTTAGTTCCTTCTAGTCAGCAGAGTTCAGTGGTTCAGTGTTTGGGGAGTTTATTGTGAAGGGAGGAACAGTAGCAGTGAAGCTGTGATGTGATGTTACTGACAAAGGTCCAGACTACGGCGCCTCTGTGTTATTACCATATTTTTTGCACTATAAGGCGCACTTAAAGATCAAAAATCAACAGAGCGCCTTATAATACTGTGTGGCTTATGTATCAATTCTGGTTGTACTTACTGACCTCGAACCAATTTTATGTGGTACAGGATGCTCAAAAATCTGTCAAAATGTTTTATTACGACTTTGGTAAGCCACGAAGCCGCACCACTGGATGGATTGTCGGGGCATTACGGCACTCACCGACGCTGTCAAAACAAAAGTGGAGAAAACTAATTCGGAAAGAAAACTAATTCGGAAAACTAATTCGGAAAACTAATTCGGAGCTTGCCATCATTCTTTAACTAAAGAACTCCAACCGCTAGATATTGGTGTCAAAAGTTAAATTGTGAGCTGCATGGGAGCGTTGGTTGACAGAATGCGAACACACATTCACCAGACAAGGAGGCAACGCCGGGTGAGTTACTCCACTATCACGAGACGAGAGCGCCTTATGTATGAAAAGAGACACGTTCATTGATAGTGCACCTTATAATCTGGTGCGCCTTATAGTGCAAAAATATATATATTATCCTCATAAGGGTTAGTAGCAACGTAACCCTTGGCTACACAAGCTGAAACTACAGCTGGCAGTCGGCTCTGTAGTCAGACTGCTTAGACAAAGCAGCTCCTCCTCTACCAGCAGGACCTGTAGTGGTTCACATCAGCAGAGACAGAGGACAGAGGACAGGAGGACAGAGGACAGAGGACAGGAGGACAGGAGGACAGGAGGAAGGACTGATACTGTCTGATGTTTGTGTTCTTCAGTCTTTATAAACTTCACTAAGGAATATGATTTATTTTATTGATATGTCAGATTGTTTCCAGTGAGATATTAATGAGTTTCTATGGTGACTTTGCTGTTATAAACATCACTGTTGCTGCTCTAGAAACAACATGTGTCCTTGTTATAATTAAATATTTAATTCTAATCTGGTTCTGGCTTTAAAACAACCAGGCTGACATAAGTATAGCTAATATGCAAACTTCAATATTTGTTTATTTATCACAAGTCATATCATCATTGCAGTATTGAGCAGTGTTATTGCACATGGCAGATTTTCCTCATATGATGCAGGTCTAGTAGATGTTACTGTTGTTTATAAAAGCTCTAGTGCTGGCTGACCTGATGCTGCTCTTTCTGTTGATGATTTGTTTTTATTTATTAATTATTTTTAAATAACACAGTGGCACTTTTCTTTTAGATCAGAAGTTATAGCAGCCACAAGATGTGATAATGAAATGTTTTGTTCCTTATGTTAGTCTACTGTGGAGAAGATAAGCAGTTGATGACTTATTTTGCCAAATAAATGAAATGCACAGTCAAGTTGAAGTTGGAAATTGGTCTCCTGCCCTACCATAAATGAACCGAACCGAAAACCTTGACCCTAAACCGTGAACCGAACCGAACTATGAATTTTATGACCCGTTCCACACCTAGTAGCTACATACTCAGGTTACTGTCTCACATCATCTTTTAATTTTTTTTCTCTGAGTCATACCTCAGTCAAATCTGAACAGGCAGATATGATTCACAGTTTTTAACATTCAGTGTGACTTACGCGTATACTTCCACTTTCTTATTAAGAGATGAAAGTAATTCCTTTGTGTGAGTAAAACGAACCTGCAATTCAGTCTTTCCACATTCGCTCAACCTCTCTGCTCTCTCTTTTAAGACAGCATATGTCATTGTTCTTCTAAGGAGATGAGTTAACAGAAGGAAAGGATTTCTGATGACATCTATAAATGGAGATTATTAAGGATTTAGGAGGCTGTGTCACTAGTCTGGGGCTGGCCATGGAAGGCCATCAACGACGAGGATACGGCTTGGTAGAGTGTGAGTTTGGGTTAGATTGGGTGGATTGAAGACAGTATCAAAAATAATACCCTTGTGGTCAGACAGTATACCAGGTACATTTGATTTTCTGCCCACAGAGAGGTTCATACACTAAATCAGATTACCTTTCCCAAAAGACACGTCTGTGTATGACTGAGTTAACCATAAGGTATAAAGTTAAATGTGCTCAGTGTCGTCTGTCCCTGCTGTCCAATGAAAGCTGATCACATATCTGCTCCAGTAACACCTCGAGGCCAGATGGTCCAGGACTTAACAGCAGAGAGGACAGATGCTCCCTGATCTCATTGTGTTGTCTCTGACGCACAAAACAGAGGCACACTAATACTACTGGACTGACAACACAAAATGTGACCACTTCCAAGGGGGTCAGTTTAAGGCCAGTGCGACCTCACTTCAGAAAGACCCCAAAAAAAACAGTGATTCTATTTTGTTTTTTATTTTTATTCTATTTTTATTTACTTGATTTTCTCAAATTGTGGAGCTGATTTTTTATGTTAAATGTACTTAGGTATTGAAAATACAAGAAAATGCTGTTAATAAAAAAGCATGATGTGGTTCTGACATGCAGCCTATCTGGACTTGAGCGGAGACTGAGACTCAACTATATCTCTGAGCGCACTTTGCATTTGCCCGTCATGTGAACTTGGATCACTGATTCATCAAACCTGCTTGATTACAGTAGAACGAGTAACAAAGATATTTTAGAGAAATCTATCAGAGTAGAAGTACACATTTTATTTAGGAAATGTTGAGGAGTAAAAGTGAAAGTATAGAGAATTATAAAAAGTAAGTACAGATCACACAAATAAAACTCCCAAATAACACTCAAGTACTGTGATGAAGTATACATATACACATACATTACTTGTAACTTGTAATGTAATGAACCAAAGCATAGAAGTAAATCAACAACAGAACGGCTTCAACAGAAGAAAATAATCCTTCTGGACTGGCCCAGAGTCCTGACCTCAACCTGATTGAGATGCTGTGGCATGACCTCAAGAGAGCGATTCACGCCAGACATCCCAGAATATTGATGAACTGAAATAGTTCTGCAAAGAGAAATGGTCCAATATTCCTCCTGAGTGTTGTTCAGGTCTGATCTGCAACTACAGGAAACGTTTAGTTGAGGTTACTGCTGCACTGTGAATGTGTACATGTTGTGTTCAATAAAAACTTTTTTTTTTTTGTGCGGTATTAGTTTAAGCTGATTGTTTGTCTATTGTTGTGACTTGGATGAAGATCAGAACACATTTTGACCAGTTCACATACTTTTTCTTGCAACTGAACAGCGAGGTTAATTCCTTCATTTCTTCTGTACACTGGAAACATTTGGGTTTGACATCAAAAGATGAGAGATCATTAGCTTCTATTTCCAGGTTTTTACATCTGGATCTGTTACACAAATTAGAAGATAGATCTTTTGTTTAACTCACCTGTTTTTCAAGTGAACAAAATTGTTGGAACAATTTATTTATTTGATCTTTATTTTACCAGGTAAAATCAATTGAGAACAGCTTCTCATTTACAATGTGACTGACAGGTGTTTGTTGTTGCCCAGGTGTGTTTTTAGATTGATAATTCAAATAGTGATGAATGTCACCTCTAAGTTTTATCTTTGGGTTTTGCCTGTTCAGACTGCAGTTATAGTTGTGTAGGTGTTACCAACATGAAGACCAGAGAGCTGTCTATGGGAGAAAAGCTGAGAGAAGATGGAAAATCAATCAGGGCCATTGCACAAAACACTGGCCAGAGCCAGTACGACCATCTGGAACGTCCCGAAAAAGAAAGAAACCACTGGTGTACTGAGCTACAGATGTGGAACCACTCGACCAAAGACAACATCAGTGGTTGATGACTGAAACATTGTGAGAGCTGTAAAGAAAAACCCTAAAACAACTGACATCACCAACAACCTCCAGAGGGCAGAATGAAGGAATCACAATCTACCGTTTGCCGTTTCCTTTACCAAAGTGATGGAAAGGTTAATGTGTGGAGACGAAAAGGATCTGCTGATGATGCCAAACACACCAGCTCATCTGTGAAACAGTGGAGGAAATGTCATGGTTTAGGCTGCACGGCTTCTTCTGGGACAGATCATTGATCTTCATTGATAGTGCAACACATGATGGCAGCAGCAAAATGAACTACAGAAACATTTTGTCCGGCAATTTAAAGAGAGATGCAACTTATCGGGAGATCCTTCATCATGTACGAAGACGACCCAAAACACACCACCAAAGAGTTCATCGGGGAAGAAGAGGAAGGTTTAAGACCGGCCAAGTTAACCTCCAGACTTAAACCCTACTGAGAAGCATTTTACCTGCTGAAGAGGAGACTGAAGGGAGAAAACCCCCCAAAACAAACAACTGAAAGAAAAGCATCACAACAGAAGACTGCAAAAGCCTGGTGAATACCTTGAGATAGAAGCTGAAATACTGATCTCTAGACTCAAATTGATCAAACCCAAATGTTTTCAGTGTACAGCAGAAAAAAAGGAAATGACCTTGTTATTCCAGTAGTTTTAGAGGGGACTGTATATTTGAATGTTAATGAAACAAAAGTCATCTTACCGGTGTTGTCGTGGAGCTGCTGTCACACTGTCAGGATCCTCTCAGCTCGGACGGACGCTGTAGCTTAAATTAGAGACGAGCCACCTGGAGCAGTAATCTGGGATGATTTACTGTCCACACATAGCCAGCGTACAGAGGAACCAGCAGAGTAAAAGCCTGACGTCAGACGCTATTACAGCTGATTACAGTAGGACTACGTGTAAACACGGTGACGTCGGGTTGGCTGGAGTCAAACATCCACAACATTATTTGATTATTACCTCTGCCAAGGAGGTTATGTTTTTGCCGGCGTTTATCTGTTTGTTTGTTTGTCTGTGTTCAAGATAACTCAAAAACTTATGGAATGCATGCATGTGTACTGTGTGAAATTAACAACAGAGTGTAAAAACTGAATTTCCCTACGGGGATTAATAAAGGTTCATCTTATCTTATCTACTGTTCATTTAATATTAGAGGTAGAGATTTCTAACAAGCGGCATCGTGTAGCTGAGACAATTCGGCATCTGAAGTATGTCAACGAATTTGATCTAGCTTTAATACTTGAGGAGATAGATCCAGAAGAAACCGCCAGGGGAGAAACTATGGTGCTTGGTGGAGGTCTGCGCTCTCCGAGTGCTTTTCTAGTTCATTATTCCTTTATTAATATATGAATTTGGGGTGGCTGTGGCTCAGTGTGTTGTCCTTTAACCAGCAGGTTCAATCCTGGTTCCTACTATCCTTGAGCGAGACACTGAAACCCAAGTTGCTCGCCGGGTGTCTCACAGCAGCCCACTACCCCTAAGGATGGGTTAAATGCAGGGTCACATTTCATGTATGTACCTGCATACAGTACAGACCAAAAGTTTGGACACACCTTCTCATTCAATGAGTTTCCTTTCTTTCATGACTATGAAAATTGTAGATTCAAACCGAAGGCATCAAAACTATGAATTAACACATGTGGAATTATATACGTAACAAAAAAGTGTGAAACAACTGAAAATACGCTTTATATTCTAGTTTCTTCAAAGTAGCCACCTTTTGCTCTGATTACTGCTTCACACACTCTGCTTTCTCTTGATGAGCTTCAAGAGGTCGTCACCTGAAATGGTCTTCACTTCACAGGTGGGCCCTGTCAGGTTTAATAAGTGGGATTTCTTGCCTTATAAATGGGGTTGGAGGAGGAGGTGTGATGGTGTGGGGGTGCTTTGCTGGTGACACTGTTGGGGATTTATTCAAAATTGAAGGCATACTGAACCAGCATGGCTACCACAGCATCTTGCAGCGGCATGCCATTCCATCCGGTTTGCGTTTAGTTGGACCATCATTTATTTTTCAACAGGACAATGACCCCAAACACACCTCCAGGCTGTGTGAGGGCTATTAGACCAAGAAGGAGAGTGATGAGGTGCTGGACCAGATGACCTGGCCTCCACAGTCACTGGACCTGAACCCGATCCAGATGGTTTGGGGTGAACTGGACCGCAGAGTGAAGGCAAAAGGGCCAACAAGTGCTAAGCATCTCTGGGAACTCCTTCAAGACTGTTGGAGACCATTTCAGGTGACGACCTCTTGAAGCTCATCAAGAGAATGCAGTGTGTGAAGCAGTAATCAGAGCAAAAGGTGGCTACTTTGAAGAAACTACAACATAAGACATATTTTCAGTTGTTTCATACTTTTTTGTTAAGTATATAATTCCACATGTGTTAATTCATAGTTTTGATGCCCTCAGTGTGAATCTACAATTTTCATAGTCATGAAAATAACGAAAACTCTTTGAATGAGAAGGTGTGTCCAAACTTTTGGTCTGTACTGCATATGTGATGATTCTAATTAATTTAAAGTTTTTGAAAGCAGGACAGATGCCACACTCTCTATTGTATAATGAAAATACATTTTGTGCCACAGTATACACATCAAATATGACAAACTTTAATCCAAAACATTTCTGGACAGATTTTGCTCCCATTTGTTGTGAATATTCATGACGTGATGATTCTGGAGACTTCCTGACCTTTCATTTAATGTCATGCCAATGAGGGGTTATTACCTGGGACTGAAGGGGTTAACCAAACACTTTTACGCTTTTTCTATTAAATTTAAACTGAAGAAAAATGAACGTACATGGAAAAAAAATCCAGAAACAATTAATTGGTCGCTATTAAATGCATCATTATCAGCACTGCATTCAAGTCAGAGGTCGTCGCACTCCGGGTCAGCAGTACACAGAGCAGAGGCCCAGGCCGGGTCTGACGGGGTGTCTGGCAGGATCCAGCCCTGAGGAACCGCAGAACCATTAGGATGATCCGCTGGAACCACAAACATATCCCAGTCTCTCCTGAAAGAAAAACAAGTTATTATGTCATTGTCAAGGTCATTTAAATAGTTAAGCAGGCTTGAGGAGTAAAGGCCTTAAATAATTAGGATACAACAAAGGGTAACTATTCTGTTACAGTAAGAGGAAGAAAAAATAAAGACAATCAGATTAGAGACATTTGGTAAAAAAAAATGGGAATATTAGCTTAAGTACAAATGTAAAATTGAATTAAAGCTGCAAGCAGCAATGATCGGGCCCTCGCACCATGTCATGGTTTCTTGCGGTTCGCCGTTCACTGCAGCCCTACATTTCTGTGACCATCGGACACTGCACACACATTAGATGCATATTTTTGATCACTTCCTGTGTTGACTATGTGACACTAGAGAGCATGCACTAAAAATGCATTATGTTGGTCTATTTCAAGTGTAGATCACAACATTTTATGTAGATCAAATGATGTTTGCCAGTAGGTGGCGCTATGTCTATGAGCCAATATTACCACGTAGATGTCCTCAGGAATGACCTGCTATGTGTAGGTAAAGTGAGGGGCAGACTGGACCGGTACAAGTACAATCAAATTACAACAGTGTGTCTTTTAATGCTAAATTGTGTGAATTCTCAGTTAAGGCAAGTCAACGCTGTTTGGTGAAAACTCACGATTTGAACAAGTTTTTATCACAAAGGTCTTTAGCTTGTACTCACCAAATCTTCCTTTGTGCACTATGTGGTGCTAGAGAACTAGTATAGTCACTTACTATGATGGCTAAATATTTAGGGCCTGTGCACCGACAACGTTGGGCCACCAGGACCCTATTTAAACTGTAGGAATTATTATTATTATTATTCTCCTCCCAAATGAATTTTTGAGGTCCTTATCATCCTCAAAAAGTTGTTAAACTTGATAAACTTCAGAGATGGGGTAAAAAAAATTATTATTTTAAGGGTCTCAGGTTTGGGCGTTGCAAAATGGCTCGCTAACGCCCCCTCAAAAGTTGGAAAAATCTGGCGTGACTCGCCATGAAGTTAACCCCACCACTAACCTTCAGCCACATACTGCATTAACAGTTTGTCATAGACTGTTTTGGCAAGCGTCACTGCACTCAGAGTTGCGGTTTCATTGTGGGTGGCCGCCTCAGTCGACGTCTTGCCAGTACCCACAACATGCGGGAAGGTGGGAGGGCGCGTTAATCGCCGCTCGCTGCTTTAATTCTATTTACTTTTGTTCGGCTTTGTTGTTGGTTTTAGCTGCATGTTTATTCCATGAAACATCTAACCTGATTTGCAGTAGAGCATGCAGTGAGCGCTCAGCCTGGGTGTAATATTCTCTGAAGGGCTGCAGGACAGAATCAGCAAGATGCCGGTCTGGTAAAAAACAGAGGAAAGTAATTACATATTACAAGATTACAAACAAATGAGTGTGTGATTCCATCTGTGGAGGGATGACCTCCTTTTGGTGTCAACAGGGTGTGGGTTGTTACCTCCAAACAACATGTCGTTCACTCTGCGATTCCTCTGCAGGTGTCTCTCCCTCTCCTTCTTCACTTGTTTCTCCTGCTCTCTCCTCCTCTCCTCCTCCTGCTCTCCTTCCAGCATCACCACCAAAGCTTTCTCCTCTGCTGAGTAAATTGCTGTCCTCTTCTTCATTATACACCTCAGATGCTCGAGTCTGCCGCCGAACGCCTCGTCACATTCTTGCTCAGTGACGATACCTGCCACACACACAGTTACGAACTTTAGGCAACAGGCTACACAGTCCTGTTACAGACTGTAGCCTACAGGTTACACACTGTCCTGTTATAGACTGTAGGTTACAGGTTACACACTGTCCTGTTATAGACTGTAGCCTACAGGTTACACACTGTCCTGTTATAGACTGTAGGTTACAGGTTACACACTGTCCTGTTACAGACTGTAGGTTACAGGTTACACACTGTCCTGTTATAGACTGTAGCCTACAGGTTACACACTGTCCTGTTATAGACTGTAGGTTACAGGTTACACACTGTCCTGTTATAGACTGTAGGTTACAGGTTACACACTGTCCTGTTACAGACTGTAGGTTACAGGTTACACACTGTCCTGTTACAGACTGTAGGTTACAGGTTACACACTGTCCTGTTACAGACTGTAGGTTACAGGTTACACACTGTGCTGTTACAGACTGTAGGCTGCAGGTTACACACAGTTCTGTTATAGACTGGAGGTTACAGGTTACACACAGTCATGTTACAGACTGTAGGCTGCAGGTTACACACAGTTCTGTTATAGACTGGAGGTTACAGGTTACACACAGTCATGTTACAAACTGCAGGTTACAGGTTACACACAGTCCTGTTACAGACTGTAGGTTACAGGTTACACACTGTCCTGTTACAGACTGTAGGTTACAGGTTACACACTGTCCTGTTACAGACTGTAGGTTACAGGTTACACACTGTCCTGTTACAGACTGTAGGTTACAGGTTACACACTGTCCTGTTACAGACTGTAGGTTACAGGTTACACACTGTCCTGTTATAGACTGTAGGCTGCAGGTTACACACTGTCCTGTTATAGACTGTAGGTTACAGGTTACACACAGTCCTGTTACAGACTGTAGGCTACAGGTTACACACTGTCCTGTTATAGACTGTAGGCTGCAGGTTACACACAGTTCTGTTATAGACTGGAGGTTACAGGTTACACACAGTCATGTTACAAACTGCAGGTTACAGGCTACACACTGTCCTGTTACAGACTGTAGGTTACAGGTTACACACTGTCCTGTTACAGACTGTAGGTTACAGGTTACACACTGTCCTGTTACAGACTGTAGGTTACAGGTTACACACTGTCCTGTTACAGACTGTAGGTTACAGGTTACACACTGTCCTGTTACAGACTGTAGGTTACAGGTTACACACTGTCCTGTTACAGACTGTAGGCTACATGCTGCACACTATACAACGTACTACATTACCATGCTTCATATGTAATGTTTCCCTAAAAACTATTATAATTAAAATTATTATAATTATATTATAATTAAACGGAGTGCAGGAATGACCAGTGCATATTCCTTTTCCTCAAAATTATTAGGAGAAAAAGCTTTTTTGCACAGTGTAACTAATTTTGGACGAACACCATCATCCACGTCGGTGAAAACAGGAAGTCTATCAAGCTTATTCGTAATTCCAACAAATCATGGGCATGACATCTGGTTATTAATTTCACTGACCCAGGATCTGTGAGTCAGCAGTATTCCGTTATAACCTGAAGTCATGCCCATGAACACACAAGGTATCATAGGTCATGGATATAGACTGTGCAAAAGAAATGGACGTTGTTACCGTGACATCACCATCATTTTTGGCCGTTGCCTTCTTGGTATTTAGCCATCGCCACATTGGTCTTGCAACCGGAAGTGACACGAGAGGGTAGAGCTACGTACAGCTGAAGGCTGATTGCCATAAACTCTTGATGACAATTGTTTTATATATATTTCTGTATTTTTATTATTTATATTAGGGTGTTTTTAGTATTTTATTGTTGTGACAAAGGAAATGGACAAAATGAGATTTTCATTATATGGTGTAACCTTGTGTTACCAACACATGACAATAAAACTTCTGAATTACAGTTGTTAGAAGTTGGTGTTTTCACAGTAATACAAGATAGATACTAGAGAGGGAACTGACCCTTTGTTAAGTCCTGCCCCTTCAATGAAGACTGGCCAATCATAATGCAGCATTGACAGGCTTTGACCAGGGTCTGTGCTCCATAGACTCTAATGCATTCATTTCAGATTTTCTTCATTTTCAGGCTGGTTCATGGTTTTTGAGCTAGTCATGGTTAAATGTTGTGTAATGGTGATAGTCGTAATCCAGGGTAGCTGAAATGGAGATATGCGTAAAAACCTGTGGAGCTAGCGGAGTATGCTAGCACATGATCAACTCAGCACTATGCGATGAATGTATACACATGCTGCTTTTACTTTTTAATGATTGTAACCATGAATAAAAACCTACACGGCTTTCAAGGAACAGTGTTGCTCCTTAATTTCATTGTCTTCTGTCTTCATCACCAGGTGATGCTGGTTCACTCTGACAATGTGATCTGTTGGCTTTAACTTCTATGTTTATCTTTTTAACCTGGTGAGGCATAGCAAATATGAGCTGTTTAACTTCTTAACACTAGCTCTAAGCAGCTCATAAGACATACAAATCTTATTAGTATTAGTATCTTATTAGTAGTTTCAGTTATCTAAATCAAATATTTAAATAAAAACACATTTATTTCTTGTCATTTGAATTGTGTTATGCGAATAACCACTATAGATAATAGATGAATAACAAAGCATAAAACAGTACTGTGTACAGTACCCTTCCTCAATGTACATATAAGGTTTTAAAGTAAAATACAGAGTGTAAAACATTGAATAACATCAGAGCTAGAATTTTATTCCTTCATTTAGCACATTGATTTCAAAATTGGCAGATAAAATTTCTGAAAAAATACTTGCCTGTCACAGTGGCAGGCAGTAAAAAAACTTTATTTCCAACCTTAAGCACAAGTTTACCACATTGACTTCACTTGTCAGACCCCACCGTTGCTCGCTGGTCTGGGAATGATGTGCATGGCTTACCTTTCCTCAGTGCTGCCTCTTTCCTCAGTCTGCGCAGTTTCTCCAGAGATCTCAAGATGTCCTGCATCCTCTTCACATCTGTCTGTTTCTTCCTCACCTCACAGAGAACAGAGTCCGCAGCCAGCTTCAGCTCCTGCTTCTGGTACAGAAACAGATAAAAACCATAACATTCATTATTATCAAAATCTCCCCTTATCATCGCATTGTGACGAAATATTACTACTGTTGTTCACAGATTATCATGTCTAAATGAACAGTAATGTCACAGCATGGCATGATCTGTGTATAGCCAGTAGTTGGTTATAGGACTCAAGTAAAGCAAAAGAAATACATTTTGGAAAAGTCTGCTTTTACTATAATATGTGAATAAAATCCCCAGATATCACCTATCAACACTAGGGGTGGGCACGGTTCGGGTAAAAAAACGAACCGTTCGGTTCGCTAGTCACGGTTCGGTTTGTGTATGTACCGTTCGGTTCATTTGAAATAGGTTATGAGGCCGATTGTGTATTTTTTTCATCCTGTTTATTGTCAAACTAGAACTATGTAAAGAGGTTGGGACATGGGCGAACAGAGGTATGGGGTATCACACATGCGCAGTGTAACTGAAGCTGAGGTGCGTTGTGATTGTCTCTATTTCGGCGAGGGCGGACCAGATTTTATTGCACGTGTTGTACCACCTAAGACATGACGCGTTGATGACGCGCGACCCAGTCTCCTTTCTTTCTACTTCTCAGTTGGCAGAGAGAGATGGATGAAGTGCAGAGTACAGCTGTCATTCCATTAAGGAAATGGCAAGTGGACACCAGATTAAGGATTTGGCGTTACGTATGACAGTAATGGAAAAAAAGTGGTGGTTAAAACATCAACTGTGTAACTGTGCACTGTGCAACACTGTGGTTTATGCTAGCGGCAATACTTTCAATATGATGAATCATTTATGGAGAAATCACTCCGGTGTGTCCTTTGATAGTCGTGGAGGACGCTGGATTTCAGCATATCATTAGGGTACTACAGCTGCGCTATAATATGCCGTCTTGCAGACACATAAGCTACACAGTAATTCCTGAACTGTATGAACAGATATGACGAGGAATGTGAAAGATCTGTCCAACACAGACCATGTGGGTCTGACTACAGACGGATGGACAACCAGGGCTGAATGTGGACAAACTCTTCTTCTTCTAGCAGGAGAACATGAAAATACAATGAACAGAGCAGTGTTGTGTTGAAACAGTGTGTGTTTGGTTTATGCTGCACTTTATGTTGACGGCCTTTTTATTATTATTTTTTTTTTAAATATCAGGGAATAGAGAGACATACTGTATGTCACTATTGTTTAAAAAGGTCTAGTGCTGGCTGCCCTGATGCACTTCTTGTTGATGGCCTCAGTCTATAATTTGTTTTTTATTTAATTATTTTTAAATAACACAGTGGCACTTGTTCCTTATGTTAGCCTAGACTACTGGTGTTCAGGCAAACAGTTGACTTATTGTGGCAAATAAATGAAAAGCTGTTCAAATTGAAATCGGAAATTAGCCTCCTTGCTGTACCATGAATACCATTTATCTCTGTACCGAACCGAAAACCGTGAACCCAAACCGTGAACCGAACCAAAACGTGACTTTTATGAACCTCCCCAATCGTAGTCAACACAGTTACATAATATGTGAATAAAATGCCCAGATATCAACACAGATACCTATTATAACTGGTAATTATGGTTTGTACTAGGGTGGATTCAAACAAAAGGTGCCATCTTCTAAGCTGTGAAACTGATCTAGATGTAAATACCTCAAAATAGAAGATGAAATATTGATCTCTTGTCTCATATTCATCTTTTGATGTCAAACCAAAATATTTCAGGATTAAAAGAGCGAAATGTTGATGATCGGTGGCTCCTAGCTGATGACCCTGCAGCTGACCCATGGGCACCGGAGGAGGTGCGACCAGCAGCAATGCCCAGCAGGCGAATCCATCTTCCTGTAGATATTACTGTCTCATATTCATCTTTTGATGTCAAACCTAAATGTATTCAGTGTACAGCAAAAATAAAGGAACTGACCTCACTGTTCCAGTAGTTCTGGAGGGGACTGCAACTCTGTATTCTGCTATTAATACCTTTTACAACTTTTGAGAGATACTGATTTAAATAAGGGTTATAAGTCTATGGCAGAAAGTAGTTTTGACCCAGCGGGACACGGAAGTTGCAGTATCGTCATTTGGCCACTGCAAAAATTTGGATCAGTGACCAGTGTGCAAGATTAACTGGTGGCTGAATTAACTAAATAAATAAATATACACAATCAGCTCTCTATCACATTCATGTGTGCATGTCTTTTGAAATAGTACTAACAACAGTTTGCTGGAAAAATAATTTCAAATGCGTGAGGCTATCTACCATCCATCGTGTTTTATATTTAATGCTACAGACAATCACAATTATAGGGTTCCCTGTGCAGCTCACATTCACCCAGACTAGTCTGTTAACTCTCATTTTGCAACTAATGTTAACGGGACGGCGATTGAAAACCTGTGCACATATAGTCCTGTCTATTCTTTAACTTTAATTGTTGAGCTAGTAATATCTGTTCTTAGCTGCAATGTCTATTTATGTGGAAATAGGCTACACTGAGAGCAATATAAAAAACTCTCTATGTGTACACAGCCTACTTGGCGAACAATAATGATTTTGAATCATGATTTATCATGACTGACTTCTGTCATAGTAATGAATAAGTCTATGTATGTGTGTAGGTTGTGTCCAAAGAGCCTACACTGAATAGCGTATTTAAATTTTGGCACTCTCTTGGCATGTAAAATTAGCACTTAGTACACCATAGGGGCGTGCTGCCTGTATGCTGATTTTGGTGGGTTTTAATGAGTGAAAAGGCAGCCTTCTATTAAGAAGTTAATAAAAGAGGGGAAAACCTATAAAGAAGTGCAGAAAATGATAGGCTGTTCACCTACAATGATATCAAATGCTTTAAAATGGCAGCCAAAACCAGAAAGGTGAGGAAGAAAAAGAAAAACTATTCAAATGGATTGGGGAATAACCAAACTGGCAAAGGCTCAGCCAGTGATCAGCTCCAAGAGGATCTCTAAGAAGATCTAAGGTTGCCTGTGAGGACTGTAACAATCAGACGACGTCTATGTGAAGCCGAGCTACCAGCAAGAAGCCCCCGCAAAGTCCCACTGTTAATAAAAAGACATGTGCTGAAGCGGGTTACAATTTGCCAAAGAACACATTGACTGGCCTAAAAAGAAATGGCGTAATATTTTGTGGACTGATGAGAGTAAGATTGGGTTTTTTTTGGGTCTAAGGGCCACAGACAGTTTGTCAGACGTCCTGCAAACACTGAATTCAAGCCACAGTACACAGTGAAGACGGTGAAGCATGGTGGTGCAAGCATCATGATATGGGGATGTTTCTCGTAGTATGGTGTTGGTCCTATTTGTCGCATACCAGGGATCATGGATCCGTTTGAGCACATCAGAATACTGGAAGAAGTCACGTTGCTGTATGCGGAAGTGGACCTGCCCGCAAAACCAAGAAACGCAGAGGAATTGTGGAACGTAGTACAATTGTCCTGAGCTGCAATACCCGTGACCAGTGCCAGAGGTTGGTCGACTCCACGCACCACAGATGTGAAGCAGTTATCAGAAATCGGGGTTTATGCAACTAAATATTAGTTTATGATTCTCAGGAAAGTTTCTTAGTTGTACAGTACATTTTTTTGAGTTTGAAAAGACAGATGTCAACACTTCTATTTTTTGAACATTGCATTCTTTGACTTTCTGTAAAATATTATCAAATTCAATTACTTTTTCCAATTTTCTTGCTTTGAAATAAAATGTGCAGTGTCTCCAATGCATTTGTGTTCATTAAAATACCGTTTATTTGAGGATTTGTGACGTTTACTCACCTTTTTAAACATTTTTTTTATTATTTTGAACACAACTGTAGCTGCAGTGTATACTGTCCACATCATCAACTGTGCTGGCCATCCCACCAACCAATGAGCCTTACAAGTTGGACCTCACTGTGAAGGTAAATAGGCTTCCCACGATGCAAAATACAATGCCAAAATACAATGCCAAAATACAATGCCGAAATTTCAAACTTTTTTCCGAGCTTACTTCTGCCCCCAAGTCGTTTGAATCCCCCAACAAATAAGGACCACTTACCTTCTTCTTCTCCTCCACTTGGTGTATCTGCTGCAGCCTCCACTTATTTATAGCAGCCTCTTTCTCGGAGACGCGGTCCTTTCTCCGTTGTTCCTCCATCTGGACCAGCGTCCTTGCTCTCAGTCGCCGGGCCCTCCTCTTAGCAGCCCGTGACACCTTAGCTTTCCAATGATCCAAACGCTCGCTGACACTGAGGACTTGGAGCTGATCCTGTAGCTCCCTCTTCACATTTAAAGCCACTGCATAAGAGTCCGCCCAAACACCCCCATCCTCCACGTTGTTCCCCAGAGTCGCACAGGACTCCGCCAACTGTGAGGCGAGCTGAGCTGCCCTGTTCAGAGCCGCTCTCAGGTCCGGAACCGAGCTGTGGCGCGGCTGCTGCTGGTTCTGTCGGCTCCGGAGAGTCTTGTCTCTTCTTTGGAAGAAACGTCCGAGCCACTGTTGGTCCTGCCTCCTCTGAAGGGCTGTTTCATCCTCGGGTGATGCTGTCGATCCCGAGCTCCTGTCGTCGTTACCCTGCGGAGGAAACAGCGGGCACTCGAGCAGAGCTCCGCTGTCTGAGAAGTCCTCACATTCGCGCTGTTGTCTCTGACTGTCCAAGTCATACTGACTAGTCTGAAAACAGGCTCTACTAAATTGCTGTGGAAATGGTTGAAAGGCTGGGGCTCCCCTGCCACTGTATGCGTTTACCGGAGCGGTGGGCACCACGTTAGGGAAGTGTCCGGATGGTGAACAGCTGAGAGGAGGCGGGGGGACGGAGGCGTCAAATCCATACGGATGGGCCGCGTGAGGCTTCCCGAAACCCCTTCCTCCCGGAGACGGCACGGAGAAATCGTTTCTAAATCCGTATGGGTGACCGGCATATCCCCCGGAAGGTGTCCATTGCGAAGCAGTGTGGTCCGCCTGCATCTGTCCACTACTCGACGGTGGTCTGTTAGCGGCGTACGGTGGGGTCTCCAGGTAATCGCCATTATAGACGTGAGGCTGCAGCGCTTCTGACGAAGCGTGGTGATATATGTTGTCCATATCACGTGAAGTAGTAACTTACACTAGATCTATGGCAAACGGTATGTAGCTACAACACAAAATAGTCACACATACCCCTTTTCTCCACTCCTCACAGGAGCCATGTTTAGCTGACGTCTTCTTCTTCTCTTGTTTCGGGAGCTTTTAGTATGTTACATCGCCAACAACTTGCAGTGTGGCTCATGTTGGTACTACAGCCCATAACAACAGTAAAAAAATGGTTACTACGTTTCCTTTAGCCCCGCCTGCCAGCCCTCAGTCCAGCTATTGGTGCATTTTTACAACATAAGAGCTTTTCAGATACTGGGAAGATGATCTATTTACGCATAAATTATCCACTGATTTACAGACGTCTCTTTCCTAATGAATGTACGTTAAGTCTGTGGGAAAGTCTGGGTTTACGTTAGCCTGAGAGAGACAAGAGGGAAGAGACGCGCGGTGTGCTATTGGTGATTATTATAATGCGTCACATCATCGGGGTACAGCACATGCGCATTAAAATCTGGTCTGCAAATTGAGCCAATCACAACGCACGACCGCCGCTTCAGTTACACTACGCATGCGTTGTAGCTCATTTCCCAACACTGGTCAAACCTTAGTCAATAGGCCTTGGTCGCTTTGCGGAAGTGTATGAAAGCGGAGTCATATGACCAGGCAGGCAGCCGGAGAAAATGCTACCTACATGGATAAAATTACCCGGGCACAGTGATTAACATCCACAACGAGCACGGTAACAGTTCCCATAGTAAATCATATGTAGATACAGTAAATGACGTTAACGTTATATTGGGTCACTGAGTTCTCACCGTTACGAGTGTTAAAGGCCACACATATTTGTCTTCAACAGATGCACAGTAACAGTTAGCTTGCTGTTAAGCTAATAAAACAGAGGCAGGTGTTTGTCTTACTCTACGTGAAGTGATTTAACGTTGACTGTTTGAGTCACTAAATCCTGTTTCCTGAATGTCTGTGTCTGAATGTGTCGTCAGATGGAGGAGATTAAAGTGTCTCCTGACTATAACTGGTTCAGAAGCACAGTGCCCCTGAAAAGAGTAAGTACCTCATGATTTCTAATCTGTGATGGTGGTCCATAATCACTGGGCCCACTGCTTGATACAGGACCAGTATGTCTACACATGTCCACATAACGTGTAAATCATTTCACAAATGTGTAGAAATATGGAAAGAAACGTTTCACAAAACAATATTCCCAAGTATATAGTCATAACAGTACATTTAAAATGAAGACATGGTCAGTGTTATTATTTGGCCTGATGCATTTATTTCAATGTTCTCTCTGTGATAACGAAGCTTTGCTACTAATCAAACGTGTTTGGTGTTTAACTCATAAGTGGTTGATCACTGTCATGCAGCATGATTACATTTGCACATCTGCCTGATACCAATGAGTGTCTGTCCCAGGAGGTTTTAGTTGACACCAAGTAGTCCAATCAGTAATCTCTATAAACAGACTCTGCATTCACATGCAGACTTTGTAGGCAACAGGATAAGATTTTGTTACTGTAAGTGTTCTGGTTTCTGTTTGTAATCAGAGTAATATTGACCAGTCACATGCATGTAGGGGTTAGTTGAATGCAGGTAAACAGTCCTTGTGGAGAGTAAAGAGGGGGAACACATAAGATGAAATGTAATCTGGGAACCCACTGGCTATCATCTGAGGAAGATTTACCTTTTTATTTGTCAAAAATCAGCTGTTAAACCGGCTTGTGGTGAAGCGACCTGGTCATACAAATTGTGTCTCAGCTCCAACTCCAGTGTCACATCTCAAGTTTCTAATCAGACTGTAAACAATGAGCAGTGCACAGAAAAGGAAGTCTTTTCCCGGATGTCTCCTGACTACGCCAGGACCACAGATTGTCCAATCAGAGATACAAACCTGCCAACCCAATCGCAATAAAAGCGGGCCAATTTGGAAACGTTTTTGTCTGGCATTTATACGTGTTGTGCAATTTCTGATACCCAGGTTAACTCAGACAACAGGAAGGAAGAGGCCGATGAGCTGTTGATGTCTTACACAGAAGGTTTGTTGAATCTTGATCAAGGAAAATGGTCAGGCCACCACAATGGTGTGCTCTCTGCATGAAGGCCTCACATCTCTGCCTGTTCTCCCTGGTGCTCAGTGTTTTATCCTCATCATGTTTTGACTTATGAGATCCCTCTGATATCTCTGACCCTGGTTGCCCCAGCGACTGACTCTATGGCCCCTACTGCAGACATAGCTGTATAGATAACAGTGGCACCCCGTCCTGTAAAGTCGACCGCAAGAGCACAGTGCAGAATGCTCAACGAGGTGCAGAAGAATCCTCGAGTGTCAACTAAAGACTTACACGGTTTTCGGTTCGGTTTGGTGCAGTGGTAAACAGTATTTATGGTACAGCAAGGAGGTCAATTTCAATTTGAACAGCTTTTCACTTATTTGCCAAAACAAGTCAACTGTATGCCTGAACAACAGTAGACTGGGCTAACATAAAGAACAAGTGCCACTGTGTTATTTAAAAATAATTAATAAATAAAAAACAAATTATAGGCTCATGCCATCAACAAACTGTGTATCAGGGCAGCCAGCATACGTCTCTGTATTCCCTGATATTTAAAAAATATTAAAAGTCTAAAGTAATATTAAAAGTCTATAGTAAGAGCTACATCACACCTGGGCATTATATGGCCCGTGGGCCAGATCCGGCCTTCGTGATGGTTCTGTCCGGCCCGGAAGATCAAAAAAAAAAAAAAAAAAACACAATTTTACTTCTGAAGCTAAAAAAAAATATAACAGTAAAAAAGCTTTTATTTTGAAATGTTTGTATAGTGTTCATGTGCATCTTACTGACATTGATGTAATTGACGTGAGTGATGTTTGAAGTATCATCAGCTGGTGAGGCGGCAGTGTTGCCAATATATGACTTTGTCGCTATATTTAGCAAGTTTTCAGACCCCTCTAGTGACTCTTTGTCAAAAAAGCTTAATCGGTCAGCCGGTTAATTGATTATTTGCCTTTTTTTTCATAATGGGTATTGGCCAATGCCTGAGCATATTAAGCCAATTAGCAAGCAGGCGCATCAGCAGGCAGCCCAGTGTTGTTGCTGTAGAACACATCTGCCCCTTGTGTCAATCAAATTGCCGATCTACTGGCAGACCAATGTTGCCAACTTAGCAACTTTGTCGAATATATTTAGCGACTTTTCAGTCCAGGCTAATGAATCACATGCACAAAGCTGCTGCTGGTGGATCCCGCCCTGGCTTACAGTCAGTGCGGGATGTAATTGTAAAATTTTCTTTGTCTTAAATAAATTATCACACTAAAGTAACTCATTGCATTTGTCTCACACAGCCTCAGTCACTTACTCACCCCGTCCTCTGTGCCTCTCTGGGACATCAGCAAACATCTAGCGGGCTAGCTCATCATGTCTCAGTCTAAACTGTACACACAAAAATACAGAGAGGAGTGGGAATCAAACCCTTAACTGAAAAAAATACCTAAGTAACCCAGCCAGAGTGTCTGTTTTGGGTCACTTTTGCTGGTCCCAAGCCTGAATAAAGGAGGAGGATTGGAACGGCAGCATTAAAATAAAAACAAGAATCGACAGAAGAAAGCTCGTTTGTAGTTAGAAACATATTAAGGGTTGCAGTGAAAATGTTTTTGTTTTTTTTTTTTCATTTTTTTGTTAGATTAAAATGTAAATTTTAAAAATGAATATATATATATTTTTTCAACAAATTTGACTTTTTGACTTTACAACATTCTGGACTTATTGGAGAATCTTTGGATCACACAACTCTTAAACAACAACACAACTGGAATCTAATTCTTCGAATAATACTAATATTACTAGTATAGCCTAATCTTTATCTGCAACTGTGCTGAGTTTAAAGTTTAAAGTCGTGTCACAGCAAATATGGATTTTTGTCCCAAAAATCTGCAGTATTTTCAGAACAGTGGGCGTTTGTTTTCAGTCTGATACCCTGACAGACAAATGAGCTTTTTCAATCCAGGAAGACAGTTTTGGATTGTTGGTGTTTGGGAATAACCACTCCCTTCTCAATACCCAATATTATATGACTATACTACCTCAACAACCAAATACAGGACAATATGTGGTTTGAGATCACCCAGCAGGATACGATGAAGATGGTAATGTTGTTGATATATCGATGCAGATAATTCACTCCAGACCCAGTGTGTAGAGTTGTCGGTACAGAAAATTTGCATTCTCATGCCGCATATTTGCATCACACTGGTGAGACATGGCTTTTAAACTGACAAACACCCTCATTTCTTTTACATATCCCACTTACGGCTGTTTGTTCAATAATTGTGGCAAGTCAGATCAGGTGGTCCTCCTCTACCTGTTTCCTCCTATTTCTTCTGGTGTGTTATTCTTTTTTGCATCAATTTAAATATCAAAGCATATCTTTTTCAGCTTTTTACAGTCCATAGCCTACATCAGGGGACACAGCATTCACTGCATTGGTTATTGTAGCACAAGTCTCTCTTTTATCATCATCACTCCTGTGGAAACCCTCAGGGAAAGTGTGTCTTTTCTGCCTTCCTTATCTAGCTATAAAGCAACAAATCTCGTTTGTGGGTATGTGTATATGTGGGTGGTGTCCCTGCACATCCAGTCTTCTTTGGATGGGGCGGCAGTAGCTCAGTCTGTAGGGAGTTGGCTTGGGAACCGGAGGGTCACCGGTTCAAGTCCCGACATGGACCAAAAACTGAGTGTGAACTGGTAGCTGGAGAGGTGCCAGTTTACCTCTTGGGCACTGCCGAGGTGCCCCTGAGCAAGGCACCAAACCCCCAACTGCTCGGGGCGCTTGTCAGGGCGCTTGTCAGGAGCAGCCCCCTCACTCTGACACCCCTCCAATTGTTGCATGTATATGGACCTGTTTGTGCATGTGTGTGTATTAGTTAACAGAGTGAAAAAAATTGAATTTCCCCTAGCGGGACTAATAAAGGACTATCTTCTTCTTCTTCTTCTTCACATTGGGCGGGTGTGTTCTGGGGACCCAAGGGAGACTCTTGGAAATTCGTGCAGTCTAGACATGCAACACATTCAGTATTAACTAGGGATGGGAACGGTTCCGGTAAAAATCCAAATCATTCGGTTAGCTAGTCACGATTTAGGTCGTGTATGTATCATTCGGTTCATTTGAAATAGGTTACGAGGCCAATGGCTTAATTTTTTTCATCGCGTTTACTGTCAAAGAGAGGCTGGGACACGGGCGGAGAGGGGTATGGGGTATAACACATGCACAGTGTAACTGAAGCTACGGTTGTGCGTTGTGATTGGCTCTATTTCAGCGAGGGCAGACCAGATTTTACTGCACATGTCTCTCAAACACCGCCGCTGTGCTTACGCTGCCACAGTTATTAGCTCGCCACCGCACATTAGCTCACCAGCTAACAGTGAATAGTAAACACTTTTTTATTTAGTTGAGTTGTGAATGACTTTAGTTCTCTACAGTAAGCAGTGTTCCAGTGTTTGTGTCTGGACTGGAGAAAGGACTGATACTGACTGATGTCTGTGTTCAGTCTTCAGTCTAATTCACTGAGGAATATGATTTAATTTATTAACATTTTAGATTCATTCCAGTGAGATATTAATGAATTTATATGGTGACTTTGCTGTTGTAAACATTACTGTTGCTGCTCTAGAAACAACATGTGTCCTTGTTGTATGTTAAATATTCAGTTCCAATTCAGTGAATATAAAACAACCAGGCTGACATAAGTATCGCTAATATGCACACTTTAATATTTGTTTATTTATCACAAGTCATATCACCATTGTAATATTGAGCAGTGTTATCGCACATGGCTGATTTTGCTGATACGGTGCAGGCGTAGTTACTGTTGTTAAAAAAGGTCTAGTGCTGGCTGACTTGATGCTTCACTTTTTTTTTGGCTTGAGCCTATAATTTGTTTTTATTTATCAATAACACAGTGGCACTTTTCTTTTAGATAAGAAGTCCAGCCATAAGATGATAAGATGTGACAGTGAAGAAGTGTTTCCTTCCTTATGTTAGCCTACTGTGGTGAAGGCAAACAGCTGTTGACTTATTTTGCCAAATAAATGAAAAGTATGTCCAAATTGAAATTAGAAATTGGCCTGCTTGTTGTACCATAAATGTACCAAACCAAACTGAAAACTGTGACCCCGATCTGTGAATTTTATGAACTGTCCCACCCCTAATTGGGAGCCAATGTTATGAAGCTAAAAGCTGGTGTGATATGGTCACATTAGGATTAGGATCTCTGCGTCAGCACTGGATAAAGAAGACCTGATTTTAGTTTATGTTGCGTAGGTGGAAAAAAGCAATCTTTGTGATGTCTTTATGTTGCTGATCTAAAGAGTTGAATCAAACGTGACGTTGACGCTTATAATTGTCGAACTCTGGGATATCACACAATCTAAAGATATAGTTACTTGCTCAAACGGATGTCCATGTCGAGCAGAGCAAATAACCAGCATCTCAGTTTTATCTGAATTTAAGAGCAAGGAATTACTTGACATCCATTTTTTCACCGCAGACAGGCAGGTCTCGAATTTAATCAATTTAAATTTAATTTGTAATCGATCGTCCGCCTATATAGGCACACACAGCTGTATGTCATCAGCGTTAACAGTGGAAAGTAATTCTATGACTATGTATAATTTGGCCCAGAGGTGCAATGTCTAGGGAGAACAACATAGGACCAAGAACAGAGCCCTGAGGTACACCATATTTCACTTCAGAAATTATTGATGTTGTATTATTAAGAAAGACACTTTTGACTAAATAAGATTGTAACCATGCAAGAGCAAGACCAGAGATGCCAAATTTGTTCTCCAGTCAGTCAAGGAGTATACTCTGATCAATGGTTTCAAAAGCTGCACTTAGATCCAGTAGTAAAAGTGCTGAGGTGGTGAGTGTGAATCCATGTTTAGGAGCAGATCATTTATGACTTCAGTGAGCACAGTTTAGGTGGACTGGCGAGCTCTAAAAGCAGGCTGAAAGGGTTTGAAAAGTTCATAAAATTTAATAAATAAGTTCATTAAATTGTTTTAGGTCCCAGCAATGGCCATAGATCTTTAAAAAGTTTAGCTGGTAAGGGGTTGAGGAGGCAGGTGGTAGGTTTTAGCTTAAACAGAGTTTCAAGAGAGATGGTCTCAAAATGTTTAAGGACAGAGACTAACAGGGATTTGATGAATGGAAAATGCATTGCAGAATATACAGATGTAGCTGGGAGTGAGGAATTCATTTTATAGCTGATCATCGATTTCCCTGGATGAGCTGCCAACAGCCGGCTGTTTTTGGTTGAGTTTGGCTACAGTGTCAAAGAGAAGTCTATGTTTGTTGTTACTGATTGATTTGAGAGAAATAGGCTATTTTGGCAGTGGACAGACGATGCTTGTAGATTAAGACACACTCATGCCATGGTCCTGTAGGCCTGTTTAAGAGCATGTGTTACATCATTAAACCACAGTGTAGACCTCTGAAACTGTCTGATTTTAGTAGTAAGAGGTTCGACTGAATCCAGAAGAAAAGAAAGGGCTGTGTTTAAGTCACTGGTACAATTTTCGACAGGTCCTGTTCCTGTAATGAAACGAGCCAGAATCACCGGTAATCGTTATATCGATTTTTATACTTTTATAATCGTTATAGTTGATGGATTGATATGGCAAGTGGCAACTACAGTAATGCTCTGTATTACGTGAAAGTACATCTTTCTCATCCCCCATCTCTTATGGAGTACCACAAGGCTCCATATTAAGCCATATATTATTTTCCTTACATATGCTTCCCTTGGAGTCAATTTTCAGAAAATATAATATCTCCTACCATTATTGCACTGACGACACCCAGCTGCACCTCCCGTTGAAACCCGCTGATCCATGCAGTATGAAGGATGAATTGCATGAAGGATGTGCAATCCCTGCCGGCAAAATGCTTCCTGCGGCTAAATCAGAATAAAACTGAGGTCCGTATCTTCTGCCCATCTCTGCAACCACAATCAGTGCCCTCGAAGCCCTGCCATTGAGAGTGAAGTGTCAAACTAAATCTCAGTGATATCTTTGATGCTGACTTAAAATTTAATAAATAAATCCAAACAGTTGTCAGCACTAGCTTATGCCATCTTAGACTACTAGCAAAGTTAAGGATCATTCCTGCCTGTTACCTATTTAGTGCAGGGATGTTAATGATTAACTGTTCAACCGTTAGCCAACATTAAGAATTGATTCATTATTTATTAAGAGTTCATTCAAAAGTTGAGCAAAACTCAGAGAAGAGGCCTGTCAGTTCAAGGAGAAAAGCAAGTCCACCTTAAGAGAGTCTGAGCTGGAGTTACAGATGCAGAAAGTCGGCTTGGATCTTGAGTGGAGCACCGAGTGGAGGAGTTGTAACCTCGTAGTCGGACACTTGCTAACGTTATGTGGTGCTGACAGCTATGGGGAGCATGAAGCACTACAGCTGCTAATGTAGCACAAACACATGTTTTGTCGAACAGTCGAAAAAGTTATGCCGGGTGACAGGGAGTCATTACACCGGGCAGACACACAGCTGACAACCTGCTAAACTAAATTAAATGATGCAGTGGTGGTGGAATTTTACTGGGAAAGTGGCCACATGTCCACAACACTACACACAGCATCATGGCTGCTAAAGTGACTCCTCTGACTGTGAGCTGGGTCTCAGTTGCCTGTTGTGCTCATACGCTGCAGGGTAAGTTATTGGCTGATTTTTGGCTGACATCCCTAATTTAAAGACTTTAGTTCATGTTTATATTTCTTCTTGCCTCATCTGATGCAATTCTTTCTATGTAGAAATCAGTTAGTCATCACTATTTTGCATTGAACTTGAAAAAAAAAAGCAGCAGGAAGCTCCCCTGTACTGGCTTCTCTTCAGTGGCTACAAGATCCTTTGATATGTTTTTAGTTTACATCTCTGAACTGCTCACTCCCCATTACACCTCGCAACCCCTCAGATCTGGTAACCAATTCTGTTCTCCACTCAGCCAGGTAAAAACCAAAGGTGATTGAGCATTTTCAGTCATTGGCCCTAAACTGTGGAGTAGTTTACCTCTATCCATTTGATCCTCTCCCTCCATTGTTACTTTTACAACCAGTCTAAAGACCCTTTCCTTTCCTTTAACCTATTAATTATCATCATAAAAACATGTTGACCACACTGGTTTTTATTGAAGTGATGTGATGACATGATGGGGCCACCACCATGCTTCACCGTTGGGATGGAGTTGGGCAGGTGCTGAGCAGTGCCTGGTTTCCTCCAAATATAACGCTTAAGGTTGAGGCCAGACAGTTCAGTCTTGGTTTCATCAGACCAGAGAATCTTGTTTCTCACAGTCTGAGTGTCTTTTAGGTGCTTTTTTTGTCTAAGCAGGCTTTCAGGTGTGTTTCACTGAGGAAAGGCTTCCGACCAGCCACTCTGTTATAAAGCACAGACTGGTGGAGTGTTATAATGATGGTAGTCCTGCTGGAAGTTTCTCTCATCTCCACACAGGATCTCTGGAGCTCAGCCAGAGTGACCATCAGGTTCTTGGTCATGACTCTGACCAAGGCCCTTCTCTTCCCACTGCTCAGTTTGGCCGGGTGGCCAGCTCAGGGAGAGTCCTGGTTGCTCTAGTCTTCTTCCATTTAAGGATTATGGAAACCAGTGTGCTCTCGGGGACTTCCAATGCAGCAGAAATATTTTGGAGCCTTCCCCAGAGCTGTGCCTCGACACAATCCTGTGTCTGAGCTCTGCAGGCAGTTCCTTCAACCCCATGGCTTGGTTTTTGCTCTGATATGCATTGTCAGCTGTGGGACCTTATACAGACAGGTTTCCAAATCATATCCAGTCAATTGAATTTACCACAGGTGGATTCCAGTCAAGGTAGAGAAACATCTCAAATGTAAATGGAAAATGTGAGGCACAAATAGGTAAAAAAAAATTAAATTTTTACCTTTTAAAGGTAGCTGTTAATGTTAATAATTATTGATAAAATGCTTGAAAATAGTGATAAAGTCACAATTTTCAAAAACAGAAGCTGTCATATTTACATTTGCTGCTTTGCCCAACCAAAGTTGCAAAAGTCAAAAAGGCTATTGAGTTTATTATTATAAAATTAAAAATGTTTGCAGCTCCAAACCTGGGACTAGGGAATCTTTGTCTTTAAAAAAAAAAAAAGGAAAAGGATGACTATCAAAATTTCCAGTTAATTATTTTTCTGTGATTCTGCAGATTGTTTTGTGTCTAGAAAGGAGTGAAATAATAAGTGTGAGTGTGTTTCTCCTGGACAGACCTGGACTTTATTAATGTGTGAAGTGTTCATCTTAACTTAAACTAGTTACTTGTTTCATTGCACCTCTCCTGGAAGGCTCTGCAGGATTTTTTGCATGTTTGGTCTCCATCACAGAATAAAGAGCTCCTTGTATGCCATCTATGGTCTTCATCTTTTAGTCTTCAATTCAAATATTTCCGTAGTTGTCGCCTGTGGCCTGTTTGAAATCCTTCGTGAAAGAAACTAAAGGGCCATGATTAGTTTGCAGGATGTATTTTTCTCACCTTGTGTTTTTGTCTCCACCAGATCATTGTTGATGATGATGACAGTAAGGTGTGGTCGCTGTATGACGCTGGCCCAAAGAGCATCAGGTGTCCCATCATCTTTCTCCCTCCGGTTAGTGGGACAGCCGAGGTGTTCTTCCAGCAGGTGCTGGCTCTGACGGGATGGGGCTACAGAGTCATCTCGGTGAGCTTGTCATTAGAAACACACTGCAGCTTCACCATGTGTCAAGATGTCACAGCTTCTTTTTTTATAGCCTCATATTTACTACTGTTATTTTCAGTTTGATTAATCTGCTGATTTGCATCTCCATTCATCCTATTTTTATTAGTTTTATCAATAAAATGTTTGAAAACAGTGAACACTGTCTCTTGGGTTTTTCAGAGCTCTTTGTCTTGTGTTCACTGTGATAGAAAACCCAGGAAAACTCTGGAGAAAGTGACCCCAGAGAATGTTTTACCATAATCAAATTATAATCAGATTAGTTACACATTAACTTTCTGTCTGTAGATTAATTGATTAATCAACTAATTAATTACCATATTGGCCTAACCCTGACTAGAGGACAAGTCTGTAAATAAGTAAATGTCTAGTGTGCATGGTTTCCAGCTGCAGTATCCGGTGTACTGGGATCTCATGGAGTTCTGTGACGGCTTCAGGAAGCTTCTCGATCACCTGCAGTTGGACAAAGTAAGTTTGTGTTTTCCTTTTGCTTCAGAGCTAAGCATGCAGTATTTTCTGTACCCAGGTTTGTTGCTGTTCTTACATAAACACTTGACTGCGATCATTTTGTGTAACTGGTAGATTCTACAACCAAGGGAATTTAAAGCCAGTGTCATTGTGTGTTTCTATCAGCTGGTAAATAAAGTGTCAATCTGAGCACAAGGTTTTAATGTCAGGAAAAAAAGCAGGAGAACGAAGCTGCTGGACTATTTAAAATCAATCTGTGCAGCAGAGTGAGAGGTGATGATGCCTGATCACCCTTCTCACTGTCTCTCTCTATTTGATGGTGATCCTCTGTCACTTGAATATCCAGGTCCATCTGTTTGGTGCATCCCTGGGTGGATTCTTGGCGCAAAAGTTTGCAGAGTGCACACACAAGTCTCCCAGAGTGCACTCACTAATACTGTGTAACTCATTCAGTGACACCTCCATCTTCAATCAGACATGGACAGCAAACAGGTGTGTCTTAATGATTCCATCACAGACTTTCCTCTCTGTGTTATGGTAAGTCTTAATGCCTCATTTGCATCTTCCTCCTTAGTTTCTGGTTGATGCCAGCTTTCATGTTGAAGAAGATTGTTCTGGGGAACTTTGCTAAAGGACCTGTGGACCCTAAAATGGCAGATGCAATTGACTTCATGGTTGACAGGGTAAGTGGATGTATGTGTCTACAGGGGACGTGGACGTATGTGTCGACAGGGGAAGTGGAGGACGTATGTGTCGACAGGGGAAGTGGAGGACGTATGTGTCGACAGGGGAAGTGGACATGCGTGTGTTGACAGGGGAAGTGGACATGTGTGTTGACAGGGGAAGTGGACATGCGTGTGTTGACAGGGGAAGTGGACATGTGTGTTGACAGGGGAAGTGGACGTGTGTGTTGACAGGGGAAGTGGACATGTGTGTGTTGACAGGGGAAGTGGACATGCGTGTATTGACAGAGTAAGTGGACATGTGTGTGTTGATAGGGGAAGTGGACGCGTGTGTTGACAAGAAAAGAAGACGTGTATTGACAGGATATGTAGACTTGGGTGCATTGAAAGACGAAGTGGACATGCGTGTGTTGACCAAAAAAGAAGATGTGTGTAATTACAGGGTAAGTGGACGTGTGTATGTTGACAGAGTAAGTGAACATGAGTGTGTTGACAGAGTAAGTGAACATGTGTGTGTTGACAGAGTAAGTGAACATGTGTGTGTTGACAGAGTAAGTGAACATGCGTGTGTTGACAGGGGAAGTGGACATGTGTGTTGACAGGGGAAGTGGACATGCGTGTGTTGACAGGGGAAGTGGACATGCGTGTGTTGACAGGGGAAGTGGACATGTGTGTGTTGACGGGGGAAGTGGACATGTGTGTGTTGACAGGGGAAGTGGACATGTGTGTTGACAGGGGAAGTGGACATGTGTGTGTTGACGGGGGAAGTGGACATGCGTGTGTTGACAGGGGAAGTGGACATGTGTGTGTTGACGGGGGAAGTGGACATGCGTGTGTTGACAGAGTAAGTGGACATGTGTGTGTTGATAGGGGAAGTGGACGCGTGTGTTGACAAGAAAAGAAGACGTGTATTGACAGGATATGTAGACTTGGGTGCATTGAAAGGGGAAGTGGACATGCGTGTGTTGACCAAAAAAGAAGATGTGTGTAATTACAGGGTAAGAGGACGTGTGTATGTTGACAGAGTAAGTGAACATGAGTGTGTTGACAGAGTAAGTGAACATGAGTGTGTTGACAGAGTAAGTGAACATGTGTGTGTTGACAGAGTAAGTGAACATGTGTGTGTTGACAGAGTAAGTGAACATGTGTGTGTTGACTGGGGAAGTGGACGTCAGTGTGTTGACAGGCGAAGTGGACATCTGTGTTCATAAAGTTCATTTTTCCAGAGAGCTAGGTTTTGCTTTGGCTGACTGCTTCATCAGTTGACTGATATATAAAATCATCCAAGAGAATGTATGATGTAATATTTCTGAGTAACAGGATATTTTGTTAATACAGCCATGTCACAGTTATTCAGCCCTTTTATAATATGGCTGGTTTTAAAAACCTTCTGAAAGTTTTTATGGCCTTAAGTGGAGTATTAAAATAATCAAGCCTATGGGAACTCCGCAATGATTCCTAATTGGCTTCAGCTGTGTTGCATATAAACTCCACCCATCAAGGTGTGCAAGGTGAGTTTCAAGCATGGGTAAGACAAAGGAGCTTTCACAAAAACTGAGAGAGGAAATGATTTCATTAATTCAGATGTACTCAATTGCATTCAAATGGGTACAAGAAGATTTCCAAAAAATATGACATTCCAAAAGACCTTTGGGAGCATTAAGTTTAAAATGTTTGGAACAGTTGCAAACCTGCCAGGCCATGGGAGAAAGCCAAAATTTCACCAAGAGCCCTTAGCAACTTAGGACAACTCAGAAAAACACCTGTGTTACTGCAAAATGCCTTTCAGGATGACCTGATGAAGGCCAGAACAGGTGCTTCAGGGGCAACTGTATGACGAGCATTGAATAAACAAGGATGTCATGGCCGGACTCCACGATGCACTCCACTCTTGACCAAGAAGAACATTAGAGGTATGCTAGAGTATGCCAGAAGAAATATGGATAAGACAGTAGAGTTTTGGGAGACAGTTCAATGGACTGACAATACCAATCTAGAACTTTTTGGACACGTCTGGCATTCTGGCACCGTCACGAGCGGCAACCTTTCCAGCAGCTCCATGTGTTTTTTTTTTTTTTTTGTTTTGTTTTTTTTAATCTTTTACCCGCTTTTTTTTGCTTGTTACTTGTCTGATCACTTTTGATCAGCTCTTACCACATTCTGGTAACTTATATCTTAGGATATGGACTCTTACAAGCTGAAACTCGTTTATTCGAGAATACAACTACTCAACCTGAAGACGATGTCATTTGTCGGTGTGGTTCCCCATTTACCTGATGAGGTAAGGAGGCCGTATCGTGGCTGCAGAGCCGGCACTAAGCTGAAGGCTAAGCGGCTAGTGAAGAAGTGGTGCTATAAGCCTCCAGTGCAGTCTGTGATCATGGGAAATGTGAACTCACTACTGAATAAGATCGACGAACTGGCTTTGCTGGTGAAAAACGTCAAAAAACTATAGGGAGTGCAGTTTGTTGTGCTTTTCTGAGAGGTGGCTCACGACTAGCATCCCAGACGCTAATGTGGAGCTACCCGGCTTCAGCACAGTCAGGGCAGACAGAGACACTAAACCTATATATATACATATATATATACATACATACATACATATATATACATACATACATACATACATACATTTTTTTTTGTGATGAAATTAATACATTTTGTCAAGTTTGCTTATGACTTATGTGACCAACAAGTGAAAGAATGCCAACAATACATAAGAAAAGAAAACTTTATATTTTAGGGGTATTTTATTCATTAATTCCCAAAAAATGCCATGTTCAAAATTATTCTATAGCATAGCCTTTGTTGTTTATGACGCTCTCCCTTGGCGAAGGCCTCAAGCTGGGTCAGGTTGGTGGGTTTCCTAGCCATCACTCTGGTCTTCAAGTCTCGCCACAAGTTCTCAGTTGGATTGAGGTCAGGGCTCTGACTTGGCCATTCTAGGACACTGACACCATTGTCCTTGAACCATTTCTTCACTACCTGGGCAGTGTGTTTCAGATCATTGTCCTGCTGGTACGTCCAGTTGTGTCCAAGCTGGAGTTTCTCAGCAGATTATTTTAAGTTTCCATCAAGGATCCTGATGTAATCCTCCTTTTTCATGGTTCCTTGGAGGTTCCCTGTGCCACTGAAGACAAGCATCCCCACAGCATTATGCTTCCACCACCATACTTGACGGTGGGCACAGTGTTCTTGGGCTTGATGCTTCTCCTTTCTTCTTCCAGACATATTGAACATCCATATGGCCAATTAACTCCAACTTCGTCTCATCAGACCACAGGATGGTTGACCAACAGCTGGGATCTTGCTTCAGGAGAGCTTCCACATGCTTCTTTCTGAGCAGAGGTGTCTTCCAAGGCTTACGTCCATGGAGACCTCCTCTGTACAAGACTCGCTCGATGGTGGACCGTGACAGCTTTGTCCCTGTCTGGTTGAGTATTTCCATTAGAGCCTTGGTTGTGGTCTGGGGGTTGTTGTTGACCTCCCGGGAGGTTTTTAACAGTATTGAACCTCTTGTGCTTGTTGATGATGCTCTGGATGGTCGACACAAGGACATCAGACTGCTTTGAAATGGCCTTGTAAGCTTTTCCTTCACTGTGGGCGCTCACAAGACGTTGATGTAAGTCTCCACTGAGCTCTTTCTTCTTTACCATGAGGACCAGAAATTGGGAATGACCAGACCATTTTTCCTCAATTTATACTTTTCTGAAAAGATGCTATTTATTAATTTTTTGAAATCATTGTTTAACACTTGGTCAATAACAAAGCTATTTTTCCATTGTAACATCTTGAAATAACTACAGGCCAAAGATTCATATATTTTGTTGAGATATTGTCAGGGGTATGAATAATTCTGAACATGAGCAAAATATCTCTTTTGGTCATATCTATTAAAATGCAAATAAAGTTTAACCAACTCATATGTGGATTTAGTAGAAAAGAGATACACAAGAAGTACCATCATAGTAACTTTTACAAAGGAGGAATCTAAAAAGCAATGTTATTTTCAATGGGGTATGAATAATTTTGAGGACAAGTGTATATACTGTATATACACACATATATTGGATTCAGGTCTGGGGAACGGACAGGCCAGTCCATAGCATCGGTTTCTGCTGACACACTGCTGACACACTTTAGCCACATGAGGCCTAGCATTGTCATGCATCAGAAGGAACCCAGGGCCCACTGCACCAGCATATGGTCTCACAGTGGGTCTGAGGATCTCATCCCGGTACCTAAAGTCAGTCAGGGTACCTCTGGCTAGTACATGGAGGGCTGTGCAGCCCTCCAAAAAAATGCCTCCCTACACCATTACTGACCCACCACCAAACCGGTCATGCGACAAGACAATGACAATGTCCTTTGTCGGTGTGGTTCCCCATTTACCTGATGAGGTAAGGAGGCCGTATCAGGCACGTTACAGGCAGCAGGACATTCTTCACGGCGTCTGCAGACTATGTCACATCTGTCACATGTGGTCAATATGAACCTGCTCTCATCTGTGAAGCGCACAGGATGCCAATGGCAATTCTGCCAATCTTGGTGTTCTCTGGCAAATGCCAATCACCCTGCACAGGGTTGGACTGTAAGCACAAGCCCCAATTGTGGATGTCGGGCCCTCATACCACCCTCATGGAGTCTATTTCTGACAGTGTGCGCAGAAACATGCATATTAGTGGCCTGCTGAAGGTCATTTTGCAGGACTCTGGCAGGGCTTCTCCTGTTCCTCCTTGCACAGAGGAGGAGGTAGCAGTCCTGCTGCTGGGTTGTTGCCCTCCTATATCGCCCTCCATGTCTCCTGGTATACTGGCCTGTCTCCTGGTGTACTGGCCTATCTGCTGGTGTCTCAGGATTGATGTGCTATCCTGGATGAGCTGCACTACCTGAGCAACTTCTGTGGGTTGTAGACACCGCCTCATGCTACCTTTAGGGGTGAAAGCACTGACATAATGCAAACGTGACCAAAACATCAGCCAGAAAGGACGAGACCAGAGAAATGGTCTGGTCACCACCTGGAGAACCACTAATTTATAGGGGTTGTCTTACAAATTGCCTCTCATTTCCACCTGTTGTCTGAACCATTTGCACAACAGCAGGTGAGATTGATTCACAATCAGTGTTGCTTCCCTTCCATGACCTTAAACAGGCCGTTCATGCTCGAAAACCCTCAAATGTTGCTCAGTTAAAACAATTGTGTAAACAAGAGGGGGCCAAAATTCCTCCACAGCGATGTAAAAGACTCATCGCTAGTTATCGCAAATGCTCGATTGCAGTTGTTGCCACCAAGGGTGGCACAACCAGTTATTAGGTTTAGGGGGCAATTACTTTTTCACATAGGTCCAGGTAGGTTTGGATAGCTTTTTTCCCTTTATACATAAAATCGTCATTTAAAAACTGCATCTTGTATTTACCCAGGGTGTCTAATATTAAAATTTGTTTTGATGATCTTAAACACTTCAGTGAGACAAATATGCAAAGATATAAAATATCAGGGAGGCAAGGGGGCAAATACTTTTTCACAGCGCTGTATGTGATGTCTTTATGTCTTTGTGTTTGAGTGTTAAACTCTGCTCTCTGTGCTGTAGTTGGAGAGTCTGAACCAAAGTGAGTTAGCATCACGGCTAACACTCAACTGTCAAAACTCTTATGTGGAGCCGCACAAAATAAAAGATGTTGCTGTGACCATTATAGATGTAAGTATTAAACCATCTCTTCATCAAGTATACATCCATTCATGTATATTTATATTACAATAGAAATGTGTTTCTACTACAGTAACCTGCAAGACATGTTTTCTCTGTGAATGGTGTTAAGGTGTTTGATCAGAGCGCTCTATCGCTGGAGGCAAAGGAGGAGATGTATAAACTGTATCCTAATGCAAGACGAGCTCATCTGAAAACAGGAGGAAACTTCCCGTACCTGTGCAGGAGTGCTGAAGTCAACCTCTACATACAGGTACGCGCTGGTTTATCTTTTTCTAGGAAATGATGACGAAACTGCTTTATCATCCGCAGTCTGCGGAGGGACATCCGTTGATAGTCCAGGTGAACAATGATTGATGATATATTTAGTCTGATCACAGATGGACTCGGTCTGTAGTAGGTATCAATATGATAATTTATTATCTTTCAGTGGAATCGTCAGACTCCTGGCATAATTGCATAATTGCACAATACAAAAAATTTCTTAAAACCTGATGTGGAAAATTTAGGGAATATAATTTGAAGAATGTGGTTTTGTTTTTACATCACACTTTGCATTACTACTCATTCAATGTGATTAACAAATATTTCTTTTGCCTTTATAATTTCGCTTGAAATTGTTACGTTCCTTTTGCACATTGTCAATGAAATGAGAAAATACTCAGTACTTTTCATTTGTCAAGTATTCAATTCACACTGGCGTATACAAACTAGGATTTACCATGTAGTTATCTCATGTAGAGCATGTATTTATTGAATGACCAGAAATATGCTATATTGTGACACCCCTGTTTAAAGTTTTTAAGATGTAAAAAAAATAAATAATTAGACCAGTTAGACCATGATAAATCATTTCAGAACTTGTTCCACCAGTAATATGACCCAACTTGTACAATTCAATTGAAAAACAAACTGAAACAGTTTTGGAAAAAAAATAAAAACTTACAAAAACCTTGCATAAATAATCACACCCTTAAACTAATACTTTGTTGAAACACTTTTTGATTCTATTACAGCACTCAGTCTTTTTAGGTAGGAGTCTATCAGCATGGCACATCGTAGCAATATTTGCCCACTCTTGCCTGCAAAAGCGCTCCAAATCTGTCATATTGCGAGGATATCTGTGACCTCTTGTGGTTACAGTGACTCACTTGCTCAAAACAGCCATTTGATTCTAAAGTTGACTAACTGCTGACTCCTCACTAAATAGTCTTAAAGTGGAAATGCAACCAAGTTGAGCTGGTTTACTGATTTCCTTTTTCTAATGAACTATTATATAACAAATATGACAAATGTCATATGTTTGTCATTCTGATCAGCTGTTTGTCTCCCCATCTCCCGTCCTCAGGGTCATTAAAAAAATAAACGGCCAAAGCACTACATTATTTCACCCTTTATGAAATTTGTTCATGTAACTTGCTGGTAGCTTCTACTAGCTAGCTACATTAGCATATCAAAACGACCATCACAGTAAAACTTATCACCAAAGATATTAGCGGCATCACTGACAGTGTGAATGAGACAGCAGAGGAGGTGATCAGAGAGGGGAGAGGATGGCAGATGTGGAGTGCCATTCAGTACCACTAGCCAGTGCTGCAGTAAGATACTGATCTCCATTTCAGCATCAGTTTATGAGATGGACTGTTTGATTTTTAACATTTTAAAACTCATCTTTACATCCAGGAACAATACTCTGTTGTTTTCTTCTGTCCTGTCTCTACCATTGTGTCCGTGTAACTTAGCCAAGCCAGCCAACCGAATGCTGCAACACAACAGCGCTCTTGCCATGAAAGCTGTAAGAAAGATGAAACGGATCTTTTTTTCCTCTTAAATGCTGACAATACCGCCGCTCAGCCACTGATGAGAGCGAGCAGCAGAGCGGAGGTCTCCATTCGCTCGCTGGCGGCGTCCTGCCACCACTAGTCTACTAGTTAATCGACCGTGGTTCCCATTGATCTCTAGGATGGATGTAAAAATAGTAAAGTAAAAAATGCTAAAATGGGTTGCAGCCTAAGTAAAGTCTATGCATGGGAAACAGTAATAAATGTTCCTGGCCAAGGTCAATTTGATGGACTGGTTTCACTGTGAAACCAATCCATCAAATTTACCACCAAAAAAACAACCTTATAACTTTTTGTGGTCCTCCTTTCTGCTAAAGCAGCCTCTCCCTCAGGTGAAATCTGCCACTCGCAGTGCCAGTGAGGCACAGGGTGGATGCTTTTGTTCACTGTTTTCACCCAGAGTGCATTGGGCCTGCTCTGTGTTGATATATTTTGGCTTACACATTGCATCAAGCATAGTTTTCTTATGTATGTAACATTAGCTGAATAAAAAATATAGAATATATGTGAGTGTCAAAGTTAGTTCTTTAAATGCAACACACTCAATTTTATTGTACTTAACATGCCCTTATAAGGTTTTCCTTCAACAGTCTCTAAATTTAAGACCATAATTCTTTGGGCGAGTTGATCATATGCATGGGACTTGGGGACAAACTATATATCTACATTATATGGACAGTATATAACTTACTGTTTATACAAATAAATTATACATATGGGATTTGGGATTACTTGGATTTCTGCATAAATTGGTCATAAAATGTGCTCTGATCTTCATCAAAGTCACAACAACAGACAAACAGTCTGCTTAAACTAATACCGCATAAAAAATTATATGTTTACAAGTTTTTATTGAACACAGCATGTAGACATTCACAGTGCACGGTGGAAAAAGTATGTGAACCCCAAGGCTAATGACTTCTCCATGAGCTAATTGGAGCCAGCAGTCAGCCAACCTGTAGTCCAATCAGTGTCATGAGATTGGAGGTGTTGGTTAAAGCTGCCCTGCCCTATAAAAACACACCAGTTTGAGTTAGCTGATGTGAGCACAGTGCTTACACACATGCTGCATTTATTTGGACACAAATAATCAGAATAAAGGCCCAATCAGATTGAAAATGCTTCATGTAAAGACGTCAATCAGAAGATTCTGATCCGATACGGCCAAATCGGAAAGAAATTTCATTCCAAATGAGAGAGGTGGTTTATGCCGATCGTTGTTCCGATCGGCGTCCATGTACACACCCATTCGGATCATGTCTTCCTGGTTGGGGTAAAATTATCTCCACTGCGCATGTGTGCTACGTCAGCGCGACGCATGACAGACAACGCGCCGTTTGTTAACAACACAGGAGGAAGTACAGCTTCTTCTTCTTCTACTATTTCTATTACATGCATGTCCAAAGGATTTATTTTGAGTAAATGCTCGGTGAATGTATACACACGTCATGATCAGTTCATTTTATTTAGTGTCCATGTAAATAGTGGATTTGGAATTTCCGATCAACCAACGTTCAGATCGGATTGGAGAAATTTGGCGCATGTAAACGTGGCTACAGTTGACGTTTTATCCACCACTTTTTTCCCGTCACTGTCATGCGTAAGACCAAATCCGTAATGCTCCCACATAGCAAAGTGAAACAACGCTGGTTAACACAGATTAACCATGTTCAGCCCCTTATCCTGTTAGGGGGTCGCGGGGGGCTGGAGCCGATCCAAGCTGGCGAAGGTGGGTACACCCAGGACAGGTCGCCAGTCCATCGCAGGCCACATAGAGACATTCATTCAGGCTTACATTCACCATCATCAGTTAACTTAACCTGCATGTCTTTGGACTGTGGGAGGAAGCCAGTAAGCCAGAGAACTCCACACTGAAGGGCCCCAAGCTGGACTCCACCTTGCGACCCTCTTTGTTGTCTTTCTATTTTTTTTTTTTGTTTTTGTTTTTTTAAAGATGCTCCTTTTTATTTTTCCACACAGATTCACTTGCGTCAGTTCCACGGGACGAGATACGCTGCCATCAGTCCTGCCATGGTGAGCGCCGAGGAGCTAGAGGTGCAGGAGAGTCACCTGAGCAGTAACCAGGATTCTGACGAGGACCAATGAGACCACTTCTACTTAGAGGCAGTTTCGTCTCAACATTTCCAACAGTTTCTCTCACTCTTCATCATTTCACGGGACATTCTCCAGATTTTCTGTGGAGCTCAAAATTCAATCAGCGAGTCACCTGAGAATATTTTTATTTGAGAGATGAAGCAATATTTTGATAATAACCTGTACATAAACGGCACTCGGCCGCTTTGCTTTAAAAACATACAACACCTTGCCTTATGTGGAACGAATATGGTAGTTGTTGCACTCATAAACTGCCTGAACTGTTTGCCTCAAGTGTTCATTTCTGTGTGTACTATATATTGTGGTTAACACAGCCAGCAGTAAACTGGTTTGCTGTTAACAGAACCATGAACACACTGGTTAAGGAGAGACGTATAGTGTTTGTGTAATTCATGAAATGAAATTGCTTTTTTTTGTTTTTGTTTTTTTTTTGGAATACAATTAATTACTTTGAATTTCATATGTGCAGTTCTGTCCACTCGTGTCACAGTGATGAGCTGTTTGAAACGTGGCTCTGCACTATATTTACATGTTGTGACTGTGAGCAGTGACAAGCCCATGAATCAGTCCGTCTGTCTGTTGAACTGCCAATGCTTCAGCCAGTGAAACACGCTCTGATTTTGTAAGCTGAAAATGAAGCGTAGATCCGAGTGTCACTGGATATTTTGTAGTGTCAAGAACATTTCTACAAATAGAAACGACTAACGTGGCACTGCAGCTTTTGGGTTCACTGTATTTCCAAATGCTCCTGTAGCTATAACTGATCACTTCTCTGCTTCATTTGTTGAAGAATAAATGAAAATGATGCGCTGTGTTGTTTTATGAGATAATGTACACATTCTCTACACTGTGAAAGATATTTTTAGTCACTTTCCAGCAGATGAATGTGGAAATGTACTAATGTCGTGTACATTAACAACCAAGTAGTTACAGTAGAATGTGCTGAAATCGAGTCTACCTCAGCCTTCCACCCATTTGTAATTTTGAGTATTTAAAGTTTTGTAAAGCTGCTCAGTCAATATCAGTGGATAAAATTTTATTCATTTAGCGAATGCAGAATTTTTGAGATAGTCAGTTGCCTCCTGGTCTTCTGTATGGAGGGTGGCTAACCTTCTTTTACTCTGTGGATCAGGCAAGCTTCAGTGATATGCTCCATTGTTTGCACCTCTCCGCAAGTGCACAGTGGGCTTCTGCCCCATTTGTGTAGGCTGGCCAAGCAGGGGCAATGTCTGGACCTGAATCTATTGAGGGTTGACCACTGTATCCTTGGCAGGTTGAAGCCAGGGACCTGTTGGGTGGGGTCTGAGACCAGATGTTTGTGTGGGACATCCTTGGTCTCCCATTCCTAAAGCTGATTGGGTGGTGAAGTTGGCTGGTGGGGTATTCTTATTCTATTCATTTAGATAGAAGAAGGGCAGTGGGTGGGTTGAAGACGTCTGCATGAATTGGTGGATGAAGAGACGCCACGCCCCCTTTCAGTACCCAGGTCCGCCTGGGGAAGACAATGCCTGAGAGCCAAACTGAAGAATCGTAGTCACAGCCCTCAAGCCAAATGGATCAAATGACAACGTAATATGAAAGAGGTCGCTCATAATGACAGAATTATCACCTGACTCTGCAGTTCAGTTTTACAGAGCATTCAACTTCTCTCATGTCACTGTTTAGCTGTCCCACCCACAACTTTACTGTTCTGATTCACTCTCACCGCTAGCGTCTTTTCCACTGTCTTATATCTGCTCAACAGCAAACAGACTAGCTGGTGAACACAGTGGAGCATGTAGCAGCTGAAATAGCAGGTATTTGGCCAAAAGCAGAGCGAAAGGACAGAACAACAGAAGTCCTTGAATCTCATCGTCTCCAGTTAGATATTTGGCGTTTTTGTGTCTTCACCCTCGGCTCGATTGTAATGTCATCAACAGGCCCACTTCCACTCGACAATGAGCTGCTCTGTACCTACTAGGGCTCACCTGCACAGACTCGACTAGAGAACAGGCAGGCTGGGTTTTACTCCCAGTTTTTGCTGAGGCCTGAACTCCAAAGCAGGATTTGGAGTTAGCAAGGTAACATAAGGGTTAATCCTGGGTTTTCCGTCATATGACGCTGGTTCACTTCTACCCAGCGTAGATCACTATGGTAAGACCTAACCTGCTCTGGAACAGGTTATGTTCCAGATAAGAAATCGACTCACTCGTGTAAAAGCACTGCCTACTGACCAATCAGTGCTCAGTGCGCAGATCATAACATTACACAAATACTAATATGTTGCATTCATAATCCAGGCTAAAAACAACAGTTTAAACTGACAAATGCAGGAAGGATAGCTGGCTGTATGCTGTGGGTGCTTACTGCTTTGAATTATGTTTTTATATTTATTGTTTTACTTGCACTCATGTCTGTTTCACACCACAAGAGTCTGGGATGCAGCTGAAAGAAGGCTGAAATACTCATATACACCACATAATAGCTTAAGGGTATAACGAAGTGTCATCCATTCATCCATTGAACTTCTTATATATCATTGCCCATCTAGGTGACTATATCTGACTTTGAGTATTCTGGTAAATTAATAAAGCTGTTAATTTACACTTTCACATATCAGCATTTTTTTTTTTCTTTAACCAGCTGCCCTTCCTGCATTTGACAGCTTCAACTGTGTTACTTTCAGTCTGATTATGTGTTTAACTTCTCTGTAGCTGTCTGATGTCATAGTTTGCTCTTCCTTCCTGCTCTGCTGACAGTAGTCTTGTCCATGATTGTAATTGGTCAGATGCTGCAAACCCTACTCATTTCATGTCGATGCGCTCATAGCCAGATGAAGATGTCCTATGACCATTATGTTTTTCTATGTGGCGGACTCTAGGGATTCTCAGCCAGGTCAATTTCACCTATTCTCAAACACACGAGTACGGTCAGATTCTTGGTAGGTCATACCATACAAACTCTAAGTGTTTTTGTACTGTTTTTGTAAGACCTGATTCCAGTCTGGTGAAGACTGGTCATATGAGGACATGAAATCTACTTCATAATCCCCCCTTGGTGGTCTTTTTGACCTCCAATCCACCTCATATGACCTTTACTGAAAAATACGCCAAGCCATGTTTACCTGAGTGCACATCACCAAAAAGGTAAAGGTGAGTGATGCCAATATATGAACGTAACTAAGAATATCAAGCCGGGTGCCTATATTAGGACTAAGCTTATGAGTCATTACAAAACTTAACTTATAAGTGACTATGAAACTAAACTTATGAGTGATTACACTCAGCAACTACACTACTTAAGTACAGTTCAAACATGAAGACCACTGACATCAATATATCAATATGGACTGCTGGAGTTAGTAAACCTATAATGACATCACATAATTGAGTTATATATATGATTCTGATACTAATGCTAATTTGTGTTCATAAGAAACAGTTCTGATGACTCCACACAATAGCCAGGTTCACTTCATATAAGGGTGAAAAAACCTGCAGGCTGCACTACAGGAAAAATTCCCTTGTGGTCCTTTCTGCTACAGCAACCACCTTCTTGGTATGATGTGAACCTGTTCCCATTATGTACATGTATTAGTGGATACATAATACCAGAATATAGGCATTTTTAGTACATGAACAACATGTAACCATAATTACAAATTGCAGAGGATATAACAAAACTCAGTTGAATATACAGTATATGTTGGTTCCAACACTGGTACAGTGATTATATGAGTTACGACATTGTACATATATGACTAAATATTTGATAAAAAAAAAATCATTCAACTTAGAGTAAACCACACTCAGTCTTACACAACAATCGTAGTATACATTGTTTTGTGTGTGTGTGTGTGTGTGTGTGTGTGTGTGTGTGTGTATCCATAATGTTCAAACCATTCTCCTGGAGAAACACTAGAGCGTGTGACGTGGTGATGTTGGTGATGTTGATGGACATACAGTTTATTTCTCACCACGTTCAGGCTCCAGCTTGTATGCTGAAACACCTCCTACTTCTGTTTCTCCCATTAATCTATTAAGGATACTATTACAGTCAGACAGAGCAGAGTCTGTCTTTTACATCTTTTGTATAATTTACCATCATTTCCTTTCAGTCACATGTGAGGCTGCCAAATCCTGAGCGTCAGGTTTGACGAGTTACATCATTTAAATTTTCCCTCTTGTAGCCTAATACATAATTTCTAGTGTCAGAACATCAAAAACTACAGACACTAATAATGAATAAATGAAATAAAGAGATTGTGCCAGTATAATTGATTCCTGAGCCTTTAAAGGATTCAATACACAGTATAAATACAGACTGCAGCTGTTATTTATGTGCAGGTGTTTGTTAAACAGGTAACAGGCTGCAGAGAGAAAACACCGATAACTGTGAATCTTTATTAGTGTGAGTACAGTTCAGACATAAACAGCTGTTAAAGCCGACTGACAGCTGGTCCAGCTGTGGTCAGCTGTCATCAGAAATGGGCGTGGCTTCGTGTGACGCTTCAGAGGAAGTCATATGATCCGAAAAACATTTTCCTCGTGTCCCCTCTTCACCTCCTCCGCTCGCATCTCTCATGGGCGGGACTAAGACGCGAGGAGAGGAGTCGAGGAGAGGAGTCGAGCCGTATACATCCAGAATTGGGAAAGGTCTCTTGGGTATGTTGACATGGCTTCGTTGTGCAGGCCTCTCATCGCGTCTACCTTCCAGGAGGCGAGGTTATTCTCCAACGAGCCTATCAGCTGCAGGCTTTGGGTAGGAGGCGGGACATCCTGTAGTTGTACTGTTCTCGATTGGCTGCGGCTCCTCTGACCGGGAATATTTTGAAAGTAACTGGGTGTGTGAAACTGTGGTCTGTTCGTGTTTGCCAAACAGACAAAACTTGGCTTAGCTAACTTAGTCCATTAAAACATAAGTAGTTTTTTTTATCCTCAATGGAGCACGAAGCGAGTGAAACTGGGATCGAGATGTCAGACGTGGTTAATTTGGAGTCCTACGTTAACGTTGAACTCGACGTGGAAAAGACAAGCGGGGTTTCTGAAGTGGGACACAACGCGTCCGGTATCAGTCAAGGTCCGTGGCATGATTTCTTCTCGATGTCAGTGTGTTCGCTTCGCTTTCTTAGTTTCGTGAACACTGAACTAGTGTAGCCTGATGTAACTGTAACTTTTAAACAGTGTTTTCAGTGTTGGCAGTTTGTGTATTTTTAGTGTCTGTTCTGCCTAAACCAGCTTAACCAGACTCTGTTTAACGTAGTTCCGGTATTATACTGCGGTGAAGCCAGCCTCCACTTCGAAAAACACAGTTAGGCTATCTCCCACGTTGTTTTGCGGTGCGTGTTTATATACTACTCAGACTATCTTCCTGCTAAATTCACATTAGATTTAAAGGAAAACTGTCCACTATCGCAGACTAATTTCACTTCAGGTTGACGGTAAACCACATCACAGTGTCACTCATGTAACATTCAGATGCAGAATTTCAAAATTAAAGCCCTTTAAGTGGTTGTATGAACCATCTTCCCGCCAATTTCTGATAGTTTTGTGTTACGTGTGTATACTAGGCATTACGGTAATAGCGGGTAGGAATTGATTTCAAAATAAAAACACCTGTTCTGATGAACATGAGAGGTCTTTTCAGATTCATTCAGGAGGTTTGTCAATAATAAATAAACGAAGGAATAATTAAACAAGTAAGTACTTGAATAAATTAAAGTAAATATATGAAACAAAATTAATACATATGAAGAGTATCACTCAGACTGTATCAGTATATTCTGATGTAGAATTTCAAAATTAAAGCTCATACTGTATGAACAATTAAAGGAATTAAAGGTAGGCTGTCCACTAACATTCATTAATTTCACTTAAAGATCACAGCAGACTACCTCAGAATACCCCACAGAGAATTTCAAAATTAAAGCCATCGGTACCTTTTGTTATTGTAGTTTGTCTTTCTCTTACTTTGTATAATCTCTTTTGGCCCATGTCCCAGTACTTGCCATCACTTCTTCTGTAATGACTATTACACACAACATGTTTAAGTGCTTAAAACGTGTAATGGCATTTTCATTTACTGACAGATTATTTCCATACCTGGCCCCAGTTTGTTAGCCATACTCTACCACCACTGGTGTTTTTACATTTAAGTCAATCCCTACACACTATTACAGTAATGCCCGGGATATACACATACCACAAAACAATGTGGGGGCTGGCTTGACTGTTTTATCAAGTGGAAGTTGACTTCAGTGTTATACGCTCCAGTTTTGCCATCCATCCCACACATGGATCCTCTACAGTGATGATCAAACATGGCTGTGGTGCGTCCTGAAAAGCAAGGGTGATGGGAATGACATCAGTTTTCCCAGTGTAAGGGATTTTTGGTAAGGGCTGCAACTAGCAGTTATTTTCGTTATTGATTGATCTACTGACCATTTTCTGGATTAATGTATACGTTGTCAGTCTATAATAGTTAGAAAATAATGTTTGCAGAAATGCCCATCACATATTTCCAGAAGGTATGCTGATGTCTTCAAACATGAATTATAGAGAGAGATTATAGAGAGGCACTAATCCAACCTTTTTAAACTACCTCATTGTGTGGAAGTGACTAGCATTGCTTTCCTAACTTTGTAAAATGAAAAGTAACAAATTAACACATAGATATACAGCACATTTAGGTAATTTTTATTTATTATTAGAATAATAAACCATAGTATGGTTTAGAATAATACACCATAGTAGACCACTATAAACCCAGTAGACCACATACACATTCACAACAAACTGACCGGACTTTTGTACAATAAGAACTCATATGTGCAATTATATCATCTGCTCAATTATAGCAACTGGACAATTATATTTTTTAATATGCTGGACATAATGTAGCTTTACTTCTTTATTATGTATATATTGTTTTATTTATTTGTATTAATACTCTTTTAAAATCTATGCTTCTTGTTTATTGCACTATCCACTTTGCTGCTGTAACATGTAAATGTCTCCACTGTGGGACTAATAAAGGAATATCTTATCTTATCTTATCTTATCTAGACCACCAAATTGGTAAAAAAAAAATCTTCAAAATTAGGAGGATTTACAATTCAAATGTATAGTTTGTAGTTTTTTTTTTGATTACCTGTTTCATGTATTCAATAATTAGATTATATGTTATTTTTATTTAAGATTTCTAAGTTCACTGCAGTGCAGACACAAAATGTAGATTGGAGAGACAGACCATAGGTGTTGTTCGATAAATGTTTACTGAAGCTGAGAAATTTAGTGTGTCATTCGTTGTTATACACTATTATTATGTATTAATATTATAATACATATTATTATATGTTATTAAGCTGCTATATTTTATCAAATGGAGGGAAAAAAGGAAAATCAGCCAAACATATTGGCCCCCCCCAAAAAATCTGCATCATATATCGGCCATAAAAAAACCCATATTGGTCGACCTCTAGTTATAAATCACAGTGTACGTTCATGTCTCTCTGGCTCTCCTTTTTCGCTTGGTTTAAAACCAAAGAATCGCCAACGACCCGCCTTCTCCCCTTCATACAAGAGTGCAGGAGACTAGAAGAAGACACTGTCCAATCTCCAGCTTCACTCTATACTTTCACGAAACAGGTCTATTTTACTGTTTTGCTTTTCAGCTGCATAACAGACTGGTCTAAGTTCTGCTGATGAAAACCCAACACAGTTTTGCTGCTTCATAATAAAACTTTTAGATAGCAAAATAACGGAGGAATTTCATTATGAAGAATATAGGAAATAAAATGCTTATCACAGTTTCACAGCCGCTTCTTTGAATAGCAGGTAACTGTAAATCTCTGCCATGCTCAGGAACAGGAACTGGTCTTGTGTCTTGAGGAGTTGTAGCGTTTATTTCTCACAGCTAGTTGCAGGTGACTTCCTCTCACCGTCACTCCATCACCCCACACACTCTGCTACTTTTATATACACATTTTAGTTTAAAAAACATCTTAAAAATACATAATCCCCTAATGCTTTGTTCCAGCAGGGACTCATCTCAGGCTCTCTGGGTTTTCAATATACTGGCATGATCCCTGTATTCAACATAATTTTATATCGTTCTGTTATTGTGGACTCGTGAGGACTATTATCATGTGGATACAGTTTTTGTAGCTGGAGGAAGTGATGGTTATCCCTACCACTGGCAGGGATCATTTCCACCAGTAGAGACTGACCTCTGCTGGCGTATGCTGAGCACTACAATAAAGCAGATCCCCATCAGCTTTAAGGACCAGTGTGTAACAATTAGGGGATCTATTGGCAGTAATAGAATATAATTTTTCAGTACCTTAGACTGACTTGTTCATATCTATATAGGGAGCGTGTCCTCTCCACAGAGCTGGCCACCATATTTCTACAGTAGCCCAGAATGGGCAAACTACTGTGTTAAAGGAGTATTTCACTACTGGGGAGATGTTTTTTTCAGACAACTAGGCTATCTAAGTAGAAGAAAAGCACACATTTTTGAAATTGGTGTTACATGGGCAGAGAAAAGAGAGAGAAAAGTGCTGTGGTCGTCTCTTTTTCTCAAAAGGTAGAAAACTTACATAACTGGGCTCGCTGCCGCCAGTGCCACTCCCAGGCCTCTCCCCTGGGTGCTCCTATTGGATAGGCTTGACCTCAGGTGTGTCTATACATGATGGCAGCAAGGCAGAGCTGCAACTAGTCATCAGTTTATGGACCCATCTTTTCCAAGGGTTATATGATGATCTGCTGATGCAAGAAGAGAATAATAGTTATTGATTTTGCTGTTTCAGATTAAAATATCCTCACTGGCACATTTCCAGTCTGCTTTTTAAACTCTCCTTTACTGTTATTGCAACAGATGAATAGATACAACAAAGCTTACAAGAACTTTGGGGATACATTACGATTACTAATACCAATTGATTTTTTTTAAATTAGTGCAAATATACAGGCATAAAACAAACATTTGATGTCTTGGTTGGTGTGAAAATCAGTAGCTTGGCATATCTAGGGTTTGTTATCAACCATTTCCACCGTAAAACAGTGGTATTTCTTACTTTAATTCAGTGCACTAGTGTATTAGCATTCTGGCTATTACAGCAAATTATGTTCAAGTAATGATGCAGGTATATCTATGCCAGCAATAGTGGCAAGTGGCAAGTGGCTGCTCCTGTGATAACCCAGAGCTTGTCTTGGCTCGGCTGTGGTGGCCTCTTACTCCTCCATGCACAGTAGTTCCTCTTATATAGCCCTGAATATTGGTGTCACTGTCTTCAATATCTACAGGAACATTGCCTTTTGTCAGAGTCTTCCAGAGGTTTGTTTTTATTTTGGAGTGGTGAAGAGCCATGGGGCAGGCATACAAACAATGTGGAAGTACAACCTGTAGTCTGATCAAACAGCCCAGAGCACAAATATCCACTGGGTGACCAATTTTGTGTCATCTGGCGGATTAATGAGTGGGGTCTTTGGTTGCTGGAAAAATGGAGGGTAGTTTAAAATTGTTCATTTACAGATATTATCTATGTTGTAATGGGTCAAAGCTGGTTGAAAATGTGTTAAAATAAAAAGCAAAAACAGACAAACACAACAGTTACACCTGTCAATTAGTGGCTGTAAACATTTCTCTGTATACCTCTTTATGTATTGTAAGGTGCAACCAGTTTTAATTTGGAGATGTATGAACAGGGGCTGCCTCCACCTAATGAATACGTTTCCCCAACAGCTCTGTTTCAGAATGAAGAGGAGGATGAAGATGAGGATGATGACGACGATGATGACGATGACGACAGCGGCACAGACCATTTTAACTCTGAAAAGTCCGGGACTCAGCTGCAGAGACGTGAACGCCATGGACAAGAGAATTCCTCTCTACCTGACACCTTCCAGACCAGCCACTTGCTGTTCTATGAGAGGTTCAAGGCCTACCAGGACTACATGCTTGGTAACTACAGACACTCAGATACAATCTAATAGCAATAATCCCTGAGAGTTCTTGTTAGAGATCGACCGATTAATTGTGCCGATGATTTGACATTTTTCTGCAGATGCAAATGCAGATTGGAGACACAGACCATAAGAGTTGTTCAATAAATGTTTACTTAATTTAAGAAATTCTGTGTATCATTTGTTATTATTAAGCTGTTGTATTTTATCAGATGTAGGAAAAGAGAAAACAAGCCAAAGATGTCTGCAAAAAAAAAAAAAAAAATCGGCATCAGCATCGGCTATAAAAAACCCATATCGGTCGACCTCTAGTTCTTGTATTTCTATTTGTATGTGTTGTGTGTAGGGGACTGTAAGCCGTCTGAGGTAAAGGCCTTCACAGCAGACTACCTGGAGAAGGTGTTGGAGCCGTGTGATTGGTTGGCTCTGTGGTCTACTCGTGTGTTTGATGTTCTGGTGGAGGTGAGACCAACTTTCGGACATGTTCCTGTTAATACTGTAAATGTACCTTTATTTTCATCCCACTTGAGCTTGACGTTAATCTGATTTGGAGGAACTTGTTGTAACTGGTTCTAGGTCTGTAATATAGCACCGTGGCACCATATTTCCTGATTCCAAAATGTTATGGTACGCAGTGAAGCTGAAAATAAGTCACAATATCAAGTAAATTAAATGATGACACCCAGATGATGTAGATGTCATTTAACACAAGGGGGCGCAACAGGCCTAATGTCACCTGTTGATGTTCACAGGCTGTAGTGATGGACTTGTGTGTTTCACCACTTTTTCAGTAGTATGGCAGTAGCATAATTTTGGTTTTCCAAGACAGCGTTAAGAAAACTTCTTTGTGTTCATCCACAAAATAATAATTGATGGAAGCATGCACTGATTTGCCTTTTCCAGCATTTTAGAAATTAGCTCAATATTTGGATTGAAATGTAACAAGTTGTCAATCATTTACAATAGCTCATTGATTTGATGCACACGAAAAGTTCCAGTTGAGCAGCTGCTAAAATAAAAGTGTCACTGCAGAGAATGTTGGGTTGAACATGCTTACAGTGAACAGCTGTTCATGATTCCCGGTGTTAGTGCTGAAGAGCTGCTCGTGATTTCAGGTGTGTGATGTGGACTTGAAGGATCTGAAGGCATGTGTGAAGCTGGTGCTGCCACTGCAATGTGACACCAGAGGCTGTGAACTCACCGAGGAGGCCATGAAATCTCTGCTGGAGGCCACTCAGCACAGAGTCCTTCTACAGGAGCTCCATGTGGTCTACGAGCAGTCCGGGGACTTTGATCAGACTGCCCTCGCTCTTGAGCACCTCAGGTGGGACTCCTGAGCTGATCCTGTGCCTGGATGTCACTAGTTAGTGTGTCCACATTTTACCATCTGTCCCCTTCCTGTCTTTTCTCTTCTATCTGCAGGTTTTTCTATACACACATCTGGAGGCAGTGGGATGAGGAAGATGAAGATGATGACTTTGATTACTTTGTTCGTTGTGTGGAGCCTCGTCTTAGGCTGTGAGTACACTTTGTGTGTGGGTATATCATCACCCAGTTTTCAGAAGGATTGTTTCATTCCAGTGAATCCTATTTGAAAATGTGTCTTCTCTCAGCTACTATGACATTTTAGAAGACAGAGTTCCCGCGGGTCTGGTGGCAGAGTACCAGTCCTTACTAGAAAGCTGCTCCCAGTGCTTCCAGCAGTTCTCTCTGCTGCGCAGCAGCCTCAGCACCGACTCGGACTCTGAGCTGGACAGCGTGTCCATGGTGGAGGGCCTGAAGCTCTACGACCAGCTGGAGACGTTCAAACGCAAGCTGCACATCATTGAGAACCCCCTTTTGAGGTAAGGCATATTAAGATTATCTATCAAATGCCCAGTGCCCTACAGCATCGCCACTGTTTCTTTTATGGGTCCTATTCATTATCACTGAGTTTTATACCGGAATGAAGACAGATTTATAGGACATGCTGCCTCCAGTTGATGCTGTGATCAGCTGCCGCCATCACCACTTCACATGATGTTTCATCTCATATTTCTAATAACATATTTCCTTGTTTTCTCTCGTCGCGTCTCTTCCTCACCTCCTCCTCCACATCTGTGGGTGGGAGGGACAAAGAGGTGAGGAGAGAAAACGAGGAGACACATTAGCGTCATGAAAAGCACCCTTTGTCTGTCTTATTCATCCTTCTCTGGATAACCATATGATCCTGACCTCTATGACCTCCTCTGCAGGTATGTGCTTGGTTACAGAGGTAAAGCCAGGCAGCAGTGCATGCAGAGCCGTGGGCTCAGATCATCAGGTCTGAAGGTGGTCCATGTGGTCACAGCTTCCTGCAGCTCCATCCAGCTCCAGTCCCTCCTCAGTGACAGACTGCTGCCTCTGTGTTCCTCCGAGGACTCGGAGATTCAGGTCCATATCACGAACATTTACCATAGAGAGTCTTATCTCAGCTGGTCAACTGGTGGGTCTCAGGGGTAGGCCAAATGGTTAGAGTAAATCCAAGAATGCAAAGTTACTTATTTTTCAATTTAAATGTGCTTAAAATCACAAATAATAAAAGATCAAATCAGAATGCATAATTTCAGTGACCAGTTATGTCTGTATTCCACCACACCTATCAGGACCTTTGGATGCAGTGACACAAAAAATATCACTTTTTCTTAAAAAAAAAAAAAAAAAAAAACTGATAATTCTACGCCAGTAATCATTCAAAACATATAGTATGAAAATATGACCCTAAATACATTCAATGTGGATTAATGATTACTAGCACTATAAGGCGCACTGGATTATAAGGCTCATTAAGCGAAACAACGGTCAGATAAGTCAAACGTTATTCAGTTCATTTAATAACTCAATAACTTCAATAACTCAACATTTTTCAGTTGTAACACATGAAATACAAAACAATACACTGACTTTTCAGTTCATTCCTCGTCCACAAATCCATCAAATCCTTCATCAACAGTGTCTGAGTTTAACAGCTGGGCGATTTTAAGTGCGCCTTATAAAAATGCGGCAATTGTGGGCATTACAGCTGACTCTGGCATAGAACAGTTTTACAACCCAGGTTTTATTTATTTATTTATTTTATTTATTTTATGATCATGAAAAGAGTTTTTCCTCTTTTTTTAGGAAGGTGATCCTCAGAAATTTTTAAAACTCAGACAGGGGTTTTGAGTACAAAGGGTTGAAAACTTGAGAACTGGTGCGACCAAGTGAGTAGAAAAGTTAGCGTGGAGCTCTCAGGCAGCTCCCCTCTGAACTGGACCGTACCAAAAGGCAACCGACAGGTGTGAGAAGTGGAGCCAATGCTGAAGAGCCCCAAACCTGCATTCTTTCTAATAGCCAGCAGGGGGCGACTCCTCTATGTGTATAGAAGTCTATGAGAAAATGAGCTTATTTCTCTCTTGATTTATTTCCTCATTATACACTGTAAACAAGAGTTTATGGTCTCAGTCACTAGTTTAAAGTCTAAATGAGGTTCATTCAGTAAATTATCAGGCTCCAGACTAACGTTTTACCCTCCTTACATTTAGGCGCTCCAGCACGTCATTTCGGTGCACCCAAAAAAAATTCACTGAATTTTACACTTAAGCATTTTGGCAGTTTCCATAGGCCTACGCTAGATGTCACCATACCAGTTCCACAATTCGTTTTGCCTGATGTGTGCGTGTGCATGTGTGTGTAGTTCTATAGAGACCCAGTGTCGGCGGTGGAATCGTGCCATCAGGGTGACGTGGTCATTGTTCTCCCAGGGGTCTACAGTGTCAGCAGCTCCATCTTCCTACCAGACTCCATCACAATAGAAGGTAAATGGCTGTTGTCACTGAGATCATTGGATGATTGATCAGGTTTTTTTGTAAATCAGTACATCAGCTGGATCAATGCAGGGTTGTGTCCTTTCTCCTTTTACTACTGTGGTAGTACCATGTTGCTGAACTAATGAGAGTTGCTATATCTCTTCTCACATGGAGCCGTCATACAGGAACATGTGGATTGCTGTCATAGATGTTTTTTAGATTCAAATTTGTCCAAAACAAAAGACATTTATTTATAATTATTGTCTTCAAGCAGTCATTCTTGTGAAAACATTCAAACCTACAGATACTGTGTTATCATAATTAGTATTTTTAGATAGCTTTGACGTGTATTTGTGTATGTAAACTGGCCTGCCTCACATTGCCCTTTGAGCAACAAATAACATATTTAGAATTGAATTGCGCTCCAATGTATCTGGATGTGTTAAACCCCCTTAAATTCAGACATATCTCTGGGTTTAACCTGACAACACACACATCTTTACTTTCTGTTCTGACTGTGTTCTTGTGTTTCCTGTGTGCCAGGATTCGGGCTTCCTGATGAGGTGGTGATTGAGAAAAAAAACAAGGGTGACTCATTTGTGGAGTCCACAGGTGCTGACGTCAAACTGTCCAACATGAAGTTCATCCAACACGATGCTATCGAGGGCATACTGTGTGAGTATACATGAATCCGGGTTGTAGGTGGAAGTAGACGAGCCTCCTCTCACTGTAAACCAAGCCCCCGGGAAGAGTGCTGGGTTTTGAATAGAGGTCGACTGATTAATCGGTCGGCCGATGTAGCTGGTTAGCTCATCATGTCTCAGTCCAAAGTGTACACACAAAAATGCAGAGAGGAGTAACTCCTGCATCTGTGATAAATGCTGCAAAAACTTTATTTTTTCATTCAAAAGTTTGCGAAAGTTTAATTTTTTGATTACCCGTTTTATGTGTTCGATATTTAGTTTATACATTATTATTATTTAAATATATAAGTGCACTGCAGTGTAGACAAAATGTAGATTGGAGAGACAGACCATAGATCAATAATGTTTACTGAAGTTGAGAAATTTTGTGTATAATTTGTTATTATTAAGCTGACACATACAGCATATCCCTCCCCCCAAACACTCTAATAACCCTTAAAGGTTAACATGTAAAGTGATATACTGTATATGCATTTGCACATCAATGTGTACACATGGAATGATATTTGCTCATTTGCAGATCGCTTTCTGTGCATTTATCGGCCACATGACATTTGCAACTTCCCTCCTTTGTGCTTACATAATTTTGCCCAAATCCTACCAACGGCCTGCAGAAAAGATGAACGAGATGCATTTCCTAGCTCCACCAGAAGGTGATGACATTCGCTCACATGAGCTGACAGAACTACAGCCTACAGCTGCTGGCAGAAAGAGTGTTTTGCCATGTAGTTGAGTTGAGTTGTTGGGTATGGGTATGGGCTTTTAAACTTTTTGCCAAAAGAGTGCCTTGGACTTCCCTTTTTTGAACTCCTGTGTACCCCCCTAAAGAGCACATTCATCACACAGATTTGAACTTTTAAGCAAATGCTAATGCAAAACAGCTAGTTTGTTGTAGCAGCCCTGGAGAACCTAGTGTAACAGTCTGTCGCCCATACCAGCATCCAGTCCGGGAGTGCTGCAGCATGTCAGACCACTGCACAACACAGTAGATGGAGCTGAGCGAGGGTCAGGGTTGCACGGGCTGCGCAGCAGCGGCAGGAGTCGGACTCCGCTGGGGAATGAATGGACGGAGATACGCTTGGGGCTCTCTGCTCGGCCCTCGCTGTCAGCTGACCCACAGCAGACCTATGGTGATGTGTGGCGGCCTGGTATGCTGCTGTACTCACATGGGACAGGATCCTACGCACCGGACTGCTGTACAGGCTGTTACAGATAGCCTTCTAGTGACTAACTGCACATACAAGGTTCACTTTCATCCTGGGCTACAGTGATTGTTTTTAAGAAATCTTAATTTTTCATTTTACATAAGTAGAGATGAGCAAGCTAAGCAACTAGTGTAGTAATTATAATCATAGTTTTATAGGGCTTGTCAAACCTATGCACACTTAAGTGCTTTTCAGATTTTTACAGATTACAGAATAAGTGCAAGTGCGAAATAAGAGAAAAAAAGTACAATGACATGACACTGTTGGTTGGTTTTCCTAATGTCCTCCCCAAATTTTTGAATCACCAGCCGCCAGTGGTAAGTGTGTATGTATATATACTGTATTAGGGCTGTGTGTTGGCAAGAATCTGGTGATACAATATGTATCATGATACAGGGGTAGCATTTCAATATATTGTGATACTGTAAGCGAGGTGATGCATTTTGATTTTTTGATTTTTTTTTTTTTCAAATCTAATTTTAGGAAAACTGGTAATATTCAGTAGACATGCCATATGTATAAAATCTGAGGTTAAAAAAAGTCACCATGTGAAATGGCTACCGGTACTTTGAGGTCTAATATCATTACACATGAATACAGTTGGACTCACTGAGTCTCAGGTTTCCAGTCATACCCACTTTATGTAATTCTGTCGCTCTAGCTCTAAGACTGAGGCCACTACAACCTTGAAAAGGGATCCTTTAAGGAAAAAGTTTGGCTTAGCTCACTACAGTAAATTAAAGTAGCTAGCCCAACACTGGACAAAATGTTACATTCTTTAGTTTTTCACAAAATTTGTGTCATTATTGTCAAACAAATGTTTAGAGCCTGAGTAACTCCCACACTCACACAGACAAGCTTCATGTGTCCACTGTGATCCATCACCTCTTCTTCACTGTCACTGTACAGTAAATATCTTCAGTTCTGACACTGCAGAGATGGAGGCAACGTATCAGAAAACATCCAGAGCATTCAGCTCTGCTGTGTCCATGTTCAGGGTGTTACTACAGCTGTCTGCAGTCATTCCTGTTGTCATCATAAGTATTATTATGATTTCCATACAGTGTAGCTGTCTCTTAACTTGCTAACTTCCTGTTTGTTTTCTGTCAGGTGTGCGTCAGGGGACTCTGAACTTGGAGAACTGTGTGCTACAGTGCGACACCACAGGAGTGATTGTCCGAACGTCGGCCCATCTCACCATGAACAAGTGTGACCTGTATGGCTCCAAGGTCAGTGCACAAGTTTCACCTCACATTTGCTGCGTTTGCATGGACACAAATAATCGGAATAAAGGCCCAATCAGATTAAAAATGCTTCATGTAAACACATCAGTCGGAAGATTCTGATCCTATACGGCCAAATCGGAAAGAAATTTCATTCCGAATGAGAGACGTGGTTTATGCTGATCGTTGTTCCGATCAGCGTCCATGTACACACCCATTTGGATCATGTCTTCCTGGTTGGGGTAAAATTATCTCCACTGCGCATATGTGGTACGTCAGCATGATGCGTGACAGACAACGTGGCGTTAAAATACAGCCAGAAGTACAGCTTCTTCTTCTATTATTTCTGAAAAATTAGCTCCGATGGGCACGCATGGAGTCGCAGATCAATATGGATGAGAGCTGTGGAAATAGCCATTCGGTCTCTTGACATAAATTTCTCTCAGCCACTCACTCATCTTCTCCTCGTCCATCCAACCCTCTGAGTTAGCCTTGATGATGATGCCAGGTGGAAGCCATTTTGGGCTCCTTATACACACACGATAATGTTACGGTGCCTATACGTGGAAGCACAGTAACAGTATGTATTACTCCGTGAGGCGCCTGATTACTGTTACCGTAGTGCTCCAACAGTCCATCCAGCGATGCGGCTTTGAAGCTTACCAAACTCCTAATAAAACATTTTGACAGATTTTTCAGCGCCCTGTACCAGAATCAATATATAAGCCGCACTGGATTATAAGGCGCACTGTCGATTTTTGAGAAAATTAAAGGATTTTAAGTGCGCCTTATAGTCCGGAAAATACGGTAAATGACACTTAAATTGACATGAAATGGTTATTATGAGGGTCAAACCGCTCGTCAAGCGGCCGATCTGGCCCAGGGCTCAGGCTGTGTGACTGGATGTGGAGGGATGAACATCTCCTGCTCTGACTGCAGCTAGGAGGGACTGCTGTGGGACTAGGCCCGGGGCCAGATCGGCCGCTTGACGAGCGCCTGGCGGCCGTCTGAGTGCTTTGCGACGGGGAAGGGGTCCACGGCAATACCCGCTGCTCGTTGGGAAGAGGATGAGAATGATACGTGCTTTCACATCAGTCTCCAAAAGTCTCCAGTAACACCAGAAAAAGTCGCTAGATTTGTGCTAGTCACTTTTGAAAGAGTCGCTGGAAGGGTCTGAAAACTTGCTAAATATAGTCAGTCATCATTCCCTACATATCCCGGCCATAGCGGTTGATTTCCATCCGACAGGGAATTCCAACCGATTTCCATGGTTTGTGATGACAGAAGACACGTACAGATACATTTCAGGGAGCTTCAGAGTTGATGCTGTTATTTAAGTTACCTTAACAATTTTGTTTTCTTATTAACAAATTTCTTTTTGTTCGGACCTTTGGTCTGTTCAGTCATGCATTATAAATATGTCCATTAGTTTGGGTAATTGTGATTGCATTTCTTACTATTTTTCAGATCTCTGTATTCCTTGATTACAGAAACAAAACAGTCCGACGATCGGTTCTTGTAACTAGCAGACTAATCATACTGGGACTCATTGGCTGCAGTCCTACAGAAGCCCTTTGGCTAAAAAGTAAAGTAAAGCTGAAATCAGGCTGGTTGCCTAATAAATGATCTCATGCAGTGTAACAGGGGACATTTTCCACTTGAAGAACTTTTACTTTCAGTATTTTGCTTACATTTTCTTGATCATGCATAGCTCTTACCACTGAAATGAAAACACAAATGACAGCAGTCTTTGGCCTGAAACCAGTCTAGGCTGATTATGGCTAGTTGGGAGAACAGGATTCTCCTCCCATCTGACCGTCTATTCAGACTTCCTTTGTTAGGTTAAACTAATTAACTTGTTTCTGCATGATTAATTCTTCATACCAAACACAAGACATCAACTACTGACTAAAACTTGATCAACTGAATCAAAATGAAACAATTACATAACAGATGAATCTTGTAAACAGAGTTGATTATCATGAAATGAAATCTATGAAATGAGTCAACTTATGTATGGTTCACAATAAATGGTGTAATACACTTCAACTAGATGATTAACTACATTAATATATATCAAATATGAGATTAACTAGGTATTAGTGTGCACCCAACTTTATGATTAAGATCATATATAATTTGTGAATAAGATACACATTTAAAGATATTGATGCAGCCAGATATGAATGTGATATGTGTGATAAGACTAGCATAAAAGAAGGTTTTGGTCTACAACCTCCAACTATTTTAACTTGCTTTTGTTGAATTTGTTATGTCAACAACTTCCTGCCACTAGAACACGTTAGTGAAGCATCACACATCAATTCATGACACTGTAATGTCAGAATTAGATCGTTCTGCCTCCATAATGTGTCTGTGTTTCACCACTTCTCTGCCAGAGAAAGACCAGGTATTTGACTTATTGACCTGTAACTCATAAAAACTCCATCTGGTCAGGACCATACTGGGTTGATATCTAGTGAGCTTAACCAGGCTGGTTTTAGTTTAAGAGTCCCACCATTAGCGCTCCCCAGAGGTCAAGTAAACAGTTTCTGGAAGAAGTGTATTTTCATTATCACATTTCATATTCTTCATCATTCAGTCATCATTCTCTACACTAGTGTGAAAGCAGGTATCGTTCTTATTCTTTTAAATGAGCAGCGAGTGCTGCCATGGGCCTCTCCCCCGTCCCAAAGAGGCCCGGTCCTCGTCGCGAAGCAGTTCCTCCTAGCTGCAGTTACAGCAGGATTATCACCCGTCTGCGTCCAGGCTGATGAATCGCGTACGCAAAGCTGCCGCTGGCAGATTCTGCCCTGGCTTACAGTTAGTGCGGGATGTAAATGTCAAATTTTATCTTTGTCTTGAATAAATCTTTGCACTAAAAAAACACTGCATTTGTCTCACACAGCCTCACTTACTCACTTTGTCCACTGTGCCTCTCTGTGACAGCAAACAGCTAGCTCGCTAGCTCATCATGTCTCAGTCTAAACTGTACACACTAAAATACAGAAAGGAGTGGGAATCAAACCCTTCATTTAAAAAAAAAAAAAAAAAACCTGCCAGAGTCACTTTTGGGTCACTTTTGCTGGTCCCAAGCCTGAATAAAGGAAGAGGGTTGGAATAGTGGCATAAAAAAACAAGAATCAACAGAATAAAGTTCATTTGTGGTTATAAACATAATTAGGATGTTTTTTATTCACTTTAAGTAGTTTTTAAGTCAGTTAGTGACTTCTAGCAACTTTTAGGAGAGCCAATAGCTACTTTTCTTACTAACAACATCCTAACTGGGAGAAACCATGCAGACACAATGCAGACTGGAGAGACAGACCACACGTGCTGTTCAATAAATCGTAAATTATCTACACAGATGAATAAATAGTTCGCTAAAGTTAAAAACATCAGTGTATTATTTGTTATTAAGCTGTTATATTTTATCAGATGGAGGAAAAAGGAAAACAAGCCAAACATATCACAAAAAAAAAAAAAAAAAAAAATAGCGGCATCATATATCAGCCATCAACTGTCCTGATTCTGTAAAAAAAAAAAAAAAAAAAAAAAAGTCGGCATCGGCCATAAAAAAAACATATTGGTCGACCTCTAACTGGTACCGGTGTGTGTGTGTGTGTGTGTGTGTGTGTAATAGGTCCTCTTTAACGTTGCTCTGTGCTGTATGCAGGGGGCTGGTGTGGAGATTTACCCCGGCAGTGTTTGCAGTCTAGTCGGTAACGGTATCCATCACTGTAAGGACGGGATCCTCATCAAGGTGAGACAACATTCACTCTGTTGGAAACAAAATACTGTCTTCAGTGCACATACCAAGAAACTGAGTCGTGAATTCACATTCTACCACGGTTACTTAGATAGTGAGTTAACATGCTCCACCCCAGTATGTGCTGACGGGTGCTGAATGCTCATGTTTCCTTACAATGCAAACTGACAACGGTGTTACAACTAAGTGTCATGGCAGAAAATCATCATGTCACTGGTTCTTTACTCAAAGGATTTTCCAGGGAAGTCATGCAACAAGAGTCTGGTGATACTGCATAAACAAAAAGGTTTATTTCTATCATGCAACGTTACAAAAGAGACAGGTCTGCAGGGTCAGAAGACACCGCAGAAACTGAACTGAAACAGAACAGTCTGGACATACTTAAAACAAGATAGTTAAGGTGTGTTTTGCCTATCCTGGATCCTCTCGCCCAGGGAACAATAACTTTTACTGACAGAAGGCCTCCCAGACACAAACAAGATAGATAGGGGTATGAGGCCTTGGTGGTTATCTGAACTTCACCTGTCAACGCTAACGTGATGATAACTTGTCAATGCAAATTCCTTCTAATGCCACTAATATCTTTAAGGCATTAACACAACTGATTTTTAATTAACCTCTTAAAAAGCAGACGTCGTACCCGGATGCTATTCTGTCTCTCGAACGTTGCAGTGGGTTCTGATTTAAAGCTAGAAGATACTGGCATCTTATGAAACTGGAAAACATGAGGAATCCATTGGTACCAGCCATCATTGTCACCATTATACTAACTTGTCATGAAGGAGGTTAAATAACACTCAGGAAAAACTGTCACGTCCATTTTCAAACGGGTTGTATTCTATCGATCGTCTGCAGATCCTTTCTTTCTCCACACATTAGCCTTTCCATCGTTTTTGTAAAGGTTCATCTTTGTTCATTTTGTTGCATATGCTGGTGTAGCCTCTGTATTTCTGTTCCTTCTGCAGACGGTGGATTGTGATTCCTTCACTCCTGCCCTCTGGAGGTTGCTGCTGGTGTCACTGACAGTTGTTTTAGGGTTTTTCTTTACAGCTCTCACAATGTTTCTGTCATCAGCTGCTGATGGTTTCCTTGGACTGCCGCTTCAACGCCTGTTGCTCAGTACACCAGTGGTTTCTTTCTTCTAAGGGATGCTCTAAATTGTTTTACTGGCCATGGACAAAGTTTGTGCAATGGCTCTGATTGATTTGTCCATGTTCTCTCAGCTTCAACATTGCTTGCTTTCCTCCCATAGACAGCTCTCTGGTCTTCATGTGGGTTACACCATTTTAACTATAAATGCAGTCTGCACAGGCAAAACCCAACAAGGAAACTGAGAGCAGACATTCAGTGTTATTAACAGATTATGAACATATAACACCTCCCAGTCACATGTTCCAATAATTCTGCTCGCTTGAGATATGGTTAGGTTCAAACTAAAGGTGCTGTCTTCTAAGCTGTAACAGATCTAGATGTAAATACCTGAAAATAGCATCTGAATACTGATCTCTGGTCTCATATTCATCTTTTGATGTCAAACCCAAATGTTTTCAATCGCTGTTCCAATAATTTTGGAGGGAATTGTTTACATATTTGCAGAAAGCAGTATATGTTTCTACTCCAATGTTATGAGGAGTATTAAATACCTGACAAATCTTTAACGTACATTTTGAACAGATAAAAAAAAAAGTGTGATAAATTGCGATTAAATATTTGAATCGTCTGACAGCCCTAGTCCACAACCAATCACCGGTGAGCTGGATGACCTAAGGAAACCCAACAAGGCAGCCAATAGGAGGACTTGTGTTTTATTCCTGCCTTAAACTGTACTGACCTTAAAAAAAAAACTCACCATCGATAAAACACCGTGATTATAAGCTCTGAAATGTCTTCTCATCACAATTCATAAGGAAATGATTATTTTCACAAATTCAACCATTAAAATTCTGCTTAGTTTTATCAACATCAACTGAATTACAGGATCACTGAAATAAAGTAGTGGTGTAACGTGATTCTGCCTTTTAACATGAATGTTCTTGTCAGCTTAATGATGAATGAAATGACCTGTGATCATAAACTGACAGTGACAAAAAAACAGACAGTTTATTCATGCATTAAATCTGGGAAGTGGCTTCACCATGCACAAGATTTGTCTACTCTTAGTCCCATTTCTAAGTGGAAAGCTGTGATTTTTGATTGAAATCAGGTTATTAAATCTGAAGATGTTTGGTGTGTGTGCAGGACTTTGCTGATGAGCTTGATGTGATGCCGTCAATCACCATGGAGAACAATGTGATCCACAACAATGAAGGCTTTGGGGTGATTCTAGTGAAACCCAACAACGGGGAACAACATGACGGTAGGTCGATGTCTCCAAGTCAGTAGAACATCAGCTCAATGAAGATGTGGATATGAAGGCTGCTTTATTTTGTAAGAAGCTCTCTGCAGCACAGGATCAATATTGAACAGAGCTTTTGTTTCCAGAGGGCCCTGCTGGACCGACGGCCGGAGACAAACGACAAGGAGGTGTTACTGATCCCTTCCTCATTTCTACAACATCGACAAACCCAAGCAGCAGCAGTTCAGCAGACGCTCAGCCTGAGTTAGCGGAGAACAACAGCACAGATGGTGACGTGGCCTCCGCCTCAGGCAGGAAGTGGCAGTTCAGTCGTCAGCTGAGCAGAAACAAGGAAACATCCTGCAGCCGAGCTGTCCAGGATCTGATGGACCACCAGATCTTTGTCTCCATTCAGGGAAACCAATTCAGACGCAACGGCATGGGCGACTTCGGCACCTTTTTCTACTGACACTGATATACTTCTTTTAACATCCTTCCACAGAGCTCATGTTTTAGATGATGTCTTTAGTTTGTCATTTAATAAATATTGCTGATTCACATCAGAGACAGTAATGTTCCTGTGATCAGTTAGAAGTTGCCTGTTTGTGTTTCTAAAACCACTCAGGCTTTGACCTGTTTGATGGGAAAGTGCTTGCCAGATTGTTTGAACTTGCACAGATGCTTTTATCTTAGTTGTTCCTTTGGGCTGCTGGCACAAAATGTTTTTAATATTTTTATTTATTGTTTGAAATCCACTTGTCACTTTGAATGCAGTTTTAGTGGTTCCACTTCAGATCTAATAAATGGTAACTGTAAAGTGGTGTCTTGTTAAAAGCAGTGCACAGCTGATGATACAGAGTTGTACATTTTTCATGAATTTGATGTTTGTATGATAAGGAATGTCCTGCAGATTAAAAACCTCTACATATAGTGGTGCAGTATGATGATCCTTCTAGAAGGTGTGTGTTATAACCTGACGAAACTGACCTCAGCCGCTGTGAATGACACTGAGTTTAATCCAGGGGGCAGCAACCTTTACTTGTCAAAAAATCTGTATCCTGGAATGGTTTTGAACATAGAGGTGTGCCTTGTCGAGAGCCAATTTGTTGAATTACTTGCCTTAAAGTGTTTGAGACCATCTGTTGTGTTGTGCAGAGGTAGGGTTAATAAACAGTGGATAGCCCTACTACTGATGTTATCCATATTATGGTAAGAATCTCTCAATTTAGTAAAGAGAAATGGCAGTTCATCATTACTTTAAGACATGAGGGTCAGTTGATCTGTAAAATTTCATAAACTTTGAATGTATCCTCAAGTGCAGTCGCAAAAACCATGGAACACTATGATGGAACTGGCTGCCACGAGGACTGTCCCAGGAAAGGAAGACTGAGAGTTACCTCTGCTTCAGAGATATAAGTTCATTAGTTACCAGCCTCAGAAACTACAAATTTAACAACACCTCAGATTAGAGCCCACAGACATTCTTCACAGAGTTCAAGTAGCAGACAAATCTCAACATCAACTGCTGCATGAATCAGGCCTTCATGGTCGCATTGCTGCAAAGAAACAACAACTGAGGATGAACAACGAGAAGAAGAGATTATTGGTCTGATGAGTCCAAATTTGAGATTTTTGGTTCTAACCGCTGTCTTTTGAGATACAGAGAAGGTGAATAGATGGTGTTCCCACCGTGAAGCATGGAGGAGGAGGTGTGATGGCACTGTTGGTGATTTATTAAAAATTCAAGGCACTTAACCAACATGGCGACCGCAGCACTCTGCACCATGCAATCCCATCTGGTTTGCGCTTACTTGGACCACCATTTGTTTTTCAGTGAAACAATGACTCCAACATCCTGGCCTCCACAATCACCCGACTTAAACCCAGTTGAGATGGTTTGGGATGAGCTGGACCGCAGAGTGAAAGAAAAGCACCCAGCAAGCGCTCATTGCATGTTTCTTCTCATGAAGCTGACTGAGTGAATGCCACTAATCGCTAATCCTGCTTGTGATATTCGTGGACAGGATATCAAGGCGTAGTAGGGGAGGAGGGTTTGCAGTTTGGTGTGTTTGATTCGCTGCTTTTTGCAAATGATGTGGTCCTGTTGGCATCTGGGATAAGAATCAGCGCCTCTAAATCTATCTGTTTGCCAGTTTTGGTGCATTTATGTATTTATATATTTATTCATTTACCAAGGACAGTGCACATTAATCAACATTTCAGCTTCTACCTTGATGTAAATGTGCCAGAGACAACTGAACAGCACATTTTTTGTCTGTAGTCCCTGGGCAGGTTATTACAAATTAGAAATATGATCAAAGTACAACACAATACAATACAGTAGCATAAATAAATGATAAAAATAGCAGATATTTAAAAACAATGAGAGCATGTAACAGCAGTGCCAGGGATGAGGTCGTATGATTAGCCATCAAATCAAACATATTAAATCAAACATCTGAGAACAAAAAGGAAAATGAATGCATATTCAAAGGATTTATGAGTCTGCATGTGAGTGTGGGAATATTTTTACCCAGAACAAACGTCACACCTCCTCACAGCAAAGCTGTTTCAACCAGTTTCATCATATATTCTGTCCCTTCAACACAAAGTGAAGTTGAAACTGGATTTATTCATCCTGAGGTGTCAGTCGTCAGTGAGGTGTCACCAACAATTAATGAAAGTCCAGGTCAGGATGTGGAAAATCTTTCAGCTGGTATTCATTGATTAGTTTTCCATTCACACTTATTCCCAGCATGCACCGGGGGCAAGGCCAGCTCATCACAGAGTGAACACATTAAATGCCCACATCTTTCTCTTTCTCTAGTCTCCGGCCCATCTGCACTGTGTTTGAAGTGCAGAGGTGGAAGACGTTCTCAGATTTTTTATTGTAGTTTACATGTAAAAGGTCAAGGTAAACAATATTATCCCAAATAGGGAAATTCAGGTGGGCAAGGTGCCAAAGTACACAAAACACAAAACAGACAAACACAAAAATAGATATAAATACAAATACAAATGTACAATGTGAAGCCCCCCATCCAACCCCCTAACACACACCCACTACAGAGAGCACTGTTCATACACTGATACAGAGATCCCAAAGAAACAAACTCAGCAGCATCATTATATAGTAATCAACCAATAAATATACTGCACCATAAAAGTATTGCATAATGATTACCATTCCACATGGCCCTGTCCAAAATACCATCAAATCCTATGTTTTTGTACTGTCCATCTCATTTAACAGTCTAATCGCTGAAGGAACAAAAGACTTGCAAAAGCTGGCTGTTTGCAGAATCCTTCCCTTGACCCGATAGCTTAGTTGGAGCCTGTTGTGTAGCGAGCTGTGTGGTTGTGTAGAGTAACGGCATTGAGGATGCACTCAGCCTCACTCAGAATGAGGTCCTGACACTACTGCAGCTGGCTATCAATCTCTATCCCTGAGTAACCTATCATCTCTTCCAACGGTACATTATTAATCTTTGTGAGTGGGACTTCTCTATTACGTCTATAATCAATGACAATTTCTTTTGTTTTAGTCCCATTGACCTCAAGGAAATTGTCAGAACACCATTTAATGAGGTCCCTTCCTCTTCCTCAAAACCACCAAGGATGAGTTGTCAGGCTTTAATAACCCCATTAATGCTGTTTAATCTGCATCCTTAAAATAGTGGAGACTGAAGCGCTACACTCGCTGGTATACAGTTTATGAGAGACAAACCACTGCCCTGCATTCAAAACTTTACCTAAGCAAAAAAACAAAAATATCAGCATCAAAATATACTCAGTGCACGAACAGTAAAAATACTCATCATGCAGAATGCGTCACAATAACATATACTGTATACGACAACAAGGTTACAATTACTGATGCATTAATGTGTTCATCACTTCAATGTTTTAGCTGGTTAAGGTGAGTGAATTACCTTACACAGTATACTGAATTCCCCCAGAATCAATAAAACCTTAACTTCTATACTAATACATCAAAATGTATTTGTTATTGTCATATTTTGTGTTATAAACCAGAATCCGAAGAATCCTTTAGAAGAAACTAAAGGTATCAAATAAATGTAGAGGAGTAAAAAGTGCAATATTTCCCTTGCGATGTATTGGAGTAGAAGTATAAAAGTAGCAAAAAATGGAAATACTCAAATAAACTACAAGCCCCTCAAAATTGTACTTGAGTAAATGTACTTAGTTACTTGCCAACACGTTGAAGTGTGAAAATAAACTAACACAAACATAAACTGAGTACAGTTGCCTAAATCCAGATGAAGCAGCAGCTGTGTTGAAGCAGTGTTGCATTCAGGTAAGTCAGGTATTACCGTTCCTCTTTTAGACATTTCTGAATATATAATTATGTGGGAGACTGAGTTATTTTTGGAAATTTCTTGGGTTGTTCCCTGTTTCAGTTCACATCCACTTAACAGCAGACAGTGGGCACTAAGCACTTACCTCAGATCAGTCTCAGTCATAAATAAGGCTTTGCTATACTGGAATGGATTTCTAATTTTTTTAAATTTCATTTAAAGCTCCAAATATTAACATGTGTATATAATCTGGAGCCTTTCTAAAATGAACTATAGGTTTTAAATCTGAGTGTTCAAAATGCCACGAATAGATAATACACTGTGAATGAAATAATCATACAAATAAAAATAAAAAAATACAGACAAAATATCTCTTATATTTTTAAAACATTTTAAAACTCATCTTAACATTACGAACAGAGTTTATGGCATAACACTTGAATTTCATCCCAGCATTTTTTATTTTGAGAATCGTTGTTTTATATCATAATGCAACTCACAAAGTCTGTGAAACTAGACAAAGTGGAGCCAGCTATGTGTTTGGTTCATATCTGTTGGCATTTTTATTTGATTATATGTCAATATCATGATTACTTTATTATGCCTATATTTAGCTGTATAATTATCTTTTCCATCATACCTTATTTATTACTCCAGATAAACTCTTGTTTTGAAAAGAGTATTGCCAAGCTACTGTATCTACTTAATGTTACAGTCTTGACAGTCCCTGTATCTTTCTCTTTGGTGATACCTGTAATAAGTAATAATTGCAGGTGTGTTTTTGGCTCCTCAAGGTTTCTTTGGTCGACTACCATATGTTTCGCCCTATAAGGCGCACTATCAATGAACGTGTCTATTTTCATACATAAGGCGCTCTTGTCTCGTGATAGTGAAGTAACTCGCCCGGCGTTGCCTCCCTGTCTTGGTGAATGTGTGTTCGCCTTCTGTCATCCAACGCTCCCACGCAGCTCGCAGTTTAACTTTGAACGACCTGTTGACACCAATATCTAGTGGTTGGAGTTCTTTAGTTAATCCACCCAGAATGACGGCAAGCTCCAAATTAGTTTTCTCCACTTTTGTTTTGACGGCGTCGGTGAGTGCCGTAATGCTCTGACAATCCATCCAATGGTGCAGCTTCGTAGCTTACCAAAGTCGTAATAAAACATTTTGACAGATTTTTGAGCGCCCTGCACCACATAAAACTGGTTCGAGGTCATTAAGCACAACCAGAATTGATACATAAGGCGCGCCGGATTATAAAGCGCACTGTCGATTTTTGAGAAAATGAAGGGATTTTAAGTGCTCTATATAGTGCGAAAAATATGGTAGTTCATTTTTTTAATGCTTTTTCCTTGCTGAATGACTTATTTCCAAAAACTTAACAAGCGCATCTCTGTTTAAAGTGGTGCATTTGTGTGATTCTACGTGGAGAAACTCAGATCTGTCAATTAAATCAATTAGTCAACTAAATTGTATGAGTGTTAGTCAACTAAGAATTTCTTTGGTTGAGTACAAGCCTAGTTTCAACATCTGTAGCCATCAGCTCTTTTTTGTTCGGCCATAGTAACTGTTTACTCACAACACTAGCAGAGACGGGAAAAAACAGTCTGTTGTCTTAGCTCCGCCTACCCTCTCTGGAGGACCAACCACTGCTGGGTGAGGAAAACGATCGCCAACTATTTTCCTGGATTTCTCAGGAAGGGAAAGTTTTTACTACTATGGTGAAGGTATGACCCACCCTACTCTGCCCTGATATGTTTACCCTAACCCTAACCAATCTTACCCTTCATGTCTAAACCTAAGCAACACAGCCAGAAAAGGCAACACATACTAGCCAATCAGAGGCGGGGCAGGGCAGGGCACGTCTGGGTCCAGGAAATGTCTCCACTGTCACTCTGTTCATAATACTGCAAATGTAAGAGCTGTCATCAGTGGGTCACGGGCTCAGTCACCTCATCCATCAATAGATAGTGACTTAACAGACATTCATTTAAATGTAAATCTTCAAGATTATTACTTAAAAAAAATAAATAACACCTTCCTTATTTCTTTTGCCGTCACTTCGCCAGTGATATTATGATTATCACCATCAGGATTATTGTAATTTCCATTACTTGCCTTTCTTGTGATTTGCAAATTTATTATTTCTCTCCCTGCTGAGTCCAATATTTCTTTGTTGTTTTCTTTTCTTTGACGTTTTTATGTTTCTATCCTGGAGTGAGAGGATTTTACTGAACGCCATGGGCTTCCCAACCAGAGATGGGATTTCATATCTCCGCCTTGTTGTTTCCAATGGAAATTTGGTGCATCATTGGGCTCAATTAAAGCATTAAAGACATTATTTAAATAAATCGACAAATAACTTTCACATTGTAAAGCATCTCAGGCTACCACAATAAAAAGATCATTTTGTATTTTCTCTCATTGGTGGAAAACTGATCAAACCTTAAACTGAAACTCAAAGTGAGCATTTCAAGTCCTGTTGTGGTTGTAATCTTGATGTTCGTTGTAATGCTTTCTCTTACTCACTTTATTGATGCAAACCAGATCAGACAGCTTGTTAGGATATTGTAATAGAGGTGCACAAACACATTTCCCACAATGCACTGCTGCCAAAGTTACAAAGCCCACAAAGTGTTTTTTGGCGTGGGAGAATTTGGCTGCAATCCAAAACCAAAGTTTTACTTCCTGGAGATGAAAATGCAGTCGACTTTTCACTGACGATCTCTTTGACATTCATTAATGACCGACAAAGTCAGACAGAAAAATATTTATCACACATTTCCATCTGGTCCATTTTCTTACAGAGGGCAATGTGTTCGACACTGATGTTTCTTTGCATTTTGCGGAGTCCTTTCTAAAATTACCGTTGCTTGGATTATTTTTTTTTTCACCATATTATCATACATCTAGTATGTTTGCATGTTTACAAACCAAGTTCCTATGAATTTACTGTTGAGGCTCAACTGTAAATAGTTTGCACATATGCCTGAATTTTCAAATACATTGAAAACCCAGTAATGTGAAAAAATAATTTTAAATAAAAGTTGATACTGCTGCTGGTTGAGGTGGCTGATAGTGAGAAATGTATGTAGGCCATGGTTAGATAGTTTAATTTATAAAAAAACATCATATTTTATAATGTTTAATATGTTTTTTGTGCAAGATCTTATATTGCAAAGTAACTTGTACCTCTAATTTGTACTCAAGTACAGAACAAATGCCTCTAAATGTAGGCTGCTTAGTTACATTCAACAGCTGCTGAGGAGGCAAGTCATCTTCAGGGGAAAATTATGGGATTCATTGTAAATTATGACTAATTATTATTTAGAAATGGTATAAAGCAGGGGGCTGCACGGTGGTGTAGTGGTTAGCACTCTCGCCTCACAGCAAGAGGGTTGCAGGTTCGATTGCGACAGCTTGCGGCTCTTCTGTGTGGAGTTTGCATGTTCTCCCCGTGTAAGCGTGGGTTTTCTCCAGGTACTCCGGCTTCCTCCCACAGTCCAAAGACATGCAATTAAGTTAATTGATGACTCTAAATTGCCTGTAGGTGTGAATGTGAGCGTGAATGGTTGTCTGTCTATATGTTGTCTGTCTCTATGTGCCCTGCGATGGACTGGCGACCCGTCCAGGGTGAACCCTGCCTTCGCCCAATGCCAGCTGGGATCGGCTCCAGCCCCCCCGCGACCCCTAACGGGAAAAGCGGTTGACGATGGATGGATGGATGGTATAAAGCAGCATGTTAGTCAAATGTGTTTGTAAGGAACTGGTGCAAACACGATCAGAGACATTTTTTTCGTGTATATTTTAGTATTTATTATAAATTGATGAGATAATGCTGAGGTGATATTATCAGCATCAGGTGTCTATGTGAGATCCTTCCTGCTGCTGTTGGGTTAGTTGAATTTATAACATACATCATAGTTTATAAACTCTTCATATATTAAAAAAAAGTGCCAAATTTGTACTCAAGTACAGTACTTGAGTAAATATACTCAGTTACATTTCACCACTGCTGAGGAGACAAGTCATCTTCAGGGGAAAACTATGTGATTTATTGGAAATTATGATTAATTATTATTTAGAGGTGGTATGAAACAGCCTTGTAGTCAAATGTGTTTATAATTAAAATGATTGAGGGGTCATTAATCAAGTCAGATAAATGACAGTTTAATTAAAAAGAAAGTATTAATTATAAATTGATTAGCTAATACTGAGGTATTATTGTCAGCATCAGGTAGATCAGGTGAGATCTTTCCCGCTGCTGCTGTGATGACAGACTGCCACCCAGTGTGTGTGCATGTGTGCGCGTGTGCATGTGCGTGTGTGTGTGTGAACCCATGCTGTGAACGCGCAGCGGATTCCCATCACAATCCAAGATGGCGGCGGAGCGGACAGCCGGCTCGGCACAGTGACTGACAGACGAAGCGTCGCCCGGTTGGACCGCTAACGGTTAGACTCTGAGGCAGATAAAAGGAGGGAAAGACAACCCCGCGCGGGTCACCTCGCCCCTTTTCGGTGTGATGAACCAGCACCGGTAGACGACACCGGGGGAACTTGTGTCTGAGGACTGAATTGACGTCCACAAGCGGTAAGTAGGAGATGATGAACCGTTATAGTGTCTGTCTGGCTGCGGAGGGATTTACCGAACAGCTGCTGGTTACGTGCCACAACAAGCTAGAAATCCCTCATGCTAGCTCTGTCAGCTCACTGCTGTTGCGCCTTTTCTTCACCACAGTTTAGTGTTTTAACTGACACTTCTGCCCCTCGGTACATTTGACCCGGTGTCTCTCACGCTTGTTACCCCGCCGGTTCGTCCCCGGAGCTGAGTGCTGCGTGTGCCACAGGTTGGTCCGAGTTAAACACCAATTAGTCCACATTTCAGTCACCTGTGCTGTAAACTAAGCAACTCGCTGCACCACGTTAATCCTGTGATAAACAGTATGTCAGCTTTACTCGTTAAAGGTAAATAAAATACCCCAAACACGTTAGCTTCCCTCTCCGTGTGTGACCCCCTAACGTGAGGATATTTAGGTTTGTACTCAGAAAATACCTCTCACTTAACCTTGTTATTTATAGGCTGTGGCACAAAATGTGCAAGGAGTCATGTATTAAGCATTTGAAGTCAATTTTATGTATGTACTTTAATATCATACAGAATGTGACATCCAGAAAAGGCAAAACTCCCCCAAAAATACATTTTAATGGGGGGAAATGAAAGAAACCTCAGCGAGAGCAACTGGAGGGAAAGCCCATCCCTAGACAGACAGACACGCCATAACATAATACAGTTACGATAAAGATAATCAGGATAGATAGATTGTAAGCATGCAGTATATGGAGAAACCCACACTGTGAGGATATCATTGGTTTTGATGGGGTTTTAAAGATGTCACTGGTGGTGGCTGTATGCTAATACAGCTCTGCAAATATAACTAATATGTGTAAGTTTGGGGGACGTTCACTGATATTGTGGTGCTTTAGGGCTGTGTATTGGCAAGAATCCAGTGATGTGATACATATTCATGATAAAGGGGAAATGATTCAGTATATTGTGATACTATAAGCAAGGCAATATATTGTGATTTTTTTATTATTTCATTTTAGGAAACTGTCATAAAGACACACCAGAAATGTGCCATTTCAAATAACACATTTATACTGCATGTAAAGACTGGATGGTTTTTGCCCCAAACTGCATGTGATTATCATAAAGTGGGCATGTCTGTAAAGGGGAGACTTGTGGGTACCCATAGAACCCATTTACATTCACATATCTAGAGGTCAGAGGTCAGGAAGGGAGTATTACCATGCCACTTTTTTCTCACCAAAAGTTGGTGTAATTTTGGAGCCTTCTTTAACCTCCTTTTTGACAAGCTAGTATAACATACATAGTTGGTACCAATGGATTCAGTAGATTTTCTAGTTTCGTATGATGCCAGTTCTTAAACTTCACTCTATCCCGCTACAACCTTCGAAAAGATCGAATCGGCCAGGCCAGACGGTGGGTGGTTGGATTTTTAAGTTTAAGAAAATGTAATACTTTGGCCTACGACATCAAATACATCAGTAAATATCCCACTTGTGAATTTTGAAGCCTTAATATGTCTTATCATTTGGCTAAATGAGACGACTAAACGTCATCACGCCGATTTAGCCGCCTTTGTAGCTTTGTGGTTTATACTTATGCGACTGTGGTGTAGTTGGTTTATAGCCTAATCTTAATTTTTTCCTTCTGTCGATTGCATTCATGCTGCAAAAATCATAAAATTGGTGTTCAGTTGTGAAGATTATCTTGCTGAACAAAACATGTAAGTATCGTAAACGCGTGTTTGCCACTGACTTTATTTTCTGTAATAATCCAAAACTCACTGGAAAAATCCCATTGGCTTTTTGTCGAGGGAACCAGGGTGGCGCTAACTTTGCCTACAGAAACACGTCATCTCTGGAGCACTCCATATGTCTGTCTGAGGCATTTGAACAAACTGAGCTGCAGACGCACCGGCAGCACACACAGTTAGTCCACTGACTGCTCCTTTCTGATATTAGACATCAGACAAGGTGACGGTCGTGTTCAGGGCTTCACATGACAGTTTACTTCCCTCCAGAAATTCCCCTCGCATCGTTTAGCGGTGTTGCATGCACACTGGACAGACAAGTCTGGTCAAATCATACTTGTGACAGAAATACTCTGAAGCCTGTCATTTGAAAACCTCAGCTCAGCTCTGCATACCAGAAAGGTAACCTACACTGTAATCCTGTAAATCCTCTGCTGTTTTTTTTTTTTTTGCTTTTCATTCAACAGTCTCTTCACATATCACACATGGTGAGATTCTGTTGTTGTGCGCAATGATGGACGGGATGTTTGTGCTCAGTCTTATTGCCGTGTCTGTTCATGTTTGGAGGGTAAAAGGGGCGCCCTATTGGAATGCCAGAGAGGAAAGAGAGTCGTACTTGAAATGTTGTATGGTGCTGCATCACGAGAGCCAAATGGCATGGATTTTATAGGTCGCTCGACTGGGCTGTGTAGTGTTGTGCAGGTCCGTCCAGGAAGAGGATTTATGGCAGTGAGTGAAGATCAGAAGAGCAGACAGCTAGACGGTGTCTGCTCAGCTGATTGAAGACCTGAGGTCCACTCAGTAGCCCTGGCTCCTGTTATCCTGACAGCAGCCTGAGGGTTAAAGCCTGCTGTACCCCTATAACTAGCACCAAATGTGGCAGTGATGGTGTTGATACCTAAAGGCATAGACTGCAGGTTATTCCCATCTTGCGTAATTCAGTGAACACAAACAAAGTGGGCAAATAAGATTCCTACTTCATAGAGCTGTCAGGTACAGAGTGTGGGTGCTCACCCCTCTCATGCTTGACCGATATTCATGTATTTCACCGTAGCATCCACTTTAACTTGTTCTGTATGAGAGTGCACACTAAACTGGAGGTTGTATCAAGACTGTGTCCTCGGCAGTGAGTGGAAGTCCGTTGTTGTGGTCTGTTGTTTTAATTAAAGGTGTTTCTGCAATTTAACGCAAGAAACTGTGAAGCACCACATTATTTGTATTTTGTACATTTTGTATGTTGTTTTTACATGTTCTAATATTATTTAAGTTCATACAAAAGTGCATGTATACTTTAAATATTGTATCATAGGTGGAATAAGCTAAGCTTATGTTTAGGACTGTCAGTCAATTAAAATATTTAAGCACTATTTAGCACATGATTGTCTATAGTTAATTGTGATTAATCGTAAAGGAATCACACATTCTTTATCTGTTCAAAATCTACCTTAAAGGAAGATTTGTCAGATATTTAATACTGTTATCAACATGGGAATAGGCAAATAAGCTGCTTTGTGCAAATGTGCTGTATGTATATATTTGGAAATCAAGCACAAAACAATAACAAATGTTGTCCAGAAACCCTCACAGGTACTGTGATTAGCATAAAAAGTATGCTCAGTTTTACAAATCTGTTGATTAAATCAACCAGTTCCTGTTTTTTTCTGTGATCGAGGACAGCCCTGGAACAACGTGGTGCAAGTAAGATGCAGAGAAGTCTGCAAAACTTTGGATCGAATAGAGCATCAAGTCTGTAATGAATCAAGATGTAATCTTGAATGAGAGTCGCCTGCAGCGATGTCGTAATCTTCAAGTAGACCCTCATTCAGGGTTTTCCCTGCCTCGAGAGTTCATTGGGTTTTCACAAGAAAGTTGGATTTAATACAGTGGAACACAAGTCAAAACTGCGATACGTTTCAGACTGAAGTTGTGACACTGTGGATGCCCCCGGAGAGATTCAGTGTGGGCACTCTCACAGTGGAACTAGTCTAGTATTCATAGGCTGTAAAGTAAAATACCACCAGGTCTGCTGCTCTGCTGGAGTTGTTTTTTGATGAAGCTGTAGCAGAGATGTGAAGACACTGTAAAGCCTTTACCCCGTTTAGCAGCGATGCACAGGTTGATGTGGAAGCTGAAGCTTACAGCCTGTTTTCATAATGATTAGGACACATTGTAGTCAGTGTATGACCTAATTTATGTTAGTTTCTAACAAAACGGACTCCTTTTTCTCCAAGGACATGGCATAATGTTACACTGATGCTTTACTTATCTCAAAGTAGAATGGTTATTAACGATATATTTACATGTTTAAGGCTGACTTGCTGTATTCAGCAGTGGTTTATACTCACAGTTTTAGGGAGTAACAGAGGGTGAATGCACAGAAGAGCAACAGAGCAAGAGATGTGACGACTAAAAGTGAGTGGCAGTCATGCTTTTTGCACTCTGGTCTATTTCCTGCTCCTGTGAATGTTAAAATTGCTCTCTCTCTGTCTGATGATTACTGTATGATTGTTGACAGATGCGGCATGGCGGGTCTAGAGAGAAGTTCTTCATCTTTGGTTCTGAGGGAGGCATATCGTGCATTATACTGAATCATTTCCTCCTATTAAATGTTGTAACGGTATTTCATGTGGCAAGTATACGACAGAATGCGCACAGTACATCACTAGCAGCTGTTTTTTAGGTTGCATATTTCCTTTAAAGATATCAATAATGGAATAAACAACCAGGCTGTTTACTGCTTCAAGCTCTGGTTGAGATTTGTTGTTCACACAGAAATATTTATACGAAGATGTCAGCTGACAAGTTCTCTTTTCAAAAGCTTTTTGGGTATCATTCTGTTTGTTGAAACTTTGATGTTACTACTGTGAAATACCTCAATGTCTGTTTCAGTAAAGAAACTAAAACAATACCCTTAACTTTATAGATTTTGAACATCAGTTTGTTGAATAGGAACAAAATTAGCCAAACTTCTCAAATGTTTCTGTTTGATGTTGTCCTAACACCAAGAGATGTACAGGAAGCAGAGTTTAGAGTATCAGATATTGGTTAGTTCACCAGTTTATGCACCGATCCGATGCTATAATGTATTAACCCCCAGCTAAAAAAAGTGATAAAGTAGGTTGTGTTGAGTAATTGTTTGGCAACTCCTAGTTGTGTCTGTTTGGGAATCACTGTGCTGCTTAATTGTCGGCGAGAGGGACTATTATAGAGTGGCTCAAGTAACGTTACATTAATCATAAGCTGAATTTCAGCATCCTTCAGGACTGTGTATGCTGATGTGATGCTGCATATCCTTCACTGTAACCCTCCCCACTGCTTTAGTTGTGTTTTTTTGCCCTGTCTGAGTCTGCAGGCTGTTTAAATGCTGTAGGGAGAAAGAGTTGTGCTATCAGTGAACACACTGGAGTGATGTCTTCGTCAGTGGTTCATCGTATTAGAAATATTACCGCTAACATAAGTCACATGTTGCACAGTGCTTACATACAGTTGCCGTTTTATTTGCCACTTTTTTTCCGTCATTGTCGCAAATAACACCAAATCCGTATCGTGTCCACTCGCTTCTTCCAGAACTGTCTGACTGCATTCGACACTTCATCCATGCCATTGTGTCATATCTTTGGGTGTGACAATAAACGTGATGAAAAATACACAATTGGTCTTATAACTTACTTCAAAAGAACCAACCGATACATACACGCCCCGAACTGTGACTAATGAACCCAACTGTTCAGATTTTTACCTGATCCGTTCCGTCCAATCATGGCTAGAGGTCGACCGATTATTTGACTTTTTTTTTCATGATTGACGTGGCCGATTAAGAGCATATTAAGCTGATTTTCAAGCAGGCGCATCAGCGGGCAGCCCAGTGTTGCTGTTGCAGTGGTGCACTAAAACTTCATTTTTTCTTAAAAAGTTCAGTTTTTTAGATGTTGACCTGTTTCATGTATTCAGTATTTAGTTTATACATTATTTTCATTTCAAATATATAAGTGCACTGCAGTGCGGACTCAAAATGTAGACTGAAGAGACAGACCGTAGGTGTTTGTTTTAGAGCAGTGAAGAAGAACTGACTGCAGGTAGTTTGTCACATGACGACAGAAACAACAACACTTTGGTGCTAGAGAGTGTAACAGTAATGGCAAACAGTATAGAAGCAAAGAGACGAAACTCTGGTGTTTTTTTGACAATAGCCGCTGCCACTGCCGCCATTTTGGACTGAAAACACATATTTATGATATTTTATGGTTCAACACAGGCCATTTCAGTAGAATATGACAATAGTTTAAAAAGAAAATCATTTTGTTTTGCTTTTGTATGGCACTTTTTAGGCAGACATTTTACTGGTGTCTGGTAGTCGCTTTCAGTCCAAAATGGTGGAAGTGTAGCTTTGTTGCTGGGCACTGGTGTTGCAATGGAGCAAACAACTGACTGACTTGTTGGCAATATATGTTCTTTGGAAACGGTAATTGGAGCAAGCGAAATGTCAGGTTTGGCAATATTTCATAGTGGAAAATCCATCAAGTCAAACAGTGTTATGTACAGTACGTAATGCTCCTGTTTGCAGGGGTATTTCCAGTTTCGGCACCAGCAGTCTTATAATACATTTGAAGACACATCACGTGACAAGACAAATTCCTCAAAGATAGCCCAAAAGCGACAAAGATGTTATCTTTATCACACTGGTATCGGAAACATTGCTTAAGTGAAACAATGAATACATTACCAACATTATGAAAGTAGGTAATATCTGATCAAATAAACGACAGAACAAGACTTGTTGGAGGGAGAAGTGATCTTTCACTGATGTGAATAATTCTTTGATAAAAGCAGGATGTTGCGTGAAGGTCACAGCGTAGTGTGGTTGTCATTTTTTTATGCAGTGTAGCCAAAAGGAGACGCTGCACTAGAAATGAGAAGCAGCTATAGCTCTGCATGCAGAACAACTGAGAACAGGATTACAAGTTCCCAGGGAATGCCATCCACAAACACTAATTAGCTGTAAGCTCACAGTATTGTCTGCAGGGAGAAAGGCAGGATGTGTCCTCAGTTGGTGGGTGGCATCTGGTGTTAGGCAATGCAAGATGAATTTGGGCGTTGGGCTCTGATCTCATCGTCTAAAGTGAGATTCATGGCTCCTAGCAAAGTCATCCGTCAGAGCAGAAAAACATCTCCCTCTGTTCAGCAGTTAGTGCTTTTTCTGTCATGCAGCAGTCTGCAGTAAAATAAAGTTAGGTTCAGTCAGCCGTCATGGAATACTTTTACTTGTAGTGACCGACTCTTTGGAGAGCCAGTCAGGCGCTCAGACTGAACGGGTACAGATTGGGAAGTTACAAGTAGCTCCACCGGTACCACAGTTGGAGATTCGCAAGAAAGTGCTGAATATTTGAAAATGGAAGTTAAAGCATATTTAACTTTTGTATGGTAATGCTGTGTTCAAGTCTTTTTCAGTGGAAGCCGGTGACATGAAGCTACAAGTTGACGCCCGACACTTGTCACAGCATGATGGGTGTCAAGCACTACAAATAAAGCAGAGCTGATCTCAACTTTTTTCAGTGCTCCAATGATGTGGTGTTTAGCTATATGCTAGCAGTTCCCAGTGATATTCAGTGATGTAACATTATGGGGCGCTTGAGTAATATTTCATCAGCAACACTGAAGCTTAGGGATGCGCCAACGGTGATACCGGTTATCGGGCCAATGCTGACTCAAATAGCTGGATCGCATATCAGTGACAATTGGGCCGATCTATTAAATTAAATTCTATGTTTACTGTACTACATAGATTATATACTGGAATTATTTTAATAATAATTAACAATTCAGTAAGTTGTATCTATGTTTTTATTGGTTATATTTTGTTTTAAGTTAAGAAAGCAATGTTCAAGTTAGCGATGCTAATCTAGAATTTGTTTTTAAACTGATAGCTGACCCTCATTAACCGATTATTAACCATTAAGCGACAAGATTAGTGCCTCGCATGCAACCGACAACTGAGTCAACAAGAGTTATTGTAGCAGCCTCGATGCTGTGTGCATTGTGAAGGACACATGCAGCCGCTTTCCTAGTAAAAGTCGACCGCCACATGTTTTAGTTTAGTTTAGCAGGTTGTCAGCCGTGTGTCTGTCTGGTGTGACGATGGCTAATGTCCGACAAACCGTGTGTGTTTTTGTGCTACTTTCACAGGTGAAGCATTGCCGATGGCTTCATGCTCGTCATTGTCACGCACATACAGTCTGTCAGCGTGGCGTAACTTTAGCATGTGTCCAGCAGACCATGAGAGTGGGGTTGTCAGTGGCGTTATAGCTGTGAACTTAGGTGTAGCAGTGTGTGTACAGTTTAATTGTCAGTGAATACATGCTACAAGGCTACAACTCCACCGTGAGGCATGCAGCCTATTAATTAAACACTGGTATCGGATCGTATTTGGTAACGCCTGATACGTGGCATAAGTATTCCCCAGTGAAATGAAATATTTGAGCGGTGTACAATATGGATTTAAATCAAATGCTTCCCATTTGAATGGACCACTAAAAAGTGTGCTTAAAATAAAGTGCGATATGGAGCTACTAGGACACACCTCTCTTGTCACTAAAATTTGTAGTATTGATTGATGGATGGATGTTATGATATTACTGAATGAATTTGGTTGGTACTAGCTTACATTAGCACATGCTATATTTTATTTTACAGGAAGTTTTAAGAAAAGATGATTGGGTTTTGATGGAAAAATATGAAGAAATAGATTTTTTTGTAATTTATTTATTCATGGCCCATTCAATAATCACAGTTAACCATCCTTTTTTTTTGTTCAAAATGTATCTTAAACAGAGACTTTTTAATGCTGTTAACAACATGGACACATATTGTATGCATGGTTAATGCAAATGTGAATATTTATTGGAAATCAATTAACAACACAAAACAATGACAAATATTGTCTAGAAACCCTCAGAGGTACTGCTTTTAGCATTAAAAATCAAATCATAACATGGCAAACTGCAGCCCAACAAGCAACAGCTGTCATTGTGTCAGTATGCTGACTTGACTATGACTCGTCCCAAACTGCATCTGATTATCATAAAGTGAGCATATCTGTAAAGGGGAGACTGGTGGGTACTCAGAGAACACATTTTCATTCACATATCTTGAGGTCAGAGGTCAAGGGACCCCTTTGAAAATGGACATTCTGGTTTTTCTTTGCCAAAATTTAGCACAAGTATGGAGCTTTATTTCATGGTTGACATGGTTGGAACCAAAGGATTCATTAGGTTTTCTAGTTTCATATGCTACTAGTATCTTCACTCTAGAAAACTTATCCCACTACAACTTAAAAATGGCAAGTTGCGTTAATGCGTTAAGAAATTAGTGGTGTTAAAACGACATTTGCGTTATTATCGCGTTAACTTTGACAGCCATATTTGCATATGTTGTTAAGTAGGTGCATAGTATGATGGAGGATGTGATCTTAAAGGGTTTAAGAGGCATTTTTCTTTTCATCTCGACTTAAGTAAGGAAACTGGCAAGTGCATGACACGATTAATAAAGCTATTGCGTAAAGGCAATTAAAAGTACAAAAAAACAAATGTGGATATCATTGCTAATGTTTAATTATAAAAGCTGACTGGGGCTTTGGGAGCCAAGGTGTTACTCATACACCTGCGAGAGACAGAGCAACATGGGCATAAATTACATTAAAGTCTGATTCTCCACTCTGCTCCACTTTGAGGAAACTTTTAGTCCAGTATGTTTAACTGAAACTTTCTTGCATGTGGAGGCTCCGCTGGTGAAGGCTGTAATTGTCTGAGCCTCATATTATTCTGCTGCTACTGCTGTTGTGTGGTCTACTGGGTTCACAAGGGTAAAGGATTATTCCCTGCCGCCTTCCCTTTTTTCTCATCATTCAGACAGAAATGGGCGCTTATCAGGAGAGACTTAAGGCGTCACTAAATCAGAACTGCCAGACTCGAACGTTAACAAGCTGCAAACAAAAAAAGGTCATGGAAAACAAATGTGTAAATCACTTTGTCTGACTTGGAGGCAAAACACCAGCCTTAAGAATGTTTTCTGTCAACTAGGGAATTAAAAGATCAGGCTGGGAGAGGAGGCAGGTCGGTGGATCGGGTTTCCTGGAGACATGGTATTAATTCCCACAGGGCTCTATGTGTTAGCGCTTCGCTGTGCTAATACTGTTCGCAGAGCCAGGATGGCAACCTTGGGTTAAAGCGACCCCAATATTTGCCTTCATAGCTGGATTATGACCTTCAAATGTATTTTCACCCGGTAGCTGTTTTTTCCAATTACTTCTCATGCTTACATGGTGGTTGTAAGTGTAAACGCCACTGACGTGCAGGAGTTCAATACATGGCTCCATCTGATATTCAAGCCCTTATTGCTCCAAGCTGACACCAGATAGAAGACGTCCACCATGTTTAAATGTTGTTGAAGGGCCGTCCCTTCAGTCCACATCAATGGACAGTGACAAACTATCTTCACCAGGTGGACTAATATCTGAAATTCAAAGGATAAAATATTTGTGCCTTATTTTTGAGTGAAAGCTGTTTTGTGATGTGAAAATGCAGTGCGGCAATGTGGAAAATCTACATGCAAATTTTCGACTTTACCATCTTTGTAATCCATATCCCATTGTATCCATCCATCCATTGTCAACCGCTTATCCCATTAGGGGTCGCGGGGGGGCTGGAGCCGATCCCAGCTGGCATTGGGCGAAGGCGGGGTTCACCCTGGACAGGTCGCCAGTCCATCGCAGGGCACATACAGACAGACAACATATAGACAGACAACCATTCACGCTCACATCCACACCTACGGGCAATTTAGAGTCATCAATTAACCTAAACAGCATGTCTTTGGGTGGTGGGAGGAAGCCGGAGTACCCGGAGAAAACCCACGCTTACACGGGGAGAACATGCAAACTCCACACAGAAGAGCCCCAAGCTGTCGCAATCGAACCTGCGACCCTCTTGCTGTGAGGCGACAGCGCTAACCACTACACCACCGTGCAGCCCATCCCATTGTATGTCTAGTCATATATTTTTATTTGTTTGTCGAGATATTTGTGTTTTTGTACATTACTGGGTGTTGAGAAGGGGGCGGCCCATTATTCCATAACAGTCTGAAAAGTGTCCCATAGGACAGAAAAATGCTATTGTCCCGCCCCAATAATACACTCTCTTGGTGCAACAAACACAAGCACATGGCTAATTATTATGCAAAATGATGGTGATCAAAGTCATTGGTCAAACATATATTTCCACAGGCGGAAATCTGCTGAAGTCGAGGTCTGTTGAATCATTTTTTCCCTGCATGAATATTCACAGGGCTGTTTAATCCACGTTTAATCCACAGAATCATTTTTTTTTCTTTTGGATAAAAACCTGTGCTTGGTGTGAGAGCTTTTAGTTTACCTGCCTGCCATAGCTCTGTGTGTGAAACTGGAGGCTATGAGCAATCATCATAGATATAATTAACATGTCACAACATTTAGTATAAAGTAGGAGATTAGTGTGATTTCAATGAATGCATATGGAGACTGAAAAAAATGCGTTAAGAGCATAAACATTCCAGGTTTTTTGTGTATAGTCTGGAGCTAGACAGATGAATCGGTCAGGATGATTTTATGACTTTTTTCAGGTATATTGGTAGGTACATCAGTGTCCATGTTGGCTGCTAGGTTAGGAGGAACTGAAGTGCAGAAACACTTTAATAATGGGTGCTCAGGAGTTAAGATGCTATCCATGAACCGCAGTGTCCACTATTGTTGCATCTATCTCTCCGTTGTTTTCTGTCATCTCTCTACAGCTGTGTTTTTTAATACAGGTATAAATAAGACAAGCTGTTGCTCTCGGGCCCCAGGGCTAGAGACGGGGGTAGTAGGGCATTCACCGTTAGTGTGGAATAACCTGCCATTGGTAATCAGACAAGCTACCTCTTAAAACTGTCCTCTGACAACTCTTTTAAAAAATGGCTTTTAGTTAGAGTTTCTCTTTTTGTGTTATGATTTTATGCATTGATTTTTTTTTATTCATTATATTTATCTAACTATAAAGGGAGGAATCTCTGTCTTTCTGCATGCCCTCTGCTCGTCTTAGTGACTTCACTCCTGGCGGGTGTATTGTTCAGGAGCCATGGAGTTGCAGTGTTGAATGTGGTGCCAGATGGTGGCGCTATATCAATGAACTTTACATGTTGGTCTGTAATGTTTTAACCATAACTGTCAGAAACAACCATCAGAAACAAAATTATTGTTTTCCTGGATTTCGTGAGTCCAAATGAAGCTATCATATAAGCCACGCCCATTTGCGTCTAGGCTTTCCGCCATTTTTCTTCAAATCAGATATTTTGCTTCTCTTCCCTACAAATTTTGAGCAATTGTCACTTAATTTGGTGCACAACAACTTTGGACTAAGCTAGAAAAAGCTACTTTTTGGGGATGTCTGATGTTCCATATCGTTTTATTATAGCTAGCCCTCAAAGTTAGCTCAAAAGGCCATATCTCCTTAACACTTTGTGCTATTGCTACCACATATGGTAGACACTTGTAGATATTGATATCTCAGTGATCCTGACAAATTTGGTGCCATTTTGGTGGTGCTGTGCAGCACCACGTACCAAAAGGAAGGGATCTCTGTCTCTATATGTATATATTACTTCCCTTCACATATCTCGAGAACTGTTCATCCGATCAACTTCATACCGCTACCATAGTGCAGTTCCTAACAGCGCTAGATGAACTTCGGAGGGCCAATCAATTGGCCTCTTCTGGGCGGGCTCAAGCTCTGAACCGTCTAGTCAATATAATGAGCATCAGCCTCATTATATTGACATGCATCACATCTGTCTCCCTGAGTCATGTTGATCGGCTTGACGGAAATGGAAGAAGAAGAAGAAGAAGAAGAAGAAGTAGATCTACCTTTATTAGTCCCACAATGGGGAAATTCAATTTACACTCTGTTAAACTCATACATGGTACATGCAGACCTGAAACACACACATACATGCATTAATGGAGAGATGTCAGAGTGATGGGGCTGCTCCTGACAAGCGCCCCGAGCAGTTGGGGGTTTGGTGCCTTGCTCAGGGGCATCTCGGCAGTGCCCAAGAGGTAAACTGGCACCTCTCCAGCTACCAGTTCACACTCAGTTTTTGGTCCATGTCAGGACTTGAACTGGTGACCCTCCGGTTCCCAAGCCAACTCCCTACAGACTGAGCTACTGCCGCCCCCAAAAAATGAAGGAAGGAAGCCTATGTGTTCAATGAGATGTATAAGAAACATGTGAAATGCTGGAGGTGATGAGTGGCCTAAAGTCTGTTTCCCAGCATATTCATAGCTTATTATTTTTATTCCTTGTTTTCTTTTCTCTAGATGTAATCAGTTAGTGATGTTAATAGGATCAGTTGCTGGCAGGTAAAGTGTGTCACTGCTGTGTCTCATGCTGCTGCATCTCCATCCATCACGCTTTGTGTTTAATTATCCATACATAACAAACACATCACAGTCCTCCAAGAGAGAAACTGCCTGAACCTGAGTCGAATTTCAAAACATCTTTTAAAAATTTAGGTCAAGACCTTGTAAGAAGTTTTTTGAGTTACTTGGTATGCTCACCAACGCTTTCACACTGAAGCACCTCATACTGCCATTAGCATATTCATGTTTGGTTTAGGTTAGACTCAGCACGGCACAAATTGCTAACCCTGACATTATTTCCATTTTCTGCCCATTGATCCTCCTCTCTATTTAGTCAACAGCATTATGATCTGTTGAATCAGTCACATCGCTTATGTAATGGCAAGAAGTCAGTGTTAATGGATACAACCTCAGTGCCCGACCTTGAGCATCCTCCTCCTGCTTTGTGTGGTTAACTTTGAAGATTTAACATGAAGTCGAGGGGAGTTCTGGAGGCAAAAATAAGTGCCAGCTAAACCTTTTGCTACTCTCATTGAATCATTTACTGAATTATACAGTAACCTTGATGCTTTTCTGTTGTGTGTTTTACAAAGCTGAGACACTTCAGAGGGTTTGTGTTTTAACAGGCAGAAAGTCTCATCTTCGTGGTTATTCAGGAGGCGAGAGTGGTGTCCTCTGGAAGCCTCCACAGTGGGTTTCTCTTGACTTAGTAATAGCTGTAAATGTCAGTCTGAGCGCCCACTGAAATCTTGTTGATAATTAGTTCTGTCTTCTGGTTTCATGAAGTAAAACCTTCATCTCACAGCATCAGTTCTCCCATAATTTTCAACAGAACCTTCACAAAATCTGTGTCTGAGCTGCTGTAAACATCCTAAAAAGACTCTTGAAATAACTATAATGTAAATGTAAACTGGTTACTGTAGTGTCTGTGGACTTCCTGCAAGCTCCTTAAAACTTCTTTCAGCTCTTCATGTGTGTTACAATCCACAACATCCAACATCCATCAGTGTTGCCAGTTGTATGCTAATTGCTGCATTTATGGCGATTTACCCCTTTGTCACAATTAGTGTTGTCACGATACCAACATCTTGGTATCGATACCGGTACCAACATGTATTTTGATACTTTTCCAGATAAAAGGAGAACACATCAAACATCAGTAATTAAAATGAAATACCACGAAGACGGTCTTTTCTTATACAGACTTTTAAAGTAAATAAAATAAATAACGAATAAAATACAGTTCAAAACACTAACATCTGAACATCTGAAAACGCTGCATCTTTTTTGTTATTTTGACCAGTTGTAATTTTTGGGAGAAATTGTCATCAGTAGTTTATAGAATGACACAAAAACGTTCATTTTACTCCAACACACATCTATAAATAGGCTAGTAAAACCAGAGAAAGTGGTAATTGCAATGCAGCTTTAATTTTTTTCCAGAGCTACTTTAGTGGAGAGTGAGGGGGGCTGCTGTTGCTTGCTTTTAGCTCTGCATGGGGCTTTTTTTCATGGTGTATCAGTTATTACCTGTCGTCCTCTGAACTCCTGGTGCAGGTCTGGGTCTTGTCCCTCAGATGTTTTGCCAAGTTGGAAGTGTTTCCACTCTTGGTCAGACATGTTTTATACCACTGTTTTCATAGTGGTGCTTCGGCGTTAGTGGCTTCACCGTGCTCATTTACTCTGAAGCCGAAGTAATTCCAGATAGCCTGCGCTCTCTCTCTCTCTCTCTCTCTCTCTCTCTCTCTCTCTCTCTCTCTCTCTCTCTCTCTCTCTCTCTCTCTCTCTCTCTCTCTCTCGCCAAGCTTTCCTCCTGGTCCGTTTGCTCTAAATGCTGCTCGCTCACCTCGGCTCAAATTACAATGCGCTGACCTCAGCACTGCCAGCGCTATATATATAATGCATGTACCGGTCTCATCCAAACGCAGTATAGTACTGTTGTAAATGCATCAGTACCCCGGTACCAATTTCGTACCGGTATACCAAACATGCCTAGTCACAATATCAGCTATTATTTAACATTATCAATGATTTGATTTGGAGCCAACATTGTTATCTATATATTAACTATCGTTAATAATGTGAATAGAAAACTGACTCTGGATCTGTCCAGATACAAATTGTATAACATATTTTCTCCATTGCAGTCAACTTGGTGAACCTTTTGACCTTTTGCACAGATTGATATAAGCTGCAAAGCATTTAAATCTTCAATAATCTGTGCTGAAATATGAAGATTCTGGAGTCTGTGGACAATTACTTGAGGTCCCTGAGGGCTAACATCTTTTTCAAATGAACATTAAATGTGGTATTGGTCAATTTTTCATACCCTTGTCATAATGAGGACCCTAAAATTTAACAACCACTTCCACTCTTTTACCAACTAATGCATTTGGCTGTATTCAAAACTAAACACTATTCTGGTAGTGCATACTGGTTTATCCAAAATGTAGTATGTAGTAATACAGTAATGATCCAATATGCCACATATACCCAGAGATGTCATACTGATTTGGAAAAACCCAGCTATGAGCTGCCTGGAGATCTCCAGAGACCAAAAGCTTTTATTTCCTTGTTGACGGATGGTTTCTTTAAATATCACAAATTGTAAAATTAACGGGAACCTGTGTTTATCTGCACAATCGCCCGTTGGTGTGGCTCGCTCACCAGCTGGCCAGTGATGCCCACAGAGTGGCTACAGAGCAGCGGAGTGGTGAGGTGAGGGGAAGAGAGGGAAGGGCTGCCTCTGATTGGACGGAGAGATACCTGCTGAGACAACATACTACTCTAATATCTGGAGGGAGATCAGCTGTTGTGGGTTGTGGGTCATGCAGCAGTTTTCGAATAATAATTGAATAATTCCCAGTGATTTTCAAAAAGTATTTTACTTGGAATGCACATCCCTGAATAATGGTATGAGTTGTTTTTTTGGTGTGGTTTAAAGGTTTAAAGCCTGGCTAGCATTCTGCAAAATTCATCACTTACTATACTACTGAGGAACGCAGAATGTACTGCATACTACATACTGCGTTCCTCAGTAGTATGTAGTAGGCGGTTTCCAATACAGCCACTGTGATCCATCTTTTGTTCATGGCATCTTAAAGAGAGTTGACTTGATTTCGACTAAACATGAGCGTAGTCAATACTGTGCTGTGGCATTTTACACAACAACGACATTTACACTGGTGACAAGGTTTTCCTGAAAGCTTTGGCCCAAAACAAGGTGAATAATTGTGACTGGCCTCGAGGGGGGAGATGCATAATTTGAGGGGAACCCCATGTTACCTTGTTAGAAAATGAAACGCCATCTAAATAACAGCTTGTTGTAAGACAAGATTGACTTTATTTGTCCCAGAGGGAAAATTTGTTTCGGTCTGTGAAATAACAGACACACACAAAAAAAACCCTGACAGCATCAAACAGTCACATACCTAATTAAAAGTACAATGTCTGCTCACAAAGGTTAATGCATCCTGACTATCTCCGATACACACTGTCTCTTGAATACACACATACATTGACTCCATCTAAGAGCAATTAAAGTGCATGTTCAGTGCTAGTTTAGTGTAATTAAATTGATGGTGATGCCAGGAAGGGAAGATGCATTTCCTGCAGTACCAATAGTATACATGCAGACTTTTTTTCATACACAAAGCTGACCAGCAGTAACTCAGCAGCAGCTCCCGATTTGATACTATCACGATACTTGGATACTAGGATTTTTAAGTATTGCAATTCTACAAGTATTGCGTTTCAACTGATTTGTCGTTATTAATACTAGACCATGGGGAAAAGTTGAATCATACATTTCTAGGGACTTTTACTTAGGAAAATATCAAAATTAATTCAGTAAAAATGTTTGCTTTTCAGCGGTGTATGCAGTCAGATATGTCCTGAAGTCAAATATATCAGTTATTGTCAGAAGTTATTTATTCAGTTTTTTTCCAGCAACTCAAAAATCAAATAAAGACCCTCACAAATTAGTAATTTATGAGGAACACGTAGTGTTTTATACTTCTGGGGAATATAATGCAGCCACTCTAATTACCATATATGTATTTTGCATATGCACCATAACACCTTATTTTGAAAACAGGACGTAGTCACACATTCCTACTTCCTCTAACTTCTCCAAGGTCTCTAGCGCTCTGTCAGCTCCTGTTTTCTGTATCCATCCATGGTCAGCTCCATTGGGGCTGTTTGAATGCATTTAACATAAATGTCAGTATATGGTGGTCTACAGTTGTAGCGTCGGCCCATTTGACCACGGAGATGAGCGCGACGGCCGGCTTGACCGAGGGTTAGCGCGATATGGTAACGCTTCCTGTCCATGACAGAGTTAGCATGCAGCTTTAGCCGTGATGTCTCGCTCTGCTTTTCCTGACCCTGTGTGAAACCCAGAGTGTTTCCATCCTTTAATGGATGTGTAGTGTTTTCCACGCTGGGTTTAAAATGGGAGGGTGCAGGTCGCATCCACGCTGACCCTCCGCTGTTTTCTGCTGTGTCGTATCTGCCGGTTTCGGCCCGCTGCGGCTGGGTACTGTTTGTTTTGAGTGACGGCTACAGAACGGATATGGCGTCACATTCCTCAGACTACAACAATACAAGCTGTAACTTCCTTCTACGTCTGCATAAACTCTGGCATTAAAACACTGATTTCAAAATCTTTTAAAAAATTGCGATACATAAGTGGATTGATTTTTTTTGTTCCCACCCGTACAAATTACAGCATTACATGGAAAAAGTAAACATATTTCACTCAGAGGTCATCTTTCCTCCAAAATGTTACATGAACCCCCCCCTCAGGGCTAACTAGAAGCAGATGCTTGGCTAGTGAGGCTTCCTACCGGCTTGTGTTTATGTTCTTGACCACATTCCTCTCCACCTCCTCCACGTGTCTGCCCTGCTGTGGCTGTCTCTGTGCTGGATGTCTATACAGCTGGAGCCGAGAGCAGCGACTGGGCTGCTTGAGCCTTGAACGCGAGTCCCTTTGGGGAGTTTCATTGGCTGCCGGTCCTCATGAACTCGAGACAGTTGGAAAACGTTCCCCTGTCACGTTGGCTGAAATGAAACCCTTGTGGAAGTGAATGAAGGGCTGATGGGTCTGGACGTCTTATCGAACTCCTCCCTGAACTCCTGCTGTGGTTATAAGTCAGTGAGTTTGGGCTGGGAAGCTTTGTCTAGGGCTCTGGCACCAGGCCCTTCATGTGGCAGGGTTTAAAATTTCTAGGCCTGTGGTGCTTTTCCACAGTCTGTTTCTCTTGTTTCTGTGGCTCTCACACCACCTGATTACTGTAGAGTATCAGATAACCTGTGCATCCAGCTGTGTCAGGTCATGAAGTACCTTTTAAAGCAAGCTAACTTCATCATTTAAGCCTCTTAGTCAATGCTGATTTTACAAAGACAAATAGTCTGCAAAGTCTCTGGGAAAACCATGTCTTAAGACATTTGTGCAGAATGAACCCACGTCATAAATGATTCAGAAACACATAGATATTATGAGCAGTGCCTCAGGAACTCTGTGAAGGCCTCCAGTGACCTTTTAAAGGGCCTTTTGCGGCCTGAGTACATCCTCTCTTAAATGTTCACAGCTTTTTATGCAGGGACGAAACCTCTCTCTGGGCGTTTACCTCAAGTAAGACCAAGCTTTCCCGTCCAGGCCAGTCTGCCAGGGGTGAAGTAGAGCAGCCAGAAAATTAAGATATTTGGAATTAGACCACTTTATTTTATGTGTCAGGCATGGGGTGAGTCATAGCTCTTTTGGATGCGGTTCCTGGGAGGGAATCCAGTTATGACTAAATGCACAATAGATGGGTGTTTCACATTGTTGTGCCTTCTCAGCACTTTGATGAACTGTTTCTGTGTAGACTGAACATCTTATATTAATATTAGGGCTGTCAAATATTTAATCGCAATTCCATAGTTAATCGCGATTAATTGCAAATTTATTTTGTATCTGTTCAAAATATGCCTTAAATTTGTCAAGTATTTAATCCTCTTATCAACACAGGAGTGGACAAATATGCTGCTTTATGCAAATGTATGTAAATATACTTTTTATTATTGGAAGTCAATTGATAACACGAAACAATGGCAAATGCCCTCACAGGTACTATTTTACATAAAAAAATGCCCAAATCATAACATGGCAGTTTAGAGTAAGTTTGAAGCTTTATTTAACCTCCTTCACAATAAGCTAGTATGACATGTTGGTACCGGTGGATTCCTTAGGTTATCTAGTTTCATATGATTCTACAACTTGCTACAGGCTAAAAATGTAAATGTAAATGCGTTAAAGCAATTAGTGGTGTCGCATCAACTTTGACAGCCCTAATTATTAGGAAATTGATTTCAAAAGCTTGTTTTCTGGGTTTCATCATCATCATGTGAGTGCAGCATCTCTCAGTGGATCAGTTTTTGTTGTGTAACCAATAAGTCTTTGCAATGACCTTTAAAAGAAGATTGACTGATGGCTTAGTGAAAGTAGGACCTGTGAAGTTTAGATTTCATTTTTCATTCTGTCACCTGTGTTTCCATCCTCAACAGTGATTTCTGCTGTTGTTGAAATATAGGGCAGGCAGAGACAATAGAGGCGGTTTGATTTCAGTGGGAGTTAGGTCTTGTCCCACATATGCGGAATACAGTATACCGTATAAGTAATCCTTATGTAATGTGTGCCACAGTGCTGCTGCTTCAGTTTGCACTGTATTTTTAGCAGGCTGACAGCATGGCAGGGATGAGTATCATTCTTTGGTCAGTCATGTGGCTCTGTGGATGGTGACACTGCAGAGCTCTCCACTGCTTCACATCCATGGGACTACAATAAATTAGGCCGACATCTTTCTTTTGTTACTGTTTTGTACAAAATGAGGAGTTAACTGTACTTACTGAAACAGCACCCTCCAATATTGTATGTTTTTTGTCAGTTGAGTATCATGCAAAATTCCTCTGGGTCAATAAAGCAGCAGTCATTTGCAAGAAACGAGATAGCCGCTGTACTGGCCGACACACCCTGTGTAATTCAACCTCTCCTTTCATTATACATTGCATATGATGTCATTGTTTTTATATGGACTCTATGTGCTTTTAACATGTTTTAAATGAAGAGATATTGAACTTAGATTGGTAATAGTTTTATGTGGCTGTCATGCTCTTGACAAAACCACACATGTTGATCACATTAGTTCAGCCTTTCATTTTGCCTGGGAAATACAAGCATGTGACCCCTTGACCTCGTGCTTGCACACACACACACACACACACACACACACACACACACACACACACACACACACACACACACACACACACACACACGGACACACACTCTCAGAGAACTTCATTAATATCTCATCTTTTCTTCAGGCCCATCAGTCGTCCAGACAGATGCTGCTCACATGCTGCTGCTTTTCTTGGCAGGGATTGTTGTAAGCACATGTAACGCTGCGAGGGCTGTCCTCAGCCAAAGAAAGGGCGCTTCCACAAGCTAATATTTGGTCCACTTTAATTGAACTCTAGTGCAGTTCAGTTGGACAGTTGTGAACACAGTAATTGTACTCTGGTGTAGACCAAACCATCCGGTCCAAGACCGCTTGCAAAAGGTGGTCTTGGACCATTTCCAAGTGAACAACACAGGCTGCCTGTGTGGGCATTTGTTGAGATGGCTACAGGTGAGAGTGGGAGAGGACTGACCTGGACTTTTGCAGAAGTTTAATGTTAAACATCTGGGCTGAAGAGGACAGAATATGCTAAATGAAGTCCACTACTGTGGCTTGTGAAAGTGCCCAACACTAGTATGATATTGCTTACTAATCAATTATTTGATTTAACTGATAGACAGATCTGTAAAACTGACACAAAAGCACCACTTTAACTTTTGTGTTTACCAGTTTCAGTTTCTTAGAAATAATTCATTCAGCATGAAAAAGCATGAAAAAAGACTGATCAGGATTTAAAGTGGCGCTTTTGTGCGAATCTTTTTTGGAGAAACTCAGTTTTACAGATCTGTGGATTAAATCAACAAAAAAAAAAAAAAATGCATGCATGTTAGTCAACTAAGAATTTCTTTGGCCAAGGACAGGCCTAGTATCCTGATTGGCGCTCAGTTCCAGAGTAAATGTTTCTGCAAGAGAAGTGAGCATGTGTCCCACATCCTGTCCTCTGAGTGTTACCCCAAAGTGTTGTAATGCGAGGGAACATTTATGAGTCTGCTCTATGTGTTGGACAGGAAGTGGAGCGTAGACTGTGGTCTTGGACTCAGGATGCTGTGCAGATGTGTGGCCCTTAGAGGTCCATGTGGTCAATCATAGTTTAACCAGTTATTCCCCAGCTGATAACCACAGGGGTGATGCCAGTATCAAGACAGATTTAAGATGTGGGATGAGGACTGAATGTCCTGGATCCACTTGAGGAAGACAAAGACCAGAGGCTATAGGTCCACCTCACTCTCCTCACGTCTTCTGCCTTATCGGAGCTGACCAGACATTTATTTATTAATTAGCTCGCTGTGACCGTCTTCTTAGGTTTCTCACACAGAGGACGTGATGAGCTGAGCTGTATTTGTAATCCAAGTATAAGAGCCACAGTGTTTTCTCGCCATCTGTCAGTAGCTGGAAGAGATAATAACCAAAGAAATCAACACAAATTGCTCTTTGTTTGGGTATAAGATTGGCTCACCGACCCAGCAAAGATCATTTCATTAAATCAATAAACACCCAGCTTTATAGAGATTCATGTAAACAAACCATTTTCAACAGCAAATGTTGTCCATAACAGCTTAGCTAGTGCAGCTAATGTTAGTGGGTTAAAGGCGCTGTCTGGCTGCAGTGGTCCCACAGAATAAATGAACTCAATCAACTAACCATGGTGTTACTGTCAAATATAACTTAAGGTGCTCTAACCAGGGCAACCTAATGACTAGGGATGCACCGATTACAAAATTATGTTCCCATATTGAGCCTGATGTTTAATGTAGCAGATAATGACTGAAAGATGAAGCATATGAAATGTGATCATGAAAATAATGACGAATCCACAGTACACATCTTAACTTTTCTATCCTTCCAGAAACTGTTTGTTTGTCCTCTCAGGGTGCTAAGTGGTGAGACTGTTCATTTACAACCAGCCTGGTGAATCTCATTAGATATCAACCCAGTATGGTCCTGAAGTTTTTATGAGTTACAGGTCTACAGGTCAAATACTTGGTCTTTCTCTGGCAGAGAAGTGGTGAAACACAGACACATTATGGAGGCAGAACGATCTAATTCTGACATTACAGTGTCATGAATTGATGTGTGATGCTTCACTAACATCTGCTCTAGTGGCAGGAAGTTGTTGACATAACAAATTCAGCCAAAGCAAGTTAAAATAGTTGCATGTTTTCCTTCTCTTTTATACTAATCATTTCATTATATCTGGCTGCATCAATATCTTTACATGTGTATCTTATTCACAACATAAAGTTGGGTGCACACTAATGCCTAGCTAATCTTATGTGATATACAGTACAGACCAAAAGTTTGGACACACCTTCTCATTCAAAGAGTTTTCTTTATTTTCATGACTATGAAAATTGTAGATTCACACTGAAGGCATCAAAACTATGAATTAACACATGTGGAATTATATACTTAACAAAAAAGTGTGAAACACAACAAAATATGTCTTATATTGTAGTTTCTTCAAAGTAGCCACCTTTTGCTCTGATTACTGCTTCACACACTGCATTCTCTTGATGAGCTTCAAGAGGTCGTCACCTGAAATGGTCTCCAACAGTCTTGAAGGAGTTCCCAGAGATGCTTAGCACTTGTTGGCCCTTTTGCCTTCACTCTGCGTTCCAGCTCACTCCAAACCATCTGGATTGGGTTCAGGTCCAGTGACTGTGGAGGCCAGGTTATCTGGCGCAGCACCTCATCACTCTCCTTCTTGGTCAAATAGCCCTCACACAGCCTGGAGGTGTGTTTGGGGTCATTGTCCTGTTGAAAAATAAATGATGGTCCAACTAAACGCAAACCGGATGGAATAGCATGCCGCTGCAAGATGCTGTGGAAGCCATGCTGGTTCAGTATGCCTTCAGTTTTGAATAAATCCCCAACAGTGTCACCAGCAAAGCCCCCCCACACCATCACACCTCCTCCTCCATGCTTCACGGTGGGAACCAGGTATGTAGAGTCCATCCGTTCACCTTTTCTGCGTCGCACAAAGACACGGTGGTTGGAACCAAAGATCTCAAATTTGGACTCATCAGACCAAAGCACAGATTTCCACTGGTCTAATGTCCATTCCTTGTGTTCTTTAGCCCAAACAAGTCTCTTCTGCTTGTTGCCTGTCCTGCTCCTGACAAGCGCCCCGAGCAGTTGGGGGTTTGGTGCCTTGCTCAGGGGCACCTCAGCAGTGCCCAAGAGGTAAACTGGCACCTCTCCAGCTACCAGTTCACACTCAGTTTTTGGTCCATGTCGGGACTTGAACCGGTGACCCTCCGGTTCCCAAGCCAACTCCCTACAGACTGAGCTACTGCCGCCCCGAATGAGAAGGTGTGTCCAAACTTTTGGTCTGTACTGTATATTTTAATCTAGTTGAAGTGTATTACACCGTTTTATGTTGATTGTGAACCATACATAAATTGACTCATTTTATAACACATCCTCAGAGCATGTAGAATTCATTTCCTGATAATCAACTCTGTGTTACAAGTTTCATCTGTGTTATGTAATTGTTTGATTCATTTTAATTCAGTTTCAATCAAGTTTTATTCAGTGGTTGATGTCTTGTGTTTGGTTCTTCAAAAGACCTTTAACCTATATACAACCACCTTCTCAATGAGAGGAATTTATTCCCTAGCGCAGCTAAAACATTTAGTGAAACATAAATTAAATGTAATTGAATCAGCAGTTAACAGCCCATCATATAGCCAGCGCAAAATAGTCAACAAAGCGAAAATTGGCCAATACAAATGTAAGTGCATTCGTGCGTCCCTACTAATGACAACAAGGTGAACATGATTTGGTCAGGATCACAAGCAGAACACGTACAAAGTGTCTGCTAATGGTGTTAACGGGTGACTCACAGCTGAATGTGTCGTGGTTACTCGTAGTGATGGCAGCTGTGTCCTTGTAAAAGCCTCCAAGTTTACTTTTAAGAATTTTAAGTATACTCATCTGTGTTTATTATCTACAGCAAGCATTTACAAAAGTTAATGCGAGTAACCACAGACACAAGTCTAAAAGTCCCCAGTCACTACGACCTGCCACGGCAATGATGCCTGTGCTGCTATGATGGAACACACAAAGCGATCGATGGATTGTCTAGAGAAATGGAAGAAAATGGGATTCAGTTATGAAATGGTAATGGGGAGCTGAGTTTCAGTCTGTACAATTGTATGTTGAAGATAACTTGGCTGTTTTTTTTGCATTTGTACTTCTTGATCGTCAGCGTGTGTCACAACATGTGTCACAAGGACACTTTAACATGAAAGGTTTGTAACAGTGCAGCTGACCAAAGACCAAATATCGTGATGTGCAGATGAGGAGAGGAGATTCCCTGGTAGAGGTCAGGATAGAGAATGATCTTATCACGTTGCTCTCTCCATGTAAGCTGCAGTAGCAGCTCAGGTCTTGCTAGCATAGCATTGCACAGACTAGAGTTGGCAGCTTTTTCACCTTTGCTAACACACCCTGCTTATTAAGCCTTTCTTAGTTCCCACACCCTCTTACTGCATGTGGTTGGAATCACAGACCTCGTCCAGTTGAATTACTCAGCATTAAATTGAAATCTCCTTGCAATGAATAGGCTGTCAGGGTGAGAAAGTATCCCAGACTGTCACCAACTTGGCAGTGTTTTTAATGAAATAAAATTGCCATCTGTGCACAATTCTGTTTTATAAGAAAACATTAAGACATATTTGAATTGTGTCCTGTTTCATACATTCAGTCTGCGTTTTTGCTGTGCAGATACATATTTGTCACACCTCCAGATTCCAGCTGTTATAACCCCAATGTGTTCTTGTGTTTTTGCACGACTGACCTGGAGAAGTGCGAGAGAACCAGCGGGGCAAAGTTTCATCTTAACCCACAGAGACAAACTCGTGTCCCGAAGGCTCAAGTGTCAGGAGGTTGAGTGATGAATCTGGCCACTGAGGCCGACTAAGACTTTACACCACCACACCCAGACGCTGCCAAAGAAGGACAGTTTTTCAGTATTACAGTATTTCTTTGTTCCTTAGATGCAAAGTGTAGACCTGTTTTGTCAAGAAGAGATCAGAAGGATATTACGTAATTTATCTTTAGGCACATACTGCTTCTTCATCAGGGTCAAGACAATGAGGTAATGGCAAACGAGAACCATTTTTACATTTCATTTTCTTCAGGTTTTCTTTGAGTGTCACTGATACATATGCATCCTGTTGGGTCACAGTCATCCTTGGAACTGTTTTTTTTCTTCTTTGTGTTCATGGAGAGAAGAAATTAGCATTTCTTTGATCAGTAAGAAACTGAAATATATTTATGTGACATATAGTGTTTTATAACTTGGCATGGTGGTAAATCAATTTGTAATGCAGCTATAATATATGCAATACTCTAAAGATGTTGGTCCCCAAGGTTAGAACAGAACTAGGCAAAAAAAAAAACATTTTAAATATGCTAGAATAATGTACAGAAGGGCCTGAAATTGTCACTGTTTACCATAACACGATTTATACACGATTGATAGGATTGCCACGCGTCCTGCGAAACCTGGAAAACAATTGGCTAATTTTCCAGTCATGGAAAACACATGGAAAATCAGCGAAGAAGTCAGATGTCCTGGAAAATCTTATGTGATCTTGGAAAAGTATTTCAATTTTCTCCTGTTTTAGCTGTGAAGGAACTACAAGACTATCAGAGCTCACCAAAGAGGATACCATTGCCATCTCAAAGGACGAAGTTATGATCAACTGGCAGTTTATAGATGACTAGTTGATTGGATGACATTACAAATAAGGAGGCCAAAACTGGTAACTGGTAGTTTTTATTATTATATTATTCTATGGTTTGTCATTATTAGAGATGATTTCATAGATAGGTTATAGCCAACTGCATGTCTTTTAAATCAGACTTCCACAGAGAGGAACATTTTACTGTGTGGCATGATCCCTGTCTGTCATACCGCACCGTCATCACTGAGAAATGATCTTTAGAAAAGATTGGGAACCCTGATTGAGCAAATAGCCCTGTTGCTCAATGTGATTGCTGTCTTTCATCATGTCATACTTCGATCAAATTGCCAAATGTAACCGAATGTCCCCTAAAAATCAAATCAGAAAAGTAGCCGCAGAAAAGCGCCTTTTTAAAAGAAGGCAACTACACAAATTCAGCACAACATTTTGGCATAGCCTCCAGCAGCTGGCCTTTGTTGATATCCCATAGTTTCTCCTCACACCATTACTTTTGTTCTCAGTTGTGTCTTTGGCCCCAGATTACTTTAGTAGTTTGGTCTCAGACTCTGACCTCGGTGGACCCGACTCCTCTGTTTTTTTTAAAATGGTGCTTGCTGTGATCATGACACAGCAAACAGTCAGTGGTCAATGCAGAGCTGGATCAAAGTACCACTGAACTTTTAAGATTCACTGGATATCCTCAGAGGGTGGTGAAAGTGTTTGTTGAGTCTCCCCCCGTTTCGCAACAGAAAGTGCACCCCTGTTGTGTGGAGATTCACCCGATGAACTCGATGAACTCATCAGCTGTGCAGCTCATGTCAGTGTGTTCAGGGTGGATTTTTTTTTGCTATAAAATATAGCAAAAAAATCTATACAGCATAGTAGCAGGATACTTTGCATGGCAATATTGTATCAATACACAGACAGCAAGTATCAGTCTTTCATTATAGAAACTATGAACCTCTTTTTTTATTATATGAACTATTAATGCTATTCTGTCTGTCAGAGCTTGTAGCGGGCTCAGTCTTAAAGAGTGAAGATAGAGTGAAGATACTGGTATATAAAACTAGAAAACCTATGACATCAATTGGTACCATGTAATATTAGCTTGTCTGGAGGAATGCTAAATAATGCTCCAAAGTTATAAAACAGATGTTGATAAACTGCATCACAATTAGGGCTGTAAATCAATTAAAATATGTGTCAGTGTGCTGACTTGACTATGACTTGATCCAAACTGCATGTGATTATCATAAAGTGGGCGTCTGTAGAGGGGAGACTCCTGGAAACCCATAGAACCCATAGTCATTCACTTATCTTGAGGTCAGAGGTCAAGGGACCTCTTTGAAAATGGCCACCAAAATTTAGTGGAAGTTTGGAGCGTTTTTTTTTTAACCTCCTTTGCGATACAATATCTTCACTCTAGCTTTAAAACTGAGCCTGTTACAGCCTAAAAATCGCAAGTTGCGTTAATCCGTTGAAGAAATTAGTGGTGTTAAAATGAATTTGCTTTTAAGCATTCACATTAACCTTGACAGCTGTGATCACAGAACATGATATATCTTATCGCAATACTCAGCATATTTCAAAATGTTTAAAATTGCAATACGATTGTGTTGTGACTTGCATATCATAATAATATTTTATCATGGGGCCTCTGGTGATTCCCTCCCCTACAACATATGGACATAATTGTGATAATAAAGTTTTTTGTCCTGATAGAAAGAAAACCAACATTCATTCACCTAAAGCTGCTGTTGATCAGATTTTATTGAGGGTAACTTGATCATTGAAAAATCCATTATTTCCTACTTGAAGGTGATGTGTTGGGTGTTTCTGTCATGCTGTGTTAACCCACCCATGTTGGTGTACCTTTTAGCTCATGTAGCTGGCATTGTGCAGTCACGGCATGCCCTTCTTAGGACAGATTAAGGAAACTACTGTTTGGCTTTTATCACCCTGCTTAATAGGCTTCATGATATCACAAGGCCTCTAATCAGCAGGTTTTTATGTGGGACCAGCCTGTAATTGAGACAGAATGTCAAGTGTGAAGAAACACCTCGCTGCTTCCTTGTTAAAATGCACACTCAGGTCTGTCGGGCCAGCCAGGCTTTAACTGGGCTGGTTTGGTTTTAAGAATTAGAGAAAGCCAACAAATGTCCTGTCCTGTTCAGAGCCACGTGTTTGTCCTTGAGCCAGCAGGACACTGAACTTTTAGCTGGTCAACTAATGTCAGTCTGGTCAAAGACCGTCAGCTATCTGCTTAAGCTGAAAATGGCTGTCTGGTACCTAATCGAAGCCCCTTTCCTCCTCACATTGTACCGTCTCTTTTCATTTGCCCTTCCACTGGCCTCCCCTCAGTGAGATTTATGACTGTCAGATTTTATTTTACTGCCTTAGCAAGGACGCAAGAACCGTCTGTACCTGCAACCACAACGAAAATCAATCTCCCCTCCCTCTCTGACTCTCTCCCTCCCTTTGTCTCTCTTCCTCTCCCTTCCTCTCCCTCTGTAACCGTGCAGGCATCCAGAGGGGATGGGAGATGATGGAGGACAAAGGCCCTCGTGTAGCCGACTACTTTGTGGTGGCCGGTCTGACGGACCCGTCCAAGCCGTTGGACCAGGAGATCCACTTTGATGACGTCTGCCACAAGACGGCCAAGCCTAAGGCGCCAATCACCGATGTGGCGGTGGTGATCCGCTCGATGGGCGAGGAGGTTCCGCCAGGTTTCACCTGCGTTGAGGAAACACCAACTGGCCATTCAGCTGATCTTAACAATGGCGGCCTCATGGCGCCCCAGATCTTCCTGTGCTACCGGCGAGGTCGAGACAAGCCTCCACTCACTGACCTGGGGTAAGCACCATAGGAGTCTACAGCCAAGCTAGCAGCTCTGTGACGCTGAACCAGTTCATAAGACGCTCACAATGATGATACTAACATACATGTTTACCATCTTAGTTGACCATGTTAACATGCTTGCATTTGCTAATTAACCACAAATTACACTTAAGGCTGATGGAAATTTCATTATTTTTGGGGTATTTGGTAAACCATAAATTAGTCATCAAATTAAAATCATTAAATAAAGATTTCCACCTGATGATAAAATTTTAAAAGCTCCATAAAAAGTCTTTCTGCAGTATAATGCAAATCTCAGCATAGCCACTAGCCAGCAGTTCAGCTCAGTTATAGCTCTCATTGGCTCAACTTAAAGCCATGTCGCTAACTTATAAACAGAAAATGTTAAATGACCAACCATCAGTATGCCAGAATATGCCGCAGTGCTTTTGGGAAAAGAAAACTTGTGCTTTCAATCTGAATACGATCCCGTTTATTCTACAGAAAATGTGAGGCCTAGTCCACACATACACGGGTATAAGTGTAAACTAGCTTTTGCTATGTGTTGTAGCCTTTCATCCACACCCAGCCACCCAAAACAGCATTTTAGGTCACTGAAAAGTGAGCCGTTGTGTAAAACAGGGTGAAGATTTTCAGTCACTCTGTTTCCACTGTTCTCAGCTGTAGACAGGGAAAATTGTGTGTGTGTGTGTGTGTGTGTGTGTGTGTGTGTGTGTGTGTGTGTGTGTGTGTGTGTGTGTGTGTGTGTGTGTGTGTGTGTGTGTGTGTGTGTGTGTGTGTGTGTGTGTGTGTGAGAGAGACCCAACCTGCTCACTGGCCATGACTGTGCTTCAATTGTATTTTTGCGTTTTCATCTGGTTGGGGATTTTTTTTGAAACCGTGTTTGTGTGGACGGGATTTGTTTTGACAATGGAGGGGGAAAAATGACATTTACAAAAATACTCAAATACTCTTGTATTTTATGGACAAAAATCTATTGTATGAAATCCTCTGTGGTCAGAGTGCACTTTTGGCATTGGTATTGCACTGGGACCACAAATCCATTTATCCCCATAATTACAAACGTAGCTCTCTATCTCTATAATCAAAGGGTAAGTGAGGATATTTTGATGACAGTGATGGTGGTGTATAACTTCCACAAAAAGGCAGAGTAGTTTGAGGCTTTGGAATAGGCAGACATTTGGTACAGTGAAATAGAGAAGATGTGATAAGGACACACATTTTAAAATGCATGTTGATGTATTTTCTGCTTCTGCTTCATCTGTTGCAGAAAAAAGGTGCAGCTTAAAAATAAGAATATTGTGAAAATGTTTAATATTCTTCGGTTATTTAAGAAAGTGAATATTTAATATATTCTAGCCTCATTACACATAAACTAAAATGTTCCAAGCATTGTCTCATTTTAATTTAAATAATTACAGCCTGCAGCTCAAAAAAGAAAGAAAACGGTATCTCAAAATGAAGCTTTGTGATGCAGCCGAACTGCAGCACTGAACACATGTGCACCTCTACACACAACAAACAGCGATATCCCTCTGAGAATAACTAACAATATTCATGTTGAATAATGAATAATGTTATGGGATCTTTCCTTATGTGATGGGCTATTATTACATACTTGTATAGATAGAAATTCAAAAAACACGAAGCATTCAAATACTGATTACCATGGCAACAGTCGAAGATTTGAAGCTTCGAAGCGTTCGGGTCAGCCCTAGGACTATGGCTTGTGAAAGCACCTTGTGACTCTGCTGTTCCTTGCTGTTGTGAGTGAGGACTTCATTTTGTGGAGGTCCATATATTATGTCGGCTCTGAAAAGCTGAAGTGCTCTCCCTTGAAATTTCCTCCTGTGCAGCAATTTTCCACAGCAGCCACTTTCTGTCTCCCTCGCAGCCATTCGCCCTTGTGATTTTGCAACGAATGGAGTGAAGCGCTGTTACAGGTGTCCTCCTCAGCAACATCTTTTGAACTATTGTGTTTGTTCAGGCCTCTCACACCTCTGGTTGGCAGGAGACAGCTGGTGACAATGCTAAGGAGGCTCATACCGGCCTCTGACACTACAGAGTGCACTGCTTATCAGGCACTGACACAGACGCTCTGCTCAGACACTATCAGCAGCTTTTGTGTGCTGATAGCTGAGAGGGCTGCACTTCCCAGCCACTGGTAGGACTAATGGGAACCTGAGGTGCGTGCGTGAGCATGTGAACATGTGTGTGCAGAGAGCAATCGTTCACGTCCATCTTTACATATTGCTCCATGTGATAGTGAGTTGTTGCTCAGGCTGTAGAGGGAATAATTAGTATTATCTGTGACTAGTTGTCAGTATTAATGCCAATTTGACTTCTTTCAATACTGGGAACTAGAAAGGAATATGAGGAGAACTGACACCTCCAGTTTTCAACCAGGAAACTGTTAATGTGGAGTACACACTACATATGAATCAAGCCAATTTTGGGCCTGATTCCTCCCAACAATCGTCAGCAAAGCCCAGATTTTCTGGTTGTGCTAAAGATATAAGACATATTCCTGTGGTGTGAGGCATGTTAAGAGTGTTTTTACATCCCCCAATCAGCTTGGAAGTGCATCTTGGCCACAATTTCAAATCGTAAATATTAAACATGTTTAATATTTATGATTAGATCTCCTGTTGTGTGTGGAAACGAAGGAACGACAGCCAGTTGTGAACCAAGCTGACTGGAGGAGGAAGGACAGCCGCAGCAGTAATGCATGAGCTATTGCTAAAGATGGAGCTGGAAATGTATGTACGCCAAAAAATTAAGATTTATAAAACTATGCGTATGCCTGCCACTCTGTGATATCCTTTTATAAATCCCAAATCACAAGGAAATGTGTGCATCTGGATAAGCCTCATATCCTGCCCTCTACATGCTCATATTCAAACATGAATGGTCAATACATGAATGTTTCTGCATAGAAATGAGCCTGCTGGATTCTTTTCTGGCGAATCATGGCAACTAGTAGAGGAGGACCTTTTCTAGCTCAGATATCAAGGTGCTTGTGGCTGAGGTGGTTCCCTGAACACTCATTGTCTCTTAAGTCTTTCATTCACATAGTCCTTGTAGTGCCAGTGCATCCGTCATGGAGCATTACGAGTGTCACCGCAACACTGATATGTTTACAGCCATCAGATTGATCAGCTCACAACTTACCAAATGATTGCTCCAATCAGTGGTACCCTCCCACCCTGGGATATCATTTGAAAATGGGTGTGCGTACACAATGGTTATCAATGAGACCCCAGATGGCTATTAATGAGACCCCCGGCTCCTTTAAGAGAACTCGTCACACAGCTCTGCTGTTTGGAGAGGCATTCAAGGTCTAATTTAGCAAACACAAAGGCCAGTTTAAAGTTCTGCAGAATTGGTGGCTCTGTCAATAAAGGAAGGATATCAGCTGCACTGGTCTCATGGTGGAGACTGCAACAACAACAACAACAACAAAAACAACAACAACAAAAACAACAACAACCCAGCAGAGATACACTGATTGCAATTTTCTTGGCCGTTTACAATTTTTGAACTGCCAGTTCAGATTTTCTTTCTTTCTTTCTTTCTAAGAACTGCTACTATAATCGACAGTATACAACAAGCATTTTGTAACTTTTCTTTCACTGGGGAATTGAAATTCACTTAGTAATAAATACAGTTAGTTGTTCCAAATGTTGCTAATGTTGTTACTAGGGCTGTCAAAGTTAACGGGATAATTATGCATTAACGCAGATTTGTTTTAACGCAACTTGTCATTTTTAGGTTGTAGCGGCTCTGTTTTAAAGCTAGAGTGAAGATACTTGCATCATGTGAAACCAGATATATGGCCATTTTTAAAGGGGTCCCTTGACCTCTGACCTCCAGACATGTGAATGTAAATAGGTTCTCTGGGTACCCACAGGTCTCCCCTTTACAGATATGCCCACTTTATGATAATCACATGCAGTTTGGGGCAAGTCATAGTCAAGTCAGCACACTGACACACTGACAGCTGTTGTTGCCTGTTGGGCTGCAGTTTGCCATGTTTTTAATGCTAACAGCAGTCCCTGTGAGGGTTTCTAGACAATATTTGTCATTGTTTTGTGTTGTTAATTGATTGATTTCCAATAATAAATATATATATATATATCAACATTTGCATAAAGCAGGAAAATTGTCCACTCCCATGTTGATAAGAGTGTTAGATACTTTACGAATCTCCCTTTAAGGTACATTTGAACAGATAAAAAATGTTTGATTAATTTTCAGTTGATTATGATTAACTATAGACAATTGCACGACTGATCAATATTTTAAGCGATTGATAGCCCTAGTTCACAAATTGTGAGCTGTGTGTGAGATGTTACTGTCTGTGCCGCTGTGAGACTAATCAGCCGGTCATCAGTCATGGCCAGTCAGCTGACAACTGGTTGGTTTTCGACTGGTTGCTGATTGATGGTTGAATCTCTAAAAATAGGGTTGGTTTTTAACAGCAGAGAAAGATGTGCACACAGCGTTTGGCCTCAGTGTGAGTACTGAAATAAAAAACTGGCAAAGTTTTCAGTGCCACAAAAAAAGCTTCCAGTGCCACAAAATGCCAGTCGAGTTCCACTTGAAACAGCAATGGAGGATAAGTGCATAATGGAGAGGGATGTTTAAAATTACTGCTACTGTTATGTACCTCTGAGTACTTGTCCACTAAGTGGTTTGTATGAGTGTCCTCTTGTGCCTTATTACAATGCTGTACTGGGTTAATATGTTTTGACAGACCTACATGCATGTACTGCATGAGGACTGTCAGATACAACAATCACATTTAATTGTCATTGTAAATTGGTGATAAATCTATTTTGAATTTGAATCATTAGCATCCTGATTAAATTATTATTTTTTTTCTTTATTTAAAATCAGCTCCTCGACACAGTAATCTCTATTATAATTTTGAAAAGAACTGTGTTCTAAATTAAATTTGCAACATTAGCAAATGTGCATTTAGGTCAAAGCGTGCTCCACTTTAAATCACGGCCCGCAGATAAGAAGCGGACAGTGAGTAATGAGTGTATAGGAATAAACATATTGAATATGTGCTGCCTCTAAATACAGCGTCATACAGTATTCACCCACCGGCAGTGATTACTCACTGAGATCCTCACTTGGCTACAGTAGTTTCCTCTGTTAATGTGAGCTGCCATGTTACTGAGAGACTGGTTCTACAGCACATTAAAACCTGTCTTCCTCCCACTGTGGACCCGCACCAGTTTGCCTACCAGGCAAACAGATCCACTGAGGACGCCATAGCCATCACGCTCCATTCAGCGCTGATGTCAGGATGTCAGGATGCTCTTCGTTGACTTCAGCTCAGCGTTTAATACAGTAATCCTGGATATTCTTGTCTCTAAGTTATCTGAATGCAACATGCAGTTTTTTTGATGCAGCGATGTTATGATGTTGATGATATTACTCCACATAGCAGCCGTTTCATTGTAGTGAGGCCATTTTTTAAAACTTGACCTTTCTGTATACAATGACCTGTGGTGACCTCTAGGATAATCACAGCCTCATGAAACTTTACAGCCACAAACTAGAGACCTGGAGCATTCAGAGGAGAGATGGCTTCCCTAGCTAGATTGATAATAAGGGGGTTTCTGACCTGTTCACACAACAGAAATGCTCACCATCCAGTTGCCAAAAAATGCAATTTTTGCAGGAATCTCCAAATGCCAAAAGGTTTTGATTCCCAAATCCCAGCAATGCTTTTTCTATGGTGTTCCTCAAGGTCTTGGTGGTGTCTTAATGGTGGTGACTTGTGGGTAACCATAGAACCCATTTTCATTCACATATCTGGAGGTCAGAGGTCAAGGGACCCCCCCTATTGGATTCCTCTGATTTTCTAGTTTCATACGATGCCGGTATCTTTACTCTAGCTTAACATGTCATTGTGTTAACTTTGACAGCCCTGCTTTTATGGTTTTTTTTTTTTTTTTTTTTTTGGTTTTCACTTGTGTGTCAAAAACTTGACAGCACTCAGCTTTTACCTCCTTTATGTGCTGTTGTTGCAGTGTAGACTCCTGTCAATGTGGCCAATGTTATTGAGTTTAAAAGTGGCCCAGAGCTTGAAGTTAACTGACTTCATAAGCTCATAGATCTCTGACGGCTTTTCATGAATCACATTCTGCTTTGCAGTTTATGAGGTGCAAAGCAGCCATTAAGCTTAATCAACTCCATTCTGTCAGCCACTGAAAACTGGGATAAATGCCCAGTGTTGGACTTAAATGGGGAGCTCCACCTAATTGGCTCAATGAGATCACGACTACATATTGGGTTGATTAATTCTCCACGGTAATCACACTAACCACTACATGCTGACATGGGGTTTTGTTTGGCTGACTGCTGTGTTGTGCCTCATCCCCACAGTGTGCTGTATGAGTGGAAGGAACGGCTGATGCAGGGCTGCCAGCTCATCCAGACCACGCCCTCCGGTCGTCCAGCCAACATCAGCGGCAACTCCTCCCAGCGAATCTACGTCACCTACCGCCGGGCGCCTGAGAGCCAGCCACACACCGCCCTGGCCGTCACCGACATCTGCATCATCATCCCAAGCAAGGGAGAGACGCCCCCGCACACTTTTTGTAAGGTGGAGAAGAATCTCAACAGCAGCATGGTGAGAGAGATACTTTTTACATTTTGTTGGGTGTCAAGATATTTTGAGCATCTACAGTGGAGTTTTGATCCATCAGCAGGAAACATCAAATTTTGGTGTTATACCCCCCGATTTAAAAAAGTAAGAGCTTCTGTCTGGAGACGCCATTTTGCAAAAACATTCAAAAATCATATGGGGAGAAATTTGTTTGTCGTAGCAGTAAGACACGTTGCCAACAAAAGTTTCCAGGCGAAACTCACGCTTATGAAATGTGGTTCCACATTACGTGTATCAGTCTACATACTATGTATTCTCCATGAGGCTCTGTGGACCGGACCGTGACCCCTGTACCATTAGGGTTTGGCACAAATACACAAATTGTTACAGGTCTACCTTGTTCATTAACAAACTGTACTTATGTTTGCATACTCTCATTCTCCCACTACATATGTAGCTGTTAAAGGGAATTTCTGAATTGAAAGTAATGGGTAACCTGGGTAGATGGTGCAGGTTGAGAGTAAGTGGCTGTGCACCTCAAAAATGTCAAAATCTTCATTACAGAATAACTCATAACAAGGTATTAACGTGTTACTCCATGACATTTTGAGTTCTGCAGACTTCATTGCTAATCCTGTCAGAGCCCTGTCTGACATTCAGAATGTCAAGATATTTTTTTTAGCCCAAAATTCTTGAATCCTCCACTCCCACGCCAACACCACACTTTCCTCAAATCCTCCTCCACAAGTTTTATAGAAGAGACTGGTTATATGAGCTTCACAGTCAGCAATACAAGACATTGAGCCTTATTGCAGTGGCTATGAGTATGCCTGACAAACACTGGTACATGAAGCTGCCTTGCTTTCTTCAGTTAAAAATTTCAAATGATGGATTGGGGAAAAAAAGAGTTTCTGTGTGTCTTTTATGCTGAAAAATGTTGAGGTGTTGTGAAGGACGAAGCAATGAAAAGTAAACTTCATCTCACCTGGTGAGTGAATTGTGGTTTTTCAGTATTTAGGAGAGATTTCAGCCCCTAGGTGACTCACACGAACTGGCTAGTGCATCCAATTATGGAAATTATCTAAAATCGTACATTGCCTCAGGAGTTTTTTAATGCCATGTGTGTTCATACTGACACAGTCTGGTTACTTTTTGATGAGGGAGGTCCCTCAAGTTTTATGGCCTCTGCTCCTGTGTTTGGTTTAATCCTCACCCAGAGTTTGTGCTGAATCTCTCTTTCCATCCACTCCCCAGTCACACTAGGATACTGTAAAAGTCCTTGCTGTGGCAGCTTGGTCTGCATTTGGCATTTCATAGAGGGAGAGACAGACGAGAAACTATGTGTGTGTGGTTGCACGTGTCTTAAAACGTCTGCACACTGAGAGGAAGTGTGCCAGGAAGTGTTTTGGGAATCTACAGACTCGTGGTGCATGCAGGAGATGTCGAGGCCCTGGCAATAAAATTGGGATTTAGCTACACTCATTTTTCAATCTGACTAATGCAGGAAGACCATTTTAATATTTCAGCACACCTCTGGGTGCATACTTAATGTTCAGCCTCCAGTCCAGGCAAATGATTTATTGCATAGTTTAGTCACCATAGATTGTCATCCCTCAGAGTGAGTAATTGTCACAAACAAGATGTGTTTATCAGATGTATCATCTCTTGTCTCTGCATGCTAATGGTTTAGTTACAAGATGCACACGCCTGAGTGCAGATGGACTTTTGGTTGGGATGTGTATGTCTCATCTGTTGGAGGGTAATAATAGTATTTTCTAGTTAATTACACTGACTGGCTTTATGTGGACATTTTAATTGAGGCCAAATTATGAATGATAATAGACTGCACTTATTGTATAGTGCTTTTCTGCCTTAGTGGATAAAGAGCTTTATAATGAATCTCTCACACACTGGTGTCAAAATCCTGGTGGCCTTAAGTTTTGACACGCTAGCCACATAGTCGCAGCCTCTTTTGTTCAAGTTCATCCTGGGAGCTTTGTTTCATGTCATCTCTCATCGCTCTCAACTGTCTCTGTCTAATAAAAGCAAAATCACCCCCCAAAATATAAACAATATACAGCATTTATGCCTGCTGTTAACGTATTTCATTCATGCAAACATGCACTTTGTTTTGTTTGTTGCATATTAAAGGTTTTTGTGTCCAATATCTAACTCTCAAGTCTCAAATGTTGTGTGTCCTTGAATGCACCAAAGAGGAGGGTTTGATAAAAATGAAAAGTTGGCTGTGAAGCAGTGTTAATTTTGTTACAAAAATTATGATGAAATGCTTTATGTTCATCAACAACATTTATTTCCACGGTTAAGATGAGACGATGATGAGACAACAGCCGAGGTCATTAAACACTTACGGTGACAATATCAAATGTGCAGTATCATTGACGAGAAAAGATGATACTAAAATGTAATTTAAAAAGCAAAAACTTTACCAAAATCTGTCTTTATTATCACCCTCCAGCTTGTCTTCCCCTCTCTGTCACTATCTCGCTCTCTAAAACAGACACTGTGGCGGTGGAGTTCAATGTGTCTCTGTATCACACCTCAGTCCTGATATAGTAATATAATATAATAAACTATGATGCATAAAGTTGCAGATTGCTGGTCTACAGGTTGATTAACAGTCTTTGCATGTTTGCATGCATGTTTGCATGCATGCATTGCATGTTTTGCATGCAGATTGGCTGTCATAATGGACTGGTGGGTGCGAATGAACTGCACATCACATTTGGAGTAAATTGCATTCTTAATCCATCAAGCTGCATTTTTCATCAGATAAGAAGAAATGACATGAAATCTTACGACTAAAATGACAGAAATTTTCAATATAATCTGATGACTAAAATGTCATTTGACATAAGACTAAGACTAAATTAAAAAATATTTCAGAAAAAAAAAACTTTATGACTAAAGTAATGAAAAATAATGGTGACTAAAATGTTTTGAGTTGCCTTCAACTACAATTAAACTAAAACTAAGAAGGATAAAAATGACGAAAATATGACTAAATCTAAAAAGCATTTTCGGCAAAAACGCTGTGATGAATTACAGCAAGTTTCAAACCTCTGATGTTTTTGGAAGGGACAAAATCGGTTTAAAAACTGGCTTTGGAAAATCACCAGTAATGTTAAAAACCGTAACTTAACACCAAGCCTGTTGTTCCTCTGACCAGGAAGACCAGCATGCTAACTTTTCCCACTGTGTTCTTGTTTTCAGTGGGGCTCCTCTGTCTACCTGTGTTATAAGAAGTCTGTGGCCAAAACCAACACAATAGCCTACAAAGCAGGTAAGCCTTCCTAATCCCATAACTACCAGTGCAGATCCAAATACTGATGTGTCCCTCCTGTTCCTGGTGATACCAGATATCAGATGTTGTGTTTAAATACTTTCTCAGATGAAACTGTATATCTTGGCCCTATTTGTAGTATTTCACATTGTTTATATTCCCTTCTATTTAAATTGTCTATCTACTTTGCTTAGCTTCTGTTTTTGCACTACCCAATTGGTGCTGTACACTGCAAATTTCCCCACTGTGGGACTAATAAAGGAATAGCTTATCTCTTATCTTATCTCATCTTTCTCTCCCTCCTGTTCTCTTCCAATTCTGCTTGTATGACAAAAAAGAAAATAGTCCTAGAATGAGGATAATACATGATACATGTTGAAAGTTACTTGTATGAACAAGACATTGGACAAGTTGTACTCAAAGCTGAGTTGATCTTGAACTTATTTCCACTTTCTGTATTTGTTGCAGCTGTGTGTTGTTGTAGAAAGGTCTCGGGAGAGGAGAGTCTCCTGCAGAGTAAACTGGCTGCATGAGGATATTGTGCTGCAGCTGTGTTTGCAAGTTCAGACTTGTTGAAGCATGTTGATGCCTCAGAGCTGAAGTGACGACAAGCCTCTGCATTCCCATATTCTTCCCCTTTTAAAGGGGTTGTGTGCCATATATTTAACAGCAATATGAGGCTTATTTCACATTAAATCCATGTGACATTTCTGTGCCAAAAACAGCTGACAGAAGATCATTTGCTGATAAAACTGTTGGCTCAGTGCAGCTGTGTTTGGCTCAGGTGCAGATTGGCTGGCTGAGGTTTTGTTGTTCATATCTTGCAATGTGCAGCAGACTGTGAATGGAGCAATCATATCTGTTTCTCGCTTTGTACTTTGGTTGAGTCAGCTCACAGAAATGAAGTTTATTTTCAACATCTGACTTTATTTTTAGTCAAATTTGACAGTTTCATCCAGAACTGAGCAAGCTGAGTTTGTTTTGTTGGTGGATACATGGAAATTATGTGAACGGGCACATTTAGCTGTAGAGAAGTTCATACAGTATACAAGACGTTCCCCAGTGTTTACATTGTAGTAACCTAATTTTAGGGAGAAGAACTGGCAGGAAACTCTTGAATTGATGCTATATTAATTCTTAAAATTATAGTACAAGTACAAGTGAAAAGACTCACTTGCACATTACAGTCCATGACAATCATCACCAATTCTGTAACCCTGTGGAGCTCAATTGTTTTGTTTGTTGCATCACAGTTCTGGTTCATCTCTGTGCTCAGCTGATAAACTGTATGCTATATATGAGACAGTACAGAGAGTAGCTGTTGTGTCTGATCTTAGACTGTATATAAAGATGGACGATCCGTCTCCACTTCCTCCACTGTACAGAAGTGAAGCCAAAATACTCTAGATGCGGGAGCTGCCACCTTGAGATTTTGAGCCAGTCTGCACAGTAGTGATCGGGCACCTGAACCAATCACAAGCTAAGCATGGCCGCAGTTTATCAGCGAGACAGAATCACAGCTGCCAATCATGACCTGTCACCCTCTTTTTAAAGCATCAAATGAAAAATAAACACTTGAACAAACATCTGCTTGATCAGAACTACCTAAGATGTCAAAGACCATCTTTGGGAAAAAAATTAGTTGACATGTTCTTTGACTTTTTAGTTTGGCCCATGTTCCAGCCACTAAGAGTGAGGAGGTGGGATTTATTACATATACTGCAGCCAGCCACCAGGGGGCGATCAAGATGTTTTGGCTTCACTTTTGGGGAACTGTCATGTCGTCCATCTTTACAGTCTGTGTCTGACAGCACTAGTCCCACCTTTTCTACCGTAATGTGATAATGTCACAGAGTAACATATTTGCATACCAGCTAGTTTGGGGCACCGTCAGTCAGAGCTTGTTAAAGTAGCTGGAGGGGAGTGTGAAGAGTTTGGTTTGGTTGACCAATCACAACAGAGGGCCAGGTGACCAATCAGAGCAGACTGGGCTTTTCAGGAGGAGGGATGGACAGGAGCTCAAACACAGCGTTTCAGTCAGAGGATGAAAAGAGGTGCTGCAGCACAGCCGGTATGAGAACAATAAAGCGTTTTTTGAACATTAAAGCATGTTAACATTTATCTATTAAAACCCAAAATACAAGTATGCACCCGAAAGGAAATAAAGGCATAACAGGTCCTTTTTAATGGAGGCAGAACAATCCTGAATATACTTTTTTACAGTTATTGCTGCACAATTCCACCATGTAACTCACTGTAACTAGCACAACGGTGTTTCCTCGCTGAAGTCAAAATGGCATTGCAGTGCAGAACAGTGAATGACCCAATCCCCGCCCCCCCAGGGTCTATGCATTTAGCTCTTTAACACTGGAACAATTGTGATTACAGTAGCACTAAAAAGTTTGAGTTGCTGACCAAGCGTTTGTGCAGCAGTTTGTGGTCATTTATTCCCTCAGCGACTATAACATAGCTGTCCACTTGCAGGTGCGTTTATGATGAGTAATTATATTATTTTAGTGTTGTGTTTAATGATAAAGCATTTTACAGAAATGTATATTAAAATGTGTACAGCAGTTTATCATTCCCCTAAGAATATGAATGTGCATTTACAATATTTATTTACATTTAAGGAATGAACGTTTGATGAAAGACAGGTTTGAAGGAAGGCATTGAGTTTCTCAACAACACAAACTGTTCTTGCGCACAGTTTATCTGTTAATAATGCTTGAGCCAACGTTAGACGAAGCACAGAGTTAATGCGCACAAAATGAAAATCACTGTCATTGTTTCTCGTTTGTGTCCATTGACAGTGACTAATCACCCAGAGGCCTGATTACCAAGCACTGAGTGCTTATTACAAAGCAATGTGTTTGTAGTGAGACACTGACTCTATAAAGCACATTATCATCCTGATTATAATTAAGTGAACTTTTGTTTCATTTTAGGCTTTGTGGAAGGGGGATTGTGCATCTACATCAATTGTAAATGCTGCACTTTGCAGCTCTCAAAATGTAGTTCTCAGTATTTGTTTTTCTCTCTGTTCCAGGTTTGTTCAGCAGATATCCAGAGGAGGACTATGAGTCATTCCCTCTTCCAGAGTCTGTCCCTCTCTTCTGCCTTCCCATGGGGGCCACGATCGAGTGCTGGCCAGCTAACACCAAATACTCCCTCCCTGTTTTTTCCACCTTTGTCCTCACCGGAGCCTCTGGAGAGAAGGTAAAATGGATGAATGGATAAATTCACACTTCTGCTCTACTTTCTTTCTTTCTTTCTTTCTTTCTTTCTTAGCAGCATCAGAGTATTAGTGAGTGGCTGTCAGTGACTGTTAGACCTCATCAACAGACTGTAACTGCCATCTATACAGCTGACATGACCACAGACTAACTACTACAGTGAGGCAGGAGAAACCCACAAAGCTCTGCATGCCAGAGGGGAAAGTGGGTCAGGCGTGCATGATGCCTTTGTCAGGTGAAACACTTGTAACTCCACATATAGTGTTTGTTTTTTAGGACGAGCCTGTTGGCTGAAAAAAAAAATCCCACAAATTATGTGGTAAATGCGTTAAGGCTATTCTTTTATTGTTATTATTGGTCTTGAAATGTTAATATTGAGCTATTAGATTTTTTACCAGATTATATTGCATGCTCTCTCTCTCTCTCTCTCTCTCTCCCTCTCTCTCTCTCCCTCTCTCTCTCTCTCCCTCTCTCTCTTTCTCTCTCCCTCTCTCTCACCCACACACACCTAGTAAGCACAAAGAAGATTGAGTTTACATGCACAGTAGTGACCCCGTAAGCTTTATATTCTGGTTTCAAAGGCCTGGATTTTTATGGAGGAAGGAACCTGCCAAAATCAAAAATGAATGAATGACAGTAAGTCAGACTCGTTTCTGATGGGGGTTGGCCTCCGCCAGGGTTGCGCCTTGTCACCAATCCTGTTTGTGATATTCATGGGTAGGATATTGAGGTGTATTGGGGGGAGGAGGGTGTGCAGATCGGTGTGCTGAGGATCTCATCACTGCTTTTTGCAGATGATGTGGTCCTGCTGACATCATCGGTCTGCAACCTCCAGCACTCATTGGATCAGTTCGCAGCTGAGTGTGAAGCTGCTGGGATGAGGATCAGCACCTCTAAATCTGAGGCCATGGTTCTCAGCATGAAAACGATGGATTGGTTGTAAAAATGTTCTTAACCGATAGCCGACCCTCGTTAAACGATAACTGTTAACCGACAAGATTAGTGCCTCGCATGTTGTGGTGCGCCAGCTGCAGTATATGAGCACAACAGACAACTGAATCAACAGTTCACTATCAGGAGAGTTACTGTAGCAGCCACGGTGCTGCGTTCACTGTCTTCAGTTCACTGTCAGGAGAGTTACTGTAGCAGCCACGGTGCTGCGTTTATGTTTAGGTCACTGTCAGGAGAGTTACTGTAGCAGCCACGGTTCTGCGTTCATGTTTAGGTCACTGTCAGGAGAGTTACTGTAGCAGCCACGGTGCTGCGTTCACTGTCTTCACTTCACTGTCAGGAGAGTTACTGTAGCAGCCACGGTGCTGCATTCATGTTTAGGTCACTGTCAGGAGAGTTACTGTAGCAGCCACGGTGCTGCGTTCACTGTCTTCACTTCACTGTCAGGAGAGTTACTGTAGCAGCCACGGTGCTGCGTGTAGTGTCGTGGACATGCAGCCACTTTCCCAGTAAAAGTCTCCACAGCACAGTTTAGTTTAGCAGGTTGTCAGCTGTGTATCTGCCTAGATTGACGGTACCGATTGTCCAACAAACAGTGTGTGTTTGTGTTACGTTAGCATTGTTGGTGGCTTCGTGCCCGTTGTAGCGTATCTTCAGCAAGTTTCCAACAGACCGTGTGTGTGTGGTGGCGGTGAGTGTGGGTTTGTTGGTGGCGTTATAGCTGTGAACGTAGCTGTAGCAGACAGTGCTTGTACAGTTTATTTGTCGGTGAATAAATGCTGCGAGGCTACAAGCTGCAACTCCTCAGCTGGAAGTCCCAAGCCAACTAAGGTGACCAGCTTTTCTCATTAAAGTACAGAGCCGCTCCTCTGCATGTTTCTCTGTTTTTTAATTAATTATTTATATTTCTGTTATCTATAAGGTTAATCGCTTAAAATGTTTAATGTCTGTTAATTATAACATCACTACATCAAGTGACTCATCAGTCATAACCCGTCATCCACCATCTTTAATTGATCAAGGCTCCTTAGATCACTCTGGGATTATGCTTTGGCAGAGATACAGGTAAATGTCATTGCAAACAACACCTGCATGTTTTCTCTAGTTTTTCTATCAGAGTTTGGGCGTACATTTCAGCATAAAGCCACAAGTGATCTTCCAGTAGAGCAGAGGAATCAAAACTCCTCTTTAAGCCACTTAATATTGTTATTGTTCTGTCCATTTGTGTTATCTCCAGACGGAAATTGATTTCCAATTCCCGATTTCTTGTGTTTATGTTCTACTATAGTTTGCTAATCATGACACGTATATTACACCCCCAATATGTACAAGTCTCCCAGAAATATGTCCAAAAGTGGCGGACTTCCACTTACATGTAGCCTGGAGAAGCAGAATTCCTGTTTAAGACAGCACATACACACAAACATTCTTGGTTTACAAATCCAAACGCAAGCCCCTTCACGCTGTGCAGGTCTTTGTGTTTGGAAGGCGGCCCAGTTGGGACGAGGCTTGTGTTGACACGTATTAGTGAATTATGACGTGAAACACCACTGTGATTGAAAACAAACAACATCCAAAGCCTACTGTGTTTAGAAAGCAGCGGCTCTGCAGACCAAGGCCAGTAAGGGGTCGGCAGCGGTCACTGGAGCCAAACCGTTCGCAGCCTGCTGCTGCTGAGTGAAGTTTTTGTATATATAGGTGTGTGTGTGTGTGCGTGCGTCTGTGAGAGTTTGTTTGGAAGGCCTGCTGCAGCACATACAGGGGGATATTTGGTGAGGACAGTGTCTATTGCTGAATTGTGTTTTTTACTGGCCAAGGTCAGAGGGAGACTCAGCAGGACCCTGGCAGTCTGCAGACTCCATTTTTGAACTGAGGAGTCACCTGTTGACCCATGTGTACACTTGCACGCATGCAAACATCCTTGTGTCTCGATACTTGTAAGAACCCTCTGTTGACGACAGTAATTGCTTAAATGTTCTCTGTTCTATATCCAGAGTATTAATATACTATAGCATTAAACAACTATTTGTAAAGATAACAGAGAATGAAGTCTCTCTCCTAACTAATCAATCAGTAGTTAAAATCATGTGCTAGTCGAGTGTTAGTCAACGAAGACTCTAGTAAGTACTACATTTTACTATGAAATCGCAGGTAGGTAGGTGAGTAGAAGTGCTAAGTAGCAGAAAAATGCAAGTACCTCAAAATTATATGAGTAAATGTACTTTTTGCCACTGCCTAAACTAAACTCTTCATTATTCAAAACTAATCTTACACAAACATGAACATACACACACACACACACACACACACACACACACACACACACACACACACACACACACACACACACACACACACAGGTGTCCTCAGTTCAGTCATCTGCAAACAAAGACGTGGGCCACCTCGGTCCATTTCAGGGGAAAATGTTGAAAACGGACTCAGCAGATAAGCCAGTTAGCTTTGATCTGAGCGTGAACTGGGGAAAGTCTCATATTTCCAGGAAGCAGAGGGGATTTATTTGTCCTAATGCTGATGCTGGCTCAGCTACCCGCTGTTTGTTTGTCTGCAGTTGGCACTCGTGGTATTGATGTTCAATAAAGGTTAAACAGAGGTGCACTGTACTTACTTTATTTCTATGCTTATTGATGTGTTCATTTATTTAAGGGTGCAGGGATGATTCAGAGGACTGCCTAACAAACTGGCTGCTCCTTTTCATCATTAGTTTATCTGTCGGATTTTTTTCTTCTGGAAGACATTTTTAAATGTTGACAAGTAGTTTTAATTTCACTTGGAAAGTGAGGTTGTTTTGGATTGTCTCCACTTCTTCAAAGGGCTATATGAGGGATGAGACTTGGTTTTAGGGTTAAGGTTAGAATAAGCTTCAGGTTAAGGTTAGTTGTTAAATACTAGTTAATGTATTATATCAGCAGGGCTCCTTGTAGTTATGGAAGTGTGTGCATGTGTACAAGCAGCCTACTGTAGATAATGAAATTGGAAAAATAGAGCTGAAACTGTTTCAATAAGCGGATTACTTGAAAGAAAATATCAAATTGTGATTATTTTTGTCTATTGCTGTTATTGTGATATGATTCGCGATATTTGAGGGAATGGTCATTTTTGCATTGATTTCATTTTCATTTAAAAACATTGATGAAAACATGATTATGGTGTGGTTTTTGCATCTGCGCCAAACAAGGTGTTTTTTTTTTAAGTCAGTAGAATAGGGTCAGGACATCTCTGCAGTACCGTTATTTAAATTTAAATGTATTTTGACACAGTTCAGCTTTAACATATTGCGATTTTGCTAAAATTTCAATTAATGTGCAGCTCTTGTGCAGAAATATTATTCGCAATTAGAGATGCACTGATTGCAATTTTCTTGTCTTTTTGATTTAACACAAAAAAATGAAAAGAAGAAGAAAAAATGTGTGACTGGCTGATTCTAATTTTCTTACAAACATTTTTGTAACTTTTCTTCAAAACCATCATTTTGCATGTGTGTAAATTTGAGCTGCAAAAAATGTGTTCTATGAGACTGATGGGACGGTTATTAGCCATGACCAATCAGCTGACAACCGTCCGGTTTTGATCGGCTGCCAATCAGTCGCTGCATCTCTGTTGGCAGCTATTTTATAAATGAATTATTATTTTAGTTTTCTTCAAGCTAAAATTGTGAAACATTTGCAGGTTCCAGCTGCTCAAATGTGAATATTTGTTGCTTTTCTTGATCATATGTAATTACACATGGCATATCTTCGGGTGCTTTTGATCTGATTAAAGATTCAAAAAACTCTGTTGTCCATCACATAATGATTTATAAATCATCTTAGGTTTGGGGCTCAACATAAAAACACCCATGAAAGACTCACATGGAATTACATTAAAACACAAGCAATTCAGTAAATGTCCTGTATAAGAGGAGATGTGCAGAGCAGCATTAAAAAGTAGTGACAGTCTGTTTGGTCTTATTTAAAATGGATATTCTCTTTTTGGCCAGCAGTACTCTGTAGAGGCTGCCTGGATGGAATAGCTGAAGCAATTTGAAGACTTTGCAGATCTACTGATACAGAGGAAAATAATAATTTGTCGCAGCCCTAATGCTAATGAACACAGAGAGGTATTAAAAGTAGTGAGCGGTGCATTAAAGGACAGCTTAAGTGTGGTAACCTCTGAGCTGCACATTCATGCAGCAGGTCAGCAGACTTGCTTTGCCAGTTTGACCTTGTAGTGTCTGTGTCAGTGTTGTCACATCTGCAAATGGTGAGCTGTGTATCAACCATGTCACCTGTTTCAGGTCTATGGTGCTGCCATTCAGTTCTACGAGCCTTTCCCGCTGGAGTGTCTGACTGATCAGCAGGGCTCCCAGCTGGGTCTCCTGAGTCCGGATCCACATAAACCCTCCTCCTCCAGCCATACGGGGACGGCCTCCAGCAGCTCCAGTAACAGCTCCACCACAAACCCGAGCTCCGTTTACACCAACAAGTGTATCTGTCTGCTCTCCCATTGGCCCTTCTTTGATGCTTTCCGCAAGTTTCTCACATTCCTCTATCGCTACTCCATATCCGGCCCTCATGCCCTGCCCATTGAGAAGTGAGTTCTCTCTTTAATCTTACTTTCACCAATGTATGATCTGTTGAGATCTTGCTAATAGTTCATTTTATACATTGTCATCATCCTATATTCCCAATTAATACTTTAAGACTTACGTCTTTAAACAATGTCTTTAATGTTGCTAACCTTGTCTATGGGAAAAATGAATGAACTTTTACTTCTGGAACCAGGGGCGCCTGAAATAACTCTGCAACTCTGTTATTTTAGACAGTATATGCTGTTGCTTGCTGCAACAGAGTGCTGCTTGATAATTAATAATACGTCCCTTTTTGATGGGATTTAAATCACTGACCAGCGCAGGTAATGTTAAAATATCACCACCTCCCCTAGAGAAATATATCTGGTCTGAATGGGGCTTAAGACAGATATATTCATTTTTCACTGACAAAACTGCAACATTTTTGTACAGGAGATATCATGAGTATGTAATATGCAGTGCAAAGCAGGTACTGACAGTAAAGCCTGAAGTTTAATGTTGATGTAGTTGAAATGTTTTCGATCTGTATACCGGAAGTGTCTTGGTGTTTGCAAATGTTATGTGTGGTGTAACAATACATCAAATAACAAAATAGGTCCAGAAATGCAAAATCCGTCGCCTATACCATTCTCTCAAGTGGTTTTAGGACAGGTATTTACTGCAGTCTGACAGAACACTCGTTCTTTTCATGTTTCTCTGCTGCTCATATCTCTTTCGAGTCTGAGAGGGGTGCATTGAGGGATTTTTCAGCTGCTAACTGTTGTTATTTTTGGCCTCACATCCCCCTTGTTCTTCTTCTTCCCAGGCATATTTCCCATTTTATGCACAAAGTTCCCTTCCCTTCCTCTCAGAGGCCTCGCATCCTGGTACAGGTAAGTTTAGGTTGCAATGGTAATGTGAATGTTTACTGTATAGGCTGCGTGTTAGAAATGGGTATTGTTTTCTGAAGCTGTTTAGGATTGCCTGTGGAGTGCAGCAGTTTAGCGTCCTCCATTATGGATGAATATTTAAATGATTCAGTGCAGGCGTTTGTTTGCCCGGTTGGTTTTTATCTCACTCTCCAGCTTTTCTGCAGCTTTCCCCTCATGACAGCCTGATGTTGAGCCAGCCAGTGTCTTCTCCTTTACCGCTCAGGTAAGAGCAGCTGCATACATGCTTTTCTGGTGATATCCGAGTACAGTTTGTTACTGACTGTCCCAGTGATGCAGTGTATGTACACTACTGCCACAAAAGCTTGATTGTGATGTCTGAAAAGTCTACTCTATGAATGGTCTTTCATGCTATTAAGTTGTAGAAAGTCTTCTTTACAAATACATATTATTTTTGTTTTGTACATGGAGAACAAAACATGGTTCAACCAAACTGACAAATTGAAAGGGCAGAAACAGACAACGATCCCTCTGAGCAACAGCTGAATAAGAAAACAACAGGTTCCTGTTTCAGTGTCAAGGTCACAATAATACAGCCAGAACAAGCTGGAATTAACAGCTGTAACATGTGGCTTAGGAAACACTTCTCAATAGAAACAGAAGATTAGACTTCGGTTGGCATTAAGTGTAGGAAAAAAATGTATTCAACGATATATCGCTATAAGCTATATAGCTGTAGCTTTTAGTGACTGATTTTTTTTTTTTTTCAATATTGGAATAATTTGTTTAATGTCGGAATCAATATATTTGCTTCATCTGAGTATACAGAAGTAGAAGGAAGTTAATGCTTTTATTGTTGTAGTCTGAGTGATGTGATATCATAGGCCTTTCAATAACCAAAACAAAGCCACATGTTAAATCCAGCGTGGTAAACTACATGTACAGTAAGGTATGGAAACCGTTTGGGTGTCTCACATTGCTGGAAAAGTAACGTGTGATCAAGCCATATACTGACATTTATGTTAAATGCATTCAAACGGCCCTGATGGAGCTGACCATGGATGGATGAAGAGAACGGAGCTGATGGGACAGCTAGCGAGAGATTTGGTAAAGTTAGTTTAAATATACACGAGTGACTACGTCCAGCTTTCTGAATAGTATAAAACACGTTACATGTCCCTTATAAATAGTACAGAAAATACCACTGATTTGTGAGTGAAATGTCTTTAATCTTTTTGGGTTGCTGGAAAAAATGTAATAAATAATTCCTAACAATGACTGATATTCTGTATTTGACTTCAGGACATCTCTGACTATGTACATGCTGAAAATCAAACATTTTTACTGTATTAATTTAGATACTGTCCACAGTAAAAGTCCCTAGAACTGTATGATGCAACTTTTTTGCCATGGTCTAGTGTTCAAAAAAGACTCTTTGTATCTCAATAAATCGTAATATCGAATCAAAATACATATTGAATCAGCAACAAAGTATTGTGATCGTATTGAATCAGGAGAGCACTGTTGGAATATCAACTGAACATGCTATGGATGTACAAATCCCAGTTTAACCCTCTTCAATCTCACCACTGAGTAGATTGCAGAGGGCCCAAAGAAAAACAGACTAACTCAATCAGTTGCACCATCGTGGTTCAATAACGATCGAGGGTCACTGATGCTTTTCTGGACTGGAAAACAAATACAACATCCAAGCTCAACAGTATTCTTCCCTCTCATGCAACACTATGGGAACATCGAATAAAGTTTGAATGATTTCATTCTTCTACTTTTGATATCAGTTTGCCATCTGAATTATACTGTTTTTATACTATAATTATACTGTTGTATCGGTTTATGATAAAATAGTTATTATTGAAGGAACAAAGGAAAATATCAATATAACCACTGATTTAAAAACTTTTGAACAGTAGCGTATGTACAGAACAATAGTTCTGATACCATATTTGGTTCAGTCTTTCCCATGATTTGTAAGACTGCTATGCTGAAGTTAGTTTGATATATGTTGAATGAGAAACATAGTTTTTAAATACAGTATATCATTGTCATTTTTTTCATACACTTGGAAATACATTAGAATACAGAGAATGTCTTTATCGTTATATTATTAGTCTGAAAATTGTGTTTTAATCCAAATAATGTTCCAGGAAAAGGTTCTAGGGATCAGCAATATTGTGAGTTTTTCTTGTGTTTTTTGTAGTGGCGGTCGATTTTCCACGCTGCTCCAGAATCTCGGACCAGAGAACGCCGTCACCTTGCTGGTGTTCGCTGTCACTGAGCATAAGATCCTGGTCCACTCGTTACGACCTGCCGTTCTGACCAGCGTCACCGAAGCTCTGGTGTCTGTAAGTTACTGCCTTTGCGGCACAGAGTGGTCATGTAGCTTCTCACTCTGCCATCCTCGTCTTTGTTTTTCTAAATTTCTTCTTCTTTTTCTGTTGCTGCGCTAATGTCTCATATGGTTGTTAAAGTCACTGTGTTGGTCACTGTTTGTGGAAACAGGCAGCTAAAGTTGTAAATTGTATTCTGGTTCTCAGCAGAATGTCTTCATTAGGTGTAGGGCTGCACAATATGGCAAAAATCTTCTATCGCGATATAGATAATTTCATATCTCTATATATGATCATGTAGTAGTAGTTCAATCATGAAATAACCACATGGTAAAGCCTGGTGTATACTCTTGTGTGAATTAAATACTTGACAGCTAAAATGTACTCAGTATTTTTTCATGTAATCAAGAGCTGTAGTGCAAAATGAACATAACTGTTTCAAGAGGAAAAAGAATATTTCCAGATATACACTGACAATGTTCACATACATGCTCACAAATACAAAGTAACCTGATTCAGACAATAGTTTTGATTTAACTGAGGTTGATAAGATTTCCGGAGAAATTTGAGTTAGTTTGTCCTTACTATCAATTTAGACAACATACATTAGTGCACCATGATATCTCAATATATGATTTCATCATGATATGATTCCACTGAGCGATGATAAATTATCATATTGAATTATTGCCCAACCCAAGGATTACTTTTTTCATAGTAAGCTCAACTGTACTGCTAACCAGACTGTTTCCCTCCAATAAACCTGCAATATTTAAGGGAGCTCTATCTTCCTGTTCATCTCACTTTATATTTCTCATCTTCAGATGATCTTCCCGTTCCACTGGCCATGCCCGTATATTCCTCTGTGCCCGCTGGCGTTGGCTGACGTGTTGAGCGCCCCCTGTCCATTCATTGTGGGAGTAGACTCTCGCTACTTTGACCTTTACGACCCCCCGCCAGACGTGAGCTGCGTGGACCTGGACACAAACACCATCTTCCAGTGAGCATTATACGCAAAAGCCTCCCATTGCTGCTTTGGCAAGCTATTGAAGTGAGGAATGACATCTGTAACAGTGGTTGATTTTTCTGAGGATTGTACATCGAATAGAGGTATCAACCAATCACACTGTGTGTAACGGACATATTTAAAACATACACTATAGTGTACAGCAACACAGAGGCTCCGTAGTCCATGACAGCAACTTTATTACTTCTTTCAGCCTTGACAAAAGCAGTGCAGACCAGATCAACGCTTTCTGTTCGTACCTTTCACAATAAAACCCTAGACATATACAGTACAATGCATACATGTTTACCAGAGGTAAATTCACTTAGAGCATTTTAGTTAAAAGAAATAAAATAGCTGACAGTCGTTTTAGGCTATACAACAGTTTACCTGAGACAGCCTGTCAGATGCTAGTCCGGGTCAATGGGATCCTGGTACTTGGTCCTCTGCCTGCAAAAATCTCTTTGAACCTTTTATTGAAAAAAAGAAATTCACATTGCTGCCGGTATGGATAATTTTGATGTGAAATATTGACAGCATTTGCATTTTTTGTGTTGTTTGTTCATTCTGTCCCCGGTGTGTACAGGCCTTTAATCTGTCTTTGCTTCTCAGTTGCCTTCTCATGAGGGGTATTGAAAGGATTAACTACAGTACGGGGCAGTGAGCCACCCATATACTGTACAGCACTTCTAGTCAAGAGCTCAACATCGTTTCCTGTGCTGCACTTTGTTTTTCCAGACCACATCACTGCCAGGTCTTGAGTTCTATGTTTAGAGACCAGGCTGTTTTCCAGGAGTCTGGGTGGAAATGGTTATTTTTGTAGTGTCACGACTCCTTTTAATATGAAGAGAATGCATTTTTCTGGTGCCTCAGTGTAAGGTCAGTGGTGGTGCACATAATGTTTTGGCCTCATCACCAGCCAGCCAGTGTTAGGGTGGTCTGAACTCCCCTGGTCTGACTGCTGTCCATGTTGGTTTTGGCCCCTCAGTCTCTCCACAGCTCTCTGTATACTTCTGCTTTTGCAGCAATGAAGATAAGCGAGCCCTCACATGGAAGATCCTGCCAAAGAAAGCCTGTAAAAACCTGATGAATGTGCTGAGCAATCTTCACCAGCAGCTTGTTGATGGTGAGTTCTGAGCTAATAGAACAAATGATTGTAAAAATGTGTTTGATTTTGTTGTATCAGTGTCAGGATCAGTCTTTCATGTAAATGCTCTTTCAGCAAACCTTTCCACTCACTGTTTTATTTTGCGTTCGGTACAATAGAATAGAATAGGTACAGGGTATTGCACTTTTTAGACTACATTTCTGCCTTTTCTGACTTACAGTGTAGTGCTGACAGATAAATTGTATTTTCATCGTCATCACAATAGGAATATGCATGATACATTGCAAAAAACTGCCTGAAACCTGATGATGAAGAAAATTCATTATATTTAGGGATGGTTACCAAAAAAACCCTATTAAATGGGCCCCAGGCCTAAAGACCGTAATGTTAATATTTATTATCACGCTGCATCCTCTCCCCTGCTCTGTGTCTGGGCTGTGGAGGAGTTCTGTGCAATGCTTGCATACGGTGGAGACAATGAAGTGAACCAGGTGAAGTCAAGTCAATTACACTCATTACTGTAAGTGCAATAACATCTTCACAAGTGTAAAGCCCAGCTTTTATCAGTACAGCTGTTCAGCAAGCATAAATATGATTTTACACAGAAAATCTACTACGCCCACAGTCTCTCATCCACATCTTTACACAAGCACAGCGCGTTAGCTTGGCTAATAGCGAATTGTCACAAACAAGCGTTTTGTTGAGTTACCTTTTAGTGAAGGCTCTGAGTGACATTAATTTCCCCTAATAAGAAGTGTACTACTTTAAGTATGGGGAGTTTATCGTGAAGGTGGGAACTGAAATAGTGAAGCAGTGATGCGCTGTTGTTGATGAAGTTGGAGGTCGTCTTGGTGCAGACTATGTAGATTAAGTGTTGTTATCGTAAATGAAAGAAAAGTTGTCTGTCTCTAGTCCAACTGTTTAGCTGAGTTTACAAAGTATCTTAAAATTCTTGTAAACAGATCAGCTGGTTGAAACAAATCAGCCCCTCCTCCCTCTACCAGCGGTATTTGCAGTGAATCACATCAGCAGAGGGAGGAGGACAGAGGAAGCACTGATAGTGACTGCTATCTGTGTTCTTCAGTCTTTCCAAACTTCTCTCAGAAGTATTATGTATTTTTTAAATCAAAATATTTTTATTTCTTTCTTGCTTCGGTGACGCTGGTCAGCGCCATTCGGTAACCAGAGAGGAATGACACGTATGAATATACTGTACATTAATGGCAGCTGGCACCAATGCCATCAAAAAAGCAACTCAAAACAAAGGATGTATATAATCTATGCATAAGAATAAAACAATCCCTCCCCAGTCACTGCCAGCGAGCCATACGAAAAGGTAACTGTCACTCCAAGGACTTGCTATGAATGAGTGAATAGTGTGTGATGTAGTCAAGCTGCAATTAGTAATCAAGTACTTACAGTGTTCGGAATGCATGTAAGAAAGGGACCCATGCTTTCAGGATTTTCCCATGTGAATATGGGTGATAATCTGATTTTCAAGCTTTAAGCAGGGCATAATGTCCGCCCGTCATTGTGTATGGGCGAGGCAGCACCCATCCACCTGAGCAGGATTGCTCACCGAGCCAGAAGAAAAACAAAGGATAAGGTACATCGTTTTTCTGCAGTTAATAGCGTCTCACATCCGGTGACCCCAAACAACCAGAGGGTTTGGTTCAAATTTGGCTTTTAACACCTGAGATAAAGTGTCAAAGATCTCCATCCAATAGTTTGTAAGACTAGGGTATGAGCAGTGCATGTGAATAAGGGAGGCTTCAGTGCTTTTGCACTTGTCACAGTTGGGACTAATCTCAGGATACATGCAAGATAAGCTTTTGAGATATGAGCCCTATGCAATACTTCAGTGAATTAGTCAGTGACAAGCACTTAGACAAGATGAATTAATTGTGAATTTCCCCACTGGGACTAATAAAGGAATATTTTATCTTATCTTATTAACCTGCTTCAGTGTGGAATTCCATGTATCCTGTGATAAATAGACCTAAGTCCTCCCATGCTGCTGTAAGCTTGTCCATGGGGGCACGCTTCACATTCAGTATCATGCCATAGAGAGCTGAGTTAAGCCTTTTGTGTGATGGATTTAAAGAAAGGATCATATTCACTATTGTGTCTGCCAATGTAGAGGAGCTGGAGAACTCAGAGTGCAAAAAGTTCCTTGTTTGCAGATATCTAAAATAGTTCGACTTTGGAAGACTGAATTTTTTGCATAGCTGCTTGAATGAAGCCAAAGTATTATCCACAAACAAATCTTAGAAACGCACAATTTCCTGTGCCATTCTTGGAAAACTGTCCTGAACAGATGGTTTGAAAAGATGATTTGATGCAATGAGGCTTAAAGCAGAAAAGCTTCACAAGTCAAAGTATATCCTAAACTGAGCCCATATTCTTAAGGAATGTTTAATCACCGGGTTCCCAATAGACTTGATGGGAATGGAGGGATAGAAAGGTTATCGTCCGAGTAAAGTTGCATTGCTACCCAGTCAGGACAGTCGGGCTGGCTGTAAAAGAAAGACCAAAAAACAAAACATCGAAAATTAGCAGCCCAATAACAGAGCCAAAAAAAATGGAAGTACCAGACCACCAGTAGCCTTGGTTTTCTGAAGGTGGGCCTTATTAAGACAGGGATGCTTACCTTGCTATATATAGGAGAAATAACTGAATCTGAAAAAACTGAAAAATGGTCTGTGAGGTACTTGGATTGGAGACGAAATGCAAGAGATCATCAGCATAGAGTGAGACCCTATGCTCAGTATTGCTCCTCTAAATACCAGAACTGCGGAAAGCTGTGGCAAGTTGTTCAATGGCCAAATCAAAAAGCATGGGGCTCAAGAACAAGTGGACATTTATTTTATGCACACTTAAATGTAATCAAAACAGAAAAGAAAATCACAAGTGTGTTGTGCTTCATTCATCATCTTTACTTTTTGGGGTTCTGTTGTATTTACAATTAAATCTGTACTGTTCTGTTTTTTTCTCCATTCTACTTATTGAAATCCATCAATAATCCCGTCAGTGGATAATTCCCCATCTGCCCCATCGTGGTGCTCCTTGTATCCTGCTGTGGGTGGAGGGCGCTTACAGAGAGACTATGAAACCTGCTGCTTATTGAGCTGCAGAAAATTTAATAAACACATTTTCTGATTCAGTGAAGTTGAAAATCTACCCAGTTTTTGCCACAAGTGTTGAATATTGATACGCCTGCCAGAGGTTATCCAGGAGCTATTAAAGCCTCATGGACTTCAGGAAACTCTGATATCAACTTCAGTTAAATTTTTCTAATAATGAAAGTCTGATCCTCTTTGAATACTTCCTTAAAGCTGTGCTCTGACCTCCTAATACATATCCTTTAATCATAACTGCTTCATCAAAATGCAAAAGATTTTCAGCAGCAGAAATGATGATTCAACCTTTATGTTGTTATAGAGATTTAAAATATGTAGTGACTGCTGATTTTTCCCTCTTCTGTCTTCAGGTCAGCAGCGGCCTGACGGGCTGCTGGAGCTGAGCATGAGTGATTCGTCAGAGCTGAGCTGTGGGAAGAGCCTCCACACACTGGAGCTGGAGATCCAGGAGGCCTTCCTGCGCTTCATGGCGGCCATCTTGAAAGGCTACCGCTCATTCTTACGACCCATCACCCAGGCGCCCTCTGAGAAAGCCACAGACGCCAGTTCGCTCTTTGACCTGCAAGGTATCTGGAATAAAATGTCACTAGGAGAGGAGAAAAAGTGATGATGAACTATTTGTCATGTTTTTTTTTTTTTTTAATTCTACAGTTTTCAAATACATTTTTAATGTCTTAATTGGTAGATTTGCTTCATTTGAGTTTATGCGGAGGTACATGTATAGTTGTAGTGTGAGTAAGGTGACATCATATCCGTTTGGTATCCGTCAACCAAAATGACCCGCAGCTGGTCGCAGTTTCCTCCCGCAGTGAGTCGAAATGAGAAAGTAGAAAATGGTGCAGGGTCCACGTGGATATGACCTGCACCCTCACATTTTAAAACCAAAGTTGTAAATACTGCACATACAGTAAAATATGGAAACACACTGCAGGATAATCAGAGCTAGACATCATGGCTAAAGCTGCATGCTAACTCTGTCATGGACAGTAAACGTTATTGTATCACAGTAATTTGTGGTCAAGCCGGCCGAGTTAGCAATGGACTTATTACGGAAATAGTATACACGTGTGGCTCTGTCCAGTTTTCAAAATAAGGTGTTAACAAAGGGAACTGTATATAAAAATACATATATGGAAAAAAGATTGATTAGATTATATTCACTAGAAATATAAAGCATTACATGTCCCTTATGAATTACAAAGAAAATACCACTAATTTCTGAGTGAAATGTCTATTTTTTTTATTTTTGGGTTGCTTGAAAAAAAATTATAAATAATTCATGACAATGATCCTGATATATTTGACTTCAGGACGTCTCTGACGACATACATGCTTAAAATAAACCATTTTTCCTGTATTAATTTAGATATTTTTTATAATAAAAGTCCTTAAAAGTGTGTGATTCAACTTTTTCCCATGGTCTAGTGTTAAAAAGTTGAATTCATGATATCAAATGGAAATATCAAAAAATACTTGTAGAATTGCAGTACTTAAAAATTGCAATACATGTTGAATCGGCACTCAAATAAGTAAGTACTGAAGCTATTTATCCACATCCTGTACTGAAGAAACCCAGCTGTCCTTCTCTCCAACAGCCTCCTCAAATATGTCGATTAGTGTCATGTTTCTATATGTATCTGAATATAAAGTGATTCCCACTGAACTGTTTACTGATCACAGATGGTTTAGCTTTACTTTTTAAACACCAGTAATCTGAAAGACATGTTCTGCCATGCACAAGACCAGCTAATCCACCACGTGTGCATAAAGGGACAGTTTTGGTGTTTTGAAGTGTGGCTGTATGAGGTTCTTATCCATAGTCAGTGTATTACCTCCAGTAGATGACGGTTAGCACTCCCCTGAGAAACAGACCAGTAGCAACATGGGAGCAAAGCAACGTACTGCTGTGGATGGGGGCAGCAGCACAACGGCTCTTACCCTCCTAAAGATATGAATATCAGCAAAAGTGCACACTATATTTGGATATTTTCATTGCTTTACCTTGCTGTCAGACAGCTCTTTCAGATGGGGAAGTGAAGCCGTTATCCATGAATTTCCCGACTTTCCCTCCGGGGATTAATAAAGGTTCCTCTTATCTTATCTTATCTTATGATCTCTATGACACTGTAGTAAAAAAACGTAATTTTACCTCCCAGACCACAGGAGTTGCTGGTCTACCGCTGCCTTGATCTTTTTGTTTGTTTGTGTTATTACTTAAGTGAAATCTGAACTAACCTTTTAACACACAAAAGTCACATGCTGCCCAGTAAATGTTGCAATAAATGTTGCAATAAATGCTGCAGCTCCTCAAGACAACATTTTAGGCTCTGGGCATGGTCATAATTGTCATGGGATGTAAGCTAGGTCTGGTCTGTTTATCAAAGTAATATCATTACACAATATCACTTTCGATGACTAAACCAGAACAAGAAATTGTTGAAAATAGCTTGATAATATTTTTAAACTGATTATGTCCTCCATTATTTCGCTCAAACGTAGCTTAACCGTATGATGTGCTAGTTTAGATACAAAACAGATGAACATCTAATATCCATGAATTGACATTATAGGCAGTCCCTGTGAAAACACTGACCACATAAATATTTAATCCAGATTAATTGCATGATTGTCCATAGTTAATCATGATTAATCCCAGCAGGCAACAGTAGCCCAACAGGCAACATGCATGACTTGACTATGACTTGCCCCAACCTGCATGTGATTATCATAAAGTGGGCATGTCTGTACAGGGGAGACTTGTGGATACCCATGGAACTTAGTTGTGTTAAAATAAATTGCGTTGACATGTTATTATTGTGTTGATTTGACAGCCCTAGTGTCAACCTAGTCTTATTTGTTATTATTCAGGCTTCAGCTGAGACTGTGAAGTCACAGTTGTACAGTTACAGAGCATGATTAGTGCTAATGAGTCTATGAATATATATAAACTAAATGCTGCGTCATCTGTACCACCTTCCTTTCTACAGATGGCCAGCCTCAGAAACAGATGGCGTTGTTTAATACATGAGCTTTTGTAAGTGTCCATCCCCACTCTGCGTAAACACACTCAGGAACTGTTTGGGTCAGAAGGCTGGGGTTTGAGAAGATGCTGGGGTTGAAGGTCCAAGGCTGTTTGCAGGGTGAAGGTTAGTCAGTTAGCGGTGCAGCTGCTAAATGCTCCAGAGGCCAGAGCGTGGCCTCTGGATGGAAGCCTATGAAAGCTGGTTGACATCACAGCTGAAATGAGTTAGGATGAAATCATGGCTGCTCTGCTGGAGGAGAGCTGGAGCCAAGGTCATGTCCAGTGTGAGTTATATGATACAGCAAACAGGACTGGCAGCGGTACATTACATAATGACTGGAGGAAAGATGTAACGGCTCGTACATCATGTGAATAAACTCCTGACCGTTTTCTGACTTAATATCTAACAACAAAGAAAATATCAGAATGTTTATGTGCCTGCAGAGACCATTTTTTATAGTTTCCCCACTGCCCTGTAAAAATCACAGTTTCCTCCATCATGTGACTAAGGGGCTTTCGGTCCAACATCTTGTTCGCTTGTTTACGTGAAATTACAGGTGTGAATCCACCTAAAACATATTGAGGACGGACTGTTATCCGAGTGCTAAACCACCTGTGGTCAGGGACACATTGTGACCACATTGAACACAAGTGTAAAGGCAATTGCATTTTAAATCTGAGGCACTCGTTGATCTTTATCTGCATCTTTTTTGCCATTTGAAAATATTAAATCAGCAGAGTTGAGTTGTTGAAGTGCAACGTTTTAGGTAAGACAGAAGCGGTGTGTGGCGACGTGGGGTGATAGAACAGCCTTTGTGTCGCTAGTTCTTTGGTGTTGGTTTGGTGTGTCTGGGCCTTTCGTTGTCCCGTCACCACTGGCTGGGGTTATGAGCTATTTGGTGTTACAAAGAATTTGGTGCCTAAATGAAAATGTCTTCATATGTCTGTTGGGCTCTGTTGTTGATCTTTTGAACCCTGTCACTGTACTGTAGATGTTGACATTGAGAACTTTTAGGACTTCTTGTCCATATTGGCTTAAAAGTTGATTTTCAAAATTCAGTCTTGACCTTGGGAAAAGAAGTTGGCCAAAAAAAAAATCAATAAGGTCCGTTCAGTAGCAGTCCTTGATAGGGATGCATCAATTTATTGGCCGAACATCGGCATCGGCCAGTTTTCACCTCGTTGACTCCAGTTAGCTAATGGGCCAAGAAGATGACATTCACGGATGGCAGTGGCTTATGTTTATCTGTTGCGTTGCATTCATTTATGTTTCACAAAATGTTTTTGTTGGTCTATGTAAGTACTGAAAAATTGATTCCTGTCATTGAGTAGGTAGTTTTATACAGGCTTAAGGGGCTTTTTAAGCAGTTATTTTTCCAAACTAAGGTTATATTAAAGCTCATTTCGTATTTTTTTACGATTTCATCTGTGCTTATTCAAAATATGAATGAAGGGTTGAATGACTTGAATGACAGTGACATATATATATATATATATATATATATATATATATATATATATATATATATATATATATATATATATATATATATATATATATATATATATATATTTTTTTTTTTTTTTTTTTTTTTTTTACAGTGAAGATGTCTGTTTCCTTGGCACCAAAGGGAATAAATAACAACAAAATATGCAACAACAAAAAAAATCAGTATTGGTCCATAAATTTGCAGTTGGTGCGTCCCTAGTTCTCGTCCCCTGTCCAAATGACAGCTGGGCAAACTCCCTCTGCTGATGAAGATCATGTCATATGATCAAAAGTTCCAGACCAGCTACTAAGTGGACCTTGCAATGAGAAGAATTTGTTTTTGTCTGTCACTACACATCTTGTCAGATGCTTTGTTACAGTCAGTGTCGCTGTTTTGAAAAAATGCATTGGGTCCTTTTAGGTTGATGTTTGAAGGTTTCAACGTTTTGTTTTTTTTAATAGATTTTCAGTTAATCACAGAATTATTTGGTCTACAAATTGTCCCACGTAATCACTATGAATGTGTTCAGCCTGCAGGGATGTGAAACAAAGAAAAGCAAGAAACTCTGTGTTTGAAACACTTTAATCAACAAATGTAGGAAAATGTACTTGATTTTGTAATTGAATCACTAGGACACTAGGAGTGTCCAGAAGGTGTTTTAGACTCTACTGGATAGCTGTGCTAAAAGGACTGTTTAGTGAAGCTACTGAGAGGAGTCTGGGTCAGAAAGAATTGATAGCCCAGGCTGCGAGTGGCGTGGACTATGGGATCAAAATATTTATCAGCTTCAGGAAGTGTTTTTACATTGGTGTTTGGCTTCCACCTCTGTGCTGTGAGCCAGTGGTCATCCATCAGTCTCACAGCAGCAGAAGACTTATTAGTCACTGAAGCTGCTTTCAGCATGTATTACAGAGGCTATTCAATGTTGATGTACATCCCAAATTGGCCATTAGACTAACAACAATGTGTTGGCTTGCATTATCCAAACCAAGACAAATGGAAGTTATACAGTATATATACAGTATAAATCCTCTGTAGGATAATTGATTTCCTAAAGGGATAGTTCAGGTGTTTTGAAGTGGGGTTGTATGAGCTACTTATCCATAGTGGTTTCATCTGGTTTTATCCATATCCATTGTGGGGGCGGCAGTAGCTCAGTCTGTAGGGAGTTGGCTTGGGAACCGGAGGGTCACCGGTTCAAGTCCCAACATGGACCAAAAACTGAGTGTGAACTGGTAGCTGGAGAGGTGCCAGTTTACCTCTTGGGCACTGCCGAGGTGCCCCTGAGCAAGGCACCAAACCCCCAACTGCTCGGGGCGCTTGTCAGGAGCAGCCCCCTCACTCTGACACCTCTCCAATTGTTGCATGTATATGGACCTGTTTGTGCATGTGTGTGTATTAGTTAACAGAGTGAAAAAAATTGAATTTCCCCTAGCGGGACTAATAAAGGACTATCTTATAGTCAGGGTATTACCTACAGTAGATGGCGGTCGAGACAGGATTAGCAGCAGAGGAGCAAGGTGATGTATTGCTGTGGACAGGGCAGCAGCAAAATGTATTTTAGACACCTAAAATCAATCAATATCAGTTTAAATGTATGCTATATTTTGAATATTTTCACCAGTTTACCTAGCTGTCAGCTGTACAGTCTATGTTGAAGGGGAACTGAAGCCATTCCACCAGACTTCTTTCATAAAAACAGTAATTTTAGCTTGCAGGCCACGGGAGTTGCTGGTCTACCACTGCCTTGATCGGTGTGTTTGTGTTATTGTGTGACTTTGGTTGATCCTAACTAACACTTTAAAACACCAAAGTCACACAATAATGCAAACAAACACACTGACTGATGCAGTGGTAGACCAGAGACTCCTGTGTTCTGGGGTGAAAAAACACTTAAATCACTTAAAATGATAAAATCTGTTTTTCTGCTGCTCCTGTCCACAGCAGTACACTGGTTTGCTCCTGTGCTGGTACTCCTGTCTGTTTCTCCAAACTGGAGCCGTGCTGATGGTCATCTACTGTAATACACCGTCTATGGATACCTGATACAACCCCACTTTAAAACATCCAAACTATCCACCCCTTTAACCACTAAATCATACACCATACCTCTTCAGGAGATGAAAGTTGAGCTTGAAATAAATCTGCTGCTATATGTTAAATTATCTGCAAATCATTCCTCATGTTAGAAAAGAAAATGAGTCTCAACAAAGTAAAATTATCATCATTTGTAAGAGCTTACCGAAACGTTTATGTCCCCAGGGTTCTTGAAGAGCCGTGACCGCTCACACCAGAAGTTCTACTCGCTGATGACCAAAACCCAGATGTTCATCCGCTTTATTGAGGAATGCTCCTTCGTCAGTGACAAAGACGCCAGTCTGGCCTTCTTCGACGACTGTGTGGACAAAGTAAGCATCGTATATAATCATATAAAACATGTTTGTGTTTATTTTGATGCAGTGGAATTAAGTTTCTTGCAAAAATCTGCAAAAAAGCTTTCTCCTTTTCCTTTTTGGCCATTTCTGTTAACTTTACATTCAGTCTTAAGTCTTACAGAGTGGTTCTACTTTTCTCACCAAGCCTCTTTATGCTCCATCTATTGTAATATTAATAGTTTCACTCCCTGTGTTACTTCACCTGTGTATAGCCAAACTTTTCCTTGAGCTTTGTTTTCTCTTCCCCTTTCTGCCTCTGTTTGCGAGCAGCTCTACAATTCAGAGCGGAGTGCAGACAAAGCAGGCAAGGTACGTCTATTATTATTTGGTTTTTGATTCTCACCTGGTCTGGATACATTTTGGCTGCGGTCGAAAAGTGTTTTTTGCTTAGCGAGGTTCCTGAGTGATATGACCCAGAGGTATCTACAGCATTTAGCAGAGGATACACTGGATCACCTTTACCAAAGGAGAGGAGAGAATAACATCCCACAATTATTTACGGCCGCAACATTTAAAGCAATGCACCTTTATGACGTTCATGAAAACAAACAATATGCATACTGTATCTCGCATTGTATTTTCAAACAGTTATATACTCATCGGTATTCTTGATAAGTGCAGCGTCAACAGCGAAGTAGAATAGAATAACATCAAATGAACAGTAAACATGTAGAACATAGTAGGAAGAAGTACTGTATGCATTTAATGGTTCTACATTACAGTGCCTTTTGTAGTCCATCTTTGCAACATTGTAGTTTCAACATGGCAGAACCACGTCATTAACATCCGCCGCCACTGCATCATAATTATGGAGCCTAGTGTAAGTGCACCAGCACATTGTCTTCCTTCTGAATTCTACTTCACATCTTTCCTTGACCACATGACCTTTTCTCTCGAGGTCAAGGAAAAGTGGTTAGGAAAAGACTTCAGGATGTCATTTTTTTACTTTTTGACTGCAGCCTTTGTCTTCAGATGAGCAATTTGTGCATGGTGCATGATCCCAGTAAACAACAGAATTACTTTAGCTCAAAATAGGTTGTACAGGGGACTCCTAGAAGCAAGCAGCATGCCTTTAGACAACCCTCCACCCATGCAGCTTTAGTTTTAGCTTTCATGTTATTTTTCATTTAGATGAGCTCCTCTCTCCTCCTGGAATATCTACATCTTAAATGAATATTGGAATATTCACCATATTTGCTGCAGCAGCAATTTGTCTTGAGACAGCAAAAGTACAGTTTCATTGAAAATCAGCGTGCACACTTTCTGCAGATGATTTCTGCCCTAAATTTTTCATGGTTTGAGAGAGTAAGGGCTTTTAACAGTTCAGTGGTTTCTGAAGCGCTAACAGAGCTTGAAGTTAGTTTTTCCGGTACATCCCCTGGGCTCATATCCTTCGGTGTGACAATATGAAGAGCCTTGGAATGGCTGGCTGTGTGTCGTTTGTGCTCCACTGGGAGCGTTTTATGTGTAGCGTGATCCCCATGTACTCACAGGGTAGTGTTCCTCTAATAGACTGTGTGTGCGTATGCTGAAGATTAATTTAGGTGTGATTGCAGTCTATAAGTCCACACAGTCACTCAGTTCTCCGGTCACGTCTGTGGGTCACTGGTTCTCGCAGGTGACATTTGTAACAGATCCTGAAATAGACTTGGCCGCCCTTGGATTACTTGTGTATGTGTGTGTTCTGGTGGTAATTGAGACATAGTGGAAGTGAGTCCACAGGCCACCATCCACAGTCTCCCCTCACTGTTCCCAGGCCTGCAGCAGGGCCCGGGTCTGCTTGGTCCTCCCTATGTGTCAGCTCCATGGGCGATTAATTCCTCTGACTGTCTGCCTTTCTGCACTGTGGCTAGATTACATTATCTCCTCTCACACTGCATCACTCAGCGCCCTCACACACACTCACTCACACACACACACACACACACACACACACACACACACACACACACACACACACACACACACACACACACACACACAGCAGTCACATACAGAAAGGTAAGGTTTAAACATATTGATCCCAGAGGGGAAGTAGCTCATTGCAGGAACTATTTAAATCCAGCAGGTAGGGGTGTGATGATATTGTTCCACGATATATTGCGATGAAAAAATGTGACTAAATGCATCGACAAAATGAAAAACTCTATCGTGATATTTTGGGGATGTGATAAATTAATTTAAAAGTGTGCTACTTTGACTCTGATCAGCCTCCTCTCAGTCAGTGCTCTATAGTGCTCTACTGGCTGCAATAGCCAATCAACACTGAGAATTGCCATTCTTCAGACAGGCAGCAGAAACCACAGACACAGATGGAGCTGCTCTGTGAGTGGAGGTGTGTTCGCTCTGTAAAATAGTTGTAATAAACATCCCAATCCTCTATGCTGAAGTTGCAAAGACACCACAGTCTATTTATATAGTGACAAACATGTCTAGTTACACTCAGTTACACCACTGAAAATGTCTGAATAACGCACGTTGTTGCAGTGACATACTGTCAACTATGAGGAGATAATAGAGTTTATTTATGTAGTCTTAGTTATAGATCTATCGAAGTCCAGTTGCCTTCGATTCAATTTTTGCCAGAAACACTAAAGCAAAACTGAATGTAAACAATTGTAGTTTCCTTAAGTAAATCAAGACAAAAATTTAAAGGGCCAGTCAGTAATTCATGTAACATACTGGGCCACTATTTGATGCTATATCAGAGTCTGAGAGTGTATGTTTAAAGGAGTATTTTCACAATTTGGGAAGAGTTGTATTACTTCGTTGTGAGGTCAATTGTGTGATAAATGCATCCCAAAAGACTGCAATATTGTATTCAGGGATTTTTTTTTTTAGTTTGCTGAAAGAGAGTGTAAGTACAAAACTGCACTTTAAAATGTAACCATCATTTTTTTAATGTGTTCAATTGAGTTTGTTCAATAAAAGAATTTTGGAAATTTCTTTTCATTTTTCAATTCAAGCAATTTGTTGTATAAAGCAGCAGAAAAGCAGAACTGAATGCACTTTCATATCTGTTTATCGCAATTACTAACGTTATTGCGATATTCACGAGTGGTATTACTTATTGCATACTTTCCTCATATCCTGCAGCCCTACTCTGCTCTACCTTTTTATTATGTATAGTCAGCTTTAGCTTAGCATAAAGACTGGAAATGGCTCCTTGCAAAGTAACACAATCTGTAAAAGGACAAGTTCTGGCTTTAGGGGGGTTTGTGCTGGACTTTTCTTTGGCTGGAAACAGTGACTTCCTGAGAGGTGTTGGCTGGTGGATTTTGTGAAACTATTCCCTAAAGCACGCAGCCAGTAGATGGTTTTGGCTGTGTGGATACGGTTCAGATGAAATAAGGTGTTTCTGCATTAACTGCCTTAACAACTAAATCTGCAGTCATTCAGCAGTGATTCTCTCGCAGCCTCGTGGAAAGCTCCCTGTCTGTTCCAGATGAACTAAATGTTCTCTGAGAGGCATAAACAAGATGTTCTCATCCCACCTGCCTTGTGTTTTTATTTCTGATGTCTGAACCAACAGTAGACCTCATCACAGCTGTCTTCTCTTGGAGCAGTGTTGGTTGTCTTGCATTAAAAAACAAAAATTTCCATGCATATTCATTCATTCATTCATTCATTCATATATATATATATATATATATATATATATATATATATATTAAATGGACTAAATCAATTAACAACTCAAAACAATGACAGATATTGTCCAGAAACCCTCACAGGTACTGCATTTATCATAAAAAATATGCTCAAATCATAACATGGCAAACTGCAGCCAAACAGGCAACAACAGCTATCGGTGTGTCAGTGTGCTGACTTGCCCCAAACTGCATGTAATTATGATAAAGTGGTCATGTCTGTAAAGGGGAGACTGGTGGGTACCCAGAGAAGCCATTGTCATTCACATTATCTGGAGGTCAGAGGTCAACGGACCCCTTTGAGTTTTCCTCACCAAAATTTAGTGCTTGGAGCGTTATCAAGCCTTTTTCCCGACAAGCTAGTATGACATGGTTGGTACTTATGGATTAAAACAAATTTGAGTTAACATGTTAAAACAAAGTTGCATTAACATGTTATTATCACTTTAACGTTGACTGCCCTACTTTCCAGTGAACATTTATTGAACCTAACCTGACTGAGGTACTTTTTAAATCTTAAATACATAGTTTTTCCAATAGTTCTGTTCTTAAGATGTCTGTCAGGATTATACCAGCATTTTTATTAGCAGTAGTTGACTAACATCGATGTCATTTTAATTTTAAGCTGATCCATCCATCCATCTATTTTCTGCCACTTATTTGGTCAGATGTGCATCCAGCCATGTTTTTAGCTTTTTCTTTTCCTGCTGGTTCCCTGATAAAATGGGATATATTGTCCCTCTAGGTCTCTGTCCAGAATATCGCCACTGAATCACCTCAACTGGAAGGAGTCCAATGCAAAAGAGCAGTGGCTCTACTCTGATTTCAGATATAAGCTAATTTTTTTTTTTCAGCATTGTGGTTTAATCTTTGCTCAGAGAAATGCCACCTAACTTTATCTTAGCCTTAAATGTGCTGTATTAAACACAAGATAAATGAAAATGTCTTCTTAACCTAAAAAGGCTTTAGACTGTGCCAAAGAACTTCATATGTCTCCCACACTTTACTGCTTTGACTATCAGACTAACAAGACTGAATTCTGAACTTTCTGCAAGTGCTGCTCCGAAACCCGTCACTGAGCACTTCTCAATTTATGATGCTTCCCTCTGTGACCCGCCATGTTTTATATTCACCATAAATCTCAAACCTCCTGCTTTAGGATTCACTCTGAAAACTGGGAGTCTTATCTGTCAGCTCTGCCAACATGACTGCAGTAAAATATATGCCATAACTCCAAATGTCAGTGATGATGTGTGTTGTTCAATGTGCTTACTTACAGCATTTCATTTTGCCACCTTGTTTTTTTCTGGCACCTTTTAATGAAATCGGAGCGCTTTACCTCACAATTGAACAGTTATAACCCATTATCATCTGGATGAGGGCTTGTGGCTGAAGATGTGCTGGTAGAAATTCAGCTTTACAGTAATTTAATAGTCCCGTTGAGTTGATTGCAGGCTCGTACCTGTCCTCTATCAAACACACAGGACTGACTGCCAGGGACTAAACTCATACAAGAACCTTTTAATACACCATTTAATGGTCATGAACAATCCAAATAAATAATAAATAATCAAAACTGTGTTGCTTTTTGATGCAACCCACGGGGGCTTGGACCAGCTGAGCAGAATGCTCAGGCACTGCTGGAGAGGCGTCAAAGCATCAGCATCAAAACGCCGCTGTTTAGGGGAACAGGACATGCAAACTTCGAAGTAGCCTACGTCTACGCTTGTACACACACAGGGATGATGTTGATGATGATGTGTGCACCGTGATCTCTCTGGTCACGGTGGTCACGCCACTTTGAGCACTTTGCTGCAGGTTGAGCTATACGCAACGCCTGAGAGCCTCACTTCATTGTGTTTCCTTAGATTTTGAATTGTCACCTGCTGCCTGAATTTAGTGTTTTCCTTAACATTAATAAAAACATTGTTGTAGCACTGACGCTTTATTTAACTGAGGAGGAGGAGCGCTGCTGCATGTAGCAACAAGCAGAATGCTGCATGTGTAGATGCATTTTACTGATGCAATGCCTCAAGATAGCAATGCACCAACAAAGCACCTGACCACACAACGCAAAACTATGCTGTTGCAGTGGCTACTCAAGAATGTTAATTTATATTCATTATACATGAGAAAATAAAGCAACGTGAATTCTGTTCTAAATTTGCTTTGAACTGTTAAAGTACCAAATTGATGAGCAGTTTCTGTAAGGGTAGTAGTACCGTTACAATCTCAATAATACCCATCCCTGTAGTTATGTATAGTATATACTACCTGCTTATTTATCTCTGACAGTGATGGATAATATGGACATGGTTTTGCACAATGTGAATATTAATCTATAATACATATAATTGGTATGATTTGACTTGGTATTAAGCACAAAATTGTAATGTAGCAGACAAATAGAGGTGGTTTCAGTTTGTGTGTGTGTGTGTGTGTGTGGGGGGGGGGGTGATAGAGGTGGGCTGCAGAGAGGTAGATGTAGAGTGAGTCTATAAAACGAGAGAAAAGAAAGAAAAGGGGAGGCATGCTCACTCGGGGAATCTAGGTCACCTGCTGTCATCCTCCCTCAGCTCTCCCAGACACTCATTCTGAAGAAATCCTGCTATCAGGGAGACAGCTACAAAGCTGTTTGGAAATGACGTCCCACTAAAAAACAAAACAAAACAAAAAAAAAGCTTTTCAAACGTGGATCAGCCAGTGTTAGAAATATCCGTCAGCTGTGATAGATAATATAATGCTCATGTTTGTGTGCTGTGCTCTGCAGGTGGACGGCGACAGGCCGGAGGAGACCAGGCTGATAGAGGTTGATGAATCTCAGCGCAGTGAGCACACAGTCTTCATCACACCTCCGGAGCTGCCTCCTCTGCCCGAGGGGGAGGAGTATCCCCTCTGCTACAGGTAAGAACTCCGCTTATGCAACTCATATTTGTTGAGAGAATGACTCTAACATCTTTTTGTTGGGCAACCAGGAAGTTAGAATCGCACAAGCTTTCTCAACAAACAGCCAATGGGATTTTTCCATTGATTTTTGGATTATTGTAGAAAACAAGTTCAAAGGGCTAAAAAATGTATTGTAAAGCGTGGCATAAATCTAGATAAAAAGTGAGTTCATGACAGCTTCTGACACAAACACAAATGTACTTTTTACTTTTTACAAATGTACTTTTTTACTTACTTTATTTTACAGCTTTAGTTACGTTGCAGATTCAGATTAGAGGTCGACAGATATGATCAGACCAATGGTCAATATATGATACTGATTTTCTCTAATTTTTTTCCTCCACCTGATAAAATATAACAGCTTAATAATAACAAATGACACACAAAATTTCTCAACTTCAGTAAACATTTATTGAACAACACCTATGGTCTGTCTCTCCAGTCTACATTCTGTGTCTGCACTGCAGTGCACTCATATATTTTAAATAATATTAATGTATAAACTAAATATTGAATACATGAAACAGGTAATCAAAAAACTAAACTTTGTCAAATAAACCTTTGGATGAAAAAGTAAACTCATAGTGCACTTAGCAGCATTCATCACATTTCTGAGACAAAAATGTGTAAACCTACATAAATAAAACAAAGAAACGACAGTAGCGCTGCACACAGTAGTACCCTGTAGCATTTCTTTGTTTTTGGTCTGAAGAAGATGCTCCAGTGGGCTGAAGTGAGATGGCTGTAGCAGCGTTTTCCTTCTGTGCCTCTTTATAAGTCTGGAGGTGGTGACACTTTAGGTGATTTTGGAGGTTTTAGGAGTTTTTCTTCTTCCCTGTTTCCCTGCAACAGACAGTGAAAGTGATCTTCTGACTGTGTATTGACATCATATCAGCAACATCACTACACTCGCGTCTAGATATCTGTAGAAAATGTCACGGACATGAAAAGAGTCAAGACGTATTTTTAAATCAACACTTCCTGCTTTCATTTCAAAGTAAAACCCCTCAAGTGTTTTTTTCTGTGGGCAGAACTTCATTTGTTAACACAAGGCTTTTATTCATGGCCATGGCAGCACTTACTGCTCGTTGAGAAGAGGAAGAACGATACGTGCTTTCATGTCAGTCTCCAATAAGACCAGAATACGTCACTAGATTTGTGCTCACGAGAGGGGTCTGAAAACTTGCTCAATATAGCAAAGTGCTAAGTTGGCAACACTGCTGAGGTCTGCTGGTAGAATGGCAGTTTGATTGACACAAGGGGGCGGAGTCATGAAAAAAATTCAATTAATAGGCCCAATTGATCGGTCGACCTCTAATTGAGATTATTAATACAGAATGTAAATCAACTAAAAATTATGATATATGTATTATTATAGGTTGAGCTATCCAACAGTGTATAAAGTACCACCTTTACCAGCTACAACATTAAAGTGATCATATTAATGCGTCACTAATTATAATCCAGTATAGGGGTGTAAGAAAATATCAATACACAATTGTCACGATATTAGGTGATATTGTGTTGATCTCCAAAACACTATCAATTTTTAATTGACCGGCTTCTAGTCAATATTTCGGAGGTTGTGGTGGGCTCAGTTTTAAAGCTACTGGTGAAGATACTGATATATGAAATTTAAAAAAACGAAGGGATCCATAGGTACCAACCATGTCATACTAGCTTTCCATGAAGGAGGGTAAATAACGCTTCAAACTTACACTAAATTTTGAAAAACATGCATGGCCATTTTCAATTTCATTGACCTCTAACCTTCATATATGTGAATGAAAATGGGTTCTCTGGGTACCCACCAGTCTTCCCCACTTTATGATAATCACATGCAGGTTGGGGCAAAAACACAGTATTTTTGCCTGTTCTAAAAATGGCGAATTTCTGGTTATACTGTAACAGATATCCCAAAATTAGATTAAAGAAAACACAAAGTAACACAATTTTCAATATTGAATCATTACCCCATATCATGATATATATCGTATCACCACATTCTTACCAATACACAAACCTAGTACTATAATATACCTGTATATGATTTAAAATTGGAGCTGCATTATGAGTAGTTTTACTTTTGCTACTTAAAGTATACAGTATTTGGATGACAATTCTTTTGTACTTTTACATAAGTAAGAGTTGGAATGTAGGACTTTTACTAGTGTATTTCTACATTGTATTTTTGCTATTTTAAAGTAAAACGTGAATATTTCTTCCACCACTGACATTTTATTATTAAACATTTTATTATTTTCAGAACACAGAACATACCAAAAAAATTACATACAGTCAGACCCTGAAAAAAAAATAAAAATAAAATAAATAAATAAATAAATGGCATAAAAATTAGATGCTATATAAATGTTATAATAAACTAAAAGGAAATAATAGAAACAAAGAATAATACATATCATAAATACATTGTCCTCATACTCTCATCAGTAATGGTTCGTAGAGATATATTTTATTTTTTATATGGCATTAGGCATGATTTGCTTCCGCCCTGAGGGGTACTGGCCTTTCAGCTTAGTGTCTTTGAGCTCTAGAGGTAAATAATCTAGAAGAGGTTTCCATATTTTGAGAAACAAACATTCATTTCCCTTAAGGACAGCGCATGTCCTTTCATGAGGCAGAAAACTTCAGATCTCCCTGTACCACAGTGTTATTGTGGGTGGAGTGTCCTTAACCCATTTCAGCAGGATGCATTTACGAGCCAGGAGCAGAGGTTTGTCCAACAGTTTGTAATGATTTTGGGAGAGGGATATTTCTTTAGAGGGCAAACCCAGTAAAAATAGCTCTGGGTCTTTTCTTATTGTAGTCTTAAAGATCCCGCTCCCACCACTGAAATTTTATAAAACCTTTCTCTTTTATTCTTGGACATTTTTTTGTGTTTTGATAACATTTTGTGGTAATTGTAACTGAGATTTCACACTTGAAACAACAAAACACACATCTAATCAGATCGACCAGAGCATGAATCATGAGCCAAGTCAGAGCTTTAGTCGCTCACCAGTCTGCTGCTTGAGCTTTTGAACTTTAATATTATTATCAAATTAGACTGATGTACTACGCAAGTTTTCCATCTCTCTACTTGACATCTTTCATGAGTCTGGTGCTGAACAGCAGGAGGAAAACTGAAAAATCACAGTAGTACATTGAGTTGGAAATTGCTTCATTATCTGATTGAGGACCAGCAGGAGTCCAGCTCCCTTACTGGGACCACAGACTGAACACTGCTGTTGGACTCTGTAGTCTGAATATAATGTGCTATTTGTATTCTGCATCAGGTTTCGCAGGAAATGATTTATGCCAAGAGATTTATCAGAACCACTTAAGTTAAGCTGCCCTAATGATCCATAATGGCCAGCAGTTTTCCAGAATTTATTATCAGCTCTCTTTGTAGATCAGTACAAGCAGACTGTTTTAATGGTCACTGTAACCTTGGAAGGAATAATTTCATTTTTAGATAGTGCCAAAATGTACCTGTTTCCTTTGCAGACACTCAGAAAGCTGTGTGCCTGCTGTCTCTAATGTGTGTATTTATGTTCCTCATCAGGTATGACGGTTTCCCAGTGTTGAGTCTTGACCTGTTTGACCCCGTGGAGGGCCTGCGGACCCCCTCCTCCCGCCTCGCTGCCAGGCACAGCTGTCCCACCAGCCCTGCCCCCATGTTCAGACGCACCAAGCAGGTCAGCACAGCAGTAACTCACTGATGTCACACCACCATGATTTATTGATTCAGTTACTGAGCTGATGCTCTTCCTCAGAGTTACCTAAATTGAGAGCAACAGTACAAGGTTGTTTTTCAGGATTTCCAAAGTTGCAGTCAAAAAAATACAATCTCCAAAATTTAAGTGATCTTATAAGAAAAATTACACTCAAAATAAAGGAGAGCCAAGAAAATGAGTCAGTTTTACATCATACAGAAACAACTGCCTTAAGCAATCTATACAGAGGAAGTTGTATTTCTTTAATAGTGGTAAGAAAATGGATATGACTCATTGAGTCAAGGGTGATGGTATGACTTTATCAAAAGTATTTGAGATTTAACTTTTACACACACACACACACACACACACACACACACACACACACACACACACTCTACACAGTATATTATTATATATTATTAGTTCAAGTATTGTGGGAATTTGTTCACAGCAGAGATGTCATGGTGAGAAAATTTTCCCACCAGTCAATAAATTCATCACAACTGGTGTCACCGATTACACCGGACATTTTACAAGAAAAGATGACGCTGAATATAATATAATATATTATAATAATATAATATAATATATGTAGAGTGATCTTTAAAGCTGGGTGGCTATGTTTCTGGCCTCTGTCAAGCTTTCTCTGCAGGGTCACAGGTTCCCACCTGGTGCCACAGCGCTGCAGACCTGCTATGACAGCGTCATCCTCCACACAGCTTCATAACAAAAGTTTACAGATTGCATCATTAACATTATGTTTCCCTGTTATCATTGGGTTTAAATATGAAATATTGCCAAACAGGCACTTTTGTTTTGCACTTTGACACCAAATCTTCACCATCTCGTCATGGGTTGAGACTCTGTCCGAAGCAAACACTTTAGCTTTCATTTCATAATGGTAGTGTTCGACTACGTATTGATAACATGGTGCTGATATCACGAAAATGAACTAAATGTGTTTTAAGAAGAGGATTTTCCTTTATTCGTCCCACTAGGGGAAATTCAATTTTTTACACTCTGTTGTTTTTACTTATACACAGTACATGCAGACCTGAGACACACACATGCACAAACAGGACCCATATACATGCATCAAATGGAGAGATGTCAGAGTGATGGGGCTGCTCCTGACAAGCGCCCCGAGCAGTTGGGGGTTTGGTGCCTTGCTCAGGGGCACCGCGGCAGTGCCCAAGAGGTAAACTGGCACCTCTCCAGCTACCAGTTCACACTCAGTTCTTGGTCATGCCTTGAACCGGTGACCCTCCGGTTCCCAAGCCAACTCCCTATAGACTGAGCTACTGCCGCCCCCAATTTCTTTCTATAAAAAAAAGCAAAACTAGGTAGGGGTGGTGGGCAAGTAATGTAATTGGTGTGTGCCCGAACACTGTGTAACACAGGTGTCGCAACAGGCCTAGTTCAAGTTTAAGTGAGTGTAAAATGGAGCGGGAGATGGACAGACGGTTCGGTTGTACAAGACGAAGAGGGAGCTGATCCAGAAGGTGAACCTCTCGATTTACTGGTCCATCTACATTCAGACCCTCACCTATGGTCATGAGCTTTGAGTAGTGACCAAAAGAATGAGTTTGCAAGTAAGGAGGTTAGACGGGGGCGGCAGTAGCTCAGTCTGTAGGGAGTTGGCTTGGGAACCGGAGGGTCACCGGTTCAAGTCCCGACATGGACCAAAAACTGTGAGTGTGAACTGGTAGCTGGAGAGGTGCCAGTTTACCTCTTGGGCACTGCTGAGGTGCCCCTGAGCAAGGCACCAAACCCCCAACTGCTCGGGGCGCTTGTCAGGAGCAGCCCCCTCACTCTGACACCTCTCCAATTGTTGCATGTATATGGACCTGTTTGTGCATGTGTGTGTATTAGTTAACAGAGTGAAAAAAATTGAATTTCCCCTTGCGGGACTAATAAAGGACTATCTTCTTCTTCTTCATCTGGAGGGAGCTCGGAGTTGAGTCGCTTGATGGGGGCCAGCTGAGGTGGTTCTGATATCTGATCAGGACGCCTGCTGGACGCCTCCAGTTGGAGATTTTCCGAGCACGTCCAACTGGTACGAGGCCCCAGGGTAGACCCAGAATGCTAGAGAGATGTCTCGTCTGGCCTGGGCATGCTTTGGGGTCCCCCAGGAAGAGCTGGAAAACGTTGCTAGGGAGAGAGATGCCTTGAACACTTTGCTTTAGCCCTGCGACTTGGCCGCGGATAAGTAGATGAAAATGGATGGACACACGTTATCTCTAACTGGAAATCCCACATATCCATGAGCCTGAATTGTGCATTAAAGAACTTCTTTTAATTTCCTATTCATCCACAGGAGATCAAATCAGCCCAGAAGATAGCCAAGAAGTACTCGTCCATCCCCCAGCTGTGGTCCAAGTGCCTGCTCCGTCACTGCTATGGCCTGTGGTTCATCTGCTTGCCAGCGTACGTGAAGGTGTGTCACTCCAAGGTGCGGGCACTTCGCACCGCCTACGACGTCCTCAGGAAGATGCAGGCAAAGAAACTGCAGCCCCCTGATGAGGTATATTAGTTATTACCAAAAATACCTCATTTTACATCAGCCAATTGTTTGAATTTAGTTTTTTTTTTCACACCATAGTCTATTTTCATACATACATGTGATTATTCTGTACAGGTGTGCTACCGGGTGCTGATGCAGCTGTGTGGGCAGTATGGCCAACCTGTCCTGGCGGTCAGGGTCCTCTTTGAGATGAAGAAGGCCGGAGTGCACCCCAATGCCATCACTTATGGCTATTACAACAAGGTCCAGTATATGTATGCCTCTGTTGATCCTAATGAAGGCAGAAGTTGTCATGTATGGTTGGTAAAGTGGTGAAATGTGGATAAAGCCTGCAGCAGCTTGCCAATACCGTCCCAGTGCAGTGTGTTAATAATATAAATATATTAGCACTGGGACTCCCAATGCTATAGTGTCACCCCTGGGTGTGGTGTTCCTGGTGTTGGGTGTGTTCAGAATATTCTGCTGATTCTGCTGCAAGTTTGACTAATGAGTGAAAACACCCATGACACCAAAATGTCAAACAAATCTCTGGGAAGACTGTCCAGTGGGATACTCCCTTTCTCCATCAGCTGTGATGGATGAAAATACAGACGTAGTCAGAGCAGTACAATACTACAAACGTCAGGAGAATTTGCTGCTGTACAAATCGTATTATAGTGACAGGCTGATATATGAGAAAGTACCATAAACTCAATACAACAGAACATATGCCACTAGTGGTCAACTGATTTGTTTTCCAATAGCCGATGGCGAAATTTAGAGAGCAGGGTGAATAATGGCAGGTAGAGAATGCCTATATCATGTTTTTTTTTGTGTCTGATAAAATTCAACAATTCTGTAAATTTAATCTGGTAATGCTAGGAGCGTAACATGAACAAAATTTGATGGAGCTGTAGCTATTTATTAACACTCAGGGCAAAAGCACAGGACACAACCTCTTCTACATCCATGGTCTGTGGTCTGTCGGACTCCATTTTGGATCCTTGCCATGAAAAAGTTTTAGATTGCTCTCAAAATCTGTGTGCTGGATTTTGTTGTTCCACTTCCATTTATGTCCATCACTCACTTTATGCTCCTCTGGGAAGTTTAATAAATAAATTAGTGAGTAAGTAAAAAGTTATAATGCCTAATTACAATAAGTTTATTGTTCAACATGACATTTCGGTAGAGACATTAAAATGATGTCAAAAGAGTAGAAATAATTTAGTTTTACTTTTGTGCAGCGGATGTTTTACTGGCGTCTTTATGGTAGTCAACTCGATTACAACTCAAAATGGTGGAGCTCTGTTGTTTGGCACTGGCAATGGAGCGTATCTTTGACTTTCTCTACTTGCGTTCTTTGCTCCAGAAACTTGTGGAACTGGATTGAAAATACCTTAAAAAAACTACATGATGTATTATTGAGCAGATTGATTGCAGCCTTGGTGTTGATTGTTTATTGATGATTCACAATAGACACATAAATAAATGCATCCAAATTATTGCACCACTGTGCTCAGTTGCTCTTCTCTGGCAGGTACTTCATCACAGCAACGTCTCTGCAGACACTCAGCTTGCAGATAAAATAACAGTGGTGACATTTGCAGTCAACCCCCCCTGAAGGTTGTACACCACCATGTGCGAACATCCCCAGGTGTCAGGATGAATCGTGACTCTGTTATCGTCGCAGCCTGTCCCTGATCTGGCAACCCAGGGAGCAACAAAGCAAATTGGCTGATAGGGGAGCAGGCTGTCGGGAGACAAGGCCACAGTAAAGGTTACTCCGTTGTGTTGTGATGCCTCAGAGGATCTTATTTTGCCTTAGAAATAGAAAGCTTGGAGGCACAAGGTGGCAACAGTATCCTCTGCTGCTGCACTGAACAGTTAGTCTTTTTTCCACCTTTCGTGCTTCTTTGGATCTTTGAAGTCCGAAGAAGAGAAGCAGGAGGGAAGAGGTTTTCTGTGTGCATTAGCGTTTTGCATTGTACTGGGTACACCTAGCTTAAACTAAGACAGTCTAAGACGCAATATTCCAAAAATATTGATTAGTAATTCTCAACAAGGTTTGGATTCAAAACACAAATTAAATTTTCTATTTAATGCCCAATTTGAAAAATGTATTTTGCCACCTATAGTACAGTCCTGACTGAGCGTGAGACATCTACACAAAGTTATCACTAAATAATGAACAAATACTGATTTGAATTTAAATGTGGCTCTGTCTTTAAGGGGAATGCCTATTTTTCCCTGTAATTAGTACCAAAATATATAGTTATTTCCTGAAACATTCCTGGGAAATAAGGAAATTGTGGATGTATAAAATGAAGCGCCAACTAAGAGAACATTTTGAAAGAGGCCGTTCTGGATACTGAGTACTTGTACTTATCATACTGTAGGTACATTTAGCTGATAATACTTTAATAAAATTTTGAATGTAGCATTCTTTACTTGTAATTGAGTAGTTTTACTTCATTGTCTATCTTGGAGTAAACCATCCTCTTTACATTAAACATATGTAGACCTTTTGCACACTTCCCTTTTCATATTTTTTAGCCCCAGCCTCTTACAGTAATTTATTAATGCTACCTTATTGTGGGTAATATTATGTTTAAAGATGAAATCACAGTTTTGCATGTTATTGTGATATTTTATCCTTTAGTCCTGTAGAATCCATTTTGTTTTTATGCAGATGAAACAAGTGATTTTGTTAGTTTTGCACAGTTTCCCCCCGTTTCCAGTCTTAACTTTAACTTAAGCTAACCCTCTCCCTGCTGTATCTTCATATTTAATGGATAGATATGAAAGTGGTTACAACCTTCTTATCTAATTTTCAGCAAGAAAGTAAAACAGCACATTTCCCCATTGACTATTATTATGCCCAGCGCGTAGAAGGGAGAAAGAAGGGAGATTGACACAGTAACAGTTTAAATAAGCAAGTGAATTTATTAAAGATAATTTAATTGAAGCACAGTGAAGTCAATGAGGGTTTAAAGTCAGTAGTCAGTAGTGAGATGTGGGTAATGGGTGCTGTGAAACTATAGTGCTAACCTAAAATATACTGAATATAAGCCAACCAAAAACACAAAGTGGAAGCCTGCAAGGGAGGGGAGGGGCCAGGTAATCAGGGGGACTGAAAGAGGCAAACAGGCAGGTCAAGACAGAGTCACATTATTATTATATACTATTATAGGAGAAAAAAACTACTATGCTTCCAGTCCTCTCTCAAACTCTGTGGCCATATTGCTGTGCTTTAGTTGTCTTAGCATCCCTGGTGACATCTGCAGGAGGGCAGCCTCTTTTCACCTGATCAAATCCTGAGAGCCTTCACACAGGAGCAGCCAGCGTTATAACCCTGTTCTGCTCAGTGGCACAATGGTGTTTTTTCTCAGGAGGCTTCTAAAGTGTATTTTAGGAGCAGACATAGACTGTTGAACGTGACTTGGCCACCAACAGCTGCAGCGCCTTTCCTTTTCTTTTTCTGATGTTGAGAGTGACTGTGGAGCTGACGCCACTGCACTTAATGCCTTTGATGAAAAATTCATTCAAGATGATTTTTATATGGAACAGAGATTGGGCTGAAAGTGAAGGAATGAAGTTGGAGCTTCACTCAATAGTCTTGCTATATTCAGACTTGTCATGTTCAGTGACTTATTTAGTAGATGAATACAGGATCATTTCATGGTGGAAGATATTTGAAATAACATTCATATACTATGTATTCGCTCATCGTCAACCGCTTATTTGGGGTCGGGTCGCGGGGGTCATTTGCCATATATATTTGAATTAAAATGAATTGACTCCCACACTACCTCACACACTCTCTCTCTCTCTCTCCTCCTGGTGTCCAGGCGGTGTTGGAGAGCACGTGGCCCTCCAGCACCAGAGGAGGATACTTCCTGTGGATGAAGCTGAGGAATGTCGTTCTGGGCGTGGCGCAGTTCAAACGGGCGCTACGACAACACGCTCCGCTCACCCAGAGTCCTCTGTCAGGTAACCGTGATCAGTAACACTCTGCATGTCTGAGAAAAGGAACGCTGTTATCTCACTAAACTGTTTTTGGACAGACCTGCAATGATCCAGCAAACTTCACAAATTTCCAAACCTGAGGTTTTTATGTTTGCATTATTTAATGTGTGTGGTCCTAAGCCGAGTTAAAGAGAAACTTTACACCTTGCTTTAGCTTTAACATACCCCAGTAAAACAAACCTAGAGCAACAATGAACACTACAGACTGGGATCAGACTCAGTTAATCTTACAATAGAAAAGGGGCTGTATGCATAATTTACCTACTCAAAGAATTTTAAAGGGTAACTTCAGTAGTTTATAACCTAGACCTTATTTTCCCATGTTTTTGTGTCGCAGTTTTAGAAATTGGTCCAGTATTGAGGGAGAGCGCTGCAGACAGCATCTGCTAAATGGGTTGTAATGTAATCGCTCAGGGCAAATCCTGACATTCCTGTCATTTACATCCACTAAAAGTGCTTGTTTTTGCATCTGACTGGCTCAGATTGTAATTATAATTGTCTGATAACATTATGGAACACGTCTGACAACATTTTGCTTGATCTGCTCTGTTTGTTATTGCGTCCACTCAAGGAGAACGCTTGTTGTGAAATATCAAACAGTCTCACGGCGGTTCGTGAAATAGTCACAAAATTGAATCTTTTGGTTCATTTCCCTTTTTCTTCATCACTCTCAACACGACTTTCTACAATGTATTTTTCGTGCATTTTCCTACAACACGTGACGTATGTGTCAGTTTCTGCTCCTGTGATTTCAAAATAAAACTACTTAGTTAGCTAAGCTTTTGGAAAAGGTTGCAGTTTGCGTAGAATAACATCGGGAGTGGCATAACTTTGGTATGGATATCACATGATAAAAAACATCTGAACGTCTCCTGGGTGAAGGTCCATCCATCCACCCCAACCTCCTGCCTACCATCTTTCTATACTTCCTGGTTAACAATTATGTGAACTGCATGAGAATTAGTTTCATGCTGACCATCACAGAAAAGGGGAATTTGTGTCCACGAGTCAATGCATTAAATTTCGTGGCTATTTCACGAACTGATGTGCGACTGGGCTGAAATATTAGTATACTCTGGCTCAAATAAATGTGCAGCCATTGAATTCAAAGACCCCAGCCACAGTGTTGAAATCATCTGAATATTCAGCCATGACATTTAAAAGAACGCTAAGCTACACTTTCTGTACTCCAACACAACAAACTCTTACAACACTGGCACACACTCTCCAACTCTCACTCATGTTTTCACCTTTGTCTTCCAGAAACAACTCCCTGTTGTCAGACACTTATAATAACAATCTGTCTGTCAGTGGCAAAAACAAGCACTTTTAATGGATGTATCTTGGCAGTGAGAAATTGCCCAACTGGATTACATTGCATTCCAGACCTATTTCAAAAGTTGTTGTCCCCATTAGTCACTTAGACACACAAAAAAATGGAAAAACAGGGCTGAAAAATACAGAAGTTACCCTTTAAGTTAGGATTTTACTTCAATGCACTGATATACCGGTATTTGGTTTGTTAAAGTTCATACTGCCTGTCTACATGTGAACAAGGGTACAAACAAATCTCAGTGCATGTTAGTTTAAGGTAAACCTGAAGGACCTTCTCTGGTGTACCTGTCAGTTAAAAACCTAAAACATAGCTGAATATATTGCTCCAGGTCGAGGATTGTTCTCAGTTTATTTAGTTTTTACGGTCAAACATACAGCCCGCTTCAATGCCAACAGTTGTCAATATTGACCTCATCACTTACAATTTGGATTTCTTTGTTGTAGCTGAGACAGGTTTGCACTCAGGACAATGACTAATAAACTTATTCAAGTGTATTTAATATATATTGTATATGTAGACAGTCTTGAGTTTTGCGTTAATGGTGTAGGGAAAAAATAACACAACTGAGTAAAGTCCTTATCCAAGAAGAAGAAAAAATGTTGCTTGCATGATAAATAATTCAGTTAGCCTGGTGACTAATAAGTAATCATTCAATATAATCTAAATACATGATGATCAAATACCTGAGGAACAAACTAAAGGCTAATATAATAAACAATACAAGATCCTGCTGCATGAAGATCTTAAACACATCATAAGCTCAGAAAATCTAATCTACCCATCCAGCATGTCTAAAATTAGATTTTATCAGTTGTGATAAATGACCAGCAGAGTTGAAAAGGTGACACTATTAAACACAACTATCTCAACATATGTGATTTAACTCCCCTGCATGCAAGTGTTCACCTGCACTCCTGGTGCATGCTAATCCCAGTCCCTGCTAATCCTTGCTTTTTAAAGGTTCTCCTGGCCACCCTCTCTTTCCACTCCAGTCCCACACACCATACATATGTAATATGTTTTCACAGTGACACAAGAGGTGAAAACAACTGGCCAACTCTTCATTTTACTTGTCTCGTTATTTTCTGTTAATTTCCCCGGAGGTTCCTGGAAATAATGATGTAATTTGTGTTTTATTGTAGAGAAAACAGAGGCAATGTATCTGCAAGTTATTTTTAATTTGTTCTCAGGGACACCTTGATCAACATCACTGTAAACGTGCCAGTGTCGTCAATATGCTAATTTTCAACCGTTGTTCCTCGGCCTGATGTTAAAATTGGCCATTAAATTGAAGTTATTTGAGTTAAGTTGTGTTGAGTTGTGAGATGGATTTCCTTGAAAGAACTGCTAAAATCTTAACTTACAAAAATAAAAAAATCAAGTACATATTAATTTAGTATTGAAACTTAATTCTCCATATATGTTGAATGATGTACTGTATATGCTTTCTTTTTACACAAGTTTCACATTTGTGCATGATCACCTCACCCACTGTGCACTAAAAGACTCTAGTTCATGCTCAGTTAATTGGAATTAATTCACTGGAAGTGTAACAATTGTCCTTATTTTCCCTGTAATTAGTACCAATTTAAATTTAAGCGATTCGAAGTACTGTATTTACAAACATCAGTTACTTTCTAGTAAATAAAAGGCCCCAATCCTCTGAGACCCATAATACAGAACATCAGAACTCCACACAGAACCTGCAACCCTCTCGCTGCGAAGCAACAGTGCTAACCACTGCACCACCGTGCCGCCATAAATAATTAAATAATTAATTTTTTAAGATAAATTGTGACAGTTGCACAGATTTTGTGCTAAATTACCCATTTTTTACAACTCAAAAATCCCTCCAAAATACCATAGTAATACACCAAGGCCTTGAGGGATTATCATAAAGTGGGCATGTCTGTAAAAGGGAGACTCGTGGGTACCTATAGAACCCATTTCCGTTCACATATCTTGAGATCGGAGCGCAGGTTAAAAATTACCATGACAGTTTTTCCTCACCAGAATTTAGCCTTAATATGGAGATTTATTTCACCTTCTTTTCAACAAGCTAGTGTGACATGGTTGGTACCAATGGCTTCCTTATATTTTCAAGTTCAGACTCATTGGGTCAACATTTAAGATTAAAAAGGTATTGAAAACAATAAATCAGTTGTGGAGCAGAAATGGCGCCTGGCTTCCTTTTAACGCCTTGTTGTCTTTGGGCAGATGGCAGCGACCTGGACGCTGTGAGTCACGGCAGCCTGGATAGCTCTGCCGACACTAACCTGGCCGAGCAGACCCCGTACGCCACTGACTCCGCCAAAGTAGACCCCACTGACGATAAATCTAGCACAGGTACACTCAACATGGCTGCTGCTTGACTCAGTCTTTCACAGGCAGCCATCTTGTTCTACATTTTCTCTGTCAATGACTTTTTTTTTTTTAATCCTCCTTCCTTCATTTGTCCCACTCACCGAACGGCCTCTTCCTCATTTTCCCTCTTCCTCTTAAACCTCCTTCCCTCTGCTGCCTGTCATTTCCACCTTCCTTTCGTCCCCGTTGTCCATCCATGTCTCTCCCTGGTTTTGCGGCTGTGGTTTCTGCTGTGCTCTGTCCCTAACCCTGCCCTTCACTCTGGCCCTGCCTGTGTTGCCCTTGCATGCAGTCGGCCGTTGGGGCGGCAGCGTGGGCGCCAGGGCCCCGGTGGCCCACTCACACTGGGGGGGCTCTGAGCTCAGAGAAGCCACCCTCCACCCAGGTAAACCTCTCTGTCAGTCTGCATGTCTGGTTACATTTATCGGTCTCATCTTACCTGAGCTGCAACGATTTTTATTTTATTTTCTGTCTATTTCAACCCTTTCATCGTTTTCTTTTCTGTCTGTGATCTCGCCTCCTCTCTCTGTCCTCCATCTCTCTATCTGGCACATCACAGTCTGCTGCTCATCTCTCTATTCGCTCACTCCTCGCTTCACCACAGAGTGATGTGTCATTGTCAATTATGGCGAGTAATTACCCAGAGGCACATTCTTTTTGATTAGGGAAATAGTTTTTAATCATTGAGACGCTACCTCGACCGGAGCTTTGTGTGCAGAAAGACTTGAGAGGGAACCCAGCACACAGCACAGCAGGAGGGATGATCATTGATTATTACAGTCCTGAAATGAGTTTTTTCTCTTGCCATCAGCTGCAATCCGCTCCATACTGTATTTCAGCCAAGCTGTACAGCCTCATGCTTTATTTAGAGATGAAGTTTCATGGGAAAGATGAAAGAGCAGAGCGAATCATCCGACAGCTGGTTGCCTAGAGATCCGGGGAAGTTTTACAGACAGATGGAAGAGTCAGCCTGGAGTGACGGCAGGGCTTCTTTTCCCCCTAATGTCAAACCCTAACAGTTAATTCATTAGCAGCTGTGAAAGTGCAGTTAGGTTCTGTACAGTAACTGCTGATCTCTGCGTGCCCCGAGGAGGATTCTTCTTATCCACCACAGCTTTTAGCTGCTTATTTTCTCCCCCCTCTCTGCAAAAGTGATGTGCCTCCCAGAACTGTAGAGATGAAAGGGAAAAAACGCCCCACTAGTTGTTTTTTCTTATGTGTGTTTCATTTCCTACCTCCTTGTAAAAACACAATAGGTTCACATTTTTGTATTAAAAAGCTTTTTCTCAGTCGTTTTCAGTAGATACTGTGAAAAGGACAATGATTAATCAATCAGTTGTCATCTATTAAATTATTGGGCAACCATTTTGATAATTGATTAATCGATTTGAAGCAATTTTGTAAAAAAAATTCAAAATTCTCTGATTCCAGCGTCTTAAATATGATTATTACACGGCTTTGTTGAATAGTCAATTCTGATTGGTCAGTCTGTGGTCTGTTATATTAGTGCCTTCAAATGAAACTCATAAGCTCATATTTACAACATGGGAAGTCCTGTACACGATATGCTATATATTATAGAATTATGAAGAAAAACAATATGCAACTACAATTACAATATATTAACTTATATTAACTTATAATGCACTGAAAAATTAACTTCCATAGCCTCAGCCATTTTTGACAGCGTCAACAAACACGTCACAAGTCACTAAATATTATATTCCACTCCTCTATTACAGTAAACTGATTATCTTTGAGTTGTGGACAAAACAAGACATTTTCTGACATTTTATAGACCAAACAACTGATTATCGAGAAAATAATAAACAGATTGCTTGACAATGAAATAATATATAATCATTAGTTGCCGCCCTAGTGATGATGAAGTGTAGCGGTCTTGAAAAATGTGTTCCTCTGCATAGATTTTTCATGCGTTGTGTTGCATATTTCTGTGATCTTGTGGTTTAATATCAAGAGACTTCAGTGCCTGCTGGGCCCCACTCATCTAATTTCATTCTCTCTGTTCTCTCTTTTTTTCAAGGGGATCAATCAGATTTGGGTTACAATTCGCTGTCCAAAGAGGAAGTTCGGAGAGGAGACCCCAGCGCTCCGGACTCCGCCCCTGACAAAGATGACAAGAAGGAGAGCGACTGTAGCTCCTGTCAGTAGTCTGTCTGATCTGATAGCACCTGATATTTCTGTCTACTGTACTTTCTAAAAAAGGATAAGTTGGCAGCCTGGTAGCCACATGGGGTTTCCCCTTCTTCTGCCTTGATTTCTCTCCTCCAGAGAGTCAGTCTTTTGGTCTCTTAACATCAAAGCATTTTAGTCTTGTGATTTTATTTTTGAAGAACAGTGTCGTGTTTCAAGCTGTGTGTATAGTAAAAAAAAAAAGACTGATTTTAAATTGTAATTTCTGTTTGCAGTGTCAGAGACGGAGAGCGCCAAGGGAAGTAAGGACTGCCTCCCTCAGCTGGACATGGAGGTCCATTCGTCCTTCAAACCCCGTGGCATTGTGCGCAGCAGCTGTCCATATGACGATTCATCTTGCAAACCCAAGAGCTCTGCCAGCGCTGGTGAGGAAGGATGCTGTACACTGAGATTTGTTTCTCCACTTTGATTTCTAATTTCAAAGTTTTATTTTAATGTTCCTCTTCCTCAGAAGTCTTCTAAATCAGTTAAAGCCATCGGTTTTCATTATTTCAATACCCATGAGCCTCAGCTGCTGTTGCTATGGAGAAGAAGCCAGTGGAGAGAATCAGATCTGCAGCATGTTAAAAACACTTTTCATATCTGAAAGTGATATGATTTTAACTGTTGAATTTATTATCTTATCACCACAAAGTGAAATTTTAGGCTTGTCGTTAGCGGCCCAGAAACAGAATTTTAAAGGTGCAGTGTGTGGAATTAAGGCTGCATTCACATCAGATCAGGCGTTTCAGCGATTCACCACAGGGTTGTTTGGTGTCATCATGGATCTTGGTCACTTTAATGGCCCACTGACTGGGACGATTAACATCTTTTGATCCCTCATGGCTGAGTTGTACAGCTTTGGATCGCATCAGGTTGCATTTCTCCAAAAGTTGGTTCTGTTTTCTACATTTCCATTGCACGCCACTGTGTTTTTTTGGCACCTCCTATGGCAGCCACAGCCCAAATACCCTATCCCTTTTCAAAATGAATGGGAGGACATTGTGAATGCAGCCTTATCGGCATTTAGTGGTGAAGTTGCAACCGACTGAAAACCCCTCTGCTCGCTCCTTCCTGGCCCTAAAAACATCACAGGCTTTCTTGTAGAGGAAGTGTTTGGTTTGTCTGTTCTGGGCTACTGTAGAAACATGGCAGAACAACATAGCAGACTCCATGAAGAGGACCCACTGCCTATGTTGATATGAAGGGCTCATATGAAGCTCATGAAAACATAGCAATTCTTAATTTCAGGTGATAAACATTAATGAAATGTTGAAATATGAGTATTGTATTGCATTTATGCCAACAGATCCTCCTAAATGCAAACGCACTGGTCCATTAAGTTCAGTGATTGGTTGTTTCTTACTAAAAATGCTCCTTTGCTGTGGTTAATGTAAATAAACAGGCTAACATTAACCATGTTTCCATTCACATATTTTAATGTGAATTTTGAAGTATTGCATTAGAAAAGCTGGATGGAAATGTCAAAATAATATAAAACTTCCTCAATTGCAAAAAAGGTTTTGTTTGTTTGTGCTGTCAGCGTCATCTTCATCTCCAGACAGCATGAATCCTGGTCTATACCAGCTGACATGAAAGAACTATTAATATGTTTAAATAATTAAAGACTTCTCTTACTTTTTCAATCGTAGATGGTTTGGTGGCCAATCTGACTTGTTTTGTTTTTGGTTCACAACCTCTTCTTCCTCTACTCTGTTTCTGGTGGAATACAGCCATGTTAGCCTATAGCGCCAACTTCTGACCAAACTATGCTGTACCCGAGTTTATTGGCTCCAAACCAGCTGATGTGCAGCTCATTCAAATTTCTTTTCTTGCGACATGTCACAAAATTTGCTTAAAAGTTGCTTGACAATTGAATGGAAATGCTGCTATTGTCTCTGCAGAAAATTAATGTGACTTTTACTTTTACTCACTCATGTCACTTCTTCCCTCTCGCTCTCTCAGGCCACGTTGCAGGTCTCCTCTTCACTTCCTCCCTGGATGAGATCGGTGAGGTCCACACCAACAGTTTGCTCAGGAGACATAAGAGTGCTTTGGAGGACGTGGTGGGCAGTGCCAGCAGTGGCTCGGCTCTCGACTGGCAGGGCGTGAGGGGCCGTCGGCTGAGCGGCGACACGGTGGGGAGCAGTGGCAGTGGCACCACTGTCCTCGGCCTTGGTATGAGCCAGGGTGAAACTGACCCAGACAAGATTGCGGGACATCTGGGTGCAGATGTCAAAATTCTCTCCAGTGCCAACTTCACCAAGAGTAAGAGGCCTCGTTCACTGGCTCTGGGTGGGTTAGAGGTGGTGGCTGCTGGTAGAAGTCATGATCACAGGGAGGAGGAAGAGGAGACGGAGGGACAGGACTCCAGTGATGAGGACAGAAGTAATACAGAGGCCATTTTTGATTTGGAGGATCTGGATTTAGACAAGCCTGCCACACGGGCTGCCGTCAGCTCCCACAACTCCAACAAATCTCATAAGAAACCTGTGGAACGCAGTGTCAGCTATGGTGGCATGAAATCTGTGACATCCAGAGGAACTGTGAAGCGCACTGACATACAAACGGGCTATGACCCTCTATCCCTGCTGGCAGCAGAGTCGCAGACCGAGCAGCAGAATGAGGATCAGTACCCAGAGGGGGACGAGGCCAGTATGCCGAGCGCCCGTAGGCACCTGGCCAGAGAGATCGAGCTGTATATGAACCACATGGGCAGCCCGCTGAGCAGCCGTACACCCAGTCTGGACCTGCAGGATCCAGCCAGCCCACTCCTCCTCCACCCACCCTCACTCTCTGCCCACCGCAGAGCCAGCCTGCCCCACAGTTCCCCCCTTAGGACTGCTGGAGTGCCGCGCTCCCGCACCTTCCACCCGCCATCGCCCCCCCACCCCATCTCACGTCAGCGTCTATTGTCATCGCCTTCCTGTCGCAGCTCTAGTACCACCCCCAGCGCCAGCCCTCGGCCTAGCCCCTACAGGGAGAGGGCAGACCGGATGAGCCTGGCGTCACCTTCGCCCTCCTCTTCCTCTTTCGCACTGGACACTCTGCTCACACCAACACTTGATGTATTCAAGACCAGTGTGGTGTCTGCTGGGAAGGGCGTGGCAGAGAAGGCAAGCCGCTGGTATACCCGCCTTTCCACGTACACCACACCTACCAAGGTACAGAGGCTTATTGTCAAAATGAACTTATTGTTGTGTGGTATTGCAGCTGGTAATGCATCCAACACATGTAGGTTTTTAGTAATCTATTTAGTATATCATACAGAAAATGAATGGGAACGAATGGCTGCTTGGATTAAGAAACATGTAGATCACAGGGTTTCTCAACCTATTCTGGCCGATTAACCTATCCTTGGTCTCCAGCATTCTCAAGATCACTTTGGTCAAATTGGTATTTGGGTCTGACAGATGAATCTTGTTGTTATGTCAGAGCTCCAAATAGGTTATATAGAAATAATGACCTAAATTTGAAGAAGAAGAAGAAGAAGAAGAAGAAGAAGATATTCCTTTATTCGTCCCACTAGGGGAAATTCAATTTTTACACTCTGTTGTTTTTACTTATACACGGTACATGCAGACCCGAGACACACACATGCACAAACAGGACCCATATACATGCATCAAATGGAGAGATGTCAGAGTGAGGGGGCTGCTCCTGACAAGCGCCCCGAGCAGTTGGGGGTTTGGTGCCTTGCTCAGGGGCACCTCGGCAAAAAGTATCAGTCACATCTCAGTCTATTAGCAATGCAATGCAAACATGATTTTTAGTAAATGGTTAAAACCTTCATTTACACTGGAAGGATTGTACTTTAGCACTTTGTGTTCCTGTGTCATTCAGTATGAAGCAGTAGTCCAAGACAAGCTTAAAGTGGAAGTGCTGCTGCCACCTGGTGGCTTTCCGAGTGTCCGGGACTCTTTCCTGTCTAAAAGCCTACATTGGCCAACTATATTGGTCAAATCTGTTCTCTGGGTGTTACTGCTTTCAAAATCCATCCAACAATAACACAAATCTCTACTAGTATCACACAGACAGGATTTTCATCATTTTCCTGCAACGCACCGCACAAAATGTACTGTTACCAGCTTTTTACTGCGCTACAGGTAGCTTCTGTTACCGTAATCAGCAGAGCAGTTTGCAGGTTTCCTTTCTAGTGTTTGTGTATAATATTTATAAATCTGAAGGATTTGTATGACTAAGGTCACTAGGAAGATGCATGCACAAAATATTGTATCTGTGCCCCTTAAAATATCTAAATATTTCCTCATGTGAGCAGTCTTAGTAAATGTCCGCAGGATCTGTCCTTTCAACACTTCCCATTCATTGTCTGTGTCAGCAGCTATGCAATGCATTCTGGTAGTGTGACGGCGCAATTCGAGAGACGGGGCATCATGCTGGCCATGCTTAAAATAAAGACAGATTTAGCAACTGCATGGCTTATTTCTCGTTTAAAATGTTTTCAGAAACACCTCTCAGTGAACTTGTTTTGTAATATAAGAGAAAAAAAGTTTCCCAACGAGCTGCCATGTTGGTTCTGGTTTGAAAGCTGGGAGCAGCAGGCCACGAGGGGAAGCATTCCTCCAATCAGGTGACTTGTGTCTAGTGGCAGCTCATCAAGCGTCTAATGGTGGGAAGTGGGGTGATCCGTCACATCCAAAAAAACATGTGGACATGCACTATTTGTCTGTGCTGAACTTGATCTGCTGTTTCTGTGAGTAGCTTTGAGATTAGACACCTGTGCTGTCCATGATGACATTAACCCGTCCAGCTCTGCTCTGTTCATCCAGGATGGTCACAGTGACCGTCTGAGTGTGTCCTCCCTCGGCGCTGGAGATCCAGACTGCTCTTCCCTGCTGGATGAGGAGGACTGTGGGGGGTCAGAGGGCCCTGTGATCTCTCCGCAGAGAAACGGCCCCACGGGGCCCCGCAGGAGCCCCAGACGCAGCCCCCTCCGCAGCAAACTGGACAGCCCCTCTGCAGCCTCCAGCCTCGGAAGACCCACGTCTCTGATCCCTGGTAACAGCAAGCCTCTGTCTTTCTTCACTGATACAAAATACTGTATTAATCTCTCAAAGGGGAAACTGAGTGTCACCATACATACTGGACAGACTACAGGTGAGACAATAGGAGAAGACATACACATCTCAGGCAATACAAATGAAGAGGATGCATGGCACTCTAATATACAGTATGTATATGTAAACATCAATGTGGCTGTTGTGAATGTTCTGATACCAGTTTTTCCTTTTCCTTTCCAATACCTGAACTTGCCATATCGGCCGATACCGAGTACCGGTCCGATGCCAGCACAATAAAAAAATAGATGTAAATATTACTATCTTTGTTGGATGGCCTGGCTCAATTTAAAGCATGCAGATAAAAAATTAAATGCGTGCACAGAATAAATGCAATAGAACTTTGTTTTTTTTATTTAATTTGTCTGTTACTAAGAACATAATAGTGTTGAAATTGGCAATACTGAAACTTTGCTGAAATCTAGAGTTTGGTCATTTGAATGTCCTCACTCTCGATTCAGTATTCATTCATCACTGTCATATTTTCATGTGCTTAATTGCACACAATGACACATAAAAACAGAACATGTCAAGTTCAGTACTGTACAAAACATTTATTCAAAAAGCAAAACACAGAAAATTCATTTTCTATTTTCCGCAAACAATATACAGTAGACCCGTCGCCAAGAGAGGAGGGGTAGAGAATGCCGGTCGTGTCGTCACAAATTACTGTTATTTGTCTCAATAATGTGTCGAGATTTTTGCTGTTGTTGATGTGTTGACTCGTCACATCGTCACATGTTCTGATCATCCGTCACACTCCTGCAGGATGTGTCCTCTCGCCTCCTGGGTTCCCTCTGCCAGACAAGTCGGACCTCGGCTCTTCATGCTACACCAGCAACACCAGCATCTTCAACAACTACGCCATGGAGGTAAATCTACTCCACTTAGGTGGAAAGTAGTACACCCATCAGTTGGGCCACAATAGTTACATATTAGATGCAAAAGTCAGGAGATGCTTTTATGTACAAATTAAATTATAACAAATATCTTATTTATGAAACTAATGCTAAGAAGCCTTGAATAGAAAGCTTGGATTGAAGTGTGTTTTTGTGTATCTACTTTGGCATTTTCTTGAAGATACAGAGGCATGAAATACGCTGTGAATTATGTTTTTGTATTTGTGCTGCGCTCTCAGCAGACAAAGAGAGCATTTTGCAATTAAGAGTTTTCTCTGCAGTTCTTTGTCACTTTGTGGGTGCTGGCCGAGTATGTCAGCAGGAATGAAATCTTTGATGGTATTTCACTCTGAACGTTATTTATGATCATAAATATTCTCCCTCAGCAGAATATTTCATTACATACAGGTACTGTGTATTTGGCTACAACTCACAGCAGAATGAACCTGAAGTCGAAGCAGCACACTGCATCTTGGTGGTACAATACTGCGTTTAGTTCAAGTGGCAGTCCTTATGATTTCAGATGATTTAGAATCTGTATTTGAAAGAAAACAATTGTGTGATAGTCTGGTGACCTATCCAGGGTGAACCCTGCCTTCACCCAATGTCAGCTGGGATCTGCTCCAACCCCTCGGCGACCCTGAATAGGATAAGCAGTGACAGATATTGGATGGATGGATGGATGGATGAAAACAATTGAGTTGTGCTCAGAGTTTAGCAGTCTGGAGTATTTTGGTTGATATGTGAGCTTCAAGGTTTCAGAATTGTGTGCGGAGTTAAATTTTTTGTCTGCATACAATAGAGGAGGCTGTTATACAGCATTTCTTTCCAGGATTGTCACCACAGACAACCACTTCATTATACTGCAAATATATAACAATTAACAAATAATAACAAAAATATAACAATACTTTTGTCAGTGGGCCATATGCTCAATCAAGTAAAAACACGTAGAACAGCTTTCAAAAGGTTATAGCAATTAAATAAAGCTTAATGCGACAGGGTAGTACTTATTACTTATGGTGGTCGGCACACGCCCAGTTTGGAGAAACAGATAGATGTACCAGCACGAGAGCAAAGCACTGCTGTGTACTGCTGTGGACGGGGGCAGCAGCAAAACAGATTTTACCCACGTAAAAAAAAGGCTTACCTAAAAGAGTCAGTATCAGTTAAATGTACACTACTTAGAATATTTCCCTGCTTTACTTTGCTGTCAGACAGCTGTTTCTGATGGGGCAGTAAAGCCCCTTATCTACGCTCTCTTCAAAGCCACCAGACTCCTCTGACAAAAACAGTAATTTTACCTCACAGAACAGGGGAGTTGCTGGTCTACCGCTGCCTCGATTGGTTTGTTTGTTTGTGTTATTGTGTGACTTAGGATTCAGCAAAGACACACAGTAACACAAACCCACAGAGGCAGCGGTAGATCATCAACTCTTGTATTCTGCGAGGTAAAATTTCTGTTACTGTCAAAGGAGTCTGGTGGCTTTTGAGAGCATTGATGGGTATAACAGCTTCAGTTCTCCATCAGAAAGGGCTGTCTGACGGCAAGGTAAAGGAGTGAAAATATTCTAAATATAGAAGAAGAAGAAGAAGAAGATCAACCTTTATTAGTCCCACTAGGGGAAATTCAATTTACACTCTGTTGTTAACACACACATGCACATACAGGACCCATATACATGCAACAATGGAGAGATGTCAGAGTGAGGGGGCTGCTCCTGACAAGCGCCCCGAGCAGTTGGGGGTTTGGTGCCTTGCTCAGGGGCACCTCGGCAGTGCCCAAGAGGTAAACTGGCACCTCTCCAGCTACCAGTTCACACTCAGTTCTTGGTCCATGTCCCAAGCCAACTCCCTACAGACTGAGCTACTGCTGCCCCCAGAAAAGGTACATCCTTTGAGCCGGAGTTGAACCAGCGACCTAAGGATAACTGTTGCTGTCAACCTACAGTCCTCCGCTCTACCAACTGAGCTATCAAAGGAGAGACGCTAGTGTACACTAATATCGATTTTTCTTGTTGGGCTGTTTTTTTTTTTGTTAAATATACCGTATATATACCCCGGACGACACTTCACACTGATACCTTGGCCCAGGCGTCCACGATCAATTGGCAGATAGTGGAGTAACTCGCCCGGCGTTGCCTCCCTGTCTTGGTGAATGTGTGTTTAGCTTCTATCATCCAACCCTCCCACGCAGCTCACAATTTAACTTTGAACAACCTGTTGACACCAATATCTAGCAGTTGGACTTCTGTAGTTAATCCACCCGGAATGACGGCAAGCTCCGAATTAGTTTTCCTCACTCTGGTTTTGACAGTGTCGGTGAGATGGGCACGCATGGAGTCGCAGATCAATAGGGACCGAGAGTTGTGGAAAAAGCCATTCGGTCTCTTAACATAAATTTCTCTCAGCCACTCACTCATCTTCTCCTCGTCCATCCAGCCCTTTTAGTTAGCCTTGATGATGACGCCAGGCGGAAACGTTTCTTTTTACCACTTTGGGCTCCTTATACACACACGATAATGTTACGGTGCTTATATGTCGAAGCACAGTAACAGTAGTATTACTCCGCGGGGCGCCTGATTACTGTTTCCGTAATGCTCCGACAGTCCATCCAGCGGTGCAGCTTCAAAGCTTACCAAACTCGTAATAAAACATTTGGGCAAATTTTTGAGCGCCCTGTACCACATAAAATTGGTTTGAGGAGGTCAGTAAGCACAACCAGAATTCATATATAAGCCGCACCATATTATTAGGCGCACTGTCGATTTTTGAGAAAATTAAAGGATTTTAAGTGCGCCTTATAGTCCGGAAAATACGGTACATAAAATACATTTTGCCGCTGCCCCCGTCCACAAAAACATTTCAAAAATCTCAACTATCTTTTTAAGATAAAGGAAATCAAAATGACAGAAGGGGTTCATGTTGCATAATATAACTGAGAATTAGTGGTTCAGTTAGATGATATTCAAAATCCTTGGATCAGTTTTGGTCTATAAGCTCACCTGACTGTGTGTGTGTGTGTGTGTGTGTGTGTGTGTGTGTGTTTCCAGCTGCTGATCTCCAGCTGTTCTCGCTGTAAGACGTGCGACTGCCTCGTATATGACGAGGAGATCATGGCTGGCTGGACGGCAGACGACTCCAACCTGAACACTACCTGCCCCTTCTGTGGAAACCCCTTCCTGCCCTTCCTCAATGTGGAGATCAGGGACATGCGAGGACCCGGCAGGTAGGCGATGACACCACAGTACTGAACTGCTGTAAAAATATAACTGTGTGACAGGGTTATACATTTCCCTCTTCTTTTAGAGGGATTTTGTAATTATATTTAATCTATTTTTATGTATTTGTTGCTGTCTTAATCTTGATCAAGTACAGAATAATTCATTTTGATTGCATATTTCCAAATTATCTAACAGAAAATGTAGCATTTGGACTTTGCTGGATAGAGCCATTCTCCTCTTTGTATGCAGTTGTTTTATTTTTCTCCCCGTTAAAATTTTTTACCGATATTGGTTCGTTACAGTGACTTATTGATTACTCTTTAAAAGTCTTGGCCTGATTTTTCTTGAAGCCTTGTCTTCAAGTGTTTCTCTAACAACATAAGAAATTTATGACTAAAGAAGCAACAAAGTTAAAGCTCAGAGAAAAACATTCTTACTTATGAGTTTAAAGGTTCTCTATTCAATGTACAGAGCATTAATACAGTATATATAGTATAGCATAATAGTATAGCAGCAAACAACTATTTGTAAAGATATAGAGGAGTATTAAGAATGGAGTCTTTCTCCCTCTGTGTGTGCTGTAATCAGAGCTTCTCTGTGCTTTGTTGACATCGCTGGGCCGGCCACACATGCTTTTAGTGCGTGCTTTTGTTTACACTGTTTAGCGTAGTCAGCACTGTTAGTTGCGGCTCACTGTCGCCATGTTGACAGCCATTGACAAAAAATAGAAATGCTCCCAATCATGTATTTAATGCTGAAAAACTCATCTGATATTCTTCATCAGGAGTTTGTGGGTGTGGTTTGATCAGATTTGATTGACTGGAAACATAAACAACCCCACAACTGTAATTACATTTTGATTCACATGTTGCTAAACTCATGGAGGTACAGTTGCATGGTGGTACAGTTACACAGAGGTATACTTACATGGAAGTACAGTTATATGGTGGTACAGTTACACAGAGGTATACTTACATGGAAGTACAGTTACATGGAGGTGCAGTTACATGGTGGTACAGTTACATGGTGGTACAGTTACTTGGTGGTGCAGTCACATGGTGGTACAGTTACAAAGAGGTATACTTACATGGAGGTACAGTGACATGGAGGTACAGTTACAAAGAGGCATACTTACATGGAGGTACAGTTACATGGAGGTGCAGTTACATGGTGGTACAGTTACATGGTGGTACAGTTACTTGGTGGTGCAGTCACATGGTGGTACAGTTACAAAGAGGTATACTTACATGGAGGTACAGTTACATGGAGGTGCAGTTACAAAGAGGTACAGTTACATGGAGGTACAGTTACATGGAGGTGCAGTTACAAAGAGGTACAGTTACATGGAGGTGCAGTTACGTGGAGGTGCAGTTACATGGAGGTACAGTTACATGGAGGTGCAGTTACATGGAGGTACAGTTACATGGAGGTGCAGTTACGTGGAGGTGCAGTTACGTGGAGGTGCAGTAACGTGGAGGTGCAGTTACATGGCATGGAGATCTTTGGACAACTGGCGAACCGGTGAAAAGACCATGGACACAAACAGGAATCTCTGAGGTGATGTTAGTGTGTTCATGTTACTCCATGTACCTCATAGTAAAAAGTTGATTGAGAAAATAACAGGGTCTGTAAAAATGAGGCTTTGAATTAAGATTAGATCATAAGATCATTAAGATGTGTTTGACTCATAGTTCATCTCATAGACTGAATCACCTCGGCTCACAGATGCTAAACAACACATATGCAAATATAATTCCTCCCTGTTTTCTGCTCTCTGCAGGCTTTTCCTGAAGGGCAGCCCATCAGTGGACGAGGCGATGACCTCGTCGTACTCTGCCTCCACAGGTTTGGACACGGGGACATCTACCTTGTCCACCCCCTGCCCCGCAACAGGTGTCTTCCCTCCCTCCCCTGGGACTGCTGTCCAGGAGAGCTCAGGGAATGGAAGGTACTCACTGTCACTCAGATTTACACCACATTCTTCATTTCTTTACTGCTGATCATACAATTAATTACCAGCAACAACAACATGTGACTGAGTCATGACAAGTCATTCACAATTGTTGAGAGTGTGACCTGAGTGTTGTAAGCTGACCGTCCTCGCTGTGTCTTCACAGGACTCGATCGACCAGAGCTCAAGGTATCAACATCCCCTCTGAGCGCAAGCAGGGGTTGCTGGCCCCCGGAGCGCCCATGGCCCGCAGCGTCAGCGCCTTTGGTCCTCTGGACGAAGCATCCCAACACAACCGCTGTGTGCCGATGTCAGGCAGCCTGCCCAGCCGTCTCAATGAGACCACGGTATGTCTCTGCTCAAAAATCACTCATGTTACTTCAGTCATTCATTTGGCTGCAGATTTATCTCCTCTCGAGACTGGGTAGGTCTGACAGGTCAGGTAGAGGTACGTTACTGCTGCTGCTGGGAGTGATTGTCATCTTTGTGTCAGGCTTAGATCAGGTTTCATGATTTAACTTGACTTCACATTTTGACTCCTCTGTCCCCATTAAAAGGTGAGGTGGGAGTGAACTCAAGCACTGTCTCCTGGCTGTGCCTGCCTTTATTCACAGACTGGGATCTGGACAACCTACCAGACATTTTGTAAAGCATGGCAGTAGTAGTAGTAGCATTCACTTCCCTCCTACCACCCACTAACGGTAGGAATCTCTAGACTCGTCACTGTTCTATTCGGATCTGAGGGCTACGATGCAATTATTTAAAAAAAAATTAAATTTCCTCAGTGTGAGTACTTGCTACATTTAAAACATAGAGTACTTCTAATGATCTATAATTAATTAAAATAAACAGATGAATTAACTTCTGTTAACTTTTATTCAGACAATAGTATTAACAAATAGAAGGGATCCACTGGAAGGTTACATTTACAATGTAGCATTGTCAGGTAAATTTCCAGTTTTTTGGCATCAACTTTGTTGTTGTGACTTCCCTATCTAGGAATTTATATCCCCCCCCCCCCCCCCCCCCCCCCTTTTTTTTTTTTTTTTTTTTTTTTTTTTACTTTACTTATGGCAGTAAGACATCTCGGTTCTATCATTTTCGTCCAGGACCCACTAAGTATGGAGTGGCGACTCCACAACCCCGAGCCGGTGACGGTTCCCTACCTGAGCCCGCTGGTGCTGTGGAAGGAGCTGGAGAGTCTGCTGGAGAATGAGGGCGACCCGGTGATCACAGAGGCCGACATGGTGGACCATCATCCCATCATCTACTGGAACCTGGTCTGGTACTTCAGACGGCTGGACCTGCCCAGCAACCTGCCTGGTCTCATGCTCACCTCAGAGCACTGCAACAGAGACTCCCAGGTCAGACATCACAAACACAAACACAAACATACAGGACATAATGGTAATTCTAATAATCAAAATGGTCATTTTAATTCCATAGCATGTTTCTAAACAAAGTTATTAAGTGCTGTTAGCTGACATGTTTCACTGCCCTCTCTGGTGGAAAGTTTTAAGTCTGTTTCACTGACCGTACCACGCTTGACAGTGATGTTGACACACAAGTGCACTTCTACATCACTGCCACAAGGTGAGAAGTTAAATTGCTGGAGGTCTGCAAAAAAAGATCTTCAGCTGCTGGTAACGTTGCTCTTTAAAAACAGGTAAAAAAAACAATTTTTGTTCATATAAGGCTTAGGGATGGGACAGCTTATAAAATTCATGTTTCAGTTCATATCACAGTTTGGGGTCACAGTTTTTGGTTTGGTTTGGTACATTGACAGTACAGCAAGGATTTCAGTTTCCAATTTCAATTTGAACATGCTTCTCATTTATTTGTCAAAATAAAACAATAGCTATTTGTCTTCAGAACAGTAGTCTAACATCAGGAACAACACACTTCTTCATTGTCACATGTTATGGCTGGACTTCTTATCTAAAAGAAAAGTGCCACTGTGTTATTAAAACAGAATTAATGAGTCAAAAAACAAATTATAGCCTCAGGCCATCAACAGAAAGAGCAGCATCAGGTCAGCCAGCACTAGAGCTTTACTAAAACAACAGTAACATCTACTAGGCCTGCACCATATGAGGAAAATCTGCCATGTGCAATAACACTGCTCAATATTGCAATGATGATATGACTTGCGATAAATAAACAAATATTGAAGTGTGCATATTAGCTATACTTATGTCAACCTGGTTGTTTTTTAAATCAGAACCAGATCAGAATTGAATATTTAAATACAACTAGGACACATGTTGTTTCTAGAGCAGCAACAGTGATGTTTACAACAGCAAAGTCACCATAGAAACTCATTAATATCTGACTGGAAACAATCTGACATATCAATAAAATAAATCATATTCCTTAGTGAAGTTAATAAAGACTGAATAACACAGACATCAGTCAGTATCAGTCCTTCCTCCTGTCCTCTGTCCTCCTCCATCAGTCAGTATTAGTCCTTCCTCCTGTCCTCTGTCCTCCTCCATCAGTCAGTATCAGTCCTTCCTCCTGTCCTCTGTCCTCCTCCATCAGTCAGTATCAGTCCTTCCTCCTGTCCTCTGTCCTCCATCAGTCAGTATCAGTCCTTCCTCCTGTCATCTGTCCTCCATCAGTCAGTATCAGTCCTTCCTCCTGTCCTCTGTCCTCCTCCATCAGTCAGTATCAGTCCTTCCTCCTGTCCTCTGTCCTCCATCAGTCAGTATCAGTCCTTCCTCCTGTCCTCTGTCCTCCATCAGTCAGTATCAGTCCTTCCTCCTGTCCTCTGTCCTCCATCAGTCAGTATCAGTCCTTCCTCCTGTCCTCTGTCCTCCATCAGTCAGTATCAGTCCTTCCTCCTGTCCTCTGTCCTCCTCCATCAGTCAGTATCAGTCCTTCCTCCTGTCCTCTGTCCTCCTCCATCAGTCAGTATCAGTCATTCCTCCTGTCCTCTGTCCTCCTCCATCAGTCAGTATCAGTCCTTCCTCCTGTCCTCTGTCCTCCTCCATCAGTCAGTATCAGTCCTTCCTCCTGTCCTCTGTCCTCCTCCATCAGTCAGTATCAGTCCTTCCTCCTGTCCTCTGTCCTCCTCCATCAGTCAGTATCAGTCCTTCCTCCTGTCCTCTGTCCTCCTGTCCTCCTCCCTCTGCTGATGTGAACCACTACAGGTCCTGCTGGTAGAGGAGGAGCTGCTTTGTCTCAGCCAGCTGATGATTTTACTACTAAGATACATGACAAACTGACCTAAACAGTCAGACTACAGAGCCTACTGCCAGATGTAGTTTACTACTAAGATACATGACAAACTAACTTAACAGTCAGACTACAGAGCCTACTGCCAGCTTTAGTTTACTACTAAGATACATGACAAACTGACCTAAACAGTCAGACTACAGAGCCTACTGCCAGCTTTAGTTTACTACTAAGATACATGACAAACTGACCTAAACAGTCAGACTACAGAGCCTACTGCCAGATGTAGTTTACTACTAAGATACATGACAAACTAACTTAACAGTCAGACTACAGAGCCTACTGCCAGCTTTAGTTTACTACTAAGATACATGACAAACTGACCTAAACAGTCAGACTACAGAGTCTACTGCCAGCTTTAGTTTACTACTAAGATACATGACAAACCTAAACCTAAACAGTCAGACTACAGAGCCTACTGCCAGCTTTAGTTTACTACTAAGATACATGACAAACTGACCTAAACAGTCAGACTACAGAGCCTACTGCCAGCTGTAGTTTACTACTAAGATACATGACAAACCTAAACCTAAACAGTCAGACTACAGAGCCTACTGCCAGCTGTAGTTTCAGCTTGTGTAGCTGAGGGTTAAGTTGCTACTAACCTTTATGAAGATAATAAATTAATAATTCGTAGGCTCCATGGTCGGAGCCTTTGTCAATAACAGCACGTCACCGCTTCACTTTTTTTTGTTCCCCTGTGGACCCACCAGAAAACAAATGAATCACCAGAATTTACAGTAAATGACTGGTGTCATGAAAGTGAAGAGAAAAATGGGACAAACGCACATGAGCTGGTTATATCAAATAATGTAATAAAATAAAATAAAATAAGTAATGCTAAATGATGAATTTAGAGTCATCATTATTGGATAATTTTCTTTCTTTCTTTCCTTATTATAAATTGTATATGATAAGTAATAAAATAATGAGCCTTATTTATGTTGTTTTTTTAATATTATTGTAATTCTAAGCAAAGTACATGATGTAGTAGAGGTTAAATTAAGTGGATTAGAGGGTTTAGGGGGACACATAACTGGGGCTGCCCCCTCTTATTAGTCCACTAATCGGTCATTTTGGACTCAGTCAACAAAGATTTCTTTAGTCGATTTCTATGCCTTTTTTCATGCTGAATGACTTTTTTTCTCATCTGAGCACATTTCTGGTAAACACAAGATTTAAAGTGGTGCTTTTGACGGATTCTTTGTGGAGAAACTGTCGAATAAATATGTGGATTAGTGGACTAAATCTGTCGATTAAATCCACTTATCGTTGTCGCATTAGTTGATTAAGAATTTCTTTAGTCGGCAACAGATGTACACATAGCTGTAGAAATGGAAATAGAAATTTGTCTGTAAATAACTGACTCAGTCTCTCTCTCTCTCTCTCTCTCTCTCGCTCTCTCTCTCACTCATTCATCAGATCCCTCGTCACTGGATGTCGGAGGATAGTAAAAACGTGTTGATTCAGATCCTGTGGGACAACCTGAAGCTGCACCAGGACTCAATCCAGCCTCTCTACATCCTCTGGAACACATACAGTGAGTCTCTCTCTCTCTCTCTCTTCTCTCTCTCTCTCTCTCTCTCTCTCTCTCTCTCTCTCTCTCTCTCTCTCTCTCTCTCTCTCTCTCTCTCTCTCTCTCTCTCTCTCTCTCTCTCTCTCTCTCTCAGTCTAGGGGTGCTGTGGTTTAACTTTGGGGAATCACTAGTCAGTGGGTTTTCAACCAGCTGTTTCTATACACATTTTCAATTTGCATGTAAAAAAAACCTTGAAATATCACAAAAACATTGCTACACTTGGCTTTTTGTTTTGCAGATTTCTTGAGTATTTGAGTAGTGAAAACAAATTGATGTGAAAATACAATCGCACTTACAGTATAGGCAGTAAGACTTCACATTAATTAAAAACCTCAGTTTTAGATAGGAAAGTTATGTTTTTATGCAAAATTTTATTTTGCGTATTAAGGCCTTTACACACAGGACAAATAACACAAAAATGTGAAAGTTATATCTCTAGCGCTTTTATTGTTAAAGGTAAAACCAGAAGGAGTGGATCTGGCCAAGGTTAAAAGGAGTAATAAATATTGCAGTCCTGGTTCGGACTATGGAGGCTTTGTATTGTTTTTTCATAAAACAATGATGCCCCTTTTTCAGCGCATTAATGTGTGAAAGTACTCATGGCAAAAACAACAGTTCAAAAAAATATAATAACAAGTGAATCACACAAAATTATTGCCCTCGGTGTGTAAATGCCTTTAGAAATAAGTTATAATAAATAATGTTATGCTTGGCTGTCGGCATATCGATAAAAACCACTGTGACAAAAGTCACACAGGCTTAGCGAATAAATCACGATGCACATGACGTGAAAGATGAAAACCTCAGATCTGAGTGGACTGATGAGGAGACTATAACCTTCATCAGAAAAATATGTACATGTAACATAAAATAATTGTTATATTTTATCTGGTTTCTACAGTTTCTTTTGTTTGAGCTCTCTGTTGCTCAGCTCAGTTCGTAGTACCGTAATTGATTATTTAATGGAGGAGGAGGAGGCAGCTAGCTCCTCCTGGGAGTCGGCTAATGCTTGTGCTAACAGGTATCTGTCTGCTCTCTGTCTTCCAGGGCTTAATTGTACTCTGTTGTTAGAGAGTGAGTGTTCTTCTCTGCTGCAGACTCCCACAGATGAGTCTTGTTGTTTGTGTCCTGTACTGTCTGAGGCCTGCTGCCGCCATGTCTCCCTCTGTTGTGTGCTACTTGCTTGATGCATTGCAGTGTCATCTGTGGAAAATCAGTCTCTACCTTTTCATGGTTTCACAGTGTTTTGGAATGAAAGCCTCTGCAGTGTTAAGAGGGATTCTTTTTGTTTTGTGAAACTGTTTGTGTCAAATACAGCCCAGTGCTCTGTATTTGAATGTAGGTTTTGCATCTCTGGTGAATGTGTTTCTCTTCTCGCTGACATCCAGTTGTTTTTATTCAGCAACCCCTAAAGATGGACATTGTTGTAGTACTTAAAGGGCTGGGTACTGAACACTAACCTCATTGTGTTGGTTCCCCTCAGTACCTTTAGTTTATATTTTAGTGGGTAATTTCCAGGTTTGGGTTGCACAAGCTCATAAATCCATTGCTAAGTTTGTGTGTCAATTTCTTAATTCATACTAACAGCTAGTATTTACTAAATCGGGTTGCCCCATTAAACTTAATAAATGTCCTAGCTAAGAAGGACTTAAGTAAAGTGTAGGAATAGGGGTAGGATGGTTCATAAAATTCAGTTTGGTGCATATCACGGTTTGGGGGTCACTGTTTTTGGTTTGGTACAGCAAGGAGGCCAATTTCCAATTTCAACTTTAATTTTCATTTATTTGGCAAAAAAGTCAACAACTGTTTGTCATCACAACAGCAGACTAACATTCTGACTTCATTGTCACGTCTTATGGCTGGACTTCTGATCGAAAAGAAAAGTACCCCTGTGATATTTAAAAAGAAACTAAATATAGGCTTTAGGCAGCACTAGACCTTTTTTAAACAACAGTAACTTATTCTATACCTGCTCCATATGAGGAATATGTGCTCCATATGTGCAATAACATTGTTTAATATTGTGATGACGACATGACTTGCGAGAAATAAACAAATATTGAGGTGTGCATATTAGCTATACTTATGTCAGCCTGGTTGTTTTTAAATTCAGAACCGGATTAGAGTTGAATATTTAAAATACAACTAGGACACACAGGTAATGCTGGTAGAGGGGTGGGGGGCTCAATCAGCCGATGAGTTTTGATATAAGATAAGATAAGTTAAGATATTTCTTTATTAGTCCCACAGTGGGGAAATTTGCAGTGTACAGCAGTAAAGGGGATAGTGCAGAAACAAAATGCGAAACAAAAGTAGACAGACATAAAACATGACAATTTAAATAGAAGGAAATATAAAAATAGAAACAATATAAACAGTATTGAAAATAAACAGACTATTAACACAATTGCACAAGTGGAAAAATAGATATTGGAGATTGGAATGAAATTTCACCAGAGGATCCTACAGTATAAGTTTACACCTGAGTAGTTTTGATAGTGCAGTCGGTGTATAGTGCAGTTATTGTGAGTTTTGGTGTGTATGTGGTCTACTGGGAGCAGTGCTGGCTGTGGAGTCTGCCATAGCGCTCCTTCACACACTGGGTGGAGCAGCCTGTCGCTGATGGAGCTCTCCAGTGCTACAGTAGTGTGCTGCATGGGGTGGGAGTTGTTCCCCGTCATGGACGACCACTTAGCCATGATCCTCCTCTCTCCCACCGCCTCCACTGGGTCCATGGGGCATCCCGGGACAGAGCTGGCCTTCCTGATCACCGTATCTAGTCTCTTCCTGTCCGCAGCCGAGATGCCGCTGCCCCAGCAGACCACTCCATGAAAGATGGCTGATGCCACCACAGTTTCATAAAAGATCTTTAGGAGCGCCCCCTATACTCCAAAAGACCTCAGTCCCCTGAGCAGATAGTCTGCTCTGGCCTTTCCTGTAAAGTGCAGTTGAGTTGACAGTCCAGTCCAGTTTATTGTTCAGGTGAACCAAACCGTGACTAACAAACCGAATGGTTCAGATTGTTACCCGAACCGTTCCCATCCCTATGTAGGAAACATCTGTACTGTAATTATGTACCATTAACTATGTTAGCAGGAAGTCACTATATCTATATGTTATACTATACTATACTATACTATATGTTCATCTTATCTTATCTTATCTTAGCATCACAAACTGTGAAAAAATGACATTTAGTTGGTATCAGTGTGCCTGTTTTATTTATTCTGCGTTTCTGAAAAATGTTTCATTTTAATGTGTGACTACCACAGAAGACGCTTACGGAAACTGCTTACCGTATTTGGTAATGTCGTCAAATTGGTGGAACATTTTGTAATTGAAGATGTGTGCGTTATTTTGTGAAATCCATCCATCCGTCCATCCATCCATCTTCAACCGGTTATCCCGTTAGGGGTCGCGGGGGGCTGGAGCTGATCCCAGCTGGCATTGGGAGAAGGTGGGGTTCACCCTGGACAGGCCCGTCAGTCCATTGCAGGGTATTTTGTGAAATACAATTTTAAATCTTCTCAGTTAAAGGGATCTTTCAAATATTTGTCAGTGAGGCTGTATGAGCTTCTTATCCATAGTCAGTGTATTTACCTACACTAGATGGCAGTCGGCACACTCCCAGTTTGGAGAAGCTGACAGGAGTACCAGCACGAGAGTAAAGTAATGTACTGCTGTGGACGGGGCAGCATGGCTGAAAAGTATTTTAGACACATAAATAAATTAATATCAGTGTGGGTGTAAGATATATTTCAAATATTTTCAGCAGTCTACCTTGCTGTCAGACAGCCCTTTCTGACAGGGAACTGGAGCTGTTGTCTAAGTTTTCTTTCAAGCCACCAGACTCCAAAAACAGTAATTTTACCTCGCAGAACACAGGAGATGGATAAGTAACTCATACAACCCCACGTCAAAAAAAAAAAAAAAAAAAATCAACATTTTAATCAACTGTCAGCCCAGATGTGTCAAAGATATTCCTCTACTCTTCGGTCTAAACAGGTCATAGTTGTAGCTAGAGTGACTGATAAACTAACTACTAACTGATTGGCTTGTTAAGTAATTTAACTTCCCACAGAAAAACAGCTTGTACAGCCTCTTCTCAACACTTTCTACCACACTGTGCAATTGCCGATCACGAAATATTTTTATCAACATATAACGGTTTCTGGATTCTGTAAAAAAGGTTTAAAGAAGTATATAATAATTATTATTATTACAATATAATAAATTGAGCCTTTTACTAGATCTACTTCAACATACAGTATATGCCAAATAAAGTACTGCCTTATACCAGTACAGATACCCAGCCCCAAGTACGTTTCATCTGAGTGAAAACCTGTTCTTCAGAGATAATCTGAGATAAATCCATCCTCATTTTGCATTGTTGTTTTATGTCTTCAGCATTAATATGACGACCCCAGTGCTGAACTACAGTATGTGTGTGTGTTTTGGCAGATGTGGGTTACCCTCTGTCCCGGCCGGTCCCCGAGGAGGAGAAGCCGTTCAGCGAGGAGTTACTGCACAGTGTGGTGAAGAGCATCCAGAGGAACGATGTCAGCCGGCCGATGGCTCAGCTGCTGCAGCTGCTGGGTCAGACGCTCGGGGTCAAACGGCAAAGGTCAGCACCGACACCTCATACCATCCCATTTATTTATTTAACTACTTAACTTCAGAGTCATCTTTAGGGCTGTCACAATGACCTCAGTATTGCTATACCACAACTGCTGTGTTCACATTTTTTCTTTATTGAATTGAGTGTCTATTCTGCGCTGAGTGCTGCACGCTTGGTGTTAATTCAGATCGTACTCAGCCTTGTGCCGACATTTTTAATCGTGTGGCTGTTTCATGTAATAACACCCAGATGGAACTAAAGCGTCTCAGCTGTCTTATTTTGCAACATTTCAAAAGTTTGCTCACGACTGAATGGAAACGTGGCTACTGAAAGAAGTGTCTTGTAACTTCAAATCTCTCCTCCTACAGGAGTTTGTACAGGGACATCCTCTTCCTCTCTCTGGTGGCTCTGGGAAAAGATAACATTGATATCGGTGAGTCATAATTTAATGTTTTAATGACTAAATTGTGTGTGATTTACATCAGTATCAGTGGTTTCATTTTTTTGTTTAATATATTCATTTTAGTTGAGTTCCAGGACAAAAATTTAAATATTTCAAGATTTGATTTAAATTAAAATCAAATTCAAAAAAATCTAAATTTGATTTGATTTTTGTAAGCACAACATTGACGTACATGTTGGCAAACAGTTGAAAACAGCAGCAAACCGAAGAAAACATTGCTCATTGAACTGAACCATGGTTGCGGTATCGCCACTTAAAATCAGTTGCTTGTCTACATTGCTCTGTATGATAAAACAGGGTTTTTACACTGAGAAAAAACTCGCTGTGGTTGTAATGTACACTCCTGCCATCTAGGGGCTCCTCTTTTTGTTGAAAGTGTAAATGACAGTAGTCAGGGCATAAAGCCAATGATCTGTCTCTATGAATCAAGATTCCAATGTCTAACAATGACATGTTTAAATCCAAAATAAAATTGTGACCTTAAAATCGAAAGTCAAATTGAATCATGGATTGGGAATGCTGACACTCCTACTCTTTAGCTAACAACGCTGATTAGAGCGGTGAGAGTGAACCAAAATAATGAGTTAAAAGACACTAAAACGCTCTAGAGAGCTGAGGGGAGCACTGAGGGAGCAGGCACTCTATGTGGGTCACATAAAGCATCATTTGGTTGATTGGCGAATGAAAAGTATAGATTAGAGCCGCTTCAAAGGAGAGAAATTGTAAGGATGCTTCTTCTCTTCTTCATCCAGACGCCTTCGATCGCGAGTACAAGTTAGCGTACGACCGCCTTGTACCGAGCCTGGTGAAGCTGACCCATAACTGTGACCGTCCCCCTAGTACGGGGGTCATGGAGTGCCGGAGGACGTTTGGAGAGCCTTACCTGTAAAACGCTCACCTTCACACATTATCATCGCTTTAAGACGAGCTCAGGAAACCTGTTGGAAGACTGAATGTTTTTGAGGAAACTCTCTGGGAAAAAAGCGTTGACAGTGGTCAGCGTAATGTAGCCTGAAACAAAAACTGATCTCAGCTAACTGAAGACGGAAACACCACTCACACCGTTCATAAACAACTTCATCCGTTGGAAATCCTGTGAGAATTATACTGTAAATACACAGCAGTAGAGGATTTTTTTTAATGCGACATTTATATTGTATAGTCATACAGCATATGAAGACTAATATTAGCAATATTTTAGCTTGAAGTATTTATACAAAGTAAGCTTTATTTATTGTAGTGTCTTTTTGTCGTGTGTTTAGTGTTTTATCGTTGTCGCTGGGCGTTTGTTATCTTGCAGTTTAAACCAGAGCGACCTGAACACCAGTATGGATTTAGTGTGGGCTGTAAATGATGACGAGGCTTTCTGTGCTTTATGAGTGGAGGCATCAAAAATAAAGGTTTAATTAGAGCTGCAAAGATCAGTAAATCCACAGAAACAGTTTTAGACTGTTGGTCAGGTTTAAGACGTCACAGTGGACAGAGATGAAGAACCTCCCATTCTGGTGTTTGGAAAAAATAATTAGAGTAGTCCAAGCAGAGAGACAGATAATCTTTTGATCCCATCTGAATCTGAAGTTTTTTGATTTTTAAGTTTACAAGTCAAAAAGTCTCATAGTGTCGTAGTGTCATTTAGTTTAGTGTGAAACCCCTCAGTGAACTACATCTCATCTTGTCACCTGATGTGTTTTATCCAGCTATTCCTCTTTTTATCAGCCGGGAGGAGAAAGACAGATCAGACCCGTTGCTGCTGTCAGTTCATCCCAGTAGGAAACACACAGCATCATAACCTCAGGCACAAAGACATCACTTAGGAGACTTACGGCTGTGTAATATTTCGATTTACATATTTTCATCTTAAGGCCTTTACACACCGGAGTTGTGACGAATACACAACATGAAAATGCTAAATACTCGCCTGCGAATATTATATGTCAAGGGCTTTTACTGTGAAAGGTAAGAATGGAAGGAGTGGATCTGGTCATGCTGCCTTTCTCAAGGTTGAAACAAGTAATTAATAATAAATAATAATAAGTTTGCCGTCCCTGCAGGATGGGTTGACGCCTTTATTTTATGATGTGAAAGCTCAGATAATCGACCTCGTTCGGGGAAAAAAAACAGCTTTTTTTTACCATGTAATGTTTGCATTCTTTGTGAAAGTATTAAAAAAATAAATATATATATTATATATATTATAATTATGGCACATTTGTTTTATGCCATTAATTCCTTTAACGCATTAACGCAACCTGTGATTTTTAGCCTAAACCTCAGGAATCTATTGGTACCAACCACGTCATACCATGAGTGTGAATATATGTGTGTGTGTGTGTGTGTGTGTGTGTGTGTGTGTGTGTATATATATATACACACACACACACACACTCTCATGGTACGACGTGGTTGGTACCAATAGATTCGACAGATAGATATAAAAACGTTTTGTCTGTGTTGGTCGTTGACTACCGTACATATTTTTTTCCAAAAAAGGTCCCACACTGGTCCACCAGACGGTGAGGGACTTCACCTCTTTATAGACTAAGTTTTGAAATTTTTAATGCTTAAGCAACAAAATAATCCCCAAAGCACCAGATAATGAAAGCCGTTGTTAGTTGCAGCCCTAATGTGAGACCATTTAAAGACCACTTTTTAAAGCTGCCTTGAATGTGAGTGCAGTAGCTGAAGATAAATGTCCACTGTGCTGCCTGTTACAATAATGCTCTACGTTTAATTTTCATTTAATTTTCAGTTTTGTTCCTAAACAGTATATTTTTAGTTTGTTTACTAAAGATGTTTTTGAACCTTAGAAAAAGTTAACATATTTAGTGTTGGTCACCGGTGGAACGCTGCTCATCGTTTTCTCTCCTGTGTTTATGACTCAAGAACAGGAAGGGAAAGTTTTACCAGGATCATTATTCTGAGTTTCATTCTGTGAAAACCAGTGTTTGTTGTTGTGATACTCATTTCAGCCACAAGAGGCTGAAGTGCACCACTACCCCATGTTGTAAATAAGACTGAAAGCATCCATGTTTTCTTCCAGGTGAGTCTTAATTTCTGATTGTTACATAGAGCCCCTTTAAACACAGGAGAGAAAACTATTCAGAGCAGACTTGGATGGAATGGCTCACCTCCGTACTGTGCTGCTTGTTAGTGAAGGAAATATCAGTATTACTGTTCATCATCGTCATACTAAACAAGCTGGAATGAAGCTCTCAATCGAAGGTGAGAGATGAATTTATGGTTGGGGAAGAGCTCACTGCAGTATGAACGGTTTGTCCTAAATATACAGAAGCTGCTCTCATAAAAATACAAAACCAAATAAGATGTCAGCACAGTCACTTTTCTGTATGTGGTCACTGTCGACACACTTTCGGGTTATTTCACACGTTTTGCAGCCATATTCAAGGTTTACAGCTGCTTACAAAAGGCTGTTCCACTTCTTAAAACAAAAATCCCAGTATATGGCAACTTGGATTTTATTTTCAAGGTTTTATCCTTCATTTTTGTCAGTTACTACAACATTGTACTCACAATGAATAAAGAACAATGCAAAACAATGTCACTGAAAACTAGAAAAGAGTTATTGAGTAAATGTCCTCTGAGGGGGTTGACATCTGGTCTGTGTTTAACATTCACATTTAAGTGTTTAATCAAAGTATGGAAAGTAAATCAGGACTTCAGCAGGGGCTGCGTCCGAAATCCCATACTATGAACTACACACCCTCATGTGACCAAAACGATTTGTGAGAACCAAAGTCTGAATTAATTAAAAAAAAAAATTTCTTCTACTTATATCTTAAATTGATGCGTTATTGGCATTACACAACTGTCCCTCAAAGTTTGTTATGTACGTTGTCACTATTGCATTGTGGGAAATTTATGCTGCTGCAGTGTCCAGCGTGCATAGTATGTAATTTGTGTACTATTGGCTTCATACTAAGATTTGGACACATACTGTTTTAGCATAAATAGCATGTTAGTATGGGAATTTCGGACATAGTTTTATTGTACATACAAAAAGAGGCAAACACATTTTTAAATATGAAACTTCATATTTGTATTGAATTAATGTGCTGAAAGATTTTACTTCTGGATCCATGTATAGAAATCTCACATTTGCATGTCTACCTCTGCATTTTTAAAGCTGAAGTCCTGATTTGATTTGCATTAAAATGGTGGAGGTGAAATCGCTATTTCTAGTCAGTTATTACATTTTTGAAGGGATTCTGTTGGATGTATTCAAGCAGGACACAAACATGTCTGTCACCACACATTCACTGTTGTTTTCATGTGTATGTTGATCAAAAGTGAAGACTGTCATGGTTGAAGGAGGACCCTCGAGTACCAACTCATGGAGGTCTCATGAATATCAACCATGCGTGTGATTTGTGAAAACCAAAACTGGAAACGTCAGCTGTTGCACTTTGCCCCTAAAAAGTGAACCGCGAGAGGACACATCGACTACGATGTTAGCAGCTGGAGAAGAGCTGCCAGTCATCGGTGGATGTTTGTTGTGTTAAAAAGTTGTACAAAATGAATGATTTTGCAGAATCTGGGGCCGTGTACATTTTAACTCGCCCTTTGTAGCAATCACATTTTCTAACATGTGCAAATGGTCCTTTTTAGATGTGGTGAAGGTTCTGTACAGCGACCAGATCTACAGGACAGTTTAACTGTAAATAAAATCACTTCAACTCATTGTTGGCTTTTTCTGTTCTTTTTCTTAACTTTTGTTTTTTTTTAATAACGGCAGCGTTGGTTGATGTAACTACTGAAAGGTCCGCCATATTACAAATATTACAAATATTTATGTTCTGCAGAGTTTTTCACCATTAAAGCTTGCCAAAGTATTACATTGACTTTTTTTTCAACACAACCTTTTTCATGTACTATAGTATGACCTTTTTCAACAAACTATACTCTGTCACAGAAAATATAAAAGTCATAGTGTGTCATGAAATATCAGTCCTAGTATAGTATGTCATAAAAAATTCGAAATAGTATGTAATTAAACAAGTCAGTACAGTCATAAAAATGTCATACTACATTTGACAAACTACACTATGGCATTTTATTATTTTTTATGACGCTGTACTATGTCATAAAAAGTATATAGTACTTACTACTACTACTGTACTACTATAGTACATAGTATTGTCTGTCATAAAAGCCACAGGATAGTGTGTCATAAATTCATACTATACAGTGTCATAATAAATGTAACTTATGTCATAAAAAAGATATAAAAACATATGTTACAAAAAAATCACAGTATATTATGTTACTTGAAGTCATGAAAAAGGTATGTCATTGTATAATATGTCTAAAAAGTCATAGTATAATCTCATGAAAAAGTTATAGTATCGTATATCATAGTTATAGTATATAGTATAGTATAGTATATCATAAAAAGTCATAGCATTGTATATCAAATAGCTAGTTTACCATAAAAAGTAAGTCAAACTATCATATATCATAAATAGTCATAGTATATTATATCATAAAAAAGTATAATATAGTATATCATAAAAAGTCATAGTATAGTCTGTCATAAAAAAGTTATAGTATCGTATATCATAGTTATAGTATAGTATATCATAAAAAGTCATAGCATTGTATATCAAATAGCTAGTTTACCATAAAAAGTCAATATAGTATATCAAAGTCAAACTAAGTCAAACTATCATATATCATAAATAGTTATAAAAGTTATAGTATCGTATATCAAAAATAGTTATAGTATATCATAAACAAGTCACAGTATCGTATATCATAAATGTAGTATAGTATATCATAAATAGTCATAGTATATTATATCATAAAAACATATAATATAGTATATGATAAAAAGTCAGGGTATAGTATATAATAAATAGTCATAAATGATAACTAAAAAGGAATAGTATTGAACGGTTCTCAACCTTTGGTAACCTCTGATTATTAAAGGACCACCTTTCCCAGTAAATGACAACCTGGGCTGTGAATACGTGTTATGCTACTGTCAGGTGTAAGACAAGACACACTACATGTCTGTGAGAGGGAGACTCGTGGTACCGATTTTCATTCACATATCTTGAGAGAGACCAAAGTGAAAATGACCATGACAGTTTTTTCTTGACAAATTGTGGTGTGACTTTGGGGCGTTATTTAGCCTCCTTCCTGACCAGCTAGCATGGCATCAGGACCAATGCTTCCTTTGATTTTCCAGTTTCATATGATACCAGTAGCTTCAGGCTCACACAGCTGCTACACAGACAAGACAGAATAGCAGCAGTACCTCTGCAGCCCACTAGGTGGCACTCTGAGGCCCACCAGTGGGTCCCCGCCCAGTGGTTGAGTGCCTGGTATACAATGTCATACACGTCATAGTATAGTATATCATAAAAAAGTCATAGCAGAGTATGTCATCAAAAGTGATAATATAGCATGTCATAAAAAATACCAAAAAAAGGCCATAGATAATATATTATGACTTTTAAATACTATATACTGTAGTATGTCACAAACAAGTCATAAAAAATGTTATAAAAGTCACAGCATAGTATGTCATCAAAACTCATAGTATATTATGTCATAAAAAATTAGTACGTCATTAAAATGTCCCTATTTCCCTTGCAGGAAGGGCTGTCTGACAGCAAGGTAGTCGCTGAAAGTTCAAGTATAAATATAACGTCTACGTGGGCCTTTTTTTGTTTGCTAAAATACATATTTTCAGCCCCTGTCCAAATACTTTGCTCCTTTGTCGGTACCTGTGTTCTGCGAGGTAAAATTACTGTTTTTGTTAATGGAGTCTGGTGGCTTTGAAGAGAGCATAGACATCAGCTTCGGTCCCTGTCTGACGGCAAGGTAAATTGGTGAAAATATTTTTAATATATCGTCCACAGCAGTACATTACTTTGCTCCCGTGCTGATACTGTGGGTGATACACTGACTGTGGATGAGTACCTTAGACGACCCCACTAGATGTAAATGAGCATCACACACTGCACACGCAGCTCCAGTTCACTGTTAAAAAAATAATTTATTGCAGCATGGAATTTTAATTTGAAATACTGATAGTTTTCCTATCAATAATACATGTTTGCATCCACTTCAATCCAACAAGAGCATTTAACAAGACGGTAACATGTGACAACGTGACACCTCTCAGGTATTTTTCTCACAGCTAAGACAGTCTGATACACAATCACCGTTTCTCTCCACCACAGTTATCTTGACAAAATGATATATTTGTTCACACAAAAACGTTTTTTTCTACACTGAACAAACACTAGTTCGGTTGATACAGAACAGAGTTTTAGAGATAACAGTGAGTATACAAAACTGAAGTTGCATCCAGTAGTTTTGAACTGCTGCACAATGAATCTGAAACCTTAACTGCTGCAATGTATTTAATGAATCCATTAAAGTCACCTCAAGGCAGAAGCATTATGGTCACAATATTAAAAGGAAAACTCCACCCCAAAACTCAATCAGTGGTCAATGGTGATGCTGTTTGTCGTATTTCTGCTACCGTTTTATTGTGTACATTTGTGTTTGTAGATAATTGTGCAGTCACAGGTATGGGATATATATTGTATTGTGTATGTAGAAGAAAATGTATCAGCAGACTAAAACAACAGTTTGTTATTTGGGGAGGGCACTGACACCAAATTAAAAAGTGAAGGTTTCTTTCTAGAGGTGCGATTTTGCACCGAAGTTCAGTCTTACAAGGATAAAACAAAGAGATATTAATAGTGGAAAAGGTGTAATCTCTACGGAGCCCAGGATTTAGATCGGCCTGTCGATCAGTTTAAATATTTAATCACAATTAATCACACAGTATTTCATACTATTATTATTGGAAATCAGTTAACAACACAAAACAATGAAATATGTTGTCCAGAAACCCTCAGTTTCCGACTTTAGCATAAAAATATGCTCAAATCATAACATGGCAAACTGCAGCCCAACAGGCAACAACAGCTGTCAGTGTGCTGACTTGACTATGACTTGATCCAGACTGCATGTTACTATCATAAAGTGGTCATGTCTGTAAAGAGGAGACTGGTGGGGACCCAGAGAACCATTTACAGGTTACAGGGGGGCGGCAGTAGCTCAGTCTGTAGGGAGTTGGCTTGGGAACCGGAGGGTCTCCGGTTCAAGTCCCGACATGGACCAAGAACTGATTGTGAACTGGTAGCTGGAGAGGTGCCAGTTTACCTCTTGGGCACTGCCGAGGTGCCCCTGAGCAAGGCACCAAACCCCCAACTGCTCGGGGCGCTTGTCAGGAGCAGCCCCCTCACTCTGACATCTCTCCAATTGTTGCATGTATATGGACCTGTTTGTGCATGTGTGTGTATAAGTTAACAGAGTGTAAATTGAATTTCCCCTAGCGGGACTAATAAAGGACTATCTTCTTCTTCTTCTTCTTCTTCAGAAGGGACCCTTTTGAAAATGACCGCGACAGTTTTTCCTCCCTATAATTTAGCGTAACTTTGGAGCGTCATTTCTGATGCCTGTATTTTGACTTTAAAACTGAGCCTGCTGCAACCTCCAAAAGTTCGATTGCGTTAATGACTTAAAGAAATTAGTGGCATTAAAACAAATTTGCATTAACATTGCGTTATCTTTGACAGCCCTCGTCTTAGAGCATCTACACTTTAATAAGATGAATGCGTAGCGAAAACAGACTCACATTTCAGCAATCATTTCTCACATTTTATGATGTGTAATATACTGTAAGCTGAGAAATGATTACTGTAATGCAAGTTTCTCACTGGTGCTGTAACAAGCACAAATAGATGTACATTCAGATCCAGTCACATGCTGTTGGACAGCAGGGCAGCGTCACCGGCGCTAGTGTGACTTACTGAAGTCATGTACTTTATAAAAAAAAAAAAAAAGAAAAGAAAAACAATTATGCATGTCATGTCATATCCTGGGCTCCGTGAATTTTTCACCCACAAGTGCAAGAAAAAGACAAAAGTGCACAATAGGTACAAGTAACTTTTGAGTAAATTTCTTTGTGCATTTCACACATAATCACATAGATTCTTTTGGCATATGATTTCCATTAAAAAAAAACAGAAACTAATGTTTTTCTCTGCTGAAAATTAACTTGCATGTGTCAGCTTGGATTTGTTTCAGCTGATTTCACTCACCTCTCCCTAACCGCGACGTAACAGGCAAGACTGTGAGGTCTGAAGCGTACGTCGGAGAGGAGTTAAGGAGAGGTAAGAATAAAGTTAAACCAATGAAGTTCAGCAGAACCCGGCTTTTTTAGCTGCTGTTAAGTTGCTCTTTAAAAACAGCAGCAGCTACATAAAGTATAGAGTACAATACGGCTGTGCTGCAGGAAAACATTAGATGTACAGCAGCTGAGAGGGGACAAAATCAGGGAGCCAATTTGATCCAAGTGCTCCTTTTCTGGAGCCTTGATGCTCGTCAGTGCTGGGAAATATATCCCAATATTTGTATGTAATGTAGGAAAATGTAGGAAATCAGTTGCTCAAGTATAGGACACAAGTTGAGGATAACTGCACACCAGGGTTGTGAATGAAATCACTCTCTCATTCACTACTCTACTACTACTTCACTACACTAAATAGTTTCCTATCTTGAGGGCAAAATTTCTGACATTTTATGTCGTCACTGACGGGCGTAATGCTTCACAACTGTAAGGTTTGCATCTATAAAAAGTGGGACATTGCATTGTGGGATTGCGTCAAGGACACATATCTTTTAGGGAACAATTTAGCAAATTCAGCTCAAATAAATAAAACGGTGGAGGGTAAATACAGTGGAGGACACAATGAATAGAGAGACATTTTGGACACAGTCATCAGAGTAGCTGCTTGGAAATATTTGAGATCACAGACTAATAATGTAAAACTGTGTTGAGGGTGGACTTTTCCTTTATCATCACTGCTCCTTTAGTGTTTCTACCACGTGTCTACTGTGCACCAGGTCAGCCTTTTGACGTCAGATTGGGTTCTTCTATCTAACACATCCTACGTACGTCTGGATGTACAGAAGTCGTGTGCAGCGGTCAGCTCAGATTGAAACAGGGCAGATGAGGATGCGATCCTCCAGCAGGACGCTGAGCACGAGGAACACAAAGTACAGTACGAACATGGTGAGGCCCAGCATTCGACTCATCTTCCAGCGACAGACGGCGATGGAGATGATGACGAAGAGGAGCATGAGAAAGAGCAGCACGATGGCGCAGAACAGGCCGTTGGAGCTGACGGTCACTGGCTCGCCGTGGTGCAACAGAGTGTATATGAGCCACGGGACCGGCAGACTAAAACCAAAGAGGACAGACGGGTTTCTGTCATATTTACAGTTCACACAACCGGTGCATCTGATCACTGCCATTTAGAGAGCAGTGGTAGGTAACTACGTACATTTACTCAAGTATTGTACTTAAGTACTATTCTGAGAAACTTGTACTTTACTTGAGTGATTCTATTTTATATTACTGTGTACTGCAGTATCACTACACAACATCTATTTGACTGTTTTGGTTACTAGTTACTTTTCAGATTAAGAATCTACATTAAAAACATGCGATAAGCATATAAAACACATAAACACTGTTAAAGATCGAACCAGTCGTTCCAAAATGTTTTGGCTTGTTACGCCTCTAAAATGCGGTTGGGGTGCCTGGTCGTGTCTATGAGTTGTTAGCGGTGCCATCACAGAGAGATTTCGCCTCTAAATGTTTAATTCAAAAAACAATAATAATAAAAATAATAATAATAATAATAATAACTACTTGAGGCCAGAAGAGATACAGTTATAATTAATTTCTAACTGCTGAAAATAGAGGAAAAAACAAACCACTGTAGCAGAGAACTTAGTTTCTTCTGTCCCATTAATCATCTCAGGTCCCCTCAGATTAATCTGATCTGTTCAGAGGGGCCCGACCCCGAGGTTGGGAACCACTGGACTAAACTAACTCAATAGAAGTACAAGAGAAACATTCTGCGTCTAGTACATACTGAGGGGGTAAAAAGGGGAAACGCTTTCTGGCCATTTCCCTACTAAATATGAGCAATGAAAAACCCAAATATTCACTATTACTCATTAAAACAACAAAAATAATCCTTGTATTTATTGTTGTTTTAGTAAAATGTAGAAGGTTTCATCCTGAAAATGGCATGAGATTTTTTTTTTTTTTTTCCATTTTGTACACAACCGTTGCATAAAAACAAAAATATGAGAAATTTACTGACCTAAACTAACTATGGGGAGGGCCCACTCACTGGACCTTTTTCATACTTTATTTTAAATACACCTTGCTGTTAAGGATTTTGAATCAGGACTTTAATAACTAGCTCTGAAGACAAAAAGTGGGTTTAGAAAACATCCTAAATATGTCAGACTGGACGCGGAGGGATGAACAGCTCTGACTGCAGCTAGGAGGGACGAGCTGACGAGGACTGGACCGCCTGGGAGAGCTTTGGGACTGTGGAGGGGTTGAAGGCAGAACCCGCTGCTCGTTGAGAAGAGGAAGAACGATACCTGCTTTCACACCAGAGTCTCTAAAGTCTCAAATAACACCAGAAAAAGTTGCTGGATTTGTCTCTGGTCTCTTTTTTGAAAGGGGTCTAAATAAATTGGCAACACTGCACCGCTGCTGGAAACCGCTGATATTGAGATGCTTCAGTGCGCATGTCACAAAATGGAAATGCATTGTGGGACATGTAGTTTAAGGACACAGTACTTCTGTAAAGCGCCATAGAATTGTATGATAAGCATAATATATTCTTTGCAAGCCCTCACGGGCCACATAAAGTGGGGTGGCGGGCCGGATTTGGCCCGCGGGCCTTGAGTTTGACACATGCTTTACATTTTCTATGCAGAACTTCAACTTTTTGGCATTCCTCTGGGTTCATTTAATTATACAGGTTTTTTCCACATATGTAAAACGCAAGAAGATATTTCTCTCCATTTTTGAACAGTACCTGCTGAATAATCCCAATGTTTCTTTAACGGTCTTGTTGGATGTCATAAAACTTCCTGCAGCTAAACCAAGATAAACACTGTTTTTTTAACCTCTCAGCTGACTTTACACTCACAGTATCGATGCCATATTTGACTCTTTCAGTTACAGCTGGTACAGGAAGTTGTAATCACTCACCCTACAGTGATGTCGAAGATGTTGCTGCCCACTGAGCTGGACACGGCCATGTCCCCCAGACCTTTCCGGGCCACGATCACACTGGTGATCAGGTCGGGGATTGAAGTCCCGGCTGCCAGGATGGTCAGGCCCATGATTTCCTCTGAGATGCCCACAGTCTCACCCACCTGTAAAGCAAGAAACAGGAGTCAGTGCCCACTCCAGCAGAGCATGTTAACTCTTAACCCTATGCTGTATATACTCTTTATTTTCTTTTACGGATAAATAATCCACAAATATATTGTTGTACATTTTGAATATTAACAAAATCAAACTGTCCATTGATCCAACAACCAACAGAGACTCCAGAAAGTCCTCCACAAAACCATAACCTGATGTTTTTACACTTTGTTTTTTTGTACAGGGTATTGTTACCTTTCCAGAGCCAGGCTAGCTGTTTCCCCCTGTTTCCAGACTTCATGAAGCTAACTAGCTGCATCTTCATGTTTAGCGTATAGATGTGAGTAGTGTCCATCTTGTAATCTCACGTTTGGCAAGAAAGAAAATAAGTGAATTTCCCAAAGTGTTGAGTTTCAGTGCTGGATCTGTAGGTGACCAGCACTGACTCTTAAAAGTGAGCTCATCATTAAGCAGCACCTCAAAACTTTAAGATCGACCTGTTTTGTTCACAATACATGAACACAGCTGTCTCAGTACTTGTGTGAAATGACCACCAACCTGATGAGCCCACCACACCATCAGGTAGGAAAAAACTCCGATCCACATGATGGAGCCCATAAATGTGATGACAAAATACCGTCTGGATGCCTGAAAAACACAAAACTAGTTCAGAGAAACCGCAACAGAACATTACGACATGTCCTGTAAACGTCTCATAACTCATATATTCGCATATCGGAGCCAAAATCAATTCATTTCAAATATTCATTGCTTTATCGAGAAGCACGCAGGTCTACTGCACATAAATGACAAATAACATGATAATTATTTTAATGGTTTCTATCCAATTCTATTTTTAGGAAGGAAAAATAGGTTTTTGATACTTGGGCTGCACAGTCTATTGATTTTTTAAATCGTCATGGCGATGTCAACAAAGACTGGTACAGCACTTGGGGACTTTGTGAGTTAGTTGAATGAGTATCAGTAGAAAATTGCACTTTATTTGGTGCCTTTTGCCTTCAGTTTATGTGCTCAATAAAAGAATCTTACAAATAATTTCCATTGTTTTATTCAACAAGCAGTTCATTGTATTTTAGCAGTATAGACAGAACTGAGTACACTTTAAAATCTGTGGAATATTGCCATAAAATATTACTAGTGATAAATAAACAAAATAATCACATATTGTTTGCAGCTCTAGATATTAGTGTCAACTGTTGATGCATGTAGTCTTTGGATGTGAATAATAATATACATGCTGAAACTGGCCTGTTAGAAACATCACGTGTTCTCTGTCAGTGTTTTACTATTTCAGCTTTAATGTGTATGTTTCATGTTACTGCTGCAGATGAGTCCTCCTTTATATACTGTTGGAAAGTTTAATCTACAGCAATGCATCGTGGTCGTGGAGGTAAGATCGTCCTACGTTTGTAACGCCGCTGTCCTCCGAGGACCATACATCTCTATAAAGTCAACTTCTTATGGTGTCAGAAAAACGGACAGTTTTCAGCTCTGTGACGATACATTTTCCGGCTGATCAAGAGGCTTTTTAAAGAGTTTATTTAGCGTCAGAAGGAACGCTTCATCCTTGAGTTTACCACAAACGTTCAACATCAACACATCTGGAGATTTCCACAAGACTGGAAGGGGGTGAAAAACTAAAAAGTAACTAAAGCTGTCAGACAAATGCACTTCAGTAAAAAGTACAATACTTTCCTCTGAGACATAGTTGAGTGGAAGAGCCAGTACCTTGAATTTGGTTGGTACTCACCAGGTTGCGGACGTCAGGCAGCGTGAGCCACAGCGGGAACACGATGGGCAGCAGGAACAGATAGGTGGCCTGCTTACGTCTGGTTTCAGGCCACTTTAAAGACAATGGTTCATTCTCCTCCTCCTCTTCCACCTTTTCCTCTTCCTCCTTGTTTCCATCATCATCATCATCGTCGTCATCGCCTTCACTCTCGCCGGAGTCGCCGCTGTCCTCGTCACCACTCTCGTCCTCAGCGCTGCCCTCCGAGCCCTCTGATCCCCCCTCTACCGCCTGCAGGAGGGAGCAAACCAGTGAAACAGAGTTCCCAAACCTTTATCTGTCACATCAAAACTTCATGTCCCCGTGGTGCAGACACTGATTTCATTATCATGAACAACACTGGGAAAAGTAGCTACTAGGGCTGTCTGTCTTGATTAATCGCAAATTTATCCCACATTTTTTATTTGTTCAAAATGTACTTTAATGGGAGATTTGTCAAGTACTTTATACTTACATACATATGCTTGCTTTATGCAAATGTGTGTAAGCAGTATACAATACCCAGGTGTGGCATATCAAGATGCTGATTAGACAGCGTGATTATTGCACAGGTGTGCCTTAGACTGTCACAACAAAAGTCCACTCTAAAATGTGCAGTTTTATCTGAGACATTCACTGTTTTAGGCACTAAATGGAGGGGTCAGAAAACCAGTCAGTATCTGCTGTGACCACCATTTGCCTCACACAGTTTCAACACATCTCTTTCACATAGTGTTGATCAGGTTGTTGATTGTGGCCTGTGGGATGTTGGTCCACTCCTCTTCAGTGGCTGTGAAGTTGCTGGATATCGGCAGGAAGTGGAACACACTGTCGTATATGTCGATCCAGAGCATCTCAAACATGCTCAATGGGTGACATGTCTGTAGTATGTGCACTAACACAGATTTAGACAAATCTGTGAAGAATATTTGAGAGAAATAGGCCTTTAGTGTACGTAGAAAAAGTCTTAGATCTTTGACTTCAGCACATAAAAAATGGGAGCAAAAACATGCATTTATATTTTTGTTCAGTCTATCAATCAATCAGTCTATCTATCAATCTATCTATCTATAGTATATATCTATGTTATTTAAATATGTTCATAAATACTTGAAGTAAAAAATGTAAAATCTGTGCTTGTGATTCAACATCAAATGCACTTTAGTGTCGTTAGAGCACTTTAGCTGACCCCGTTCTGAGAGTTTGATTAGAAGGCCGAACGTCTTGCCGTCTTGGATTATCAGGAATCAGAGCTGTCTTCATCACGGCGGCGACTCATGTAATATCATTCAAATCAAGGGGAAGTGAGCTGGGGAGGGGCTCAGCTTAGCGGCAGAGACAATTGATTTCTCCTCTCAGTGAAAATGTTTCTGCTATCGAACTTCACATCAGCAGCTGGAAGTTACTCAGTGAGATAAAATTTCAAATGTTCCCGCTGCTGGTATTCTTTTCAAGGCATGTAAATCACAAGTTTATCATGATACGATATTCTATCGATTCTTTTGACAACAATATGATATTTGCTGATCAGAGTCTGTCAGGATATGATTTTGATTTGATTCAATTCAGGGGCCTGCGATCAATATGAGACAATAATAATAATAATATAATATTATCATTTGTCCATTAACATGATCGGTTATATTTATTAACTCACAAAAAGCAACTGAAATATGAATTGACACTTTTATTACTGAGCTCTTCCAGACATTTAAATGAAAAACAATCAATTCTTTTCATAAACATAACAAATATAAAGTGTGAATTTCAAAATAAAGGTGATATATATATCGATATTTTCTCTTTGCACTGCTGATAATTATCATTGAATTTATACGCGTATCACGTACCTCCCACATTTGTGCTCTCTCCAGTTCTGGTCTTCTGGGTGGCACTGTGCATTTATTTATAATTAATGAAATATCATTTCAAAGTTTTCTGAATCTGCCCTTTTGATTTACAGAATATGATTTTACAGGGCAAACATTTCCAGAAGAATTAAATGTTCAGATGAAGCTGTGATGAGTGTAAAATAAAATACTTATTTAACTATTGCAAGTTTTGTCTTTAAACTTTTGGGGCGTTGACTATAGTACTTTAATAATAATGGTCTGATATTATGTGAAATTGCATAGTTTTAAATCTAAAAACCTTCAAATTTTCTCGAGGAAGGACCCCCAAGCCCAATATCTCTTGTATCTCTTGTTCGCTGTAGAAATTCAGAATGTGTAATGATTGCTGATAATGATAATGTAAATAAGTACTGCACTTTTTTCCCACTTCCTCAAGCAGTCTAGGCCAACATTAACCAACATTAACCCAGCCTTCACACGCTCAGCAATACTGTCAGTTACATTTCCAGTTGCAATTACCATAAAGAAACATGGAGCTTGTCAGGAAGGTACAGATGCTGCTGGATCTTTATCTCAGGAAATCTTACTTTGACATGGCATATGTACAGAGGTTAGCAGCTTCAGAAATAGAGAATCAAAATGATTTCCAAAATCCCAATTTAAAACAGATCTTTGTGAATAAAAGCTTTTTTTTTCTTCAGTATTTCTGTAACTGGGCTGAAATCATCTCCGCGTACCTGTGACTCGTTTGGCTGGTTGGCCGTCTTCCCGCTCGTCTCCTCTGTCTTTTGAGGCTGTGAGGTGGACGGCTCGGCGGCGGCGGCAGCACTGGCCAGCTCAGCTGGCTTGTCATCAGCATCTGAGGAAAGAGGTAGGACACACAACATGACATGGATATTTATACATATTATATGTATACTGCATCTCACCACAGCACATACAGTATACACAGCAGATATATATGACCTCAGCACTCCAATTAAGTTATTCACTCATCTTTTTTCTTGTCTGGTTACCCCAAAAAAGACCCGTCGGTCTTAACTTTAAACATGAAGATGATCCAGTTTTTTCTTTCTCTGGATAAAACTGCTCACACAAACTTTAGACTCCTCTGAAGGTGTTGGCGCTCGTCTAACAGAAAGAGCTTTTTATTTCACATTTTGAGACAAAACAAACCATATTTTAATGTTGAAGCTGACAAAATGATTATGATTTGTGGGCCGGCTAGAAGTGCTGGGGGAAGTGTAGAAATAAACATGCTTTAATAATGGAGGAAAAGGGACACACACACACACGCACGCACGCACGCACACACGCACGCACACACACACGCACGCACGCACACACGCACACGTCCCATCTGCATGTTAATCCTCAGGCTGATTGATTGGAGCTCATTGAGACCTCTTCAGACTCCCTGCAGCCCCACTTTGTCCTGCAGCTCGGACTCTGAAGCACCTCATTACTCCACACTGTGATGCACAAACACAGACTGAGAGGCTCCGCTGATTGTGGAGAACAACCTCCTTCAACCTACAAACCATCTCTGATGATCGACAGACAGGCGACCATTTCAGTGAGTGCTGCACCTCCAGCATACAAACCTCTAAATACAGTAAATAATTAAAAAAAAAAAAATCATACAACTTAATCGAAAAAATACCACCATTCACACAAAAATAGTTATATTAAGAAGGAACAGAACATCACCAGATTGTCTCCATTTTCCTTTTATAGATGACAAAAACAGTGTAAGATGTGTTTATCTTGAGACAAAGACTGGAGGCAGGGTGAAACTGCTAGCCCATGTCTGTCAAAAATTAAAGTAATAATCTCAAATGTTTTCATTCAAATAAATGTCTGCTAAGTCATTATGAGGTAACACAATGGTAACTAGTTCAATGGCCCACTGAGCCTGAATTTGCAATATAACGAACTGAGTGAATGTGGTGACATTGGGAAAAATCACATGCAGCGGCACTGTTAATATCTCTGGGAAGTGAAATTTGAAATTGCACCTGCAATTACCTCTTATCAGTAGTGTAACTTTAACGCTGGGGCTGGTAATTTTAAGAAACCAGCAAGAGTACACTAGATTTTAAAAAACCCAGCCCAGTGTTGCCAACTATTTTCCAAAGTCCCTAAATGTGGAGAGCAAGTCACCAGTTCATCAACACAACCGTCCCTTCAGACCTCCTCCAAACACACTCCCCCAAAATGATCATTGTGAACGGAAACAACGGACATGACGACTGCTAGATCTCACCACTGTAAAGCTAACAGCTAGTGGAAGACTGGTGATGAGCAATAAGTGCACGAGCAGAGTGCACGCAGGCAGGCTGGTCAGTCATTACATACATGAAATGATCTGACGGGTTTGTTACGGTCCTTTTTTTGTCATTTGATTTATTGATTGCTGTCAGAATGTAATGAGAATTTCAAAAGATATAACAACTAGAAAAGCACTCGGAGAGCGCAGACCTCCACCAAGCACTATAGTTTCCCCCCTGGCGGTTTCTTCTGGATCTATCTCCTCAAGTATTAAAGCTGGATCAAATTCGCTGACATACTTCAGATGTGGAATTGTTAGAAATCTTTACCTCTAAATGCAGAGTAGGCCAAAATGTAAGAGTACCCCCATTTGTTTTATATAAATTGCTATGGGGCGGCAGTAGCTCAGTCTCTAAGGACTTGGGTTAGGACGCGGACGTCACGGGTTCAAGACCCCCATGGACCAAAACCAACTGGTTGCTGGAGAGGTGCCAGTTTACCTCTTGGGCACTGCCGAGGTGCCCCTGAGCAAGGCACCAAACCCCCAACTGCTCTGGGCGCTTGTCAGGAGCAGCCCCCTCACTCTGACATCTCTCCATTGACATGTATATGTACTGTGTGAACAACAGAGTGTAAAACTGAATTTCCCCACTGTGGGACTAATAAAGGAATATCTTTCTTTCTTTCTTTCTTCTATAAAATCTGCCATCTGGATCAGATCTGGATCAGCCTTTGGGATTTGATAGAAGTACACGTTGTAAATCCCTGAGTCAAATTTCATGAGCTTTGGGCAACAATTACCAGAGATATTGAGAAACAATTTTTTGGGTCCCATTTATCCCAATGTTAACGAAAATTTCAAAGTGATCCAGAATCCAGGATTTCTTCCGGATCACCTCCAAAATTATCCAAAAATAAATTTTTGACACACCCTGAAAATTTCATCAAAATCCGTCCATAAGTTTTTGAGTTATCTTGCACACAGACAGACAAACAAAAACATAACCTCCTTGGCAGAGGTAATAAATATTTTTGCAGAAGTTCACCAACGCTAGCTTTAAGCTTGAACAACTCCTAAAATGTGTCTTGCTTTACTGTACTGTGCTTTATCTTGTTTATTAGACAAAAACAAATTTGTAGCAAGAGGTTTTAGTTACATGGTTGGAAGTAACTTTTATTTGGAATATTATTACCCTAAATCTGAACATGTTTTAATATAATATATTGGCTTTCAGGTTTGGCTGCTTAAGCACAATTACATTTATTAAAGAGTAATTAAACACAATTTAATGTTTGATCTGTTAACATATATTTTATATGGACAGTTCTACCAATAGTATCACTGTCGTCAGTGACTCCACATGCTGTTTGATGTTTGATTAATGTTTTTTGGCATGGAGTGTATAGATATGGATGTAGTCTCTGTGACGTCATCCATACGTTTCTGAAGAGGTTTGTGAAGCTCAAAGTGGGCGATCTTTTCCCTGCTGCAGCACTCAGACCAAACTTTATTTTGGATTAACAATAACAAATATGTTTTTCTTCCATCCAAATATTTTGCATTCAGCTGAGACTACCGATCTTTTCAATTTTAACAGGCTAGTAGTTTCCACCTGCTTCCAGTCTTTGTGCTAAGCTAGGCTAACACACTTCCCACTCTTATGAAATTGATATAAATGTTCTTATTTGAATGTTGGATTTTTATCAAAATGTCAAATTGTACTTTTAAAGTAAAGTGTGAAATTCTCACACACAACTCACCTTCAGAGTGGCGGTGATGTGATTTGCTCTGTAATTTGCCCGACACCGGGAGATTCAGAGGCTTTACTTTGTTCTTTGCTGCAATCAAGAAAATCATCGCTAATATACAACGTGAGTCCTTTTTACATCAATCGATACTTCATCCATGAACAGTTTTGTACAACCAAGTCATGCTTTTGACCTCATACTCACACTCTAATGCAAGAAAAAAAAAACTCACTTTCAAGAGTAGTCGTAAATATATGAAAAAAACTTGCATATTCTCTGAGATCAAAGTGGTAGATAAAGATGAAAAAACTCACAAATTCACATTTAAATATTCTCTGTAATGTCATAAATTTGCAATAAAAACCCCTCAGAAATTCACTGAAATTAAAGTTAGAAAGTTAGCTGCCACCTGAAAGTCGTTCTGATGGTAAGGACGGCCTCTGAGCGAGGTGAAGGTCCTGAAAGATACATATCCATGTTTCCGTTCATGTTAATTAATCTTAATGCTGTCATCACTATGCATTGTACTTTATCCTTATGGTGGACCTGCTGCACTTTTAATTTTACCAGTGGGTACTCAGATAAATCCTGAAGACTCTTGGCTGTTTCTGATTTCTCTGATCGAAGTGAAGCTCTTGAATACATAATACATAAACATATTTTCTTTCATGTTCTTAATGTATTTTTATGAATAAAAATAAAAACTAATACAACCAATATGTTTTGCACTCGGTGGCACGTTACTGCAGCGGTTAGCGGTGGCGTCTGTGGTGGGATGAGCTTCATCTAACCTTGCAAAATGAAGCGATGTGGTTCCTTGATAAATTTGTGACTTCAATCTCAGAGAATATCTTTTTTCTTGGACTATTAACCCCTCCCCCAGCTCTGTAATTGATTTATTTTTACCTACAATGGCCCTAATACACAGTAATCTCCCCTATATTTCAGATTATGCTAATCAATGCAACAAAAACCCACACTGAAGATGATACACTTCTTTTAAGAGACTCATTTTGAAGCCCTGTTAACAACCCCATTATCACGAACACAATCTGAGATTCTGTAATTATCTTGTGATTGTTATTATATATACAGTATCATATACTGCAGGTTTTCCTAAAGCCAGTGTGAATAAAGGTCAGTGAGCCTCACAACACAAAAACAAACGGATGCAAACACACAAACATGCAACGATCCAAAAACCAGTTCAGAAACATTTGTGGGACAGAAGCAGCCTGGACCGAACACAGCGACAACAACCACAACAGTAACAGACATGGCACAAAAATGTCTTACCCTTCTTCTGTACTGACCCCTCCCCTCTAACATCGCCATTAAAGGATGTCTCTGATTGGCAGAAATGCACAAGAGTGAGTACCAAATATTATCAGTCTCCTCCAGTCATGTGACACTTCAATTACATGCAACAAGATATACCTATATGAAATGAAAATATCCTTTTTGAAATCTACTCTTGGTCGGACAAAGAAACGGAGCTGGAAAGTCAAAGAAAATAAACTTTTCACGTTAGCATCCATGCACACTTGAACTACAGTCACATCAACAAGACACAAAACAACAGCGAGGTGACATCTTGTTGCCGCTCTTACCTCTTCTGACTTTCCTCGGGCCGGGGGTTTTCATGGCCCCTCTAAGTGCGGCCTCTACGGATGGAAACCCATAGCAACCATTTTAACTTCTGGACCATCTTTTCTATGTGACTGCACCTTGTGTCCACTCAAACTGATAGAAATCATCTGTCTGTGCTGTTCAGTACCTTCTAAATAGTTGATCAGTTTTTTGATCAATTGTTTACGTCACTGACGTTTCCACATCCCTTCAACCTGTCCGGTCTACTTCAGTTAGAGATTTCCTGTGATGCCGTTCAACAAGACTGTAAAATGCATTGCAGCTGAACCGAGTGGACCAGCACAAAAACCTTTATCTCAAATGACTAAAACATTTTTCTGCTGTCAGAAGAGCTGTCAAAAATATCTGCCTATGATATGACTTTGTTTGACCAGTTTTCTATAGGAATAAAAAAATAAGTAAATTTAGAAATGCACCACCATGCGCATCACTAATAGCTGTATTTTAGGAGGATCTTTCCTTTCATACTCAAAATAAAGAGGGCGCTTAAAGACGTGAGCACATTCCTGAACTCCTCAATCAGTACCTCCTAAAAAAACAGTACCATTTTTCTTTTCTTTCCTTCTATAGAGTTTATAAGTCATAGCTAGTGGTTACTAATGGTTAATTAATAATTTACCAATGCTTTGTGGATCATTTTTAGCCACTCATTATTATATTTCTTATTATAAATTACAATAATTACTTATTCAAAAGTTGCAGTCCGATATAAAATAGTTCAAAATAGCTCTAAAACAACCAACTACAGCAGAAAATTTCTGCTTTTACATTAATGGGCTCACCAATAAATCCTATTTTCATCATCATCATGATATGAACATGCACGATGAACACATTGCAAAAGGCTGTCTGACACCTGATGAATACGAAAAATCATTATATTTAGAGGTGATTACCAAAACCTGTTATCAAAGGGGCCGCGGGGCTAAAGCTGCATCCTCGCCCTGCTGCTCTGTCAGAGCTCTCCACGCATCAACACACAGCGAAGTCAGCAAACAGCCGATCAGAGAGGCCGCCGTGGAGACGGAGAAGAGACAAGGTGAAGCTGAGCTGACGACAGCGCTGCCCGTTAATGTAAGGAAATGCAATAAAACTTGAGAAGTGTAACACCAAGATACGTAATCATTTCTCCTGTTCAACAAGCAGAAACATGATGAAATGATGTTTCTATCTGCTCATTCTGCAATCTCTCATCCACCACCGCTGTGTTTACACAAGCACAGCACGCCAGCTTGGCGGCTAACAGTGAATTGAATTGTATTGAATTGTAACAGAATTTTGATTCATATTTGATCAGCGCTGCCTAGTTTGAGTGATTTACAGCTGCCTCTGTTGAATAAACAGCCAATAGGGACGCTCAATAGAAACACTCTCTCTCTGAAACGACCTGTGATTGGTCAAAATCTCCCAAAGATCAAAGTCTAGTTTTCTCCCAGAACACTAATTCCAATATGCTCAAAGGTTATTAGAGAATACTGTATACATAAAATGATATAGATTTTTTTAAAGTAGGCCTTTCTTTTACATGTCCACAGTTTTGCTGCTGCCCCCACCAATAGCAGTACATCGCTTCCTCCAGTGCTGGTACTCCTGTCTGTTTCTCCAAACTGGGGATGTGCCGACCACCATCTACTGTAGCTAATACACTGACGGTCATAGAAGTACGTCATACAACCCCACTGCAAAACACAAACTATCCCTTTAAGATGCTGACAGTTTACCACAGTAATGACACTGCTACTACTACACTGGCTCCATAGAGATAAAGAGCTTGGTCTGCTAGCATGCTGGCTCTTATCCAGCTTTTATTAGTCGGTATTGAAAAGCTGATTAAGGATCAGCGGTGGCCGAGTGCTGTGAGAGCCAGGGAACAGCAGTCCGGTGAGTCTGAGGACGGGCTGAAGGTCACGGTGGTTCAACACGCTACCCTGACTTATAGGAAGGGATAGGACAGACAGACCGGGACAGAGCTGAGTCATTGCATCCTAGAGATAGAACATCTAGTCCATTGACAGAATATTAATCAATTGTTTCAGTAATTTTTCAAGCAGAAATTCACAAGATCTTGCTCACACAACACTGCCTCCTGGAGACTTCTTGTATGGGCTTTTGCTCGTTTTTCCAGCCTCATGTTTGCCTCAGTTTGCACAGGCTTCTGGACGATGGATGCTTTCGCAGCTGGGGGACCACATCTGGCATCCAAACCCAGATGGCCTACAGCTGTGGGTACGGCCCCTGAGGAGCTGGACCCACTGTCTAAACCATTTCTGATTCAAGAGCGCCCACCACCAGGGCCAGTATGCCAACAGGTGTAAAGTACACTCGGAGTGGTGTAGAGTTCATGAGGAGGTACTTGGGAGTGCCTCTGTGCCAATAATACTGAGATTTTTGCAATCTTTCGTGGAGAAGAAACTCACTCCTTCTAAATTAAGGGTCTATGTGGCCTCAGTCTCAGTCAGGCATTTAGAGTAGATATCCAGACAGCGGGGCGTCACAGTCTGGTGACCCGGTTTCTTAAGGGTGTAACAAAATATCTCCCCACAAAATTTTGCAACATAAATACATGATGATATGCATCGTCAACAAGAAAAACTGAATTGCGATATCAGGGCATAATAGGCACATGTAGTCATACAAGCCCTGATCTGCATTCTCTCGGCTTTTTAAGCGCTTTGTTTGAACAGACGATGGTGCTCTGAGTTCAGACCAGTAGGTGAAGCAGGTCAACAAGGTTTGTGCTGGTTGGGCTTGTCACGGTAGTCGTTGATACTGGTGGTGCATGGTGGTGAGGCACACACCGATTACTTTCCATACCCACCACCCCCACCGTTGCTTTGCTCTTTTTTACAGAAATAAAACCCATTTAGTTCATTTTGGTGTTTCAGCGGCATGTTATCAATAGATAGCTGGATGACGGATGCTACAATCTGACAGTGAATGCATCTTAAGGAGTCAGCTCAGAGCAGTAGGTGTCATAGTCAACACACACACAGGAGGAGCGAGAGTTGACAGATTTCTAATGATTTGGTGTCAAAATTAAAAGTAAACGTGCCTATTCGGCAATATTTCAGATTTAAACCCATTGCTATGAGGGAACCATAACGTTAATGAGGTTGCGTTATTCGCTGCAAGGAGGACGGAGTGGTCGTGGCCGATATTTGCGGTGACAGGTAGACCCCTGCGGCCCCGCAGCAAAAGATGGCCCAGAGAGGCCAGACACACCGCCATCTGATGGTAAAGATCACAGTAAGAAAGCTACACATGTTGACTGTCATCTTTTCATATAAAACGTCTGCTGTAATCAAAAACACCGCCGTTGTCACAAGGTGTATTAACTTCTTCGGCAATAATGGAGGAGTCAGGTGAAATTAGCATAGATGTTCAGGCCACTGAGGAGGCATTTTCCTCTTAATATCAGAGGCCACACCACCAGAAGTGTTTCCACTTCCTGGGCAGTGCTACGGGGGATCCCTCTAAGTGAGATTTGAGCTGTGGCCAGTAGGATTACTCCATGCCTCCTTGCTCGTATTTACAGGGTCAATGTTATTGCTCCCCACGCAGTAGCATCTGTGGTCTTTAAGGAATCCACAGGCCATTCACGTTGAGGTGGGTTTCCTCATGACTGTGTTGGTAGTCGTCATCCAGTGTTAAGTGCTGCCTCTGGCACTCAGGACGAATCAAACAGAACAAGAGTTATGTATGCATCTACGGTTCTGTGAATTCTGGACGACCTCCAGAGTTCCCTGTCATTCGGAATCTCGGCGGGAAGATTCGGCAGGGAAATCTATGACGATGACGTGGGCTTAAATATGCAATGTCATCCCAAGCCATATGTGACTTTGTTGATATTAGATACTCAACCTGCACATGCACGCGATGGATAACATCCAGTGTTAAACACCGCCTCTGGCGGGTATCAAGAATTCATAGAACCGTAGTTACACATGTAACTCTCGTTTTACCTTTAACTCCTTATGAACACCTCAACCACCAGGCTGCAGATTCGATCTTGTTACTACAGTAATCATTGTTACCTCTAATAACACTAATACATTTTATTTATAGAGTAATTTTATGGACCTTAAAGATAAGAATGGTCATAAAAAACAACAGGTTGTTACCTTCTCCCAGAGGGTCCAGTGTGTGGATCATCAGCTGGAAGATGGTGCTCCTCAGTGAGGTGTTGTGAAGGGATGCGGTGCTGCCTCCTCGCTGCAGGACGGGACGCACCTACAGGCCACCAGACACAGAGTCACAAATCAAACTTCAGCAATAACTACCAGTGCAAACTTTTGCAAGCCAATAGCACAAATACACACTGATCAGCCATAACATCATGACCACTGACAGTGAATTGAGGTATTTGTCTAGTTACAACGACCCCTGGCAGTGGGTGGGATATATTAGGCAACAAGTGAACATTTTTTTGACTTTTGACTTTGACAAGGGCCGAATTGTGATGGCTAAACGACTGAGTCAGAGTATCTCCAGAACTGCAGCTCTTGTGGGATGTTTCCAGTCTGCCGTGGTTCTACTGAAAGTGGTCCACAGAAGGAAACCAGTGAACTGGGGACAGGTTCACGGGCGACCAAGGCTCACTGATGCATGTGGGGAGTGAAGGCTGACCCGTGTGTTCCGATCCAATAGAAGAGCTGGAGCTCAAATTGCTGAAAAAGTTACGCTGGTTCTGATAGAAAGGTGTCAGAAGACACAGTGCATCACAGTCTGTTGTGTATCGTGCTGTGTAGCCGCAGACCGGTCAGGGTGCCCATGCTGACCCGTGTCCACTGCCAAAAGCGCCTACAAGGGCATGTGCGTATCAGAACTGGACCACAGAGCAATGGAGGAAGGTGGCCTGGTCTGATGAATTACGTTTTCTTTTACATCATGTGGATGGCCAGGTACGTGTGCGACGATTGGCTGGGGAAGACATGGCACCAGGATGCACTATGGGAAGAGGGCAAGCCAACAGTGGCAGTGTAACGCTTTGGGCAATGTTCTGATGGGAAACCTGGTGTCCTGCCATCCATGTGGATGTTAATTTGATACATACCACCAACCTAACTATAGCTGCTGACCAAGTCCACCCCTGTATGGAAACGGTATTCCCTAATGGCAGTGGCCTCTTTCAGCAGGATAATGCACCCTGCGACACTGCAAACATGGTTCAAGAATGGTTTGAGGAACAAAACGAGTTTGAGGTGTTCTCTCTATTCTCCAGATCTCAATCCAATCAAGCATCTCTGGGATGTGCTGGGCAAACAAAGTCCAATCCATGGAGGCTCCACCTCACAACTTACAGGACTTTAAAGGATCTACTACTGACGGCTTGTTGCAAGATACCACAGCAGACTTTCAGAGTCCATGCCTCGATGGGTTAGGGCTGTTTTGGCAGCAAAAGAGGGACCTACTTAATATTAAGCAGGTGGTCATAATGTTATGGCTGATTTTTTTATGGTTATGTTGTAGAAATTAGTGGCAACTAGCATTGAGTATCTGAATACCCCTACAAGATAAATGTAATATTTGATCTATTTTCAACCTCAAAACTGGGACCCTTAATTGTTTTTAATTATTTCAGTGCTTAGCATACCTACTGAGAGCACCTTTCAACGCATAACACATTACATTGGCGTAACATAATTAGTCAGATAACTTTTAAAGTAATAACAGAAGATATTGTGCAGGCTGCTGGCTAAATGGCCTGTTACACATTCTCTGCCAACTATTGTGTATTGCCATTTGACCGTCTTAATATAATGTTTTACACCGGCACTTCCATAATGCACGACTGTGAATGCTCTCGTAATGTGTACTGAATGCAGCATTTTCATTGTCGCGTACTTTACGAAGGAGCTCTTTATAAGACTCACTTTGTCTTTCGTATCACAGCTATGTGTTAGTGTACTGACTGTTTCTGTCAGAAAGAGCCACAAGCATCAGCCTTAACAACGACACATTAATTGACCCAAATTATTGTGCATTGTTTATGTTTTTATATTGGGTTAGGTGAATGGGGCTGAACATGATAAACATCTGTGTAAGTGCTGAAAACAAGTATATTATCATTATTATTTTAATTGTGGTGAAACACAAATATTTTTAGTGTTTTACAAATATTTGTTGGGACTTAGGACACGTCTGGTTACCGTAATCTGACCCACTGTGTGGAAGCAAGTGTTATATACTGGATGATATCAGAGTCCAGCTGTTTATTGGATTTTGGGAAATTTACACTCCAGCCAAACTTCTAACCCAAGTTATTGTTACATTTGCCAAATTCAACAGTTAGCCCCCATCCTAAAAGTCTTGGCTTATCAATCAAATAAATTCAACACAATACAACTATATATTTAACTGTATGAAAGACCTTTTACAGCCTTGAACTTAAAATAACTTTTCCATGAAGTTATTTTCCATGACAGCCCAGGTCCAAGGGGTAAGAATCTCATTTCTGCCTTTAAATGAGGAATTAAAAGATCAACATCATAACTGAGCAATTCACTAAATAAATAAATTGACCGATGAATAAGGTGCACTGGTAGATATTTAATGAATGTCCAAAACGAAGACTGTGAATCTGCCTCCAGTCCTAACCAACAATAATACATTTAGTTTTTTGTACCCTGAGTCTTGCTTTGTCCTCTGGATCTGGTGGTGGTTTGTTGCGTTGAGGGGTGCTCAGTTGCGGTTCTCCTTTGGATCTATCTTCAGCTTTTGGTGCAGCAGGAGGAGGAGCAGAGGGAGCAGGTGGAGGAGGAGGTGCTGGTGGAGTCTCACTGTCCTGCAAAGTCAATGACAACTTACAGAGTTTTGTTTGTTCCACTGTGAAACTGACTTGTGGAAAGATTCTGTCACACATTCAGTTCAGATTTCCATTTCCAGATTTCAAACACTGATTGATGGAACAGCTTGATTTAATCCTGATGGTTTGGTCTGAAGCTCAGTCTATACCAAGATCAAATCCACCGACTGTCAAGGACACAATCCCCCCCCATGTGTGTAACAGCGTTCCTGTGTATCCCAGACAAAGCACTGTGCAGTAATCCAATCACTACAGTTTGAGTTTCTTGCCATCAGCAAAAAAACACATCACAAGCCTTAAGCCTTAAAGTGGATTCCTGTTTTATCACCTCATCCAGAGGCCCCGTGTCAAAATCTGCTTTTAACATTTACATGATGTCTACAGATCCTGAAAACGTACATGGTGCATAAAGCTAAATTGGTTTGTGTTTGCTCAAATTATCACACAGCAAACCTGGGCCAGTAGAAAGACTACACATAGTACATAAAGGCAAGGGCCCCTCTGGTCCATAGCAGGTTAATCTGGCCATGGCTGTAAGAAGATCTGGGTTTTTACATAGTCTCACTTACCTGTAGACCTGGTTCAGATCACTTGCTACGTTAATCTGATCCAGTTAATTATTTGCATGTGTGGCACAAACATTGAGCCTCATGCAATGCATTAATATGCTCATCCTTAACCTTGCTTACTTTTTCCTGCGAGGCATAAGTGGTACAAGCCAGACTTACCAATCTCTCTTAAAGGGATGGTTTGAGCGTTTAAAAGTGGGTTTGTATGAGGTACTTATCGATAGTCAGTGTATTACTAACAGCAGATTACGGTTAGCTGGAGACAGGAGCACCAGCAGTGTGCTGCTATAGATTGGATGGTGGCAGCAGCAAAACAGATTGGACACAGCTTAAAAAAATGAATACACTTCAAAACACTTTGGTATTTTAAATAACAATAACACAAGGAGCTGATGGTGTAGGGGTTTGCGTCGCCGCCTTTCAACCTGTTGGCCCGGGTTCCTGGCCAGTCCATGTCTTTGGGGGCGGCAGTAGCTCAGTCTGTAGGGAGGCGGCAGTAGCTCAGTCTGTAGGGAGTTGCCGAGGTGCCCCTGAGCAAGGCACCAAACCCCCAACTGCTCGGGGCGCTTGTCAGGAGCAGCCCCCTCACTCTGACACCTCTCCATTGTTGCATGTTTGTGCATGTGTGTGTTCGGGTCTGCATGTACCATGTATAAGTTAACAACAGAGTGAAAAAAATTGAATTTCCCCTCGTGGGACTAATAAAGGACTATCTTCTTCTTCTTCTTCAAACAAACTAACTGTTTGAGGCAATGGTAGACCAGCAACTCCTGTGTCCTGCAAGGTAAAATTACTGTTTGGTGGCTTTGAAGAGAGCATAGATGCATGCATGTACAGTATAACAGCTTCAGTTCCCCATCCTGTTACACTAAAACTGATCCTGATTTTTGAAGTGTCTCATATATGTTTTGCTGCTGTCCCATCCACAGCAGCACATTGATTTACTCCTGTCTGTTTCTCCAAACTGGGGCCGAGCCAACCGTCATCTACTGTCGGTAACACACTGCCTATGGATAAGTGCCTCATTCAACCCCACCTGAAAACATCCAAACTCTCTCTTTAACTGCACAAATCCAGTAAACATGAGGAGATGTACATTTGCGAGATTTGATCATTAGCATAATCCATGAACAAGCTCCAAGTACTACAGCTTTCATTGTAATACTGACAGCTAAAGCAGCAATGGTTTGACCCTGCAGTTAGATGCTAAAACATGACTCATTACAACAGGAGGCTGTCTAAGCGACGTCATGGAGGTGGACAACATTATACATTACATTACAAGTGATGTTAGGAATATGTCAGGTGTTATTGTGGGGGATACAGTAGTTGAGTGCTGCAGGGATGATGCATTTTTGTTGGCTAACTAGGAAGTTGTGGAGAAGTGTGAATGCAATCAGCAGAAGTAAAAAGCTAACGTTAGGCTATGAAGAAATTACATCACGGTCGCATGAGCATGAGTCTAAACAACAAGACTGTGAAGGAGGACGAGTTGGAGTGATGATGTTTAGTAGACTCATTTAGCCACTTGATAGCAACCTACTTTTTAAAGATGTATAAGGCTTGAAATGTCACCAGTAGGAAATGTTAAAATCTCTTCAGCTTGTGTTAACCTCAGACTTTATTTCATGTATCTAACTAAAAACCCATTGACTTCCAGACGAGGGAACAGGAAGTGCTAGCACTCAGTTATGATCCCTCTGACACTGACTTGCATAAAGACCCTGAGAGGGAGTCTGGACTGATACAATTACTGACTTGTCGGCGCTGTCAAGCCAAATAAAATCTGTCTCTGGCAAACCATGAAGCACATCACTCTGATGCAATGAACAGAATATTCATTTTACATACATTTTTCTTTTATTGTAGTAATACTGTGAAACACATTCTCTTAAATCGCTCCTACATGCCACTTGAGAATGAATATGTTAGAGTGATTCCTGCAGTCTGTTGTTTTTGCAACATGATCCTCAACACCCTGTGTCCTATACTGTATTCAACAGGTATCCTTCTATGAGCATATTAATTGTTTGGATAATGTATATACTGATATTTCTGGAAGAGGACATTTTGAGATCCAGTAACTCTGATCCATTAATGTGGCAGCATTACGCCCCGTGTTAACACTGAAGGAGCACATACTGACTGCAGATGTGCTTCAGGCTAATTGAAGAATGTGCTGGCGATACTTGAATGCTACTGAAACACAGCTCTGCATGTTAATTATAGACTCAGATATTTACTGCTTTCTGTTAGCTGCAGGAAGCGGCTTAGTGTGCAGGCCCTCTGCAAAATAATAAGCCTTTTAAAAAATACATTATTCCTTTATTTTTCATTCTAAATGAACTAACATCTCCACACACTGGTATTTCAGGGCTGTGGCGGAGACACAGTGAGGTTTCAGTCACTGTGACACGCCGTCTGTGACACCTGGAGTCCTTTCTGTTCAGCATCATCAAAGGATTTGACACAAATACAGGCCGTCACCTGCTCAGACCCACAAACCAGTGTATCTGAGCAGGCAGCAGTCCCAACTGGGAGGAGATGAAAGGCTAGAAAATATACTGGATGGAAGTGTGGAGGTCTGGTAACCACTGCTCTGCAGAGACATCTGTGTCCTCTGCATGTGTGGTTATATCTGGTTATTGTCTGAATAGTACAAACAGTAGAGTACAGCACCTGTTTATTCAACACCTCCAGTAGTTTTAAAGGATATTGTTGGTGTTACTGTCTCTTTCCTGTTGTCATAAATGAATACATTCCATCAATATGAAAAGACCAAAACCAGCAATGTGTTATTTTAAAAACAAAAATTGTAACTTGCAGACTCTGCTAATGTATATAGCAAGCAGGCTGTTATATTTACAGTGTATACTAATATATTCTATGTATAATTACGGTGTATTTAGTTCCTGTGCACTGTCTGGATAACCTGCTGCTGTAACAAGAGTTTCCCGATTTGGGATCAATACAGTATATCTATATTCTAAATATTTTCTGACTTCTCTGCCGTATTTGTGGCACTCAGCCTCATGATTCTCCTGAAGATCTTTAAAATAAGCTCATAAAAAACACCCAGGCCTCCAGAATGAAAAGAATGGGCAAACACCGTGATCAAAACAGCTTCATATGAGATTATGTTTAACAGGATAAATAACAGAAACAAGAGTAAGGCGTCGGTTTAAGATACTCATTGGATTTATATCACACTGACTGATGAGGCTGCAGTATGAATGTTGTCTCTTCATAGAGTTTCTTATGCCGCTGATGTTGCATGTATGCTAAGCAACAAGAAATGTCTCACGATGTGAAACTACGTACTGTCACGAATAAAAGAGAAAGCAATAATTAATTAACTACAAATGAGTTGTTACTGTAAATTTATAGTTGACGTTGACTAGTTTAAGCGGCGGATTAATCCACATGTGGTGCTCTAGTGAGTATCGGTGGCAGCGGGACGGTGTCTGTGGATGGAGTCAAAATAAACTGCAGTCTGTGTGTTCATGAAGGAACATGTGAGGCTCATTTAATGGAGCTCACAGAGGATGAAGAGATATCACACACCTATACTAGTTCATTCATACATTCACTGTTGGTTTTGGTCTTTTCGTGGGGATTAAAACTAGGGCTGCTCAATAATTCAAAATGATCCTTTATCGACTTCCACTGAGATTGTATTTTCATGATTATATTGTGTTATCATTCTGCGCAATTACTTTGTCCTAACAGCAGCTAAAACACAAACTAAGTAATTATTTAACCTTTGTTTTAAATATGCAAGCAGTTATTTCTCCTAGTGAATGGCTGAACAAGTTGCACTGAACATCAAATGAACAAATTAGATTTTGCAGTAATTTGCCATATTGTGGTGTTATATACAGTATATATCAATATCAGGAAAATATTATGCGTGATAGATTTTTGGTGTTGCTTTTAACATTAATTAATAACATTAATGTATTATCAAAACTGTTGCTGATTATTTTTCTGTCGACTGACTAATCAATTGATCGACTGATCATTTCGTCTCTGTTTTTAATGACACTACAGAGTCATTTTTGCTGTAGGCAACAGACCATAACTCTCACTGTGAAAGTTACTCGATCATCACTGGAAAGGTTTTAATGTTGCAAACCAGTGCAGGTGGTTGTATTTATTACCAGTGTTGAATAGAGAGCTGATGGTTGAATCATATTATATATTACACCTGTAATTAATTATTAAATAAGCTTTGATGGGCACAGACAGTGTGAACCCAAATGATATCACTGTACATTTCATCCTTTCCTGAAATAAATTTAACTAGAACATTTATCTATAAGCAACTTTCCCCCCAGATGTGTGTCACCAACTGACCTTCTCTGGCTCCTCAGCGGTCCACACCTTGACGATACTCATGTGCTTATTGATCTGGGTCTTGACCGCCTGCTCGATCTGACTGTTGAACTTCATGAAGCTCACGTAGCTGATGTAGCCCAGCACCAGCAACATGCTCTCCCACCACAGGATCATGTTGTCCAGGAAGAAGATGATGAGCATGATGAGGTCCAGGATGTAGAAGTTAACATCTCTGAAGAGCGGCCACCAGGTGAGGTGCAGCATCTCCCGGGAGAAGATGGCGCACATGCCGATCACAAACAGGATGTTGAAGACGGCCGAGCCCACGATAGTGCCGATGCCCACGTTGCTGTGGGAGATGAAGACGCCGATCAGGGAGGTGAAGAGCTCAGGGGCAGAGCCTCCGGCCGCCATGAAGGTGGCCCCGGCCACGTCGTCAGAGATCTCCAGCTTGTTGGTGATGACCTCCAGCGCAGGAACGAAGAACTCATCGCAGACGATGGCCAGGGCAACAAACATGTAAATCATGCCTATGACATGCAGGACCACCCAGCCCTGCTGTCGTTGCTCCACTGAGAAGATGTCAGGTGGGTAATCACCCTTTCTGGAGTGGGGTGGAGGACGATGGGTAGTTGTGGTGGTTGGTGGCGGTGGAGTTGGAGGTGGTTTGGGAGGGTGAGGATCTACGTAGATACACTGTTCGATATCTGTCCTGTTGACAATTATCACGATAGGAGGCTTGGTGCTCTCAGGTGAGACAACCTCCTCCGTCTCATTGGATGCCATCACCTCCTGAATGTTGACCTCCGCAACATCACCACCATCAACCTCTGCCCCGAGAGCATCATCCCTCTGGGCGGAGGCTTGCGGCTCTGACAGCCTGGCCTTCAGAGTCAGCGTGTAGATGAAACACAGCAGCACACCTGAGATGAGGAAGAGGATGCGGCTGCGCTTGAGTCTCCTCCTCGGAGGCGAGTGCACGTTCATTGCCCTCGTGGTCTTGACTCCAAAACAGCGAGTTACGTCAGATGCATTGCTATTCCATGATAGTTCCAGCTCCGTTCTGTGGCGAGAAGACGCCGTTGACAGGGAGGAGACACACACACGGACACAGAGTGTGTTTCATTTTTTATAGTGGGCAGCTTCAACCTGTGGAAGGACAGAAGACATAAAAATCACATCATCTTGAAGGTGTATCTCAAACGTCCTCTGCTTGCATAGCTGCAGAGGCAGATCTGCTGAAGAGAGGTGTATGTGTGTGTGTTGGGGGGTGATGGGGGATGCAGACAGCCACCTGTTACTATGGCTACATAATCACACAGGCTTTGGCTTCTCACAAAACAGGAGTGCATTGAAGACACGTCAAACATGTTAAAGCGGAAAAAACGGACTTGCTTCACAATGAGAGCAATTAAATCCGAAAATGCCTCCGATTAAATTTAGTATGAACGGGGAAAAAACGTGATGAAATGCGCACGTGCATTGAACGACCATCAAAGAAACATGAATTAACCCTACCCGCAGTGCATTAAGATCTTCATGTTAATAAAACCATCAAATCTGTGACCACAAAGGGCGTGTTGAGGTTTAACTGTGGAGCAATGGAAGCCAGCGCGGATTATCTTGCATCATTGTCGTTAATATCTCTTCACCATCCAAATATATTAAGAATAAAGTCCAGAGAGCAGCTGTGTGCAGTGTGAGGTGGTGCGGGTCCTACCTGTAGCGCCGGCTGCTCGGCCCCTCGCCGCTGCGGATAGTCCCTCCAGCTGTGCGTAACGGACGCAGAGATGCTGACTCCGGGTTTTGGGGAGCTACAAGGGCGCACCGCATGTCAGGGCTTGAACGAAGCTCAGCATAATGCTGCTAAGAGGATTAGGAGCCGAACTCCTCTCACCTTCCCTTTCACTCATACCGCTGTATCAATACACCAACGTTCAAAGTGCTGCGGCTGCTGGCAGCTGCCAGTTTGAGGTGAAACCTCGGTCGGGGGCGGCTCAGAGCGCGGTGCCTGCTGGATGTACAATAATGAGACGCAGCTCACAGGCTGACAGGAGGAGTTTGGGTGTGGTCAGGTGTATTTTAGGGGCGTGGGAATGGATTTTATTTCTCTAATAAAACAGCAAAACATGAACATGCATGTGAGAGGTTTTGGTTTGGCAGGAAAGTCCTGCTTCAGTGACATTTTAAAATGGAAATATTTATGTTCACATATGAACAAAATGTGTCCAAAACACATCCAGTTACATGCTCTAAGACAATATCAGTGCAAACACTTACTTTTACAAATGCAAGTGCACATTTTATGTAAGTTTCAAATTTTAATGTGACAACATTTTACCTCCAGTCCCACTCCCTGCTCCCACGGGTGTTCTCGCTCGCCATCATTATGGTCGTTGAAGTTGGGCCTCTGCAAAGGAGTACAGAGGCAAAGAGGCGAACAACAGCTGCTGTCCCCATTCTGGACTGAAACACTTATTATATTCATTGTATTTATTGTTTAACACAGCCCATTTTAGTAGGATATGACAATAGGAAATACTTTGGTGCAGCATTTTTTTATGTGACATTTTAGTGTCTTCCCGTAGTTACTTTCAGTCCAAAATGGCGGAAGCATAGCTTTGCTCTTTGTCTCCGTTGAGAATAAACATGAGGTCACCATGATGCCATTCAAAAGGTCTGTACTCCCACACAGAGGTCACACACAAAGGTCCATCAGGCGAAGGGAAACTCCTGTGTGGCTGGTTTAAAGAGTGGCAGAGGGCCTGTAGGAGGCCAAATGATAAGAGCATCATCATACTAATTGACTGTTATGTCAGCTTGAAAGAATATTCATTTTTAAAAAGTAGTGTATTGTACAAACGTAACTGGAATCAACAACAAATCGTCATCAGGAAATTAAATACAGATAAATTAAATGTGTGTTTAATTAATACACGTTCATTATTTTTTTCCTGAACCCTTTGCATAAGATAAGATACAGCTGTCTGAAATTTCATTTTTTCTATGTATCAAGTGTATACTAACATACTGTGATCTCCTGGCCTCTCTGTCAGGACAAACATTTATTAAAATGACACCGTTTTTAAAAAGCAGAAAAATAATAAAACACAAAACCAAACATGAAAATGTGTGTTTCCACAAAGCAGAATGAATCATTTTGCAACCCACCTTAATTCACTTAACCTGGGGTAGGTTCACGAGATCCCACTGCTCACTCATGATTCAGAATTTAGTTTTCAGATAAACTATAAGAAAAATGTTCCTGATGTTTAGAAAATAAACCTCAAGAAAAGGTGTGCATGTTCCTTCTTCTACTCACTAACACCAGAAACTAAATTCGTAGCTACAGATGCCAACTCACGTTATGCTATCAGGATACTAAACTATTTAAACATGTATTAAGGTGTAAAAGAAACTCAGGCGCTACAGGACACAATACTGTAAAAGTAATATCTACTGAAGCACGCTGACTGCCGAGTTGATGCATAATAAATAACTACATCATTCTTAGTTTGGTCAGGAAATTTTGCTTCATGTCACATCCCTCTCCTATCATCATGTTTCCTGTCTGCAGCTCCATCCTAAAATATGTAATAAAAAGGCAAAATGCCATAAGAATTATCCTTAAAATATTTTTAACATTTCACAAAAGGAACTGAGATCCGAGAAAAAACAATCCACCTCCAAAATAGCAACTCTGATGTTTATTTTTGTCAGGAAACCATAATTGTGACTTACAATCAAGTCTGAATTTGCTTGTCTGAAGAACTTTTGAAATGCAATAAAATGTCTAAATAAAATGTCTACGTCCACTGCACGTCCATCCTAAAAGACACCTTTCGAAAATTCAAACCGAAACAAACTAATTTAAATCAACAACGTCAGTCAACACAAATAAATACAGTATAAAACAAATAACGAAAAGGCTCAAGGGTGAACAGTTTGGAAAGGACAAAACAAAGAAGTCACGTACAGTCAGTGGAAAGCATAATGAAAACAGGAAGTAGACGGCTCCTCAGATCATTTAACCATTCCTGAAATATCTCCTCCAAGAATACAGTATTGATGAATCTTGAATCTTTCATGGTATATGAGCACAGATTTTAGTAATAACTGGACACTGGGTTTACGAACGGTGCGTTTTCATATCTGGGACAGTTCAGTCGGACATGTGGGCTCCAAATCGAATAAACCATCAAATCAAAGAGTCATAATAAAACAAAAGTTATACAAAATATTTGTTATTGATGGACTGCTAAAATGTTCATATTGAATCTGTCCATTTTGCCACAAGATTTATCTGGGTAGCTTTAAAAGGAAGTCTGTTCATCGTCAGGAGTATAGCTCGAATCCACTCATGAAATCGTGAACATATGAGCAGCAAACTTCTGTTTAAAGCTGCAGTAGGGACAATATGTAGAAAAAAAAGAAAAACTGAGCTCGAACCAATACTGGATTTTTGACACTGATGCCGATATCAATAGCTGAGTGAAACAATATGATGATAAGATCTTTTAACATAAATATTTTTGATATTTTTGAACTATCCCCTACATTCAGTACATTAAAAAGAAAAAAATGTTTCACAGTTATTTCGTGTAAAGTTCATTTCTTACCACATGACCAAGGCCTCACTGCTTGTTCAAACATTAGCTGTGTTTCCAGTCAATGGTCGGGCAAATTTTAAGCAGATTTTTGAAATGCTGTAAAAAACAAACAAACAAAAAAAACCAACAAACAAACAAAAAAACAAAAACAAATGTGAATTAGTCGCCTTTCTATCAACTGGTGTGGAGCGACTAAGCTCGGCTTGTTGGCTACAGCGTAGTTTGGTCAGAAGTTGGCACAATAGGATGGCATGGCTGTAATCCACCAGTAAACAGAGTAGAAGAAGAAGAGGTTGCCAAAAGGAAACTAAACAAGTCTTCTGGGCATCATCTAGGCAACCTAACCATCCACAAGAGAAAAATGGAGAGAGGTCTTCAAGAATTTGCTTCAATTGGGTAAGTTTAAATAGTTCTTTCATGTCAGCTGTTACTGGACATATTTCAGGTTGTCCAGATGCGAAGAGACGCATTCACACTTGTAGGAATATCTGAGAAGATGATGATGAGTCATGTGAGTTTAACGTTCAGTAATTTCTCTAATAAATTTCTCTCTTTTTCGATAAAAGCAAAAAAGCACCTCAAGCAAGCGTATGAACCTTTTTTGCAGTTGAGGAAGTTTTATCAAAGTTTGCTGTTTCCATACAGCTTTACTAATGCGACGCTCAAAATGTGAATGGAAACATGACTACTGTGCAGAATCTCATAATATGGTACATTTTTGATTTATGGAAAAATGAGAAAATCTCAGCAGAACTTGGTGCAATCTAATGCGTTAGAAACACTGACCACACCGTGTTGTCTGACACATATCAACTGTGAGGGCTCACAGACCCAACGGGTGTGGGTGTTGCTTTCCATCCATTCAGCTCAGTGTCCACAGGTTAGACCCATGTGGGTGGAGAGGAAGCAGCATACCATGCTGTATTTTTCCAATACTACTACTGCGGTGCCAAATTTAAATTTTTTTTTTTAAATCCTAGAAATATTGGCTTTAAAGCAGAGAGAGCTGCACTCTGTTGGTGAAGTCAGTCCAGATTGGGCAGCGCTGAAATTACAGTATTAGTCAGATGAAGCATTTCACAAGCCTGTTTGCCTTCTTTCAGCACATAAATACACAGAAAAATACTCTGAAATGGCAACAATCAACATCTCCTCGATTACATGTCAATCCAATACCCCTTCTCAAATTGCAGCGCTATTTCACAGGTCAAAGTTCACAGGAAGTGAAAGAATCAAGATCTATTTGCATCAGGTAAGTATCTCTGCCCTTCTTCACTGAAGAAAGCAGGCTGTGAAGTCTGATGCCTGAACCTCTACCAACTATAAATCTTCCTCCTCTATCATCCCTCTTCTGTCCTCTGCTCTAAAGCATCACAGACTAGTTTCACATGTTTTTAAAAACATCATTTTAGGGTATTTAACTTCATAAGGCAATCATTGTTTAACTAGAACAGAGTTGGAGTTTTGCAGGACAAAACAAACATTTGTAGGTTAAGGCCAGTAAGTGTGTTGTATCAGAAATCTACAGATATAGATATTTCCTTCCACAGTAATGTAGATAGCTTTGTTACTGTTGAAAACAGCAAATGACGGACAGATTCATCCAAGGCTCAGCGCTAGAAGTGAAAACAATGAACATCTAAATCTAAAACTGACAGTTTATAGTTAAGAACCTCAGTATTTTTATGCAAAGATATCTGAAATAATTTCTCAATTGATTCAAGAACCATAAAAGTGGTGTTTTAGCTTATCAACTTTTAGCTTGTCAGTTCCACGGCATCAGATATTGAGGCTCTGTCACGCGCCTTGGTGTGTGATACCAATCTACAAGGCACCCTTTAGCATCTATATGAGGTGCACCGGGCTTTCAAATAACTACACTCTAAATCCAGCTGCCTTAAAACATTTATATTAACATTAAACACTGGTTGTGGACTGTGGTGACGTGGTTTTAAGAGTAAAACAACACACATAGGGCAGGGGGGGTGGTGGATGGGTCCAACAAACACAGGGTTTTCATCCAGGAGGCTGCTATTCGTGTCCCATGCGAAACCACGTTGTATGTCTTTGTCTTCACAATGTTAAGTTTCATTTTGACTTAACAAAATCATTTTAACTCAAACCATGACTTGATGATGACATTAGTGGTTTTGTTGCCTAAATCTAAGCAAGTGTTTTTGTTTGAATCCATAATATTAACCATAAGTTGACTATGACTGTCGTGGAGCATCATAGTTTGATGCTCTGGTCTACGCAGTGCCTTAGAAAGTGATGGCAACGGTCACATACTGACCAAGTGTCAGTGTGTGACGAGTTGGGATGAGAACGTGTTGCAACTTTACATCACTGAAGATGGATTTTCCAAGAATCTACAAGTTCAAAATCAACTTGCAGAGGCTTGAAACATGCTTGAGACTGTGTCGTCATGCAGTCGCAAGCAAGAACAAATTTGGCTCTTTCACACAATAAAACCTGGAAGAAAACAAGCAAACATGGGCATCAGGAAGATGATCTTATCAATTTGCTTGTCTCTTGCATTAAAAAAAAAAAAACAAAAAAAAAAAATTCAGATATATCTAAATTCCCAGACGGTGAAGCATCCTTGAACACACAACCAAACTATATGGGATTTCATTTGCATAAACGTACAACAATAAAATAAAAATCAATAGATTCTCATTTTGAACTCGTCACACACATGGGTAACCCTTTAGCATCATTTTTCAATGTGTTCAGTTGTGAACAATGTTATGAATTTAAACAAAACTGGTTAGGTCTAGAAGAAGATCATAGTTTGGGTAAATAAGTATGTTTGTTACATAACTTCAGTTACCTCAGTGAAGCAAGTTAAGTATGTTACATATGTGTGTGAGTTAATACATGATAAGTGAAATAAGTCACCGTTGATTTTTGGTGTCACACAGAACATGAACAACGGTCTCTAGGGGGAAACAGCCTGTGTTTGTTCGACTCGTCCATCAACCCCGACCTCCTCCCTATGCAGAAATCCTCACTTGTTTTACTACGTCACCTGACTTCCTCCTTTATTCCACTTCCATCATAACAACTACGGCGACTAGAGGAAGCCCGGGGTACATGGAGCATCATAATTCAATGCGTAGGGCCACTGACCAAGCGTTGTTATTTGACAGGATGGGAGAAAGAACTGGTTGTAAAAATGTATGCATTAATGTACTGACTGTGAAGGATCTATGGTTTGTAATTGATTGGTTAAGACAAGTTTTAAAGAGCTGTTTTTGAGGGTAATAACATCATTTTCAAACCAACCAGGAACTTAATTCTTATAAATAACGTCAAAGATATAAATAAAGTGAAATTGGCAGAGATTGTACACAGAGATTGTTTTGCTGAACCACATTATCTCCAACAATAAAACAAACTGTATGTTTCTCTCATTCCCCCAACTAGAAAGTCAACTGAAAAATCAACAAAATATTTCTGTTGTAACAAAACCTTAGACGGTGACTGCAGACAAGGACAGAAAACGTGATAATATGGACGGTGTTAAAGAGAATAAACATGGTAATAGTAAAGCACTGGATCAACCTACACAGTGTATTCAGGTGACATCCGTTCAACAGCTGGTGCAGTAGGATTTACAGAAGGTTAACAGTTCACCCAGTGGAGGATTGAGGTGACCAGTACTCTCCAACATCAGGTCAGTGTGTGTGTGTGTGTGTGTGTGTGTGTGTGTGTGTGTGTGTGTGTGTGTGTGTGTGTGTGTGTGTGTGTGTGTGTGTGTGTCTGAAGAGGAGCAAAGGCAATTAGAGGAAAAGGAAACAACTGCTTTATCTTTAAGTGGACAGCAGTTCAGGGTGTGTTAGAAATAGACTGATGAGTTAGTGGACTTTCCTTTTCCTCAAGCGGTACCGTCTCCTCCTCTGTTTGTACAGGTGGCGGAAATTGATGAAGAGTCCTGTGGAGGAGAAGAAACCTCTGATTACACTGATTCACTAGTTATCTTCATATTAGAAATTAGGTTTGTCTCATTGGATGGCTGAACAAACTTTTGCTTTTGGTCACAGCAGATAAACACACAAAATGCCCTGTTTGCGCAGCACTACTCCAAAGAGAAGCGCTGTGTTTGCTCAGTATAATGAAAATCCAGTGAAATCACTGTTGTCTCAAATACAATCAGATTTTATTATCAGTTTCTGAATGATTTGACAAACTAAAACCTAAATAGCCCAGCAGTAGTTTACCGGGTAATCTATGTGTGAAAGGGGCTTTAGATTACAAATGGCAGTAACTAAAACAGTCTTGTACACTGTGAAGAAACAAGTTTGTAGCTTAAGCAAATTCATTTTTATGGTGTAATGAAATGAAGGGAATTGTAAGGAATTTGTCATACTGTAAACAGTAAAACATTGTTTTGGTCTGTAAATATTTCTGTCAAATATAAGATATAACTTATGATTATCATTATGAACTCTGTTTTTACCAACATGTTAATTATCTGCTGTTTTCCCATAGGTAAAAAGTTTACCTTCACAGTTATTAGAAATAAACAAACATCCTGAATTCAGTCTGTGAAAATGATGAAAAACCTGCAATAAATACTAACTTTTGAAAACTAAAACTGACAAAATGTATTCAGTTTTATTTCATAGTTTCATCAACGACATAAAAACTACATGATTTAGATTATTTTATTCTGACATAAACAACCCAGACATAACACACTTATCTAAATAATAAATATATAAATATAAATATAAATACAAATATATATATAGAAAGAGAAATAAAAAAAATAGATGTATAGATAAATAGAAATAAAATAAATGTTATTAGTGGATATTTATTTGGGCAGATTTACTTTGTAAGTATAAAACATTCCTCTTTAAAAGTTGATTGTGTTAACAAACTTCTAAACCTGCTGCACTAATAAGCAGCATCTTTTATTACTGGTATTCAGTAACGTTGTGTCTCTGCCAGAAATGTTAACTAATGTAAAAAAGAGATTCATGAACTAAATTCATCCTCAGTCCCACTAAAAATTAGACCAGAGGTAGCAACAAATCAGCTGAGACCATGACAGCAGGCATGCTGGCAGCCTGAAAGTAATGAAAAGGTAAACTGATATAAATAAATAAATAAATATTATCAAGGCCTGTGGGTGTAATATTAGTCTTCGTTGGCTGGATGATGGCAGTGTTGGTTTTAGTAGGCAGTGTGTTGGTGGATGTCTCACCCAGGAACATGAGGACCAGGTAGAGCTGCAGAGTGTAGGAGAAGCTTAAAGAGTGTCCCAGCAGTGCAGGGAGGCGAAGGCTGAACAGACGCGTCTCATCAAAAATGGGCAGGGACTGGATCACAGCCACCGCTGGAAACAAGCACAGAACGACACACTGTTAGCAACAACTAACACGCGTAACCCCAACACCCAGGGGAGAGTCGCTGAACCCCAAGTTACTCCCTGAACGCTTCACAGCAGCCCGCTGCTCCTGAATGCTCAGGATAGGTTCAATGTAGAGGTCACATTTCATGTATGTACCTGTATGTACATGATGAATGTTCAGTTATTCTGGCTGTTCATGCATATGGCGTACATTTTAGCCAGGGTATGTTTTTGTTTTTCTCCTGAATATTGGAGGTTCAACCTCAGCTCCTGTAATAAGTCTTTAATAAACTGTGTAGCCAAATACACTCAGACCCTTAAGGACAAAAATGTCCCCATTAAAACCACTGAAACTCCCACTTGTTACCTTAGAGGACAAAGATGTCACCTTCTTAAAACTGATAATAAAATACTACACTGTATATCAATATTATTATTTTCCACTTTCATTGAGTTCTGATCACCACTGCCAATTTTTAACCCTTTTAATGCTAGTTGTGGGATCAAAAAATATTTTTTTTAATCTGAGACTGCACAAAAAATATAAATACAGCAAAATCAATGTTTCATTGTGAAAAAAAAAAATCACCCTATCATTTAGCAATAGCATACAAACAATAATTTAGTTTTTTTTTTTTTTTTTTTGGTAAAAAAATACAAAAATGGCATTATGCAAACAAACTGCCATTTAAAAGGTTAACATTCTGAAAATTATAGTAGTTATTATCAGGACTGAAGTTCGTTAAAAAAATTAACTCAGTGGAAGCAATTTCAGGAAGGGGATATTTTTCCTAACAGTGGCATTATGTAGACAAACATTTAAGGGGTTAAAATTCTGAAAATTAATTTGGTAATTATGATCAGTTGGTTAAATGATTTAACTTGGTGAAAGTAGAGAATATATGAATATATATGAATATATAATTCTATGGCAGTTTTTGGATGTGGACATTTTGTCCTCTAATGCAGTGGTTCTCAAACCTCTTGTTTGGAGGAAGATGCAAATATAATATATACATAATATAATATGCAAATATAAAATATTGCATGCATGCAATATTTTCATTGGATTGTTGCCAGATCGGGCTGCACGGTGGTGTAGTGGTTAGCACTGTCGCCTCACAGCAAGAGGGTCGCAGGTTCGATTCCAGCTTGCGGCTCTTCTGTGTGGAGTTTGCATGTTCTCCCCGTGTAAGCGTGGGTTTTCTCCGGGTTCTCCGGCTTCCTCCCACCGTCCAAAGACATGCTGTTTAGGTTAATTGATGACTCTAAATTGCCCGTAGGTGTGGATGTGAGTGTGAATGGTTATCTGTCTCTATGTTGTCTGTCTCTATGTGCCCTGCGATGGACTGGCGACCTGTCCAGGGTGTACCCCGCCTTCGCCCTATGCCAGCTGGGATCGGCTCCAGCCCCCCGCGACCCCTAACGGGATAAGCGGTTGACGATGGATGGATGGATGTTGCCAGACCTGGGCTGCATGGTGGTGTAGTGGTTAGCACTGTCGCCTCACAGCATTAGGGTCACAGGTTCGAATCCGGCTTGGGACTCTTCTGTGTGGAGTTTGCATGTTCTCCCTGAACATGGGTGGGTTTTCTCCGGGTACTCCGGCTTCCTCCCACAGGCCAAAGACATGCTGTTTAGGTTAATTGACTCTAAATTGCCCGTAGGTGTGGATGTGAGCGTGAATGGTCGTCTGTCTTTAAGTTCCCTGCGATGGACTGGCGACCTGTCCAGGGTGAACCCCGCCTTCGCCCAATGCCAGCTGGGATCGGCTCCAGCCCCCCCGCGACCCCTAACGGGATAAACGGTTGAAGATGGATGGATGTTGCCAGACCACCATGTTACAGGTACATGTAGAAGAAAAAAGACTATAGATGAAAAATATGGACTGAATCAGAATATTTCATTTGATAAAAACATTTTTGGAAATAATTATGATCTCTCTTTTTTCAATTGATTTTGACTTTTGGACTGGGAACTGAGGCAAGTACAGAGACAGAGCACCACGTTGATTGCTCTGTGTGTGTTTGAGAGAGAGGAGGGAAGAGAAGGTGGAAGGCTGGCTAATGTTTCTGTAAGTTTAATGAATGAACACTATTGCTACCATGGATATGAAAAGAGCCGATCTGTTTACTGTTCTGCCGTGAAAAAGATTCCGACGTAAACATTTATTGCATCACGTTTTCCCCTGGTTTGAGAACCACTGCTCTAAGGACATCAGAGCAACTTTTTAAAAGTGAGGCATCAGGGTCAGCCACCATTTTGTGAGTTAACTAGTCACTTACCTTCAGCGACAACCCCCAGCGGGTACAGAGGGATCCAGAGGCTGTATCTGAGCCATGTTAACAGCTTCCACTCTGTGCCGATGCAGGCCAGCATGTAGAAAGGGTACCTGATGTGGAAAAGGAAGAGGTGATGTTACAGCAGGCAACAACACATGTTCATCGGAGAGAGGAGGAGGAGGAGGAGGAGGAGGAGGAGGAGGAGGAGGAGGAGGAGGGGGTCTGAGTGGACCTGAAGATCTCAATGGTGCTCCACAGGTAGAACACGAAGAAGACAACAGGTTTGTTCTGCATCTCCTCCAGACTGCCGAAGATGACGAACAGAATGACGTTCCTCCCTGCCACCTGCAACATCACAGAGCACAATAAAAACAGATCTCAGTAGTTCAAAGTAAGTCAAACCTTCATGCTACAGCATATGGTGACGTTGTAGACAACAGCGTTCTTCCAACTTTGCGACTTTGACCGCCCTGCACAGAGCCCCGTCCTCAGACCCATCCAACACCTTTAAATGGGACCAGGTAAACTCCATCAGGCCTGTTTGTTGGATGTAGGGCTGGACAGTATATCTTTTATTTTTCAAATCGTCATGGCGATGTCAACTTGCATGATAAACACTTCACAAAGTGCTGTCCTTTCTTTTGTTGAATACAAGTAATTTGTAGTATAAGGATATATATATATATATATATATATATATATATATATATATATATATATATATTATATATTTTTTTTTTTTTTTTTTTTTTTTTTTTTTTTGATGATCTGAATGTTTTTGGTGTTGCTGGAGTCGTCATCAACAGGCTTGAAATCACAATAAAATGAGAAGTGACTGTCTCGTCTTAATTACCTGTATCATAGCAGGAAAAAACCCAGTCTTAACCAGACCCAACAAGGGATTAATGACCTCGAGCACGGCCATCATCTGACAGAAATACATCATATCAGCCGTGGTGTGGAAGGTATCGTAGAACGAATCTGTGGAGGGTGAGAGAAACAGACATAATTAAACAGCACATCCATAATCCTCCATCCACATCCATCCATAATCATTTGCAAAACAAGTCCCTGCTGTGTAGTCGTGTTCCTGTTTCAATTCAAATGAGCTCATCTGTGAATAGTTCCTCACAAATAAAACAAAGACCTCTCTCAGTGTTTTCTGGACCTCCTGTTTGTTTTATTTTACTGCACAGTGGTGCCAATGGTCTGTTTTTATGTTCCATAAACACTCCCAAAAACTGCTAATTATTTTATTCATAAATTATTTAGTCCATCAAATTTAAAAGCTAGTAGTAGCAAGTAGTACACTTGTATGTTTTATTCCTGTTTTTATCTTTATTTAGTCCATCCCTCTACAGTCTGCCACTTCTGCTTTTATCCAACTGTTTCATGTCTTTGTTTTCACTTTTACTGAGATTTGTGTGATGTATGAATAAAGCAAAATGTAACTGACATTAAAGTGGCTAAAAATAAACTGTGATAGATTACCTATTTCAAGTAGGTTTCATGACTCTTCGAGTTGCTGTTTATGGCATACTGAATTGAACTAAAAATAGTACCCTGGAAGGTGGGAAATCAGTCCTAAAACATTCAGCATGTCTTTGAAAACTGTTGGCAGTAATGTTGAGTATACATGATTTGTGGGTAAGACAAAACACACAAATCCCCTGAAAGACTCAAAAAGTCATGATTGTGGATATTATTGCCATAGTTTGTCCATCTGTTCTCTCAGTTATGATAACAGTGTACTCATCAAGCTAACAGTTGAGATCTGGGAACAGGAAGACATCAATGAAAAAAAAAAAAAAAAGTCAGACAGGACAGGAAATAGTCAGACGACCAGACAGGTTGTAAACACACCTGCAGGTAAGTTAAACTTATTTGGAAGCGCAAACAACTGTGAAAAAGTTAAATTATTACTCAAATTCACAGTATACAAACTTTGACCTACAGTACCATACGTACTGGACACAGTTTTATCTCCTAATAAAGAGGTTTAAATAATCTGGCTAAATGGTTGGTTTGTCTGATTGTCTGACTGTTTCTTGGACTGGGTTGTGGCAAGGTTAATGTGTTCCCATATTTCAAAAGTTAATTGCTATCATGGTTAATAGAAATTATGGCCCAAACTACAAAAATAAGATTGAAGCTGTAAAAAAACTGGAACTATCCTTTAAACACCACAGATTTTCTCCACTTTGGGCAGGAAGATAAGTAATTCAGGTACTGTGTATTTAGAGCAACGGTATAATAATTTGGTCAGACAACACCAGAGAGGTTATCAGTTCAGTAAATAAACTCAGGATTTCTCAATCTGAGGTGTTCACATGAAAGGGGTGGTGTTTGCAGCATAGGACCAATCACAAACATGGACAGGTCTACTGGAAGCAGGGCAGCACATTTACCAAGAAAGAGCAAACTATAATATTAGACAAAAGGGAATAAGTTAAACACATAATCTAGACTGAAAGTAACACACCTGCAGCTGCCAAATACAGGAAAGACAGCTGGCAAAAGAAAAAAACTACTGAAACTGTGTGAGTGTGTGAATAAAAAGATTTATTAATTTAATGGAATAAAGTCAGATATAGTCATCTAGATGGGGCAGTAAAAGGCTATATAAACAGTTTACAATATAAAGTGGATTGTCTAGATTACACCTGTGTTGTGTATAACTATTTCAGCCTTCTTTCAGCTGCGTCCCTGACTCCGGCGAAGTGAAACGGACTTGGAACTAAATAAAATAAATAAATATAACAACATAATTCAAAGCGGTAAACACCTACAGCATACATCCAGCTGTCCTTCCTGCATTTGTCAGTTTAAACTGTATTGGTTTCAGTCTAGATTATGACTAACATTTTTGTATTTGTGTAATATTATCATACAATCTGTGCACTTTTTTTAAATTTTTTTTTTACAAACCTTGACCAAGAATGAAGAGTCGAACCGTCATGTTGACAAAGATCCAGGAGAATCCCAGGAACTGCACCAGGTTGTACATGAACAAGTAGCCTTTCTTCAGCCCGAGGTAGGCTGAGGAAACAGAAGAAAATAACTCAAATTAACTGATGCTAACGTTGCTAAAACTCCTCCTACAGGTTAGCACATTAAGGACATAGGTCATATTCAATCATTTCTGTGAGTTTTTGACGTTTGCAGGTGAAGACCTCAGTGTGACTCACGGTCTTTGCGAACTCTTGATTCCACACTTATCTTGTTTATCTTCTCCTCCTGAAAGAAATCACACCATCACAATCTCATCAACATCGTCTACATTTTTTTTTTTTTTTTTTTAACTGCAATCTTCACTTGTTTTAATATGGTGAATTATGAACTCTCAAAAAGCTCCAGGAATACATTTACAAAAAAAAACAAGATTCAAAATTCATAAATGTGTATTCAGCTGCTGCAGTCAACAAGCGATATTTATACAGAGTGAGATTATACACATTAAGTGCTCTTGGGGGCGGCAGTAGCTCAGTCTGTAGGGAGTTGGCTTGGGAATCGGAGGGTCACCGGTTCAAGTCCCGACATGACCAAGAACTGAGTGTGAACTGGTAGCTGGAGAGGTGCCAGTTTACCTCTTGGGCACTGCCAAGGTGCCCCTGAGCAAGGCACCAAACCCCCAACTGCTCGGGGCGCTTGTCAGGAGCAGCCCCCTCACTCTGACATCTCTCCATTTGATGCATGTATATGGGTCCTGTTTGTGCATGTGTGTGTCCCGGGTCTGCATGTACCGTGTATAAGTAAAAAACAGAGTGTAAAAATTGAATTTCCCCTAGTGGGACGAATAAAGGACTATCTTCTTCTTCTTCTTTTTTTTTTATTTGACTGCTAACTTAAAATAGAAAAGCACAATAAGATATTTTATTGATCCCATGAGAAATTAAAGAACATAAAAGTGACTACAAAATAACCAAAACAAAAACTTTATAGGATTTAATCAACAAAATCGGAGGAGGCAAAAATTTAAAACAATCAAAAATTAAAAACAGAGAAACGGTTGGTTGAAATAATCAAAGAAAGAAGTAAACTCAGTTGTTGCTACAAATATTTTGGTCTAGAAAAAAATAAGTGCCGGTACTCCTCTTATTCATGTGCTGGCGTGTGTACTGGGCGATATCAGCAATCTCTTGCGACTTATTCCTATTCATTCATTATTTCTTTATGCATGTTGAACTGTATCAGTTGTGATTTTGTTATATTATTATACCTGGGCTATGCATCTTCTATAGTCAATGCCATCAATTAAAGTGACTCTGATTAACCCCAAATACAGTTCAGCTGTTCTAATAGGATTTTTCTGACATTTACTTAGTTGCATCTTACAGCAAAAGCTATTCACATGACATGACATGACATGACATGACATGACATGACATGACATGACATGACATGACATGAGATGACATGAGATGACATGAGATGACATGAGATGAGATGACATGACTCCTTGATGTCACAACACATATATTTTGCTCTTCTCACCTTTGTTTTATTCCAAAACAGATTTTATTGGACATTTGGGAAAACGGACATAGCATTCCCGTAATGTTTCCCACTTGAAAAATTGTGATAGCCCAGTGGGAGATGGCTTTGTCGATACGTGTAAGAGGGGTTCACATTAACATCCCAGTGAGGAACAGAACTGTCAGCTTATTTGAAATTACACCTGTCTCTTGTTGAGCTTTGCCAGACCACAATGAGCCAACTCTGAGGAGCTGAGCAGGAGCTGGAAAAAGCTTCACCACAGCCTCTGTTTATTCTCGGCTGCAACAACTATCCTAAGACTATAATAATCCCATAAAACATGTTTGCATCAGTGTTAATTTCATTAACAAAAACTATGACTAATATGTTTGTCAACGACCTTTCTTCCTTGACTAAAACAAGATAATGACGAGGCGGCACCGACATCATTAAACACTGACTGTGCAACTCAACATGCAATATTGTTTACAAAAAAAGACAAGGCTAAAATATAATAATAATAATAAAAAAATACTTTACCAAAATCTCATTTTCATTGACAAAAATAATAATAAATATCAAATCGGTAAGTTTATATCTATGAATTTATTTGTTAAATTTTGTCTTAGGTACGAAAAGGTACGAAAGTAATCAAGCCTGATGTTGCCTTACACATCAATAAATGATCCCAGTCACTTCCACATAGTGAGGCATACAGCTTAATAATTAAACATTGATACTGGATTGGTTCTCGGTATCGGTCGATACCCAAAGCCCAGGTATCACTATCTGTATCAGAACTGAAAAATCTGGATCGGTGCATCCCTAGTTAAAGTTAACAATGACAACAGAACACAGGAGAAAGAAAATAGGTGCTATTGTCAATATAATGTAATGACTAAAAAGACTAAAATGTCAACAGCTTTCATTGACTAAAACTATACTAAAACTGTTAAAACTGTTATGGTTTTCTTTGATGATAAGAATAAGATGCCCAGACTTTTAGTTAACTAAAACTTGACTAAAAAACATGATGTGGTTGCCTAAATATCCTAAAAACTAAAGAGGACATTTGACCCAGGACTAAGACTAAATGAAAAAATAGCTGACATAATTAGCAGTTTGCACCACCAACTATATATTGTAATAATTTGCCTTCACAACAAACTCCTGCTATGTTTTCATTAGCAGTAAAAGCCTTTTCCATGGTAAACAACATTTTTCTTTCTCATCGGAGTAGACTTCTTTTTATTCGTTTGTTTATTTTTCCAAGCACCTACCTTAGCCTGGAGCTCCATCTCTGCGTCAGATTCGTCCAGCCAGCGGTCGAAGTCTGGAGCCAAAAACAGAGGCTTCTTCTCCTGCAGTGTCAGTCTGTCCCACCAGCACTCCTCCTGCTTCTTAATCTTGATGTCCACCTGACGCTGGGTGGACTTATGGGTGATCTGAAAACACATATTAGAAATTTAAACAAGGTTTTTTTTTTTAACTGAGACACACAGAAGGCAATGACATAATGTGAGTATCTGTTGTGTGGACACTGTTTGTTCTTCTGTATACAAGAAAAAACAAGAGGACTGTGAGTCATACTGTGTACATTTTATCTGATACTAATGGCCAATGACCTTCGAAGGTTAAAGGATGAATAACTGTGTGACAAATGCATTTTAGTTAAGGGCTGGAATAAAACACTGCAGCTCTGACTCAGATATATGAATAAACTGGTAATAAAGTGAACCTGCTAATAAGGCCTCTCTTCAGCAGGGAGGCTAGACTCGATGGCAGTGACATCTAACTGGTACACTCGCTCAATCAGAGGCATGACTCATTATCATGCAGTCCTTCATGTATTGCTGTTGTATGATAAAACTGTGGATTTTTCATCTGAACAGCAAGAAGAAATGACATGAAATGCACTAATGTGTAAAGAGTTTGTATTGATCAAATATGTTAAAAACTAGACAAAGAATCAAAGAATTCTATATTTTTAGTTAAATGCCATTATTTTGTATTGAATATTTCATTCCAGTTATCTAGTTATAAGTAATGTTGGAGGATGTGGGCTGACGACACATACACTGATATTTACTCCCATCATACCAAGTGACACCATGAAAAACATGTCTTAGAAAGATAACATAAGAAATAATAAAAAACTACAAATGCACCAAATATTTAATGTCAGACCCTGTAGGGAAATAAATTAAGTCAATTAACTCCACTTCTGCACTCGTTTATATCAAATCATATTACAATTATGCAAAAACAGTAAATTTCAATATAACAGCAGATTTCACTACAAACTAGTAATAGAGGAATAAAAGATCAATACCTCGGGTCTAACAGGTTCCAGGAACTCCAAACTGAACTCATATTCATTGTCTCCTTTAGCTCCATGGCCCTGTGCTGTGGAACAATATTAAGATATTTAAATCATAACAATATTAGGCTTTACAATGTGTTTCATACAGAAATTGCCGTTATAACATATGTTATGAATATGATGAAAGTTTGAGGAATATTTTACACTGTTCATTTCAAAGTTGTCATGATGCAATGCATCTTCTCTTGAATGGTTCTCTTCAACATGTTTTTTTCCCCTCACATGCACCAACATAAATACCAACCTCTGAACTGAAGTGTGTTGTTTTCTTGCAAGCTGATGTCGAGATTCTGGAAAACACAAAAGCAGCCATCACAACCAACTAGAGGCCAGCCAAAAGGGGATTTTTAAAGGCTGATATGATAACGATAGTTTGAAGCAGAAAAAAAGTCAATTGCCAATAAAATCGGCCAATATCTTCTTTACTTGTGCAGCAGCCTAGTCGGCTTCTGTTGCATACATTTGTAAGAGAATATCCTGATTTGTAATGTCATGGATTACATCGTTGGAATATGTTTAATTTATTTACAATAGGTGATATGCTGTTTTGTGATGACTGGTAGTACAGCACCTATCGACAGCCCTGTAAACTATATGCTCAGGCAAATACTGTATGCTGCTTTGCATACGTACAGCATGTGTTGCCTCAACATAAAATATTCATTTTTTAGTGCTTTCTGCACACCTACTATATGTGTTCTTATTATCTACATAGAGAGAGGGTCCTCTTCAGAGTCCACCCTGTTGCATCGCTTTGTTTCTGCAGAAGCCCAGAATGGAAAAGCTAAACACTGATAACTTTTACTACTTGGACCGGAGTTGATAATGTTGCTCTCTCTCTTGCTTCACCACCCACTTCCCTCATACACACACACTGTATACACTCTATTCTTACAACTGCTCTAGAGAGGGCCACTTGACATTTTGTGTTGGCCACCGTAACAATCCGACACGCCTGGCACACGGAAGCAATTTTAATCTGCAACCTCACTGCCAGATACCCAGATACCGCTAGATCCTACACACTATTCCTTTAACAGCTGGGCACTGCAGTTCTATGCAAATTTTACTCAAATAGGAGTAAACTTTGAGGACTATTTTCAGCAGAAGATGTGTATCTTGTGAGTAATTACAACAGCAGGGTGGTATATGTGGGTTGTTTGACAATAATGGAGCTCTATGGCACAGAAGAATGAGATGTATCAGGCTTTGGCTACACTAAATACTTGGTTTTGGTTTAGAAAAATGTAGAATATCACTAGACGTATCCTTTAAAATCAGGACCCGGTTTATTCAGTACACCTAGCTAAAAGTAAGGCAGTCTAAAACAACAGCCCTGCAATACGTCATACCCTTGTTAATAGGCATTGTAGAGGCTGTAATGTGGTGTTAATCCATTGTAGTGCATTACACTGACAGACGTTTCTTATATTTAGTCTTTCCTCGTTGATAAATGGGCCTAAAATGTGTAGCATGACAGGTGTTCCTCTGCCAGCTGTGTTTCAGTTATCATAAAGCCATTTACCTTAGAGGAGAAACAAGATCCAGAACAACCATTACAAGTCATGCATCTTTTATAAGACATTTGTCTAACAGATGCGGGACGACGATGGAGGAGGAGGAGAACCTGTATTTCAAGGTACTAATGTAAACGCAGCAAAATTAAATTCAAAGCAGTCAGTTAAATATTTCCTATAGAGGTTTTGACTGGCTGACAGAAATCATTAACACATTGTAATGTATAGAGCTGTGCTGGTATCGTGAATATTTTCTTCTGATAATTATATCAGGAGTGGTATTCATTAAATGTGTACTGTAATAAACTGAGGAGCGCAGCTACAAAACAAGGAAGTCAGACTGTCGTGTCCAGCTGTTATTCTCCACCAACCCAGAAACCATGGTGATGGTCAGTAAAGTGTTACGTTAATTACAACAAACTTCTTTACGACATTTCTCAAAACCCGTTCGCGGTGTATGACCTCCACAACGACACACAATACACTGTCCGTTTAATAGTCTATTATTTAGGCGGCAAAAAAACACGGATATGTGTACTCTTTTGAACAGGGAACAAGTGTGTATTTATATTAGCTTTCTTCTGACATCACAAATAAACGTTAGAGGTCAATTTAGCCATGTTATGACTGAACGACATCACTTAGTTAAGCTAGCTAACGGTCAGGCTAACATGTCGCTACAGCGGAATATGTTAAACATTAATTAGCTAACGCCACATCCACAACATTGATATAATACATTTATAGGCATTTAAACACATTACTTGTGCATTGAACGATGTGTGAGTTAAAGCTGAAGGCAGCCGGGTTGTGTTACCTTTGCATCGCTCAGTTCCACCCGGAGATAAATCTCTCCGTGCCGCTGAGCCCAGTAAACATGAGGAGTGAGGATCTGCATTGTCACTCTGAGATGTCTGACATCCACATGCCAGAAAAATGACGAAAATTGTACTCAAAGTGATGAACCGAAGTCCTCATCTGACAGTCTGCCAACCCCCACACCACACACAACAGAGGGGATATCACATCGCAGATGATGGAGCATGCTTCCGGGAGGAGGAGGTGGCTCGCGGATTTCAAAATAAGAATCCAAAAGTGCGAACTGGGCAGTTTCAAAATAAATGTTCTCAAATTTTAGTTATTTTTTTTAAAGATCCCTTCCTGAGATGTTTGAACACGATATGACTGTCAATCGATTGAAACATATTAAATCGTGATTAATCGCATCATTGTCTATAGTTAATAACAATCAATCAAAAATGAATGGGCCATCTGTTAATCTGTTATCTGTTCAAAATGTAAAAGGAGATTTGTCAAGTATTTAATACTCTTTTCAACACACACACACACACACACACACACACACGCACACACGCTAATACAAACTAGTACTGTGTTGTATATTTTTTCCCATCTCCACTATGTTCCCAAAACGAAACAAAGCCATAATTTATTAATTGAAATGGACTCCTCAAGTAGTAAAACGCATGTACTGTAGTACACATAAATAATCCCATATTTAATGAAGGGCATCATTATTTCAGTTTATGGATTTCATTGATGATATACTAACTTTACAGTAATTAAAGGTGTAAACATTATCAGATACTTTATAATAAACCCTCTGAGACTTATAATAAACCCTCTGAGACTGGGTCGTGATGTTATTCGTGCATAATGTCATCTGACCACAGGAAGGCGTTACGAGCCTGCCTTGTGAAATCTGAGCAGGCATGAGCAGGTAACCTGTGAGATTTCCACTTCAGTCACGCCTTTAATTGAAATAACATCCAGGTTAAGACAGACTCACGTGCAACGCTGCTCAAATGTCCTTACATCTTACTCTATGGTGGCAAAAAGCCAATGCATCTGTAATAATTTAATAATAACACATATTAACAATGGCAGGGGCTATTCAGCTGCAGAATTAGTACTTTTACCTGTGATGCATAAAGTCAGTTTTGAATTTATTACATAGCATTTTTATGAGACTTATTTTTTTATGCTGAAATTATGGTGTTACTACTTTACCAGGTAAAAGAGCTGACTACTTAGAGGTTGCTCACTTGTAGATAGATAGATAGATAGATAGATTTTATTTGATTGGGACGATGTAATAACAATATAATACAATATAATATACAGCTTTCACTAGCTTAGCCTATCATAAACCACGACACACTACAAATATGGAGATACATTTAAACACGTTTATTTCGACGTAACAAACAATAATAAAACAAAATAAGAACAACCATTGAAATAACAGTAAACAATACTTAATAAACAAAATAAATATTACATGTCTGAAAATGAGTTGGGAGATTTTTGCGCTTAAAAGTAGGAAGACGTATAAACTTCTTTAACCAGTGGTTCACACAAAAACATGAAAATGGGCGATAAAACTCCAAAGTACGATCTAAGTAGGAGTTCGTGAATGCATCTTCGTTAAAAACTTCAACATCCGCGGTGTGACACTTTATTTAAGAGACGTTTAAGTTAGCTCAATATTTCCGGATAGGATTTGAAAAGAGGGACAGAGCCAGTTGTTCCGGTGAACAATGTTTCACGGAAATATGTTGGATTATATTTTTCGTAACTAGCTAACATTTACTTCGGTGACGCCTCCTCGTTGCCTCTGTGTTCGGTTCCAAAGTACAACTAACGTTAACGTCGGGTTAACTAGATTATGTGACAGTTCACCGGGTCAGAGGGGATTTTACCGCACCGACTCTTGGTTGCGGTAACATCTACGATAGCTGCTGTGTAAAGTGTGTTTTCCACAAGAAGCAAAATGAGTGGAAGAGGAGAAACAACCGAGGAAACGTCCTCCAGAGCTTCGGTTCCCACCAAGGCTGAGGTTACAGACCAACAGAGGAAGAAAATCATTAACATCGTTTACCTCATCGCTGCTTTGGATGTTACATGGATGTTTTTACAGTTTTCTGTCACTCCTGTAAGTATTTCTCTTACTCTCTCGGTAGGAAGCTGAGATTTCCGTGCATACCTTGAACGTGAAAACGCTCCCGGAAACGCTGAATGTCCACCGATCAGCCCTAACATTAGGTCAGCATGAGCACCCTGACCGGCTGCAGCTACACAGCCCCATACACGACAAACTGCGATGCACTGTGTCCTCTGACACCTTTCTATCAGAACCAGCATTATCGCTTTCAGCAGTCTGAGCTCCAGTAGCTCGTCCAGTGGATCGGACAACTCGGGCCAGCCTTCGCTCCTTACGTGCATCAATGAGCCCACATGACCCTGTTGTCGGTTCACTGGTTTCCCTTCCTTGGACCTTTTGGTAGGTCCTGATCACTGCAGACCGGGAGATCCTCTGACCCAGCCGTCTCGCCATCACAGTTTAGCCCTTGTCAAATTCGCTCACATCCTTACGCTTGCCCGTTTTTTTATGCTTCCAACACATCAACTTTAAGGACAAAATGTTCACTTGCTGCCTAATACATCCCACCATTGTACTGCGATTATCTATGCTATTTACTTCAGCTGTCAGTGGTCACAGTGTTGTCAATGTCATGGCTGATCGCTGTATTTTAGCCACTGATGTTGTTATTATTATTATTATTATTATTTGTGACACTGATGACAAATGGCCTGTTGTATACATTATGAGTGTCAGTTATCATGTGTATGCTGTGACAGTAATATTAGTTGTCTTTGTTACAATTACATTAAATTACAGCAGCACCCCGTCATCCTCCATTGTAAGCAGTTAGACAGAATAAAAAATACTCTGTTACAAGTAAAACTCCTGCATTCATAATGTACTTAAATAAATCTACATATGCTGCACATTATGAGCAACATGCACTTAAAATTACATAATCAAAAATGACATATGACAAGCATATTTGTCCACTCCCATGTTGATAAGAGTATTAAATACTTGAGAAATCTCCCTTTAAGGTACATTTTGAACAGATAATAAAGTGGAATTAATTGCAATTAAATATTTTAATTGACTGACCACCTGAATAAGATTTATATACACACCTCTATTTTTTCATTACACTCCTGTCTATTTGTCACCTTTATTTGTCCAGTTTGTTGTCCTTGTTCCTCGCTGTTATTTCTATTTCTGCGTAAATACACAGAGATAAAACCAGAGTTTGTATCTGTGTACTTGGCAAATAACGATTCTGATTCTGATGTTGCGGCAGTTTCTTTGTAAATTATGTGGAAGTTGTAAACATGGGAATCCTTTTCATCACTAGCTTTCATCCCTTATGTTAACATTGTATATATGTATACATATGATAATGTGAATTTCAATATGTTTGTTCATTGTCTCTCTGTAGTATTTGGCAAGGAAACTTGGCTTCGACACCTTGTGGTTTGGATATTTACAAACCATGGTTGGTGTAGTCCAGCTGATTGGGGGTCCTATGTTTGGAAGGTGAGTACAACACAAAAAGGTTTCTGTTACAGCTACTGTACTTTTACAGACGTGTATGGAGGTTATTCTATTAACAGAGGCTGGTGTTTTAATATCAGCGACTTACACTGTTTTCGTCTGGCAGAAAATATGTTTTCTCTGTTTTGTTGTTGGCAGGTTTGGAGATCTCTTCGGAGCACGAGCAGCTTTGTCTCTGGCGTGCTCTGCAACAGTGGTTTTCTTTCTCCTGCTGGCCATCGCAGAGAATCCTGCCATGCTGTTCATCCACAAACTCCCCACAGTCTTCATGCATGTCCTACCTGGTAAGCACCACTCATCTACAAACCTGCTCACCCAGTTTTAACACTTTAAACCTAGATTATTGTTAGGTCTAGATTGCAATTATGAGTATTAGAGCCAGTGTTAAGGAAAAAAAACAGATTTTGAGATTACAGTTTTTTTCATGTTTTGGCTCAATTCATGAATGAGAATATTTTTTTTTTCAAAGTAATAAGCTCAAATCTCTGAACTCTGAAATCTCTGTTAGTTTGTTGTTCAGAACAGATTTGAATTTCTTATTCATTCAAGAAACTTGCACATTTTTTAGCATGTGCGCAAAAGAGTAAGTACAATTAGCACAATAACCACTTTTTTCTGATCAAAACTGATGAGCTGTGAAATGGCCAACAACCTCTAAACATTCTTTCATTGTTTGAGCCATCACATGCAAAATGATCTGCTCAGTTATCAAAATCTGTCCGACATACTGTACATGTACTGTATACTCCATAAATATCCCTCTCACTGATGTTCAAACCGAAACTACAACATTCCCTAGTTGACTGTTGTACGTGTTGACTCCCCTTCTGTTCTCCCTCCATATATGCTAGTAGTTATGTTGTTTTTAACTTCATTGTCTTTTCCCCATTGGTTGCATGTCTTGGATTCATGTGTACTGTTTCCTTTTAACTTTTTTTTTTGTTTTTTTTTACATCTGCTGGGGCCTCTTGCCAGGTCATCATTGTAAATGAGAAGCCGTTCTTAATTGATTTTACCTGGTAAAATAAAGGTTGAATAAATAAATAAATATCTATGACAGGGGCTGCACGGTGGTGCAGTGGTTAGCGCTGTCGCCTCACAGCAAGAGGGTCGCAGGTTCGATTCCAGCTTGCGGCTCTTCTGTGTGGAGTTTGCATGTTCTCCCCGTGTAAGCGTGGGTTTTCTCCGGGTACTCCGGCTTCCTCCCACCGTCCAAAAACATGCAATTTAGGTTAATTGATCGCTCTAAAATTGCCCGTAGGTGTGGATGTGAGCGTGAATGGTTGTCTGTCTATATGTTGTCCGTCTCCATGTGCCCTGTGATGGACTGGCGACCTGTCCAGGGTGAACCCCGCCTTCGCCCTAAGCCAGCTGGGATCGGCTCCAGCCCCCCGCGACCCCTAACGGGATAAGCGGTTGACGATGAATGAATGAAGAAGAAGAAGAAGATATTCCTTTATTAGTCCCTCTAGGGGAAATTTTTTCACTCTGTTGTTAACTTATACACACATGCACAAACAGGACTATATACATGCAACAATTGGAGAGATGTCAGAGTGAGGGGGCTGCTCCTGACAAGCGCCCCGAGCAGTTGGGGGTTTGGTGCCTTGCTCAGGGGCACCTCGGCAGTGCCCAAGAGGTAAACTGGCACCTCTCCAGCTACCAGTTCACACTCAGTTCTTGGTCCGTGTCGGGACTTGAACCGGTGACCCTCCGGTTCCCAAGCCAATTCCCTACAGACTGAGCTACTGCCGCCCGATATGATATCTATGACATGGTATTGGGTACTGTGAGGAGGTACTGTTAGATATTTTTTTCTGATTTTTTTTCCCCCAGAGAAAAACTGTAAGTGCAGTTGTCACAGCTGTTTCATGGCACTTCTCAGCTCTATTGCATGTCTGCAAAATGTAGTTACTCACCCAAAAGATTTCATTCATGCTTCAAAAGCAGTTATAGTAGTTGTCAGTAAATTGGCCATCGCTGCCAAAATGAAAAGTTGCAACAGTTTAGAGAAAGTTAAGACTGTTTCAAAAAATAAGCCAGTGATTGAAAAAAACTAAGTCATAATATTACCAGAATGCTTTTTCAAGAAGATTCTCGAAATATGACTTTTTTTCTAACAATATTTAGGATTTTTTTTTCGCAAAATCATATCAAATCAGCGTCACGTTATTTTTTGTCACTAACCGCATTCAAATGAGGAATTAACTGTTTACCCAGGAGCCATGTTTCACACCATGCTAAGAAAAAATCAATATTTTTTAAATTATCGGTATGTTGATGAAGAAATGATTGATGTATTCAAATGACCTCTTGGGACCTTCAGCCTTCTATAAGTTCATGCTAACTATGTGTCACTTGGCTTTGCTGCATTTCTTTATCTTGATCAATTAGATACCCTCCCTGCCTTATTCCTTTTCTTCTTTTGTTTACTCCCCTTTGTTTAGCTTTACCTGCTTTACTGTGTATAAACACTTGTATTTCATGTACTTGGGGTCGGCACAGACACAAACCCACTCTCTGTCCTTCAGTACTGTATGTAGGAAAATATTGATTGGGATTTGGTATCAGCAGATAATCAGTAATAAGGACATCCCCACTGTATGCAGAATTTGTTGTTGCTATATTGCCTGACTTCACCTGGTAAATGGCTGAGTGTGAGAGGCTGCAAGGGCTTGAAATGGTATAAACATGAATGGACAGCATTTGCTGTAACATATCATGTTACTTTGACAACACCAGTTGTGGGTTTTTAATTTATATTCTTACTGCCTTTTTTTAAAAGTCTTGCCTCACAAGACTAGAGGTAACTGCAATCATCAATGTTAATGTTTCTCTGCAAATTCAGTATACCTGACTGAACACCCATGTGCCATCCTCTTTTTTTTTTTTTTTTTTTTAATGTCTCCAGGGTTCCCCGAGTAACCGTGTTAACCCTGTGTTTAACTGTGTTCTCTTAGGCAAAGTCTGCAGAAAGGATTGGAAAGGACAGACTTACAGAAAGTGTTCATAAATTGCTCAAAATGTCTGCGTGGGAGCCTCAAGGACCTGAGGATTTGAGCTTTATACCCTCACAGACTTTGCAGTAATGTGCCTCAAAGTCTATGTGTGTGGACATTGAGATTGAGCCCTTGTCAGTAGCTGTCTATCTTGATCACTCCAATTAATTCAATATTCACATTTATATTATCTTACTTGCTCAGTCAATGGCATTCTACAGAATACTACTGATAGATAAGAAGTATCTGTCTGGGTATCATAGTTCATATTGCAAACAATATGCACAATAACAACAACAAGTTTAATAACCTTGAAATATTTAGGATAGTTGAAAGTTTCACCTTTGTACCAATTCTCTGCTTGATTACCATTTCGTCTTATTTTCATTTTGATTTATTATCCTGAATCTTGACACAGTTTCACTTGCTTTTATTTCTTCATCCCTCTCTTGTCTGCAGCGTCTCAGATGGTCGTTGCAGACCTTTCAGAACCTGAAAAACGGGCAGATGCTTTGTCCAAACTAGGGCTGTGTTTTGGCATTGGTATGATAACTGGGTCCACGTTGGGCGGCAATCTTAACACACACTATGGGTAAGTTTTCATGAACTCAGTGCACTTACACAGAAACTGACATAACATCTAAAACAAGGACAACAAAGCTGGACAAATAAAAGTCAAGAATAGACAGGACAGTTATGTACATGTACATGTGTAAGTATGTGAAAAATAAGAGTATACTGTATATAAGTAAGGGATAATGTACAGTGAGACCTTCACGGTGGCATGGTCTTTCATCGCCCTGAAGGGTTTTATATCACAGCAATGGCCCGTTTGTTGTACATTATCCTGCTTATTACACGGCTGCTTACTTAAGAAATGAATAATTTGAAAAAAGTGGTCCTCCAGTCCGAGAACTGTGGCCATAGTAATGGTTTATTATACATAACAATAGTCTAACCATAGAGCGCTGTGATTGACCAATCAGAACTATCCAACAAAGCTGTGTAATAAAAGATTACTCAATTATATAGGCTATAAGAAGCATCAGTGATCAACAAGAGTGAAATAAAAACTCTATACACAAGTCAAGTGGTCTGTAAGTTGTAAACAATACAAATAGTGCAGAGAAATAAATACTGAATGGACATACATGGACTGTATGATTATGTACAGTATGTTCATGCAGAGATATCTATGTGCTGCACATACAGCATGCAGGATTTATATTGACGGCGACATGTGCATGATGATATGTACAATGGTGAGAAAAATCCAGCCATCCAGTGTTTGTTTTGTCCATTCTGGGCTACTGCGAAGAGACCTGCACCGTATGTAGATTAAAAACGTCACTTTTAAGGTAACAAAAACACACAACAAATCTTAGTTTTTATACACTAAAGAAAACATACTTATTACTATTATCTATTATTAACATCTGCCAGCTCATTGTTTTGGTTTTACAGCCCACAACCTACAACTTAACATCATTTTTATTCACTCTCACCACTCTGATTAACCTCATTAACCTCATTTTCAGCTGCAGCTCTGTACACTCTGCCCAGCAGCAAACAGACGGATGAAGTTAGCAATGAGCTGGTAAAGAAAGCTGAGCATTCAGCAGCTAAAGAGCTTGATATTTCCACCAGGACTTGGTGGAGAGCAAAACAGAGCTAAAAGGAGTAAATATTTGACTTACATTTGTCGAGTCTTGCTCCGTGCTGGGTGTCTGAATAAGCATCTCTTGTGAGACCACTTCACTTCAATATTAACATATTGTGTTTACAGCTTGTTCTGCTGCCCCAGCCAAAAATGAATTATAATGACTTTAACTAAACATGAAAATGTAATGAAAATGAGAATGATAGACTTTGAAATGTCTAAGTTGTATTTATGTGTGTGTAGAATTATAACTGCATTTATCTATAATACGCCAAAAATGTCCAAAGTATGTGTCCACCTAACACTGCTTTTACTTTGTATTCCCAAGGGAGACATTTACTGCATGTTTTGGTGCTGCGGGGAGTGCCTTCAGTTTACTGTTGGTTTTAAAGTTCATCCCAAAAACTACCAAATCTCAAGCTCCAAGAACCAACAAAGACAGTAAGACACACTTCCTTCTGCTAAACTAATGACAGCTGTTTAGGAATTGGTATAAAATGCTGATATTTTCGTGACACACGGGCATTAGGAAGTACAAGTGAGCCCAGCATCCCTTTTTGCAGCCAAAAATAAAGTCAGTATTTTTAAGATTTTTTGGGGGAATACTCATGAAGAGAATATAGCCATCTTTGCGAATGCCTTGTTAGTCTAAATTAGATTACATATTTCAATAACATTCTTCCTCACATCTGCAAGATTGAACCAAAGCAAAGATTCCCATTGAGTTTTGAAGTTGGAGGAGCCGCTGTGTGTTTTCCCATTTTCATTTAAACTTTTTCGTGAAAAGATGGTTTCAATGCTCCTTACATTTCCAATGTTAGAATAAAAGCATGAGTGTTTTGCTGGAGTTGTGGCATGCTCCCGTGATCTTGACTATTCAGATCACGGGAGCAGATCAGTGTGCAGCATTTCAGGGGATCTATTGGCAGAAATGAATGAATGAATGAATGTTAATAAGTATTTTTCTGTACTATTTTCACATGAAAATAAGAGTCGTTGTTCGTTCATTACCTTGAAATGAGCCATTTATATCTACACACCAAGTGGGTTCTCTCCAAGGAGCCGGCCACCATGTTTCTACAGTAGCCCAGAACAGACAAAACCAACACTGGCTTTAGAGAGGGACACTCAAGAGTTTCAGTAGGTTGCAATCTGCAGCCTCACCAATCGATGCTGCCAGATCCTACACACTGTACCTTTAAGATGACTTTTTTTTTCTTTCTACAAATCGAACCAAAACACTCACAATGAGGAAGACCATAGGTGGATACATAACAATGATAATAAGTCCATCCATCTTCAATCCCGCTTTAGTTGATTGAGTTGATTTTTATGCCTGTTTCATGCTGAAAAAGTAAGAAACATCTGAGCACAGTGGTACTTTTGTGTGATTCTTTGTGGAGAAACGCAGTTTCACAGGTCTGTTGATTCAATCAACTAATACATTAGTGGACAAAATCCTAAAAGTGTTTGTCGACTAAGAATTTCTTCAGTAGAGGACAACCCTAGAGCGCTTCATGTTTAGTTTATTCAAGCTTCAACTGTGAGCTGTGAAACATTCGATGGGAAAAATGCTTTGGACTTTTACTTCCAGAGACTCCTCCAACTTGCGGGAGATCAACAACGAAGCAAAATAATGTCCCATGTTTCATGAAACAGTAAGATAATTTAAAGTTTCAGCCAGTGGTGCCTTCAATTGGAGTCACGCTCAGAGGTCACAAGTTATGACGTGTTTGTTGATGATGTCAGAAATGGTGGAGGCCATGAAAGTTCATTTTTCGGTGCACGGTGGTGCAGTGGTTAGCACTCTCGCCTCACAGGAAGAGGGTCGAAGGTTTGAATCCAGCTTCTGTGTGGAGTTTGCATGTTCTCCCCGTGTAAGCATGTGTTTTCTCCGCGTACTCCGGCTTCCTCCCACAGTCCAAAGACATGCTGTTTAGGTTAATTGATGACTCTAAATTGCCCGTAGGTGTGGATGTGAACGTGAGTGGTTGTCTGTCTATATGTGCCCTGTGATCCCAACTGGGATCGGCTCCAGCCCCCCCCCTGCGACCCCCAACGGGATAAGCGGTGGATGATGGATGGATGGATTGATTGTAATTTTAGTCATATATTGTTTTTCTTCATAATTTTATATGTTTTAGGAAATGTTGATATTCCTAACAGCGTCGTCTTTCTCCTCTGTCATTATGCCTTTGCATTTCATACATTATGTTACCCACTTACTGTTTTGAATGTTGTTGTCACTCACTGCTGCATTGCATTGTGGGATATTTATGCCAACGTTTGCATACTGTAATATTTCACCAGAGACAGCATGCAATACCATTGGTTTCATGCTAAGGTTTTGGAGTATGGAATTTTGGCTGTAACCTAATAATAGCCATGTTCGATGTTCAATATACTTTCATAGGGATAATTTTGGGGGAGTGGCTTTAGAGAAAGGCCTGTAGGGATGGACTGTCAGTGTTGTTGACTTGGTGACTTTCTCTCCAGATTTAGGGACTTTTAAAGCTAGGGCTGCAAGATACTTTCACTGGAAAAGAGTTGGCAACACTGGGCTGAGTTTTTAGGTTGGATCATTTTAAAATTTTAAGATCTAGTGTACTTTTCTCAGCATTATCGACCAGCCCTTTAAAACCAGTGTATTGTTTGCAGGGACAGATACATTGGGCTTTCTGGTTACACTGATATGTTTCATTGGTCTCAAAGTGGTCTGTTTTGATGATTGTGCTAAAAAGATCAATCATGCTGGTTGGAGAATGATGATTTTTTTTCGTTTCATTTAGTTTTAGACTTGGTAATTTTTTATATGAAAACACCTCATTTGATTTTGCATGAGCTGCGTTTGTGCCTGTGTGCTTTTCATATTTTAGGGTTTGACAGTTCACTAATGTTTCTGGCCTGTTAGCGATTATGTAATCTGGAAGGTATCCGGCTGGTTGTGCAGTTGTACATCAGTTTTATTCTTTCTCTTTGAATTCACTGCAGGTGAGAACAAAAACAAGTCGATATTCAACGTGGGCGAGATCACAAGACTGATGAAGTTTCCAGGTGTGAAGCGGACGTTTTTAGTGAAGATAGTTGCAGGTTTGCCATCAGGTGAGAGTTAAAGTGAGAAGAGGTTATTGTTTTCACACAAGAATGTATTTACACAACACATTTATCAATTTCCCTAGTTTTTCCAACATGAATCAATAAACTGTGTTGATATCTTGATTTGCAGTATACCGGTATTGACGATAACCATGATATTTTAATATGTAACATTTATATACTGTTGATAACACACACATGGTAATACTGTGTAAATAATGAAAAATGTTAAATCATTTTATATATACAGTTATGGTCAAAGACTCTCTCTTCACCTCCCTACATTTGTACCACCTAATACATTTGGATTATTTTGTATTTTAATTCATTTACCCAAAATGAGACAGAATGCACAGTAAACAAAGTGAAAGACGAATTTGACTGACAGTGTGATTTTTATTGATTATTTATTCTCAACTTTTCAGTAGATATTACAATAATTTGTTATTGTGAATTCTTTTGGCCATAATTGTGTATTCAATCTGTAATCAATATTGCTGTTTATAATTTCCTGATCTTGGCCTCCTACTGCGTTTACATGGTGATTTACTGGACCGAAAATATTGTTGTAATAATGTTTTCACTGCACAATTAATAATTTTAAACTATGTGTTTAGAGGCTGCTTAGCCACATAAATCTGACTGGAAAATGTAAGAAAAATAAATAATACATAATAACAGTCTTCAATCTGGATTCAGTGGAATTAGATTTAAACAACTTTGGACATTTTATTTAAGCATTCAAGCAGTAAAAGTCTGTAAATCAAACTGAGGTACTGCTCTTTTCTTTTCTCAGGCATTTTTCAAGTGATGTTCAATATCATTGCATTGGACTTTTTCAAGCTGCAGCCTGAGGAGAATGGCTATCTGATGGCTTATTTCGGCATAGCCTCGATGGTAAGTGTCATGCACATTGAAACAAGACAGGTTGATTTCAGTGGCTCGTTGTGCTCCAGCTCATGATGATATCAGACTGTGAGACGAGGTGATTCAAACCTGGATGTTTGATCAGGTGGTTCAGGGAGGAGTGATCGGTCGGCTCACAGCGAGATACACTGAGAACTCGCTGCTGCTTCTGTCCATTGGAGTTTCTTCTTTTGTGGGACTGGCTCAGGTACACTCATTTACAAACACACACACACACACACACAGGGAGTATTTAAAGTACGGTAGTGGACCATTCTTCAGGATCTCTGAAAAACGCCATTGTTTCAGCTCAATGAAACAATTAATCCAAGACAAGACTTTTGTCTTTCAGCTTTTCATCAGTATTTTTTAAACATCATTTTTTATTTCCTACCTTCTTCCTGCATTTAGTATTTCTTCCCCAGCCATCTAATAGTTGTTGAAACATTTTACTTTGTGTGAACCTGCAGGTGCACTCATAGACTGCATATTAAAGGTGGATGTAGTCACCGTGACGTCATCCACTGGTTTGTGGACTACAGTTTTGAAGCCTTGAGTATGGCATTTTTGGCTGTTGCCATTTAGGTTTTGGCTGTTACCATCTTGTTGTTTTGTAACCAGAACTGACACGAGAGGGTGGAGCTAAGTACAACCGAACGCTGAATAAGACATTTTTAGGAGACCAAAATGTTACAAATAACTTTCATGAAATGAAAACACACTGCGAAAGGGTTAAAGTTTTACGATGAAAACACGGACAACTCCCAGACCAGACAACCCAGTGGTAGAGACCTGTCAATCACAATAAAGCATTTGTCAAGTGAGCTGAGAATCCCCCACTGCTGAAGTAACACCAAAACCTGATCAAACTGGTAAACACCAAAAACTCTTAGGACTTTACATCAATTGGCCTAATGGTCTATTTGACTCTAACTGGGACCATAATTTACTAAATGAACATCATGCTGTATTGAAGAAGACTTGAAACTAACGATTGAGACCATAGATTCATGTGTACAGCGTTTACTGAGGTAATAAATCAAGTGAGAAGCAGGCTTCTACTTAGCAACCAGAGGAGTCGCCCCCTGCTGGTGGTTAGAAAGAATGCAGGTTTAAGGCACTTCAGCATTGACGTCACTTTTCAGACCTGAACGTTGCTGCCTGGGTGGCGTTAGAGTCAGAGTCAGGAGATCAACATAGTCATTGGCTTGATCCTCTGAGGAACATGATTGTGTGTAAAAATGTTCATGTCATTCAATCCAATAGTTACTAGTGTGGAGTAAAGGGGTGGACTGACTATCACTGCCATGCTGCTAATAGAAATAGAAAATGTTTGCATTGCAATGAAAATACAGATTTTTAATGTTCCACATGTAGAAGAATCTTTCTTTTGGCATTTGTTCCTAATGAAAATATTCCTTCGTCCCACCCCCAGTTCAGATACTTATTTTGATATTCATATTTCTTTCTGCAGGCTCACATGCAGACTGTGTTCCAGTTCTGCCTCACCGTCATCCCGATGATGTTTTCTCTCAGTATGTTTAACGTCATCACAGACAGCATGCTCACCAAGAGCGTCCCGTCCTCTGACACAGGTCAGGTCATCCTGCTTTTCTGTTTGCACATTTACAAAAACCACACAACATTAACAGCAGGTACTCGTTCATAGATCACTCGATGTGTGACTGCATCTGATTACAGCTACTTTAATGGGGGCCTATTCTGCTTTTTACATATATATATATATATATATATATATATATATATATATATATATATATATATATATATATATATATAGTGCCCAAGTTTACCTCTTGGACACTGCCGAGGTGCCCCTGAGCAAGGCACCAAACCCCCAACTGCTCTGGGCGCTTGTCAGGAGCAGCCCCCTCACTCTGACATCTCTCCATTGACGCATGTATATGTACTGTGTGAACAACAGAGTGTAAAACTGAATTTCCCCACTGTGGGACTAATCAAGGAATATCTTTCTTTCTTTCTTTCTTTCTTTCTATATATATATATATATATATATATATATATATATATATATATATATATATATATATATATATATATATATATATATATATATATATATATATATATATATATATATATATATATATATATATATATATATATATATATATATATATATATATATATATATAAATATTTATACATGTAAATGGTCTGGACCTGGAATTAAGCATAATAGGTCCTCTTTAAACAAAAGGAGGGAAAGAAGTGTAACCTTACAAACTACCAGAACCAAATAAAACAGAAAATAAACTACAGGCTCACCTCATACCAGATCCTGAGAATGAACTAAATCATTTTAATCCACTTTTTTATTGAACCTTCTTTGCTCTTGTTTTCAGGCACGATGATGGGACTCTGTGCATCCATCCAGTCTCTGACTCGCACAATCGGGCCGACTATTGGTGGCTTCCTGTATGTGAACTATGGCATTTCCTCTATAGGCTTTATCCAGTTTGTTGTGAATATGGCTGTGTTTGTGTACCTGCTGCAGCGTCGCCTCAACAAGACCGCCGAGCACCAGCAATGAAAGCGCTCAGCTTCTTTTCATCCTGCACAGTGTTCAGTGTTTGATTTCTACAGGTGCATGTATTTGAATCACTCCGTCAGAGTTCTTTACAAGTTCCAGTCTTTCCACTTCTTCATTATTCAGGTTCTGTTGGCTCTGTGGTGGAGATTCAGGACCGAACCATTAGATGGCAGCAAACCCTCCATTTTACCTGATGATGCTTTTATTTTACATGGTTCATCATTCACATTAGTTACACTTTAAAAAACAGTTTGCTATTATTGAACTTTAAACCTCATCATCCTAGTGATTAAATATTAGGCCAATCAACATCACTCCTGATTGAACATAGTTATATCAGGACAATTTTTGATGAGTTTTCTTTTGGAAAATCTTTCAGAAATGATTTTATTTTTGTATATTAATAAATATATTGCATTACAGCCTTCCATTTGCATTGCATAGTATGAATCCATGGCAGAAACACACGCTACATTTGTAATTTTATTAGTCTTACTGTATATATTAGTATACAGTATTTAAATGTAAGGTATGTTTCAGTCCCTTCAGAACACTAATGGCTGTGTTGTCCTTCAAAAACACCTGCAACTTTATTCATCTACTGGAGTTTAGAAGATAATATCATGTTTTTTTTTTTTTATCTGCAACCAACAGTCATTTTTTAAAAATTATTTTGTTTATTATTATTTTTATATTTAAAAAAAGGAAGTGGCAAAAGTAATAATAACAAGAATGAAAATAAATAAATGTAAAATTATAAATAAATAATATAAGTCACATGTGTTGGAAGCAACATTTGCTGGTACAATAAGTGGGAAAGTGAGTCAACATATTACAAAATTGTCACTCATACAATTATTCACAGACCCACAACTAATTATAAGGGTACCATAATATAAACAGTAGATAGGAAGGCTCAGACTAAATGAGACGTATGGGGTAAAAATAAAAGAGTTAAGTGTATTCTCTTCAAATCATGAAACAGCACAAATAAATCATACACTCTCCCAGTCTGCACAGTGAACACAGTCAACAAGTCAGCTATTAGTCACTCTTCAATACGATGAAAACGTGATAAGCTTATGAAATACAACGCATTGTTAAAGGTTAACCAGTGGTTCCCAACCCTTTTTGGCTTGTGACCACAGACTGTATATAAAGATGGACAACATCTCCACTTCCTCCCACTGAATAGAGGTGAAGCCAAAATATCCCAGATACGGGAGCGTCCATCTTGAGATTTTGATGTCATTTGGAACCAGAGTCTGTGCAGTAGCGATCGGGTGGTGGAACCGCGGTATCAATATCACCCACCCGAACCAATCGTGAGAGACACAGCTGCCAATCATCAGTCTCACCCCCTTTTTATAGCATCAAATAACAGTAAAACCAAACTTACCAGGAAAATGAACACTTGAAAATACATCAGCATGACAAGAACTACCTTAAATAACAGAAACCATCTTTGGGAAATACTTATTTGATGTGTAATTTGACTTTTTAGTTTGGTCCATGCCCCATTTGCTAACATTTTTACACTGCAGCCAGCCACCAGGGGGCGATCCAGATTTGACTTCACTTTTGGTCCATCTTTATATAGAGTCTATGCTTGTGACCATTTACAAAAAAAGCGGTGAGTCCCTCATCCCATTTCAGAGGTCTCTGAGTTGTTGTGCAGTCACACCAAAGAGAGATGTCCAAACTTCTCACATAGTTTCATTTAAAGGTGCTAAATTCAAAATTCATAGCAGGTCGCCTCCACACAGCTCTCAACATGGTGAGCTGGAGGTTAGTAGTTAATGGTACTATTAGCATGAAAAGTGAAAACAATGGCAGCAATGCTACTCCCTCCACTAGCAGTAAAATGCTCCTTGAGCACTGATGTATAATAATCTAATAATATAATCTATAATAATCATCAGTTACTTTTACTTAAATACAGGACTTTTACTTGTGATGGAGTATATTGATATTGTTGTAATGATACTTTTACTTAAATAAATGACCTAACACTAATATTTATGTCCGATATTGAATCACCAGTGCAGAAAAACAAATGAAGTAACTTACTGTGTTTTCTGTCATCTCAGTTGCTAAGCTACAGCATGTTGAAGTGATGTCACAAAAACTGCAGCAGGTGGTTTCATTGTTTCTACAAAATACTCTGTTTTTGAAATATTACATCCAGCAATCCGGGATAAATATGATCTTATTTTAACAGTAGGGGGTCTGTGGTGTTATGTAGTTATTATGGACCAGACCACACCTTCGGCAGATGTCACTGGTGTCATTTATTTGCATGGTTGTTGGGCCAAATACAGTATCTGATGAAAGCAGCCACACAAACACAGTAGAGTGTGACATTCAAATTAAATCTCAAGAATGCCAACAAATGAAGGGCCCATGTTTGTTTATTTTCAGTCGTTTTCTGTGTTTTCTTCATGATCTTTAGGAGACATTTTGAAGCAAAACATTCGGCCATATCAGATATTTCTTTGAGTTTTTTTTCCAAAATAAAGGTATTGCAAACCATCCATCCATCTTCAACCGCTTATCCCGTTAGGGGTCGCGGGGGGGCTGGAGCCGATCCCAGCTGGCATTGGTGAAGGCGGGATTCACCCTGGACAGGTCGCCAGTCCATCGCAGGGCACATAGAGACAGACAACCATTCACGCTCACATCCACACCTATGGGAAATTTGGAGTCATCAATTAACTTAAATTGCATTTCTTTGGACTGTGGGAGGAAGCCGGAGAACCCGGAGAAAACCCACAAAGAAGAGCCCCAAGCTGAATTTGAACCTGTGACCCTCTTCCTGTGAGGCGACAACGCTAACCACTGGACCACCGTGCAGCCTCGTATCGCAAACCAAATTAAAATATTTATACTCTACTAAATATAACCATAAGGCTACATTTACACCAGATCAGGCAATTACACCAGATGAGGCATTACTCTCTTGCCAACCCTCCTGGTTTTCTCCCAGGGTCACAATTTATCTGTTTTTCCATTGATTTTCACACCTACTTTTCTTTTTCACAACCTGTGTGACAGACGGTATAATCCCTATTGTTTCCAACCAAGCCAGCAGCTACAGCTGCACATGTTGTTTCCTGGTGGAAGAGGGCTGTTTGTGACACAACGCAGTTTGCGCTCCGCTCACCACACATCCCAGCATGCAGCAACACAAGCCATTGGAAATAATGTGTTTCAGAGCGCAGTGGTACCATTGTCACACTGTCTGAAACCGACTTCAGGGAGTGAGAGACAGAGAGAGATGGAGAGTATTGAGAAAAAGAAATCCTCAAGGCAGAGGAAAAAAAAAATATTAAAACTGATGAATATTAGTTTATGCAAGTTAAGTTAGCACCAAAGGGGCAAATAATTCAGTTTTCTTTCCTGAGAATTAAAAGTTAAATTAAAAGTAGATCTCTTTGACATGAAAATGCTGTTGCAGTGTAATGTCTCACCACAGTGAGAGGTCAGGTTACAATTCTCCAAAAGTTGATTTTGATTTTCTGCCGTAGCCCAAATGCATCAAAAATGATGGCAATGTTTGTTTTCACTGCACCGCCTGATCTGGTGTGAATACAGCCCAGTAATCAGTAGCCTTGGCTAAAACCTCAGTTGTCGTGAAGCAAGCAAACAGATTTCATGCTCTGGTTCATCTTAAAACAAGCTTTTAGCATTCATCTGAAGAATGAAAATCTTTTTGTGAAAAGTTGTGAAAATATTTTCTCTGTTTTCTTTCAAATGTTAATTTCATTTTAAAAATTCAAAGCAAACAAGTCTTAGCCGGCTGTTTAGGCAGACTGCACCTTTAATGTGATCAGACATCTTCATCTGATCCTGATCCCTCACCTACACTCACTCATTTCTTCGAGTCTACGAGTCTGAGTTGTCAAATTTATTCGGCACAAACACAGATTCGATGTCGGTTCATCTCTGCTGACTTTTTACAGGACTCCCTAAAAACTCATTTCACCTAGGGGTGCTCTCTTGAGCTCGCAGTGGGTTGTCTCACCAGTTTTTGGACAAACAAGCAAAACCATGATCTAAAAAGTTATTTATTAACCAAATATTTGCCTTAAAATTAAAGACCTCATGCCAAATTGTAACTTTAAACCAAAATGATTTTTAAAATTTTTTGTGATCATCAATTTACACTACACATTGCTGCTGGCACGGCCGACTTTTTACACCCAGCTTGTAAAAAAAAAAACCAATAAGCTACTTGCTCTTGAATCTTCTATCTGACTCACAGAGACTTAAAGGAGCCGTAGATGGATTTGAAGGGTGTCACTGTATCTGTGGACCCAGGGGGGCAGCCCTGACCACTGGAGGGGGTGCCTTGTTACACTTGGCCCTTTGAGTCAGGGGGAGCTGGGACAATGCTGCTGTTAACACTCCTGACGGGGACCTTTGGGTTCTCTGAAAGTTTAATGTGACTCTGCGAGCGACCTGCGCTCACTGAGGTCAGAGATGAGCGCGCCTCGGCGTCATTCCAAGGTTGCCCCGTGTTGGTGCATTGGAAACTGAACGCCGGTGGGGGGGCCACCGGTCCTGGGCTTGTTTTGTCCCCTGTGGCATGGATAATGAGGCATCTGTCTCCACCTGCCGCATGGAGAGATGAGGCTCACTGTCTCACTTAAAAAGAGCACAGGTTACCTATCTGATTTGTCCAAGGCAGGACAGGGACATGATCTGAAGCACAAGAGCCTTCAGTCTAAATGTTTTATGCCGCAGCTTCCTTATTCTGTTTGTGCTGCACCACAGAAAGCTCCTCATCAGAGACACTTTGTCTTGTTCTGTGCATCTTGGAAATTAAGATCCAAATCAACCAAACATGAGTTACTGAAATGTAATAAATTCTCCCCAACAAAGTGGGATTCCTTGTTTTGATAGCATGGACATAAAGACAGATTACAGAATTGCATTCATTTGTCATAAATTTGTCACTGATTCTTGCTCAGAAATAATACGTGCATGTGACAGCAGCTCAACATGGCCACCAACCCCCCTGTCATCCTCTCCGGCGGACCTTGTGGAGCTCGTGGAGTTGGCCACGGGAGCGAAAGGTGATCTTAGGAGGGTTTTGTCTTGGTGTAATCAGACAGCGACATCATCAATCATGAGAGGGTGAATTACAGCGGGTTACAATGGGAGATAAGATAATGAGTGGGGCCTCAGCGCCCTGGTGAGGGACAGCTCGAGTTCCCGTCCTGATTACACGGCAGCGGCCTGACTGGCTGCAAACCTCTCTGAGGACGATGCTGGCTGCACAAATCCAAGATGGAGAGAAGCACTTTTTGTTCATCTGCATCATAGTGGTTGGTTAATGGTAGACACAGTTAACATAGTTGTTCATCAGTTGCTCGTGGCCTACCAGCTTACACTATGCGGAGGCTTGCACAGTGCAAAGCTTCCAGTGTTTTGGCCATGTGTACCACAGGATTGAATTGTGGACTTGGACTGCTTCAGTTCATCATGCTTTCTTAGAAAAAAATCAGCTGGCTGTCTTTCAGCACTGTGTGTTTGGTTGAAAGATGTTGTGTGAGGTGCGATGGTTTTATACATTCATTGATTAAAACTTCACCACATACCACACACTGTGGCCCGGACTCTTCCTCCGTCCTGCTGCAACTGACACCAAATTTGAGGTAACTCAAGTCATACTTCCTTGATTTAGGCTGTTTGGGGTTAGCAGGTGTCATGGAGACTTCACTGGCGCTGCTAAAGTAGCTGCTAACACTTGTGCTCGGTTCACTGTCTTCCACTTCAGTTTCTACAGGGATGCTTGAAATATTTTCCTCCTCATTTGCTTCTGTTCCTAATAGTTCCCATTTGGAGCCACGATTGCAGCGTTCTTCATCTCTTCATCTTTACTGAGCCACTTCTGCTACACTCTACCAGCCTATAATGTAGCCACAGCTACGTGACCGAGGCCATGGAAAGGAGGTAGGGTCACGACGGACATGAGACTGGACCACAGCGCCAGTTACAATGAGGATGTGTTATACAGTTACTGTTTATTTTTACTAACTGGAGCTGTGGTCAAGTTCCATGTCTGCTGTGACAGCCTCCTTCTATAGGCCTTGTACTTGGTGGGATTTTAGAATAAAAGTTTCTCAGAGATTCCTTATTGAATTTTTTTTCACCATGTACACCCTGAGGGAGCTCGTACCACAATTATTCACAGATCTGTTCAAAATGTAGCTTAAAGGGAGATCTGTCAATTTGACAGTGTCAAGTATTTGATGCTCTTATTAGCATGGGAGTGGGAAATATGCTGATTTGTGTAAATGTATGTATATATTCATTATTATAGTGGAGGGGGGCAAATATTATATTATATTATATTATATATAGAAACCCTCACAGGTACTGCATTTAGCATTACAAAATATGCTCAACTCATAGCATGGTGAACTGCAGCCCAACAGCCAACAACAGCTGTCAGTTTGTCAGTGTGCTGACTTGACTATGACTTGCCCCAAACTGCATGTGATTATCATAAAGTGGGCATGTCTGTAAAGGGGAGACTGATGGGTACCCAGAGAACCCATTTACATTCACATATCTTGAGGTCAGAGGTCAAGGGACCCCTTTGAAAATGGCCATAACCGTTTTCCGTCACCAAAATGTACCAAAACTTTGGGACATTATTTAGCCTCCTTTGTGACAAGCTATCATGACATGGTTGGTACCAATGGACTCTTTAGGTGTTCCAGTTTTAGATGATAAATTATTATCACTCTAGTTTTAAAACCGAGCCCACTACAACCTAAAAATCACAAGTTGTGTTAAAGAAATTAATGGCATTAAAGTCAATTTGCGTTAACACATTATCATTGCTTCTGAGAACAGTAGGAGAGGTGGAAGGACCCATAATGTCTCATAATCCGCCCATCTCTAGCCTGCAGGTGAGGCTGCACATGTGGAGGAACCACAAGCTGCAATGAATCACCAGACATCTTAATACACAAGCTGCCCTTTCCTCCGTATCTGCTGCCATGAAGCATGTTCGGTCGTGTGTCAGCAGCTCTGAACCCCATGACACCCGTTCTAGTCCACACTCTCACTCCCTGACATGTGCCACCGCTCGCTAATCCTCCTCTGACGCTCCTCTCTGCAGCATCACACCCACAACACAACAATAAATGACCACTGCACTGACCTCAGAGGGCAATACTGCATCAGGCGGGGTCCTCTATCTTCCCCCTGTGGAAAGCCATACTGGTTTTCTATACAGTTTGAGTTAATACACCGGAGCTGATTATCTTACAGCATACCAGGGAACATATAATGTATATGCTGCTCCATCGAAATTAATTGTTTTCTTCTGGATTAAATCAGTTAGAGATTTGAATGTTTGAAGATAATATGGTTGAAAAGAGAGGATGTGGATATCATTTTAATTATGGCTGAGCCGATTAGATAACAATATGATGCATTAGTTAAAGGCGGGAAAAAAGTGTGCCAGGCGAGGCATCTGTTTGAAATTAGCGGCTGTCAGCTCTGCATGTTATTTGCATGACTCATATGGAGCAGCATCTGTGTGACAAATCTGACCATTATTGGTCGTATTGGTCAGCTTAGGGGCTACCATGCATGACGCAACCATGGTTTCATATGGGTCAGTCTGAGCTGGTCATACAATCAGTTACATGCACATTTAGGTAGGAGTTGGATTATCTGTCTGTGATCCTCAGCAAAACTTGACCTAATAATGGTAATTTGATTAAAATCTTAACCCAAGATGATAGTTTTCAGAATATAAAACTGCACAAAATAAAAAGACATTCATTAATATCTCACAAAGCCAAATTAGGGTTAAGACATTCCTGAGGAAACTATATTGACTTTATACTTTTTACTGTTTTTTTACTGTTTTTTTTATAGAAATGAGGCAACATCCTGAAGCAATATATTCCAAAATGTTCTTGAAACAGTGATCAGAAACCATGATAGCACAAACTACCAGTTGCGGAAGAAGTATTCAGATCTTTTACTCTTTTAGTAAAAGTAGCAATACTACTGTGCAGAAATACTCTGTTACAAGTAAAAGTCCTGCTTTCAGAATTTTAAAAGTAAAAGTGCTGAAACATTGGCATTATGGCTGTCATTGATTAAAATATTCACAATTTACCGCATAATTGTCCATTGGTCAAATATGCAGCTTTATGCAAATGTATGTACCGGTATATATTTATTATTGGAAATAAATTAACTACACCAAACAATGACAGATATTGTCCAGAAAGGTTCTGCATTTAGCATAAAAATATGATCAAATCATAACATGACAACTGCAGCCCAACAGGCAACAACAGCTGTCAGTGTGTCAGAGTGTTGACTTGACTATGACTTGATCCAAACTGCATGTGATTATCATAAAGTGACCATGTCTGTAAAGGGGAGAGAACCCATTTACATTCACATATCTGGAGGTCAGAGGTCAAGGGACCCCTTTGAAAATGGACATGACAGTTTCTCACCAAACATTTGAGTAAGTTTGGAGCATTATTTATTCAAGCTGCTATTAGAACTGAGACTGCTGCAGCCTGAAAATCTCAGGTTGCATTGATGCATTAAAGAAATTTGTGGCATTAAAAACAAATTTGCATTGACGCGTTATTGTGTATAAATATTATTGGACTATAATTATCGATGCATTAATGTGTACATTATGATAATGTTGCAGCTGTTAAAGATGGACCAGATTTATTTTTTATATATTTTTTAGATATATTAATATCAATGACAATAACAATAATGAGCCAATGATAGGATGAGACATAATGTGCTCCTTCTGGTGTCTCAGAGTTTAATGTACCTCTGATATTTACTCAGGCCATTGATTTCCTCACCCTGATTACTATTTGGATGGCAGATGGTGGGTTGGTGGTAATCCCAGCTGCCCATTGGCCTGACCCCTTGCACTCCACCCACCGCCTCCTAAACTAACACGCGAACAACCTCCCCCCCAAAATCTTAACGAACCCACTGAGCCGCGCGGCCAAAGAGCTGCTTTAAACTGGTGAGTAATGGCTGCGTCAGCAGTCAGTAGATGAGCCAGAGGGTGTGGGTGGGGGTTGGACGGGTGAAGGGATGAGCGGGGTATTAGAGCCCCATTAAAGCTGGCTTCTATTGTTAATGAAAGAAAACATTGTTACTGTCCCAACTCACAAAGAAAAGCTTCCAGTTTATTCATTTGTCTTTATCGTCATTAAATAAAAATACATAAACAAATAAAATTACAAAAAACAAATATCTATCGAAAGTAGAACTTCTATTCTGTTTTGCTATCCACATGGAGGATTTTGAGTAAAATATGAACTTCAAACAAAAGTCATTTATGTTTGAGCCAAATTTTCCGGTAAAAATTAACAAAATTCAAAATAAAAACAAAATGTCATTGTCACATTTTATACTTAAACATCAATTGATTGATCTTTAAGTATAAAATGTCACACATTGTGACACAACCAAATCCCATGTCAACAGAGCCTAAACTGAGGACCTAAGATTAGTTTATAGGTCAAAAAATTCTCCAAATCTTCAGTTTCCAATGAATAATTGCATTTTAATGTACATGTTGTAAAGTCCTCTGCCGACAGGATGTGACCTATACGATCACAGTGATGCTGTATAAACCAATTACTCCTGTCTCCATATAACAAACAACAAAAATCAATTGTTCAGGTTCCCAAATTTCCTACAGATATCCCTGATAGTCCATGACAGCATGAAACTGAAAAAGGAGAAAACATTTTAGGCTCATTTAAATCTTGTGAAAAGTTATCAAATGACCATTTCTAAAGTGTGATGCTCCATCCAACTACAATGCATCCCTCCATCTGCTAAAACAAAGCAGTGACTCTGTTATAGCTTACAGAAATGTAACAATGGTCACTTCACTTACCTCATTTGCTGTAATCTTCTTGCTTCCTCTGCGTTTCCACCGGGGATCTAATCTAATCTAAAGTCATCTGAGCTAATCCACCGCAGCAGCAGCGGCGGCAGCGGTGGCAGCAGCAGTGGTTGAGGTACATCAGGCCTTTTACTGATAGCCATCTGCCAGACGTGTGTCTAATTAGTTTGTTTTACTCAACTAATGTAAAAAGAAATTAAGATAGGTGAGAGAAGAATGAGACAGCGACTGAAACTAAAGGTATTGCACTTCAAAGACAAATCACTTTTATCTGCTTCCTCCAAGTTTTGTAAAACCACAAAAATCATTTATTGAACCATCTTTAAGTTGGTAAAAAATCTGTAGTTACCTTTTTTGTTTTTACTGTACAAGCACTGACAGTAGTTTAGCAAAAAATAAAAACAGATTTCTTTATATAATTAAATATCATCTATAAAATTTCTTTCATGAGAGATGAATTGGGCTAAATATGAAACATTTTCCAAATTTCAATATTTTTGTAATGTGTTTCTGTAAAGGATTTAATAATACCTTACTAGCTGGTGCATTAATACCTGGTAAATAACAGAATACCTAAAATTTTTAATCCTACTCTGTGACAACAGTTGACTTTCCCAAGGATTATTCAGATCTTCTTAAACTGGTTCACCGTTGAACTGAATGTCTGTGTTGTCATAATCATAAATTGTGCCTATGATAAACCAACTGATAAACCGCTAAACCTCCATTAGTTGAAAATTTTACAAAATCATAACATAAACATTAATGTAAGGACAGATTTACATAGAAAACTAAAATAATTATCTGTTATATCACACTTATGTAGAAGACAAATATCTTAAATTGTGCAGATGAAAACCAGTTTCTTCCTCTGACATGTGAGCTGTGTGATTTGGGAAAGGTAGAAAGGGAGTCCCATTTTATTTTTTATTGTACATACCATGATGAATTACAAGGGTCAGTTTCAAATGAGGTGGCTCGACAAAACCTTGATATGGTGGTTTGTTTCGGTTGCGGTGGTGAGGGGAGGGAGTGCCACTGGCGACGATGTGTGGTGGGTGGCCGGTAGATGAAGGAGGGAAATAGGATGGGTTGTTGAGGAGAGTGATGGCCTTGGTGAAAAACTGTTGAGGTGTCTTGTGGTCCTGGTACTGATGGAGCCAAACCGGCGGCCGGATGGGAGCCTACTGAAGAGGCGGTGAGTCGGGTGTGATGGTCAGCCAATATCCTATTGGCCACCGTGATGGAGAGCCATTACCTGCAAATGTCCAAGTGCTACACCTCATGCACTATCATCACATTAGAAACAAAAGACCACAGATCAGAATCAACTGGAAAACCATTTCTTCATTTGGACGAACAGTCTCCGTGGTGAAAAACCTGAACAAGTTGTTTTTATCAGATCAGAAAACGTTCCACATCACTCAGTTTCTGTCACCACTACCATGTAGGAAAACCGGAAATTATGTATGTATATGTTTTAGTTTACACAATGTTGAAAAATGTCCTGGATTTGATCACATTTAAACCTTACGCTCTCCTCAAATTTACTACCCTCTGGAACCCTCATGGTCAAAAACGTACGCGTACAAAAAACAGCTGTAAAATCATCATACATCAGTATTTTTTTTTGCTTTTTTTTTTCAGAAAACACTTAACATCAGACTTGCTCAAAAGTATCAAACATTCAATAAGTTTCAGGATTTTAACTCTTTAAATGCCAGTTTAAATATTTAAAATACTGATAATTTTTGGTAATGGTGGTAATTACCACCAATGTCCCATTTCTCTACTATTTATTATATGTTTTATATATATATATATATATATATATATATATATATATATATATATATATATATATATATATATATATATATATAACTCATTTTTTGTGTTAGTAAAAAATTTGCAATAATTCAAATAATTAGACTGGCATTTAAAGGGTTAAAATCCTGAAAATGATTGAATGTTTGGTAGTTTTGAACAAGTCTGAAGTTGTTTAAGTGTTTTATGAAAAAAAGGCAAAACAAAATATTGATGTATGATGACTTTACAGCTGTTTTTGTATGTGTACATTTTTGGCCACGAAGGTGTACAGAGGGTGTAAAGTGCATTAAGACAGTACAAAAGACATGGAAGAGTAAAACACAAAGTTTTACTAAAAAGAAAAGTTCTTGGAAAAATTCACACCACAAGCTGTAACAGCCAAAATAATCACCTAATCAAAACAAAACAAAAAAAAAAAAAAAAAAAAAAGAAAAAAAAATTAGAAAAATGTATAAAAAATGGCCGAGGGCATATGGGTTAAATGTCTGCCTCTTGTAAAGCAGCTGAATGAGGACATGATTTTAATCATTATTTTATCATAGCTTTCACCTTCAGAGTTTGCCGAGTTTAAGTGATTTTTTGTTTTACTGTACATTTGATGCTCACTGAAGCAAACAGAACGCCTCCAGTTTGGCAGCATGCAGGTTTTTTTTCTTTCTATTGTATGTCTTGAATGCAAACAGTGTTAATTAAAACAACACATAAAAACGACACAGTGCCAGCTGCAGTTGGCTGCTAAGTGTCGGTAGATCTCCTAAACAAACCGTGGGGCCCTGAGCTGCATCAAGAGGCTCAGCCGAGGTCCAATCTGACATTTATCTCTCTGGGCCGTTCTGCTGATGGCAGCACGACGTCGCTTTAGGAAGCAGCTGTTTACTGTCAGAGATCTAGGTCAGAACAGAGAGAGCTGGACACACGGCCGGCCGCCTGCCTACCAACAGTTTATACACAGACTGCAGTACATCTGGAAGGGTGAAGGGTGTTGCTATATACCGCTGTGGACGATAAGCGTGATATTTAAAACTATTGATACCACATATCGTGTAAATAATCCAGCACTATTTAAATCATTTTATATATACATTAGGGCTGTCAATCAATTCTAATATTTAGTCAATTAATCACACGATTGTCCATAGTTAATTGTGATTAATTGCATATCAATCACACATTTTTATTCATTGTAAATGTACCTTAAAGGGAGATTTGTCAAGTATTTAGTACTCTTTTCAACATGGGAGTGGACAAATATGCTACTTTACGCAAATGTATGTATATACAGTATTTACTATTGGAAATCAATCAACAACACAAAATAACATAAAATATTGTCCAGAAACCCTCACAGGTACTGCATTTAGCATAGAAATATGCTCAGATCATAACATGTCAAACTGCAGCCCAACAGGCGACAACAGCTGTCAGTGTGCTGACTTGACTATGACTTGATCCATACATGTGATTATCATAAAGTGGGCATGCCTGTTAAGGGGAGACTGGTGGGTACCCATAGAAACCATTTACATTCACATATCTGGAGGTCAGAGGTCAAGGGACCCCTTTGAAAATGGCCATGACAGTTTTTTCTCACCAAAATTTAGCCTAAGTTTGGAGCTTAATTTAACCTCCTTCCCGACAAGCTAGTATAACATTGTTGGTATATGGATCCCTTAGGTTTTCTAGTTTCATATATCAGTATTGTCAGTCATTGCTGTTACTTTCACTTTAAAACTGAGCCCACTACAACCTCTGAAAGACTGAATAGCAGCAGCCTGTTGGATTTTTAAGAAGTTAACTGAGCATTGCAAGTTGCATTAATGCGTTAAAGAATTTGTGGCGTTAACAGTAATTTGCATTTATGTGTTATTATCATGTTAATTTTGGCAGCCCTAATATACAGTTATGTTTACAGAGTCTCTCCACCTTTCTACATGCCAAAAAAAGAGACATAGCTTGATTTTTTTTTCAAATGCTCTATAGATATCACAAATGGCCGTAGTCATTGTGACGTCACTCAATGGGTTGTGGTCTACCGTTTTGAAGCTTCACTTTATGGTAGCAGAAGTGACACTGAAGACATTTACAGGGACCAAAAAGTCACATTTAACATGTCACATTTAAATTTATATCTCTGAATGCCGTTTAAGGCACTTCAGCATTGGCTTCACTTCTCAGACTGGGAGGATGCTCGCTGGTTACAACCAGCAAAACAATGAATTAAAAGCGTGGAGGTGTCACAGGTGTCTATGGTACCTAAATATCTCATTTTGGAGTAAAGTCACCTCCCTCTCTGTCACAGCTGATGAAAAAAACATGGGAATCAGAAGACAACTTTGAAGTCTCCAGAAGTTTGCCACCTGGAAACACTCCTAATACATCACCATCTACCCCTTAAAAATCCCATCGACAGATTGCTGCGATGAGACGAGTGATGTGGAAGATGAAGATCTGCTTTCCACCTGACACACCTGACACACAGGTAAGAGGCTCAGCAGCCACAATCAGATCCCAAAGGCAGCTTTATCACACTGTTATATAACATGCACACACACACACACACACACACACACACTGATGCAGGCCTGATGTGAGGACGCAGTCACACTGCCATCGTCAGCACTGGCCAGATCAGATTTAACACCCCCCTCCTCATCTCCACCCTCCTCCTTGAGTTTCCTTCATGATCCATGGTAACACTCTACCCTCCCTGTGTGTGTGTGTGTGTGTGTGTGTGTGTGTGTGTGTATTCCTTTATCTTCTCTCATGGTTACTCAGAGTGAAAGCGGTGATGTTATCAGGTGTGTTGTAAAGTGTGACAACAGATGTGATAAAAAGGGTTCAACACAAACATGACTGACACATTTAGGTCAAATCATTTTTCTTGTTAGTTGTTTATCATAACACCTGAACACTGAACATTTTTATTATGGTTCAAGTTATGCATTGGAAATTAATAACTGAATTAATATTGATTAAAAGATACATAACTGATTATTGATTGATTGATTATCAAGAATGATTTCTCAAAAAAAACATAAATTAAAAATACAATACATGAAAAAATAAAACAAATAATAAAATAATGAACATTTTATTATTGATAATGATGATGATGATGACAATGATAATAATAATAAAAAAACAAAAGCAAACTACTTCTTGAACAGCATAAATCATTTAAACCTGTTGAATTTTCTAAGAATCACAAAAGTGAAACCAGTTCTGTTTTTCTTAGCTGATGAAAAGTTGAAACTCCTGGTTTTCAAAGGACGGTGATGTTATAATATTAACCATTAGGGAGCCAAAAGTGACACCTTCACAATGTTCACTTTGTCCAACCAATGGTACAAAATTTTAAAAAATCAAAAATATTATAATATGAACACATTTATATCCTGTGGGCTCACCACCTGCAGGAGGAACCACGTGGTTGGGTGCACTGACACACGGGTGGCAGTGAAAGTTGGGGACCTTGATGGACCAGACCCGGGCGGCCGAGGCTCGCTCTGGGGATGTGGATTGTCACCTCTCTGTGGGGGAGGGACCCGGAGCTTATGCGGGAGGTGGAGTGCTACCAGCTAGATCTGGTGGGGCTCTACACAGTCTCGGTTCTGGAACCATCCTTCCTGGATAGGGGTTGGACTCTATGCACCGAACAGCAGTTCGGAGTATTCAGCCTTCTTGGAGACCCTGAATGGAGTCCTGTATGGGCCTCCAGTAGGGGACTCCATAGTTCTACTGGGAAACTTCAATGTGCATGTGGGCAACAATGGTGGCACCTGGACAGGTGTGATTGGAAGTGGTTGTTTGTTTTTGGACTTCTGTGCTAGTTGTGGACTGTCTATAACGAATACCATGTTTGAATATAAGGATGCTCATAAGTATAGATGGTACCAGAGCACCCTATGCCGACCCTGGCATCCCTGTGGAGGCTGGGGGCATTGAACCTGAGTGGGCAATGTTCAAAGGGGTGGTAACCCTCGAACACTGTGGTGGACACCAATGATCAGGAAAGATTAACTGAAGAGAGAGTCCTTTCAGGATATGTTGTCTCGGAAGACTCCAGAGGCAGTTGCAAGGTACCGACAGACCCGGATGGCAGCAGCCACTGCTGTAAAGGAGGCAAAGCACCAGGTGTGGGAGGAGTTCAGAGCAACCATGGAGAAGGATTTTTGTTCGACACCAAGGTGCATCTGGAAAACTGTTCAGCACCTCAGGAGGGGGAAACGGGGAACCATCCAAGCTGTGTACAGTAAGGATGGGACACTGTTGACCTCAACTGAGGACGTAATCAGGCGATGGAAGGAGCACTTTGAGGAACTCCTGAACCTGACTAATACGCCCTCTATTGTAGAGGCAGCGTTAAAAGGATCCAGTTGAGGTGGTTCGGGTATCTGGTAAGGATACCTCCTGGGCGCCTCCCTAGGGAGGTCTTCCAGGCACGACCAGCTGCCAGGAGGCCCCGGGGATGACCCAGGACTAGGTGGAGATATCTCCACACTGGCCAGGACTGAACGCCTCGGATCCCCCCGTCAGAGCTGGTTAACGTGGCCTGGGAAAGGTGTTGGAGCTGTTGTCCCTGCAACCCGACCCCGGATATGCAGTTAAAGATGAGATGAGATGAGGTTAAAACATTTTTTTAACTATTAAAAGAAGAAGCAGCAAATCCTCACTGAATTTTTTTTTTTGAATGAAAATGACAATCAAAATATTTTGTATTAGTATTTATTCATTTTTTCCTCAGATGATTGACTAAAAGTTTCAGTTGTACTTAATTCATAAAGTAGTAACTGGTTACTGAAACTGTCACCTAAATGTGAGTGTGGAGTAAAAAGTACAATGTTTCCCTCTGAAGTGTAACGGAGTAGAAGTACAATGTGGCATGAGATTACAATATTCAAGTTAAATACAAGTATCTCAGATTCGTACTGAAGTACAATACCTGAGTACCTGTTTACATCGTTTGCTGTGATCCTGTACAGTAGTTAAAATAAAGAGAAAAGTATCAAACAACTTTATACATAATATATAAAAACAAGAGTAATAATAATAGTAAATAAAAATTGGCTCAGGGAATATCTTAAAATATATAATTTTTATTTTTATTTTTGTGTATTTGTGAGTGATAAAAATGTGGTCATAAAATCAAATCTTAAACAAGCATAAAGAGGTTGCACTTTCATCAGACAGACGTGTTGATGGAGGTTTGTGTCGTCTTTGTATGAGGTACAGCAGAGACTCATTAATGTCATTACATAACACGGCTCCTCTAATCATTCTTTGAATCCTAATATAAGACTGCTCCCATGCTAATCTATTTGTCTTGGCATAATCTATGGCCTGCTCATGTAAGCAAGTCTTTGCCTAAAACTTGATGGTGTCACAGTGTACTGCAGCTTATTATTATTATGTAAACCGTCATAATGCTGCGATTGGCCCGGCCAGCCGGCTGCAGCCGGCAGAGTCATCGTCTAAACATAGAGAGCAGATCTGATCTGCGGCTCAACACTGTCACACTCCTACAGCAGTCACTGTCACGTTTATACGACGCAGGTCGCATTAATGAAGGGACCTCATGCCTGCTTGTTTGTTGTTTTGAAAGACCTACATGTACTGTACGTGTTTCACTTTTTATGTCTTTTAGATAACATTTAGTACGATTCCTTCGATCTCTTCTGTTAGTAAAAAAACAAAATATAACAAAAAAGTTGGACCAAGGAAAAAGTGATTTGTTTTTCTCAAGATCAAGGAATATTACCAAAAATTTCTTAACATTATAAGAGTTTTTTATTTTTATTTTATTTATTTTTTAACTTACTTATTGTTAACTTTTTAATCAATTGAAAAAAGGTGTCTTGTTATTCTTTATCAGTACATGTATTTTAGCTATGCTGAACCAGATGCAGATTAATAGATTGTTTCCAAAAAGTGTTTTTCAGACATTGATGATGGTGGACAAGCAAGTCAAAAGATATATGCAGATGACACAGTCCTATATGGTAATAAGAGTCAAATTGGCTTAGATATTCCTGTCTTATATTCAACATTGGGCAAACAGTAACATATAATAGTAACAATGTATTTCACTAGAAAGCACAAAAAAATTCACAAATATTTATGTAAATGTTAAGATATAAAAATCAATAAATATACTATTAATATATATTGCATAGTGTTGGGTGTAACGAAATGAAATTTGTTTATCTGTTTATTTGTTTCTTAAAAAGGATTGCATTTTGAGCTTGTATTGGCATTAATTGCATTAGTTATATTAGTATTTGTCTGCCTGCTCAGGGACTGTAGCTGGAAACTAGCTAGTGGCTAAATCTGGTACAATTACACCTTCTCTCCTTATGTGAGACAAAATAAATGTAATAAACTGAATAAAGGAAGACAGAGAGGAGGGATAACAGGCAACAAAGATCTCACATTATTTGAATGGATAATACACATGACTTTAATAAATAATAAAGCAATAATGCTATCGCTCGTGAGGTCCTTTTGCTCATAAGATATTAAAAGGCACATTATAAGTAAATTAAAGCTGCATAATACATGAAGAAGAGATGAGTCGGACAGTAGTCAGTGAGTTGGTTCTGGTCTAAATGCTGTTTCTGGGGCCATTTAACTCTTGACAAGTTTATAAGTTTATAAGTTTATAGACAGTCAGACAGTGGTGGCTCTGCAGGTCTAACTACTGTATTATATTATCAGTATAAGCATAGAGTAAATAAACAACTATAGAGTACACTGGGTACTTTTTTAAAAAGTAAAAAATTTAAATGTATATACAAAGTTTTCATGGAAAAATAGTTCTGCTCAGTTTTTCAGAATTATCAACATACGTCAAAATGAAAAGCTCTCATTTACCCTTTAAGTAACATAGATGGTATTTTCAGTATTGTGTTCACTTTGCACAGGCACCTCAGGACTTTACAGTTGTTCCAACACATTCTCACCCCAACCAGTCACATACTGATGCTTTGTCACTTTTTGGGTGTAAACACAGGCTTAATGACCCCTTGGCGTCACTTTTCAGTCGCAGTAAACACACACTTACGATTGTGAATTAAACGCAAACGTTTAGGATTCAGCAACAAACCCACTATAGTTCGGTTTAGTAAAAAACAAAATGGTTGGGCTAAAACTACAGTGTTTTTACAGTGCACATATAACTTGACTTTGCAAACAATCAGCTGAAAGTGAAAAGTAATGCACAGGACATGAAGAGTGTAGAGAGTCTTCTAGATGATAGCTGTGTGTTTGTTGGATAGTTAATGGGACGCCCGCTGTGTTTTCATACTGGTGCTAAAGGTTGTGCGGCAGTACCGAATGCGAAGCCATAGCTGTGACAAAGCAGCATTATTTGACACCCTGGGAATGCGAGCGGTCTGTTAAAACGGACCATTTCAGATAGAGGGTGAATACAGGTATATTCAGGCAGACGATATGGTGTTTTTGGAATATTAAAGTTTGCAAACATGTCCTAGTAGAAACCCAAAATACAAGTATGAGCTTGAATATGAGCATGATATGTGCCTTTTAAGTTGTCTTCTGATTTCCATGTTGTGAGGGAGGTGAGCTGCAACAAGAACCCTTGTCTGGACTCAAACCTGGGACATTTAGGTACCCGAGACACCTCCACTCTTTTTATATTTTATTTTGTTGGTTGTAACCAGTGGGCAACCTCCAGCTCTGAGAAGTAAAGCCAAAGCTTAAGTGTGTTAAACTTGCATTCTTTCTAATGACCAGCAGGGGGAGACTTCTCTAGTTGAAAAGAAGTCAGATTATATAGAAGTCTATGAGAAAATTATTCTAATTCTCACTTGATATATTACCTCAGTAAACACTGTAAACATGAGTTTATGGTCTCAATCACTAGTTTCAAGGGCGGTTTCAAACTTTAGGGTTTCAAGCTTTAGGGCGGGGCTACCTTGTGATTGACAGGTCACTATCACAGTGTTGTCCGGTCTGGGAGTTGTTTGTGTTTTCGTCTTTTTAACCCTTTCACAATGTGTTTTCAGTTCATGAAAGTTAACTGTAATATTTTGGTTGCCTAAAAATGTCTTATTCAGCATTCAGTTGTATTTCGCTCAAGCCAAGATGACGATGTCCAAAATACTGCTCTGGTGACTTCAAAACGGCAGTCCACAAACCACTAGGTGATGTCACATTGACTACATCCACTTGTTGTATATAGTCTACGGATGTAACCACAATCTATTTTGCACAAATTAAAAATGTGTAAAAAGGTGGATTTAAATGTACCTAATGTTCCCTGACCCTTTTTTATATACAGGAATGACTTCATATCTACATCAGTAATCTGTGTGTCATTGGGTGAATCCATGCAGAAAGTCTGCAGAAGCACTGATCTCAGAAGACTAATTAACTGGTAAATCTTACAAAGGTCAACAGTGTGTTGGCCAAGGATGAAGAGAGTAGCCACCATATGGCTAAAGATGTCCACAAGAAGTGTGTCTTCACTGCTCTTTTAATCTCTTTCTTTGAGCTTATTGTGTTCGTGTTTCTTGCCTCCATCTTCTGGTAATGGCGGCTGGTGCCCAGGCAGACAAAATATGGTCAAACTCTAATCTACTTAACTGCTTTCCACTTTGTTTTTTCAATTATGGCCAGGCCTTGTTACTGTGGAGCTGGAAGTCGCTGACATAGACATTAATTTTTCCCTCTGAGCACATTTTCTACTTAGGGTTTAACACAGATCAAACGGCTCTGGCTTTGAAGACAGTTTTTTTGTTTTTATATATAATAATAATAATATATTAATATGCAATTTATTTTTTTATTTATTTATTTTTAATTTACATATTTTCAAATAGATCAGGGATCAAGTGACTGTGTAATACATTGCTCAAAGTCAGGATTTAGCCAGAATAAAAAAAATAAATAAATCCCCCTCTCCACAACTCCACCCCCAAATGAATCTTATAGGAAACAATAAGTCAATAGAAACAAAATCTGAAAATTTCTTAATATTTAAATATATAATATTCTTAATATTTAGCTGTTAACTACTGAAAAGTTGTAATGTATGCGAATGCCATGGTTTAAATTTGTAAACTCATCCTTACATTGTTAAAAGCCACTAATTCTTCACAATATAACAAAGGACACAACCTCGGTGTCCTCATTGGTGGCCCTGCTCAAACCTACCTGATCTCATGGGAAGGCACAGAAATAGCACCAGTTTTAAAGGACATTTTGCGTGTCATGTCTACGCATTTTAAGATTTCTGTGTGTCATTTAACGCCCCCTTCTCATTCCCAACTCGTCAAACAAAACTTAAAAAAATTAAGATGTTTGTTATGTAAATTAAGTAATGTACATAACTTGAGTAGTCAACATAAATAAGTCAACGGTTGACTTTTAGTTTCACATGGGACACAATCAGTGGTTTCCTGAGTAAAAGTCGTGTTTTTTTTTTTTTATACTATTTCACCTGACTTCTGGAGCAGTGGCTCTGAGAGTAAAACCCACAGAGTTACCATCAGCTGTATGGATCCCATCAGCTCTATTGAGCTTTTTTTGTCTCTTTTAGCTCATTGTTTTTGTTTTCTGGCAGCTGTTTTCAGCAAACACACTCTGATAAACCCACTGTACACCACCTGCCCAGCACCAAACAGTAGACAGACAGTTATCGACTATCTGGTGAAGAAACTGGGACATTTAGCTGCAAAAAGAACAGACAGAGACAAAAAACAGACCTAAAAGGAGGTTGAATAATTACAACTCCATTTGTATGTTAACGTTGCTATGTGTCTGCTGGATGCAGCTCTGTAAGACAATCAGTTCCTCTGTGAAAACTCAATTAGCGCAGCTTTAAAGCACTCATATGTCCAGTCTGAGATCAGTTATCAGTTAATAACAAGCACAGAACAAACAGCAAACAGAAAACAGTACAGATGCCAGTGCACAGATGTCAGAAACATGGCAGCTTGTGTCCAGAAACAAATGATGAAAGTTGGGTTAGAGGACGATCTCATTATCAGCAGAGGCGTCGTTTGACACCTGCTTTAAATTTATGAATTGAAACATTTCTGCTTTCACAGCGATCCTCTGTGACTCTTCTCCAGTTTGATTTTCACAATCGACTATTTTTAATATCTATGTTTTGCAGCCATTCTTGCTGTAATCACAGCACGGTGCTTTTCATTTTGCCCCAAATTGTCTGACATTTTGGTAAAAAACAAGTCAATTTCATTCATGATTACATGGCTGCATGTTTCATATTATGTGATTCTTAGCAGCCCTGGTCCGTCAGTCTCCTGTTAGCTGCAGCTTAACACCGCTGATGCCACATGTATGATGATTCTAGCTTCTTAATAATAAATGAGAGACCCTCATAAATGAGCTAATTTAGTGTCAGCCATTCAAAACTCCATTATTCCCCCTGTGACCTTTTTCTTGTGGCAGCCAGAGGGAAGCAGATGATCTCTAGTTTGTCAGAAACTGAGTGAAATGGGAGTTAATGGGCAGCTCCTCAGTAAACACTGGGGGTCATTATGAATGGGAGGCAATCACACAGATCAAATATACAGCAGGGGGAAATAGACCTGGAATTTTGGAGGGGAAATACAAATTGAAGAGGCGGGTAAATATAATAATGTGCGCCTCATGTAATCATCCCTTTAAATGCAGATACCAAAGAGGAGCGTTGACTGATGGATGTCCACGAGGAGACGGAGCTGCATGGGAACCAGTCTAAAGTTACAACTCTTCTACCAGAGACTTTTAGGAGTCATCACTGTTGCTGTTTTTTCTGTTTTTGATGAAGATCCGAGTCTGAGAAGCACCAATGTTCTGGCAATGTGACTGATTGATCCAGTAGATGAACAGTAAAGATTAAGAGGATGACAAATAAGCATGCTGCTTACACAGCGCGTGGGGCTAATCCTCCCACCCCCACCTCCACCCCCCGGGCTCCCTTTTGAGGAGCTGCCACCGAGGAAGCACCCACAGACAGTGACGGACACACAACCTGTTGACGTGCAACAAGTGTGAGCTGGAGCTCATGGCAGGACCCCAGTCCATCTGCATCTCCACATCACAGGCTGCGACACAGTAGAGACACCATCTGCCCACTGGGGACCACTGGAGGCCGGACAGATACATATTCATATTTTAGTGTTTTTGCTGCAAAAAAAAAAACAAAAGGAACTTTTTGTGCATTGATCCTGGACATTGTACCTTGACAAAACTCAAGAGGACTAATAGTTCTGTAACATCATCTCCGTTCACCATCACTCCAGGAGACATCTTGAATTAAAGAAATGATGGAGGATCACCTGATAAAGATCCCCATGATGTCGTCCTCGTCCCCCAGTGAGTCTTCTGGGAGCGGCGGGACGGACGACAGCAGAGGAGGTAAGTTTCACATGTCCACCAGGAGCAACAGGTGTCCATGAAGCCTGAAAGATGGGATGCAAACTGGACCTCTAGTCAGGAAAACATAAGTTAACTTATGGAAGTTTTTAAGATTCATATATATCATATTGATTTTTAAATGACTATTTTCTGTTTGAGATTCCTAATTTGCCTTTATCTGTTTAAATATTTCACTAAAAAACAATCAACAGAACTTTCTTGAACAGACACAAGCATAAAGTAAGCATTTCATAGATACAAATTTACTTAACTTAAGTAGTAGTAAAATTATGTTTTATTCAACTGTAAGCAGAACTTATGTATAATTAATGGGTTTATTTGGATTAATGTCATTATCCCTGCATGGTTTGTGTTAGCTGTTAATCTGCCTCCAGCTATTTTATTGTTTCAACTTCATAATTATCCAGTAAATGAGATTTTCAGACCTAAACGTCTGTTGCAGTAGACTGAACTGGCGGTACAGATGGCAGGCACACGTATGAAACAATACCAGACTGGCGCTAACCGACCAACCCTGTGTGACTGTGTTTTGACTCACAGCCAAGAGTCCATCCCCGGGCAAAGCTCTGAGCCCGGCGCTGGTCTGCAAAGTGTGCGGCGACACCAGCAGCGGGAAACACTATGGCATCTATGCATGCAATGGCTGCAGCGGCTTCTTCAAACGCAGCGTGAGGAGGAGGCTCATTTACAGGCAAGAGTTTTAATAATGTCCCCCCATTCTATTAAAGCCAGTTAGTGTATGAGGTGCATTATGGGAAACCGGCATCCTTTTCAGCATTTTATCCAGAATGTTCTCACAGCCGTTAAATGTAGTTGTATCGACCAAAACCCACATATTTTGTATAATATCATGCAAGAAAAGATGTTTTTTCAGAATAAAAGTTAATTTATATTTTTGTCACATCAGACCAACATGAAATCATTTAATTAGTCAACTGATTGCAACTGAAAAATGTGCTTGTTTTACTGGAGCATATTAATGCAAACAAACCTTTTTAAGTGTCACAAAACATGAATAATGTTAATTAATATTTAGTTGTTGTTTAGTGTGTCTGTGTATTTAAAAAACTGATTCAATTTGGGATTAAAAATAAGAACCAATCCCTTTTATCGATCCTAACAGTGAAGCTTGTATTTTGGTGAAGGCTATAAAGTGTTTCAAGTTTTAGTCAGGATAAAAGTTTCGGTCACAGTTTCAACGGTGGCTTTCATTATTTAAATGTGTATTTTTTTTATTACAGATAATATATGTTGGTCTGCTAGTTTTGAGTCTTGAGTTTTGACTCTCCCTTTAAAATCCTGTTTGTGGGTTCACAGGTGCCAGGCTGGTACAGGCATGTGTCCAGTGGACAAAGCTCATCGCAACCAGTGCCAGGCATGTCGGCTGAAGAAGTGCCTGCAGGCGGGCATGAATAAAGATGGTCAGTGTGTTCAACGTGCAAAAAATACATCTGATAATGGCAGAAATATTCACTGTCAGACACTCAAATGTGAAAATGTGAGGTCAAAATTAAAACTACAGATGTATCTCATGATTGTTTGCTTCCTTTCTGCTCTGCAGCAGTACAGAACGAGCGGCAGCCCCGCAGCACAGCTCAGGTCCGCCTGGACTCCATTGATGTGGACCCTGACAAGGAGCACCTGGCCACCACACGGGAGCCCACCTCCTCATCCTCTTCCTCCTCCTCCTCTTCTTCCTCCTCTGTCATCACGTGGCCCCACATCACGTCCTCCATGTCCATCACCTCCTCTGTGGCCCCCCAGCGCTGCATCAGTCCCCAGAACAACCACCGCTTCATGGCCAGCCTCATGACAGCTGAGACCTGTGCCAAGCTGGAGCCTGAGGATGGTGAGGAGGGTTTGGGATCTGACATCAGATTAGACATTTTAGTGTTTGTCACCATAGTTCTTGCATCCATAGAATAGGTAAATTAAACAGCAGGAAAACACTATTTATACATATATTTATGTCTCCATGAATGTAAATATCTCGGATATATAGGGGTAAAACATGATGCAGAAAGGGATCATTCAGGGGAGGTTTTATTGGATGGGAGTGGTCAAAAAACATGTTTTTATATGGAATTTCATTTTATATAAAAAGTTTACAGCTACATTAGTGTTAGCATGATTTATGGAGTTTGAGTTCTGAAATGAGAATAATACAAATTAATATCCATAAGTGTGTTATAGACTGATAATTTCAATGTGGTTCTTAATCAGTAAATTTTTGCATGTATTAGTTTGTATGCATTAGTGTTTTCTGATTAATACTTTAAAACAACCAATCATTCGATCAATGACAAACAGAAAAATAATGTATTTAATCAAAATATGAAATTATACACTGATTAGGATTTGAAACAACAAATATTTTACAAGCAGCCTTCCTGACTTTAACATGCTTCCATTTTTTCATGTGATATTAAGCATGTGGCAAGCCAGACAGTGTTAGCATGCTAACAAGCTAACAGGCTAAAGTTAAAATGTCAACATGCATACGTCAACCAGTTTGAGTTCTGACTTCGTCTTCTCTGTTTTCAGTCGACGAGAACATCGACGTGACGAGCAACGAGCCGGAGCGAGCGTCCTCGGAGTACCACATGGCGTTGTACCCGTCCAGCTCCGAGAACGTGTACGAGACCTCAGCGAGGCTGCTCTTCATGTCGGTGAAGTGGGCCAAGAACCTGCCTGTGTTTTCCAACCTGCCCTTCAGAGACCAGGTCAGTCTCATACATACACTGTATATATATATTTGAATTTTAACACAGGATTGCATGTTACATTTTATTATGTGAATTTCAAGTCAGACATGATATATTGTTCCGAAAAACAAAAAAGAAAGAAAAATGCAGACAAACTTTGAGTTAAAACTCGTTTCTAGTTTCAAAGTGATTCGGTAATCATACTTCTAAAACTTCCCTCAAGGTAAATGTGTATTTATTTATTTAATTTATCTATATAATAATATACAAAATGTTTAGCTGTAGGAAAATCAGATTTTGGTTTAGTTTAATTCTTAGACAGTTGATGAAAATGTGCATTGGTTTTAATCAAATTGTAGTCATTTGTTTTTTGAGATCAAATTTGTATTTTTCAGTATTCACGGTTAGATTGAGTTATTTGATTTTTGTTAGTTTTAGTCAAGTTCTAGTAAACAGCAACTAAAATTACTGACAATAATATAATGTGTCTATTTGTCCATTTCTCACATCATCATTTAGTTTTTATTTGCTGATGAAAAATGCATTTTTTTACTGCATTACTTTACTTACTACATTTTTGGTCATAATTAAATTAGATACCAAAAACATATAAAAATAAATTTTGAATTACAAATTCCTTATTGCCTAACTGTGCAATATTAATTCATATTGTTTGTTATTTCTTGATAAATATTTATCTTATAATTTAAATATTATCATTTAATCAACGTTACTTTTTGGCAGTAATGGTCTTCCATACCCCTCTTCAACTACTGTGGCTAACCAGTGAATCTAAAACAAAGCTATTTCCTGTCTAGTTTTAATATTACGACTCTTGCTGGTGTCCCGCCAGGTGATCCTGCTGGAGGAGGCGTGGAGCGAGCTCTTCCTGCTCTGTGCCATCCAGTGGTCTCTGCCTCTGGACAGCTGCCCGTTGCTCTCTCTGCCGGACCTCTGCCCCGGCATGCAGGGGAAGACCAGCTACACCAGCCTGGACCTGCGCCTCCTGCAGGAGGTCTTCAGCCGCTTCAAGGCCCTGGCAGTCGACCCCACCGAGTTCGCCTGCCTCAAGGCCATTGTGCTCTTCAAGCCAGGTGAGGCCAACATGACTTCTATTCAGTTTTATTATTACAATCTCATTATTATTATCTGCAATAATAAGATTCTATATAATATAATAATATATAAAATCTTAACCACTACCGAGCAGATTAGCTTTAGGTTCCTAATGATCTCAGTGTCCCCCTGACCTTCTAGCGCCACTGTCCATCGCAGTTTTAAAATATAAAACGGGAATGTTGCTGTAACATTTACTGAGCGCACAGAGGATAAACCAGTAACATTTTGGATGATCTCTGAGCTTTCCTCTAGCACCACACTGAGATGACACCCGAAATGTCAGCTTTGCATCCAAAATATTTCATAATTGAAATTTGCCTTGCAGCCAGGAGAAGCATAAATTGCATGCAAATGTGTACCTAAAATACATATAATAATGACTGAAATGAAGAATAAAATAAATTAAAAAATGACCAGATAAAGTCATACAAAGACAATACAAACTATAAAACATAACATAAAACCCATCACATATGCAGGTTGTCATGATATTTGCTGAGGACATTTTCTCTCTCATGGTAATAAACCCTTCTGACTTTATAAAGACTTACAGTTTTAGATAGGAATAATTCAGCTGTCAGTACACAGTAAATGAGTGTAGTATACGTAGACTCAGCTATATATTTCAGCTGTATATTTTTATATTATTGTTTGCTCTCCTCCACAGAAACTCGAGGTCTGAAAGATCCAGAACAAGTGGAGAACCTGCAGGATCAGTCTCAAGTGATGCTGGGACAACACATCCGCTCTCACTACCCCAGTCAACCAGCCCGGTGTGTTTCCTGTCTTATAACATCCATACCTCAGCGCTGCAGTGAAAAATTCCCCTTTTCTCTGTTAAATCTCATTTATCTGTGGTCGTTTCTACATTACAAGAGTTGATTTGTCCATATTTTGTATTTAAGGTAATGATTTCCTTTTATTTACAACTAGAACCACCACCACCTCTGTTAGATTCATAGTCTGTTTCCCTCAGCTGTTGCATTAGAAACTAGTTTCTGAGTTTCATCTTCTGCAGTGAATTTCTCCATTTGTGATTTTTGAAAGGTTTCAGATGCCAACATGATTTAATGTCAGTGTTTTAGAGTCAGAGTATGAGGCAAAATCAAACTTCAAATTTCAAAATGCAAATTAAAAGGTGGACTTCAGTCTAAGTATTTCTTAAAGTAAAAAGTGTAAAGCTCTCTGAATGCTGGTGTTGATAATTTGGGATTTTGGGGCGTTATGACAAAATGATGAAGTGTGTCTTTTACATCTTTTCTTTCTTTCACTGATTTCTACTTCACTGTAGATGAATATTTGCTCATACCAAAGTATAAAATATCCGCACCTTTTAATTATGGAAGCCCTTTAAAATTCACACCTCAGTGTAACTACTATTAGTTTTTTTATTAGCAAGTTACTCATAGGATTAATAAAAATGTACCACTGCATAACAGTTTGGTCCAGACAGCAGACCTATAGACTTAAGACTTAAGTGAGACTTGTGTCACAAAAATGAGAATTTGACTTGGACTTCTTGAGTTCAAGTCTCAAAGGACTTGTTTAAATCACTTACAAATCACTTAAATCACTTAAATAAATGATGCATTACACAGTTAGCCTCACAGCAAATAAATATATATATTAGATTTGTGCATTAAAAGATATGGGTCCTAGCTATTTTATTTCAATCTTGTGATTATTTTTATTTATTATAGTTTATTCTCATGTAATAACAAAATCAGACAGGACAGCAAGTTCAGACAGGTCCAAAGCAACAGCAACGTAAAACAAGAAAAGAGGAAAAAAATAAATAAATAAATAAATAAATAAAACAAGTATCAAATTAATTAGGTTCCAGATATTCTTAAAGCTGCATTAGAACAAAGCAGCTTATCACAGCAACACGGTTTTAAAATTAAAATGTTCAAATATGTTTTTAATGCTCAGCATTAGGACCTCAAAGACTGCCAGTACATACTGAATAGAAATGTGCTGTGTGCAAATTATCATTATGAGCAACAAGTTGTTTATATATGCTGCACTGTTTCCTGTTACATGCAGAAGTTGATTATATTTTTCATTTCCTGTGTTTTATTCAGGTTTGGAAAGCTGCTTCTTCTTCTTCCCTCTCTACGTTTTGTGAACTCGGAGCGGATCGAGCTGCTGTTCTTCCACAGGACCATCGGAAACACTCCCATGGAGAAGCTGCTGTGTGACATGTTCAAAAACTAAAACTACGCAGTCATCAATCATCTCCATGTGTACTCCTGTATACATATCAGAGATTCTGTGTGCTGTTGTTATTTTTTTAAAGGCCACTTTATTGTTTGTTGTTTCCACATCAGGTCATTCTGAAAATGCAACTCTCTTCTTATCATCATGCTTGCTGTCTATTTGTATCATATTTAGATTTTGATCTGAGTCTGAAGTGACTCACAATCACATTTCATCCTCTAGCGTTTCATTGTTTTTGTGTGACATTTACAATGCAGATCTTTATTTGTTTGGTGATAGATGGAGTGTACAGCCCTGCTGACATTAATGTGACTGTATTCATGTTTTCATGCCTTGATAAAGTAAAAAATACTTAAAAATGGGTTTTGATTCTGTTTTTATAAGAGATGATGTAGCCTTCAGATCTTCACTAATAAGGGGAAATGACTCCTTGTGCATGATTTTAAAGATCATCCATCCATCTGCAACTGCTTATCCCATTTTGGGTCACGGGGGGGGTGGGGCCGCTGGAGCCGATCGACAAATGACATTGGGCGAAGGTGGGGTTCACCCTGGACAGGTTGCCAGTCCAACGCAGGGCACATAGAGACAGACAGCCATTCACGCTCACATTCACATTTAGAGTCAACCTGAATGTCTTTGGACTGTGATAGGAAACCAGAGAACCTGGAGAAAACCCACGCTAACACTGGGAGAACATACAAACTCCACTGCACCACCGTACAGCCCAGTTTTAAAGATACCAATGTAAAAAGACAGGAAAAGCTACAACACAGATTAAAACTGGGTTTACTGACACCTGGACCCTCTTTAACACAAAGAATCAATCAAACAGCGCCCTCTTCTGTCGAAAACCCTCGACACACACACACACACACACACACACACACACACACACACACACACACACACACACACACACACACACATATCCTAAACATAATCTCAAATTTTTTCTCAGTTGTTCCTTTGTTAAAAACAATTTGCCCAGTTTACACAAGGCCAGTTTCTTCTTATGCTGACAGTAGGCCATATTCCAGTTACTGTACAGGGCAGACATGATGAGTTTAAGGGCCTGTTAAGGGCTTTTCTTGGATACAAACAAGAGTTCTGTCTTTGGGTAATAAGCCTGCATAGAGAGGCTCTTGTTAAGACAGAGATGCAGTGCAGTAAATAAGAAATTGTATGAACATTGCTCTTTGTTTCCACAGACAAGCTGTCAGGGTGATTTCACACACAGTTACAGTGGTCCTTTTTAAACGAACCAAGCTCAGTCAGTGGACCAAGAAATGGACCAACAGAAAAGAGATTCGGTTCTTTTTGTGTTGGTCCACTTCAGCTCCAGTGGGGCCTCAGTCCTCTTCCTGTTCGCACTGTAGTTTCTGCAGAGCTCAGACACCCTTTTTTTTACTTGGTCCCGACCCTTGCTGTACAGTCCAAAGGAAATAAATTTATCGAGCTCATGTACATCTGAGTCGTGTATATGGAAAACGCAGCACTTTTGTCAAGCTGCTGCCACCAGTGCTTTACAGTGTTTCAAAAATGTTGTGTTGTGAGTTTGTTTGGGCTGGAAAAGACCAAGTGTGAAAACAATCTTAAAATTCACTGATAATTCATGAAATTCATGCTGGTTGCTGGTCTGAAAATTTGAAAACAAGTGCCAGGCCAGTTTTATCAAGAATGTGGAGACTCTGATCACAAGAAAATTGAGTCTGTGTACAATGTAAAGTACAGTATGTAATCATAGTTGGGTTAACAAAGTGTGGGACATTAACATGAGTTCACTGTTAGGTGATATTTAGCAAGTAACCTATTTGAAATTGTTTTAGAATTAGTTCCAAATTACCAAAATATTTAGCTAAATCTTTTTTGGAAATTACTTTATTATAAACATTATTTAATAATTGCATGCTAAAATAGCATATAATGGTTAAAATAGGGCCCTTAGTCTTGAGAAACAGCTGTTCACTGCTCTTCATTGGAGGTGGAAAACCAAAACTAGAGGATATTTCTGATCAGACACAAATCCACTGTGACTTATTGTCTACATGAATATAACCTGGCAGCTGATGTCATGATCCAGGGAAGTTTTTAAGGAATTTCAATTCAGTTATTAGCAATTTATTTTCTCTGTAGCAGCAGACATGAAAATAAAGCACATCAATAAACTTTGTATTGTTTTCCTGGAAATGCATTAAATAAAATACCAGCTATTGGGAAAAAATAGAGTACAATGATTAAATAATAATGATAAATTCTGAGGTAAATATCGTGGTAATTTGGCAGTAATTTTGAAGAAATTTCAAATAAGTCACTTGCTAATTATTACCTAATTACCACGATATTTACATGAAAATATTTTCATGAAATTTGAAAACCTGTAAAATGAAGTGTTACCGTTTCTTTTAACCAACACTTTCATCTTTCTTTGACTTTATATTTTAATTGATCTGAATGAAAAACCCAATAAAGTGTTGCCAACTCTTTCCAGCAGTACTTCCAAAAGGGACTCTGGTGATGTGTAATGAGTGCATGGGCAGAGTGCATGCAGGTAGACAGGCAAGAAGGCGACAAGACAAGTAGGGAGCCCCTTCAACCATTGCAATCGGGCTGAAAGGAATTATTAGATGGGCTTATTACAGTCCCGTGATAGCCACCGATATTTGTCTTTGTCAGAGCATTTGATTTATGATTGCTGTTGGGATGTAATCTTTACCAGCTCTACATTTCTGATCCTTTGCTGACACCAGCGTGCCCTCATCTAACATGCAGATGTTTAGCAGGTATAATGTTTACAATGTTAGCATGTTTGTTATAATCCGCATTAAATGCTGAGTAGACCTGAGGCTGATGGGTTAAAATGCTGACCTGCTGGTGGTGCTACAGGAAAAGACTGGATCACGAAAGTCAAAAAGATTTCAAGAAATGAAAAGAGAAAAATAGAAATAGAAAGCCCTTGTTTTACAGAATAAGGAACACTACTCCAGATCAGTGGAGCTAAAAACAACTTCAGCAAACACACATCCACAGCCAACAACACAGTTCAAGGCTCGAAAGACAGTCATCATATTCAAAGCTTGTTGGAGCTAACTGTGCTTAAGACCCAGGGAAAATTGTTCTATAGTATGCTGGTGCTTTGAAATGATCTATCTTCTGGGAACCATGAATATTTCTTCAAAATGTTGTGGCAATCCATCTAATAGATGTTGAGATATTTAAGTCTGGAACTCAAGGATGGACTGACTGACAAACATGGTTAGAAGAAGAGGCAATGAAGTTAAGTTAGGCAAAAATATCACTAAGAAAAGGACGGTCTGTCTCTTGTCTTTGTCGTGATCCATCAAGTTGAAATCAGAGTGAAATCTGGATCGCTATACAACACAAATCAGGAAGCCTATACTCTGTTCTTCCACCTGTATAGTGACAGTATTATAGAATAAAGTGTTCTCCACTTTGAAATGAAATGTGAGAGCAGACAATTGTAGCTGAAGTAATGGTTGGTTTTCCTTCAATAAATGTCAGACTGATAAGAGATGTCACTCAGTATTACTTTACCTTCTGATTCAAACACATGAAAAACACCAGATGAGCATGTGGTGGACGCTTCTTTTTGTTTCACAAGCCAGCAGTGCAAATGAAATAGTAAAAGATGACTCCGGTAATTCACATATTGTACTTTTAGTGTGGTTATTTATTATTAACACGAGGTTTTAAGAGCATCCAGCACATTTGTCGTATGTTGAAATAACAGCAGTTGAGTGTTGTGGATCCCATGTGAGGCCCTCAGTCAGAAAATCCTGCTGATCAGATCAGCTGGCCCTCTGCGGCCTCCATCATATGAGCGAGCTCACACATCCAGATTAAGAAACTTTGAACTCACAAAGGAGATTCGTCTGATTTCACAGCAAGAGCGCTGTGAAAAATGTGCTGAAAATGTACCTTTAAATAGTCTTGACAATGCACAAAATGAAGCGGAGGAGATTTGAATGGCTCAGTTTTCATGCTCCATTTTGTTAAAGTTGAAGGTCTGCGATCTGCGTTCTGCTGCCGTAACGGGACACTCATGAAGTCTCACCTCACGTGTCAAACGATCCACATTCTCATTTTGGCCTTTCCTAAGCTCTTTTCACACAAAGGTTGCCCCTGTTTAAATGAGAGATTTTCATCTTATTATGAGATTAGTCTCTTAAGTAACAGGCAGAGGGAGGCAAACAGGTTAACACCATGTTGCAGTGCAAAACTGACATTACTGAATCACAACGAGTCACACACAGTGCTTTTAATTCAACATGAATACACCAAACACAAGAATCAAATGTGGCAGACATCATATATCTGATTACGGTGAATTGTTTTACTTTTGGTTTGGATGGATGGTGTCTCACAGCATTAGCAAGATTGTTAATGTATATATATATTTATATATATAAAGTATATAAAAACACAGTGAGAGACAGTGAGAAAGGTCACTCCCTCAGTCCCAGTCAGTATCTTTGATGTTTGAGCTCAAACAAACCTTCTTTGGTGAGCTCCAACTCACGGTATAAAACTTTTGTGTAACACTGCAACTAATTGCAGTGCTGTTTCTTTCTTGATTAATCAGTTGATTGGTCTGTAAAATTTCAGCAAACAGAGAGAAATGCTGATCATAATAAGTACCCAGTACAACAACAGCAACAAAAAACACAAATAAAATAAATGTATTAAAATACAAAATTACATGGCACAATCTGCAAATCTTTCCATTTGAGAAGCTGGAACCATGACAAGTTTTTGTATTGACTGCATGACTGCATAACTATTGCATTGCATAACTTAAAAGATTATCAAAATAGCTGGCAATTTATTTTCTGTCAGATGATCAATTAATCAAGTAATTCTTTTCTTCATGTGTTTAATATTTAAAAATCTTAATTTGTAAAATAGCTAAAGTTGTCAACTATATGTAGTGGAGTAAATGTAGTAGAGTGATGTGAAAAGAACATACCCAAAAAAACTACAAGTATCTAAAGTCACTAGTCATTTATTATCAAATGCACAATTAGAAAAGATGTTTTCAATGAAAACCTTGCGTCTCAAGCTTCCTCCAACAATGCTGATTAATAATTTATAAAAGAAAATCACAGAAGTAGAAAACAAAATAAAACAAGTTTGTATAGTGCAAGTTAGAATACAGGGATAAAATACAAATTAGTTGTAGACAGTAACTGTAAATGAATAAGCTGGATGTAAACAGGAATGAAGTAAATGTAAAATAATGAGTATGAACGTAAAGTATATAAAGGTAATTTGTACAGCACTTGAGTAAATGTACTTAGTTACTCTCTCTCCACCACTGAGTAAATGGGATTAAATCATACAAGGATGATAACACTGAAGTTTAATGATGAAGTTTAGAAGATTAACTGTCACATCCAAGAGAAACTGTGAAGGAGCGTCAGAGGCACGTTAGGTCACTTTCTTCTTCTACTTCTTCTCCTGTTCACTGTCATGCTGAATCTCTCTCTCTCTCTCTCTCTCCCTCTCTCCCCCTTCTGTGCAGTTATTAATCTGCTGTGTTGAGCTCCCAGTTGATCTGGAATGTGTCTGGGCGTTTGGGCCAAACTGTCCCGACACGTTTCAGCACCAGCAGATCACTGAGCGAGGTTACCCGACTGAAGGAGGACCTGGAGTCCTCTGGATCTTTAACCATCCTGCTTCCTCCTGTTTGAATCGAATGAACAGCTGCGATGAATCACAGCAAGGTTGAATTTGAGCCTTTTGAATATTCCTACTATGATTATTCAGACTGGTACTCCAACAACGCAGAGCCAACCAAACCACCCAAAGAGTGAGTACAAGACCTGCAGATAATTTCATGTTCAAGTCAGAGCTGAAGGCTGAGGTGCAGTATGGGAATTAATATGTTGATTTTAGGTGATCGATCATGATAGCTGAAAATTTATTTTAGGTGATTTAACTTGTTATTGTGCTTAATTTGAACAATTTCAGAGATGAAAACAGTTCTGGTACCTGGAAAACAATTCCATGTGAATCTAACTAGGGCATCTTGATATTCAGCGTTAATGCAATAAAGATGTATGGATCACTTACTTAAGTAGTAATACTAGTTATAAGCCATGTAAATCATAAACCTGGCAAACCTGTTATACATATGTATGCATTTTGTTCTAACTTCTGCCATGAATTCAGTTTTGTTTATTTAAATGTGTTCCCTTTTGTCACAGAGTTATTTTACCATGCGACCCCACTGTGGAGGACAAGCTCTTCAACATATGCATGCTCTCGATATCTGTAAGTGTACTCAACTGAAAAAACAGACTGAACGCTTTTTCACAACTTTTTTTGATTTATAGCCAAGTCATGTCTATTTTTGGCAATAGATATGTCCGTGAGCCATTAGCTGTCAGAAAAAAGGAAATGTTTTCTAATCTAAGTACAGCCTCAGTACAGGAGTAGAAAAGTAGAAATGAGTTTCTAAAGAGACAAACAAAAGTGCCATCTTGGATGCCCTTCTAATACAGAAAATGTGATGCAGTGCCCTCTAATGTGCCCCTTTGGTAGACAAGGCATCATGAAGTGCCCTCTAATGTGCCCCTTTGGTAGACAAGGCATCATGAAGTGCCCTCTAGGGTGCCCCTTTGGTAGACAAGGCATCATGAAGTGCCCTCTAGGTTGCCCCTTTGGTAGACAAGGCATCATGAAGTGCCCTCTAGGGTGCCCCTTTGGTAGACAAGGCATCATGAAGTGCCCTCTAGGGTGCCCCTTTGGTAGACAAGGCATCATGAAGTGCCCTCTAGGGTGCCCCTTTGGTAGACAAGGCATCATGAAGTGCCCTCTAGGGTGCCCCTTTGGTAGACAAGGCATCATGAAGTGCCCTCTAGGGTGCCCCTTTGGCAGATAAGGCGTCATGAAGTGCCCTCTATGGTGCCCCTTTGGCAGATAAGGCGTCATGAAGTGCCCTCTATGGTGCCCCTTTGGCAGATAAGGCGTCATGAAGTGCCCTCTATGGTGCCCCTTTGGTAGACAAGGCATCATGAAGTGCCCTCTATGGTGCCCCTCCAGTAGAGAGAACAAGCTGCCCCACCATGGGCAGCTGGTGCTCCTATTTACCACCCCTGCCCGTCAGACAGCCCGAGTCCACCACTGATCCCCAGTAAAGCATGAGGGGAATACAGTGAGTTTACATTTCGTTCAAAGTTTTTGCAGCTTCCATCAGACCCTTCAGTGCTTTTCCTATGTACCCATCAGCTGCTTCAGGCAGACATTCAATTTAATGATGCTTGCCATCATTTTGGCCTCACCCAATTATAAGTGAGGGCCACTTTACCTCGGCCAGAAAACTCTTCATACTGTACACACAGAATGGACACGACCGCTTTCCATGTTCAGTAAATAATGTGGAATAAACTTTAACAGCTGGGTCACTGCAGCTGATCAGAAATAACAAGACCTGGTAATCTGAAGAATGTTCTCTGCAAAACGAGATTCTTTATGCATGTTCTCATGTTTAATTGGTTGCTCTATCGCAACGTCCAATTGCATCCACTAAGCTGATTTGCTTGTTATTTGGGTCGTCTCAGTGAGATACAGTAGCTGGTAAACACTATGGAAAATGTAATATAGAATTGAATAGAAAAGTTTACATTTTGTGCCATTGGGAAATACAGAAAGCTACAGTATGACTTACTGGTAGTGATACAGACATTTGTTTAAGCCACAATTTACTCTACATAGCAGATATTATCCAAATCAGCTGGTGACTTGCCAAACAAGCCACTCTAAACAAACAAACAACAACATTAAACAAGGGAAAGAGTTCTTGAAATAAGATGTAATATTTAGGTCCTTCAAGATAAAAAAAATGATTTTGATATGAGCTGAGAATACAAGTAACAAGTGGCAAGTAAATTCATTTTAAATAAGTTTATTCTGCCTTATACCTAAAAAGTGTCAAAACAGCATTTTCATTACACGTTTTCAATCAATTGTGTGACTCAATTTTAAACATTTTCTTACAATATTTTCAGACAGCAGCTGAAACAGACAAGAGTCACGTTTGGAAGCAAACAGTGACAAGATTTAGTTTATGTTCAAGTCCATTTAATTCCAGTATGTATAAAACATGTGGAAGTGCTGTATGGTCTGAGGCGTATGAGAATTCCTGATGGATTTCATCTTTCCCCATAGCTGGTGATCCTGTTAATCCTGGCAGTTCTCACCAGGAAAAACAAACTCTGCCAAGGATTTACGAGAGGATCCTCCAGTATCTTCAGGTATAAAGTTAAGACATAAATGGGAGTTTCAACTGCAGGTTTGTTTTATATTATCTAAATATTCTTCAATATCTCACAGTCCAGCCAACTTCCTGGACCAGACTCAGAAAAAAGGCCTGGTCATGGCTGTTTTTGGACTGGTGTTCAGTAAGCTGGCGATGCTCGTGATTGCCCCGGACCCGCTGCCTTTCTACAAAGATACTCCAGCAGACATTAAAGGTGGACAATTACATGTTTAATTTGTCTCGATGAATGGAGCTACATCACTTGAATAGATTTGTGGTTGAGATGTTTTGTAATGAAAACATGCCAGAGTTTCATCTGTTATCCCCAGGCAGGCAATGTAAATAAAACACCCTTTATGAGAAAATACATGGTGTTACATGGCAAACTCATCCCCCTCCAACACCGGTGAACATCCAGGGATCAGACATTGAGATGGTGACATCTTATAAATACCTGGGTGTTCACCTGAACAATAAACTGGACTGGACAACAAACTCCTCTGCACTCCATAAGAAAGGCCAGAGCAGACTGTATCTGCTCAGGAGACTGAGGTCTTTTGGAGTGCAGGGGACACTATTGAAAACTTTCTATGACACCGTGGTGGCATCAGCCATATTTTATGGAGTGGTTTGCTGGGGCAGCAGCATCACAGCTGCAGACAGGAAGAGGCTGGATAAGATTATCAAAAGGGCCAGCTCTGTCCTGGGATGCTCTCTGGACTCAGTGCAGGTGGTGGGAGAGAGGAGGATGACGGCTAAGCTGTCATCCATGATGGAGAAGGACTCCCACCCCATGAGAGATACCATCAGAGCTCTGGAGAGCTCCTTCAGTGACAGGCTGCTACACCCTAAGTGTACGAAGGAGCGTTACAGAAGGTCCTTCCTGCCTGCAGCTGTTAGACTCCACAACCAGCACTGCTCCCAGTAGACCACAATCACAGTCAAATTCACAACAAACTCACCGGACATAAGTGCAATAAGGACTTTATACAATTATATCATTGATATGATGGACACATTTTTTTCTGTCTTACTTTTTTTTTCTATTTTCTATTATGTATATACTAATTTATTTTTATTTGTATTGCTGCTGTAACGTGTAAATTTCCCCACTGTGGGACTAATAAAGGAATATCTTATCTTATCTTATCTAGTGGATCAGGGGTTAGCTTGGAAATGGGGCCAGACTTCCTTCCTTTGTTTAGTCAATACTGAGAATCCAATGGGAGGTCACATCAGGGAATGACACACCCCTGTCTTTTATCCCTTATTTTTCAGAGTACATGAAGATAATCGCCATCTTCTACTATCCTGTCCTGTATTATCCTCTGCTGGTCTGTTGCACTCTGCAGCATAAAGCAGGTTATGTGTTCGGGACGCTCCTCTCCTTCAGTCACTTCGGCGTTCTGGTGTGGCAGAAGTTCGACTGTCCAAAGACTCCAGAGGTGAGACACCACCAACCCGCTAATGTGTTTGTGTATTTTTAAACTGAGATTTTATCAGTTCAATTCAATCTATTTTTTATATAGCATCAAATCATAACAAAAGTTATCTCAAGATGCTTTTCACATAGAGCAGGTCTAGACCATACTCTATAACAATCTCTCTCTCTCTCTCTCTCTCTCTCTCTCTCTCTCTCTCTCTATATATATATATATATATATATATATATATATAAATGCTTGCTAGTCTAATCCAGTGAATTCAAAGTCAAATATTTACTCTCCTTTTTGCTCTGTTTTGGTCTCCAGCTCCAAGTTTGTCTGTCTGTTGTTTGGTAGTGTCTCGTGGGTTTACTGGATGCTTTTTTCCCATTGAAAGCAGCTTCCTGCTTTGGCTGGAAACAACACTGAGAGCTCCAAAAAGTTACAGGCTATAAAACCAAAACAAATGGCTGAAAGATGCTAAAAATCTCCGAAGAGTCTGGTGAAAAATCTCTGTGGTGTTATCATCACCATGAGCAGCCGCTACATTATGCATAGTAATACTGTTAATATAAAATACTGATTACTGCAGCTTTAATCTCAAAGAAAACCGTTGACAGTGGAGGATCCAGACATTACCGCTCTAGATCAACCTAATTATAAAGTTTAGTTCAACCCAGCTGACTCAAAATATGGTCAAATAAAACCATAGCTGTTTATTTATACTGAGTTCAGGTGAATTGATCCTTTGAAACATTTTTTTTCTCCTTACAGATATATAAGTACTATGCTCTGCTTGCCAGTCTGCCTCAGCTGGCCTGCCTTGCATATCTCTGTGTCCAGTTTTCTTTGCTGTTTGTCAAAGGACCAAAAACTGACGAGGTGAGAAAACTTCAGTCACGTGATATATGTGTAAACACCAACATGTAAAATAATCACTTGTGCAACTGAGAGAAACATGAATTTCAACTATGTAAAACATACCCATGATTACTGTAAGCCGCTTGTGCACAACAGAGTGGGTTTAACTCAGCGTCCTTGAGCTGATTATGACGAAGGAGGTGATTTTTTTTTTCTGACATATTAATACAACAGAGTTTTGTTCTAACAGCAGGTTTAATCTGTGTATAGTTTTTGCTAATTTTTTACATTTCTACAGCTCATCCATTGAGAAAGATGGTTTTCTTTTCATGTCATGATGTTTTCAACCAAACGTCGATTAAAGCTCACAAGTATGAAGACCTCAAATTACACAGAATATAATGGAGAATCATTTCTGTCACCTTGAAATGATGCTGAACGCCACTAAGACTCACTCTGGCAAACTTTTTTCCACTGTAAATTGTGAAAGAAATCAAACCTGTTACCTTCTACCAATAACATCCTCTCATATCGGGATTTATAATAAGTCATAATTTGATGTGAAGTCTAATTTTTTTGTGCTCACAGGACCTTGACAGCAGCTACTACAATGAATATGTGAAGTTACTTCTCAAGAAAAAGTCCTCAACTGCCAGGTGAATGGAGTTAATGCAATAAAGTGTTAAATGCATCGATGCAAGTAAATGCATCGAACATAACAACAATTTCATTTTCGGTATAGATAATAAATGTGCAGTGCTTTTACTACACATCAAGCTGAATTAAGATATGAAATGTCAACAAAGAAAAAATATGAATAAAGTAAATAAGAAATAATAATAATAAAGGTAAGATATATAAATAAAAATATAAATTTGACAAGATAAATAAGGTACAGAAGTAATGTACATACATTACATGGTATGTGACTAACATCGTTTGTTCCCTGTGTTAATTATCTTATAGCTCTTCAACTACAGACAAACCAACGCTGGCAGAAAGAATACTGGAAGTGCCTAAGAGTTATATTTATATACCAGAAAAAGGTGTGTGCACTTACACTTAGAGATTGTTTTTATAGCAGCCATTTTGTATTTATAACACACTTAGTGGAAAAGTGACATCAGCTTATCTAAGCAAGGTTTGAAGTGATGCAATGATGTTAAATCCTGATGCTGAATTCACACCAGACAGCAGCCAAGTGCGACTCGCTGCAATAATTAAATATTTCTGCAACCGTGTGTTTCAGGTAGGACGAAACCCTTTGTAACTTAGGTCAACATTTCACAGGAGTCACAGGATCAGGATTTCCAAAGTTTTAGTTTGGCTTTTCATAGACTTTGCGTGACAACTTGCCGCAGGCCGCACCTCACCGCTGCTCTGGTGTGAACTTGTGTCATAAATGTCTGCGACCGAAATAAGCCACACAAGCGTGACAGGGGGCTATTTTGTCTTTCAGTGTTTCGTTTCCCACTTAAACTGGCTGTATCAGCATTTGTTGCCCTTGTGGCGATATATCACGTAAGTCATCCTAGACAGTTATCATGACCTTTCACCTCCTAAATCAGACATAATACAGTTACACTGCTTTTGTCCTTTGTGGAGCATAAATGCATCATGTGATCTAGAATGTGTTTATCTTTCAGACGGCGTTGCTGCTAGTCGTCCTCGTGGTCCCTACTCTCCATATTGTTCGTGCTGGTATCGATGAAAACATTGCCTTCCTGTTACTGGGGTTTGGGATTGTCCTGTCAGACGACAGGATGGAGGTCGTCAGAATTGTGACCTTCTACACGTGGTTGCTGGAAGGTGTGTTGGATTACCGTTTTTAGCTTTCATCAAAAATCTGTGTATTGTTATAAAATAAAACTCATTTTGTTTCTCTTTTCTACCATATTGTTTGTTAGTGTGCTACCTCTGTGCGATGACCCTGTCTTCTTTGGTCAGTCTCGTCATGCTCATGAAGTCCATGATACTTCACAGGTAGGTGCAGTAAAACCCTGTAGAGGGAGTGACATGGCGTGGCGTGTCCAGGAAGTGGCCTGGGTTTTATCCATGATCATACTCTATGATTGGCTATCTGCCCAGTTAAACAAATAAACCAGACTTCTATTTATAGGTACCATTCAGTTTTAAAAGTACTTTCTCACCAGTGTGCTGGAAGAACGCGATGCAGGTTCTCCAGCAAATTATCCATGTTGCCATGTTCCATTGTTTCCTCCTAGAAAGTGGTGTGTCCACTCCACACAACGAAAATCTATCCACAGAGACTGTCTGAAGGGGCTAAATACGCAACACATGACCTAACTGGACCCCAAATTTGATGCTAACACTAGCTGTTGTGGCTAGCCTCATTCTGAGACCAACATATGTTAACAAGTGCATATCAGCTACATTACCATCTTCATTATATCCCATCTGCTGGGTCATCTCACGCCATTTATTTTCCTTTATTTGGTTGTTGGGGTAGTGATGTTTGTTGTACGTTATATAAGTGTTGAGTCCAATCAGTCCCGAACACCCCTACCCCGAACACATGCCTCTGGGCCAGACCTGGACATACCTGGTGTTTCAGAACTGCATTCTCAATTATTTCATTAATTATAGTTTAGGCAACAAAACCACTTGGTTAGGTTTAGTTAAAGATCTTGTATTGAGTTAAAATATGTACGTTACTTTTGGATTCACACAGGACACAGTCTTCAGTCTCCTGGGTGAAAGTCCTGTTTTTACCAACCCGTCCACCCCGACCTCCTCTCTACACTGACTATGATTAGAAACTTACTGGTGATATATCAAATACAAACACAATCCAGGAAGAAATACATTTCCTTGAAACTATAGTAACTGGCACTGCAATTTTGTTGTATGGACATGTAACTCTGTTTGTCCACTCAGGCCTGTTAATTTTAATTTTGTGGGTTACTGTGTTTTTGAATGTGCATAGTTTCCTTTTGAATGTATTCTACTTTTGGAGGTATAACTTCTATTCCAGGACTTAAAGTCTCTGAGCTCCCACCTAGGTGTTTTCAGTTGATCTGGCTGATTAGACCTCTTCTCAGGACTGTGTGGATGTGTACAGACCATCTCCTGAGTCTCCTGTTAGCTTCGTTGAACCTGCAGGACAAATTACATCTTCATCATTCTTATTGTTAAATGAAAGATTTGTGACCTAATACATTCCCATTAAAACTCCAGCCCAACCTGAGTAGAGGTCTAATTGGCCAGAATTGGCTTTAAAGAAGTACAGAAGTATATACTGTGTATATACTATGCTGAGGATTCAGTTCTTTATTTCAGCAGAATCAGTTGGTTTTCTTCCCATTTTGGGGTGCTGCAACAAAGTTGGGGGCGGCAGTAGCTCAGTCCGTAAGGACTTGGGTTAGGACGCGGAGGTCACTGGTTCAAGTCCCCCATGGACCAAGACCAACTGGTTGCTGGAGAGGTGCCAGTTTACCTCTTGGGCACTGCCGAGGTGCCCCTGAGCAAGGCACCAAACCCCCAACTGCTCTGGGCGCTTGTCAGGAGCAGCCCCCTCACTCTGACAGCTCTCCTTGGACATGTATATGTACTGTGTGAACAACAGAGTGTAAAACTGAATTTCCCCACTGTGGGACTAATAAAGGAATATCTTTCTTTATTTCTTTCAAACTATAAACACAGTACTGACATACTATCACCTCATACAGTTGGTGAACAGGTTAGAAAATAGTTGCCTGACACCCTGGGAGGCATGTCTCTGAGGCCTGTACTGTGAAGCAGGATTTAGGGTTAGCGAGGTAACTTCAGGGTTAATCATCAAGGTTTTCAGAGCTGAAAGAAGCTGAAATAGTCATACATGCCACAACTTTGTCAAAGGCCATAATGAAGAGCAATCCATTCATCCATTACACTTTGATCATATCATTGCTGCGTATAGCTGATTGTCTGTTAATTCACACATTCACACATCAGCAATTTTTCGTTTTGCCAGCTGTCCTTCCTGCATTTGGCAGCTTCAGCTGTGTTAATTTTAGACTAGATTGTGTGTTTAACTTATTCATATTTATCTATTATTGCTCATTCTTCCTTTGTAAAATGTGTCGCTCTGCCTCTCTGTCTGCAAGTTTGTGGACTTGTCAATGTTTGTGATTGGTCAGATGCTGCAAAACCTGCCCCTTTCATGTGAATGCCTTCATAACCAGAGAAACCCTGGGTTGACCTACCGAGTTAGTATACCCAGAGAGAATACCCAATGTCACAGGACTGAGTGGGATCTCGTTTGTTGGGATTAGTTCAGCCAGATAACGAGAAGATACGCTGGATATGTTGAACTCACTTCATAGTACAGGCCTCAGGTCTGTTAACTCTGCTTTGGTCTCCAACTGCTCATGTGGAGTGTTTCATGTGGATTCAAATGTTGGAAACAACCATGTAACATTTCCTACCACCTGTTAAAACCCTGTTGACTGTTTTCTGTTGCTTAGTTACACTTTAGATTACCCACACCTACCCCTGTGTGAACCTCTTGTATCACTGGTTTTGTTTCAGGTCAAACCTGAAAGGACTGTATAAGGGAGACATTTACAGCATTTATAACAGCCAGAAGACCATCCATCCATCTAAACCTGGTATTGTCTGTTGGATGGGTTTGACCGGATACCAGGCTGCCATCATCTCTCTCGGTAAAGCTCAAATTTTATCAAAAATGTATCATTGATTTTTACTTAATTTGGGGAAAATACTGATAGTATTCTGTATTTTTCTTATAGTCAACAAATCTCAAAGAGATGAATACAAATGAAGTAATCCTACTAGCAAGTGTTAGTAGGATCATTCAAAAGGATTCTGCAGCACATTCAGATTGCTTCCCTTGTGCTAAAATTGTTTAAGTTAATTTTTCCCCCCACTCATTAACGACAAAGTGACCTCATGGATTACTCTTCACACTGACATGTGTGGTCTGCTGTGAGACCTGATATAGACCGGTGTGTGAGCCTTTTCAAAACAACTCCAATCAACTGGATTTACCACAGTTGGACACCAATCAAAGACGATCGAGAGAAATGAGACGCATCTGAGCTGTGCCTGTTGAGTGCATTAGATAGAGTCGGGGGAAAGTAAAGAAGATGTGGAGAAAGTGAAATGGTCGAAAGAAACTTTCTGAATGCACTGTTTTAAGTTTCATGTTTAGTTTGTAGTGCACATGTAAAATCAACGGTTGACCAAACTGTTATGCCATGGTAAAGTAATACAATATATACAAATTAATAAAACATGGTAAAAACATAAGTGGCAAGAACATACAGGTAGATGCAACTGAAAAAAAAATGAGTGTGAGAATCGCAGACAGGTCATGGATCTGTGGGAGATACTGGAGTAGAGGGAGTTGCTGAAACCTGAGAGTGGATTCGTCTCTGCCATCGAGCTCCATAGTTATTAAAAACACATCAATGAGCCTCACTGTTGAAATCTTCCTTTGTTATCATGATGTAGTTTATTTTGACTCAGTCCTACAGACACCATGCTGCTGCCACAAATACTCACTAGAGCGCCAGACGTGAATTAATCCACCACTGAAAATAGTCCCCAACAAATGTACTATTTCGTCTGTTTGTTAAATTCAACAACTACAGCGAGTAGCTGTTTGTGGAAAACAATCATCCTTTAAAATATATTTTTGATCTATTTTTTTAACTTTAATCTTGAAGAATAAATGGGTTTGAATGCAACAACATGATGATGCAGTACATTGGACAGTATGCAGAGACAGACTTTGGAGTTTGTTGCCAGTGTAAAAAATATATAATAATGTCAGCATTATCCTTTAATTTAGATGTAAAGAGTGGAGTAGGATAATCATTCATCAGACTGATGCGTAATAAACCTTTTTTTTTAATGAACTGCTTTAAGAATGTTTTGAAGAAATATGATAATATTTTTCGGAAATGTGCTAAAAAAAATGGCTCCTGTGTTGTGTTGGCAGGAATGGCGATTCAGACGGTGGTGTTTTTCATCTGCTTCTTGTTCCTGGTGTTTTTGATCATCATCCCTGTTTTTTACGGCCGTAATATCGTCGTCTTTGAAATTGTGAGGAAGGCATGGTGAGTCAGCAGCCTTTCAAGTACTGTAGCTCTTTTTATTTTGTGATTAATGATCAAAACCGAGATTAAATGTAATTTATTTTTTTCGTTTTTCCCTCTCTGTGATGTCTCAGGCCGGGATGGGTCACACTGATCCTGGTTACTGTGCTTCAACATGTCACTGCTAAGTTTGCTTTCATTAAAAAGGAAGCAGGTACGAGAGACTTGAACAACAGGTATGTAACGCTCATTTACTGGGAAGGACTTTAATGTTGTATGTATAGTGTTATAGTGTCAGGCAATTAATGATTAGTTGAGGAATACCTCATAATTTGAACTTTATAATGTTAGCTATTTTACAGAGTAAATGATTTATTTATCTTAAAAATGTAAGGTACACAGTATATATTTATCCATAGTTTCTCCAGCCCTGCTATTCCACTCACTTAACTGCTTCATTCCCAGTGCTGCAGGCTTCTTACCAGACGTTTTTTGATTATGGGGCTGTAGCTGTTGTTGAAGACACTGTCTACTGTTTTTTTCTGGGAAATTTGGGGACCCTTTAGTTACCTTGGGGGTGTTTCATTTTACAATAAAAAACTTCTGTACTTCTATACTGCATGTATATATGTTTTAATTCATGTTCTTTCTGTGTTCTTTTATGAACATGAATAAATAATATACATGTAAAATATTTTGCATTTGGCAGCTTACGTTATTGCAATGTATTAACAGTGGCATCTGTGGTGTGATGAGGTTGAGCCAAACTTTTTTCCTTGTAAATATGCCACTTTAATCTCAGAGAATATTTGAGTTTTTCTTCGAATATAACCTCCCTCCCGCAACTCTGTGTTTATTATTATATTTTTCAACATACCATGGCCCTGATATGCTTTGTCTAAGTCTGTGTTAGTGAGCACTTCTCCTTTGCCGAAATAATCCATCCACCTCACAGGTGTGGCATATCAAGATGCTGATTAGACAGTATGATTATTGCACAGAGACTGGTCACAATAAATGTCCACTCTAAAATGTGCAGTTTTATCACACAGCACAATGTCACAGATGTTGTAGATTTTGAGGGAGTGTGCAGTTGGCCTGCTGAGTGCAGGAATATCCACAAGAGCTGTTACCTGTGAACTGAATGTTCATTTCTCTACCATAAGCCTTCTTCAAAGGTGTTTCCAAGAATTTGGCAGTACATCCAATTGGCCTCACAACCGCAGACCACATGTAACCACCAACCCAGGACCTCCACATCCTTCATGTTCACCAGCCACCCAGACAGCTGATGCAACAGTCGGTTTGCATAACCAAAGGATTTCTGCACAAACTTGTCAGAAACCATCTCAAGGAAGCTCAGCTGCATGCTCGTCGTCCTCACCAGGCTCTTCACGGATGAATCCTGGTTTTCACTGTACAGGGCAGATGGCAGACAACGTGTATGGCATCATGTGGGTGAGCGGTTTGCTGATGTCAACATTGTGAATGGAGTGGCCCATGGTGGCGTTGGGGTTATGGTATGAGCAGGCTGTATATTATGGACAGTGAACACAGGTGCATTTTATTGGTGGCATATTGAATGCACAGAGATACCGTGACGAGATCCTGAGGCCCACTGTTGTGCCATTCATTCATCACCTCATGTTGCAGCGTGATAACGCACGGCCCCATGTTACAAGGATCTGTACACAGTTCCTCTAAGCTGAAAACATCCCAGTTCTTGCATGGCCTGCATACTCAGGCTGTCCAGCTCTGTGCCTATCACAGAGGCCGGTTTCCTCTCCAATTTGCCCAAACATGATGCGTCCCTCTTCTTGATGCTGCTCCCCCGGCACACCACTGCATAGAAGAGGGCGCTCGCCACAACAGTCTGATAGAACATCTGCAGCAGCTTTTAGATGTTAAAGGACGCCAGCCTTCTAATGAAGTTCAGCATGTTCCAGTTCCTGCCAATATCCAGCAACTTTGCACAGCCATTGACGAGGAGTGGACCAACGTTCCACAGGCCACAATCAACAACCTGATCAACTCTATGTGAAGGAGATGTGTTGCACTGTGAGGTGGTCGCACCAGATACTGACTGGTTTTCTGCCCCCCCACATTTTAGAGTGGACTTTTATTGTGACAGTCTAAGGCACACCTCTGCAATAATCATACTGTCTAATCAGCTTCTTGATGTGCCACACCTGTGAGGTAGATGGATTATTTCGGCATAGGAGAAGTGCTCACTAACACAGATTTGGACAAATTTTGTGAACAATATTTGAGTGTACATAGAAAAAGTCTTAGATGTTTGACTTCAGCACATAAAAAATGGGAGCAAACACAAAAGTGTTGCACTTATATTTTTGTTCAGTGTAGAATTTTTTGCCATAGGCTGAGTCGTCCAATCCACGCAAACGGATCTTCATGCGTGAAACTGGTGGCACATCCCTTTGCATGAATAAAGAAAATAAAGACAACCACCTTTTCTGAAATATTTGATGGTGATTTCCAGAGAGAGTCTGTTCCTCCTGACGTACCTGCTGTTCCTGATCAACACCGTGGTGGGACTGATAGTCGCAATATGGAGAATAGTGATAACAGCTTTGTACAACATCATCCATCTTGGTCGTATTGATGTCAGTCTGCTACACCGCACCGCAGAGTTCTACGACCCAGGTATTATCTTTTACAGTGTTTTGTACACCGACAGTACTTGTTAGATGGGTAACTTAATTACTATCACAAACATCACCGATTGTCCACCATTGTCAAAGAAAATGTGTGGGGAGAAACTTGAAAATGTTTTTTGACATTGGTCTCCATCGGACTTGAGCCAAGCACTTTGACCTTTGACTCCATCCAGCCTACAGATACTACACCCACTCTCTGAAGGTGGAGGTCAGCCAGTCACACCCGGTGATGAAGGCCTTCTGCGGGCTGCTGCTGGACATTATGGTCGAGGGCGGCAGAGCTGGACAGAAAATAAGAGACGCAGAGGAAGGTAGAGACCCTGACCTGCAAACACACACAAAATGCATACAGCCCTGCTTTACATCTGAACTGTACTTCGTAGATTTCATTGAATTTCAGTGTTGAATATTAACAAGACCAAAAATCTATAGCCACTGTAATGAGTCCCTGAGGCTGTAATACTAAATAAAATCAAATTGTTAGTTAGATGGACAGATTAAAAAACAGACCTGATGATGGAAGTAGATGAAAAGAGGATCAACAGAGTTTACAAAAACTATGAATATCTATACATTTTTTTTATGGGAATCTATTCAACAGTTGCCAAGCCACTACCCGAACTTGGTTGAAATCTCTCAGTGATTAAGTGAAAATTTTGACCTGCTGGTGTTGCTAGATAAAGAGTCATTAGGGTTCATCCTCTGGGCAGCATGAATATCTTTATCAAATTTCAATGCAATCCATCTACAGTTATTGTCATATTTCAAACCAGTAGCCAGAATAAATCGTTAGAATCGTACACTTCAGTAAACCCTGGATACATTGAATCTTAACCAAAAATATGATTCATATCAACATTTATTGATATGTGTTTCTGAACTAAAGATAAATTTAATATCATTGTCTCCACAAACATGTATATTAACATTATAGTGTTTTAACCGCTCGTTGCACTTTTGCTGTTTCGAAGTTGCATTCACAACTTGGTTTGGTTTAGTTAAAGATCAGGTTTTGGTTTAAAATACTTTTAGGTACATGTGACACAAACATCAGTCTCCTGGGTGAAAGTCCCATGTTTGACCCATCCATTCACTCACCCCAGCTTCCTCCCTACCCAGACATGTACAGTTAGCAATGTTTAATATTTAACATTCAGCATTTCTGCCTGTTGTCATGCTACCATCCAACCATTAGTATCACGACTTTGTGATTACTATGTTAAAATTAGTTGGTAAGCATTAGTGATGGGAATTCCGGCTCTTTTTAGAGAACCGGCTTTTTCGGCTCGGCTCACTAAAAAGAGCCGGCTCTTTCGGCTCCCAAACGGCTCTTCAGGTTATTTTGTTGCTTTAATTAATTTATTATCAACAATAATATAAAATTATGCTCAAAATGAATTACTAATGTAATTGTTATGTTAGCTACATTGTCAGTAATACAGCATCCCACTCTTTGGCCACTTTGAGCAGCTCTTCTGCTCAGTTCTCAGAAGTGTGTCTGTCGCTGAACTCAAACCATCCAGAAGACAGACCACCATTTTATAATTTTCAATAAAGTGACATGTAACTGACCTGAAGGATGCTGCTGTGGATTTTTTTAACCCTCTCTGGCAGTGGATGCAAGTTCTCTGTTAAATAGGCCTGGGATGATTTTTGTTTTCCTGCTTGGAATTGCATACATAGGATTCAGTGCATTATAAACTTCCTGAATCCTTTATCATCCACAACTGAAAAATGGATGGAAATCAAGTGCAATCATTTTTGCCAGTTCTTCATCAACTGAGTTATGTCTTGCTGGGGTCACAGACTTCTGCACAAACTGTCTCATAGAGCTCTGGGTTGGTTTAGGTGGTTGTGGTGGTGAACAGCATGATGCTGTAGATACTACTACTACTACTACTACTACAGCAGCAGCAGCAGCAACAGTTGCAGTAGACACACTGGCACCTTCATTAATATCACACTCAACTGACTGTTTTATCTTCCCATTGCTCTGATTGGTGGACTGTTCTCAGGTTGTTTACCTGTGCAGGTTGTTTGTGGCTCTATATGATATTCTTGCAGACTCTACACTCTTCCTTTGTATTGTCAGTAAAATTGAAATGGTCCTGGAGTCACTCATTTTCTTTACTATACCTTCCTAATGTGTCCATGTTGTCTCTTCTTGTTGTCCCGTTTCTCTCTCTCTCTCTCTGTTCGTGCGCTACTTCTGCTGCTAGTGTAACCCCCCCCCCCCCCCCCCCCCCCCCCCCTCTGCTCAGCGCAAACACAAGGCTCAAACACATATTGACCAATTACGTGTGGCGCGAGGAGGAAAAAAAAGTGAGAGAGAGAGAGAGAAATAAAAAAACATGGCTCCCACTGAGGAGCCGGCTCCCGTCGTTCACTTCAAAGAGCCGACTCTAAGAGCCGTTTCGTTCGCGACCGACCATCACTAGTAAGCATGTAGTGTTTAGTGTAACGTGTTAATATTGGCATGGTACATTAGCACTAATCTTATCCAGTCATAATGTGAATTGTTGGATATGTAATAATTTGACCTACTCGTTGCATTCAAACAAAAATCGCGAGATCACAAAGTTAAGACGAATCCTCTGGGGATGATGAATATCTGCATCACATTTCATGCCTGTTAGTTTTCATTCTTGAGTGACCAGCCACTGCTGCCATCTTTAGATCCAAGTTAGTGTGACTAAAAAAACGATGAACCCTAACCCTAACAGTTTTTGAACATCTAACATGCGAGTAACCACTTAGAAGAACACTGAAACAGTGGAAATGATTGTTTCTCCAAAATATCTGGACTTTACAATGAGGAACACCCTCCTTATTTAATTTTTTATGGGTTTCCCAAATGACTCTTTCAACTGTTTATAAAACATTGAATTCCCTATGATTGGAGTTGCAACAGCGACATGCTTTATATTCAGTCATCCCTCAGTGTGACGTCTCATTCTGCCCTGACAGCCTGCTCCTCCATGCTTTCAGGGATTCAGGACAATAGGCCCAACAAGGCGACCAGTCCGCAGAGGATTCGCTCTCGCTGGCAGCTGCTGTACACGCTGGTGAACAACCCGTCCCTGCTAGGCTCCAGGAAGCACTTCCAGACAATGCAGACCTCGAAGAGCGTCCTGAACGGGACCCCGAGACGCAGCTCCAAGAAAGGCAGCCAGAAGGAGGCTGTCAAGCCTGCCGCTGAGCCGGACCAGTCCACCGAGACCCCGACGAACCAGGATAAAACTGACTGAGATCCATAATCTACTGTATATAGTGTGGCTGGCAGTATACTCCAAAGTAAATCACAGTTAGCAAACAACTGGGAAGTTGATTTACCTCAAAAAAATGATCTGCTGATTTACAAATGTCTCTTTCCCAATGTGAGTCTGTGGAAGTCTTTATTGGCCCAATGGCATCATGTGACAGACAGAAGTCGTAGCAGATGAGACTCAAACATTTTATTTACATCTGATACCAATGCTTGCTTTCTTTCTTATTCATTATCTGCACAGCAGCTTCCTTATGGTTCAGGTTAGGAGAAGGTTGTGGTAATAGCACATGAACTATTGTTAAAGTATAGTCAGAGTTATGCCAAATTCACACCAGAGCAGAAGCAAAGTGTGGCCTGCAGCGAGCTGCCATGCAGCGTCTATGAAAAGTGGCCAAACAAAAGTTGGGAAAAATTTTACTTTTAGCAGCAAAGTGTGACCAAAGAGCCAACCAGTAAACTCCTGTAAAATGTTGACCCATTACAAAGGTTTTTTTTTTTCCCACATTAAACACATGAACACGCCTCCCGTGGCAACTAAAACATTTGGTTAGATTCTGGAAAGATCAGCTTGGTGATCGATGTCAAAGGCAGAGCTGTTGTTTTTGTGTGTGAACACATCTGATGATCATGTTTGGAGTATACTGCCACAGCCACTGACATGGGCTAGAGTTAAACATGGTCCAGATGAGGACACAAGAAGTAAAACATCAGTGACAGTTTATCCAAAGAGTCTTTAATGAAAGTCAAATCAGGAACATGGTGGTAAAGCTGACAGTAATATAAAATATAAAAATATCAAATATATTTCCTTCCTCCTTTGCCACTTGTTTTAATATTTTGAAGTGCCTGGATTGCCTTCCTGACTAGCATTTTTTAAGCTCTAAATGTGCTTCTCCAGTAACATCCCAATAAAACAACGAGATTTCTATCTGCTACAAACTGTTGCAGGTGTTAGAGTTTGTCTCCACCTGACACACTTGATATTTGTCATTCATTATAGATTGCTTGGGTAAGCCCTGCAAGCCTGGCTCACCCACAAGGCAGGTGTGCCAGATGCCTCCTGGTCCCTAATCCTCAAGGCCCAAAAAAACAATTGTTTCACATGAATAAAGGACATTTAGAAGCTAACGGGGGCACCACTCCCAAAAAATACTCAAAAAATCAGTGACAATATGACATATGAACAGTAATCTTTCAATCTGTTCTGCTTGTGCAGCACCATTGAGGCCTTTCAATGATTATATGTTGACGCACAATGTTCAGGGCCGGTGGTGATCACTGGCAGGGAGTCAATAACAGGTCATGGTCCACTTTTTCCTCGGGTTGACGCAGTTACATTGACACATGCTGGTTCTCAATGTGTTTTCAGTTCAGCATGCTGTCCAGTTTTTCTGAGTCAATCCGATGATTTTTGAGGGTTTGTAAATGTATCAACCACGTCACAAGAATGATACGAGAACAACAACATACACCATCGTAACCTTTGGTTTATATGCTACTAATTACTTTACAATGTGATATTTTAACATTATTTGTGCACGCAACAGTTTCTATTTCTATTTCAGCTTCATAATTACGATGACGAATTATATAGATAGATTATAGTTTTCTGTTACTTGATGAATTGCCTATGTGCTATTTTAATAGATAATTAAGATAGCACATAAAATAATAATTATACAAATAAAGTTTTTTCCTAACATCTGACAAGTGGCTGCTTGGGCTGAAATACAAAGCACAGTTATGATGTTAAATTTGTGACTACATGTACAGTATATCCCTTTTTCAAAATTATAATAAAATGAAATTTATAAATGACTCAAAGTATATTGCTCTATTATTGACTAGTGTGACGCGTGAATGAGTCCCATCACTGTTTATTACTCTTTATATACTGTAAATTTATTTATTTATTTAAGTGTTAGAATTTAATGTCATTAATGGTTTTCTCCCTTTTTCATCGTCCCCCTAATTTTCAATTATTTTATTAGTAATTGTAGTTAATTTTCATTCATTCTGATTACCCATTAAAGAAATATTGATTTTTTTTGGTCCTCCATGTGTTTGCAGTTATTCTGTAATGGAGAAATGGTAAAAGGTCAAAGGTCAAACTTTGTGTATGTAATTTATGTTTTTTTTTATATTATTTTTTATTACAATTCATTGCTGAAGGGTGACATTTACTGAAAGTAACTGTGTTACCATGGCTTATGTTATCTTATTAATGTTTTAATTTTTATGTTCATTGGGGTGTCTTGTAATCCAATTTGGGTTGGGCCAAATGTTGGCATGGAAATAACATGGAAACCAAAACCAGCAAACCAACCAACTAACTAAAGATGATGAGAAAAACGAGAACGACCGATGAGAGCATTCATTCAATATTTCGTTGTCCAAACTTTATTGAGGCACATAGGATAAGGAGTTGGTGAGGATTTTTAAAACCTACTACCTTCCTTTAGTACAGGGGTATAAAAGAGAAAAATGACAAACGTTACTCTTTATGTCGACAGTATTCAGCATACTGTGACTCACAACAACAGGCGGCATGCAGGTCTTCTAACACACAGCACACTGGGAAATACAGCAGGATGGACACATGACCCAGATACAACAATAGCTTCACATACATACAAGTGCTGCACTGTTACACACAGTAGGCAGTAGACTTGGTTGATAACAATGAACCAACTGTCCACATCTTTACCAGCAAGACAGAGAGTTTATAGTTTTATTCAACATGAAAACAGTTATCTTCATATGAAACAGATTAACTGGACAATAAGCTCATCGCAGCAGGACACAATAGTTTTTCTCTTTGAAACAACACAGCTCTTCTAAACATTTAAACTCTTATTATTATTATTATTAAGTTTCTGTATTTCAAGCTACTGCACTCATAATACGACAGCACAAATTTACTTAGTAGTTTAAAGCAGAATATTGGTATATTTTCGATACTACTGCCTACATTTAGCTGACACTTTTCCTAATCATTTTGCAATGCATGTCACATGACACAAGCTGTGTTACATTCAATTTAATACATCCTTTTGCTTTTCTTGTTGTCAAACCTTGATAGTCCTCATCTGACGTCCGCTAGAAACAAGGACATTTTTAGTGTGCTCTTCTTCTCACTCATTAGCTGTTTATTAGGAATTATTAGGTTTTTAACAAAGATGCTCTCAGTAAATAGACAGAGGCAATAATTAAGATTATAATGATACCTTTTTAAGACTGTTTTCTGGCAAGAACTTACACTTCCTCCTTGAGGTGTGCTCCGTTGAAACTGAGAATTTAGGAGCCATTTATCGTTTATATCAGGATTTCGCTCAGAGTCTCTAAAAACATTTAGACAATTCATTCATGCTAGCTAATCCAAATAAATTTTGCAGCTATACGATTGAGAGCTCACTGTTTGAGACTGTTTGCGCAAAAGGCACAAATGAACAATTAAGTCTTCATGTTTACTGTGTTTCATTATAACCCTGCTATAATGTACATCAATCTAATATTCAAGTTAGATATTTCTGGGGTTTGGAATGTCAGTAACCACATCCAAGTGTCACAAATTACCTCCTATTACTCTTGGATTACCTCAATACTAAATATGCAAATAATAATACAAAAAAGAAACCTGACATTTCTCCTTTATTTTGTGTGTAAAGCAGAAAAGAGGAACAACATGACAGCTGTGAAAATACTGTCATCATCCAAGGACTGAAATAATTGGCACATTATTGTTACCGGATTTTAAATTAGATTAAATCTAATTATGTTTACTGGACCAGAAATTTGAAGTGGTTTTCTATGAAGCATTTTTTTCATAGTGGGATGCCGCCGGGCAAAAAGAAACCTTCCTGCTTTGCAATAACTTGCATTGTGCTGTGATGTTATTCCCATGTTCTGCTTTAAATACTAAATAATACAAAATGTCCACCCTTTTGTTTTTGCTAGTGATAGAGGCCATTGTGTTAGACTTGTGTTGTGAAGTGTTGTAATGTGTGCACATGTGCATGGTAATATACTGTACTTAATGTATTTTAAAAATGTGATCCTGCTAATCATAATCCCAATTTTTACAAAATGTATCGGTACCCTGATTATATCATTTTTTCCCTGTAAGGCAATACAGTTACCTTTTTTGGTAGCCTAATCATGCAATGTCATTTTATGTAATCTGTTACTCCCAGAGCTTATATATTTCTACACAGAGTTTACTGAAACTTGGTAGATGGTGGACTATGGCCAGGGGATCTCTAAATGTAAATAGAAAATGTATTTTTGATCAGTTTTATTTCTTATGAACTATTGAAAGTACTGTATCTGGTTCATGCATCCCATGATTGTCTATCACTATGTGTATTTTGGTGCACATCTGGATCCAGATGTACTTTTAAAATATCTTTGCATTTCTGTTATTAAAATTAAAGAGAACTGTGCAGCTGCTGTGAAAGTGCACTTTCTGTGCATTGTAGTATTCCAACTAAAGCTATCAGTACGCTAACCATTTGCCCTTTCCAGTCTTTGTGCTAAGCTAAGCCAAGCTAAGCTACGCTAAATGGCTGTATAGCTGCATATTTACCGGACAGATGTGAGACTTGTGTTGTCCTCATCTAACACTCTGCAAGTATAGCAAATAAGCGTATTTCCCACAATACTGAACTATTCCATTAAACGCTACTCATGCTCTGAGGATGACCTCTGGCTGAAACACATCACCAATTTTTATTAATAAAATATGAAGCTGCACAGAAACTGAATGCTTTGATGGCGTACCACCAGTTTCTACTTTGATAACAGTTCCTCTCTCTGGAACACAAGCTGTTGTATTTTTGCTTTATAGTGTCGTTTACGAAATGTTCTTAAAAGGAGGAAAACAAGCTGATATTTCCAGCTCTAAAAAGTAACGAGGTTAACATGATCAGGCTTAGTTCAATAAGGTTTGTCTGGAAAACATCCACAAACAATCAATAGAGCCTAACAGCTGGTAGCTTGTCTAGTGAATGATGCAGCTCTGCAAGTAAAGCAAATCAATGATTTTATGTCTTGTCAGATAACTGTGGAACAAAGCCATATGTCTGGGCTGCCTTTACGAGGAATCTAAACCATTGGCACAAACTGAAAAAACATCATGTTCTACCCTTGAACCACATGCAAAAGTAAAATGCAAATGTTCTACAGTTACTGATTTGGATATTTGTAGTTGCTTGTAATATTCACTGCTTCAGCTCCCAAAGGTAACCTATCACTGTACTCAGATCCGACCTCACAGGTGTCTAAATTGCCCCGGCACTGAGACAAAGAAAAAGACTCCGTCATGATGCTTTCTTCTGTGTCCGCCTCTTTCTCTCCGTCTCCGCTCTCCATCTCCCCTTCTTCCTCGTCCAGCTGGCTGCCGTTAATCTTCCTCTGGGACTCGGTATGAGGTGCGCGGATGTTAAAGTTAGCTGCGAGGTTCCTCTCCATGTGGTACTGGTCTTTGGCCTTCAGGATCAGCTTGTAGGTCTTGCTGCGGTATTTGTATACCAGGTGGAAGCATGTTGCGCCGAGGAGAGGTACGGTGGACACGGTTAGAAGGCAGATGCTGACGGAGATGATAATGAGCAGGTTGGGTACCCTCCGCCTGGTGCTGAACAGCACCTGGACCTCGCAGTCCTCCCCTCTGTAGGTCAGACACAGGGAGTAGTTGGTGCCAGGGCGCAAACCACTGAACAGATATGTGTTGACGCCCTCTTTGATCCTCGACCACTGCACGGCTGAGTGCTTGCGGTCGGCAGCGATGCACAGATACAAGCCATTTGAATTTACTTTTTCAGAGATGTCTGAAAGGCTGTGGTGCTCTTCGCTGTCAGAGTGGGAGGTCTCATCAGATGTGGCAGCCTTGGCGTTGGCGTCAGTGTTGGTGTTGGCGTCAGTGTTGGTGTTGGTGTTGTCTTCGGCATTGGTGTTGTCGGCAGCCCGGTTGACGCTGTTGTCCTTGTGTATGAGAAGAGGATTGAGTCGCACTGTTGCCTCTGTTTCTGACACTCCTAATGCAATGACACCAAAGTCAAATGTGTACTGCTTGATATCACTCATGCTCTCATTAAAGACTTGATTAGAAATGTATCTTGTGTTTGCCGTCACACCACATTTACTAGAATGTGATGGATACGTTGATTCCTCCCCAGAAGACTCGATCTCCGCAGTGGGTGGGAAAGTGGGTATGATTTTGATATCTTTTCTCTTTAAATCAGGGAGATGAACAGAATCCAAAACAGATGTTTCGTGTGTTGCTTGATGTATAGATGGATGTGTTTTGGTGTAAGTAGGTGTTGGGGTCATTTGTTTTACAGGTGTTGGTTTAGGTGACGCCAAAACCTCTACTGACACTGAATCATCAGCTCTTCCAAACTCATTTGTGGCCGAGCAGCTATAGTTGCCGCTGTCTTCCTTCCTGAGGTGTGAAATGGTAAGAGTCCCATTATTAAAGACTTTTACAGGATTATAGGACAGTGAGGAGTCCTCATTTGATTCTGCAGAGTCATCTTCAGTAAAGGGCAAAGCCAGCTCTTGCTTCTGGCTTTTGCTTTGAATATTCCACATGACCAGAGGCTTTGGGTTTCCTGTGAATTCACAAGTCAAGACTAATGTACTCCCTTCATAGAGAGTTGCATTGCGTATATTTGGCTCGGTTCCTATTGTCACATTTGGACTTGTACACTTTGACTCTGGCAATGTTCCAATCGCTTCCCCTCTAAATTTCTGGGGAGTCGCACAAATGATCAAATTCTGCTCCGGGACTGAGATGGTGGTTGTTGAAATCCAGTCTCTGAGCCAGTCGAGGGAGCAGGTGCATGCAAAGGGATTTTTATAAAGCTGCAAGTGGGACAAAGACACCAAACCGTCAAATGTCCCCTCAGCTATGGTTATGAATTTGTTATTGTTAAGTCGGAGGGACCGGAGATCTCTGAGGTTGGAGAAGGCGTCCTTCGGCAGGTGGACCATCTCGTTGTGGTTCATCTTCAGCAGCTGCAGGCCTGTGAGGTTCTGCAGGTCCTCCCAAGGAAAGTCTACAATTCTATTGTAGCTGATGTCAAAGTTACGCAAATGAACCAAAGGTGTGAGGGTCCCCTGTTCAATGGAAACAATCTCATTGTGGGCCACCCACAGCGACGTCACCCGGGTCACATTGTCAAAGCTCCCCAGTGGTATCAAACTGATTTTGTTAGCAGAGAGACTCACAGTCGTCACGTTGAGAGGCAAACCGTCTGGGACTTCGGCTAAGTCTTTGTAGGAGCATTCCGCAAAATGGCGGCCATATCTATCCGAGCAGGTACAGAGCTCAGGGCATCCGAGTCCAGTGGTGAGGACTGTGGTGATCCACAAAGTGAAGTAGAGGACGTCGGCCACAGCCATTTTCTGCTCCTGTAAAACAGGGTCACAGTCCTTTTATCAATCAGTGGATTAAACTTGATTTATTTAGCAGAATTAATACAAAAGGATTGTAGTTGGAGAGTAAAAGAATACCAATAGAAAAGAAATAACACAAGTTTGTGGCAATAAGAAAATGAAGCGGTGAAGCAAAAAAACGAATGAGATCAATCAACTTAGAGTCCTGACTGTGTTAATGAATGTGCAGTGCTGCCATCTTTTCTTTGTGCAGCCTTGTTTACACCAACCGAACAGCTGATATATAGGGTTGGAGCTTCATTCAGGAAAGTGAATAAAAGATAGGGAGCACAAGCATATTCATAGCTCATCCTCTCGCCAGGTCCTGGTTTATTATTAAGGATACATTTTAATGGCAAACTGACACTGAAAAATGGTTGATCCTGCCCCCGTGCTGTAAAATTTGCTGAAATGCACCTGAGAAAACTACTGAGTCATCCGCTCTATAAGCTGAAGGGGTGGTGTAAAAACTGAAAAAAAACGTGTCATGAGGCTGCAAAACTGGTTATGACTGGAACGCCAAGCTCCTGTTCAGGTGGCAACCAAGTAAACACACCCTCTGTTAAACTGCTTTTCGTTTCTTACTCAAGAAGACTTCATATTTTGCATGTAAGCTTCTCACTGGGCAGGTCAAATTAAATATATTGACATAAGACAAAGGAGACTAACTTCAGGTAATTTTCTTCATCCCTTCCTCTGACATTTCTGCCTCTGTTTACACAAGTATTGGACATAAAGGAATGAATAATCCTGACTGTGTGGTCTGTGGATTATCCCATCCTAATAAGGCAGATGTATAAATAGCACAATATTGTCATGAGAATGCATTTGAGCCTTTTCGTGTCATTTGTAAACATTTTTTTGCTTACAGTTTTTACGTCACACAACAAAACTACGGTAACAGCCATAGTTGTGTTTAGGCAACAAAACTACTTAGCTAAGTTTAGGAAAAACATCATGGTTGGGCTTAAAATGAGAATGAAAATCAAGTAAAATACGTACGGAAAATGCAGGTGCATTTACATTGCAGTCACAACGCACTACGTGGCATGCACATGACACGCCAAAAGCAAGAACGACGTTCTTATTGCACGTGAAATGTCTTGCAGTAATCATGTCATTTAATGTGACCAAGCTGATTATCAGAGTTACCAGGAAGTTGTTTCCGGAAAGAAGTTTCACTGCTGAATCTTTTCAATGAAATTTCTATTCACCTCCAGTGAATTGAGAAATCTGGGTCACTAATATTCAATACCTGGATACATAAAACCACAAGTATCTGGATGTTTGGAGGTAACTGTAAGTATTTATAGTACAACCCTTTTGTCTATTGATCTGTTCTCTGACCTGTTTACTGGAGGACAGAAACAGCTTTTGTCTACGACAGTCTAAAAATATAAGTAAACATTAGCAACTCTTTCCAAAATCCAAAAACTAGAGTACTAAAACTCAAACTTGTGATGTGATAAGGTATATAGAGTGTGAAACTGCTCCATAGACAATGAATTAGGAGCGATGCTCTCGATGACCTGAGAGCACCCAGGGGAATGTTCTCAATATATAGGGACATTTTCTGTTTCACAACACAATACAATAAAATAAAGCTCATGTGGGCGTAAAAAAAAGAAAGCAAACTGTGGCTCCATGAAATCAGTCTCCCATCCCAACTTGTCAAATACCGCCGCTTGGTCGTCGGGACTCCTCTTGCATTACATTTGAGCAAACCAATGACGGTGTGTCAATGTACACTTGTTACATGCATAGTAACCTATCCACTACCCCTCCCAGCTGCCCTGAACGGACTCTCATGCTATTAATACTACTACTACTGCTCCAACCATTGAATAATGCTGCACGTGGGTTTACATTAGAGTTAGCTGAAAGCCTGGTTTGTCACATACAGTTGCTAAAGGTGCCTCTGTGCCGGTTTCTGAGGCCGAGGGGCGCTGCCCAATTGGCTGTATTGTCGAGTTAGGAGGGAGACTGGTTTGATCCATTGCCTATGGAGCGGTTCCAGGCTTTATACAAGTTTGAGACTTACTTCTCTGGTTTCTGGCTTTGAGATAAAGTAAATTATGTTCACAAATATATATTGAACTTTCTCTGGCCATGGAAATAATAATTCTTAATTTAGGTGGTTCCCCTTAAATCCCCTTTATCAGCTTTTTGCCTGTTTAGCAGTGCTTAATAGTCGATGGATGTCTCCCCAAACCCCTATTCTTCATAAAGCATATAGCTGTCCATTGATCTGTGTAATATTATCCTGATTTTCCATATCGTCATCCTGCTAATTTGGTCAGTCTGTCCTAGAAAAGGGATCCCTCCTCTGCTCTTCCTGAAGTGTTATAAGCTGTATAGATTTTCTCACACCTAGTCATTCTGCTCTCGATAATAATAATCATTTTACTGTGTGATTCTTATTCTCTTGCAGTGACAAGACAGCTGTACTAGGAGTCAAGGTGTATTTCTGTCCGACAAATACACCCACATACCCTGTGGTGTCTGGGAAAACGGGATAAAAAAAAAAAAAAACGGGCGCACAATATCACAGCTCATCTTTAATGATATAAGGATTTAGCTTCGAGGCTCTGGAGATGCGCTCGGTTGCTCCAGTGCCACTGGTCCGTGTTTGGCTCCCGGTACAGCGGTGTGTTGTGTCGTCGGCCGCAGCTGCTGCTAAACGACGCAGCAGCCTCCGGGTCTCTGTCCTTGGTGCTGAAAGGCAGCCGCATGTCTGCTGTTTGTTTACAGTCTGATCTGCAGCATGCTGTGACATGCGCGCCGCTGGAATCTCCTCTTTTAATCCATCCATGAAACAAAACATCACAACTGTCGCTGTAATCTGACCCCGCGAGACCAAAGCTCGCCCCTGCAAATAGCACCTCGCGCAAGTTCGCACGTGAATAATTGATGCGTGGAGGAGAGAAGAGCTCACCTTACCTCTGTGCTATTATTGGAGCCTGAAACTGGGAGATTATATTTTTATCCCTGCGGAGAATATGTCAGCCGGTGTTTCCAGTCACAGCAGCTCCGGATACATGCTGCTTCCAAGTTTCAACGTGAGGCTCCGTCTGTCTGCGTCTACATGGTGAAAACGTGCGTGTCCGCTGCGGGGTTTCTCCTGCCTGTGAATATATGTCATATCTGCCCCCCCTCTCACAGCTCTGGACAGAGCAGCATCGATGTTACCGAATGTTTTAAAGGGGAAACGACCTTCAGTGTGATCACTACTGCTGTTTACAGGACTGATTGCTGCCTTAGATACTACTACTACCACTACTACTACTACTAATAATAATAAGCTACTAATATTATAAATACTAATGCAAATACTAACTAATTTGAAACTTTGAGGTACAGTGTGAATGCATTTGGTGGCATCTAGTGGTGTGGTTACAGATTGCAAACAGCTGTGTACTCTTCCACTCACTCCTCCCTTTCCAAGACTGAGGTAACTTGACCCACTGAGTTTAAAACCACGGTAACGGCGTTTGCCTCATAAGGCCATCCATACCATAATAATTTTAGGAGCAACGGAAATCAGACGGTCTCTGGCGGTACCATGGTTCTACACTCTGTGGCCCACGTTTGGGGCTCTGTAGCCTGCTGGTCATCTCTACTTGGTGCTCCAGGCTCCATTAGTGGATACTAGGATAATGCATTTGAATCTCTGGACTGTTGGCGGTAAAGCTGCATTGTGGGTAATATATTAATATACCATGTTTCGACAATCTCTGGTCCTGCTCCATTGATTTCGATCCTTTTCCTTTAAACTGTCCCTCCAACATGTTATAAGAGTGTAATACTAAATCTGTGGAGCACCCCGAGGAGGACAGCATATCTTTTATCTTATATACTGTATAATATACATACAGATGAAATTATTATCTCATTATTTGTCTTTAAATAACCAGCTAAACCCAGTAACATTAAAGGTCCACTAACCTATCTATCTAAATCAGCACTCAGCAAAAATAAACACAGCTTTAAATCTGTCTGACTGTGGCTGGACTAACCTGTTACTGCTATTAAAACATCTATTGAGCCCCAGTCACTCCCCATATCTGTTGTTTTTCTCTGTAAGTACAGTAGGTGGTAATTCAGAAATATGTCACAAAAGCAAAACTGAAATAATGGTGGTAAAACTAAATATTGACACTGGGACTGCACAGGGAAATATGATTCATACTCTGCCTGCAGTAGGAAAATATTGTTTGAAGGCATAACTGTCCTTTGTGACCACACGGTATCTGTATAAGTATTGGTAGTAGTAGGAGGACACTCAGACATTGTAGAAGGTTGATGTTAATTAATCTCAAAATACTTTTTGTTTGTTAGCTCTTTATTACAGAAATTCCTCATCAAAAAGGAGGGCCCATTCTAAAGACCCATTAACTCGCTGATGTTGTGCTTTAATTGTATAAAGTCTCAAATTTTCAATCAAAATACCACAATTGATAATAGGGTTAACTACAGGGACGTTTAAATTTTATTACATTGTACAGGTGTTCATGTTATTGTGTCCTCACTCAACACAAGGCGTCGAGCCAGAAGAAACAAACAGGAAACAAACACATTTAGAGGTATGAGGCCTGTGTGCATTTGTGTGTCTCTGTGTGTTTGTGTGTGTGTCTCTGTGTGTTTGTGTGTGTGTGTGTGTGTGTGTGTGTGTGTGTGTGACAAAGAGAGAGAGAGAGACAGTTGATTAGATATAGGAATCCTCTGAGGAAACCTTGATTCATTTAGTTCAGATCTAATCTCATCTTCATCACCCTGCTTGAAATCTCTCTGCATCATTACAGCAGAAGGAACTGGCTTTCTTCTGCTCCTCCTTTTATCACTTAAAGTCGAGGTAGGCAGTATATTTTTGGCATCATAATTACCATAATAACCTTTAAGCATATTTTACTTCAAGTATTCAGAGAGAATCATTCATGGTCAGAAATAGAACAAGAACATTGTAATCCTATCTCACTATCGGATTTACCGTTCACAAACACAAGTATAAAACGTCACAACTGCTTCAAAAATACTGTCATCTCAACAACGCTCACCGCTTGGTGGAAAATTAATAAAATTTGTAAATCCACATTAACCCCCTGCAAATACACTCCCATTTGGCACAATCCAGATTTCACCCTCAACAACTCATCTCTAAACTTTGTCACCTGGAAAGACAAAGGGATCACACACTTACACCACATATTCCATAATAACAACCTGATGAGCTTCGACCATCTCGTTCAACTGTACGGCCTTGGGACCGATCAATATCTCAGATATCTCCAGTTTAAATCTGTTCTTAAAACAAAAATCAGCATCACAAATAATAATTTACACCCTGCTGCCATAACAGAAGATTTACTCAAGATTAAAGACCGCAAGAAAATATTCTCCAAATTATACAAACTTTTACTGAACATAGATTCAACAATCTCACTTCCAATAGAAAAATGGGAAAAAGATTTATTGTTCAGTCCCAGTGTTGGATTCTGGGAACAAATCTGTCATAACACCTTCACAATGACTAAAAACTCAAACATACAACTGATACAATTTAAAGTAATCCATAGAACCCACTTCACTCAACACAGAATGCACAAAATGGGATTCACTGATTCCGATACATGTTCCTCATGCACACTAAACACACCGGATGACTACTTCCACGCCATGTGGCTCTGTCCTCCGGTGCATCAGTTCTGGGAGGGAGTCATCAGCAAAATCTCTAACTTATGGGGCTATAACCTCCCACTGTCCCCCTCTCTGTGTCTACTTGGTGATTTATCAGTAATCAATCCAGACCCTAACAGTACCAGATCTGTACTTATCGCTTTAGCCACCGCCAAAAAGACTATTCTCATGAATTGGAAAACCAGACATAAACTTAACATAACACACTGGCTAAACATTCTGACGGACTACATTGGTATGGAAAAACTTTCAGCTTCTCTCCAAAACCAAATTCAACAGTTTGAAGCAACCTGGACCCCTACTCTTCTCTCAGCCTTAAATCTACCAACCGCTTTGCCTGTTAGCTGATGCCCCCCAATCCATAAATCATTTACTTCTCCACACTGCCAGTCATGATGCCCCCCATCCCCCTTGTATCTGTTCTGTGTTCTATGTTGTTCCTTGTCTCTGTTTTGTGTTCTGTGTGTGTGTTTTTTTTTTTTTTTCTCCTCTTCTCCCTGTCAGCTCATTGATTACATGCCATTAGTTGACTGAGTCTACGCCTGTTTCAATTACTCCCATCACTTTTGCATGTCTTTATTGAGGTGTCCTTTTCTTTTCATTCTTATCCCCAGGGTTGTTGTCTGGCTCTGCTGGGCCCGACTGGCTCTTGCTTCCCTGTACCCCCTGGGATTGGGAGTATCGGTTGTCTCGCCTTTCGGCCCCGAAGCTGCTGTGGCTGTGCGCTCTCCTGGGTTCCTGGGGTGGTGGCGGCGGGTCTCTCCTGGGGTCCCCTGGATGGCGTGGGGGGTCTGGGGTGGGTCGGCCTCCTGTCGCTCCCCCGTCCCTCTCTGCCCCTGCCTCCCTCCTCCTCTCTCCTCCCCTGCCTTCCCACTCCTCCGCGCCCTCTCTCCCTTCTCTGGGGGGGCTGGGGGTCCTCCGTGGCCTGGGGGTGGGCTCGGGCCCGGTTGGCCTCTCTCCGTGGGGGCACTCGCTCATCCACGCACAGGCTCCGGTTTGGACCTGTGTGACGCCACCGGGGATCAAATACTGCTGGCCGTGACCTTTTCTGGGGCCGGTACTGTCCCGGGGGGTAGTAGGGCGGACGGTCTGTGTCCCCTGCGTCCTCGGTGCTGTGGCCTTCGGGGTTGGGGTGGGGGGCCGGTGGTCCGTGTGCCCTTGGGGATGGCTCCGTCTCCCTCTCGGGTCGGGGTACCGTGGGCGGCTGGCCTGTGGTGGGTCTGGGGTGGCCGCTGGGGTGCTGCTCTGGTGTTGCAACTGCTGGGGCTGGCCGCATTGGTGGGGCCTGTTTGGTTTGTGGGGCCCCCTCTCGCCCCCCTCCCCTTCGGTCCCGGGGCCCTGCGCATCAGGGTTGAAAAGCGTTTCCACCTCTCCCCAACTTCCTTCTGCCTGGGGGGGCTGGGCCCACACTGGACTGCCTCTTACTGTGCACTTCACCCATCTCACATCTCACTGTATATATTACTCTTAGGCACATATAGGATCACAAAGTTAGGGCTACGTGGACGGGTGGGATGGGGGTCAGTGGGTTGTGGGGTGGGGCGGACTGCAGAGCCCCAGGGCATTGCGTCCTCCTCGCCTCCTTCCTACTGCCCCCTCCGAGCTTCCACTTTTAATGCAGTACACACACAAATTGGGGATTGGGGAACAGGGTCAGGGAAGGCTGCAGAGTAACCATCCTCTGTAGTCCTCTGGCCCGTCCCCTGCCCCCTCGCAGTCCAACCCAACTTTTAATGCACCACATTACATTACACTTAAGGTTGCACTCACACATGGTGGAGGGTGAATGGTTCCTCGTCTGGAATCGGGGAACCATAGTAATAGGGGGGTAATGGTGAACCTTCTGGACATGGCGTTACTGGTGGGGCTCAGTCCCCTCCGGCTTTTGGGTGTTGAGGGAGCCCAACGTTCAATCCGCTGTCGCTGTGGGGTCTCCAGGTCGTGGGGACCCTCGTGCCCCATGCCCCCTGGCCCTGTTCGGGGTGCTCTGAGGGGTGTCAGCCACTCCCTCTTCTGGGCATCTGGGTGTGTGTGCGGCCCGGCGGCTCTGATGGCTATCTGGGTGTTGCCTCCTTGGTGCTCTCATGTCCTGGGATGGGGTGGTGCACTTGACCAGTTTGCCCAGGTTTAGTCACGACAGCCGCTCTGGGCTTCGGTGTCAATAACACATGCATGATTGGGTTCAGGGCCTGCCAGCACCTGCCGAGTCCCATTGTTGAGAACTAATGGGACCCGCAAAAATGTGCTAGATCATTCTTCGATCTTTACACTGGACTCACGGACTTCATGCACTTTATCACTCTTGATCTCTGACGGTTTAACTTTCTCCCTTCCGTTGTTTCTCATAGGTTACAGGTTGGTGGGTATAAATCAGCACCTCACATTCATAGCATGTACCCTTCCCAACCCATCTTATCTCCCCCTATCTATCCCACATTTTCCCCTCAACTCACTTAAGTATAGCACTTCCCTCTCTGGCTCGCAATAGGAAAAACCAATAAAGATTAGTTACCAGGAGGGACGGTGATGGTCACACACGCACTAAAATATTAAGAAACTTTTGTGCAATACTAAAATAAGCACAGATCCCATAAAAAGTTGTTACCTCCTTTTGTGGTATTCATCGATGGGAGTCAGTGCTGACAGGAAAAAAAAAAAAAAAAAAAAAAAAAAAAAAGTATTCAGAGAGAAAACTAGACGTCTGTACCTCCTCATGGCTCTGTTTTCAGGCTTTAGAAAATCTAGCCTGTGATGGGAGACTTTGGCCAATCACTGGTCATTTCAGAGAGAGACAGCATTCCTATTGGCTGTGCTCTGGCTGGTGGGCGGTGCTTGGTATTGCCTCAACAGATCTCAACATGGCTGCTGGGTCACAAACTTTCTCATTTTACATATTAACAGTAACTGCAAGATGAATCTGAAAACATCTGAGGAGAGAAATATTCATTATAGTAACAGAATATTGATTCATATTTGATCAGCGCTGCCTAATTTGACTGTTTGATTGAAGTTTGTGAGTGATTGACAGCTGCTCAGAGACGGCAGCTGGACGGCAGACTCCAGATCAGCTCTAATTGGTTGCTTTCCTTCGGTCTATATATCTGCAAATGCCATTAGGAGCACCGGAGGACAAAGAGACGCATGATTTTTTTTTTCAGATTACTTGTCTCATGCACTACTGCCAGGATGTAGAGATTGTTTTATAAAAATACATTTTTGAAATCATAATTGCTCCATTTCAACTCACTGCTACTTTAAAGACACAGATGTGGATTTCTCCACAGCTGCACAGTAAAGTCATTAGTGTTGCTTTAACCCACTGAGGAAAAACACTATCCATCCCAGCAGAGTTTGTTTAATACTCTGGTTAATAAGCTGTTTTTAACAAAACAACAGACAACAACTACTTTCAATGAGGAAAGATGACATATGACTTTTCATTACAATTTTCAGAAACTGATAATAGTTTTAACAACAGTCCAACAGTGCAGCGAGCTCATAAAACACAAATTTCAGTGTAACAAATTTTGATGAGCAAGGAAAGTAAATGAAACAGCAGAAAGATTAAAAACAGAAATAAAATATAAATACACTACACTGAAATAATATCCTCAAGCTACAACTGATGCCCAAGATGCACATTTCAATCTACTCAAGAAGTTAATGAAATTGGCCCTTTAATGTTGGTTTAATGTGCAGCATGTTAGCAGTATGTACAGCAGCCCTGTGTCCTCTAGCGGGCAGCACATGACCAGAGAGATCTGGAGAGAGCTGTGAAACACTGCATGCTCCATCATGCTGAAGCTACACTACGATGTGCAACACAAGGAGTGATGTTGAATAATGTGGAGCTCCCATTTCCTGAGCAGAGAGGCCTGGTTGCAGATCTAATGTGACAGGCAGGGGAGGTTGTTTTCAATCAGCAGGCTGGATCAGGAGGCTCATCAGATCCTCGGCCCCCGACCGTCTCCAGACACTTCTCACTCAGTTTTTGTGAGGATTTTTGCATAAGGAATGGATCTGTATTCTAGTTAAGGCTGGTTTTGATCTGGGTTTTGTGATGAAAACACTTTAAGTCAGAGCATTTATTTTAACTGCACCATAGTGGCTGATAGGAGGGATATAGCTAAATCTCTACGTAACACTACGATATCTCTGTTCATTTTTAATGTGATGCCTCAAACTGAAGGTTGACTTACAGTAGGTCACTATTATTGAGCTAGTATCATAATTTTTACATATAAAATGTTTTTGACCATTCCTGATCCATCTATCCTGTGTGTTGCATCTTCCATGCAACAAATAGTGCCTTGAATTTTATTAAAGTCAACCTGTAAAATTTTTAATCATAATTGCATTAGGTAGTGTAACCCAAAACCATCACGGCAGCCAAACATCTTCTTCTCAAATGGTGCATGCATGATTGGTTAGTTGTAGAAGGCTTTATTTCCATGTCATTTGACCCATTAAACATGGGATAACAATGCACTGATAGTTATCAAACATCAAAAGATATAACACACAATACATCTTCTGGTCACGCATGTTCAAAACCAAAAGAAAAAAAAAAAGAAAAAAACAAAACTATTACAACATCATTTGTAAATTTAAAATATAAATCCAGTTTTATTGTCACACAGAGCGATGATTGACATTGTACATAGCTCTGCACTGTACATAGTGACATTTAGCCACTGTATTTATATCCCATCCTAGTATATGAGGAGCAGTACTGTACTATATGTACTTCTATATACTTGATATGTTATGTGACAAATGTCAGATAAATTGTACACCAAATAGCATGGTGAGACATGTGCATATAGTTTTAAAATACTGCACCAAATAGCAATACTTCACTGATGTTCATTCTGATAGATTTCAGTATATACTGTAGTTTCAAGTCACTGCAAGCTGATTAACATACTGGAATGAATAGAAATCAATGGCTTCCCCCAGATAATGGAAACAAAACAGCATGTTTTGTAGTAAAAATGCTCAACTTCAGTAAACACTGAAATGAAGAGACTCGGAGAACCAAGGAGAAAAGTTACAGCCAACGGGATCAATTTATTCGCAGATCGTAGCATACAACAGTATACTAGCCTACATTACGAATCATTGGAAACAGCCCTTTACCTTCAGACTTCAATCTGACTACAATCAGTGCTATATATGGTTGTATATGTGACCTTTAACCTTGAACATGATGATACAGAAGAAAACAACTGAAAACAGAAAAAAACTGATATATGTGAACTTAACATGACAATTCTTATCATCTGTCAACATTCAACTGATGGAGGTGAAAAACCTGGCGGCTGTTTAAACAAGGAAATGTCCCCCATCGGCCCCTTCCCGTCAGGCGACCTTTGCAGCTGAATCTTGACAGATTGATAAAATACATCAGACAATGAAATACAACTGCTTAATAGGTTAATTAGATTACATACACAACAAGGAACATGAAAAAAATGTATACTGAATGATTACCAAGTAATGATTAAAAAATGGTTAAAAAATAATGATTAATAAACCTGAAACTGATGAATTTACGATGATTAAAAATGATTACTTGTATAATATGTTTGTAAGTAGTGTTGGTGTATATATATATTGCCCCTTCTCTCTGTCAGGAGAGGGTATCAGTCATCACAGGAGAGAGTATCAGTCATTGTTCATCATCCTTTCTCACAGTTCATCCTCGTCCTTAAAGCTGTCCATGTAGTCCAGATTTGGGAACAAGTCTGGCATTTCCTCCCCCCTTTGCGCCAGAATAATTCTGCGCACCAATTGTTCCGGGGTCAGCATACTTATCATTTGTGTTCCCTGCAGGTCCGTTATGAGATTCAGCTTTTTGTCCATTGCTCTCACACCCCGTTTCTTCAGGATAGGCACGATGCAACATGTCAACAAGATGCAACTGGGTTGTTGTATATTTGTCTTAACTGAATGTGTATTCTTATATATTGTTGTGTATATTGTATATTATATTGTATTCTTATATATTATTATTATATATTATTGTGTATTTTTACCGAATACTCCCCTTTAAGTAAAAGAAAAAACAAAAAAACGCTCAAACTTTTCGCCTTTGCTGGCGCTCGAAAGGAGGGGCTGGGCGGGATCTATGCTGTGGTGCACCTCAGTTATTTTTAGAACAAGCTGTGTCTGTGTCTCAGACTCCTCCCCTTCTTACTTCTTGACCGATTACAGCCTCAGTTTGCCCTCAGCTGTCTACGTGATCACTTCTCTCCACACAAATCCAGCTGTCTGTACTATTCTTTCCTCAACAACGCTTTTTCCTTACAATCTCAACTCAGACGGCACACACACACCAATCTCAACCTCTCAAAACTGTGCAACTTTACTACTTTCACACACAGTTTCTACTGTCCCTTTCCAACACACAATCACACTCTACGTACAACTTTCTTTTGTTTCTCACATACACACAATTATCACAGCGCCTTTTATATATTAACACACACTTTCACACATGAGCTCAACACACCATACAAACAGTCACACAGTATTACATATGACGTCCAGGCAAACCACTTTTCATATTCAAAAAGGAGATATTTTGGTTGTATCTTTAGATTGGTCAATTTAGGTTCATGCGCATGAGGTGATTGCTGTTATCGGCTGCAGCCTTTTTCCAGCTTTACCAGATTGTAACTTTCCAATTTTGTCTCTTCAATCACTCTATATTCATAGGCCTTTTTCTATATTTTATTTTACTGCAGTTTATGGTCTCTTCTCTCTTCAGACCATCTCCTGGGCCATAAGAGCTTAGTTGCTTTTCTTTTTACCGCTCCTCTCTCTTGGCACCCTGGATCTGGGATCACCAGCTGGTGCCACTAAACGTTACTGCCGAATTTCAACCACAGTTTTCACATAAAACTGTCAACGTAGGGATATCTATTTCTCCAATTGCCGGAAATAGCAAGAAGCCTCAGATTTCACTCAAACCTGAAAAAGAAGGGGTAACTACTTCTCCAACTGCGGGAAGTAGCAAGAAGCCTCAGGTTTCACTCACCTGACAAAGTCTTTCTCTAGACTCGCATCAACATCCCTAACTAAGCTATATCCCCATGGGCATGGGATCTCGGTCTCTCTAGACCTGCCTAAACCTACACTAAATCTCTGGACTCTAATCCTGACCTCTCTTAGGCCACTCAAACCCCTCTTGGGTTTTTCTCTGAGCCCGTCTGGACTCTAATCCTGGCCTCTCTTAGGCCACTCAAACCCCTCTTGGGTTTTCCTCTGAGCCCCTCTGGACTCTAATCCTGGCCTCTCTTAGGCCACTCAAACCCCTCTTGGGTTTTTCTCTGAGCCCCTCTGGACTCTAATCCTGGCCTCTCTTAGGCCACTCAAACCCCTCTTGGGTTTTCCTCTGAGCCCCTCTGGACTCTAATCCTGGCCTCTCTTAGGCCACTCAAACCCCTCTTGGGTTTTTCTCTGAGCCCCTCTGGACTCGAATCCTGGCCTCTCTTAGGCCACTCAAACCCCTCTTGGGTTTTCCTCTGAGCCCCTCTGGACTCTAATCCTGGCCTCTCTTAGGCCACTCAAACCCCTCTTGGGTTTTTCTCTGAGCCCCTCTGGACTCGAATCCTGGCCTCTCTTAGGCCACTCAAACCCCTCTTGGGTTTCTCTGAGCCCCTCTGGACTCGAATCCTGGCCTCCCTTAGGCCACTCAAACCCCTCTTGGGTTTCTCTGAGCCCCTCTGGACTCGAAGTCTCTCTGGACTTCCACCACCTGACTTGGCCCCCTCAGTTTTGACCAGTCATCGATTTCCCCAGCTGCTCTCTTAACTTTTGGCTGTTTCGTTTTAGACACAATGCCAATCACAATCAAATTTACTTCACACCTCCAGCCAGTTCAGAATTAGTGTAAGGAATTTTAAAGCCCTTACCTTTAATCTGGCGGCCGCCACCCCACGCAGGGAAGGGTGCCCCAAAGTCAGCACTGCCCGTCGAGTTTCCCTTCAGAGACGACTGTTCGTGATGCCAATTATGTAGTAAAAATGCTCAACTTCAGTAAACACTGAAATGAAGAGACTCAGAGAACCAAGGAGAAAAGTTACAGCCAACGGGATCAATTTATTCGCAGATCGTAGCATACAACAGTATACTAGCCTACATTACGAATCATTGAAAACAGCCCTTTACCTTCAGACTTCAGGGCGTATTTATACTCAGCATCTGTTTATATGTGTGTGTGTGGGGGTATGTGTGTGTATTAGTGATGGGAATTACGGCTCTTTTTAGAGAACCGGCTCTTTCGGCTCGGCTCACTAAAAAGAGCCGGCTCTTTCGGCTCCCAAACGGCTCTTCAGGTTATTTTGTTGCTTTAATTAATTTATTATCAACAACAATATAAAATTATGCTCAAAATGAATTACTAATGTAATTGTTATGTTAGCTGCATTGTCAGTAACAGCATCCCACTCTTTGGCCACTTTGAGCAGCTCTTCTGCTCAGTTCTCAGAAGTGTGTCTGTCGCTGAACTCAAACCATCCAGAAGACAGAACACCATTTTATAATTTTCAATAAAGTGACACCTAACTGACAAGAAGGATGCTGCTGCGGATTTTTTTAACCCTCTCTGGCAGTGGATGCACGTTCTCTGTTAAATAGGCCTGGGATGATTTTTGTTTTCCTGCTTGGAATTGCATAGGATTCAGTGCATTATAAACTTCCTGAATCCTTTATCATCCACAACTGAAAATGGATGGAAATCAAGTGCAATCATTTTTGCCAGTTCTTCATCAACTGAGTTATGTCTTGCTGGAGTCACAGACTTCTGCACAAACTGTCTCATAGAGCTCTGGGTTGGTTTAGGTGGTTGTGGTGGTGAACAGCATGATGCTGTAGATACTACTACTACTACTACTGCAGCAGCAGCAGCAACAGTTGCAGTAGACACACTGGCACCTTCATTAATATCACACTCAACTGACTGTCTTATCTTCCCATTGCTCTGATTGGTGGACTGTTCTCAGGTTGTTTACCTGTGCAGGTTGTTTGTGGCTCTATATGATATTCCTGCAGACTCTACACTCTTCCTTTGTATTGTCAGTAAAATTGAAATGGTCCTGGAGTCACTCATTTTCTTTACTATACCTTCCTAATGTGTCCATGTTGTCTCTTCTTGTTGTCCCGTCTCTCTCTCTCTCTCTCTCTCTCTCTCTCGCTCTGTGTGTGTGTGTGTGTGTTCGTGCGCTACTTCTGCTGCTAGTGTAACTCCCGCCCCTCTGCTCAGCGCAAACACAAGGCTCAAACACATATTGACCAATTACGTGCGGCGCGAGGAGGAAAAAAAGTGAGAGACAGAGAGAAATAAAAAAACACGGCTCCCACTGAGGAGCCGGCTCCCGTCGTTCAGCTCTAAGAGCCGTTTCGTTCGCGACCGACCATCACTAGTGTGTGTGTGGCGTATCTCATGTTTTTACCAGGAATTCACTGTCCTTCTCATTTCCTGTTATGTTCCTATCAGTGGTCTTCTTGCGCAAGTATCCTCCTGTTCTCTTAGTCTTTCTCTTAAATCTGGCAATAACAGTTATGTTTGGTTCCCAGACATGACTCACCCACTCCAAATCAGGTCACCATGACCGTAGTCGATGTCAAAACTGATATCTTAACCAGCTGCCTTCTAAACCTTGCCGAAACAACTCTATCTTTCACCTTTACTATAAACTGATGCATAATCTGCCTCTACAGTTTTATGGCTTACAGTAATGCAAACAAGATTTGTAATGAAGAGGGAACATGTGAAATCTCCCTTAAAGTCACACCATCTGCTGCTTCTGTAATGAGCCTGATCCTCCAGCAGATGGCACTACAATCCTTAGAATAATATCAAGAATGTTTCTGTCTACGGCACCACTGTTAGGGGTCATCTAATCAATCGATGCTTACAAGTAGACCACTTCTCAGAGACATTTGAGGGGATGCTCTAACATCTTTAACAATAACCTCTTACGCCTGTACCAGACCGGCCACGTGAACAGTGCTTGGCAGCTGTGTGATTCAAACATCTCTTGTTCACACCAGCAGCACGCCTGCTCATGTTCTGCTGCGTTTCTGCTGCTGCTATGAGCCATTTCTTTCTACACAGAGTGACTTTCATGCTGGCCATTTCTTTTCATTATAAATGTCATTTCTATTTGTTTTAGACAGAGGAAGGTTAAGAAATGTGTGGAAATTTGAACAATAATAGTAATAATTCACAAACTCCAGTACTATATTCATTCATGGAGCCCTGCAAGTTACTGCATGTTCTACAACACTGTCCTGCACATATTTCAAAATAAAAGCCTAATGTTAACAAAGAAGGAATTCTGTCCAAAGGGGAAAAAAAAACGGCATAGCTTTTGTTTTGAAATAAAAGCAGGAAGTGTTTATTTAAAAATAAATCTTTACTTTTTTCATGTCTGTGACATTTTCTACATAGAGAGTGTAGTAATTGTTGATGTGATGTCAATTTCCAGTCAAATGATCACTTCCACTGTGTGTTGCTGCTCTGTGAGACGTGTCTCGTGTGGGTGGTGTGGTTCCTCTTAACATGGACGTCGAATTAAAAAACAACAGGTAACACAGCAGTCAGGCGTTTTTACACGGCCGGTCTGGCCCACGCTTTAGTGAAAATGAATTAAAGTTCCTATATCATGCTCATTTCAGGTTTACACTTGTATTTTGGGTTTCTACTGGAGCATGTTTGCATGCTTTAATGTTCAAAAAACACATTGTTTTTCTCATCCTGTCTGTCTGAATATACCTTTTAGACCCCCTCCTGCAAAAGATCAGTCTGCTCTGATTGGCTGGTGAGAAAAATTCGGTGCACCTTTGCAAAGGTAGCTCTCAAGTTGTGGGGGGGAGATACTCCGATGGGGGGTGGTGTAATGTTGTTGCTCCTGTGTTGTGCACCCAAATTTGGTTGGCTTAAACAGCCTCATTGACCCACCAGGGGTCAGTCTCTGCAAACCCATATGATGTGAGTTCACAGAACTTAATTTGAAATTTTGGCCCAAATCAGAAAATATCTGTCTCTTTAGCTGCTAAATGCTCCACATCAGCTGGTCGATAACTTAATCTAGTGTTTGGTGATGGGCTGTGAGCTGTACAGTGGGTTTATCAGAGCCTGGTCACTGAAATCAGCTGTCTGCTGTTGCTGTAAACAACACTGATGAGAGTGGTGAGACTGAACCAAAACAAGTACCTGAAAGACATTGAAACTCTCTAACAAGCTGAGGTGACTTGCTAATTGATAATTCTGCCTGGGTTTGTCACTGTGTGACACCTTTCACATTATTCCATCTCCCAAACCTCCACACCCGTAGTCATTTCCACCTCGCTACCTCACGTATGTGCACTAAAATTTGGCATTGAATGTAAATCATGAGCTGCAGAATCATCCAATATGAACATAATTTTGAGGGGTCATAATTCTCAGTTTAATATACCATACACACTGACTTAAATGCATCATGATCCTGAGTGAAAGTAAATGGGTGACAACAGCCACAATAGCAGCTCTGTGAGGCTGTATTTTGGTTCAAGCAGTGTTTGAAGCTCAACATAGCAGGATGGTTGGAACAGTGGCCATTATTATATGTGCTACGCATAAAACATGGGCCACGTGGGCTACTTCTGCATAAACTTTCATTTAAACTCATCGGGGGTGACTGACAATGGAGCAGCGATGTGTAAGACACTTTACGGCCCCACTGACATGTGTTGTCACCATAACAACTAACAACAATCACCATTTTATTCAAGATTTTTCTAAAAATATTTTAAAATGATTTAATATTAATATTGAATTGTGCACCAAATTTCATGACAATCCAACAGTTGTAGACATATTTCACTCAGAACCACAGAAGTCAACATGCCACTGGGGAAATGGCAGGAGATCACCAAAGTCAGACAGGTTCATCCTCAGGGGAACATTAATGTCTGTGTAAAACATTTTGGCAATCTATCAGATCAGGGCTGCTTAAGGCTGGCCATATAGGGGGTCGCCTAGGGCGCCACCTTCTGCTGGTCACCCTCTAAAAATAAATAAAGAGATGAATACTACTACTGCTACTACTACTAAAAATAAATAAATTAATAATAATAATAATAATAATAATAATAATAATAACAACAACAACAATAATAACAATAACAATAATAATAATAATAACAATAATAATAATAATAATAATAATAATAATAATAAATGCCAGTTGGAACCCTTCCTCATTTTATGTATTGAGTTAACACATGAACAAATAAATTAAAAAAATTATATAAATAATAAAAAAACCTCTGTAATCTGCCCAGCTGCAATTATTTATTAAGGAAAGTGTGAACTGTAGTGAAAGTGACTAAAGACATTTAAACCAACAATTTCAGGGACAAATTGTTTATAAATGCACTTTGTGGTGTCTGATGTGTGCTGCAGTATGCGGGGCAACTTTAGGGTTCTCCAAATCCAAATTTTGCCAAGGGCACCAAATGGGATAGAGACAGCCCAGCATTAAATAGATGTTGAGATATTTCAGTCTGGACCAAAGTGACTGACAGGAGCCATTATGCTACCGTGGCTAAAAGTCTGCTGGTCGTCACTGAAAGCCACAGACTGGTGGAATAAAACAGAGTCAGAGGCTCTGAAGAAGCATTTCTCCCTGTAACACACTTGAACTTACAGATGCACCAGATGTGGGTTCACAGCCAGTCAGTGTGCTCTGCTTTGCATCAGAATCCAGCCAACGCTGAATTTAATCAAGTCACCTTCCATATTTTTCACAGCCAGAAAATTAAAAAGAGATCACATGTGCAAAGTGTAGAGAGCCTCACCACCCCCACCTCTCCCCCTGTGTGCTCCATCCATTTCCTCAGTAACTTACACCCCTCAGTAGCAATGTGATTTAGGCAGTAATGTGTTTCTATTGCTCTTCCTGTGAAACCCTGCGGTATCGCTGCACCGCTGCATGGAGAGCTTGGAGGGCTTTGGAGAACCTCATTTACCTCCATAATCTTTCACAGTCATTGACGTGCTAGCATGGTGTAATGCACTCATGCACACACAATAGAGAGGTAGAAAAAGTCTAAACACAGAAAAGAGTCCTTGTGTGTGGCTGAGTTGAGGGTGAATTAACATAGTGAAGACGCTGCATTATGCAAATGTGTTATGGTTCCTCTCTGACAGAGCTGGTAAATTGGATGATGTTTTATGATGATGTAAGAGTGAGTTAAGGCACGACGGATCGGTGCGTTTTAATGCCTCTTTGATATGTCTTCCTCCTCGAAGCGAGGCCCCCTCCTCGAATCATCCCGCTCCGAGATGCCGAGTTTGTCGGCTTGCCTCGGTGATGCTTCCCACAAGCTGTTATGATTCTTGGCATTCAGGCTGAGAGAGTCAATAAGACAATAAAACAGTGTTGGATTAGTCTTTGGATGAACAGGGGACTGTAGGAGCTGAGAGTGTTAAACCTTACTAAGGGGATAAAAGGATTGGAGATGTGTTTTGGCTGCTGAGTGGCTCACCCGGCAGTCATTTTATTTAGTTAAAAATAGAAAAAGATTTGACTTTTTTTGGTGAGGTTTGCAGTCATGAGGAGAAGTAAGGATAAAGGGATCATCGGGAAGGTCAGACGCTTGGAAATAAACAAGAATTAATCCTGTTACAGCGGCTGAGCCTGAGTGAAATAAGGGAGTCTGAGTATTGCAGTGACACACACACACAGAGCAGCACACACAGGACGGCGGCCTTGGCTTTGTTCTGAAGCTCTTAGCCGTTTGTCTAGTGTTACACAGGCTCCATTTACTCCTGATTGCCTGTGACTGGCGACCTCTGAACCCAATCCACACAGGTGCTGCAGGACGAACCATCAATACTGGCAGCAGGTTGTTTTTGCCTCTGGGCTGCTGGATAAATGATGCCCTTGGTGGACACACACACAATTCAGAAGAGAAACACAATCACACACACTCGTACAAAGACAAATATCCTGTACCTGTGGGTTGTGCATGTTTTAGTGCATTTACTGCAAATGACATTTGCAGCTAAACATGTAGCAAACTACACTGCTGTGTTAAAGACATTTGGATTTTGCTTCCAACCGTCCACTGATTTTTACTCATTTCCATCTGATATAAAAATCTCTCAGCTGATTTTTGTTAGAAGGTAATGTGGCGCAGACTTTTCTAAATCATTCTGCACTTAAACGACATGACCACAGAAATTAATGCAGACTTGATGTTCAAGGAAGTTTCAACAATTTGCTTATTAGTACCGTATTTTTTGCACTATAAGGCGCACCAGATTATAAGGTGCACTAAGCGAAAAAAAAAAGGTCAAGAGTCAAACTTTATTCAGTTCATTTAATTATTCAATAACTTCAATAACTCAACATTTTTCAGTTGTAACATATGAAATACAAAACAATACACTCACTTTTCAGTTCATTCCTCTTCCACAAATCCATCAAATCCTTCATCATCAGTGTCTGAGTCAAACAGTTGGGTGATTTTAAGTGCGCCTTATAGTGCAAAAAGTACGGTAGTATAAGAGCTGTCCGACTGGTTTTTGGTCTTCTGTTTTGAAGCCTCAAGTAGGCATTTTGGCTGTCTTATTCAACGCCAACCGAGCACTGAATAAGACATTCTTATGCAACCAATAATGTTATAATGAACTTTCATGAACTGAGAGTTAATTATAGCATTGAACATCATGCTGTATTGAGGAAGACTTGAAACTTGATTGAGACCATAAACTCATGTTTACAATGTTTACTGAGATAACAAATCCAGTAAGAAGTAGACTCATTTACTCATAGACTTCTATACAATCAGACTTCTTTTGGCAACCAGAGGAGTCGCCCCCTGCTGGTTATTAGAAAGAATACAAGTTTAAGCCACTTTAGCATTGGCTTCACTTCTCGGACCCAGAGGTTGCCGCCTTGTTTCAAGATGATTTGATGATGATTTGATGAAAAGTCAAAATATTCACAGAATAATGTAATTTTTCTGACTGGATGCTTTTACCTCTTCAGGCCTCTAAAAACATTAAAATAAAAAAGGCTCACAAATGAGTGGAAACCAATGGCTGCCTGGAACAGTAAAATGGTAGACTGTAAAAGACATCGGCATACACACACATACGTCGTACTATACTCTACTGTACACACAGATCTCACTCTGACACACACACACACACACACACAGACACACTCACATACATCTATTCAGGGTGATGAATCATGGCCTCGTGGCAGGAGGCCTTGATTTTGGGACATCATCCAGTATCAGGCCTTGGGGAAAAAGACAAGATGATACACTCATCACACACACACACACACACACACACACACACACACACACACACACACACACCCCTCCCCATCCTCCTCCTCATCCTCCCATCCCCGCTGTCTGAAGCCCTTGTTACAGATACAGCAGATTTAGTTGGGGGGGCCAGGCACCCAGGGACGACTCCTCTCCTCCAGCCTCCCATCACACAGGGTGTAAATGTATTCATCTCATCCTCTCCGGCCAGAGAGGTCACAGCCTTATCTCGCCCTCTGCTGTAGCGCTGTCAGCTCACCAGCCACAAACCATAACTTCTAACAGCTAGCAAGAGCGCCGTGTGGTCGGAGGTTGGCGAGGAAGACAGGGAGGCAGTGACGAGAAGAGGTGGGGTAGGGGGGTGAACAAAGAGGAGGAAGGACGGGGAAGAAAAGAAGGAGATAGGGAAAAGGGAGAAGGAGAGGGGTGTGTCGAAGGTGAAAAGGATGGAGCATGAACAATTAAAAGCATCCATAAAGGATCAAGAACGGGAAACGGGAGTGTTAAGCCAATGCTGGAAAAAAATCATCTTAGCGGCTTCTTCGATTTTTAATGAGTTCTGTAAATAAAACAAAAAAATACGTCATGAATATCATGCAGGGATTTGTCTTGTTCTGACTCATTTAAAGGTACAATCAGCAGTTTTTCCACTGGCACCATAATATATCACTGGGGTTTATTCAAATGTTGTAGCTCAGTGCCAGTCACTATTAGTATAACCTTAATAGTTGCATGCCGTACCCGAGATAGTCTATTTACTGGGAAAGATCTTCACTTCCAGGTTCTCCAGATTACCCATGTGCTTTGTATATTATATTAATCTAATGGGATGTATAATTAGACTTGGACACGGTATCGCTGGTCAGCCTTGCTTCCAGATTTTTCCAGAAGCCACTTGCAATATTGCAGCGGAAGACTATCATCATAGAAATGAAATCTGTAAAACTGTTGACAAGGTTGATTATGACTCTTTCTATTATGGATTGAACATGATTTTGTTCCATGGAGATTTTACATTAGTAAAATTTTGCTCACTTTTAAAATTTGTGACATCATCAAAATGTAAAACAAAACAACAACAACAACAACAACAACAAAAAACGTTTTTTATGAGCCAAGCGAGCAGTTCTCAAAGAATAGGCACCATCTTAGAGTCCGTTATCCAGTTCTGGCTGGATCTCCAGTTCCCATAAACTACCCTCAGGCTCTGTATATTTGCTGGGAAAACAGACCCAGTATATCTACAGTATACACTGGCTCCATGTATTTACTGGGAACCTCCACCTCTCTCCGTCCTACATACTACCCATGGGCTCTGTGTATTTGCTGGGAACACTCCACATGTATAGGCTCCCTGAACTGCCCACCATGTGTTAAGCACTTGACTAATGTTCCCTACATTCTTACCAAACACTGCAACACAGATGCACGATTGGGACTGAATTTTATTTGACAAATAAACAATCTAATTTATCGTTAAAGTCAGTAATGACAGTATGTGTGAGATAAAAGTAAGGTAGTGTGAAGAATATGCCAGTTGAAGGTGGAAAAAATAAATCAGCAGGACTCAAATATTACAAATGCAGTTTCCTGCGGTTGCCACTAGACATTACTAAAGAGCCGGTATTAAAGTTTAGACCGAATTAAAGATGCCGACAATTCTAGGAAATTCTTTTAACAAGAGAAATTGCAGCACATGGAGTCATCCGGTTGGTTAGTTTTCTTGAATTAAGAGTCTTGAGGCCTGAAAATGAAGATTGTGTGAAGAGGGGGAGGAAGGGTGGAAGACAGTGGGGGTGCCAGTGGCAGCGGTATTACATGCAGCGCCGCTCCCCTCGACGGGAAGTGTTTTACAATGCAGCCGTCAGATGTGGAGGAAGCCACTTCCACCAGAGTCCAGTTAATTAACCACATCAGTTTCTTAATGTGATCAGTTTTAATTAAAACGGAATTTAATCGGGAGCAGTAACAGGAGGGTAGCGGCGGTGACAGTCGGGTGGGGGGGGGGGGGTGCAGGGAGGTTACGCCACAGTAGGCAGGTTGCTTAAATGTGTGTATGTGTGTGTGTGTGTGTGTGTTTGTGTGTGCTGCAGCAGCCCCGCTTTCCCTCACTTCAGATTTGTGGGCGTCTAATTAATATGGATGGAGCATTAAGCCTTTTGGACTCCGGTGCCTCTCATTTCATGACTATTAATGATTTTAATGAACTGGGCTAATAAGGCCGTTTTTCTCTGCTGAGCTCTGGAAGGGCTATCCGACACATGCCAGGGTCAGGAGGACGGGCTCCCCCGGCCTCCACATGGGAAATTAAAACAGCACTCACAAACCCATTAACGCTACATCGTCTGTGCGTTCATCAGACGCTCAAACGCTGAGAGCACCGTGTGAAACTCTGCGTTTATCATGAAGGAAGACAGAGGAGGCAGGTCACACGGTGCTGCTGTGTGGAATAGAAATGAGCGGTGAATGAAACTGACTCTTTTCAGCCATCGAGTGCAGAAAATTTCCAGCTTCATCTGTTTAGGTCATTGTTTTTGTCATTCACACATACATGTAGTTTTATAATGTACTGGCGAGAAAGAGTGGTTGTCACTGCTGAAAAACAGCAATGAGTTGAAGAGTAACAATATCAAAGAAGCTAAACGTTTTTTATGTTCTTGGACGGGATGTAACTGAAAGATAATTTTCCCTTCGGGGATTAATAAAGTTCATCTTATCTTATCTTATCTTATCTAAATGTTTTCTGGTCTTTCACAGGCTGAATTACTAAAGGATTTTAAAACTTATTTTGCTCTTGGAGCCTTAAATAGTTCCCATGGTGAGCAGGAAGGACACTTGGTGCTGCTTCTTCCAGCAAATCCACTGATTTTCTCATCAATTTTATTACTGATGTGCACACTTGGGAACCCTCACAATTTTCCCAGGAAACTATTCTTTGCCCTCTATTGGTTTCCACCCAGGATCACAACACTCATGTATTTCTCCTGATTCATTTTTCCTTTTTGTTTTCTTACCCTTTTTGTGGCACTGTACAGCATGTCTATGCCCTGTTGTTTCCACCCGGACAACAATACAGCCACACCAAAAGTCCTTTCCTGGTGGAGGAGCTGCTTGCGACACATCACACAAAATCACCCGAATGCAGGAAGCAAAGTCTTTTTCTAATTTGTGTGAGCACAAAACAAGACATCACACTGTCAGTAAGGTATTTTGTTGGATATTCAGAATTTAATCAATGCGATGCTGTTCAGTTGATCCAGACGATAATACATCAACAGCTATTGGATTGTTTGTCATGAAATGTTGTAAACACATTTTACAACTATCCACTTTCATTCCTATCTATATATAATGAAGGGTTTTACAGAGGGGTTTGTTCATATATCATTCATAGCCTGATTTCTACAGCATTTTATTCATAAATACATGGCATGCATATACAGTTATATATATATATATATATATATATATATATATATATATATATATATATATATATATATATATATATATATAAATTTATTTATTTATTTATATGACTTTATCCAATGTTCAGATTTCTGTTCTGGAAATTGATGCAAATCAGCACATTTTGATATGACTCACGTGAATATTAAGCATATGATTTCAGAAAACTTGTAATACAAAAAAAATAATTGTGTTAATGTAAGTCATCAACTGGGGAAGTTTCGTTGTGATATCTAATAGTTAAAACTGTAATGCTATTCACCTGCAGTGTCTTTCCTTAATCTCTTTGTGCACATTTGTGCATAACTTTGTGCCACTGCAGCTTCTGCATGAATAAGTTCAGACTTGTGTCATGTTGAAAGTGTTAAAGAGATTTTACAAGATCCAAGCTATAGTTGGACTTTTTAGATTTTCAGTTAAGACTTTCAGGAACTGGGTGCTTTTTCAGATATGAAACCAATGAATAAAACTGGCAGCAAATTTATTAAAAGAGGTGAAACTTCTACTTTAAATTCTCAATAAAACTCTGACAGAACTCCAGATAGAAACACAATCTGATCTGATTTAATAATGACAAGCTGCTTTTTCATGAGAAGGAAAAGAAACCTTGATGCATGAGGATTTTTTTTTCCTGTTGAAGCTCCAGTCAGTGATTCTACTCTGGAGAGCTTTTGTCCCGTCCTGCGGGAATGAACGTGTCTCATCTCATTTGAGTCCATTGAATCAACTCGGAAACAGTGAAACACGATAAAGTGGCTGCGCTGCAGAGGCGGATGAAATAAGAAACGGTGCGTTGTGTGACTGAAGAGTGTGTGTTCTCTCTGCAGCGAATAACAAGGTGAATTATTTTCTTCTCTTTCACGTCTGCAATCATGACATGAGAAGCTATGCTTGCTTTCATCATGGACTTTAAGCTCTGGCTAAAAATGAACATGTTTTCCATCCATGAAAGCTTGTGACCTTTGCTGCCATTTCACCCCAAACTCTGTCCCTGACTGCTGTCCTTTACAACACGTACAACATGCTGATAAACAGGCATTGATTATCACTTCACTGCAGCAGCAAACAACACTGTTGAACTACCACCAATCACGGCTCGGCCTAAACTGAGCGAGGAGCACACTCATCCTTGACTTCGTCCTCCTCCATCTTCCCTCTCCCCACGCTGCTCACCGGCTGGGTCACATCATGGCACAGTTGCTGGCCTTGTGAGAGGAAATTTACAGCTGGATGCAACCATCTGTTATGTAGCAAACGCATTATGTTCAAGCTCCTTCACCTTCTTGAACGCACTGCTTTGTATTGTAAATATGCTATTAGCATTCATGAAGGTATTTACATGCATTCACAAGCCACGCTGCTGGTATTTATATCATGCATTGTACTCAGCAAAAGTTATGGCATTCACCCAAGTTATGAGGGCTCTCCTTAAAGGGACAATACATCAAATTACTCGCTCTTAATGTGAGAAAAAGACAAGCGATGACCTTTGCATTCATGCATTTCACTTCTTTCTGTAACTGGCAGTGTAGACAAGTATGTCCAGTGGACCCCTCTCATAGTGGTTGGTTACAGCGGTCAACCACTTACATGGATCAAAAAGCTCAGGACAGAATCATTCCAATGCAAATACTGTTTAAATAATTTGCTCAAGTAGTCCACTTACAGTGTTCATTTTAGGTCTTTTCATACATGACAATGAAAAATGGACAGTCACACATGTATCCTCTCCAACTAACTTTGCCAAGCTCACACTGTCAGCTCAGTCTGGACCGACGAATGCATTTATCATAAATGTAGTGTATAGTTAGCATACTGTGTGGGCATATGTGCTGATCACCTGGGTGCTCCGGTGCCGAAAAGGTTGAGCACCTATGGGGAAGACTTAATACATAAATAAATAAAATTGCATCTTTAAAAAAGAGTAGTAGTCAGTCAGTAGTAGTCATGTTTAAATGTAATGTCTCAATGCTCTGATCAAACAAGCAGTATTTCATTCACCTCAGCTATGTGTGGACAAAAATGCTGGTCAGGTGTTACTAATAACATTAACAGTGGTGTCACAAAACCTCAACCTACAGTTATACTCCAATAAGTCAGAAAAGGGAAGAAATAAGCAAATAATTAATATAATAAATATTTGCCCTTATTCCGTAAAAGACAATATTCCTACTAAGCTGTTTACACAGCTAATGAAAATGAATATTCCACTAATATTCACATTTACATGCAGCCACGCAGACTCCACTTAACATGTAACCAGTGGCGAACTCCCACTTTCCTTCCTTCAACCACCTTCTTGAAAAGGTCGGTGTAGCGATATTTGCTCCTATCCAAAATCCTGCTGATATCTAAGCCTTTCATAATGTTTAAAAGTAGGTGTGTTTTTCCTTCCAACCAGAAATATTGGTTTTGTTTTGGCCATGCATCTCTGCAAACTGTCCTGGCCTGTTGGTTTACCGTAAAAATCCCAATTGTGACGCATTGTCTGAATGTGCTGTATACATGTGCATAGAAATCTCCTAAAACCTGAATAATATTATCATATCACATATGTCTTAATCTAAAAATGCTATCTGAAATAAGGCCTAATTCAGAGTATCCAAACAGAATATGCTGTTAACATGACCCATATTTAATTCTGAACATTGTCATCTTCAGAATAATAGAGGAAGATTAATGTGCATGTAATTCATTATCAGTGAGTGACCCTCATTTACAGTGTCTTTGGGTAAATTACTACAATAGAGAATATGAACAACAACACAACAACGAGATACACTAACAGAGACGATGATAACATGTAGCCTTGTACCAGTTGTGATTCTATCAAATGTATTTGATTTTTACAACTGTAAATCTGCATGTGATCATGAGACTGTTCAAACCCGTCTCCTACAAAATTCCCATTCAATAAAATGTTTCAAGGGAAACAGAAGTAGACGTAGTCACCATGACTGACCATGGCTGACTTTGATGAACTGAAAACACACTGAAAGACAAAAACCCTGACAACTCCCAGAACAGATAACGGCATGGTAGTGACCCGTCAGTCACAAGGTGAACCCCGCCCTGAAGCATCCTCTGCTGATGGTCTATTTGACTCTAAATGGGACCATAATTTACTAAATGAACATTATGCTGTACTGAAGAAGATTTGAAACTAGCAATTGAGACCATAATCTCATGTTTAAAATGTTTACTGCGGTAATAAATCAAGTGAGAAGTAGGATCATTTTCTCATAGACTTCTATACAATCAGGCTTCTTTTTGCAACCACAGCAGTCGCCCCCTGCTGGCTGTTAGAAAGAATGCAGGTTTAAGGCACTTCAGCATTGGCTTCACTTTTCAGACCTTGAGTTTTTCAGTTTTAAACAGTTTTTTTATTACCTCCGCCAAGGAGGTTGTGTTTTTGCCGGCGTTTATCTGTCTGTTTGTTTGTCTATTTGTCTGTGTTCAAGATAACTCAAAAACTTATGGACGGATTTTGATGAAATTTTCAGGGTGTGTCGAAAATGTGAAAAGGAAGAACTGATTAAATTTTAGGGGTGATCCGGAAGAAATCCTGGATTCTGGATCACTTTGAAATTTTCGTTAACATTGGGGTAAATGGGACCCAAAATTTTTTTTTTCTCAATATCTCTGGTAATTGTTGCCCAAAGCTCATGCAATTTGACTTTACAATGAGTACTTCTATCAAATCCCAAAGGCTGATCCAGATCTGATCCAGATGACGGAGGTCTGCGCTCTCCGAGTGCTTTTCTAGTTATTTGTTTTTTATTATTACAAATTGGATGTGCAAACATCAAAAAGATTTTATTAATAAACAAATTGCAAACATCTATTTTGTAAGAATAATTAATGTTTTAAACCTTTTTAGTGCCAATAATAACAAAGAAGTACAAACTAACCTGAACCATCACTCACAGCTGTGAAATAGCTCCAAACATGCTCCTCTTTCTTCAGCCATCATTTGTCTGATGGAGTAGCTAGTCTGGGTGTGCGCTGCCTTTGCATGACGCATTTGTTGTTTGAATACACACAACATCACAACAGCAGTGAGCAGCAAACAGTAAAACAGATTATTGCACAGGCAGTTCTACTTTTTGATAAAATACAAATGGGTGTAGAAGAGAGAAACTGATCCTTTTTTGTGTCGATCCTATTGACACCAGAATTGATCTTCAAAATGAGACCTAGGTATCGGTAGTCTCAATATTTTCAGATCGATCCGTCCACCACTAATAAGTCAAAAACAAGCATAATCCCCAACAAAATACATTCCCCTTGTAAGTCCCAATTCAGTTTCATTGTATGGGAAAGTCAATTTTAGGAGACAGAAATGGACTGTTAAAGGCTGTAATCTCCAAAACTCAGGATTTTAAACGTTTGTCCCCGACTTGAAGAGGAACAAGGTCAAACGTTTGACAATTAGCATCAAAAACTCGAGATTTGGCAATATTACAACCATCTGACACACTCAAATCTGTACTTCACATTGACCAAATGAGCATAATAATAGTCCTGAAACATTATTGGGAGATAAATGACTGTGGCCCGTTGGCATTTAGCTGGATGCTCCTCTGTATTCTGGAGACGTGCCTTCTCACCTCAAGGCCTTTAGTGGCTGATATTCTGCTCGGCTCTTGATGGGTGAGGGAGCAGAGCTAATACAGCCATGCTAGCTTTTACCGCCACATCTATTACAGCCACTAACTATCTCATTTGTCCTCCTGACCAAACAACAATGGCGGCTGGCTGCAGGTCCAGCTGCAGTCGAGGTGGACGCTCCATCTAAGTACAAGCATAAGTATTTCATTTGGTCATTATTGGGTCCTGCAGTGACATATTCATTATTTTTCGTCACCATTAAAGGCTTATTGCCTCTTTTTTAATTAAGCAAGTTTCTTAATTAGATGTGCAGCATTCAGGCCTGCAAACGGCCTGTCGAGGTAATGAAGTAAAGGCCCAGGTTTATGGAGGGAGAGTGGATAATGTGTGTGTGTGTGTGTGTGTGTGTGTGTGTGCGTATTGTGTGTGTGTGTGCGTGTGTGTGTGTGTATGTGTGTGTGTGGGGGGGTTGGTGGTGGCTGGTTTCTGCTGTAGAGAGCGATGGTGTTTGTTCGCTTATTGTGTTGCTCAGTGATGAATGCGCTTGCAAGGCGGATAGCAAAAACAGCTTTGCCACGAGGCAAATACTTTCTTCATATTAGTCACCATTGACATCCTATTTTAGAGCAGCTTGATCTAGTTAGTGCTGCTGCAGTCAGACATTTGGCTGCCAAACATTAGCCTCATCTCTGCGAGGCATCACACGCCGCTGCTTCACAATGAGGACGTGCCCTGAACGGCAACAAGCCGCCGTCACAAATGGGAGGACAGAACCTATCCGTTTCTGCGAGGTGTTTTGTGCGCTTGCATCTTTTAGCAGGGTAATTCACGGTGCGCGCGTCAATGCATCATAGGCCGCTCTAAATTGAGCTTTGCAACACAAAGGGAAGGGCAAATAAGATGGACACAGAAATCAATCTCCCGCCTGATAACATAGAGTGAACGCACATGCTGCCGCTCAGAGAACTGACAAGGAGTCAGCGTTCGGCGGTATCTGTCTATCTGCCTGTGATGTCCTCCGAAAACAATTGTCTCTGACACGCCGTATACAAGGTGCGAGGCAGCCTCAGATAAGGCTATTTAGTCCTGACCAAGCTTGAAGAATACCATACATGAATTGCCTCACAGAAATTGAAGAAGAAAAAGAAGAAAAGCCAATCAATGTGGATGTTTGAGAGAAAATATGTCACACTGAAAACCACCAGAGCAAATAAAAAGAGCACCTATTTCAAGAGAGAGAGAGAGAGAGAGAGAGAGAAGCTTTAAAAATCTTTTTAAACTCAGATTAAACAGGGGAAGTGTGAGGTATTTGTCTCTGTGGGTGAGAGAGAGAAGGGCTGGCATGGTGAGAGCACAGCAGCCATGTTTCTGTTGCTGTTGTGCAGACTTCATCTCAGCCCTGCCTCTGAGCCACTATTGATCTGAAGCACATTAGTTCTGCACTAGGGGACTAAACAAGGCCTACAGAGCTCTGCCACAATCACGCAGCAGGCTAAAGATAGCCCTTTGACCAGAGACCTCTGCAGAAAAGACTGGAGCTCAGGCACAAACACATGCAGGTCTGCTAAGAGGTTTCATATAGTTTCATAATGTTCCTATTGATTCTGATAAAATGTTACTTGAGATACATCACAATCTTTATAGGGCAGGCAGTGTGAACTTTCTTAAAACTTCCTTTAACTGGAATTATCCGAACTAATACTTATAATGTCATTCCATTATCAAATAATCCCACATTGGTGCCTTCAAATTGCTTGTTTTGTCCAATGGTTCAAAATGGAAAGATAACATTTTACAGGGATGCAAAACATGATCACATACTGTAGGTGCCATGACAATGTGCATGACATTTAGTGTGCAGCACGCCTTTCTAGATCCCTGCATCATTTGTACACCATGTGTCCTGAACTGACAGCAGTGCAAACACACTGGTGTATAAATGCTACAGTAAGATTTAGTGACGTAGTACTGTATAAAGACCACTTATGGTGGGCGGATGGGAAGGTGGATGCGTCCAACAAACACTGGACTTTAACCAGGAGACGTGTTTGAAACATATATTATAAATATAATAAATATATAAATATATTAGTGACGTTTGTTCAGTGATGTTTTTTTAATTGACATTGGTGATGTGTTTTCATTGTTGTTTTTGTACATGTTTTACTTAATTTACATACTCATTTTAAGTTCAACCATTATGTGGTTTTCTCTCCTAAACCTAACTACAGATGTTTGCATGGAGTACCCATGACGTCCAAAAAGGCTAAAATTTGTATTCATGGCACATAGTACGTCATGGTATTTATACACCTTCCTGTGAGACCGGGTTGGTTTTCTTAATAAATGATTTACACTATTATTGGTCATTTGACGTAGTATTTTTCTGTTGATCAACTAATCGTTTAATCAACTAGGTGTTTTGGCACTAAAGTAAACACCCAAAGACAAATCTGGAAAACCAATACCATGAATTGCTTTACCGAAAATGTTGGCTGTGGTTTCTGCAAACCACAGATGAGTTGAATCTCAAACTTTCTGAACCAAAAATATGCTTCATATCAACATTTCTACATTTGCAACAAAACAACTTAGGTTAGGTTTAGTAAAATATCATGTTTTTTGGTTAAAATAAGTATATTCATTACACATGGTCTTTGGTCAAATGTATTGCTGATACGTCAAATGCAAATGTTCCCTGAAAACATAACTGACAAAGCAGTTTTGTTGCATGGGAGCGTAATGTTTAGGAGATCAGGCTGCCAGCAGACACAAGGGTGACTGTCCTTCAAAGAAAAACATCAGCATCAAATCATTAAACGTTACGTTAAAATAATACCTTTATGTTCGTTAATTAACAAAGCCCCGGCTGTGGTAATTATGAGGAGAAAAGGAGGAAGTAGGGTCAACAAAACTTTAACACTGAAGTTTGCAGCCCATGTACATTTTGATATATATATATTTTTAATTGTATTAAAATCAAAGTGGCCAAAATGAGAAAACAACTCAGATTATTGTTTCTCCACCACCAGGAGACCACTTCACCAGGAGGAGTCCTTTTCTCATTTCTGCCCTTTTGGATTTAATCCAATAAACTATCAAAAGGAACACAAATCATACATAGTTAGCAGGGTTCAACACGTGTTTTTTCCACTTGCCCAATCAGAAATCTACTTGCCAAAAGTCAATTTTTTACTGTCTCCTAAACACATTGACTTATTTGTTAGTGGTAATCAAATAATGACAAAGACCAAAGTTAAATCTGTATTTAAGGAAATGAATGTGAAGTTTCACCCACATCCTGTAACGCCACACAACTAAACTCCTGTTTCCAGGACAACTGAAATCTCTCACTTGTGCTTCAGCTCATTAATTTTGTCTTTACCTTATTTTCTGACGAGTGCCCGATCGGTACTATGCATGTGCAACTCTCAACGGAGATAAGAGGGAATGTTGAAGGCTCACTCCTTAGATTCATTTACTAGCTCAATGTGGCATTTACTTGCAATGAGACAATCAGGCAATACTTATTGCTCAGCTCAGCCAGATAGTAAACACAAAGATGGCTAACGAAGACTACAGGCTGACACCATGCGTGATTGTAAGATAGCTGTGTTATTTTCACCTGCTCAGCAGTTGGGTGAATTTCGCATATTCTTGCCCTGCTGTTAGTTAGTACTTGGCTTTTTGATGACTGTAAACTTAGATTGTTTGGACCCAGTAGAGGAGGTGAAACGCTGCCCTCTTGTCTTTGGAGCCTGCGACCAGATATAACGCATCGCACTGTTAACCACATGATTATTTTAACTCAAACTATGATTTTCCTCAACCTTAACCAAGTGGTTTTGGTGTCGAAACCTTAGCCGTAGCGTTGTCCAATCAGAAAACTAATTTATTTGTAGCAATAACAGTGATTTGTAACCCTTATGAAACCACTGACAAATGATGTTATTGTACCAATCAATCAGAAAATGCTCATGTGTCATTCTGGAAGGCAGTTACAAAAGTGCAGCCGGTGCAGTAAAGAAGTCAGATTTCAGTTGAAAGAAGAGTGTAAAGGCTCGTGTTGATTGCTCACATGACTGCTGGGGTAAAGCTGCAGTGTTTAGCGAATGTTATCATTTATACAAAACCCTGGTGAAGCCCTTATAGGTTGAAATCAATACATCGTTTGTGTTTTCCTTTGTTTGCTGTTTTGTGTCCTGGACCTGTCGTTGGAGTTACACGCTATCCTCCTTCCTGCCATGGACAGAACTATAGAAAGAAGAGTTTTACTTCAGCCACATTCTGCATTATGCATATTCATGTTGCATGCCTTGTTCACTTGTCACTGTACTAACGGAAGTGTGAATGTCACAGGTTATGTTGCGAGCTGTTCACTCTATGCAGTCTTTCCAGGCTGGATGCTTGAACTCAGCCTTGGATTTTGAGGGTACGGATGCCTTCCAGAGCCAGATTCCCTGAGTGTCCCTGGAGAGAGACCTGACAGAGAAAAGCCATAAGACAAGCTTCAAAGGACACACTAAGATTGCCTGCCTCTCCTCCACCACATCGTCCTTACTCCTCCCCCCTTTCCTCATCTTACCCTCTCTCCTGCTGGTACATTTGCAAGCCATTCCCTGGAGGGGTTGTGAGATTGCCTCCATTTGGATGGACTGTCAGCAGCCAGGGGCCTCTCCTCCCCAGACTCCCCCAGCACCGTGCCCACATCCCTCTGATTTTGCTCACAAGCTCCTGCCCCAGGCCTCCAGCCTCGCTGTGTGCCATCTGCGCCCGGCGGAAACCCCGGCTGGAGTGCTCCTTCTCTGGGTAATCTTCCCGCCGGAGCCCCTTTGATCAGACTCAATACGCTGGGCGTGGCTACAGCGAGCAGCCATCCTGGAGAACCAGCGAGCGGGTTGGAGGCAGCAGAGAGTAAAACACACTGACTTTACACGGAGCTATTGTTTATTCACAATCAGAATGAAAGCCCAGTTCACCACGTTTTACCCATTATGAAAAACATTTACATTTGAAAAGTGTTGTTACAAGGCTCTCAGTGAGAAGGATACTGCATTGCCAGATGGGTCATGTTAAACCAGCTTACTAGGGTCTTAAAAGGATCATATTCTGAGGTAAATTTGTATCCGTGAGTCATTGCTATGAGAACAAATAGGTGCAAATGTGTAATTTTACAAATCCACCCACATTGTTTTTTGTTCTTTTAAAGCAGGCTGACATAGCTATAATGTGTGGAAGGGTATGTGTTCATAGACCCATCAGTATGACCATTTTTGTAATTATATTCATATTTCAAAATTAAATAACAGGACAGGAGGGAGAGGGCTGCATGGTGGTGTAGTGGTTAGCACTCTCGCCTCACAGCAAGAGGGTCGCAGGTTCAAATCCGGCTTGGGACTCTTCTGTGTGGAGTTAGCATGTTCTCCCCTTGTAAGCGTGGGTTTTCTCCAGGTACTCCGGCTTCCTCCCACAGTCCAAAGACATGCAGTTTAGTTTAATTGATGACTCTAAATTGCCCGTAGGTGTGGATGTGTGCGTGAATGGTTGTCTGTCTCTATGTTGTCTGTCTCTATGTGCCCTGCAATGGACTGGAGACCTGTCCAGGGTGAACCCCGCCTTCGCCCAATGCCAGCTGGGATCGGCTCCAGCCCCCCCGCGACCCCTAACGGGATAAGCTCTTTAAACTACGTCACCGCAATTCTGGCGCACTTTATTGAGGCGTCTACTGTTGCCGCAGGTGGTTAACATTGTAGTTAATGGAACACTAGGTGCGTTTCATACCGGTGCTAAAGCGTGCCTTGTGTGGTGGTACCAAACGCAAATTAACGGCAGTGACAAAGCCCAGCTGTTTAACACCCTGGAAATGACAATGGGTTTGACATGTCTTTGCCCGGTCCATTTGCAGGAAAAGGCATATAATGCCACAATAATGCACCTGTCTTGATTTCTGCTTAAGGTGGGTGGGGAGGTGTTTTTTAAGTTACATAAGTGACTGTGACTCTCACGTTTTTTGTTTGAAACATTATTTCATTATTTGTTTCCTCACATGTTACTTGTTAACTTAGTTTACTTACTTATTTTAAAGCCCAACCATGATGTCTTTCCTAAGTGGTTTTCTTGCCTAAAACTGTGGATATTTGTGTGCCGTATGAATGACACATGACACATGGAACGTCAGTGTCATGTGGTATTTATACACCTTCCTGTGAGAGTGGGTTCACCTGTAGAAAAAAAACTGGGAAGATCCGATTACATTACTTTACATTCTGCATAATAATAAGCCATGTTACAGAGTCTCTGTGTTGTTTCATAAATATATGTGCACCTGGTTCAGAAAAAAAAAGTAGGACACTTTTCCAACGCAAAATGAAAACAAATATACTTATGTTTGAATCAATTGTACAAAAAAAAAATACAAAGGCTCCTGGTGTGTAAAGGTCTTTACACTGTGGCATCATTTTACTCTCACTTTTCCTCCATCATGTTATTTCTTAAGTTATCTGCAGAGTTATGAGCTGCTCAGTTTGGGCAGCAGAGATCCTCCTGCAGCAGCATCTCTCTCTCTCATCAGCCTCATCCCTGCTCTCTGCCATCAGCGCTTGCCATGTTGTTAGAGATGATCAGAGAGCTGGAGAGGATTTGGTGAGAGGAGAGGAGGCAGTGCAGATGCCAAAATATTGCATGTGATCTGTCTTTTCTTTTTCATGCGTCTTACATTTTCCCTCCAAGGAACCACAAAAAAGGGAACGGAGATCCAGGCTTGTTTTTGTTTTACACTCTCCCACTCAAAGGGAAATATTCATTAGGTCCTTCCTTGGAAATAGAGAGGCTGAGAGGGACGAGGAGAGGAGGGAGATGGGCAGACAGGGAGAGAGACGGGAGGAGAGGAGATAGTGTTTATCTACATGCACATTCCTCAGTTACCAAACATGATGAGAAAACATCAGTACGCTGGCAAATAATGGCCATATTATGTAGCAGCAGGCAACATTAGGGCATGGTGATAGTGTACTGTATCTGGGCTGGGTGGGTACATTAGTTTGTAAGTAATGCACGCCCCAAGCACTGGCAAGCTTTCCAGTGATGTAATATGAGAACCAAATGAGAGTTATAATCACTGTGCAGGCCGAGGGAAGGGAAATGCATCACCATCACCGATGGATGCCTCCGATTTAAAATCGCTCATTCTGACAAATGGAGAATCATTTACAAGTCTCCCACTGTTCTTCCTCCATAGGGGTCAGTGTGACTTATTTTGAAGTAGAATAGATGGAGTAGAAGCACATTGTTTGGTATTAAAATTGTTCTTGTATAGGCGGTGGCTCAGAGGATAAAACAGCTTAGGTTCAGTCTCTACCCTCCTCCTGTGTGGAGGACGATGCTTTATTTTTTTAACATGTTAGATAAGAAGTGCTTCACTGCTCATAATCTTGGCCAACAAAGTCGTCCAAGGCCACATTAAGCCAGTGGACTACCATCACCAACGGCTTTTGGAGAATCATACGTGTAATTGAAATGTATAAATAATGGGACATACAAGAGACATGCATAAAAGAGTATTTTATAGCAGAATACATCAACAAAGTTTTAGCTACTTTCACCTGTTGAGCCAAATTAAAAGTCACTTTTGACCTTCAAACTACCACAAGACTGTGTTGAACACAACACCATACTGCTGGAAGCCCAGGCTGTATTGCTGGGCCCACTGGAGGGAAGGGAGGCACAGGAGAACTAGAACCAGGACTACAGGGGACAGACAGTCAGACCCTGCTGCAGTAAAATAAGAAGTTTTATAAAGGGACCCTGGTGCTCAGAAGTACCACAGCCAAAAGTCACACAAAATTAAAGTTCCCCATAACTTTATATTAAGAACTTTGTGGCTTTATTTTAATCATTTATAGCCTAGTATAGTCTGAATGATTAAAGCAACCAATATCGCTTAGCTAACTAGTACTAAACACAAAGTACAGCTGGGACTGATGGGAATGTGATCAGTTTTACAGGCATTTGGTCATAAAGCAACAAATTTAATTACATTTTTTACCTGATGGTGCTGGACAAAAAAGTTAAATGTGCTATTGATAAGCCTGATATCATTCAACCACTAGATGGTTCCACTGCCTTCACGTCACAAGTGGTTGCACAACCTGCATATTTTATGGCTCAGTCATGTCAATCTTTCGCAGTGGAGTAATGAAATAATAATTTTTGCAACATGTAGCTATAGACCTGTGGGGTGTGTGAATGACAAACCAAATGTTAAACATCTTCAACAGAGATAACCAAATCATTTTGGACCTGACAGTTTTTTTTTACCTAATCCATTCTTAAAAATCTTTGGATATTATTTTAACAAAAATATTTGTCGAAATTAAAACGTTATAAATATATGATTGCGAAAGTGATCCTGACAATTCATCCTGAGGGAGACATGGATGTCTGAACAAAATTTCATTCAAAAAGTGTTGACTTATTTTCTGTTATATTTTGAAGAAACACAATGAATGGAAGTCAAAAATCCATCTAACCTTAGATAGGAAATGGAAAATGAAATGAATCAATCAAAATGAACAAATGCCGTTTTTTTCTAGTCAGTTGAGGAAGTGACTTCACCACAATAGCCAAGGACGCCGGACTCTGAGTGAGGACTGACAGATCAACTTGTTTTCTTTGGTAGCAGCTATCACCTTGAAAAAATAAATCATTGACAAAGTGATTGGCCGCCTCTTTCTCGGGGACAATGAGGCAGATGGAGTGTCACAGTTGCTGTAGTGATTTAAGATCAGAGGAGGAAGAAAATGGACACGTCTCAATAAGCGAAGACGACTCGGGTCGTCTCTTCAGTAAAGTCAGAAAGCCGTGACCCTCAAATGTCTCTGAAGACGAGTTGGTCACCTTTAAGATCCCACCGTCTCACATCGCCTCCATCAATACGTTTTCAGCGATGGCCATCACCGTCAGTGCCCTAAGCTACTCCGCAATCTCTCAAATGCCACCTCCTCCCCAGCCCCCAAATCCCATCCACATCACCCTTCAATCTTCATCCTCCTGCTCCCCTGGCTTATCGATTTTCTATTTTCCCTTTTCTCCCTCTCCTCCCCCCTGTCCTCCAGCTCTCTCCATCTTCTCAAACCCACTTCCTACCGTTCAGCCCGTCTCTCTGAGGTTTTAATTCTGTCTTTTCTCTCCTCTCTCTCTTTCACTCTCTTACTCAGTCTGGTCAGAGTTTCTCCTCTTTGACAAGGTCGAAGCCCCAGCCGTGCTCAGAGCTGCTTAAGGTTTGTAAATGGAGATGTAATGTAATAGAGTGGTTGGGTAATAGAATCTATGAGGGCTGGGTCTGATCTTGTTAGAAAGAGCCGGTCCTGGAAAGACTCCAGCAGGATTCTGAGGCATCAGCGGCTTGGATGGAGGCTTTGTTCAAGACTTTCACGCCAAGCTGTAGAGACAAACTATTTTAGGTTTCAAAATGCCCCTTTAATTGTACACAACTGAATGTAGAACAGTGCTACAGCATGATTTTGATTGATTTTTATTCCAATTTCAATCACATGGTACATTCAGGTTCCTTGTTAAAGTTTGACATTTTCAAATGTGTCAGCTGTTTAATTTACTTCAAAAAGATTAAAAAAAAGGCCCTCAGTAGAATCCAATGGTGTTGGACCACAGAAACAATTTAATGCTAGGTTTATAAGGCGTTTACACTCTGGGGTCATGATGAATAAACACAGGAGTAATACATTTGTAGATCTTTTGTGTTGTTTCATACATAGGACAAGCACAGGAAGAGCACCGGGCTTTGAGGCAAATTTTACATAGTATCGCATATATCGCATAGTCCATTTTACATCATGGTACTACAACTTCTATGTCCATCATGTGATGCCACTGGGCCCAAAAAGCCTTTTCTCCATAGATTTACATTAGGAAAGAGACAGAAATCAGCAGATCAATTTTTGAGGTAAATCAACTTCCCAGTATCCCAACACTAGAATTGTCCTTATTTAAATAGCTGCAATAGCTGAATCAGTTATTTCCCTTTTGAGCGAGGGCTGGGAGGCGGAGTTAAAGACTGCTACTACTGCGCCTGCTCTATGGGCCCAATGGATGGGGAGCATTGCTGGAAGAGCAGGGTAATTTTAGTTTTGGAAGTCCAGCTTTTGTTGCTTCATTCACTACTGAACAACTCTCATAGGAACGAACAGAGCTCCTCCTCCAGTGATGGATCCAGTTCACAACATGATCCGTGACAAAAATAACAAAGTCCTTAGGCAACAAAACAACTTGGTTAGGTTTATGAAAGAAAAGAACAGAGTCTGGGTTAAAATAAGTGTGTTTGTTGCATAAGCTCTTACGTTGCCTATGTAATGTAAATTAATCCAATGTTTGGTTTCACACAGGAATCAAACAAATGGTCTGTTGGGTAGAAGTCCTGTCTGTCCACCATATCATGACCCCGACCTACAAGGACGTTGATTAAAATGCATTTCTACTGAACCTCAGAATTTGTGTGTCCACCACAAAAAAAAAAAGGATCCTAATTGATTTTCTACTCCTAATTGATTTTCTACTATTGTTTCCGTGGTGGCGCAGTACATAATTTTAACACATTACATGCAACATGTGCTGTTAAGAGGTCACCCCGACCTCTTAACAGCACAGTATGTGGTGGTGGTTGCATTTCATGTATTTCTGTGAGATCAGGCAAACATAAACACATTAAAATGTGCTTTCAATATTAAGATTACAATGATATTTCTCTAACACATAACAGTGACATTTTTGTCAAGTATCTTTGAAATATGGATATCAAGAAATTGATACGTACTGAGGCAGGAGAATGTATAGTTCAGGCTTCAACAGTAAATTCCCCTGCAATTTATTTATTATAAACTGAAATGTATCAGCCTGTCAGCATATCAATAATGTTATAAATCTATTTATACATTTTCCACAGGCATTGATGAGACTAAAACAGAGCTAAAAGGGAGAATGAATATTTGACTTATTTGCCTGAAGCCAGAATCGCTTCAAATTAATGATAATGTTGTTCTTTGTCAGATAGATGTATAAATATTCAACTGGTAACAAGTCTGCCATGTTAACTTTATGATGTGATAATGAGTTGATGACGATATTGTGTTTTCTTGACTCGTCGGTTCCTCTCCGATGTGAGCTCTTGCCACCGTCCACTGGTCATGACGTCTGTTCACGTGCTCACCCTCTAATTACACTCATATGTCAGATCAGTTAATCTGCCTCATGGTCTTCATGTTCAGACTGCAGTTGATTTTTATCAGTTTTCTTCATAACAGTGTGAACAGCACAAATCATATGGGATCTGATCTTTTCAATTGAGATTTAGGCCACTTTCATACGTATGTGGTCCTGAATCAGATACAGGTCTGATTTTTTTTTTTGCGATGCCTCAGTTTGAACAGTCATATCAGAATTCAGTCAACTGTTATGTCCTCGACTCCACATCCACATACACCTCCATAGTAGCAGCCATTACGCTTGAAAAAAACGTATTTAAACATTGTCCTCGTCCTCATTATCACCTGCTCACAAATTTGCTGGCTTCCACTGCACATCAACTTATAAATGAAACAACCTGTTTCCCAGGAAAATACCAACACTTTGTCACATCACTTGGCGTGTGAATCCAATGCATAAAGCACCTTTTAATTCCCATCCATGACAAAATTTAACGCTGAAAGAAAGTGGCCAGGGAGCGTGGTGACGTAGTTGATGTAGACAGGTGGACAGGAGGTGGCAGGTTTTCATCCATGTGCTAAACTTTCACTTTATTATTATATTATATTATTATTATTTAATCAGCTCTTTGTTTGTGTCCCATGTTCAAGTCAAGTCACAGTTTCACAGTACAACCAACCATTGTGACGTCCGCCAAACATCGGTGATGGGTTTCTTTTGTTTTTTTCATGTTTCATGTGAGCACTTCCTGTTTGATTGTGAAATTCTAATCCTCCCTCTCGTTTCAGTGCACTTCACTTCCTGCCTGCATGCTCCCCGCCCCTCGGAATGAATGACTGCACTGACCTAGTTTCGTCTCCACTCACCTGCGTCCGATTGTCTTCCCCGCCCCTGATTGTGTTCACCTGTTGATAGTTAATCACTCCCCTCACGGGTACTTAAGCTGTGTTCCCCTGCCTTTCGTTGCCAGTTCGTTGTGTTCCCAGTGACTAACAACCAGCGTTTCTTCCTAGTGTTTTTGCCTGCCGTGTACCGAGACCTTTGCGTGTTTTTTGACCCTGAGCTTTGCCTGTCAGACCGGATTTGTTTGCCTGAGTATTCTGCCTTCCCGTGTACCGACCTATTTCCGAATAAAGACCAGCGTTGTATTGAATCTGCCTGTTTCAAGAGTTGTGCTTTTGAGTCCTGTTCTGCCTGTCGGGAGCCCCGGCGTAACAACCATGTTCTAATTATCTCTATTATCTAAGTGGTTTTGTTGCCTAATCATAAGCAAGTGTTTGTATTTAATTCACAACATTAAACATGAGTTAACTGGAACTGAAAAGTGACACCGAGGGGTCTCCAGAGCGTTGTAAAAAAGTCACAATTCATTGAAAAGAGATGGATATAATAATTTTCCAAATTCACAACATGTTTTCATCTAAAGCAATATTCTGCTTCAATTTGTTGACATTTAGCCTTTCAAAAAACATAATTTTCACTGCCGTCAAACAACTGCTTGCTCACAAGGGTGGCATACACTGATGAGTTAAACTTATAAAAGAAAGCTGATTTAATAAAAAACACTAACTCATTTAATCTGATGGATGACTTTAAATTCAACTGAGGATTTAGTTTGAGGATTTTTATAAAAGAAATTTAGGGTGATGACGTAAAATGCTATGCCAGACATTCAACGCTTTCTGTGAAAACCTCAATAGAGGAATGTAAAAAATGACATTTGGATTCTTCGGCCCCAATGAAAATACAGCACAGTTTTTTTTTTTAGCTTTAAGAGAGGAGCTCTGCTCGCTTGCCATGCCCAAAACACAAAAACAACTTTCCAGTTTAGCTGTTTTGCTTTGACATTTAATCATGAACGTCTTCATAATATCTGAATTTAGCAGCTCCCTCTCTTTCTTTCTCCATCACATTGTTGAGAAAACATCTTGACCAGATTGCCTCCGTGGGAATGACAAGGTTAAAATAACCATGAGACCCTTTTGATTATAAATTATACTTCACATTGTCATTTGTGTTGCATAGCTACCTTTAAGCAAACATTTATTTGCTCACTTACACCGTTTAAACCAAATATTTTGTATTTAAACAATTGCACCCACACTCTAAGGAAAAAATGGATAATGTCCAGAACATTTTCTGTTAGGTTTACTGACATTTCCTTCAATCCTAAAATGGAAAATTCTGTACATTTGTAGTATATCCTCTATACCATTCACAGACACCACTTATCCTGTTAGAGGTCGCGACGGGCTGGAGCCAATCCCAGCTGGCATTGGGCGAAGGCAGGGTGCACCCTGGACAGGTCACCCGTCCATCGCAGGACTGATAGAGACAGATAATCATTCACATCTACAGGCAACTTAGAGTCATCAGTTAACCTACATGTCTTTGGACTGAGAGGAAGCTGGAGAACCCGGAGAAAACCCATAGGGAGGACATGCACACAGAAGGGTCCCAAGCCAGATTTGAACCTGTGACCCTCTTGCTAAGAGGCGACGGTGCTAACCACAAGAGTCCCCTAAAGATGACATTTCTGTAAAATTACAGCCTATAATACAAGAATGACTGTATAATAACAATGTGTTGTTCTGTGATTAACAGCTTTAAACAGCTAGAAGGCTACAGCACCACAATACAATAAATCCACCACAATACAAACTGAAAATATTTCCCCCCCCTCTTGTAACCATTAAAGAGCAATAATTGACTTTTTGCTCATTTTACCATTCATAAAAGTGCATTCGTTTTGTTCACTTTAAACAAACATTCACAAACCATCACATTTTCGTGTGATGGCCTCTGCCCCTCATACCTGTCACACTAGGAGAGGAAGTTCTTGTTCCCACAATGCAATGCGTCATTTAAAAATATGGGTAAAATAACTGCAAAAACTGATACAGAAAATTCTTTCATATTAACACAGTACATTTACCCGTTCATTGAAGGACTTTTTTTTTCCAGTGCAATTATTGTATCAATTCAACGAATTCATGGTCTCGGATATGAAATACATTTGCATGCAGCATCTTACAGAACGTTCCTTTAAGTTTGATAATAGAATAGAATAGAAACTTAGATGACGTGACCTTTAGAGCGCTTAGGGCTTTGAAAGCTGCTAGTTCAGAGGACACTCTGTAAGTATATTTCAATTTTACTATTTTTTACAGTACATTCCTCTGACTAAATAACTGTAACTAACAGAAACCCATCACAGTGACTGAATAGTCGGAAAGTTGGACATTATTTATAGGAAATATAAAGGAATTTTTGTGCCTGAAAAGAATTCCTGGCATGTTGGAGAAAAAGTTGTCAAGGCTGTTTTTGATTAAACCAACAAGTTCAGAGTTTGAGGATGTTTAACAATACACTAAAGAAATATATGAGTTACTGTTTCTTTGTCTTTCCCCTCCCTTTGCCCTGTAGCCTTGTTAAACCAGCGTTCCGTCCAAGGATGGATCGCTGCTAGTTCCTCTGTCCCATCAGTGGTGACCTTCAGCGGGACTCTGATGCAGTGGGATATCACCCAGCTTGGCAGCACCAGACGGGCCACCGCTAAGGCAAGGACGCAACCGCTGCGGATCTATCACCCAAACAAACGGCTACTTCCTCGTGGAGCGATGCAGGAATACATCAAACTCCAACACAACAGCAGGTCACTGCTGCAGGTGTTCTGCCCACCAACTCTTTCCTCACACGGGAACAAAAGCTTGGCTTCATCTAAAATTTAGTGGAGTAAGATGAGTATGTTTCATCTCTCTGAAGAGATTAGGCGGAGGAGACATTACTATACAACAATTAGTAAAAGAAAGTGAAATGGTGGTTCAGTCCCTAACTTATATCACACATTTGCAACTGGGAGGGACGTTTGTTTTAAATCTCAGACAACACTCAACTAAACTTAGTAGTTAAGAGCAAAACCTTTACTTCCTTCGGTTTAACCACAGGGCTGAAAAAGGTTTGCTTAAAGTTATAGGTCACACACAATCTTGAGACAACACAGACCAGATCCACGCCTTCCATTCTTACCTTTCACAATAAAAGCCCTAGACTTATACACTGTGTAGCTGTTAACCAGAGAATTCACTTAAAGCATTTCACAAAAAGGAAACTCAATGAAATAGCTTACAGTAGTTCAGGCTGTACAGCAGTTTACCTCAGACAGACTCTGGGTCAGCAGGTAATGTGTATGCTTGGAACCTTTGGTTGAAAAAGTGCTGCAACTGTCGCAAATCGGCACCGTTGCTGATGCAAAATATTTGCAGGTGAGTATTGTGCATTTTTATGTTGTTTATTCCTCACATCCCGGTGTGTAAAGGCTTTAAAACAGCATTAATTGATTTTATTTAGTCACTTGGGGGCAGTGAAACCATCTGTACAACCTTGACATGTTATCACCTTATTAATTTGTTATGGCAAATGTGTAAATGTACAAACATTTTTAAATTGCCTGTTTACACATCCAGCAGACACTGAGCAACATAAGCATTCAGCTGGAATCATTCTGCCACCTGATGAATGTCAGTAATATGGACTTAATTAATTTAGGATTTGACCCTTTAAAGCAAATTGTTATGCACTTCTAGTGGAAAAGAACTGATCAGAGCTGTTATATCTTAGCAGCAACAAGGATTCTGTAGCGGTTTCAGGGGCTGCACGGTGGTGCAGTGGTTAGCGCTGTCGCCTCACAGCAAGAGGGTCACGGGTTTGAATCCGGCTTGGGGCCCTTCTGTGTGGACTTGTTCTCCCCGTGTTAGCGTGGGTTTTCTCCCACAGTCCAAAGACATGCAGGTTAGTTCACAACCCTAAACTGCCTGTAGGTGTGAATATGAGCGTGAATGGTTGTCTGTCTCTATGTGTCAGCCCTATGATGGACTGGCGACCTGTCCAGGATGGGATCGGGATCGTCTCCAGCTCCTCTGCGACCCCTAATGGGATAAGCAGTTTAAGATGGATGGATGGATGGTTATGTCAGCAATACCGGAAGTCACAGAATATAATGACTGTGTTGTGTCTGTGTTAAGTTAAAGTACATGTGACAAACATTGACTGAGCTGCCTTATTTCATGGATCAAACCGTTTACTTTTTTGTTTTTTTAATACTTTTATTGCAAATTTCTAATTTAATCTTACACAATATATGCAGTACTTACAATAATGTGTTTACACACACAACTTATTTCCTCCCTATACACCCATAACTAAGGAAAAAAGAAGAAAAGCTTACATGTACACATATATACACATTCACATCTATGCCCACCTTCATATACACTATATACATACACACACATTCATATCTACGCCCACCTTCATATACCGTATATATACACATATTCACGTCTACATACACCTTCATATACAGTATGTACACACATATTCGCATCGACATACAATTTCATTGACAGAATATACACACACACCTATGCATATCCATAAAGTTCATATGTGTACTTGTGCACATACATACTCACACTCGCGGACATATGAGTACGTTTTGTAAGCGCAGACACACACACACACACACACACACACACACAAATGTAATTATTTTCATATCTTTATCAGCTTCGTATTTCATCTACTTTATCTGTTTTTTTGTACTATAACTCCTCATTTCTAACTATTTATTCTGGGAGATTTCCTATATTAAGTTGTTGTCTTATGTCTCAGCCACTGTGACTCTTATATTCTGTCTCTTCGTTTCTTCCTCTATAGGTTATTCTCTCCATTTCTGCAGTTTCCTGTAATGTTTCCTTCCATCTTTGAATTGATGGACTTAAAGGTTTTAACCACTTCCTAGACATTTGTTTCATTGCTGCAGCTTGGAGTATCCTATATAAGTCCCGGTCTGTTTCATACGTTAATTCAGGAGGTGATTTTCCTATAATGATGAATATTGGGTTTAAAACTTCCATCATATTAAGGATGTCCCTAATGCTTGTTATAACTGAATGCCAAAATGATTTTAAAACAGGACAACAAAAGAAAATGTGTGCATGATTCGCCTTAGTCTCTCCACATTTCCACCAGCAGTCTGATTTCATTGATGTATTGATTTTTGAGAGAATATTTGGCGTAATAACAAATATATGATTTCCACAGAAATTCCCTCCAGTATTTAGAAGTAGTTGTTTTATGAATTCCTCCGCAGACTTGTTTCCACTCTTCTTTGTTCAGATGATCACCTACTTCAGAAATCCATCTTTGTTGGATATTATCATTGGTGTCCTTGTTTTCAAGAATTTTATATATTTTAGACAGAGTTTTTGGTTATATTATTATGATTTTTCATCAGAAAATCATCAGAAAAGGGTGTATTTCCTTATTAGTATGGCTTTCAAGGACTTCTGTCAGATAAGTCCTGACTTGAAAGTATTTGTAAAAATGGTTTTGTGTCAAATGATATCTAGAGGCCAGTGATTGGAATGAGGCTACAGTATTATTGATCTTTGAATACGATATTAATCCTTTTGATGCCCATATTTGCAATATGTTATCCATTCTTTGGGGTTCAAATTGAGGGTCCAATACCAGATTTTGAGAATAACAATTCCCAAATATTGTATATTGTTCCGATTCCATTTTAAATTTAAGTTATTTTTAGCCATCTGTGTTAACTCATTTCCAAAAGGTACTGATTCACATTTGGTTTTGTTTAATCTATAGCTTGAAAATTCACTATATTCTTCTATTGTTTCCTTTAAAACTGGTAGTGATGTTTCAGGCGAAGTTATATGCATGGTCATGTTGTCTGCATACAAGGCCAACGTATGGTCCTCTGTTTTACACCTTTGATACGGTTCTGCTGCCTCACTGCTTCAGCTAGCGGCTCTATATGCAGCAAAAATCAGGCCTGACATTGGTTCTCCCTGTCTGGTTCCTTTGAGTATTTTTAGGCATCTTGATAGGGTGCCATTGACTTTTACTTGTGCTACAGAATTTTTATACATTAATTGTAATCATAAGATAAATTTGGGATGAAAGCCAAAAGCTTTGTCTGTATTAAAACTACTTTGTTAAAGTTAGAAAAAGATCCTGGGTTGTGTTCAAATAATAATGTAACAGCCAACATGACATGCAAACATGCAAAAATTGGGGGCGGCAGTAGCTCAGTCCGTAAGGACTTGGGTTAGGACGCAGAGGACGCCGGTTCAAGTCCCCCATGGACCAAGACCAACTGGTTGCTGGAGAGGTACAGTTTACCTCTTGGGCACTGCCGAGGTGCCCCTGAGCAAGGCACCAAACCCCCAACTGCTCTGGGCGCTTGTCAGGAGCAGCCCCCTCACTCTGACATCTCTCCATTGATGCATGTATATGTACTGTGTGAACAACATAGTGTAAAAACTGAATTTTCCCACTGTGGGACTAATAAAGGAATATCTTCTTCTTCTTCTTCTTCTTCTTAAATGCAGCTAACCACTGATTTAAGAAAGAACAACATGGTTGGGTTTAAAACTACTATGTTGTATCGTGAAAGTGACGCTGAATGTCGTGAACATGGGACATGAATGAACAGCAGATTATAATGTGACCCATGGGACATGAAGAGTAGTCTCCTGGATGAAGCTTTGTGTTTGTTGGACCCATCCGTCCCTCCCACCATGTCTTTTTGCTTTTTAAACTACATCACCTGCTCTGACCAAATTCAAAAGCAGCGCCATTCAACGTGTCTGTAGTTTGCAGAAAACATCCAATGCCGTGAAGAATGGAGCATAAAAATAAACTTAGCTAAAATGTCTAATTTCTTTTACTTTATTTCTGAGCCAACACACCACTATGAGCTATTTTCCCACTTTGTTTTCCCTCTGAAAGTGCCTCCTCCATTTGTGTTGCATTTTCAGTGTGGGACAAAAGTGCGTCCATCAACACCACACTCAAGAATCAAGAGATTTTAGCATGCTGGCATTTTTAAGTGCACTTGTCATTTTCCAGTATGCATACTCCACAGCATGGTTAGAGTGTGTGTGGTGAGCAACATCATGGAAATGGAAATAAATACATATATGGTACAAACACACACACACACACACACACACACACACACACACAGCCATAAAGAGGACGGGATCCCTGACAGTTCTGCAAACACAGTCCTTGTGTTCTCTCAGTTAGCCTCGCAGCCTCTCGGTTCAGCCGACATTTGATAAACTTCCCTTGACGCCACGTATGATTAATGATGGTTAGCAGAATTGAATTAAGGTTAAGAAAGACATGGCTGCGGCAGAAGGGGTGGTCAGAGGGGAGGGAGGGGGCAGTGCTCGGGTTGAAGGTAGCAAGTGCGGTAAATAACTTCTTTAGAGGAAATATACAGCAGCCCCTCCTCTGCGCCCTCTCCACCATGCCAAGTAATTACTCGCCCCGGCCTCCTGTAATAATTCCTATTACAAGCAGAACGGAAGAGTCGGTAACTCAGCACGCAGGACAAGGTGAAGGCAAGGCCACGGAGCAGCGGATCAATATTTCATTTACTCACCCTGCTTCAGCATCCCGGACCTGGATCAAATTCACCAACAGAGGCGGACGGAGAGAGAAAGAGCGAGAGAGAGAGAGAGAGAGAGAGAGAGAGAGAGAGAGAGAAGGTAGAAGAAAAGAAAAGAAAAAAGGTCCATTGAAAACAACGACACAAGGCCTCTAATTTCCTCTGGGTTTTGCTTGCAGGAGGGAGGGAAGCACTACGGGCTCTGGAGATGGCGCTTCTGGAGGTCAGGTGTGTGTGTGTGTTAATGTATAGAGATGCTCCCACAAGGTCGTCAATCACACACAGTCATCAGAGAAAAGAATATTGGAAATAAAAGACTAAAAAAACATGTTGGTCCTTGTGCTTGAAAGACAGTTCCTCTTTTCTAGATTGATTGAACATGTAGACAAAAAAGGTTAGAAGACGTGCTTATATAGAAGCATTTTAAACCTTGGAGAAGTTCTGTGTAAAGTTTCCATGTCTGATTTTATTTCATTGGCAAAAACAGATGTAGTCCAACAGATGTAGTTGTACGGGCTGCACGGTGGTTCAGTGGTTAGCACTCTCGCCTCACAGCAAAAGGGTTGCAGGTTGAAATCCGGGGGGTTCTTCTGTGTGGAGTTTGCATGTCCGGGTACTCCGGACATGTCCAAAGACATGCAGTTTAGCTTAGTTGATGACTCTAAATTGCCCATAGGATGAATGTGAGCATGAATGGCTGTCTGTTGCCCTGCAATGGACTGGTGACCTGATCGGCTCCAGCCCCCTGTGCCTCCCAGTTGAAGATGGATTGATAGTATATTTGGAAGGTGAGTCCACACCAGCAATGCCAGAGGTGGCAAATAAAGCTCAGCATGGCAAACTCCAGTTTCCTGAACCAGAGAGTGTTTGATACTCGTGTGTGGTCTGCATTGATTATCACTGAGTGAGGGGTCATTGTGGTCTGTCAGTTTAGTCTGTCAGATTAACCTGCTTTTAAGGATGAATCCACTTCTAACACCCTGGAGCCAGCCTCAAAGACAAGCTGAAAGAATGTAAGTGGAGTGGTTTAGGTTAGACCACATCCCTTTCACTTACAGTCTCCCTTAAGAATGGGTCAAATAATAGCAATATGTGTAATGCAAAAGGTTTCGCTCATAGATGAGTTATCATTCACCTCTGCAGTGCACCTCTGAGCGTCTTAAGGTGGTTCAGGTCATTGCTTTGGATTTATGGCTTGTTTACTGTTCTGGTTAATGCACCTGTACACTACCTGCCCAGCACCAAATTAGAGACAAAGTTAGCGACTAGCAGATGAACACACTGGAACTTTAGTAGCTAAAGAGGCAGATATTTGCCACAGAAGACCAACTCCACATCCACATTAATACTAATGTTGCTCTGTGTCTGCTGGACTAGAAAAAGGCAGGTGTGTATGATGTAAAAATGTATATGTAGGTGCTCCCACATTTATACTGTATTCTGTATATAATTGTAATATAATTTGTATGGAGCCATAATTATATCAAATAGAAACACTCAATGTCTTCAGCAGCATTTTATGGTTCTAGAATAAAATTTTAAGCACATTTTTTGCGAATCCCATCCCCCCACCTCTCTTTGTCTTGGCCTTCTTTAGCCCAAATTTTGCACCAGATGTGGTTTAAATGTAATCAGAATGTCCTTGTTTACTTCAATGTTGGAAAATACAACCACATTCAAATTTTTGGTATTTACAGCAGAAATGCAACTGCGTTATCTCAACATGTTCTCATCCCAACTTGTCACATGCTGCAGCTTTGTCATGCCCCTCGGCTTTACTTTAAGTCACATATGCCTAGTTCACACTAGATAACTTAAGCCCTGATTTTCCGCTCCCCAACAGTTTTCGGAGATCCCCGGCAAAAGCCCCAGATCAGAGGCAAATCAGCGTTGGCTCGCGGCTCACACTTCGGTGCTCGGGTGTCATGTGTGAACTGGTCAAAGACGTGACCCGCAGACACATTCCAGATATCTAGCATACTGAATATCTGAACCTGTTGGGGACTCTGGCCACAAGTTACAGCTAATGAGAGTGTGAGACATGAGTTGAAGGGAAACCTGCAGGAGGAGGAGGGTCGCCTGTAACAACAGGAACTTACTGTATGTGTTGCATGTTGCAACATGGAGCAAAGTTGTTGTTGCACCTAGAGGAATAATAGATAAAGAGTGTGGAAACCAGTGGAAACAGGCTATTTTGTGAACGTGTGCCAACAACAACATTAGCGATGTGTCCTGCGTGTGGTATTGTCATTTACTTGTAGTGTTTTCGTGATGTAGTTGGCAAACCTCTTCGTGGATTCCTTTTGGTGAAAGATCTTGTAGTGTGTGACCTCCTATCGCCGGTCAGTCATGTAGTGTGAAAACCAAAACGACTAAAGACTCACAAATACAAGACAGCAAGGCTTTGAAAGTCATGTAGTGTGAACTTGGCTTTAGTTATAATAGCTTTAGGAAAAAACTACATAGTTGGGCCTAAAACTACAACCCTTGTACAGTGAAAATGAAACTTGATGTTGCTAATACGGGACACAAACTAACAGCTGATTGTAATGTGAAAGTAAAACTTAACGCAAGTCTTGTGTTTGTTGGATCCATCCACCTCCCCTTCCATCAGCTTGGTGTCTTTTCTGGGTTTCATTGTAGTTAATGGAACCTAATGCCAACGGCCGTGGCAAAGTCTTGGTATTTGACAACCTGGGAATGAGACTGGGCTGGTTATGTACGCCTCTCTTTAAAGCCACCAGACTCCTTTGACAAAAGTTAGTTTGTTTGTGTTGTTGTCTGACTTGTTTTACACACAATAGTCACACAATTACACAAATCTGAACGATCCTTTAACCTAAGCAAACCTAGCTGTGTACAATCAGACAGTGAAACAGTGATTTCAGTTTTGGAAGCTAGTCAGATCAGAAAACGTGATGTTCATTCACATTTTGTCTTTTCATTTGAATGACTTGTTGGAACTGATCCATTTGCGCAACTGGACCTTTGTTAAAAATAGCGCAGATGTTTTTTGTCAGTGTTTTAAAATGCACCTCTGATCTTGGAAAATAAAATCAGAATTGCCCTTTAGCCCTGCAGCGCAACCACAGCGGTACAAAAAATATTCCACACCGACTTGCTTCCTCGCCAAAACCAAAGCAACTCGTCTGCTGCTGCAAAGCTGACGGGGCTCGGATCAATAAGGTAGAAAACTCCTGACTTCCCCCAGTCTTCTCTCGCAATCGTTTCAGTCCTGTCCAAACCACAAAGGTCAGATCACCTGAAGAGAGGACGGGAGAGAGAGAGGCAGCTCATGCATTAAAGACTGAGGAGTTATGGGGTTTGGGGGTGAAGAAGGTGGAGGAGTGAATTTAATAAATAACAAATTCCCCTCAGCTCCACAGAGCCATGCTTTGTGTTTAATTGCGCTGTATTGATTTTTCTCTCTCTTTTTCTTTTCGTTCTTGGGTAGGGCACTGCTCTCATTTTGGAACAATCAGGTGGCCAAGGTGGACCTCAGAGTCGAATGTCATTTATACTCCCTCTTCCTCCTCCTTCTTCACCGCCTCCCTCTTCTCCCCCATCCTCATGATGTCTTTTGTGTTTCACGCTTCTCGTGGCTCCTCAACTGTCAAGGTTATCTCAAAATGACTTTGAACACTTTCCGGCTGTTTGTGAGGGATTTTGATGAATACACGAGATTGCATCAACAGCCGTAAATGGTGTTTTTTTTTCTCACAGCCATGTTGCATTCTTCATATTTGTGAAGATGGATTGGGAGAGAGAAGAAATAAGGCTTTGGCAACCGAATCTCAAGATCTAAAAAAAGCATTTACACTGAGGCTGGGGCTGTGAAAATTGAATGGGCTGCTGTTCTTTACAGATGATGAAAAACCACATTTTAGTATAGCAACTTGAACCTTTGTCACAGACGTGAGTCACTTAAAATGCAGGCACAAAATGACAAGTCTTTAATTACATCTTACACAGTACTTGAGCTCAAGTTCTCCAAGTGTTTATTATCATAATTTCTTTGTCCTTTCCCTTCTTCAGCATCATCGCTCATGTTAATCAAAGTGTCAAAAAGTTTGGAAAATACTTCAAAAGGTGACATAAAGCATGCAAAACACAACATAGCATGAAAATCCATCATGAAAAATAATAAAACTCAGTTGATCTAACTCGGTGTGTCAGCAGCCCTCACCTTTAAATAAGAGCGTGTGGTAAATTATGTGTTTTGCGCCGATGGGGGTTCAAGTTAAATGCCATGAATAAAGCTACAGTAGCACAACCTCTGGTACGATGAATCAGGCAGAAAATCACACATGTCAACAGTGCCATGGCGTTGCCCTGAGCCTTGTCTATAGACGGAGGGGTATATTTTCATCTAAAAGGAAAGCAATTTGCAGGGATCCTCCCCTTTAAAAGTTGACTTGACATTTCCTGCCATTATGAGCACAATGTGCGCTATTATAGAATGAATGGCAATTAAGCGCATGTGAAAATGTCAAGTGAATTACAGCTCACTGAGGTGAACCTGGTGACCTGTGGTCACCACTTCGATCCTCCCCTACCCGACCACATCGCCATCATCTCTGTCTCCTCCAACTACCTGATAAGTCTTCAGGTCCAGAATAAGAAACTTTCTGAGCTCAACTTGACAGAATAATGGAAAGCAAACAAGACTTAAGTAATGCTGTGTTTAGACCAGCACTGGAATAAGTAAATATTTTGACTAAAAGATATCACCATGAAACTCCCACAGTTGATTATTTACATTAAGACAATAATTTTTTTGTATGTAAGTGTTTTGACATGTATTTTTGAACATGCAAATGAGGCCTTATCTTATTGAATATGTGTTCATTTACATACATTTCCAGAATAAAGTAATCTGAACATTGCATACAGCCAGGTTCAAAATTCTTGTTTAATTTTGTCATCCCGACCTCATAGGAGGGTGTACAAATAACATGACAGTACAAGGACATTCCTCGCGGCATGAGGACACATTTTGAGCTTTTAGTTTGTTATTTGCATGCCACTATTCACGTGTCATTTGGACACCATGTGGCAAAACTACAGTAACATCCACAGTTAGGTTTAGGCAACAAAACCACTTAGGTTTAGGAAAACATCACGATTGTGCTTAAAATAGCAAAAGCAAGAAAACATTTATTGCATGCTAAATACCTTGCACATTATTGTGTCATTCATACACCCTTTTGAGCGAATGAATTGCATTCGTTGACATTAGAGTCAAATGTTTTTACTGAGGGAATAAGAAAAATCTAAACATACTGTAAACAGACATAAAATAACACATTTTTGCCATGTGGAGATTTCAGCCTCAGAGTCTGAGAAAAAAATCATTTTGAGAAAACAGCCTGTAAAGATCTGTATTGTAAATTTCTATTCATTTTGAAGACACTATATACTGTAGTAAAAATGTTTAACAGATACCATTAAAGCAATTATTTTTGCATTATGTTTAAGTTTTCTAAAATCTCATGTTTAAATAAGCAAATGAGGCATTATCTAACACTAACTTTTGGCAAATTTAGGAGAAATCTACAGATGCAAATAGAGTAGTAAAATAAACACCTAAATGTGTATTTTGGATGTTTTCTAGTCTGAAAGAGGACAAGCCTAAGAACCGTTTCCAAGCTTAAAATGCATTATAGAAATATTTATTCCTTAATATCTGTTGATTGATTACTTTCACAAAATGATGTTGGTCTTCAAGTGAAGGTAGTTTTCATTTATAGCCCAATACCACAAATTTGCCTCAAGAGGCTTTACAATCTGTATAGCATATGACACCCTCTGTCCTCAGGCCCTCAATTCAGATAAGAAGAAACTCTCCCCAAAAAAACTTTTAATGGGGAAAAAATGGAAGAAACCTCATAAAGAGCAACAGAGGAGAGATCCGTCTCCCTGGAGGGACGGACGTGCAATAGCCTAGATGTTGTGTGTACAGAGTAACAAATAAAATGACAGTACAGTAGGGCTATACTGAATAGTTCAAAGCTTTGTTTAAAATATTAATATTCAATTGTAAACTAATAGTTGAAGGACATTCCACAAATCCAGCCTATTCTCATTCCCAGGGCGTCAAAGACTGACGCTCTGTCACGGTTTCGATACCGTTGAACAAGGCACCCTGTAGCGGCAGTATGACACACACCTGGTTTTCCATTAACTAGGATGTAAACCCAACTGTGGCAACACTAAATGCTCTGAGAAAGTGCTGTAGTGACGTAGTTTAGAGAGTGTTCATGTCCCGTGGGTCACGTTACAATCGGCTGTTTGTTCATGTCCCATGTTCACAACGTTCAGTACCCTTTTCACTGTACAATAATTTTAGGGCCAACCATGTAGTTTTTTCCTAAACCTAACTATAGTTTTGTTGCCTAAACCTAAAGTAGCGCTAAGGGGCATGACGAAGCGGTGGTATGATTGTCCTAGGTCATGTCTTTTCTTTTCTTTTCAGTTATTTGTGTACTTCTTGTTTTATTTCGTAGTGTAACTCTCCCTCTCATTTCAAAGCCTTTCACTTCCTGCCCTCGTGTTCTCCCACGTCCCCTGATAGTGTCCACCTGTCCATAGTAAACACTCCCCTTCACTAGTATATAATGTGCGTCTCCCCGTCCTTCTGTGCCAGTTCGTCTTTGTTACCCGAGTGCAAACGTCCTCGCGTCATTTTTTCCTAGTGATAGTCTCCTCGTGTTTGTGATAACTCTGCCTGTTTTTTGACCACGTCTCCGCCTAGCGTTTTTTGGATCTGTTAGCCTGCCTGCGTTTGACCACCTGTCTATCGACCTCCTTTTGTCAAGTAAAGATTTTGTCTACCTTTTACCTGCCTGCTCTCCGTGTCGTGCTTTTGAGTCCTGACCTTGTTTGACACAGTTATCACAATGATGAGTTGGAATGTTAACATGTTGGTATATCTCAATTTTTTATTTTCAGTCACTAGCTCTGAACGTTGTGACATTTGCTGATAGTTTTAGTTGAGGATAATTCCACAAAATACACTATCGGCAGTTTTTATTGGGACTTTTTCTTTTGTTTACTTCCATTTTGCTGGAGAGGTGCCAGTTTACCTCTTGGGCACTGCCGAGGTGCCCCTGAGCAAGGCACCAAACCCCCAACTGCTCTGGGCGCTTGTCAGGAGCAGCCCCCTCACTCTGACATCTCTCCATTGACGCATGTATATGTACTGTGTGAACAACAGAGTGTAAAACTGAATTTCCCCACTGTGGGACTAATAAAGGAATATCTTTCTTTCTCTTTCTTTCTTTAAATAGGGGTAGAAACCTCTGAAATAGACATCTCAAAACCTGGATAGTTAAACCCTCAAAACTATCTGCATTAAGATACCACGAGAGGTTAGTGTCAGCCTTGTGATTCAGGTCCTACAACTTGGATACTAAAGACAGATACAGACAACTTGGATACTAAAGAGGTCAGTTCACTAAGAGTTCACTAAGTAATGGGACCCAGGCCTCAGGTTAACCCTCTCATCTTCATCTTCATAGCCACACAGTGGAGTTGTGAGGACACTGTGTGGTAGTGCCGGATAAAGTTTTCCATCCTTAGCAACAGTAACCAAGTGGCGTGTGGAATGTCATTTTATTTTAGTGGAGAGACTCAGATCAGCCCTCCACTCTGCCTCCTTTGTTCAGTAGTAGACATTACATTGGCCACATTCACATGTACATGACAATGTCTCTTTAGCATAAAATCAGATTCATATTTGTTTACATGACAGTTTGACAGTTGCTCTAATAAGACAGCCTGGTGAAACCAAAATGTCACTTACCTTTTGAGGAAACATATTCTCTCCCAGATTACAGTACGTTTGTTTTTGACAACAATTTCTAATCATAGTTTGCATAGGAAGGTGTTTCGGGTGGATGGGTGGGTCAAACAATCATTGACTTGCTTTATGTTATGAAAACATACTTATCTGAAGCCAAACCATGGTGTTTTACTAAACATAACCAAGCAGTTTTGTTGCATTTTTGTTTTTTTCAATTTACAATACTTACCACGTGTTTACAACTGTGACCGTTATCCAGGTAAAATACATTTCCCTCAAAACATAACTGAGAAGACAGTTTAGATGTTTAGATCGTCAGTGGAGCACTAATGTCTGAATTTATTTTGTTTTGAACTCAACTTTTACATGAGCACAGACATTTAATTCAGCCAGTTTTTGTTCTGGTATCGTATGTTGGCGTGATTTCCTTTTCAATTGTAAAATGTCCTGCTCAGTACATGTCTCTGTCACAAATCTTCAAGTAGCAAATTTAAACTAATTTAAACTAATTTAAACTAATTTTTAAGCCTTTCAAAATTCAACCCATCAGTTAGAGCTCAAATTCATACTCTCATTTCTGAATCAGAAAATTATGTTCCCATACAACAAAACCGCATTGAATTATGTTTTGAGGAAAACAAATTTTGTCGTGGATTACATTTGCTTTTGACTCACAAATACCTTTGTAATGATAGTCCTTACAGAAGGAGAAGGCTGTGGTGGTGGATGGACTCAAAAAGAAGCAGACGACTTTCATCCAGGATACTGCTGTTTGTGTCCTGTGTGAAACTAAAAGTCAGCGTTCACTAACCTAATGAAGCAGGGTTATTGTTTGTTTTGTTTCAGTTTACAACATTAAAACATTATAAAACTGTTTTAGGAGAAAATGTATTTCCATCAAAAGGAAGGAGGAAGAATATATATATATACTATTAGAGAATCAATGAATATATATGCAATATTTTTATATATATATATGCAATATTTTTTTCAAATCAATGACACATCATCTACTGTTAGTTAATCCTGTTACAGGCTGACAAATAAAGGAGGAAAGACGTGATGCTAAAACACACATCCACACTGTGCACCATATTAACATTCCTAAAAATAGGACGCTTCATCCATGCCCTCTTACCTCATACTATCTCACTAATCATCAACGACAGATTTCCAATGCAAGCTCCCTGAGGTCATGCCTCTTTAATTATCCAAACAGGTCAGAGGTCACAGACACTTATCATGTGGCAAGAGGTCAAAGGGCAGTCAGCTGGGTCACAGAGGTCAAGGCAGTAGCAGGTTACAGGGAAAATCTGGCAGAAGATCCCGCTGCTTACTAACCAGACGTGATTAGTGTCGGCCATCGGGGAACTGATCACTGGCTGTGGCCAGCCCTGCAAAGCCTGATGGGTAATTCAAGGCAGGTGGTGGATGTATCTGTTGAGAAAATTAAACTCATGCCTGGGCCAGGCCGGCCGCATGAACGGCGCGTGGTGGCTGCCTTACGTTAGGGCTGCGTGATTCACGCCTCCGTTATTCACACCAGCAGCATGTCAGCTGTGTTTCTGCTGCGTTTCTGCTACTGCTTCCATTTCTACATAGACTTTGACTTTAATAATAACCATTTCATTTAATTATTATGTCATTTATATGTATTTTACACAGAGAAAGGTCAAGAAATGTGTAGTAACTTGTAAATAATAGTAATAAACCACAATTAAAACCCTGTACTACTGTATATTCATTCATGCAGCCCTGCAAGTCATTGCATGTTCACACTACAACACTGTCCTGCACATATTTCAGAATAAAAGCCTCAAAGAATAAAACGCCTGTGGGCTTTTATTTTGAAATAACAGCAGGAAGTGTTGATTCAAAAATCAATCTTTTTCAACACTGAAACGAGTTATGTTGCTGATACAATGTCAATATACAGTCAGAAGATGTTTGTCTGTTGCTGCTGTCAACCAGACACTCATCAAAAACAGGCAAGACCTTCAATCTCTAGACGAGATGCAGCTGACACACTAATTTAATCTATATATATATGTATATATATAGTCAAATTAGTAACACCTCCTACAATGTGAAAATGTCTGCTGTGAAAGAGGCTTGTTGAGATGCTTTGAGACTAGAAGTTCTGACTGGAGGCCTGTGCACTCTGCAGTGGCTTTTCCCTAAAACAGAGATTTTTGTGGGGCTCACAAATACACCATGTTGTTACACACCCACTTTAAATCTCCATGAAGCTACACTGCAACATTGCTTGATGAGGCAATAAGTAATTACATTTGCTGAAATATTAATTGACATTTTCATTTGGAGGAATCAGTCGGTGGCAGCATAAACAGTGTAATGCTAAAAATCATTCCCAGTGATACAGTCTGTTCAACCGCTTAGCCTAGACACACACACACACACACACACACACACACACACACACACACACACACGTACGCACACACACACTTTTAATTGACTTTGCTGTGATTTAATTACCTTCGGTAACAACCTGTCTCAGTTTGAATTTACACCACCCACCTTCCCATCCCAACTTAACCCCATTATATTTCCCACTTGAGATCACACCAGCACACACACAGAAATACACAGACACACACACACTCACACACACACAGGAACCTACCTAGGGAAGAGATAGGAACACACTGTAGGTGGATCTGTCTACACACACTGTCCAAACACACCACATACACACGGCAACTAACATGCAGTGATCAAAACAGACAGGGAAGACAGGTAGAAGCACAGCAGCCAATCAGAGCCAAGCATCAGTGGGTGACCTTGCTGAGCTGCAGCTGATTGGCGATGTCAGAGCTGTCAGTCATGTCACGAACCTCCTGACAGGAGACAGACAAAGGAGTGTGTGTGTGAGGGCGGTGGTAGCGAGAGATTGACTTATTGAAAAGGGAAAAAACAAAAGAAGCTGCGATGCACAGTGAGCTACACGTGAAGCCAATGTGAAGAAAGATGAATATACAGTAAAGCTCCATTGTGTTGTATTCCTTTCATTACATTTTCAACACGTTCTCATCCCACTCATCACCATCGCTTTGTCACGCCCCTTGATGTCACTTTATTTTCACCATCAAAACGTCACTTTAGGATTACGCAATAAAACCACTATAGTTAGGTTTAAGAAAAAAACTACATGGTTGGGCTTAAAACTACTACGTTTGTATAGTGACAATGACACTGAATGTTGTGAACGTGGGTCACAAACAGCGGCCTCCTGGATGAAAGCTTTGTGTTTGTTGGACCCATCCACCTCCACTCCCACCTGCCCTGTGTCTGTCATTTCACTCTTTAAACTACATCACCAGTCATTCCCAGTGCACTCTCTCGCAAGGTTTACTGTTACCGTTAATGGATTTTCATTGTAGTTAATGGAAGGCCTGGTGAGTGTCATAACAGTGTGAAAGGGTGTGTTGTATTTGATGCCCTCGTAATGAGAACATGCTGATATTTTCCATCACAACATGAGATTTGTCTTTAGTTTATTTGAGAAAAAGACACAGTGCAAATTAATAAATACATGGTATAAAAATGGCAGAATTAGCCCAAAAGGCTACTTTCCATCTGTAGTCCCTGGCTAAGGTATTTAGTAAAGGCTTCCTACAATACATCAAAACAGAGACAAAACCAGAACATGCAGCTTAAAGGTTGGAAAAAAGATACACAATTATTAAAAGCTGGAGAAGCAGTAAGTGACATTTATACAAATAAAGCAACATTGCAGACAAGCAGGATAACATAGATAGAAACACAAGTTTAATGCTGGCGTGTATGTTAATGAAAGATCTTAAAACTAGGGTTGGTAATCTAGAGAAACTACCAAGAGCGTGCTAGATTTTAAAAATTATCCAACCTACAGTAAAAAACAAGCCCCGTGTTCAACATCTTTTCCAATGAAAGTAGCTAGCAGCACTAGCTCCAAAAGTCCCTAAATCTAGAAAGTCACCAAGTCATCAACACTGACAGTCCGTCCCTTCAGACCTCCCTCCAAAGACCCTCCCCCAAAATTATCATTATGAACATAAACAACGAATGTGACCGTCGAGTGCACAGGCAAAGAGCATGTAATTAGTCAAGAAGGTAGACAGTCCAGTCATTACATTTTGGCCAAATGGAACCATTGGGGACAGGTTTATTACAGTCCTGCATTAGCAACAGGATTTTTTTTTTTTTTTTTTTTTTTTTGTCAGAGCATTTGATTTATTGATTGCTGTCAGGATGTGAAGAGAATTTCAACAAGTACAACGTTTTTGAGGAAGATAACCAACTATAGATTTGATCTATTATGGTTTCGGTTTTTAGTTGGTCTGGACCCCAAAAACAGAGACTGGCTCAGGTAAGTAGAGAGAGTTTATTTCTAACACCAAATAATGAGCTGGCAGTGGAGGGAGGGAACGGATTGTCCGAGACAACACCAGGGCTGAGCACGTCGGAAAAAGGCTCAGATGCTGAAGGCACCACAGGTGGCAATGCAGCAAGCATCAAGATAACCTGAGCACAGGAGAAACACAGGTAAGCAACAAACACCTGATAAACACTAGACATTTTAAAAAACGTACCAAAAACACTGAGAAAAAATACACAACAGCACTACCAAACTAGCCAGAATTATCTGGCAGTGTAGGAGAGACAACCAGGCTTTTATGGAGGGGTAGATGAGCTTGATGCAAACCAGGTGTGCATAGTTGCACCCTGGAAAGAGCCAGCCACACCACCTGCCACCTACCTGCCTGGGACAAGAGAAAAAGACCAGACAAAGATGGAAATATTAACATTACTATCAGAGTCAGGAAGCCACAGAGGCTAACAATTTAAGCTAGAAAGTGGGAAACATAATGAAGGAAATGCAAAGGCATAATGACAGAGGAGAAAGATGAAGCTGTTTAGAATAGAAACATTTTCCTCAGACAGATTATAAAATTACCAAGAAACACAATATACGACTAAAACTACAATATACTGTATAATATCACTTTATAACGCACAGAGAAATGAACTTCCATGGGCTCAACCATTTCTCATAACGCCAACAAAAACGTCACAAGTCGTGAACTCTGAGCTTTCAGAAACTTTCCATATGGGCCCAACTCATAAACACTGGAAACACAAGAGTGTCGGCAAGGGTGGACTGGTCCAGAGCAGCCCACAGACACCATCCATCTTCACATAGGTATACCAGCAGTACCACTCCCTAGAAACTGTAATGAGCAAGAAGGAATTAAGGAGGGTTAAAGAGAGCAGAAACATGATAAATGGATACTTTCAACTAGCGGCATTGCAAAATTGTATACTATTCCACTGTGATGATCAAGGCTTTCTACAAGGATATGGAGTAGCCACCCAGTGAGAAACAGTAGCCAGCTAAGGGAGTCCTAGCGTGAAAAGCAAGCCCAAAGCAAGAAAAAGTCACGGTATGCCAAGGACTGAAATGTAGAGCAGTTGATTCTGCATACCGGGGTGTACCGGCCCACTTCGGGTACTGACAGGGACACAACCTCTCATCAGTGCACACATACATTCATAGCCTATAGAGCATGATGGCCAGGGCTGATACAGACAGCTCTCAGTCATCATCAGCCCTGAGTCAATTTAGAGAAAAACAACTGGCCGATCTATTTGTTGTGTGGGCTAGTTAAATAAAAAAAACTAATAATAAAAAACAAAGACAGCTGCGTCAGCCCAAAAAGCATGCTGGCCCACCGGGAACATGCCCGCTTTGCCAGATGGCCAGTCCGGCCCTGAGTGTTGGTAGAGCTGAGGCGGGCCGGGTGACGTAGCACATCAAACAACTAGCGGTGGCTAGACGGCACCCACCTGCTACTCAAAACGGCCATGACCTCACACACAGTTGTGATGAATGGGGAAATAGGTGATGGAGACCAAAACAGTTTTTTGTACCAGGTTGTTAACATGTTTATTTCTGCTGTAAGGTTGAGCATTTTAACGTCAGGGTCTACGGAGTGCCAGGAATGAGTCCTAAAACCTGGATATGCCCTTCCCTCGTCTTGCAGTCTATGGGTTTTTTAAACTGAAGAGGTTTTAAGGTAAGGTTGTGCATTTTGAAGCCTTTATACATCTTAAAAAAGGTGGTTGCTAACAAGTGGCTGAATGTGACTACTAAATATCATCATGCTGATTCGTTCACCTTAAAGCCCTGTTGTGTACACTAGTGTTGGGTATACAACACTTTTTACTTATGGCGATTGCATTCACACTTCATAAATCCTAATAGTGGTGTTCATTTGTGAAGATTATCTTATTGAACAAAACATATTAAGTATCATAAACCTGTGTTTAGAGCTTACAGAGCTTATTTGCTGCAGTAATCCAAAACTCAATGGAGCAATCCCATTGGCTTTTTGTCGAGTGAACCAGAGCAATTCTAACTTCCTGGTTGGCCTACAAAAACACGTCACCCGTGTAGCGCTCTGTGCGGGCTAGCTTTAAAGTGCTGGCCTCAAGAGGCCATTCAACGAACTGCAGTTTTTGGCACTTCTGTGTTCATTTCTCAGTATCAGAGGTTGTCGCTTGGTTCAAGGTAAAGAAATAATTGCCCATACCCCCCACATAAACACACACACACACATGCACACAGAAAATATAATGCATCTTTCCATCCCTCATTTTAACAGTCAACAGGGCCAAACAGACCATAATGTAAGCAGGCAATTATTAGTGTGTGTTTCTTTATTCTGCCTGCCATCAGAGAGATTATGGGAATAATCGGCTTAATGAGCTCCGAACTAAAGATGGGATCCAGATTCCCCAGGGGGGCGAGGCTATTGTACGAAGGCCACAGCCTACACATCGCTGCTATGTCAAACAGCCCCGCTGCTCAAATACCATTTACTGCAATACAAATCACTGCGGCTCGCTTTGTTGTTGTTGTTGTGTGTGTGTGTGTGTGTGTGTGTGTGTGTGTGTGTGTGTGTGTGAGACAGGGAGAGAGATGCGTAGTTGGTCCTTGGAGCTAAAATCAACCGCTGACAAAGAATTCCTGTGGTTTCTACCATCATTACAGACAACACATGTTTGCGAATGTAATCTACACATAAAAGACATTTAAGGTTAAGGTTCGGGTTTTTTTTGTGTCTCCAATGGGAGAAAATTGTCTTGGAGAAAGGGAAACTGCTGCAACAAAACCACACATTGCAATAAAACATGTTAAATAGGAACACCTGTGCAAGCATCACCTTGAGATAAAAAAAACCACACGCTAATTAATCACAAGCCATTCACTCTGTGAAGAGCTAGAGAAATTCGAGCCATACGTCTCAAATCACATTTCAAATTACATACAAACACGTCTCACTTTACATGTTTACACGCTATCTGTAAAAGTTAAAGTTAAACTCTTGAAAATCTAATCTTCCAAATTGTCATTGTTTCAGGAAAAGCAATTCAGTGTTTTCAGTGTTTTTTCAGTGTTGTTTTCCAGTGTTGCAGTCTGCCTTACCTGCACAGTGGAATCATGGGAAACGATGAGTCCATGTACTGAACAGAAGACAAAAGCCAGTGTCGTGTGTCCCCTCCAACAAAACTATGGTACCGACAGCATATTTATCCCAGTCACACGGGCAGGCATATAAATAACACATTCAACGTGTACATTCAGCCAGAGACTGATCCCCCCTCGGCACACTACAAACCGTCTGGGTCAGTCCTTTCTGTTGGTGGCCATCAGGCTCCATAACCAAGGTCTGACCCCCATGTGACTCTCTGATCATCTGCTCCGTTTTTTATTCCTGGCTCAAAATGTATATAATTACATATAATTATATAATAACATATATATATATATACATACTCAATACCCACCCAACTGCTGAACTTTACTTATTACTATTTTACATATCTTATTTATTTTATTGCCATTTCCTTCATTGCAACTTCTCTTTTACTTATGTTGTAATTCATCTGTACTGTTGCTGCTGCTGCTATGACACCCGAATTTCCCTCCGGGGATTAATAAAGGTTCATCTTATCTTATCTTAAAGGACTCATTTTAGGCTTTTTGTGTGTCATTTGTACACCACCCAACAAAACTACGGCAACATCTGCAGTAGGTTTTGGCTACAAAACCACTTAATTAGCTCTATGGTTGGGCTTAAAATAAGTATGGAGAACACGTCACAAACGTCCTCCGGCCTTTTGCTGGGTCCATCCACCTCCCCACCCACCAGCCATAAGCAGTCTTAAATGCTTTTTATTTTATGTCACTAACTGAGCGTAGCATGTTTACGCTGATGTATTTACTTTCCAGTCAATACAGACTGATACCACCATTTGGACAGTGCTCCTCAGCATCGGAAACCAACACATGGAGGCACGTTTTAGCAACAGTATGTGATGAACCGGGCTTTCAACTAACTCCAATGAAAAGCCACCCGCACGCTTGCTTTTTTGACCAAGAGTAAGTCGAGGCGCACTGACCAAGTGGCAGTGTTTGACGAAATGAGAGTGAGAACGTGTTGGATATACAAATGACACGGCAAAAGCATGAAAGGCATTCTTGCATGCTAAATGCCTTGCATATTATTGTGGCATTCATACACCTTTTCGGGGGACTAGGTTGGCATATTGCACAGAAACACACTTGTCATCCAGTTAACCAGGATTATTACAATCCTGGAATATACAGTAAGCACAAAGCACAGCTAGATATGTTGATTTATTTCCTCTTCTGGTGGACGGCAGACCAACAGTCCTAGGAAATAAACTTGCACATTCATATCTCAAATTGCAATATCTTTTTTAATTGATAACCGTGTTGACCTGGTTAAGGTGGCAACAGCTGTGGTTACTTTTTCCAATCCTTTATTTATCCAGGGGATAGCTTCACTGTTCACGCTGACAGAGTCACACAATCACCTGGAAGCTGAGCAATTTCACCGGAGAGGTTGGAGGTTAAGAGCTGTGCTAAAGGGCACCTCAGTGGTGGTAATGAGGGACAGCCAAACGCTGCTCTCTCTTCTTTATCCTGCCAGTACAGGGATCTAATCTTTAGGCCACCGCTGCTTCATTTCTGGTGGGTACACATAATACAGGTCCAAGAGTTCTGATTGAAATGACACGTATATCGACTACTGTGAGCAGCAAACACTTGTTTAGCAGCTACACCAGAGAATGCAGAAAAAAAAACAACTTGTGAATTGGTTGAAGGCTCAGCCAAATAAACTGTGTGTTTCATCACATCATTTTAACAGGGAAGATTAAATATGCCATTCAAAATGGTAATAATGAGCTCCTGATTGGACTTTGTTGTCCCTGTCCCATATGCACACACACACACCTATATTTGAAGAAGAAGAAGAAGAAGAAGATCTACCTTTATTAGTCCCACAGTGGGGAAATTCAATTTACACTCTGTTTAACTTATACATGGTACATGCACACAAACACACACACACATGCAGTAATGGGGAGATGTCAGAGTGAGGGGGCTGCTCCAGACAAGCGCCCCGAGCAGTTGGGGGTTTGGTGCCTTGCTCAGGGGCACCTCGGCAGTGCCCAAGAGGTAAACTGGCACCTCTCCAGCTACCAGTTCACACTCAGTTTTTTTGGTCCATGTCGGGACTTGAACCGGTGACCCTCCGGTTCCCAAGCCAACTCCCTACAGACTGAGCTACTGCTGCATTTACATCAGGCACATAACTATGAAATCAATAAGTCCAATGAAATACATTCAATGGCTATTGTTGAAAAAATGCACATGAACACTATTCAAACAAAGAAGTTTACTATAATTAAAGTATTTTTTATCAATGAACCAACACTTCAGCACATGTTGCCTTCTTCAGGATTTTTTTTTTTTTTTTTAATTTGTCAAAAATGAATGTACTAAATGGATTACGCAGCGGATATTTAACACACAGGACTGATCCAGCCCGTTCGCATTCTCCAAAACATGACCAATTGAAACTAAATCAAGAAGACACCTCTCTATTTTCCTATTGTATAGATGTTAGATGACCAAGGCTTTGTTTCTGGTTCATGAAGCAGTTGATGGAAATGCAGCTAATTCACATTTCTTTTTTGTAACATTTCAAAAGTTGACTTAAAATGTGTTTGGTAATTGAATAGAAACATGACTACAGTGATCGCATGGGCCTTTTTCATGGAGAACATTTTTTAAGGAAAAGCATGGTGGTGGCAGGTGTAAATAATAAAAATAATGATGGCTGAATTTCATTTAGCTGCTTCAGTTTTAGGGTCCTGCATGGCGGCTCATTGTCACACTGTCATGACTTACTGCCACACAATAACAGAGCAGAGCCACTGTTAATGTTATTAGTAACACTTGTGTATTTTCCCACGACAACAAATCAAAATGTCTGCTGTGGTTGTCTAACCTGTGGCCTCCCAGCACCTCCACCCCAAAAAAACACAAATCTGCTGCAGAAGGCGTTCAAGTTCAGCTACTCAGATCCCAAACCCCAGATAGAAATGATGAAAATGAGTGTCTGCTGCTGGCCGGTGTGACGTCCACCATCTCAGAAGCTGCACCAAGGTAGCACACTCTGCACTATGTTGACATTTTATCACTGCAACTGGGATTACAGTGGACCATTTATTTTCTTTGATAGTGTGACAGCCTTGAGTGAGTTTCACTTCACAGCCCAGAGATGCTGACACACACACACACCAAAACCTCAGTGTCTCATGGGTAAAAAACAAACAAGTTATGAGACTACATCGTCCACAAGACAGTTGAGTGAGGTGCCAGTCTGCTCTGTTATCACTTTGGAAGCTTTTTGGGGACTTTAGTCGATCTAAAATATGTAAGAGCCGATCCCAGCTGGCAAAGGCGGGCGAAGGCGGGGTACAGCCTGGACAGGTCGCCAGTCCATCGCAGGGCACATAGAGACAGACAACATAGAGACAGACAACCATTCACTCTCACATCCACACCTGCGGGACATTTAGAGTCATCAACTAACCTAAACTGCATGTTTTTGGACTGTGGGAGGAAGCCGGAGTACCCGGAGAAAACCCACGCTTACACGGGGAGAACATGCAAATTCCACACAGAAGAGTCCTGGAATCGAACCTGCAACCCTCTTGCTGTGAGGCAACAGCGCTAACCACTGCACCACCGTGCAGCTCTAATTACAACACGTTTACAGCAAAATAACTTAATTTATACATAGTAATACAAGAGGATCTGAGTGGGACAAACCACTTTTAAAGGGCACTCATCTGCTTCAGACTCATTTTGAGAGCAATATTTTATATATAAACAGTTGTTTCTCTTCACTGATTTGTCATAAAGCCTACAATCTGCATAAAAGTCATAATATTGTCTGATAATATAGTATGACAAATGTATCTTTTCTGTTCTAAACTCTAAACTTCATATAAATGCAGACCAATTAATGCCTGCAGGTTAAATTTGGTTTTAAAACACTTGACCCACTGCAGATTATTTCCAGTTCCTGAACACATTTTTTTTTTTTTTTTTTGTCTTCTGGCACAGACTGGAAGAAATGTATCTGGAACAGGAGAGAGGAGTTAAAAGGGATGTGGAGAGTATACGTCTATTTTTAGTCTGATTGGGAACATATGAACCCAGCTGAGGGCTGGCTGGTCTTGTAAAAGAGGTGAGAGGCTGTTTCATAGTGTGACTCTTACAGCCATGAAGTCATCATCTGGAGGGGTACGCGGTCATAGAAAGAACAGAGTAAAAACTGATGTAAAAACTGACTTTATATTATTATACTGACTTTATGTTATCTTTATTATCTCTCTTATCGCGTATGTATTTGGTAGTGTGTGTGCATGTATGCATGCGCATCTTTGTGTCTGTCTATGCATGGCTAATTTCACACACTGCAGGACCTATCAGTCAATAAAAATATTTTTTGTGCACATTTCTGACTATATGCTCAAGAACCTCTAGAAGTTGCAGTGATTCACACTTTGAAAAACTTATTATATGTGAGGGATAATGTACTGCGAGCCAGTCAGGGTGATGTGGCACCCCGATGTGAAGCCCTGAAGGGGTTTATTTCACAAACAATGACCCACTAGCTGCACATTATCCCACTTATTACATACTACTTACTTATCAATAATTTGTCACAAAAACTCTCCACCAGAGTCCGACATCAGAGCTGCACTCATAGCGGCAATCTGTTATGTATCGCAATGGTATGCTATAAATAGAAATAACAGACTGTAGAATGCTGGGATTGACCAATCAGAATTGAGTATTCAGCAATACCGTGTAATAATTACTCTTAGATACCATTATTGACTGTTGACCAATCACTTCTCTTAACCAGTCGGTAGGAGCCACTAGTGATCAACAGCTGCTTCAGTTTGGACTCTTGTTTCCGTTGCAGATTACAAATTGTTCCTCTCTTGATTTGCTTGTCTAGATAAGACGTTGCAGTTGCTACATCTCTGCTAACCGAAGGTCTGTCTCTCAGAGATGCCTCCTGGTGAAGTAGTCTCCTGGTGGCAGGAAGGATTAAACAGAAATCTGAGTCATTTTCTCATTTCTGCCTCTTTGGATTTACTTTGGATAAACAAACTATCAAAACCCTGTACTGTCGAAGTGATTGACAAGCCCTCTGGGCAGCTGTGCTTCTTAGTCCTCTCATGTTGGACTGGGGGCAGACTGGACACTACAGTGACTCACTATTGCCTCACAAGGTACAAGTGGTATTTCAAGACAGGATGGACTAGGGCTAGCTGGTTAGCATGCTCATTTCACTAGATATCTCTGCAACACAATACATAGACGTCTTTGACACACCAATGCTGTAACCTCTTCACATTCTCTTGATAATGTTAGCTCATTTTTTGAAAACAAAAATTGCACCTTTAATTAATATATCCATTGTAATGTCTCTCTATATGTGTGCAACAGCGAGCCAAAGCAAATTTGTACAAATCCTGTGTAAAAAAAAAAACAGATTTTTCAAATTAGTTTTCACCTGTCCTAATGACTTGGGACTCGGAAACCGGGAAAGAGTCCTTCTTGTCCTGTCCAAATGTTGCCTCTAACTTTGTTTATAAGAAAATTGACTTTTACTTCTGGAATGGTGGACACCCCAAGCTCCTCTCATTTCAAGTCTGTATCAACCGCAACAGTACTGCTGCTTGATTCTGACTTACCAGGTAATAACTCTCACTGAAACAGTCATAAGCATGTGTTGAACTGACTACAAACAGACCTTAAAAAATGATCGCAATTTGATAAAACAATACAAATTATCTCCAAACACAAGAAGATTATTCTACAGTGCTTCACATTAATCAATCAGAAAACATTTCTAGAGATAATACACATGCATATATAATGCATGTCTACAAATTAAGATGCAAATCTACAGAAAAATAAAAACATTAAAAGTTAGAGGACAATAATAAGGTTTTAAGCTTATAGAATCACCACAGCAGCGAGGCTCTGCAGATGGAGATAAAACTCAACAGCATTATGTAGTGAGACATTCATGATCTACGCTAACTAATCACCTGTTTTGTCAGGGGTCAAAGGTCGGGGGGATTCCTTCAATAGTCGTCTCTTTAAAATCCGCTGATGTGTCCTGGTGATGTCATCTGACCCTCTGACCTGCTCGCTGTTTTGGAGCTGTAATTAGCCATTGACCTTGTCTCCTCCCACGTGACCCCTTACACCCAGCATGACCCCACTGACCCCGGTGGTGAGGTCACATGCCTGTTGACATCAATGGTCATCACTCTTCTCTCTTTCACTGTCTGCATGTCTCTGATTAGTGGGCGTCATCAATACAGTATTTAGGGATTTTCCCTGCATTGTGCTCTCAGTGTTTGGTGAACATCAATCCAGAAAAAAGACATAACTTCAACTGTCAAATTCAACTTTAATTTATCCCCAGAGGGCAATATATAATATTTCGATATGATACAGTATTATACCATTCATTTTAACAAAACTTGAATGATGAAAATATATGACTGAAAAAGTAGCCTTTTATTCAAAACACACAAAATACAAAACAATGCTCTATTTTTAATGTTAATCAGCTATTCTACACTTTAATATAGCTGCATTTAACTGTGTTCTGTTTGACTCTGGACATTACTGAAAATGAAGGCACGTCCTCAATGATTCCTCCAGATTTAAATAAAAGTTAAATGAATGAATTACTTCTAAAGTCACTAACAACAGTTTCCTGTACGTCTGTACCAGAACCAGGGTCAGAGCTGCCTCAGGACAGACTCAGTAATGTTAGTTAGTAGTCCTGGTTCAGACTGAGAGGACAGACTCAGTAACGTTAGTTAGTGGTTCTGGTTCAGACTGATCCTGATTCAGACTGAGAGGACAGACTCAGTAATGTTAGTCAGTGGTCCTGGTTCAGACTAAGAGGACAGACTCAGTAATGTTAGTTAGTAGTCCTGGTTCAGACTGAGAGGACAGACTCAGTAATGTTAGTCAGTGGTCCTGGTTCAGACTGAGAGGACAGACTCAGTAACGTTAGTTAGTGGTTCTGGTTCAGACTGATCCTGATTCAGACTGAGAGGACAGACTCAGTAATGTTAGTCAGTGGTCCTGGTTCAGACTGAGAGGACAGACTCAGTAACGTTAGTCAGTGGTCCTGGTTCAGACTGAGAGGACAGACTCAGTAATGTTAGTCAGTGGTCCTGGTTCAGACTGAGGACAGACTCAGTAACATTAGTTAGTGGTTCTGGTTCAGACTGAGAAGACAGAATCGGTAACGTTAGTCAGTGGTCCTGGTTCAGACTGAGAGGGCAGACTCGGCAACGTCAGTCAGTGGTCCTGGTTCTGACTGATCCTGATTCAGACTGAGAGGGCAGACTCGGCAACGTCAGTCAGTGGTCCTGGTTCAGACTGAGAGGACAGACTCGGCAACGTCAGTCAGTGGTCCTGGTTCAGACTGATCCTGATTCAGACTGAGAGGGCAGACTCGGCAACGTCAGTCAGTGGTCCTGGTTCAGACTGAGAGGGCAGACTCAGCAACGTCAGTCAGTGGTCCTGGTTCAGACCGAGAGGACAGACTCGGTAACGTCAGTCAGTGGTCCTGGTTCAGACTGATCCTGATTCAGACTGAGAGGGCAGACTCGGCAACGTCAGTCAGTGGTCCTGGTTCAGACTGAGAGGACAGACTCGGTCACGTCAGTCAGTGGTCCTGGTTCAGACTGAGAGGACCAGCCTGGTAAGTGACGTGTTAGAAATAACTTTGGGAAACTGGGCAAGCTTGTCATCACCGTGGTGTCTTTGCAACTTTGGCATAGAGGATTAGGATTTTTATTACTACTATTTTACTGACGGAACACATCTCAGCTCCAGGCTGTGTCTCTGTTTTTTGCTACCTGTTGATTGGGTATTACTGATGATGTGTAACCAATAAGATAGTACTGTGGACGGGACATTGATCCAGACTATACAGAGACTGAGTGGAGAGCGGTGTGATCAGAGCCAAAGAAGTGCATTTTTAAATTAATTTTCACATCTCCAAAATATCGCGATACAGTTTTTCTCTTGATGATGCATCTTGTCACGTTTTTATATTATACGATACGTCACACCCCTAACAACGAGGCATAGTCCATTACATAAAATAAGGCAGCTATACAGTAGAGTATAGTAAGGGGGGTGGGTTGTTCAACAACAGTAGTCACTGATGTCATACTTTCACTTTTCAGAGCAGACCAGAGCTCCCAAAATAATAATAACAAAAATAGTAAATGATTTGATGAATGACTTTTTATGTAATTAAAAGCAACAAAAACTAGAATGGCACTCTGACAGCACAGACCTCCCGCTTGTGCCATCATCCATGTGAATTTTTATTAATGTTGAGATCAGCTGTTCGTAGCAGAGCATCATAAAACACTTCATTCAGACTGGACAGAAACAAAATAAGACTCATCTAAACTGTCATTGTTTCTCTCTCCATCAATCAACAAGCATGCTTTGCTCCAACTCAACTCTAGTTTCGAGTTTGATGTGACACTGTGCGTGTCTTATACCCAGTGGTTTTCATGTTATTCCTGATGGGATGGGAAAAATTCCTGTATCTGCATCATGATCTGAATATGTGTGGAATTATCAAGGTGTCACACCCCTCCAGAAAATTTCATTCAAATCCATCACAGACTTTTAGAGTAATCGAGGAGGCCCTTGGTCTTAGAAGGAGGTAATAATATTAAAAATAAATAGACAATAAATTCATAAATTTTATTCTTCGTTTATTTACAGTTGTTATAATTCCCCTATTTTATAGTTTCATTTATTTATTTATTTATTAATAAAACTTTTACATTTACATATTTTATGTGTTATTTTGCCTTTGCATTTACCCCTTATTTATTCAACATAACTTATTTATTTCTGAATTGTTTTCTTTACGCATTTCTTCATCATTTTGCATTCAAAGTGTGTCACAGAGTAAACTTTGAAAACAGGATTTAAAACATGACATTTTCTATTACTAGATGCCTACATTTATTTTGAATATTATTTCTGGGACATTTTATGGCATATTAATTTATTCACAGAATCATGTGTTTATTTATGATTTTAGCAGCTTCCATCCTCCACAGCACAGCAGCAATAGCATCCAAAACAAAGGCAGATAGAATGAATCATGGCAGTCTGACCACATAAATTCAGCCATATAAATAAGACCTTCATCCTGAATTCATCTACTGCTTTTAACTTATTTTGTGATTTCTGTTATTTAACAAGAAATAGGAAGATGGGAAGAAGATGAGAAGTCTATTCATTGATAGTTCAAAAATAAAATGCCTTCAAATCATTCTCTAAAGTGATTATCCTTAAGATTTCTGTCCCGGTGGATTAGGAGTTACCGTTACTGTGGTAACAGCACATGCAGTTAAATACTCCTGCAAACCCTCTTTGAGCAGCCACTTTGTCAGAGACACAACAGAATAGCAACTGGTGCAGCTATTTACAAAGCAGACAAACAAATGCATGTTGAGTTGATAAAGACGTCAGTCAATAAGTCTTTTCCATCACAATCTGATTTCATGCTGTGCACGGCACAAGTAGTTCTCCACATAACAACAGGACATAGTAAAGTTAGATATATTGCTGACAAGTTGCGAGTGTGCAGACTGACACCTGTAACTCTGTATATAGATAAATATATATATTTCTGTTTCCTTTGGCTTCCTCACAATAAAAGCCACCCCATACTGTACGTTGCCAGTTGAAGTAGCAGTAGGAAATATTTCCATCAGCAGTAATTTAATATGGGTCTGCTAGTGTAAAAAAAAATAAATAAATAAAAAAATAAACAGTGATGCTGATATGGTGTGTGAGGACAACTTGAATCCAGTGTTCAAATGGCGGACCCAGACTTGGCTGGCCAAGCCAAATATGCAAATTATTATATTTAGATGTAATTACTGAGTGTCAATACGTTGACTGGCTATTGAAGAATGAGGAGAAATGCTGACCATAATGAGAATAAATATGGCATTTGATTTCATGAAAATCTCAAAGACTACAACTTGTTTGTACTAATATGCAGTAAAGATTACAATGATTGGTGTACACATAGGACTTTTAAAACTAACAACATTAGCATTGGCTTTTGGAAATTGTCCCTGGCATTATTTGATGTAAAAGTAAAAAGTAAACCGGCGTTATTGGCCATCCACAGCAAAGACGAAAACACAGATGTAAAGAGAAAGAAACCTCTGTGGCAAATTTCTCATTAACAGCAAATGATAGTTTTTTTCTTCTATTCATGCCATTACCTGGCTCTTTCAGGGGGGTCTTTGCAACTCTGAGTCTTTGTGGCACCTGATAAAATAATCACTTCCCTCTTGGAGCCAGACACCCCTCGGTCATGGCCTTGACTCTTTTTCACAGGTTAATTGAATTTCTTTCTGATACATCAGATTTTTCAGTTCACTTGTTTTCTCAGGTTAATACATCTTGAAACAATAATAATCATGAAACACACAGCTGAGCGCGGCATAATAACATTTTCATAAGCCAAACGCCAGCACATAGAGCGACATCACTACTGAGTGGTGAACATTTGTTTTTCCAGTCTAGGCACAGGAAGTAAGTTTAACCCCCCCTCCCGATCAGCAAGATATAACTTGACAAAGGCAAGTCTGTTTCCAGCTTACATCAGACAGACGATGTAGACCGACTGACAGTGAGTTGTGTGTATGTAAGATGATAGGCTGGAATTCAGGGAGAGGAGACGGACAGACGGGTCATCCATCCACACCATGACATTACAGGCGATACCAACAGAGGGGAAACGTTGGATTACACTGAAGAACTTCATCAAATACTAGTTCTCCATCTTGTCGTCAAGGGTTTTTAAGGTGGATAATGTCATTTGAAAAGAAACTTGATATGCTTAAAGGCCCCTGAAAACCGATTTTTTGTTAATCAGCTTCTTGTTATTTTTATTTTTATTTCACATGACAGATTTCTGTTTTTGTGGGTGTTTTTGCTTTGCTTTGCTCGCTGGGAGCGGGGCTAAGTTACCTACTTCAATGCACGAATAAGAGTTTAGCAGCATTTGAATCAAGCTGGTTAGATTGTTTTTTAAGGTTAAACCGTTCATTTATGTTTTTTTATTGTTTAATAATTCTAACTTTAACTCTGAGGGTTTTTTATTTTGATATGAAAATTTACTAAGAACTACTTAAGATTTGAAACCCAAAACTTTTCATAAGATATCATATGAAGCGTTGTGTGAGGATACACTGAAGATTAAGCAACAAAACTACTTGGTGAGAAAAACAGACCCTGGATTAGAGTTAAAATAATAATGTAGCAATGTAACTACAATAAATAACATCAACTGCCCTTAGTGGACTTTCTTGCCTAAAACAACGCGACCTAAAAAGCATAAAGTCAGTGTTTACTTTTGGTCTTGTGTTGTGCTTGTTTGTCCCACTGCTCCCAGCCACCCTTAGTGGACATTGTTATACTTGTTATTATACCACATAGCTTTCAATGAGGGTCGCTCAGTATATGACATTGCATGCTCTGACTGAATGCAGACATGTTAACATTCAGCGTGTCTGTGGTTTGCAGAAACGTACAATGCCTGGTGACTGGGCTGAGCCATGGCCTGTTCCTATTGCTTACCTGCAATCTTCTCTCCTGCACCAGGCTGCATGAGGGCGCCATGATCTCCTGATCTGGACAAGGTCACTCCAATTGACAGGGATGAGCAAGTTTAGGGGGTTTGGCTCTTGATCAGGATTTCTACAGTTATTCAGAGAAGACCCAGGAGCAGACTAACACCTTGGAGGGATTATAAATCCTATCTAGCCTGTGACTATCTGTAGAGCCTCAGGACAAGTCTAGGCTACTTTGCTTTGCAATTCTCCTGCCATGTTCATGAGAGCTTCTTGATTATCCAGATTCTATTCAAGGTTACATGACCGATAAAATCCATGGTTCGATTCAGCAGTTCAGAGATACTGAGCGTATTAAACTTGAAACATAGACAGAAACAAGGCCACTTTTTCTTTGGTGTAGTCATTCCCACTGAAAACTGTTCACACACATCGCCTAATATCTAAATTAAGTGGGATTATAAAGCATTTCCTACACATCTGAACACATCCTTTTTGTCAAGTGGAATTAATATGATGTATACAGATGTGTTTAATGGTGGTGGTGGACAGAATGAAACTAGCAATGATGAGATTTTTAAAATGTACTTCAGTATATATATAAAGCGTTCAGCACTGATTCTGACTGTCTTCCCTTCAGTAGTTCATTCAGTCTGTTGCTTGTCCAAAACTAGATTATACAAACACTGTACACGAAGTTAACAGTTCAGCAGCTTATTTACCATAATCAGATTTTGAGTGTTTCAGAGGATTTCTAGGTCATTTAATACACTTTTAACAAGGAAGTATGCAACACAGCTGAGCTGACAACAGCGCTCTAAGTCCCCAGTAAACAAAGCTCCTGATTTTTTCACTGACAACGGTGATTCAGCATAGTTGATATAGTCTGAGCTTTCCATTTAGTGTTGTCAGCAGAGAGCCTGTAACAACATATTATGTAATAATCTGCCACATTTTGTAATAGACAGCCTGAGAGCAATATGTAAGAAATGTCCCTGCATTTTTTTTGTAATAAATTATTACATATTGCAGTGGATATTACAAAATGCTGGAGATTTCCATGTAATAATACAGGCATTTATGTAATAACCAACCAAAATGGATGTGTTCATAAAAATTATTATGAAATTACAACAGTTTCTTTTATTTATAAAAATTCCTTCAGTTCAGTCGATCAATACATTATCTTTCACCAGAACTACATGAGGAGGAAGACATCTACTGAGGTTAGTTACTACAAAAGGCATGTATTATTACATTTTCATTAAAAATTGCAACTCCTGCATTTTGATATCATTTAATATAATATTTGATATATACATTTAATATATTTTGATGTCCTGCATTATGTAATAATTTCTTACATCATGCTGGGAAACATGTTAAATAATTAATTCAAGCTGTTTATGACAAAAGGCAGCAGATTATTACAAAATGTTTTCATTTTCCATTTTGTTGAGTTATTCTATAATGTGGTGTTATTAAACAAGGCTGACTGACACCAAGTGTCATTGTTGTAAAAATGTTTACTTCTTAAAAGTGTGGATCATTCAAGTTGCTCGTAAGTGTTACTGTTTGAAAACAGACACACACACACACACACACATACACACACACACACTGGGCTATAAGACAGGCATGCTGCTCCCCACCTTGTATGTCCCCTGTGACCTGAAGCCCGAATAGAGCGGCAAAGTTTGGGAACCACAGACCAACAGACCACTGTGTGTGTGTGTGTGTGTGTGTGTGTGTTGGGTGAGATGGGTGCTGAGTTACACTGTCAGGGTCACCTCTGCAGGCCCTTGTGAAAGCTCCTCACAATACGCCACCTTGAGCTAACAATGACCCCATTGTTCGTCCAGACAATGCTGTCTGAAGGACAGGGTTAAAGGGGCGGAGGAAGAGGAGGGGTGGCGGGGGGGAAGGGGACGGTGGGGGGCTCAGCACCTGGTAACAGTGGATGTATGGGAGGTGGAAGTGGAGGGGGTCTCGGGTGGTCACAGTCCATCAGTCAGCAATGGAAGTGTTTAGTCCTGCGAGGCGAACATGCAGCACTGATGTCAGGCAGGACTGCTGACCTGAGTCAGGCTTTCCCCACGCTGTGGTCCAGGACTCAGCAGGGGTCCCTGGGAGGGCCGAGTCAGAACCACAGTAGGTAGGTTTAAAGAAATCAGGACGACACATTCACACACACAGTCTAAGACAGCATATGTTACCTCAAGTCCTCAATACAGTTCAGGAATCTGGATCCCAGAATCCCACCAGATCCCACCTCCTTCTTTTCACTGCATTTACATGTTTATGTTTGTTTAAAACTATCAACTTCTAGCTTTTCCAGCTATGTTTTTGCTGGCTCTGCAGACCACTATCACTGTTTTCATCCATCTGCCACAAGAGGCAGCAATGAGCCCTTTCCAGTTTGGTGTGCCAGAATAATGCAAGAACACAAGGAGATTTATTAGACCTTATTAGATGTCAAACACAATGTTTTGCTTTTTTCAAGAGAAAAAACTAAATATTCTCAGGTAAACTTTTTGACTTACAATTAGGGGCTTGGGATGCGTCTGGTAAACCCATCGCTCCCATACAGTGGATTGACCAGCTCCAAACAGAGCTGGGAAAAGGCGAGTTTGATGCTTCATTCGCGTCGAATCAGGAAGACGGTAGACAGCAAACCAAATGTCATTGTAGTGGACGAGAGCAGGCCGATTGAGAATATTCGGACGCTGTATAAATACACCTTTTTTTTTTACCAAAAGCTGCTGATCCCAGTGACTGAAACCAACATCTCAGAAGTCCTGTCATTCTCATTCTCTGTTTTGTTCATATAACTCTTCTTAAACCTGCAAATTTTTGGCCACTTGAGAGCATACATTGTGAATGCAACATTAGCTATGTTTCCATTCACATATTTTTCCGCTCATTTGGGGTGTTTTTTGTTTTTGTTGAAAAGATTTAATGTGCTAAATAGGATTAGGAAACTTTGCCGACTGAGGGGCTGTTTCTGCGACAGTGTCTTCCTGGATATTCCTATAATGAGCGAGTGCTTGTCTTCATCTCCAGACAGCATGAAACATGGCCAGTACTAGCCGACATGAAAGAACTATTAAAATGTACCCAGTTGAAACAAATTCCTGAAGACCTCTCTCCATTTTTTTCTCATAGATGATTAGACAGCCCAGGAGACTTGTCTTGTTTCCGGTTTGCAACCTCATCTTCTTTTATTCTGTTTCTTGGCAGATTACATCCATTTGCAGCCTATACCTTCAGTTTATTTTTTTATAAGTTTACATGGCAAGTTTGTAAGTTTGCTGTTTGTGTGTTTACACATCCAGCAGTTATAAGCCTCATTCTATGTTGCCTTCAATTGACTGCATGGCACGCACCACAAAGGTCTAAACATGCAAACATGTTATGGATGTGAGTCACACAGAGACACACACACATGCATACAAACTCACCACCACCGCTCTACACTCTGGGCCACAAAACAAATATATCCCATTACTGCTTGGAAATAATGGGCCCGTTTTTCTCCCACATAGTGATTTTTATGAATAGTGTATAAACCCGTCCAGGCATTGGGTCCTTGGAGGGGGGGTGAGGGGGTGACACCACCATGAGAGATGGGAAGAGCTCAAACATATTTCTGCTTTTTATCCTCCCTGATAAAGAACTCCCACTTACACAAACATACAGTACAGCACACAGACAAACACACTCGTGCACTGCAGTGAACACAAGACATGAGAGTGCTTTAAAAGCTCTGTCTAAACATAGACCCAAGGCCAACAGTGAGTGCTGTGGTCCTGAATGGAGCTCTGCCGTCGCTGCACTCTGCTGCTGCAAAATAAGCCACAATAGCTGATCTGTGTGCAGAGCAAAAAGGACATTATGCACTTCCTTTGAAATAACACTAATGGCTGAATATGTCTTGAATGGAGCCTCTTAGTTTTATTATTTAAAAAAAAAAAAAGTGCATAAATTCCATCATGTTTTATTATGTCTCGTCGGCGTGGCACAGTGAGATATATGTGGTGGTGAATGTGGGGATTATTGCAGGTGTCAGGGTCTCTCGATCTCTCTCTCTCTCTCCCTTCGTCTTGTCCGCGGTGTTGTAAAAAAAGCCCTTTGTTGTGCTCTGCGGTATAAATCATTTACAGGCTTTGCATAAATTTGTGTAATCTCCTTCATGGGGGCTGGGCAGCCTATCTGATTCATTGGGAGCCAGGGAAGAAGAGTCCATGTTGACTGTGTGTGCCAAACATGCATGTTGTGTGGAAACCGACACCTGAACACAGTTAGTTACAGTTTCACCTGCATTACACGCAACATGTGTGAGGAAACACAGCCACATTCCAGCACAGCCAAACCCACGAAATACAGTGTGTGCCATGCTTCCCTCCAAAATGATCAACAGTCTCACAGCTGTAATCAAACAAAATTCTAATAATCTCTTTGATTTCTGTACAGACACAAATTTTCATTTCTTTTTCGTGACGCTTTCAACAGCATATTTGTTGTTCATTTTCCTTGAAATGTCTCATAACATGCATCATATGTGTTCATTTCCACTAAAGTCTTTTTAAAATAAAACTACTTACTTAGGTTTAGGAAAGGATCAACTTGGTTAGGCTTAGGCAACAAAACTACTTAGTTAGGTTTAAGAAAAGGTCACAGTTTTGGTTTAAACAACACTGGAAGTGGCACTACTGAATGTTAACATAAAAAAACGGCTTGGTTCTCTTTAGGAAAAGATCATGGTTTTAGTTAAATTACTCTGCAAATGCTATAGATTAAGTACAGAAGTTACATGACAAAAAATTACCTTGTTCACTTTAGGAAAAAAAATTGTGGTTTGCGTTAAAGTCCTGTGTTTTTTGATGCATAGAGACAGACAACCATTCACGCTCACATTCACGCCTACGGGCTTAAAGGTGAAATACTCCTTTAAAAAGAAATCGCATTGCTCCAAAATAGTGACTGATTCTTTGAGCTCAGCTGCTTTGCACTTCTTTGAGTTTTTGCCTATAGAAGTTTTTATTCTGTAATCCTACACAGTTGCTTTAAGTGTTGCAGCTCTCATGAGCATCTAGTTTTCAGCCTTGTCCCTGTCACATGAAAAACAACCAGCGAAAAAAACAATAGTTTGTTTTTTTTAAATTCATTTACAGGAACAAAACAATGCACCACACTGAATTAATCCCAAATCCCAAAAGTAAGCAAGTAAAGATTTATTTAGTTATAAAGCACTTAAAAGTTACAAAGTGCTTCACAATGAAAGGGCAGAACAATGAAAAATGAATTAAACCAAGACAGAACAGAACAGAATAAGGAAATTTAAGGATTAAGGATTCTTCAGTTCAAATTAGCAAGGGGATATACTATATGTAAATAAGTGTTGAGAACTTTTCTTGAGATATTCAGCAGATAAAGGATAATTCTGGATCTTTACAGCTTGATTTTTAGTATTTTGGCCATCATTTGTACCAGTATTAAACAGTATCATTGTACTCACCAAGTAAATCCATGAGATTGAAGATTGAACTTAGAAGAAGTCAGACAAGCCAAAAAAAAAAAAAACATGAGCCGCCAGATAATCAGACAGGTTTTTAACAAACCTCCAGATCACCCAAACATAACATAATTGTATTTAAAATAATTGTCATTACCCAAATTGCCCGACTTCCTGCTTCAACCTTGACTCATTCTTCAGTGAGGGATTGTTACTGGACATTTTAGGGTTTAGATCATTACCCCCCCCCTCAGATGAACTCACTGCCTCATCGCACAACAGTTTGTGAGTTACAAAACTTTATCTATTTGATTCATGTACCAAATTTGCCTTTTTTGTGATAATCAGCACAAAATTAACCACAAGTCAGAGTTGATTTATTTGTTACATAGCTTCCGTAATGAAGTTACACCACTTCCAGAGTTATTTTAACCCAAACCATGATCTTTTCTGAAACCTAAGTAGTTTTATCACGTAACTTCCATACTTAAGTTACTTAAGTACAGCATTTCCAATGATATTCAAATCCAACCCAACTTTTTCCTGAACCTGAGTAGTTTGTTACCTAAACCTAACCAAATCAATCTTTCCTAAACCTAATTAAGTAGTTTGTTACCTAAACCTAACCAAATCAATCTTTCCTAAACCTAATTAAGTAGTTTGTTACCTAAACCTAACCAAATCAATCTTTCCTAAACCTAATTAAGTAGTTTGTTACCTAAACCTAACCAAAGTATTTTTTTCCTAAACCTTATTAAATTGTTTGCTGCCTAAGCCTAAGAAAGTCGATCTTTTCCTAATCCTAAGTAGTTTTATTTTGAAAAGACTGGGGCGGACATTGACACATGCACTACATGTTGCTGGACATCGTAGGCAAAATCATGAAAAATATGTTGTTGAAAGTCGCTATTTATATAATTAAACTGTCAATGTTTGGTTTGGTTTAGTGGCAAAAGTTGGTAGTTTAACTATTCCAAACTTTTTCTCCATTACTTTTAATTGTATCACCATTTCAACCACAATATTCTTCATATGTAGTTTACTGTTAAGACTGCTTCTCTGCTTGCTAGCTACTTTTTCTCAATTGTTACAGCTGCCTCAATATATGAATATAGGTTTTTTTTTTATTTTATCAAAAATGTTATCAAATTGTTACTTTTAAAAAACACTGTGAACCACAATCTTTCCATGTATCCTCTGGTCACTGCAGAAGTATCCCCGAGGGTACAGGTTCCCCTGGTTGGGAATCACTGCTTTAGATACTCTGACTAAACTGCTGACTTGTTTTCAACCTGTCTGACTTGGACTTGTTTCTTGGCATTTCAGAGCTGGTTGTAGTGATTCTGTGTTTTCAATCCTAGCAAAAACTTTGGAGAGTGCAAGGTTGTCATAATTCAAAGAAATTGTATTGCAAATTTCATTTTTTTAGTTGGTAATTTCATAGGCCAGAGCAATTCAGGAATGCACTATTACAGTAGTTATATGCACAGTGTACCTTAGATTTTTTTCTATTTAATCAAATTTATAATAGTTTTGTACTGTTCATTCATGCCCATCTAAAGCACCTTTTACCACTGGACAAAAAAACACCCTCTAACATCCTACAGCACATGTGTCAAACTCAAGGCCCGCGGGCCAAATCCGGCCCGCCACCTCACTTTATGTGGCCCGCGAGGGCTTGCAAAGAATATAGAATGCATATCATTCAATTCTATGCCGCTTCACAGAAGTACTGTGTCTTTAAACTGCATATCCCACAATGCATCTCGATTTTGTGACATGCGCACTGTAGCGTCTCAGTATCAGCGGTTTCCAGCAACATCCCTGTGACGCCTACTTAGTGACTTAGTCGCTATATTTAGCCAGTTTTCAGACCCGAGTCCAGCGAGTCTTTCAAAAAAGAAATTAGCGCCAAATCTAACGAGTTTTTCTGGTGTTATGAAGACTTTTGGAGACTCTCTCATGAAAGCAGGTATCGTTCTTCCTCTTCTCAATGAGCAGCGGGTGCTGCCGTGGACCCCTCCCAAGGCTCTCATAGGGGGCCCGGTCCTCGTCAGCAGTCCCTCCTAGCTGCAGTCAGAGCTGTTCACCCCTCCGCATCCAGACTGAATGAATCCCACCTGCACAAAGTCGCCGCTGGCTGATGTAAATGTACAATTCTGGGAATCAAGCCCTGAATTTTAAAAAAGTAACTTTTTGTCTTCAGAGCTAGTTATTAAATATATTATTACTAAAACTAATACTAATCAAATTCAGAGGCAATTTTATAAAATGATCTAGAGTAGATATATTTACGTAGTCTTACAGTTACAACCGGCCCTTTGAGGGGAACCACGATACTGATGTGGCCCGGGATGAAAATGAGTTTGACACCCCTGTCCTACAGTCTGCATTCTGGGACAAATGACCCTGCAGTTGTCATGGGTATTTATCGAATCTGGCTCCGATCTACAGTGATGGAAACACTCAGGTAGATGCATTATTTACAACCCGTTTCCAGCATGATGCCATGTGTTGAAGTGAATACATAGTAAATAAAACACACTTCATTCAAACTCAACAGAAACAAAATAAAACTCATCAAACCATCTTGGTTAGTCTTTCCACTGTTCCAACAATCACCAACTCTGGTTTGGTAAAAATAATCCCTTAATTTACTGAGTTACATGTGAAAAGGAATAAGTGTTATATGTGCTCCTCAAAGCCACAATCCTCCATTGACAGAAACAGTAATTTCCCCTCACTGATTACTGTAAAAGCCACTTGATTCAAACTCAACAGAAACTAAATAAAGCCTGTTCTCATTCCCAGGGTATCAAAAGCCAATACTTTGTCACAGCCTTCAGAGTTTGATACCACCACATAAGGAACCCTTTAGCAGCAGTAGGAGATGCACCAGGATTTTCAGTGACTAAAAAGTAAACTCATCTGCAGCAACAATAATCTTTCTGAGAAAGTGCTGTGGTGACGTATTATAAAGAGCAAAAGAGACACACGGGGCAAGTAGGACAGAAGGTGGATGGGTCCAACAAAAACAAAGCTTTCATCCAGGAGACCACTGTTCATGTTCTCTGAGTTAAGTTCACTTTCACTTTACAATCCACTGATTCATTCATGTCCCTTGTTCACAAGGTCAAGTCACAGTTTCAATGTAAAAATGTAGTCATTTTAATCCCAACCATATTGTTTTTCTGAACCTAACAAAGTGGTGCTGTTGCTTAAATTCTGCTTAAAAGTGTTTTTGTTTAATTCACATTAAGTGTGTGTTGACTGAGACTGAAAAAGTGACGCCGAGGGGCTTCACAAATCGTCAGTGATGAGCTTGGATGAGAATGTGTTATTAAACTCATAAAAAAACATGTTCGTCTATCCACCATCAAAAAAGAAAGACTGAATAAGAAACAGATATAAAAAGGAAATAATCACTGTAAAATTTTCATTGTTTTCTAAACATATTTTCTAAACAAATATATATATATATATATATATATATATATATATATATATATATATATATATATATATATATATATATATATATATACAGTACAGACCAAAAGTTTGGACACACCTTCTCATTCAAAGAGTTTTCTTTATTTTCATGACTATGAAAATTGTAGATTCACACTGAAGGCATCAAAACTATGAATTAACACATGTGGAATTATATACTTAACAAAAAAGTGTGAAACAACTGAAAATATGTCTTATATTGTAGTTTCTTCAAAGTAGCCACCTTTTGCTCTGATTACTGCTTCACACACTCTGCATTCTCTTGATGAGCTTCAAGAGGTCGTCACCTGAAATGGTCTCCAACAGTCTTGAAGGAGTTCCCAGAGATGCTTAGCACTTGTTGGCCCTTTTGCCTTCACTCTGCGGTCCAGCTCACTCCAAACCATCTGGATCGGGTTCAGGTCCGGTGACTGTGGAGGCATCACTCTCCTTCTTGGTCAAATAGCCCTCACACAGCCTGGAGGTGTGTTTGGGGTCATTGTCCTGTTGAAAAATAAAAGATGGTCCAACTAAACGCAAACCGGGTGGAATAGCATGTTGCTGCTGTGGTAGCCATGCTGGTTCAGTATGCCTTCAGTTTTAAATAAATCCCCAACAGTCACCAGCAAAGCCCCCCCACACCATCACACCTCCTCCTCCATGCTTCACGGTGGGAACCAGGCATGTAGAGTCCATCCGTTCACCTTTTCTGGTTCCACAAAGACACGGTGGTTGGAACCCAAGATCTCAAATTTGGACTCATCAGACCAAAGCCCAGATTTCCACTGGTCTAATGTCCATTCCTTGTGTTCTTTAGCCCAAACAAGTCTCTTCTGCTTGTTGCCTGTCCTTAGCAGTGGTTTCCTAGCAGCTATTCTACCATGAAGGCTTGATTCACACAGTCTCCTCTTAACAGTTGTTCTAGAGATGTGTCTGCTGCTAGAACTCTGTGTGGCATTGACCTGGTCTCTAATCTGAGCTGCTGTTAACCTGCCATTTCTGAGGCCGGTGACTCGGATGAAGTTATCCTCCGCAGCAGAGGTGACTCTTGGTCTTCCTTTCCTAGGGCGGTCCTCATGTGAGCCACTTTTTTTGTAGCGCTTGATGGTTTTTGCGACTGCAAATCCACCTGACTTTTGCACAACACAACTGATGGTCCCAACCCCATTTATAAGGCAAGAAATCCCACTTATTAAACCTGACAGGGCACACCGGTGAAGTGAAAACCATTTCAGGTGACAACCTCTTGAAGCTCATCAAGAGAATGCAGAGTGTGTGAAGCAGTAATCAGAGCAAAAGGTGGCTACTTTGAAGAAACTACAACATAAGACATATTTTCAGTTGTTTTACACCTTTTTGTTAAGTACATATTTCCACATGTGTTAATTCATAGTTTTGATGCCTTCAGTGTGAATCTACAATTTTCATAGTCATGTAAATAAAGAAAACTCTTTGAATGAGAAGGTGCGTCCAAACTTTTGGTCTGTACTGTATATATATATATATAATAATATAATAATAATTTGACTTCAGCACATAAAATATGGGAGCAAAAACAAAGTGTTGCATTTATATTTTTGTTCAGTGTAAATATGCTATTTTGGTGGAAAAGGGGTATAAGAGTTGTGAAATATTTAAAAAAAAAAAAAAACTACTATTGTCTCTGAGGAGAAAATCCTCTGTTCCTTCCTGAACTCTGGCTGGCCGATATCACCCTCCCCACACATTTCTCCCCTCTGTTCCATCCAAGTGAGTTTTATTTGAATGGAGGGCTTATTCCCAGTAAAACCACTATGGCTGCTGTCACCGTGTCCTTGCAGTTGTTCCATTATGCATCGTCCATGAAGGAGCTCCAGGACTTTTTTGTGTCTGGATGACATCATCGCTCTCGTCTGTCTCTCCGTCCTTCAGCCTAATGAAACATCAGCTCAAATTCATTAATCATACAATAGAAGTTTACATGATTTCCTTTAATAGCATGAACTCAAATCAAATTGTTGGACTGTATCAAGAGTGTTTGCTGAATCCACGTGGCTTAAAATCTAGATAGTCAATATCATATAGGTCATTCATTTCACTTTTCAGCACATTATTATTTGTTCCTAAATAGATATTCTGTAAATCATATATTCTTATATATCTCCCACACCATCAATTTCTGTTCGTGTTGCGATACACCCACATCCACACACACACACACACACACACACACACACACACACACACTTCCTCAGCGCAGTGACGAGGCTGCTGTACGACAGTAAATCATTGAGAGGCGGAGCGCAGCACTGAAAGCTCAGTGACAGAAGATAAAACATGCAGCGGCAGGCAGACTCTCCGCTCTGCACACCTCCACCTCCTCTCCCTCTCCTCCAGAAGACACTCTAGTACACTACTACACTGACTGTATTTAGTCGCATAAAAACACCATCCACACCATCCAGAGATGCACATACAATTTCATCCACACATTAATCACCTCAAGCTAATATCCTAAAACAGAAGAATGCGGACCAAAGAATGGAGCTTTATCGTATATGACCTGGAAGAAAATGTCCTGCATCCAGCACTTATTATAACTAAGGCCTGACCTGGAACTTGAGTCAGACCAGGTCCAAACCCAGTCAAGACAGAGTCCCATTCTATTGCTCAAGGCAAGTTAATATTGCTAATACCCATGTGGATCTAAGATTTTGGATTTGAGGTGTGCGGCATGAGCTATGAAATGAAGGGGAAAATGCCAACGTGATCTCCCAGACATGAAATGACCACGACCTCTTTATGACATTATGGCTGGCAGGTAATGTGTACATTTACGTGCCACCACCACAGAAACAACCTAACGTCAACGTCAAACTAACTGACAAAACTAACTTTAGATTTAGGCAACATAACTACTTTGTTAGGTTTAGGAAAGGGTCATGGCTTGTGTTAAAATAATTATGTTAATTATGTAACTTTAAAATAAGTCAGTGGTGACTTTTAGTTTCATAGGGGACATAAACACTGGGTGAAAGTCTATGAGCTCTAAAGTCCATGAGGTCTAATTATCCATGAGGCTGTTATGGACCAGAGTTTTGAATGTCTCAGGCCTGCATTCAGATCTAAAATGTATTTATCTTTTCAATGTGGTCCAAAATTTTGGACCTGTGATGACATCTACCCCAATTCACGCAGGATCGAGACAGTACAGTGAGTGATGCCAACCCCACATCACTATTACAATAAAAAATATAATAGAGATACTGTATTTGTTTTTCAATGTTAACACGTAACATAAACAAAACATTTTTGTTAAAAATTCCCTGCTTGGTCTACAAACTACAGCTACAAACTATGACGCTCTGGGTCTCTCTAGCATCAGTTTTCAGGGGCGGTGTGTCAGTTTCTGCTCCTCACATGCATACAGTCTATTTAGTACTTTAAGTACTGTAAACTTCCAATGTAGGTTTACTTCCTTAGGTCAACTTCTGCAACATAACTATTCAGTTAAGCTTAGAAAAAGATAGTGGTTTGTGTTCAAATTAGTACTTTATTACGCAAAAAATAAGTAACCTAAGGTTGTTACGTAACTGGTATTAGTTAAGTAGGCTATGTCAGATATGTAACAAAACTATGGTAAAATAAGTCAACATCAACTTGAGACATCCATCCTCAGCTCCTACCCGCTCTTCGTGGACTTTCTTGCTCTTTATACAATATCCATTACTCTGACCGTGTAATAATGATGTGAATGGCTTTATATTGGAGTTAGCTGAAAGCCTGATGTATTGCATACAGATGCTAAAGGGTGCCTCGTTGCATCTGTATCAGACACGGAGGGGCGCTGACCAAGCGCTGGTATTTGCCGTATGATATGTAATGACCACACCGCCCTTAAATTATGGCAGACATATCTTCTCCTTACTGACTGTATCAACTGACATACATGCCATTACAGAGATACTGTATCTACGATAATACCTCCAGTAACATTGGGATCATGTGATTAGAATGTAATTAAAATTAACACTGTTCACTCATCTTCCAGCATCCATCATCCACCATGAGCAGTTGAAGACAGCAAATCCTGCTTCCACCCATGTTCATTGGTTTTTAGTATACTCGACAAAATTTTATGAATTCGCAGCATTTTTTCCAAATGCTGTAGGTTTTTTTAAGTGGTGAAGTTTTTTTTTCTCCATTTATTAACCGGTTGCATATGTTTGCTTTAGTTCCAGTGTGAGCCACCGTACAACGGGGAGATAATTGACACTGAAATGAGTCACACAGCAACAATCAAATGGGCCTGGAAGCAGTTGTGAGGTAAAATGAGAGCCGCAGCGTGAGACTGCGGCGCCCGGGTTTTCAATCAGACTCACTTCCTTTCTCACCTGTTCAAGTACACACACACACACACACACACACACACACACACACACACACACACACAGTACATAGTGAGGTCTTCCTCTCTTTTCTCTCTCTCTGTCTCACACACATACAAATCACTTGCCAAGATCATTTTGCACGTCCTCAGTGGGGAACCCCATCAACTTTCACAGCAGGTAACAGAGCAATGAAACACATTTGAGGCTATCATACCTCAATTCTCACACACACACACACACACACACACACACGCTACGGATACATTTACTCAGAGAAGTAGTAGGTTAGTCCAACATGGTGGCCACACCACACAGGGATATAGGCTGTTACAAGGAATGCCAAATGGTTCCCAGCTACATTCATTCAGATTGTCTCTGGTAACAGATACTGGATCAACCTATTTTCACTCCCAACTCAAATACCACCATTTGGTCAGTGCCCCTCAGCATCAGAAACCAACATACGGAGGCGCATTTAAGCGACGGTTTATGACAAACTGGGTATTCAACTAACTCCGATGTAAACCCACCCACAGCGTTATTCGATGGTCAGAGCAAGTGGCGTAGTATTGATAGAGTATTGGAAAGAAGGGTGGTGGATTTGTCAAACAAACACTAGACTTTCAACAAGGAGACTGCTGTTCGTGTCCTGTGGGAAACTAAAAGTAACATTAACTTATTTTGTCACGTCAGTCTTTAGTCATGTGACTTGTAGGTATCGTCAACCCCATGAGTCACGCATGTGTTGTCTAAACCTAACTTCCTGTGAAAATGGAAGTTCATTTGAAAAGGACACTATGCATATAACAATCGTACATTGACCCGCTGGCCATGGTCTGTCCAAAAGTAACACAAGAGGGGTACCCTGTGCATCTGTCTCCGATGCCGAGGGGCACCGACAAAGCGCTTGTATTTGACAAGTTGGGAGTGAGAATGTGTTGAGTGGATGGACACTTGGCTTCACTGTGTTGTACAATAAACATGCTCACAACAGGCTTGTACTTCTCTCATGTGATGTACAGTTTATTCTACATAGCCATGTCAAATTCAGATAGCGAATCACTGGGCGGCATGTAGCTCAGAGGGTAGAGCATGTTGTCCACCAATCAGAAGGTTAGCGATTCGATCCCCGGCTGCTCCGATCACATGTAACCCCAAATTGCTCCTGAAGGCATAGCCATCAGTTTATGAATGTGTGTGAATGCTGACCTGTAGTGTAAAGCACTTTGAGTGGTGCTATATAAATGCAACGCATGGCAGTGTCTTGTAGAAGCCACAAATGAAACCACAGTACTTTTCAGAGGAAATGTTAAGAGGTCATGAAACTATCGTGTCAAAGTAGGAGCATCATCTTCTTTTTATTGATAAGCAGTTGGAGTGGCTTTACATTTCTTTCAATATCTTTTCTATTGTCTCCTAGAAAATTAACATTTTTGATTGAATAAAGCACTATATTCATCTACCACACCAGAGATGCAAGTATGACAGTGATGGAACGTAACTTAGTACATTTAGTCAAGTACTGACTGCAGTTTTGTGGTGCGTGTACGTGACGTAACTTTTCATTTTCTGCTGTTTTCTACTTTATAATCCACTGCAATTCAAAGAGAAATATTATACTTGTTACTCCATTTATTTGGCAAATTTACTTGTGATTTAGATTAATAATGCTGAATAAGTACTTTTACTTTTGGTAATGATATATACTGTACACTATATGGTGATACTAATACTTTTGTACCTAGGTACCTAAACTTGAGTAAAATTTTGAAGACAGAAGATGCAACTTGTACTGTGTAATTGTAACACTGTAGTACTGCAACATTTTAGTAAAAGGTTTGGTTGGTAATGCTCTAAATAATATATATGAAATGCTCTGACAAAACAAAGAAATGTAATATCTGTGGTTGTTGCAGGATTGTAATAAGCCTGCCTGTCTCCCTGTGTGCACTCTGTTTGTGCACTCATTAGGAGTCTTCAACAAGCTGCTAGTTCGACAGCTGTGAGTACTAACAAGAGCCACGTTCATTATTTACATTCATAATGATAATTCTGGGGGAGTGCCTTTCGAGGGAAGACATTCAAGAAGAAATTTAATGTATCGATTTGTGTACATATACACAAATTTCACATGTTTTCATGATGGTCAGCATGTAACCACTTTGTATGTAATTGTGAACTGGAAAAAACCTAAGTCTTTCATCTGGGAGACAGCTGTTCATGTTTCCTGTGAAATCACAAATTTAAGTTGATTAATTTGTCACATAACTTTCCATCACGTATTATTTATTTTAACCCAAAGCACGACCTTTTCATAAACCTAACTAAGTAGTTTTATTTTGAAAATTGGGGGCGGCAGTAGCTCAGTCCGTAAGGACTTGGGTTAGGACGCGGAGGTCACCGGTTCAAGTCCCCCATGGACCAAGACCAACTGGTTGCTGGAGAAGTGCCAGTTTACCTCTTGGGCACTGCCGAGGTGCCCCTGAGCAAGGCACCGAACCCCCAACTGCTCTGGGCGCTTGTCAGGAGCAGCCCCCTCACTCTGACATCTCTCCATTGACGCATGTATATGTACTGTGTGAACAACAGAGTGTAAAACTGAATTTCCCCACTGTGGGACTAATAAAGGAATATCTTCTTCTTCTTCTTCTTCTAAAAGACTGGAGCAGAAATTGACACATGCAGCATATATTGCTGGACATTCCTAGGAAAAAGCATGAAAAATACGTTGTTCAATGTCGTACCGCGCATCACGAAGAAAATGTGAAATTCATGTCTATGTACACGAATCAAATAGATTCATTTTGTGATTCACAAACTACCGTGAAACTGTGTTGGACTGTCAGTGTTGCTGACTTTCTCTCTCAAGGGAAGCTAATGCTGCTGGCTACTTTCATCAGAAAAGAGTTGGCAACACTGGGCTCAGTTTTTGGTTGGATAATATTTAATATCCAAGTGGAAGGTGGGCGTACAAAGCGCAGGACTTTGACTCCAGAAACCGGGTTTTGCATCCTTAGTCTCAGCTGTAGTTAGGTTGAGGTAACAGAATTGCTTAAGTTAGAAAGACAAAGAAAATGAATGGTTTCTGTTAGATGTTGATAATCACATTATGTTTCTGCATTAAACCAAGACCATGATGTTCCCCTGACCTCAGCCCAGTGCTGTGAGTCCTTTAAAAACCATTAAAAACTTTAATAATACTGTGGTCATTACATATGGATATTGTATTACAAGATCAGATGTTTTGGTTCAAAACAAATGAAATGCGTTGTCAGTGAACATTTTACTGAGTGTACAGGGTGTTGCTGACAAAGAACACATTGCTGTCTCTCTGTTGAAACGTCTTTTGAATTCAAAAAGGTTTGGAGGAATATAGTGAATGAAATCACTCTATTTGCTAAAGCACTAAATTTACTTGTCTCTATTTTGTCACGTCGTCTCTGTGTGACACTTACGTATGCGCCATATATTCATAAATTCTCACTCTGAGATAAAAAAAAAAGTCATCTCCATAGTATGCACATTACTTTTTGCTCTAAACCCTGCAATGTTTCGCCTTTGTTGGATGTGAAAATCACAGTTATTCGACACTACATCCGTTAGTGATGATTCATCTGCGTCCAAAATCTCAATTCATTACTCACTACAGAGCAAACTATTGAGTGTTTCATATGTCGGGAGTAGTGAATGAGTAACCATGGGAGTGATTGCAGACACAGCACAGTTCTCATTATACACACACACACACACACACACACACACACACACAAGACACGACTCTTTAGCCATCTCAAGGCTGCGTTACATTCAGCCCTGGAAAAAATGGAAGCACTGTATCTTTGTGGTACTGACAGCAAAATCATAAAAAGTAAATTACACAGAAGAACAAAGTGAAATGCACAGTGATGTCCAATATTTGATGAGTTTTTCCCTTTAATCTCTAGTCTGTTATTCACATTCTTCTGCCGTCTCTCTCCTCCTCTGAGTGTGTCTCTTGTTGGGTTCATTGTCTTTTATCCAGTGTCTCTGCCCTCTTTCTGTCGCTCTGTTTTCTGGGTGAGTCTCAGTATTTGGTAGTTCAACCCTCGCTGCCTGACCAGCTGACCTGCTGACATGCTTTTATTCTGTCGTTATCCTCTCCTCCTCCTTCTCACTCCCTGCATGACAAAAGCAGAAACAAGTGTAACGGTGAGCCAAGCACACACACACACACACATATATATGAATATGAAAGACAAAATTTTATTGAGAGGCATTTTGTTCACCGCATTTAAATACATAAAACAGAGAGAATATTGGAAACACCTCTCAGCGTTACACAGCTTAAGAATGACATCCACAAATATCATTGTTATATGCCCTTTTTCACAGCAGAAATTTTGACATAGCAGGGTAAACACGTGTAATTGATAAAACTAGATCCTATTCCAGCCCGTTCTCATTCTCGGGGTGTCAAATACTGAGGCTTTGTCCATTTGTTTCCATTAACTACAATGTAAACCCATCCGCGGCAACAGTAAACGCTCTGAGAGAGTGCGCCAGGATTGTGGTGATGTAGTAGTATGATGTAGTTTAAAGGAGTGAACAGACAGACTCAGGGCAGGTGGGAGAGCTGGTGGATGGGTCCAACAAACACAAGGCTTTCATTCAGGAGACTGCTGTTTGTGTCCTGTGTGTTAAGTTTTGTTTTCATGTTACAAACAGCTGTTTGGTCATTTGTGTTCACAATGTTCGGTTTCACCTTTCAAAGCAATTTAAGCTCAAACATGGATTTTCTTTCCTAAACATAATTAAATTGGTTTTGATGCCTAATCCTAAAGTAGCACAAGGGAAAAGACAAAGCGTCAGTATGTGAGAAGCTGGGATGAGAAAGTGTTGCCCGTTTTGTTTAGTGCATCACAGCCATTCCAGTTAGCCAGCAAGCCTAACACCAGGGCTCTGATCCACCTAAATGGATCAGAGCCTGATGGCTGTATGGCTGAGTGTGACACCACATACTATACCAGTTGTACATACTGATTTGGCCAAACTCTAGTCTGCAATATACAATATGCAAACAAAAGCAAAATCTATAGTATGCCAAAAATACCTGGATGTCGTACTAATTTGGAAAAAAATCTCCAGTCTGCATCAGACCAGTCTACCTCACCTACCATATCCCACAATGCAAAGCGCTGGAACGGTACAAGCTATGGTTACAACAACAGCTGCTGCTTTTTACATTTTTCGTAGCAGCTTCATCGTTAAATTTTTGTGGCCAGGAATCAACTGTGTATATTTTGAATACTGACAGTTTTACGATATTAGATGGTGAATCAAATAATTGCTCCAAAGTTTTTGGAGATTAGAAGCCCCACAAACTGTTGTGACAGCTAGTTAGTGCCTGCCGGGCCCACGACCTCGCCAGCCAGCCGGTCCCACTCATACACCACTATGACCTGCCTAGAGCTCTCCAGTGACCGGTCCGTGGATGAGAGGCTTTTATTTCCTTGTTGACGGATAGTTTGTTTAAATATCTCAACACAAATAATGAAAATACAAAATCGAAGTTGTATTTTTCGCTAATTACAATAGTGGTATGAGTTCTTTTTTGTGTCCAGTGGTTTAAAAGCTGGTTTAAAGGCTAAAGTCCAGTCCAGCATACTGCAAAATGCATCGCTTTAACTGTTTCATACCACATACTACTCAGGAATGCAGCAGTGTGTACTGTATACTGCATATCATTCATCATGTAGTAGGAATATTCAAATACAGCCAAAACCTTTATCAAATAATACTGAACATGTGGCCAATAAGGTTCATTATGTAGACTTCAATTGATTCAACACAGGTGCGAATGCCAGGCCCATCAATTAAGTACACATTTGTACACACACATCAAATGAATTACAATATTCACAACATGAAACTCAGAGATGAAGACGACAGAGTAGAAGCGCTGCTGGGTCTTTCTGGTAATCACATACAGGCGCTCTTTGGATCCTTCAGGTGTACTGTGCTTATTCAGTCTTGTGAAGGGCTCATTATGTGGCTGGAATATGGTCTCAGAAGAGCACAAAATTTAAGTCTCCCTCAAAAATAATCCACGGCATTCTGTAGTGTTTAAACAAAATTAAAATGCCTTTATTTTACATGGCAATAATTGTTTGAGTTCCTTATTAATCACTGGGGTTCAATCAAATGCTTAAAAGAGTCAGAATAAAGTGGGAACGTGAACAGAATTAAATCACACATTTACTGAAATTAATCAAAATTTGTGCCAACAATCAGCAACTTTACTTTGCTTACTTTGCAACTCTTTGCATACCGAACAAAACCTTGTGTGTAGTATGGATATTGGATACAGCAGTATGCACAGTACATTTGCACATGGAAGTTCTGCTTCAAACACAAGCACTACGACACCACGATAAAAGGCATCAACGGTGGATTAATTGCGAGTGTAGGTGTTCAGGTCGTCACCCGAAACGAGCAGGAGACACTTGAACCGAGCAGCTGAGGACTGAGTGCAATTCGGTGTTGTCCTCTTCTGAACTTCCGCTAATCAATTAGCGTGATTTAATACACAGTCACTCCACATGGAGGCCAGCGGGGCTCAGTGTTCTCCTAATTTATACTGTATCGACCGTTTCACACACATGCAGAGAGAGAGAGAGAGAGAGAGGCAGACGAAGCGGAGGCAGGCAGATTGTGTTGAATGGTTGCGGGTAAATCTGGATCTCAGGGGAAAATTAAAGGATTGTTTTATTTTTACAGTTTCACATTGCTGGAGTTTAAAGTGCTGGAAAGAAAGACGGAGAGCAAGCGGTGCAGAGAGAGACTGACTCAGAGTCCTCTCCTGTGAGCCCTCATCTCGCCTTTGGCATAGAAAGTGAGCCTGCATATTACTCAGTCTATCACAACACAGCAGGAGAATGGGAGGAGAATTAATACACTTGGCTTTCAAGCCAGTGTGCTCTCTCTTCGCCTTTCTACTCTCCCACCCTCCTGCTTTCTCTTTCTCTTCAAGCTCCACTGGACAAAAGCACTTTGTGTGCTAATAAAATTAACTTGTGTATTGCTTTGATTTTTTTTTTTTCCTAGCCGATAACAACCAGGCTGAGAAAAAAATAAATAAAAAAGAAGAAGAAAACTCCTTGAATCTTGAGATTGTATTCAATTTTCTGTTCATTTGTAAGTACACGCTCAGGCTTCAGAGTGCTGCTGAGGCTCAGGGGCAAACAGTTTTTGTCTGTGTGCATTTCAATGACATAAATAAATATATAAATAAATAGTATCTAGCCTGCCATACCCTCAGCAACCATCTATCTGCCTCTCATAAATCTGAATGACATTAACATTTAAAAAACCCAACTCCTGCCTGTCTGTGAATGGATGGGCTCTCAGACAGACAGGCCTCCATTTTATTTATCCACATGGCGGGCAGGGAAGACAGGCACCGCCACCGACAGACAGGCATAAATCTGTGCAGGTTAGAGCCATTGAATCGCCTCAGCCGGCAGGTTAAGTGAATATCACCCTCTGCCTCCCGAAAAAGCTCACACTCCTATTTCCCACTGCCATTAAATATGTGTTTCATTTCTGCCTTATTTGGATGGAAAGTACCCTCTTTTATAGAAGGTCATAAAATATATAGTGTTTTTTTTTAACGCTCTGCATAACATTTACATTTTCTATTGTATAAATGTGATCGCCGCGACACAGGGCTGAATAAAACATTCATGGCAAAAGCCATTTCTTCTGTGACATTTGGTCTCCTATCTATCATCAGTTTTCTATATGCAGCCAGGAGAACAAACGCTGGTCAAATGTTTAAATGTGGCCTCTCCACATAAAATTCAAACCCTGCTTTCACATTAACACCCGCCGGCTAGTAGATGGAAAATGCTTTTTTTTTTTTTTCTAGATAAGAGAAAAGTCAAATGGAAATGACTCGCAGGGCTGTTGTGGCAGTGGGGAGTGTGCTGATGGGCCTGGGAAATTGAAGCATGTCAGTAAAATTAGAAAAAGCCAGCTCCGCCTCAACTGGCAGACATGTAAATGTGGCAGAGCCCCTCAGATGAGTCCATTATGGACCGTCCCACGCAGCCTTTTCTCATCAGAAATCCCATCAGTATATTAAAAGGTATAGCCATGGCACTGACAAATTAATTCTCTTTTTTTCCTCCTGACTGATTTGAATCGCTGTTGAACTCAGTGATGGGCAGCAATTCAGTATTATTGTTCATCTTCTTTCAGCAGAAAAACATCCTACAGAAAAATGAAAAATATTATTGTAACACAACTGTGTTTTCTAAATTAATAATATTAATAATATTGTACCTTTAACTAAACAATAAGACCTGAAAAAAGAGACCAATATGTGAAAATAATTGTGATCATATTTTAGATACTGAGAACATGGATGATATGGTAGAACATTTTCATGCTTCTGTTCCTCACTGAGAGTCTTCTGTAAACTACTCTATGCTATGTAAAGCATCAGTATTGTGTTACTATCAGGCCTTTAACGCATTAATACAACTTGCGATTTTTAGGCTTTAGAGGGCTCAAAAGCTAGAGAAGATACAGGTATCATGTGAAACTAGAAGACCTAAAGAATCAATTGGTACCAACCATGTCGTACTACCGTGTCATGGAGGAAGCTGAAAAATGCTCCAAACGTACGCTAAATTTTGGCAAAGAAAAACTGTCCGTTTTCAAAATTGTCCCTTGATCGGAATGAATGAAAATGATTTCGATGGGTACCCACCAGTCTCCCCTTTACAGACCTGCCCACTTTGATAATCACCTGCAATTTGCGGCAAGTCATAGTCAAGTCATAGTCAAGTCAGCACTCTGACACACTGACAGCTGTTGGGCATGGCTTTTTGCCATGTTATGATTTGTGCATATTTTTTTATGCTAAATGCAGTACCGGAGAGGGTACACGGACAATATTTATCATTGTTTTGTGTTGTTGATTGATTTCCAAAAATAAATATATACATACATTTGCATAAAGCAGCATATTTTTCCAATCCCATGTTGATAAGAGCATTAAATAGTAGACAAATTTCCCTTTAAGGCACATTAAAACAGGTAAAAAATGTGCAATTAGTATGGACAATCGATTGACAGTTCGAGTTTTTATTCTATTTAAGTTACCTTGTAAATATTACATTTAAAGGAGCAGTGTGTAGGATCTATCTACATGTAACAGGGAGGTTACAGGTTGCAACTAACTGAAACGTTTCCAGTTTGCCAAGTGTGTAGAAGATCTACAATGGCTAACATGAAAACGCAAATGAGCCAGTTGTTGTTAGAGTAGCACAGGTCACACATAGAGTCTCTGTGTGTGTGTGTGTGTGTGTGTATGTGTGTGTGTGTGTGGGAAATGAGTGATGAAGCAAGACAGAGAGAGCGCAGCAGCGACGGTAGTAAGTATCGTTATTGACACCGGCCCAAGCAGGAAAAGTTTGGTTTGTCCATTCTGGGATACTGTAGAAACATGGTGGTGCAACCGGCTCCCAGTCCTCGCTCCAGCCTCAGTCTGGGGCTCAGTCACATGAACGGAAGATGGAAATAACTCTAGATTCAGCTAAGTGCATTTTCCACTTTTAGGACCAAGTGATTTAAATAAGGGCTATTAGAGTGTTCGTACTCAGATGTCACCTCAAAAGAAATTATCCTCTGATTTACAGACATCTCTCACCCAATGTAAGTCTATGGGAAAAAGTATTTTTGGTCCCAATGACATCACATGACATATATAGTTGAGGTGCAGCTGTGTGGCCACAATGAAAATTTGCTTCAGACTGGAGCTCCTCCTGGGGGCTTGGGATCGGCTCCCTGTGTAGATTGAAATGGTGCATTTCAAGCCAAAACAACAATTCTTATTTTCAGATGTTTTTGCTCAATTCACAACATTAAATTTGTGTTTACTGTGACTGGAAAGTGATGCTTAGAGCACTGACGAAGCTTCAGTATGTGACGAGTTGGGATTAGACTGTGTTGGTAGGCTTCATCCTCTGGGATGAATTTTTGTACAAAATGTCACGGCAATCCATGAGACCAGACTGAAAATAAAGGGTGACCGTGCAGCTTCGTGACTTTTGCCTCCTCATTTTTACATGATGGCCACTGCTAAACAATGTTCTTTTTTCCATTATTGATCTGTCACACCCGTTAAGCCCTAGGTCCAGTTTTTTCTTGCATTTTCATTCATGTGTGCACTTCCTGTTTTATTTTGTTATTCTAACTCTCCCTCTCGTTTCAGAGCACTTCACTTCCTGCCCTCGTGTTTCCCGCTCCCTGAATGATTGACATCCCCTGACCTACTACATACATTTTGCACTTTTATCTGTTTTGAATTCAAGAGTTTAAATGAGATCACTTCTAGTATTTGCATCCTACTTTATGGGCTGTCAGTCAATTAATCACCATTAATTACATGATCGCTCAGTTAACTGGGATTAATCACAAATTAATCATACATTTTTAATCTTTTCAAAATGTACCTTAAAGGGAGATTTATCAAGTATTTAATACTCATATCAACATGGGAGTGGACAAATATGCTGCTTTATACAAATCTATGTATATACAGTATTTATTATTGGAAATCAGTTAACAACACAGAACAATGACAAATATTGTCTAGAAACCCTCACAGGTACAGCATTTAACATAAAAAATATGCTCCAATCATAACATGGCAAACTGCAGCCCAACAGGCGACAACAGCTGTCGGTGTGTCAGTGCGCTGACTTGACTATGACTTGATCCAAACTGCATGTGATCATCATAAGGTGGGCATGTCTGTAAAGGGGAGACTCCTGGAAACCCATAGAAACCATTTATATTCACATGTGAAAAAGGAGATGACAGTTTATTCTCGCCAAAATTTCGTATGCTAGTCTGACCTGGTTGGTACCAGTGGATTCTTCCGGTTGGTTTTCATTCACATAGCTGAAGGTCAGAGGTCAAGGGATCCCTTTGAAATGGCCATGCCAGTTTTTCGTTGACAAAATTAATTTAGTTTTGGCCGTTATTTATCCTCCTTCTCAGCTATCTAATATGACACGGTTGGCAGCAGTGGATTCCTGAGGTTTTCTAGTTTCATATGACGCCAGAATCTTCACTGAAGCTTTAAAGGTGTAGTAACTTAAAAACTGCAAGTTGCGTTAACGCATTAAAGGAATTAGTGCTGTTTAAATGATATATGTGGTTATTTCCTTTACTTAAACTCCACCTGTTTTAGATGATCTTATTTCCTTTATTCTGCGCTTGCATTTGTGTTTATGGGCTCAGTGCTGCTTTATTTATGTGCTCGCATTTTTATACGTCCTACAGGATGGGGGACTTACATGGATTTCTGATTTTTAAATTTTTTTATTCTGCAAATATTTTAATCTGGAAAGCACTTTGTACTGAAGCTTGAAATTTGCAATAGAAATAAAATTATTTTTATTATTATCCAGTTGTTGTGATATTTCTTTGTTCCCCACCGACCGACAGGCTGATATTATCGTCCTTAAAGGTAAGGCTGTTTGCTAACTTTGTAAAATGAACCCTCAATAGTACAGTACGGTTGCCACGACAACAAATCTGAAGTTGAAAAGGTTGAGAGACAGTTGAAAGGTCAGAAAATGAGTTAGCAACCCTTCAGAGATGCAGCGATAAATCAATTACCGTATTTTTCGCGCTATAAGGCGCACTTAAAATCGCCCAGCTGTTTAACTCAGACACTGATGATGAAGGATTTGATGGATTTGTGGACGAGGAATGAACTGAAAAGTGAGTGTATTGTCTTGTATTTCATGTGTTACAAATGAAAAATGTTGAGAGTTATTGAAGTTATTGAGTTATTAAATGAACTGAATAAAGTTTGACTTATCTGACCATTTTGTTTTGTTTAATGCGCCTCATAATCCGGTGCGCCTTATAGTGCGAAAAATACTAATCAATTCATTGTCAACTTTCAAATTAAACAATACCTATTTGGGGTCATTAGTTTGACCAATTTCTAAAGAAAAAAAATCTCTGATTCCAGCTTCTTAAAAATATGAGTATTTTTTTGTTTTCTTTGCTCCTCTCTGACAGCAAACTGAATGTCTTAGACAAAATATCTTGGGCTTCGGGAAACACTGATCAACATTTTTCACCTTTTTATGACATTTTATAAACCAAACTGAAATCAATTGACAAAATAATAAACAGATTAATTGACAATGAAAGTAATTGTTATTTGAAGCCGCTTTAAGCTAAGCATGATATGTTCCTTTGCACTTACATACAGAAAACCTCATTTTAAATTGACCCTCTGTTATTGCTGCACACAGTGAGAAAGAAACATTTAGGAAAGAATCAACAGTTAAATGATAAGTTTGAGTTTGTTCATTTCAGCAAATATATTACAACACGTGAGACAAAATCAAGACCAACTTTCTCCCAGACTTCTTTTATAATTTAGTGAGTTGATAATCAAGTTGAGTTAAACCCTGGTGACCAGGATGCTGTTTTTACACCCAGGTTTCAGGGTTTTCCCAGTTTCCTGTGCTGCCCCATTTCAGGTTGTGTGAAGGACTCCCGCAGGTGCTCATTAGTATTGTTTACTTGTGAACCCAAAGGGGCCGTGTTGTCTTCTAATCATAGATTTTACAACACCTTCTACACTGGCATCGCTTTCCCACACATCTGTGATCTTGTGAAGAAATATTCCAGGTCAACATTTGCTCTGAATTAATGTACAGTGTTTCAGTTGCTGATGCTCTAATAAACAGTAAGTCTGTGGTCTTCAGATGCCCTGATTATTTCAATAAGTCCAATTTAAAAATGCATCTATTGTATCAGGATTTTGCCCTTAGTGTCCATCACAACCAAAACAATCAATTAGTTTCAGCATGTGTGCCGGTTTACAAACGAGGCAGCGTAAGCAGAGTTCAAGGTGCAGCAACCACAAAATTGAATACTGCATAAGATTTCATGGGAGAAGATCAATAACCTTCTTATTATGCCTTGTCATGAAGCCTCACAGCCTGAAGTAAACCTACCACAGTGAAACCTTTCATCGGGACAACAGAAAACACACAAAGACAGAAGACACTGAGGGTAAACAGTCAATTTAGGATGCGTCTGTTCAAGTGTCTCCAGCATGATAAAAGTAATCAGAGGGGTCGATGTTTGTTTGGGTTGTTATCGGATTTTAAAGCTAAAAAATCATGGGCACCTATTTTTTTAAACAAAGAAAATGTGCAAATAGGGCTAGATGAAGATGTGTCACCACGACTCTCTTTATAAAGGGTTTATAAATTGTAACTGCTGGCTATATTAATGGTTAATTATGGATCAATAATAAGTCATAAATATAGAAAGCCTTTAGGTTGCCAGGTTGTGAAAAATCCCCTTGGATGGTGGTGTTCATCTTCTTGCAGCAAATATTAGTAAGTCCTCATTATTCAACATTCATAACGCAATATAACCTATATGTAGAGTTAGAGTTAGCCTATGTATAGAGTTATCCTATTCAGCATTTACAATGCAATATATAACCTATATGAGTATGAATTAAACTTATTAAAAAAGAAAATATGTGACAGCTGAATTAAACATGATCATTGTGGCTTTATTATCAACTTACTATTTTGCAAACTGTTTACACTTCTCTATACAGTATATATTTATTTCTTCTCATTGTGTACATACCACATTCTTGTCTACACCGCAGTGTACATACAGTATACGGTATTCATTATGTGGCATGCATATACATACTAGATCCTGTTTACATCCAGATTATCTGTTTGAAAACTATCTGAAACAAATTCACATGACACATGATTCACATTATTTATGTATGATTATATTTAAGCCCTATATTTTAATTTGCACAATTTTATGCCTTTGATTTTCATTTTGCTTTTACTTGCGTGATTTTCCGTTTTTATATATACTTTAATGAGCATTGTTGAAGGGAACACAAGACCCAAAATTTTCATTGCCAGTGATGTTTGTATTTACTGTATATTTTACTGATGTGCGTATGATGAGTGAAGAAACTTCAATTCATGTGCTCATGTATTCATTCATTACATTGTACATATAGTACACACAATATAAATAATATATTAGAATGCACTATAAATATACCAGACTCCTACAACTAGCTTAGAAAATATAAACATAGAGTAACAGAGTTGAAATATTACAAAAAATAGTAAAGTGTGCATATATAACGTGTTCCAGACAACTCAGGGTTACAACAACAAAAAAAATCAATAACCACTAATACAGCTATTTCAGCATATTAGTTATTTGTTACAAGTTATAAACCCTTTATAAAGACTGCATTATTTATAAGTGGCACTAATTATACATTCAATATAAATAAAATATGAATCCCTGTAGGCTGGTGGTGTTCATCTTCCTGCAGCAAATATTAGTAAGTCATCATTATTCAGTTTTGAGAAAGCTATATAACTTAGTCAATATATATATATATATATATATATATATATATATATATATATGTATATATATGTGTATATATATATATATGTATATATATGTGTATATATATATATATGTATATATGTATATATATATATGTGTATATATATATATATATGTATATATATATATGTATGTATATATATATATGTATATATATATGTGTATATATATATATATGTATATATATATGTATATATATATATGTGTGTATATATATATGTATGTATGTGTGTCACCTTCAAAAATATATTTATTTTCCAATTACAAAGCAAAGCCAAACAACAGATAAACAACTTATAAAATTGTGTAGGTAAACACACACATACACACACACACACATGCTTCGTCAGCTTGAGGTTACAACAACAAAAAATAACCACTAATAAACCTATCACAATATAGTGATTTAGTGATTTGTCAGTTAGTTAGTTAGAATTTATAAAACTGTATGAGTACTGTATGAAACTGTAATGTCGCTATAATGTAAACACGTTTAGGCTACGTTAGCATTTTGGCTTTAATAACCCCAAAAAAATCGTCCCCTTTAAGGTAATCAATTTAGCAATTTAGGAAATGTGTAATTTCCGACAGCAAGCGAATGCAGCACGGTGGTAAAGCGGGACTACGCGCGCGCCCTCCTTCTCCCTCCTCCCTCCTCTCGCGCCTCGCCGCGCGTGTGCCCGCCGGTGAGGGCGCGCGCACGGGAGGTGGCGGGGGGTTGTGCTCGCTCCTGCTCTCTCTGCTCTCTGACCCCAGTGGCAGCTCCGACTCACTGCACTCCGGCTCCCCCTCCGTCACACCGAAGCTGCTCCCTCTCTCCTGTTGTCTGTCAGTGTCTCTCGCCCTCCGCTCCGGCTCTCTCTCCATTCGCTCTCTTGTCTGGTTTCTTTCCACAGGAGCCAGCCGAGGTCCCGCCGGGTCGAAGGTTCTGCCCTATCCGCCCAGACTGCCGCAACCCCCGGACGGCCGCGTACGAACCTCCCCGCTCTCCTGCTGCTGCCGCATGGACCCGCGTCCCTCCGCCGCTGTTGCCGCCGCCGCGTAGAGGGCGACCCCGACCCGACACTCTTTCTCCGGCCAGATAAAAACCCCACAAAAAAACCTACACGACGAAGGTAGAGCAACCTTTCCGCTTTGCTTTGAGAACCGGGGAGGGAGGGGAGAGAGGGGGAGGAAAAAAAGAAATTCCTGACACAAAGCCGTCGGTTAAAAGGTGGCTGGTCATTTACGAGGACGAGCAAGAGGTTAGCGCGGCGGTGCCGTGACACTGACCACCTTTGGGTGTTTTTTATTATTCCCGGAGCAGAGTTCAGCCTTGCACGGACCTCCTTTCTTTTTGTGTACATTTCTGCAAGCGGTTAACAGCAAGAGGCGCATAGCACACACCGTGTGTACTATTCATGCATGGTATCAGGAAGGGTCAATTTATTCGCCTTTTACCCTCTGAGAGTGCTTTGTAATGGTGAAGTTAGCTATATGGTGTGCACTCCGTACATTCAGAGACCGGGCTGACAATGTGTGTGTGCACCGCCGCTAGTAGAAAAGCAGCTCACAGCGAAGCTATAGCCTGCATAATAAAAAAAACCCACAAATCCAGGGCAGGTTTAGCAGGCTAAGCTACAGAGCTAGTTGCTGCTACTGTAGCCACAAGGTAGAGACAGACAGGCGAGCAAGACGAGTACACACACGCACGCACGCACGCACGCACACGGCGAGGAAGCATGCTGCACACAAATCAGTCTGCATTTGCACAAAAAAAAGAGCGCATTTGTCTGTACTTGGGGTTTAGATAGGAGAAATGATTGCTGAGGTGATCGGACAGGGCAGCTTTTAATTGAAGTGATTCTTTTTTTTTTTCAGAAGATCTGCCAACTTGTTTCTTGTGCAGGATGAAGTTGGAATAATAACTTTGCTATGGGATTTTTTTTTTTATTTGCAGGATATAGTATACCCCCTTTTTTCTAGGCTGGTATAAATCTTTCCGACTTAAATTCATAGCACATATCATAGCAAATAGCACCCAGCTGACCCAGAAAACACAAATCAATGGTTTTTGTGAAAATAGGACAGTTTCAATTGGGAGGTTGTTTGCTTTATTCAACAACTAGAGGTTTGTTTTTTTAGCTCACCACTGCATCACAGGATTTAACCATCAAATAAACTCGCGAGCTGCTGATTATTACACTCCAAAAAAGACAAATTGAGGGCTTTTTTTCCATCTTCTTCTCGTGCTCGTGGCTGCATCAGGAGGTCTGGTATAAAAAGCCTGTCAAGCCCATAGTGGCCACTTTACTATCAGTCAGGGAGGTCAGGCAGGAGGGAAGCTCAGGGCTGCAGGGAGAGACACACAGCGAAGCCGGTGAGTGAGCTCTGAAGATGCAGATACACCTCACTGGTTGTGCAGCCTTTTAGCTGCTTTGTCCTCCAGAATTTAAGGTGTGTTTTTTGTCTAATTTTAGTCTTTATTGTACAGTTATGCAGAGAGTCGTTCAGCTGGCAGATTAATTGTTAATAATTAGAGCACCAGGCCTGAAATAAGAAAAGCAGGAGGAGGCTTTTTGCGTGTTTTGGGGGTAATTGTCAGACCTGTTTTGTGCATGCATTGTGAATTTCTTGTTTTATTGAATGCTTTGCAACATATTTGATCTACTTACTTTTTTCATTCGCTTGGTTTAATTTCAACAGGCGAGTGCCTCAGAGGCCATGCCTGTTGTCATTTTTACATTTGAATATATTAGTTTGCGTTAAAACCAGCTGCAATATGAGCAGAGATTGAAAATTGTAAATTCTTGCGTCCGGTGCTTAATTTTAAAAGAATTTTCTGTTCACTTTAACAAAATGCCATATTGTTTGAAAAGGCAGAATAAATCTGCTAATTATATTTAAGTTGCATCACTGCATTTTCCTAATTAGGATTTTATGAGTTATGGATTTGGGAATTAAATCAGTTTGTGACACATCCCAAAAAAAAAAAAACTGTTTCTGATTGTGCTCTCTGAAGCCAAACATGAAAATCTTTAATTGCAGTAATGCATAGATCACAGTGAACACTGTGATTGGAAATGATGAGGAAAAGATTACTTTATGTGCTCTGCTTGCGTTCAGTCATTTAGCTCTTCAAGCCACCTGTTTTGACTTGTGCATTTTCTTTTTTGAACAGTAAATGTGTGTAAATTTATTCACAGGATTTTACTTCCTTTTTTCCCTAAAAGACCTTTCAACCATTGTATTCAGAAGTGCATGCGTGCCTCGTGGTCTTGTTTAAAGCAATTGATGTGTGTGTCTTTTTGCTCCCGTCGGTGCAGACTGCAGTGTGTCGTGGTCGATTTGGTCGGCCGGGTTGCTGCTGCTGCTGCTGCTGCTGCTGCTGGGAGACTTCCTGGGCTTCTTTAGCGGCTCCGAAGGATGACCGCTGCACGGCTCACTGCTGAATCCCGGTGAACGAACGGCGTCTCATGTCCAAACGGTGGAAGGATGGCTCATGGGAAAGTGACCATCACGGTGGACGAGTACAGCTCCAACCCCACACAGGCCTTCACACACTACAACATCAACCAGAGCCGCTTCCAACCTCCACATGTCCACATGTAAGTGTCTCTCTCACACAGACACGCACACACACACGCGCACACACGCGCACACACACATGCACACACATGCACACACACACATACAGTGTGGATCACCTGCCTTGTCAGCTAAAATCAGAATGAATCTAAAATAAATTCATGTAAATAAAATATGTTCACCTGCCTGTTTTCAATCTTAAATGGACAACTTTTAATCATACACTCTGATTTATTCATCTTATGTCACATTTGTGTTTTAGTGGTTTAAGGCTGGTTTTGTGTGACATTTTAAACAAATTCCAGAAGATGTAATAATCCAGACTGCGGTGGGGAAACGGCAGAAATTTAGACATTTGGATTTGCAACAGGAAACCAATCAGGAGCCTGTTTGATGCAGAGTCTTTGTTTATACTTTGATTTAATTGGCTCAAGCTCAGAGAGCATACGGTGGCCAGAGAGGACAAACTTTGAGAGTCGGCAGATCGCAAAAAGTGCACAAACTTATTGTGTAACATTTTAGGAAAATAGATTTTACTTGTTTTACTAACAAAAAAGTTTGCAGTTGGTGTGGCCGGTGAAGTCACATTTTAAAAACATGCAACACAATCGCATGCTGAAAACTAAATGTGGTTCACAGATCTGAGTAAAAGCTTTTCTGACTGCGCTCTTCATCGTGGACAGCTCATCGCTGTTTCCTACGAGACTATTATTGTTTGTGCCATGTTGTCATTGTGGTGCGTGAACGCTTTGTCCGCATTAGGGCACTCTTTTTATTTATTTATCGGACCAGTTACTTAGCGTGGCTCTTGTCTGATGTGGTTACGCTCTGCCTCTCATTAGTGGGTCAGAGTGCTGTGACCCGTCAGCCCTGGCCACACACACACACTCATGAGAGCGCTGTGTGTTTTATCTGTGTTTGCATGCTTTGTATCGTCTCCCAATTACAGCAGTTTTATAAAAGAGTTGTGAGTGATTGTTGGTTGTGGTTACGTGCACATTGTGCACGAGATATTTTACCTTCACTCAGCGTGTTGTGTAAAACAAAAGTGAAGCTGCAGCAGGACAGGAGCTGATTGACGGAGGGCAGCAGAGGGTTGCAGCTCTGCTGTCTTCATTGTGGATTTGATTGTCGCTTCATTTTATTTTGCTCTTAGATTTAAATATATATATATATGAGGTAAATCTAAGAGCAAAAATAAATGAATTTATATTTATATATGGGTTTGATTTGGCTATTTTAGATACATGATTACTTTTTGAAGAAAAGCCGATGCACGTTCCTTCTGCTGTTTTCAATTTCTCTTTGGAATTTTGTATATTACAAGTTCAATGATTAAGAATGCATGAAATATTGGGACAAAATTCTAATAATAATAATATGAAGCATGTTGGTGTTTTTTACTCTTAACTTAAGCCTAAAGTCACACACATCGACCAGACATTAATATGAAAAAACAGAGCCTGTGCTAACACCCTGGATTGATTACATAAGTCAAGACAGATTTGAATGTTTTTTAAATTAATTTTTTTATCTGCCCAAATGTACCTTTTAAAGGGAGATTTGTCAAGTATTTAATACTCTTGCTTATCAACATGGGAATGGACAAATATGCTGCTTTATGTAAATATATGTATATATTTATTTCTGGAAATCAATGAACAACACAAAACAATGACAGATATTATCCAGAAACCCTCACAGGTACTGCATTTAGCATAAAAATATGCTCAAATCATAACATGGCAAACAGCCATGCCCAACAGGCAACAACAGCTGTCAGTGTGTCAGTGTGCTGACTTGACTATGACTTGCCCCAAACTGCATGTGATTATCATAAAATGGGCATGTCTGTAAAGGGGAGACTTATGAGTACCCACAGAACCCATTTTTATTCACATATCTGGAGGTCAGAGGTCAAGGGACCCCTTTGAAAATGGCCATGCCAGTTTTTCCTCACTAAATAGCATAACTTTGGAGCGTTATTTAGCCTCTTTCTAAGCTAGTGTGACATGGTTGGTACCATTGGTTTCCTTAGGTTTGTTTCATATGGATCTGCTACCACCTCTGTAGATTGATCATGTTAATGCGTTGAATAAATTAGTGGCGTTAAAACAAATTTGAGCTATCACATTAACTTTGACAGCTCTAACTTAAATACAATGCTCCTCTCCAAGTCCTGACATATAATTAAATGTTGAGGGTAGAAACACAGATCTCAAAGATTATTTTCATTGTTGTTCCTTAAAGGCGAAATGCCACAGATTGTCATGTGAGGTTAAAAAAAAGACAGACTTATGATTGACTGTTAAACAACCATTTCTTTACCGCAAGCCTGACACACCAAAGGACTAATATTAGTTTAGCTACTGCATGTATTGTTGCACAGTTATCTCTGATGAAATTAAAGACTGAAGCAGAATTGTAAGTGGAGTTCTCGTATTTAGTTGGTTGAATTTAATAGCCATCCGATAGGAGACACTGTGAAGTCCTTCGTCCTGGACGGCAGTCAGCTTGCACCTGTGTTCAGGTCATCGTGTCGCATTTAGGCAGAAGTGAAGTGGCGTCTGCATCGAGTTAAACCAGTGGTGGCCGGTGGGGTTGACACTCAGAATAGGAGTTTATGTTTAATGATGTTCGAGACATGGCACTCATGCAGATATATTTTCTAAATGTCATAAAAGAGACAAACGTCAGGTAGATTTGAGTGAGAGGATGATCTTGACAGCAAACCGAGGAGCTGAAAAGTCAAGCAGCTGCACTTTGGGGAGCAACAACATCTGGCAAACAAGTTTTTTTTTTTTTTGTTTACCTCAAACACTCAGATTCCCACAATTCTGTCTGGATAATCACGTTCATATGAACAGGATTATTTTGGGGAGATGGGCAAATTATGGAGTTGTGTAAACAGCAGAGTGGGACTCTTACCTTCCTCCCACCGGTGTTGGCAGCGTTCACATTATTGTGCCACTGTGTTGTTTTGGGATTCCTCAGCTGTGAGAGCGGGGCTGCCAGCACGGCGAGCGTCGGAGCCTCCAATGTCAAAATGAGACGAGGTCACCTCGTTGTTTGTGTTACATCAGTCCATTTTAATGGCTGACAAAAAAGACGGCGATAAATCAGGCCAAATTTTTCAGTACGAGTCAAGGTTAACATATGGCCGACAGCACAGGATTCACCAGGACAGATTCATGTTTGATGTCTGAAGAGGCTCCCTCAATTTTTCTTTTTTCAACAAGGGAAATAGTAGATAGTGTAAACAATATTTTCCTGGCTCTAAATCATGAATTACCTCTTCCATTTTTGCTGAAATTTCAGTGTTTATTTTTCAGATTTGTTATTTATGATTGACAGATTTTGTTGTAAGTCTGCAGTGTTGCTCCAGTTGACCTCAAGCATAGCTCAGTGGGAGAAGAAGCAGAGACACCTGACATGAAGAAAACCCTCTTTAAGGGAAAACGGCGCTAATCTTGGCAGCTATTTTAGATTTAGTCTTTGTCTTAAGATGAAAATTCTTTGTAGTTATAGTCACATTTTAGACATTTTTATCCTTCATAGTTTTAGTCCAGTAATCACAATTGTTAGTCATTACTTTAACTTAAAGTGTTTTCCCTAATTTTGTCAGCTATATTTATTTAGTCTCAGTCCTGTGTCAAATAGTCTTCAGGTTATATTAAATATTTCAGTTTCAATCTAGTTTAGCCAAAACCAATAATTTTGTTATTTTAGTCAAACTTATTTCGCAAAAGATGTTATCTTATCGTTATCCAATGAAAAACACAGGTTGAAAGATTAAGAATGCAGCTTTGTGGTTACTCCAAGTCCTCCTGTCTGTGCTCATTAGTGATGCATGGGTCAGTCCAGTCGCATCCACCCGGTCCGATCCGCTCGCCCAACATGCAAATATGTCGTATGTGTTGCAACACATGGTGGGTGGGAAAGAGAAGGTGGAAGGTAATGAAAATAAATGATTTTGGTATTTTTATTTTCTAAACCACATTTTAGTCTTGTCTGTTTTTCATCAATGGTATTGCACTCAGTTATTATTCACATCCAGCAATAATTATTATTAGATATTCTCAGATTGATGCCCAAAGACAGTATTCAGGACGGCTCTAATTTTGTCCTGGGCTTCGTTAAGGAAATGAACACCAAAGAAACAAGCAACGTGGGAAGAGAACAGATGTGCCTGATGTTTAATAGGCACATATTAGGAAAATCCTGGAAACGCTTCAGTTTCTAAAAGTGTATCATCATTTGTCATCCGGAGATAGCTTAGTTTTATTCCACACGATGACAAACGAGGATATTGTGGATGATGATGTTAAAATATCAAGAGTCAGACAGCAGGAGTGAAATTTTCCAGCTTCTGCTGCTCTGAGAAGCACAGCAATGAAAAATGACATAGTGACAGTGTGTTTAAGGTGCAGAAATACATTGCAGTTAAAATGCAGTTAAAATTCCTGAAAGTTGGAACAAATAACCATTTATTTTAGTCATTTATCTAAATAATCAGTATAATCTTTCTACCCTCCTCCAGTTTTTGGAGTTGAAGCCCCCGTAGGAAGGGGATGTGTTGAAGCCATGGGGCCTCTCAGCAGATATGTGTTTGGATAAATACATTAGGCTGTTTCCTGGCTTCCACAGAGCCTGCAGTGTTTTACCCTGCCATTCTTAAACTCAGGCTGGGAGCCCCGGGATCACACACTACTATGAGCCCATCCCCCGCTATGGTTAAGTACTTATAGAATACGCGCTCTGTTCTGGGAAAGTAAAGGCTTGTTTGGATTTGAGAGATAATGATCCGACTTGCTTGGGGGTTGTCGCTCACTGCATCCACAGTATTTGGACATAAATAAAGTTGTTGCTTCCATGACAGCAATGAGAGTGAGGAAAAAAAGTGAGGGGGTAGCCTGCCATTTGAAATACAATCCCTGCTCTAATGTTTTTTTTCCCCACTAGACAGAATATTTAGATTCCTGTGATGGAGTACAGCAGCGCCTTTTGTGTGGCGTGGAGGGTATCGCTTTCTGAACCACATATGAAAACATGCATGTACACACTCAGACAGACAAACACACAGTGGCAGTCACAAACCAATACTCAGGAACATAACCCTGAAGTCAGAGCGGTCTTTCTTCAGAGCATGGCACCTCTGTCTGTCCATCTCTATCTGTAAGTGAGCGGCAGACTCAGTCCAGCCCTGTTTGTGTCTGGTTTATTTTTCTGCGCCGTCTGTGTTTCCTTTTTTTTTTTTTTTTTCCCCTCAGCCCCCTCGACGTCGTCGTCTCGTGAAATGAAATGCTCAGCAACTTGGAACATATGCTTCGAGTTGGGACACTAATGGCTTCAAATCCAATTTGAGCAGGATCTGAGCCAGACTGCGGGAAGGCCCGACACACAGAGGCAGACAGACAAACGGACAAGAGAGCTAAAACTAGACGGACTCTAGACTTGAGATCTGGGGGCGTCTAAAACTGTTTGTGAGCCCTTAAATAGTCTCAAAAAGTCTTGACTTTAAAGACTAATGGAGTCTTTAAAATGTCTCTTGTTATTGGACTCCAGGAAAAGTTTAGCGGGCAATTATATCTATTATTTTGCTTTACACAGACTATGTTTATATGCACACTGATATTCCAGTATTACTCTGAATATGATTCACACTATTCTGAATTTGATAAGGGTCATGTAAACAGCATATTCCTGTCTTGATATTCCGAATGAAGCATTTTCCGATTAAGACATGGGTGATATGCTGATATTATTCAGGTTTTAGGAGCATTCAGAATATGCATCTCACTTGAGATTTTTACGGCAGTTTGCAACACGTGGCCTCTCTCCGGTTTACGACCAGCTCTGAGTTGTACAACCAACTGGCCGACAGTTTGCAGAGATGCATTCCCACAAGAAAAGCCACACATTTCTGGTTGCAAGGAGAATCACACCTACTGTTAAACATTATGACAGTAGGTGTCATCCAAATGACTTGGATATCAACGGATTTTTGGATATGCGCAAATATCACAACGATCTTTTCAAGAGGGTGGTTGAAGGAAGGAAAGAGGGAGGCTGTGTTCGCCACTTGTTTATTAGTCTGCAGAGCTGCGTGTAAATGTGAATATTAGTGGAATATTCATTTTCATCAGTTGTGTAAACAGCTTAGTAGGAATATTGTGTTTCTGGTAATAATGGTAAAAACCTGAATATTTTGTATGTAAACATAGTCATTGAACATAATGTCCCTTACCTTTTAATTTGCTGGGGCCGTATTCTCAAAGCGGCAGAAAATCATTTCCCCTAAAAATGAAGTCCTAGTTGGGTTTGCAGCTAATATTTTACTATCAATTACTGTGTCGTGTTTTTCAATTGATTGTTTAAAATGCCTCCATCATAATTTCTCACAGCCCAAGGTAACGTCCTGCCAACAATACAAAATTTACAATGATAGAAAACAGCAAATTTGCATATTTGTTTAATAAATGGCTATTAATCAATAATCAAAAATGTCTGCATTTTTTTTAACAATTGACTTACTGTTTCAGCACCAAACTTAGCAAAGATAAAAGTTATTTAAGCATTTTAGCTGTTCAGGGAACAGCTATTGTTAAATTTTGATTGTCAAATATTGTTCAAAGTGTGAAGGAGAACTTGGACGTACTGTCGTAGTTTCTTAAACAGAAGAAAATGGCCGCATGTAGGACTGGACAATATGGCCAAAATCATCTATCCCGATGTCGATCATTTCATACCTCAATAATGATATAGATCATGATATAGCATGTTTTCTGATAACTCAACAAATAGTCTATAACCATGTGGTAAATCATATTTTTGTATACTCCTGTGTGAATTAAATACTTGACAAATGAACAGTACTGAGTATTTTCTCATTTTAAGAACTTGAGTGCAAAATGAACATAATCGTTTTAAGTGAAAGTCTAGTGGAAAAAAATATAGTCTTAGCCTATATCACAATAGACATAAACAATTTTACAAAATATGCAAAAGAGACATTTTATATTGTTCTGGTGATAAACTATATTGTCATATTGTTCTGCCTTCATGAGTAAGTGGAGGGAGGAAAGTGATGCAAACCCAAAACAACATGGAATTAATCATGTGCACAACATACGAATGTGTGGTTGATCTTGATGGCAGATGTGTTGGCATTTATCACTCGATGACTTGACTGCATGACTGCATTACACCATTAGCACCTTCAGAGTGTTAATTTATTTAATTCCCACCATGCAGTCAACAAAAGTGTGTCGGAGGAGAGAGGCGACTTCCCCGGTGCTGCCGGGGTCAGTGATGGGAGACGGAGGCTTATTCTGATTCACCACACTATTTATCTCTATCTCTATCTATCCATACCATTCCATTTCTTTTCAGTCGTCAGTAAACCCTGTTTTAAGGTATTGTTGTGTTAATGGATTGTGCCTAAGAGAGCAACTTGTCTGCCATGTCGTTGGCCTTTCCTCGCTCAGTTTTTCTAAATGGTACTTAAAGATGGGACTCTGCTGAGTTAAGAGCTGTCAGAGCTTCTTGGAAACATTTGTGAATATGGAGTCTGGTGTCTTTTTTTGTCCCTTTTTAGTTTCTCAGACTGCATGCTTTTCCACCAACTTTATTTATATATTTCAGATTTTACACCACACTTACTTTAATTTCCAGGTTTCCTCGCAAGTATGTTGAAAAGCAGTAAATACGTTTTTGTAAAAGCTACAGATATCCTATTCTGATGAAGTGATCTGAATGGTTTGTCTCCAGTTGAGCTGAGCCTTTCAATACTGGTAGCGTTTTGTTTTTTCTTTTTATTCCTTCCGCCATGGCTCTGGTCCCAAGCAAACTGAAACACCATCACATCGTTGTGCATTTGTACTTGTTGGAAACCACGAATAAGAGGAATCGATAGTTACAGAGGAATGAGATGCCAAGAAATCGGACAACCAGGAAACAATTCTCAGTGGGAACTGATTCTCAGTTCCCATCCCTAGTGTTTTCCCTGTCTGCCAAAGAGGAGGAATGCCTGACGGGTGCTAATTTCAGACCCTGCACCTAATGTTGCACAATGCAGAAATACTGTTTCTGTGGTTAGCTCATTTTGAACAGCATAGGAACTGCTGACTGGAACAGTGTGGACACACAATTATCAGTATTTTCTGTGGCACAGAAGCATCACTTGTAAACACAGAGGAGATGCTACTTCCTTTTTAGGCTGTTATTTACTCTACATACAACATCATTTACTCAAGACACCTGGCTCAATACATTCATTTTAATGCTGGGAAATGGAAATTGTTTAAAGTCCCTCACAAAAATATTCACACTTAACCAACTCCTTCTCCTCCAGATGCCTTGTTAATTATTCCCGCCCTCTGAATAATTGAGGAGCTTGTAAGTATGAATCATTTAATGACGCTGCCGCTTGCATCCGTACACGTGATATTCTGACACGAGCTGGTGAGGAAACAGCACCAGAAGAACACGGCCTTCACACATTCATTTCAACGCCGTCCTAGTTTTTATTAATGAACTCCTTGAGAATATTCTCTGTCTGGCGGAGCAGCGCTGTAAATGCAGTCAAGGAAATTGTTTGTAATTATGATTTTGTGTATATATATATATATATATATATATATATATATATATATATTATTTTTTTTTTTTTAAATATATATATATATATATATATTTTTATATTTATATATATATATATATATATATATATATATATATATATATATATATATATATATATATATATTTTTTTTTTTTTTTAAATATATATATATATATATATATTAAAAAAAGAGGAACAGGCCCAATTTCACAGCAGATGCTTTTATATGTGCACATAATGAAAATCAACATTTTTTGCCATCTGCATTAACCTCTTACCCCCCCCCCCCCCCCCCCCCCATTTTTAGAGCTGTAGGGGTGGGGGACAGGATGTTCATGGATAAATAAAAAGTCAACAGCAAATGTCACATAGAAGTGGTGAACATCATCTGAAAGTTGGGAACCTGAAGATTAATTTGAGATGTATCTTAGCACTGTGTCAAGTAGTCATAAATCAGTAATAACCAATGAATTAGAATTATTTAAAATTAATTTTGCCCATCTCCATGCTTTACTATGTCTAAAAAGTTCTTGCAGCGCTTTTGAGAATTGATAAAAATGATCAATAATCCCTCCAAAATACCACATTAAGACACTAAGACCTTGAGGACCACCATAAAAAGCCATGCTGAGATTTGGGATCAAAAAGTTTTGACATTTGGAGATTTCTTGGAGTACTGGATTTCTCATTGATTGAATGGTGAGCACTTGTGCTGTGTGAACTGCTCAGAAACCCCCTTATTATCAGTCTAGCTAGGAAAGCCATCCCTCCTCTGAATGCTCCGGGTCTCTAGTTTGACTGTAAAGTTTCACGAGGCTGTGATTATCCTAGAGGTCACCACAAGTCATGAAGTGGCTACTATGGGGACTAACATCATCACATGAGTACAGCTGGACTCACTGGAACCACAAGTCTCAACTTTACAATGATTTACACAATTTACGTAATTCAAGACTATTTAGGGACCCCAGTATGCAGAAATATTCAGACACCATTTTAGAATAGGAGAAAATATATAAATTTATACTGCATGCAAAAAAACTGCATGCTTTTGCCCTAAACTGCATGTGAGTATCATAAATTGGGCATGTTTGTATGGGATGATAGGAACAGAAATAATTTTCATTCGCATGTATTGAGGTCAGAGGTCAACGGACCCCTTTGAACATGGCCATGCCAGTTTGTCCTTGCCAAAATTTCGCTTAACTGTGGAGCGTTATTTAGCTTTCTTGGTTGGTACCAATGAATTCCTTTGGTTTTCTAGTTTTATCTCCGTAGCGACAGACCGGGCCCGCCGGCGGTAGAAGGGACACTGTACCTTTTATCATGATGTGGATAAATAAGTTAGACCTGGTTTACTTCAGAAGGGGTGGATGCTTTGAAGATGAAAATATTCAGATAATTGGCAATTTAATTGTGGAACAATGGGTGACTTTCAAACAGAAATGTGAACATTTCAAAACTCCCTGTGTTGTCTAATTTACCGTTGAACACATTAGAAGTGTTGCCGATTTATTTTTTTTTTTCCCCTCTTCTCCAGCGCTAATAAATGTTAGAACCAAACAAAGAAACACTAAATGTTCCTCCCTTTCAAGCAGATCAGTGTTTGCGTCATGTTTTTCTGTTTGATGTTTTTTGGGTTGAAGCAGTTGTTTGATACATCTCCACTCCTTTCAGTTGTGTTCTCATTTTGCTAAACGTTGTTATTACAACTATAAATAACTCATTTGTCTTGATTTTGAGAAACACAACCCAAACATTTGTTTTTCCTTTTTGTTTGTAGTGTTTTCTCAAAGTCAAAAGGTTTCCACTGTTACTGCCTTACTGCAATTGTTACAATACAGTTATTTTTGCTGTTATTTTATTAGTTTGTGGTGCAGCTACAACCTGAAGCGAAACTCCAGCCGTGATCTGTTCTTAGTTGTGGCTGTCTGGTAAAAGTGTCTCCAGATGATGCTGCTGCTTTTTTTCTGTTGCTCGTGGCTCTGATTTTCGTTGTATACTTTGTGTGTGCTTTGTTTGGATCACATGGTTCGGATTGGTCACTTGTAAATGAAGCACTTATTCATGTAGCCTTGTTACAATACAGCCAGCTTTTTAGGAGGGATTCAGGCAGCGTCATCCCCCAGAACAGCCTGAATCTGCTCCTCAGATGTGCATCAGATAGATGAGCTATACAGGTTGTTGTAGGTCGACTTATAGAAATAATAACTCGTAAATTGACATATTTCCTTGAGCAACACAAGCATTAAAGGATTTTTAACTGGAGTTGTACAAGATGCTTATCCACTGTGTATTACCTGCAGTAGATGGTGGTTTGGAGAAGCAGACAGGAGTACCATCACAGGAACAAGCAGTATACTGCTGTGGATGGGGGCAGCAGCAAAACAGACTTTAGACACATAAAAAAAAAAATCAATATCAGTTTATACGTTTTGAATATTTTCACCGCTTGCAGTCAGACAGCCCTTTCCACCGGGGAACTGCAGCCGTTATGTATGCTCACTTCAAAGCCACCAGACTCCATTGACGAACTATAATTTCACCTCGCAGAACATGGAGGTTGCTGGTCTACTGTTGCCTCCAACAGTTCGCTAGTTTGTGTTATTGTGTGACTTTATTGTTTAAAGGGTTGGTCCCGATTCACCAAAGTTGCACAATAACACAAACAACCTAACCGGTTGATGCAGCGGTAGACCAGCATCTTCAGTGTCCTGTGAGGTAAATTTACTGTTTAGTTAGATTTTTATTAGAGTCTGGCTGCTTTGGCTGCTTCATTTTCAGTTCAGTTCCCCAGCGGAGAGGGCTGTCTGATGGCAAGGTAAAAGGGTGAAGATATGTATAATCTTAAAATGGCGTTCCGACTCATACGTCGAACCCTACTGAGAGCAGAGTAACTCCCTTTTCCCTTTGTGAAACAGTAAACGGTTACCATGAACACAATGTCAGACTGAATAATGAATTGAAAATGAAATTCAGTCTGATTATTAGGCTGTTGATGTATCACAATATGAGTTTTCGGTAATTGAAAACGCCTCTGTGGCCTGGAAATCTGTGATTATTAATCAAAAGGTGAAAGTTTCTGACTAATGGTGCAGCCTTGTGTTTACTTCCCCCCTCGTCATCCATTGTTCTGTTTTCCTCCTGAACAGTTTGTGGAGGAGCAGCAGTCAGGCTTCAGGTCTCCTGAGAACAAAGAGCCAGTCCCATTTTGTGGCCTTTTTGTTTCTGTCAGCCTGCCGCCGCTCGCCGGCAGGAGTGGAGGGGCTTTTGTAACTGGAGAACCCTTGATTAAGTTCCCTCTCCACCCCTGACCTGCTGCTGGAGCCCGGCAGGACGGAGCTGGTTGTGGAGTTGATGGTGGTGGGGGGTTAAGTGACAGTTGACATAGGACAGGTCTGCTGTTTTTGAGATTGAAGGCCTTTTGATGTCTTTGAGATTTGGGCCTCTCAGCCCCTGGAGCCTGGCATCGCAGGGCACGAGCTGCTGATGATGTCACTTCCCTCTTCTTGACATGCCATGGAAGCGAAGCTGCCTGAGCCTGCAACTTCTCAACGTGACAAGTCCTCCATTTATGCAGTTTAAAGTGTGTTTAGTTTGCCTTTACCAGCAATCAGTGGTTTGTTTATAATACATGTGACTCATTTTATTTCATGGAAGCTTGTGCACTAGACTCTTTCTCTTTTCTGTAAGGTGTTCAGAAAATGGAGAATGCCTCCTACCTTCAGAAATAGACATTAAATTTGTCCTGTGAATGATCAGGGAAACAGAACGGTGTTCACGTTCAACCACTTCATGTTTTAATTAGAGGATGTTATACTGTTTGTTTTGTTCGGAGACCTGTTACTGTCAAATACCTGCAGGATCTAGCTCTACACAAGAGGTACGATGCAGGTATTTGTGTGTTATACAGCAGTGATTTGCATTTCCTTAACTATTAACAACTATTGCGTTGTGTTAATGGGCTGTGTAAATTCTTCTTTTCATTTAACTAAATAAGCCTCAAATGTTTCAAGTCCTAGTGAAACTGAAGTTTAGAGTGTCTTTAGCTGCTTTACTGTGTGACGTGTTCCCAAGTGAAATGAAATATTTGTGTGGTGTACAGTAACAAGGGATTTAAATCAAATTCCTCACATTTGCTTGGGCGACTAAAAAGTGGGCAGGCTTTGACTGTAGCATGATACATCAAACCAGCACATATGGGGAATTTTCAAAAAGTCCGGAAAACCAAAGATCGTATAGACTTCAGTGCAATTTGACATATCGCTAGCCTCACAGCATAATTACCTAAGTTGTATACCTTAAAATATGACTGAGGCAATTATGCTATGAAGCTAACGATATGTTTGGATAACCAACGTGTTTACTGTTTGATCTATAGGCTGAGATTTAGTTGGAGACAGTCGGATGCTGCTATAACATTAATGTATGACTGTTTTACTATAGCAGCCTCCCACTCAAGCTAACATTAGCTAGCCATGCTAGTCACTGTCACCAGCATCATTTAGCCATTTAGCTCACTGACGGTGAATATTCATGTATTGTATCTCAGTGTGAAAGCCTCAGTTAACCTGCTACACAACAGCTTTTCATCATTTTCTCTCCTGTGACATCAAGTTTCTTTCCCCCCAAAAGGGAGCACAGCCTCAGAGATGGTGCCATGCTGGTCTGGTCTATAGTCTGGAGCCATAACACCATGCTGGTCTGGTGTGGTCTATAGCTTGGAGCCATAAAGCTATGCTGGCCTGGTCTATGGCTTGGAGCCATGCAGCCATGCTGGTCTGGTATATAGCCTGGAGCCATAACACCATGCTGGTCTGGTGTGGTCTATAGCTTGGAGCCATAAAGCCATGTTGGTCTGGTCTATAGCTTGGAGCCATAAAGCCATGCTGGTCTGGTCTGGTCTGGTCTATTGCCTTGAGCAATAACACCATGCTGCTCTGGTCTATAGCTCGTAGCCCAAAGCCATGCTGGTTTGGTCTATAGCTTGGAGCCATAATGCAATGCTGGTCTGGTATGGTCTGGTCTATAGCTTGGTGCCATAAAGCCATGCTGGTCTGGTTTGGTCTATAGCTTGGAGCCATAAAGCCCTGCATGTCTGGTCGGGTCTATAGCTCGGAGCCATAAAGCCATGCTGGTCTGGTCTATAGCTTGGAGCCATAAAGCCATGCTGGTCTGGTCTATTGCCTTGAGCAATAACGCCATGCTGCTCTGGTCTATAGCTCGTAGCCCAAAGCCATGCTGGTTTGGTCTATAGCTTGGAGCCATAATGCAATGCTGGTCTGGTATGGTCTGGTCTATAGCTTGGTGCCATAAAGCCATGCTGGTCTGGTTTGGTCTATAGCTTGGAGCCATAAAGCCCTGCATGTCTGGTCTGGTCTATAGCTCGGAGCCATAAAGCCATGCTGGTCTGGTCTATAGCTTGGAGCCATAAAGCCATGCTGGTCTGGTCTATTGCCTTGAGCAATAACGCCATGCTGCTCTGGTCTATAGCTCGTAGCCCAAAGCCATGCTGGTTTGGTCTATAGCTTGGAGCCATAATGCAATGCTGGTCTGGTATGGTCTGGTCTATAGCTTGGTGCCATAAAGCCATGCTGGTCTGGTTTGGTCTATAGCTTGGAGCCATAAAGCCCTGCATGTCTGGTCTGGTCTATAGCTCGGAGCCATAAAGCCATGCTGGTCTGGTCTATAGCTTGGAGCCATAAAGCCATGCTGGTCTGGTCTATTGCCTTGAGCAGTAACGCCATGCTGCTCTGGTCTATAGCTCGTAGCCCAAAGCCATGCTGGTTTGGTCTATAGCTTGGAGCCATAATGCAATGCAATGCTGGTCTGGTCTGGTCTATAGCTTGGTGCCATAAAGCCATGCTCGTCTGGTTTGGTCTATAGCTTGGAAAGCCCTGCAGGTCTGGTCTGGTCTATAACTTGGAGCCATAAAGCCATGCTGGTCTGGTCTATAGCTTGAAGCCATAAAGCCATGCTGGTCTGGTCTGTATCTTGGAGCCATAAAGCCTTGCTGGTCTGGTCTGGTCTGGTCTGGTCTGGTGTGGTCTGGTCTATAACTTGAAGCCATAAAGCCTTGCTGGTCTGGTCTGGTGTGGTCTGGTCTATAACTTGGAGCCATAAAGCCATACTGGTCTGATCTGTATCTTGGAGCCATAAAGCCTTGCTGGTCTGGTGTGGTCTGGTCTATAACTTGGAGCCATAAAGCCATGCTGGTCTGGTCTATAGCTTGAAGCCATAAAGACCTGACATGTTTTTATTGTTGGTGCAACCAGCTACATACAGCAACTATATCTGGATCTTTACATTACATGTTTGAATGCTGCCTTCCTCTATTTACTGCTGTGCGCCGTGTTGTCTAACTACTCCACTAGTTTATTCTCCCAGCAGTCTGCCGGTTGGTGTTTAGCCCCCGGGGGCCACGTCGAGCCCATCTCCTCAGCCTTCCTCCCATCAGCCCCTCAGCCAGGCGGACAGTCAGCAGCACAATTAAAGGCTGTGCCGTAATGAAAGGGGCATTAGCAGAAGCAATTTATTTCCCAGCGCAGCGCCGGAAGGTTTCTCTGGTGCTGATATTCCAACACAGGCTTTGTGTGCCATAGTTGGCCATTATGGGAGGGATGAGGAGGACGCACCCTGCCTGAACAAATGGAGTAAAGGCATTAAGGCAAAAGGCCATCATTCACCTTTTTTTAAAATCAATTCTCATTTGAATGTTTTTTACAGTGCTCTCATTTTTTCCTCCCCGTCTTGTGAATTTCCATCATTCTGCATCTACAATCTGTTTGAGCTTTAGCCCCTTTTTTCCTGTTGGGTTTTCTTGTTTGCTTGTTTTTCTCTCCCACCTTTGCCTCTTTCTCCGCTCCCTCGAGCACCCCCACCCCCCACCACCAGCACCAACCCCCTCTCTGTTATTCCTGTGTTCATTTTGTTCCTCTGAAGTTTATTGAATTAGCGCAGACAGCTGAAATGCAGAAGATAAGAGAGGCGCTCTCTCTGCTCCTCTCAGAAATGGTATTGCACTGTGTGTGTGTGTGTGTGTGTGTGTGTGTGTGTGTGTGTGTGTGTGTGTGTGTATGAGGGGGAGGGGAACTGATGCAGAGGTTATAGACAGAAGAAATGGGTAGCATTGTGGTTTGATGTTTCTCCTGAAAGAGCGATAAAGACGGTGTGTGAGCTCAGTGGAAGAACAGTGATTATTTGGTCTCCAGTTCAGCTGGGATTTATCTTTTTGTATTTACTGTTAAATATAGTGTAGTGGACACACGCATCACATTTTCTCTGACGGTATGAAGTTCAACAAGAAGGTGGCTGGGCAATAAACTGATATATCAATATCATGATATTAGACTAGATACCGTCTTAGATTTTGGATGTCAGTCAAGTGTTGTCTGGATTTAAAGCTGCATTTCAGTAAAGTGATATCATTTTCAGAACTTACCAGTCTGTTGTAGCTGCTCTGTTAATTCTCTTTTACAGTCATTATGTCCACATTACTGCTGATTATTTATCAAAAATCTCTGTAAATATTTTATGAAAGCACCAACAGTCAATAATAATATTGTCACAATATCAATATGAAGGTATTTGGTCAAGAATATTGTGATATTTGATTGTGGCCATATTGCCCGGCCCTAATTTGAGGTGTGTTTAATTACATTTATCAGCTGCTGTGTTTTTAAGTCGGATCATAGAAACTGGACTGTTTTGTCCAGAACTAGTCTTTCTGTCAGAACACCCTCCTCAGTTTAATAAGGTAGATTTAAGTCAATAAATCAAACCTTATCTGCTCTATATGAAAACCATCATCATATAATTTCTGTTATGATTTGATGCTATATAAAAATAGAATTGAATTAACTGACAAACTGTTTCATGCGTGAAACATTTTAGTGTAACATCATGCTACCAGAAGCAAGTTTCATTATAGAAGCTTTTCAAATTCAGAAACAAGTTAGAAATTCAGTTTGCTCATGATTTTAATTTTCATGACCTGCAGCTCAAACCTGTGCAGAGTTCGGCTTATATATTTAGTTCATACAAATATTGAATGTGATAACCTGGCAGTTATTGCAAAATGAACAGGGAGGCATGATGGTATTTTGAGGATGACTAATCCTGCCGTATGTGGTGTGTAAATTTGTCAATTTATGATGAGTGAATTAGATTATACACAAATAAGTGCCTATAGAGGAGACAATACCTTGTGAAACAGTGAGAGTACAAGTCTTGATCCTGTTTGTTGTGTATGAACAGGTCAGCTTTAGTTGATTGGCAGTCTATTTCCACGTTTGCCCTTTGACCTCTGGAGGGTTTTGGTGGCCTTTTTATTGATGAGAAATCATTACCAGGATGACTCCATTAACAATGGAGGAGGAGGAGGAGGAGCTGGAGCTGGAGGCTAATCCTTTGGCAGCAGGTATAAACTGGACAGAGACCCGGGTTAGACTGTGATTGACATGTTTTGGCTGTTGACCCCATTAACCCTGCCAGGACTGGGGGAGGCTGCTCACGCCAACATCGTCAGGATATTCAACCCAGCCTTAATCTACTATGTTAGTCTACAAGTAATATGGTTTGTGGACACCTGTGTCCCAGCCAATCCCAGATTCACTCTGGAAAACCTGGCATGTCCATTTTCAAAAGAGTCCCTTGACCTCTGACCTCCGGATATGTGAATGAAAATGGGTTCTATGGGTACCCAAGAGTCTCCGCTTTATAGACATGCCCACTTTATGATAATCACATGTAGTGTGGGTCATAGTTAATTCACCCTTAAAGACTTAAGGTACATTTTGAACAGATACTTAACAGAATAGAAAGTAAAGGTAAAAGTAGAAAATTGGACACTTTGTAGGCCAGGTTGCATTCAAACATGGACGTATTGTAGGGAGATGCTACCGCAGTAATGGCAACTTACTTATTTCTCCTGATTTCTGTATATTTACTCGATACACCCTAAGAGAGGAAAATGTGTTATATTTGGATAGCGTTGTTGTCTCCAGCTTCATTGGCTCATTTTTTTGTTTTTTACGTCTCCTCTTTAATAAAATGGTGGATTTCACAGTGTAAATCATTTAAGAGATTATAGTTCTGCAATGAATCCTTTCGTCGGGTCTTTCTTTTATACATTAGAGGTGTACATGAGGTTATCTCCTGTACTGATGGATAGCAGGGTTTAAATGTAGCTAATATTAAAATGTATGATAAGAGCTCTGACAGTTTTTTGGCCGCGCAGCAAACCGCCACGGTCTGTTTTTGGACGCCGTGACGACTCAGGAGGAAGTGTTGCAATCAATCACAATGATTATGTGGCGTCCTTAAAGAGCTGGACGAGTTGGGAGAGTGACACAGAGCGTGACCTTCTTATCTGCTGCGAGTTAAGTGTCACGTTTGAAGAAGCAAGCTCAGCCTGAACTTTAACCCTGTTTGCTTGTGTTTTTCTAAAAGGCCACGAAGCCAAGTGTGCTCAGTCAAAGTGAATATCCTCCTACAGACATCAGAGAGCTTCCCTCTGTCTGCCTCTCCTATGTTGATTTACGCTTCTGTTACTCTGTTCTGTATTACAAATGTAACCAACACGTGTGTGTTTAACATTTAACTTGTATACTTTTTGAACTGCAAGCAGTTTTCAGACAAAGCACCTCAAGCATATCTTATTTTAGCGGTGATATTATACAGTAAATGTGCTATTTATGTGACTGATGGAAGCTACAGTTTTTTTATGATTACTTAAAGGCTAGATGTAACAATCGGAAATTGTTTAACAGGGACACCTGTGGCCGTCAAGTCAACGACAGTGTCCTGTTTCTCATGCTTGTGCTCGCGCTGCGAAAAGCGGGCAAAACGGACACTGAATGTAAAACCAAAATTTGCAAGACAGGCTTCACTAGATGTGCTGTAACTTTTTTTTTTTGTTTGCTTCTGTGGCGTTTGTGTTGTCTGGTTTTGGTGGGGGCTGGTCATTTGTTGAGGTTATTGCACTCCATTTCTAACCAAACGTTAGCTACATTTGCACACTGTTAGCCCAGTGGCCGAGCTGATAGTAACTCACAAGCACGCAAGACGTCACATCCGTTGGACTTTACAAAAAAAAAAAAATCCCAAATTGATGTGAAAACAGCAGAGAAACTTCTGACTTCTTTGACAAAAACAGAACAAGCAAAGTTAAAAAGGACAAATTGATTTTAATTCCCATATGTGGAACATCATCTGTATATTTTGTAATTAAGAACACAACAGGAGTGTGACAGTAAGAATAAAAACAGGATTGTCTGGCTGGTATTTGTTAAAGAAATGCTGCACTAAAGTGAAAACGTTCAGTTGCAGGAGGGCAATGATAGTTTTATTTCCTAAAATGGCGAAGGATAAATGTTGCAGCTGAAGGTGAGGAGAAGTCATAATACAGAGAGGTTTCTCTGCTGAAGGATCACAGACGTTTCTTCATCGAGCAGATATTTCTGCAGCCACAGACCTCGGTTTTGTGTCAGCTCCAATGTCATGGCGGATTTGAGAGTGTGCTCCTGCCCTCCTCGAGCGCATTAGCATTTCTCTTTCTCCCCCGCTCTTTTCCCTCCGCAGTCTTCCCTCTGATGTCACGCCGCAGCTCAGACATGTTAACACGAACCTCCATGCTAACACAGTTCAGTCTGTCACTGGAGAATATTCTTTTACCTGCTGCCGGAGTGCAACTAGACTTTTTCATTTTCACTGTCTCCGTTTACAATAGATCAGAGGCCTTTGCAGCGCTGCTGAACTCCTGAACTCCTGTATACATTACTAATGAACCTCTGGATTGTTATACAGTCATATGTTAACAGGAAAGACAGGGGCCCTCTTTCTTTGTGTGTGTGTGTGTGTGTGTGTGTGTGTGTGTGTGTGTGTGAGAGCCATGCAGCACTATCATGAAGGTTTCTTGGCCCGGGCCAGCTCTTAATTGATAGGGGCTGCTGTATTTACTTACATTCTCAGGGTGGATTAAATCTCAAAGGAAAGGGGAGGAGATGGAGGTTGTTTTTCTCCTGGCTTTGTCTTAATGTGCACGCTTGTGTGTGTGCATATGCACATGTGTGTTTTGTCATCCCATGTGGTTCTGCGTTCGTCCTTCCTCCATGACGAGAACTGTCGAATCCTGTAAAGCTGCATGGCGTCCAGCCACCACAGAGCACCGCATCTAATCACCGGCTACACTGCGATGTATAGCGCTGCTCTGCTGGCTCAACTTAATGTGTTTTTATGTGTATAGGAGCATTATTTACTGCGCACGGTCAGTAGTAAATATTATTATCTCTGTAGCTAGTGATTCATTTTGTCCAGTGTGTTTAATATGGAGTCCAGGCCTGCTCGGGTCACTGAGAAGCTCTATCTGCTCCATTGTCTCTTCCTGCTGAAGCTGTGAAGCTTTAAAGGAGCGACGGGACCGATGGCTACCAAACACTGACTACTGACTGACAGCAGGCTGCAAACGATCAAGTATAATTAGCAGACTAAATACTAGATTCTAAAATGATAAGATATGATCCAGGATGTCCAATGTGATTTACAGATCCATGAGTTTGACGGCTTATTAGACACCAAACACTCTTTCTGGAAAGCTATCGCTGCAGCAATGATTTTATTATTCGTTGCAACAGTTGCAAGAAACTGTAGAAATATGGCACCGTTCACATTAGGGCTGCAACTAACATTATTTTCTCAATTTATTGATTAGTTGTTTGGTCTATAAAATGGCAGAAAATGGTGAAGCTTGTCGATCAGTGTTTCCCAAAGACCAGAGTGGCGTCCTGAAATGTCTTGTTTTAGCCACAACTCAATGATGTTCAGTTTACTGTCACAGAGGGGTAAAAATAATTGGCAATTAATTTTTATATTTAACTTACAAATTAATTGATGCAGCTCTAGTTCACTTGAACAAATCTATCAAGAGTTTGCATTTCCACATATGTGATTGGCCAGCGCTGGATGACGTCACATTGTGTTGCAACAGAAGTTAAAAGTGAATCTTTCAGTCTCCATTTCTTTAAATCTTTAAATCATTCTGTCGATGACTCCAGGGCTCACTGAAATGAATGAGGGCTCTGCATTTTATCAGGCACTGCTATTGTCTGTTAGCAGGTCAGAGTAAAGATTTTCAGCAGCATCATCTTCCTCGCACCTTTTCTATTCATCCATATTTGCAGAGGCAGAAACAAAACATTCATGGGGGACAAGAGATGCAGCAAGTATGCAGCTGCTGCTGCAGACAGTGGCCACTGATCACAGATGGTGGCTTCAAATGGTGGTTCAACTACAGACAAGTGGTAACACACGAGTTGTGCAGTACAGTGGAATAAACTGTACAGTGTGCAGCAGTTTGACTTTGCTATGCTCTTACCCCGGAGGTATCTATTACTTTAACATCTGTGGTTATATTTGTTTTTTTTTTTTTTTTTGTATTTTTGTGGGAGATCAGTGAGTTTGACTAATTTGTACTGACACTGGATTAATATGATTTTTGCAGTGTGATGAAATTTCAGGTATTTATTTCACCGGATTGGCCAAAAATTTACCCACATTTTTGTTGTCTATAAACTGATTCCAAATACATTTTCAGAAAATTTACTATGGATCACAATATATAGATGGCTGACAAATTAAAGGGAAATTAAATAATAAATAACTGGATAATAAACGACTGCAGAAACATTAAAAATGTTAAGTAAATTAAGGTCTACCTCCACTTAGTCGACTAGTCAATTAATGTGTCATTTTGGTCTTAGTCCAGTAAGTTTCTTTAATTTATTAGTTGTTTTTTTTATTTTTTTCTTCATGCTGTATGACTTATTTTAAAGAAACACATCTCTGGTAAACAGTTTAAAAAAGCTGTGCTTTTCTGTGATTCCCTATCGAGCAGCTCAGTTTTACAGATACAGTTTTACAGACAAAATCTTAGTTTGTGTTAGTCGACTGCAAATTTCTTCAGTGGAGGATGGCCTTAATGTGAATAATTTGCTATGGCCCTCACAGTCTCCGTATTTCAACATAATTGAACACTTCTGGAGTTATTTTGGAATAAGCGTGTCAGTCGTCTCCATCACTGTCATCATGACACCAAATGAGGGAGTATCTTGTGCAAGAAATGGTGTTAAACCCTCCAGTGGAGAGCTGATAAGGAGCAATGAAGGTGATCTGGAGGCTCATGATGGACCAACATCTTACAGAGACATCTAATGTTTTTTAAATTTGTGTATCATGATGGAAAGTTGTATCCAAACTACATATGCTGGGTACACACTACACAAGAATCAAGCTGATTTTGGGCCTGGTTTCCCCTCCCAACATTCATCAGCAAAGCCCTTTTTTTTATGGTTGCAAAGATGATCCAGATAAATCGCTGCTTTCCACACACAACAGGAACAAAACTGTTAATTTTAACATTACGCATCATTACGTGTGGGCTCTCTCACATTTTCAAAATCTTTTCAGACCGGAAAAAATGTTTTAGTGTGGGGCAGCTTATACAACGTCTTCACATGTAGACAATGACCAGATTGTCCACCGTTGTTCCACCATTAACACAACCTTGCAGATGAGTGTTCAACGCAAAAACAGCAGCATATTCCAGGTTGTTTGTGAACCTTTTCCATATCTAATATTCTTCTCAACATGCCACAGAAATGGGAAACAGGAAAATTGCTTCCTAAATGAGACTCCTCAAACGTAATGTTGCCTCCCCCCCAGTAAGGTTTTCTTTTGTGCCAAGGAGCCCATTTTCTCCATCTCTGTTAATGACATCTTCTCCGGTCTGAAACCTTTTGATTTCGTCTGCTTCTGTGGCTGTTTTCATGCGCCATGTTTGTGCACACATGCAAGTTAACTCTGTATATGTCTGTGTGTGCTTGTCAGGTTGGAGATTGCGGCGTTGATTATGTGTCTGATGTTTTCGACAGAGTGACATCCCTTCTAATGAAATAATGGTCTGGTGGCAGAGTGCTGGAGGATTGCACATTGTAGACTTCAATTACAGACAAGATGTTTTTTTCCCTCTTTCCTTTTAGTCAGAAGAAAGTACAGGTTTTTCTTCCTTTTTAACAGACGTGCTTACATCGAACAAAAAGGCTGAATAAAAGGGGTTTTTTTCCAGCCAGACTTGGGTCTAAGTGTTTTTTTCTTTGGATAATGGATAGAAAGCACATGGCATGCCTTAATTCACTGTCTCTTTAGCCAATCTGATGCCACAAAACAGCCGTTGCCCTCTTTGTGTGCACAAATCAACCTGAGCGTGGGTTGTTTTCCAGCCCAAAGTGCACATTTTTCACCGTTGTAATGTCTCCTCTTGTCTTTGAGATGTATTTTGCTCTGGTGTGTGCATTATTCTGTTGACCGTGTAATTTGTTTTGCACAACAAATGATCTTTTTATGGTTCCAGTTTTCAGCTGTGCCCCTTCTGCTATCTGGTATGAAATTAGCATACATATCTTAAAAATATACTTGCAGCTCTGTTTACAGAGAATAATGGTCAAAATGATAAAATTAAAAACAAAGGTAGATCTCTCATAAATAAGTTACACCTACAGTTGCTGCCCTTCAGCAGTTCTAATTTATTATTATATCTTCGTTTTTAGGGTCAGTAGAGAAATCTACATGTACTTTTTCATGAGATATTTAAAACGAGAACACAACTGTTCACAGTTACAGTTCATTTGACTGTACTCAACATTTATACCGTATCATTTTCATATTATTAAAAGCTAACATTACTCAAACAACTTGAAATTCACAGCTGTTTGTAAGGCAGCATGTTGTTAAAGGATTTTATTTCTTCTGGGTCAGGTGATTGACAGATTACAGCATAACAAAGTGCAGCACAGACACAAAAATGGTTAATTCAACATAGCCCTCGCAATGATTAGTTAATTAACAACAATTAGCTAATCAGTTGGTCGCTGGATGGAAAAATAATTGCTAACCATCTTAACAATCGATTCATTTCAGTAATTTGTCATGTAAAAATGGCAAAAACATGCTGTTTTCAGCCTCTCAAATACAGAAATTATATCTTATTAAACTGAATATCTTTGAGCTTTGCACTGACAAAACAAGATATATAAATCACCTTGTACTTACTGACACTAGGTGGACATTTTTTGACATTTTATAGACAAACAATTAATCAATTAATGTAGAAAATAATCTGAAGATTAACTGATAATTAATTGTTAGTTGCAGCACTAGTTCAGCACAATTGAAGAGACGCAAGTCATTATTTATCTTGGTATGCGGAAGAAGCTGTTGTTAAATACTGTACAAAGAAGGAAGAATTTCAAATGTGGTTTTAGGGAGGGAGAGGAAAAAAGATGGACATCCGAGACCATCAACACACAATATCTTAACACAGGCTGGACCACAAACTGAATGAGAGCAGTTGCTGACATTATAAAGCTCGACCCAGCAATGCATAATTTACTATTTTATTACAATTACAGAACCTTTTATTGAAAGCAGGATGGATGAGGGGGGATGCCAACGTTCCCCATCTGAACTCAAACTATAATTAATCAAAATAAAAATCATAATTGAGAAGCCCCCACTGATGACTTAAAGAACACTTTGGTTATCATTATGGAGGTTAACAATGTGAAAATGAATTTTATTATTACTTATTGTTTAGGGCTCACTGTCGCTTTGTGTCTGTCTTTTCAGGGTGGACCCCATTCCTTATGACACTCCCAAGCCAGCAGGACACACCAGGTTTGTGTGTGTGTCCGACACACACTCGCGTACAGACGGCATCCAGATGCCCTACGGCGACGTGCTGCTGCACATGGGTGACTTCACCGAGCTGGGCCTGCCCTCCGAGGTTAAGAAGTTCAACGACTGGCTAGGTATTAAGCTGCTTAAGACACATATTCATCCACACACTGTCAGACGCACGCATGTTTTCACACTGACACAAAGCTGACATGCACAAGTTCTCTCGTGAGCGGTAGCACGAGACGCATAACCAGTAACTGGACCACACAATGACTCCCCCTCCCCTGTTGACCCACAACTGCTGTGCTAAAGTGTCCAGTTTAACCCTTCTGACCTAACACCCTGGCTCAGTTAACCTTTGACCTCTCCCTCTGGCCCCATGCTGTGGGTGGGAGTGCTGGGCTGTGTGTGTGTGTGTGTGTGTGTGTGTGTGTGTGTGTGTGTGTGTGTGTGTGTGTGTGTGTGTGTGTGTGTGTGTGTGTGTGTGTGTGTGTGTGTGTGTGTGTGTGTGTGTGTGTGTGTGTGTGTGTGTGTGTGGTTTCAGCAGCAAGTGTTTCATCTCTAGACCCTCCAGACAAGAGTTGAAGCATTTTTATCCCTCTAATGTCGTCATGTTTCACACACTAAAACCACACATACTGACTGGCATTCCCTCTCACTGACTCTATAAATCAATGTGCCACCCGCCACACTGGCCTGTAATGCTTTAAGACATTTGGATTCTTTTGTCTATGCCTAAGTTGTTTGTATTTGCCTGTTAATCAGGAGAGATAAAACAGTCTCCTGAAAGTTAACAGTAGGAGCCCAATGTCTAAAGGACTGAATGGAAGGCAAATTTTTGGTGCATATCAATTTGATATAAAGAAAACAAGTAGACAAATTCCCCCTGGGACACGTTTTGAGGTAAAAATGTATTTGGACTGCCGTTTGAAGCCTCGAGTTTAGCGTTTTTGGCCATTGCCATTGGTTTTTGCAACCACAACTGACCATGTTTAGGCAAGAGGGTGGAGCTGGTGAATAGGGAGGGCCAGCAGGGCCAGGTACTGTTAGCAGCTAATGCTAGAACTAGCTAGCTAGCTTGGTGAGGAAGGTGCATCCGTAATTCACGTTAACTGGGATATTAATTGCGATGCTAATTTTGGCTTGGTAATGTACTTATTGGCGTCCCAACGCTTTCCGTTCATTTCCTATAGAAAGCAGGAGAAGCAGTCACCCAGTGCATGGCAGGAGTGTTGCTGCAAGTTGGAGGGGTTCTGTGTTTGCATGAAGGTGAAAAATCTCAACTTCATGCAAATGAGCCTGTCCAGCGCGACATATCTGGCTCACTAAACTTGGACCGAGAAACTAGGCAATGTAGTCCTAAACTGCAGTGAGAGTATTGTTCAGATGGAATATCAGAAAGTTTACGAGTAGGCCGACATGTTGTTTCCTGTTTGAAATGGGAAGCCAGGGACCAATCAGGTGTATTCAACAATAGGGTATGCCACTACTTGAACAAACTTGAATTTTACTCTGGACATCATTGAAAATTGGGCGGCAGTAGCTCAGTCTGTAGGGAGTTGGCTTGGGAATCGGAGGGTCACCGGTTCAAGTCCCAACTTGGACCAAGAACTGACTGTGAACTGGTAGCTGGAGAGGTGCACTTTACCTCTTGGGCACTCCCGAGGTGCCCCTGAGCAAGGCACCAAACCCCCAACTGCTCGGGGCGCTTGTCAGGAGCAGCCCCCTCACTCTGACATCTCTCCATTAATGCAGGTATATAGGTCCTGTTTGTGCATGTATGTATTTCAGGTCTGTATGTACTGTGTATAAGTTAACAACAGAGTGAAAAAAACTGAATTTCCCTCCAGGGATTAACATAGGTTCATCTTATCTTAAATGATGACATGTCCTGGTTCAGACTGAGAGGACAGGCTCAGTAACGTTAGTTAGTGGTCCTGGTTCAGACTGACAGGACAGACTCAGTAATGTTAGTCAGTGGTCCTGGTTCAGACTGAGAGGACAGACTCAGTAACGTTAGTCAGTGATCCTGGTTCAGACTGAGAGGACAGACTCAGTAACGTTAGTCAGTGATCCTGGTTCAGACTGAGAGAACAGACTCAGTAACGTTAGTCAGTGATCCTGGTTCAGACTGAGAGGACAGACTCAGTAACGTTAGTTAGTGGTCCTGGTTCAGACTGAGAGGACAGGCTCAGTAGCGTTAGTCAGTGGTCCTGGTTCAGACTGAGAGGACAGACTCAGTAACATTAGTCAGTGGTCCTGGTTCAGACTGACAGGACAGACTCAGTAATGTGAGTTAGTAGTCCTGGTTCAGACTGACAGGACAGACTCAGTAATGTTAGTTAGTAGTCCTGGTTCAGACTGAGAGGACAGACTCAGTAATGTGAGTTAGTAGTCCTGGTTCAGACTAGAGGACAGACTCAGTAACGTTAGTTAGTGGTCCTGGTTCAGACTGAGAGGACAGACTCAGTAACGTTAGTTAGTGGTCCTGGTTCAGACTGAGAGGACAGACTCAGTAACGTTAGTTAGTGGTCCTGGTTCAGACTGAGAGGATAGACTCAGTAACATTAGTCAGTGGTCCTGGTTCAGACTGAGAGGACAGACTCAGTAACGTTAGTTAGTGGTCCTGGTTCAGACTGAGAGGATAGACTCAGTAACATTAGTCAGTGGTCCTGGTTCAGACTGAGAGGACAGACTCGGTAACGTTAGTGGTTGCTGAAATTAAGCCAATAACAACGGATGACCTCAGCTTCAGTTACCCCTGTCCGCCCGTGTCCCAGCCTCGTTTCATAGGCCTTGATTTCTAGTGTGGCAATAAATGGGGTTAAATTAAATACACAATCGGCCTCATAACCTATTACAAATGAACCGAGCGATACATACACGACCTGAACCGTAACTAGAGAACTGAATGGTTCTGAGTTTTACCCAAACTGTTCCCATCCCCACACTCTATACATTTGTGATAAAAATATTAATTTAACCAAAACTGAGATTAGACTGTGAATAATTACAATAGAGTTCAAAAGTGTAAAAGAACACAGTCTGATGTATTTTTTATTGTTTCAGAGTAAGAAACTTTTACCTTTTTTTTAAAAAAAAAAAAAAAAGTAAACCCCTTAGCTTAAAGTGGCATTGCTCTCAAAATCTATGTTTAGTATCAGACACTCGCCCCCTGTAGAGTTGAAAGGTAGCTTTCAAAGTTTGGCCTCTCAAAGATGACAGCCAGTCTGGATTCACAGCGGTTACAGTGGATACCAACACTGACCCAGTTTTCACCACAAAAAAGAAAGAAATCCAGGCGTCTGTAGAGAATCCTCAAACCTCTCCTGCAGCATAATCCACTTCTCTGCTGTCCGTCAGTATGCTAAGCATGTTCTAGCAATCATATCTTCAGCAGAATTCACCTGAAACATGAACAATCCTCATGCACAGACCTGTCAAACTCACTGCCTCCTGCTCCTCCACTCCTTCACTGTGGGTAAACTTGGGGCTGTGTTCACACACTGATGCAGATACATTTGAAAACGCCATTTATATGACAACCAGGGCCTTGGTTCAGGAGTCACAGTTCAGCGGGGGAAAAACAAATGCACTACACTCTGTTCAAAATAACAATGAAAATAAACAGGTCCTTATGCAAATGTCAAAGATTGATGCAGTCTGTTTTCTGGGGATTGAGGTGGCATTTTTTCCCACTAGAACATTTCAAACATTTCTGTGTTACACTTTATGAACACTTACAGAAAGCAACGAGTCACAATAGACTATAAAACTGAAAAGCTTGTGCGTGGAAATTGAAAATACATAGAATAATAAAAAATAAAACATACATTAGGAGGAGTGTTTCAGTTTGTTCCATCTTAGCTATATTTAAACATTCAAAGCACCCAAACATTTATTAGCACATATCAGCACATGTGGGTGATGCTTAATGTGCGTTAGCGTGTTGGCTGTATTTCCACTCACATCTCCTGTGGTGGAGCGACGCTGACACACTGCCGTCAACTGTCCCTCCGTTGCCGTTGTAGCTGACAGGAAACCTGCAGATCATTTGCCTTCAACATCGTGTGACTGACCCACACAGCAGTCAGACTGTTGCTCTAACCTCAGTACATGTAACTAACAGTGTAGCTAAAAGTTTTTGGGCAGAACTTATGCTTGTGAACTTTGGTTCCACATTACGTGCGTCAATCTACATACCGCACAAATACGCAAACGGACACAGCCCTACTGTGGTACAATCACATGCAATCTCTGAACATTAAAGCAAAACAAATCGAATTGCTTTTTAACAGCCTTTGTAATTGGACAGTCACAGTAATGCCCCACCAGGGCTGCACTTAAGTTCGAAGACACTGACCCTTAACTTGCTCCCTGGACACTTTACAGCAGCTCCTGCTCCTCAGGATGGAGGTCAAGCTGTATATGATGATTCTACAAACATTTAAGTTAAGTTTAAGCTTTGTTCATGCCGTTGACATTTGAAAATTGAAATCAACAGCTTTTTTTTGCATGTCTGTTCATTTTGTTTAAACACACTATTTCTTTCAGTTGCAGATAAACATCAGGCTACACTAGTGTTATCTGTATCATCCTATCTGCAGAATTAGATTCCAGTGTTAACTGCGTAGTCGTGATGTGTGCGTTCAAGTAAGCTTACTAGAAATTATCACCGTCAGGGTGGGCAGGTGACAAAGCAGTCTAACTAGTAAGTTATTGATCACTAACAGAAACATGTGGAATGATCAACTTTTCACCATCTCTTCCTCTCGCTCTCAAACACACACACACACACACACACACACACACACACACACACACACACACACACAAACACAGTGAACATCCTCAGTCCAAACCTACATGTATTATGTTGCTGCGACTGATGAGTTACATTGATTAAAGAAATTTTATAGGAAAATACAAAATCATTTAATCTGATCAATCACTTTTGAGGACTATATATTGTTTTTTTTTTTTTTTAGGGTGATGACATCATAAAATATGACAACAGGCAAAGCTTCATTCGAAAACCTCAATCGAAGCTTTGAATGTTTAAAAAAAAAAAAAAAAAAAAAAACATTGGTACAGGCCTAGCACTCATTTTACCAGGCTGACTACAGGTTGCTGTGTCCTAATTCCCTTGAGACACACACACACACACACACACACACACACACTCTTGACGTAGCTGTTTGTAGTGATGGATGGAGGAGTTTGATAGAAAAGCTGACCAGTTTGCCCTCCTGGTGGTGCCAGGTGCTGTATTAGCAGTGACAGCAGAAAACAGTGGTGTGTGTGTGTGTGTGTGTGTGTGTGTGTGTGTGTGTGTGTGTGTGTGTGTGTGTGTGTGTGTGTGTGTGTGTGTGTGTGTGTGTGTTTACACAGTCATTGTGCCTTCCTTTTGGGGAAAAATTCATGTCCCCATAATGTAAAACATTATATTTTAGGGTGAGGACTTGGTTTAGGGTTAGAGTAAGGGTTAGGTTTAAGTTGGGGTAAGGGTTAGGGTTAGGATCAGGCAAGTAGCAGTTACAGTTAGAGTCAGAGTAAGTCTCCAGGAAATGAATGTCAGTCAGCGTCCTCAGAAGTCATGGAAACATTACTGTGCGTGCATGTGTGCATGTGTACTTTGTTAAGCCAGGCTGAAAACAGCGATATTGGCCATGATGGGGAATCGATTCAGGGCAAAGTGGAAAATGGCTCATTGTATTTAGGAGCAGCCTGCCTTGTTGGTGAGTGTGGAGCTGTACACCTGGTCATCAAACTGTCTGGAAGGGAGGGCAGAAAAGTCTTACAGCCACTTATTGAAAATGAAAAATATATTCTCAGATAGTTGTAAAGTTATAATACATTTAGAAAAGAAATAGTCAAACTGTTTGTGAGATTTAAGTTATAATAATAACTAATTTTTCATTAGAAAACTACTACTACTACTACTCCTACTATACTGGTCGATCTTGTCTTCAAATACCTGTAATCGTCAAGATGAAATGTTATTTCTCCAGCTTCTGTTTGCCATTTTATTACACTAAGTGCCATCTTCAATCTGTCAAAGTTAGTTTTGTTTTAGATTGTAATGTTTAGAAGCTTTTAAGTGAGTGAAAACATGTTGATGATGTTTCAGTCGATATCTTTTGTTTCTGCCGTTTGGAGGACAGACGGCTCTTAGAAAATGTAGCCCATTTAAGTTGTGGCTTTTACAGCGCTTTTGTGAGCTTCACGTACAGGGCTCTAATAAAGGAAATGCAAGTGCATGTAAAAGGTTTGATATTCCCTCCAAGGCTGGTTTTTGTCCTTATTGACGGAGGCAGAGAAAGTGTGAGAGAGGAAGAGAACGGAGTCAGACATGGAGGGTTAAAGATGGCAGCATGATGAATGTCACAAAGAAAGCTAGCAGTTTTTAAGCACATTAGTTCAATTGATTGATTGATTGATTGGAAGACCAGGGTTGCAATGCACAGACTGACTGCTCAGACACGCTTAGAACTTAAACATGGAGGGTGAGAGATGAAAACGTGGCATTTCAGGAAACTCAAAAAGGGTTTTTACAGTCGTAGCTTGATTCTGCTCACTTTGAAAGTTGTGAAGTTGTGTCACCCTCTGGTCTGACTCGAAGTAGTTCTTTGAAAAATGTATTGTTTCCTGTTAAGTCACTCGATTTTCAGCACAGCATTTGAGTGTTTTGAGCGTTAAATATTGTGAGGATATAGAGAATTGGTGGTCATATATTCCACTGTGACTTAAATGAAACTCTGGATCAGGTTAAGTAACAAAACAGCTCTACATTTATAAGAATCTGGGATTTTTGAGAAACAAGAAGTTGCATTTCCAGTAAGCGAAATATGGAGCCTGTTCACCCGTTAAGCATGCAGTGATGTATATTTATAAGGTTTGCAATATGGCTTACAAAGCAAAATGTAATCACTGTGCAGCAAGTCATTTCATGCAGGGAGGAAGTTAAACAGTAGGAGTGCTGCAGGAATGAGTCCTAAAACCCAGAAATGACTTAGCATTTTAGAACTTCTGGTTCCCTTGTCTGAAACTCAGTGAGTTCTTAGTTAGATGTCTGACATAAGGTTGGTGGTTGTGGTTAGCACAGGCTAAAGAGATTTTAACGTTTTGTTCTACAGTATAAAATAGGGCAGTAAATATCACTAATGAATCTTGAAGCTTTAGTTTTTAAAAGGGCAGCTGCTAACAAGCGGCTAAATGAGACGTCTAAACGTCACGACGCTGACTCGTCCACCTTTACAGCTTCGTTGTGTATACTCACGCTCATGCCACTGTTGTGTAGTTTGTCTATTGTGTAACGCTGGCGACTGCATTCACACTTACAATCCTAAAACTGGTGTTCAGTTGTGAAGATTATCTTGCTGAACAAAACATGTAAATATCATAAAAATGCATTTGCGACAGAGCTCATTTTCTACAGTAATTTAAAACCCAATGGAAAAATCCCATTGGCTTTTTGTCGAGAGAACCAGGGTGATGCTAACCTCCTGGTTGGCCCTACAGAAATATGTCATCTCTGCAGCACTTTAATGCAGTCAGAATATCTCAGACTGAAACAGAATAATCCTGTAAACTTGTAAACTGGGGTGGTTGTAGATTTGGAGCTTCTGTAAGCTGAGTACTGTGTTAGTGCTCCTCCACCGCCTCTCCTCCCTCTCGCCATCTTTCGTCTGCTCCTCTCACAACGTTTCAGAGGAGGCCGCGGTTTGTTCGGGCCATCGACTGCAGTTTGGCCCGCTGAAGTAGATCATTGGAGATCGATGCAAAGGAACGAGCTTCCCCTGACCCAGCCTGTCTGATGGTAGAGCGCCGGCTCTGATCTGCTGCTTTGTGCTGCTCCCAGAGGCCTCTGTAGCTGTGTGTGTCTGTCTGAGCTCAGATGTGTAATGTGTGTTAATACAGGAGTTGATAACCGTATTTTCACGACCATAAGGCGCACCGTACTATAAGGCGCAGTCTCAGTTATGTGTGTCATTACTGTATTTAACACATACATAAGGCGCACCGCACTATAGGGCGCGGGTATGGTAAAACACACGGGGAAATCAAGCATACAAGTGTGCGTTTTTAAAAATAGAGCGGGAGCAAAACTGAGTGTGGTTGTGCTTTATTTAAGTATTAATTACAAAGTACTAACATTTTTTAGTCATCAATCAAACATCAACAGGCGCGGGCATGGTAAAACACACGGGTAAAACAAGCATACAATTGTGCATATTTAAAAATAGTGCGGGGGCAAAACTGAGTTTGGTACTCACATTTTTTTAATCATCAATCAAACCCATCAAAGTCCTCATCCTCTGTTTCTGAATTGAACAGCTGCGCTAAATCTCCATCAAACATGCCAGGTTCACTTTCTTCACTGTCAGAGTCACTTTCCGTGCCGTGCGGCTCCTCGGAAATGATGCCGGCTTTTACGAAAGCTCGAACAACAGAGCCAGCACGTTAGCCCAAGCATCCACAATCTATTCACAAATTGTGGCGTAACTCGCCCGGCGCTGCCTCCCAGTCTTAGTGAAACTGTGGTCTCCATCTGTCATCCATCGCTCCCACGCCGCTCGCAGCCTTACTTTGAACGGCCGGTTCACCCCGATGTCCAGCGGTTGGAGTTCCTTCGTCAGGCCTCCCGGAATGACAGCAAGCTCAGTGTTCATTTGCTTCACATGTTTTTTCACATCGGCTGTGAGATCCCTTCTTCTCCACAGTGTGACTCACCGGGATGTCAAAAGTGAGCGGCACCTCGTCCATGTTAGTGATAAGGCTGGGCTGGATGTGTTTGTCGGAGATGTGTCTGCTGCAGTAGGAGCGGAAGATGGCCAGCTTTTCATTATAATCCGCTGGAAATTGCTGCGCTACTGTAGTCCGTGTCCGGATGGAAAAATGGCACCGTTTCATGAAACGAAAGCACCAAGACGGACCTCCTTGGAAATGTTCAATTTTCATTTCTTCTGCTAGCGTTGCTGCTTTTAGTCGAATGGTGACCGTCGAAACGCTTCTCCCACTTGTTCTTTGCTCGGTGATCCACTGCTCGAGTCTTTCCTCCAACTCGGGCCACCTCGCCTTATGTCCGCGGAAACTCAGCTGCGTCTTCTTGACCTGTCGGAGCTCGTTTTCCAGCTTCCTCCACTTGCTAACCATCGATTCATTGATCTCAAATTCTCTCGCGGCTGCTCGATTTCCATGTTCCTCCGCGTAGCTGATGGCCTTCAGTTTAAGAAAGAAAGAAAGAAAGAAAGATATTCCTTTATTAGTCCCACAGTGGGGAAATTCAGTTTTACACTCTTAAACTGTGCTTCATAAGCGTGTCTCTTTGCCATTTTCAGGGTTGTTAAAACAACAATGTTCTGCATAATGCACATACCTGTTCGTTTATATACAGTACAATCCACGCCCACACTTCCTACTTTAACGTTCTCATGGTGTCCTCTACTACGTCCGCCTTACAACAACAACACACACACATACACACACACATAAGGCGCACCGCACTATAGGGCGCACCACACATTTTGAAGAAAATCTAAGACTTTTAAGTGCGCCTTATAGTCGTGAAAATACGGTATATGTGTTAAATAGTGAAAACTAACTGATGAGGGTTTTGTTCTCTTCCCCCATGTGTGTGGTTTGAGAGCGTATCTTCATGAGCTTGTTTAAAGAGTAAATCATTTGAAATAAACATTGTGCAAATATCACAGTCCAGCTAATCACAAACAACAAACAACTCCTCCATATATAAGGTACCAGAATTATATACATTGATGTCTTTATTATAGTGGGAAACAATTTACACAGTGACATGAAACATGTGACCTCACTTGTTTAGTTGAAATCAAATCAGCATTGTGATGTAACTTTGTGAGAAGAAGATTAGGTCTTCTCGTTTAATATGATTTGAATTTCTTTTTGCGTCAAATTTTCCAGTCGTGAACCACAGAGGTGTGCTGAAACTGACAATGAAAAATGACTTAGACTAGAGTTTGTCCGATACCAGTATCAGAAATTCCTCCGATGTAGCCTCAGATGCTGGATTGGGTATCGGCGAGTCTCTGCACCGACCCAATATCATGTTATCATATCATTTCTTAGCTCATTTACGCTACACAGGAGCAACAACAACAACAATCAGTATACCGTATATATAGAACTTTAATTTAACATCTAGTTTGATAGTCTGTCATAACTGAAAGAGAACTTAAACAAATCTAGGAGCAAATAATTCCTTTTAGAAATACTGTATTTTTCAAGTTTCTTGCCAAAAACTACATTTAACAAGATTGCATGAGGCATTATAAGAGCTGATCACTGTGATAGCCTTGAGCAGCATCATAGGAAAGAATTACAATATAACAAGTGTCTGATTAAGTTCAAATGTTTTTAAGGTTGTTTCAGTTATTTTTAAGGTTGTTCATCCATGGCTTATTTCCTGCAGTCAAATTGCAAGCTTTTTGCCTCTCACACTGAAGAACTTCCCCACCAGTTGTGTTGTATTGTAAGACTTTTCCGTCTCTGCTGCTGTGTGCCGACAGAAATGTGACACTGATCGGCCGATTTTGATCGGCAGCCGATCGATCGCTGCATCTCCACTTGTTTTAGAAAAATAGTGTATGTTTGCAGCTTCTGCTAGAGTTTAAAGACGTATTGATTCGGTTCCATCACATGTCCTACAGGCTTGAGAAGGCAAGAGAGGAGTTGAGAAACAATTTAGTAGATTTAGTGGTAGTTACAGTAGATTCGCTTCTTTAATTTAAGGGATGTCAAGTAGAATCTGTGTTTTTTATATATATTTAACTCCTGTTTAACCTGGCTGGAAAGAGTGTTTTTAGTATTGCACTGTGAAAAACAATCTAATTGAAATGTTTTTGCCCGCTTACATCTTTATACATATGGAAGTCTGCCATCTTGAAAACGCTTCTGTGTACACGTAATTCTGCATAGTTTCATTTTGATTTTCTCTTTCACACCCGTTTATGGGCAAAGAATAAGAAATAAATCTAGGTGAATCACTCCACCAGCCCTCTGTAAGATATTTCACGGTGGCAATAAAAAACAGTAGAAACTCCCAGTAGAGTAATGGAGATGAGTTGGTTGATGGTAATTATGTTTTCCTCACCTTCTCCCTGCATGGTGGTGGAGGAGAGGATGATTCGCTTTGGGTGGTGTGTGGGTGTGTGTGTGATCCAGTTATAGTGCTGGGGGAATGAGAGACGGTGCTCTCATATAAGGTTAGACTGGAATTTATGATCCTGAGACGCGACAAGAGCTAATTTAGAGTAGCGGGAATGAAACCTGTAGACCGGGGAACCATGATTCTTTCATTTTCAGCATTAGAGACAACACACACACACACACACACACACACACTAGACGGATGCTGTGGAGTTTTTTTATCTATCTGCTCCGAGCCAGCGTATCGTTATTGAATTTATATTCTATTCAGTTTCTATTATCTTTATTTGCAGTTGTGAACTTGACCACATTGAGCTGTGCCTTTACATCTTTTCTTTCACTTACTGTCATGAGTCAAAAGCATTTTTATTCAACAAATAAGATTTATTGGATTCTTTATTCTATTTGCCCCGTTGGCATGCATCATGACCTTCTGCTATTACTGGTCAGAGCAGTGCAGACCAGAGGAACATGGATAAAAGCACCTTACAGAAAGGGGTATCTATACTTTACCGTTAGTCAAACTCCATGTTGTAGGTGGATGTAGACATCTCACTTGTAAATATGTGCAATAATCCTGGAATGTATGTGAAGGATTTGACTTGAACTGGATTGTTGGCTTTGTACGTGTCTACGGATACCAAAAATATGCTTCATAAATTTGTTTCATATCAGCCTCGTATTACCCTTGCAAAAATGCACAATGCCATGTGGTTAATGTTGTGAAATGCTTTGTTAAATTTAGGCAAGAAAACTGCTTGGTTTAGGCTAGAAAAAACATCATGGTTTGTGTTAAAATAATAACATAACATTACTAATATAAATAAATGACCACTGCCCTTTGTGGACTTTCATTCGTAGCATTATGTAACAAGCAGGGCGACGTTACGTAACAATCTTACAGTCAGCGTTGAGTTTTAGTCTCACACGGGGCACGAACAGCGAGCTCCTGGGTGAAAGCCCTGTGTTTGTTTGACCATCCACCTTTAGTAGACCTTCTCGCTTGTTAAACTCATTATTATACCTCACAGCTTTCAGTGACCTCTCCTTACGCTACGTCACTTACTCTGCCTGAATGCACAAACGTACAATGCCAACATTTTTTCCTGGCGACTGAGCTGGAGCTTTTAAATTTATATGTTTCACCTGAATATAACTCTGAAATCATGGATTGCAAGTATACTGATTTATAAATATAAGCTACCAAAGTAATACTGGCATCCCAGTGCTACACATTCATCCTAAAGGCAACCAATTTCAGAACCAATTTCCTACCTGTTTTTAGAGACTGAGGAACATAAGTGAGGATATCTGAATATGATCAATCCAACATCAGAGCTTTCAAATCTGCATTCAGTTCATAAATCAGAAACATGACTTGACACCTTTTGACAGCACCACATGACATTACATCGGCTTAACATTATGACAGTATGTACTTTAGTAATCAGGATGAAGTCATGAGCATAGCATGGAGGCATCACTCATGTCAACGCCACGCCTCTAAAGTGTTGCTGCAAGTTGAAAATGGAAATTGAACGTGAATAATTTGTTCAAATTCTGTCCAAACCCTCCTACCACAACAGATTAATTAACTTAATTAAATTAATTAACTAATTAATATTTTCAATTAATTTCTTTGCAAAAATGGCAATAATTCCCAGTTACAACTTCTCACTTTTCTGCTTTTATCTTTTTATGTGATAGTGAACAAAAAATATTTGGGTTCGTTGAGCAAAACGAGCAATTTGAGGACAACACTTCAGGTCATAGGAAACCGTCTGTATGCCTCTGTGACCGCCATGACCTGAAACATTACTGTTGTCCAAGGATGGACTCCAAGTGTCCATTCTTGTGAATGTGATATCTCAGAAACACCTGGAGGGAATTTCTTCAAATTTCACACAAACGTCCTCTTGGACTCGAGGATTAACTGATTAGATGGTGGTCAAAGGTCACTGTGACTTCACAAAACATGTTTTTGGCCATAACTCAAGAATTCATATATTAATTATGACAATACGGCATCTTGATACAGGTTATGATTAAATATATTATATATAGTTCTGTACCCAAGGTGATATATTAACACTAATACTGTATGTGTGTATATATGTGTATATATATATATATATATATAATTAATATAAGGTATTGACTGAGTTCATCTTTGCAGGTGAACAATTAATTAAAAATCAATACAGCATTTTACACCCCTAATGTCTAAAAACATAAAATGATGAAGTGATGACATTTTGGACAGACATGGATGTAAATATAAGTAGACTGGCTGGCAGAGGGATATCACCGTGAGACGGTAATTCTAGTTTCACTCTGACGTTTTATAGACCAAACTATTAATAGTTTAATCAAGAAATTCATCATTAATGAAGACAATCATTAGTTGCAGCAGCCTTATTATAAATTATATTTCTTGGGTTGGGGGTGCTGCTGGTTAACTCTACACATAAATTAGCCTGCAGATTAGTCTATACAGAACCCAGAGAGCAGGCTAAAAAAGACTAAATGGAACTAAATCAACAGCAGGAAAAAGAGAAATATAGAGAAAGGAAGGAGGGATGATGAAGGCCAGAGCCTTTCGCTGAGTGCTCAATCTGCTGGAATAAAGTAGTAAGTCAGTTTCTTGATGGCGATGGGGACCCGGGACAAATCACCCCGACAGAGGAGACGAAAAGGGCACAGCAGAAGTTGAAAGATGAGGGGATGAGAATTGTAATAGATGTTCTTCCCTATTTAGTTCAGGTTCATGCTTTTCCCAGCCGCCCAGCGTCGGCAGAGACGGACACTGGTGTGTTGGGGTCAAGCAGAGCCGTCAGCTGTGGTTGTAACCTCTCTGACTGTCTGAATTGAGGGTATTTTTTTCCCTCCACTTACCTGAATTTTCTTTCCAGTCCTGAGCTGTGCTCTGGGTCAGGTATACAGGGAGCTGCTGAGGAGGGTGTGTATGCTCCATGTACAAAATATTATGTTTCTGTAGAAGCAGACTGACCAGGTGGAAACGTGCAAGCCCTCTGTTATTTTATAAAACACTGATCAGCCTTGAAGGAGAGCAGCGCTGCACGATCTGGGCAGTATGTGAAGAATCTATTAGCTGTTATTATTATTAGCTGTGTGATTAAATCATACAAATTTGTTAATTTAATTTAACAACCTTAGAATCAAATGATTCAATTCTCAATAATATCCTTTACTGATCTGCTGACAACATGCAGTAAAATATGTATAAAATGGATTCAGAAATACTTCTATCAAGCAATACATTTTTGTTTTCCAGGCTGTCAAACATTTGTAAAAGCCTGAATTTTTCAAGTGTAAGAGTGACTTAAGAGTTGGTCTGAATATTTTTGTTCATTGTTTAACAAAAACTTTTCTCAGTATGAATTTCGCTGATGCTTATATTTCCAGTTATTTCATATTAATTTCATATTGCAATAATAATAATCAAAAGGCAATACATTATGCAGCTCTAACAGGGAGCTGTAGCTGAAGTAAAGGAGACAAGATATTAAAACCTTTAGATCTGTTCAAACAACCTCTTGAATTTTGGCTTGTAATTTTTTTTATGGGCTCATATTTGCACCTACAGAAAAACAGCTTTTTCGTCAGTGCCTATGTTGGTTCGTGTAACTTTGATATTGCAGATGTCATCCACTTTAAGAAAAATGTAGTTTTAATGTTGTAAAATAGAAAATTAGTTTGGGACTCACTGTCAGCATGTTCAGGCGACGCACCCTGTTTTTTCCCTGATAATACTACATTGTGAGCAACAAACCTGCGTTGAAACTGGCAGGACGAGAGCGAGTTAATGTCAGCTGTTAGCAGCCGGTGAGCAGCACAGTCCTATGTGGAGCTAACAGATACCGTTAAACGGAGGTGCCATTAATTTACATTATGATGCATTCAGGCTCTATTCAATAAAAATGATTATTTAGCAATGGTTAATTTTAATGTTATCAAGATGTATTCTAATGTAAAATGTAGTGTCTGTTGAGAAACTTGAATAAATCCAGTTGTTTGAGGGAGATCAGAGCAATATAAACTAGCGAATAGACAGGGAATTATGACCTGTTTGACCTCCTAACAAAAACTAGTATGCATTAAAAGGAGTGTATGTTGAAGTACTTGGGATTTATTGTTTTACTTTTGTTTTTAATGTGTTATCGAATTGGTATTGAGAATTGTGGAATATCACTGGTATTGGTATCAACTACTAAATTTCTGGTGTTGCGACACCCCCTGCATCCAGACTCATACCATGTAACTGCAACGTTGTCACTTCTGTCAGCTTCCATTCATATTCACGGCAGATGGTTTCTTTTAGATAGGTAGTATTAGAAAATGTCAGAGAGGAGGACATGATATGTTTCTATTTATTGATGCTGCTGTGGAGGCAGATGATGGTGTGCAGCACTGAGTCCAAGACAAATTTCCCCAAGGAAAGTATTGTGTCGTATCGTATCTAACTTCACAAAGTGTGAGCGTGTGAGAAGAATGTGATAGAGGCTGGGGATGTCATTAGAACCCATAATTTGGTACCAAGTCGGTGCCAAAATCTTCGTTTTCTACAGTACTGCAGGTACCGTTTCCTTATTATGTGACACTGTGAACAACCAATCTGTGTTGAAATCAACAGGAGGAGAGTTAGTAACGTTACCTGTTAGCAGCAGGTGGGCAGCACAGTCCTGACTGGATAAATTACAGAGCTACTGACGTTAACGAAGGTGCCATTGAGTTACAATTGTGAGGCGTTCACAGTTTGCTCAGAAAAATGTCTACTGGGCAAAGGTAAATTACATTTTCATGATGTGTTCAAATGTAATCTCATGAAATTAATTTTTTGGTGTGAAACTTGAATAAATCCATATGTTTGCAGGAGATGGAGATCAGTGTTTTTTTAAGGAGTATGTGTTGATTGTTGTTTTTTTTACACAATGATATTGAATTTGGTGTCGAGATTCGTGGAAACTCACTGGTATCGTCTACTAGATCTCTGTTATGGTGACTAATACAGACTGCTAGAGCTTAATGTGTGGTGGATATTCAGCTCACCACCTCCCTCGTTTGTCTCCTCTAGGTGGCCTCCCGTACGAGTTTAAGGTGGTGATCGCCGGCAACCATGAGCTGACCTTTGATAAGGACTTTATGGCTGAGCTGGTCAAGCAGGATTACTACCGATTCCCTTCAGTGTCCAAACTCAAACCGGAGGACTTTGACAATGTCCAGACGCTCCTCACAAACTGTGTGTACCTGCAGGACTCGGACGTCACCATAAAGGGATTCCGAATATACGGAGCTCCGTGGTAAGAACGACCTCCCTTTTGTCCTCCGTCCAAAACTATCGTCATCCCTTTCTGTCTTTCATAACCGCTGAGTCGTATTTCTGTGTCGTTGTGTTGTGGATCCCCGAGGTGAAGGTGTGCCTTCCCCTCTGTCTGGCTGTTTTCCAGCACTGCTCCCTGCAGTAACTCTGTACTCTCAGTGAGGTGCCTCTCTTACATGCAGGGTGCTATTCCCAGCTCACACATTCCTTTATGAGCTCAGGACCTTCGCCTGCTCCCCAGGCTTACGTTACACCTGTGTTTTGACACAGGGTTAAGTGATACGCGTGGTACCGGGACTCTCTTGTCAATGGGCTCTCAGGTGTGGAAAGAACGCAGATAAAGAGGAGGGGGGTGAGGGTTGTTTGGTCGAGGAATGGTGTAAGTTGGTGTTTGTGCAGATAAAGTACTTGTAGTCATGCTGGAGGAAAAGCTGAGACCGCTGCTGAATTCATGGAGGGAAAACTTTGCCTCATGCAGCTGAAATTTCATACTCTATATTAGAAATGAAATGTTCTTGAATTAGTGTCATTTCAAAATTGTTTTCTGGGTTAAATGGTAGGTTCTGTAGCTTGATGCATGTAACGTGCATGAAAACGTGTTTCTGATACGATTATTTACTGTATTTTAAAAGCAGCACAAATATCCAGTATTTTTACTCCTATATCACACAAATTGCTTCATCTTTTTCGATGCCTCCGCGACAGCTGTGGTAGGAGGTATTGTGTTTTCGGGTTGTCCATTCATCGTCCCATTCACGTGAACGTGATACTGTAACTCAGAAACACCTGGAGGGAATTTCTTCAGATTTGGCACAAACATCCACATTTTGATGGTCAAACGTCGAGGCTACTGTTACCTAACAAAACACAATTTCATTTCATTTCATTCCTACGCCGATTATTACTATTTATTACACAAATGTCTAACAGGACAAAATTATGAAGTGATAACATTTTGGACAGACATGGATATAAACCTGACTGATTAATTCTAGGGGTTTTTTGTGCTGATACATTGAGTCTGTGATACTTTTGCTAATTAACTTTCAACCTTAATTAACGTTTCTCTCAAGGGAAACTGAACTTACAGGCAAACATTCACAGACTTCAACATAAGATGCACAAAACATAATATAATATATGTACGACTAGTGAGATGAATTTATAAAACATAAAATTTACCAGCGCAGGGTGCATTAAAGCAACAACTTAACATGAAACCTACTATCTGTCTAGCAGAAGTCAGATTTTACACACACAGGATGAGACGAACAAGACGATGGGGTAGGGTTTGGTGTCGAAGCGGAAACCAAACGCGCCTGTTTGGTAGGGCTGTAACGATACGTCGACATGGATCGATATATGGATTCAGTGATCCAGTATCATCGATGTAATGTGAAAACTTTGATACATATCATCTTTAAAGAATGGCTTTATTTTGAAATTCCCATGACACATTGACTGTATGTCATTTCCATCCAAGTGCAGCTTATTCCTACAGAGCCCAGTGATAAAATTGTCAAATCACATTTTAATTGCTTTTTGTGGGTTAATATAAATGTAAGTGATTGGGTTAAATGGACATATGATATTGTCCCATTGATCACAGGCCCCTGAATTAAATGAAATAATAATCACATCTTGGCAGACTTTGTGATACCAGCAAATGTATGATTGTCCAAAGAATTTATATATTATTTGCCAATAATTTCAGATTTAAACCCAATACTATAAGGGAACCATAATGTTAATGAGACAGTTGCCATGCGGATGCACATCGGATGTGTCGCATCCGGTGTGCACGGCGTAGTGCACACACCGGTTGTACCGGAGAGGCCAGAGACTCGGCCAAAAGGTCAGAGTTAGAACTCTACAGATACCGAGTCGTTATCTTTTCATGTAAAATGTCTGGTGTAATCGGTAACACTGATGTCATCATTGTGAAAATCTCTGTGACAGTCGTACTTTCTACATTTTATAGATGTTATTCTCTTGTATATCTGACCTTCTTATGTATTGTATGGCCTCCTAGCCCATATGAATGTGGAAGCCGGGTATTGCTGTAAAAGAGCCCAGAGTAAACAATGGTTAATGCTGATTACAGCATTATTTCTCTGCAGTAGATGTAACCTTAGACTGATAGTTTCTAATCATCCAATAGAAAGAAAGTCCTGTTATCTTACAGTATTTAAACATTTTTGCAGTCTGATCTGTGTGTTTTGTTGTGTGATGGTTGAGGCTGAAAATTTGTCGTCCTGCTGGGCCTCTCTCTCTCTCGCTCTCTCTCACTCACTCTCTTTCTCTCTCTCTCTCTGTGTGTTCAGTCGTTCTCACAAGTCTGTTCCAGACTTTAAAATAACTATTTAGGTCACACCTTCATCCTGTAGTCGCTATAATTAGCAGGTTTGCAGCCTGGCTTCAGAGGGGCAGCGGCGGGGGCAGATCCCAGCATTCCTACCACATCACAGCAGCAGGAAGAAGAGATTACCCTCTCTTTTCCCCTCCATCCTTCCTCCTTTCCATCCTTCTGTTTGAGAGAGGAAGGATGCCCCCCCCCTCCCTGGTGGGTGTTTAGTGTGAGGGCTGGTAAGTGTCTGTTGTGACAGCTGGGGGTCTCGGGAGAGGCGGAGTGGACAGCTTGGCCACCCCCACCCCTCCTCACCTCCTTCACACCCATATGCCGTCGTGGCCTGAGGTCTGGCCTGCATGTCCAGTGTGAGGTCTCACTTAGCCCTGCAGTGACCCCTCACTTCATCAACAGCTCACCAGCTCGCCGCCTGGGTGGCCGAGCTCCTCCGAGTCCCTCAGCGGTCTGCTGCTGCAGGCCGGGACGCGACTGCATCACGCAGGAAATGTAGCGTGTAACTACCACCTGATAAACGCTGCAGCGGTCTGCTCCGCTGCTGCTGCTTTAAAAACACAATTAAATATTATGTTCGTTCTTCAGCTCGCTGGCCAGTTCATCTAATCACACATCTGCTTTCAGTGAGTTCAAGTAGGGATGCATGGTGTGGAGCTCTTTTTTCAGCCGATACGATAACTGATAATTTCATGTTTTGGTATTTTAAACAGAAGTTCATAACTTGTAGTTTATTATGCACACCTGGGGGTAAGATGAAGTGAAGAAGGATGTTTTCAAATTGTATAGCTCTGACTTAAATCTAACTAATTTAAAATCTAAATCACTATTGTTAACACAACAGAAACAAAGAACGTTTCTTACTCTTCAGATGTTAATTTTGTTTCTCATAGTATATCAAAAAACGTCTCCATTTATTGGCGGATCACAAACCAACTTTCATGGTGCACACCACCTACTGAGTGTGTACATGCTGCACTTGTTAAGTTAATGAAAGCAATTTGGATTATCAGCCGATAATCTATGGGCTATAATTTAATCAGTATAATACATAACTAGAGCTATCAATCTATTAAAGTATTAAATTGTGATTAATTGCAAATTAATTATACAATTATCTGTTCAAAATGTATCTTAAAGTGAAATTGTACTTAATACTGACTGGTGGTATCCATAGAAGCCATTTACATTCGCATGTGAAAATGGCCATGATAGTTTATTCTCGCCAAAATTTTGTATCCCAGTCTGACCTGTTTGGTACCAATCGATTTTTCAGGTTTTCTAGTTTCATATGACACCAGTATCTTCAGTCTGAGTCCACTACAACCTAAAAGTCCTAAGTTGTGTTAATGTGATAAAGAAGTTAGTGGCGTTAAAATCATTTTGCGTTAACACGTTATTATGACATTAACATTGACAGCCTTATTAATCATATAACTTTGCTATTTGACAATAACTTATCAGGCCCGATACATATTGTGCATCCCTAGTCTGAAGCCTTTAACAAAAATACATTTTTTTTTATAGGATTTTTTGCGTTTTTTCTTTTCTTCTAAAACCTCAAATGCCACAAATTTTATTATTATAACCCACTGTTGTCCAACTCAAACTGACAAATGTCAACAAAAAAAAAAGCCATCAAAAGGATATTAACATGTTTCCTTTCACTTTATAGAGAAATCAACTTTGCTTGTTCCTGTTCTTAAAAGCAGTTTGCTTTATTGTTGAGTCCTTTTATACTCTCTTCACAGCGCCTCTGTCATGTTTAATGAAATCCACTAAAATAATGAATGATTTGTGTCTTTAACTAAAACAAGATCAAACAAGACTGTGAAGTTTTCTCTTGGACATCATGGAGAAGCAGCAGGTGTAACCACAATGGCCCTGCAGGTTTTCATCTGTACAAGATGACAGCGAACACTCTGCTCTGATTAGCAACGCAACAACCGTCTTTCCATTGCTGCTCGCACCTTTTCTTCTTATCAAGTCATCATTTAAATGCCTGTTTTTAAAGGTCTACTGGATAAAACTTACATTCTGCTGTAGCACTTTTCAAACATGATCTATTTAATACGTATCTGCAGCAGGTTGTCAGTTCAGTGTGTGGTCATTTATAGTGGAAAGATGTGGATATACCACTGAGGAGCTGGTCATTCAGTACGATATGTTTTGGATACTTCTTCCTCACATTAGACATAAAAGACATAAACATACTTTCACATCCCATCAGTGAACTTTCCCACGCCGACTGTTTCAACTTTTTGTCTTCTAAAACTGAGGAAGTAAAGCTTGTCTAAACTCCACTCTTTAGGGATCGAGGTGGATTTGAACAAGGTCAAGCTTCCTCTCACACACTCTGAATTTTGGTTCCTTAAATATGTGGCCAACATGTTGCCTCAGTTAATTAATCTCACTAGAGTATAAAAAAGTCTTCAGTGTTGAGGGGAAAATTGTCCCAGATGTTGTAAATCGGAGAGCTCCTCTGGCTGTGGGTTTATCGCCAATAAAAAAATGTATATTTCAGAGATTAGATTAATTTAAAAGCAGCAGACTTTCCTTTATTCCTTAAAGTGGCAACAGATAACTTTTCAACTCAAATTCAGCTACTGACAATATTCGTCATTGTTTTGTGTTAATTGATTTCCAATAATAAATATATACAGTACATTCGTTTGCATAAAGCAGCATATTTACCCTTACTTTACACATGTTAAGAGTATTAAATACTTGACACATCTTACTTTAAGGTACATTCTGAACAGATAAAAATGATTAATTAGCAGTTAATCATGATTAGCTATGGACAATCGTGTGATTAATTGTGATTACACATTTGAATCATTTGACAGCCCTAATTAAAACCCAAAGAGATTCAATTTACAATGATATCAAATACAGAAAAGCAGCAAATCATCACATCTGAGAGGATGACACCAGCAGAAATATTTTGAATTTTTGCTTGAGAAATACATTCCTGTATTGACTCTATGACCGGAAGGACAAAATGTTGTTGAGAGATGTCTCGATGTTCATTTCCACTCTTTCTTTATTGAACAAATTACTTTATAAGACATATATTTTTTTTATTCCTTTGCAAACAGTATCAGGAGAATTATAAACATTTTGAGTAAAGCACTTTTCTGACCCTTTTCACTCCTGCGTGGAGTGAAAGCAGTACGGCATGAAAGACACACAACACACACCGTTTAATGACAGATGCTTAACAGACCGAATACCTAAACCCCCTCTTCTCACACTCCTACACACACACACACACACACACACACACACACACACACACACACACACACACTGTGGAAAGACAGGCAGGCTTCTGCAGCTTGTCAATCCAGCCTCTTTTAGGAGGAGCTGCAGGTCTGTCTGAGCTGGACAGTTTATGATTTTATTCACATCATCAACTCTTTCTGCTTCAGGCAACAAGGTTTTGGGGCAAAGTAAAACTCTTCTCTTAACTTTAAACCCTTTAAATGTATTTATTAATCTGCTTTTTAACCTTCATTCCTTAATCTACTGCTTTAATGCAGGATATGAATTTCAGTTTTTTGCCCTTTTGTAAATGGTAAAAAGTTGAGGGCCGTTCCAGCCTCGACAGCTTTAGAACTTTAAACACTTCAGATCTCTGCTGAATTATTAGACGATTAGTGATGAATCTGTAAACTGAGTCATTTATCAACTAAAAATCAGAAATATTTTATGGTCATTATTTCGGAAACATGAAGTTTTTGCTTTTTTTTCCTCTGTTTGGTATCCCTTTATAGTATATGGAAGCAGGGGAGACCACAATGTGATGACAATTTTTGCTCTGGAAATGAGCACAAAGCATCTTTTTGCTTTATCCATCCATCCATCCATCGTCAACCGCTTATCCCGTTAGGGGTCGCGGGGGGGCTGGAGCCGATCCCAGCTGGCATAGGGCGAAGGCGGGGTACACCCTGGACAGGTCGCCAGTCCATCGCAGGGCACATAGAGACAGACAACATATAGACAACCATTCACGCTCACATCCACACCTACGGGCAATTTAGAGTCATCAATTAACCTAAACAGCATGTCTTTGGATGGTGGGAGGAAGCCGGAGTACCCGGAGAAAACCCACGCTTACACGGGGAGAACATGCAAACTCCACACAGAAGAGCCGCAAGCTGGAATCGAACCTGCGACCCTCTTGCTGGCGACAGCGCTAACCACTGCACCACCGTGCAGCCCTCTTTTTGCTTTTTGCGAAATGTTAATCTGCAGCTTTACTTTAAGATGCACTTTATTACATCTCTTGTAAAATTTCTTGTTTCTTTGCAGTGAGTTTATAGTTTATTCAAAGGATGTGTTTGTACAATGGTCTTCTGTCTCTTAACTGTCATTTGTGCAACACAGTTAGCTAAGCAACGATAGCATCCTCCATGTTGGAGACTCGGACTCTCCTTTCTCTTAGATCAGCACTAGCCGATTCCACCGTCGAGCAAATTTTAAATGAGCTTTTTGAAATGTCGTAAAAGTAGAAATGTCGTTAAACTGCATTTCCATCAACTGGAACTTTGCAAACTCTGCTATGCAAACTGTAGTTTGGTCAGAAGTTGGTGCTACAGGCTACACATGGCTGAAATCCAGTAATAAACAGAGTAGAGGAAGAAGAGGTTGTGAACCAGGAACCAAACAAGTCTGCTTGCCATCTAACATCTATGAGAAAAACATGAAGATGGTCTTGAGGTCTTCAGGAATTTGTTTCAGTTGGGTAACTTTTAATATTTCTGTCATGTCAGCTGGTATAGACTAGAGGTTGACTGATTAATCAGGATAGACTTTTTTCTTTCATGATCGGCATCGGCCAATGTCTGAGCATATTAAGCCGATTTTCAAGCAGGCGCATCTGCAGGCAGCCCAGTGTTGTTGTTGCTGTAGCACACATGTGACGCATGTAACGCAGCCGCCACAGTCTGGCCCAGCCGTCAGTCACTTACTCACCTCGTCCACTGTGTGTGACATAAGCACAGCATAACTGTGGATACCTTCAAGCAGTGTAGGTAAGCAGCATCTAGCTGGCTAGCTCATCATGTCTCAGTCTAAACTGAACACACAAAAATACAGAGAGGAGAGGGACAAAACCCTGAATTTAAAAAACCAAAAGTAACTCCTGAATCTGTGATAAATGCAACCAAGTGCACTAAAACTTTATTTTTTCATCCAAAAGTTCATTTGACAAAGTTAAGTTCTTTTGATTACCTGTTTAATGTTTTCGATATTTATTTTCTACATTATTTTTATTAAAAAATGCGCTGCAGTGCAGACACCAAATGTATATTGGAGAGACAGACCATAGGTGTTGTTCAATAAATGTTTACTGAAGTTGAGAAATGTTATTAAGTTATTATTATTACTGTATACTGTTATTTTTTTGTAACATGGAAGGAAAAAAAGAAAATCAGCAAAACATTAAAACATAAAATAATCCGTCGACCTAGTGTAGACCATGATTCATGCTGTGTGGAGATGAAGAGGAGCATTTACACATTATTGGGATATCTGAGTAAAATGTTCGCTACGTCAGAATTAAGTCAGGTTTTTCCATAATCCTTTTAGTGCATCCACATTTTTTGGATGGAAAGCATAAACTGCCTCAAGTGTTTCCGCAGTAGAGGAAGTTTTGTCTAATTTTGCCGTTTTCATACAGCTTTTCTAACACAATACTTCAAAATGCACGTAAAATACATGAATGGAAACAAGGCTGCTGTCACAACAGCTTGCTATTTGTCAATGATGCCAATTTGTGTATCACAGTTACCAAAAATGTGATGTGTGATCAATAGATTTAGCCGTTTTAAATGGTGGTGTGACACATAATACACACTAATGCCGAATAATTGTGCTGCTGCTGTTTGTTTCATATCATTGTAAACTGAATCCTTTTTGATTTTTGGATTCTTGGTCAGTCTAAATATGCAGTTAAGAAGATCATTTTGAGCTCTGGCAATCTGTGATGAATATCAGTGATTATTTCAAAGACTAAATTTTGAATGAATTAAAAAAAAATCATGAAAATATTCTCTCTCAGATGCACAGACTTGGCTCAGATATCAATAACAGGGTCGACCGGTCAGCCTGGGCACAGATATGTGTGGAATCCTGCTGGTTTCACCGACTCCGATAAGCTCTGCTGACTGATTCAGCACAGAGAAGTGCAAGCCGGGAAGAAAGACGGTCTGTAGGGATTAAACTGTTTTGTAATTCTGGACTTGACCGCAACTTAACTCCCTGGTCGAAGGTCAAACTGTTGCCTCCCTGATCCTCCCAGCCGAAGCCCTCCTCTCTCCTCCTCTGCCTCGTCCACTGGGAAGTCTCTCTCTCTTCCTCTCCTCTCCTGTCATTTACTCTTCTCCTCCTCCTCCATTCATCTCTTCTTTCCACTTCTCTTCTATCACATTGATGCAATGCCTTTCTCCTCGCTTCTCATTTTTGATCTTTTTTTTTTTCTCCTTTTTCTTCCCAATACTTTGGTTCCTGTTAGCAAATGAAACTGCAATCAATGTTTGGTTGGTTTATTCAATAGCAAATCAGTCTGCTGGCTTGCCTTCGTGTGTGCGCGTGTGTGCGTGCCTCCCAGAGGCGGCAGATTAAATCCGACTGCCCTCATTTGACTCTCTGAAACTCACCTCGGGGGAAACCTGGAGGGCCAAATGCAGATTTGTCATTTGCAGATTTTAGTTTTATTCATGTATTCATTTTTCACTGTAAAGGTCAAGAGTGTGCGTGTGCGTGTGTGTGTGTGTGTGTGTGTGTGTGTGTGTGTGTGTGTGTGTGTGTGTGTGTGTGTGTGTGTGTGTGTGTGTGTGTGTGTGTGTGTGTGTGTGTGTGTGTGTGTGTTTTTTTAGAGAGAGGAAGAGGGAACTAGCGAGGGAGTGATGCTCAGCGGTGGTGTATCAGCATCATGTTTAGCCTTAGTTCTTTGCATTATGAGGAGGTCAGAGATCTGTGAGGTTTGTTTTCCTCTGGACTCCTTTTACCCTCCCCTCCATCATCTATCTACGTATCCGCCTCTCTGTCTACACTATGTGTCTACATAACGTCATTTTGGTCCAGAGCTTTGTTCTAGTTAAGAAAAGGGGGCTGCTACTTTGTCTCAGCCAGCTGATGAGTTTACAACTAAGATACATGACACACTAAGCTAAACAGTCAGACTACAGAGCCTACTGCCAGCTTTGGCTTCAGCTTGTGTAGCTGAGAGTTATGTTGCTCCTCAACGTTATGAAAATAATATACTAATGACACGGAGGCGCCATAGTTCGGACCCTTGTCAATAACAGCGCATCAATTTACTGGACGAAATTTAAGTCATTTACAGCTCAACTAAGTAACTTACATTTTTATCATTCGCTGTTAGCCACCGAGCTAATACGCTGCGGTGAGTTAATAACTGTGGTAATGTAAACACAGTGGCGCCCTCACCGAAATTGAGCTAATCGCAACGCACAACCTCAGCTTCAGTTACACTGTGCATGTGTTATACCTCATATTCCTGTCCGCCGAAAAAAAAATACACAACCAGCCTCATAACCTATTTCAAACAAATCAAACGACATATACACGAACTGAACCGTGACTAGCGAACCGAATTGTTCCCATCCCTAATATACATACGTGTATTTACCCACTGTTGATAAGAGTATTAAATACTTGACAGATCTCGCTTTAAGGTACATTTTGAACAGAAGTGTGTGATTAATTTGTGATTATTTTAATTGATTCACAGCCCTACGTTATATATTTAATAATAAAAATGCTGAATTTACAGGTTTTTTTCTGTGACCAAATTTTCATTGGTTTACCTTTTAGCCTCACTTTTGCATTCATTATGGAATGAAAATCAAGTACCTTAAATATTGTTGACATTGCAAAACACATCTGTCCAAAAATGTAATCACATGTATTATAAATATACATAATTTTTCATTTGCATAGTAATATTCTCCTTTGGATAGAACGCTAAAGAAACCAGAAGGTTAATTATGAACTGGATGGGAAGATGAGAGCTGATTGCGTATGTTCAGTGTATACGACACTTTTTGTTGGCTGTCTCATTGCCGTCTTGTGGCTGTTCGAGATAGTGAAACCAGTCATTTCCTGGGAGTTGATGCGATGAAGCAGGCTATGACATATTGGCTGTTCTTTATCAAAATATAAAAAATAAATCTCAGAAATTTATCGTTATCATGGAAGATTTTTATCTTGAAAATTTTTAAGATCATTCCAGCCCTTATTGCCCAACCCTACAATGCCCCCATGCACAATGTTAGGTCAGTTTGGTGCTCAATAACTTGGCTGGTTTGCACAGAGCCGTGACCTCAACCTTATACAACACCTTGGGGATGAACTGAAATAAGCCAGACCTGATCACCTCACTAACATTCCTCCAGCCAGGTTCCAACATCTGGTGGAAAGACTGAAACCAGAAGGGTGGAGGCTGTTATAGCAGTAGATTATGGTTTAAGAATGAGATGTTCAACACTCACATATGGGTGTATGTCCATATACTTTTGGCCATATAGTAAAAGTGTCTGATTCAGTGGGCTTTTGTTGATCCTGGTGTTATAAAACACTCCTGATCCTCAACTCACACACATGCAGATTACTTTCCTTCTGGGAAAATATTCTTTAAATGAGCTGCTTATTAAAATATTTATTATAGATGTATAAACGCTCTGATTTCTCACCTGACGCTAACAAGTCGTGTCCTCATTATAAACTACAGATCAAAACTGCAGAACAAATTAGACGGAAATTAGAAAACCTGAAGAAAAGAAACAAAAAGGTTTTAATTTATTAACTTTATTTTCCTCACATCTACACTGCATTATGACCTTAATTGACATAATAAGGATTCACTGAACTGATGTAGACTTCCATTCAAATAGATATCTTTCATTTTGACATAACTTCTGTTTGTATGGTGTCCACAGAAGTTTAGGATCTTTGCAGGTCTGAAAAAATATTTTCACTGTTTTTCTTGTTTTCTGTATTAATATAGTTTCTAAAGCCCTGTATATAATAAGAACACCAGTATATCTATTAACAGGATAATTTTTATGTTTGCCATTTGTTTCTAAGAAAAGCAGGGTTACTAATGAAACATTTATGGAGCTGAATAATCTTGAGTGCATCTGCATGTCTATATATATCCATGTGTAAAACCCTGTACTTATGCCACCTGTTGAGTGAAATCTTCCTGCATGATGTGTCCAAAAATTAGCCTTAAACGTATGTGGCAAAAAACTTTTCATGCATATATATATATATAATTTTATTTTTTTTATTTTTTTCCAAAATTTCAGTGTATTTAGACAGAGCACAGTCTGTATAACACCCATGTGACAGTGAAAACAAACATGTTTAACTTTGTGTTTTTATTCGTTTGTGTCGCTGAGATCTGACATTTGTGTCTGCTGCTTTTAGCTTAATCACCCCTAAGTCACCTCTTCGCCGGCGCCAGCCTCTGTCAGTTTGTGTTGGCAGTCTGCCCGACGCACACACACACACACACACACACACACACACATAAACACGCACGCACACACACACACACACAGTGACACACTGTGTTTTTCTCTTGTCTGAGTGTGAGCACATGGCAGCGTTGCCTCAATGAGGCAATGGGCCCTGACAAATGTCCGTCACCAACAAGTCAAGGGCTTCGTGGTCGCTCTGCCTTCGTCTCTTTCTACCTCTGACACGTCACGTTATGATGGAAAACAAGTAGTGAATGAAATGAGTTTTCACATTCGCTACCCCAGCTTTACAAGAAAATTGTGACTTATCCAATTAGAAGATTAAGAGCATTTCCATTATTTTCTCATTTAATGAGTCACAGTTGTCTTTGCTTCTTTTCCCTAAACACTGTGGGGACATTTGTCGCTGTCATTAAAAAAGTTGAAAGTTTTGGATTTGATTATTTGTCAACTATTAAATTATTTAAATTGATTTGACTAATGTTTTAAGAAAAAAATAACTCAATTCTGTGGTTCCAGCCTCTTGAATGTGAAAATTTTCTGGTTCCTTTACTCCTCTATTACACTAACTGAGTATTTTTGAGTTGTAGACAAAACAAGACATTTGAGGACGTCATCTTGGGCTTTGGGAAACACTGACATTTTTCACCATTTTGTGACATTTTATAGACCAAACAATTAATTAATCCAGACAATAATCAAGAGATTAATCAGCAGTTTTATAATTTGGTTATAAACAACCGAGTCTCATAAAACCCACACAAATGCGTTGAGGTTGACACATGACAAGCAGTTTGCAAATGCAGGTTCAACAGTTTGTATATAAATGTAACAACATCCAAGTGTGTTTTTGATGAAATATGCAAGTACTTCTAAATACATATATTTGTGGATTTCTATTACATTTGTTTAAAACAAGATGTGTGTGCATCACAAACATATTTGTGAACCTTATCTTTATTTTTATTTTTTTTACATTTATATACAGTTTTAACTATTTTTGTGTTCATTGCAAAATATTATTGTTTTAGGTAATTTACATATTTGTGAATAAGAGTTTATTTGAATTATATTTAAACAGTCCAACTAGGGGTGGGACTGTTCATAAAATTCATGGTTTGGGTTCATGGTTTTTGGTTCTGTCACGTTCTTCTGCAAGAAGATGAGTTTGTCCACATTGGCTGTCCATCCGTCTGTAGTCAGAGCTACATGGTCTGTGTTGGACAGTGCTTTCATGGTTCCTTGTGTCTGTTCATACAGTTTGGAAATTACTGTGTAGCTTATGTGTCTGCGAGATGGCAAATTATAGCCCAGCTTAAGTATCCTACTCATACGCTTAAATCCAGCGTCCTCAACGACTGCTTTAGTTGTGTTTTTTGCTCTGTCTGAGTCTGCATGTAGAGGCTGTTTAAATGCTGCTGGGAGAAGGAGTTGCTCTTTCCTCCCCGACTCTCTGCTATGTTTTCTATCGATGGACACACCGGACTCATAAATGATTCATCATATTGAAAGTATTGCCGCTAGCATAAACCACACGTGTTGCACAGTGCTTACACACAGTTGACGTTTTATCCACCACTTTTTCCCCATACGTAACACCACATCCGTAATGTTCCCACACAGCAGAGCTAAACGAAGCCGGTGGATCCTCTACCTGTCTCTACCTGTCAGTCGACAGCCGTGTCAAATTAATTACAGTAGTGTTTCAGAATTAATGAGATAATGATTTATTGATATTAAAATGTGACACCTTTACTTAATGGAGCGTATAATAGAAATCGTCCAGCATCTGTTGCCAGAGCCGGACGCTCCTGCTGTGTGTGCGTATTAATGCGTGTATTGCATGCTGCTCTTGTTGTTGTTGGCCATGCTTGGTGCACCCATGGGTGCTGGTGCAGCTGCAGGTGGTTGTCAGGTTACAGATACGGGGAGGTTCAGACTGTATGGAGCCTCCTGCAGCTGCTGATGACGGCGTGAAGGTGTGTGTTGGCAATTTGTTCTTGCAGGCTGTCAACGTCCGCAGGTGTGTGTTTGTGTGTGTGTGTGTGTGTGTGTGTGTGTGTGTGTGTGTGTGTGTGTGTGTGTGTGTGTGTGTGTGTGTGTGTGTGTGTGTGTGTGTGTGTGAGGAGTGAATGAGAGGGTTAAGTGATGGATTTGTCATCATGACCTCGCTCTCTGCAGCGTGCCGACTCACACAGTTCCCTTTTAAATGACTCATCCAATCTACACACACACACACACACACACACACACACACACAAAAGCACATATGCACAAACACTCATTATGCTAACACTAATATGAAATATTAAAAAAAGACTGCAACATACTGGAAACCAACAAACACACAGTACGTCCCAGAGGTGAGGTGCTAAAACAGACTTAGTAAATATTTCACATCTCCCTGACTACTCCCGGTACACCACCCCACCATCACCACCACCACACCACCACCCCCACCCCAAGGTGAGCCCCCAATATGTCAGAGGGAGAGTGATGGGTCCTCGCCATCATTTAATAAAGCTCTCAGCCGTGGTCTTGTGTGCATCAGTCACCGGCCGGGCAGCCAGAGGTCTGCCACACGACGGCCAGCAGCTCCATCAAACACTGTCGGGTCTGGAAAAGAGCTGACGCAACCAAAGTCCTGCTCTGGATCCACGCCACAATACAAAACACACCTAGTCTGGTGTTCACTCTAATACAGGAAGTTCTCATTTTAAATGCAGTATAAATCAAGTTTGTTTGGTGAAGGTGTTGTCATGGTGCAGGATTTAAAGGGGACATTCACTATCATGTTTATTTTCAGGTGCATACTTGTATTTAGAGATTCTACTAGAACATGTTTACATGCTTTAAGGTTCCAAAACACATTTTTCTCACCCGGTCTGTCTGAATATACCTGTATTCACCCTCTGTCTGAGATGCTGTTTTAGTGCCTGTCGCTTTAAGAACCCCTCCTGACCCCCCTAAGTCTGCTCTGATTGAGAGAAAAATATGGTGAACAAATGTAGTTCTCAGCGACATAGGAAGGAGAGCCAAATCTGAATCACGTCTCCTGATCTAGACAGCCCGTCAAAAACTGACTGGGTTGTCTAATTTCATTGTGGGTTGGTACACACTAGATACCCAAATGTATGAGCACACACACTGAAAAAATGAGTGTTTATTTCATATGTCCCCTTTAAATCTGCTTCTCAAAAAGTATGGCGTCATCTCACCCAGTTGGACGACTTTCTATATTTGCGCACTTTAAAGAAACAAGACATAGTCCATTTAGTCTAACATCATGTCCAAAATATTTTCTTCCAGCAGCGAAAACTCATGCTTTGCTTTGTTTCCACTCCATTTCCAGTTATTTTCCTCATTGCCAATCACGGCATGTTGAGAATTGTGTTGACATTTTCTTGACGCTTGTGGTGGATGTAATAAAAGAAGGATGAGTCAAATAGTTCGGTATTGATTTGGAAACATCTCTAGACAACAGGACTTTCAACTGTATTGATTGTTATTTTGGATTGGAAGAGTACAGTACACCTTTGGTTGTAGCCATTTGTCTATTTTTATTATAGCATTATAGTAGACATTAAAAAAACAAAGGTAAAGGTAAAGAAATGAATAGGCAAAAATCACCTTAATGGGTAATTTGACTTTCTGAGCTTTATCAAAAGATGAAGAATCATTTTAACAGTCCTGTGTGAGGTTTTTCCCACATTTTAGTGTATAAAACAGCAGTCTGTGAATAATGGAGGGAGACAGCTGTGCTTCAGCTGCTGGTGTGGTTCTGCTCTCTAGTTGTGTAGCAGACTGTTGGCGCTGCTCTGAGATCAGATCTGTGTTTGTCCCTGGCGGCGTGGGCAGACGGGTTACAGTTGCACGCAGAGCCTCCGGCTGGAAGGTAATCGTTCCTGTCGGTTTGTGTTTGTGTGTGTATTTGTGTATTTTGAGTGAGAGATCTCATTGACTCTATCAGAGATGTCGAGCACCTCATCCATTTGAAGTGGACTTCTTCTACTTGTGTGCCCAAACTAATTAGAGGTGGGACGATTCATAAAATTCAAGATTCGGTTTGGTTCATGGTTTGGGGTCATGGTTTTTGGTTTGGTTTGGTACAGTGGCAAACGGTATTTATGGTACAACAAGGAGGCCGATTTCAGTTTGAACAGCTTTTCCTTTATTTGCCAAAATAAGTCGACTGTTTGCCTGAACAACAGTAGACTAGGCTAACATAAGGAACAAGTGCCACTGTGTTATTTAAAAATAATTAATAAATAAAAAACAAATTATAGACTCAGGCCATCAACAACAAGTGCATTAGGGCAGCCAGCACTAGACCTTTTTTAACCAACAGTAATATACAGTGTCTCTCTATTCCCTGATATTAAAAAAAAAAAATGCAGACACATACTGTTTCAATACATCACTGCTCTGTTTGTTCTGTTTTCATGTTTTTCTGCAAGAAGATGAGTTTGTCCACATTGTCGGCAGCTCTGAATGTCCATTCGTCTGCATTCAGAGCTACGTGGTCTGTGTTGGACACTTCTTTCACAATTCCTCATCGTGTCTGTTCATACAGTTCGGGAATTACTGTGTAGCTCATGTGTCGGTGAGATGGCATATTATAGCCCAGCTCAAGTACCCTAATCATACGCTTAAATCCAGCGTCCTCAGCGACTGCTTTAGTTGTGTGTTTTGCTCTGTCTGAGTCTGAATGTAGAGGCTGTTTAAATGCTGCTGGGAAAAGGAGTTGCTCTTTCCTCCCCGACTCTCTGCTACTTGTGCCAACAGATACACAGGAATGATGATGTCTCCATAAATGATTCATCATATTGGAAGTATTGCCGCTAGCATAAGCTCCACGTGTTGCACAGTGCTTACACACAGTTGACGTTTTATTCACCACTTTTTTCCTTTTCAATCATATGTAACCCCAAATCCGTAATGCTCCCATACAGCAGAGCGAAACAATGCTCGTGGATCGTCTACTGTACTTAAACGTGTCCACTCGCGATTTCCTTAACGGAATGACAGCTGTACTCCACACTTCATCCACGTCTTCAGTGTGTTTGCCAGCTGAGAAGTTTGAGGAGGAAAAAGGCTGGGTCACGCGTCATCAGCGAGTCGGATCTTTGCCAGTACAACATATGCACAGTAAAATCTGGTCCGCCCTCGCCGAAATTGAGCCAATAACAACGTACGACCGCAGCTTCAGTTACACTGCGCGTGTGTGATACCTCATATTGACCAAGTACAAGAAGGGACTCTCTTACAGACCCTTTTTTTCCGAGCATGATGAATGGCTTTCTTCAGCACACGTGCCCTCTATACCTCAACAACAGCATCCTCCATGACCTTTTTTTTTCTTGACTGGATCTCCACGAAAACACACCAAGGTCCGGTTCCACTTTGCTTAAAAAGAATGAAGATGCAAAGGTCAGCAACATGCCTTTGGTCTGATGAACACATAGCATCTTTTATATGAGAGGTAGACTGGGAAGTTCCCTTCTCCTCCTTATGGTATTTATTTTTCCAGTGACATGTTTGGCCCTTGGATGATGGCCTTGGGCCTTCGAAACAACATCCCCACTCTTTCATGGTGCTGAAAGGGCTCTGAAGTGCGAGTTTCCCATAGATGTTCTGCTGAAAAGCCTTTCCTCTTCCTCCCTCCCTCTTTCCTCCTTTTCAATTCTGTTGCTATTCTTTCTCTCCCATGTCATTGAGTGGATAAATGTGTGGAGGCGGGTGTTTTGTTTTTTTTTTTTTCTTGGAGAGGAGATGTGGAGGGAATTGGAGGAATAAAATGACTAGTGGGGGAGGAGGACAGGTTAAGGAGGTGGAGGAGGGGAGGCTGGTGGGGGTGGTAATGGTGGCTTGCCTTTCAGCCTGTTTCACAGTGGCTGGCTACCTGCTTGTGTCAGTGGTTGCATGGTGACCTTTGACCCAGGGGCTGGCGGGCTTCAGTGGCAGCGTCAGCTTTAATTAGAGAGCCACACGACTCGAAGCTCTGCAGAGCCTCTGATCCTCCACTGCAAACACTCCGATTCAGGACGGACCGGGCAGAAGGGACGACAGATGCATGCAGTGAGACACACACACACACACACACACACACACACACACACACGGAGGGTGAGATTATCTGGTTCCCAAAGAGAATATGATTTAAATTTGATCAATACTGGCTCTAATACTACTTTTCAATTCTGGCTTGAGCACTGGTTCTGGTCAAGGAACCAAAATATGTTAAACAACAAACACGGAACACAAGAACGTTTTTCATAAACGATAAGATATGGGCGCTCTGTCTATATATATATATATATATATATATATATATATATATATATATATATATATATATATATATATATATATTTTTTTTTTTTTTTTTTTTTTTTTTTTTTTGCCGTTTTTGGTCTTTATTGTCAGAAACGGGGGAGATGGACAAGAAACATTTGAGCGGGGGAGATGGACAAGAAACATTTGAGAGAACCGGGGTTAACGTCCAGAGTCCAAAGTCTGTTTTATTTTTAAGTCTGTTTAAGTTTATTTGTGTTTGTGTCCAACAGAATAAACAGCATGGTATGCTACTGGAGTTATGCTAACATTAGCTGATCATTAGAGGTGTGAATCTTTCCGTATCTCACAGTTCGCAATTCAAAATCGATTCTCAACAAACTTAATGGAAATTTCTTACAGTTTTAGTATCTTAAAGGACCAGCATGTAACAATTAGGGGATTTATATGAATATAAATGAAATATAATAATAATTATTATGTTTTCTTTACTCGCTCCTGTCACCGCCGCTCTTTCTCTCTTGCTTCACCACTCACTTCCCATATACACACACTCTAAGCACTCTGGCTCTAGACAGGGTCATTTAAGTCCATTCGGTTGGACCCCCTTTTGCCTTCAGAACTGCCTTAATTCTTTATGGCATACTTTCAACAAGGTGTTGGAGACATTCCTCACAGATTTTGGTCCATATTTACATGATAGCATCACGCAGTTGCTGCAGATTTGTCGGCTGCACATCTTTGATGCGAGTCTCCCGTTCCACCACATCCCGAAGGTCTATTGGATTGAGATCTGGTGACTGTGGAGGCCATTGGAGTACAGTGAACTCATTGTCATGTTCAAGAAGCCAGTTTGAGATGATATGAGCTTTGTGACATGGTGCATTATCCTGCTGGAAGTAGCCATCAGAAGATGGTACACTGTGGTCGTAAAAAAAAAAAAAAAAAATAGTTACTCAATTGGTACTAAGGGGCCCAAAATGTGCCAAGAAAATATCCCCCACACCATTACACCACCAGCAGCAGCCTGAACCGTTGATACAAGGCAGGATGGATCCATGCTTTCATGTTGTTTACACCAAATTCTGACCCTGCCATCTGAATTTTGCAGCTAAAATTGAGACTCGTCAGACCAGGCAACGTTTTTTCAATCTTCTATTGTCCAATTTTGGTGAAGCTGTGTGAATTGTAGTCTCAGTTTCCTGTTCTTAGGTGACAGGAGTGGCACCAGGTGTGGTCTTCTGCTTCAAGGTTCGACATGTTGTGGGTTCAGAGAGGATATTCTTCATTCCTTGATGGTTATTTGAGTTCTTATTTGAGTTGTATCATCTCAAACCAGTCTGCCCATTCTCTGACCTCCCACATCAACAAGGCATTTTCATTCACACAACTGCCGCTCACTGGATATTTTCTCTTTTTCAGACCTTTCTTTGTAAACCCTAGAGATGGTTGTGCGTGAAAATCCCAGTAGATCAGCAGTTTCTGAAATACTCAGACAAGCCCGTCCCGCACCAACAACCATGCCACGTTCAAAGTCACTTAAATCCCGTTTCTTCCCCGTTCTGATGCTCGGTTTGAACTTCAGCAAGTTGTACTGACCACGTCTACATGCCTAAATGCATTGGGTTATGGCCATGTGATCGGCTGATTAGCTATTTGTGTTAACAAGCAATTGATTTTTAATGATTTTTCTAAGTTGTAAATCAGTTCAGAATCATAGAAGATAAGAATGGAAATCCCTCCCACCCCTACTGATCATCATCATGTTAATGCTGTTGGTTGCTGGTATGTCGTTGGGAGTTACTTTTGTCAGTGGAGCTGATGATTTAGCTTCTGTACATCTAATGAATGTCTGGCTAGACTCAGAGATGTTGTCTTCAGATTTGCAGATACTTCACTCTTTACGAGATGTTTGACTTATTTTCATAATCGCATCGGCCGATGTCTGAGCATATTAAGCCGATGATCAAGCAGGTGCATAAATGCTGCTAAGTGCAGTAAAACTTCATTTTTTCATCCAAAAGTTTATTTGACAAAGTTTAGTTTTTGTGATTACCTGTTTCATGTATTAAATATTTAGTTTATACATTATTTTTATTTAAAATATATAAGTGCGGACACAAAATGTAGATTGGAGAGACAGACAATAGGTGTTGTTATTATTAAGCTGTTTATATTTTATCAGATGGAAGAAAAAAGACAATCACCCAAACATATTGGTCCTCAAAAAATCGGCATCATATATTGCCCATAAAAAAAATCGACCTCTAGAGCAGACCACGTCTTTATTGGAGTGTTGCACTGAATGGATTGTAGACTATGTCCGAGCTACCTCTGCAGATCAGATTAGAGATATTAGCTTCAGGCTTGGGGTCAGGTTTGTTTGGGTTCTTGTCGAAGGTTTTGTCAACTGTACAGTCCCACAGCACATGTACAATCATGGTATAGACACATATGACTAATAGCAGGTTGCATTATTAGGTAATCCAACAATTTCATATTTTTGTTATGTTACGAACAAATGTTCAAATATTCATTGAGTAGTCCGCCCAGTGTGGTTTCTTCATTCATAGATTTTTTTGTACTTCAAATAGGAGCCTGAGATTTAATATTTGTTTCATCATTGGATTCTTGATGTGAAGTTAGTTTGGGAACGTAGGTCCAGCGGGGCGACTGTTGGCATGAACGCTCAGTGTCTGACCCATAAAACTTCTTCCTATAAGGAATCATTCCTCTGCGGTTCAACTGCTGCTGGTCTCCGCCAGCGGCTGTACAGTCGATCTTTAAAGTGCGCTACATTTCTAAGAGGATTAATTAGATCAAACAGAGTGTTTACTCAAGTGTTTGTGTTTGGTTGTGTGTGTGTGTGTGTGTGTGTGTGTGTGTGTGTGTGTGTGTGTGTGTGTGTGTGTGTGTGTGTGTGTGTGTGTGTGTGTGTGTGTGTGTGTGTGTGTGTGTGTGTGTGTGTTTTTTTTTTTTTACTAAAGAGAATAATCAGTCGTATTAAGGAATAATGAAGTGATTGGTGGGCGGTTGGAGCCTGTGGGACCAGGCTGCTGTTTGTGGCTACAACGTGAATTCATGCAGTGTTGAACAGTATGTGTGTGTTAAATGTGCCTTTGACTGACGGCAGTGTGTTTGTTTTTGAGGTGTATGATGGTTAAAAAAATAATGTTCTTCTCCCGAAACACCTGATGAGGCAAAGTGCTCCAATAGTGTACATAAGAGTGGAGTATAGAGGTACAAGACAAGGAAGTTTAATGTTTTTTTTAGCAGGGCTGTCAATCAGTGAAGATATTTAATTGTGATTAATCACAAATTAATCCCGTTTTTCATCTGTTCAAAATTTACCTTAAAGGGATATTTACTGTACACTAGGCACACTATCGATGCACGTGTGTAATTTCATACATAAGGCGCTCTCGTCATTATCCGAGTCAGTGTCGTTGCTGTTACTTAGCTGTTCAGTGATGATTTCGGCCTTCGTGAAATCTCGGACGACACTTTACACTGATACCTTGGCCCAGGCATCCACGATCAATAGGCAGATAGTGGAGTAACTCGCCCGACGTTGCCTCCCTGTCTTGGTGAATTTGTGTTCGCCTTCTGTCATCCAGCGCTCCAACGCAGCTCGCAGTTTAACTTTGAATGATCTGTTGCCACCAATATCTAGCGGTTGGAGTTCTTTAGTTAATCCACCCGGAATGACGGCAAGCTCCGAATTAGTTTTCGTTTTGACAGTGGCGGTCAGTGCCGTAATGCTCTGACAATCCATCCAGCAGTGTGGCTTCGTAGCTTACTAAAGTCGTAATAAAACATTTTGGCAGATTTTAGAGCGCCATGTACCACATAAAACTGGTTTGAGGTCAGTGAGCACAACCAGAGTTGATACATAAGGCGTTCCAGATTATAAGGCGCACTGTTGATTTTTGAGAAAATGAAAGGATTTTAAGTGCACTTTATAGTGCGAAAAATACAGTATTAAGTATTTAATACTCATCAATGTGGGAGTGGGTAAATATGCTGCTTTATGCAAATGTATGCTTACTGTATATTTATTATTGGAAATCAATAAACAATAACAAATATTCTCCAGAAACCCTGACTGCATCTAGCCATATTTTGAGGTCAGATGTCAAGGGACCCCTTTGAAAATGGCCATTTAAATTTTTCCTCGCCAAAATTTAGTAACATTATTTGACCTCCTTCGCAACAAGCAACTGTGACACCAGTGGATTTCTTAGGTTTTCTAGTTTCATATGATACCAGTATCTTCAATCGAGCTTTAAAACTGAGCCGCTACAACCTGAAAAGCACAAGTTGTGCTCATGTGTTAAATTAGTGGCGTTAACACTGATTTGCTTTAATATGTTATCATGCTAACTTTGACAGTACTGTTTTTAAGAAAATAATGACAACACTGGAAAAAGAAAAGAATCATAAACTCCTTTTTAATGTTTCCCTATTAGCTGATATAAATCCCTGCTGTTTTCTCTTCTCATCATTCCGGTAAAATCCTTGTAAAAGCCCTTAATGAGTTTTCACAATGTGAGTGCTTTTTTTCTAGCATTTTGACCTCCAGCCTCTGTTAACTGGCAGCACGGTGACTTTGGTTTCTTCACAGTGGAAGAGGAATTACCAGCCGTTAAGCCAGAGCTGGGATCAGCTTCTTCTTGCCAGCATCGCCTATGAAGGTGAAACTGGCCGAACTGGCCTCACAGCAGCAGCTACAGCTTTCACAGGGGGAAGAACAACACCTGTGAAGGGTGCAGGTTTTCTAAAACAAACACTTGTTCCACACTACAATATTTGTCCAGGCATTTGTTTGTGCTGGTTGAATAATTTAAACCAACACAAGAAACCTGGAAACACAGGCATTATCCTTTTAATTAAAACAGGAAAAGATTGTTGTCAAGCAAATGGACTAAGATGTGAGAGAGGGAGAATGAGCGAGAGATGAAAAGGAAGTCGGTGTTAGGAATACAGCGGGGGATTAAAGACAGTGAGCGAGTGTTACAGACCCCTGGCCAGTTTGCTGCTGTAATGAACATTAGGGCTGCGGCATAAATTTAATGACCTGTGAAACAAACAGCGTGGCTGAGACCGGTGCCTCTGAATGCTAAGTGGCTCTATTATTAATACCAGCTCAGAGATGCCACTGTGTAAACACACTGAGAGTCTCTTTCCCCTATGAGGCCCGTTAAACACACGGCAGCCGTGTGGTGGAGGTGCACCGGCTCATCGCAGATCTCTGAAACGGGGTCACGTTTTCCTTTTGTACCTGCAGAATTAATGGCACGTCGCCCGTTAACAGCATACCGGCACTAACTAACAAGCGTTGCAGCTAATGGCTATGCAGGTTAGTCACCTTGATAAGAATAGCTTAGTGATGGGGCAGGTTGAGCAAGCGGTAATAAATAGGTTCCATGCAGCTCCGAATTTAACAGGCAAGCGGGTGTGAATGAATATTAGAGTCCATCCTACGCTGTTTGGTGACATGTCATCAAGTCAGTCTGTTTTAAAACCAAATGTATTTGTATAAGTTGAAACCAAACATAAGGGAAAAGACATAACATGGCAAATGCGGTGCAGGGAGAGTGAATTCATTACCTTTACCTAAATAATTAGGATATATTCATACTATCATACATACAAATACATAATTGAAAAACAGTGTCACAGATTGGATTAACCTCTGAAAACCTTTTTTTTCCTTTTCCTAATACATCATGTTCAGGGCTCCAAACTTTCCCACTGGTAGCACTGGTGCTTCCAACTTTCTCAGTGGGTCGCACCAGCACATTATGTGGTTGCACTTCTTTTTGACACAGCATGGTTTTAATCAATGACTCAGGTCTCTCCATGCCTGCACTATCGGGTCCATACCTCGATAAAAAAAATAAACTAAAACAATAAATCCAATATATTTCAACCTCCACTCCTTTATTGCATACTGTGTTTTGCAAATGTATTATTAATCCCTGATGGTCTGCCTCAAGTTTCAGTCCAGAAACTATATTTTACAAGATTACATATGAACACATCATGATAATGTTATAATTAACCTTCACCCACTAACATTTTTGCTTAATGATGCCTGAATGCATCATGATGTAACATATGCAACCTCCATTGATGTTACCTATTAGCTCTGTTATTTAGCCAAGCAGGATTGTGCTGCTCACCGGCTGCAACATTAACTATTGTTTTATCCCGGACAGCGGGACGCTGTTAGTCAGGAGCATTGATCTCTGGTTAAAACAAGTGCCGTCACATTTTCAGAATGTTGGCATTGAATTGGTACCTAAGCAGCGCTTCTCGACTTGTGACATACCTGCTCTCCCTCCTCACCAGCCTCCTTCATTCTCTTCTCACTTAATCAGCTATGGACTACTTAATTTTTGGAACACAGTATTAGCTAAATGGATTGATTTGTAAAGTTCTGTGCCACCACATGCACACCCACCATACGCTGTGCACTGCAGTACAAATGTATGCCGTTTAATTAGTCTCAAGACCCCCTTACATAAAAACGAGGCTTGTGCATGTGATGTGAATGCACAAAACACCAATGATAATGATCACCATGCACTCGCATAACTCTGAAATTTTAACTTGTGCATGTACAAAAAATTATCACATGTGACCATTGTAATCGCAGTGTGGAGCCCTGATGGTTAGTCCTTGTAATAATGTGTCAAATTAGAGAAGCAAGACTCATAATGCAGTTGTCATGGGACTTCGAGGCAGTTAGGGAGCAGGTCTGCAGGTATGGAGGAAGGAAGGAGCTCTGAGTATGATTAGGACCGATGTAGGCTTAATCAAATGGTCCAGCACAGCAGGGAGCACAGGGGAGACCAGAAGAGCCCAGAGCTAACCAGATGTCTGCGACATGAGGAGAGATACATGACATGAGGAGGCTGCTCGAGGCTATAAAATGCAATCACAATCCCCTGGAAGGGTGCCCGAGATGGCTCAGCAACCAACTGGGGAGTAAAGGCGATCTGTCAGCAGACGGTCCCCTGCTCCCCCCTGAACCTGACCTCAGGCTACCTGCTCGTTCACCGGAGAAGATGCTAAAATCTCCTGGCTGCTCTTTCAGCAGACACGTAGCAGTAGGTTTCCATCATTATCAACACTGCGGCCGTGGTTACAAAGGGGGCACATGTACGTCTCTGACATCTGAATCTTCCCATCTGTTTGTTTTTTTTGTGCTCTGTTTTGTGTGTGTGTGTGTGTGTGTGTGTGTGTGTGTGTGTGTGTGTGTGCGTGCGTGCGTGCGTGCGTGCGTGCGTGCGTGCGTGCGTGCGTGCGTGCGTGTACACACTGGCAGATCCTGGACTCAGCAGGACTCCATCTTGTTTTCCGTCTCATGCTGTGTCCCACGCTATGAGGGGATAAATATTTGAAAAGCAGAGGAAGCCCAGTGTCCCCAGCTGCTGTGGCCTGAGGTGTGGCAGCCCTGCATTAGCTGTACCTTTTACCAAGGTGGCTTTTTTTTTTTTTTCCCTACCTAAACACTCAGCTCAAGTGTGCCTTGCTGTCCTGGCCATTATTCTTTGCAGAGTTTGGTGTGAAAGGTCACCAACCTAAGTGCTGGCACAGCTGAAGCTCAGGTGAATAAGTAATACCATCGATGACAACAAGTCTGGATGTAACAGTAGAGATGCTAAGTGCTGGAAGGTTTTTGATAGAAAGAAAAGAGGTGCAAGCTCCACTGAGTTTTCTTGTAAGTTGTAGAAGGATGAAAACATTAATGATTTAAGATGGAGTGAAAGGGAAAAAGACGGCAAAGGCTCAATCAGACTGTTCAAGGTGTTATTCTGTCTCTAAAAGCGCTCCACATTTGGTCCTTTATACACATTATTATGCAGTATAGCACAGCACAGGAGGATTTGAGGGTTTTCATTTCTGATTTTATTTAAACAGGATCATGGAACAAGGATCTCCCACAGCCATTACGGGGCAACACCGCGACTTGTTATCACGTTTTGTACCGCATGTAACGTAATGACGACATCATGAGTGTGCAACATGATTATGCAACAGACACAAGTCGTAGCGTAGCTTAAACTGATCATGAAATCTCACTGTGTAGGACATTTATAAAATTACAGAAAATGGACTTAACATTCAGATCTGTTTTCTCAAGTTGTTTTTTTCCCCCCCGCACACACACCTCTGCTTCTCCCACTTCGTCTCCCACCGCACTATGTGGCCCCATGAGGGAGATGTGAATTGTCTGTAGTGAGCCATCAATCACGGTGGTAGCGACAGCTCCATAAACAGAAGGGCAGCCTACCTACTGGTTTCTGCTCGGCGGTGATAGCATTCACATCGTCCTGCTGCACTTCCCTTCCTTCCTGCTGACCTCTGCACAGCTTCAGTGGCAAGGACGAGACTGCTTATCGCTACTCGCTGGATTTAGACACCCGATGTGGGTGGTAGGAACACCCAGGTCTCTGCAGGGATGCAGGGTCGTAAATAAAAAACAAGGTGGGCAAACCGTGACCTCCACTCCATGACCAGTGTCAACCACCAATAGAAAGTTATATTTAGGATATGGATTTAAAGGAATATGTGACATTAATGGTGAAATGTAATGACTTCTTGTCCAGTTCAGTAGCTGTAGGGCTGCAACCAACAAATCTTTTACAGTAGCAATTAATCTGTTGACCATTTTCCCGTAAAAGAAATGCATTTTTGTATTTTTCGGTTTATATTTTATGGGTGCGTCTCTACTCCTGAGCCACTTTGTACAGACTACCCTGTTCAGCCTTGTGTGTGTTTTGTTTTGTCTGTGTTCCGGCTCTTTGTATACAAACCCATGAGACTAACAATGCCAGTTTGTGTGCTTTCCTGTGTCTATTGTTGCCACTGCGTCTCTGTGCCCCGGCTAGCATCCACTCGTTGTAAGGTCGAGACAATAATGGCGAACAGAGTGCCATGTATCTGCACTGACTTGACCCCGTGGCCCTTCCTGTTGCCTTTAACACCACCACCTCGTTCTCCCCCCTTGACCTGTCACCTCTCCAGCAAAGACTGGTTGGCCTGTCATGTCAGGACAAGGCAGGGTGTGCTCCCAGCCTTTTGACAGGAATCTGTGAGAACCTGCTGCCCTCTTTCTCCTAATCCTCAAGAGGAAAGTAAATCCGTGCTGACAAATACCAATATAATTAAAGCAGCAATGTCATTTAACAGCCTGCAGAGTGTTAATGATGTTAGTTTCCTCTTAATCTGACTGTGACAAGGAAAGCCAACAAGTGTGTAAGCTGTGAAAAAAAACAAAGCCAGGGCACCTTTATGTTATAAAATATTTATCAGGGCTGCCTTCTCTTAAGGTGTTTACATAAGCCATTGTCTGTTTGGCTAGTCAGAATCAGAGTGAAATTGATGTTTGGTTCATTTACTATTTCGTGTGGTTCAGTTTCACAGTGCACAAACCTGTATCTATCTCAATAAAACCCACACAGGTAGTCTGTTTTTTGGTTCACTACAAATAGATGTCCTCCTGACCCCTTTTATAGGTTTGGATACCAATAACCAGTTCTGAACTGCATGCAGGTTTCAAATTTATAGCAGTTAAGGTTTGTTAAGATGTTGATTTCATCTACATCAGCAGTTGTGCATATAAGAAGGCACATGTATGGACACTGGCACTTAAATCAGTGGTCAACCTCTGGGTCTGAAAAGTGCCTAAAACTCCTCTGGTTGCAAAAAGAAGTCTGATTATATAGAAGTCTATGAGAAATGAGCCTACATCTCACTGGATCTATTACCTCAGTAAACATGAGTTTATGGTCTCAATCTGTAGTTTCAAGTCTTCTTCAATACAGGATGATGTTCATTTAGTAAATTATGGTCTCATTTAGACCATAAAGCAGGGGATGCTTTAGGGCGGGCCTACCTTGTGACTGACAGGTCTCTACCACAGTGTGTTTTAGTCTAGAACGTTAACCCTTTCACAGTGTGTTTTCAGTTCATGAAAGTTAGTTTTAACATTTTGGTTCCCTAAAAGTGTCTTATTCGGTGTTCAGTTGTTACTAGAATAACGCACCTGAACCTCTGACTGAACTGTTGGTGCTGGAATTGAATTGTGGGTAATGTAGGCAACAGGATTTGACAGGGAAGAAGAATATGTGGAATAATAAAAGACAACTTTTCTGGTTCTGCTGAATTGATTACGATCATTTCTTTAACTGTCTGACAGTGTTACAGCAGTACAGACTACTCTTTTAAATGCAGGGAAGGACAAAGCCAACAAGGTCCTGCAGCCAAGACCTAGAATGCACAGTAGGATAGAGAAATACTGGACAGTGTATCGAGTAATGAATGATTTTGGACACAATCTGTCATTTTATTAAAAGCATGAAGATTTGAAGGCTGAATGCCCCAACTTCTAATGTCATCTTTCTGACTAATTTATGTCAAAGTGCCTCATATATCACCTTTTTTCCCCTTCTGGTTGAAATGCTGTTTGTGTCTGAAGAGCAGCAGACCTTCAGCGTTGAACCTGAATTCAGACACATGGACTAGCAGAGGCCAAAACACACAATGGTCCTTTTAATAATTTTCTGTGATCCTTTTTCTGCTCTTACTTTTGTATGTCATAAATGAAAGTTTGAGATGTTCAAACAGCTTTTTCAATTTTTTTTTTTTCCAGTTAACTTGCAGACCTGGAGCTGTAGTCTTTGTGCTGAGGAAGAAAAGCAGTAAGAGGGCACAGCTTTGAAATGGCCTGAAAGACACACCTGTGTAACGGAGTGCGTTCATTCGATTTTCAAATCACCTTGTCCTTTTTGAAATGCGCAGAAAGAAGGTTTCAGCTCAGGTCCTTGGACCTTGCAGTTAGTTGTCAGTTATTATCACTGAGGAAGCCTCACTTATTTCCCAGAGATATTATCCTCCCACCTGCCTCCCTTCACTTCCCCCCTTCCCCCTCTTACATTGTTCCCCTGGATCAAGTTCACAGAGGTCGGGCTGGAGGAGGGTAATGGGACCCTTGGCCCTACATCTCAGGGCAGGTTGAATGGGTCTAGGCCCTTGCCCCCATCCCCCATACAGGCTCTCTGAATAGAGCCCCTCTCATTATTAGTCTGGTCTCCAGTTTCTTCAGACCTGCCCGGCTTCCTGCCGATCCATATCCATATTTCAAAGTGTTTATATTCCATGTTCACATGCTGACACATTTGTGTTCCTACAGCACCCCACTGCTCCTCCTAAACCCCACCTGCCACCACATCCACAGGCAGCTCTGCATCATCACGTCTTTAGTGTCTGTGTGAAGTAGTAGTTGTTTGGGGATGTTAATAACTAACCGTTTAATGGTTAATAAGAATTTTGACCTATTAATGCTATCAGTTAAACGGTTTAAAAAATGTCTTCATCTTCATCTTCAACCGCTTATCCGGGGTCGGGCCAGCAGGGGACCCCAAACTTCCCTTTCCCGGGCCATATTAACCAGCTCTGACTGGGGGATCCTGAGGCGTTCCCAGGCCAGTGTGGAGATATAATTTCTCCACCTAGTCCTGGGTCTTCCCCGGGGCCTCCTCCCAGCTGGTCGTGCCTGGAACACCTCCCAAAGGAGGCGCTCAAGGGGTCATCCTAACCACATGCCAGAACCACCTCAACTGGCTCCTTTCAACGCAAAGGAGCAGCGGCTCTACTCCAAGTCCCTCACGGATGGCTGAGCTTCTCACCTTATCTCTAAGGGAGACGCCAGCCACCCTTCTGAGAAAACCCATTTCAGCCGCTTGTACCCGCATTGTCTTCAATCCGAGGTTGGGCTATCGGTCGAACCCTCCTTTCCAGCACCCTAGAGTAGACTTCTGTATGCTTCCTCTTGACTTCACTTGTTGGCTTGCTTTCCTCACGCATGTTTCTCTTCTTGTGCACTGATTCGCTGAAGCTTAACAGCCAATCAGAGTGATTTCTTTCACCAACGAGCTCCATCACTGATTCAACAGGCTGAATCTGCCGAAAAGACTCAGACGCGGACAGACTAGAGCCGACGGTGTGGGACACACCACAAAAAGTCTAGGCTGAAGTTGTTGCTACCTTTCACACCAGAGCAGCAGCTAAGTGCGGCCTGTAGCAAGCTGCACGAATCCTGTTGGTTAACAGCTAATGATCGGCTAATGAGTATCAGGGACCATTGTTTCAGAAAAAATAAAAAAACATACTTACTGGTGTTTTTTTTTTTTTTTTCTTCAAAGCAGTTTCTGACTAATCTGAAAAAATACCAGGCAAGAAAAAAACTGCCACAGCTTCAGGTACTGTGAGGTCTTCTCCACCACCTGTGGTTCATGCTAATTCGGCAAAGTCATTTGTTTTGAAGTGGGTCTTTACAATGAACCAGTTTTAGTTTAACTGACTTTTTCCCTTTTAAAAATAAACTTGCTAAGAGGGTCTGAAAAGTCGCTAAATCTAGTGACAAGGTACTGCTACTAACATATAGAGTGGTTATGAGAGGGTAATTAAGCTTTATACTGTTATTAGATGTGCAAGTCTATTTATTGTAAATACTTTTTCACATTATCATTTTGCCATGGTCACATGTAACAGTGTGCTCACTCTGCTGCACTCTGCTGTGTGTGTGTGTGTGTGTGTGTGTGTGTTTTGAAGGCGGGGGGGGGGACATCTCTGCTCTGAGCATCTCTGCTCTCATTTGATTCCCTGCTACAATGATGGGTACTTGCCCTTTTCTCTTCTTTTCCTCCACTCCCATCTCTCTCTCTCTCTCTCTCTCTCTCTCTCTCTCTCTCTTTCTGCATTCAAATGCACTCAGACCTGAATGTAGTGGCTCACTGGAAGCTACCAGGTTGTCAGGAGCAGGTGTGTTAGCTGCGGAGCGTATGCCGACTGATGCAGCGGTTATTTTACATTAGCAGCCTGCAGGTCAAACTGCAGCTGGCTGCATCTCAGTGTGGAGACAAACCCTGGGGAGTGTGTGCATGTGTGTATATATTGTATGTGTGAGCACAACCTGTCCCCATGGTTGTAGCCTTTCCTAAGCGGGCTAAGTCTGGTGGCTAACCCGTAGCTCCTCTGCGTTTGGCAGCATGACTGCAGTGAGATTAATCCATTCCACACTCCATCAGTCACTAGGCACAGGTTATTAGTGCTGGGGCAGAGGAGAGCACACAAACACACACACACACTCATACATACACGGCCCCTTCACCCTTGTGACTTCGCCTTCTACCTCGTCTCCAAAGTTTGCAAAGGTGGCCTTGGTGTTGAGAGGCCATTTGTCAAAACCCAGCCAGAGTCTCCACTTGGCTCCTTTTAATAAGGCTACCTGGGCTCTGGGATTCACACACACACACACACACACACACACACACACACAGGGCATGCACTCTGCTTTGCACATACTCATACAGCTCTGAGTGTCAGGTGGTGCGTCCCGCGGGGCTTATAAAAGTCCCATTAACATGGCCCTCCTCATTGGTTCTGACAGGTTGATCAATTAGACCCCTCCCCCCGCTGACCCTGGGGCTGCTCTGACTCAGAGGTCAGACACGATGGATCGCCGGACCTCCACACACACTCAGCTCACCCTCCCTCTCTCTGCTGTTATCTCCACGCTGGTCACAATGCAGCTTGTTCGTCCCGTCATGTGTTGTGAAGCGCCGGTCTGATATCCCAGGGCGCAGCTGTTCTCCGGCTTTTAGGTGGAGGATCATACTTTACCTGAGACATGTTTCGATCTTATCTCTGCTCTGAACACGACCAAAACATATCCACGGTGCTCTGTCTCGCCCTGCAGGGACACGCCTGTGTGTGTTGTGCTGTTCTTCTGCAGACCAAATGGGCTCATAGAGACGAGAGAGTTGCTCTCATGAGACAAGTTGCCATTTCTCACATTTTTAAGGGGGAATCATAAAAGGATGAACTGACGTGATGACAAAATGTTAAAATCTCTTCAGCTCGTGTTAACCACAGACATTATTTCAGGTATCTATCAAAAAACTCCTTGACTTGAAGACGATGGAACCAGAAGTGCTAAAATGCTAACTCATTTCCAGGTTTTAGGACTCATTCCTGTAGCACTTTATGCTATAGAGCTGTAAATCACTAGTTTCATCACAATATGATATTATAGCGACTCTTTGGACGGCAATGTGTACATATCACAAAGTCTGCCGCAATACGATTTCTGTTCACTTCACAGGTCTGCCATTGATATCAGACTATATCATATGCCCTATTAACAGTCAGTAACATCTATATCTCTAACTATAATTCACAAAAAGCAACTAAAGTATGATTTGACAATTTTATTACGGGACTTTTCCAGACATTTAATTGAAAAACAATGTGTTTTAATAAAACAAATTAGAATAGACCTCCTGTAGCTGGTTGCTGGTCAATGCTGGTGAGCAGCTTGTCAGTAAAATGTGAATAGCTGGTCCACCTTAACAGCCCACCTTAAGTGAGCTTGAACTGAGGTTGTCTCTAGCTTTGGGGCTAACCTCCATCACCTCAGCCAGCAGGGAGCAAGAACTTGGCCTGGGTCTAGTAGCTGTAGCATGTATTCACTGACAAATAAACTGTAACTTACCGTACATACACTGCACTGCTATAATGTTACTGTGACTCACTTGCTGCTTTTATTTAGACACAAATAATCAGAATAAAGGCTCAATCAGATTAAAAATGCTTCATGTGAACATATCAATTGGAAGATTCTGATCCGATACGGCCCAATGGGAAGAAATTTCATTCCGAATGAGAGCGATGGTTTATGCCGATGGTTGTTCCAATCGCCGTCCATGTACACACCCATTCAGATCATGTATTCTGGTTGGGGTAAAATTATCTCCCCTACGCATGTGTGCTACATCAGCATGACGTCACACAGACAACGCTGCATTTGTTTACAACACAGGCGGAAGTACAGCTTCTTCTTCTTCTACTATTTCCGGAAAATTAGACAACTCTGCGCATGCCCAAAGATTTATTTTGATTAAACGCTCGGTGCACATATACGCACATCATGATCAGATCATTTTATTTAGTGTCCATGTAAACAGATCCGATCAACCGAGGTTCAGATCGGATTGGAGAAATCTGGCGCATGTAAACGTCGCCACTGTCACATATTTTCTCTCTCTCTCTCTCTCTCTCAGACAGTATATTTCTGTGAGGTGTGTACTGTTGGGTATCAGGTGTATGTTGAATGAGACAAGACGAGGAGTGGCTGAGAGTCTGCGCTGTGCTTGGTAAACAGTCGGCTCTGCACAGGGTAAATGGAGGTACCTGTCTCTGTGTGTTTGTGTTGTTCAGGGTAAAAGAGGGGATGACCCAAGCTTGTTGAACAGAAAGAAGGGTTGTAGGTCCAGCCAGTAAATAAACAGCCGGTTAGCAGAAGAGGGGAAAAGAAAATGATCCAGACTCTGTAACTTCAGAGGCTCTCAGCAAAATGATCATTACTGTATTTTTTAATTGAGCAGAAAATATCAATATGTCCAAGACAAGATGAGTCAAACATGGATGCCAAAGAAGCAACACATACTGTATACTGTTCATTTAGTAAATGGGGGTTATGTAACTGCCAGGTGGAAGACAAGACCTTTTAAGCAACATGCAGTATAAAGACTTGTATTTGGTTGAAACAAATCTGCCAGTGTGGGTCTTTAAAATGGTACAATTATTATGTGGCTGTGAGGTGGACTGTCCTTAATGTGGCGTTGTCGACGACCCACCTGACCCTCCTTGAAACACAGACTCATTTACCCTGTTTTGTGTGTGTGACTTTTTTACCGCGTCATCACCATTCATATCTATACAACCAATGTGTTTATGATTAAAGTTTACAATTTACAAGAGCACAACATTTCTTCATAGATCTAGCCTTTTCATTTTTCTCTCAAAGTGCACCAGGTTGATGCATTTAACTTGTAGATGTAGATGTAGGCTGCAAATGTTCTTTCTGAATGCATGAGCTTTACAAAGTCGATGCATACTCGCGTTAAATAATCATGATTATGATTTTTGCCGTAATCGAGCAGCCCTACTAAATACTATTAACGATTAATTATTTTTCTGTTGATGGACTAATGGAACAAATATTTCAGTTTTACTGTTTTTAACTACAATTATTTGAAAACGTACAGTTGAACAACAGAATTTGGTAAAACAATAACACATTTATGATCATATCAATACAATTGCAATGCTCAAAGACAATGAAATATAATAAATCATCGCCCAGCCCCGACACTGAGGTTTCACAACGATTTCAGGGTCAGTGACACCAAAACGTCACAGCTGATTCAGTGAGGTGTAAGAAAATTGTTAAAATGATCCATTAAGTGAGGGAGGAGTCAGATTAAAAGGCGTAATGAGTGTGTGTGTGTGTGTGCGTGTGTGTGTGTGCGTGTGTGTGCGTGTGTGTGTGAGATTAGGGGGTATCATAGCTGAGTGTCTGGGGACCCAGAGAGACTAGTTTGGGAGAGCAGAGGGGTTAAGAGCGGTGTCACGCCCGGAGAGACGGCGCGCCGCCGTCCTAATGATGTCCACCAGCTTAATTGAATATTGACGTTCTGCACACAAGGGCTAAATGGCTTCTGTCTGCTTCACCTCTGCCAGCGGCCCGGGCTGAGGATTTTTAACCTGTTTCCACAGTTTGATTCCCCGGAGTGGGGGTGATCGTTGAATGTCCCTGTTACCATGGTTTCTGGTTTTTCATCCTTTTTATGCAGCGTTTTGTTTTGGGTGTCGAGTTAAAGAGTCTTTTAAATGCTTTCTAATAATACTTTTTTTTGATGATGTTCTTAAACGCCTCCTCTTCTAGCATCGAAACACATGACGACGACGACCACATCTTCCCTTGTTGTTCCTCCTTTTTTCTTTCATCTCTGACTGTCGCCTCCTTCGTCCTTTTCTTTCTCTTACTTCTGCTTCTATTTCCGCAACGGTGTTTTATTTCCCACTGTGACTGCCTCCAGACGCTTCTCCTTTGTTGCTACGGCGACGCGCTCCAGATGGCGAGTGTCAAGGCACGACTGGGCTCCGAATGTAGTCTGATCACAACACACACACACACACACACACACACACATACAATGCTGGTCTACATATACACACTCTGAGAACAGACTGAGACACTGGCAGTGTACATTCTGTTCAACACTCCCATCCTACTCAGACGCTGGTGGACGTGCACTCTATCGCAAGCCCTTTTAACATTTACTAGCCAAGCTTGACTGTCCAGATTGAACATTAGCGATATCCACATTTGAATTTTGACTTGTCAGAATTACATTGACTTATCATAATTCTTATTCCAGATATCTATAACGTCAATGTGACGTCATTGTGACATGTGTGTAATTCAGTTGTGACCATCCTGAATAACAGTTACAGACATCACAAACCTCATTATGACTTGTCAGAACTGTTGTGCATGATGTTGCTCATGCAAGGCTTCCCATTGGATATCAGCCCAACAAAGCATCCGCGTCAGCAGAAGCTTTTGCTAACTTGGATAGTTAAGTAAAGTTGGAAAGATGTTCACAGATACAAACTTCCTGGATCAATAACTCAGAAGTGAAACATTATTAAAGCATAAACAGTGTCTCTTTTTAAACTCTTGTGAGTTAGACAAGCTCACAACATCATTTTAATCAAAACAAGCCATCCTCAGAGGTGGACGCATGACATTGGTCTCTGTGTGCAGCCGGCTGTGAGACGAGTGGTCAGGGACTGCTGTGGATCAGATAGTGGCATGAAATAGAAAGAGCTCATCGTCGGGGAACCCGTGGCCAACCAGAGCTGTGGTAGAAATTTACAGCATATTGTAGATATGTCTTTAATGTCTCCAGACACACTATAAACCCACGTGGCTACAGTACAACACCATAGTATGTTTGAATGGCTTCCACCTCTCGTAACCCCCTCCCCGACATAATTACAGATATCTGCAACGTCATTTCACCTAGTCACAACTCCAGATTGAGATATCTACAATGTCATTCTGGCTAGTCAGAATTTAATTTAAGGTTAAGGTTTAATGTAGATATCTTGAATTGAGAGGAATTAAAGATTTCTTGAAGTGGGATTCCGACTAGTCAGAATTAAACTGTAGATAGCTGAAACAAGAATTACGACTAGTCATATATCATAATATCTGCGATGTGAATTACAGATATCCACAGCTGAATTGTAGATATCTGTAATGAGAAACCCCATACACACAAATGGCAAAAGTAGTTTGAATGGTACTAAAAAAACAGCTTGCCATGTATGCACTCTGCCCACTACACTGCACACTCACACTCAGCAGTACTGTATAATAAAACCTGTGTCACAGCCACACAGGAAACAATCTCTCCTTTATGTGACCGGGATGTCGTTAATCTTGGCGGAGGTTAACAAATGCACTTGCATGGAAGGTATATTTCATGGGCAGACAGCCGACAATGGGGCCATTGTGGCGTCGAGCTGCAGCGCCGCGCTCTGCATTCAGTCAGGACCTTTTGGTTGGCTGCGGATCCACGGCTCATGTCAGGGGTTATGTTTCATCTCCCAGATGAATGTGTTTATGCGGGAGAAAACATGTGAAACACAAAATCCACGCTGCCGCTATTTATTTGTTTTCGCCACCTGAAACCACGATTTATTTTTCTGAATGGGGCGAAAATAAATGCGTTCGGCTATTTTTCAAAGTTTGGCCTTGTTGCTATTAGTCAAAACTAGAGACAGACAAATACCCTGCCCATGCTTTTCTATGTGCAGCTGGCCAACCGTGCCAGCTCGGCTCTGATTCACCGCTTTCTAAGTTTCTCCGCAGCAGCAGCAGCACTACTTCCATCCATGAAGTGGCGAGTCTTCCCAGTAATCCATTAGACTTCCATTAGCTCCGATTTGTGTGATTAGTTCTAATTAATCAGTTCAGTCTGTGGCCTTCACTCCCCTGTGCGCTCCTCACATTTCATTTTTAACCTCATTTCTCAGCTCTCCACCGAGCGAGAGAACGAGGCAACGACTGAGCGAGCAAATCAAAGAGCGAGCTCCAGGTCTGCCGCCGCCGCACACAGACACTCGATTCTGCTCAAGCACCAGACCCAAACTAGACTCTGTTAAAATGCTCGTTTCTTTTTCTGCCGTCTTATTTTAAGGAGAGATGCTTGCTTTTAAAATGAAGCAGGAGGTATTGAGATCTCATGTCACACATCTTGAGTCCGCTCTGGCTCTGGTTAGCCCCACTCGGCCCTCCTGTGGAACAGGAAGTATTGATTAGTGCTGGAGCATCCATCCCTCACTGTAACAAAGCCTATTGATGTTTGTGGAGTCCTGATTTCCCCTCGGTCAAATACCATACGCAGCACCGTCGCTAAGTGACTGGAAGCTGCTCCGAACTCAGCGGCGAGTCCCAAAGTAAATAACGGAGCCAAAATCATCTTTTCATCAGTGACTCTTCTGCTGCTCTGTGCTACAAAATTAAAATTAAAAGATTTATTTTCTGGAATTGCTGTAGTATAGGTCAGCTTATATACTGAGGTATTATGTGGTGATAATCTATCTTCCTTTCCTCTGTTGTCAGCTTTCTTCTGCCATTACAACTATTGTGATAAATGAAGGCTCAATTTATCAACCAGCCTCTACTCGATTTCTTTTTCTCTCCCCACCCCCGCTCCTATATCTAACCTCTCTGCATGGCTCGTTTTATTTCCTCATCTGTTTTCACCCCCCTGCATGCATCCATCCATCCATCCATCCATCTATCCATCCCTCATTCCCACTCAGCCAGATCGAGGCTCTCTTTGTGTCTGCAGAGGAAGGCTGAGATGCTGCCTGTCACCCCGGAGCTGCAGACTCCCATCCAGGCTGCCAGAGGTGGCCCGGCTGCTGTCAATCAATCTCCAGCCGGTGTAGCAGAGGGGATGGGGGTTGACACATGATGTGGCTCCCTGCTGCTTAGAAATTCACTTTTTTCTTCTAGAAGGCAGCCAGTCCTACAGTTTTGGCTTCTAAAATGAATTCAAGTTGATTGCGTCTCTTGAATTTAAAGCTCCTGCTGTGGTGGATCAAACCAAACACACACCCTGTTGATGGGTAAACAGTCTGACCGATCACAGCTGTTTGTTTCAAATTCAACCATCTCATGCATTTTCACTACATGCTCGGTATAACCTGTAGTGTACAGTGATTTACTAAATGCATGTCCTGTTTCTCAGGCATTGTGTTTAGAGCTGTAACAATTTATTAATTAGTTGTCATCTATCGAATGAATCCCCAACTATTTTGGTAATAGGTTAATCATTTGGGTATTTTTTAAAGAAAAAAACTTATAAATTCTGAGACTCCAGCTTTTTAAATGTGAATATTTTCTGGTTTCTTAACTCCTTTATAACAGTAAACAGAACATCTTTGAGTTGTCGACAAAATAAGACATTTAACCTCTTAGGACCTGGCGTACACATGCGATGACATCACATTTTGGGTCATATGAGCATAATACTTAATTTTATTTAACTGGGGTCTTGTGTACACGTACGAGGATACATACACTGCCATCTAGTAGTCCTGCAACTGTTTGCAGCACTTCAAATGAGCCATACTGTTGCTATGACTGTCCAAAAGGGGAAAAAATTTTCATTTTGTTAAATTGTACTGTGATGTTCCAAAATGTTTAAAAAAAAAAACAAAACACGTTTGCAAGTGCTATTAATAAATGCAAAAGCAGTCAGGAAAAACACTGCTGTGTTCAGAGTGGACATATAGAGGTTTGCACTATTACACAATGGTGATTTTATTGTGTTTTATGGAAATTCAGAACGAGTGTCCGCATATGTGGACATAATTTTTCTCTAAAACTACATTATGTCAAAAGATGATGCTGAGTTTTTATACTTATCAGGTTCCAATAAGCCCAAATAGCAAAGAGACATCACAAATGCATATCAAAAAAAGAGCTCGGGTCTTAAGAGGTTAAGGATGTCATCTTGAGCTTTGGGAAACACTGATTTTACTTCATTTTACATTTTTCGCCATTTTCTGTCATTTTGTAGAACAAACAACTAATCAATTCATTGAGAAAATAATCAGATTAATCATCAGTGAAAATCATTAGTTGCAGCCCTGAGTTTTCATTATTTCATGTATGAAAACAAAACTTGTCGATTTCAAAATGTATGCATTTGAATTCAGTTTTGCTCAATTAATTAAATGATCAACTGCAACAGAACACATTAGTCCTGATGGTCATTTTAGCATGTAGCCCTGCTGCTGCAATTTTAGAAATTAGATGCTGATATCAATATCAGTAATGCGTTGGATACTGGATGGGGAATAGGCGAGTCTGCCAGTCTATGCACTGATCAGATACCATCATTTATTAACCCAGAAAAAAAAAAAATCACATTTTTAATCATATTGTGTGCTGTCGCTCTGGATGTATCATGGCTGCCACTGGCAACTACTGTTTTAGGGCAGTGAAGAAGAACTGATGCAGGTAGTCTGTCACATGATGATAGCAGTGCAGTGCTAGTGGAGAGTCAGAGTGAGGAAAATGTCAGCCATTTGGCAATGTTTTATTTAACCTGAGCCAGGTTATACAACAAAGATAGTTGTAATCATATCAATTCTAATTTTTTCAATTTTTTTTTATTGCTTCACAATAAGAGCCGTGACCAGTTCCTTTCCATCAAAGTCTTTTACAGTGAAGCAGCAGCATTAACATTTTATGAACCTGCTTTCTGACAGCTTGCAGCCCTTTCTCTTTGTGATGTGTGCGCAGCCTTTTAATTCACTGTCAATGTATTAATTTAACCTATTTTAATGAATATTTCATCCAGCTTAGGTCAGGGACACAAACACTTTATGCTCTTCATAATTTTAGTAAATAAGGACCCAGGAGCAAGATAACAAGCATCAGAGATGACCTATTGTGCTTATTTTGAGGGGCATACTTGTATTTTGGGTTTCTACTTGAACATGTTTTCATGTTTTAATGCTCAAAAAATGGTTCAGTCTCCTCATACCAGCTGTGTCTTTCTTGCTGCTGCTGCTTTTAAGAAATTGTATGCTGAATCAAATGTGTATAAATCCAGTAATATATTTTGCTTCCAGATATTAATTTAGCTTTATGTTCTAATCATAGTAGAGTTAGTCTTCTGAGTTAATGTTAATGTGATCTCTCTCCCTGTGTCTCTGCAGGACTCCATGGTTTAACGGCTGGGGGTTCAACCTGCCTCGGGGTCAGTCTCTGCTGGATAAATGGAACCTCGTCCCTGAAGGCATCGACATCCTGATGACCCACGGACCTCCGCTCGGTGAGTCCAATTAACCAATCACAGCCCTCTCGTCACCATATCTAATGAGGTTGTGCCTCATTATTCAAAATCTGTACGGACTCACTGGAGGCGTCGCAGCGGGCGGTGAGTGTTTAAATGTGTGCGTTTGTACACTGTTTTCATCTAAATCCACCCTGAACACGATCTGATTCAATATTTGTGTTTGGCTTTATGAAAAAGAAAATACATATTGTTTGATTTTCACTGCAGACTGATTCAGTTTCTTTCTAGTTGTTTGGGCCCCAGTTGTTTTTTTTTTTTTGTTGTTGCTGTTTTGTTTTTTTGTTTTGTGCTCTCCATCTGGCTTTATTGAGTGATTTCCTTCCCTCTCGCCTACGGAGAGTTGCCGCTGCTGTTGCTGCTGCGGCAGCCGCTGTGGCCGTTTGATTGCATGGAAACTCGATTTTCCAGCAGTGTGACAGACGCTGCAAACGACTGGAGAGAGACCATGGGAGAGGAAAGCAGAGCTTGTGGGGTGGGGGGGGGGGTGGTTGAAGATGTAGGGTGGCTCTCCACAACTGGAAAACAAAATCAGGGCTGGACGACTGCAGAATAAATATGAAGAACAGTTTTCATCTGCCACAGTGTGTTTAGATTGCATTTAAATTCAGATGAAAAAGCAGTAAATGAACAGTTGAGTCGAGTATCAAGAGGTGGATCTGAGCTAGGAAAGGCTGCCAATAAGGGATGTTAAAAATTAACCACTTAAGTGATAACAGTCATTAAGCATTTTAACCAATTAACGCTATCGGTTAGATTGTTAAAAGAAATATTAATAATTAATTAAAAAGCTGAGAAAAATGCAGAGGAGTGGCTCGTCACTTTAAGGAGAAAAGTTGGTCCGCTCTAAGAGTCCACCTTAAGAGATACAGGAACTTGCATGATTTTTGTTTTAAATAAAAACTATTTTTACTCAAACCATATTATAAGAAGTAAGAGAGTCTGAATTTTTCATTCATATTAGAATAAGAGCATAACAACTAAATCCAATCAGTAAAATTGGAATCGCTGTACGTAAAGGATAGTTAACAAAGCATACAGTCTGTGCATGTGAAAATGTAATGAAGACGCAATAGATACAGATGTCACGAGAACCATGCTTCGTCGGTTTTTCCGGTGTTTCCACTCCAGGGGACGCACCCTATTGGTTCCCTGATAATGTCACATTGTGAACAACAAATTTGTGTTGAAATTTACTGAATAAGCTTTATTCAGTAAAAATGAGCATTGAGTGAAGGTAAATTATATCTTGATGTGCGATTGTTTTTTTGTTTTTTTTTTACCGTGTTAGCGAATTGGGTATCAAGAATCAAGGATTTCACTGTTTCAGCTAGTAAATTTCTGCAATTATCGTGACATACCTGCACCTTATTGCAGCTAACTTTATTGTACCTACAGGACTGTTTGTAGGAAGTAAAACACGTCACTCTTTGACTCCATTGATGCTCCGTGAGGTTTGTCTGCTGCAGCTTCATTTAATGTAGTTATGGCCAGTTACGGTGTTGCAGCTCTGTATATCCATTGCTGATGAGTGGTCAGGCATAGTGGAGGTGCTTGATAATGAGTAAACTGACTGATAAACCTCACCAGACCTGTCTGGGGAACTGAGAATATTAAAATAACTTACCTTTCTGTCTGTGTAGGTTTCCGAGACTGGGTTCCTAAGGAGCTGCAGCGGGTCGGCTGCGTGGAGCTGCTGAACACGGTCCAGAAGAGGGTGCGACCCAAACTTCATGCCTTCGGCGGCATACATGAAGGTACATAAGGACAGTAAAAATCTAGGGTCAGAGGTCACAAGGGTCAGACCTCTGCTGACTCTAGGTTTTTATTTTAGGGCAGTGAGTAGCGCTGTCAGACTATGGAGGACAGAACCTACTAAAATCAAAAATGAATGAAGCCCCCTCATTTGCATTAATAATGATGAAACAGAAATGATTACAGAAATAAATGATTGAATACAGAAATAAATACATTCAGTTAATATAAATAGTGAATATAATGTAAATTGCAAAAATAGAAATGATAAAAAACAAATGCAAAAATTGTTTAAAAAATGCAAAAATAAATAAATTTTAAAATGATTAAAAATAAATATAGAAATATATAAAGGGAAAATTAAGCATATTAAATAAGTAATCAAATTAATACAAAGATAATATATTTATTTTATCAATTAATTAATGGCTACATTTATTTTTAATATTAATTTTGCCGTAGTTATTTGACATATATATATCTATATATATTTATTTGACATATTTATAAGTTTATCAAGTAATTTATTTATGGATTCATTTTTTTGTATTTTGGCAGGTTCCATCCTCCATATCAGACATGGTTGCCACCGTTATGTCCAGCTTTGTACTGACTGACTGAGTATTATAGCCTCCTTTATTCTGATGACCTTACAGGAAAATCATTTTTCTAATCTGTACGATAGAGGGATGGTGTATGGGGAGTACACGTAGAAAAATGATGAACAACATACCGACTGTTTGGAGTAAAAAGTTTTGCTTTGCCGAGTTCTTCCTTCAAAAAAAATTTTACCTAAAATTTACATTCCTCAAATAACTAATTCATGCGTTGAATAAACATATTTCTTTCCCCTTATTATAGTAATCCTACTGCATTTAAATTACTTTATTACTTTATTTACATTAATGGCATTATTATGTATCCATCTTAGGACATAAAGAGCTTCAGATTAAGAATGACATCGAAAAAATCTCCCATCCCATAAAACATGCAGTTTAATGGCCAAAACCCAAACTGTATACACATGATTCACGCTAAACTAATTAATAATTTAATTGTATTTAATACAAGCCAATGCTGAGACAAGAAAGTGGAATAAAGGTGATTATGAACACAATAAAATTCATGGAAAATACTTTAAACTCAAGAGTATAGATTGCTAAACTACGTGAAAGAAAAAGGGTCTGTTGAGTGCCGAAATTAGAGATTTGGTCGAATAGTTTATCAGGAAGTACTAGTCAGTACTAGTTGATAGTATAGTCAATGAATGAATGAGTGAATGTTACCTCTTGCTGACACTTGTTTCCTCCTCCTCAGGCTACGGTATCATGACGGACGGCTACACAACGTTCATCAACGCGTCGACCTGCACCGTCAGCTTTCAGCCCACCAACCCCCCCATCGTGTTCGACCTGCCCAACCCCTCCAGCTCCTGAGACCAGAGGACGGGGTGGGGGAGGGGCGCAGGCACGATAAACTACTTTTTTTCTATAAATATGTCAAGTTGGAAAAAAAAAAAAAAATCTATGTGTTTCTTTGCAAACTTTTGGTCTTCTCCAAGCTGTTGTTGAGATTGAGAAGATTTGGATACGTGGGGAGGGGCGGGGAGTTTGTCTGGGAGGGTTAAAGGAGAATACCGGTGTTTTAGGTTTTTCTAATTGTGCCAAACATGCTGGTTTCCCGCTCAGATTTCAGTTTTTCTACACAGTTAGCATAGTTGCAGGTATCAGGGCTCAATTTCCCGTTATTTTTTTTTTTCAATCTGTGAATAACAACTTCCACAAAGTGACATAATCCATGAAAAACTTTGTCCTTTCAACATTTTATTATCAACGGTACTCAGTGTTGCTCTCCATTTCTTTTTATTCATCTGACAGCTACCGGAAGAAATGCAAATCGGGAAATAATCCCTCCGAAATACTTTGTCTTTGTGCAACTAGAAGAGAGCGCGAGCGGTGACTAAGAACGTATATCGCCAGGAAGTGAAAGTCATTTGTTTGTTCCACTTCAACATCAGCGCCCAGCAGCAGAACTACGCTTCTGCCATTTCAGACTGAAAGTGACTACCAGACGCCAGTAAAACGTCTGTCTAAAAAGTGCCATACAAAAGTAAAACGATTTTATTTCTGTTCTAGTGTCATATTCTACCAGATGGGCCTGTGTTGAACGTTAAAATACTTTAAATGTAAGACCAAAATGGGGGCAGCAGCTGTTTTGTGTCTTTGCTCCTCTACTCTTCGGCGGTGATTTAAGATGTCTTCTCTAGATCATGATGTCATTAAGTTATTTTCATCATAGCAGGCTCATTTTCTTGAGATCACAAAACAGTATTTTAGTTTTGTTATCGGGAAAATACTTTCATTCCTGACATAACCTGTTCATTTGTTTTTTATCACAAATCTAAATTTCATGATCACAGGAAAACAAGACATGAGGAATATTTACAATCTTGTCCTCTCAGGCCTTCCGTACCGTGGTACCATCACATCTGCATGTCTTCGTTAATTTGGAGAGTTTGTATTGAAAAGAAACAAATGTTAAAATCTACACAAGTATGCAATGCAAAATGAGTTTGTGGGGAATGTAAAACTGAGCTGTGAGTGCCGGTATTCTCCTTTTTCAGAGGGATTTTGTGGTTAAACAATCTTGCTCTTGATAAATATTGGTCAGATCTGTAAGATAAATAATGCTTTGTGAATTTGTACAATTTCTTTATGTTTGGTTTGCATTGGCCGGACAATGAATGCCATTGTTTTATGTTGTATCATCTGATATTTTGTGTTTAGGTCTTTTTTTTTTCTTCGTCAGTTCCTCTTTTCTTATTGGCTGACAGGGACGCTGCCTTAAACTAGCTTTAATGTTCTCAGCTAGAGCCCCACTCTCTGCGAGCTCAGAGAAGAGTCCTTATTTATTTACCCTGCAAAACAACACCTGACTAACGCCAGGACAGAAAGCTATCAAATTACAGCCTGAAAAATTCCCTTTGTAACATCCCGCTATGGATTTCTGATCTAATTTGGAAAATGTATGTATAAAATATATATATATATTATATATTCATGTTGTAAAACATCTGTACTAAAAGTTGTGTTTGACGAAAAAAAGAAAATGTGGTGCATTTTTTTCTGTATGCGCCTGTTTAATCGACCTGTTTCTTTAATGCTCCCATCAGACGTTTCTTTAAAGTTTTTTGTATCGACTCTCCCGCTCGGGTAGACGTTCATTTTGGATGAGAGAGGAAAATCTGTCAGAGTCACAATCTAACAGGTGCCGGTTGTTCCCAACAACACGCCTGCCTAAACCTGGTAAAGTTGTCCTTTAAAGTGTAAATCTGATAGTATTTGTGTTTTATTGCTTTCTTTTTTTCTAATTTTGCACTGTGTGTAAATGCAATCTTGCTAGCACAAAAAAAAATGTTGCCAATAGTTGTTTCAACTTTGATGCTGTAAATGCTCTTTCCGTGCTCTGTTCCTCTCTCGCTCTTTCTCTGATTGTATCCCTCTTCATGGAAATGTTAGTTCTCTCTTTCAGTTTATTGTGATATATTTAGCTGCCTTTATATGCAAATAAAATTGCAAGATTTTTACTTATCAACTTCTGTCTCTCCGTTTTTAATCTTTAAAACGTGACCACACTTCCAAGTCTATTTAGTGCTGAATGATTTAATCCAACTTTGAGTCATTTTTTTTTTTAAACCGAATAATAGTAAATCTACAGAAACAATGAATGCTTAAAAATAAATTATTAGTCTGTCTTCAAGTAGCTGCGACATTTACATGATACACTCTTGACGTTAGTAAGATTTGCATGTTATGTAAATATTGATGGTTTGGACCAAGCAGTGGACACAGCTGTAAGCATGCTTGGCCTACTTATGAGAGCCGTTTGTATACTTATGTCTAAAGTAAATGAATGTACACTCATCTGCAAAGCCCAGTATCCCAGCAGGTGTTTTACCTGTACAGGCAGAACACCTGCTGGTCCTGACTGTGCTGAGGCCAGAAGAGCAACATGCTTAAAGTCTTGACCCGCAGATGAAAATAAGGGCGGCAGCAGCGTTTCCCCACTGTGACTGTGGGAAAAACAAAATGTAAAACTTTTTGCACACTGTTGACCTCTCCAGTTGTGAGGTTTATTTGAAATGATTTGACTGTCAGAAGAGCAGCTAAAATGGAGGCTTGGCGGTGGAAGTCGGCTGTTTATTTCTATCAACCACTGCAAAACTAAATGCATCAGTTCTATGCTGTTAATTTCCATCTAGAAAAATATGGTATGAAACTCATCTTTTCACTTTAGTGGTACTATCAACAACCTGACCCAACATTTCTTAAAGAGCAGATACGAAGGACACTATCAATCGCAGTCAATGTGCCGATCAATTGAATTGAACATTATAGGTAGGGTGAATTCAGCTATATTGGGACAAGTTTTAAGTTTTAGTCATCAGTTTTAAAAATAACTCAACATTTGATACATTTCTTAATTTCTCAAAGTATCCACTGTCTTTATGGGAAGAAATTATGTAAGATATTTTTACAAACCATGACTCACCAGTAATTTGGGACAGCATGAAAATGTCCCAATTTTAAACTAGAAAAGCACTCGGAGAGCGCAGACCTCCACCAAGCACTATAGTTTCCCCCCATATTGTAATTCACTCCAAAATAAAAATCCTACATTTTTATTATTAGTTCAGAAGTTATTAATGAAAATCTCTTTTTCGGTAATGGTGGTTTCTTCTGGATCTATCTCCTCAAGTATTAAAGCTAGATCAAATTCGTTGACATACTTAAGATGCAGAATTGTCTCAGCTACACGGTGCCGTTTGTTAGAAATCTCTACCTCTAATATTAAATGCACAGTAGGCCAAAATGTAAGAGTACCCCCATTTTTTATATAAATTGCTATAAAATCCGCCATCTGGATCAGATCTGGATCAGCCTTTGGGATTTGATAGAAGTACTCATTGTAAATCCCTGAGTCAAATTTCATGAGCTTTGGGCAAGATTACCAGAGATATTGAGAAACAATTTTTTGGGTCCCATTTACCCCAATGTTAACGAAAATTTCAAAGTGATCCAGAATCCAGGATTTCTTCCGGATCACCCCCAAAATTAAATCAGTTCCTTTTCACATTTTCGACACACCCTGAAAATTTCATCAAAATCCGTCCATAAGTTTTTGAGTTGAGGCAAACAAACAAACAGACAAAGACAGATAAACGCCGGCAAAAACATAACCTCCTTGGCGGAGGTAATAACCTAAACCATATATTAAAATCAAGCTGAAGCTTATGTCACTTCTCTTTCCTCTTGCTTTTTGGGGTCAACGTCCTGTTTGATGCTGACCACACCCCCCATGTGATGTCACAGGAATTATGTCATGTGACATTGGTCATTCAATAAAGAGGTGAAGTCCCGCCCCTTCTAGTGGGCCCCATGGGACTTTATTTCAGAAAAAATATGAACGTAGTCAACGGCGAGAGATAATAATGTTTTGATCCTGTTTGAATTGCTCCATGAATTATATATATGTTTGTCATTTTAGAAGATATTTAGCTAGTGAGGAAAGTGGTTATGTGTCGTAGGTTTGTTATAATATCATTCATTCTGAGTGAAACCGCTCAGTGAACTACATCTCTCATCTCGCATGCTCGCTATCTGACTAATTTAGCTATGTTCCACGTACAAGCAAACGTTATCTTACCTTATGTCTTTTATCCAGCGGCTCCTGGTCTGATCATATGTGTGATTCATGGATGGAAAAAAATGATTTGTTTCCCACTGTTGACTACCATATGCATTTTTTTTTTTCCAAAATAAGGTCCCATGGGGTCCAGTGGAAGAGGTGGGACTTCACCCCTCTCTAAAGCAAAGTTTATGCACTAATTGCTTTTACTTTTCATGGCAGAGTACAATGCTGTTTTCTGATGCTGCCTGAACTCACCCTACAATTTAAAGAACCTTTAACAGATCACAAACTCAGATCAACCGATGAACATGCTTCACTCAGCAGGAGAAAACAAAAACATGGCTTGTGTTTCTCCTTCTACTTGTTATCGTCTGAATATTCACAATGTTTCGATTCCAGATCTGCATCATTTCTCATTGGTTTCATCAGGTTTCATTCCTTTTCAACACCGGCCAGCGCGGATCCTTCCTAGGCCAAAAATAAAATGGGCTTGAGTTGCGGGGCGCCTTTGCCAGCCTTTCCCACCAACCCCCCTCTCACATCACCACGACATCAAAGCAACCCAACCAATTAACTATTCCCCGAAACGAGAGCAGCAAAGCATCGCCCCACACCCACCAGATCTCCCTGCACATTACCATAATCCAGTCTAATCATATTAACATAGGCCACAGATGAGCAGGAGGAGACCGGGCTGCGCCGGCTCGGCTCTGTTCCTTCAACCTGGGTGTGAATGCATACGGCCTCTTTAATGCCGCGCACATTATATCTCTGCAGTCCTTTTAATATTATGCACTAATATACTGTCGTCCTTTATTATTATAGCCCTGCGCTCCCTTACATGCTATATGCTAAACATCTTCCTGTTAGCATACCGACAGTACACATGCTAACATGCTAGATCAGCTAACTGATAGATGCTACTATTGCAAACGTTACATCCTAAACTAAATCTCATTCTGTATTGCACGCTGAATATTTGCATTCAATTCAGTTCAATTCGGTACAACTTTATTAATCTACGAAGGCAATTTCATTTAGAAAAAAGTGGGCAGAAATAAAAAGAGACATAGGCAAGACATAAATGTACAAGCAAAGGAGCTGTTTTGGCTATTTGGACTGATGGTGCAATTTGTTTTTTCAATAATATGAAATGAATAAATTCTAATAGAATAACACTGATGAATTAAAAATAGTCCACATGGCAGACAGGCAACCCTTAAAGTGTTCCATGTTTGTCATGTGCCACAATTGCATGTCATACATGTCAATTACAGATTTGAGGTTCTTATATTTAACTTAGTATTTCCTTTTTTACCTTTTTTTCCCCATCTTATATTGTAAAATATTACATAAATGTTTAACTTTTTTACTTTTAATCACTATTTCATAACTTTAGTTGCTTTGTAGATTCTTAATATTACTGCAAAATATAAATATACTTAGAAATTATGATGTATTATTATGGATTAAGCTATGCAGGAGAGATTAAGCAATGCAAAATATTGCAAAAATGAGCTCCAAATTTACCACCCACAACATTTAAGTGATGAACACATTAATGCATAAATAATTATAATCCAGTAATATTTAATTCTGATATGGGCCATTCTGCATAATGAGTTTTTTTTTGTTTTGTTTTTTACATTTGGTACTTGGTACTCTATTTTCACCACTGGTTAGTTAAGATATAGGGTTGATATCAGTTGTGTTCAGAGTGTTAGTTGTATAATTACTTTTTCAATGAGTAAATGAATGAGCTTTAATGACTAATTGATCAAATGTTTCATGTAACTTGCCTGGTTCAGATTAGAATGATAGTTACGTAACCTAAACGAACCTTAAAGGTATAATTCACTGACAAAATGGCCACTTGTATCAATTACCCCGTTTTACCTTTCATGGTGCCTTCAAATGCCGTGTTCATGAGAAGTGTCCACATGAACACCCCCTCTTGTGGTATTCATGACATCGCAAGTGGAAAATTTCTGAAAGCTCTGAGTCTAATAGTCAATATGTTGTAATTTTAGCCATATATTGTTTTTTCATAATTTTATGTCTGAGGAAAATGTTGACATTCTGCCTCAAGTTTCTCCTTTGTCAGTATGCCTTTGCATTTCCCGCATTATGTTACCCACTTGTTAGTCTGCTAGACTGCTAGCCTCTGTGGCTTCTAGACACTGACAGTAATGTTAATGGTACCGTTGCTTAGCAGCTGTGGTTTCAGGACTTAACCACTTGAGTGCCAAGCATATCGTGTGCACGACTTCCCATGTTTTAAATGTGAGCTCACGAGTTCCATTTGAAGGCACCATAAATCATAGACACAGCTATGTAGTGTAATCCAAGTTTCATTTATCGTATGCTCACTACTTTCCAAACACATGCATCGCCACTAAAACACTTGCACAGGCACACTACTCGTCAGTGCAAGTCTGAAGTGTTTTAAATGGCCAGGTTTCACTGAAGAGAGTAGACCGTTTCTATGTATAGCAGACCGTTGCTATGTATAACATACTGTTGCTATGGGCGCAGCTCTGATTTTGGACTCCGGTGAAACGTTTTTATGCCAAATAACGGATTTCATAAGTAAGCAGCTGTGTAATAAGCGGGATAATGTACAGCCAGTGGGTCACTGTTGTGAAATAAATCCCTTCAGGACGATGAGAGACCTCTGCTTTGCATTGCCCTGTCAGGGTTTATTTCAAAATGACCAGCTCATTATACATTATCCTTTACATAAAGTGTTAGATAAATATGCTATCGCAACCCACAGAGACTGCAGTCAGACAACTAAACACACAGCTTCCCATGTCAATGGTGATAAAGGTCAACAGGTCCTCCCTTATCCCAAAACAATGATTGACTGCAACTCAGGTCAGTCAAATATTTCTCAAATTAAATAATATGAGTGAATGGACACATCAAAGTTTATTAAAATGTCTACCTGTGTTTTTGACCATAAATGACAGCTTGTTTGGTAATATTGTTTTCACTGTTTTGCAAAACTCCTCCAAGTAAGTGATAATGTACAGTGAGTCTGTCATTGTTCTGAAATAAATAATAATAAATATAACAATATGTGGTTAGCGCTGTTGCCTCACAGCAAGAGGGTCGCAGGTTCGATTCCGGCTTGACTCTTCTCTGTGGAGTTTGCATGTTCTCCCCATGTAAGCGTGGGTTTTCTCCGGGTACTCCAGCTTCCTCCCACAGGTTAATTGATGACTCTAAATTGCCCGTAAGTGTGGATGTGAGCGTGAATGGTTGTCTGTCTCTATGTTGTCTGTCTCTATGTGCCCTGCGATGGACTGGCGACCTGTCCTGAACCCCGCCTTCGCCCTATGCCAGCTGGGATCGGCTCCAGCCCCCTGTGACCCCTAACGGGATAAGCGGTTGAGGATGGATGGATGGATAACAACAATGACCCACTAGCTGTACATTATCGTGCTGATTACATGGCCATTCAGACACAAAAATGGTCCTCCAGAGTCCGACATCAGAACTGTACCCACAGCAAAGGTCTGTTATACATAGCAAAGGTCTGTTATACATAGCAAAGGTCTGTTATACATAGCAAAGGTCTGTTATACATAGCAAAGGTCTGTTATACATAGCAATGATCTGCTATAAAGAAATAACAGACCGTGGAACGCTGTGATTGACCAATCAGTATCAAGTATTCAATAAAGCATAATTAAAAAAATAAAATAAAAGTGTGATAAATGTCAAAAGCAGCCCAAATTTCTTCTACCAGCTTAATGCCCAACTTAATCAAAAGTAGCACAACTGGACGGAAACCAGCCCAATCTGGCAGCACTGAATGGTTGCAACCTTAGAAACACGGTAACTGAATGTATGTTCACATGCTGAAGTGAGGGACATTAACATGGTTTTATTAGTGTCTGTCAGAGAAATCTGTTGTGTTTCCTGGATTATCAGTGCTTCTCTCTCTCCCTCCTCTGTTAGTGATAGTCTCTCCACCTGTCACTGTTTCATGTCTCAGCGTCAGGACGTTTATAGCTCTGCCAAGTAGCTGGCTGTATTAATTGTCCTTGCTCAGGCGGCTGCTGGTGCTATTGGTTGTTTGTCAGGTTAGCCTTCGTCTGCTGCTGATGGATACGGGGCAAGACACGGTGAAGGCTGTCGGAGTCTGAGCGCCACATCAGCCTGTGTGTGTGTGTGTGTGTGTGTGTGTGTGTGTGTGTGTGTGTGTGTGGCTTACTCTGGTGCCAGCACTCTGCATGCACTGTTTATATGGACTTAATTGCCCGCCAGTGGTATTATTGTAATCTGGAGCTCATTTGGCATGAGTGCAGTTGGTATGAAATAATTCTCTAAATGGGAGTCATGCAGCCTCATGCTTTCCATGCGCTCATCTTCCCCATGTGGCCTTACTTAACATCTTTCGACGCTAAATGTTTTAACGTGACAGTTTATATTATTTGGGGGTTGCTTGAGGACAAGATTTGGAAATGGAGATAAATAAGCTCCTGAGCACTTTTATAAAATTAAAATGGAAACATTGCAATTAGGTATTTCCTGACAGAAATGTGTTTGTGAATATATGCTGTCCATATGCAAATCAGGCAGGCATTAATTTAGTCAGTTCCAAATGTAAAACTTGATCACATTCAATTGAAAGTTCAGTGGCTAATTGTGGAAGTTTCCTAATTATTTTTCAAGTTAATTATTTCCCCTGCGGAGTGGGCCGATGCCGTCGTTCCTCTTTACATTCAGGGTTTTAAAGGAGCTGATTGAACTGGAAGAGAGTTGACCCTCCGACCCCGGCAACAATACATGATTATCACAAGCGGATTGGCTGAATGACAGCAGATGATTAGTACCTCCGCTGTTTCTTTACATCTCCACAACAGACAAAAGCTACGTTTGTCTAATGATATATAATTTACCTCCTTCCTGATTTTCGCTCTCCTGTCTCTCTTTTCTTGTAAGCACCTCATTGATTAGTTTGTGTGGAGTTTAGAAAATTACCGTAATTACAGGTGTTGGCCACCATTGTTCCATTATTCACTAATCAAGGACGTTGCCCAGCGGATAATCAAAGTCCTTCACAATCGAATACGTCCGTGTAGTTTTTCCTCTGATTGGAGACAAATTCTAAAATACTGGGCACCATTAATATGTTAATTAGTTTTGACATTGCCGGAGCTGATAATCACATGGAAACATTTGGCTTTTATTGTTCCTGATTTTACAGAAATTGTTCAATAATAAACATTTGAATTTAGCACTTAAACGGCAGGCAGGAAAGTAATGCAAAAGTAGTTTCAGTGAGTGCGCCCAAATAGCCTCAACCCAAAGGTCAGCATACTGTTTTTCAGCTACATCACACTGACTCTGCTGCAGGTGATGTCGTGAATACAGAAGCAAAAAAAAAGGCCATGAAATTTCAGTTTTGTAAATCATTAAAGTTGAAATCTAAATAGCACTGAATTTATAGCATTCGTTCCATTCTTCCTCTCCATCCCTCCCTCCAGAGTCCTGCTATATTTCCACTCCAGCCCCATTGATTGCCATTTCTCTACCTCTCCAGGTGCCCTCAGACTTTTCCACCTGTCCACGTCACCTGACTGCCTGCCCGGTCTCACTAAAATGCCGTATAAATGACACAGAAATTGGTTAAAAAATTAATTAATTTAGTAATTTAGTGTGCAATCGCAATGCTTTTGTTGCTTTTGGTGTGTCATGTGTCATGAGTTATGTTCAAGTTATGCTAGTGATGTTTGTGATGTGTTGACTGTCTTTTACATTGTTTTCGTACATATTTTACTTATCTATTTTAAGCCCAACCATGATATTTTTCCAAAACTAACTAAGTGGTTTTGTTGCCTAAACATAACCATGACTGTTTCACGGTAATGACGTAGCTTTAAATGACATATTAAAAGCCTAAAATGTGTTGTCATCCTTTAAATGTTATGTACCATTTATACGTCTTTGCATGGGATCCGGTTGGACTGCCACATCCAGCCGCTTCCTCCTGCCCTGCAGTAACTTCTTCAACGTTCAGCCCCGTCACAACGTTTATTTAAACAGAAAAGGTGATGCGTTGAGTACCCTGTTATGTTATGCAAGCGTTCCACCAATGGCAAAGAAAAGAGCCTGATGAAATCTGTTTAAATATGTTAAATACTACAAAATATACTTGATGTTCCAGTCACTGTCCTCGCCGTGCAGAATAGCAGAGGACATCCCAATCTAATTATAGCGCTCCAACATTTGCCTTGCATTCAGGATGACGAGGCAAACATTTCATGTGACGAATAATCCACTTCTTACCTCCAAGACCATATGGGCTAATTATTTGATTATGAGTATTACACACGTTTAACATGATATTCTACTCGGAAACCACAGCAAAACGGGCACACCGTTTTCAGATTGAATGTGCCCCCGATCTTCCCCACCCACCTGTTCACCTGTTCTCCATTTCCCTCATTAGCCCTGTCATTGTTTTCCAGGCTCTGACACCCTAGAAACTGTAGCTGTCTGTCTACCCGCCTGTCTGCACCCTTTTCCTGCTCCAGTTCGGTTTGTCGTGAACCCTCAATCGCTGCCCACATACCAGTCAGCCTTTATGTTTTCATTGCCTGGATTATCTGCATGTGGGTCCTTTCCCTGCTGCCTCACACTCACCTCTTTGACATCATTCAAATACTTTACTACACTATCTATAAATTCAACATTGTTTCGTACACTTTTCGCCCTACAGTGCCATGAACGGGAGCACTCCTCCGTTAAGGGCCTGAAAAGCATGTTTGCGTGCTCATTCTCTGGGGGAATACCCATAAGACAGTCTTCACTTTGACTGATGTCTTTTGGACCAACAGTTTTTGAGCAAAGTGGGGAAAACCTCCAGCTGTGTATAAAAGATAATTAAGGTAAGTTAGTTAGTGGTGTTCCGCACAGAGTGCATAACATGATTTCAGCTGCGAAATTTTAAATGTCAAAATATTCAATTGACGTAATAAATGTTAAACTTTATTGACCTTTTACTAAATAATGCTGCTGTAACATCAAAATTGTGTGAAGGATTTACATGTAAATCTCCCCTCTCAAGCTTGGTGGGACTGGCGCTTCTCTTAGGTGAACTGTGTGTCTGGTGTTTGTAGTCGCTCATCTGAACTGCTCTTGGATCACATGACTGACGGAACCAGATAGGACAGATGCGGGACTGACCAGCCCGTTCTCATTCCCAGGGCATCAAATAAAAGGGACGAGAACAGGTGTGATTGATTGCTGTTCAACTTACACCTTGGTTTCATCTTGATTTGCACCCATCCAATCTAAGCAATTAGATTTTTTGCCTTGCCAGGGATCAGAAAATGACCAACTGACTGTCAAATGAGTTGATTTTGATTTTTTAAATAGCTGAAAAGGACAAAAGTTTTTGAAGTAACATAACTTTAAAGAGGAGAATCTGCTCGTAGTGGTCCCCGCTGATTAAGCAGCATCAGTCCTGGTCTTAAGTTGACGTTGGATTCTCTTCATTTGCTCCCTATACGCTGATGACTCGCTGCACTCCCTTCTTTCTATCCTCCACCTCATTCACAAGATGTGCTCTGTGTAGGAGAGTGTAGTCCTCACCACTCAGCCTGCTGTCCTAAAAAAATGGTCCCATACAAAAAGCTGTATTATGAATTATATTTTGAGGGACATGTATTTTGTCCCAGATTAGTCCATTTGTTTTTGACGTATCACAGATAAGTTAGGAGGAGGTCAAGGAGATAGATGGGTCAAACAAACACAGGACTTTCCCAAAGGAGAATGCTGTATGTGTCCCATGTGCAACTGAAACTCAAGAGTCACTTATTTTAATTTACATCTATAGCGTAATATAACAAACACAGTCATTTAAGCCAAGCAATGTTTTTTTTTACTAATCCTAACCAAGTAGTTTTATTGTGTTTTTTGCTTTGTTTTGTTGTAATTAAGAACGTTAACCACATGTTTAAAACAGCTTAAAACTGCAACCATAAACTGGGAGAAAATATGTTTCCCTCAAAACTTCATTAAGAATGCAGTTTAGTTCTATGGGAATGTGATTTTGTTGGAAACAGAGCTGGTGGCGATTAGGGTTACAAAAATGGAGTTGCACTTTTATTTTGGTAGTGAAAGGAAAAGTGGGGACACTGGTGCAAAAGTAGAGCTGCTGACATAAAAACTGCAGAGTTAATGTCCAGACCACTAAAAAAACATTTCTGACACCATATATGAGGAATCCTGATTATAGAAAAGCACAAATAACAAACTGGTGACTGTAGGAAGCTGCACAGAAACAAGTGCACCACATTCAACAGAAATTAATCTTAACTCAAGGTGCACTTACTAGCTTTTACTAGAGCTTTAAATTGCATCTCATGTTGTTACAAAAACTGTAGTAATAAGTAGACCTTGAGCTAAGAACGTTATGTCAAACCACTACACCCAAGGTCAAGAATTCATGCTCAACACCATGTTTCCCAATGAATCCATACATTTGCACTGAAAATGTCTTTTTCCTCTGAGTGAGCTAGTGGCTCATCGTACAGAAAACTCGGCAGCAGCTTCAGCTTTCATGTCCGTTAACTGAAAATCAGGAGCATTTCAACAGTCAAAGAAAAACCTTCAGGGAAGCGGAGCAGCAGGTCAATACGACGCTAGACATAAACAGGCAGGCAGACACCATGAACAGCAGTGCGGTGCAGAGGTCAATACTTCATTAATGTCTGATTAATGTCTTAAAGCTGATTAATTCAATTGAGCCCTTTATTACACCGTGTATTAATAGGAGTGAGGGAGTCTCTCAGCAGGAGATGCTGGCTGCCAGATGGGGGAGCATCATGGCAGTGTTGGCTGGGAGCGTGCAGCCACAGCCCAGGACGCCAACTGCAGCATCGGAGGGGTCAACAGGGCGCGCCAGGAGAGGGTTCGCAAAAGGTTTATTTAAGAAAAGCAAGTGGTCCCCAGCCTGACGCAGCTCAGGCAGCTCAGCCTGAATAAACCATGAAGCCGGAGGTACATTCAATCTTTTCTGTCCAGTCTAGTGCAACTAAAGGTAATCAGTTCTGGTTTTGGTTCTGCTCACAGTGTGTTTGGGATAATGTTATGGTAAAATAAGAGAAAAATGGGAAGAACTGTACAAAAAAATCCTTCAAAGTCACTAAACAACAATCCTTCAAAGTCACTAAACAAACTGTAAAAACTTCCCAGTACTTTTGTATTGGGGTTATTTTTCATCCAAATGTCCTATTTAAAACTGAAAATAAATATTGCTGAATTCACAGATTTATATTTCTTTAATGAAAAATTGCAATCTGCAACCACACCATTAGGTGCCACTAAATTCTACACACTGTCCCTTTAACCCTAGAACACTAACGTTAGAATAAGTCACACCATCACTAACGTTGGGTATATTTTACCCAATACAATATCCTTGATAAAAAGCAGTTTTATCAATTCGGGTAAATTCCACCCGTAAAATATGTTACTCTCTATCACTAAAGTCGGGTGAAAATCACCCGAACGCATGCCTCTTGAAAAAACCATAGATGGGAGGAGGGAAACAAACATACAATTAATAACATCAGTAAGCAGCCTGAAGCTACCCAAGGACCCATGAAACTCAGACAATGGCAACACAATGAAAATCACATAACAAGAATTGTGTGGATGAAAATCACCCGACGTTAGTGTTCTAGGGTTAAATACAATTTTGAGGTACAGTACTGAGTATTGTCATCGTGGTCAATACTCATTATTGATCATTTTGTGTTTCTTAATTGTTCATTTTTACTCGGGCTATCAAAGTTAACACCAACCATGTCATGCAATCTTGTTGTGAAGGAGGCTAAATAACACTCCAAACCCACGCTAAATTCTAGTGAGGAAAAACTGTCATGGCCATTTTAAAGGGGTCCCTTGACCACTGACTTCCAGATGTGTGAATGTAAATGGGTTCTATGGGTACCCACTAGTCTCCCCTTTAAAGACATGCCCACTTTATGATAATCACAGTCAGTCTGGATCAAGTCATAGTCAAGTCAGCACTCTGACACACTGACAGCTATTGTTGCCTATTGGGCTGCAGTTTGCCATGTTATGATTTGAGCATATTTTTATGTGAAATGCAGTATCTGTGAGGATAATTTGGACAATATTTATCATTGTTTTATGTTGTTCATTGATTTCATTACTGATTATTTATTGATTATCAATAAATGCCTACATTTGCATAAACCAGCATATGCGTCCACTCCCATGTTGATAAGTGTATTAAATACTTGACAAATCTCCCTTTAAGATACATTTTGAACCGAAAAAAATATGTGATTAATTTACAATTAATCCCGATTAACTATGGACAATCAATTAATCAATCAATAAATTAAGTATCCAATTAATCATGATTAAAAAAAATGTAATCTATTTTTTACTTAACTTTATGTAGAACTGGTCTACTTCTGTACTTTCACTTAGTCAGATTTTAAATGCATGATTTGTTTGTTCTTCCACCGCAGCTACATTTTCACTTTCTGTCTTTGTGAGTTCTTCAAGGACATTTTGGAAAATATACGACAGTAAAGAAGCAAAGTGACAGCACCAAAAAATTTTAAATTAAATGAAATTTATGAGTCTTTGGTTTCATTAAGGTGGGTTCAAGTAAAAATGGATATTTCAAGACATCTCCTCATTGCTGAGTTATTTAGTTATTTCTTAAATTTAAATGGCAAACAAGAAAATTGTGCAATTTTGGAGTTAAAGATATGCTCTTATTAAATCTGAAGTAACACAGCAGCAGTTCAGTCACACACAAACAAGGTAAACACAACCTAATTTCTGACACCGCAGTGTTACTTTGCTGCAAACAAAATCAAAAATTGATGAGATGTAACAGCACCAGAGTATCTGTGGAGGATTTTTCCTTTAATCCGGAGGAATTTCTCCTTCTGTCCTGTGAAACAGTCGGTTGGCGCCAGTGTTTCTTCTTTACTCCGATGACGCAATCCCCTGGCACACACACACACACACACACACACACACACACACTTGGGCTCACTCAGACACACTACAGCTGTTATAGTTGGCACACGGTGTCAATTGTGTTTGCCCTGGGAGTTAACAGCAGCCACTCGACATGAGACGCCGCCTCGCTCTCGGCCCCTCCGCCTTCACATGACAAAAGATCTGTTTCTATCTCGCCGATGGAGGCTTAATTGAGTATGATAACCTCTGTGTCACAGTTGTTTATCCAGCCGCTCTCCGTTCTCCACCACGCACACTGAATTTCAATATGTTTGACCACAGAGTGTGAAAGCGTTTGAAGTCCCCATGAGGTGCATGAAGTGTTTTTTCTTGAGTAGCTCTTTACAATGTAAATGCTGTAAACCAGGACTTGAAAGATGCGTGTAACAGCATTAACAGATGTTAAAACCAAACACTTAGTAGAAACCATCTCTCATGCACACGTTTTTAATTCACTGAGAAATTTAATTCCATGGCAAAGCAGCGACAAATTAGATAAAATCTTCTAATGACACATCGGTCATATGTTCATGCTAATTTAGTTTGGAGTTGGCGCTTGATAAAATTATTGCCTCTCTGTGTCTGTGTGAGTTTATAAAAGAAGCCAAAGATGTCGAACCTGGAATTAACCTTGACTGTAATGAATGACCATTAGATACAGACCTATGCAAGCAGGAGGAAAAATAAACCTTCACCTTCACCGTCACTGAAACATTTTGCAACACGGCTCCAAAATAAAACAACTCATGTTCTCATACACTGTTCATGTTATACCTATGAAGAGGAATGCACTATCATTCATCAGCTCGGTCTCACAGGAGGGTATATAAATACCATGACATTACACAGACATTCCATGTGTCAGTACTTCACATTTTAGCCTTTTCTTGTGTCATTTGTACACCGCTGTGTCATTTAATCATCACACAAATGTCTGCAGTTTTGGCGAAAAAACACTTAGGTAGGGTAATGACTAAAACATCATGGTTGGGCTTAAAGTAATATGTAAACTAAGTAAGATATGTACAGAAACAACGTAACACAATTACAGAAAAGCCATACTGGTTGCATGCTAAACGCCTTGCACGTTATCATGGCATTCATATGCCTTGTATTGCAAACAGACTGAATTCATATAGAACCCATAAAATCAGTTTGTACATAATCAACCTAATCATGAACCAGGACGTATGATGTAAAGAGCAACAAAGTCAGCGTAGGGAGGCAGTCAGGGCAGAGGGGAGGGTCAAAAAAACACTGGATTTAAACCCAGGAGAATGCTGTTCATGTCCTGTGTGAAACCAGAAGTCAACGTTGATTTTGATGTAACTTCGGTACGTAAGTATTATTTGACCCCAAACCACGATGTTTTCCAAAACCTACGTGGGTTTTGTTGCTCACACAGCAAAAAATCTATATGTAAAAAGAACTTTCTACAGCCTAAAAGCATGAAAGACCATTCAAACATATCAGCCCACTCTCATCTCGCCACATACTTACACTTTTTCACACGTCTTGGCGTCACTTTAGGTTTAGGCAAAAAACCCATTAGTTAGTTTTAGGAAACAATATTGTGGTTTGGCTTAAAATTACTACATTTACAAAATTTTACAATTAACTCTCATGAACTGAAACACACTGTGAAAGGGTTCAAGTTTCAAGACAAAAACACAGACAACTCCCAGACTGGACAACGCTGTGGTAGTGACCTGTCAATCACAAGGCAGCCCCGCCCTAAAGCATCCCCTGCTTTCTGGTCTATTGACTCTAAACGGAAGAATTATTTTATTAATTGAACGTCATGCTGTATTGAAGAGGACTTGAAACTAGTGATTGAGACCCTAAACTCATGTTTACAAGACGACTGTCTTCGTTGTTTTTGTTTGTTTGACCCATCTACCACCCGTCCCACTGTCCTGTGTGGGTTTTTGCAGTCTTTATACTATGTCCCCACAATCTCAGAGCATTTTCTATTATATTAGTGTTTCATATTTGGAGGGATATATGGATTCACTATGTACTAACGCCAAGGGTGCCTTGTGTGTCAGTACCTGATGGGCACATATAAGTAGTCCTCCCAGCCGCTGTATCAAGCTTTTGTGGTAGGGGATTCATAACTTTTGAAAGATAGTGTATGTTTTATTATTATCATGATCATATTCATCCACCAGCAGCCCCCACAGGACTGTTGGCCCTTTTGAATATGCCACATTATGTTGATATCAAACTTACAGCACAGTTTTTTGAGCACAAGTCTGAAAAGTCTATTAATTGCTTTTGTGTGTGTGTGTGTATGTGTGTGTGTGTGTGTGCGTGCGTGTGTGCGTGTTGTGTCTCTCAGGTGCTGATCAGAGTATTCAGCTGAAGGTTGGCATTCACCCGGAGCATCTCCCCTCCTCTGTGTCTCTCTGCTGTGGCCTTGAGTCCAGGTTTGAATCATTTAATTAGCCACGATTCTTTTTTTCTTTTATTTTTTTGTGACAAGCCATGTAGGTGCATGGCCTCCTTTAATTGAATGGCCTTCTGGGTAATGACTGTCTTTGTGAGCATGAGGGAGATAGCAAGGATATCCCCTGTCTTCTCTGAAACGGAGATGAGCAAGAAACTCGCTTGTCCTGGCATAAACATAACTCAAATGTGAGTTTGCATTCAGGTGTCTGATGTGCGTGTTTGGTCTAGAAACCAGTGTGAAGGATTTCTGTGGATCTATTGGCAGAAATAGAATAGAATATTAATAACTACGTTTTCATTAGTGTATAATCACCTGATAATAAGAATGGTTGTGTTTCTGTTAGCTTAGAATGAGCCCTTCATATCTACAATAAAGTATCTTATCTTATCTTATCTTACATATCGAGCCGGTGTAAAATGGCCAAAAAACATAACAACAGTATGCAAACACATCACAAACATTACAAACATAAATTCAGAATGACTCAACAACTGTTTGGGACATTAACACCAGTCTCCTGGTTGAAAGTCCTGTTTGTTTGACCCATCCTTTACAAGCAGGTTCTCACTTTTTTTTCTATGTGACTAGTTCTGAGCATCGCAGTCAGACAGATGCATTTGCATTGCAGTCAGTACAGACGTATGCATGGCGTACATGTGACACATGACATGCCAGAAGCAACAAAGGCGTTGTTATTGCTGGTGAAATGATTTCAAAATTATTGTGTCATTGATTCTCCATTTGGTGAGCCCGGGCTGGTTTCTACAGTAGTCTAGAACAGACAAACCAAACAGTGACTCTAGAGAGGGAGATGGAGCTTTATTTTGAAAAAAACACTATGCATGTAACAAGTGTGTATTGACATGCTGTCCCAGACATGTCCAAACCTAGAGCGTACTTTGATGCTGACTGGCACTGACCAAGCGTCCATATTTGACAAGTTTGGACTGAGTATTTACGTTACTTGAAGGCCACCGTATGTTTGTTGACATGCTCGGAAAGGGAGGAGTGAGCAGAGAGTATTCAGTTGGTTGCAATCTGCAACCTTATCACTAGATGCCACTAAATCCTACACACTGCTCCTTTAAGCTAGTTAGTTTATTTGAGGGAAAAACACAAGCTGGTGGAAAATATCAAGCATCTGCTTACTGTCTGTATGATGTATCCTGAACCGGCAGAGAAGGTCAAGTCGCCTTTGTTCTCTGACTAATTAAATCTCCAGTAATTACGGCGCTGCAGAGGATGTCAGGAATGAAATAGATGAAGAGTGATTCAGTAGATCTATATGAATGCAGACAACATTCATCACATATTTCATAGAGCCACGGGGTTATGGGGAGACAGCTCATTCGCTAGCAACAGAGAGAGCAGGAGCTCAAAGGGCTGAAGGAGCGTTCATCATTGTTCTTGTTGCTATGCAACTCACTAATTAGCCTTAGCTAGCTAACCTGATGAAAAAAAGGGGATTGGGTTGTTAAGAATAAAAGTGGATAAGAGGAAGGAAAGTAATTGCTCTTCTTGCTCCTGACGCAGAAGCTCCTCCTGACCCCAAAGAACAAGTCCAAGGTTACATCCACACTGAATCTGACCTCATGAAAATGTGCGTCGTGTTTTCTGTCTGGATGATGATTTTTCTGTCAGCAGACTTTCTCAGTATTTCTGTTTGAAGCTTCTGCTTCTTTTGATGTCAAACTACATAAATGTAAAAGTTTGCTGTTCTGACACAATATTTTACACATCTCTGAGGAAAATAGCTCTCTTTCTACTTGGTCTACTGACTTCCACGTTCAAATCAGCAGTGTAAAAAGAATTATGACCCCTCATATTAATGTGTACAACCAGTAATTTGTCTGTTTTTGTTGCAGTCATGTGACTTCAAAGAGTTAAAGTCTCCTGGCGAGGAAATGACAGACTCCAAAAGATGACAGATGGTATTGATTTATCGACTTCATAATGACAAATACTGTTCTCCTACAGGACATGGGCTCTATTTATCTTCATTTTACTTAATCTGCAGTTTAAACCTCTTAAAGTGACATCAAATCTCTGATGAAGGAACACAGTGAGAGATCAGGGGAGGAGCAGCAGGATGAAAACCTGACAGACAGCTCTGCACTTTACCTTCAGTGCGATTGGCTGCAGTTGTGTCTCCAGTGGCAGACGGGGAAGAAAGACGGGTCCACAACGATCTCCTGACACTGAAATCTGCATTTACTGCACCTAGCAGCCTCTCTGCACGCTCCCTGGCCTATATCCATGTATAAAACTCTCTGTTTTCAGCAGCAGTGTTCACTCTTTGTTCCACTGAATCAGTATAATCACAGAGACACAGACAGCCAAACATAGTACAACAGAGAATCTCCTAAATATGAACATACAAAAACCTTTTCTACCTCGTTCACAGTGTGTATACTTAAAGAGTGAATGCAGACAAATGTTGCTTGATTACTTTGTGAAAGATATTCGTGAGCAACTGAAGTCCAGCTAACCGCTGACATACACAGCTGTTAATTCAGAGTGTGATTTGTAGATCTCTTCATCATTTGAAAAAGCTTGAACAATTGATTAAATTATTACAGGAAAACTGCCTCTACTGAGCAATCTGGTGTAAAGGCCCAGACACCAACCTGACATCAAAGAACTGGCGGCAACGACGGCCACCAGTTGTGTGGTCTCATGTCGCCTTTGTCTTGGCCAAAAAGTTGCACGTGAACACACCATAAAGACTACAGCTGAAGGCAAACTGTCTGTGAAAATATCCATGTGTTGGAACAATCAGATGTAATGAAGTCAGTCGAAAAAGCTCTGACCTGGACAGGCTGGAGTCGACAATGCAGGACAAAACTAGGCCAACACGCGTTCAACAACAGCCCAACACTGTCCAACAGGACACCGTAGGCTGGCTTGGTGAGTCAGGGCCGTAACATTTGTTGTCAGACAAGACAAGCCTTTAAAAAGAGAAGGCTAAAACCGGGTTTATACTCGTACAGTGTGCATTCTCTATCCATCCACCAGGTGCCCTCTGACTCTCCCACCTGTCCCACCTGTTCGCCTGTTTCCACTTCTCTCATCAGCCCTGCAGCATAAAACCAGCCCATAACCACTCATTCCCTGCCTGATTGTCAATGTAGTCACATGCTTGGCTTTCCAGCAGTCTGTACCTGAATTCTTACCTGTACCTGCCTGTTAGTTTATGTACCTTCAGTTTCTAAATAAATCCCTGAACTGTTTCACTCTGCCTGGGCTAAATGCATTTAGGTCCAATTCCACTGCTGCATGGCACCTGCACGGTTTACTTGAATGAATTGAATGAAAAGATTCTTAAACAGCTGCAGCCGGTTAGCTCAGCACAAAGACTAGAAACGGGGATCCAGCTAGCCTGGCTCTGTCCAAAGGCAACAAAACCTGCTGCTGACAGTAGCTTCATATTGACTGCGCAGACATGAGAGAGGTATCAATCTTGTCATCTAACTCTCAGGAAGAAAGCATATTTTATTCCAAAATGTCAAATGATTTGTGTTTAAGACCTTGTAATTTGCACATTATAATTTATTTTCTAATATGCTACTGTCAGTTGTGATGAATTGTTTGGCAAACTCGCGTACAATACCAGCCCGTTCTCATTCCCCGGGCATTAAATACCAAAGCTTTGTCACGTTAGCATTCAATATCACTGCACAGGGTACTCTTTAGTGCCTGTATGAAATGCACCAGGAGTTCAATTAACTATAATGTAAACCCATCTGCGACAACAGTAAACACTCCAAAAATGTGCCCCGGGAGTGTGGTGATGTAATTTAAAGAGTGAAAAAAGACACACCGAACAGGAAACCACATCCAGGAAACCACTGTTCATGTCCATGTTCACAACATTCACTTTCGTTTTCACTGTACAAACATAGCAGCTCTAAGTCCAACTATGTAGTTTTTTTCTAAACCTAACACAGTGGTTTTGTTGCCTGGTCCTAAAGTGACACAGTGGTGTGACACAGAGCCAGTATGTTACGAGTTGGGATGAGAACTTGTTAATATAGTGGTAGAGAATTGAAGATGAAATTTGGAAATCATCACTGGACCAACACAGTTTCAATATTGTTTTCTGTTGATCGGTAAAATCTTGATCTTCTGGTGGAGCTTCATTTTCCGTGTTTTGACCAAAGACAGATTGACTTGAAGAAAATGAAGAACATTAAACTAAAATAAAAGATCCCATGCTAAAGGAGGACAGCCTCTGCCCCCCTCCACCTCTTTCTTGGCTGCCATGTGTTTACTCAGAATTTAAGTAATAGTATTTTTTGCAAAGAGAAAAACGTCTTTATAAATGATACTGAGATTTGGTAATGGTTTAATTCAATCAATTACTCTTTTTTTTTCATCTCCCTCTTGACTCTCAAATATAGAGTAGGAGGAACCTCCCCTGCCTCTATGAACCAGCCTCCTCTGATTCCAGCTACCCAAAAAGTCCATTTCAACCTTTCTTATGTCATTAAGAATGAGGCTCACATACCCAAGGCCACTCAGGCTGATCTCTGATTGGTTGGCGGCCTTTGTTACCTGCAGCAGTCCTTTCCAAGGGCACAAAGGTCAGGCTTGAAAGCTCTCATTGGTAGGAAAAAAAAAACCTGAAATGATGAAAGAAGGGCAACAGGGAGAGGCTACAGATTGATGGTCTCCAGTAAGCAGACAGAAAAGAGGAATCGTGTCCTGGGGGAGTAAGAGACAAATGTTGAAAGAGTTGTTTGTTGCACTGATTGAAAGGATTGTGGAGTTGACACAGCATTTGGTGCACAAGGTCTGCTTGGTGCTTCTGCCGCCTGCAACTGGTTAGTTGCTTTAATGCCTCCTTCCTGTGTGTATTGATTCAAATTATGTGCAAACACACAAGAATATGCACACATGCTGGCAAACACAAACACACAAAGATACACAGAGACGCTGTCTCTCTGAATTTGACATGTGTTTTTATTAAAGTAAGCAGCTGCTCGATAGTGCTAAGGAGTAATTGGGATTGACTCGGGCATAATTATACAAACCCCTGTATGAATTTGGTCCAAATGGAAGCTGAACACTTAACCCAGACTAAATGCAGAAGGGCAGATCAATGCTGAGGGTCTTTTTTTCTCTTTACTTGAGCAGCAGCCAGCTCTCTCCAAAACAGGACATTTACATATGCAATGCATCTCCTTTAAGATAATCACAGAAAGGCAAGAACGCCAGTGCCACGGGAGTCAGGTGGTGATACATTACAGAGCTTTAAAAATGAAGATGCATGTCTGAAAAACCCTCTTGTGGGGGAAATATTAGGCATGCATGCATACTCAGAAACATGCAAACACACGCTCTTGCATGCATAAACACAGCCCATTTGAGGCTGAGACACTATGGAACCGAATGAAGCTGCACATTATTAGGCCGGAACAACAACTCCTCTCATGTCAAAGCTGCAGGGAAACAGCTCACCACCCCCAACATTATCTTCAACCAACAATCAATACCTTTCATCCCTGTCTTAACATGTGTGGTCCCCCCACCTTAGATGGATTTGGATGTGATTTATTCAGCTTTATGTTTTTTTTTTTTCCATTTCTCTTATTGTTCATGCTGTAAATATAACTAAATGTACTTCTTTCTTCCCCTCATTCTGTGATCATTGTCCCTGTGGATGGCCGCAAATGCCAACCAGTGAAAATCACCAGTGCTACAACACGAATGATCATGATCCCTTTCTGACTTCCCACCTGTCCACTCAAATCCACGACCAAGACGGAGGTATCCCTGTAGGAAATCAAAGCTGAAGCCTAGATGTGACGATAAGAAAGCTGGATACGACACATTCTCACTACCAACCCACTGAATACCAATGCTTGCTCAGTGGCCGTATGATCCAAACTATGCTCAAGGTTTCTGTCCTGTGTCAGTTTTGGACGTGTCAGGGACGGTGTGTCCGTTTCCACTCAACATAAACTTCCAGTGTAGCTTTACTTACTTTTAAGGTTTAATTAAGGAATAAAAGCACTTGGTTAGGTTTAGAAAAAGATCGTGGTTTAGATTAAAATAACGTCAAAAAACAGATTCTGCGTTCACATGTAGAATCTGTAGGCAACAGGACAACATTTCGGCATGTGAAGCATTCTGGCCTCTGTTTGTAGTCTGAGTAGTATTGGCCAATTAGTTCAAACAGATTTTGGATGAATGCAGGTTAACAGTCCGTATGGAGAGCAAAAGAGGTGGAGCTGAAATGCAACCTGGGAACCCCACAACTCAGCTATCTGGCTGAAACGATCCAGTTGTACACGTCATCTCTCAACTCCAACTCCAGTCTCACATCTCAAGTCATGGAGAATGGAGAAGGAAGTCATGTACCGATAACCACTGGCCACACCAGAACCCCAGAAATATAGCCCCTTGACCCCAAAGGCTTATCTGTATGTTAGTTATGTAAAATAAGTACACTTGTTATGTAACTGTCGTTAGTAAAGTATGGAAGTTACATTACAAAACTACTGTGAAATAAGTCAACTTTGCTTTCATTTCACATGGGACATGAACAGTCGTCTCCTGGGCAAAAGTCCTGTGTTTGTTAGACCCATCCAACCTCCAACCATGAAGGAGCACAGACCAAGTATTAGTATTTGACGAGTTGGGGAGTGAGAACAGATGCTGGATAAATAACAGCAAGTCAGTTCTTGATGCCATTTTAGCCCCAGTGGCCAACCACGGTACTGCAACAAAGAGCTGTTTCCCACTAGACCACCATTACACTGCAAACAAGGTCAATTATTATCCTTTGTATGATGCATTTTTATTCTATGAAGGTTTTATATTTGTGAAAGAAAAGCTATTTTTATGTGTGTGGGCCACACAATGTAGATCAAACCAAGAAGTAGGAAAACATTTTTGGCCTTGGCAGTTATTTCTCCATGACCCAAAGGTACATCTTTTATTTTGATTCAATAATGAATCAAAACACTGATACAAATACAGAATCTTTTTTTTATTTTGTGGTTTTGACAATGTTTTCTCACAATTTTGTTCCCAAACAGTTCCCTGTTTGTCACTGTGAAGGACCATTTTATACTAGAAAAGGACTGTTAGCACTTCTCTCTGGTTTGTTTATAGCGGTACAGGACAGCCACTCGAAGGTGGAGTAAAAAGCTGGTCACGCAATAATCATTCATTATGGGCGTGACACTGAAGAGGGCTAGTGAGAGGTCAAACTCTGCTACTGCAGGCCAATTTCTGCATGAAGTGAGTGTAAATGTTGAGTGGTCAGTTTCAGAAAGTTACACAAATGGTATGACATGATTGATGTTTTGCTAATTGTGATATCATAACACATTTTGCAGTGCTACAGATTGTGAATATTCATCAAGAAAATGCTGACAATGCTTCATCCTTGGCAAAGTGATGTGGCATTGTAGGCCAGTTCAACTCTTTAGATATTAATAACGCATTTGGTAATCAAGATATTCAGCACAAAAGGCCTCTTCGTCAGCGCAGAAGCCACAAATTCAGTGTTACAGCCACTGTGTTAAGGACACGGGAGTGGGCACGCTCTGCCTCGCTTTTGTCTGGCCCATTGACATGTAAATGTCCTTCTGCTATAAGGCATCAGCAGAGAGCAGTGAGAGGAAAAAAAAAAAAACACTGAATTGAAATGTCAATAGTAATTTTTGGCATGCGAGGGACATCTGAGAGTCAAGGGCGGCCTCCCGGGAGAAATGTAAAAAGGAAGAGAGTGAGGGAAGTACTGAATGTGGAAGGAGGACGGTGAGGGAGAGAGATGGAAGATGTAATAGAGGGGGCAGATGAAGTAGAAGACGGCGTGATGGAGGAGAGGAAGAAGGGGGAGTAATAGCAGTCAGAAGGTGAGCTGTCAGAGGAGAACCAGGGCAGGAGGGAGCGAAGGAAGGGGAAAAATATGGAGGAAGCGCGGCCGAGCCCTGGTCCTCCTCTGGGAGTCGCTCCCCATCCTCCTCCTCCTCCACTGACAGACAGGCTGAAATACCACAGGAGCCACCTCCCGTAATGACTTGATGAATGAGCTTCTCCAACCAGCACCCTTACCCCCACCCCCACCCCCGATACCACCTTCACACCTCCTCCTCCCCCCGTTCACACTTCGCCCTCTCTCCATCCCCCCATCACAATATCACACACCACCTAACCGGCACTATCTGCATTTACACTATTTACATACAGCATCCAGTATGAAGTGTTGCAGCCGTGATTCTGCACCTATTTTACTCACAAACATGTAGGTGATGCTGCAACCAAACTATCGGTCTGATATTTCATCATTTGATATATATTTTAATGCCTGTATTGATGTTGAAAGTCACTCAAACCAAACAGTGTTTGCTTTTGCCTGATTTGATTCGTCTTGTGATTCTGCAGCAATAACACTGTGTACTGTGCCGAGCAAAGTCATTAATAGTGGATTTTCTAATCAATGGCTCCAGCTCTGTCTTGTTTGTCAAATCAATGTTGTGCTCTGATGCTGCTTTCATTTTATCTGACATGTCCCTCGGTGTCCCCTGCTGTACTTTTCTCCTCAGATTAAACAAAAAGGGAATGTTTCCTAATTTCACTGTTTCACATTTATAAGCTGTTTAAAAATGTGTAGATTTGTGAATTTAATTTATATGTATATAATAAAAAATCCTCCAGTATGTGAATACATGAGTCCAGACTTCATCGCTAACCCAGAAACCCAGGTTCACTTGCAAGCATTGGGAATATCCGCTGTTGGAGGAAAATACTGTATGTAAAATACTGATATTATGTCATTGCAGAAAAGGTTGACTTACAGTCTATGCCAAACACTTATGAAATAAAATAATAAATGATGGCTGACACACTGGGGTGTCGCCTCATTATCTCAGTTTTAAAGAGAAACTGTTATCATATAAAGGTCTATATTTTTGTGTTAAAATGGCTCAAACTAACATAAAGTCTCCTCCACTGACCCTCCAGCCCAGTCGCACAGCAATTCATGGACTACAGGTACACAGGACTTTCACCCAGGAGACCGCCATTTGTGTCCTGTGTGAAACCACATGAAAAAATGATTGTCTTGTAACTTCTGTACTAAAATTACAGCACTTCCGGTGTTATTTTAACCCAAACCAAGACCTTTTCTTAAACCTAACCAAGCTTTGTGTGTGCTGGATCGTCAGATGTTTCCAAGCAGAAAATATTCAGCTCATAAATTCTATAATTATCATCTTGTTTTTCCTCTTAACATATCTGAGCTGAAATATTGACCAAACGGGGGTGTTTCCAAAGTCCAAGCCCTAAAAAGTGTTGAAACGCTGCTCTTTAAAATACAAGCTGGTGCAACATGAGGTGAATCCAGGTAAAATTCTATTGATTTCTTGAATCTATACTGAACACAAGGAGGCAGGAGGAGGAGCAGGAAAAAAGAGGGATTTTATGGATGACTGTGCAAAAGGGAAGGCTGCTGCTTAACATCAGGTTAGAGTCTGTGACACTTCAGGATATTTCTTGGAAAATGCACTCTGTAGTAAATGTGGCTGCAGCTCAGGAGGATTTATTATGGCTGCCATGTTGTGCGTGTTGTCTCTGCCTCTCTTGAATTAGAAGGAGACCAAAAATCAACGTTGTGTACCCGATTACTAGAAGATAAAATCCTACACATGCTGCAAGATGGCTCAGTGATACCTGATGTGGACATTCTTAAAAAGTAATGGTTTTAGGGGGGCATTTTTGTCCCGTTCTGTCTTTTATTTAATGATGAACTGCAGTATTGTTTTAAAAAAAAAAAAATTCAAGACTGAAATATGTAGGGATGAAACAAATGATCTCAGTTATGTAGTGATCAAACTCTGCAAGCATGAAATGTCAGTATCAAGTTGCACTAATCTCACAAGGATTTTTCTAGTGCCATAATTCTGTAATTGGATGCATTTGCAGTTGAAACAAGACCTTGTCATGGGTCTGTTAAAATGTGTTGTTTATAATTCTAGAAAGCACACTAATTCCTGCAAGACAGACCACTGTTTTCCCTTCTAAGTAGCATTAGCTTAGTGTGTTAGCTAAAATGCTTTAGCTACTGATACAAGATTAATAGTATTACAGTATATGGATGCTACAGCAGTCAGGCTGGTCTTATACACTTTTCGTAGCTATATTTAAAAAAATTTGTATATTAATCCATCCATCTTCAGCCGCTTAGCCCGATCCCAGCTGGCATTGGGCGAAGGCGGGGTTCACCCTGGACAGGTCGCCAGTCCATCGCAGGGCACATAGAGACAGACAACATAGAGACAGACAACCATTCACGCTCACATTCACACCTACGGGCAATTTAGAGTCATCAGTTAACCTAAACAGCATGTCTTTGGACTGTGGGAGGAAGCCGGAGTACCCGGAGAAAACCCACGCTTACACGGGGAGAACACGCAAACTCCACACAGAAGAGTCCCAAGCCGGATTCGAACCTGTGACCCTCTTTCTGTGAAGCGAGAGTGCTAACCAAGCCTAACCAAGTAATTTTGTTGCCTAAACCTAATGAAGTTGTTTCCTTTGAGGACAGAAGTTTAGTTTGAAAAGACTGTTTGCATGTAACAAGCAGACATTGAGGTGTTGCTGGACATTTGTAGAAAAATGAACAAAAAAGGAGGAATAACTTTTTGATAAGCCATCATTTAAACTGTTGTATACAATGAGAATACGTTGCAGCAGTACACAGCAGCTATATATTACACTTCATATTTTTTTTCCCAGTGGGAAATGGGCTTTACACTCTCATCTTTGACTAGTCACTGCTTTCAACATACATGGACATGCCAGAGTCCAACAAACACAGGGCTTCCATCTAGGAGTCCACTGTTCATGTCCTGTGCATTATGTTTCACTTTCACAATATTTGCGGCACAATATTTCAGAATATTCAGTTTCATTTTCATTTTACATATGTAGCCATTTTATGCCCTAACAGTTTTTTTTTTTTACCTTAACACATCATTTAGTTTAATTCACTATGATAAGCATGTTTACCACAACTGAAAAGTGACAATAAGTCTGAAGTAGCATCAGTATGTGACAAGTGGGAAAAAATGAGTTAGCTAAAACAAGTTAGTAAAGATAACTATGAAGTGTAAAATAAATCAAGTTTTCTTTCTCAACTGATTGGAGGTAAATGACAAGTACAAACTGTGTTATTTCAAGTATTTTTTTTTTTTATTTCAATGTGCTTTAAAGTTTGAAAACATTTCTTAGTTGTAGATGGCAAAAAGAAACTCAGTAAAAAGGGCATCCAATATTAGCTGTTTAGAAATAATCATGTTTCACTTAGTGAATCGAACAACAGCAGGTAGCTTCATCTGAGATATTTATCCGAATGCCTTCAGGCAAACAAACACACACATACACATACGACCCGTGGGTTAGCAGTGTAATCCCAGAGGGCAGGGTAATCTCCAGGACAGGCCACTTCAGGAACGACGACACACATTATAACAGAGCAGACAATGTTGGTGTGGAGCAGCTGGTGCTCAGGCCGGGTTGACAAAATACTGGAGAGGAGGGAGGAGAGAGAGGAAAATGTGCAGCCGGGATGGAGGGGTGCGTTTTAGCAAAAGGGAATTACAGAAATAGATATGAATGAAGAGGAGAGGCGGGGAGGCAAGGAAAGGTAAAGAAAAGGTGAATGTGTGAGCGTATGCACGGTGTTATCTCCTGGTAAAGCAGATGTGCTTTATCTGCCAGGAAACAGGAGGCTGCTTCTACAAAAGCCTCTTTTCACAGGTGAAGCCCCAGTCTTTACTTACAAGACTCTTATTGCCAGTTTGGCCTTTTGAGATTGAACCTGAAATGGAGATTTCCACACACACACACACACACACACACACACACACAGGGAAAGTGGGCATCTTCCCACTGACAGATGCTGCGTCCACTTTGGTTATTTTTGCACACCACCCCTCCAGGCTGTTAGTTGGTGAGAGACACTCTCAGTGATGCAAGGCTGGAAATTTGTCATTTTAAAACGTGGGTCAAATGGCCTCTCTGGCTATTGATTGGCTTGTCCACCTCTATTACTCCTGTGTTATGTATTGCACCCTTTATCAGGGCTGCGACAGCCACAAACACATTAAACTTGAGCAGCTTCGATCCACCATAAAGCGCCACAGCGTGCCGGTCGGCGTGCCTCCACGAGCTACCAATCAAGGACACGTACGGGCGCAATGTTCTCGCTGTTCTGTTTTGTGGAGTTACGACCCAAAGTCACGGAGTCGTGGCCAGAGTGAGAATCTACAGCTCCCCTGACTCTGCACTGCCTCACCTCATCACAAGGTCACTGACTTCTCCTGCAGGAGAAAAAACTGTCTGCACACAGCATAAGACACACTGTACGATACTTAAACCAAGTTTCTGCAAGATGAAAACTTAATGAATTACTTTTATTTGTCAGCAAGTTAACAGAACTAAGCTGCTTATTTTTAGCATTTCATCTAGCTAATGTAAAATGGCACTGGTGGAGGGACATTCTTATTAGCAGCCCAGTTGTCAGGAAAAAAAGGGCGCCATTATAAATTTCTGCAAACATACTCTGAATGTCGACATTTGTGCATTCAGTCAGAGCACGTAACCTGATCTCATGGGAATGGTCTCATGGTTGACGCGTCCACCTCTCGTCCCGCCCGCCATAAGCTGTCTCTCTCTCTCTCTAGCTCTGAGCGTAGCATATTCACGCAGATGCATTTACATTGCAGTCAGAACAGAATACATGGCACACAAATGACATGCCAAAAGCAACAGAGGCGTCGTTATTGCGCGTAAAATGCCTCACAAATCTTACAAATTGCTGTGTCATTCACATGCCATTTGATGAGATCAGGCTGGAGCGAGTGACATAGGTCACAAACTTTCGCATTTTACAGCTAAACAGTAACTACAAGATGTTTCCAAAAACATCTGAGGAGAGAAATAGTCATTACAGTAACAGAATATTGATTCATATTTGATCAGCGGTGCCTAGTTTGAACGTTTGATCAGAGTAGGGGAGTGATTGGCTCTTGTTTCTCAGAGACAGCAGCTGGACAGCAGACTCCAGATCAGCTCTGCAGATGCCATTAGGAGCACCGGAGGAACATGAATTTTTCAGATTACCTGTCTCATGCACTACTGTCAGGATAGAGTGACCGTTTTATAAAAAATGTTTTTTTTTAAATCTATCCAGCAATCCAAACCAAGTTGTTTTGTTGTCTGAACCTAAGTACTTGCTTCATAACATTAACCACATTAACGCTGCACTTTGTGTATTTCTGCAAGCATGATACCAGGCTGACATGAAACATATTTATGAAGCTTATTTTTGTTTCGTAAATGTCAACATGCAGCGTAAGCTACTAATTTCTTTAACACATTAAACCAACTTGCAATTTTTAGGTTGGTTGCAGGCAACGAGGAAAGGTGTCGAGGAAAAACTGTTATGTCTATTCTCAAACGGGTCCAAGCGACATATTTTTCCACTCCACTACATTTGATAAGAGAATCTCCCATTAAGTGTATTTGACAACACTTGTGATATGACATAAAACTAAATACAAGTATTACGAGGACACACTTTTACCTGTTGTTGCTTTAACCTGACAGGAGCAATGTTATCACATTTTAAATGATATCAGACACATTTATGTGAATACAGCTGCCACTGACAGTAAGATGAAGGCTCTTGTGTTTTCTCTGCATTGCAATGTCAGTGCTGAGTTCAAATGAAAAGCCCATTTCTCCTTTAGCTGCCAAAAGAAAGCTTCCATGTGTGAGTGGGCGAGGGAATCCCACAAAGACAGACAACATCCACTTGTACTTCATGAAATAACTGGTATTGATGTGAGAAATTTAAATAATTCACCAAACTGCTTTTGTGGCTGTGAGCAGATGGCCGTGGCGGTGGAGTTCACACGAGCAGATAAAACACAACTTGAATGCCGTCCAGTGAAGACAGTTGCCAACCCTTCACTCAGATCTCTCAGCTAGAAATTCCTTTATCTCACAGAAGACATTTAAAACCCACAACGAGTTAAGCTCACCTTATGTGCCGCCGGCTTACAGTCAGCTGTGCTGCAGATAATTTGCATATCCACAAAAAGGTGTTTTTATTAAAGCAGTCGTGCAGATGAGGCAGCAGTATATTTCACGTGGAAGACAATTTCCTCTGAAGTTCATCTGGCTGCTTCATGAGTTAATAGGAATCATTACTTTGCTGAGTGAGTTCATGTCCTCTGGGATTAATATGAGCTATTTCTCGACCCATTAATGTGACAATTGTCATGTTGTTGTAAAAGGTGAAGTTTACTTTTGGATATTCTGACGCTGTTAAATATCAGTCAGCGATGTTTGTTTTGTCCAGTGGTTATTGGTCATGTTGCTGTTGGATTATCTTTTTACCTACTTTCACTCAGCCGGCCATGTCTCCTTCCACCCTGGTGATGTCCTACATTTCCTACAGTCTAATGACTGTTTTTGATCTCAGTGCTATTTGTCACTGAAAACAAGGAAGTCTCATATTGATTATGCATTTTTTGCCTTTGTTTCTTTTTTTTTTTTCTTTCCCATCAGTTTGGTATCTTGAATCATGTTCAATTCAAATACTGTTCGCCCTCTATGAACAAACTCCAATAACAGTAATCCAAACTAGAAAAGCACTCGGAGAGCGCAGACCTCCACCACTAACCACCATAGTTTCCCCCCTGGCGGTTTCTTCTGGATCTATCTCCTCAAGTATTAAGATAAGATTAGATAAGATAAGATGAACCTATATTAATCCCCGGAGGGAAATTCAATTTTTTCACTCTGTTGTTAACTTATACACAGTACATACAGACCTGAAATACATACATGCACAAACAGGACCTATATACCTGCATTAATGGAGAGATGTCAGAGTGAGGGGGCTGCTCCTGACAAGCGCCCCGAGCAGTTGGGGGTTTGGTGCCTTGCTCAGGGGCATCTCGGCAGTGCCCAAGAGGTAAACTGGCACCTCTCCAGCTACCAGTTCACACTCAGTTCTTGGTCCACGTTGGGACTTGAACTGGCGACCCTCCGATTCCCAAGCCAACTCCCTACAGACTGAGCTACTGCCGCCCCCAATTATCTACCCGATTATTTTCTAATCTATTAAAGCTAGATCAAATTCGTTGACATACTTCAGATGTGGATTTGTCTCAGCCACACGATGCCGCTTGTTAGAAATCTCTACCTCTAATATTAACTACACAGTGGGCCAAAATGTAAGAGTACCCCCATTTGTTTTATATAAATTGCTATAAAATCCGCCATCTGGATCAGATCTGGATCAGCCTTTGGGATTTGATAGAAGTACACATTGTAAATCCCTGAGTCAAATTTCATGAGCTTTGGGTAACAATTACCAGAGATATTGAGAAACAATTTTTTGGGTCCCATTTATCCCAATGTTAACGAAAATTTCAAAGTGATCCAGAATCCAGGATTTCTTCCGGATCACCCCCAAAATTAAAACACTTCGTCCTTTTCATATTTTCGACGCACCCTGAAAATTTCATCAAAATCCGTCCATAAGTTTTTGAGTTATCTTGAACACAGACAAACAGACAAACAAACAGACAAACAGATAAATGCCGGCAAAAACATAACCTCCTTGGTGGAGGTAATAAATGCATTTTGACAAGTAGTGGTGCATAAAAAGTACCATCGACTCCAATCACAGATATCGAGCAGATAGAAGACTAAATGGTAAATGGGCTTTCATTTATATAATGCTTTTCTAGTCCACTGACCACTTAAAGCACTGTGCACTTCACGTCAGCATTCACCCAGTCACACACATTCATACAGTGATGGCAGAGGCTGCCATGCAAGGTGCCAACCTGCCCATCATGGTCGAAATACTCATTCACACACTGATGGCTCAGCCTTTGAGGTTAAGTATCTTGCTCAAGGACACTTCAACATACTGTCCGGAGGAAACCACCGACCTTCTTATTAGTGGAGGCCCTCTGAGCCACTGACTGTATTTCCTGTAATTATATTTCACAGCAGTGGTCCCTGAGACCCAGAACACTGAGGCGGTTGCGTTAAAGGGTCGTTTTTCCTGTAGTATTTACTATATGTGAGAGTAAGATTTAAAGAGTGGAGGTAAATGGAGACGTGCATGGAGACAGGGAAAACTCCGAGCTAATTGATCAACTGGACTACAACCTCATTCCTGACTGACCCCTGCAGTGTCGCGTCTGAGAGCATCCCAGTCTGCGAGCGTTTACTGTCCAGACAGCACTGAGCCTGTTACATAATGCATGACCACTGACAACACGGCAGGGCCGAGCCCTGCTGAATCAGCGACAGAAAAACGCCGCTGCTCCGAGCGAACACGGGCCCCAGAGCGGCCGCTGAAGACAGGCAGCCTGCACTTCCCCCCCGCCCCACCCCTGAGAAGAGCACTTGATCACCCAAGTAACCTTTTGCATGAGTGCACTCAATCTGCCACTCACCAGAGAGCCACTGCAGACGGGGTAGACAGGGGGCATTAGGTGGGATTATCACCCCCGCTGCCCTTTGTTGTTTTGATGTCCGTCCCTCGCCAGCTCACCCCTCCTCCAGCGTCCCCTCCCCTCCGTCCGGCCCTGGCACCGCTACAGAGAGGCCGTCCACTGGCAGGCTGGAAGCAGAAAACCTCCCTTCAGTAGTCCACTTTCACAGCAGACACATGCAAACACACTCTCACGCAAACCAAACCAAACACACGACTGTGCAAGATAATGGGGGTGCGTTCTCTTTTTAATGGCCATGATGAGGTGAATCCAGGTTAAAGCCATTATTGCTCATTGATTTCCTTTACTAAATCGAAAGTGTAATCAAGTGAGATGTTCATAAAGGGAGGCAGAGAGGAGTTTTTAAGCCGTGAAAACCTTTCAGTGTGGATGACTGACAAAGCAGACTAGTTCCTGAAAAGTCAGATGTTTGACAATAAAAGATTCACTTAGCATTGATTCCTTTAAATTTACAGGAGCAGAATACACTGTATATCACAAATGTAAGACCTTAAATAGCACAAAACTCCATCAACTTCAACTTCCTGCTACGCCCACACACATCAATCCTCTCACTTTTTCATTGCTTGTGCTCATCCATTTGGGCATCTGGAGCGTCTCCAAACCCACAAACTGTGAAATAAGACGACCGAGTCAGTTTTTTGACTGGTGTTTTGTTTTGTAAGTTATGTTTTTTATTGACATTTGTGACATGTTTTCTGAAGCCCAATATGATATTTTCCCTCACCCTAACTAAGTGATTCTCTTGTCTAAGTTTGAGGGTTTTTTTTTTTTTTTTTGCATAAACCTAACTGTCGATGTTTGTGTGGCACAAATATGAGACACGAAAAGGTTACACGCTGAATGACTGTGTCATGTCGAGGGTGAATACAGGTATATTCAGAGAGTATGAAAAAATTATGATTATTTAATGATAATTTTTACATTAAAGCATGTAAACATATTGTAGTAGAAAGACTAAATACAAGTATGAACCTAGAAATGAGCATATTATGTCTCCTTTAACATATTTAAATAAAACTGAAATCAAATCTGCAATCCCGTTACTTTCATAGTCATGGCATTTTGGTCCGAAATCAAATTGAAATCTAAATAACCTCAAAGTAAAGAAATCCTACATGAGTTCACACATTTGTTATGTTTTCTTTTGTTTTGCTTTTTCCACAGACTTCTCACAGATGGCACGACTATCACCAAATATCTCTCAGAATGCAAACATTTTTTGGAAAGCAGCGAAACACAACCATTGGTTGAGAAAACAATCTCACCACCGGGTCTATTTAGCAGCTGTTCTGATTATATCACATGAGCTTCATCAGCAGATGGAGTCCGCTCGTTCCAACACGGACAATAAAAGGGAAATTTGAACATATCTACAGTTCTGTGGCCAGTGAACAAACTCCATGTGAAGAAACTGTGATATGATCTGTCTGATAAATGTATTTTCTGCTATTCTAATGTGGTGAATCTGAATATTTCTACATACTGGGGTCCCTGAACAGTCTTGAATTGCATAAATTGGGTATCACTGTAAAGCTTAGACTCTTGTGGATCCAATGGGTCCAACTGTATTCCTGTGTGATAATGTTAGTCCCCACAGTAGCCATTTCACTGTAGCGAGACCATACTTTTTAAAACTTGTCCTCACTGTATAAAATGACCTGTGGTGACCTCTAGGATAATCACAGCCTCTTGAAACGTTACTGCCACAAACTAGAGACCTGGAGCATTCAGAGGATGGATGTTTTATCCCAAATCCCAGCATGACTTTTTCTGTGGTGTTCCTCAAAGTCTTGGTGTCTTAATGTGGTATTTTGAAGGGATTATTGATCATTTTTATTAATTCTTAATTGGTAAAAAAGGGTTAAAATTAGCACCAAATCATCATGCATGTTTCTTTTATTTGTTGGTTCATATTGACCTCTGTGTATATGGTGGTTATGTATCAGAGTTATGTGCAACATTATTTGTTTGCCTGCAGCCCACAGCCTCTGTTGAACATCACTCCCTGACCTCTCCAATCACATCGTGTAATGTCGCTGCTTGACTCCGTCCCTGAACTCAGAGAGCCAAACAGCGACGCAAAGCTCCGGTGTACCCTGAACTCTGACCGACACCCTGAATGTCTTTCACCCACAGCGTCACCTGATTTTGTGGCTTCATTTAGCGACTCTATCCTTGTATTTATTCCATTCCACACAGACATAACGGCCCATTTTCACACTGATTTACTTCTAAGTGTCTTTTAAAACAGACTCATTTCCAATGCTGCCACCAGCCCTCTGTCAGTATTATTACCATGCAGGGTGCTGAGGGGGTCAAGCAGGGTTTTAGTTTGTGACCCTCGCTCTTAAAGACGGCAGTGTTCAGGGCCGATCTTTGACCCTGAACACCGCTGGTTCTCTGGGGTTCAAATGCAGACCGTGACCCAGTTGTTGAACTCCTAAAGGGGGGGCAGGGTGAGAGGAATACACTGCAGACAGTACCTACTGCTTCTGTTGAGACAGACTCAATCTGGTGATGCCATAATAGTCTAATTATCTGGGGAATGGACTTTGATGAATGTTGTGATTGTAATTGTGTTTTAGTTCTGGGTTTACTTAGCTGTGTAAAATATTTATCAAGGACATATAGATTTGAGGCAGAGAAAGCGTGAACCATAGACAGACTTTCTCAGTACGAGTCTTCCTCTCAGTGGCTGACATTCAAAGGAAAATATCCCCTTAAAGTGGACAGACACTAATCATCAGTCTGTTCTGTTCAATGCATGTTTAGTCTGTCATCAAACTATCTGGTGAACCAATATCTTACCTTTCTCTATATCTTTAGGGCCGTCAAAGTTAACACAATAATAGCATGTTAATGCAAATTTGTTTTAACGGCACTCATTTCTTTATCGCATCTACACAACTTTTTTAGGATAATGATTTTTAGGTTGTAGTGGGCTCAGTTTTAAAGTTAGAATGACGATACTGACATCAAATGAAACCAGAAAATAAAGAGTCCATTGGCACCAACCAACGTTATACCAGCTTGTCGCAAAGGAGGCTAAGTAACGCTCCAAACTGCCATGGTCATTTTCAAGGGGGTCCCTTGACCTCTGACCTCCAGATATGTGAATGTAAATGGGTTCGATTGGTACCCACAAGTCTCCCCTTTACAGACATGACCACTTTATGATAATCACATGCAGTTTGAGGAAAGTCATAGTTAAGTCAGCACACTGACACACTGACAGCTGTTGCTGCCTGTTGGGCTGCAGTTTGCCATGTTATGATTGGAGCATATTTTTTATGCTAAATGCAGAACCTGTGAGGGTTTCTGGACAATATCTGTCATTGTTTTGTGTTGTTTTTGTGTTTGATTTCCGATAATAAATGCAGCTTATTTGTCCACTCCCATGTTGATAAGAGTATTGGACACTTGATAAATTACATTATATTTTGAACAGTCTAAAAATTTGTGAATATGTGCAATTAATTACGATTACATTTTTTTAATTGACTGACAGCACTAGTTACAAGCAAAAGCTCTTTTTTGTGCCTTTTGTGAAGTAGACTTTATGATAAACTGCAGCACCTCATCCCGAGGCAACTGAAGTGTGTAGTTCTGGTTCAGATAAAGAGTTTCTGATTCTCATGCTCTCTAACAACAAAATAATTGTCTCACATTCAGACGTCTTCCTCCTTTGTTTTATGAAGCAACCAGTCGAGAGTCAGCCACAACAGACAGAGATGCAATGTTCAGTCCCAGCGGCTACCACACACTTTATTACTATAATTAACTTGCATCGGCTGGGGTATTCTCACTTTCATATCTGCAAGTGTCTCTGGAGAGTTTGAGTGTGAACACAGCAGGTTTCTCAGCATATTAATGCTTTATTTATTCTCATTACAATAAAACAGTTTGGTGTCAGGTTCAGGATGAGATGTGCTCTCAAGTAACACTGATCCCTCTAGAAAAGTGCAAACACCTTAAATTTTTGTCTTTAAGGGGAAACAACATGGAGGTTTGTCTCCAGTATTTTTTTTTTTCAAATCATGTTGTGTAATGTGAACGGGTCACCCGAGATGAGCTCACAGGGAATTATCAGTTCTACAAAGTGTTTTAGCCTCTCATTGTTTTTATTTTACAGCACTTTTCCTGTGAAGTTTAGTCTCGTGACTTATTCTCCAGCAGCAGGCACAGTACCTGCCCAGGACCAACCGGCCGACAGAGAGAGGCAGCCATCACGGCTTCGTCAGGGTTGTGTTTTCAGTCTTTTCTACCTCAACTATGTTGATATAGAGAGTAGAGGTTTTAATCATGAAAGATTATCCCTTAGACCTGAAGTTTATTGGATGCTGAGCTTTGCATGCTGCCCTGCTGGTCCTCGCTGGGAGCCAACACCAACACCACATGGCATGAGGCCCAAGCTGTATCGCTGGGCCTGCTGGAGGGCCGGAACCAGGACTGCATGGGGCGACTGTCAGACCAAGCTGCAGTAAAATGAGAGGTTTTCTAAAGGGACTCTGGGGCTCAGGAACACTACTGCTTTTCTCCACAGGGGCTGCAAAATCAACAGAAAATTGAAGTTTCTCGTAGAAGCTTTAATAAATTTGTTCTTTACTGGGTCGTTAAAAGACAACGTGTTATTCACAACTTGTCAAAAACAGCACAAACTGCAGTTATAACAGCGTAATTAAATTCCACAAAGGCTGTAATGGGAGTAAAGTCCACTCATAGAGCTCCACTCTGCTGCTCTAGCTATGACCCACACATCCTCTATGTGTTTTCACTGGACGGCCCTGCTTCCTTAATCCCTCTGTTTTTAATGACTCCAGTGACTCGTTGAACAATACAGACTCATACCAAACCTGAACGCACTATAAGTGTTGATGAGAATCTACAATCCTCCTTTTCCCTTCAGAGAAATGCTGTAATTCCTTTTCATCTTGCTTGTACTCTCACGTCTCATGCAAACAATAGTAATCTCGACCCTTAGTCCTCTTCACTGTTATGACTTCCTCCTTGACAACATTACTTCTGCTTGGCACATGCACTCATGATGGTGTCGGCTAGGCCTCGTGTACTGTATTTTAGTTGACAATTAAATTAATATAGATTTTTTTTACTTAAAATACTCAACTCAAATTTGAATAATCAGACTGGCACAGATCAACAGGAAAATGTTTTGTAAGATTCAAAATCTGACTTTTATCCCATTAAATTAAACAAAACAAAACTAGGAAAATTAACACTTGGCAGTTGAACGATGTTTTCTGGCATCAGTGTGCTGTAATTAAAAATTAAGTACTATTTTTATCAAGAGCGAGTCTCAGAGGACTTTATAAAGAGAGAAAAAAGACAAGTTTTAATAAATCAACAATCAATCACATAATAAACTGTTGTAACAACAGATTACAAAAAGCTAAAGGGGAGTTTATCATGCTACAACAAGCACAGGCCCTCTGAAATTAAAGGAAAAACTCCCAAGAAAATGCCGTTGGGGTCATGCACATTACATATACATGTTCATTTTAGTAGTTTGTGAGTGATTGATCTATCAATACACCAACAACACTCAGGAGTATAAGATAAGATAAGATAAGATATTCCTTTATTTGTCCCACAAGGAGAAATCTGGTATATAGGACTTCTAGCTGTAGCTAATTTGCAGACCTTGTCTCTGCTTAGGCTTTTAAGAAAAAATAAAAATACAAGACAACATCATACATTACAATCAATTTACATATGTAAGTTCCTCATCAGTGATCACAGGTTTGGTTCAGTTTCAGCCTGTGTTTCACCATTTTATTAAATGTTTCTAGATCAGGTTGTACGTTGATTTCCGTTGGCAGGTATTCCAAAAGTGTATTCCTTTTCCTGAGAACTGATGTAAATGTTTATGTCAACATTTAAACTTGTGAACGAAAGGTTACCAGTCGGATCCTTTGGCCTGCAGGATTAATCTGTCCGGGGAAAGTGAACACAGCACCTCGATTTCACTGCTGATACTTCAATTTTCAATTAAATTCATTTGAGGTGCTTGCGATCAATATGAAACTATCATATGCCATATATTCATATGGTATATGAACACAATCAGTTTCATTTCTATTAACTCACAAAAATAAACTAGAATATGATTTTAAAATTTTATGACAGAGCTCTGCCTTCTTTAAATGACAAACAAGCCATTTATTTAATCAAAACAATCAACATAAAGTGTTTTTAAAAAGGTGTATGTTGATGATGTGAAGAGATGATGTGTATGATATGTATTGATATTTTCACTTTGTATCAATGATATTTGATTGTTGATCATTGAACCAATATATCAATCCAGATCGGATTGTTACACCCCGAATATGTTTCACCTGTTTGCACAGTATCTTTCATACAGTACCAGTGTTTGTCCATGTTTTACTACTAAGCTTACCTTTGTATTTTTTTATGTTTATATTTACCTTTCAGGCAGTTGTTAGTTTCAGTCATATATAATATGGAAATTAGGTTCGGGGGCTTAAAACTGGGTGTTAACATGGTGCAGATGAAATCTGCTACACCAGGTGACAGTTAAATCAGATTTGATGCTCACTGTGATAAAATATAAAATGATCTGAGGAATATATTTATTAGATACACCCCAAAATAATTACTAAATTAATTTGTATATGATCTCATCTGTACATAGATGGTCCAAAAATTCCTGTGCATTGATAAAACAACGTGAAATTATTAGTCAGGGGTCCTTCTGCTCGTGGATTGAACGATGGCTCCACCTACTGCTCCTCACCTGGAAGTGCAAGACCTGACTGAGGTCTTTGGTTTTCTTCAAATACACACTGTATTAATTTGGTTTTATCGGAAGTAAACCATATCACACTCACGAAGTTATATTTGTGTTTATATTTCAGAATGAAATTATATATTTAGTGGACAAAGTGTTAAAATTATTGTGAAAAAAAGTCTAAACTGGGTTTTTAAATCTCAGTTGAACAGTGGCATCATTTATCTCAGCCTCATAAAAGACATTATTTGGTATACATGACACAATATCTAGGTATACAGTAATTACAGAAAAATTGGACTCTACTATTAAAATGTTAAAATGTGGTTGACTTCCTCGAAAAAAATACAAAACTGAGACTATGATTTCGTCCCCTCACTTGCCATGTGAAGCCAGATTCTACCTGATCTTATAATTTGCAATAAAATAAACACAGGGCATTAGTTTCTCCAAAAGCTTTTAAAAAAACTCAAAATAAAGAAACAAAACTCACCAGTGTGACAATTTCTGAGTCAAAATTTAAGTATCAAACAAGAGGGAACTCAAATGATGAAAATATTGTTTAGTAAAGCAGACAGGATGCTACTCTCTCACTTGATGTTTCAAGTTAATGTTATGTAATGAGTCCACATTTCTCAGTTCCATGCTGACAGTCACCTACAGTCAGCTGCAGGATTTCTGAGGCTTTATTTGGCCCATGTTTACCTCCACCATGCTTAAAACCTCCTCTCCAGGTCATGTGATCTCCTCTGTGGAAGCAGAGAAAAACAGTGGGCAGTCACAGTTTTCTCAGTTCATGACATAACATAACATCTTTGACTATAAATGTCACTGCAAATGCATGACACGTTTTGGTAATACTGATTTATAACTCAGAATTACCTCAATATTGTCTGAGTTTCAAATTCAACACAGCTGATTGAGCTACCAGTGGTCTGAACATCTGCTGGAAACATAAAAACATTGGTGAGTTGCGATTTTCCAAACATAAACTTATATTGGTTTTCAATTATGGTACCAAAGCATATTTTCCCAGAGGACATTTATTTTGAAAAAAGCCTTTATTCACAGACTGGTTTGTTGAAAAACCAACATGTCTCTGGTGAATTAAATAATACAACTTTGTTTTTTTTTGTTTTTTTTTTGTTTTGTTTTTTGTTTATTCCCAGTGAAGCATTAAATATTTATTTTTACTGCTGAATAATTCAGCAGCAGCAAGAAAGGCCTGACAGTAAAACAGCCCAGTGAACATTACTGTTGCATTTCCAGGAAGGAGGAAGAGGGAAGACAAAAAGGCACCAAATTGTAAAAATTTCCAGGAAGAAGACTTCCTGTTTAACACCTTTGCCTTCAAAATAAAATGTCAACCGAACGCCAGGGGCCCTGAAAGCTCCAGACTACTGTGTGTCAACTGGATTGTGGTTTAACTGAAAAGTAAATTATCACTTCAGGGTTTGAACCCTAATTACGCGGCAAAAATGACAATGGTGTGACTGATGATGTGCCTGGTCGTCAGCAAAGTGTAGTGTTAACAATGTACACCAGACTATTATATAATATGATAAGTAAGGATACTTAATGTTACTCTATATTAATAATAGTAAAGAATAGTACAAAAATAGAAGTATATGCGGGGTTTTGCATACAACAAATGTGGGTTTTATAGATATAGTTCCCCCCAAAAGAACTAGGACAGTGAGTCCCTTATTTTTGCTGTACACTGAAAACATTTGGGTTTGACATCAAATGATGAATATGAGACAAGAGATCAATATTTCGGCTTCTATTTCCAGGTATTTACATCTAGATCTAGATCAAATTAGAAGATAGCACCTTTTGTCTGAACCCACCCATTTTTCAAGTGAGCAAAATTATAGGAACATGTGACTGACAGGTGTTTTTGTTGTTTTCACAATGTTTCTGTCATAAACTGCTGATGTTTTCCTTGGTCTACCAGTTCAACGTCTGCTGCTCAGTACACCAGAGGTTTCTTTCTTTAGGACATTTTAAATGGTTGTATTGGTTATGGCCAATGTTTGTGCAATTGGCTCTGATTGATTTTCCATCTTCTCTCAGCTTTTCTCCCATAGACAGCTCTTTGTCCTTCATGGTTGTTATACCTTTTTAACTAACCTAAAGCTGAAACTGTAAATCAACATTCAGAGCTATTTATTATTTGAATAATCAATGTAATAGGACACACCTGGGCAACAAAAAACACCTGTAAGTCATGTTTCACTAATTCTGTTCACTTGAAAAATGGTTGGGTTCAAACAAAAGGTGCTATCTAAGTTTTTAAACATATTTAGAATTCATTTTAGTATGAATTTGGACTGTACAAAATAACAGTAATATGAACATTAAAATAACATTAAGATTGATATATATTAATTATACATACAGTATACACTATATCCTATGCATGTACTTGTACTGTGTGTGTGCTGATGAGTGATTTATGTTTAAGGAAGGATGAAGGGGTACAGTAGTTTAACAGTAATGTTATGGATGGTATGTATAGGAACAATGATTCACACAGTAACTATCTGTCTAATTGCACATTTATTTCAGATTTATATTTAGAAACACATAACAGATGTAGCATGCCAAAGGCCAATGCATTATGCAGACTCTATATAGCTTTTAAATTATCTTCCAAATAATCTATGAATTTCCCTTCCCAAATTTCCACCATTGTTTTTATTACCTGGAGAAGTCAACATTATCAAGAAAAAATTATCTTATAAATATAAAAGGAATTGCATACAAGCTGTAACTCTGCCCCCAGGAAGATATGCTTGGTTTTCACTTTATGGAGAAATGAACTGGTAGAAAATTAGCTTGACAATGACAGAATATTACTTTCAGATTTTGCATCAAGTATATCCAGCAAAAAAGACATTTGAGAGATTTAGAACTGATATTGAATATTCTTGTACCTTCTTTGAATTAGAAGAAGAGATAATATGTTATTTGTTTAATCAGTGTACAGCATGTATACCAGAATATTTTGGGTGGATGCTGACCATTATTTAAGAAAGAAAACTGTGCAGACAATTTCATTTCAGGAAAAGGACTTTCTTATGTGTTTTCAATTAAATGAGAAGGGAAAAGCTACTATGCTCTTGGGCAGATCTATTTTGAAGGAGATTCCACATTCACAAGAAGAAATGGTCAGACTCCAAACCTAATTTTGAACATTTTTTATCAAGAACTGAGACAGTATGGCACTACGATTAAAAAAGATAATAATAAGAGTAAGAGGGCAGTCAGAACAATGTGTTTGATCAATTTCTTGATGACAATCTATTCTTTTTCTCAATATAGATGTTTATGTTTTCATTGTTTGTTGTACATTATTTATTTTTTGTTTAACCTTCTAATGTACCCATTGCATGAACAGTTTTGTATGTATATATTGTTATTGTATTTATGTTTTCTAAAATAATAGTAACAAAAGACACGTTTTTCTTGAACTGTATGCTTACGACTTTTACTTTGAAAAACACGCAGCGGAAGTTGTGCGTTGATTGTGGTCCGTCTAGCGACAGGAACTTTCTCTTCGTTCCTTCATAACAAGATGGACTGGAACGAGGACGATAATGTGAGTCCATTTATGTGTTCACTAGCTTCTCCTGTTACCTGCGTTGTGACTGTTTCACCTGGTGACACCTGGCTGACGCAGTTTGTCCTGATAATGTTACGAGTGTCGCTGTAGCTTGTTAGCATTTACTAGCTAGCTCGGTGTTTTATTTTAGCTCGTCGGTAAGTTGCTGTAACGCGGAATAACCTGTCCGCGCTGATACACATCGGCTCAGACTGACGGAGTAGGTGTCAGTGTGTTGGGCGTAGCTAGCCTGCAGCTAGTTACCTGACGTTAAACAGTAGCTAGCTAGCTAATCTCTACTCAAACCCAACGGCCAGACTGAGCTCATTTTCTTCTGGTAAAGGCACTGACGTCCACGTCTGTGATGACTGGATGACATGATGATGCACTGACAGCCAACGTGTGTTTAACTGTTTCTCTACGTGGTTACCTTTCTTATCTTACTAAACTGTAATCCTCTTTCACAGCTCAGCTCCGGGCTGTTTTCTGATAGTCGTTAGCTGCATGTGTCCATCCAAATCCACGTGTTTATACTCTTTAGAGCCTGAGCAGCGGTTAGCTTCTGCCCATCTGTCAGACTATATGACCATTAGCATCAACGTCCAGGCTGATAGCATACAGTACATCTATCCCAGAGGATGAACCTTGCACATTTTTCATATTTACACTCGTGTACATGTGTACTTGGTTTCCATTTCCCTGCTCTGAGATGTATTGTCTTGATGTTGTGTTTTCTTGTTCTGGTTTTATATGAGAAGAACAAATTTCCCTTAGTAGGATAATAAAGATTACCTTGAACCTTGATGAGATCAGCAGCCAATATTACCCCATTAACACTTACATGACAGTAAAAAAAATAAATGAAATTATATACACACACAATTTTGATCAGCTGATGAACAGCCTGTTTGAGTTTAAATGCAGTTGTCAGTGAATTGCCTACTCTTTATTTTTTGTGTCTTGCTCCTGTTTCTTCTTTTTGCATTTTGAAGTGTTATTTTTGCTGTAAAGTTACTAAAATGAGAAAATACTCAGGACTTTTCATTTGTCAAGTATTTAATTCACACAGGAGTATACAAAATAGTCTTCACCATGTAGTTATTTCATCCATCCATCCATCCATCGTCAACCGCTTATCCCGTTAGGGGTCGCGGGGGGGCTGGAGCCGATCCCAGCTGGCATAGGGCGAAGGCAGGGTACACCCTGGACAGGTCGCCAGTCCATCGCAGGGCACATATAGACAGACAACCATTCACGCTCACATCCACACCTACGGGCAATTTAGAGTAATCAATTAACCTAAACAGCATGTCTTTGGATGGTGGGAGGAAGCCGGAGTACCCGGAGAAAACCCACGCTTACACGGGGAGAACATGCAAACTCCACACAGAAGAGCCGCAAGCTGGAATCGAACCTGCGACCCTCTTGCTGTGAGGCGACAGCGCTAACCACTACACCACCGTGCAGCCCGTAGTTATTTCATATAGACTTTATTTATTGAATTAACAGAAAACATGCTATATCGTCCTATATATTGTTCTCGAGATATTAAATTTATGTAGGACTGGCCATATCGCCTACCCATACAAGTCACCTCAAGTCATCACATACTGTATTTATATTTACATCTCCAACCTAATATGAAATGTTTATTACAGTCAGCTTGTTAGGCGTGGACGAAATGGATTAAATTGTCTGTCACAGTAAATTCAATTACCTTAGGACTGTAACGAACTATTGTTTTCATCATCAGTATGATTAGTGATTGTCAGAAAATGTGACAGATGTCCGTCACATTATGCAAAGTGCACAAAGATGATACCAGTAATCTATAAGTATTTAATTTACAGTGATATAAAACAGCATTATGTGGCATTATGGCTCCACAATCCACTTGATCGCTTAATCAATAAAAATATTCACAGATTAGTTTTCTATCAGTGGACTTATTGTTAAGGCATTAATTATTTATATTATGATATACTGTATATACTATATAGAGATGTAACAGTATGAGATTTATATGGTATGATAACCATCTCAGAAATGATCACAGTATATGGTATTACTCTATAATTTATAATAGTAGTAGTTGTAGTAGAATCAGTTACAATGACTGTTAAAGGAATGAGAACAGAATTATAAACCTGATAAAAATAAATAAAAAATGTCATGTAACTATAATATGTTATATAACTAAAGTAGTAGTAGTTAGTTTGCATGTTAGCAGCACTATAGCATGCTACATTCAGTACTAAATGAAAACTTACATCAGCTGTGAGTTTATAAGATAATGTCCTATGATTAGTATCAATTAACATATACAGTAGGTGTGCGACAGGGCAACTAGACTGCTCCTGTCTGTGTCTTTAACTCACTTTCAATCACTTCTGTCAGTTGTTTCCATTCCTTTCATACGCAAATGTACACGGTTTGATAACTGTCATCTTTAATACCACGGTATAGGTTATACCTGGAAACTGTTACCACCCTGGACAAATATAATGATATATATCTGATTTGAGAAATGGATTATCAACACAATAACTAGACAAACATATCTGTTTTTCCCCTATCCAGCAAATTAAACATCTTACCACATCAAGGTTCTTTACCTCATTGATGCAGACGTTTTATTGAAATCCGATATTGCCATAAAGCACCCCTACTTAATAATCTGTAACATTGCATCTGGTGTAATAAACCCAGAGATAATAAAGTGTACCATGGTATAAACAGTTCTCTGACAGTTGACAAAAATGTTTTTCAGTCCACAGTATATATTATTGACATGTTGCTCACCCTCCCTTAACCCTCCAGCTAATCTACAAAAATCCAAATGTTTTGTAGCTGTTTGCTGTTGTGGTCAAATGATCACTTTTTTTAATCTCATTATCACCTATTTTTAGGGCTGTCCTTGACCAAAAAAATTCTTAGTCGGCTAACACTCATACTATTTTGTTGATTAATTGATTAGTTAATCAACAGATTTGTAAAACTGAGTTTCTCCTCCTTTAATCACACAAAAACACCACTTTAAATCTGGCGTTTACTAGAAATGTGCTCATAAGTTTCTCAGAAATAAGTCATTCGGCTTGGAAAAAAAAGCATAAAATTGAATAATGGACTAAAGAAATCTTAGTCAACTTGGAGCAAACGACTGATTAGTCCACTAATCAACTAAGAGGAAGTAGCCCTACATATTTTAAATTGTGACACAATACAAATAGCAATAGCAACTTCAGCCTGAAAGCAGTTGACCACAGTGAGCAGTCAGCCAGCTTTCAGGCCTTTAAGGCGTCTGACAGGAGTCTGACTGACTGACTTAAATCTGTGTGTTTTCCCCGTCAATGTGTCACAGGGTCACGGCCACATGCATGACAGCTGTCACCACGGAAACACAGGTCATTCTCACAGTCACGGGCCGAGAGCGGCGCCCCCCTTCATGACAGCTTTTCACGGACAGTTCGCCAAAAGCGCAGATCAGGCGATGGACATCAGCCAGCAGCCGAAGAGACGGTCGCACATGGATGACAGCGGCAGCTGGGATATAGTGAAGGCAACACAGTAAGTGGTGGGACATGAGCTGTCTGTGAGCTGGTGGACATTTTAAGGTGTAGCTTCAATTATTGCAATGCCACAACTGTCAAAGAAGGTAGATAAATTGTAAATTCAGGTTGCCAACCTGATTTTTACCCATCAGACTTCTTTTTAGAGATGTTGTGGTGCCCCAATCTATTACTGTACAAAAAGAAAACCCAAGTTGTAATAAATTAGAATTTTCTTTAAAAAGGGAAAGGCCTTTTTCGTTATCCGAGTGTATCACTGATACTGATATTGTGCAACCAAACCAATATCTGACAGTTGTTGCACCAAACACACACTTCCTCCTTTTCTAAGGTTGCAGATGCCCCTGTAAAACATTTGTGAGATAATATTGTGTGTCAGTATTCAGGATCAAATTGTTTATTTGGCCTTAAACATTTAGTTTTAGTAACATTAAATGAAACATCACAAACTATAATTTAGATGTCGCACAATAAAACCTTCCCTTGAATGGTTTTACATCTATAGCTACAAAGGAAAAGATGTCACTTACTGTGATATTTGTGCTCTTCGACCAATTACTGGATTAAAAACATGAGGTTTGTAGTGAAATAGTAAGACAATACTGATTTTGTCTTTAGGAAGATGTAAGATTGAAATATTTTAAAACTCTGGAGCACAGAAGTAACTACACATCTTGTATGTATTTTCTCAGGAGCTGCGCAACAAAACTCAAAGAATGCACAATGGCTTCCAGAGCTCTGTGTTTAATTAGTAGTCAGAGGGTGATGAAACAGTTTTTTGTTCAGTTTAAAAGCAGTTTAGAAAGGAAACAGGTCAAGTGGCCGCTGCACAAACCTGTCAGTGTGATTTAGTTGAGATTAGCACACAGCTGTACTTGCCGCCAGCTGAAGTGGTAGCTGCTTTTGGTAACTGATAAGTGAGTTGAGGTGCAGCAGAACGAAGGTCACTCTTATTGTAAGATGGGGAATAAAAGAAAAGAATCTGCAGAGCCGCTCCGTCTGTCTGTTTATGTCACCGTCTGTCTGGAAAGTGGAACCATGTGTTCACCTGCCGCAGTCTGAAACTGATTTAATGGAGTTGATTTTGTACTTTAATCCACAGTTTACTGTATCAAGTGGCTTTTTGTTTAAAATGCATTACTACTCCTCATTGTTTTAGCAGTAAGTTTGATCATTTCATTTGGGGTTCTGTATTTTATTGAGAATTAGTCTGAAGCAATGACACAGAGCTTTCATTTTCTGTTGTTTTTTGTCAAACTACGTTCAGCAAAATTCAAAGAACTGGCTGATGAATAAATCAGATGTGTAACATAGTCTAATGTTTCCTCTTATGAAAACAATGTTAATGTTTCTGTGTACATTTAAATATGCCTGACTGAACACCCATGTGCCGTCCTCCTTGATTATCGTTTTTTTTAATGCCTCCAGGCTTCCCCTGATAACCGTGTAGCCCTGTTTTTAACATCACAACACTATGGATTGATTTTAATCTATTCAGGCAAAGACTTCCAGAAAGTGTTCATAAAGGGCTCAAAATGTCAGTAAGAGAGGCCTCGAGGACTGTTCAGCCTTGATTTGACAGTGGGACAGCCCTGAACTCTCACCTCAAAGATGGTCTGTAAGACTTTGAGTGTGGACATGGGGATCGGGACCTTGACCTGGCGAGTGCATACACTTGTTTGGAAGCGAGTGAAAAAAAGATGCTATTCATCTTTTTTCAAATACAGCTGTTTACATGATACATAGTGATGAGGTAATATGGCTATGTAAGATTAATAACTGTAAAACTACGATGTTGAAACAAAGCAAACTTTGTTTTATCCAGCAACATACTTAAATTCATGTATATTAATTCATATATGATGTAAAACCATGCCTCACAATGTATGCCATAAATAAAATAAACATATTGTATACCAGTTTAGGAGGAAAAGGGCCAGTTCAGGGTTTTGAATCCTTTCAAATTATGCATTTCTCCCCATCTGTTGAAAGACCAACCAAGGTTGAATCTTGTTTTCTGCTGTCCTCTATTACTGTCCCGTTTAGCTGTTTTTTTGTTCTTTTTTCAGGTCTTTTCTTTTTCTATTTGCTGATCCTGCCCCAGTATCAGCTATAACCACAAAATATAGCATCAGAAATAAATATTATCTAAAGAAAAAATCTCCTTTTAACTGGCTAATGTAGTACTCACTGCCAAACTTTTCCTGTGAAAATGTAATTTGTGACTATGTTCCAGATCACATACTTTTTCTTTTTACTTTTAGTACGTACTCCAAATGCCCTTGAACATACTGTTACGTACAGTATACGTACAATTGTACATTGTAGTAGTATGTGTTGTAAATACATACTACTTTAACATTGCGCCTTGAACTTTGACCCTCTTGCTCATACATTCACTCCAGAGGATTGTGGGTCAGAATAGCCAGAAAAACATGCTGGTTTACATACTGCAAACTTCGACTGGATGTAGAAAAACATCCTGGTATTTTTGGGACAGTGTGCGTGCCATAAATCGTTTCAACTGATGTTGGGTTGCATTAAGAATATATATATGTATATATATAAAAAATAATAGTCTTCTCACTGATGGTCTTGTTTGTTTAGGTAGGTCATGTAGAGGCATCAGTATTAAATTGAGACTCATAACAAGTTCAAAACTCCTTGTGGTAACTTTAATGTGTCTTACTCTGTGTGATCCTCTCAGGTTCGGTATCCTGGAGCGCTGTAAGGAGCTGGTGGAGGCAGGATACGACGTCAGGCAGCCGGACAAAGAGAACGTCACTCTGCTGCACTGGGCCGCCATCAACAACCGCTCAGAGCTGGTGAAGTAAGACCTGCAGATAATATCATCTCTATGTCTTTACAACCGACTTACCAGAGAGACACGAGGAAGCTGTTAAACATTCCACTGCAGGCTACTCACCACATTTCTCCAAACACAGAAGCTGGCTGGTCTGAGTAGTAGCCTTGTGTCACTTGTTTAGTTTAAGTAAATGAGATGCCATTTGTTGAGACATAAAGGGCCATTATATTCAAAATACATTGAAATTAGTTAGAAGTTATCATTTTGGCTGTGGAATGGAGTTGCTGCTGTCAGCTGAACATCATATTGAGAACAAGCAGCTTCAGTCAGTCTTCCTCAAGCACTTCATGTATTTTATTTCTCACTGTCAGAAGCGTCTGAGATGAAGCACAGTGCTTTGAGCAATAATAAAAAGCCTCACAAAAAACATCCAGGATATAGAGACAACCCTGACATGAAATGTTCTGACCGTTTGTTTGCTCTGTGTATCTCTCTCTGTTTGACAGGTATTATATTTCTAAAGGGTCGATAGTTGACCAGCTTGGAGGAGACCTGAACTCTACTCCTCTTCACTGGGCCATAAGGTGACTGAATGACCAGAGTCTCTGGTTCAGCTATTTACATGTCATTCATCTGTCAAAAGAAATGTTAAAAAACAAAAATTCCCTTTATTTTCAGCATCTCTAGTCTGTCATTACAAACGTATCATAAATGGCTGCCATCATGTTACAGCTTAACAGCAACTACAAGATGTTTCTGAGAACATTTGAGGAGATAAATAGTCATTACAGTAACAGAATATTGATTCATATTTGATCAGTACCGCCTAGTTTGACCGTTTGATCGGTGCTCGCGAGTGATTAACAGCTGCTCAGAGACGGCAGACTCCAGATCAGCTGACTCATTGTTTTCCTCCAGTCTGTGAAATCTTGCAGATGCTGTTAGGAGCATCGGAGGACACAGGAACGTGATTTTTTTCAGATTACCGTATCTGCCTCATACGCTACTATCAGGATATAGTGACAGTTTTAGAAAAATATTTTTTTTTGAAATTGTATTTTCTCCATTTCTAACCACCGGTATTTTAAGTCTCTCTCTCTCTCTGTGTTGTAGTCAGAGCTTCTTTGTTTACATAGCCAAGTGGGCTGCACCTACTTTTTAGTGCATGTTAGGATGTGAGCATGCCCGGTAGCTGGCTCATGGCGGCCGCTTCCGCTGGTAACATCACAGAAGTGTAGCACCCCTCACCCAATGTTAACGCTGTTAGCACCGTTAGCTGCAAACTGCCAGGTGAGCCATTGCCATGTTGAGAGCAGTGTGGAGGCAATAGATATACTCTGAATCTCTTATTTAGCACCTTTAAAGACAAATAAATAGACATTTTATTCCATTAGTCAATTAATCTGACATTTTGATCTTAGTTGACTAACATTTCTTTAGTTGATTAGTTGATTTTTATGCTTTTTTCATGCTGAATGACTTAGCACATATCTGGTAAATACCAGATTTACAGTGGTGCTTTTGTGTGATTCTTTATGATTAGATAAGATCTGTCAATTAAATCAACTAACAGAGAAACACAGATCCCAGCTTTGCTTTAATCCTTAATTCTTAATTCAAAAAGCAAAATGGATTCCCTGTTAGATTTTAATTCAGAAGTCTGTTTCTGGTACCCTGCTTTGCTCTGGTTTGCATATGCACTTTTTCTTTCACTTCTTTATCAGACCCCACAGGTCACAGGAGATGTTCTTTGGTAATGTGTAGTTAAAAAGGAATACACATAACTACATCACAACTGCACCAACTGAAATTAAACATAAGACAAATAATGCTTTTTGTTCCCGATTGGTCAAAGTCCTTTTTGCATGTCAACTTGTTTTGACACATAGTTAGTTCAATGCTTCCTCCATAAAGCTGTCTGTGGGTTTTGTCAATGATGAGGCAGGGCCACCTCCCCATGGTGATCCAGCTGATGAGATACGGAGCAGATCCCTCCATCGCAGACGGAGAAGGTTACCGCGCTCTCCACCTCGCCATCCTCTTCCAGCACATGGCCATAGCAGCTTATCTTATGGCTAAGGGACAGGTCGGACTGCAGACACACTCTGTAACAACTTTATTTGTTTTAACAGTCTTTTTCACTTGGCGTAGGTTTATTTTTATTTTCCTCTGATTCACCTCCAGGAAGTCGATGGGCCTGACTGTAATGGACAGACACCACTGATGTTAGCAGCCCAGAAGATTATTGGGTAAGCATCCGAATCCTTTACTGTAAACCCCACTGGTTTCAAGACAACATGTGAATACCTAAATATTATTGAAGTGATGGAGTGACTGCCCTCATGTTTTACTTGAAATCATTGTCAGTGTATTATAAGCAGGGAATAAGAAACACCTCTTCAATGTAGAATCAGAATCTGGTTTATTGCCAAGTAGGTTTTCACATACAACGAATTTGCTTGGATGTTTTTGATACATAACATAAATATAGTAAGATTAAATAAATAAATAAGTAAATAAAAACAAGTTGAATTAACAAATGGAAGAGCTGTGCAGTTTTTACAAGTGAAAGCTTTGCGCAGAAATGTGCAAAATTGTCCAAGGAATGTGCTAAAATGTTATGTGTAATGGGTAAAAAAGCTGTCTGTATCACAGCTGTCTTCAATGTTTTTATCTATTTTTAGGGCAGTCAGTCGATTGAAACATTTGATTGCAATTAATCGCATGATTGTCCATAGTCAATCTTGATTTATCAAAAATTAATCACACATTTTTTATCTGTTCAAAATGTACCCTCAAGGGAGATTTGTCAAATATTTAATACACTCATCTACATGGGAGTTGGCAAATATGCTGCTGTATACAAATGTATGTATGAAATGTATGTATGTATGTATAGAAAAAAATACTGTAAAAAATATGAAAAAATACTATTTGAAACATATGTACAATATATTTGAATTAAAAATGGAAGAGTTGTGCAAAATTGTGAAGGAATGTGCAAAGGTTCAAACTACAAAATTACAAAAGTTCATAATGTGTGTAAAAAGCTGCCTGCATCACAGCTACCTTTAATTTTTTTGTGTATTTATGAAAAACAAACTGAAAAAATATTTGAAATAGTTCTTCAGATGTAAAAACACAGACTGCAACAGAGGACCAGGTTAAGTATCAAACACAAACTTCAAGTTAATTCATGACCTGTTGACATTAGTACCCTCAGAGGTTGTTTAAAAACTAAACAGTTACCACAGACGTCAAATTATTATAAATAAAGGTTTTAACATCTATTTATTGACATGTACTTTTGAAAATTTGTGTACGTTTAATTTAACTTAGCTGGAGCTTTCTATTTTTTGCTGCTGTTAGTGTTTTCATCACTGCTTCTATTTGTTTTTATTTGTAAGTACACTGAGAGAAGCCTGTGAAATGTCATTATACCTGAGTGCAATGACAATAAAGATCTTTCTGATTCTGGTTGTTCCTCTATCCCAGGCCTGAACCCACAAATTTCCTAATCAAAAACAACGCGTCTGTGAGCGCCGTGGACAAAGTGAACAGAAACACTCCGCTGCACTGCGCCGTGCTGGCAGGAAACGTAGACGCCACCCACATCCTGCTGGAGGCCGGGGCCAGCGTGGACGCAGAAAACATCAACGTAAGTCTTACAGTGTAGGTTTCAGTCTGCTGTCACAGCACTGTGAGAAACGATTGCCTCGAGTCAGAAACGTATAAATGACTAAAGAAACTCTGCTCTGCTCAAGCTGACAAAAAATGGACATTGTTGGACTCGTACTCCACCATCTGGCATCAGCAGTGAATCCATTTTGCACTTTGTAGCAGGTGCAAAATGTTGAAGCCGTGAGAATTCGTAGTCTTATACTGTTATTTAAAATACTTACTGGAATCATTATCTCAAAAGAATTTGTTTTATTTTATAGTTTTGACAATTCAGGTGAAGACCCAAGACTCAGACAGATAGATAGATAGATAATAATAAATAAGTCCCCCTCCACTCAGAAATGTGTTTATTGTTACTTCCCTTGGATGGGCAGATGAGCCATTATTTTTTATGAAATATGTGCTAATTTGCATACTTTCCAGAACAGAAATCTGATTGAATAAAGCCAGCTTCAAAACTCTTGATTCATTTTGTTGACATAGTACAGTATAATCAATGTTATTTACAGAGGGGGTTTTGGATATCTCTTTTCATCCATAAATCAGAAAATACTGTCAACATAGAAAAATTTAATTTTTGCTGTGTATTTATCACTGAAATGTTGTATAAATCAGGCTATTTAATGCTAACTTTTGGTGAATTTAGGAGAAATCTACAGACTCAAACAGACAAAGTAGTAAAATAAACACCTAAATATGTGTTTCAGATGTTTTCTTTCAAATAGTCTGAAAGAAGACAAGTTATGGAAGCAAAATAACCAAAAATCTGAAAATGAAATGGAAAAACCTTCATGCCTGTAGTGTCTCACTGTTACTCAGTGTGTTTAAAAGTAGCATGATTAACACCTTAGATTTAGAATTGAGTCAGTGATGCTGCATGTCTTCGTGGTGATTTTAACACCTCTTCTTCAGGGTCACACGCCCATCGACTTGGCCCACCAGGTGCACAGCCCGCTGCTCATCCACATGCTCAACCACATCAAACAGGAGAGGATTCGCTCCAGCTCTCGCTGCCTGCGGATCGTCAGCAGATACAGGGTATACACACACACTGAAGACCACACAAATAACATCTCAAATTACAGAAACATAAAACTAACCTGGACCTGTAACACCGTCCTGTTTGTGTTTGTCAGGTCTTCCTGCAGTTTTTGCTCTGCATTGCCATGTTTGGCAGTGTGGGCGCCGTAGTTGATATGAACTCCGAGTCCTGGTTGCTCAAAGGGATCCTGCTGGCCTGTGTGATAGGTGTGGTCAATCTGGCTTCAAGGTGACTGTTCTGAGTTTAATGTAAAATGAGAAATGATTTAAAAAAGAAAACACATATTGCTCCAATGCTCATGTACTGCATCATTTACTAAGAAATGTTTGTGTCCTAACAGGCACTTCCCAGCTCCAGCCTTCCAGGCTCTCCTACCAGCTACAGCTCTCATGGCTTCAGTCTTCTGGATGCTCGTCACCTGGTGCCTCTGGTTCCTTCCAGATATCCTTTCTTCAAAGGAGACAACAAAACTGGTAGTCAGCATTTGTTTTGTCTTCAAGCGGGCTTTTCTTTTACCTCTAGAGGACATTAAATGAAGCTAAATTGTGAGTCAGAGTGGTGTGAAAATGGTCAGCAAACGCTGCTTTGTTTCATGTATATATCATAACAGCAGATTGTATGTCTGCCGTCCTCAGTCTTCCAGTTTCCCTTTGTGAATGATGAATACAGACTACTGCTGCCTGCTGGTGTGGAGGTAATTCAGCTCACGCAGGCACAGAACAAATTTTTGGCCAACACAAAGGCTACACGACAGGTGGCCTTCATCCCTGCATGTCCTTTGATGGTGTGTCTGGGCCGTGATGGCAAAAGAAGATCAATGATCCTTCATCATGTCAGTCCGTCAGAATCAGATTGACAACGTGTCTGTTGAGTTGCCAGACACTGGAGAAGAGACACAGAGACCTGTTCATACAATCACAGACCACCATGCACGCTACACAAGGCAGATTTCATTTCAAGTATGACATGTTACTATTGTTCTTTTAGGCTAGCTTGCTACATATTTATAAGCCCAGTTTTAATAGAAAAAAGCAAGTTTATGCCTCATCATCGGATTTGTTTTAGAGGTATTCAGGGAAGTGTAGGAAGTCTGTGATTGTGAAGTTGACGCTTAATATTTTACACTGTAAAAGGCTCAGAGGGGTTTTGTTTTCATTGTAGAGAGAGTGAGAAACACTTTATTGATTAATCTGTTGATTATTTTCTTGATTAATCAATTAGTTGTTTGGTCTATAAAATGTCAGAAACAGGTGAAAAATGTTGATCGGTGATTCAAAGCCCATCAAATGTCTTGTTTTGTCCGCAGTTCAAATGTATTCAGTTTATTGTTATGGAGCAGTAAAGACACCCCAAAATATCCAGGTAATCTTGACTTTTTTGAATTATTACTAAATTAGAAGTTGATTATGAAAATAGTTGGCAGTTTCCTTCAGTATAATATCATATTTAGAAGAAGAAGAAGAAGAAGATAGTCCTTTATTCGTCCCACTAGGGGAAATTCAATTTTTACACTCTGTTGTTTTTTACATATACACGGTACATGCAGACCCGGGACACACACATGCACAAACAGGATCCATATACATGCATCAAATGGAGAGATGTGAGTGAGGGGGCTGCTCCTGACAAGCGCCCCGAGCAGTTGGGGTTTTGGTGCCTTGCTCAGGGGCACCTCGGCAGTGCCCAAGAGGTAAACTGGCACCTCTCCAGCTACCAGTTCACACTCAGTTCTTGGTCATGTCGGGACTTGAACCGGTGACCCTCCGATTCCCAAGCCAACTCCCTACAGACTGAGCTACTGCCGCCCCAGTTTAATGTTTTATCCTTTTGATCAAGCTGATGAATGAAGAGTTTCTTAACCTTTGACCCCCACATGGGCATAGCGCCACAGTTCAGGTCTTGTTCACCCTGAATGCCACCGCTCTGCTCTACTACTACCTCCGCACCTGCAGGACGGACCCTGGCTTCGTCAAGGCAACCGAAGAAGAGAAGAAAATGGTGGGAGGCCATTAAAAGTTGAATACTGAAAAATATTAGCCAACATGTAAGATGATTTTTACGTAAATGAGTGTCGCTTTGTCTTGTTTGTGTTGTCAGAATGTTTTGGTGTTGGCTGAAGCCGGCTGTCTGGACCCCAGAATCTTCTGCACTTCCTGCATGGTGGGTTTCTGAACACAAAACCATCACTTTTTACAACACTTTTCCATCAACACAAACAGTGATTCTGTTTTACATTGTTCTCACAGACAAAGAAACCAATGAGAACGAACCACTGCTTCAGCTGTGACGCCTGTGTGGCGAAGCAGGACCACCACTCCATCTGGATCAACGGCTGCATCGGTACGACTGACTGTAGAAAGGAACCAGTGACGGCAGCTGCCATAAAATACAATGACGTCTACTAGTGTAACTAGCGTTACTGGTTTGAGAGCACATACATGAACAATTCTCAAAATTGGTTATTTTAGAAAGTGAAAAGATTTCATCTGCATCAAAACACACAGTGGTGAGACAACAGGGATATGTGCTGTTTGGGCAGATGATTTTCAATTAAAGGGATATTTCTGGTATTTTGAAGTGGAGTTATATGAAGTGCTTCTCCGTAGTCAGTGTATTACTTACAGGGGATGGAGTTTGGAGAAACAGACTGGAGTACCAGCATGGGAGCAAAGCAATGTACAGCAGAAAACATATTGTGGACACCTTAAAAAATCAGTTTAAGTGTCCGCTATATTTACAATATTTTCACTGTTGTATCTTGCCATCAGACAACCCATTGTGACGGGGAAGTGAACTGAAAATGAAACTGATCTGTGCTCTGTTCAAAGCAGCCATTTACAAAAATAGTAGAAATGGGTTTCCGTTTCCGTGTCAAAAACCTCATTCAGCCCCACTTCAATACACCCGCACTATCCCTTTAAGTGAAGTAGTCTGTGAGAAAATAAGGAAAATGTTGCTCTGTTACACAATATTAAAAATCAAATCAAATAGTAGATTTAAACAAAATCCATATACAGCTTTTTAAAACATTTTGCTAGTTTAACAAACACCACTGTTAAAGTCTTTGGGGGATTTGATAAGAAATGTTGTTTTATATTCTTTCAAGGCCAGTACTTTCTTTTGATAATCTGAAGAGTAGCAGACACCTCAACACAAACGTTAAAAAATGTCTGCATGTCATGGATAAACTGTGTTCATATTAGAAAATATAAACTGAAAATTGTAACAAATTGATGCTATTAAAAAAGCTGAAATTGTCTTAAAACATTAGTACAATTACTCATTAACCTTCAGTTACTGCAGGTATTACACAGTCTAACTTTATTTCTGTATCCATCTGAGGAGGTTTTACTGTATGTGTGTTTTGACTTTTGTAGCCAGTATTTGTTACAGTCATCTCCCTCTGAGGTGAACACACAGTTTTGGGTCTTTTGACTAAGTTGAAGACGATCGTAACACATTTGATTTCTTCCAGGTGCAAGAAACCATCACTACTTCATCCTCTTCCTGTTCTCCCTCGTGCTGATGGGAGCCTGGATGTTCTACGGTTGCCTCTCATGTGAGTGACTTGACATTCAGCGTAACACCAGTATATTTGATCGCTCTCGATATACATGCCCGTGTATTGTTTCTTCCAGACTGGGCGACTCACTGCGTGCTGCATTATGAGGATCAGGGTCTGTGGGGCGTGGTCTCTGCCCTGGTCAGCTGCTCTCCTTGGTTGCTCAGCGTCTTCCTGCTGGCCTTCTATCACACCTGCTGGTCCGGCCTGATCCTGCTGCTGCAGCTCTACCAGGTTACTGGCTCTCAGAGATCTTATTGAACAGGGTTCTCTTTCTTAAAAACCAGACTCAACATCTACCTTCATAAATACGCCATCAAGAGATATTTTTAATGTGATCTTATAGGGCGCTTTCACAAGCCAACATTTAGTCCCTTTTCATCAAACTCTGATGTGGTTTGTTTGGGCAGTTGTGTCGTCAGCGTTCTAGGACTGGTTGTATACAAGTGAATACTAGTGCAGTTTCATTTCACGAGAACATATACTGACCCAGTTGCAGAAAGTGAACCAAAATGTAGGTTGCATTTGTTGAGATGGACACATGTAAAGGACAGGTTAACAAGAGTGGGAGAGGACTTACTGGGACTTCTGCAGAAGTCTGGTATGTGTTTGACGTCTGGGCTGAAGAGAACACACAGCATATGATAAATAAAGTCCACAAAAATAGTGACGTTTATGAAGTCACTGGAGATAAACTAGAGGAGAAGGGATTCGTATAGAGATACAGTAGATCAGCGTCAAGTCAAAGTTAAAAAACTGTTAAAAAAATATTTCAAAATCCATAATTCCCTGCATAGAAGTGGCAGCTCTAGAGATGAAAAAGATGAATTTGCTCTGCAAATAAAATTTGTGCACTATGAATCAAAACCAGACTACATAGAAAAACCAAAAGTATCAGTTTCACTCTGACTTGGACCCGCCAAACGGACTATAGCTTGTAAAAGTATTCTTTCTTTTACAGTCTGCCAATGTAAAATAACGTGTTACCTTTAATATTGTAATTGCATGTACTGTATTTATGACACATCCATAATGATTATATATCCCAATATATGCCCAAATGTATGCTAAATTTTGTTGAGGAAAAACTGGCATGGCCATTTAAAGGGGCTCTGACCTCCAGATATGTGATGTAAATGGGTTTTGTGGGTCCCCACCAGTCTCCCCTTTACAAACATGCCCACTTTATGACAATCACATGCAGTTTGGATCAAGTCATAGTCAAGTCAGCACACTGACACTGACAGCTGTTGTTGGCTGTTGGGCAGCAGCCACGTTATGATTTGAGCACATTTTTTTATGTTGGGGTTTCGGGGACAATATTTGTCATTGGTGTTGTTCATTACTTTCCAATAATTAATACATATAGAAGCATATTTGTCCACTCCCATGTTGATAGGAGTATTAAATACTTAACAAATCTCCCTTTAACGTGCATTTTGAACAGATAAAAAATGTGTGATTAATTTACAATTAATCACGATTAACTATGGACAATCGTGACTAATCATGATTAAATATTTTGTTTGTCACAAGATAAATATGGGCATATATAGTATATATATATATATGTATGGGACTCCCCTCTTGCTTTCCACATTTATTGCAATAAGTATGAGACATTGTTTCTTATTTCTGTAATGACGACTGTCTGTTCCATTCCTTAAAATATCAAATCATGGATATATACCAACTCAGAGTTGGCTCTGAAGTGAAGAGAGGCCAGTCGTGTAGAGCCACAGCGTTAAATCTCATCCTGTTTACAGTCTACTGTGCTGCTGTGTTCACATACAGTGAGCGTCTTCTCTGTCCGTGTGGTAGCTGATGTTTGTCCTTTGTGTCGGAGCAGATTGCCTTCCTGGGACTGACCACGGCAGAGAGGACGAACCTGACGCTCCACCAGAGGAAACTCCGACAATCCGTCTCCCTCAGACAGAATCCATACAAGTGAGTCCATATCAGTGATCAGGCTTTTATTTAGTGCACTGCTTCTGAATATTTCCAAAATTAGTCTCTTAATCTATTTTTATTGTCATTTTCTTTGCACCTCACAACCTTTAAAACAAAGTTACATTTTAGTGCAGCTCTATAATGCCACCTGCTGTATTTCAGTCGGTAAACACTTTTAAATCAAAACTCAGTGTTAGGATTAATGTCCCGAGTTGTAATTATGACGCAGGAGGAGCTTTATGCTTTTCAGTCAAAGTCTTGTGCAGTAAAGAACGTCTCCTTGTACATTAGCCCTGATTGTTGTTAATGCCACTGTGCCAAAGGTGCATCAGATTGTTGAATCAAATGTGTAAGCTGATGTTTGTTACTGAGAGGTTTGTGAATGTGCAACTAGATGTCCACATGATGCAGAAAATTGTGGATCATTTTCTATATTACTACATTTTCTGAGCATATCTCAGTACAAGTCTGATAAAAACATAAAGCTGTAATTTGAGATTGTATCAGGACTTTAGGGACATGAAACATGAGCTACTTTACTTATCAATCTGGTTAAAAGAACAGTCAGTCCTGTCGGGAGCTTACCTGCAGCGGTGCAAACTTGTCACATTTCCGTAAAAATCTGCTGTGGTCAAAGGTCACTGTGACCTCACAAAACATGTTTTGTCCATACCCAAAAATTCATCAACCAATTCCGACAATTTCATTCAAATGTCGAACAGGATAAAATGATGATGTGATGACATTTAGGAGGCCGACAACCATGAGGCGGTAAATCTGTTTTTTAGTTGCCTGAACTGTTGTCCCCGTTACATTTGTAGCAGTAAGATTACATTAAGTCTAGGGTGAGTTTTTCCTCTGTATTCTCATGCTAAAATTGACTGTAAAGCCACATTTTAAAGCTCATATTTAAAATCAAATCTTCCTGGGGTGCATGCCCTGCATCTTTGTCACCGTTTTTCACCCGACTTTGCATCCCTGCACATAGTTTTGTTGTGATTATTGGAGCCCAAAAATAGCTTATCTGAAAAAGTGTGACCCAGTATGCAGCCTGAAACCAGGAATCTGTGAATCAATTAAGTAGCTTTGAGAAAGAAAGTCTCTCAGGCATCAATGCATTTGCACAAAATCTGGTTTGATTTAAGTTTTCCAGGGTAACTGGTTGTGAATGAAATTATTTCATGTGAAGGAAAGTGCAGTGGGTGAAATTTAAAAGGCAGTCGTCTAATTTAATTTTTGTTTTATTTTTGCGGCTTTGTTTGTGAGCATTGGACTAAATTGAAAGCTCTTGCAAACAATGTTGAACCTGGTTGATTTAGCAAATCCCTGAGTTCAGGTGGTGCATATCTCAGTGGGGAAGTCCTGGTTTTATTTCCATTAAGTCATCTCTTGGTACTCTCAGTTAAATTCAAAATACTTTATCTGTTGAACAAGAGGCAGCTTGAGGAAACACACAATCAATTCATTCCCACATATAAAACACATCCATATGACAAAAGTTGAAATACAAGTTTTAATGGCCACAGTAAATCTGTACCTGACCAACCATGTCCAACACCATGAATCCATATCATGTCAAAAAATGAAAGTCCATTTATCAGTCGACTCTGCCTGATGGTCCTCTCCTGACCCGTCTCTCTGCAGTCTGGGTGTGGTGCGGAACCTGGTGTCCTTTTTCCAGCTGCGCTGTTGCGGCCTCTTCAAACCGGCCGTCATCGACTGGACGCAGCAGTTCCCACCCGGCCGGGACCAGCACGTGTTTGGGCACACCGACATGGTCTGACCTCCACGCCACCCGTCGCTCGGCGTCAGTGGTCAGAGATTTCTCACAGTGTTTCTGGACCAAAAGCACAAAGTGTAATTATTTATTTTTTTAACAGGTTGGCTCCTTGTGAAGAGAGACCATCATGATTCTAGAAGGAAAAGCGTTGTGTAGATATCGTTTCAGTTGCTCTTGTACAGACTGCTGCTGCCTTATACTTGACCAATGTAAGTGAGATGAAAATCTGTTTCATTTGGGTGAGGTTTACAAACCTTTAAAGGCCTGTATTGAAAGTTTTGAGATGTTTTTTATGAACACATCAAGCCTATTTTTATCATCTGTTCTGGGGTAAAAGGATCTTTGTACATGTAAACAGTTAATTTTATGACTTTTGTAAGAGTTGCATGTGTTTAATAATGAATGACCACTATAGTACATCAATAAAGCAATGTTGAAGCCTGTGTTTTTATCTGTTTCTGTGTGGACTCATACTCTACATACAGGGGGTGGACAATATAATAGAAACACTCTACATCAGTAGATGTTACTGTGGTGAGGCTCATAACTTTAAAAACTCTGTGGTCATTTTTCACACCTCGGTCTGTAGTCAAACATTTTTTTGACTCTTTTGACACATTATGTCACTTATTAACACGCCTGCTAATCACATTTTTGTCTTTGGATTTTTATATCACAATTCAATCATCTTTGCTTTGTGTAAAACAAAAAAATAACATGCTAGTGTAAACTTGTACCAACCACATTCAGCCAGTAATATGACATCCATCCATCAATAAATCTGCAATTTTTATTGATAACGGAGGTGTGTGCTGAGGCTCCGTATTACACCACATTCTAAGCCTGCTCGCTTTGTAGTGGTCCAATCAAATGTGAAGGATTTAGGTTAAATACCTCTTATAACACTGCTCAAAGATTTCTTTTCACCATGAAATACTCAGAAGTTAAAAATGCTCCAACTGTCGTTTCACAGGAACTTAAAAGCTCCACTGAGCAGAATTTTTTTTTTAGTAACATTTTGCAGTTTTGTGCATGCAAACTTAAGACAAATGTCTGCCTTTTGCACACAAAAAGCATTACATATTTTCTAACCTATTATTTTTATATTAACAATTAAATAACTGGGTGATATGAAAGGAGTCTGTTAAGGCAGCCATGTGTGCAGGTTTAAACTTAAAGATACACTGTGCAGGATTTGGTGACATCTAGTGGTGTGCTTACAGATTGCGACCATCTGAGTATCCCGCCTCACTCCCCCCTGAGGTAACATGAGCCGCTGAGTGCAAATCCGTGGTTTACCCTGTTCAGAGGCCATCCATTCCACAACAATACTACTAGCAATAGAAGTCAGGCGGTGGCTGGTGGCACCACGCTTTCACACTGTGCCGCTCATGTTACCACAGTTTTACAAGCATTTCAGAGAACAACGGTGGCCGTCAGGTAAAATGTGAATGTCTCTCTCTAGAGTCAGTGTTTGGTTTGTCTGTTCTGTTCTTCTGCAGAAACATGACGGACTTCGTGAAGAGGACCCACTTCCTATGTAGATATGAAGGGCTCATTCTAAACTAACAAAAACACTATTCTTAGTTTCAGGTGATTATGCACTAATGAAAACGTAGTTATGAATATTATATTCATTTCTGCCACCAGATGCCTGAGAGGCCCTGTTCCTTTAAAAGCAGGTTCTGCACATACAATCCAAAGACATATTTCTGCCTTTTGCATGCAGAAAGTAGACAAAGTGTTATCTGTTCTATTATTTTTAGATTAATGAGACAGATGACTGTGTGGTGTGACAGGAGTCTGTTCAGCCAAAGTGTCTGCAGGTTTAAACTTAAAGACACAATAGTGTCATGACCAGAGCCCCCTGTGACTTTTACAGTGTGAATGTTTTCCTCCACGTTCTTATCTCTAAATTAACGGTGCGAGATAATTACTCTAATTTTAGTTTGGCAAAATCGTCTAATCCCATAGTGCTCTGCTCGACTGCTCACACATAATTGTTTGGGAAACACATTAACACACTCCGTTTGTTAATCACTTGTTGCCTTGATTCTCCTAATTAATTATTGCGCAGAATTATTTATAAATGCAAATAAGATTCTATTAATAATTTAACTTTAACAAGACGAGGCACTGCTAATTGTCTCTTCACAGCGGGAGGTATATAAATTCATGGACTTATAAGCAGTGTTGGGCAAGTTGTAATCATCACAACTATAATTAGTAATACAAGGAAAAGGATTATCTAAAATCAGTGGTTATAATAATGAGTAGCTCTGCTCTTTACTGCATGTGAGTAAAAGCTGTTTTTCATGCATGAACTCCATTCAGGACACATTTTAAAGTAACAAAATCATTTTATTTGTACTCACAATGACCCTTTGTAAGTATTATGAGACATTATACCCAATTTTCAAGGTAACTGTTAAAATGAAGCTCAGCGTTGTTATTTTACCTGCCCAGGACCTTGGTGCCTATTATGGCATCTATCATGCATTACAATCATCATCCAGTGTAAAGGTAAAAGGCTGAGTCTCCATAGAAACAGCTGCCGTGTGTGACACAGTGAATGAAGAATGAAGAGTTTAAAACCAGAAAAGTTCACCGTCGTTACTCCAACATGGCTTCGTTCCCCAGTCCAAATCCTTTTGGGCCGAAGTTTTTGGCGTAGCAAACTGGAGATAAAATAGAAAAAACAATGCTGATGCTAATGATGAACAGCATTTTCTGTGTGTGTGTGTGTGTGTGTGTGTGTGTGTGTGTGTGTGTACCTTTACAGTACAGCTCTCCATCCTTGTCTGTCACTGTGGTGGACTCCAGGCTTTTACCACACAGCACACAGCGGAAACAGGTTTTATGCCAGGGCTACATACACACACAGAATTATTTTTAATAATAAGAAGAAGGAGACAAAAGAAAAAATGAAGCTACGTTTGGCATTTGAACAGATCAAACTGTCTAAAGCTTAAATTATGGCCCCTAGGGACCCGAAAAAAAAAGACATGAGCAATCACAAACTACACAAACTATAGTCTATAATCACAGAGTGTGTATGTAGAGTGATGCTACAGTTTGTGGTATAACATTAGCAGTATGATAATGGAGAAAGAAGCTAGAACCATAACTTCTATGTCTCCCTACACAGTTCAGCAGTGTTGCTATTGGTTAATTTGGACAATCAGTCTTAAAGGAGCAAAATTATAGAATCAATACCAACCGTTTTAGAGGCATTAAATCACGGTTTAAAGAGAAACAATACCGTTCTCATGCCTGTATTTTGTGTATGTATTTTTATTTTTATTTTTTTTATTATTATGGTCCGATCGGGCAGCAAGGGCCCTATTGCAACTGAAGGAATTATTATTATTATTATTATTATTATTTATTTATTTTTTTTTAATTATTATTTTATTATTTTTTTTTTTTTCCTGAAATGACCTGCCTTTTTGAGGGCCTGGACATGTTCAAAATGTGATCAAACTTTGCACACTTGTCAGATGCAGTGAAAAGTTTGATATTTTAAGGGTCTTGGGCTTGGGCCTTCAAAAATGGCTTGTTATTCTTATTTTTTAAAGGGGACATATCACTCATTTCCAAGTTCATAGTTGTATTTAGCGTTTCTACCAGAACACATTGTTTTCCTCATCCTGTCTGTGTGAATATACCTGTATTCACCCTCTCTCTGAAACACTGTTTTAGCCCCTGTCTCTTTAACACCCCCTCCTGAAAAAGCCCAACCTGCTCTGATTGGATTGTAAGCAAAATACGGTGCAACTTTGTAAAGGTAGTTGTCAAGCTGTGGGTGGTATATTCTAATGAGGCTGCATGTGACATAAGAAGAGGAGCCAACTCTGAATGGCTTGTTGAATCACATGATTTCTGATCTATAGCCCACAAAAACTGACTTGGTTGGCCTTTTTCACAGTTTGTGGGTTGGGGCTTGTTCACAATGTACTGTATCGGAAACAATCACTGAAAAAGTGAGTTTTCATGCTATGTCCCCTTTAAAGCCTCCTGTGGGCAGCTGTTGTAAATTTCACTACAAACACTAAACTGAAGTGAGTTCAACATATCCAGGGTATCTTTCCGTTGTCTGGCTGAGCTAACCCTAATAAATGAGATCCCACTCAGTCCTGTGACGGTGGATATTAACTCGGTAAGTCAACCCAGGGTTTCTCTGGTTATGAGGGCGTTCACATGAAAGGGGCGGGGTTTGCAGCGTCTGACCAATCACAAACGTGGACAAGACCACAGACTTGCAGACAGAGAAGCAGAGCGACACATTTTACAAGAGAGGAAGAGTGAGCTGCAGTATATTAGACAAATATGAAGAAGTTAAACACACAATCTAGTCTAAAATGAACACAGTTGAAGCTGCCAAATACAGGAAGGACAGCTTGCAAAAGAAAAAAAATGCTGGTGTGTGAATGTGTGAATTAACAGCTCGATAGATTTGGTAGTGATATGATCAAGTGTAATGGATGAATGGATTACTCTTCATTATGGTCTTTGACACAGTTATGGTGTATATAACTATTTAAGCCTTCTTTCAGCTGCTTCCCCTTGAGAGCAAGTAAATAAATAAATGAATATAAAAACTGATTCAAAGCGGTGAACACCCACATCATACAGTCAGCTGTCCTTCCTGCATGTGTCACTTTAAACGATGTGTTTTCAGTCTGGATTTTGACTCTAACTTCTTTGTATTTGTGTAATATTATAATACGATCTGTACACTGAGCTGTGATTGGTCAGTAGGTGGTGCGTTTATATGAGTTAATCTCTTATCTTGAACATAACCTGCTCTGGAGCAGGTTAGCTGCTCAGCATCAGTTACCATGGCGATCTACCTCGGTAAGAGGTGAACCACCATTGTAGGAATAAAACCCTGAATGGTTAACTCTGAAGTTACCTCACTAACCCCAAATCCTGCATTATAGTACAGGCCTCACGTCTTTGTGTATAAATACCACAATGTCCATATCAAATAAACTAAACTAAACATTGAGGACGTCCACTTAAAGATGAACTGTGACCTGCAAATATGTCAGAGCTGGCAAAACAGGAAATCGTTTGGGCTTTGATTGAACTGAATGGGGTCTTCTATCATTTTCTTTTTTAATTCTGACAACAAAAAGGAAAAACGGCTCTGTTTTTCCAGATAGAAAACCGTGGCATCTGTAACTTTGAGCAACAATGATGAAAAAGAAGTTGCTTTTACAAAATGGTCACTATATCCTGAAAGTAATGCATTAGACTGTTGAGCTGTAAAATGAGAAAGTATGGCCCAGCTGGTGTGCGGTGCTTGGTTTTGGCTCGACTGTTTGGCTGCCGGGTCACAAACTTTCTCATTTTACATCTAAACATTAACTACAAGACGTTTCTGAAGACATTTGAGGAGAGAAATAGGTATTACAGTAACAGAACATTGATTCGTGCCATTAGGGGCATTAAAAGGACACAGTGGAACAAGATTTGCTTTCTTTGATTGATTATTTCGTGCACTGTCAGGATAGCCACAGTTTAGTGTTTTGCTGTATTTTTGGTTTCTGCCTGACACTGCCCAAAGTAAAGCATGGACGAAAGTGTTTCTGCACTCGGTTCCTCATTATCTGCCTCTGCTCCACCTCAGTGTTACCGTTACCAACAACGGAAAGGCAGAAACAGATTATTTAGTTAAGAGATTTGAACTCTGCAAAGATTGCAGTCAGACTGATGGGGCATGATGTGTGCTGTCGCTTACCTTCCCTGCTCCCATCACCTTCTCTGCGGCGTAGACGGCTTTGGAGCAGCGAGGGCAGCGGTCTGAACATCCAAACTTCGGGGAAGATTTATGGTCACTTGGCTTTGAAGAAGCCTGTCGCGGTTTAGAGCTTAAAAATAATAATAATAAAAAAAAAAAAAACAGGTCATTGATGTCTGACTTATTAATCTGTAGTGTAACTTTTGAGGGTTTTTGAGGACAGGTTGATCTGTTTTTAATCTGCTACCAGCTTTTATGTATTCACAATTCACAATTTTGTTTCCCTACTGTCAGAGTGGAAATCTCTCTGAAAGAGCAGTAAGTATAGGCCTGTCCTCCACCAAGAAATTCTTAATTGACTAACACTCATTCCGTTTTGTTGACTAATTGATTAGTTGACTTAATCGACCAGTTTCTCCTCAAAGAATCGCACAAAAGCTCCACTTGCATTTACGAGAGATGTGCTCATAAGTTTCTTATAAACGAATAATTCATTATGAAAAAAGCTTAAAACAAAAGATCTAATTGACTAAAGAAATCTTAGTTGACTGAGACCAAGGGGCAGCCCTGGAGCAGTAACACATCCTGGGACACTAGACATTGCTGTGTCTTGCTTTTCTTTTTTAAATGTAGAAGGTAAACAACATTTTTAAAGTTACAGACATGTTTCTGCGGCTGTGTTTGGAAAAGAACCACCATACCAGAGAAACTAACTAGTTTGAATGCCAAATATAAAAGGTACAGTTCACCTAAATCACCAAAAATGAAGCAGTATGATGAAACAAAAATTTTACAAGTGGATAAAACTACTCTCGTCTATTAGACCCAGAAAGACTTTTTTTTTTCTTAAGGTTTGGCATTGACCTTGATAAGTTAAGGTTAGGATACGTTGTCAAGCAGCAAGTCTTGTGAGAGTTTTTGCAATTTACAGATTCTTCTCTACATTGGGGGCGGCAGTAGCTCAGTCCGTAAGGACTTGGGTTAGGACGCGGAGGACGCCGGTTCAAGTCCCCCATGGACCAAGACCAACTCTTTGCTGGAGAGGTGCCAGTTTACCTCTTGGGCACTGCCGAGGTGCCCCTGAGCAAGGCACCGAACCCCCAACTGCTCTGGGTGCTTGTCAGGAGCAGCCCCCTCACTCTGACATCTCTCCATTGACGCATGTATATGTACTATGTGAACAACAGAGTGTAAAACTGAATTTCCCCACTGTGGGACTAATAAAGGAATATCTTCTACATGACCGTAAAACCGCTCAGAGAACTACATCTCTCATCTCACTGTACTGTACGCCAGCAACGCTAGTTAACCTCGCTATGACCAGCTAGGTCACGTTTTACCCAGAGACCCAGAGGTCTTTTTACCAGCCGGGAAGAGAAAGAATGATCAGACCTGTTGTCACTTAAGTGACTTTTGGCTGTGTCGTCTTTCTAATGACAGATTTTCACAGTCGGACACTTTTACAAATTTCTTGACTTGCAAAACTATGTTTTAAATTGAAATACATCAAACTATGTGTTTGATCTGGCGCAATTCAGATGGGGTCAAAAAATTATTTGTCTCTCACCTTTGACTACAATTCATATTTTTCCCCAAAAACAGGTCCCAAGAGGTCACTGGAAGGGGCGGGGCTTAGCTCTATAGAGTGCTGCAGGAATGAGTCGTAGACCTAGGATTTTATCACTTCTGGTTGCCTTGTCTGGAAGTCAATGGGTTTTTAGTAAGATGGCTCAAATAAGGTCTGTGGTTAACACAAGCTGAAAAGATTTTCACTCTACGACATAAAATAATAGTGAATTTTGAAGCCTTTATGTGTCTTAAAAAAGACGTTTTCCATCAAGTGGGTAAATGAGACTATAGATGGTATCACGCTGATCACTACTCCATCTGTAGCACAGTGGTGGTGACGTGAGCTCATGCAGCTGTGGTGTAGTTCGTTTGAAGCCTAATGCTTTTTGATTCTGCTGCTTGCATTCATTTTTCAAAAGTCATAAAAGTGGTGTTCATTTGTAGAGGTTATCTTGCCGATCCAAACATGTAAATATCATAAACGTGTTTGCCACAGAGCTCATTTTCTGCAATAATGCAAAACCCAGTGGAAAAATCCTATTGGGTTTTTGTCGAGGGAACCAGGGCGATGCTAACTTCCTGTTTGGCCTACAAAAATACATCATCATCATACAGTCATCCCACATAAGGGTAAGTGATTTGGGTGGAATGAGCCTTTAATGAATCCAGACTTGTGTGAGTGCAGTGTGAATGTACTCGTGAAGCTGCAGGCCTGCATGTCGAGGAGGATCCGAGCTCAGAGCTCCTGCTCCTTGCCCATATCCGTAGCCTTTTGGCCCATATTTCTTGCCATAACAGGACTTGCAGTAGATCTCAGACTCGTGCGCTGCCACCGTAGTGCTGTCCAGCCCTTTTCTGCAGCTCACTGTGCAAAAGAAACACAAATATTTTACACATTTAAACCAGCTGTTGTTGACCACGAACCAGGGTGAAATGGATTCAGTTAGTCCAGACTGGGTAGTGTCCTGGTGGAGTAATGAAGGTTAAATAAAGCTCCCACCCAGCTAGTTTGATCAGTCAGCGGTGTCATTATACATACTCAGATGTCTTGTGTTTCTATTTGTAGGAGGGGGAAGAGAGTGTGAGGTGACTGTTCGAGAAAGGATGAACACTTAACATGATGGGTGAGCTAATCACAGAGGCCTTTTACAGCTCCCTCTGGAACAATGCAGCAGTCACAGACTCACTGTCCAACCAGCCAGACTGTGTTTGTATCTGTACACAGAGCACTGAAACTATATGAGGTGTCCCTGGATCAGAGAGCTGCAGATGGTTGTGGCTTAGGAACTTTGGCTGTATCACAACAGGATAAATTGAGTTCAGGACGGCCAACGGTCAAACAGGCGGAGAGGAGAGCAGTCAGAGCCAGAGAGCAGCCATTCAACTACCAGAGCATTAGAGTTACATGAGGAAAAAAAAGGTGTTTTATAGAGAAAATATGAGCGATGAACTGAGAGACTGTGGTCAGAGCCAGCTGAACTGTAAAAAGAAAAGAGCAACAGGAGGAGGATGATGAGTAGGAGTTGCAGAGAAGAAGTATATATAGAGATAGAGAGCAACTAATGAAAAAACAAATGAATGTACGACCAAGCAAAAAGATGAAGGAAATGCCGTAACAAAAAAGAACAAAGGAAATGAAAGGAAAAACAAATGAACAACATATGAAATGCAGCAAGAAAGAAAGAAAGAAAGTAAAGAAGAAATGCAGCAAGAAAAAAGACAGACGGGGAAAGCAACAAATAAGTAAGAAAGAGCAAGAAAGTAAGTAAAGAATGAAGGAGGAAGCAAGGGAAATAAGAAAGAAAGGATGCAATAAAGAGAGCAAGAAAATATAAAGAAAGGAAGAAAGGAAAAATTGAGCAGGACAAAAAAGGAAAGAAGATAAAAGAGAAATGAAAGTAAGCGAAGAATTAATAGAAATAAAACAAAAAATAAAACCATAAAAATTGTTCACTACAAAAGATGAGAATACAGACTGATGCTTCTGTGCTGTTGTGTGGCTGTTCTGTCGGCTTTCATAGACAGCACCCAAAGGTGTCGACAACTCAGCTGATAAGATGACACCGAAATGTGGAGGCAGGCTGTTAAACAGCTTTATATTGTGCTGCTCCACCAGGACTGTCTAACGTGGAGGGAGGATGTTAAACAGCTTTATATTGTGCTGCTTTCTGCAGCAGTGATGGGGAGAAGCAGTCTGCTCACTGCAGATGAAGCAGGTCTTATGGAAGCTCCTGCCGTTACACTGGATCTCCTCTGCGTGATACGCCGTCTTGTTACAGGCTGCGCACTTCACACCTCCTCCAAAGTTTGGCATCTGTAATGGAAATTGTGACATTAAAGGTCTATGTGCAAGAGAAACCAAAAAAACCCCAACTACAACTAATTATTTTTTTAAATTAATTTTTGATCTATATATTGATTGCCGACAAAAATTACATCCATAATAGTTTTTATAACTTTCATTAACATTTTCTCCATAGATTACATTACTAGATTAATCATTTCATATAATGAAATAGACCTGACTAACAGACCAAAAGATATTCAGTTTGCAATAATATATTCTTAATTGCCCTTGTATGTTTTTGACATGCTTTATTTTATAATGTTGTGATATTGTAATGGCATGCTATATTGGCCAGGTCTCCCTCAAAAAGGAGATTTTTATCTCAAGAGACTTCCTGGTTAAATATAGGTGAAATAAAATAAATATAAAACAGCATATTTTCACATTAGAGGAGCTGAAATCACAGAATCTTTTGGCAAATTTACTTGAAAAATGATTTAGAAGATGAATCTATTATCTGAATTGTTGCCGATCAATGAATCAATGAATTATTTTAGCTCTATTCTCATGTACTATCTTAAAATTATTCAAATACTCATTTGTAATGATATAAAATGAAGATGAGGAAGGACCTCCTAGCATGTTAACATCTAATGTGTCTTGATATTTTCATCTGATAAAAGATAAATGCAGTTCATTGAATTTTAAAAATTGCTTCAACATCGCAGATCTGAAATCTGCACCGGCAGGTTTACGGTCAGGAGATTCCTAAATGTTCTAACCAAAATAAATACCGTATGTTAGATGGTGATGACGATACTTCATTATTAGATCAAGTCTGATTTTTTTCTTGCAACCCAGCAGCTCCATTTGCAGCATCAACAAAGAAACAAAAATGTAAGACAAGAAGCCAGGATACATTCATTTAATGTGGCATTACAGTCACCACAGACAATATATTCAAGACCCTTCAACCTGCAATTAAGCTCCATATTTAATTTTAGGATTGATTGGTACACAAAAGAGTGCCTCACTTATTATTTACAAGTTTATTTGACTGGGACTGCGTTTAATAAACTTAAACTTCAGTACTTGCCGTCTGATGCATTATACAGATATACAGTACCTAAAAGCTCATTTTCATCCCCAAGTTAATACTTACAGCATACACATTACATACAACAAGTACTATGAAATATGGTTCACTGTAGTCACAGGATGCATATGGTATTTACAGTTTTGGTTGTTTGATAAGTTGATAGCAGTTCACTTTAACTTATTGAATCAACCCTGTATCTCTGATTTGAGGGTAATTTTTGTTCACTGTTCAGGACATGGTAGGTAACGCAGTATTTCCTCTGAACAGACAGAACCTTCTGACCTAGATGTTAAATAAACCCTAAAACCCTGATGTATCGGTGGTTAAAATCCTACATCTACTCAACTCTGACACAGCGTTACTCATATTTCCTGTTTAGTTTCAGTGCTCATCATAGTACTAGTGCACTTGTCGACCCGGAGGTGTGGCAGCGGTCTTTTGTTCTTTAGTCTGACATTCCACTTCCTGCTCGTATCAGAGGCTGCCGTCACCTCCCAGGACTGGTATGTGATATTCTGGGAGTCGAGGCTTTACTGAGACGCCACACAGGCAAAAGCCAGGCTGCCTCTCCATCAAACACTACAAACAATGTCTGATTTATCTCGAGACCAATCAGAAATCTCACATGGAGCTGACCCCTGACGCTTAGGTTCATGTCAAAAAGAATGAAATCTGATACAAATAAATGTATTTCAATGTATGAAACTAAATAATCCTAAATCAGCCACATTACCCGTGCGTTGTAATATACTCCTCAGCTACAAACAGGAAGCTCTACTGCCACAGAAATCAGTCCTTACCTTGTATCCTGTGTGCTTCGGTCCTAACGTGGCAGTGAACGCTCCCCGAGTGGCTTAAATACCGTCCATCTCGCCATCGTTGTGGTCCACTGGTGACGCCTCAATGAAACTATCCTCCTAAAATATCTGGTGACAGAGCAGAGCCCTCTGACCCTTCATCACAGGCTGAAAGAGGCTTGAACATCAGCCAGTCCAACATTTGTTCTGGACTCACAGGGAGATACAGGAAAGTCTAAACAGGAGTGAGTGACAGCTGTGTGCAGGGAGATAGCCACACGGTATGTTACAGGATTATGGACATAAACGCTGGGAACTCAAAGCATCCAGCTGACAACAGCACATCTGAATGGGACACATTGGTGAGCCACACTAGTGACCCTGTGATGCTCATTACACACCACAGAACAAAATGGTTGGATGGATGAAAAATGTTGTGTAGTGGGATGAATGTTAAGGTTTGGCCTGTGGATGTCCCCAAGAGGAGGGGCCGTGTTGTTACTTATGCTGGATCAAAATGCTTTATCATTGCTATGGTGGCCATTTTAAGATAATTCATGCCACTTTCAAATCATACAGAAATTAAATTTGTGCAGCCATGTGTGACAAAGATCCCGGTTTCAGACCTCTGAATCACCACCGACATCTCTGATGAGTTCAGCAATTTAAATACTGAAGAATGAATGAGGGGAAACAAAATGGAGAATTAGCTTGATCATCAAATGGAGAAACACTGTGTGTTGTTATTATGAGTGGGAGATATGGGAACTTTCTGACATATCGTCTCCCACTTAAAGTAAAAAATTCAAGACTTTGAGAGAGCTCTATTGTCTCCAATCAGCTGTCGAGTCATGGACACCTATAAAGATCTAATATAACATGACGGCACTGTGGCATCACTCAGCTCTACATTGTCAGACTTGGTTCAGTTTTCATTAGTCCAGTCAGTACTCTTTTTCACCTCCTGTCCTCCGGTAGCACTATGGAGCTGTTTTTGTATGAACAGGCTGCTGTTTTGTTTGGTCTCACCCTATTCCTCATATCTATAGGTGGTGGTAACACGTCAGTACATACAGCAATGTGCCAACAAAGGCAGGGAAGAAGACTGCAAGCTAGAAAATGTAAAAAAAAAAAAAAAAAAAATGCAGGATTTGAAATACTTAAAAGTGGCCAAAAGAATTCACAATAATGATATTATTGCAATATCTATAAAACATTTGAAATCAGTCAAATTCATCTTTAATTGTTTGTGCGTTTTTGTCCCTTCTCTGGCAATTGAAGTTACACTCAAAAATCAGGAGGTGGAGACAGAGGCTAACCATAACTGAACAAAGCATTTAAGAGGCACTGGGTTATTTTCACAATATCATCATGTGTATTAACAGTATGTCAATATTTCATTTTTAAATTTCACGGTTATCAATACCGGTATATGGCGATCCCTCTACATTACAGTTTGGTGACACTGAACATAAAACACAACTTTTGTTTGTTTAGAGGAAAACCTTTAAACCTGTGATAACTGATTTTTTTTGGCCACTTGGTGTGAATACAACATTGTTTCATTACCTTATAAACTGATATGGTGTATTATATGTATATATTAGAACCATGGCTATAGGACTGAAATGACTACTTGATTGGTTACTTTTTATTGTATAATTGATTCAACTTTTATGAACTCATTTATTCCTTGTATTGTATTTCTGTGTGTTGTTTTTAATACTGTAAAGCACTTTGAGCTGCATTCTGTGTATGAAAGGTGCCATACAAATAGTTATTACTTGATCAACAAGAAATGATCTTCGATTTGGATGATTAATTAATTATTTAAGTCATTTATCGAGGAAAAATGGTAAAAACATTGCTTGTCCCTGTTTCTAAATATGACAATTTGACACATTTTATCACTGTAAACTGAACATTTTTGGACTGTTGGTTCATTAAAACAAGCAATCTGAAGGTGTCACCTTGAGCAGTGGGAATTTAAGATCAACATATTTTACTATTTTCTTGCTTTATAGGCTAAACGATTAGTGATATAGTAAAAGTGATTAGTCTATAATTAAACTATTTGTTGGTAGCGGCCTCACGTCTGTACTAACAACAGTCCAACAGTTGTGAAGATGCGTCACTGGAGACGAAAACACAGACATCACATGATGTTCATGGAAAAAATGTATTAAAATTCAATCAGCATTTTATATTTAGCAGGACATAAGAAAACAAAGGTAATTTCCTTATAAATTAAATGCCTCTGATTAGTCTTAGAATCACAAATATTCACATTCTTAACAAATCCATTTTAACAGGGCTAACAGTTAACGTACATTTGTGCAAAAGCCGGCTCATTGGGTTTAACTTAGAGACAAAACGATCAGTCAACAATGTGTCCAATCAAACTTGTCTTTCCGTCAAAACGTCCATCTGACTTCAGTATGTTGCTCTTTATAGTACTGATTTTTACTACTCTTGGTAATTTGGAAAAAATGAAATTGGTGTTCACATCACCCACATTAGCAGAAAATAAACAAAGAAAAAAGAAATTAACAAGAAGATCAACTCTCCTCCATTAAATTATGCAAATTTAGTCTTGGGAAAACAGTTTCTACCAGCATCACCATAAATACGACCCCAGTGTTCATGAGTTTCTGGTGAACTTGATATGAAACGCGTCCACTGGGCCACAGCTGAAGCTGTTTGAGCTGACTGTGATGAGAATGAAGGCTTGAAATGTTCAGAGGTAATGAAAACTGCCAACCAGACGGAAAATAAAATAAAAGACACCCACCAACACCACACATAATGTACACAGTCATCAGAGGGGTCTGTCTCAGGAGTCCTCAGAAGCCACATCCAGCTTCCTCTGAGGGATGTAAACAGTTTTGGTGGCCAGGGGTCCACAGGTGGTTACCATGGTAGCCAGGGGGGAGACGGGGACCGGCGTATGGAAGAAGCTTTGCTGGGGTAGAGCTGTCCCTTTTGGAGTGGTCATCAGAGGCTGAACGACAAACAGTGCTCGGTTAGTTATGGTAATTTTAATAATGTGGATAATCCACAGACCTCACTGCGAACAGGGTACGAGACAACAAAACTTGGGCAGCAATTTTAACCCTAAAGAGAGTCTGATGATGTTGACGATCACCTCCTCAGGTTCATCAGCACCTCGCCAATGTTCTGAATCAAAACAAGACCGACCGGGCAAGCTGAGGTGAGCTGGAGCACTTGTCACACTTCATCACATTCACGATGAAAATGACTGAGCCAATCAGATTTCAGCAAAAACAAACAGTCTAAATTGGGAGAGGCCACTGTAGTTAACGTTTTGACTGCACTGGCAGCTCCAAACACCATGAAAAACACTCATCGATTTGCTTTTAGAAAGTCTGAATTTTAGATTTTAGTAAACAAAATAGAGGCAATACTCTGGAAACAGAAATGGTTTTCTATATTCTCTTTTCCATACTTAACCAGACTTATTACAAAAATTACAAAATTACAAATATCAAGTCACATACTGCGGCTGAACCCTGAATTCATGTTCAGTTAAATTTTATTTGTCTAGTAACCTGGAGCACTTTTATTTTGAGATTCCTTTGAGTGAGAGAAGGTGAGGTGAATTTCAATGTTCCATGAAATAAAAGTTACAAAGATATTTGTTTTCTTTATTATAGTTTTTAGACAATGAAAATCGGGTTGGCAGGTCAGACTTTTAAAAACTGCAATCAGTGCATCTCTAGTTGAAAGTGTCCCATTCATTTCAAAGTCTAGAATACAGTGAAGTTACTGTTTAAACACAAGCTGTCTTACCTGCTGAACACTGAACAGGGCCATGGGTTGCCCTGACACAGACTGCTGGAGAGGCACAGGGGACACAGGTTTGATGAAGACCATGCCTCTCTGCTGCAGAGCCAGTGGGCCTGACAGCGGGCTGGGCAGGGTGTTAGCACACTCAGGAGTCTGGGGGGCGGCGAAGGTGTTTCCTGGGCTGGAGCCTGAGATCAGACCCAGGTTCTGCAGAGTGAAGTTGAGGATGGCAGGGCTGGGGCTGTGGAGGCGATGCGCCTGCTGGATGGCATGCGGCGAGGCGGCGGTGGCAGCAGGTTTATGAAGCCGAATGCTGGTGGGTGTAACCTCCTGGGCTAGGGCAGGTCTGGAGCCTGTTGACGGCAAAATAAAACAGTTAAAACATATAGTATAGACGCTATCATGATACAGGGGTTACGTTCAATATACTGCCATACTGTAAGGAGATATATTGCAATTTTTAAATCTAATTTAGGAAAACTGTCCTAGTAAAAGAACATGCCACCAGTTGTGTAAAAAAAAATTGATTTTTTATGCAATCACAACAGTCCCTGTAACATCCGACATCGTAGCACTATTTTGAGAGGACAGACACTGAGAGGGAGCATCGCTTTGCAAATGAAGTATTGATGGAGTTAATCTTTGTATGTTTACTATTAATTGAATTATTTTCAATCTTTATTACACTGATTATAAGCAGGCTAATTTTGAGCTATTTAAAAAACAGTCAAGAAAAATCAAGACTAATTTCACAAGTGAAAAAGCAAAAGTAGAGAATAATCATTGTCAGTGCTTAAAAGATTAGTTAAGCTACAGAAAATTAATCAACAATTTTGATGATTAATTAATCATTTTAAATCACTTTCCAAGAAAGGCAAATAATCACTGGTTCTAGATGATCAAGGGTGAGGATTTGTTATTTTTCTCTCTTTTATATCATTGTACATTTAGACCGTTGGTTGGACAAATTAACTGATCTGATCAACCGAAAGAGTAATCAACAGATTAACAGACAATTAAAAAAATAATTACTTGCAGTAATTGTCAATGATTTTAACAAAAGATAGAAGGAAGGTCCCCCGAGACCTCAGACGTTCTGACTGATCTTTACCTGCAGTTGGTGTTTGGTAGATGTTGTAAGTGGGAGTTGAGGCCTTGCTGCTTTCTCTCCCCGAATCTTGAGTTTCCTTGTAGCTGATGAGGGACTGCTGGGAGATAGGGATCAAGTATCCGGCCGGGACTAAAGTCTGGACAGGCACAAAAATAATGTTATGCAAAAGCCTTTCTGGCGGCAAAAAAGCCTAATAAGCATCGTGTTTGTGCGTTTACCTCAGTGTGGAGCTGTCCTGGCGTGAGGGGTACGACTCTGACCGGTGTTAATCCCGCCTCGCTGTCGGAGTTCGCCGTCTTGTCCTCTCTGTCCAGCAAGGTCTCCAAGCTCTGCTCTAGTGACTGATTGGCTGTAGCACCGCCGGGAGTGTTGACAAACTCCGGGTCCAGGTGGAGGGCGCGAGGCGAGGGCCGGCTCAAGAGCTGAGTGCCACGACGGGCCTTCAGACGGGTCTGCAGGATCTCACACAGTTTAGGAGAGGCGTCCTACAGAAAGACAGAGGGGGCGAGTAAAAAAATAAATAAGATTAACATTTTTAAAGTAAGTCTGTATTTAAAACATCTATTTTATTGATTGATTACCACATGGCCTTTACATTTTTAATGTAGAGGAATTTGCAAAAGACCAACCACTTGTAACATTCCTTAAATCAGTCAGAATGTTATCTAAATGCATGTAGATTTATTTTTTACCTTAAAGTTTGGGTTGGTCCTCTTGGCTTTGGAGGGGCTGCTCTCTAAGGCTGAATCTGATCGCAGCCGTTTGAGCGCCAAAGGGCTGACGTCTGACGCCCTGACGGCCGGCCAGCTTTTCGCTGCGCACTGGCCCGTCGGGCTCTGCCCAGTCTTATCCTCAAAGGTCATAGAGCGCACGGCGAGACTGGTTGGCTGCGGCCTGGCCAGAGGGTTCGGCCTGGGGGAAGATGTGTGCATATACACAGCGTAGGGTCCGCTCCCACGCTGCTGATGTAACAAGACAGGGATCAGAGGTGAACACTGTGTGGGAATGTAGGCGACAGAGCCTGGGGGAAGGGCTGCCAGCGGCGTGTTGGGGGTGAGGTGGACAGTAGTGTTGACTCTGGTCTCCTGGGTTGGAGTTAGCAGCGGTGCCTGAGGCGGTTCCACTGAAACAGAGGTTGGCTCTAACCTCACAGCAGCAACAGGCTTTGGATCCTCAGCTCCGGTCCTGGAACAGAAGCAGGACTCTCATTTAATACTCTAGAGATCTACCATAACCTTGTTATAAAAATGTGAGGCTGGGAGCTTAACCTGTAGTATGGTTCTCATTAAATTATCTACTGCAGTTAGTTTTCATCTATTTTAAAACTCAAGAGCTGTAAAAATGAATCCCAGGCTGACAGCTAACTCGTTATTTTGATGACCAGTAAACCTGCATCCTCAGCCCTACACATGATGGGGGAAATGGTTGCCATAATGAGCAGATGGATTTGTTAAATTTATTATATTTAGATATCAAATTATTTCATGAATTCAAATTCTATCAAATTTTATAGTGTCATTTATCCATTTCACATAATCCAGTGACTGATCAGGGATGGCAGAGTTTGCTTAGAAGTGAGCTGAGAACAACATTTTCAGGTGGTCAGCAGTGTTACTGATCCATTATCAACTCCACTGACAAACACACCAGATTTCTAGAGATAACCTAATGCCGCAATGATTAATTGATTAGTTGTCAACTATCGAAATACATTTTTTTATGATTAATCAATTGGTACGAGTCAGGAAAAGAGAAGTAAAAATTCTCTGATTGCAGCTTCTTAAATGTGAATATTTCCCAGTTTCTTAACCCCTCTATGACGGTAAACTGAATATCTTTGAGTTGTGGACAGAACAAGACATTTGAGGACATCATGTTGGGCTTTGAAACACTGACTGACATTTCTGACTATTTTCTGACATTTTATAAACCGAACAACTAATCAATTAATCCAGAAAATAATCAACAGATTAATTGACAATGAACGTAATTGTGAGTTGCAGCCCTATAAGAACCCCTAGCAGTTTAGGTTGAACAGTCTACTCTAAATGGAACCAAACTTACGGTGCCTTCTGGTCAAGCTCGATCTTACAAATAGCAGCAAGTTGGGCCATTTTGTTTGGGAAGTCAGTGTTTGATGAATCGTCTGAAGACAAAAGAGGAAAAATGCGTGCGTCATCACACCGTTCATAAACACACACCACGATAGTACACTTTGTCTGAAGTGAAGAAACGTTTCTATACTTACTGAGGGTGCTCTTGACAGGACTGCTGGGGGCGGAGTTGATCTTTCGGCGGTCGTCCTGAATGCTCTTGGCCAGCTTTATGAGGGAGGGGTGCCGGGTGAAGCTGCGTTTCGCCCCGGGCGATGAAAATAGCTTTTTAGCACAGTTGTCTACAGATGCGCGGGACTCCAGTACAATTTTGCTCTTAGTAGAGCATTCGGATGTGGAAGTCTCCAAGTCTGAAAGAATTGTTTAACGTTTAGTCTGTGAAACTAGGAGGGAATTTAACATACAATAGTTTATACATAAAACATGAATAGAAATGTGATGCCCCAAATCCCCTGTAATTGTGGACCAAAATATAAAAAAGTAAATGGGAAAAGAGGTCAGGCGGACCTTTGACTTGTGGGAATTCTTCTGGGCCGACCCATTCAAAGGCTGGTTTCCTCCCCCTCATTTCTGTCACATGGACCTTCTCGATGAGCTTCAGGCTCCGCAGCACATTAGCGATATCATACAGCCGACGCACTTTAGCTGCAAACACATGAACCAAACAGCAACATTATCTACTGCCAAAACAGAGACACTCAACATATGTATGTACAATGAGAGTGCACAATAACTCTTTGTATTCACTGCATTAGATGTCATAACCCTCGCTTTTCCAAATGCACTCTTGCACTGTGGTCTATAGGAACAGTCTACAGGAGTGCTGTAAGGGCTGTCAAAGTTAACTTGGTAATAATGCATTAGCCCAAATTTGTTTTAATGCCACTAACTTCTTTAACATATTAACACGACTTGTGACTTTTACGTTGTAGCAGACGATGAAGGAGGTTACGGTAAATAAAGCTTCAAACTGGCACTAAATTTTGGTGAGTTAAAACTGTTATGGCCATTTTCAAAAGGGGTCCCTTGACCTCTGACCTCAAGCTACAGTATGTGAATGAATCCCCCCTTTACATACATACCCACTTTATGATAATCACATGCAGTTTGGGTCAAGTCATAGTCAAGTCAGCACACTGACACACAGCTGTTTGTCATGTTATGATTTAAGCAAATGTTTAATGCTAAAGTCAGTACCTGTGAGGGTTTCTGGACAATATTTGTCATTGTTTTGTCTTGTTAACTGATTTCCAATAATAAATATATGCATACATTTGCATAAAGCAGCATATTTGTCCATGTTGATAACAGTATTAAATATTTGACAAATCTCCCTTTAAATTACATTTTGAACAGATGAAAAATTAATTTGTGATTACCATGGACAATCATGCGATTAATTGCAATTAAATATTTGAACTGATTTACAGTCCTAATATACAGAAAAAAAAGAACTGACGTTAATCATGTTATAGAGGTAATAAGTGTATTTTGAATAGACCTTTAAAAATATTTAAATAGCTTAACAGTTAAAGAAAGTTTCACACTAGGAAGATATTGTATTCATAAACATATTGAGGTCTTGAGACAAACTTTACAGTATCCACATATTAAAATTACATCTATGATCTGACATTAATACACTGTATTTGATGGCAAACACAGTTTGAATATGCTGGCACTGAAAGAAATAGCCTGATGTAAATATGAGATCCAAAATTGTACACCAGCATCATTTTACTTTGACCCTGCATAACACAGAAACACACTGCATCTGGCAGGCTCTCTACTCACTCTTGAACTTGTTCTTGTCTTGATCTGCGCCCTGGTCTTCTCCGATCAGGATCTTGGCAGCCACGTCCAGACTGACCACGCGAGGATTAGACACCAGGAAGAGCATGACGAACTTTTGGCTCATCACCCTCAGAGATTTGTCCTTCCTACTGTTAACAGAGGCTGGACAAATAGAAAATGAAAAAAAAAAAAAAATCAGATTACTGTGCCACAAAACCAAGAAATTCAAAATTTCCAGCACTTTTACTTAATTTTTCTATCTTATTAGGAACTTTTGTAAATTTTAAGGGGTTATAGTCAAGGATAATTAATGCCTGTGGAAACCCAGGAATGACCAAAAAGCCAGCCGGACTATGAAACATGACACACAGCACTCAAGCTTCTCACCAGCTTTGAATTCAACTCCTGGAAGCTCCACAAAAAAGAGCTCCTTCTGTCCTTGCTCCCCACTCTCCAGCTCCAACACCTCCTCGTTCTCCTTCTCCTCCCCGTCAAGGTCAAACTCCCTGTCCAAGAGACGCTGCCGGATGTGAAGCATCTGCTGGCCATACCTTTGCTCCTCGCCCACTTGCTTCAAGATGGCCAAAGTCTGGGCCAGTTTGGTCCGCCCGTGCCATGTGTAGCGGTTTTTGGCTGAGCGGCTCACCATGTGCAGGCTCTCCAGTACATTCATGATATCATAAATGCGCCGGCGTTCTACACCTGTGCAGGTGGGAAAGAAAACGCAAGAAACAAAAAGCTTCAAGTTAATACCAGGGCTGTCAAAGATAATAATTAATGCAAAATAACTTTAATGCCACGTTAACACGTTAACACAATCAATCTTTTGGAGGTCGTAACAGATTAAATTTTAAAACTAGGAAACCAATTAATCTACTGGCACCAACCATGTCGTACTAGCTTGTCGGGAAGGAGGATAAATAATGTTCGAAATGTGTGCTATATTGTGGCGAGGAAAAACTCTGGACAATGTTTGTCATTATTTTGTGTTGTTAATTGATCTCCAATAATAAATATATACATACATTTGCATAAAGCAGCATATTTGTCCAGCCCATGTTGATAAGAGCAGTAAATACTTTAGAAATCTCCCTTTAAGATACATTTTAAACAGATAAAAAAATATGCTAGTATCAATTGACAGTCCTAGTTAATACCTGAACTAGTATCACAGAGAAACTGATCACAGTGCAGAAATTCAAACTGTTTGTAAAGTTAAATGATGTGAAATTGCTACAAACTCTAAACTGTATAAGAATAAACTAGACAAAAGAATTCATGAGCAATGTGGAAATATGTGAAAATTTTGTTTGGTCCCAAATTGAAATTACTGATATGATATTCAGAGATATGACATCATGTAACACCTACCTATGTATATGATACAAACATTACGTGTATTTTTTTTAAATCAGTAGTGCAGTTAGTACAAAAGCATTATCATGATGATTTATCAATACATGAAATCTACATTGAAACCTTTTATTACTAGTATGCAATATCTACTACACAGTTATTTTCTAATGAAAATTATATTATATGATAGGGTTGACATACTGAGCTCAGTGGCCACATCATCCAGGCAGATGTAGTTTTTGAGGGCAGGGTCTGGGTAATCTGGGTAGCGGGCGAGGAATTTATGACAGAGCAAACCCAGACTCTTCTCTTTCCTGCTGATCATTTTCTCTGACTCTTCTCCATTATCCGTGTCCTACAGGAAGGTAACAGAGACCAACAGAAAAGAAATATATTCATTAGAAGTCCTCAACTTATCATTAAGTGTCCAGCATGTGTAATAATTATAGGATTATTTAGTACCTGTGAAGGGTCAAGACCATCCCGCCCGTCACTGTCCATGCACAGCTCCTTCTCTCGGTTCCTGATGTCAGGACTAGCAGCGCTGATGAGCATCTTAAGGTTGGAGGTCGGGGTCCAGGGGTCAACAGAGCCTACTTCTCTTCCTTTTTTAGGTGTAGTGAGTGGACCCATGGTCACCTGGTTCTCCACTGACACTGACCAGAGATCTTCTATAGAGTATTTACTGGAACCTGCGGTGCTACAAAGCCATCATCCTAGTCAGCAAGAGGAGGAAATAATAATGATTATGGTACAAGCCCAAATATGTTATATCAGACAACGCCGTTTGCACTTACTGACCTTTGAATGTGATTTCTGCGTCAGGGTTTGAGATTCAAACGCTGTATTTGACATTTTCCACCTTAGCATGAGAATTTCATAAGGATAGTATTAGCTAATGTTAGCTAGGCAATGGTATGAAACAACTATGAGAATCTTACTAAAAAACGTATAATATGCTCCTAACAGTACGGAAAAAAGCAGCAATTAACTTAACCTTGCTAACATTTGTGCCAGCAAGCAAACTTAAAACATGTTGGAATGGTCCAACTTTGTCATCGTGGTTTATCCATTAATCTATCTTAAACAGTTAACCTACATTAATAAATTCATTCATTTTCGCATATTTTCGGAGAAACGTTCTTACCGATTTTTCAGTGAAAGATCGTGACAAAAAAAAATATGATTTTCCAATGGTTTATTTTGATTAATTCAGTTTTTCCTGGTAAAATTAATCACAAAATCAGTTTAAAACTAATCAAAACACCAGAGTTATATTGGCGGTAACTGACGGGCATTCCATCGAATCGCCGGGCCCAACGGACGCAGCGGTCCCGCCCTTTTTGTCGGATTCAGCCAATGTGAGCGCCGCGCAAGGCAGCGTAGCGGAAGTGAAGAGACTGTCCCGCGCAGGTAAACAGTTTTTTGAAATCGTTGGCGCGGAACGTCTGTACGGTAACAGCGGCGGCTCGCTTTAAACTTTGATACGTTCACGGCCAAAGTGTTACTCGTTAACACAAGAAGAATGTTGCGTTTATAAGGCAACTTGAGGAAAAAGCGCACGGTTTACACCGGTAAAGATATTTGTGTCACGTAGCCAGCGGCGAACGCGCGCCGTCTGTTAAACGTTAGCAAAACACAGTAAAACCGGATAATCCAGAAACTTCAACGTCTTTGTATTAAAAGACACAGCAGCGATGTTAATTAAAGGTCCACAGCCAGCGAGTAAAGCCGCTAATAAAGAGGCGGCGGCGGCTACGGAGCGATACCGAGACCAAAGCTCCACTTAAATGAAACGTGTTGATACCTTTAAGGTAAAAATGCTCGTAAGATAGTTAAATAAAACACATACGGAGACTTACCTAAATCCGCGAACCGAGCCTTGCTCAGGTGAAACGTCTCATCTTCACTGTTACAGTATGTGTTGTGGATACCAGATACGTTACACAGTAATCCGAGCGCTACGGAGTGGATTTCAACACAACACCACACGTTTCCACGCAAAAGAAACATTAACACATCCGAGGTGAAATAGTACAGACTGCTCTATTTCTTCCCCCTGGCTCGTTCGGAGTGGCCTCTTGGACAACTTCACAACAGTTGTGAAAAGTTTGGGTGACCAGCAGCGTTTGGCCCGCCCTGTGCGCGCCCACGTCTAGACCAGCAGCACCGACCCACTTCCTGCCTGTGGGAGGGAGGCGGGGCCAGACCACACCGGAAACTGTACATGTGGCCCTCATCTCCACTATCTCCACTCCTGAATGACTTTATATTAATGTGCAATAAAATAAGCATTCATTTTCCACAATTGTTCTTTACAGGCTGCTCACTGTGTAAATGTAATCTCTCTTTTGTAATCATTATTATTATGATAATATTCCTTCAGGGATTATGGCTGGATTAACTATTTATTTAAGGGACTTCAACAAATATTTGCTGCACCCCTATTGACCAAATCGCAAATGTTTAGCAAGTACACAAAATATCACATGCACTAAGCATTGTAAACAATATTGCTGATTAACACTTAGTATTCCATGTGGCTTGTGATGGCTCAATTCTAATGGAAAAGGCTGGTTACAAGTACATTATCTCCATTACCTGCTGCTTTAGATGATAGAGATGTAATGCTTAGTCCCCAAATGCACCCATCCTTTATTGCTCTGCTGGCGCAGACTACACATGGCAGCTCCATACAGAAACGTACTGCTAACTTAGACCAACCAGTAGGCCTATTCGTGGTTTTCAGTTTTTTTGTGTTATAGTAATATCAATTAACAAAACTTTATTTTGGAATATATACATGTATACAATGTGAGCACAATAATAAAGGTCTTAAAATAGATTTTGATGCAGGCACCCTGAACAAGATAGGGCCACAAGATAAGATAAAAGGTGTAGTTTCCCTCATAGTTGATAATGTCTTTTAGTGAGATTATATCAAATTATTAATCAAAAAGTCTAAAAAAATCAAATTAGTTCTGTGCATAACTGGTAGTCTAGCTGTGGTACTGCATTTCTTTCACAAGAGATTTTTGTTTTGTTTGTTGTTGAGATGTATTACTTACTGTATGAATTACCTCTATTTTTCAGTAGCCCAAGGATGAAAAAAACATGATAAAAGGGCCTGCTGGACTTTCTGAGGCCAATATCTCTTGCAGAAAGACAGGGTGAAACTATAACCAGGCTATAGGCCTACAATAAATATAATATAAACCAAATTAACATAATTGTTTGCTTACAGTCATTGCATGTTTGCAGTATCTGAAATATTTTATAGATCCCTGGGAAGAAATTTGGGTGCTGCAGTTGCTTTTAAACGTACATGAAGAAATGAACGAAGATAGACATAAAAGGGTATGTTACATGTAAATTATGTACATAATGCTACAATATAAGCAGAATATATGTAAAGAAATATAAGTAAATACTACAGTTAAAATATTAAGATGATAATATATGAAATATGTTTAAAAATTTGAATTAAGATGTGCAATATATAACAAATAACCACTGCTCAAATAAGTAAATACAAAATGCAAAATAAAGTCAGGTTTACAATATTATTGGGTAATTTCTGTGAGGATGATTAGCTGCTTACAGGAAACATTTTTGTAGTTACATAATAATATGAAATGGAAAGTGGAGGGACGATTATTAGGGATGCAACAATCCGACTTTTTCAGTCGCGATACCAACAGCAATTATTATTATTATTATTATTATTATTAGTAGTAGTAGAAGTATTTAAGATGTATCCACCACAGTGTGGAAGTGATCATTCATTAATGTGTAAGACAACATCAGGCCTAACTTAAATATTCCTCCCCTAACTTTAGAAAACAAATTGTAGCAATAACATACATAGATACTTATTGAATTGCTATTTATTATTAAAATAATAAATCAAATACCAGCAACTGTCAAGCACTTTGTATTTTTTAAATTAACAGGAGATACAAGTATAAACCTTTTAAATACAACAACAAATTAGTCAAAATTTAAAACAGGATTTTAAATTCCATTATATAAGGACACCAGAGTCTCCAAATGTCCTCAGTTAACTGTATTGACAGTTAACTGAGGACATTTGGAGACTCTTATTATCAGTTTTAACAATACTAAAATTGTTTGGGCATTTCCACCACTAAAGTACAATATAAAGTTATGCAGGTCCTGCATTATTAGCTAATTTTGTGACCTTGTATTGTAGAGGATCCCTGGATCGGGTTGGCATGGGGGCCAGGTTATTCTAGCATAGGAGTGCTGGTTGGTTTCAGTCTCTGGGCAAAGAAAGAAGCTGCCATATATCTTATCTATGTTCACTGTATTTAATAGACAGTACATACATAATGCATAGAGGGGAGGAGGTAGGTATGGGGGTGTACAGTAGGGCTCCAGCTCTGCTAAACTGATTATTTTCTTGTTGATCCCAGAGCAGGAGATGGTGTATTCAAATGTCTTTTTTTTTTTCTGACCAACAGTCCAAAAACTGATATTTAGTTTGTTATTTTATGTTACCAGAAAATACAAGACAAGATGGGAACAGCCTGTGTCTGATATTTTTGTTTCAAATATTTACATTAATTGTTGAGTTTCCAATTATTTTCTGTCAAACAATTAATTGTTTCAGCTCTAATTTAAGATGATTTATTTAAATTTCCACCACTGCACTGTACACTTTAAATCAAATCAGACCATGCCTTTACATGAAAGAAAAAGTCTAACTGGCTAAATGAAAAATTAAATGACTGAAGAAAAAATAATTAAAACATGTTAAAGCTTAATGTGTCATCTGGATAATAGTAGAGTAGATAATAGCAGTCGGAGCCATTGGTATCTGATCGATAATGTGATTTTAATTGGACTCTGAGTACTACTAGCTGTCTGCTTCCGCATCTTTAACACTGACGTGTCTCTGTTTTTGGCGCTAGGTGGCGGTAGAGCCCTCCTTACCGGGAGTCACCATGGTAACCGACGGGCGCCTTCAAGGATGCTGGGAGAGAATAGCGGCGCTTGAAGCATCCAGTGACGTAATGTTACGGATGTGAGAGAGAGCGAGTGGGACCCTGATGCTGCCTTCAATGCTCCTCGTAAATTACAGATCCACTCCGACCGGGTTAGTACAGGGTTTCTATGGGATTTGATTTAAAGATGGACCCAGTCTGCCTGCCTAATAGCAGAAAAAAACAGTCAGTGTATAACCATGGTAAACAAAAATGTATGTTAGTTAATATATCTTTTTAAATCTTTAACTTTATTTCACTTGTCACATACATTACATCAGTGGTGGCTGGTGACTCCAAAAACTGGGGACAGGAGGAAAACCAACCCACAGTGTCATGCTGTTTTATTAATTTATTTCTCGTATTTTGCACTTGCACCTCCATTTTATGTCTGGGCTCAGTGCTGCTTGGTATATAATCTTATCATATGGGGGCTTACTATGTAAAATGAAAGACTAAGCAGTAAAACAATGATTTATGAGATTTGTTAAAAACAATCACTCACCCACCTCAGGGTGGGAAAAGACCTTGTGTGTGTAATGTGTCACTAGAAGCCTGTCTGTAAACTACCCGTAGTCTGTTGCTCAAACCAGAAACCAGAGCAGCACGTTGTGCCGTGGCACATTTCCATAACTCCACTGTGGGTCAGTCCGGACAGCTGGCGGTGAGGCCCGGGCGGCGAGCCCCCTGTGGAGCTATCTCAATCCACTCCCCAGCAGGTCCTCCTTGTGCCACTGGCAGCTCCGACCCTCGCTCAGCTGTCTGGACTGACCCACGGTGGGACTACGATGGGGTGCAGTGGTGGGACGCGTCAATCACAGACATCCATGGAAATAAAATGAAATGCATTGAGCTGATATAAGATGTCCCGCCCTAAGGGAGGACAGAGGGTGCTCAACCTTCTCTACCCCCCATGATCTAGCCCCAAGGAAGAGCGCCGATCGTTGATCCCAACATAGTGACCAACGGTGGTACTGCAAATACTGTGTCCACCATGTGATGCCATTGGGCCCATAAAGAAATTTTCTCATAGACTTACATTGAGAAAGAGACGTCTCAGCTCCCCAGTACAAACACTCTAATAGTCCTTAATCCCTAATAGCTGATCCAAAGTTATTTCCTTCCCAGACCCAGACCATGACGACAGCGCAAGCCATGAGGTTGGGACCCTGTGACAGAGTCATGTGACTGAGCGGACGCTACTGTGCATATTTGACATGCATACTGGACATGTGCAGAAAGGCCAAGTAAAATCCAGAAGACCCAGGAGGTCTGCCCATTAACTTCATGCTCCACTGAGCAGCTTTCATAGGAATGAACAGGGCCCCGCCTCCAACGCTTTATCCAGTTCTCTGAATACATCCACGCCCATGAAGCCTACAGCTACTTCACACACAGGCTGCCCTTTCCCCTTTGACCTGCAGGTGTCGCTGTTGAGGCATTTTAATCAGGATTTGAATAACTGATTTTTTCCAAGAATAAAGAAAAAAACTATTTTATAAATGCAACTGAGATTTGTTAATGGTTTAATCCAACCAATTACTCATTTTAATATTTTGATCTTGCTTCTCAAAAAAAGAGGAGGAGCAACCACCTCTGCCTCTATGGACCAACCTCCACTGCACGTAGGCAATACATGAAATAAGACCTCTGCATAAGAGATACGAATGTATAGGTGAGACTTACATAATTGAAAGAGTTTTTTTTGTGCTTTATACCTCTGCTGTAGAAATGACAGATCGAGTACATACTTTCCTTAATGTAAAATGTGTGACAGCTATCTATTTGTGAAAACTGTCCAACAACAGCGAAAAATATGTTTTTTCTCCTCACTCCTAAAATAATAATAATAATAAAAAATGTTATACAGTATGTTTCAAAACAATGTCACAAAGTGACACAACGAAACTGTCTAAGAACAATGAAAAAAAATATTTTTTTACTCTCACTCCAGCAAATGTTATGCAGCACTTTTGAAAATAAAATCACAAATTGTTTTACAAAATACAAAGCAGTACAACTGCATCAGAGCAAATGAAATTAAAATAACTAAAAATCACGTGTGAAAAAATGGATTTTAAAGGGGATTTCAAAATGAAAAGCAAAGCACTTTATAGCTCTGCTGGAGAAATGACAGATCCGTCATGTATTCTCTCGGTGTAAAATGTGCAACAGCTATCCATGTGTGAAAAATTTGTTTTACAATAATAATAATAATAATAATAATAATGATAACAAATGTTATGCAGCACTTTTCAAAACACAGTGTTTTACAAAATATAAACCACTAAAACAGCTACAGAACAAATAACATATAAGTAACCTAAAAGCATGTTTCTGAAAATTACTTTAATGCAGATTATAAAATGTGAAAACATTTTGCTGCAAAAAAACGTGAACTGAGAAGTAACAGTGACATTTTGTCCGACGGCACCTGAATGCTGCAGCTGGCTGCTCCGCTCGCAGCCGGAGGAACGGACAGCGCTATGCACGAGGCAGGGACCATCTCCACCGGGAAGGTAAGAGACAGAAGTGCGGGGTGAGCATCGTTAGTGACCGCTCTGATGGCGGGCTGTCCTCCAGGTTCACTTCTTGTTGTGTGATTCATTATGAACAGTTTGTTGACAGATCGGATCAGATCAGATCAGATCAGCAGCAGCAGCACCCTACAGACAGCCGCACATTCTGCTGCAGTAGCTCAAACCCTCACCAAGCTGTTTGCTCCAGGTTGAGTTCATGTTGACAGGTCAGCTCATTTACTTCCACGTATAAACTAGTTCCTAGATGTAATAGACACAGATGGTACCTCAGAACATTTAGATACTGTGCTTTAAGTCGGGAGGAACTTTGAAACATAGCACAAACACATCAGAAGTGGTTTATCTAGTGTGAATGTGGCTGCATTTAGGATATTTCTATGATAAATATGTCTGTGACATCATAGCCTGCTTCAACACAAGCATGTGTCCACTGTCAGGATGTGACCTTTGACTTCTGAGCTGCGAGGGACACCAGCTTTTACACATCTCTGGATATTTTGTTGCTTTTCTTTTGTATATTGCTGGATGCCCCTGCTGGAAAACTGAACTCATACTGCTGCATAGAAACTGAAACCTGTCCACATTTCTTTTTTCCTCAGTGGCAGATTTAATCTCTGGCAGCGCTGAGGATCATGATGATCATCAAGATCAAGTCTCCATGGCAGTGGTGATGGTTTTGGGGGAGAGGACCATCTTGGTTATCTCGGTTGCCGTTGTCTGCCCCGATGCTCGCTTCAAGCCAGAAAGAGAAATCACCAAGAGACGATATGACTGAGACGAGGCATGTGGCCGAGGCTGGATCCTCCCAGGGATTGGGTTTCATCTTTTTAATGGCGCAAAGTTGATGCACAGACAGTTTTTCCTAGTTTTTGGACTGACTTTCATGCACCACAATTGGGAACCAAGTGGGAAGGGGACTTAAATACTTTGAGCAGGTATTTCCCTTCATTCCCTGCGAGGCTGGATATTTAGCCGTGGGGAGAGCCTGAGTACTCACTCACTTATGGGAAGATGGAGGCAGGAGCAGAGGCGAGTCCACAGCAGCACCCGAGGAGGAAACCTGTGCTGCACGGCTTGGAGGACCAGAAAAGGGTGAGTCAGTACCTGAACCTCTTTATCTACATGTCTGCTCTGCGTTGCGTGACGGCTGGAGAGTACACAAGGCTGAGTGAGTGGAAAAGCAAGCTTTGAATGTAGAATTTGAATGTTGACAGTGGAGTCTGGATAAGTTGATGCATGGCAGGCCGATAAGCAAAACTGTTGCTACTTAACTTGGTAAAAAGGACATACAGATTTGGCTACTCTTGAGCACCAGTGGATGTTGTAAGAAATCTTTTCTGGTGCATATAAATCAGTGTCTATGATGGTTTTAGAGACCTCATAGTCTTTGAAATTGTACAGTTAGTAGAGGTGTAAGTCATCAGTTTCATCATGTTACAATATTATATTGATTCTCTGTGCAACGGTATGATATTTGCAGATATTACAAAGTCTGCCACGATATGATTTCTCAATTCAGGGGCCTCAGAGGTTTTGTTTGCTTGTCAGTGCTGGTGAGCAGCTTGTCAATAAAATGAGAATAGCTGATCTACCTTAACAGCCCACGTTAAGTGAGCCAGAGCTGAAGTTGTCGTTATCTTTGGAGCTAACCCCCTTCACCTTAACCTGAAGGTAGCAAGCAAGACACAGGATCTTGGCTTGGGTCTGGAAGAGCTGTAGCATTTATTCACCGATGCCGCTCTCTAATGGCGCATGTCTGCAGGGGCATTTTTTATTGCGAGGGATCGCCTTGCTTCCCAGCACTGGATGCTTGATGGGCTGCCACTAGACACAAGGCACCCGATTGGACAGATGCTTCCTGCTGCTCTCAGCTTTCAAACCAGAACCAACATGGCGGCTCGTTTGGAAACTTTCTTTTCTCAAATCATTAAAGTAGATCACTGAAATGTGTTTCTGAAAACATTTGGGGCAAGAAATAATCCATGTTTTTGCTGAATCTGTCTTTATTTTGGATCAACAGCGTTTAGTTCAAAAATTTGTCTGGAGTTTCCAGAGGTGGCGAGTCATGCTAGATGCCCATGATTTGCATAAAGTAACCCAGACCTGAACTTTATGCAAATGAGGAATGGCCAATGTGAAGCTCTGTCTCTCGAATTGCACTGCCACGCTACCAGAATGCATTGCATGGCTGCTTACATAGACAATGAATGGGAAGGGTTGAGGCTGTGGACACGTACTGTAACGGTGCTTACTAACACCACTTGTTTCCTCGTCATGATTCCAGGTCAGCTCATGTCCGTGCAGCAGAAAACATAACCAAAGCACTTCTGGCACTGGTTGGATGTTTAGGAATGAGATGCACTTGGACGGAGATGGTGAAACAGACATGCCAGGGGAATTTCAAAATAAAGGTGGATCTGAAAGATGATGATATGTTTAGATATTTTCACTTTGCATCAACGATATTGGACTGTTGATACAGATCAATGGATTGTTTAGCTTTGGAACATTTGGAGTTAAGTTGTCAACAAGAAAAGATCCAAAGCAGTTTGTCTTACTTTGTCATGGAGGAGATTAAATATTTGCACTACTGCACTGTGACCTAGTCTGACCTTCATCACACAATCCAGCTCAGGTGTCAAAGGATGCATAACTGGACTGATTGAAAGCCAAAGAGTCAGTGAAAGCATCGTGGCGTCTGTGAAGTCTTCTTTGATGTGCTGTGGTTGTGTAGAATTACCTCAGCGGTCTGTGTTAAGATTGATGGGCTACTTGATACTGTGACTCATTTTCCCTCTTTTAGCTTCGCGCTGCATTTTCCCACATGATGTTGATGTTGTGCTTTTGCCGTATGCAAACCTTGTAACTCCCTGATTTCCGTGGTTTGGCCTCAGATGAAGGATTACACGGTTGTAAGTTGAAAAAAGAGACAGATCCTTTGGTGTATGAACCCTCTCAGGTATGTTCAGAAACCTGGTTTCTTTTCTTGCAGTAGTTCTGGATGAGCTGGTATTTGGGAGTTAAAAGGTTTTTACTTGACTCTGACAGTGTGCAGTTGTGGTGAACTGGGACGGAGGCACTTTGGTCTTCATTTTAAGGTGGAGGTGGACTGAATTACCTCTGCTCGCCTGCTGATGAATACTGATTTAGCTGACTTATAGCTTCCATGCAACATTTAGTGCTCTGTTTACAGTGTGTTTAAAACTACAGTTGGTGACTTTAATAGCAAAAACTTTTTGTCATATTTGCTCAAACTGTCACCACACTCTGACAGATAATCTGTGAAAAAACCCACTTTCTTCTGCCTCCATTTCCGCTGAATTCACACCAGGAAACTCTCCGCAATGATTACATTTTTCTGCAGCCAGAAGGCGTGTTCATGTGATACAGGTGGGAAGAAATTCTTTGTAATATACAGTAGGTAACATGCAGGGCTGTCCCGAATACCATTTTTTGGACTGCAAAGCTTCGATGAGAAATACTGGAAGGTATTCGAAGCTTTGCGGAGCAGTGCAACGTAGCACAGCACATTTCATGGGCTGTGGATTTATACATTATTATTACATACTTATAAATAGTGGTTTGAGGTTGACTATTCAAAGCTATTCAGCTAATGATTGGCAGTGGCTAATGTCTGGATGCACTTCGCTGCAGAATCAAACAGCTGCAGCTTGCCGGGCTCGGGAGCGGCAGCTTTCCATAGACACTGCACTGATCCGATGGGAATTGGGCGTAAGTGCTCACAATAGCATTTGAAAGATTCCTGCACACCTAAAGAAAAACAACTAATCAGAGCTGAGGAGTCTCTAAACACAGCTGTCAGTCACTACTTATGACACTTGTGAACTCTGATCAAACTCTAAAACTAGGCAGCGCTGATCAAATATGAATCAATATCCTGTTACAGTGATGACCATTTCTCTCCTCCAGTGTTTCCAGAAACATCTTGGAGTTGCTGTTTAGCAGTAAAATGAGAAAGTTTGTGACCTGGCAGCCATGTTGAAAACAGTCGAGCCAAAACCAAGCACCACCCACCAGCGGTTGCATCAGAGTTTCTCGTCAGGCAGCTGTGTGTAGGCTATATGTGTGTGTTTTTTAATAATGAATATTCAGAAGCTTATAGATTATGCATTTAAAAGGGCGCGGTGACTGGTGAAAAGATGAAGAGACACAACGTCATCCGTGTGGCCACTTTTCATGTTGACACACGAAACAGATGAATGATTTTTTTCCGTAGTCTTTGCCTCGGACAGACGGTGGCTTCTCACGGCTGTTTTCATTGCTGTTCTGAAGGCTAAACCTGCACTCTGTTGCCACGCTGGCGACTAGAACTACCAGCTCTTTGAACGTGAAACTTCCCGATCCTGCAGGCGTTCACTTCACGGGGAGGAAGTCCTGTAGCGTTCGCTCATTCTGCACCGGCACTTCTCCATCGTACGCTCTAATGCCTCTGGTCAAAATGACGGATAGTCGCATCTTTCCATCAGCGTTAAAACAATTCAGTCAACGATGAAAAAATGCGATCTCTGCCGCCCACCGGCCGCAGCAAACATTCTCATTTTACAGCTAAACGGTATAGTGAAATATGTTTCTGAAAACATCTGAGGAGAGGAGTAGGCATTACAGTAACAGAATATTGATTCTCATCTGATCACCTTTTCCTAGTTTGACCGTTTCATTGTAATTCTCGAGCTTCATGAGCAGTGATTGACAGCTGCATTAGAGAATCCTTGGATCTGATTGGTTTTTCTTTGGGTGCAGTGGAATCTTGCAGATACCATTAGGAGCACTAAGAGGAAGCAGAGGAACCAGATTTTTTCACAGATTATCTGTCTCATGTACTGATGTCAGAATCAGGACTCAGTGACAGTTTGAGCAAATATGACAAAAAGATTTCTTTTATTAAAGTTACCAACTACAGCTTTAATATATGGGCCTTACAATTGATCTATCCAAGTCAGTTTATATACTATATACAAGTTGCTGGTGTACGATTTATTATTTGAATAATAAAGAAAAACCTAGCGAATTTACATCTATATATTTATGTTAGGAAAGTAATGTTTCAGTCAAGCCTGATGTTGCCTTACGCATAAAAGAAAGATCCCAGTCACTTCCACACAGTGAGGCATACAGCATGTTATACGTTGGCACTGGATCGGAGCTCGGTATCGGCCGATACCCAACGGCCAGGTATCAGTACTGAAAAGTCTGATTTATGCATCCCTACTTTAAAGCTAAGGTAGGAAAATGGGGGTGGGGGGTGGGTGGGTGTACTCTTGGGTTCGAGGGCAGCTGTTAAGGTCACAGCATGCATGCTGGAGTTGGGTCACTTATACGTTGGGTTCTGTGAGGATAGTCATTGGACTTCTACCATACTGGAGGTGAACCAGGGATCAGATTTAGTAAGAGGGTTTATTCCTTTTCCTGGTTGCTTTCCTGCCCTCCCCCTGTGAATTATTGATTTGATCAGGTGTGTTAAATTAGTCACTTGGGATTATGTAGAACATGAATATTAATTGATGTGACCAAAGTCCCAGCTGCTGTTTTCCAATTTTCCGGCCTGCAGAGCCTCTCTGGATGCTCGGTGACACACTGAGCAGCATTCCTGTCCAGTGTTTGGATTCAGCATGAAATCCCACTCACTATAACTAGTCCTTTTTTTCTGCCTTGTTGTTGCTACGGTAACCAGCCCTGATACCATTCATAAAGTGAGTCTTTGCCCTTTGCATGCTCGATGGCTTATCAGCAGCGACGTGTCTAGATTTCATTAGGAGCCTCAGTCGCAGCCGCAGACGTGTGGCGGCATCATCAATCGGAGACCAGACGAGGCCAGACGCCCGGCGCTCTCCGGGGAAGAGAGGTTGTGCCAGACTGAGCCAATACTCACCTTCCCTCTTAATGGACATCAGCTGACTTAAATAAATTGAAAGCACTGAGGTAGTAACATGGACACACGGGCCCATTGTTGGAGAATTACCTTGGGGATCTATCCCCCCCCCCCCCCCCAACCGTACAGTTACCTAGGCTGCGAGAGAGCTCAACATCCTGTATGTGATGGTTGCTGCGGTAGGAGGTAATTGGATTTTGTTCTCTTTTGTAGATTCACTCCTTAACATGTCCCCAGCTCTATATATTAATGTTCACTGAGTAGCAATCATGAACCTAAGTTGGGAGAGTCGGGGATGTATTGTATTGTGGTGAATGCAGGATCAGTGTTTGATGGAGCAGAACTGCAGACTTTGCTACGATCAGAAACCTGTCTATTTGTAGTCATTTGGTATTCATTGAACGAGGATTACATGTGATTGGATCTCTAGTGCTATAAATTGTCCAGTTGGAGACAAGAAAGGATTATGGATGTACAATATGTCTGTTCTTTGGGCTGTAATTGGAGGATGAGAACCACTTGGGACTTAACCTTTTCAGCATGTGTTAGAAACCTCCACCAACACTGAACAAATCATTATAGATTGGGAGTTGGAGTTCTTTTGTGACAGCTTGGTTTATAATGTGTGTCTGTGAAGCAACAGCATCAGAAGTTGTTCGGTTTGACCATCACACCAAGGGACAGTTCAGAATGTGATGTTCAAATGATAATTTCCACGTGTCAGAAAGTTGTTTCATGATTTAACAGCACTACATGATCTACAACCACAAAAAGACTATTCTTGTTTTCCATAATATTCCCACTAGTGGTGGCTCAGCATGTCCACAGTTCAGTTTGTGTCACGGTTTCAGTTTGAATTGTTTTTCACATTAGAGAGAAGTAAAACATAACCCTTTCCAATGTGTTTGAACTCCAAAATATGTAACTAGATGATATTTCTATATTATATGAAGCCTTAACAGTGATTTTATACATGAAATAAAATCTTAAGTAGGCCTGCTTAGATATTCAGATAATTTGTTATTATATGTCTGTGGCACCTCATCAGGTAATTAGCAGTTCTATATTTGATAGTGGTGTAATGGTTTGGTTTGTACACCATTGAGGGGTTCGTTTTTTTTTTTTGGTTCGTTAATCGGTACTTTAATTCAGTCGTTGTCTTCCATGTTTGATTTCCCAAGCAAAAGCTTGTAGTACTTTATGTGCGACTGACTATGAGGTCCCAGACACTGGACCATCCCGTCAGCACAAGTATGGATGCCATCTAAAGGTTACTATAAAATCAAGCGCAAATTTTTGCTATTTTAGGGGTACCTTCTAGACAAGACCGCAGAGGAGAACATACTGGTTGTAGCATTGCTGTTGGAGAAGTCAGTATTCAATCAGCATGCTACCTTAATCTCTGATGACATATCATGGTCATTCTGTGATTTATTGAAATAAATATATTACGTATTGATCCTTTAAGGCAAGATGCCTCAGGCAAAATCATACTTTTTCATACAGTGGTCAGTTTGATATTTTTTTTTAGATTTTTTCCATCGTGTCTTCTTTCAGACTGGCAGAAACAAAACATCCAGAATACACACTTATGTGTTTATTTTACTACTCTATTTGAGACTGTTGATGTCTCCTAAATCCACCAAAAGTCAGCATTAGATAAAGCCTCATTTGTATATTTAAACATGACATTTCAGAAAACTTGTGCAAAATGCAAAACATACTTAAATTAATTTAATTTAATTTAATTTAAAGGCAGTTTTTTCTCAGACTCTGAGGCTGAAATCTCCACTTCAGCACCACTTACATCCACCGAACTTTCCACTTGCATTATTATCTATATTCTGAAGGCTTCTATAGAGGGGTTTGTTCATCAATAACCTGATTTATACAACATTTTATTTCTAAAAACGCAAAGGAAATTGATTCTTCATGGCTGGTGATGGTATTTTCTGATTTATGGAGTGATACAGAGAGATAAAGGAAATTCCCTCAGTAAAAACCTTCGCCTCTAATATGTCAACAAAATGAAACATGACTTTTGACGCTTTGAGGCAGGACATTAACTCCTTCCATTCTAGTCAAGTAATTATATAACCTCAAGAATCTAGTGTTGTAAATCTGACAAAAGAGGTTGCCATTTTTATTTGCTAAAAAGTTGTATTTCATCTGACGGTAGCACCACACAGTATACTGTAGCCCACATGAAATTACGTTGGAATGATTTGCGAACTCCAGTTCTGGACAGGCATGCTTAATTTATTGAAGTGCAGTCAAATAAAAGGAGCCGTGAGCTGATCTTTGATTAATAATGTTTGAACAGCATATTGGACAGTTGGCATATCTCAGCCTCCCATACTGCCTGGTTGGTTTGTGAGCATGCGCTAATGAAACACACTGAATTCTGTGTTATTGAGCTGCTGTCTGATTTATATCCTGACCTCACACCGAGGTGTTGTGGATACAGTACAAATTTACAGCACTAATGCTGAACACTGGGCAAACAGTGTTGATATAACCTTAGTTATGTTTTAAAGTTAACTACAGTGCTCTTTATTATCCACAGTGTCGCAACACAAGCCGGACTTTGTTATGCTGAGAAAGAGTCTCAAACAGGCGACCAGGAGAACACTGACTGAGTATGTGCAAGACTTCAGCACAAAATCTGTACATTTTTCAAATAAAGGCTGTGTCTGACAGCAGGTCTCAACCTCTTCCTCTGGCGTCTGATGGAGATGACGAAGGGCACTCACAAGGTGACTGAGAGCACTATGTAATGGAATCCATTATTGATTCAACCCATTGAGGATGAAAGGGAAGTTGACACTAATTGCTCAATCAGAACCATTGGAAATTATGTATTTATTTTCTCTAGTCATTTCTGACTGCTCATTAAGAGGCGTTCGATACGGTTGGGTGGGGTTCTGTAGGATAATGAGGTGTTTACAGTGACTATGTGTGCTCTGCTGCAGACATCCTCTAACAGCCTCATAATTAGCTAAGAGACACAGATGAGTGGAAAATCCTACGTGGCTTTGTATGTTTCCTTCTCTAGTTGGACTTAATCCTGAACCTCAGGATACACTTCATACTCAGCAGGAGAGACCTTGTTAGTTTAGTCTTTGTTCACTGCCAGGCTGCAGCGACTTCCAGCCCTGGAACGGTCCAAAAATGAGACATTATGGGACACTTGTTTGTCAATACTTTTTCATTATTTACTGACTCTTGCATGGCAAGAACACAAAGACAAAATTATTGTTATTATGTTTGGAAATTACAGTCAGTCACATAGTGATTTAAAATCAGAATGTTAGCTATCAAACTTCAGACGGTGTTAAGTTTGTTTGAAGTACTGCATGCTAATACAGTGGTTGATAACCCCTTTTCTATTATTGAAAAAAGTGACGACCACGATCAGGGGTGAACGTAGATTGAAGTTCTTGCTGGGACTACTAGGCTACCCCATCCTTCATTGCTTGATATTGTCCCCCTCCATTCGAGTGTCATGCATCCCTAAACACACTATTCAATGCCTGTATGGTGTAGAAAGTCATTAGAAACACTTGAAATCATGTATTGCAAATTATTTAAATGGTGAAAGTACTGCAGAATCATTGGTAAATGTTCTTAAAACTCAAAACTTTTAATCCTTAAGGAGACATTCACATGAATTTCACCAGTCGGGAACTTGTATTACCGTCTATTCTGACACTGCATGAATGTCTCTATCTCACAATGTTAATGAAAGTGAAACAGCATTGCCACATGTATCAACAAATGGAGCTGTGATTATGGATATTTACTAAACCACATAGTTGTACCGGCAGGGATACGTAGCCCACAGTTGTGTACAGATGCTGTTTCGATGGTTGCCGCGCTGAACACCCGGCGTTTACTTGTGAAACGCTTGTCTGCATGACGAGCGCAGTCAGACCTTGCGGATCAAAATGTCACTCCCCATCTGACAAGACCTTAATGTGTGTACAAACAGACAATGAAAGCAGAACCTCCTTGCTGGAGGTAACTAACTGTGTGTTTACCTGATGTTAGCAGATGTGTTTCTTGTTGGAAACGTGATCGTGAGTGACGGGTTGTATGTGTGTTTTGGCAGGTAGCTGCAGTCCCTTCTTCCCGGTACTGAATATTTTAGTGGTACAGAGTACTGGACCATACCGGCCTACTTTCACCCCTGCCCCTGACCAAGTCACATTTTATGGATATTTTATATGACATTCAATGCATAACAATAACAGTACAGAACAATTGATAAACTGTACTATTAATTTAAATAATGAACACAATTTACTGCAGGAAATCTGTATAAAATGAGATGATGGAGATGAATTTTGAGCAGGTTATCTGTGTGAATATTGCATCAGAGTTTAATTTTAATACACTTCTCTGTCTGTATTATGTATTTTATTCTCTTTTAAACAATCTTACCTATTTAATATGCTTCTTTTTTGACAAATCCAGGTTTTCTTCCCTCACTCGGCCATTGTTCTGTCAGCTCTTTGGTTGATTTTAAAGTTGTCTTACACCCCTTAAAATCAGTAAGGCCTTGCGACCCCCCACAAAGCTTTGGTGACTCTGACCCTCAGTTTGGGAACCAGTGTGCTAACATACACACCAGCACCATCAACACAGCCATTCCTCCATTCACTGTCAGCTGGCAGCAGTCTAAGCCTAGGCAGTACCCCAGTCATCCTTTTCCCTTGGTACTTCCTGTTGCTCCTCCTAGGCGTTCTTAAGGCAGATTGGATGTGTAATCCCTCCAGCAGCCGATTTGTGTTGTGCCCTTGGGTGAACCCCCCTCTGTTGGATGAGCCTTGAATACCTCCACAGGGAGGCGTCAAGGAGGCATCCTGATCAGATGCTGAGCCATGTTAACTGGCTTTGTCCAGTACACAGTGGTAGTGTCTCTGCTCTGAGCACCTCACCATGCTCCTGAGGCTGAGCCCAGACTATCTGCCAGTGAAGTATCCTTGCATCCTCCATCTTTGACTTGTAGTACATGGAAAGACCTCCGTCTCTAGAAGTATTACAATAATAGAAGATCAGTTGAAGGCCATTTTTGCGAGTTCTAAGAAATGCAGTTATTTTAATCAACACTTTTATATGGATTTTTTGGATTTTGTTTTACATTTTAGCTTGATCTTTCCATTTCTTCTGCTGAACCTCAGAAACATTTGTTTTGTTCAAACAATGCCGGCCTTCGGATCCCACCGGTAGGTGTAAGAAGCCCCTTCTTACCCGCAGCTTTGAGGCTGATAGAAGAAGAAGAAGAAGAAGATAGTCCTTTATTAGTCCCACGAGGGGAAATTCAATTTTTTCACTCTGTTGTTAACTTATACAAGGTACATGCAGACCCGAACACACACATGCACAAACATGCAACAATGGAGAGAGGTCAGAGTGATGGGGCTGCTCCTGACAAGCGCCCCAAGCAGTTGGGGGTTTGGTGCCTTGCTCAGGGGCACCTCGGCAGTGCCCAAGAGGTAAACCGGCACCTCTCCAGCTACCAGTTCACACTCAGTTCTTGGTCCATGGCGGGACTTGAACCGGTGACCCTCCGGTTCCCAAGCCAACTCCCTACAGACTGAGCTAATGCCGCCCCCCAACCGCTAACCGCTGACAACGGCCATTCAATCGGCTGGTAACATTCAAAGCGGGTGCACCTACATTCATTGCAAATATTTAATGAAGAAAATTGTAAAATTTTGCCTTTCTTCTTTTGTTTTACATGATTTGATGACTTGTAGTAATCAGTTCTGAAACTCTACAGACTACTTTATGAATGGTTGATCCTTCTTTTTCAGATAATCTCTTCACACTGAACCAGTTACGGTGTTTTATGTGTTAATTTCAAATTATTAGTGCGCTTGTAAACAGGCAAGAGAAAAATTGCATTACAGTGTTTCCTCCAACAGTGGACATTTAACCAGACATATGGGTGAGGTCACTGTGGCCGTACCCTCCCCGAGCTGCCAACCTGTTCATTAGGACTATAACATCTGTGCTAAACAGCACGCAGATTGCTGCAGTCAGTGCCCTCTTACATTATCCTCTTAAACAAGCTAACAAACAGTGAAGGCCACATCCATGTCTGCACTACCTTTTCAACCAGTTGTCATTTTCCGCCGAACAGATTTGAATAATGACGCGTCTCTTTGCTCTCGGCGAGAACTGATGCTCGGGACTCCAAGTTGGGACGGTGATTAGACTTGGTGATCACCGCCCCGAATCATCTCTGCACTGTTACGTTGGCCTGTTGCCTGGATAACGGCAGCCACTAGAGGGGTGACGATTTGTCATTGACAGAGTTTGATTGATAGCGTGTCCTGGCCGCCCTGCACCACTGGTATCTGAAACTAATTGGATGTAATATCAGAGAGATGGGACAGTGTGATGACAAATGAGCAGCCTTGTGAGATTATTTAGAACCTATTGTAGACATTATCCCCTTTTAACAGTTGCTCCTTCCCAGCCAGCCCCTGATAAGTGATTACCACCTCTAGTGACCGTAGTGGCTGTCATTATCTGATTCAGCTCAGGTATGCTGTAGCTGAAGCAGACATAAACCATTTTGGCAGCATGAGGAGCTGGTTTCTGGCACTTTGTGATAGTGAAAATCTTAATGTCGTGAATGCTGTTTCGCAAGTAGAGACGAGGGCTCTTTTAAGCTTTTCATGCAAACCAGGCAGCTGCAGAGGAGAGACGAGGGATTAATTTTGGTGAAGGACTGTGTTTGCCCAGTCATGCAGCACTGACGAGCGGTGGGGCTCAGGGGTTTGGATTGGGGAGGGGGAGGGGGAGGGTGTCAGAGGGTGGAGGTGGGACCAGGCATGTAGCTCTGAGGTTGGGGGTTGGGGAGGATGCCGCACTCAGGATGCTGCTCGGCCCTCACGAGCCATCTGGCCGTCACCCTCTCCTCGTGCCCTGAGGGAGGGTGAAGGACAGGTGGCAGGGGCTGGTGGGATGGCCTGGACTTCAGCTACAGGGCATCGTGATTGGCTAGCTGGGCCCCCTAAAACATAGACCCCTCACATACCAAACGCTTGTTCAGCGTTGTGATAAGAAAGACCTCCGTCATGACCCTGGAAAGAAATCTGTCAGTCTGAAATTTAGGGTCATTTTTTTCAGAACAATGAATACATTTGTTGGTCGTTTGCTATAGTTCACCAGATTTGTACTAAACTGAGGATTAACTTGGAATTCTGTAAAAAGTAGGGCTGTCAATCGCTTCAGATATTTAATCATATAAATTATTTATTATCATTATATTAATCACAAATCACACATTTTTTATCTGTTAGAAATGTACCTCAAATGGAGATTTGTCAAATATTAACCAGTATAATATCAACCAGTTTTTATCTGTATATAGTATTTGCATTTTTGCACCTTGTATTTACTATTTAATATTTAATATTTGTTGCACTGAACAAGGAGAAGCTCTTCAATTTCGTTGTACATTCTATGTAATAACAATAAAGGACATTCTATTCTATTCTATTTAATACTCTTACCAACATGGGAGTGGACAAATATGCTGCTTTATGCAAATATATGTATATATTTATTATTGAAAATCAATTAACAACTCAAAACAATGACAAATATTGTCCAGAAACCCTCACGGGTACTGCATTTAGCATAAAAGATATGCTCAAATCATAACATGGCAAACTGCCAGTTTTACCTCACCAGAATTTTGCACAAGTTTGGAGTATTATTTAGTGTCCTTCGCTACAAGCTAGTATGACCTGGCTGGTGCCAATGGATTCCTTAGGTTTTCTATTTTCAGATGATATCATACTTTTCTAAATGAGCCTGCTACAACCTCTGAAAGATTGATTGTGTGCATGCATTAGGGCTGCAATTGAAATCACAATTTGGCCTACTGCGATTTTCAAATCGCAGGATGACGAGGAAATTGCAATGTGTTTTAAAGGCAAAATGTGTGTTGAAATACCATTTTGAATTTAATATTGTCATGCAGAGAAATCACACCAAAATCATTTTGTTTTACAGTTAAAATAAGAACAATCATGTAAACATTTTCATTCCCTTGAATATGACAAATCATATCGCAATCGCAGCATTAGGAAAAAATAATTGCAGTTAGATATTTTTTTCAAAATCGTGCATCCCGAGACCACATACACTGTTGAGCAAGAATAGCTTAATCTTCTCTAAGTGAGAACACATACATTGCATCAATTTAGTGAAATAAAAAAAGCTTTATCTCATTTAAATTCATCCAACAAAATATAAGATGAAACAACTGATTGAGATCCAAGTGTACACATAATAGCTGCATATTTTCCTCTCATTTTAATTGCATGAACAGCATTTTTGCCCTAAGCCTCCATTAATTTTCTACCGTGCTGTCAAAGACACTGGTGATAAACGTGTTCTGTTTCATTAGGCAGTGTTGGCAACATGCAGCTGAACTGTACAAATCAACACTGTATCCACATTTTCACTAGTTATTTTTTGCACTATGTGTGACAGCTCTCAGAGACTATATGGCCAGAGAAATGGTATTGTCAGGAGCACACCCAGCAGGGTGGGTGATGGTCCGGCTGTCCTGACTCGCACAACATTGTAAGCCCTGTCTGGGGGTCAGTGGGCCTGATCTGGTTCAGTCTGGTTCAGGGGAGATGATGGCTGATGAACAGGTGCTTCAGCTTGCTCCTGTGGCGATGGGATTTCCTCCGTGCTGTTACCATTGCATCCACACTCACATGGAAAACAACACATTTTTAAAATCGTTAATCATTTCAGCAGGTGGCTGTGAATTGGGAAGTCTTTATGAATTAAAGACTCTTTTGTCTTTGGTTTAATTTCAGTGAATAATGAAGTTATAATTAAAGCCGTCTACCCCCCATCAGACATAAATGCTGCTACCACTTTCGCTCTTTAATTATTTCTCCTCTAAGAGCTGTTATTTTGATGGGTTCTTGCCAGTGGATATATTTCGTATGATTAGATATGCAGTTTTTTTTTCCTCATCAAACTCATAAAAAATATAAAATCCACGTGCAGCACCTGTTAGCGTAGCTTCAGGCTCAGGTTGTACTATGTGCATGTGAGTGAAACAGATAGAAACAGGAAGGTAAGGTTCTTTGTTACTGCTGGGCTGTGAACACCATATCGGCCTGTGTAATACTGGAAGTCTTTGCCTCGTTGGCTTAATGTGAGTCCACTTCAAGAAGGACACTGAGACACTGTTATCTTGTGTCGGCAGTTTGTGTGTGTGTTTAAGAGCAGCTGTCCCAGCTTCTCCATATTACGTTTCCTTCTGTCCCTGCCCTCTCATCTTCACCCTGGGAAATACCGTCAGAATTCAATTTTACACACCAGGAATTTTCCAAGTGATAAGGAGGGATGAGGAGTAAAAAAGGTGCTGTTTTTCATGTGAAGCTGGAGGTTCTTCACGTTCCTTCGGCCAATCCCGTATACACACACTGCACAGCCTCTTAACCTCAGCCCTACCTCCATTACCGAGTGCAGTCCAACACATCTGGAGAGGCGGCTGTGGACAAAAGGAGAGTGGAGGCGAGGAAAGGTGGACAAGCTTTCTCTGTATCAGCCTCCTTTGTTACAGGAAATAGAGATTTCTTCCACGTGTTGTTCAATGAAATATTGCTGGACAGCGTTTGCCTGCGGGGCAAAGGGAAACACAATTGGCACTGTGACGATAAACAATGGCACTGAGGGAACATGGGGCCTGTTTTTCCAGAAGGAAAATTTGTATTTTTGTTCTAGCTGCTGCTCAAAATTGTATTTTCTTTTTATAATTTATTATTTTGTGTACACTTTTATACTACAGAGAATGCAAGAGCATGGCACCATCTGTGTTCATATTAGACCAAGACTAAAGCCAAAACACCCCAGACTTATGTACCACAGAAACACAGACAATATGTACTTATTGGTAGGGATGTCAGGAGATGTGATTCTTCGGCGTCAAGGTGATGCCAAAACTCTGAAATTGTGACGGTACTCGTTTTTCTATAGTCTTGAGACTAACATCATCCCGGGGATGATAGTGGATGGGTTTGGGACACAATAAGGTCAGTATCGATTTTTCCCTGATATTGCTACGTTGTAAACAACAAATCCCTGTTGAAATCAGCACGACGAGAGCTAGTTAACACCAGCTGCTAGCAGCCGGTAAGCAGCACAGACTGTCACAGAGCTAACATCTAATGTTAATGGGAGGTGCCATTGATTTACATTATGATGCGTTCAGGCTCAGGTCTGATATTCTGAGATTCTGAGGTTTTGATAGCATTTTTACTTATCGACACTGACTCCGATACCTGAACTTGCGGTATCTGCAGATATCAAGTACAGATCTAATATGAAATCTAGTATGGCGTGATAAAAAAATAAAGTTATTCTTATTCTTATTAAACAGTTGTTTATTACTGACCATGTATGGATAGTGAACAGTAATTGACAGCGGCAGCCATGACACATTCAGGGCGACAGCACAGTGAAGGCTACTGAATTAATATTCTGTTAAACAAGTAGACTTTTTTCTGGGTTAATGAATCTGATGGTATCAGATCGGTGTGTATCCTGAATTCTGGGCAGTCCTGGATGCATTTCTGCCATTTGTATCGAAACAACTCAGACATGAGTGTTGGGCGAAAGTAAATCCTGATGTTATCATGTGTTCAAGTGTAATCTTGTAGTTTTTGGAGAGAAACTTGAATAAATCCAGTTGTGTGAAGGCGATGTTTTCACAGCAACATAAACTAGATAACAGAGAGGGAATTATGACCTGATTAGCTGCCTAACAAAAAATGGTACACAAACATTAATAAAGGAGTGCATGTTGAAGTACATGGGATTTATTGTTTTGTTTTAATTGTGGAATATCACTAGTATTGGTATCAACTACTATATTTCTAGTATTGTGACATAAATGTTGCTGTAATTGGACGTCTTTCTGAAATCCAAGCCCATCCATTGCAGTATCTGTGTTGGTCTGTAGCTTACATGAGATGATTTGTGAGATCATTTATTTGCTATCATATGCAGGAATTAGACCTTTTTTTTTATCTGTCTGAATTGTAAAAAATCATTTTCTTCGAGGAACAGATTTTCCAGCCGTGTTCGGCTCAGCAGGTGATGAATCAGACAATGATTTCCTGTCTCCAGTACCTTCCCCCAGCCTCTCTGCACCTTCCCAGACACCACTGTTGCTTTTCCCCTTAATGCATTCTCTAGTCAATGTGCTTCAAGGGGATCAGAGTGGTGTTGAATCTGAAGGATGAATAACTTCTACAGCATGCAGAGGTGGAAACAGTACATTATGACTGCTTGTTTCTATCCTCGAGGAATGATGCTTGCTGCACAGAGGTGCTTTTCTTGCTTTTGCATGTTGGGCAACAAACACCAAATATGTTCCACCAAGAATATTTCATATGAAGGAATCATATCACTTAAACAACTTGATAATTGGAGACATTTTCAGCTGCTTCAGATGTGTAGTTGATTCTTATACAAAAACAGCTGCCTAAGTGCAACTGCTGACTTCTTTAAGCTACTGTAGCTGATTTGTAAAGGCTGTAGGCTGTTTTTCAGCACACTGACAGGGTCTAGATTTCTAGTGTAATGGCTCATTAGTGGCGATACCACAGAGATATTTAATATTTGTATCACAGTAGGCCAGGATGTATTCAAGATGTGGAGTTTGTGCCCTCAGGAGGCCGTGTGGGGTCCCCCTGATGGCTGCCGGATGCTGCCTCAGCACTATTTTGTAGGGCAGCGCTGCAGACATGGAGCTCTGCTGTAATTGAGCCATTCAGTTCCTGAGAGAGCACTAAGCCTGGCGTTAGAACAGATGTTTTTCATGTGACTCTGTCCATAGCAAAGACACAATCAATGTAAATAAAGGGCAGCTGGGATGACAGACGGGTCAGGGTTTCTATTTTAGGAGGAAGGGGAAGCTCATAGTAAATATGTCTATGACGGTACAGTTATTTTTTTAAATTTTGAATTGCCAACTATTCGTGCCCCACTGTGTGTTGTATCTACATGTACCATTTGCAACTGTAGGATATCATGCAGGCTTAGGCTGTTTGTGAATGAACTGCTGGTTATACTGTAAATATAGATGGTGAACAAATTGTGCTTTTAGGGTCAGTTGTTGGCGTCGAGTTTGATGCACTGAATGCTAATGAGAAAGAATTATCAAACTAATTCATCAGCCAACCCTAATAATCAAGCATTAAGGTTTTAATATCTGGTTTTCAATTATAAAGCGCAGTTGATTCAATAATAAGGATCTTTTAATGATTTCATGAATTTTTGGAAATTATTATGTTAGTACAACCTGCAGCAAAGAAATGGAGAATCTAGTTAAATCAGCATTTCTCAGTAACAGGCTACAGAAAGCACCTCTCGCCGCAGTAAAAGCACTATTTCCATACACTCCAAAATACTGAAACAGAATGTAATCGCAACATATTAATATTTAGTTATAATATTTTCAAAGTTAAAAGGCTTTCATCTGTTTGCTCTCTTTCTATAAGTCAAATTGATTTAAGTACAAATAGTTTTTGGGCTTTTGATATCAATGGATTTCTTGTATAATTTACCACCTGGGTTAAAAAACTTCCAGAGACTGGAGTCAGCGTCCTAAATTAACTTTATGACTCACCGACCAGGAGGACTGGTAGCTGCAAAATCCACCGACCAAGCATATTTTTACTGGCCAAAATAATAACTGGCCTTTTTGTGTCACATATACATTTCTTCTAGTAGATTTCATTGAAATGATAATGTATTAGAAAGGAGCCCAGAGTAAAAATAATCAAAATATATTGACGATCAGTTCAAGCCTGAATACTAGTTTTGGGTGGTATCTATTTTTCGTAGCTTCCTGATTTTTTACTGGGTATAGGCTACTATTCAGTATATGATGGTATTTGTTTTAAAAAAAAATGCTGAGCAAAATGAGAATAGCTGGTCCTTTTTTAAAGGTCAGCCCACCTGGGCCGTTGTAGTGGCTAACTTCAGGGCAAACCCCGTTCACTTTAATCAGGTAGCAAGCAAGACACAGGAGCTTGGCATTGCATGTGGCTTTTTTTTTTTTTTTTTTTTTACATGACTCTTTTGGTACAAACGCCTACCAGCCAGTATGGCGGATAGCCTTCTAAGATTTACTCAACAAATGGAAAATCTACCTGCATTTGCCGCTTGGTGGGTGTTACCCTGACTGGAGCTGGTCGTAATACTACAACTACTACTAGTTTAACTACTGGCTGGAATAGCAGGTGGATTTCTGAAACTGTAATTACTTTAAATGTCAAGTTGAATGTTAGAATATCGTTGATCATATTTGTATATAAATGGCAAACTAACTAAAAAATGATTGCCAGAGAACCAGTTGAGATAGTGCAGGAGAGGGAGAATCCACCCCCACACAGGTTAAGATTTTGTAAGATGATCCCTGATGTGGACTATTCATGGATCATGCTGGCATTGATCAACAGCTTGACAGATGAGACCAGGTCACTTCTTTATTTAGGCCTCAGTATTGCATTAAGATATATGCAGCTGAGCTCACAATCAATAAAAACTCCAGTCTAGATAATCCACAATGTCAAAACTGTCTAAGTGAGTGTAGCTTGTGTTGCTAATTAGTCGACGGTCTTGCTTGAGGTGAAGTGAGGAAAGTTTGTAGCATGGGACAGACCAGGATACATATTGATAGGAAGTCATGGAATTCAGGGGTCAGCCTGTATTGAATAATATGACATCTTTGTGCACACATTTTAGACATCCTGCCCTCTATGACAGACCAGGGCATGTGAGAGAATAGGGAAGCCATGTAGCAACACACACCAGCTCACCAGGGTCACCACGAGGCTGTATCCTCGTTCCAGGCTACCAACCTCCCCCATTCCTCCTCCTGCTCTTCCCAAACAACCCCCTAGTATCACTTACACACATAATCAATACAGGCTCTCTGCTGTTATTGATCCAGGTATGGTGTATACACAGCTGCTGAGCCCAGACTGTGGCCTCCTGCCTGGAATCAAGGACCCAGAAAAGGACACTTGATCACCCACACCTGGTTCTCCTCAGCCCTCTCCAAGATGTGTCGAGCACGGGGAGATCAAGGGGGAACAAAGTCATCAAAAGCTTTTGATTTATACAAGGACAATTAATCAGTGTTCATGGAATCTATTTGTTGCTGGTCAATGACAATATAATGAAGTGTGTCCTTGAATTATTACTGCAAGGCTGTGTAGAGTACTGACCTCTGATTGGCTGTCAAAACATTAAGGATGATTTGAATGCCAGCGTTTCTCTTGCTTGATACCGGATACATACAGTCAACCGGTGAAAGCCTAATTTAGGCTAATTATGATGCTATATATCGTAGAGAGTCGTGCATCAGGCGTGATGTAACACGTGAGCTGTGAGTTTTGTTGATTTTGGAGTGATTCAGCGTCTGCTGTCTTCAGTGGAGAATAACCCACTTAAAATCGGGTGGGGCCCAAAGAAAAACCAAATCATCAAGATTGCCTTGAAACACATGTCTATGTCTTCTACCAAGACAATGGCCGCGTTCTCATACCTGGGAGGAATGAGAACGCGGTTATAACCAATTACATGAAATGCATTGATTAATGGGTGTAAAGGGATGGATGGTGACATCCCAAGTCTGAACTTGTCCTCGTTCTCAGTTGTGGAATGAACACCGAAGAAGATCAAATCCATGATGCTTTCCAGCTGGCACTAGAATCATCATGTATTATCTCTACTGCCAGGATAACTTAAATGCAGGTTGACGGGAGCAGTCTGTCCAGTAAATGAGTTGCTGGTGAGATCACTGGAGTGTTGTGTGCTGTAATTTCTTGAGGTGCCACCTACTTTTTAGCTGCGACCAGCAGCTCTATAGCTCGCTGTTTCAGTCAGTTGGTCGGTCCACAAACATTTCCCCATCATTTGGTGGACACATGATGTATACACTGGTTTGTATGAGATCTTATGAGAAGTTATTCCTTATTTATCACGTTTTCCAATGAATGTCCTGCAACATGTGTCGATTTCCACTAGCTACATGCATACAGTCTTCAAAATAAACTTCCGGCTTCACAGGAAACAACTTTGTTAAATTTAGGCAACAAAACTATTTGGTTAGGTTTAGGAAAAGATCGTGGTTTGGGTTAAAATAACTACAAGAAGTGACTTAAGTATGGAAGTTAGGTGACAAATAAATCAACACTGACTTCTGGTTTTATTCAGTATAACAGTGGTCATAGTGGACATAGGAGCCCATAGACAACTACCTCCCTACGCACCGTTTGTCGTTTTTTTTTTATACTTCCTGGTTCATAATGAGATTATTTTGTGAACTATATGTGAATTACAGTGCATGACTTTTTGTAGGTATAGTTATGAACGATGTCTAATAACAGCATTAGTGGACCCATAGTCGGTTCAGTATCTCCCTGTGTTTTCTACATTGAGCATCCTGTCGTGAATCAAACTGGAATTGCGAAGACGGACGTAAATGTTTTTCTTTGGACACATTAAAGTGGGACTGCAACTAATGGTTGTTTTTATTGCTGATTAATCTGTCGATTATTTTCTCAATCGATCAGTTGTTTGGTCCATAAAATGTCAGAAAATGGTGAAAAGTGTTGATCAGTGTTTCCCAAAGCCCCAGATGATGTCCTCAAACATCTTATTTTGTCCACAACTCAAATATACTCAGTTTACTGTCATAGAGGAGTAAAGAAACCACAAAATTCACATTTAAGAAGCTGGAATTGTTACTTTTTTTTGTAAAAAATTACTCAAACAGATTAATGTTTTATCATGATAGTTAGTAAATAATTTAATAGTTGACAAGCGGTTATTCGTTGCAGCTCTACATTAAAGTTATGCATATGAAAGAAAACCCCTCATGAACAGCCCCTGTGTATGTGCTGGCCTTTTTGTGTGTTTTGGTGGTGAATGGCAGTGTTTACTCTACCCTTGTTATTTCTATGCTACAAACCCAGATTTGCTTATATTTAGGGCAGTATGTGTTCAGACATCAAATGCAAAAATTCTGCAAAGTAAAGTTTTCTAATAAGGTTTGGTCTGAAGAAGCCAAACTGTGGGCGAGACTCCTTCTCACTCTGTGATTGATGGTTGCCTGAAGGTCCTTGTGTAGCTTGGAGGTAGGAGCAAATATTTCCTAAAGCATCTGAGGCAGTTTTGCCCATAACGACAGCAGACCCTAACTGCATCCTGGGAATTCAATTACCTTTAATTTTACCTTCCCCACTTGGACGTATTACCCCCTGTCAGTGCCAATCAGTACAATCAAATGAGATCGAATATGATGCGTTTCCTCTAATTGATTCACGCATGGATCGGGTTGGCTGCCTTTGCCGTAATTAAATTGTTGCAATAACCTCCAAGAATGGAAAACTCTCACTATTTGAGATGCGTTATTGACATTCATTTGTTCAGAGGACCTGAGGTGATGAGGTATTAAGGGAGCCTCATGCTTTTGACAGATCAGAAATGACACCAGGATTTGGTGAAAATGATTAGGTCTTGTAAAGGTCTTGGTGGAGATTAATGTTGACAGGATTCACATTGTAAAGACTGGGTTTTAGGGGTCGCAGGGAAAAGATACACACTGACCCCCATCCACACAGTGTAACCTCAGAGACTGGAGTTCAGTCCCTACATCAGCACTTTGCTTCTCTGGTCCCCCACTTTCATCTCTCACTACTGAGGTTTCATTTTTAAATGAATCATCAGTAATAATATTAGAGTGAGTTCAAGGGAATAATAGAATAAGTTCAAGAGCAATTATTTGTCTTAGAATAAAGATTGTTCCCACTGAAAGGCACCCACATATATTCAAGGCTAAATAGCAACAACTCCAACCAAACCAAAGCAGTCAAGAAGAAGAAGAAGAAGATCTACCTTTATTAGTCCCACAGTGGGGAAATTCAATTTACACTCTGTTTAACTTATACATAGTACATGCACACAAACACACACACACATGCAGTAATGGAGAGATGTCAGAGTGATGGGGCTGCTCCAGACAAGCGCCCCGAGCAGTTGGGGGTTTGGTGCCTTGCTCAGGGGCACCTCGGCAGTGCCCAAGAGGTAAACTGGCACCTCTCCAGCTACCAGTTCACACTCAGTTTTCGGTCCATGTCGGGACTTGAACCGGTGACCCTCCGGTTCCCAAGCCAACTCCCTACAGACTGAGCTACTGCCGCCCCCAAGTGTGAAAGACACAAGTGTGAAAGACAGTGTGAAGTGTGAAAGACACAATAACTCACTGAAACAACAAGTACTTTTTTTTGAAAAGGATACTAGCAGGGATACTTGTTATGCCATTTGATGAGATTATTAGACACCCAAGAAAGTACAGCTTGTTAAATGCCAGTGACTGGGTAGTTTGGAGGCCTTTTCAGGATTTCATTCATTTTTATACAGTGTTTGTTTTCTTGCTTTTTTGTCTTATTTCCATGTAATTCCTGATTTGTGAGCTGGTCAAATACATGATTTTGCTGCAGCTGATGGGGCATTTGGCTGTGCACAATACAAGGAGAATATGCAGTGTACACTAACATTGTTTAACATAAAATAAACAGGTGATTAAAACACTCAATTGTGCCTTTTCAAAAAATCCTTGAGTACAGTATTGCAGTCTTTCACGATGAATTGATTCCGCAAGCTGACATTGCAATGATGATAAAAAACAATATATTGTGCAGCCTTACTCGTTCATATATAGACTGCATGGCATGCAGACGACATGGCAGCTCCCCAAAAATGAAGCCAGAACATTTGGATCACCCCTTGGTGGCTGGCTGCAGTATAGGTCATAAACTCCATCCCCCCGGCATGGGCCAAACTAAGTCAAGTATTAGAAACAACATTTTCTCATAAGCCTTAAAACTTAGAAATGAATTTGTCAAACTGGACGAAATGGCTCATATTTCTTCCTAAATGGTAACTTGGATATTTTTCAGTGGACCCTATTTTCCCATGTTGTTGTGTCTAATAGGGATGGCAATATCTGAAATTGGTCCAGTATTGAGTGAGAGCGCTGCAGACATCATTTATATGCACTTAAAGTGCTTGTTTTAGCCATTACCATCTCTGATTGTTATTAGAACATTATCTGACATTATGGAAAGAGTCTCGCCCAAGGAGATGTCTCATTCAGAAATCTGGTGAGGTGACGTGTTGCCAGGAAATAACAGTGGAATAATGGAATACATCCATGGTGGAAATGTGAGTGTTTGTTGTGTTGGAGTACAAGAAGTGTAGCTTAGTGCTATCTAAACGATTTTCAGTGTCATGGTGATTTTCAGTATCACAAGTATATGGATGTTCAGATTTTACGAGACTTGTCCCTTGAGCGGGACTTGGATATAATAATTGTAGGAGCTACGTCTATTACTTTAAGCTACTGAGGTAATTAGCTCTTGACTGACGCGCATGCTGTTCATGTTACCTCTTGCTGTGTATTGTGTTGAACAACACTGATCTCCAGGCCCCTCCTTGCTTTCGGCATAACAGTCAATTTATTCATGATAGTGCCATAATGAAGAAAGTCAAATTTCACAGAAAAACAAGCAAAACCACACGGTATAAGCGCCACTGCGGTCAAAAACCCTTTGCCCTTCCAGGCTAAAACCTGACGCCAACAAAAGGCTGGGTCAGGCAATTAGCGCAGTGACCCCAGTATTCATAACGGTGAATTACACTACATCCTCAGTATGTGCCATCATCATTTTTGGCACCTACAATAATAAACAGACCGGATGAAGAGAAAAGTCAGAAAAAGGTTTTATTTCTCTGTAGGGTCCTTTCCATAGTGTTGTCAAACACTAATAAGAACAATCTGAGCCTGTCAGTGGCAAAAACAAGCAGCTTTAGTGGACGTTATATTGATGCTGCTCACTTTCCGTCGCAGTTCATTTCGCTGCTGCTGGTTACAGCAGTGTCCCTCAATAATGGACCAGTTTTTGTCCCCTTTAGTCCAGGCTGAAATACCAAAGTTACCCTTTAACACAGTACCTACCTGTAGCAACGTGACCACGTGAGTGCAGCCCCTTGCCTTTTTTAACACAGTGCTATTTTTTGTCCTCTGTTTGGTGCCGTTGCTGGCTTTATTTGATTTTTGCAGCCACCTCACATGTAACTATAGTGCTATGATCAGATTAAATTGGCAAATAACACTCATTCTTTTCCATTCCCTACCACACATGCACACACACGTGTGGTTAGTTCCCATCATCTTTGAAGGCAGGGGTACTTGTGTAAGCACTACAGCAGGGGTCACCCAACATTGGGCTCAAGGACATCACCGTAATGTAATCTTAGCTGTTAATAGTACTCTGAGAGGGAGTGTGATAGCCTAAGAGTGGGACAGCACTGTAACCTGATAGTGGCTACTATATATATATATATATATATATATATATATACATGCCACAAGGCACACTGAAATGCATCTTTTCCTTGATCTCTGTTGTTAATGCTTTATAGTGATGTTCTCTGACAATCATCTCATTAGAAAACACTTTATGAAGCCAAATGCTTTAAACATTTAACCTTTTATTCTAGTTGACATTCAGAGGTTAGAGGAGTGAGTGTGTGTGTGTTGTGTGAGTGTGTGTGTGTGTTCATCTTAACAGTGATCACAGTCTGTAGGGATCGATAAAGAGCGGATAAAGGCTCTAATCAATACCCATCAGAGTTCCGCTGATCAAATATTTATCCAGGAAGAAGAGGAGAATAGACTCCTGTCTGTCGGCCTGCTTGTCTGTCTGTCTCTCTCTGTGTTGGTAGTTGTCTTTTCCAGGTTCGTCTGCTCACGTCTGGCTTGTCTGTCTCTGCAATAGGAGTCAACCTCAGGGTCCTTGATGCCCATTGATACAGAGATGCTTCGCTCAAGAAAAAGGGGTTTTGAACTCCACGTAATTTATCTTGATCAAGCCTGTGGCTCGTGTTGCCTTCAAATGGGGTTGTGTTTACCGTGTTCATGAGAAGAGTCCATAATAATGTCCCTCTCTTGTCGTATTCACGACATTGCAAGTGGAAAGTTTCTGAAAGCTCAGTGTTCACGAGTTTGTTGACGTCAGAAATGGCGAAGGCCATAAAAGTTCATTATTTCGGTGCATAGTTCTTTAATTCATTTTAACAGTATATTGTAGTTTTATGTGTCCGAGGAAAATGCTGATATTCCCAACAGCCTAGACAGCTTCCAGACTCTGTCAGTAACATTAATATTGCTGTTGCTTTAGCAGCAGTGTTACGACTTAACCACTTGAATGCCAAGCGTATCATGTACCCGCCTTCCCATGTTGTAAAAATGAAATCACGAGTTTCACCTGAAGGCAGCATCCTACCGTTGAGTTGGGGCTGCACTGTGACCTGTCCGTGTTTTTATGTCACAGAGGGGACTGAAGCTGATAATCTTTTGAGGAGATGCATCCTGGAGTGCTGCCAAACCGCAGCACCAATGAGTGACAAGAGATCCTGGAAAAACAATCTGTTCCCCTGTTTTCTTTTCCAGTGTGGTCGCTCACAACTGCCGTCTCCCTCTCTTTCCCTCTCTCCACCTCCTCCATTCTGTCTGAATGGGGACGAGATGAGACATTTGATGAGTCCGATAGTGGATTGCTTCTTTAGGAAGGTCGAATATGGAGGTCTGTAGTGTCCAGTTTTTGTAACTTTACAACTCCGATGTATCATCTGTAACTGACAGACTTCATTTTTTGCAACCAGAAGTTACATGAGAGGGTGGTGCTAAGTACAACCGAATGCTGAATAAGATGTTCCTTTTATTAGATAAGATAAGATAAGATAAGATAAGATATATAAGATAAGAATAAGACATTTTTAGGCAGCCAAAAATGTTATAATTAGCTTTCATGAACTGAAAACACACTGTGAAAGTTCTAAGAGGAAAACAAGGACAACCTCTAGACCGGAAAACAGCGTAGTAGCTACCTGTCACAAAGTAGGCCCGTCCTAAATCATCTGCTTTATGGTCTATTTGACTCTAAATGGACCATAATTTACTAAATGAACATCATGCTGGACTGAAGAAGACTTGAAACTAGCGACTGCGACCATAAACTCATGTTTACAATGTTTACTGAGGTAATAAATCAAGTGAGAAGTAGGCTCATTTTCTCATAGACTTCTATACAATCAGATTTCTTTTTGCAACTGGAGGAGTCGCCCCCTGCTGGCTGTTAGAAAGAAAGCAGGTTTAAAGCACTGCCACTTCACATCACTTTTCAGTGACCGACTGCTCTGCAGAGATATGAGCTGATACTCAGACTCTCAGTTCACCCCCATTCTATATGTTTAAGTTAAACTTAAAGACATGTCACAGCTGTATATAGTAAATTCTCTAAAAACTAAATTGAGAAACTGTTAAACAAAGTCAGTACATTGGTTGATTTGTTAGTTATCCAGAGTAACAGGGACACAGAGCTGTCATTTTCAAACCTGTGACCATCATACAAAATCTCCCTTGTGTTTGGTCGGCACAGAAATCCCAGAAACAGATACGCTTAAAACAAAACTAGATGGTACTAGAGTACTATGAGGAAAATATGTTTTTTTTTTGTAATTAGGGTGAACAGACCCTTTATCAAACATACAGTGCTCAATCACATTGATTAAGGCTGCACAATTTAGAAAAAATGTCATTGTGATTATTTTTACTGATATTGCAATTGTGATATGATTTGTGCTATTATAGGGGATGTTACATGTACAATTTTGATAAAATTTTCATTTATTGTGCAGCTCTAACATTGATGCTAAAAAAATGTAAATTCAATATTTCTGTAAAGTAGTTCTGCTCTTTGACTTGCAACATGATTAAAATGTATATTAAAGGGAACCTTGGCAAACTTTCAGGTGATTGTCATCTTTTCAAGTTATGTGTCTTCGTAGTACCCATCCCTTATGCCAACTTGTGTGCTACCTGTTATTATGATGATTTTATTTCCTCTTTATAATCACTTTATTATGATGCCCAGGTACCTGCTCTAAAAATAAAACCATGGCGTTGATGCAGTAGGCAACATGTTGCCAAACATGTATCAAACATCTGAATTTCCCTCCGGGGATTAATAAAGGTTCATCTTATCTTATGTTATCTTATCTTATATCTCCACCTTCAGTCTAATTAATTTGTGTTTCCGTCTAAAGCTTCGCTGCTCTGTTGTACAGCCGTCCTCAGTGCTGCTTTGTCAGGCAGATATGAACACATTAGCAGCTCCTCCTCAAAGATGATCAATCCAAAACACACATGATAACAGGATGTAAAAACATGTTAATTTATTGGCTGTTGGGAGCTTCATCTCCCTCGTCTCCCTCACTGGGGGGAAAAGGATTACTCCTAAATCTGAGGATGAGAATGTTGGGCGAGGTGATTACAGGGCTCCTGACTGCGTTAATGGTGAATGTTTATCTGTGTTTTTCTGCCCACTCCTCCAACATCTCCAGGAGGTTTAATGCTGTTTGACTTGTCCGGTTCAGGGGGTTAATTCGCTGCCTGTGTTTTCTCCCCTATTGAGCTTCTCCTTCCAGCTGTTTCGGCTATTGACAGGCTGCTCTTAACACTCTTACATCAGCCCTCCCTGGCTCGCTGAACTGTGGAGCTGGCAAAAACGAGTGGCGAGGGGAGGAGGTGTTGCAGGAGAGCAGGAGGTGGTGCCAGTTGGCTGAAGCGGCGAGAAAGCGAGGGCTTTTTTTTGTCGCTAGAGGAGCCCCCTGTAGCTGCAGTGATAACAGAATGATAGTTTGGGACTACGGCAGAGGAGCTGGGTACCTTGATGCAGTGTTGAGCAGGAGATAAGACACACACACACACACACACACCGTGACACATGAAAGCAGCATGTTTGGAGATGTGTGTGTATTTGAAGTGGTTGAGAAGTGCGACAGCAGCAGTGCAGAACATGCAGACTTGGATTGTGTACAAACGCAGCTGGTGATTTATTTTGTGTGTGCGCGTTCGTGTGTTCAAACCTCTGGTTATAACAGCATTCAGCGTTCCACTGAACAGACCACGTCGCATCCAACAGCTCCACTTATTTAAATAACACGTTCCACTTTTCCTTCACTGTGTGATTTCTTCGTCAGCCCGCCCACTCTTACCGCCAGCAAATGAGTTGCCTCGATCTTAATGACGCTAGCATTAAAAACACATAAGAGCCCAGCTGATAATTGCTGAGGTGGTATTATTGACCAGTATTGTATATTGTAAATATCGTTGTATGAAGTTGAAGTTTTCTTTGATTGTCATATAGTTGAGGCTGCTCTCATGTTTGTAGCTATACCTACAAAAAATAGTCCACTGTAATTTGTATATATCCTACATGAAACAGGGAGTATAATGAACCGTGATTTTTCCCTAAACCAAACTACGCTGTTTCCTGTGAAGACAGAAATTTATTGTGAAAAGACTGTATGCATGTAACAGGCAGGAGTTGACACATTCATAGCTTGAAAAAGAGGAATAACTTTTCAACGAATCGTCGTATGAGGATACGTTATATGGTTACATACTGATATGTAAATAAATGTGTTTATACATTTGAACTGTGCAACTGTGTATTAATGTGTACTCTTGTATGTATTGCCTCTGTCAACTTTGAATGGACGGGTGTTTAGTTGTAAAACATCCAGTGGTGGAAGAAGTTCCCAGACCTTTTACTAAAGTAAAAGTAGAAATACCACAGTCTGAAAATACCCCATTACAAGTAAAAGTCCTCAGCTCAGAATGTTACTTAAGTAAAAGTGTTATCAGCAGAATGTCTTTAAGTATCAGAAGTAAAAGTACTCATTATGCAGAAGGGCTTTTTAAAATTATATTCTTATAGAATATTATATTATTATGTTTTCATCACTAAATCATACATTTTATTGTTGTAGTTCTTTAATTTAGAGTCAATTTAAATACTTTATATACTACTGAGTAGATTAGCAGTTTATTACTATATCATAACACAAAAGCATATTTTTTTTTATGTGAAACGTAACTAGTAGCTAAAGTCAGAAAAAAGAGACAGTGTTTCCCTCTGAGATGTAGAGGAGTAGAATAAAGTAGCAGAAAATGGAAATGCTCAAATAAAGTACCTCAAAATTGTACTTAAATACAGTACTTAAGTGAGTGTACTTGGTTACATTCCACCACTGTCATCTTTAAAATGAAGATCACCCAATATCAGGTTTTGTTATTCATTTCAAATATATATATATATATATATATATATATATATATATATATATATATATATATATATATATATACTGTATGTATGTATGTATATATATATATATATATATATATACTGTATGTATGTATGTATGTATGTATATATATATATATATATATATATATATATATATATATATATATATATATATATACTGTATATATATACTGTATGTATGTATGTATGTATATATATACTGTATGTATGTATGTATTTGCATTTGGCCTAAATGCAGTATCAGTCGGGCTCTACGTACGACATGTTGTCTGTGATATTACTGGCCTAAAGGGAACCAAATATATGTTGAAGCACAAATTATGATTTTTATTATATTATGTGTTTCTTACTGTCTCCACAGTGTTACGGATGATGCGGCGGATTCTTTTCTGTTTCAGTATTTAGTCGGACACACTGCCTCTCGATAGCTTTTCTCTGCATCATCGTCTTTGCCTCAGTGCTTTAACTGCAGAGCTATGAATCCTCCTGTAAACCTCCCAATACTCTCTCTCTCTCTCTGTCTCCCTCTGTCTCTCTGTCTCTCTCTTTCTGTCTCTTTCTCTCTCTCTGTCTCTCTCTCTGTCTCTCTCTCTCTCCCTCTCTCTCTCTGTCTCTCTCTCTGTCTCTTTCTGTCTCTCCCTCTGTCTCTCTCTCTTGTCTCTCTCTCTCTCTCTCCCTCTCTCTCTCTCTGTCTCTCTCTCTGTCTCTCTCTCTGTCTCTTTCTGTCTCTCCCTCTGTCTCTCTCTCTCTGTCTCTCTCTCTCTCTCTCCCTCTCTCTCTCTCTGTCTCTCTTTCTGTCTCTCCCTCTGTCTCTCTCCCTCTGTCTCTCTCTCTCTCTCTCTTTCTCTATATCTCTCTGGTGGTTTCACCCATCACAATGAGATTCTGCGGTTGTTTATGATGGTGGCTTAAATTTGTGTTTTCATTTGGCTCAGGTTGTTGTGTGAGGTCATAAATCATTGATGGTTCAACAAGTTCAAAATGCTTTGTAATTGTAAGATGATGAAGAAGAAGAAGAAGAAGAAGAAGAAGAAGAAGAAGAACAAAAACAACAACAACAACAACAACAACCTTTATTAGTCCCACTACGGGAAATTCAAATTTTTTTTTTCAATTTTAACCCGTATTAAGTTCTGGAATATGTTTAAAGATTTTTTATTTTAGCCAGCAAAATGTAACAACTATTTTACAGATGAAACCCACCAAACCCACCAAGCCTAAGCTAAGCATGGCTGTATTAGAGCTTTAAAAATGACAAACTGTGCTAGAACTGAAACCCACCTTTTTATTAGTCAAGTTCCAGGAGGTTCCAGAGCCAGATTATATTATTTTACTGTGTTACATTACTCTCTCAGTGAGAGTAATATTCTGCAGTAACACACAGGATGAATGTACAGTCTATGCTGCAGAGATTCATGAGTTAACAACCAGTTTGGATCGCTTTATCAAGGTCAGCCCGGGCTCCACAGCACCTGCCAAAAACTGAAGACTTTGCCTCATCCAGAATGCAAATGAGGCTGTTTGGGTGTTCAAGTGTCTTAATTTAGACTACAGTAAGCACTTTTGTCTAAAGGTTAGCTTAGATTTGGAAGCCAAGCCTGCAGGCAGCTGAATTTCTGCTGTTTGGGAATGATGCAGTATTCACAGCAGAGGACGGGAGCATGAGCTCCCTGCATGTTTATGTGCATGTATGTCTATATGAACGGGTGGTGTGACAGAGAAGAAAAAGCTCATTTATCACAACATGCTCTAGAACCTTCCAGGGGTCAGCCCGCTGTCCAACTCTTCTCTAATGAAGAACGCAGCCGAGCCAATCAGAGCTTACTTCCAATGAGGCGGCCCCAACTGCCAGCCAATCAGGCACGCGAGGTTCAGCGGAGCGACGGGTAGAATTGATGAGAGGAGTAAGTCCTAGTGAAGGATCACCATAAGCTGCCTGAGATAACACCACGGCGGAGCCGAGGAACACTCAGCTCCATGGAAATGCAATAAAGCCTGAACCATATCTCACCGTTGGGCGATGGGTGATAATGGTCCCATAGTGGCGTATGGAAAATAGCCCATTGAAATGCAGTGTGAAATACAGTGTCACTATGTAGAGCAATGGAAATGGGATGACATATGAATACAAGTGGTCTGCAATATTACCTTTTGGTCTTCACTGTTCTTTAACGGGACAAGGAATGAGCAGTGGAGACGATTTGTTAAATCGTGGTGGTGGATCTGTACTCTAGGACCTCAGCTGCTGCTGTGAGCAGAATACAGATTACATTTAACGCCATAGTTCACTGTGAGGGCACATTGACACCCTGTGTTTAAACACTGTTAGACTGAGTCCTCCTCCTGTAGAGCTTCGACACAGTACAGTATAGCAAGACTGCTAAAGGTCTTTTATTTTGGTTTCTTTGTAGCGTTGGTATTTTGTAGTTCTAAGTTGTATACAAACGACAGCCTCCGGGTCTGAGAAGTGAAGCCAAGGCTGAAATGCCTTAAACCTGGATTCTTTCTAACATCCAGCAGGGGGCGACTCCTCTGGTTGCAAAAAGAAGTCTGATTGTATAGAAGTCTATGAGAAAATGAGCCTCACTTCTCACTTGATTTATTACCTCAGTAAACACTGTGAACATGAGTTTATGGTCTCGATCGCTAGTTTCTAGTCTTCTTCAATACAGCATGATGTTCATTTAGTAAATTATGGTCCCATTTAGAGTCAAATTGACCATAAAGCAGGGGATGCTTTAGGGCGTGGCTACCTTGACAGGTTGCTATCAGTGTTGTCCAGTCTGAGAGTTGTCTTTGTTTTCGTCTTACAACTTGAACCCTTTCACAATTTTTATCTTATGTGGGAGTCCACAGTGTTTCTGCACTACAGAATATTGAGAATATCAGCAAAGAAAGTGGTAAAAAATACTTTCAAAACAATCAGCTCATATCACAGCAGCTTTGTTATGTGTCTCATGAGAATCTATGGTCTCGTGATAGAGGGTGTTTTATGGTACACCAATTGTAAAGCCCACATTTGTGATCGTGGGATATATACTGTAGATAGACTGAAACAACATAAAAATACAAAGATTTATGTGTTTGAGGAAGATGATCTTGACAGGTGATAGCCAGCTTTATTCTGAAAGCACAACAGAATTGAGATAAATCCACCTTCCTGAAATTACAATGACATGGGGCTCGATTTGATATGACTGACTTCACATTAAAGCATTTTCTCAGGTGTGCTTTGACATGATTAATGACTGTTGGTTTGTGGGCCTTGACCAAGGATTTTTAGACGGTTGCATCTCTTATCTTATCAACCTGCCAAGATGCTGCTAAAGGTGTCGGTCACAGCAAACGACTTCTCAAGGACTAAAGTGTGTTGACTTGTAGTAAAAGTGTGTCAGGAGAGCAAATTCCAGTCACTGTTTCTCCACAGAAACCTGGCCTCATTTTACAAGGGCTTTTACATGAAGGCTTTACAGGCATTACAAATGAGAGCTGAAAGACCAGTCTCTCTGGTCTATTTGTTTTATTTTGGTAGTCCTGGTTTTATGCTCCATAGTAATTTGTCTCAAGGAGAATGCAGGTGAACACTTTTAATTTTCCAAACCACGATGGTTATTAAAAAATGTTGCATGGTGGAAGTACTGAACCAGCAGAATGGATTTATTTGCTAAACTGTGATTCTGTCCTTGTAATCATGCCGCATTGTTAAAGGGATAGTTTGGATGTTTTGAGGTGTGCTTGAATGAGGTACTTATCCAGAGTTACCTACAGTAGATGGTGGTCGGCCTGGACCCAGTTTGGAGAAACAGAACACATATTTTCACTTCTTTACCTTGCTGTCAGGAAGCCGTATCCATCTATGCTCTCCTCACAGCCACCAGACTCCATTGACTAATACAGTACAGGGTTTTAAAGGGTTAACTGACCAAGGCAGTGGTACAGCAGCAGCTCCTGTGTTTTGCAAGGTAAAATTACAGTTTTAGTAAATGGAGTCTGGTGGCTTTGAAGAGAGCATAGGTAGCAGTCTGATGGTGAAGTATAGTGGAAAATAATCCAGATAATGCTTACTCTTAAACTGACATTGATTTTTTTTTTTTTAGGTGCCTTTCGTGCTGGTACATCAGCCAAATGTGCCTCTCCTGTGTTGTTAACATTCGCAGCCTTTCACTGGGTCAGTTTTGTATCATATGTGTGAGATACTTGAAGAGAAAAAAACGACCATTGAACTTGGATGATATCGACTGGAGTCCAGAGGTGCTGTCGCCTGCTGATGATGTACGAGGCGAAGAAAAGCGTTCATCAACGAACAGGAAGATTACTCCTCCATCCCGAGACACCTCTCGCTCTCTCTCGCTGCCTCTGTCACCTCCCAAAGTGAGGATCCATCACCCTCGCTCCATCCCCACCCCCTCTACATATCTCAGTGGCTCCTCTCACACACTTCTCACTATGCTCTCTTTCTGGATGTTTATTGATCTCTCTCTTTCCTCTCCTCCTCCTTGATCAGGAGCTAATGGATTATTGGCCCACTGTAACTTCCCTTATCAGCGAATATAAACCCAGTTTGAGTCACAGATTCCAAGGTTACCAAATGACTGGTAATCGACAGGTTTCCTCCAAGAAAGCTTTGGTTTTTGCATCTGATTGCACACTAATTACCTAAAAGTGGGATTGGTGTAGCGACAGCATGCAGGAAGCACTGTTTTATCAGACTGCACCAGCAGACATGTAGTAAACACTGTGGCACTTACTACTCACTATACTGTATATACTGTATATTTGTATGTGGTGAGTTTGTCATTTTGTAGTACTGTCTGAATGTATAGTTAGAATTATTGTGAATGAGTGAATTAATTCAGACACAGCCTGTCACTCACTACTGATGCAATCCATCCAGAAAATTATTAATAGAAATATGTGAATTTACTCAAAAGAGAAGAGAGTTTTTTGTTGTTGCAGAATGGGATGGATGCATACTACCCAAGTCCCCAGGAAGAGAGCCAGGCTTTGAAGCCAATTTACGTAGTGCCCAAACAGTAGTACTACAGCTTCCGGGTTTGTCCCATGATGCCACTGGGCCCAAAAATGCTTTTTCCCATAGACTTACACTGGAAAAGAGACGTCTGTAAATCAGAGGATAATTGTTTTTTGAGGTAAATCAGCCTCCCAGTATGAACACTTGAAAAGCCCTTATTTAAATCATTGGGTCCTAAAAGTTGTAAAATGCACTAATAGCTGAATCAGAGCTATATTCATGCTGCTGTTCATGTGAATGTGAATGAGTGCTGGGAGGCGGTGCACCCGTTGCGTGGGCACAATGGATGCAGAAGATCACCGGAAGACCCTACCAATTTTATCACTTGGCAGTCGAGCCATTTTGGCTTCATGCACCACTGAGCAACTCTCATAGTAATGAACGGGAACCCACCTCCAACGCTGTATCCACTTCTCTTTATACGTCCATGATAGTACCCTGTCAGGAGTGTGAGATGCTGTTAGCTAAATCACACAATCATCCAATCAATCAGCATTTCTGTCATCTGGTCCCCTGGGGGTAAAGGTCAGCAGACTTGTTGGTCATCAACGCTTAATCTCCCTTTTAAAAGTCCACTTCACCAATTTCTAACCGTTTATCCTTTATCTTTCTGAGCATGACAATCTTGCAGTGTGCTCTGTCACTAATCGTGGGAATCTTAGCTGTTGTGGCGGCTTTGCTCGCAAAATCCTGCACCTGATGATGCAATCACAGGCCAAGTTGTAGCAAGAAAACCTCATTTGAACCCCCAAGACCTTGACTCATTCTCTCAGTCAAACAACACTGTGAGACTTTGAAACCAGTGAAGATATAGTTAGATTTTAAACAGGCAAAGCAGAAGTTAGACTTTGAAAGTCACCACTTTTCCTGTGGCTACATCCTAACCTGTAGGATTTATAGTTTTGTCAAGTGTAATGTTAATGTGTGTGAAGCGGAGTACACGTAGACCAGTTGAAAATTGATGAAATGGGCCTTGAAATTCAAGTCAGGTCAGATTACGACTCTGGCAGACTAGAAGCCTCCCTCTTGCTTTGTTTACTGCCATTAACACGTCAGCCCTCTATCTAATTAGATCATACCGTACAAGGCTTTTTTCATAGATACCTATAATTAATACAAGTTAATACATACATGCATTATGAGAAATCAAGAAACTGAAGTAGAGGTAGATGAGAGGAAGTGAAGGACTACTTAACTTAATTACCACTCTTATATTTCAAATATCTCATGGACCACATTCAACATTGGAGACTGATGGTGTCTGAGTGTCCAAGTGTCTCTGTCCCCGTGGAAGTGGTTCATATAAGCAGTGAGGCCCTAATATGTCTATTGCAGCTCTCCTGCATGCAGACAAAATACATGCGCAGCTCGTTGTCAGCAGCAATTGACGCTCTAGTGTTGGGATGTCATGATGCCAGAAATTTAGTCGATATCAATACCAGCGAAAAATGTGTTCTTGATACCCAATTCAATACCCATAAATCCTCTTTACAACATACATCCCTTTTTGTGAATTCATTATTTTTTGTTGCCCAAACCGAAATCTTTAAAGACTAAATTTCAACACATCATAATTTTATAATTTCCCTACGCCCATACTTATAATGTAACTCGATGCAACCTCTGTAGCTGTTAGCTGCCAACAGCTAATGTTAACTAGCTTCTCCTCCTGCTGATCGTCACAGATTTGTGGGTTAAATGTAGCATTGTCCCTGAGATGACGGGACGCTGTCATTCTCGTACCCTGACTCCTGGTACCTACGGTAACTTTGGTGGAAGAAGGAGTACCATCACATTTTCAGTATTTTGGCATCGTCTTGGTATTGAAGCACTGGATCTTGTGACATCCTTAATGACACGGCTCTAGCAGGGACAATGCTGTTCAGTCTCTACATCTCATTATGTTGGTCTTATGCTTGACGTGGACTAATGGTCCATAATCCTCACGACTTTGGTGTTCTGATTTTTCATCAACACGTCAGACTTTACACAAAATTCAAGCTCATGTCAGAAAGTAAAACTGGCTTCTGTCAGCAGTAAGGCTAAATTAGTAATGCTAAGTTAGCAAACTTAGCATGTGTGCAAGCATTAATGTCCATGGTACAGAGGATAAACCCTTTTGAGTTAGGGACCATGGCCCTTCTTCTGGTGCCACCATCAGACCAACCTTTAATTTTTGTCCCCACTAATGCTAAGCAGCTTAGAAACATATTTATCTCTGTGCTACTCATCCATCCTCCCATCTTGTGCTCTAGAGCAGTGGTTCTCAGATTTTTTTCAATAACGTACCCCTTTTTTTTTTTTTTCAGCCAAGATCCTAACTAGCGCAAAACATTTTTGGTAGCAATTTTTTGGTCTGTTGTACCAGTTGACGCTGTTAACTGCGCCAGTTAACGATTGTATTGAAAATAGAAAAAAATAATAGAAAATGTTTTTTTTAATTGATCAAAATTACATTTAATATGTTTAATTGAAATTCTTCTACTATAATTGTTATAGGATTTTTTTTAATTAATATTTTTACAAAAACTCACGTACTTTTTGCAGTACTCCAAAGTATCTCTAGGGGGACAGGTACCACCATTTGTGAAGCGTTGCTCTGGAGTGTACATGAGCATTACAGCCTCACAGGGTCACTGACCATAGGCATCAATGGCTGAACTTGTCTGATAGTCTTGCAGTAAACATGGCAACCATGAGGACAACAGTTTATTGGCATCTGAATACCTATTATCATGTCATATATCATATCATATCATATTGCCAACCATTCCACGTATTTTAAGGCCAAAATCATTTGCAATATTATGCGATGAGATGAAGTTTGTGGATTTTTTGGTAGACAAAAATCTTCAACTATCTTCTCTGTGTATCTTTTCCTTAGCGACATGTATACTTTCTTTGTGGTGATCAGCGAAGCTGCAAACTCTCTCTCTCTTTTTTAATACATTGCTCAAAGCTATTCTATTGTATTTTCTGTCCCCTCATTTCTCTGCACAAATTGCAGCACAAAACACAACTGCTACAAGCTGTGTTGGCTCCAAGTTGGCATGTTCATAATGTTGTGGAAAATCACAATGTCGCAAGTGAAGGAGTACAACAAAACTGCACAGGTACACAATATCTCTGTCTTTGAAATGTGTGTGTTTGTCCAAGAGACTAGAAATGTCTCCAGTAAGGTTTTCCAGTAAGGATTTAGATCAGGAATAGAGGATCAAGAGTCTGATGGTTTCCTCTCCATCCAAACACAAAATCAACAGATTTTACTTACAGCTAGGTGAGAAGGACCTAATTAGTAATAAGCTGGTGTAGACTGGATGGGGTAAAAACCTCTCCACCCTCACTGCCATATAATTACTCTCTCAGAGACAGACATTCTGCGTTCATTTAGCTCATATACACACATAATATTGGCCATACAGGAACATTGTGTGTATATGTGTAAAGACTATTTTTTTACCCATGGACTTGTAATTTTCTTTTTAACGATTTGTCTCAGTCTGACCATGTAAAACTAGCATCTCTGAATATTAATGAGCATTTTGAAACTCCATATATCCACTTCAGCCGCCTGCAAGACCTCACCAAAGATAAATGAGTAAATGGATATGTAAATAAGTGGAGGTGAGGCAAATAGAGTCCGGGAAGGAAGAGGCATGAATAGTGCATGTTCCAAATTGATTCCCGCTTCCCTGCGCTTTAACTCATTTACTCAGCTCAGGGAATACCTTATGAACCCCTGGAAATCTGTATGTATGAGTGTGTTTGTGTGTGTCTAGTTTCATGTGTGTAGAACATCCAGTGTCCCTGTAAGTGCAGGACTTGTGATTAGGCTAAACGTTGTGGCTAAAAGTGCTATCACAGTTTGTTTTTTTATTAATGTTGATAGTTATCAAGATATTCATTTTGTGATAATAATAATTCTGTTTACATCTTGAGAGTATTCTCCTTAAGACAGACCCCTAAAGAAACCAGAAGGTTAATTATGAACGGGTGGGGTCATTGTTGGTTGATTACATTTGTACAGTATATAAGACACTTCTTGTTGGCCTTATCACATCTGCACGCTACTGCCTACAGGATCTGGACTAAACTGAGGGAACAGGAATATCTGCATGGTAAAGGATCAGAAATAAAAAACAGTGGAGGGTAGCAATATGCTATTGCAGCAGAAAACGTCATTGGTAAGCCCTATGCTAACCTGAATGGGGATAAAAATATGTTGTAGACTTTCGATGTTGTCGGACTGAACTGATCAAATTCTCATAGTGAAATGAGCCATTTTGCAGTGGGTTGTGCTCAAAACAATTTATCCACCGTTTTACAGCTGCAACAGTACCGATGACGGAGCTCTCAAAGCTGTTTGTATAGTGTTTTTGTTAGAGGAAAACTGGTTAAAAAATAACTTTATTGAAAAATAAATCTCATATCTCTCCAATATCTGAACTTGTGGTGTCAGCTGATACCAAGTACTGATCCAATACCAGCGTGACTGAAAAAAATAGTGATTATAATAGTAATTATTAGCATCATTATTGTTAAATGGCCGTTGAATACTGATCATGTATGGATGTGATATGATTACTATTTTGTCATATGGCGTGGCTCAGGTTAAACACTGCTGTTGATTGTTGTACAAATATGACGTCATTCTGGGAGGAAATCTAAGATGATGCATCTCTTGGAGCATGCTATAGAAATGGCATGTTTTTAAAGGCGATGTCCCTTTGTCTTACTCCCTAGGACTGCTTGTATCATACTATATGTGATGCATATGTCACTTGTGTCTTCATGTATGTCTGAACACTTGTAAAATGACCTGCGCAGTTTGTAGTCATTGTGTCACCCTTAAAGCAACTGCATGTCTGAAAGCCACTTGAAGCAAACAGGTGCGTTAACCCAGAATTGGTTTTATACTGGTGGAGTAGGTCATAAATGAAAACATGTTTGTAAGTATTTCAATGTGTCCTGCTACCTTTGACAGCTCCATTCCAAATGATTTATGTCTTCGTCTCTCTTCAACCTTTCTCTCATCTTTTATATCCATCTCCTCTTTCATTCCCCCATTTCCATCTCATTTTATTATTGAAGAATCCTTCGCAGATGAAATCAATAAAGAATCGTAACTTACATCTTGACTCTTCATCCCTGTCCCAGCTGCTCAGGAGGTTTTATGTGAGAGCAGGTGGTTCTGATCGTCTTTATATTCTGCATACTTGATGCAGATGGAGCATTTCTTGCAACTGCGGTTGGTTTGGTTTTAGTTATTGACGGATATGAATGGACTACAACAATAAAAGCAGTAACTTTCTTCTACCTCATAGACTCAAATGAAGCAAATTTGTCAATTATGGCAATAATAATACATTTTTCAGAATTGTAAGAAAATTGCTCAATTGCAATGCATAGGTGAATCCCCTAATATTTCATGGCCAAGGTCAATTAACGATGTGAAGTTTGTTTAACAGCTGAAGAACTGCACAGCACTGACAAACACTCTGAGGTCCTCCTATCTGCTGTTTCTTCTTTCTTCTCACACATTTCTTTCTTCTCATTGAGAATCATTTCTTCTCGTGTCCCACTGTGGGCAGGCAGATGTGCCGCGGCGGATGGCTTACTGCGCTGCCTTCTGGTAATTGGGGGTTAGGGGATGTGCGTGCGATGTGAAGAAGTAGCATCCAGCAGCGAGTGTTGTTACGGTAGAACATCATGCAGCTGACTGACAAGGTGTGTGCTTTTGATGTATCTAGTAGCATCTTCTCTCACATTTTCTCTGACTGCTCGTTGTGAGCCAGTTAGAGTGAATACATGCTAATGAATGGAAATGCTCCCTGGTGTGAGTGTGTGTGTGTGTGTGTGTGCTGTTAATAAAGCAGCACAGAGCACATCTGTGTCTCTGGTGTTTTCGATTCTTTCTCCTTGTTTTTATCTGTTCTGCATGAGTGGATGCTACCAGCAAATACAAAGCTTAATGTCTGACTGTGATTACTTTTCTTTTGGCGAGTACCTACATGTGTGCACACTTTTACATGCAAATCTGTCGCACTCAGATGTGCTACTACTACTACGACACTGCAGCCAAATTACTGTGGTAATTTCTTTATGGTAAAAAGAGCATTACATAAAGTAACTGTGAGGAACTTTTAACTGGTTATGAAACAGACGCATTTTAGTACTGATGCCTCTTTTTGACCTACATAAGTAAACAAGACCATTGGTGAGATTATTGGATTTTTCTGTATAGCAGGAATGTGATAGTTAATGTGATGATAACGTGTTAACACAAATTTGTTGTAATGCCACTAATTTCTTTAATGCATTAACACAGTCTTTCTTTTAGAGGTCGTAGCAAGCACGGAAAACCTAAGGAATCCATTGCTACCAACCATGTCATTCTAACTAATGCCAAGGAGATTACATAATGCTCCAAAACTTGCGCTAAATTATGGGTGATGAAAAACTGGCATATTTGAGCATATTTTATGCTAAATGCAGTACCTGTGAGGGTTTCTGGACAATATTTGTCATTGTTTTGTGTTATTAATAATAAATATGATAATAAATATATACATACCGTATTTTTCGCACTATAAGGCGCACCGGATTATAAGGCGCTTTAAGAGAAACAAAACAGACAGAATAGTCAAACTTTATTCAGTTCATTTAATAACTCAATAACTTCAATAACTCTCAACATTTTTCAGTTGTAACACATGAAATACAAAACAATACACTCACTTTTCAGTCCATTCCTCGTCCACAAATCCATCAAATCTTTCATCATCAGTGTCTGAGTTAAACAGTTGGGCGATTTTAAGTGCGCTTTATAGTGCGAAAAATGCGGTACATTTGCATAAATCAGCATACAGTATTTGTCCACTCCCATTAGTGAGTAAATACTTGACAATTCTCTCTTTTCACTGCATTTTAAAAGATAGAAAATAATGTGTGATTGATTTGCAATTATTTGTGATTAAAAATTTTAATTGATTGACAGCCCTACTAAATAGTTGTTCTCAATGCTTGCCATTGAGTCCGTTTCCCCACGAAATCAGACAAAATGATTTACGGCACGCAGGTTCACCAGAAACTCCTTCAGCTCAGACTATAGCGGCGCCTTCAGCAGCAACTAGCTCACCGTAGACAGACAGATCAGGCTTTGCTGCCACCTTTGGCCTGCAGTCGGAGCTTTGGTGGGAGGTGGAGAGCTCCACACCGGACAGTAGCAGCTCCTCCTCCGGCCAGGAGCAGAGCTTTGCCTCGCTGCTCTGCCGGTCCCTGCTGGGAGTCAGTACTAACGCCATGCTGCTGGAGGTCTAGGCCGTATTGCTGGACCTCTTGGAGAGAAGGGAAGCACAAATAATCAGAACCAGGACTGAGTGGGGTAGACTGTCAGACCCTGCTGCAGTAAAATGGGAGGTTTTCTAGAGGGACTCTGGTGCTAGGAAACACTACCACTTTTGGACTTTTGGCTCCTCGGTGTAGATTTGAAATATATATAACAAATTTCATATAGAAGGAGCAGCTCAGATGTCTGTGGGGAGCCTTCTTGTAGAGGTGTTTTGCAAACTTCCTACTGGGAGGAGACTCAGGGGCAAACCCAGAACGCTCATCTGGTCTGGGAACACCTCCGGATCCCTCAGGAAGACCTTGATGATGTGGCCAGAGAGAAGCATGTCAGGGCTGCTTTGCTTTGCCGGCTGCCACTGAGACCCAGATAAGTGGCAGAAAATTGATACATGGATGGATAATATTCACAGTAGAGCTAACGAGAGCTGACACATACTGAAACTGCTGCTACGTGCTGTGTAAAAACTGCAAATCATAAAGGTTGTTTTTCCCAAAACAGTGAGTTTGAGAAGCCATGGCTACTCCTGGTAATTCTTCCAGATAAGTCATGTTGGTTTTACTCTATGCAGAATCTTGTTTATTGAACTTTTCACTGCCCTTTCAAAGCATGCCAGTGTTATAACAGTTGCGTTTCCACTTATTCTGATGTGAGATTACTTGTGTTTAATAGTGTATTTATATTAGCATTCTTAATACAGTTTTCCACTGAGATTAAAGCACTCATCTGGAAACAAATCATGTGGGTCACTGGTGTGATCAGCTGCAGGGTTTTGTATCTGAGCAACTGTGTTTATATTCGGCTCATATTGCTACATTATGTGTGTGTGTGCGTGTGTGTGTGTATTTATGGATTCATGGATACTTCATGCTCATCCCAGCCCATCCATCATGTCACTGCTGTCTTCCCTGTGGAAAAGATATATACCTCCACCTTCCTTCCTCCATCCCTCCTCCAACATCTTCCCATTCTCTTCCCCTTCTGCTCATTTCCCTCTTACGTTACTGCTTTATTCTTTGCTTCTCTGTCATCTTTGTTTCGCCAGAGGCCATTCAGGTTTCTGAAGGGGTTTCCCTCTTCCATTGATTTCCTGCGAGCCCCTCGCTGTGAGAGAGACACTCCAGGCCCCTCACCCCACCGCGCTCATTTACTCTGTCAGAAATAGCATAATGTTGGGACACACACACACACACACACACACACACACACACATACACACACAGAGTTATATTGGTTCATGTCGCGGACTACTCGCGCCATGCTGGCAGGAGAAGAGCCGGACACTGGCTGAGGTATTAACATTGTTATGAACCAGCCGTGCTTCGGCTCCACTGAAACACAGCGTGGGGCTTCACACACAAACACACACACGAGATTTTTCACCATGTTTATAAGGGCATTACAGAGGATTACATTTACTCCTGTATCTTTTAGGCGTGTTCACACATGCGGCTACAAATAGAAACGAAGCAGCAGGATATCAGTCATTTTAAATTGAGATCTTGCAACATGAGGATGCTCTTAACATCAGAGGTGGGAAGGTGCAAAGTTACAGCAAGTGGCACGACAGTTGGGAATGGAGAAAAGTGAGGATTCATGCAGATGCACTGTAGTGCACAGGACTGCAAGAATGAATATATAAACAAGCTCAAGCTCAGCGGGAATATGCTTGAAAGATACAGATTGATAGAGCAGCAAGACACAGCTTGCCTGTATGTCTGTCTTTGACTCACATCACAATAACAATAATACTCCTAATTTAAATGTACCTGAACCTTCTGGGTTGCAGATGAAGGAACTTGGTATGTACTGACTGACCTTCTTGGTGTGTGTTTACGAGGCTTTTTACATGTTGAAACTGGTCAAAAATAGAGAGTATTGCATACATGATGTTCAGGGATTGCATGTTACTTAGTTCACTGAAACATGTCTCGAACATGATCCCTAATTTACTCTCAGCCATTTATGCTCATCCCACAGTGCAGTCTCTTAGACATTATATTTATATTACAGGTAACATTATTGGCAAGATAAACAATCTTGTATGAGCATGAAACTCAACTGTGAGCTGTGTTGAGTTTTGCAGGGAGAATATCTTTAACATGTAACTGATACAGTAAATATACTTTTCCATCTTACATGATTTCAGAATGGTTAAACCTGTGTTGGCAGAGGATATGAATGGGTCGGTATGTGTTATCTGACCTGGCTTCACCACTGTGTGTCATGACGTGAACATACAGTATATTTCTGCTGGGCATGGTAATTTAATATAATTTGACAGACATTTCTACAACAGTCTTATTGTTGAGGAGTCTTTGTGCGGTGTGCATTGTGCAGATCTCATTTATGTTCGCCCTCTGGTAATTTTTGATTGTTCTCTTGTGAAAGTTCGTGTGCACTTTCCTCTATTCTGAAGTGGTGTGTTTGCCTGTGAAGTGTTGGAGGACGGGAGGCCACAGTGGACCGAACCTCAGCCTCTACAAACCTGAGAGGAGTCCTTCAGTGCTCTCCATTCATCTTCAGCCATCACTGACTAGATAAAGTGGAGGACTGGCATCTCCTGTCTGAGGAGAAGCGCTCGGCTTTGTTCTGTGTCAGAAAATACACCAGAGAGCTCAGAAAATGAAACAGTCACACACCTGAACACACAATGGACTCGCTGTGGAAACTCAGAGGCACACATCTCCCTCTTCTACCCTGCTCCTCTTCCTCTCCTTTCCTTTCTTCTCATATTTTTATTTCGCCTCTCCTCCCCCCTGAGTCACTGTGGCGACCTGAACGCTGCAACCTCTGCAGAATATCAACACACTCTTAATGCCACCTCTCCCAGATTCTCCAGAGAGCTGGTGAAAGGAGGAGACTACGGAAGAGATGGAGCTGAAGGCTGATCTAGATGTTGATAGTGATGGTTGGAGAAATGACTAAATCGAATCGGCACATGCGAATGTACGTGCACCGCATTTTGACCATCACATCTCGAAATAGTATTTGTTATCTTTCATTTTGCATTCTTTGGTTTCTCTATAACAGTTTCCCACTGCTCATGCAGTTTCTGTAAGTTTCTGTTGACGGAGAAGTCAGGGAATTGAATGTGTATTTTTGGGAAGACATGAACTATTAGATATTTTTTATGGATGGATTAATTCAGTTTTACAGTTATATTTTACTGATTCTCTAAAAGTTTGGTGCGCTCCATCATAATTCAGATGACAGAAGGCTCTGAGTTGATAAAAACGCAGTTATGCTCATCACCTTAAAGGCGCAATGAGTAGGATTCGTCAGTTGTGGTTTGTAAACACAACATTCAAAGTTGGCTTCTCCTCCCCAGCTCAACGATGTTTTGGAATGAGCTCTGTCTGTATGATGTTTTGCCGTGCTTTATTTACGGGTTAGGGTTATGGTTGGCGGGTCATGGCCACCGCCAAGGATGCTCCACTGGGTTAGAGGTCACTTCCTGCTCCAGAAACATCCCAAACACAGCAAAATAAGAAAATCCAAGCAGAGGACTGCAGGTAGTGATGGTGAGATACAGCTTCATGAAGCACTATAGCTCTCCAGCAAATTGGTTTGTAAAAGGGTTCATTTCACGAGGCTTCATCTGGGCTTCATCTGCACGCCAAACGAAAACAGGTGATATATTACAGATGTGAAGCAGTGGTTTAACTGTGCAGAGGACAGTGAATAACTACAGGAAAATGATAGAGGGGAGACTTTGCTTTTATTCAGGACCAATAAGTTCTCAACTGTGTTTGAGTTATACGTGTCTTCAATTACATCATTGGTCTAAAAGGACACAAGCCTCGCTCGCTTCGAAGCCTCGTCACAGTGCATAACCTCACTATTAACATAACAACATAACATTGTGAATTTCCCCACTGTGGGACTAATAAAGGAATATCTTATCTAACTGCAGGGTCTCTGCAGACACCGCCAGACTGGGTCTATATGTTGTTTTCAGGAAAATCCTTCTAATTCTGCCTGTTACCTTGTAACTACAGCAATGTGTGCATTTTCAAGGCATTTTGATTCACAGGTCATCATTTAAGTACCGTAATTTTTGCACTAGAAGGTGCACCGGATCATAAGGCACACTATCAATGCACATGTCTATTTCCATACATAAGGCGCTCTCGTCATTATCTGAGTCAGTCTCGTTGCTGTTACTTAAGTGTTCAGTGATGTTTCTGGCCTTTGTGAAAGATCGGACGACACTTGACGCTGATACCTTGGCCCAGGCATCCACGATCCATTGGCAGATAGTGGAGTAACTCGCCCGGCGTTCCCTCCCTGTCTTGGTGAATGTGTGTTTGCCGTCTGTCATCCAATGCTCCCACGCAGCTCGTGTGAATGACCTGTTGACACCAATTTCTTGCGGTTGGAGTTCTTTAGTTAATCCACCTGGAATGATGGCAAGCTCCGAATTAGTTTTCTTCACTTGGGTTTTGACGGTGAGTGCCGTAATGCAACAACAATCCATCCAGCGGTGTGGCTTCGTAGCTTACCAAAGTCGTAATAAAACATTTTGTTAGATTTTAGAGCGCCATGTACCACATAAAACTGGTTTGAGGTCAGTGAGCACAACCAGAATTGATACATAAGGCGCACCAGATTATAAGGCACACTGTTGATTTTTGAGAAAATGAAAGGATTTTAAGTGCACCTTATAGTGCGAAAAATACAGTATTATAGCCTGCTAAAGAAACTCTTGAATTTAACATCAAACATCAAGGCCACACCAGCAAAGAGCAGAGGACACTGCTCATATTTAAATCTTTCCATTCTGTATTTTTATGGTTGCAAACACAACCCACATTATGCAAATCTCAGGTCTTCTTCTTCTTCTTTATCAGCAGTGTCCTTTTCAGTAGGCTCATACTACCATTATTATGTCAGGCCTGATGACCAGTTTCATTATAATGTGGTGTTTGCAAGGTTGATATTGATATACTGAAATGCAGGAATAATGTTTGTGTTATATTAATTAGGAATAGTTGCCTTATTCTGATTCAAGCACCGCTGACTTCATTTTCTGACTGCCAAATGGGGTTGGTTATCAAACCAAACCTACAGTATGCCCTTATTCTCAGAGTTTTATAAGATGGTAGATTTGTTTTTTAGCCTTTTGGTTTCCTTAGTAGAAACAAGACTGTTTACCCCGTTAGAAAAACAAAATGAACAAAACAGGAAAGAGCAAAACTTTTTAGGCAATGAAGGAAACGCTCAGACTTGGTGAAAGTCACAGATCTCTGGAGCCTTTCAGTTTATGAAGAACGTCTAGTTTTCTAAAGATTTTTAATTATTCATCTCAGGGATGACGAAGGAGGCAGCGTTTCCCACAGTGTTGCATAGAGTTTTGTTTTCTCTTTTTTTTTTTAAATCTCTGTTTTTCTTATTATTACTGATATTTGCTCTGGTCCCTGCTGCTCAAGGCCTCATCCATGTAGCCACACAGGTTTTCTCAGGTTAACTCCTATTGATCGCTGTGTTTGAGACGTGCTGTTTATTACACAATCTGCTCCACACCGCGGGAATAACGAGGCCGGTGTACACGCTCCAAATATTAAACTGACTTCTACATCTCTGCACGCTCTGGTAATGAGATGAGGGGAGTTGGGGTGAATACAATCAATAGTCTGCACACGGACAGCATCTCGGCGATCTTTGGTGAGAGACCGAGAGCAAAATTAATTTCCCGTCTGTTTGTTCCTTCCCTGCTCTGCATGCAAACACTCCCTTCTGCCTCTTGTCTTGTTATTATCCTCCTTTAACTGGCTGTTTGATTAACTTGAGGCAGCAGTTAGTTTATAAAGGTGGTGATGTTGATTTGTAGAAATCACCTTTAATCAGGGCTACTGTGTCCTGTGTAAGGTAGAATTTAAATTATAGGGTTGAATGTGCAAAATACTGTATGTTTGGAAAGCCAAAACCAGTTTGTTTGTTTTTTTTTTTAATGTGTTCATACTGAAATTATTAGTTAATTAATTGATAAGCTAGTCGACAGAAAATGAATTGATAAATTGTTTCAATTATTTGCAGGATTTGTCTGCCGTGTACCATAGTAAACTGAATATCTTTGGACTGACCTCTGAGTGTTTTGCTATTTCTTTGCATTTTATGGCTTAAACAGTGAATGGATTCACAGAAAAAGGCAATAAACAAATAAACAGACAAATAGTGAAATTAATTGTGTGCACTGAGGAGCTCTTCTTTTATTGCTTATGGATAACACCGCCTTACCGCCCCATTTGTTGGAAAAATTGACATCTTAATCTTTTTAACCCCAGATTAGATGCTGATGGTCTGTGTACAGTGATTGCTGGTTGAATGAGCACACAGCCATCCTCTTGCTATGAAAAACTGCTTTTATTCAGCATCATGTTGGCAAAGGGAGAGGATGAGTGCTTCCCAAGTCTTTTAATTGCATCTACGTTTCCCTCACTTACATCTTTTCCTTGTGTTCCTCCGAGGATGCAAAGAAACAAGATGCAAAGATGCAAAGAAACAACACAAGTGAGAGAACATGGATGCAATTTAGAGACTTGGGATGCACCCTATGTGACACCTATGCAAAGGCTGTCTGGGAATAGGAAGGGTGAGGGAGGGTGGGCGGTAGAAGACGGAGGTGTAGGGTCTGGAAAATAAGGCAGAAGTAGGGCTGTATTAAATGTGATTAGAACTGGCGATGAAAAGAACATGAATTAGTAAAAACTAGCTGATTGCATCACATCATTTTCAGGTAGTCAGCAGCTAGTCTGTTATTTATTCATTTAAACTTTAAAGCAAATCACAGATTACAGCTAGTAGACAACTGGTATCTGGTGGCACTTTTGTACATCATTGTATTTTATTTTATTTTAATATACCACTAATATAGTATTATTTATTTTGGTACAGTCCAATTACACACACACATATATATATAAAACAATAATAAGCCATTACTTTTGAAATAATGATAAACCAAAGCAAATTTAGGCTGATCCAAAAAGTGTAGGCAGAAGCCTTAGCTTAATGAAGAGCTCCCCTACTCCCATCACCATCCGTGGGGAGGAGGTGGAGGTGGTGGACAACTACAAGTTCCTGGGAGTTCACTTAAACAATAAACTGGACTGGTCCAACAACTCCGAGGCCCTCTACAGGAAGGGACAGAGCAAACTATTCTTCCTGAGAAGGCTGAGGACCTTCAATGTGTGCAACAGGCTACTTCAGATGTTTTACCAGTCTGTAGTAGCCAGCTTTCTGTTCTTCGCCGTGGTATGTTGGGGGGGCGGCATCAGCACCAGAGATACCACCAAACTGAACAAACTGGTGAGGAGGGCTGGGTCTGTGGTTGGATGTGAGCTGGACAGTCTGGAGGTGGTGGCAGAGGGGAGGACCAGGAGGAAGCTGGAGTCTATTCTGAAGAACCCCTCCCATCCCCTCTATGACCAACTGGTCCAGATGAGGAGTACATTCAGCCAGAGACTGATCCCCCCTCGGCACACTACAAACCGTCTGGGTCAGTCCTTTCTTTTGGTGGCCATCAGGCTCCATAACCAAGGTCTGACCCCCATGTGACTCTGATCATCTGCTCCATATTTATTCCAAATGTATATATTACATATAATTATATCATTACATATACATATGCTGTGCATATACAATACCCACCACCTGCTGCACTTTACTTATTACTGTTACTGTTATTTATTTTACTGTCAATTTTCTTCATTGCACCTTATTTCATTCACTGCACCTTCTCTTTTACTTTTTACTGTACTGTATTTATCTGTACTGTTGTTGATGCTGCTGCTAAGACACCTGAATTTCCCTCCGGGGATTAATAAAGGTTCATCTTATCTTATCTTCTCTTCTCTTATGACGCCTACCCTTTTTATATTATTTTTTTTTACCTTTCTCATTACATTTCTAAACTGAAAATAAAAGAAAGAGACCCAATAAAATAGACCCTTATGTATATTACATATGCCCAAAAACAAAACTTCATATACACACTAGTTTTATTAATCATGTTATTTTTAGGTATTTTTTTCATCAAGCATCTCACTAGTCTAACTCACCGGATGCAGACTGTGGTTATAAGCCTGCCTCCTCTCATACGACATTCTCCTCCCATGCAGCTATCTATCTATTTTGCCGGGAGCCGTCGCTGCGTCGCTTAGCGCCACCCAAGACAATTGTGAATGGTTTAAATACATGGTGTCAAACTTGCAAGGCAACAAGCAACTGCATATTTCTACCAGATTCCGATCAAATACTTTCAGTACTGGTCAGAATAAATATCTCTGTTAAATATTTCCCTGATCACGTTTCTAAACATCCTGACCTTGAGGTCATCTCACAGCAGGTGGAGGAATTTTCTTCATCTTATTTGCTCTTCCCTTCCTCTCTCCCTCTCTCTCTGCCTTCCTTTGTCTCTTTGTCTTCCTCACTCTTCTCACCTCTGAAAGTTTAGCTTCCATATCCTCCCACTCCTCCGCTCAACCTCACTCATATGCCAGCTGGCTGGAGCTGAACAGGTTTATCTAATAAATAAATAAATAAAAAAAATCCACATATTGAAATTCATAAGCCACAAACCTCCTGTTGTGTTAATAATAATAATAACTTGGATTTATAGAGTGCCTCTTAAAAACGAAAGGATGCTTATCATATACACAATAGACAACAAACAGCATAAGACTGTATCTGCAGACTGTATCTGCAGACTGTATCTGCTGCAGACTGTATCTGCTCAGGAGACTGAGGTCTTTTGGAGTGCAGGGGACACTCCTGAAAACATTTTATGACACCGTGGTGGCATCAGCCATATTTTATGGAGTGGTTTGCTGGGGCAGCAGCATCACAGCTGCAGACAGGAAGAGGCTGGATAAGATTATCAAAAGGGCCAGCTCTGTCCTGGGATGCTCTCTGGACTCAGTGCAGGTGGTGGGAGAGAGGAGGATGATGGCTAAGCTGTCATCCATGATGGAGAAGGACTCCCACCCCATGAGAGACACCATCAGAGCTCTGGAGAGCTCCTTCAGTGGCAGGCTGCTACACCTTAAGTGTACGAAGGAGCGTTACAGAAGGTCCTTCCTGCCTGCAGCTGTTAGACTCCACAACCAGCACTGCTCCCAGTAAACCACAATCACAGTCACATTCACAACAAAGTAATTTATTGATATAAAGGACATACTTCTGGCTTTACTTTTTCTATTATGTATATACCAATTTATTTATTTTATTGTATTAATACTGTTTTTAAATCTATGCTTCTTGTCTTTTATTGCACTATCCACTTGCTGCTGTAATGTGTGAATTTCCCCACTGTGGGACCAATAAAGGAATATCTTAGCTTATCTTATCTTAAGAGTAGCTAGAGGCCCTCTAGTGGGTTTTAATGAGTTTTTTGAAGGTGTGGGTGCTCTCATGCTTCTCTGTGTGTTAGAGAAATACATTTTCCTTCTCATATGATGTTTGTAGGGACGCCTTCTTTTAGTCAATTAGTCCACTAATCGGTTGTTTTGGTCAACCTAGATTTATTTAGTCAATTTTTATGCTTTTTCATGCTGAATAGCTTATTTCTAAGAAACTTATGAACACATCTCTGGTAAACACCAGATTTAAAGTGGTGCTTTTGTGTTATTCTCTGTGGAGAAACTCAGTTTTACTGATCTGTTGATTAAATCAACTAATCGATTAGTCAACAAAAATGTCAGTCGAGGACATCCCTTTATACTTCTTTTCTGATGATTGGGTGTTTTCTTATTTGATTTGATTATATATGGACCTGATACCCTTTCCACTCAGCAGTGGAAAGGATATCCTCTAAGTCTGTGTGTATGTTTGATAGCATTATATCTTTAACAAAAGGGTTTGCTTGAAGTTTGATGGATGGAGTGTTTTTGATTGATTGATTGATTTTTATGGTGATCTTCATCTTTATGCTTTAAGGTGATGTCCTCAAACTGTCTGGTTTTGTCAGTCCAAACCTTACATTCAGTTTAATGTAAAGTACGACAGAGAAAAGCAGGTAATGTCCACATTTGAGAGGCCGAATATAGTATTTTAAATTTCAAAATTACTTGATCAATTAATCAATTATAATTTTTCTGTTGATCGGATATTCAATAACTCGTAGTTACTCGCAGTTCCATTGTGTTTACATTTTATTATTATTTTGTTAGAGATGTAAGGTCTCAAAGCAGACAGATAGGAAACACTGGGGGCAGAGGGGGATGATTTAAACTCTGAAGACTGAGAAGACCTTGTGTTGTTGTTCAGGCTGTTCTCGTACGTTGTTCGTAGCTATATCTACGAAAAGTAATGCACTTTATATATTCCACAAAGTCAATACATGTTTAATCCATGTAATTGTGAACCCGGAAGTATGAGGATTGACAGACACTGTGTAGGGAGGAGGTCAGGGAGGATGGGTGGGTCAAAAAACACCTAATTTCTTTACTTCAGTAATTATTTCAAAACAAGCTAAGTTGCTTCCTGTGAATTATTGTGAAACAACCGTGTGCATGTAACATACAGAAATTAACATATTATTTGACATTTGTAGTAGAATGTACAAAAAATGAGGAATAACTTTTTGTAAGATATAATATGAACTGTTGTATGAGGACAAGTTGTGTCAGATTAACCTGTTCTTACTCCAGTCCCATCAAATACCGCCCCTCGGCATTATATACCGATACATGGAGGCGCCCTTTAATGACAACGTGGCAAACCAGGCTTTCAGCTAACTCCAACGTAAACCCACCTGCCACGTTAACGCCCTGAATTTCCCTCCAGGGATTAATAAAGGTTCATCTTATCTTATCTTATCTTAATTGATGGTCGGAGCAAGTGACAGAGTATTAATAACGTGAGAGTCCCTTCAGGCTGATCAGGAGGAATGGTGGATTTGTCAAACACAACACCTCCAACCAGGAGACAGCTGTTAGTGTTCCATGTGAGACTACAAGTAATGTTGACTTATTTTGTTATGTTAGTCATTAGTCATGTGACTCATCGGTATCATCAGTCCCATGAGTCATGTGAGTCGCTAGTCAGTGAAGTTAACGTCAACCATGATCGTTTCCTAACCCTGCCTCAGTGGCTGTGTTGCCTAAACCAAACTTCTTGTGAAAGCACAAGTTTATTTTGAAAGCACACTATAAGCGTACACCATCCCTGGTCTGTCCAAAAGTAACACCCGTACGTCGGTCTCCGATGCTGAGGGGCGCCGATCAAGCGGCGGCGTTTGATGAGTTGCAAGCGAGAATGTGTTGCGGTGCCTAACTCTCTGCAGCGTCATCTGAGAGGATGGATGCAACAGTAACGACACCTCTCGTAGTCACACCTAAAAGCAAAGCTCTGCTGTCAGAGCTCCCATGAGCTTAGCAGCTGTCAGATTACTCTTTCCTGACCCAGACTGTAAAAATGATTGACGCCAGGTGCCGACACAGTCTCTGCTCTCTCTCTGTCAGGATATCGACTGATTGGTAGAGACAGCGGATGAGCCTAATAAAATATTAAAATGCAGTCTGTGTTAGGCCTCATAACGTGGTGACATGAGCTATTGAACCGTGGCTTTTATCACCGCTGTGGAAGAACGCACAGAGTCGCAGCATTGATTTGGAGTTTCTTTTTACTGCCTATTTTTATGACAGACACACTTAGACACTTTTGGCCAAAAGTCCTTTTAGGCCTCACTTCAAACAGTGAAGCTGCTGCACTGTGTAGGGAACTGGATCTGCCGCTCAGACGTATCCCAGCAGAAACACTTTCAGTAGCAGCGTGGGTGAATGAATGGAGCAGCTTTGGGACTCTAGCCAGCAACGAGCCCAGCATCCTGGAAACCTCATCCTCTTTATGAATAATAAAACAAGCATCGTAAAAAACCTCAGCCCTCACTGACGTTTTGCCTGCCTGGCTGGCTGGCTGCACTTGCTGCTGCTCCATTATATATTTATTATATCATCTCTTTATGTGAGTCTGTTGTTTGACAGAGGGCAGCTGATGACACTGTCCTGCTATCAAGGCCGTGTCTCTGGATCAGGCTGGAATATGGAGCTGCAACCATCAATTGAATCGTTTGTCTCCGTTTTTTAATTTGCTTCTCAGATTCTGCACACCGAATGAGGTTCTGCAGGTGCATCGGAGACTCAAATAAATCTGTTGGTTTAAGATAAAGGATGCCTGAATAAGGAAGGGAAGCATTATTTGTTTTCTGCTGCTACTTGCCAGTTGCAGCTTAGAATACAGGATTTTCAAACCCGCATTTCCTGCCTCACACTTTAGGGCTGTGTATTGGCTAGAATCTGGTGATATAAAGACACACCACCATATGTATAAAATCTGAGCAAAAAAGGGAACTAACATTATTGCATATGAACGGACTCATTGGATCCACAAGACTTCAGCTATACAGTCTTACCCAGTTTAGGTAATTTTAAATTTGGTGACCCCATTATGCAGAAATCTTCAAACATAAATGGGTGAATATAACATATTTGTACTGCATGCAAAAAAATGTTGTTTTTGCCCTAAACTGCATGTGATTATCATAAAGTGGGCATGTCTGGCTCATGGGTACCCATAAAACCCATTTTCACTCATTTGGAGGTCAGAGGTCAAGGTACCCCCTTGAAAATGGACATGCCAGGTTTTCCTCGCCAAAATTTAGTGTTTGTAGCGTTATTTAACCCACTTTGTGACTGAGCCTGCTACGACCCCCGAAAGACAGAAAAGCAGCCAAGTCCGCTGGTGGGCTGTAGGATTTTTCAGAGCTTAATGAAAATTAATGCATTTTGAAGAATCGATACAGCATACCAAAACTTATTACTGCGATACTCGTATATGTGGATATTGTCTAACACCCCTAACACACACATCTTTGGGTTTTGTCCTGCTGAAGTCATAGTGGCTAAATTCCCCACATATTTTGTCATTCGGATAAATCAGCATGTAGTATTGGACTGAGGTTCAGGCTGCCCAACACCGAGAAAAGTAGACAAAGAGAGCGATTCAAAATGGAGACCAGCCACCTTCTACGTCTGCTCTGACCTTTGAGAGCAAAGACGAAGGGGTGTTGAGAATAATGGAGGGTGTGTTTAGAGAGCAGAGGGGAAGATAACCCTCCTCGCCCTCTTGCAGATTGCAGCAGCGTTTTGATAAAGTGTGAGGGTAATGCTCAGTGACGATGAAATGTCAGCCTTGCTGTGAATGTCAGGCCCGGGCAGGTCATCCTCCCTTAAACTCCTGGGATTATTGTCCCGAAATTTCTAAAAGAAAACATGTACTTAACCTTGCTTAAAACGCCTATGCCTTAAACTCAAACTCAACATCGTAGTTTGTTTTTACTTTGTTCCACTCCACTCTTAAAACCCTGGAAAACCATGTTGGCATGGCTACGCATCAGTGTCGACTTAAAATGTCATTAGATTCAGGCGGAGATGTTGGTCTCCAGTGATTGTTTAGGGGAACTCAATCAGAGTCGAGGATGTCAGGCTGAAGATGGGAACAGATAAATCTGTCTATCAGGGAAACTTTTCTCTCTTTTTCTGCCTCTTCATCTCCCCCTCTCTCCCTGTCTCTGTCTTTGACCTCTGTCTGACAGTCTGTTCTCTTGTCATGTTAATTGTTGGTTTTCATCCCTGACACTCAGTGGTGAGATCCATGCGTGGGCTGTTGTCAGTCTGTGCTTGTGTCTGTATCTGTCTCTGTGTCGTGATGTGCTGTTAAAGCTCTCCTCAGGGCTTCATTGTCTGTGACCCATCTTGATGTCAAACTGTGTGCCCTGCATTCCTTGTTTCGTGCCCTTGAGCACTTTCTGGGTGTGTTGAGGTGGGTGGCTGGTGGTGGGGGGTCTTAGAGCAGGTGGTACACCTCAGGGTATGGCACTGCATGTCTGTAATAATTTGGAAGTGAGACACACATTGCCTGCTATATATCATTGTTCATCTGCTTTATTTCAGTTCTTGGACTCACTGGAGCTGAATAGGCGCAAAGCACTCCTGACCTCACTACAAAAAGTGAAAAAGAAGACATGCACGAGGAGAATAATTGCAATCCTGTACAGTTGCTTTAAATTGGAAGCAGCTTACCAACACCAAATGCCTGCAGACATGCTGGGATATTTTCTTTCAGAAACAAAGAAACAATCCAGACACAGCTGATCTTGGTAGTAAACATCTCCAGTCTCTGCCATTTTGACTTTTACTCCATAATTTCTCTAACTTCCCATCTTTGTTGTTCCACAACAGCGACAATGAAAGTATATGCATGTGTTAATGTTATAGCAGGTGCGTCGTCGGCAGGGAGGCAAAACGTTCTCCAGAGGAAGACGCGTGCTTGCGCGCAATGAATTAATGCTCAAAAAGTACTTATTTACAGTTTAAGGCTGACGCAATAACCACAATATTTCAATACCGTGCTACTGACAAGCCAACTGCAGGAGATGGCCAGCACGTTTTGTTGCAATCAAATCAGTGTCTCAGCTGAAACAAAATGCTGCGCCTCATTGCCCTTCTGTTTGCTGCATGTAACAGTAAATAAGCTGTAATAATCTTCATCAATTTATAAGCAATGATATACCTAATAAAACTCTAACAATTAAGCTTATTTGTATAGCACTAAAATCTGGATAAATGAAGTAATTTGCACAAAGATTTTTCGAAGGCAATATTACTGCATATCGTGCTGTTGAGTCAGTCATTATCAGTCGATGAGAAATTTCCTATTTACAGTACAGCAAAAGTATCAAAATGCAACAAACCCAAATAAAGAGAAGATAAAATGTTAAGCTCTGCAAAGACGTGTAACATGTTGCACTGTATTTTTGGAGACCTATACCACAGGGAGGATGTCTTACTCCTCAGAGGGAGCTGCAGCTTTCACATTATCATCATTTTTACATTTTTTTGCACATCACCTTGTGTCAAAGCAGTATTAAAACCAAAGGAACGTCATGCCCTTTAATGATGGTGTGGGGAGGAAGTGAAGTCAATAGCCCTGTCTTTAGTTTAGGAAATGTTCAGTGTCAGAAAGTGATCATCACACTGAGGGCTGCAACTACAGATTATTTTCATTATCGATTAATCGGTCAGTTATTTGAACGAATCCAGTTTTCAGTTTTATATCCACCACAAGTTCCCAAAGTCCAAAAAAAAATTGCTTTTTTTGCCTGACCAACAGTCAAAAGACACCAATTTCTAATTTCAACCAGGTGGCAACCTCTGGGTCTGAACAGTGAAGTCAACGCTGAAGTGCCTTAAACTTGTATTCTCGCTAACAGCCAGCAGGGGGCGACTCTTCTGGTTGCAAAAAGAAGTCTGATTGTATAGAAGTCTATGAGAAAAACTTGTCACTTCATTTATTACCTCAGTAAACATTGTAAACATGAGTTTATGGTCTCAATCGCTAGTTTCAAGTATTCTTCAATACAGCATGATGTCCATGTAGTAAATTATGGTCCCATTTAGAGTCAAATAGACCATAAAGCAGGGGATGCTTCAGGGCGGGGCTACCTTGTGATTGACATGTTGCCACTACAGCGTTGTCTGGTCCATGTTTTAGTCTTAGATCTTTAACCCTTTCACAGTGTATTTTCACTTCATTAAAGTAAATTTTAACATTTTAGCTGCCATACACGTCTTATTCAGTGTTCACTTGTATGTAGCTCCACACTCTCCTGTTACTTCTGGTTGCAAAAAGATGGCAGTGGCCAAACGGCTGAACTCAAGCTTTTAAAAACTGTAGTCCACAAACCAGTGGGTGATGTCATGGTGACTACATCCACTTCTTACATGGTCTATGGTGTCAACAGAGAACAACGGTCTTCTGCATATTTAAGAGTATTCTTGTCCTTGTACTGCCTGAGCTTTTTTGTGCTTCATCACTGTTGTTGATTTAAACCAACAGGCATGTGTTCCTCTGTAGGTGTTGTGCAGCTCTCCTCAGAGAAGCTAACACATTACAGGAAGATTTTATAGTTAAGAGCGCATCGCTAAACCTTTAACAGCCCAGTGGTGCGCTATTCCCGGCAGAAATCACTCTGTTTCTGGCTTTGTTAATCTCCCATCTATCATCCATCACAGCGAAAGGGCTGTCAGGGCCTCGCATCCCACCACTAGCTTCCCTCCCCCTTCCTGTACCTCGAACCCCCCTTTCCTGAGTAAGGGAGTCCTCATTAATGGTGACAGGTGAGCATCCCCCAGCGGGGTGGGACCAATCGGGCCAGAGGGTGGATGATAGGTGGATTTCAGTGGTGATAGGGAGATGAACATGGGGTGGATCCTCTCTGTGTGACCTTGTACTGGGGTGCAAAATAAACTGTCCCTGGTGGGGGGCCATTAAGGGGCTCCGATGGTTTAGAGAGGGAGGAGGGAGCTACAGATGAACAGAAAATAAGAAGGGATGGGGGAGGGCAACAACACCTTTAAAAACAGCAGGAAGTGTTTGCTTCTTGGATACAATAACTCAAGCTGACACTCAGTGATGACTGCTGTATGTCTGTACCAAGGTTATAATTCTTTTGAATTTTTTTTTTTTAAGGCTTTTAAAGTTAACACAATTATAACGCATTAATGCATAATTGTTTCAACGTCACTGATCTTTGTAACCCATTAATATAACTCAGTTTTAAAGTTGGAAGCTACTGGCATCATATGGAAATAGAAAACCTAAGGAATCCATTGGTGCCAAACATGAATTAATTAATTAATTAATAATATTTATTATTAATGACAATTTAACACTCAGTGCTGCGCTGCATCTTAAATTAATCTGCAGGTTCCCAGCTTTCAGATGATGTACACCACTTCTATGTGACATCTGCCATTGACTTTTTTATTTACCCCTGTCCCCACCCTTACCTCTCTGAAAATGAGGGTGGAATAGAAAGGGGTTAAAGGTCACCAGAATTCAGAAAACAAAGTCTCTGAAACTCTTTTTTTTAGCGGAGGAAACCACACTGTGGTTTGAGACACAAACACATTACAGCTTTGTGATCCTGACAATTGGTGACAAACAATGAAAATAACAGCGAGCACGACTCCAAATCTTGAAAAATATATCAGGTGCCAGGCAGCAGCATGAATAAGAGAAAGAAAATCTAAAAAAACAAACAAAAGAAACTTCTTTTATTTGTGGGGAAAACAGGGCAACGATTTGTAGAGTTGCCTACTTGCAGGGGTTCAAGTCGTGAAGAACAACGCTGCTAAACAATGGCAATATTAACAATGCTGTCCGAGTCTAAAAGCCACAGACATTAACCATTTAGCAAGCTTGTTAGTGGGTAACATAATGAAGGAAATGCAAAGACATAATGACAGAGGACAGAGAACATTTTCCTCAGACATATAATAATAATAATAAACTTTATTTGTATAGCACCTTTCATACAACATTGCAACTCAAAGTGCTTCCCGATAAAGAAAGAGCATTAAAAAGAACATCCGAATATTTATAACCATGACAAGAAAAGAGGAAAAAATGAAACAGTAGAATTCAAATAAAATAGTGCAAAAAAGTGCTGCCAAGCAATGTTAAAACTAATGAAGACCTAATTAAAAGCTAAGGTGAACAGGTAAGTTTTTAGCTTACTTTTAAAGCTAGCTATTCAGTTGGTTTCCCTGGTATCTAAAGGTAGTGTTATTACATATTATTAATTACCGAGACTAAAATTTCAATATACTGTAAAACATTAACTTATTAGGCACCGATAAGTGTATTTCCATGGGCTCCACCATCTCTCACAACGCCAACAAACACGTCACAAATCGTGAACTCAGTGCTTTCATAAACTTTCCACTTACGAGGTCGTGAATACGACATGGGTGGGGGGGCGGCGTTCATATGGACCCAACTCGTAAACACGGTAAACACGGTAAACACGACCCCATTTGAAGGCACCAAGAACCTCAGCACACGTCCTTCTCCTCACTGCATATAGACAGAAACTGCTGCTGTTAATGGGTTGAAAACCATAACAACAGAACACACATACTGTAGAAAGCTGAAGGTGTTTACTGCTGAGCACACCCAGCACACACTCACTCACTGCAGAGCTGATCAAGTCTTGATCTGGGATTCTGCTGCAGGGCCAGTGTGAGGAGATCAGAGGCTGCAGGTAACCTCGTATCCACAGAGGAGTGGTGGTTTGAAGGAGAGGAGGAGGAGGAGGAGGAGGAGGAGGTGAGGGTGAGAGGGAGGGGAGCATCTGGAAACTGACAGAAAAACAGATTGACACGCGGCACCTTGGGTTAATTTTAGCCTGCCGCTGACACTTTCTTTTGGGAAAAAGGAAATTTTCCGCCCAGGCGCGTCATTGAAGAACACATTTTCATTTTTAGCAGCATGTTCGTATTAATTTTGCCTTGCTGTCAACACGTTCTCTGGGTCGCTGCTAGGTGGAAATATTGACCCAAATCTCTGCAGAGAACTAATTCAAATTTCCATCCTCTTAGTATGGAGGCTTTTACTTTGAAACTAAAAGTAAAGCAGTGTTTTATGGTAAGTCATTTCCATGTGAAAATGAAAACCTCCTATTGTAGAGGAGTGTTGTTAACCGTGCTGCTCAGTGTTTGGCTAGCACCACAAAAGAATAACAGCGGTCCAGTTTCTCCGGCCCACAGGATGGACCTCAGTAATTCCACACTGGCAGCACGTCACCTCCACTGCAAACCACAGACTTGTTGTCTTTGCTCACTAAATGGAAAGCTGGAGCTTACACACTTTGGCGGCCACCTACGTAGTGTGTGTACATATCATCAGCTCAAATCACAGACCCGTGGAAGCTGTTTTTAATTACCTGTTTGATGAGACAGCACGGAAAGTGTCAGAGTGGGCGTTTCTCACTGCAGGGTTTACCAGCCTGGAGATGGAGAGGCAGAGAGGGGGGAGTTCCACGTGTTGAATATGTATCTGGAGAAAACTACTGCTCACATGTTACACATATTTTATACTTTTATGTTATGCTAGAGAATTAATTTACCCTAAAAGATATGCCTCCCAAAACAGCTCATCAACAGCTGGTTTGTTTGTATGTGAGAGAGATATTTGCTAGAAAGATTATAAAATGGAAACTGCTTATAGTGATCACGGTTAAGGTCTTTAGACAACAGGGGCATGGTGAATAACAACACGAATTTGCGAAATACTCTGAATATTATACATTAAGCATGTCTAGGGCTTTTATTGTGAAAGGTAAGAACTGAAGCAGTGGATCTGGTCTGTGCTGCATTTGTCAAGGTTGTAAGGAGTTGTAACGTTGTTGTTTCATAAATATACATAGATGGAAATTAGTCCATACTTGCACAATGTGATTGGTTGATGCCTTTATTTGTGGTGCAGAAGCTCAAAAAAATTGGCTTTACTCCAAAAAAAGTGCTTTGCTTTTTCACAACGTAATGATCACAAATATATTGATGCACAAACGGTGTGTAAAGGCCTATATAGTGATCAACCACTTGTGATCAAAAAGCTCAGGACATCCTGTCACATTGAAATTATGGCGGGAAAAAGGAAAAAGTAATTTCCTCTCAGTGGAAAACATTGGGCTGGACCCGTATATTCGACTATTCGATTACTCGCTTGTTGTGTTGACATAATATTTTCAGTTTTGGGATTTGTGCAATTCATGTAACTTGCATAAAACATGCCAAGCCTTTTGGAAAATATTTTTTTATTTAGTAACAAATAATAATACAAACAACACCCAGTTTACTGTAGAATAAGAGCGATGAATACCTTTAATTAAACTGAAGGACACGTGTTGCAGCGCTATGCCGTCCAACTGAGCCAAGAATGGAGAAATGTCCTTCCTGAGTCATGTCATGAGACGAGCCAAGCCAACCCATGGGTGAGATCTCTGCTCACGGTGGTCCGCCAGTGACCACTTCTGAGCGTTTCACTACTGCTGAAGCTCTGGAGTCCAAAATATGGCATTTGGGACAGCTCTAGAAAAACACAGTATCTATGAAACCGCTGCAGCAGCACAACGTGGTGTTCCTTAGGCTGCCTTGTGCTGTCTGCTCAGACAACAAGAAACAGTGATGGAGAGCGATGTGTCGCTTGACCAAAGTGGTTTTCTTTCCCCTGAACATACTGAAAAACATTGTTTTCCCTCAACTGATTTTGAATAGAAGTTTTAACACAGCAGGTAATTACAGCAGCCGGGTCTCTAAGCTCATAATGTTGGTTCAGGATATGCTGATAGTTGGGCAGTGTAGGAATATGTTAAGGTGTTTTCACCTTACACCTACCAATGTTTCTGGTTCATGTTACTGGGTCTGAGGGTGTTTTTGTCTTTGCATGGATCTTGAAAGGAAATGCAGAGATTTCTGTGTGCATATGTGAGCATTTAGGAAGTGGGACGGCTATGATGTGAAGTTGGTGAGGGCTGGGATATCGTCTCAGATCCACCAGGATGTTCACACATGTCGCCCAGATGCTGGACGCTCCTCTGTGCGATCCACTGGAATTAGAGACAGGTTCTTTTCATACCTGGGGGAAACTACAAAGACTTCCTCCTGCTGCTGGCAGAGCACATCACCAGCCGAGCCAGTTTACAGCCTCACTGGGATAACTCCCCTTTGTTGTACATTCCTCATGAATCCCTCCATCCCATTCCTGAAATGTTACTAGTGAAAGCTGCACAGCATTTTCTGTGAGGAAACCTTTGTTATACTGTATGTGTGTAGAAACAACATTTCTACATGTATAGTATGACACAATGCGAAATCTAAATTTTTGTTTTGGACCAAACAATTAATTGAATAATTGAGAAAATAATGATGAATCGCTTAGGAAAATAATCATTAGCTGCAGCCCTAAAATACTCCCATTACAAGCAATAACCCTGCAAGTAGAAGTAAGTTAAATTATTAACAGAAAATGCAATGAAGTATCAAAAGTGAAAGTACCGTTACCATTGCCCCTCTCAGTGTTCTCTTGCATTATTGAATGACTAATATTGCTTTTGCCTTAAGCTGTAAGCAGCATTTTAATGTTGGAGCTGGTGGTGGTGCAGCCAATTTTAACTATAGGCTGATCTATAAAATGATAAAATAATAAAATATATTGGAGTCCATGTTCCATATTTTCCTATGTGTTTGTGTCTAAGTGATTCATGGGGACAATAATGACTGAAACTGGTCCAGTATTGAGGGGAGCGCTGTAACCGGCAGCCACTAAATGAGCTGTAATGTAATCGTGTTGCAACTCCTTGCTGTATTTTTACGTGCTTGTTTTTGCACTGACAGGCTCACATTGTTATTCTAAGTGTCTGACAGCGTCATGGAAAGGACCCCACAGAGAAATAAAATGTTTTTCTTACCTTTTGCTTTCTGTTTGTTATTGTATCATGTGACTTGCTGCTGGAAGACAACGATGGAAACATGAGCGACAGTTGGAGAGAGGAGTGCTGGTGTTGTCAGAGTTTGTTGTGTGGCAGCACAGAAAGTGAAGCTTTTTGCATCTAAAAGATTTCAATGTTTGTGTGTTAATATTTAGATGATTTCCAAAATGTGGATGAGGCGCAAGATTTCACAATAAGACCTCTTTGAACCAGACACACAATAAGAAAATATTGTGTAGAAATAAGAAAAGTAGTGGTTTTAATTATCTGGAGGATACTTTCCATAATGTTGTCAGATATTTAATAACAATACGAGCGTGTCAGAGGCAAAAACACACTAGACGAATACTGGACCAATTTAAAAAAACATTGTCCTCATTAGTCACTTTGACACAAAAACATGGGAAAATAGTCCAAGTTGAAAAATAACAACGTTATGCTTAACCCTCAGAGACCCAATCCTGACTGACTTTACTGTCGATGTCTTTCCAGCTAATCGGCAAAAAATGCAAAACCTGCAGAAATCTCACAACGTCAAAAGTGTTGATACCAAATCACAGCATGGCTGCTTCTGTGTCTTAATGTGATATTTTAGAGAGATTCATGATCATTTTTATCAATTCCGGTGTGGCAAAAAAATGGTTAAATTTAGCACCAAATCTGTGTACAAATGGTATCAACACAAAAATTTGCTGCACCACTTTATGAGGCATGGGGATGATCATATATATTATGATTATAATGTTCAAAATCCTTCTACATTTTTACAAATTATTTTAATAAATAAACACATTAATGCTGATTTATGACTAGAATAACTTGACACACAGCGCTCAACTGCATCTCAAATTAATCATCGGGTCTCCAGCTTTCAGATGATGTTCACCACTTCTATGTGACATCTACTGTTGTTGTGCTATCTCCCCCTAAAGTCCCCCTGTAGCCCCCTTTTAAAGACAAAAACGGGTCTATTATGGGTCTCAGAGGGTTACTGGTGTCTCGTGCAGCCTTGAAGCTCCTTTCCATATTGAAATCAGCGCTGTCAGAGAGTTAACCTCCTTCCAGCCCACACAGAGAGCTGGTAAACATTCCTCTTTAATGTTCGGTAAATACAGTGGCTGAGTTCCCTGCTGTTGTTTCAGACGAGCTGAGCTTCATTAACATCTTTCTATTTACCTTTGTCTGAATAGTGTGTTTTACTGGTTTAGTATTCAGGAAACCACAGCAGCTCTGTGTTTTGATGTTAATGTATTATTGTGTGATGATCTCCAGCTACTCACACTTTAGCCATCTGTGCATGCATACATGTATATATGCATTTATTTACCCCCTACACACACAAACTACACTGCAGAACATTGTGACACAGCTGAGCCCAACAGCTGGCGGCTGCACCCTGGGCTGTGTGTTTGTGTGTTATGGGTGTTTGGGGTGGGGGGGAGTTGCTGGCAGGCTAGTTGGCTGGAGATGGGAGGCAGCAGCAGTCTGGATTAAAGAATCAGCGCTGGTGTCAGACAAACATTGGATTAGTGCTGTAATCTTGCCCTTGCTGGCCTGAGCCTGAAACTGAGAAGCAGGACTCTCCGTTCCCCTGCGTTTATCACACACCAGTGTGGATTAACACCGCAAAGAGCCGGGCCTCCTTAACACCTCTGGCGTCTTGTCCAGTAATCACACTGGTAATTGAGTGCAGGACTGTAACTTTGCCTATGAATGTCAATCATCGTGCCCCAGGGGTGGGTGGATACGTCAGGAGGCTGGAGATGGGCACTGCTGTGTGTTGTTCAAACATCTTAAATGGCAGGTTTGTCATTTAGCTGGCACAGGGACTACCAGGTGGAGAGCCGAGACTACGTGTCATGGATATTTATGTGTCTTTGTGTAATTTTGTGTTTGTGAAGGTGCACATCCCAGAAATAGATAAGCTGGCCATTATCATAAAGCAGGCCTTAAATCACATCTTACAGCACATCTGCTTGACAAAGACAACATGGTTTTAAATGATAGTAATTTATAAGTATTAAGATTTGCTTTATTTTTAAAAAATCGGGAAATGTTATATATATATATATATATATATATATATATATATATAAAATATGGAACAATCCATATTACGAAAGTAAAATCTAGGAAAAAATTGTAATCTAACATCTGCAGTGCAGACTTTTTTACTTTGAGTTACTTTGTTACTTAGTTAATCAGCCTCTGTTTGGCATTTTCTCTTAACTTTTCCTTTTATGTTCCATTAATTGAAGCATTACCTCACTTACTGTAAACAGCAGTGATCTGCATCTTTTCTGAGCTGGAAACAAAATGTCTGGAGTGAAAATCAGTGCAATCTGCTCTGGTGTCTTTTAAAAAAACTGCAGGTTTTGTAGAAAGTGGTAAAAAAGAAACATCTGTAGCTAGTAGTGTTGTCATGTTACTGGAATGTCTTACTTTGATAGAAAAATATTGATATTTGGTACTATTTTCAATACCATGGGGAAAAATTGACATAAAATTGAGGGTATAAAATTTTGGCTTTTTAGTCAAAGATAAATAGTAGTGTGTGTCAACTCACTGAAGAGAAAAGTGCAGAAAGTGCAGCTGCACCTGTGTATCAATACTGCCAAAAATAACTGAAACTGTTTCAAATAATAAGTATCTATGTATGACATGTATATCTATGTATATAGTATTAATTAGATATTTTTGACAGGACTGATAGCTAGTATCCATGAGATATGCCGTTACCATAACAATGGAGGCTAACGCCATAAGACTGGCAATTAGTCTGTAAGCTTCATGTCTTGTACCAAATAACCTAAAACTATAGATTTTAGCCTCAAGGAGCACTGGGGGTGGGAATCACCCAGTGCTCCTTGAGGGGTGGGAGGCCCCATGATGTGTTATTGTAATACTTAACAATATAATGTTATTGCAATTTTAAACATTTTGTATTCGATTAGATATGTTGCAATTTATTACCTTTTTTCCAACTCCAAATTAAGCAGTTTGTCAACATGTGATTTATCTAATAAGATAGTTTTCTCTCTGTTCATCTCAGTGTTTTCATTCACGTCTTGAGGTCAGAAGTCAAGTGACCCCTTTGAAAATGGCCATGACAGTTTTTCTCGCCAAAATTTAGTGTAAGATGGGAGCGTCATTTAGCCTCCTTTCCGACAAGATAAACATAACATGTTTGGTGCCAACTGATTCCTTAGGTGTCTGGAGGTTCATATGATGTTTATTCTAGCTTTAAGACTGCCCTGCTGCAACCTGTGAATGACAGGATAGCATCTGAGGTTAATCAGATGTAGGTCTGTATGGTTCATGAATTGGAGCATGAATTGCTCTCCAAGACACCTAGCTAAACCCAATTTGCAGCAACATTTTGCATATAATGTGACACCTGCATTACTCCATTAAATTAACTTAATTTCAGCTGGTCTTGTAGGAAAATTAAATTGTGCTTATACTAGAAAAGATGGCAGCTTTTAGGGATCTACTGTATGTGGCAGCAGCAGTGGAACAGTAACGCTCTAGGAAGTCAGCCTCCCAAGCGTCCTCCTGCCCTTATATTCGGTCTACTGAATGATGGAGAGACGAGGCCGAGACAAATGTCACAGCAGAGCAGAAACCACCGAGGAGTACATGTGACAGTGACTCAGCATCTCTAAAGGCCAGTAGACAAACACTGTGCATTCGACCTGAGATAGTAGGTCCACTTTGACTCTTTGCTTTCAGGGAGTTTATTTAGGTGCCTTGGAGACATCATTTCTGTTAGTAATGTTTATGTTTCTGATGAGGGTCACAGCCTCAGTCTTTCTGAAATATCTTACCATGCTTTACCTGTTTGTGTTTGTTTATTGTGTCATTTGGGCTTTAACAGAATGCTGCAATTCCTGATCTTTTGGGTGTAGAAGTGGCCTCTTTTGTCATGAATCCAAAGACTTTTCTCCCTATAGGAATTTTAGGAAGTTTGAAGGCTTGGAGGTGCTGCATGGATGGAGGCCTGTTGGCAGAAACGGTAGACATCATTAGGTTTGTTGTCTCCCGCGGAGCTCTGACTGATGGAGACATGAGCAAGAGAAAGTGTAGCTGCCAGCTGCAATCGAATGCATGAGTTGAATTGTGGGTAGCTTAGTCACTGTTATTTTCAAACATTTTCAAATCTCAGTATGCAAACATGGCAATGTTAGGGTGAATCTAATGTGGTTCTACATGTGTGTAAAATATGTGACCATGTAAGGCTTCTGTGAGGATTGGTTTGGGTTTCAGTGGTCAGAGCTGTCATGAGAGCGCAGCCAGTCAGCCGAACTAAGGTGACAGTAACAGTGGTTCAGCACAGGGATGTGACTTGGCAGATGTCTGTTGGTTGACATTATGTTTGATTGCTCAGCTCACGGGAGATTTCGCTGCTAGTTCTGGCAGAGATATTTTACAGACTGGTGCTGATTGGCTCAGCTGCACAGTTATTTGGCGATGTGTGTGTAAGGGCTCTGTAGAGTTATATTTAAATGACTCAGGTGATTAGCAGCCTGCAGAGTTACTGACAGCGAAGCAGCTGGGACACTCAGAGCTGTCAGTCAGACTGATGAGGAAATGGTTGGTGAAGAGGCCGGTGTGGTTACTGAGTGGCTGACAGGCTGTGACTTAAACATGTCCAATATAGCTCTGTCATGAACATAAAGAGTGAAATGAGAAGCTTTAGTCATGCTTACACTGCAGGTGAAAGTGGCCAAAATCTTTTTTTTTTTTTTTTTTTTTACCTTGTGTTCTCCTCTGTTGTGTTTTTTTGTGATTGTGATAACTCTGACAGCCCCAGCTTTTATACTAAACCTAACCAAGTAGTTTTGTTGCTTTTTTTGTTTTGTTTCAATTTACAATGAGAAAGCAGTTTAGTTGTTAATCCTACATCTGGTTTGTAGCAACTGGACAGTTACAGTATATTAGCGAAACACATCATTTAGGGCAGTCAAATGCAACATCTGTCTGTGACTCCATGCTGGTTTCAGGAAAGACACAGAACACCTGTAATAATAATGATGTTCAGTGGAGAGACAGTGAGCTATAAGACAGCCTGATTATTTGAAATACCATATTTGGCGTGTGCTTTGTGTGAGCATACTAAATGAGATTAGTATGATGGCTAGATTCAAAGCCAATGCAAAGTTTTGAGCTTTAAAACTAATTTAAATATAATGTATCCACTCTACATTAAACTGTGCTTCATTCTATGATAATAAACCCAGCTGTGAGCCACTGGAGCTGTGTGATCACACACCATATAGACGGTGAGTGCACCCTCTACTTCAGAAGCCGTGTTGGATTTTGGCTATGAAAAATATTGACTCATTATAAACTGTGTCCTCATTACAGGAAATTTTAGACCGCCAGACTGAGCTGCCTGACCTTACATCATTCTAGGGCTCATCTCGGCTTTTTCTGTCATCATGGCATGCGCACTGAAATCACAGAGCTGATGCATATTCCTTCTGTGTGAAGTGTCACCAGAGGAAGAGAGGTTATGAAAGGTCAACATCATCATCATTACTGTTTGTGTCATACATGAGTCACACTGTGGGACTGGTACCTCATTCACTCAGCATTCAACACTTCCAACAGAGCCCAAAAGAGCCAAAAAGCTGCCATCATACTTTTAGTTTCAGAGGTCAGACTCGTGCTTTGACTCAGGAATGGAGGTTGGCCATGTTTAATTTTGAATGCTACTAGAAGCAAAGGAAGTGTTGCTGTTCATGAAATATTTCTCCTTTTCAGGATTATTCAAACATCTCATGGATGACCAGCAGTGAATATTGTGGCATTTTTGTAGGATGTGAATTTGTCAAGTTTTTAAAAATACCTTCCAAAAAGATTTTGTCTAATAAGAGAATATATATTATAGAAATATGATAGCTTAAAAACTTGACTGCTATATGTTGCTAAATGTTAAGAACTATCATACTCTCATATATATTATATATATATATAAAATGAGCCTACTTCTCACTTAATTTATTACCTCAGTAAACATTTTAAATATGAGTTTATGATCTCAATCACTAGTTTCAAGTCTTCTTCAATACAGTATTTAATAAATTATGGTCCCAGTTGGAGTCAAATGGACCATAAAGCAGGGGATGCTTTAAGGTGTGTCTACCTTGTGAGTGACAGGTCTCTACCACTGTGTTGTCCAGTCTGGGAGTTGTCTGTGTTTTGTTTTACAACTTTAACCCTTTCACAGTGTGTTTTCACTTCATGAAGGTTCATTGTAACTAGGCTTGCCGTGGTAGTCAGTGTTACTGGGGTTACACGCTGTTCGCGCAAACTTGTCCGCTGCCCCCACCATTGTTTCTTTTTTTCAGAGAAATAGGGGGAGGATTTGGTGTTAAAGCAAAAAGCAAAAGCGCCTATTTGGCAATATTTCATATTTTGACCCAATGCTACATGGAACCATAACATTAATGAGCGTGCTGCACATATTGACTGTCACCTTTTCTTTTAAAATGTCTGCTGTAATCAATAACACCGGTGTCGTCACAAGTTTATTAACTGTTGGGAGAATTTCTGCACCATCACTTCCCTCATTGTAACTCTTTGTTCACCTAAAATGTCTTATTTAGCGTTCGGTTGTACTTGGTTCTCGTGTCACTTCTGGCTACAAAAAAACAAAAACAAGATGGTGACCCCTAAATGCTGATCTTGAGGCTTCAAAACTGTAGTCCACAAACCAATTTGTGGCGTCACGGTGACCATTTCCACTTCTTATCTACAGTCTATGGGAAAAAAATAACCAATTTGTGCTCAAAGTGATTGTAATGCACATTGAAGAGCAACATGTATAATGATATTAGCTAGCAAAAGCAACATTTTTCTTTACAGTACTCTTAATATGTATTTTATATATACTTAATTGCCTTTTTACATCATGGACAGGGGACTACAGATGAAAACTCGCCTTCTGGCTAACTCTGGCTTTTTAACCCATGTATAATCATGTGTTTTATGAAATTACACTGTCCCCTTTTAAATAAACTAAACTAAACTTCTGATCTTCATTGATGTAGTGCTGAGGTCCTGCATTCCTATTCCACCTCACTTTTTCTTCCATCAGCACGCCTCCCTACCTTTTGTAAACCTCGAACATGTGTCAGGATTTAGGGGAGCACTCAGAATGTGGGAGGTGTGGGTTTATGTTTGTCCCCTTCAGTGTTAGTTTCTGTGGACTTTGGCTGGTTCTTCATTTTCTGGTGCAGCCTGTGTGAAGCTACAGAACGGCTGAGCTGCCATCTGTGAGGATGGCTAATGGTGAAGCAGCAGCCTGTAGAGCTCTGATGGCGACTGGCCTCTCAGACAGAGCAGCGCTCTCATTACTCTGCCTGTTAGTGAAGGGCTTATTACATGGAGGTGACAGCTCGAGGCTGGAGACAAGATAGGGTGGGATATGCCCATTTAACAAGCCCAGGCTGAGATAAAGAATATGGAGAGGACTGGCAATGGACAGGAAGATGGATATGTTCTGCCAGCTCAACTGAATCATGGTTCAGTCTTATACTGGATACATTTCAGCTCAAAACTCTGGGTTTGTCTCTGGCGTGTAGGGTTTTGTTTAATATTCACATTCCACATATGAGTATTTCTATTCTACACACCTCTACAAAACTACAGCAACTGGAGGAAAATAACAGTGAGAACATGTTGGCATTGGGTCCCAACATCAGGGCGAATCTGAGAAGCTATAAGGTGAATAATGTGATAGAAGAATAAGATAAGATCTTCCTTTATTGGTCCCACAGTGGAGAAATTCACAAATATATATTATATATACATTTTTCATCAAAATAAATTGATTTAGAAGTTGTTTTTTTCTTATTTTTCTTTTATTATAGATACATACATATATATAAAAAGGTTTTTATATATATATATATATATATATATATACCAAAAAAAACTGGAGGGAAAGATCTGTTTGGTGAAACTGTTCATATGATGACATATTAAACATATGATGAGGGCTTGCATGCTTCATGTTAGGGGACACCAACCAAAAATATTTTATTTATTTTATTTTATTTTATTTTATTTTATATTCAGCCTTTGTTTTTCCAGGATAGTCCCATCGAGATTTAAAATCTCTTTTCTGAAAAGTCCTGACAAAGACGGTACCATAAAAGTTTCACACATAAAGTCATAAAAACTGTTTTGTTATTTACACATAGAAAAGATTAAAAAAGATACGATATATAATTTTAATGTGAACTGTCTAAAAATCCTCCAGGGGCTTGAAAAGTGTCATTCTCCAGGCAGCATATTACATGGTCATTACAGTTATGTAAAATACACATTTTTGTAGGTATCTATCATCATTTTAGAACGGATGTAAAACCACAAAAAATAGCCTCAACGGATGAATTAGCAGTGTCATTCAGTAACAGAACAAACATTATGCATTCTTATAAAATAATCAAGTTTAAAATGACTCTGTGGCTCCTCTGTAGCATCTTGTTCATCATGAGGTATATTTAAAGTTGCTGATAGTTCTCTGTAACCCCTCGGTGGTGAACAGAGCTTCACATTGTCTCTTGTGTGGCTTTAGACTGCAGCACTAAATCGCTAACTACAGACGCTCATATCTGTTGTCCTTGTTTTACTACTTTTCAGGACAACCTTTGTTATTAGTGTTCCAGATATTCTGCTACAGCTTCTAAACAAATCACATTCTAATGTTTTTCTCCCTTTTTAAAGCTAATTTTGGCTTCATCCAAAGCAGTCTTCAGTTTTCTCTCTTAACATTTGTCTTCTTTGAACTGTTCTCCTGAGATACAGTGTTCTTTCCAGTTTATCGCTCGTCTCTCTTCTCTCATGACAAAACAGGTGCTTGTGATCATAGCACCTGTGTTTGGTTGTGCAGTTATGAATGTACACACTTCTTTTTATGAGCCAAACCATCTCTTGTCAATACTGAAGTGAGATATTTGAGGAAAAATGTTTGTCTTTGTGTCTGAGAGCCCTGGGGTGAGTTAGCTGCACAGCTGAGAAACAGCAGCTGGAGATCTTTAAATACCACTACTGCACATTTACCACACAGTATCACAAAAGAAAGTATTGTGATCAAACTTTCCTGACTGCAAAGGAGTGGCGACTTGCACGGGGGGAGGGTCCAGCTGCTGCAGGACTGGATGGATGATCTAGTGCCCTTCAGTGGAATAATTGGGATTATATGAAGATAATTTGTTACCGTTTTGCTTTCTGTGGGCAAATGAATTATTATTTTTTTAGTTTTAGGGTTAGAAACACACGGTTAGATCTTCAGAATGGTTTTACAGAAGCCATCAGTTTAACCAGAATTAAAGCCAAAAATGAGCACACAAGAATCCTCATCCTGCAGAGATATTATGTGCAGTACTCAACTAGTATGTAGGTTAGAGAACCAGGATGGCAGTCTGTAATGGATGTTTGGGCCATAATCTTACTGTTCACCTCTGTTTTCTCACTCACTCTTTAGCCTTTGGGGCAGAGATGCTCACAAGTCATTTTTTGCAAGTCCAAGTCAAGTCTAAGGTTCTTATGGTTGTAGCATGTGCTGCATGCCACCCGGGCTGCTGGACCGGATATGGTATAGTTGTATTTATTCAGTCTCGTGAAGGTCTCATTGCATGGATGGAACATGATCAGGGTCGTTGTCCCTGATGAAGACCTATGTCGGTCCCACAGGTTGGTCATTTTAATTTTGTTCTCAACTCTACAGTGTGTCTTGGATTATTTTTGAGGGAAATTTGCATTTTGCACTGTTTTAGATCATGTTCTACCCATATAACTGAGCCCTTCACAAGATTAATTAAACACAATACAGCTGAGGGATCCAGAGAGCACCTGTACTGTATGTGATTACCAGAAAACCAAGCAGCACTTATACTAAGTTGTCTTCAAGGCATGTTATGTCAAAGGAATTCAAAGCATGTACTGTACCATCATCACTCCTTTACCTATTAGCATAGGAATACAGTAACTGTATCCTATTTTAGTTCAACCTTATTGTATAATTATGGTCTGGATCTCCAGTTTATGACAGTTACAATCTACCTTAAATGAACACGTCTTTCTAGCCTTTCAAACCAGTGTCAGCACTCTATGCAGACAAAGTGGCAAACAAACACTCATTTTTCAAGTTTTCAGTGATGGTTCAGATTGTTCACAAGTCCCAAATCTCCAAGTCGAGTATTTTGAGGTCTCAAGTCACTGTGTGCTACTTAAGTGGCTTATGACTCGAGTCCAAGTCACAACCTCAAATCTCCATCTTTGCTTTTTTTTTTTTTTTAAATTTTTGTTTTTTATTTGCAGCCGGAGGACAATTACAGGCTTACTTTACGTCACGCCTGTTTTGACAATTTTATATCACAACAAAAGCAAGTGCTCATAGGAAAAAAAGACAAGAAAGTAAAGACAAAAATCATCGATCAATTTCCATCAGATTAATCATCAAGCCAGTAATGCCTATTATCCAAGGGGATCTTTTATACTTTAATCAACTTGAAAAAAATAAAACAAATAAATAAAATAATAATGAAAGTCTGAAAAATTACACTTTTACGTGTTGCTTGTTATTACTTGTTATACCTGATATTTTTTACCTTTAAAAAAGCAAAGCAGACATAAAAAAATACATTAATGAAATTTTAAAACATTTAATACAATTTCTAGATGAAAATATATTGTGTTCCTTCTCCATATGCCATATTTTACAGGCATCAGTTGCTGGTACCAAACAGAACTACGTACAGCAAAAGATAACTGGCAGGAATGGTCATATTCGAGTTGTGCACGTGTCTCACATGAAATCTTGTCTTTGGGGTTTGATGAATCAATCCACCTTGACTCCATCTGTGCTTTGGCGTTCGTTTCAAACCTTTCTAGTCGGCAGACTGGATGTGTTTCACACTTTAACAAAGTCAGGTGTTCCCAGATCTCAGCAATTAATTTGGTGAATATCATTATTACTGCTAATATGGCCAAACATATGAAAATAAGATCCAAAGTGATATATTGGGTTTTGTTTGTGTCACCTGTTTGTTGTCGTTGTCTACACCACTGAATGCAGTCAGGATCACTGATAACAGGATGTAGCTTTGCCTCCCATTACAGTCTGTGTAGGAGAATCACTTACTGTTCTTCACATATTTGTTTTCTCTCTCTGAACTTCTAACTCTTGAGTTTTCTTTTCTAACCATCCAGAGTTTGTTGTGTTTGTTGCACAATAACTCCCAACCGTGTCGGAGCGGCTGCTTCTCTAGTCGCCAGAGAGACAGTTGCCAGGGTAACACACGTTTGACAGCTGTTCTAACTTTGAGTTCCCATCGCTGCTGAACTGTGAGAGGGCACAGTGGAATGCGGGAACACATTATTGGCAGCCCTTCGATCAAATGCTGGATCTGAAACCAGTGAGACCACCTCAGGAACCTGGCTAATTAGCACTTACAGGAAGAGGCTAGCCTGTTTTTTTTTTTTTTTTTTTTTTGAAGAGAGCTGCTAAATGGAGGGAGTCGACTTCTGCACCGTCTCAGCCAGGGAGCTCGAACGTGTGAATGACCACGCTGCAGTGCTGCCTCAAGGCCAGCAGCCAACTCAGAGCATTTAGAGGCTATGTGATGGCTCTTTGTGGCGTTGTTGTGGGCTAATGAAGTTTCCCCAGAGATTTATGTGCCCAAGGTCGTTTTTCTATTCACACAGAGGCCAGCAGGGCCCGGCGTATCTATGGCTCACGCTCAGCCACCGTAGTGCTTTATGATAGATCCTAAAGGGCTAATAAATCACAGCAGCGCCAGTCATTACGACTACAGCACCCCTCTGGAACGTGCAGCGTCTTCTAGTTGCCGGTGAATCGTACAATAGAACAATTATTGGCATGCTTTCATTTTTCACTGTGGTGAGATGTTTAAGCTGTGTGTCCTTGCAGGCAGGTTCTTTACTCTACTCTCACCGATCCTCATTATTTTGTACTTGACCATCATTTTATGAAGCACCCACTTCTGCATCCTGCACTGTGTATGAGGCCCTGTCTACACGTATGCAGATATTTTTAAAAAATGATATTTTCCTCTATGTTTTGGCCTCTTGTCCACACACGAACAAAGTTTTGGGTCACAAGAACTGTTATTTTTCAAACGCCTTAAAAGCAGATTTTTAAATACTGTGCTTACTTTGTGTCCATGTGGACGTGTAAAATGCAGCGTTTGGGAAACGATGACATCCTCTCCTCATTTCACGCAAGCCTGTTGTTGCTTTGTGTAATGAGCATGCACCAGAAACAAAGATGGCATTTTTAGTGCTGCTCAGACTAATTACTTCTTTACATTAGAAAAAATGTTCTAGTCACAGGAGGCTGAAGCAGGAACACATTAAACGTGGAGGCCAAATGGTGATTAAATGCGCTTTTGAGCGTTCTAAGGCGAGCATTCAGGAGGGCTACACACAAACCTGAATGAGCTCAGTTGCATCATTTATGGATGTAAAGAGACAGTTGATGACAGCAGCCCCTGCCAACAATATTTGCCATCTAAATGTAATGAAGCTGAAGGAAAGGGAGAGAGAAGGGTGGTAACAAAATTCCTCGACCACTTGTGATCTCACATGTGATGACGTTAATAATATGGTGAACGTTTGGAGACATTTTGTAAAACAAAGATCATGTGGACATATTTGTTTTAAACAGAGGGGGAAATATTCCTTTTAAAAACATCTGTATATGTATGTATACAGGGCCTCAGTCTCGTCCTTCCCCACCCCCACACTTTCTTTCAAGGCCTCGCAGTAGCACAGATGATGGAGACTAGAGACTGTCGCCGTGACATATAGCCACTAATCACGTAGCTCTAATTCAATTAGCCTAGAATTCAGAGAGAACAGAGCTGTGGATAGATGGAGAATTAAAGCTGGGAGGAGAAAGAGCAGTGAATCCCTCTTCCTTTGTTAAACATCATCATCATATCTATATTCCCACCCCTGCTGTAAAATGTGCCATTTATTCCCCAGCAGTAATCTGCAGACAGATATAAATGGTCCAGTCTAAGCTTATTTGGAGAAAATTTGTATGCCATCAGTCTCACAATACCGCAGATGAAATCAATTAGTTGTTAATGAAGTCTCAAGTGAGCTCTTTTGTCGCCCCCCCCCCCTTTAAATGCCATATCACAGCACATACAGTCAATGCACCAGAGTCCTCATTAACCAGTAAAGACCTCATTTAGAGCGTATGCTGTTGTGTGTTCAGGTGTACATGCATGTGGATGCAACTGTGTGTCAGAGTGAGAAGAGGTAGATAGACAGCATCCTGTTAAGCATGTGATCCTTTAATTATCAGACATCAATATTAAATAAGACCAAGCATGTCTTTAATTATCTGCTGCGTAATGCTCCTCAGGTTAGCTGCTGGTCTTTACGGGTCCACAGGACTGTTCAGCTGGCGGTTTAGTCCAGTCGTCTTCATCAACTAGTGTCTTGGTGAAAACAGAAATGTTTTATCCGCAGATGCATCATCAACATTGAGATACTAGGTTTTGTTTCGACCCAATAATCCACATTTGAATACAAACACAGGATAAAGAGCGGTTGGTAGTTTACCCTCAATGTCTGGGAAAATATAGGTCAAATAAGGTTGCTTATATTCCTCATTTGAGTCAGGATGGAGTTTAACAGCATAAAATTGTTTCTGTGAAATCTAAAACATCAAAGGGGAACTTGTTGAACTTGTGGAAGAGGCACAGAGGACAATTTGCACAGCGAGCGAAGAGGCATGTGATGAAGCCGCAAGGCATGATGGGTTGTGACTGTGCTTGTGATCAAGACTCAAAACCCACTTTTCTTCACCTGCTATCTTGCAATGAGCATCTTTCACTTCAAGGCTCTTCTTGTTGTCTAGTTGTTTAAATTATAAACTCAAACAAATGAAAAAATAAAAAAAGTGAAATAATAAATAAAATTGGGACCATAATCTGGGAGAAAATATGTTTCCCTTGAAATGTAATTGAGAATATAGTTTAGTTGTTTGGGAACATAGATTTTGCAGGAGACAGGGTTGTCCAATGTGCATGGAGAATATAAAAAGTCTGAAGAGGTTAAAGTCCTTTGTCGTCTTCATCACAGTCACTGATGATCTTCATGCCCAGGGGACACATTTAACATGATTACTTTTATAAAATGATTTTCTGGAAGTCAAAACTATCCATTCATTTTTTCCCGCTTATTCAGAGTCAGGTCACGGGGCTGCAGACTAAGCAGAGTATTCCAGACGTCTCTCTCCCCAGCAATGTTGTCCAGCTCTTCCTGGGGGACCTCGAGACATTTTCAGCATGTTCTGGGTTTACTTCAGGGCCTCTTACCAGTTGGAAATGCCTAGAAAACGTCTACAGGGAGGCGTCCAGGAGGCATCCTGATCAGAACCGCCTCAGCTGTGAGTGCGGCTCTGCTCTGAGCTCCCTGGATGTCTGAGCTCCTCAGCCTATCTCCAAGGCTTAGCCCAGTCACCCTACGAAGGAAGCTCATTTCAGCCACCTGGATCCACAGTCTCATTCTTTTGGTCACTACTCAAAGCTCATGACCATAGGTGAGGGTCTGAATGTAGATGGACCAGTAAATCGAGAGCTTTGCCTTCCAGCTTCCTCTTCACCACGACAGTCTGGTACAACGCCCACGATTACTGCTGATACAGCACCGAACCGCCTGTCCATCCCACGATCCGTTTTACCCTCACACAGAGCTAGATGCCAAGATACTTTGAAGTCCTTTGGTGGGTCAAATCCAAACTTTAATCAGATTACTGTGAGTATTCCAGTTGGGACACAGAGACAAAAACTATTTTTATGTGTGGTTCATAGTCATGATACAAAGACAAATAAAAGAGAATTGTTTTTTTCTGACCGGTTTTGCAGGTAAACATGAATACTGCATGAGTTGAGTCAAGTTCAGAGTACTGAGTGTATTTGTTTTGACTTTAGTGTTATTGCATGATGTCAGCTTCTGTCCAGCCGCTGTCATCACCCTTGTTAATTTTCAACTCCTGCCACTCTATAAATTGACGGCTTAACAGGAAACAGCAGCACAGAAATCTGGATTTTAAGGTCCAAGTTCAAATCAGCAGCTGCTGCTGATTGGTTGGTTGTGAAGTTTTGAATCTTAACCGTCACTGATTAGACCAGGAAGGCGCTGTAGGGTTCAAGCCTCTAACCTGCTCACTACATTTACTCCCACAAAGACTGTTGTTTGGTAAGCAGAATTTTGCATTTTCTTTTTCTAATCTTAACCATTTTTCTGTCACTTCAGTGGCCGCCATGTGGGTTCGAAGCTACTGTATGAGCTTAAAGGGATTCGTTCCACTCCAGGGAGGCTTTTATTCCCTGAGTATAACTGACAGCCTCTGTCTTTTTGATTGGATTTAAGTATTTGGCCACCTCTGTGTTATTTAACAAGAGCTAATTTGGGCAGTCTTTTGGATTCATGAAAGAGGGAATGTACAGTGTGTGTGTGTGTGTGTGTGTGTGTGTGTGTGTGTGTGTGTGTGTTGATTTGACTGTAACACACTGAGTGGCGTTGCTCTGCTGGATGTGCTCCCTGAGCCCCACACAGATTTATTATGTGTCCCGGGGAAGCACTATCACCCGTGGGAAAAGAGGAAATCCCAGGGGTGGGAGGGTCACTGTCATGTGAAAAGAGCAAGTGAGAAGCTAAAACGATGGACAGTCTTTGAAGGCTTTGTCTTCTTGTTTCTTTTCACAGCACAGAGAGACTCAGACAGAGTGAAAGAGAAAGAGAAAGCTAATTCCTTTGTGTCCGACCTTAGCGGTCGTGTCTGGACATCATCTGGGCGTTGTAACGAGCAGATTTCTCCTCCATGGCTGAAGAGGGGAAATAAAGAGGAAAGGAAATGAAAGACTGAAGAAATGGGAATTGAATAAATGCATAATTCAGTGAGGAGGAAGTCGAAATCAAGGTAGAGAGATCACCTTGATCTCCCCATCCTGCTGCCTTTTAATGTGACGCTGATGCCTTCACTGTACTGTCACAGCCAATACAGAAAGAGGCTGCATTTATATCGCTCCTTTCAAGGTAACTCAACCACAGAAGAGGGAGAAAGAAAAAAGAGAGATTAAGTGCAGAGGAGAGGAGGTATATAAATATTTTCCTTATTTTTATATTTCCCCCTTGTAGCACTTTCATGATGGTTTTAGATAGAGAAGTGAATACCATAGAACTTTATTTTATTGTCTAGTTTGACGGATTTTCCAGTGTAAAATTGTTGACAGTGTGCTAGCTTTCTGTTTGCACCTGCCTGACCAGTATTGAGCATGTGCATCTGTCATGGCTCCCTCATTAGTTACTTCCATCATTGATTTCAGATGCATTGATGATTGATGCATTGATTATTTCTGGGGCTGCTGATAGAAGTAGCCAACGACTGAGTCATCTCGCTTCTTACTCATCTCTGTTGACAGTTGCACATACACAGCATACATGCATATGACACGTTGTTGTTCCTGTGTAGCGTGACACATGATTTGATAACATTATATCAGATTGGTCCAGAGACTGTCGTACACGCTGATACCCAATCCAGCATTTTAGGATTTATCGGAGGAATTTTGAATGTTGGTATCGGTATCGGAACAACTCTGATTTTAGATAGGGTTGTCCACAGTTACATCTCAACTGCTTGTGACCTGAATACCAAATGTACTGGACTAACAATACAGGAGAGATGTCAAGAATTGATTTGTAAAACTGATAAGAGCCCATGAAGACTTTCTTAATGTGATTAGCATTGGTTATATTCTTCCAGAATAAATTCCTCCAGTGTGATGCTGTAGGCTCTGACAATGCAGCCAACCAGTTTTTAATGAACTGATACTGATAGCAAGCAAATCCAGGAGAGCTGCTCTGGGTCAAAACCGTACTACGACTTACTTTCATCATCGATTAATCTGCTGATTATTTTCTCTGTAATTGAAATGCCAAAAAGTGTCAAAAAATGGTTATTACATTTCTCTGAGCTGAAGATGATTGTACAGTATTCCAGATGAGGAGAACAGACCAAAATACGACAATATACAGTATCCAGACAAAGAAAAGCATCAAATCCTCACAACCAGCTGAAACCAACAGATGGTTGGCATTTTTTTTTTTAAGTAAAAGAAGAAGAAGAAGAAGAAGATAGTCCTTTATTAGTCCCATGAGGGGAAATTCCAAAAATTGAATTTCCCCTCGTGGGACTAATAAAGGACTATCTTCTTCTTCTTCTTCTTCTTTTACTTAAAAAAAAAATGCAATTGTCAAAATAATTTCTGATTAATTTTCTGATACTGTAATAGAATCATTTATTATGTGTCTAAATATTTCAAATGTAGTTAAAATCTTTGGCCAATAGTCATGTGTAGACCAGTGCTCAAGAATGTTGCAAAGTTTAGCGAAGTTTCCCTCCAACAGTTCATAGATTAGATCAATGTTAACTGTAAAATCACAGGCTTGACAAGCTCCAAAGTGTAATTAATGTTTGCTACATCCTTCAGCGTCCTGAGTGTCTGCAAAATGATATCACACCATCAAACATGGCCCTTTTTGGGGGTTCTGCTCGTCAGGTTTCCACCTGTGCACGCACATCCAACTTTTTCTAACTATGCAGACTTGGATGGGTGGAGAAAATAGCAAATTTGAAAAATGTTTGTCGCAAGGAGAAACCGGCACACAGTATAAAAGATCCAAACATTTTTTACACCACGATTCCCTGTCAGCTCTGTGCGACTGTCCTTGTGGAAAGCATAACCAAGGCTTTATACTCCCAAATAGACATTACATGGACAGCTGCAAATACCACGGATGCGTAGTCGTTCTGTTTATACTGTCTGCTAGGAGGATGCGTTCCACTCATTTTTTTTTTTAACTGACGCTCGTTAACCGATTAACTGGCAAAATTAGTGTGGCGCATGCAGCGGTGCACCAGCTGCAGTTCACCAGAGCGGGAGAGTTAACATCACACCGCTGTGTGCATTTTAGAGAACACATGCAGCCAGTTTTCCTGTAAGTCTCTACTGCCCCATTTAGATTAGCAGTGACGTTGTCAGCTGTGTGTCTGACTGGCATAACGATAGTGAGTGTGTGAGGCGCTGTAGTGCTGCTTGTGGCGTCATGCCTGCCATAGTCACACACATACTGTCTGTCAGCACGGTGTAACGTTAGCAAGTGTGAGTGAGTGTGGGGTTGTTGGTGGCGTCATAGCTGTGAACATAGCTGTAGAAGTGTGCTTACAGTTTAATTTTCGGTGAATAAATGTTTCAACACTGGCTCATACTGAATGTGGAGTGTTAAGGTGGACCACTTATTCTCCCTCAAGTGAAAAGCTTTTTAATTCATTTTAAATATTTTGGTTAATGTCCATTCCACACATGCCCAGTAGTGCCCAGTCACGTGGACGCTAGATTGACGTGGAGATTGACCTGTCCTTTAGTTTACCTGAAAATATGCATAATAACTGACAGACTCACTGACATAACGACAGTCAAGAATAATGTTAGAGCCACTGCAGCCACAGAAAACACATTAAAACTTAACCGCTGCATGTAACTTGACCTTTTGAAAATACCTGGTTTCGTGAGAACCAGGGGAATGAGGGACCTCTGTGTTCTTATTTCTGCAGACCAAGCTGATTAAACACCAACGTTAATTTTATTAGAGAGCTACCTGTGCCTGCAGGTATAATCTGTCCCCTGTGTCCCACACCTTCACGTCCCACCCACTCTCACACCGGAGGATGTGTGTTTGTGTTTCATTTTTACATTTCTGCTTATGCTGGCACAAATGTGTCGATGATGCCCCACGTTGGCCAAAATCAGTGGGCTGTGCCGTTTTCCCTCCTCTGCCAGTCCTCTTGATTAGTTTTTGTGGGGATTTCTCTTCAATTCCAGCTTTGCTTGAGGTGCAGCGTCTGCGTCTGTGTGATCTTGAATATAAATCAGCCCCCTCCCCGACACCCCGACACCCCGACACCCAGACACCTCTTTCCTGTCCCATTCTCCACGTCCTGGTTGCCTGGCTGGGACCCCTGGCAATGCTTATAAAAAGATTCAGCATGCATGGCAACTTCAAAGGTGAAAGTGTGCAAGATGATGAGTGCGTTTGAGGACAGACAGGGTAGAGGGGAGAGTTGATCAAGCGAAAGTGGGGGTGGAAAAGGAAACTCTCAGGCAAGTTAAAGACTTTACAAATGGGTACCGGCAGTCATATTAATTCTGTCTGCTTTCCTTTTGTCCTTTTGTGTCTTTTCATTGCCCCGTTTCATCACGTCTCTCATGTCCTCTATAAGTCATATGTGATCTTTTCAGTCTTTTATCTTACCCTGGTTCCACTTCCAGTTTCTTTTTGCCACGCTCTTCCTGACATTCAGCCATCCTTATGCTTCCCCATGTAACCCCAACTTTTGCCGTCTCTACGTACTCTCTTTCTCTGACGCTCTCCCTGTCAAATGTCACGGGCCTTTCCGGATCAGCCGTCCTCCGCTTTGTGGATGCAGGGCTGGAGCTCTCATGTGGAACAGCCTCGGGGAAACCAGGAGGAAACTGATTTCACTTCCTGGAATGAGGAGTCTCGACACTGCTGCCCCCACCGTCCACCCCATCATCCATCACTTCTGCTTTTATCTTTCCTTCTCTTCGTGTCTCTTGTGCTTCCAGTCTCTCGTGGTCTCTGAACACGGTGAGAGTTTCACTTCATCATGTGCATCATCTTTATTTCTTTTTTGTAAATTTTTTTAGGAAAATACGGTCAACCAGAAGAATACTTATTTTTTTAGTTAATTTCAGCAATCACCAGTTTCCTACAAGCGATTTTATGAACCAAATTCTAATCTCTAAGCCCACAAACAGTTCATATTTGTCTACAGACTTAATATCAGCCAAAGATTGTGTAACAGAAATTTGCAATATTTTACGTCAGGGTTGGTGAACTTTGTGACCCCTGCAATGTTGGCACACAAGTGATCAGTGATTTCTTTAAACAATCACAATTTTCTTTTACAGCTTGAACTTTTTAATACTTCACTTCATCACAAGTTCTTGCAAATCAACATACATATTTTTTTAGAAAAGCCACAGCAAATTTAGTTCTTCACAGTCTGCTATAATTACATAAAATTACCCAAAGATCCTGCCGGGGCTTGATAATTGGCTGAAACACTAGCTTGTGTTTGTGATACTCCATGCATGGATTATATTGTAAAGCTGCACTGTGATGAGGGTTAATGTGCATGTGTTTAATTAATAGTATGGGTCGGGAGCTGTATGTTCACAGCAGCGCATAATGACAGCTGTTTCTCCATCTTCTACAGAGTTTCCCACCTCTCTCCGTCTAGTGTACATGACCATTTTCAAAAGTCATTTTACTCATCCAGAAGCTACTTCATGTGTCATGCTGAGTTCATTTGAGCTTTAAAGATACAACATTACCACCTTCTAGCAACACACAGTAACAGTGGCTGCTACTACACTGACACAGGTGCTAATATCGCTGCACGCTACCACGCTAGTCACAGTTATCATCTGACATCTCGGTGAAGCAGTGCAAAAAATACACACAGAGGTTTTTGCTTCCTGCAGGTTGCAATATGTCTGTTGCCCGGTGGTAAAACTTTGCATCCGCCAAAGTAATGGATATAATTACTCTCAGGCAGCTTTTACAACTTTCACACGGCTCCTGTGTTTTTTGGTCTCACTAGCCCCTGGCTTCACTCTGTGGGGTTTACACCCCCTCCCTCTACCTTTCCGACAAGTTGGTAACAATTGACAGATGAATGGAATAATTTCATTTTTAATTATAAGTTTATCATCTGTCCCAGCAATCCCTGACACTGTATCTTAGTGTCCCAGATGCTATTTTTATTGTCCCCAGGACATCTTTAATTTCAGATACAGTGGTCCCTCGTTTATCGCGGGGCTTACGTTCTAAATATAACCCGCAATAGGCGGAATCTGCGAAGTAGTCAGCTTTATTTTTTACAAATATTATATATATTTTATGGCTGTAAAACCCCTCACCACACACTTTATACACTTTTCTCAGACAGACCTTAACATTTTCTCACATTTCTCTCTTGTTTAAACACTCTCAAATTTCAAAACTTCGTAGATTTTAAAAATAAGTACGGTATTATAGAATGAAACCAAGATCAGAACCCGTTTTCAGGCCTAAACATTTGTTTGAGAAATACAAATATAAAGGTTTTCCTATAAATAAATATGATAGCTTTTAGAAATAACAAATTTAGGTTGGACACATGAGAAATTATTAATAGTGACTGATAGGCGTATTTCACAGTTCCTCTGATCGTGCCGTGAACAGCACGTCATGAATGTCATCGCTGTCAGCAAAGGTTTCCTGAAGCTGTTTAGCTTTTGTGCGGAAAATGTTGGCATCCAGCGTAATGTCCTTTTTTCTGCAGTCACTGATCCACAAAGCTAAAGCAGACTCCATCCTTACGATGGTCTTGTTGCTGACAGTTACAACCCTTTTTGCATCTTTGTTAAAACTTATTGCTGCTGTCGTCCTTATGTTATTTTCCTCCCTCTTTATGTAACGAACCGAAGATTCATTTATTCAGTAATGGCGCCCTACAGCCGCGTAACTTCTACCTTCCTTCAGCATGTCCAGAAGTCCAACTTTTTGTGTGATGGTTAGCATCTTCCTCTGCCTTTTGGGTGCGACCGCAGGTGCCTCTGTTGGTGCAGAACATTTTGTCGACATTGTGGGTTTTGTCGGGGAGAAAACTTGCAAACATACAGCACTTCAGAGTCACACTGCTAGCGATCGAACATTTATGTAAATTTGGCAAGCTGAACGCATTATGCACTGTACAGGAGACACAGCACGGAGGAGACTGATGGACAGTGGTCTACAGTCCCTTAGCCAGGATGCAGAACACATTGCACGGGTTCTCCCTAAGCCAATAAGGACGCAGAACACATTGCGTGGGTTCTCCCTTAGCCAATAAGCATGCAAAAAAAAAAAAAAAAAAAAGCATGCAAAATTGCACAAAAACATTCCGAGAAACAGCGAGGCCACAAGAGGTGAACCACGTTATAGCGAGGGACAACTGTGAACCAAAACTCCGAAAGTATACTTGGAGGAAAAAAAAAAAAAAAAACAGACTTTTCCTTTAAAGTAACCAAGTGTCACTGTCTGTCAGGCTCCCCGGAGCGTCTGTTGACTCTCGCTGCCCTGAGCAGCTGTTTACAGTCGACGGGCTCTGGTGTTTACCCAGTGTACCGACCAATTACAGGACCGAGACACGTCTGCCACGTTGGCTCAGACTCTACAGTACAGGATCCCTCAGAGACGTGCAGAGGAAAGTCCCTGCCACTGCTGTGGCTACCTCCATGTGGCTTCACTAGCAGCCTCTGTAACCCTGTAATGATGTTGCTACCACAGATGCATGCTGGATATTATTTCTCCTGTTAGACGGGTGCTGTGGTGTGTCTCCTGCTCCAGCAGAGTGGTGACAGTCTGTGTCTCTGCTCTCAGGGTGCTGAGGGAATAACACTGCCAGGGAGGCTTTTTTGATAAATCCTCAATATGTCCAGAGTGCCCTGTCTCTATGGTAACGGAGGCTTGCCTTGTGTATTTGTGTGTGTGGTGAAACTGTGCTTTGTCTTCTGTGTGTTTTCTTGATCTGCCTGTACTAATATTTGAGTGGTTTAGTACACAAAGACTTGTAAAAATACTTTTTAAGATATTTTATTGTGCTACTAAATCCTCTCAAAATACACACTTTATATTACACAGAACTAGAGCTGTAATGATTTACTGATTAGTTGTCAGCCATTGAATTAATTGGCAACTATTTTGATAATTGATTTATCAATTTGAGTATTTTTTTTAGGATTCTGGACTCTTAAATGTGAATATTTTCTGTTTTCTTTACTTTTCTCTGACAGTCACTTTTCTGAAATTTTATAAACCAAACAACTAATTGATGAATCGAGAAAATAATCAACACATGAATCGACAATGAAAATAATCATTAGTTGCAGCCCTACGCTGAACTGGACTCAAAACGAGCTGCACACCATAGTATTGATAATAACTGACATAGCAATATGTTTTTTCAGATATATATATTGCAATATGAAAAAAATATAGGAATTTCACCAGATGACAACAGACTACCTGTTTTTGGTCAACATCATCCTTTCTGTTGCCGAGATATTTCCACACAACTAACGTTGCATTTCTTTTTTTTAACCAGATCTTCCTGTTTGGTGTTGTTCTCCAGTAACTCGCTCATTTGCATGTTGTGGTCGACGACTAGCAGGACCTGCTTTGGTTGTTTGATAAATTGATCAAGAATCACATTTAACGCCTGTGACTCGTGACTTCACTTGGACTTGAAAACACTTGTTAAAAACTGTGTTCTTTAAACTGGAGGTTACCCCGACATCATCATTTGTTTTTGAGAGATTCTTTATTGATTTATTTGGGAAGAGAGTTTATTTGTGGGGGGGGACTAAACTGAACAAACTGAATTTGTATTTTTTGTTTTTATTGCTGAATTTTTTTGCCGACTGTTTTTGTGACTTACATTTGATTATCTTGCACTTAATTGCCCAGACCCCCTATATTTGAAGTAACCTAACAGCATCCAATCAAGTTGCAGGAGAGAACTAACAATAAGTTACTGAGCTCCAGTTGGTGCTAATTACCTTGCTGTAATAATTGCATTGCATTGGGTGAAGAGCGTGATATGACTTGTTTAGGACTAGAAACTGAAAGTTTAGAACTTGGGACTTGGCTGTCTTGACTCGGGACTTGAGTGTAAAACAACGACTGGCCTACAGCACCAAAAAAGTTGAAGCACGGCGTGTTTGAGTTAACCTGCCTCACTTGACTTTGCACATACTGCGATGTGACTATTGCGCATCAATGTTTCGATGCCGAAACATTGTGCAGCCCAACTCAAAGCCAGCAATTAGTTATCCATACATACGGTATATCCCTATGATGTGCTTGGTGATAATTCAACATGATGATTTATAGTCTTTCAATGCAGTCGTATTGGGATAAATTCATATATTGAGATTTTGTGATACACAATTATGTTGTTTATATTGATAAAGACAAGCACATACTAACTCAAATTTCTGATCTGAAAATCTGATTGTTTTGCACTAAAGTTCTTAATTAAATGAGAAAATACTGAATTTATTATTACTTCACACAGGAGTATACGAAAATAGATTTTACCATGTGGGTATTTCATATTATTATTTATTGAATTGACATTATATATATCATTATCAAGATATGAAATTACCTTTATCGGGATAGAAGATTATGGACATATCACCAAGTTTATGTGCTCAACAATTCAGATGGATAGTTTAGCTTAAGAAAGCCCCATTTAACTAAAATAGATTTAATCAAGTTTATGTAGCAATTTAGTCCATATACAGTCTAACCGTTCTCTACATAAAAATAAAACAGAAAGCATTCAAAAATATCAAAAATGAACTGCAGTCATTACTTTTTTATTGTTTTCATTGCGGGGAGCCTTTGGAATTGAAAGTTATTGTGATTTGCTGTTGTTTTAACAGTAGGAAGGAGCATAAAGGCTGATTGTGTGTGGTATGTTGAAGCCACAGCGATCTGAAGCAGCGTGTGAGGCCGTGGTGTTTGCGTGCCACAGCGTGCCTCATCATGAAAGTGTGAAATTGGGATTTATCCCTCTAAGCTACCCTGCATGAACAGAGGTGGGGAAACAGATTACAGTCTCAGTTTAGCCTTGTTATTGTTGTGAATAGTGAACTGAAAAGCTGCTTACACATTCATGTTGCCAACAAATGAATAATACTTTCGTTCTGTGATCTGTTTGTGGACACGGAGGTGTCGTGCAGGGACGTTTCATATTGTTGGCTCGTGTGTGTGCGATGATGTGAAGTGGTCGACCATAATCTGATCTTGTGATGCAGCACAATGCATTGTATGGTTTTCCATATGACAGCAACCGCACACTGCGAGTTTTTGCGTACCGTGATCCCGTGATCGTGTTTTAACAAACACACTCATGGCATCATTTTCTTTTACTATTACAATAAAGTTGAAAAATGGCCAAACCAATGCCAGAGGCTAACTTTATTAAAGGAACAGTGTGTAACATTAGCTAGTTTTCATTAGTGTATAATCACCTGAAACTAAGAGTCATTGTGTTTTCATCAGTTTAAAATGAGCCCTTCATATCTACATAGGGGAGCAGGTCCTCTTCACGGAGTCCACCATGTTGCTCAAACCAAACTCTGTCTCTAGAGAGAGCCTTTCACATTTTTACTTGACCTGAAGGCCACCAGAGTTCTCCGTCATGCTTGTGAAACCACGCCAGTAGGTGCCGCCAATCCTACACACTGTACCTTTAAGTGAGAAGTTTGCAGTTTGTCGATAACAAGGCACAACGATACAAGGCTGTCGATATCAATTACTCAACCTGTGTTACGTTGAATTATTGTTGAATTATTGTTGAAAACTTAGTTTATCTCTCATGTCTCCATTAACAAAGATTCAAAAAAGTAGTGATGAATTGAGGTAAATGGGAGCCACATTAATAGCAATAAAACTATATCAAAACATCTGTTTACAACTCATGCAGTGATTTATCCAGTTGTGATCACTACTTCACACTGAAACCTCACTATTTAAAACACCTTGTACGGATGAGTAATGTACCTTTGTTTTAAATAGTCAGGTTTTAGTGAAGATGCATGTGTTGGAGAAGTGGTGAGCATACGACTGGATAAATGAGACTTGAATTATACTGCACCGGTTGCTTGAGAGTGTTTTGATGTAGCTGTTAAACACAGCCCTCATTTACTTCAGATCATCAGGACTTTTTTGTGTTTGATTCTTCGTTCACTATGGAGACATGAAAGAAAAACAAAGTTTTCTTCAAGAATCAGTGTAACACAGGGTGAGGAATTGATATGCAAATGGTCATTTTGGGGGTGAAATATCCCTTTAAAGGAAAGAAAGATGAGGAAAATATGTTGAGTTTTAATAGATGATTAGGTTTTGGCTCTGGTTTAAATTCAGGTCCATTTTTCACTGAGTCGAAATAATCATATAGCACAATGAACAACATCAATGTAAAAATCATTCAGTTAAAGAGCAAATCTGACAAAACTTCCTATCTTATAGTTGAGTATTAAGTTATTTTTAGATGATGTTATTAACATCTTGTATTTATCCGTCATTCAAAACTAAACCTAAATGGGTTTGATACAGGGATTCAAAGTGATTTATGTTTGATGAACAGAGTTCATTCTGAATGAAGGTTTAATAAAATGCCATCACCATTGTACAGTAATGCCCCAGCAGGATGGTCCTCTGCTCCAGGCTATAAGGTGCTGAAGTAATTAGAAACCAATAAGTTCTGATAAGGAAGAGCCTGCAGTTTAATTTAGAGTAATTAGTATGCACAGGCAGGTACACACACACACACACATGCACATATACCAATACACACACACAGGGATAATAAAGCTTTATTACATCTCCAATACAATGCAAACTGTGCATACTCTCAAATATGTGGCTGAATAAATCATTATTTTACAGTGAGACTGGGATTTATTTTAACTACATCAATTAAAGGAGCGCCTGCCTTCGAACTCACCGTGTATTGCGGTGTAAATATCCTAAATATCATCAGCCTGTGATCTTTTGTATTTATGCAAAAGGTCTGCTTCTATTCTGAGGTGATGTTTCAGATCGCTGAAACGCCTCTCTAAATGCTATAAATATGCTGACACGATCAGCTCTTTGAGAATAACCAAAATAGATCACCAGACAGAATGATCCCAGAATCTGAGATCAATAACCAACTGATACTTTACACAAGACAGTTCCCTTTATCTATTGTTGTCAGATATCAGAGTAAAATCTTCTTGCTTCAGAGTGCAACTTGGAAAATATTTTTAGTTTAAGCTTCAAAATGTGTTGCCAGACTTCACCAGCTAATATGCAAATGACTAAATGTCCAGTGTCGAGTAAATAAACACAAAAGGAATCATGCACAGCTGGGACTGGATACAGCTTTTCTATTTTAGCATCTCCCTGCCTCCATTTTCACCTCGACTAACACATTTCTGGCTGAAATAAGTGTGTGTCTGCCTTTTAATTGAAACACAGAACACACACATACTGATGATGTGTGAAACCTGTCAGAAGTCCCTGGAGATGGTGCAGTGAACGCCTGAAAGCGGTGTATCACTTTAGTGGAGTATTTGCACAAATCAGCACACTCACCGTAATGTGATTTCTTAATCAACTGCTGAAAATAGCTGGTCGCTGTTCACAGTTCAAACTGATGTTCAGTCTTTGTTTTTCATCTCCATGTTGCTCCTGGTCTCCCTGCAGCTTCCCCTTCTGGGCTGTAAGGTAACATGGCACCAAGTGCATGTTCATGGGGGATCTCTTGTTATGGTCTAGACCTGCTTTAAATGAAAAGCATCTTGAGATCACCTTGACGCCATATAAAAATAAATTGAATTGAATTTTAAGATTCATTTCCACTGCATGGTTTAACTCAATTCACTTTTGGTACTGGTTACTTTTCTCTATTCCATTTTCCCCTGCAGACAGTACTCCCTCAGTGTAGCCACATAAAACTGCTGTGACACCATCTTCAACACCACACCCGTTGAATCCTTTCGTTCATTGGCAACCAAGTTAGTTTTGCAGGCTGATATTTTTTTGAATCTTGGTTGAGTGAATAAAAAAAATTTGCAGCATTATTAATGGTAACTTATTTAAAAATGGCGAGTTTGTGAATGTTAATGATGATTCTTTTGGACCAGTCAGATCTGTGAGCTAGACTTGGCTCAGCTCACTTGGAACCTCGACTAAGATAGTACCAAAAAATATCCAGGTACTATCACTGGGCAACTCTCCATGTCTGAAAAGTGAAGCCAGAGCTTAAGGACCTTAAATTTGCATTCATTCTAACATCCAGCAGGGGGCGACTCCTCTGGCTGCTAAAAGAAGTCTGATTGTAGAGACGTCTATGAGAAAATGAGCCTCACTTCTCACTTGATTTATAACCTCAGTGAACATTATAAACAGTTTTTATGGTCTCAATCACTAGTTTCAAGTCTTCTTCAATACAGCATGATGTTCATGTAGTAAGTTATGGTCCCATTTAGAGTCAATAGACCAGAAAGCAGGGGATGCTTTAGGGCGGGGCTACCTTGTGATTGACAGGTCACTAACACAGCGTTGTCCAGTCTGGGAGTTGTCCTTGTTTTTGTCTTAGAACTTTAACTCTTTCACAGTTTGATTTCAGTTCATGCAAGTTAATTGTAACATTTTTGGTTGCCAAAAGATAAGATAAGATATTCCTTTATTGGTCCCACAGTGGAGAAATTCACACGTTACAGCAACAAAGTGGATAGTGCAATAAACAAGAAGCATAGATTTTAAAACAGTATTAATACAAATAAAATAAAATAATATATACATAATAGAAAGTAAAGCCAAAATATGTCCAGCATATCAATAAATAATTTTCCAGTTACTATAATTTGTGCAGATGATATAATTGCACATATGTGTTGTTATTGCACTTGTGTCCGGTCAGTTTGTTGTGAGTGTTTATGTGGTCTACTGGGAGCAGTGCTGGTTGTGGAGTCTCACAGCTGCAGGCAGGAAGGACCTTCTGTACCTTCTGAATGTCTCATTCAGCGTTCGCTTGTACTTTGCGCCACCCTCTCATGTCACTTCAGGTTGCAAAAAACAAGATACTGACAGCCAAAATGCTGAACTTGAGGCTTCAAAACAGCAGCCCACAAACCAGTGGGTAACGTCATGGTGACTAGGTTCACTTTTTGTATACAAAATAGTACAAATAGGAGTATACTATCCATAACTTTTGCTAATGGAAGACCTAAAAAGATCACGATGATCTGACTAGAGCCGTGCCGTGCCGTACCATGCAGTGGAAATCTGCCATTATACTCAAATTTGGGTGAAATGTCAACATCTTTTGCTTCATTTGGAGCTCACCTCAAAACACAGGACAGGAAGCTGGATTACTCAAACCTGTTTGATATTTAGGTTGTTGAGATAATGAAGTGCAAAGCTACAGTTACACTCAACATCCTTTTCAGTAGATTTGTCGAGATGTTTCTGTATATCTTTAAAAAAAAACTGGAGCATTTCAAATAATAAAAGCAACAGTATCAACAGTGAAAACACAGTGGTGCAAGTCTAAAGATATATTCATTTACAGTAAAAGAAGCAGTCACACAGATGCAGCTGGATCTGTTACAGTCACATTCAGCAATGAAGAATTTAAAAAAAAAAAAAAAAAAAATCTAGACAGATGGCACAGGCATTGTCTTCACAACTAAAATGATTATTTTATATAACACTGGTTCAATCGCTACAGACTGTTCTGTAACATCCTCAGGAAGAATCAATGTTCTCTGTGTCTCACAAACAAAGATATACAACGCATGAAAATGTAACATCTTGACAGTTTGCATATTAAAATGTCAGGCATGTCTGAAATGCTGACAGCTTTATCCAAAATATGTCAAGAATTATACAGAAAGCTTGTGGATTGTCTTTGTTTTATACTAACAATGTGAAACCTTTGTTCTAAAGCTCATAGTTTAGGAACAAGGTCAATGGGACAGACTAACAAGACAGTTCCTAGCATTGGTCAGGGACATGGACTGCCCGGTTATTAAAAAGGCTAAAATTCAAATCAAATCATTGAGGAAGTCTTCAGACAGCCACAGCCGTACAGTAACGTTTTCTCAGAGGGAACAGTGTCTAGTTCACAGAATGCCTGCGAATAAAGAGTGAAGGGGCACAAAATGTGCCTCATAATTAAAATATGTTTTTTTATTGTTTTTTTTTACCCTCTCAACAGTGTATTCATTGATTTATTTCTGCCTGAATGCTGCTGCTGGCCACGACAGACATATCTGCGAGAGCCCAAGGATTTTCTTTCTTCTGGGTGAAAGGATATGAAAGCACCAAGAAAATATGCAGTGAAGGTTTGGAGCTAAGAGGTGTAGAAGTTGTGGCATCATACGTGATGAAGAAGTAAAGAATGCTATTTCTTTAAAAAAGAATAAAGACTTGAAAGATTGAAAACAGGCTGATTGAAAGCAGAAATGGGAAAAAAAAATGTGTTGAGATTTCACACAAAGGCTGCGTGGTGTATATGCTGCTTTTTGTAAATGTATTTCGATATTTATTATTAGAAATCAATTAACAACACAAAACAATGACAAATATTGTCCAGAAACCCTCACAGGTACTGCATTTAGCATAAAAAATATGCTCAAATCATAACATGGCAAACTGCAGCCCAACAGGCAACAACAGCTGTCAGTGTGCTGACTTGACTATGCCAGTATCTTCAGTATCTCCTCTGACAGATCAATAGCATTAATGTGTTAAAGAAATTATTGTCATTAAAACAAATTTGCTCTAACACGTTATTATAGCATTCACTTTGACAGCCCTAATTCTTTTTAACTCTTTATGTTCAGAGTAGCATTTTATGTATGACTTGTGCTATATAATTACAGCGTGACTGATGATGGACTGACCATTATTATTTCATTACCAGTACAACCAGTGCTGCCATTACTGCTCCCAACTAATCCCCAGGAAGTCATGTGCAGTTTCTTTAGAGCTGTGTTCAGGTTCCAGATTCCACTACAACAGCAACATTTGGAAAATGCACTAATATAAATACAACCAGTGTACCATGACCACAAAAACACATCACATGACACGCTGGGGTCCTTCGACCCTGTAAACAGGAGTGTGTGTGTCCCAGCAGTGGGAGATGGGAGGTGAGGACAGTGACAGACTCTCTGAAGTTGTAGGTTTCTTACTGGTGTGTGACAGACAGGAGGCATCAGACTGTACACAACCTGTCTGACAGGGACGGGAGGATTCAGTGGAATGGTGGTACACTACCCCCTCTTTGTCTACACACACACACACACACACACACACACACACACACACACACACACACACACATGCAGCTTTTATTCTGTCTTGTATGGTCTTTCAGCTCCATTATCTACCATTTGTTCTGATGTTCCCATACAGCTCAGAGACAAGAGGTAGAGCAGCAGCAGTAATGGCTGTCTTCTCTGGGTGAAGCCAGGCGACTATATAGTGACACACTGCTGTAATAATCAGTGAGGAGGACACCTCACTAGGCAGGAACAGAGGGAGACGGCTGCTGAGCTCAAAGCTTTCTGCAAGCTACGGCCTTTAGTGTGTGTGTGTGTGAGGATAACAGCTCAGTTGCCAGGAAAAAAATGTTGGCATTGTATGTTCTCGGATACGTTCAATGTTTTTTCTCTAATTTTGCATTTGGTCAGAGCAACTGTCGTATTACAACGTGCATGGCACAGAGCAAGGGACATTGTATATAGTGGACGCTATTGAAAGTTAGGTGGTATAATAACGAGTATAAAAAAAGCAGCTCAGGGATGGACCAGTCAAACAAACACAGCACTTTCACCCAGGAGAGTGCTGTTCTTGGCCGGTGTGAAAACCAAACCAGATTTTGTCTCAACACTTGTAATGTAAGAAAGTCTGCTAAGAACGGTTGTTATTTATTTATGGTAGTTATGTTGTTACGGTTGTTGTATTACATTGTTCTTAGGGCTGTCAATTGATTCCCATGTTTAATTGCAATTAAACAGGATTGTCCATAGTTAATCATGATCACATTTATCAACATGGGAGTGGACATATAGGCTGCTTGATGCAAATATATGGATATATTTATTATTGGAAATCAATTAAAGCATAAAACAATGACTGATATTGTCCAGAAACCCTCACAGGTACTGAATTTAGCATAAAGAAATATGCTCAAATCATAACATGGCAAACTGCAACCCAACAGGCAACAGCAGCTGTGTGTCAGTGTGTTGACTTGACTATGACTTGCCCGAAACTGCATGTGATTATCATAAAGTGGGCATGTCTGTAAAGGGGAGACTGGTGGGTACCCATACAACCCATTTTCATTCACATATCTGGAGGTCAGAGTTCAAGGGACCCCTTTGTAAATAGTCATGGTAGTTTTTCCTCACCAAAATTTAGCATAAGTTTGGAGCGTTATGTAATCTCCTTCCTGACAAGCTAGTATGGTTGAAACCAATGAATTCCTTAGATTTTCTAGTTTCATATGATACCAGTATCTTCAGTCTGGCTATAAAACTGAGCATTGCAAGTTGCGCTAATACGTTAAAGAAATTAGCGACGTTATACCTAATTTGGATTAACTCATTATTATCGCATTAACTTGGACAGTCCTAGTTGGTTCTTATTTTAACACAAACCATGATCTTTTTTCTAACCTTAACCAAGTTTTGCTGCCTAAACACAACCAGTCGTTTCACACTGTTAACCACATGGCACTGTGCGTTTCTGCAAGCGTGACACAAGGCTGATATGAAACATATCTTTGATTCAAAGACGTCAACAATCCATGTATCCCATGGTTTGCAGAAACTCACAACACCAACATTTTTCCTTGTGACTATGTTGAGGATAAACGGTGATACAGGCAGAAAAAAAGACTCATTAGTAAGTGAATGTCTTCCAGTGTTGAAGCCAGCGGCTTCACCCAAGGTGACTCGTCTCCACGCTGCTGCTGTCAGGAGCAGGCGATTTATAACTCCTCAGAGGGAGGTGTTGAGGTAGGTGCTCCAGGCCTGGGGGCTCCAGCCCTCGGCTGCAGCAGCGGTACTGATGGAGGCCCCTTGGCCCCTCTGACAGGCTCTCTGCTCCCCAGAGAGACGTGCTGTCACCAGGATTCTGCCAGAGACGCCAGCACATCTCGTCTCATTTGAGGCTAATCGCTACATTATGAGGCTGTTAGTGCTGTCGTCACCGTGCCCCTGCGCCATAAAAGCTCCATCGGTGCTGATGTGCTGTCCTCTTGTAGTCCCGTCTGCCTGTCTGCATGTTTATTGCCAGTTTTACTTCACGTATGGCCAATTCTGAATGCGTTAGGACTCTTTTTACATGCGCCGTTAAAGTGCATTTTGTGTATTTTTCAGATGTGACAGCGCATTACGGTGAAAGTATGATAAAGCTTCCCAGAAGGGCTCAGTGGACATTACAGCCTGGAGTGGACAGAAAAAGAGAAGTCAGAGGAAATAAACAGGATCAGCTTTGACTACAACTACACTTAGATTTACCACATGGAATACTGATATATATTAATATTCATGGTGTGGATTTTGTAGTTTGAATGTTATCAGAATTTCTGCTTTTTAAATTCTGGTAACTTTCGGTAAGTTAGTTGTTACTGTCCTGCTTGTATGTTATGTAATGGTTGCAAAGTGCTATACAGATAAATCTAGTATGTTGGAGCCGTAATGTAGTTTTTTGTGTTTGTACATATAGTTTTAGCATATGGTGAACATATGTCAAACTGTGAATAAATGGATTGCCAAATGTAAAGAGCCGCAATCCCCTTTGTTTCTCAGTGGCTTATACAGAATAGGTTAAGATTAAAAGTCACTACATAACAAGCAGTAGTTCTTTTCACTGCTTCACCAGCTATCAGATGTGAGGAAATTGTGCCATTCAAACAAACCTTGTGAACTCTCCCTCACTGGGACATTACAGCTAGTGACATTCAGTATAGAGTTTTCTAATTCAGGTTTGTATTTTTAGAAATTACATGCAAAGGGAGGGGCAATCCCATAATCCATCGGCTGTCAGTCTGATGATGAATAAGCCTTTGGGGGGAAAGGAGCTATATTTCTGGGTAGCCAATGAATGTCTCGACCAAGACTTCCTTTTCTGTGCGCTGCTTATTGCCAATCTCAGGGCTCAACAATAAGGACTGCCCACCTGCCTGGAGCTAGTACAGTAAATCCAGCAACTCACTTTCCCAATCAGACAAGTGGTAAAAAGAAAATTGAACGCAGTGTTTTTTCCAAGGCTGCTAATGGAAGTAGCTAAGGAGTGAGCCATCTCGCTTCCTTCTCATGTCTGTTGAGTGTTGCACATGTGCAGTACCAACTGGGCACTTTCAAGAAAATGGTGGCAGGAAAATCATTCATTCATTCATTCATTCATCGTCAACCGCTTATCCTGTTAGGGGTCGCGGGGGGCTGGAGCCGATCCCAGCTAGCATTGGGCGAAGGCAGGGTTCACCCTGGACAGGTCGCCAGTCCATCGCAGGGCACATAGAGACAGACAACATATAGACAGACAACCATTCACGCTCACATTACCTACGGGTAATTTAGAGTGATCAATTAACCTAAATTGCATGTTTTTGGACTGTGGGAGGAAGCCGGAGTACCCAGAGAAAACCCACGCTTACACGGGGAGAACATACAAACTCCACACAGAAGAGTCCCAAGCCGGAATCGAACCTGCGACCCTCTTGCTGTGAGGCAACAGCGCTAACCACTACACCACCGTGCAGCCCGGTGGCAGGAAAAGACAACGTTTATTAGTGCAGCCTTCTAGGAATCATCCTGGAAACAGGAGTTTAGTTGGGTGTTGTTTGAGGATGTGGGTGGAACTACAAATTCATTTACTGAAGATTAACCATTAACTTTAGTCTTTTTCGTTATTTGATAACTGCTAATAAAGATGGGGCAAATAAAAATTGGCTTTGGGCAAATAGACATCTGACACAAGTGAAGATAAAAGAACATTAACTTTGACCCAGGATTCTAAATCATTATCAGATATCGATAGCAGGTGGGTTCCCAGATTGCATTTCGGTCAATGCTTTCCACCTCTTTGCCCTCCATGCGTTTTACCAGCATTCAAGCAAAGCCTGCTTGAATATGATAGGTCAGTACTACTCAGACTATGACTGGAAACCAGAATGCTTCCGATGCCAGAATGTTGTACATTTGCTGAAAATGAATCCAGAACCTGTTAAGATTAAAGATTAAGGGAGGGATGGCACAATAGTGCAAAAAGGCGTCATAGACAGGACTCACTTTCCTCCCCTCACATTTTTGTTTCCGCTGCATTATTTTACAGCCTGCTTCCTGTCAGTCACCCAATACTATGTCACCTTATCATCACATACATGTTTGATAACTGGAGTTATTGATAGCTGAGACAGCAGTTCATTTGAAACCAGCTTTGACACCCTCAGGTGCTATCGCACCCTCTGAGTATCAAACACTCACTGCCAGCAGGCTGGAATGGTTTTACTCTCCTCCTTTATGTTGGTGATGGATTTCAACAATGTCAGGTTTTCATGCTTGAGAAAAAAGTATTAAAATGCCATTTGAAACTTTCTGTATCGTAATCCACGTCTCCCCTGTTCATCCATGTGCACCAGGGTGAGACGGGCCTTTCATATGCAATAAAAGCTGAAGCACTACTTTGCAGAGTATTGAGATTAATTTAAGACAGATGTCACAGCTCAAGAAATCTCCATTGTGCTAAAGTCAGCTGTATACCATGCTGAAAACAACACACTGTGAACACTGAAATGCTATAGAATATGTCCAGGGAGGGCTTGAGGGAAATCAGAGGAAATATCAAGCTAACGCATTTCTTCTCAGAGCAACATGCTCCCACACGTCCTTTATGATAAGCATTTCTGCGTTGACTGTGCTCAACTCATCGCCTGTGGACCGGCGCCTGAGTTGAATATCTAACTCCACCTCCAATCAATCCAATCTGTCCTTTCTCACTGGCTCTTCCTCTCTATCCTCCTTTCTGTTCGAGTTTTTGACGTCAAGGATTTGAAGACAACTCCTACAAAATGACAAGCGGAGCTATTGAACAGCGGTTGTCAATGTTCCAGAGGAGGCTCACAAGTCAAATGTCTCATTTTGAAGACAGCTTACATCATCACTTTCATCTCCTTTGGGGGAGTTTGGGGATAGCAAAAGTCAGCAAAAGTTTATTTTGCTGTCATTTGGAAATTGCTGCCTCTCTACAGAACTGCTTAGTCTGCAGATATTTTCCTGGATGAGCAAGCACATTTCTGGCATTGTGCACAATCACTTGACCTTGTATGTTGAATATTTTACCTGCCTGTGTACCTGTTGGGCTGACACGTCCCTGCTGTTTCCCTGTTTGTAGTGATTGATTCAGCCTCGGGGGGTTAGAGCTGCTCTGAATACCACTGTGACATCAGTGTTGGGTAAGGTCAGAGACTGTGGCTGCACTGATTTACGCTTAATGACGTAGTGACTCAGATGTAGATTATCATCATCCAACATGATGTTGATTCAAGAAACACGAACAGCAGATGTGTGTATTTATGTAAAAGTTAAATTTGAAATAGCAGACTTTGCTCTTACTAAGAATCTCACAAGAAACGGTACTTAGGTATCAAGTCAATACCAAAATTATGAAAGCATGATGGTTCTCTGGTATCAGGACTCGAGACTAATGCCGTCCTTTTGTCCCGGGAATGATTAGGGTTGTAGTGTATACCCCTATCAAGGTATACCGCGGTATTAAATTTGATGGTTCAAAGTACAGATAGGAACAGTGGCTACGTCGTCGCTCATCTACAGTATATGTTAATTGTTAATACTCATTATTTTAAAAGCTATTTTGCATGCCGTAGTTACTGTAACATGTTATAAAGCTGCTAACATGTAAACTAACATGGTTTAGTCACAGAACATATAGTTACATGCTATTAATTCATCAGGTTTATAATTCTGTTAAGGGTTGCTCTAAATTACTGTATATTGATTCGAGTTAAACAACGAATAATACTAATGATAATAATAATAGACCTAATAGAACTAAATAATTTTCTTGTCTAAAACAAACTGCTGATTTTTGTGTTGCGTACCGATGACACTTGAAAGGCAGCGAGCAAATGGCAAGCGAAAAGGCTAAAATGTGTACATATGACAGATCATGGCATTTATATGCCTTCCTGTGAGACCAGCGACAGACAGTTGGGAGGTTCATTCGAATGAGGCCAAGAGAGCAAAGAGAGTTGTTGGTATTTTGGTGGAAAATGAGAACATCTCATGACTAAAATACAATAAAAATCTAAAATATGAGTTCTGTTTGAAGGCAGCGTAACTGACAGATGGCCTCTGGGAAATACATTATAAAAAAACATCCCAGCAAAAAGCTCCACGCAAGAAAGATGGCAACAAAACAAATAGCAGTGAACCACCTAGAGGTGACGATGGTTCCGATGTGGTGATTTTAAATGTGTTTCAGCAGCAGAGACGGAAAGGATTCTACCGATTCACTTTACTCCCAGCCAGTTACACTGCTCCTGCTGACGCGGACAATGGATGATGATGATGGCGAGGGCGATGTAGCTGATGATGTATAGCGGATGATGATGACTGTGATAATGGTGATGATGGTGACTGTTTTTTATTCTGGCCTGTGCAGCACTCTGGTGCTGAGCATCCGAACACCACTCCGGCTCCCATACATCATTTCCCTCACAGCGCCCACCACGGCCCCTACAGGTGTACCACCCCAACTGCCAGAATGACCTCATCTGTCCTCATTATGTCCACATCATTGCACACGCGTCACATGTACATGCTCCACACATGTATAAATAGAGAACTAGGCCAGGCTATCTCCAAGGTTTTGGCTACAGGAAGAGGAAAGTTTTAGGTTTCTTGTGTTTTTACTTCTTCACCTTCTGTTCTTATTTCCTGCACTTCACCACCACAAAACCTCTGAACATCTCGCCCCACCTATCCAGCTCTCCACCCTGCTTTCCCTCCCTCTGCTGCCTGTTATCTGGCCAGGCAGGGTCATCCATCTGGGGTCACAGACTCAGTGAGGAGGCTGTCCCATTTATTAGCTTCTCAGAAAGGCCACAGAATCAATTGTGTGCATTAACGGCCAGCTGGTTGTCAGCAGGCCGGGAGCGAAGAGGAGGATGAGGAGTTGGAGAGGGCTGCCCTGTCAGCCGGAGAAATGCAATTTTATTTGGATGAATCGTCGGACCATTCAACAAGAGCGGGGATGAATAGGACCTGGTGTCACCACTGGCACAATTAATGACAAAAAGCTGCTGGACAGAATCAATGCAAAGAAGTCAGGAAGGCGGCGTTTGTTTTTGTGCTCGCTATCGTGAAGTAAAAAGGAATCCCTGCTCCATTTGAAAGTGAAAAGAAGCCATGTTTTGGTGAAATGTGATTAAGTTCTTACACCAGTAACTGGATTTGTGGATGTTGTGGTATTTCCTGGAGGGGAGGATGGGTGATGGAGGGAAAAGGATCGGCAGTGGGAATTTCATGTAATCCCATTTGGGATGGAGGGGATGCTTCCAGGGAAATCCTCACTGGCGTAAACAGGGAGACGGCTGCAGAGGCAGGAGGGAATAAGGAAGCAGCCAGTAAACACTCAGAGGGAAGAGGGGAAATTTTGAGTTACAAATTGAACAAACTGGTTCACAGCTACACAAATAACAGAAAAAGAAGTGAGGGAGTGAAAGGAAGAACAAGAAGGACTTATGTTTTATTTTTATGAGCTCAATATAGCATCAGGCGCTGGTACTGCAGCTGCAAATGCAGAGATGATGGTAGGGCTAGGACGATACCCCCCGATTCGGTAATATCACGATACTTGGGTGCCGATTCAATATGTATTGTGATTTTTAAGTATTGCAATTCTACAAGTATTGTGATCCGATATTACGATTTATTGCAATTTGTTTGTAACATTAGACCATGTTAAACGTTGGATCATACTGTACATTTCTAGAAACTTTAGAAAATAACTAATTTGATACAGTAAAAAGTATTGAGTGATTTTCAGCATATACAGTACAGACCAAAAGTTTGGACACACCTTCTCATTCAAAGAGTTTTCTTTATTTTCATGACTATGAAAATTGTAGATTCACACTGAAGGCATCAAAACTATGAATTAACACATGTGGAATTATATACTTATCAAAAAAGTGTGAAACAACTGAAAATATGTCTTATATTGTAGTTTCTTCAAAGTAGCCACCTTTTGCTCTGATTACTGCTTCACACACTCTGCATTCTCTTGATGAGCTTCAAGAGGTCGTCACCTGAAATGGTCTTCACTTCACAGGTGTGCCCTGTCAGGTTTAATAAGTGGGATTTCTTGCCTTATACCATCAGTTGTGTTGTGCAGAAGTCAGGTGGATACACAGCTGATAGTCCGACTGAATAGACTGTTAGAATTTGGATTATGGCAAGAAAAAAGCAGCCAAGTCAAGAAAAACGAGTGGCCATCATTACTTTAAGAAATGAAGGTCAGTCAGTCCGAAAAATTGGGAAAACTTTGTGTCCCCAAGTGCAGTCGCAAAAACCATCAAGCACTACAAAGAAAGTGGCTCACATGAGGACCACCCCAGGAAAGGAAGACCAAGAGTCACCTCTGCTGCGGAGGATAAGTTCATCCGAGTCACCGGCCTCAGAAATGGCAGGTTAACAGCAGCTCAGATTAGAGACCAGGTCAATGCCACACAGAGTTCTAGCAGCAGACACATCTCTAGAACAACTGTTAAGAGGAGACTGTGTGAATCAGGCCTTCATGGTAGAATAGCTGCTAGGAAACCACTGCTAAGGACAGGCAACAAGCAGAAGAGACTTGTTTGGGCTAAAGAACACAAGGAATGGACATTAGACCAGTGGAAATCTGGGCTTTGGTCTGATGAGTCCAAATTTGAGATCTTGGGTTCCAACCACCGTGTCTTTGTGCGACGCAGAAAAGGTGAACGGATGGACTCTACATGCCTGGTTCCCACCGTGAAGCATGGAGGAGGAGGTGTGATGGTGTGGGGGGGCTTTGCTGGTGACACTGTTGGGGATTTATTCAAAAGTGAAGGCATACTGAACCAGCATGGCTACCACAGCATCTTGCAGCGGCATGCTATTCCATCCGGTCTGCGTTTAGTTGGACCATCATTTATTTTTCAACAGGACAATGACTCCAAACACACCTCTAGGCTGTGTGAGGGCTATTTGACCAAGAAGGTGGCCTGGCCTCCACAGTCACTGGACCTGAACCCAATCCAGATGGTTTGGAGTGAGCTGGACCGCAGAGTGAAGGCAAAAGGGCCAACAAGTGCTAAGCATCTCTGGGAACTCCTTCAAGACTGTTGGAGACCATTTCAGGTGACGACCTCTTGAAGCTCATCAAGAGAATGCAGAGTGTGCGAAGCAGTAATCAGAGCAAAAGGTGGCTACTGTGAACAAACTACAATATAAGACATATTTTCAGTTGTTTCACACTTTTTTGTTAAGTATATAATTCCACATGTGTTAATTCATAGTTTTGATGCCTTCAGTGTGAATCTACAATTTTCATAGTCATGAAAATAAAGAAAACTCTTTGAATGAGAAGGTGTGTCCAAACTTTTGGTCTATACTGTATGTTGTCAGAGATTTCCTGAAGTCAAAGTCAAATATAGCAGTCATTGTCGGGATTTTTTTTTTTCCAGCTACCCAAAAATCAAAGAATAAAGACATTTCCCTCCCAAATTAGTGGCATTTTCCTTTTAATTTATAAGGGACATGTAATGTTTTCTACTTCTGGTGAATATAATCCAATTAATTGTATGTACAGTTACCTTTGTTATCACCTTATTTTGAAAATGTAGTCCCACATGTCCACTTACTCTAACTTCTCCAAGGTGATCTCTAGCTCTCCTGTCAGCTCTGTTCTCTTTATCCATCCATGGACAGCGCGATCGGGGCCTTTTGAATACATTTAACATAAAGGTCAGTGTATGGTGCTCGACAGTTGTAGCGTCGGCCCATTTGACCTCGGAGATGAGAGTGACAGTGTTTAGCTGTGATGTGTAGCTCTGCTTTTCATGCAATGTGTTTCCATCCTTTACTGGATGTTTAGTCTTTACGACTTTGGATTTAAAATGGGAGGACGCAGGTCGCATCCTCACTGACCCTCCAAGGTTTTCTAATAATATGACATCACGTTACTTGACAACAATAAAAGCAGTAATTTCCCTCTACCTCCACATAGATTCAAATGAAGCAAATATTTGGATTCTGGTATTAAAAAAAATATTTCAAAATAAAAAAAAAAAATCACAATACATAAGTTAATCGATTGTTTTCCCCTACCTCGAGATGGTATACTGTATATTGCATTAGGTCATACTCTGGATGCAGATGTTTGTAGATGTGGATGTGTGTTAGGTGTGTCCAGTGATCCTTCAGTTGAGTCCTTTTGTTGGCAATGCCTTCTTCTCTTTCTGTCTGCCTCATGAATTATTCATTGAGGCCAGAGAGCATCACAGCCTTGTACAGTAACGGGACAGAAAGAGTGTCTGGAACAAAAGGAGGGATAAGAGAGGAGAGGAGTAAAGATGGAGAGAGATAAGGAAGAGAAGAGATTAGAAAGCGAGGGCTGGTAAGATGAGAGGAACTGGAGGGAGCCTCGCTTCCCAGCTTAGAGGATCAAACTCTGGTTTCTGTCCAACGAGCCATTCCTTAGGAAGGCTTTGGTGAAGAGCCGTACACAGCAGTATCTGTTTATTTCAGCCGGAGAAGATGTGCTTGATTAGCTGTTACAGACTCTTGGGCTTCCTCTTAGGAAATGTATTTGACAACAACTATTTTTTTTTTTAAGATCAGTTCAGTGGTGCCTGTTTAGAGCCAGGGAGTGATGATTTGTGTTTGGATTGCCAGTCAGATTTGTGTCCACTTCAGTCAGTGACAAGCAAACACCAACTCCAGGTCTGAGAAGTGAAGCCAGTGCTGAAGTGTCTTAAACCTGCATTCTTTCTAACAGCCAGCAGGGGGCGACTCCTCTGGTTGCTAAAAGAAGTCTGATTGTATAGAAGTCTAAGAGAAAATGAGCCTACTTCTCACTTGATTTATCACCTCAGTAAACATTGTAAACATGAGTTTATGGTCTCAGTTGCAAGTTTTTAGTCTCTTCAATACAGCATGATGTTCATTTAATAAATTATGGTCCCATTTAGAGTCAAATAAACCATAGAGCAGGGGATAATTAGGGAGGGGCCTGGTTGCTACCATGGTGTTTGTGTTTTCGCTGTAAACCTTAAACCCTTTCATCATATGTTTTCAATTCATGACAGTTAATTAATGCAGTAGCAGAAAAATCACTAATAACCAATAAGTCCATATGTCATGCATTAATAGACCTGTTGACCTAAAATAAATAGGCTGTAACTCTCTCTCAGTTTGAAAAATATGTGTTTTCTTTGGTGTTTTTCTGAAGCTGGGGTGACATTTCTGGCATTGAGCCTCGGTGTGGATCTGAATATTTGTGTGTGTGTGTGTGTGTGTGTGTGTGTGTGTGTGTCCCAGCTGTGTGCTCTGTTCACCACTGGTATGGAGCTGTCAGTGAGCAGCCGGAGACAGCAGACAGATGGGGAAGGAGGGAGGCGTCTGCAGAGAGCATGTCGACAGCACCAGCCAGTAGATTCCCATTAGATGCTCAGGAGCTTCATATAGTGGGGAGACTGTGTTGTCACAAAGGGGTAAAAACAACAACCTGGCAACCAACACAGCAAATTATGCGACCAGACACTGGCCTGACTGTTCAGATGTGTCTGTAGATCCAGATAAGGTGAATAACAGTCAACAGCTCGCATGAACCAAAATATGGCTCTGATGGTTTTGGAGTTCCTGCTTGTGTTCATATTTTGTTTCTAATTCACCTTTCTGGGATGCTTTCACAACGACTAAATAAAACATATTTATGCTAGGCCAACACGAAGATTACAATTATTATTATCAATGCTCAAAATCAACTGTATTCAGCTGCAGTAAGGTTCACATGCTATGTGGACATTATCAAGTTGAATAGGTCTTTCAGTGCCCTCCTCGAAATATGGCTCCATTTGCCAGCTTTGGTTCAGTGCAGGTAAATAGTCTGTGTGATGAGCAGTAGTGGAACATGTTGACTGAAATGCAGTCTGGGAACCCTCCAGCTATTGATATATACCATTTAGTTTTAATGTGTTTAAAATTAACTTGTAAACTGGCTACTACTAGAAATACAGGTTGTCTCTCAACTCCAGCACCAGTCTCACATCTGAACTGTAAACAATGAGCAGCACATGGTAAAGGAAGTCTTTATAAATATCTGTTGGCTACACTGGACCATGACCCACAAAATGGTTTCACAGAACCATCTGAGAAGCCATCATTGGAAACTGTTCAAATATAATACTTGGCAGGTGATTGGATGAACCATCTGTCAATCAAACTCTTGCTGAAGCCAGTTGGGAGAAGAGCAGAAACATCTTTTTATTGGGAAAATCCTTCAGTGTCGTTCTTTGCTCTTCTTTCAGTGAAAAAATACTCTCCCGTTGTGATAACTGATGCTATTACAGCTACACTAACCTCTTCAGGAGCCGCCATTATTGTTCAGAACAAACAGTCGCTCCATGCCCGACTCAAAAGCATTGCTTAGCCTGAAAAGGTGGATTTTCGTCTTTGTGATCCCATGATTCTTGCATGATCTTGTGATGTTGTGGGAATCCAGCTGCTGTGCAAGGTAACAGCCCCTCAGAGAATGGGGTTCAGAGCTTGTGGTTTTGATGTGTGTGATATCCAGATAATACTTACAGACTTCCATTCACACAGACTGTATATGCATCCTCATTAGCCAACTGCATTCATCTCAGTTATCCGTTGCTGAATGTAAATCTTCTCCAACCACCAGAAATGAAAGAAGAACCAGCTTCATTCATTTACACCGTCTCATCATCCAGTGAAAATGTTTCTCTTAATTACCTAAAACTATCTGCTAACTGCCAAATATAGCACAAGATGAGGAACTAAAGAAGATTAGCTTCCTACTGAGTAACTAACATATGACTTTAGATGGACTATGAGACTGTCATCTTCCCAAGTTTTTGGTTTATTGAAAATGTGAAATCCTCAGTGCATTTAGGCAGCTCAGATTATATATATATATATATATATATATATATATATATATATATATACAGTCAATGTCAATCTAAATGATCTATGGATCACACAGACAGACATGTGCTCTTTTAACACCTTACACTGTGTGATCCAGAGTGACCTGACTGCTGTTTGAATCTCATCTCTTCACATGTGAATGATTAGCAGCCAGAGATCAATGTAATGCCGAAGCCTTTGAAGCTAACTGGCTAATCGCTGCTCTCAGATCATTTTAATGGAAGAATTGTGGTTTTATTACTCTGTGCTGGTGTTGGTGCAGTCCAGGTGAAATTTCTGCAAGAAAAGAGTGATAGTGAAAGCTGTTGAGGGGAGAGAAGAGGGCAAAACTGGACTCTATGTTTCATTAAGAAATGTACATAACAAGTTGGATAAATGTATATGGGAGAGGAGCAGAAGAGGAGATGAGGAAATAAAAGAAAATGAGGTGACAAGACAGATGGAAAGGAGAAAACAAGAACTGAGGGGAATACCATGGAGGAGAGGAGAGGAAATGATGATAAAGGTGGAGGAAAATACAAAAGAAGAGAGGAGACGAGGTGGAGAGGGTGGTGGTGGATGAGCCAGAAGGCAGTGAACTCTTTAATCATTAAACAATAATTTAGCCACTCCTTATCCAACAGTTTGGTCCCTGCTTCTGAGGTGCAGTAAAACTTAATTATCCTGTGTATGTGCCTGTGTACTTGTGTCGCTCTGCTGGCCTGAGGCACCAGCAGGCCAGTAATGGTCTCATTAGACCAGACCTCGTGGTCTTTATTCCCAGAGCTACAGTGAGACAGCAGCGGTCAGTTAACCTGCTGTACTGTAGCCTGAACAGCACCCACATTAACCCCTCTGTAACATCCATTTCTGCTGTCATTCCTCACTGACACACAGCAAGACAGCAGGTCAGCCTTTAAAGACACAATCCCCAAGATTAGAATATATTCTTCATGTTTTATGATATCAAATACATTTTTGATACAAATCTCTGCAGTTTTCTGTTCAGCAATGAGCCGGGTTTGCATTCTGTATTCGCTCTATAGATAGTTTATATTGTTAGCCAGCTCAGTATCTCACAATTTCACACTTCATAGTTCACACCTATTGTCATCATTAGGTACCATTGCAGGAGGTATACATGCAGCTATACTGTATGTAGCGAGGGGGAAAGTAAGAGGTTGGGGTGATGGATTGACATGTAGTGCACTGCATTTTCATGCCTTACTAATGATGTTCAACCTTTTTTTCCTTTAACCATAGTTTTGATCTTTTCCTCACCTTAATGCGCTTTAGTTCCTTAACCTTAATCATACCTTAACCCAGTGGTACCTAAACTGGGGGTGCGCCCCTAGGAGGACCTGGAGTTTTTAAATGGGGAGAGTAATTCTTGCAGAGAAGATGTTCATGTTGCCATTTTTGTGCAGACAATTTTGAGAAAATCTGTTGAAATCAATGAGTGCTGTTATACAGTAAACATTTAGAGGATTAATACTGCAGTGTCACTTTTAATGTGTCTTTTCTAAAAGTGACTTCTGACTGAAGTTGTAGTTCTGTATTAATTGCAGACAATGTTCTGAATATACTGTATAGACGTTTGCAATCAAAGGACATGTCTGAAAGTGTGTTTATGTGGGTGCATGTAAGTAGTGAGGCTGTTCTCTATGAAAAATAATGCACCATAATTCGTATATATCCTATAAATCAATGCATATTTAATCCACATAGTCATGATCTAGGAAGTAGAAAGCAACTAATGCTGCATAAGGAAGGAGGTCAGTGGCCAGTGAGAATTTGAAGAACATTGACATTGGATGTGAAATGAATAAAAAGACTGTTTGGCTGCACTGCAAACATAAGATACATGACTTATTATTATTCGAGTGGCTGCTCAAGGTTTGTTTACTGCCCCCAGTGGTTGATACATTTGTCTCATAACCCTGGCACGTGCACTATTAAAATTCACTCGTCACTACCCCCAGTCTTCATAGGTGATGCCGGATCAACCAGGAGGATTAGAACTTAAAACGTCACACTAGGGCTGTCGTGTTGAAAGACTTTCCCTTGACTGGCTCAACAGCACAATACATGTATTTATTTATTTATTTATTTTTGTTGTGGCTGTGGCGGTTGCTTGCTATCCCCTGCGGTGGACTTGTTAGTAGAGCGGTATTGTAATACCATGGTTATAGCAAAAGTGCTACTTCACACACTGTGGCCCTATAGCTGAGCCCCCACATAACCCATATAATAAGGAGGCTAACAGGAGTGTATACTTGAGGATTAGAGCTCCAAGTAGCCCCTCTGCCCTCCCTTCAGGTTTCCAAGACTACCTTGATTTCTCGCTTTACCCCCCTAAACACACACACACAGACACACACACCCTGTGTCTCCGTTTCTTGCCTATCTGAGCATACTGGTACTAAAACATCACTGGGGCTCTTTAATTGGCTCTGTCCTACAGAAGGAAAACCTTTCTATGTGAACACTGACATGAGAAGCAGAGGGGGCATATATGTGTGTGTGTGTGTGTGTGTGTCTGTGTGTGTGTGTGTGTGTTAGAATGAGGTAATGGGCTGCTTGAACAACTCTCCTCTGGAAGCCCTTTTCATTTGTTGTATTTCCCACAGACCTCCTAATGGATGGAGCTCTGTTGTCTTCTTCTTTGTGGAGTGACCTCTCTCTACGTCGCCCCACTCCACTACACAGAGAAGGACACTTCACCCTGCGCTGGGTCTGTGTGTGTGTGAGATTCAGTTCGGAGTGCCCTGTCCTCCGTCTGCCTGCTCTGCTGTCGAAGCAGAGATGCTGATGTCTTGGGAGTGGGTGTGGGTTTAGAGACCCTCTCTGCTTGTTACATTATTTATCCCTTTTTACTATAAACCATCACTCCATGTGACGTTTCTACTGGCGACGCAGTGCAGAGAAAACACAAAAACATCAACACCAAGAAGACTTCTTTCGTTTCTGTCCATCAGTTAGTCTCATTTTACAACCAAACAGCATTCACACTGTTCTTCCTGTCACTATCTTTGGTGCTGTTTTATCACTTAGATACACTTATTAACTGAAGATGTTTGTTTATATGTTCAGATTTACCAGAATCAAGCATCCATGAAACACAAATTGCTGTCCAAGCAGGGGTCATCTTGAGATCCAGTCAGTTATCTGTAGTTATGTCTATTTGCTCCCATCTAGTGGTGGCTCAGGCTCGGCACAGATTAGAGGCACATGATGCAGGTGAAATTATTTTTTTTAGACTCAGTTAAAGGTTCTCTGGTTTTAAAAAATAAATAAATAAATAAATAATAATAATAATAATAATAATAATAATACTAATACTAATAATAATAATAATAATAATAATAATAATTATTATTATTATTATTTGTTATTATTAGTATTAGTATTATTATTATTATTATTTTTATTATTATTTATTATTATATACATATTTTGGTTCCTGGGACCCCTTACAAAGGAGAAAAATTTCCCATATTCATACACTGATTAAGCGTATACTTACTGCCATTTGTACTCTTAGATGCCATTGGAAGTATCTGTATTCTAAAACTTTTCATCCTAAATACTTTAGACCTGTTTCATAGAAATGAACAGGAACACATTCACTTTTGCATCATGGTTAGATAAGATGAGATGCACCGCAAGGAAATTTTCAGTGTTAATAAAAATGAATACCGCTTAGAAACCTTTATACAGAAGGTGATTTTATTCACTATGCATTTGGACTCAACTTGACATCATTTGTTGTTTCCATTTCAGGTAATTGATGTTAAAAGCTTTCAGAAAATGAACAGTAGCCAGACTGGCATAGTCGTAATAAATCCAGTTATTTAAAGTTACCAGTCTAAAGCTGACTCTCAGTAAGTGCTTGAACTTAAAAATAATGGACTCATTGAGTTTATATTGGCCCAAAGCTAACATGGGTGATGGGAGGAATGGACACAACATGCTTGTTGTGTTGGTGCAAATGGTCCATTTGTAGATTTGCACTTCTCAGTGATACAGTACAATTTTATTATTTATAGAAAATAGCTCTGCGGACCCCTGACAGACTGCCACGAACCCCTGGGGGTCCCTGGACCCCACTTTGAGAATTGCTGTCCTAAGTAATGAATTAGCTGGCCTGTGACATGAAGTCATAGCACATGAATAAGTATGTGTTCTAATACAGGACTCTACAGTCATTTAAATTGACTGTAGACGTGATAATATCTTTGTTGATATAATGAAATTGTGGTTTCTTCTGTATTTTAGACTGTGGAAGGTGATATTGTTGGACAAGTAGTTTGGCTGAAACAGTCTGGACACTGAGGTAAATGATCTGCCTTCTGTCAGCAAAAACTGTCACAATTCCCTCAATCAGGCCGTGGACTTTGCTCAGTGAGAAAACAATAAGATGGTGGCCTCGGGCCTGTGACGGTCTGAAGTACCTACTCAGTATTGTGGCTTTGAAAAAGAGCATTTTCTCCTTTACTTGCCTGCTTTAAGGGGAATTCTGGGAAGTATTAACTTATGTATCTGAACATAAATCAAGATTAGGTATTTAAATAGCTCCTGAAAGGAATCCACAAATTAATGATCTCTAAAATGTTATATGTATCTTTTGATGGGATTTCCCTTTAAAAAAACATTTAATATCATAACTAAGAACAATTCCTGTGCTGTTCAATCAGTAAATACAACTTTATTTATATGGCACCTTTCGAACAAGTGCTTTACAAGCGCATTACAAATAAATTGACAAATGTCATAATGATCAACAGTTACTCAAAGTAGTAATATACTGATGAAACAAAGTCTGAGTAAAATAGATGTGAGAATAGTATAAATAGAATAATAAAACTGCAATAGTTGTAGAACACAGCATAAAAGCCAGCTTATATAGATGGGGTTTTAGTTAACGTTTAAACGTAAATATTTTTAGACCCTCTGGAAGGCTTTTTCAGCAGGTTGGCGTAACGACTGAAAGCTTCTGCGTTGTGGAACAACTAAAAGAGAAGAACCTTCCTGTTTCATAAACCAAAAACATGTCTGACAGGTAGTCTGGTGCACAGATATACACGGGAAAGAACAGGTTACCAGTGTAAAGATTTTAAAATAGGTGTAATGTGTGCGCTCCCTCTGGTCTTGGTCAGTACTCGAGCATCATAATTTTGAATTAACTTTGATGCAGATTTATTGTACTCGTCGGTAGACCAGAAAAGAGAGTTGCAGTCGACTGCTAAAAGCATGAACCAGTCTGTCTGCTGTGGATGTGTCCCTGCCAGCCTCTTTCTCAGTCCCAGTCAGAGCTGTTGAATTTTCTTTGAATGTGACAGAGATGAGCTTGACTCTGCTGCCGTTAATCCTTTTTGTCTGCAAAAACAATAAGTGTGAAATTACACCGTGCACGGTTGTCTTCAGGCAGACTTTAATCGTGTTAAGGGCCTGTGCTTCAGGGGGAATTTGAATCTGTGTGTGTGCTGCGTCTGCTGTGTGTTCGTGCATGTGTGTCTGTGGCAGGAGATCATATTTAATGTCTTAATTAAGGCGAGATTTATGCAAATGACGAAATTCTACTCTAAGGCTGTTTTTGTATCCAGTCTGGGGGCGTGACATTTCAGGGCGTCTCCCAAAGAAAGAGAACGATAAATTATTGTGGATTTGCTGAGATAAGAGTTAATTGAATTAAAGTGGCACCCTGGGCAAGATCTGCTGGAATATGATTGTGATTGAAATCAATATGTAGAGCTGTCACACAGAGCCAGTGCGACCAGCTTTCTCCTCTAAAAGGCATCCTGGGAAATGTAGTAATCGACTAAGTTAAAGTTACTGTGAGGACCATTTAACTGGGTATGAAACAGTCTCAGTGTAATTCTGATGCCTCTATGACCTACAAAACTGAACCAGACCATCAGCGAGAAGATTGGCTGTTTCTATCTAGGTATCTGTGCCACCGGGTCGGATTCTGTGCAAAATCAGACAAAGTCATGCAGGTTCACCAGAAACACTTCAGTTCAGACTCCAGGGGGTCTCTGGCAAGCAACCAGCCCATCGTGGGTCGCTCCTCCTCCGACCAGGAGCAGCAGCTCCTCCTCCGTCGGTCCCTGCTGGGAGCCAGTTCAAACACCACACTGCTGGAGGCCCAGGTTGTATTGCTGGAGGGAGGCACAGGAGAACCAGAACCAGGACTGAGTGGGGCAGACCCCAGTGCATAAAATGAGAGGTTTTCTAAGGGACTCCAGTGCTCGGCCCACAGGGACCACCAGAATCAACACAAAATGAAAGTTCCTTGCAGTAGCTTTAAGCAGAAGTTGATGTTAACTAGGGGTTAGAAAAGGGGGGTTCACCCAAATCATACATTGCTGCACTTTTCACTGATTTCTTCCTCATACTAATGACCCACTTCATTAGACTCCATTTATTTTGCTGAAACATTAGCTGCATCCACACACTACACGGAGGTGTCTTTATGTTTGACTCGTGAGACTGAACTCACAGATCGTAGCTCAGCCATTCTCCAAGCTTTTCACACATACGGTGTTATTTTAGAAGCTGCTGGCTGATTGAATGACACATGCTTTAATATTTCAGCACTGCAGACCTTCACACAACACGGTGTTAGGAGCAGACTTCAATATTGACTGTCTGCAGGGGGAGGTTTGTTTTGGACCGTGGCTCCACTGTCAGTCAGTAAAATACCCTGAGAAAGAGGAAGAGCTTGATTCATGTTCCTGGAGAGGGTTTTTTTCCCGTCATGACAGAGCCTGTGTTTACACAGCGTGGTTTAGGTTTTGTTGATTCTGGACGAAATAGAGGTTCACGTTTCTATACATTATTCATTCTTGCATTATTAAATTATCTTCTATGACCAGGTACAGCTTTTATTCATAGACTACCGAATGTAGAATCATGCTGCTCAAAATCATTACAATACAAATTGTTATTATTGTAAAATTATTATTATTTATTTGTGGATATTAAATATTTCATACTGTTACAACTGTGTGAGGCAATGTGCATTAGTTTTAATTGACCACTGGAGGCCACTGCAATCCACTTCCTTGAGTTTTGAGGAGTCAGTTGAAAGATCAGTGACAGCTCTCACCTTCGTTGCATATTTTCCTCTTTCATTATGTGTATTATTGGTTCGTTCAAAACAGATTTTAGAAAAAAATTAAGGCTAAATGACATGTTTTGCTGTGCTGTGCAGCTGTTTCAGAATAAATAAAATAAAAAGTAATTTCCTTTAACTTCTTATATTCTATATATTCTATATATTCTATATATTCTATATTCTATTCTAAATATCTATATCTATCTATATCTATATCTATATATTCACTCATGGAAAACATTATTATTATTAACATTATTATTATTAGTTTTCTTCAATTTCTTGTCCATTTTAATGCCTGGTACCACTAAAGGAATAATACCTGAAGAACGACAGAAAATGCAGCTGATTACATAATACTTTCTGTCCTATTTGACATGATTAAGTTGAATTATATTCCCAGGGGATATAAGAGGCCATTTTATGTCATAAGCAGCACTGCACATGCAAAGGCCTAGAGTGGCTTCCTGCTTACATTCAAGCCGTAGCACAACTCAGAACTCAACACAACTCGTCATCAGACCTCCAGGGACCTTAAAAATGAGTGGGCACTCTCGAGAAATGGGACTTGTTCGGCAAGGACAGTTCGAAACCGACTTCTTGAAGCTGGTTTGAAGTCACAGAGCACAGAAGAAGCCCTTCATCAACGAAAGGCAGCAGAAGGCCCGGTTACTCTTTGCTAGGGATCACAAGGATTGGACTGTTGATGATTGGGCTAAGGTCCTCTTCAGTGATTAATCCAATTTTGAGTTGATGCCCACTCCAGCCAACTTACTGGTTAGGAGGAAGCCTGGAGAAGCCTACAAACCAGACTGTCTTGCCCCTACAGTAAAACATGGGGGTGGATCAGTGATGATCTGGGGTTGTTTCAGTATGGGTGGAACAAGGCAAATGCAGTTGTGTGAAGGGCAAATGAACCATGTCATGTACAGGGCTACTCTTGAAAACAGTCTCCTTCCATCAGCTGGAAACCTCTTTCCTGCCTCGAATGACTGTATTTTCCAACAAGACAATGCCCCTTGCCACACGGCAAATTCAGTTAAAGCCTGGATGGAGAACCAGAACATTCGAACCATGCGTTGGCCTGCTCAATCACCAGATCTAAATCCCATGGAAAGCTGTGGAAAATCTCAAAATGGAGAACCACAGACCCAAAAACAAAGCAAATTTGTTTGAATTCATGCAACATGAATGGGCTGCTGTGACAGCAGAATAATGTCAGAAGCTGGTGGAGAGCATGCCAAGACAAGAAAACCATGGAAAATGGCGAGATATCAGCTCTTAAATTAAACTCTTATGAGCTATTTTTGTTGTTATCATTATATTTGTTCAAACAAATTTACCTTTAGTGGTACATTTGTAAACAAGGGTGGCCTAATAATTTTTCCATGACTGTATGTATATATAATTTTAACAGTTTTACAGAGATACTGTAATCTGTAGTATCATCTGTGGTTTTGAAACAGTCCCCCTGTTCACCAGCCTGCACTATGAAACTCACTGTTTTGAGATTCCTGGCCTCACATTTGGGACATGAGTCCTCTTCTTACAGGGTGATACAGTGTTGCAGTGACTCTCTGCATCAAGTACTGTACAAACGAACATCCAGGTCTTGTGGGTCTGCTGTGTTTAATTTGGTCATTCCCTTCCCCCCCTCATCATCCTGTTGCAACCTGAAACGTCAAATTATGGGGGACAGATCCTGCGTAACTGCAGTAGTAAGTGGATGCTTAATGCAGAATTTATCTTTAACATGATTTTTCTTCATTCATGCAAAAAAACAAATTTAACTGATCCCATGTAAGCAAACTGCACGTGAGGACACAACGGGGTGTAGTCCTCATCATTAATCTTGTCCGTCACTGAGAGCAGTTGGGCATCCAAAAAGCTTAAGGCAACCATAAAGAGATTGAAGTGTGTGTGTGTGTGTGTGTGTGTGTGTGTGTGTGTGTGTGTGTGTGTGTGTGTGTGTGTGCTTGCGTGTCCATGCAACCATCACACATGCAAATAAAATCAGCTTCATCTCAGAGTTTTTACTCTGCATCTTCAAATGTTCAAATCGGTTTTGTTCAAAGGCTGGTTGAGGTCTGCCGGAGTTCAAGATGGTTTTAAAGTAGAGAGATTGTGTGTGTGTGTGTGTTTGTGTGGATCCATCCCTGTAATTGTCAGTAAGTGGCTTAGCGCTATCTCCACCCTGTTTCTACTGATAAGGCTGCGTTCTGTCGACCGTTTTTCTTGTAAGACTGATAAGAACATTTCTCTGTCTCAGTGTGGAGGAAAACTACTTGATCTGATCTGAGCACAGCATCCAAACACATTGCAAACATTCAGTGTAATAGAGCCACCGGCCCACTAGGGGATAACACGTCAGTGTCACTTTTTGCCTCGCAGAGGCGAGAAAATCACAGATGTTAGGTTTAGGCAACAAAAAATGTCATGGTTGTGATTAAGTAGGTAAATTAAGAAATATACGGAAAACATGACAAACATCACTAATGTGACTTCCAAATAAAACATCGGTCTCGAGGGGCACCCCGGTAGCTTACCTGCTAAAATTGCCGCCACATGTACCAACTCTTAGTCCTTACAGCAGCAGCCTGGGGTTCAGTCTGTCATCACCCCTCTTCCTCTTTCACAACCGTCACTGTCACTGTCAGTTAAAGGCAAAATGCCTCAAAAAACCCCCCCAAAAAAAACAAAAAGGCAAGACAAACAAAAAATTGGTCTCTAACACCAGTCTCCTGGTTGAAAGTCCTGTGTTTGATAAGATAAGATGAACCTTTATTAATCCCCGGAGGGAAATTTTACATCATCGGGAAATTTGCTCATTGGACATACCCACCTCTCCCATCCACCATTAGTGTTCTTTCTCCCCTTTTATTCCACGTCATGCTGTGAAAAGTTAATTCTTATTATCCACTTTTGCCTTGCGCATTATCTTGTCCTTCATGCACCTTTTCATGCGACTGGGCTGACATGTGTGCACTCGTATGTACCAGAGTTTTTCACAAGCTGTTAGCTTGTGAATATTAACAATAGCCATATTTGATGTGTATGTCCATTATAATAATTTTGAGGGAGTGTCTTGGAGGGGAGCCTGAGAGGACGCGCCGTCAGTGTTGCCAACTTTGTGACTTTTTGTCTAGGTTTAGTGAGTTTTTGAGCGAGTGCTGCAAGCTACTTTCACTGAAAAAGAGTTGGTAACAGGGGTCTAGGGTAATTTTGCTAGTTTCTCAAGATTACTATCCCAAGCTTTAATGTAGCTTTGTAACGTGTTTATATATCCTGGCCTCTAACATCAGGTAACCTGCCTCCTTGTGTTAGCTGAGCCTGGACTAAATGTCATGTCCAGCAGTCAGCTACAGCCTGTGGGCTCAAACTCAAAGGCATTTGTGTTGCAGAGGCTGTGTGCAGATGTGTCATGTGCAGATGTGCTGTGTGGGAGTGTAACTGCTGCAGTCTCTAATAAAAGCTCTGCTCTTTTATCTCGGTGTGGTACGGCTGAAATTCTGGTGTGTCGCTGATGCAAAGTCATATTTAGTGCAAGTCGCCCAGAGACCTCCTGATGTCCCTTTGTGGTGACAGCTCACCCAAAAATTAAAATACATTGGCTGAAATGTTGACGAATGTTCACCAAATAATCACATATGCTTAAGTAGCCCACTGTCAGAATAAAAGAAGATGTTTAATGCCAATGCAGAGTTTCCTACATGTTTAGTGGCAAAGTGACAAATAGAAATGCACATACAGACTGTAGCCCAGTTGCCTGGAAAAAATCTTGGCATTGTAAGTTTCTACAAACCGTGGATACGTAGAATGTGGACATTTTTAGATTGAACGACTGTTAATGAAAGTTGCATTTTACGTCTCGTTGTTTTACGTCTCGTTGTTTTACGTCTCGTTGTTTTACGTCTCGTTGTTTTACGTCTCGTTGTTTTACGTCTCGTTGTTTTACGTCTCGTTGTTTTACGTCTCGTTTTATGTCTCGTTTTATGTCTCATTGTTTTAGGTCTAGCTGATTTACGTCTTCTTTTACGTCTCATTGTTTTACATCTCATTGTTTTACGTCTCGTTATTTTACATCTCGTTTTAGGTCTAGTTATTTTACGTCACATTGTTTTAGGTCTCGTTTTACATCTCGTTGTTTTAGGTCTAGTTGTTTTACATCTCGTTGTTGTACGTTTCATCGTTTTACGTTTCATTGTTTCACTTTTCGTTGTTTTACGTTTCATTATTTTATGTATCATTGTTTAATGTAACATTCCTTTGTGCATTATTCTTTAACGTATCATTGTTTTATATATCGTTTAAAATATTGTTGTTTAACGTATCTTTGTTTAAGGTGCCATTTTATGTGTCATTGTTTCATGTATCGTAGTTTTCCATGTTGTTTAATGTATCCTTGTTTAAAATGTTGTTTTATGTATCATTGTTTAATATGTCGCTTAAAGTATCAGTGTTTAATGTGTTGTTTTTTTAAAGTATCAGTGTTTAACATGTTGTTGTTTAAAGTATCATGTTTAAACTATAAGTGCTTAAAGTATCATTGCAACATATCATAATGCATCATTGTTTAAAGTGTCATTGTTTAAAGTCTTCTTGTTTAACGTATTGTTGTTTAAAGTATCATTGTTAGATGTATCATTGTTTAATTTATCGTTATTTAAAGTATCATAATTTAACATATCGTTGTTTTACATATCGTTTAAAGTATTGTTGTTTAAAGTATCGTTGTTTAAGGTATTGTTTAAGGTATCGTTTAAGGTGTCATTCTTTTTTGTATCAGTGTTAAAAGTGTCGTTTTTTACATGTTGTTTTACGTATTGTTGTTTAACATATTGTTTTATGAATGTTATTACACTTGTTACATAATGTACAAGTAATATACAAGAATCTGCGGTTTTATTTATTTACGCGAGTTACATTGTTACGTTATTATTTGAACACAATCCATGATGATTTTTTTCTAACCTTTACCAAGTAGATTTGTTGCCTAAACCCAACCAATCGTTTTACAACGTTAACCACGTGTCATTGTGGGTGTCTGCAAGCATGACACGAGGCTGATATGAAACTGGTTGAAACTTGATTCAGAAACGTACACATTCAACGTATCCTGTGGTTTACAGAAATGTGCAACTTGGTTTTCATGGCCTGACAAATGAGGATTCCTCATTTCTGTCCACTTTGCCCGTATTTACACAAGCAGTGTTTCTGTCCTCAGTTTGATGGTGAACTTGTGTTTTGACTCGTTGTTTTTCAATATTTTATATCTAATTATAAATTCTGCACCTTTCTTCCTCTCACCTTCACTCTTTCCAACATTTCAGTTTCTCTCCTTAAAAACTTGTCAGATGTTGCATTGTCATTTGTTACCCACTCCTTCTTCCTCTCAGTGTTTCATCTGTGTGTGTGCTGGTCTTTGCTAGTGGTCTCTCAAACCCTGGGATTCCACCCACAAGGCCGTGTGTTTACCCAGCAGCCCACTCTCTCCAAACACTGCTGCCTCGCTGTCTTTAAATCAACAGATAATGTGCTAAAAGGTTGCGTCCGCTCTTTCTCTCCCTCACTGTTACAGTTCATTTACATTCAGCCTCTCAGGCTGCAGCAGTGTTCAGGAGTGATAACTCCTTCATGTTGCTTTATTGCTTTTGTTGGCGACTGATGTTGGTACCAGAACAACCAAATAAGTCTGTCATTCACCGCAGAGCTGTGTGCACGGCAGCGGCGGCCAAGCAAAGCACTGCCCTGCGTTTTATGGCAGGAATACGTACTTTAGAATAGTCTTCTCACTTTATTTGATTTTTTTTTCTTCAAGAGGATGTTGAGTGGCTCATTTGATTTAGCTTCACTGTACACATGATGGTGTCCTCTTGTCATGCCTGTCTTGTCTCCTCTGTGCCTCTTACCCCTGATGCCTCATTACACGCAGGTCTATTTATACACCTTGTTATCCGGGAGTGAAGCTTTCCTGGCAGGAGGCGCTGAGTGGTGCCAGCCCGGGAAAGAATGGGCCTCCGCGGAGGGCCCGGTCCCGGCCCCTGGAAGAATTGCCACTCTGTCTTCCATAGTTGGTTATGTAAGCAGCTGACCTACTCAAGCTGACACACTATGATGAACTCAGTGTGAGCAGTAGAAACAGTCTTCATTTACATGTGATGATGCAGAAAAGTTCAAGATGAGACTTGAACTTTGTTTAGCAGTGATTTGTCCTGAACTCTGCCAGCACTGTGTGGAAGAAATCCCTCAGTGACTGTAATGGTATAAAGTGGTTTGAGGCACCACATTAGTTTCTTTTTATAATCCTCCATGTTGGAGATCAACCAATCAGTGCCATGCGCTTTCTGGTATGTCAGACTTTCTTCCTTAAGCATAGCTGCAGTCTGTAAAACAACAGAAATTATTTTCTCTGCATATTATATTCATGTTAAGGTTGAGTAATATTTGTAGTAATTTAATGTAAAAACCGAACACTAAAGGTAACATGGGTGGTGTCTCTGCTAGTCCTCAGAGAATTTCTTATTTATTGCTTAACTATTTTGTGAATTAATTGTTATAAAATAACCAACAGTTTTAATAATTCTGTTGTTTTGCAAAAATGTCAAACATTCCCTGGTTCCAGCCTCTGCTATGTGAAGATGTGCTGCATTATAAATTGGGTTTTGGACGATAGAAGCAACTGGAAGACGTTAGCTTGAGCTCTAAAATATTTTGATGGTCATATTACGTGCATTTTATAGACCCTTTTTGTGCCGACATCATGATTAGGCTTCGTCACAGTGTTAGGTGGAGACAAAACAAAGGAAAGACTGGAGGCAAAGAAGAATCACATCAGAGTAGTCGGCTCAAGTTACACATCGAAAATGTAATCCTGCTGTATTATTGGGTGCCAGAATCAAAGGAGAATGGCTCCAACTTGAAATTGTATCACTTGCCTTTGAGAGGGTGAACTGTGATTTGAGGCTGTAGTGAGCTACAATATCAACAAAGCATTTCAGAGATGGAGAAAAAATGTTGCTGATAGCGTCCAGCTGATCATAGCTGAAACGCTTGGATATACTCTCTTTTTGACGACATTTTTGGGTTTCTTTGCAGTGTAGACAGCTGTTGGAACAGCAACTTTTTCTGCAGGATAGTTATAGTAATGTAAAGCTTTATGTGCCCTCAATTATTTTTTAGAATGCAGGCCCAGAGTGGGTGACAGATGTTCAGCCACTGTTAAAAAAGAAGCCAACAACACAAAAGCCAGCCTTAACTAACATGTTCAGAGAACCTCCACGTAACACTCTGAACACAGAAATATATCATCATGTTTACTCACAGAGAAGGGGGTACACAAAACATTTAATCGAAACATGCAACCAGCAGATGAATCCATAATGGAAATAATTTTTTTTTTCAGTGGGCAACAGTAAATCTCAGCAGGAAATATATGGTCGAATTTAAAGTGCAACCCTAATTTTCTGACCTCCAGTGGTCTGACTTCTCACCATGCTGCAGTGATGACATCAGTGTTGCTTATGTTCGGAGGTGCAACACACCTGAAACTGCATGATATATAGTTGCCATAGTCACATTGCAGGACATGTCATGTCCTCAAATGAACTCAAACACATCATGCTAATGCTTTTTTTCCTGCTTGATACAAGAGAAAAACTTGCACAGTTCTCGTTTTCTAATCCAGTATTTCTTATTAGTGACCTATAGTCAAGGTGCACCAAAGTTTCAGAATGAATCATATGTATTTTTACACTTCTCAATGGGTGGGGTATGTTTCTGCCAAGGAGTTTCAGGTTAGCAGGTCAGAGACGTCCACATTTCCCCATAGCGGTGTGCTGTGACAGGTTGGCTTGAAAAGGCATGGGGTGAAACTTAGGCAGACCGGTGCAGTGATGTTAGCAATCCCACTTGACCCATCTTGAAACACTTGTTTACCTTGTGGGAGTAACTTTTTTGCAGTGTCATCACTGTTCACGTTTATGATTAAATTGCTTACAAGAGCACAAAAGTGGTTATAGGTCTATCTTCTTAATTTTGCTTACAAAATACACCAGATTGATTAATTTAATGTTATAATATACAACATCTGGCATGAAACTTCCTGTATTTTTTCATATCGTACAGATATTGCAGTGTTGCCTTTTTCCAATATTGTTAAGACCTACCTGAGACCTTCATTCAGACAGTGAAACTTTGCACCCGATTCAGCTGCTATAAGCACCATAGATGTAGGTTAATAGGGGTCTACTACATTGTAAAAGCGAAAGCCAAACTTAAAAGCAACACATTCTAACATGTAAATGTTGATGAAACATCATGTTTTGAACACAAACAAAAAGGCTTCTTTAGGTTTAGGCAATAAAACTACAAGTTCTTTACATTTAGGTAGTAAAACTACAGGTTTGGTAGGTTTAGGCAATAAAACTACAACTTCTTTAGGTTTAGGCAACAAAACTACAACTCTGTTAGGTTTAGGCAACAAAACTACAATGTCTTTAGGTTTAGGCAATAAAACTACAACTTATTTAGGTTTAGGGAATAAAACTACAACTTCTTTAGATTTAGACAACAAAACCACAACTTTTTTAGGTTTAGGAAATAAAATTTAAAAACTGTTAAGTTTAGGAGAAAGCATCGTGTTTGGGGTTAACATAACTAAAAACACAAAGAAAACACAGGATACAATGTTTTGTGTGACACTGTACGATGCCTGACTTCTGCTTCTGCTCCTGTAATAATTAGTCATGGTCTTTTATACCTTCTTTCAGTGATCTACAACCAACCTACTAGTGGGTGTAGTAGGCCCCTAATGACTCACATCTATGGGGTATATAGTGACTTTAACAGTCTAATCAGCTGAACTGGTATTAAGTTGCTCTTTGAAGGTACAGATATAAGTCAGAATATCTTCACAGTATCTCTTCGACTGCAGTCTGAAAACCAACAGCCTTTAAAGGACCCACATTGATCTAGAACTGGGTTAAGACTTTCCTCCAACAGCTGAAGCTCAGTAAGCAGGTCAGGCTGAGGGGTGAAGGAGAAACAAGAACCTCCTCCATCGCTGTGGAGGTGATGTTAGTGACATTGTGAAGGGGGAGCCGACTAATTGAAGTAGGCGGCAGTGGCGGCGGCAGAGGAAGACAAGGGTGTTGAACGCCAGATGTTTAGCTATATGGTTTAAATGGAAAATAACCCAAGTGGAACCAAAGCTGTGACGCTGGTTGATTCCCTTTATGTGGCTTCCCTCCCTCCCACCTCACAGCCTTCCATTAGAGGGTTTGGGTGCGTTTTGCATGGAAATTAGGACTCTATTCTGCGTCATGGACTTAATATAAATAAATCACCGTGTCTGGACCCTTGCAGGATAGACTTTTACTTTGTGCATGTGTGCGTTAGATTGTACACTTGTGTGATGCCGTGGCATGTTGCCAGGTCTGTCTTCCTCTCGGCCTCAGAGCTCCAGCACCACCAATCATTGTGTCACATCTACAGTGCCAGCTGTTGTAGAGAAATGGCTCCCTGGTGCATGATGAATAAAACAAAACGTTGATAAAGTAGTAATCGACTTTCCATAAAATGAAATTGACTATGACTAACTGCTAAGAATGATAACCGCCCAGGAACAGCTCGTAGCTTTCTCCAGATAATTGAATGTGTAAGTCCAGGGCTCCTGTCAGACCCGGTGACCAGTGATAGGCTCAGGGACTGGGATCAGCCGCTGGGATCCAGTGTGATCTCCAAAGGGTTTTTATTTCCTCTGTATCTTCATCTCTGTTGCTTTAATCTGAGAGGGCTTTCTCTCTGGCATGTCCTTAATTTACCTTTCCTCGGCCACCCTCTTGGCACTGCTGCCCTTAAAAGGAACTACCACACTAAAACACTTGAACACAGTTAAGGTCTGTTATACTCCCAAATGGACACCTACGCAGACAGCTGGGGACACCACAGACGCATATGGCTCGTTTCCATACAGTTTTGCTTTGCGTCAGTTAATCCGTGTGGGGATAGTGTAGGGATTACGACCTGTAGTGTACGACCCGTAGCATATACACATACACACTGATGACGAACTTTACGTCACTCAAGGACATGAAACTACAGTATCTTAGGCTTGAAACAGATTTTAGTGATCGGTGCAGGTTGGATGTTATTATCATTTCTCTTAGTGTGGATGAATGTTACATTCCCCTTTAGGAACATATCAGTATCATACATAGTTTTGTTTGTCCCCCAGAACTGGGAACTTTTTGAGGAACTCACTGCATTTCAACCGTAAGGACCAGGGCCTAGATTAAAAAGGTCCTGGTTGGGCGGTAATACACTCTGAAAGCACAAGAACTTTTGGGGTGCGGTTTGTATGGATGACCGTCATGCGTTTCAGGGACCAGGGTTTAAGTTCTGGGGACATTTACAGGGACATTTCACCACCCAGAGGGTCCTGGTTGGGGGTACTACTTTCTGAAAGTACAGTAACTTTAGGGGTAAGGTTTGCAGGAAATACCATCACCGTTTGGTTAATCACATACAGAGGCACTGCTTCAACGGCTTCATCTTGTGTACCGCTTCATTCGTAAAAACGGAAGTATTCTAGTATCGATTTAGGACCATTTTAGGACACGGAGACAGTATTTACCTTTGTTTGATAACATTAGATGTAAAGTTTGGCTTTGCTGTTGGTTTCCAAACTGGTATTAGTCTGCTAATATGCAGACAATAATGGGTTGAAGGAACCTTTTAGCTCCTGACCAGGAACTTCTTTGTGGAAACCCAGCTTAACTTGTTTTCTTATTTGGTAAGAGGACTTGTGGATGACTTTATAGTATAGAATAATACTGTTTATTTGTGAGTTCTGGAAGAGGAGGAATCATTCTCAACCTAGTTTCAATGTTTCAGAAAAATACTAATTTCCTAAAGAGTATTTGGGCAAAAACTAAACTTAATACACAAATAGGGCAAAGAAATAAACACAGAATCAGGTTACCTGGGGTTCCTAATAAGGAATTATGACCTGAAAGTTGACCCTAACCCTAACCCTAACCCTATTTTCAAGTCTGAAGTTTATAGATCATCTTCTCTGTTATGTAAATGCTCCATGACAGTTGTGTTTATGTAAAAATCAACATGCAAGTGTCTGAAGTATTTAAACAGCTTGAAATGAAAAAGGGAGACAAGAGGAGTATAATCTTATGTTTACATTTCATCCAGTTCCTCTCCTCTTTACTCAAAACACATCCAGGTAATGTAATGGTGAAATAATATTATCCTTAATTTTGTCGAGGACCCCACTCAGGGATCCTTGGTGGTCCCTGAACCACAACAGCTGCAGCACCTCCAACCTCAACACGACCAACACGTGCGTCACGCAGCCACTAATAAAAACAGGACAGCCACTCCTTTTCCTTCTTGTTGGCATATGTCTGTGTGGCTGTGAGTGCATGAATGAAGCTATGTTGGCTGCTTGTGAGGAGAATAAAACTTAATAAAGTGCAATGCTCAGTGCTTGCTTTTACAGTAGATGTGTACGAGCTTTATGCATCCTCACACGTTCTCAAGACTGCAAGTAAAAAACGTTTTTTATGATGCTATAAGAATGATTAATATTTTTCTTTCTATGTATGAGCCTACTGTGTGTACTTGATAGCACTGTGATAGAATGTATATTTAGTACTATAGTTGCCAGTTTCTGCAAAAAGGTATCCCCGTAAATCAATACAGAATAAAACCGACTTGTGGCTGCAGAGTTTCAGAGGATTCCTCCTCATGACTTCGATCTTGTTGAGCAACAGAGGACTTCAACAGAGTTGCCGTTTTATTAAAAAGTCCAATTACCCTGCCAAGGAGACACTTATTGCTGCTACTAGTCATGCTAAAGCACATTTTTATTTCATATCTCACCTCATTAAGGCCTCTTCTCTGCGCACTTAGAATTATAGCCATGGTTAATATGGAAATCTGTGGGTGTAGTGGGAAGCTGCAGTCTTGTGCGCTTTTTCTTACAGCATATTTAGATTGATTAAAGTATATTCCCAGTGCTGTCATTACATTGGATCTATATTACATTGCATCTATATTAGGGATGGAAATGGTTCAGGTAAAAAAATTAACCGTTTGGTTTGCTAGTCACGGTTTGGTTCGTATATGTACCGTTCGGTTCATTTGAAATAGGTTATGAGGCCGATTGTGTATTTCTTTCATCCCATTTATTTTCACACTAGAAATCAAGGCCTATGGACAGAGGCTGGCACACGGCGGACAGGGGTTTGGGGTATAACACATGTGCAGTGTAACTGAAGCTGCAGTCGTGCAAGGGCGAACCAGATTTTACTGCATATGTCTCTCAAAACAGCCACTGTGTTCACACTACCACAGCTATTAACTAGTCACTGCACGTTAGCTCCCCGGCTAACAGCGACTTGGTAAATATGTAAGTAAATGACTTTAGTTCCTTCTAGTCAGCAGTGTTCAGTGGTTGTGTTCGGGGAGTTTATTGTGAAGGGAGAAACAGTAGCAGTGAAGCTGTCATTGATGAGGGTCCAAACTACAGAACCTCTGTGTTATTAATATCTTCATAAAGATGAGGAGCAACTTAACCCTCAGCTACACAAGTTGAAACTACAGCTGGCAGTAGGCTCTGTAGTCTGACTGTTTAGGTTAGTTTGTCATGTATCTTAGTAGTAAACTACAGCTGGCAGTAGGCTCTGTAGTCTGACTGTTTAGGTTAGTTTGTCATGTATCTTAGTAGTAAACTACAGCTGGCAGTAGACTCTGTAGTCTGACTGTTTAGGTTTAGGTTTGTCATGTATCTTAGTAGTAAACTACAGCTGGCAGTACGCTCTGTAGTCTGACTGTTTAGGTTTAGGTTTGTCATGTATCTTAGTAGTAAACTAAAGCTGGCAGTAGGCTCTGTAGTCTGACTGTTTAGGTTTAGGTTTGTCATGTATCTTAGTAGTAAACTAAAGCTGGCAGTAGGCTCTGTAGTCTGACTGTTTAGGTTAGTTTGTCATGTATCTTAGTAGTAAACTAAAGCTGGCAGTCGGCTCTGTAGTCTGACTGTTTAGGTTAGTTTGTCATGTATCTTAGTAGTAAACTAAAGCTGGCAGTCGGCTCTGTAGTCTGACTGTTTAGGTCAGTTTGTCATGTATCTTAGTAGTAAACTAAAGCTGGCAGTAGGCTCTGTAGTCTGACTGTTTAGGTCAGTTTGTCATGTATCTTAGTAGTAAACTAAAGCTGGCAGTAGACTCTGTAGTCTAACTGTTTAGGTTTAGGTTGGTCATGTATCTTAGTAGTAAACTAAAGCTGGCAGTAGGCTCTGTAGTCTGACTGTTTAGGTCAGTTTGTCATGTATCTTAGTAGTAAACTAAAGCTGGCTGAGACAAAGTAGCTCCTCCTCTCTACCAGCAGGACCTGTAGTGGTTCACATCAGCAGAGGGAGGAGGACAGAGGACAGGAGGACAGAGGACAGGAGGACAGAGGTCAGAGGGAGGATGACAGAGGACAGGAGGATAGAGGACAGGAGGACGGGAGGACAGGAGGACAGAGGACAGGGGGACAGAGGACAGAGGGAGGATGACAGAGGACAGGAGGACAGAGGTCAGAGGGAGGAGGACAGAGGATAGAGGACGGGAGGACAGAGGAAGGAGGACAGGGGACAGGAGGACAGAGGACAGGAGGACAGAGGATAGGAGGACAAGAGGACAGGAGGACAGAGGACAGAGAGAGGAGGACAGGGGACAGGAGGACAGGAGGACGGGAGGACAGGAGGACAGGGGGAGGAGGACAGAGGACAGAGGACAGGAGGACAGAGAGAGGAGGACAGGGGACAGGAGGATGGGAGGACAGGAGGACAGGGGACAGGAGGACAGAGGGAGGAGGACAGGAGGACAGAGGGACGAGGACAGGAGGACAGAGGATAGGAGGACAAGAGGACAGGAGGACAGAGGATAGAGTACAGGAGGACAGAGGACAGAGGGAGGAGGACAGAGGACAGGAGGACAGAGGACAGGAGGACAGGAGGACAGAGGGAGGAGGACAGAGGACAGGAGGACAGGAGGAAGGACTGATACTGTCAGATGTTTTTGTTCTTCAGCCTTCATAAACTTCACTCAGGAATATGATTTATTTTATTGATATGTCAGATTGTTTCCAGTGAGATATTAATGAGTTTCTATGGTGACTTTGCTGTTATAAACATCACTGTTGCTGGTCGAGAAACAACATGTGTCCTAGTTGTATTTAAATATTTAATTCTAATCTGGTTCTGACTTAAAAAAACAACCAGGCTGACATAAGTATAGCTAATATGCACACTTCAGTATTTGTTCATTTATCACAAGTCATATCATCATAGCAGTCTTATTGCACATGGCAGGTTTTCCTCATATGATGCAGGTCTAGTATGTTACTGTTGTTTATAAAAGCTCTAGTGCTGGCTGACCTGATGCTGACCTTTTTGTTGACGATTTGTTTTTATTTATTAATTCTTTATAAATAACTCAGTGGCACTTTTAGATATGAAGTCCATAAGATGTGACAATGTTCCTTATGTTAGTCTGCTGTTGTGAAGACAAACAGTTCTGAACATCTGAATATACTGTGCTTGCTATATTTAGGAGCTTGTACTGGGCTCAGTTGAGCTACTACTACTACTACTACTAGTACTACTACTTAGAGGGTGAAATAACGTGCCAAATCTGCACTACATATTGGTGAGGAAAAACTGTCATGTCTCTTTCCAAAGGGGGCCCTTGACCCATATGTGAATGAAAATGGATTCTATGAGTACCCACCAGTCTCCCCTTTACAGACACGCCCACTTTGTGATAATCAGATGCAGTTTGAGACGAGTCACAGTCAAGTCAGCACACTGACACACTGACAGCTGTTGTTGCCTGTTGGGCTGTAGTTTAGCATGTTATGTTTGTATGTTGTATGTTTTATGCTAAATGACGACAATATCTGTCGTTTTGTGCTGTTAATTGATTTTCAATAATTAATATATATGTACATTTGCATAAAGCAGCATATTTGCCCACTCCCATGTTGGTAAGAGCATTGAATACTTGACAAATCTTCCTTTAAGGTACATTTTAATAAGATTAAAAAAAAAAAAAAATGATTAATTGGCTGTTAAAACTACTGAGTTTAATAAAAGTGTTTCATATACTGTAGTTGTAGGACCTGCAGTCTCACTGCTGACTGCAGGACTGGTCTCTCTAGTTCAGTCCATGTGACGGGATATTAAGGCTCTGAGCAGCTTCTGTCAGATGCTGCCACACTGAGCGCCTAATGAGCAGAAATAGCTCTCCCTGCTATTTTCTATGCTTTTCACCCCTTTTCATCGATATGCTGCGGAATGAGGCGGCGCGTTGCCATGGAAACAACAGACAAAGACGATGAACAGGGGTGTGTGTGAGAGAGGCCTCCCTCGAGTCACGTTGTGTGTGTGTTTGCATTATGAATGTTGAGCTCCATATCATAAGAACTGCTGTCCCTTTCAGCAACGTTTGCTGTATTCATGAAACGCCTTCGTGGACGCCGGCCTTGGTCTTTTACCAGGGGACACAATATGGAAGTGATATTCAGCAGTGCTGTCTGTCTATCTGCAGTGTTGCAGGACAGTAGAAGCCATCTGTCAGCTTTATTGTCCTGGAGAGACGTTTCAAAGGGCACCACGAGTTACGAGACGGGACCATATTTTATGTTTATGGCAGCAGGGAGATGCACCCTCCTCACACCACTTTCTCTGTTTGTCATCAACCATCAAACCTGATGACGATATTTGGTGAAAAAGGTGTCCATTACTGTGATGAACAAGTTATAATTAGATCATAATATCCGCTTTTGACATAGTGGATTTAACATCTGTTGAGCTTGTAGTTTGAGGAAAGCGTCATCATTGAATTTACAGTAATTAGTTTACTGTTATGGCTGTAAGTTCACGTTCCTCTTAATGATTCGATTATTTCAATCAGTGCTAATGCTTTTTACTCCACTATGAGTGGACACAACGTGGGAGCTTTCTGCTCCTTCTGCTGGCCAAATATCATTACGAATTTGGAGTCGACACCAAGAATTCACTTGGTTTGTTGTCTTTATTGCAGCTGTTATTCAGTCCAGCTGCTGATGCTGATTTATCTGATACCATAATTCACATCAGAATATAATTCAGCTCAACTCCACATCTCCTCTACTAACTCAGCTCAGCTGGAGCCTTTAGAAGCAAAGCAACCCCTGATCAGGTGGTGTATATTTGAGTTGCAAGCAGTTCAACCCTCTCTTTTCAGATAGTTTGGTTGAGAGACCTGAAGAGGTAAAACTGTGCAGTCCCTTACAAAGAAGCATACGTGATATTCATGTTTTGTCTTTTACAAGAGCACATTGTTGTTCTCCTTTTGGCTGCTCTCCTCAGGGGTCGCCACAGCGAATCATCATAGATTCGCATGCTTGTTTGGCATGTGTTTTACGCCAGATGCCCTTCCTGACGCAACCCTCTGTATATTTATACAGGTTGGGGAGCGGATGAGCCACCAACCTTCTGATTGGTGGACAACCTGCTCTACCATCTGAGCCACGGCTGCTCCTTTTACAACAGCACATTAATGTTTCATATGTCATATATTACATGAAACATCTTAAAACCAATCTTTTGATGACTTCATACCAAAACTACATCTGATTATATCCACATACACTATATCACATCTGAAATTGTGTTTCAGATGTGATAAAGAATGTGCTTTTTGTAAGAGATATTTCAAATCAAAGAAGCAAAAGTTTATTCCTTTATGATTTTTTTTTTTTAATTTCCTGTCTTAATGATCATATGACCCCTCATATTTATCTTGCAACCCCTTAGAGGATCCCATGGTTCAACATATCCTCATGCAATGGTTCATATGATATCTTACAAAGTTATTATTATTATTATTATTATTGTAATTATTATTATTCCTCTTTTTTGTTTGTTTTCCTATGAATGTCCAGCAACATGTGTCAGTTTCTGCTCGTTACATGCGTTCAAAAGATCATGACTTGGGTTAAGATAACTTTGAAGTGGCATTAGCTGAAGTACAGCACTTGACAAATCAGTGTTGATTTCCGTTTTCATAGGACAATCACCACTCTCCTGGGCAAAAGTCTGATGATCCATCCCTCCACCTTTACCTCCTCCCTGTCTGGTGTTTTATTTTATTTATATTTCCTGATTCATGATTACCTTAATTACACACTCAATTCTACACAAATTGCAGTGCATTACTTTTATAGGTATAGCTATGAACAGTGTATTAGACCAGCCTGCGTGGCTGCATTAAATGACAGCCCATCCATTTAAAATCAGACACCCTAATCCAGTGAAAATGTACTGAGCAAAATCTGTAAATTTGTAAAAATGTAATGTAAAAATATTAAAAGGTTGGCACATTGACTGTAGTCATACAGTCATAGTCCACACTAGACAGAAGTCTTCTGGTGTTGGTGTACATTTAAGATTGGTAGTATGTGACAGAAAATGGTCCCATTTCATGTCGACTGAATTCTTGGTTGGATTGGTTTCCCTGTTCAGGTTCAACAGTCTCTCTGAGAGAAAACTCAATCAGCCCGAGGCGACAATGAGCCCTCCTCTTCGTCACTCATCACACAGAGGGGCCACAGAGAGTTGGAGGCATGGCCTCATCAGACACTGGTACAGAGACATTAACCCAGAGGGAATAACAGATGGAGGAAGATATGAGAATATAGTTGGTGTTAAGAACAGACTGATAGGTCATGAAATCTTAGTGGAAATGTACATTTTTGCTGCCTGATTGGAAACGCTAGCAGATAACCCTTTAACCAACCTGAATTGTCAAACACATCGCCGTCACCATCCCCATTTCACCTACTGTGTGATGGAGATGCATACAGATTGACTACATCATATTAGTTAGTCTCCTCGTCTCTCCTAGTCTCTTTGTTAGTCTGTTGAGCACAGTAATTACTCTGTCGGAGATGAAGATCTCAGGAGGAGGAGGAGAGCCGTGCTGATTAAATTTGATGAGTCACGCCTCTCAACTGTTATGATCATGTACCCGTTTTCCTGACAGCCTCATGGGAATGCGGTGCAGTCTTTATCAAGGAGCTCTTCCAATTTGATTTGTTTCAAATGATGTCAAACTAATTTAATTTTCTAGACAGTTGTGAATCAGTTAAATCTGAATATCAGGTGTGGAGTCATGGGAACAGATCTGGAAGGGATGGTGTTGATAGACCAATGAGGACATCTTTCAAGGACAAAAACATCTGCACCACCCAGTGTATCCTCATGACATCTTACGTTAATGTATTCCTCATTTTCACCCCAATTAGACTGTTGTCAGGCTATTAAATATGCGTTATTGGTCACTATAAGCACCATAGATGTGGGTCAACAGGTACCTGCTACACCCACTAGTAGGTTTTATCTATTCACATGGTTGATCACCAAGGCAAAGTATAAGCGACCATGACAGCGACCTCTAGTGACCGTAGTAATTATGGCACAAGCATAACGGTCAGGGACGATGGACACAGGGTTTTCACCCAGGAGACTGGCGTTCACATCCAACACATTCTCACTTCCAACTCGTCAAACACTGCTGCTTGGTCCGTGCCCCTCGGCACTGGGACTGATGCATGAGGTACCCTTCTTTCCTTATTTTTGAATGGACCAAGGATGGAGGATCAAGATATACTCATTGTCCATTCAAAATAGACTTCGTTTTCACTGGAAGATAGGCAAGACAACCACTTACTTAGGATTAGGAAACGGTCATGGTTAATGTTAATTTCACTGGCTAATGAGTCTGACTAACAACTCACGGGACTCACAGGACCGACAATAGTAACAACTAGTGACTCACTCGACTCGTGACAAAATAAGTCAACATTACTTTTGGATTCACACGGGGATACAAACACTGTTGTCCTGGTTGAAAGTCTTGTGTTTGTGTGACCTACCCACCACTCCTCCTGCCTCCTTTAGCAGACTCTCACGCTACTAATACTACATCATTTGCTTTGACCATCGAATAACACTGCAAGTGGGTTCACAATGGAGTTAGTTGATACCCTGGTATGTCAAACATTCTCGCTAAACTGTGCCTCCATGCGTTGGTTTCCAAAGCCGAGGGGCACTGACCTATCAGCAGTATTTGACAATTTAGGAGTGAGACCAGGTTGTCGCAAAATAAACTTCTGTCTTCACGATCTTGGTTAGGTTTAGGCAACAGAATGACTTGGTTAGCTTTAGGAAAAGATTGTGGTTTGGGTTAAAATAACTCTGGAAGTGCCATAACTTCCGTTGTGTAACCGATAAATCAAAGTTAACTTGATGTTGGCGTGTTGACTGGTTTCACATGGGGTACGAACATCAGTCTGCTGGGAGAAAATCAAGTGTTTTTTGACCCACCCATCCACCCTGACCGTCTCCCTATGCACTTTTGTCGCTCTTTATACTTTCTGGTTCACGATTAAAGTGGATTACACATGAACTGATTCCATAGGATACATATGAAATACAGTACATTACTTTTTGTATGTAAAGCTAAGAACGGTGTATGAGAACAGCCTGCATCACCCAGAATTTCCCTGAAATTCGCAACATCAACTTCACTGTAGCTCATCTCATATTCCAAACACACTGTTTAACTGACAGCGAGTTTAAATACATGCACCTGAACACAGTCAGGAAGGGATGATCTTCCCACATTCATTAAGAGTTTCCTGCAGTAGGTACAGATGAACCACTCACTGAGGATGGGCGCTAGCTGTGCTGTGTGCAGCAGTTAACTCTGACCTCAGTCTCTGATAAAGCCTTCTGAGCTTTTAAAGCATGCAGTAGGCGCCAAGTTGGGTACCCTTCCAACAGCCGATCCTCTCTCGAGAATAGGATGGATTAAAGGCAGCTCTTTGGAAAGCATTTAGTTAGCCTCCTCTGGTTTGCATCTGTCTCCGTCAGCTTGTGCTGTGTACTGTGCAGCTCTTAGTAGCTGTAGAGTCCAGTGGAGTGGTGCCAGCTAAGCAGAGGTAGTGCTGGGACGTAGCCAGCAGCGACTGGGACCGGCTCCAGAGTTTGTCAGTAAACCCGCTTAAATCTATATGGAAGTCTCCTGGTGTGGCCCGGCCCCCATTTAACTCCTGGAATGATTTATCCTTTATTCTATGATGATGTGTTTTAATCTATTACTTTGTTCTACTCACTTCCTCTACTCACTATGTCCAAAGTCACTCACTGTTTAGTATACAGTATAGTTGGTTGTGTTTTCCCTGACAAATGTATGCTATATTAGAGGTTTTCAAAGGGGGGGCTCAGTGAATGGAAGTGAAACTATATTACATTTTCCCTCCGGGGATTAATAAACGTTCATCTTATCTTATCTTATTATGTTATCAAAAGAAGACCACAATAGCCTAAATGTATGTGATTTGGTTAAAGATTTGGATTTTTACTGTGTTTTTACCGGAGTCAGAAACTAATAAATGTCTTTTTTTATATATTTGGTATAGTATAAATGTTAGACAGCAATATTGGTTCAGTACCTATGGGACCAAAAAAGTCCAGGAATTGATCATAACTAAGCAAGTAGACTAAGGGGGTTGAGAAGGCACCTTTTACCAAGCTCTTTCTGAGGGAAGGCCCACAGTCTCAGACTTTGAAAACCCCTGCTCTATATACAGTAGTACTGACAACGATTCTTGTAGCCCAGACCAGCACATACGGGTACTTCGCATTAAGTCAAAGCTTCATCCCTTTCTGGCGGATAGAAAACCAAAGAGCTTATAAATGCAATGCAATTTGACATGTTTTAATTGTAATTTTGACAAGTCTGAATGCATATATGTCTTGTTAAACATTTGTTTTAAACATGTCTAATAATGGTTTTGTGACCTTGCCTGATCCTGAGCATTCGCATAATAAATTAAGTTTGATCGCTGTCATGCCCCTTCTTCCCTTTCTCGTACAAGTGGTTCAATGACCCAACCCAGTGGCCGGATATTGCGTATCCAGACTCTACATATCTGATTGAATCCTGTTAGGCTAAATGTTTTCTATAAATAACCAATATGTTAATAGCCAACAGTTTGATCTATAGGCTGAGATTTAGTTGGAGACAATGTGATGCTGCTATAGCATTAATGTATGACTGTTTTACTGCAGCAGCCTCCCACTCAAGCTAACATTAGCTAGACAGTCATTTGTTGCACAACCCACAACCCACTATATACAGCAGTTTTTCTGTTTCCGTTTCTCTCTTTATGTGAAAGCTCAATTCTTTCCCACAAAAGGGGGCACAGCCTCGGCAATGCTGGTCTGGTCTAGGGCTTGGCAGAGATATTGTCTTAGATTTTGGATATGAATATGAATATGGCATATGTGTCTTTTCCTGGTTGTAAAGGCTGCATTTCATCAAAGTGATGTAATTTTCTGAACTTACCAGACTGGCTGTTATTTGCGTTTATCTACTATATCGCTGTATCCACATTAGTGATGATTATTTATCAAAAATCTAATTTTGCAGATATTTAGTGAAAGCAACAGTAGTCATCCCTACAATACTGTCTCAATATCGATATTGTGGTATTTGGTCAAAAATATGGTGATATGTGATTTTATTTCATATCGCCCAGCCCTAATTTATGGAAGGACAAAGGTAATGTCCTAAAGATAGAGTCGTGTTGTCTGCAGGTGACTACTGCCTACAGCATGAACTAGTCATGAACACCCCTATAGATCAGTTTGTAAAAAAGTGAGGGACCAGGGAACAATGGTAAATTGACGGATGTTTTATACCTAACAATGGCTTGTTGTATGCAAATAGTAAAATACAGGAGATAGACTCCCTTCTCTTATCCGGTGGATTTATCTATGTATAATTGGTAAATTGCAGCATGAAATGTCAGCTGTAAAGAGAAGCTGGTGAGATTTCTTTCTGAGGGGCTGACGCCACAACTTGACATTTATGATTACTGCATTTGATAACTAGCGTAGACCGATATTATCTCTAACAAAGCATTCCCGAGAGAACAATTGATGAAGGCGACAGAGAATCCTGGCTCAGATTAAACCCTTAATTCAGCTTCTGTGTAGGTCTGAGGTCATTCCTTCTGTCCTCCTTGACTCCCAGGGGCAATATAAAGTCCAGAGCTCAGCAATAGCAGGGGTCACCGTCATGTCGCCCTCACTTGGCTTTAGGGCAGAAGCAGAAAGATGGCTGGGGTAATATCCTAGGGTTTCCTGGGGTTAGTGTGGACCAATGGCTAAGCAGCACAGTGGAACCATCTGTACTTTATGATCCAATATATACCTGTTATGACTTTTCCCCTGGACACCAGGGTAAACTAGGATTATCTCCTGTCACTTTGTGTTTCCTTTGTTTCCACATAAATAATAACTCTCATAGCTGCTTGGTCCCGTGGCGCCTCACATAAACACAGCGAACAGCTGAGTGGAGGTTTGTGCTGAGCCGGCTCACTTGTTCAACTGCTCAACCTTCCAGTTAATTGCAGAGTATAAGCTGACCATATTGAAGCTGACGTTCATTCTTCCGTTTTCCCCACACGCGTAATCCCATTTAGGGTCATAGAAGGGGGCGCTTTCCCAGCATGCACTGGGTAGAACAGGTTGCCAGTGGCCTCAAGTTGACGTGGGAGGCCAGTATGAATACAATGTGGCTTTTCTAAAGCCACAATTTCCAGGTTGGACTTCCATGAAGGAAACATTTGATGAGATGATTCCACTATTTAATTCATAAAGAGACAGTTCCCCCCCATTTCTTGAATAATCAACCTTTTCACTTACAATAATCTTAACTTTCCAGAGCTTGACAACACTGAACAGTGAATGGTGAGTCATCTACTGTATCAGGAAAATCTACAGTTGGAGTCCTTCCTCTCCCATCAAGCCCTTTAGGAATACTTTCCTCTGCTCCAATGAAACCAATTATTCCCGACAGCACTGCTGAACAAGGAGAAGAGAGGGAGCGGGGGGAGCGTGTCCCCAACTTCCCCTCCGGTAAATGAACCAATCTATTATTGGCCCATGTGATTCAGCCTCGTATCGAGATAGGGAAATGCTATTGTCCAAATAAATTCATTCAGGCTGCACAGAAGCGAGTGGCTCCTCTAAAGGCTTCATTTATAATCAGCGCACGCTCCTCTGCTGTTGCCAGTGGACGTCGGCTGAATAGTTTGTGAAGAACGGCCTCAGGGTGACTACCAGTGAATGGTGGATGATCCCAGACCGCAGAGAGGCGTTTGACAGTGAGCTCTTCTACTGTTTCATTTAAACTATCGTAGTGCTCATCAAAAGTTTTGCCTCACTGCGGCTGTTTGGAGTTAATGAATTAAACTTGCTGCCTGCTCTGCATGCTGAACATCCAGGTGCCTGTATAGTCATTGCAGGCCATGTTATACTGATTTCACTACAAAATAAGGAAATCTATTAATAGAGCTGTCTCTGGATCTGTTGGGATTTTCTTATGTCTAACATGTGCTGCAGATATAACATTTCTAATAAAACCCAGTCTCAAGCGTCGGGTATGTTTTCCACAAGGAAGGCCACACAGACATGAAGTGATGTGGAATCGTGATGAGGAAACGCTTGGATCTTTTGTACTCTGTGCGTGTTTTCATCACGGCAAACAGACATTCTCAAAGTTCTCCATTTTCTCCACCCATCTGCTTCCATGTAGTCAGAAAAAATTGGATGTGTGTGGACAGACAAAAACCTGTCACAGAACCCTCGCCAAGGACCGTGTCTGATGGTATTGATGTTACTTTGGCCATGTGGACACTTGCAACCCTCGTGGATGCAGCATGCATAAATCAGGCTTTTCCGGGCCTCGTCAGTCAGTGACCCTCAGCTTTGAATGCTGCTCTGATCATCTTAGGCCACAACTCTTACATATTGCTCTCATTTACAACCAATTTGCAGCATCAAACATTTGGTTAGAAAGAGACAAGCGTCCCGAGCAGTTGGGGGTTTGGTGCCTTGCTCAGGGGACAGTGGGCAGTGCCCAAGAGGTAAACTGGCACCTCTCTAGCAACCAGTTGGTCTTGGTCCATGTTGGGACTTGAACCTCCGTGACCCTCCGATTCCTAAAGCAAGTCCCTACGGACTGAGCTACTGCCGCCCCCCAAAAAAATGTACTTCCCGTCAGGTAATTGAACCCCAGTCTTCCGCGTGACAGGCGGAGATACTGTCCACTATACTAACGAGGAAGTTAACAGATACTACACTTGATCTTAGCCAAAAGGCAGAGAAGTGAATGATAATAATGTTGGATGACTAGTTGGGTTTTTGCAGCAAAACTACTTGGTCAAAGTTAGGAAACACATCATGGTTTGTGTGGAAATAATAACACAATGACATATCACAACAATGTAATGTATCAATGCAACACAACAATGTAACACAACAGTGTAACGCAACAATGTAACACAACAGTGTAACGCAACAATGTAATAGAACAACGTAATGCAACAATGTAACGTAACAATGTAACGCAACAATGCAATGCAACAATTAAATAAGCTTAATGTTTACTGTCAATGTATTTAATTAAGTTTCCTTTTCATTACTTGATTCCTACATTTAACCAAAACCACCTTTTAGGAGCAGGAGCGTAACGGAATACTACACAAAATGACCATTTGTATATCAGTTACTCACCCTGTGTTACCTTGAATTCTTGGAAGAAAACTTTGTTTTTCTCACATGCCTCTACTATGAGCAAAGAACCAAAAAACAGAGAAAGTCTTGATGAACTGAAGTTTAAAACACCTCGGATGAGTAGCGCGCCCGTGCAAAAATGAGACTGCTCATGCAGAAGTGATTTAAATAGTCAGGTTTTAATGAAGATGCTTGTGCTGGGGAGGTAGTGAGCATACGACTGGATAAATGAAACTTGGATTATACTGCAGTATATGGCCACCGTTTTCTTCAATTCATCAAGTCTTTTCTCTGTTTTTTGACTCTGTTCACCAAACTTTTCTTCAAGAATTCAAGCTGATCCTGCGTTACACAGAATCAGTAATTGATATATGAATGGTCATCATTTTGTTAAGTATGTATTTAATCCTGGTGCCAAAGGCCTCAGCTGTACACGCCCAACCCTCAACCTTCTCATCTCTCTGACGTTGACATGACAAAGCAAATAAGCAGTAGATTAGCATATTTTGTAGGAGACAGGGTCACGGTCATCTTTTAAATCACTTATGGAAACTCACTTTTGTCGGAGGGCTTTTGCCTAAGTTGTCTTAGGTTTCATTTTAGTGTATATTTATTTATTTGTACCTTCTTTTTTTCCATTTATTTCTTTTTCTTTTCTTCTAGTTCTTTTATCCCCATATATTCTTGTATTTATATTTCATATTTTAGAAACAGGGTTAAGATACTTTATATGGTTTTATTATCACACAGGATTTTAAATTCAAACATCATGTATTGGATCAAATATTCTATACTATTTTGTGAGATTGCTGACGTGTTTTATCTCTTCATTCAACCTTATGGATCAAACTTCTAGACATTTGGAGGACACACACAGCTGATTAGATTTGGCTGGTGATGCTTTTTTCCTGTCATTTCTTTGAGGCCGTCCGAGATTGAAACTCCAAATCCTCACAGCAGTTTTTGGGGTGAAGACATCAGTTTAACTTAAAACATACACTGTAGTAATTGTATTGCACTGTAGTCATCCTCAGGCAGCTCCTTCTTTGGAAAGTTTAGCTCTTGTTTTCAGAGAGAGAGAAAGGGGGGGGGGCATGAAGACAGTGAGCTGAACTGGGTCACACATGATGCTGATGGAGGGAGCAGCAGAGGAGGAGGACTAGATGGGAGGACAGTAACTGAGAGCGTTTGTAGTGAAATCCTCGGGGAGCTCAGGAAACGGGCTGTCACTCTCAGCATCACACCAACCATCCAGCCACCAAACGTGCTTACCTCCTCATATCCATGTTTAACACAGAGGGTGTGTGTGTGTGTGTGTGTGTGTGTGTGTGTGTGTTCTCTAAGCTGTGAAATTGGACCACAGGGGCTGCAGGATTAGAGGAGATATAAGTTGCGGTTCAATGAAAGAAGCATCTCATGAAAGCATTTTTCAAGTGTAGTATGTGTGTATGTATGTGTCTTTGCAGATATTTAGTGTTGTTGTATTTATGTGTGTATATGTGAGTGTGTACGGAGGAAGGGGAAGGAGCTGGCAGCGACGCTGATGCGATCTGACATGGTTGAGGCTTGTAAAGGACACTTCAGGCCTTTGTAGCTCCCAGTGCAAACCAGAAAGATCCAAACCCCCTCTTCCTTGACTCTTCCGTCTTCCTTCCCTCCATCTTTCTGTCCTCTCTTCCTTCCCCTTCCAGCATCTCTCTGTCCAGCTCTATCCTCTCTTCCTCTGTTTGTTTAGGCATTATACCTTCCAGCCGTCTTGTGGGATCATTTCATGACTATTTAGAACAGGGGTCTTCATCGGGTCAGGCATCTGTGTGTTTTTCTCTCTTATTCCGTCTCTTTCGTATCTACCACTAACTCTCTACTGCATGTTTCATCCACTGTCAGCTAGTGTGACTGCTGCGTGATGACGAGGTTTCTTTTATCTGTCACAGCTACCTCACTGTGAGTAGACCCGCTGAGGGTAAAGGCAAACCAAGGATATCCACCATCACATGGTAAAACGGCTGTGTGGAAACACAACAAAGCCTCTTTTTTCAAGGTTTTTTCCTTCAATGAAAGTTGCAAATCTCAAACGATTGTTTCAACCTTCTGCATTTTCTGAATGTTCAGTGTGTTTTCGACTGTCAGAATATTAATAATAGACGCTGCCGCTCCATGGCCTTCAGCCCAGTCTTTTCAGCCCTATCCTGCTCTATCCGTTGCCCCTTGTTGTCATCACAAGGATAAACACACTCATCCTTTGTGTTTTTCTTTTTCCTGTCCTTGCCCTGTGCTGCTGTATCTGTGGCTGAATGTTTGGCTCCTGGTTGGCATTAATACTCTGCAGAAAACAGGATTAGTGGTGAGCGGAGAGTGGGCGCCGAGGAGCGGGTGCCTCCCTGACCCAGCACGCTGTAGGAGGCAGACCGGGCCCACTCACTAAGCTCTTTAAAGGATTGCTTACTGATAAAGAGTACACCTTCTAATCTGATCTCCAGATTGCTGCTGTCAGAAACTGTAGAGGTGCATTTAAAGTGGCACCTGCTGCAAGAACAGCACTGGCTCACTCAACAGCAGCGAGTTATTACCTTTGGTTGAATGAGTCGTCAAGGACATTAGGATTTGAATGTGAATGATGCAGAGTTTGATTTGAAATGCAACAATTCTGCTATTCAGGTTTAGATGATTCAATTTTCATGATCTTGTTTGGTTGTTTAGCAAATTAAGGAAAGAAACTGTGTTATACTGATGTGAGGGATGAACAGTTGGAGCTTCCAGCTTCCATCACATTTAATGTCCACAGACACATTGACACATTCTCTGTGGCTGCTGTAGAACCAACTAGACCTGCAACCATTTATCAATTAGTTGTCAGCTATTAAATTTATTTCCAACTATTTTGATAATCGAAAATCTTTGCTCATCTACTGTATGACAGTAAACTTAATCTCTTTGTGTTGTGGACAAAATAAGACATCTGAGAACATCATCTTGGGCTTTGGGAACCCAAACAACAATCGATTAATTGAGAAAATAATCAACAGATTAATCAACAATGAAAATAATTGTCAGTTGCAGCCCTAGAAAAAAGTTAGTTAACATGTGCAAGAACAATAAACTAACATTGTATTTATTGTTGTTATTTATACAGTTATTGTTTATTTGTTTAAATTTACACTTTGTTGCCCTCTCATAAACAAGATGCTGCTATTTGATGACAAATGCTGCTGTTAAGTGCACTAAAAACACAATTTTTCTCAAGTGTTTTTTTTATTACTTGTAGACATTTATTTATTTGAATCTTTTTATTTAAAGGTGCAGTGTCTAGGATCTGGCATAATGATAAAAATGTCTCATGCTAAGGTAATGAAAACACAATTCTTATTATCAAGTGATAACACACTAAAGAAAACATAGTTATGAATGTTATATTCCATCTCTGCCAATAGATCCTCTGAAATCCTACATACTGGTCCTTTAAAAATAAGTGTGCTGCTTAAGCAGACAGAGACAATACGTTAAATAAATATCATTAAATAATATATATATATTTTCTTTTTTTAAATATACATGTACGTTAAGCTGTTTTCTTAAATCTATTAAATTGTTGTATTTTGTCAGATACAACGAAAAAATGGCGAAACACATGACCTGCTCTCAAGATATCGGCCGTTGAAAAACCCACCGGGGTCAGCTCTTAATGTATATATACTGGTTAACAATTTTATCAGTTCAGTGTCACAAAACTTGATGACCATTCTGAGTTTGTCATTGTATGGGAAACAACAGCAGTTATTCAAATGATATCTTGTTTGTTAAAGTTGGGGAAAATGAAAGAAAACAAATGTTCCTGGTTGCATCTGTTTCACCAAATACAGCTCCCTGTTTGAAAGCTTTCCAGGCGAAAAGCTGGTAGAGATTTAGAAGTGTGCTTTAATTAATGTGGTTCTCTCAAATCCAAGTAAAGACAGGAAACTTGAAGCCATAACACTGATAAATCTGTTTATCTTTAGTTTTATGAATCAACATTTTGGCACATCTGGCCTTCAGGAATGAGGAGTATTATTATTATTATGCACCTCATGAGAATATGTTTTACTTTAGTTCTTCCATCTAACCATCCAGCCAATCCCATTATCCCATTATCCCAATCCCATAGCCATTATCAAGTTTTGTGTGATGTAAAAAGCAAAAGTTGATTCTTAAAGGATAAGCGAGTTACATCTGTTGAAGTAAATGCAGTTTTCTCTGAAGTGTACCAGTGTAAAACAGAGTGGAGAAATCATCCACATTTAAACAAAGTGACCTTAGCCCACAATCTCCCACACAGCGTGAGAGCGAGGAGGCACATTCAGACATCATGGCCATGGGCCTTGGTGCCTCCATGCGGAGTCAGATTCATCACGGCCAAATTGGCTCATGTTGAGCTGTGAGCGAGGACGCTGTGGACCTTTTTAGTTTTATTCTGGGGGATTTCCGCTCAGTGCCTCAGTCTGTAGAGTTTGGGCCAATTAGCTGCTGTGAATAGTGATGTTGATGCTTGAATGCCAAGTGCTGCTGTGAGTGTTTGTGTTTGCTGATTTCCATCTGAACCCTCCGCTAACTGCACCCACATAACATGTGCATACACTTTGCACATGCAAACAAAATTTTCATTCTCTCCATTGTGTCCATACGTTGCTTGTTAAACAGCGCTGTAGTGCAGTGCAGGCTGCTGTACTCAACAGCTTGTGGTGCGGCCCGTCTATTAGAAACATCCCTGCCAACCTCTGCCAAATTAGAGCCTTTAATTGCTGTTTCATTTTGTGGCTTGAAGTCAATGTGCTTCCTCTTTCCAAGCTGTTTGGCTTTGAACATTTAAAAGTCCTGCTTTCAAACTTTGAAAGTTTTTTTTTTTTTTTTTTGGTTTTTCTTTTTTACAACATTTCATAAAACAGTTTGTAACCCGTGAGTTTCCATCAAAGCCTTGAGGCAGGAAATGAGGCCTTACACTTGATTTCCTCTCTCCCTATAACCAGTGTGCTTACAGTAGTATGTGTACTTATGTGTTGTTTGTGATGCCGTTAATTTCCTGTTTGCCTTTGAGGGTCCTTACTGGAGAGTCGTGTCTATCCCACAGTGTGTCTATTAATCTACCTCGGTGTGAAAGCAAAGGGACTCTGTAAGAATCAGAAATTGCATGATAACAGCGACATCTGTGTCTGTAAAGTGGGCAGTCGGTGTCCTGTTGCTCATGCTTGTGCTCGTACTACAAAGCCACAAGTGAGCATCGATCAAAACAGCGACAGCACAGCCTCCGTCCTTTCCATGTTTCCCATTCATATGTCTATGTAAGCAGCAGTGCAATGCATTCTGGTAGCACAATTTGAGAGACACGCTGGCTGCTCCTCACTTGCATGAAGTTGCGTCTAGGCTACTTTATGCAAATTGCAAGTGTCCGACTTGACTCGCCGCCTCTGGAAACTCCAGAGAAACTTTTACACTAACCATTGTTGTCCAAAATAAAGACAGATTCAGTAACTACATGGATTATTTCTCACATAAAGTATTATCAGAAACCTATTTCAGTGAACTATTTTTATGATATGAGAAAGGAAAGTTTCCAAATGAGCTGTCATGTTATTGCAGTGAGAAAGCTGAGAGCAGCAGCCCATGATGGATCATCGAGCATCCAGTGCTGGGAAACGAGGCCATCCTTGCATTGGACATGTACCATCAGGCAACAGACACAAGTCTGAACATTACTGGCAGGCATCATGTTGATTAGCGTTAGCAGTTAAAACCACAGTATCACTATATATTTCCAACACTTGGCAGTGATGTTAGTTTACCAAACAAAGGTTCCAGGTTCCAGGTCAGTAGGAGCAGGGAAGACACCGTAGTTTTGGTCTCCTGAGCCGGAGTCGATACCGTTACTCTCTCCGAAGTTATACCCCGCCACTCCACTCAGCAGCAGGAAACAAGACACAGGAAACCTCCGTTGGTCTGGAGGAGCTGCAGCATTTATTTCTGTACAAACAGCAACGTCCACTGCACATTCACTTGAAGATATAACTTTGTTTGTGCTAAAGTTTGGGTTCTCCATTTCTAACTGAACATTAGCTACGGCTAAAACACTAACAAGCGTGCATGACATCACATCCGTTGGAAAACAGGCCTGCATTCTTCACAATAAAAAAACCCAGGAAGTTGCGGAAGGTCTCATTTTTTAGTTTAGGTTACAGCCTGCTCACACATTGGCAATAAAAAAATGATGTATACTGTAAAAACGTACAGACAGTCCCTTTAAAACAGGTGCATGTGCGCTTTGCATTCAGTTTGGATTGGCCTGTTTTACTGGCTTTACATCACCGTGCAAACAGCATTACCTATCAAATGGATGGAAGCTGTGAGTAAGTGGGGCTAAGCTGGGTGGGCAGAACTTGGCAGCGCATTTCAGCTTTGGCACCCCGCAGGCAGAAACAGGCCGTAAACATTAAGGGTGGCTCCCCCAATGATTTCAGCTGGTCCAGGGCCAAACACACACACTCTCTCTCTCTCTCTCCGTCTGTTAAACACACACACACACACACACACACACACACACACACGCACACACACACACAGTTCACTGATTCACTTTCTCAGTTTTGCCTCCTTGCTGGCAAATGATGGATTCAAGTTTGACTTCCTGATTTCAGTGTCTTGTCTTTGCCACTTTTCTTTCCTGCTGGATGATAGTTCAAAGTAAACTGTGCTATTTCGTAACATCAAGTGTTCCTCATAATTATTTTGCAGGTCTTTTTATGTGTTTCAGTTGTTTTATGGCTCGCATATACCTACATCATTAAAAGCATTAGAGGTTTAACAGAGGTATGAGAACACGAATCGATAAAAATGTCTTTCATCCGTCTCGGTATTGAAATTATGATTGCATTTTCTTCATGAAATGTAATGTAATATAAGAGTAAAATTAATGGATATCACAGATTCCAAATGTAAAAGACATTTTGGGGAGATTTCCCTAATAAAATGGAAAGTATTGCTGTATTAGTGACATGTATTTTTCTCCCTTTCTTTGCTGCCGCTCCCGTTCGTCCTTCCTGTGTGATGCTGTGTGACCTTCTCGTCGCAGGTAAGAAGTGCTTTTGTTTGTTTGCTTGTTCCCTGTGTCGTTTCCTCTGCAGCTCATTGGCTTTAGATTCAGCTGAGTGCGAGTTTCTGTCAAACAGCGGGTCTCTCGACAGAAGCTCATATATGTGTGCCAGATGGAGGTTTTGAGCACAGTGAGAGGGTGCTGTGAGATGAATCTTAAAATGCATGTGTGTGTACTGTATATGCGTACGCAGTGACGCACCCATCTGTGTCAGCATGCGTTGGAGCACCCAAATGCAGGGGTCTGCAGGGGGGAGGTAGAGATACCTATGAGTTTAGCTTGAAGTGATGACTACACAACCTTTTGGTCAGATTTGGTGAAAACAAAATAAGCTCTTATATGTGACTTTGTGTATTGTGGATACAGGTAATGTAAAAATGACATTGAAATTGTTGCTAAGTAGAAAGTACCCGACTGTGATTGCTCAGCCTGGTCTCACTGAGTGGCGTATGAATAACAAAATTTGAAAGTAAATTTTGTGTGCAATAGCAATGCTGTTTTTGCTTTTGCCATTTGACACCAGTGAGTATGTACTGACTGCCATGTAAATGCATCTGTGTGAACAGGCTACGCTCAGAGCTAGTGACATGAAATATGAAATGAGAGAGACTGCTTAACGCGCCGTTGAGTTTCATTAGTTACATTAGTGACATTTGCGACACACTTTCGGTACTTATGGTATGTTGTTTATGTATGTATTTTAGTTATTTCACATACTTATTTTAAGCCCAACCATGATGTTTTTCCTTAATCTAAATAAGTGGCTTTGTTGCCTGAACCTAACTGTGGTCGTTACTTTAGTTTTGTTACCTAAACATTACTGCAACTGTTTCAAGGGTAACAACATGGTGTATAAATCACGCACTGTTTCAAAAGGCATGTCCTTAAAATATAATACATAATGGTGTTAAACAGTTAAAACAAGTTAGATAACTTGGTCAAGGTCCACAGCTGCTGTAAATAACAGCATTTGTTTTCTCTCCATATTAACTCTCCAGACCTTTACTTGTCAGACAACTTGTAATGGTGGTTGCCTCCTACATTTGTTGTGTTACTGTTTTATACAGTAAGTGCTGAATGTGTGGTGAGCAACATGGTTCAGAATGATATTCATTTTAGACACGACTCTTACTTTAATATCATTCCAAGTAGGCTTTCGCAGTAGCCAATGTTACCAGTGTTACATGGTGCTCAGGCACATACTGATTACTGATGCACATTACGTATCCACTGTGCCCTCCACCCCCACCACTGCTTTATTTTTTCTACAGAAATAAAACCCATTTAGTTCATTTGCCGTATCAGCAGCATGTTATCAATTAACAGTTGGACCAGAGAGGCCAGACACACCCACCCACCATGTTGACGGTCATCTTTTTTTGTACAATGTCAGTTGTAATTGGTAACACTGATGCTGTCAGTTTATTGACCGGTGGGAATATTTCCTCACCGTCACATCCCTAATGCCAATGTGGCCAGTTTGAACTTGCTTCAAGACTCAACAAGTCCTGCAAATAAACAAGAAAATAGTGTGTCGTGTTTGTGATTGCCGTCCAAAGAGAATGTTATTAGTATTTTCTGATCTGACACTGCTGTGGTTTAGGTTTGGTTTGGTGTAGGCACACGACTGACTTGGTTAGTGTCATGGACAAGCTAGGGATGAAATTCAGTTCTCTGAGATGGAGAGGCCTGACAGAATTCATGTTGGCAGTAATTTTAACACTAATGCAGTTTTTGTAGTATAAATAAGCATGTTGCCACTGCATTGAATCAAGAATGGCCAGACTAGCCTTGGTGAGATGGAACACTAGTCACAGTTTATCAAGTGCATGGTGAAAATGACTGAGCCAATCAGATTTCAATAAAAACAAGGATCAGTTCAAATTGGGAGGGGCCACTCATATTCTCCGTCAGTACTGAAAGTACTGTATTACTATTAGTAGTATTATTATACTGTATTGGCCCAGTCTGACAGGCAGTGTTCCACTATGTGCCTGTGAGGGCCATACAGGAGCTACTGACATAAGAAACAGTAACGTAAAAACTCCATGACCATCGGCCATTTCAGCCTGGAATGGGCCAGTTCAGCCTGGAATGGATGAGCCATTTGGGAGTCTTCCCAAACCTCCCAGTGGTCGATCGACCTCTGATTAGGGTTAGTGAGAGATCATGGTCATGGTTTAAAGAAACAATTTTTTTAAAGAAATGTTTTTAGTGGTTGTAATGTCACGCTAGTTTCACCTTTGCTCCTGACAGATAAGAGTCACAATTCATACGCCAGCTAGAAATTTCTTTTTTGTTCCTGAAACTTGATAGTTCTGAAGTTTGCTAACACGCAGTGTTTGGACATCCTCCTTCACACATTATTATTGTTATTTTGGGGTGTTTGCTTTATAGTCAGTTGTTGCTCACATTCATATTTGCTATGTGCCAACTACAGACCTTGTAATATTTAGCCATATTTTGTCAAAAGTTGAATGTTTGCTACACACTGAGTCTATTAATGGAAAATGGAGGATTGGATAATGCTGTAGGACTTGTTTGAGCGTTTTGTTTGAGCATTTTGCTACCTTTTTCCATTGTGAAAAGCTTTCACCATCAGTAACCATTGTAACTGAAATGAATGCAAGCTGCTGTTGTCTACGAACGATCAACTTTTTACAGGCACCTCTCAAGCCTACAGGGCAATGAGTGTTTGATATTGCTAAATGATTTTGGGTGGAGTGTCTCTTCAAATGTTACTGCCCTTTAAAACGGCACAGCCCACATTGTGTGCTTTGTGAGTTTTACATCTTCAGCAAGTGAATCTGATGCTTTTATTGAGTGGTTGAAAATGGAAATAAGATCAATTTGTCCAGTTTCATAAATGACTCCTTCTACTCACACATCACTAGAACTACCTGAGGTATCCTGAGCTTCAAATAACAGAAGGGTGAGATTATACACACACTCATGACAGCATTCTTGCTTTTGCAGTGTTGAGGAATGGTGCACATGCATAATAGCCTCCGATGAATTATGCATCAGTGCAAACAATCACATTGATAAACCCGCATAAAATATCCAGCACTTTGTTTGGAGAATCCCATTAGCATTTTTATCTCTGCACTAATCCATGATCTCTGCTCTCTTTAGCTCATGCTTTGTGTGTGCCAGCATCACAGTTTCCTTCGCCCAAACCTCTCTGGAAATATGTTTGTTTAGAGGGAAAAATGTTGAGTTCCTGGAAATGCGTCTAAATCTCTTTTTATTCTCCAGTATAGACTTTATGTTTTTATGTATTCTGTGCAGTCTATTTTATGCCTTCGGTTGCATGCATCAACAAACATACCGTTACTAATACCCTGATGAATATACTGTATCATCGTATGTGCTGCACAACCAGCTTCATGTTTGTCTTGCTTTGGAAGCCTGAGTGTGAGGAAAACGTTCATCTGGGGTGTATTTATTTTTCACATTAAATCTGTCATTCCTGCATCCAAACCGCCACACTAATGAGCCATTAGTTGTGTAAATGTGCTCTAGATAGTTTTGTAGGATGTAGCTCAGTGTGGACGTACAGACTCGATAATTAGCTGTGTATTCTCATGTGAATTCGCTGCTCAGGGAGAAATATGTCAGAGCAAAACAGTGTTTTTAACATGCAAGTACATTCTGAGTGTCTCCTAATCACCATCTTGTCTGTCTAATGACGCATAAACGCTACAAAAAATGTTTTGTTTGATTTTAGCCCCGATCAGACCAGCTAAGTGTTGTCTGTAAATAACCAACTTGTTAATAACCAACTGTTTGATCTGAGCTGGGAATTAGTTGGAGACGACAGTCTGATGCTGCTAGAACGTTAATGTTTGACTGTATTACTGTAGCAGCTTAAAGGTAACATTAGCTAGCCATGCTAATCACTGTCACCAGCATAATTTAGCCATTTAGCACGCAGTGAATATTCATGTATTGTATCTCGGTGTGAAGCCTCAGTTAACCTGCTACACAACAGCTTTTCATCATTTTTTCTCCTGTGACAGTGACTTTCTTTTCCCCAAAAAGGCTCACAGCCTTGGAGATGACGCCATGCTGGTCTGGTCTATAGCATGGATTCATAAAGCCGTGCTGGTCTGGTCTATACCATGGAGCCATAAAGCCGTGCTGGTCTAGTCTATACCATGGAGCCATAAAGCCGTGCTGGTCTAGTCTATACCATGGAGCCATAAAGCCGTGCTGGTCTAGTCTATACCATGGAGCCATAAAGCCATGCTGGTCTGGTCTATAACTTGGAGCCATAAAGCCGTGCAGGTCTAGTCTATACCATGGAGCCATAAAGCCGTGCTGGTCTAGTCTATACCATGGAGCCATAAACCGTGCTGGTCTAGTCTATACCATGGAGCCATAAAGCCATGCTGGTCTGGTCTATAACTTGGAGCCATAAAGCCATGCTGGTCTGGTCTATAACTTGGAGCCATAAAGCCGTGCAGGTCTAGTCTATACCATGGAGCCATAAAGCCGTGCTGGTCTAGTCTATACCATGGAGCCATAAAGCCATGCTGGTCTGGTCTATAACTTTGAGCCATAAAGCCGTGCAGGTCTAGTCTATACCATGGAGCCATAAAGCCATGCTGGTCTGGTCTATAACTTTGAGCCATAAAGCCATGCTGGTCTGGTCTATAACTTGGAGCCATAACCCGGTGTTAGATCTTTTTTAGATCATGGCAGAGAAACAAATCAGAGTTCAGCATTTTTGGATGTGCTGTTAGTGCAACCAACTACACGGCAACTCTTCGGCATAGTGTTAATACTGTTACTTGTTTGTTTAAAGTAGAAGTTCTTTTAAATCTTTTGATTTTGCAGCTTAAAGAACATACATTTATCAGTGCAGACTAGACTCATTTCTATCAGCAGCCTCTCCATCCTGTATTCTGCGCCTCCTTTTTTTCCATTGTCTTTTTTGACCCCTCCTTAAGCTGCTCTGATCTACATCTCTATCTCTGCTCCCTCTCTCTGTTTTCTCAAACCCATATCTGCTTTCATCTGTCTCATTTTTCTGTTCTGTTTCGTCACTGAGAAGAAAGCAGTGAGTGGTTTTGTCTAACAGCAGTTGGGTGGTAATTGCTATTTAAGCCTCGGGGCTCACATCACACCGGCTGCTTTATTGCAGCCTTGTTACGTGATGCAATTTTTTAATGTCACTCATATTGATTACTCTCTGTCTCCACTAAGGAATATACACACTGATGTAGCTGAATGTCACCTGGATATTTAGGCCAAGTGCCGGCTTCTCTGCAGGACTTCTCCTGAACACTGGAAAGCATAAAGGAGGTCACACCAGCTAATATTGACTCATGTTCATTAAATATATAATTTGGAGCATTTTCTAACATCAGCTGAGCTTCCAGGCTCTAATTAATGGGCTCAGACATTTGGTGTCCTCTCCTTCACCCTCATTCATTCATGAAATATTCACCACTGTCTCTTTTGTCGAGTAAGAGGGGCTAAAGCCTTTATGTTAGGAAATATGAACATCAAATGGAGGAGAAGCGTAACTATTGTGTGATAATTACTGGGGAAAAAAAAAGCATGTCCTGCATATGTTCACATTAAATTATTCCACCTTCAGCTAATGAGTATTAAATGAGCTATTACGGCCTGATTAGTGCTGGTTAATTATGCAGACTTTATTAAGAAGTGAGTCAAGAGACACTTTATTGTGTTTCTGTTTCACTTTCTCGTCCTCGGACATAGATGTCCATTGTCTGATCTAAAGTAGGGTTTGAGATCACATGAGGAGATTCCCTTCACATTTCCACACCCACACACACACACACACACACACACACACACACACACACACACACACACAAACACACTTTGTGTGGCTGTGATGACTTCACCCTGGTTTCCTTATCTGTCACCCCAGTTTACTGCAGGGAGACTGTTGTTTGGGTGCAGCTGTCTCCTCTGTCTCGCTTTTACCCTGCGTCTGACTTGTGTGTGTGTGTGTGTGTGTGTGTGTGTGTACTGTACGTGGATATGTGTGTACTTTTTTGGTAGATTTTGCTCTGGTGTCTTTGCTTTTGCTACACAGGATGTGTTGTTTCTGGCACTGAAGTAGAGATCTGCATGCGTGTATGTGTCTGTTCTTGTACTTCTTTGTGAGGTTTAAGTTGAGTTGTTGACCTTGAGCAGTGAGGACGAATGTCCTCAGGGTAAAGTTTAGTATCGGGATTAGTCGCTATCTAATAACAGCATGAAACATTTAAAAATCTAATTTTTAAAAAGTGTAAAGATGGTGACAGTCTTTCTGAAAAACATGAGAAACTGCCAGTTTGTATTGTTGCAGATGTGTAGCGCACACCCACTGGTTACCCCCAAGGTTAAAACTGTAGCTCTGTTAGCGCTGTTTGCACCATTACCTGCCAGTCGAAAACACTTGAGATGATTGGCTGTGAGCAAAACCTTACACATAGTACTTTTTTTTCCTGATCTCGGCACACAAAGGATCAGTTGCAGGTATTGTTTGACTGCAAAGTTTCAATACTACTTGGTATTGGATTGTTTCCGTCAATACCGACACACAGCCCTACCGGTCTCTCTCTGTTTACCTCCAAGTAAAGTCTGGCTGGGTGACTGCTTGTGTTTGTGATTCTGCCGTGGTCCCAGATCTCAGCAACCATTTTTGATGATTACGTTATCATAACTTCTTGCTTTTATTTTTTCATTTATTTATTTATGTCTTCCTTTCTCAGCTGAGACACTTTGGTTGCACTCCCATTACAAAAAATTTAAAAAGAAAAAACATGAACGTAGTGGTTGTGGCAGTTGCTTACCATCCCCTGCGATTGGCTTGTCAATAGCATATTGTAATATTGTGGTTATTGCAACAGTCCTAAGTCAAAAAAAATATTTCTTTTACCATAACTGATAGGAATGATGGCCTAAACTATGAAAAATCATAACAGACAAAAATTTAAAATGTTAAAAAGTTGTGTTCACTGAACTTGAGACTAAATGACTTTTTTAAGAGGGATGTTATTAGCGTGTCTGTGTGTATGTGTGTGTGTGTGTGTGTGTGTGTGTGTGTGTGTGTGTGTGTGTGTGTGTGTGTGTGTGATTTGATCATTTGATGCCCTGCTCAGACCAAACTGAGCTTACAGTGATGAAGGTGACATGTGACAGGAAAGTGACAGGACGTCCTCCCCGCTGCCTCAGAGACCCATTTAGATCACTCACACATACACCCACGCACACCCACATGTGCCACAGCTGGAGCTGGGCAAGGGCACAAACAGACTCAGCAGGATCCACACTGACGCACACACACACACTTTCCTGTCAGTTGACTCTGATTTTCTCGCCTGTGTAGTCTCATTTCAGTTTTCATAAGCAAAAAGGAGGACCAGTTTCTCCTCCTCCAGCTCATTCTTCTGAGCTGATTTGTTTTGATTATGTAGTAGGTGTGTCTTGTTTACATGTGTGTTTGTCCTTACGACACTGGGCTGTGTGTGTTGTGTCACCCAGTGTCAGTTGAGCCATGCCAGAGCCCTGCTGGGCTTCATGGATTCAGCTCCTTCCCCCCTGTGATCCTGCCTTACAGCACTGCCACTGTTCATTATCGTAAATAATGTGTGTGTGTGTGTGTGTGTGTGTGTGTGTGTAGGTCAAGTTGTAGATCCTGTGCTGTCACAGTGGAAATGTCAGGCCGTTGCTCCAGTTAATGCAGCTCTTGTCAAGGAGAGCCCACTTGTTCTGCTTTGCTAACTCTGCTAATGAAAACAATCAGGAAAGGAAGGTGTGTGTGTGTGTGTGTGTGTGTGTGTGTGTGTGTGTGTGTGTGTGTGTATGCGTGCGCACATGTGCATGCGTGTGTGTGTGTCTAGTTTCTTTTCATTGCAGTGCATAGATTTTGAAATATAGGGGTAGAATTGGCTAGATGATGAAGACTATGGAAATGGATCTGCGTTTGAATACATACATTTCAATGCTCATATAGAGCAATGAACTTAAAAATTATGTAATTTCCAAAATAATAAATCAAATACATTGACGTTCCAGTCTGTTTCTCAACTTTCACTAACCCTAACCCTAACCACTACCACACCAATGTCCACCACTACCAAAACTGCACAATCCTCTAAAGGTGTGATCTTAATATTATAAAATGTTAAAACATATTTAATCTACATCTGACATATACAGTACGCATATAAATACATTACATTATACAAACAACAAAGTTGATTTACATATACATCATATACATAGTCAGTCATGCTGATGCATTGGCTCTATGTTTTGGAGAATAAATATAAAAAACAATATGGTGTATGAATGTGTAGGAGTGGTTAAAGTATAGCCTGTATTCACCTTGAACCAGAGATTCAAAAATGTAGCTTCTGTACTTGAACCAAAATATTCAGTGTCTCATAAATGGCCACATGGTTACGCGCTTGGAGCCAGTTCCACACAAAACCATTTATAACTTGGATCCTATGTGTTTTTTTGGACTTTCCACCAATTCAAACCCTGAAAATCAAATAAACAAATGGAAACACATGGAGCCCCAGAAAAGACATGGAGGCAAAACTTTGTGAGCTATCGTAAAACGTTTTCATCCAATGACAGCTACAGTAGCTTGGAATATAGCAATGTAGGGCACTGAATTTGATTAATTTAGATTTAGGTAGCTAGTGCACCCTGTGGTCTCTCGCCTTACTCCCCACTTCTTCAGGAGAAGTGCACAGCTGCTCCACATTGGACCTACAGTTAGTGGCTGTAGCACAAATTCAAACAGAGCGAACCCCAGTGCCGGGAGTCACAGCGGGCTAGTTTCCAGTAGCAGCACTGAGTTTATCCTGAGTAACAGCGGCAGCACAAAGCTGTTCTGGTGTGGAGTCGGGGTGGTCTAGGATCAGCAAACTTTCTGTTTCTACCATTTTAAGTTGCTATAGCTGCTAACTGAAGGTCTCCTGGCAAAGTGAGGCGGAGGGACTGCAGGGTGCGATAGCTAGCTAATTACTGCCTCATTTGTCTTGTCTTTATATTTGAGGCCAATCTAAAAATAAAATTTATGAACCTCTCCCACAGGAGTGAGCTCTTCAATGTTTATGGTTGGTTTCGTGGTGCCGAACTGTCCCAGAAGTAAATTGACCTACATATTTTTACTGACCTAAGAAGTCTTGCAAAATTACATCTTTTCTTTTTCCCAACCTTTGATTTTTTTCCTTCCCATGTCCTTTCTGTTCTGTAGAAACATCACCTCCTTGGCGGAGATAATTTTGCACCATAAAGCTGCGTTAGACAGTACAGGTGAGAAAATGCTGCCTTCATTTCAGTGCGTTGGCACAGTGGGGGTGACACAGTGAAAAGTACAGGGCTGGCCAGCAATAGAGCTGACCTACCCAATATTTGCTGCGACACAATGTAATATCATCCACCAATCAAATACATGCAAATGCACACTGTAGGTTAATTTGTAATGAGAATGGCCTGTGGCGATTGGAGGATAGAATGATTTCCACGGTGATAAAGTAACTTGCATCTTGCATCTGTTGTAAACGTCTGCAGTGTTTTGGCATCTGATAACCCTTCACATTCAAGGATCCGTCACTCAAACTGGACTTTCTGGATTATATTTCATCGTCTCACTGGCACCTGAAGCAACACGCCTCCACTAACACACACCCCCTTGTTTTCTTTAATACAGTGCTGTATCCAGTCTGAACACTGGGAAAGACCAGAAACCATGTCAGAGCTGGTGGTCACAGTTAAATTAGCAGTCCCACTACACTCCCCATATGTTGATAACTCAGTACCTCAGCATCAATACCGCCCATTTACAGCCAAACCGCCTCGATTATTAGACTGCACTGGACTGTCATCAGGTATCTTCAAAGGTTGCTACATAAATCACATATGACTGTTTTTTTTTCCTGCTCTGTGAAGTGCTGCGTTGTGATCTGCGAGGGTCTGGTGCATGTTTACCATCACAGAGGATAGTAGAAAAATAATAGTTTCCCTTGTTATGTTATTCTGTGCTCTGTATGTTTTTCTTCTTTCCATTTTCTAAATGACAGATTGACATCTGAGGCCAGCGGGGTAGAATTAATGTGTTTTCCTATATGTTTCAGTCAGCGTGTTTGTTTTGATGTCAGGATATGGGTGTATTTTCAATCAGGAAGGATTTTCTCTCAAAGCTGTCAGCAGTTTATGCAGGGTGGTCTCATACACTGTTCATAGCTATACCTCCAAAACGTAATGCACTATAATTTGTGTATATCCCACTTAACCAATTTGTGAGTGAAACCAGGAGTCAAGTTGATTTATTTGTCAGGTAACTTCTGCACTGACGTTACGCCACCTCTGGATTTATTTTAACCCAAACCACGATCTTTTCCAAAACCTATCAAGTTGTGTTGCCTAAATCTAGTAGTTTTGTTGCTTAAGCCTAACTGAGTACTTTTGTTGCCTAAAGCTAAGTAGTTTTGTTGTCTAAACCTGACTAAGTAGTTTTGTTGCCTAAGCCTAACTGAGTACTTTTGTTTCCTAAACCTAACTACGTAGTTTTGTTGCCTAAACCTGACTAAGTAGTTTTGTTGCCTAAACCTAACTAAGCAGTTTTGTTGCCTAAACCTAAGTGGTTCTGCTGCCTAAACCTAAGTAGTTTTGTTGCCTAAACCTAAGTGGTTCTGCTGCCTAAACCTAAGTAGTTTTGTTGCCTAAACCTAAGTAATTCTGCTGCCTAAACCTAAGTAGTTTTGTTGCCTAAACCTAACTAAGTAGTTTTGTTGTTTAAACCTAACTAAGCAGTTTTGCTAAATAGTTCAGCTGCCTAATCCTACGTAGTTTTGTTGCCTACATCTAATTAAGTAGTTTTGTTGTCTAAACCTAAGTAGTTTTGTTGCCTAAACCTAACTAAGTAGTTTCACCGTCTAAAACTAAATAAGCAGTTTTGTTGCCCAAACCTACCTAAGTAGTTCAGCTGCCTAAACCTATGTTGTTTTGTTGCCTAAACCTAATTAAGTTGTTTTGTAGCCTAAACCCAAGGAAGTTGTTTCCTGTGAAGATCAAATTTTATTTTATTTATTTTGAAGACTGTATGAATAGAGCAGAAAGTAACACTTGTTGCTGAACATTTGTAGGAAAACGAACGAAAAAAGGAGGAACAACTTTTTTGTAAGGTACCATACAAAGTGTTGTATGACAAAGTGGAATATCTGTGGCCTGCAGCTAGTCATTATCATAAGGTACATATCTAGAATGGAAATTGAATCAATAATAGTTTCTGAATTACATCATAATTGGTTGGGTCTATAGCAGACAGTAAAGTTACTTCACAAAACATAATGTGAGGTTAATAAAGAAAACATGTATTCCACATTAAATGAGGGAAGCACTCCTTTACTGGTTGGATCAATGGGCAACCTCCAGCTCTGAAAAGTGAAGCCAAGGCTGAAGTGCCTTAAACTTGCATTCTTTCCAGTAGCCAGCAGAGGGCGACTGCTCTGGTTGCAAAAACAAGCCAGATTATATAGAAGTCTATGCGAAAATGAGCCTACTTCACATTTAATTTATTACATCGGTAAACATTGTAAACATGAGTTTATGGTCTCAGTCACTACATTCAAGTCTTCTTCAACACAACATGAAGTTCATTTAGTAACTTATGGTCCCATTTAGAGTCAAATAGACCATAAAGCAGGGGATGCATTAGGGCGTGGCTACTTTGTGATTGACAGGCCACAGAGTTGTTCAGTCTGGGAGTTGTCCGTGTTTTCGTCTTACAAATTTAACCCTTTCACAGTGTTTTCACTTTATGAAAGTTAATTATAACCTTTTTGGTTGCCTAAAAATCTTTTCTTAAACATTTGGTTGTATTTAGCTCCACCCTCTTTTGTCACTTCTGCTTGCAAAAACCAAGATAGTGATAGTCAAAATGCCAGACTCAGGGCTTCAAAACAGCAGTCTACAGTGACCTTGTCCACTCCTCATATACGGTCTATGGGCTGGATATTGCAAGACATCCAGAATCCATTAGGAATGTGTAAAACACAGCCCAATTTGGGTATTGATTAAAAAAAAAAACTGGACCTGCAAATCTATAATCACTGTTTCAAATGTTTGGACCCTTGGTATTATGTCTTTCACACACACACACACACACACACACACACACACACATAAAATGTACTAAACCATAATCAGATATTAGTATTTACATAATTTAGGATTAATGTAACAGGATTAAGATTAACATACTAAATACATCCTTGTGGATTAAATCATTGCTCTAATTCCTTCTCCTCCTCTGGTTCGCTGTAGTATGAACTGAGGTGATCTTTTCACATTGAACTGGGATGCTAAAAAGCACTCTACGGTATTTTGTGACTCACTGGTTTTCATGTCTCTAATGCTGCTAATTTGGAGCAGGGAGAGGGAGCCTACTGCCTGATTTGGAGTCTCCTGTCCAGCTGCCATCTCTGAGCAGCTGTCAATCACTCACAAACTCCGACCAATCAAATATGAATCGATATTCTGTTACTGTAATGACTATTTCTCTCCTCAAATGGTATCAGGAACATGTTTTAGTTACTGTTTAGCTGTAAAATGAGAAAGTTTGTGACCCGGCATCCATGTTGAAATCTGTTGAGGAAATACCAAGCACCGCCCACCAGCTGAAGCACAGCCAACAGGAAAGCTCAATAAGAATGCTCTCTCTGAAATGACCTGTGATTGGTCAAAGTCTTTTGTCACAGGCTAGATTTTTTTAAAACCTGAAAACAGAGCCATGATGAGGTGCAGAGGTAGGGATGTTAATTAATGTCAGTTAATGATAATCATAAAAGACTAACAATTTTAACCAATTAATGCTATCAGTTAAACGGTTAAAAGAAATAGTAAAAATGAATTAAAAAGCAGAGCAAAACACAGAGGAGCAGCTCGTCACTCCGTCTCAGCAGCCCACCTTAAGAGAGTCTGAGCTGGAGTTGCAAGACTTCGGCTTGGGACTTGAGCTGAGTTGCAGCATTTATTCACTGATAAATAAACTGCACACACACTGCTACAGCTACGTTCACAGCTATAATGCCACTGACAACCCCACACTCACCACCGCCACACACACAGCCTGTCAGACACTCGCTAAAGTTACACCAGGCAGACACACAACTGACAACCTGAGAGCTAAACTAAATAATGTGGTGGAGGCTGAAGTGGCTGCATGTGTACATGACACTACATGCAGCATCGTGGATGCTATGGTAACATTCCTGGATGGTGAACTGGGTGCTCAGTTGTCTGTATTGCATGTACACAGCAGCTGGCGCACTGCTGCATGCGAAACACTAATGCGGTTGGTTAATGGTTAATAATCGGTTAACAAATTAACAGTTAGCTTTTCTACGGCAGCCCAGTCAGCTACTTTGGCATACATCGTTGGTAATACATATTTTTTTGTCATTCACAATATGATCATTCATAATAAAAGTGTGTTTTGGGGGATAAACGGTGATTTACGTCCCTGTGTGACTGGTGGTAGCTGCACAGCCATCAACCATTAGCGTGTTTCCATATTTTGTAAAACGTCCTATTTGCAGATTAATCTGTCTACCTGTAGTTTCAGACTTTTGGTCAGACAAAACAAGCAATTTGAAGATGTCACATGGGCCATAGGAAAATGTGCAGGCATTTCTCACATTTTTTTTTTCAAAAAATGAAGCAATTAATTCAAAAAATTATTAATTTAAAGATTAAGAAAATTTAGAGATTTAGATTAGAGAAAAGATTAACTGCTAATTGAAATTATTGTTATTTATTATTATAAATATAAATATAATATAATAAAATTATAACTCCTAACAAACTTCTGCTGGAAGATGTTTCACACTTTTTGTCTCGCTGTGATTATATTTAGGGGCCATCCAAGTTGCCAGATGATTCCTGAGTTTTAGTAAAAAAAAAAATTGTAAAATAAAAAATTGAATTTCCCCTCGTGGGACTAATAAAGGACTATCTTCTTCTTCTTCTTAAACTGCTTTGAGCACACAGTACCGGCAGGCTTTAAATCTACCACGTTCTGGGAGTTAACCGTTTACAAAGACACACTGGTGGTTTGAGCTAAATGCATGCTACCATTAGCATGATAACATGCTCACAATTACAATGCTACCATGCTGATGCAAAGTAGGTATAATGTTTATCATGTTCACCATCTTTGTTTAGCATGTGAGTATGCTAATATTTGCAAAACTGCAACTACATTGCTAGTAATGGGAATATCAGTAGTTTCGCTGGTATATAAAAAAGTTAAGGGATCACTAAAGTTATTACAGTTCTCCCTGAGGCAGATATGAATGTCATAGCAATCCATCCAATAGTTGTCACGATATTTTCAGAGAGAAAGTCTGCTAAGGGCCAGTGGGAGGCGAGGATGGACGCAGTACTTTCACCCAGTGTCCCGTACGAAATCAAGTTGACGCTGATTTATTTTACCATAGTTTTGCTATGTAACTTACGTACTTGATGCCAGTTATGTAACAAAACACAACCACAATCTTTTGTTGCCTAGAAATAATCAAGTAGTTTTGTTTTGTAAGGAAACGTTAAAACTAAGTAAACCTACGTTGGAAGTTTATTTTGAAAAGAGACTGTATGCATGTAATGAGCGAAAACTGAAACATCGTCCCTGACACGTCTAAAACGGACACTAGAGTGGTACAGGACCACTGACCAAGTGATGAGCTGGGAGTGAGAACATGTTGGAATGTCACCACCAAATGTTTAGCATTCCATCCAATAAACGTTCAGGTTCGCAGGTTCGATTCCGGCTTGTGACTCTTCTGTGTGGAGTTTGCATGTTCTCCCCGTGTAAGCGTGGGTTTTCTCCGGGTACTCCGGCTTCCTCCCACAGTCCAAAGACATGCTGTTTAGGTTAATTGATGACTCTAAATTGCCCGTAGGTGTGAATGTGAGCGTGAATGGATGTCTGTCTCTATGTGCCCTGTGATGGACTGGTGACCTGTCCAGGGTGAACCCGCCTTCACCCAATACCAGCTGGGATCGGCGCCAGCCCCCCCCCCGTGACCCCTAACGGGATAAGCGGATGACGATGGATGGATGGATGGATATTTCTCTGGAGAAGTGAAAACTTTGACCTGCCGGTGGCTGGATGAAAAGCCAGGCAATCACCATTCAGTAGGCTTCATCCTCTGAATCCTAAAACATACAACATATCAACAACACATCAAAAAGCTGATTAAAAAAATTCTTTATAGGTTGATATAATTTGCTCCTTGCTATGGAGATGACATTGTTTAATGTGACCCACATGGATACGGAGGAGTGATTTGCCTCAATTCAAGACATTGTCACTAATTGCTTGTGGGATTCAGGTCCTTCACAGGAAAACATAATCATCACACTGAACTGACAAAATTACATATCTCTAAGATGGTCATTTTGTATGAAAAGGCAGTGAGACATAGAGAAATACAGAGGCAGGCTGGAGCAGCATGCTGGGTAAATGTGATGAGCTCTCCTCCACATATGTCAGTCCTGATCTAAGCCACACCTGCTGCTAACCACGATTTAGAGCGAGCGAGAGAGAGAGAGAGAGAGGCATCGGAGTGCTGTGTGTTTCAGGCTGTGTAGTCACAGGCTGAGCAGTCGCTGAAGTGAGCGGTCGCTGTATCACTGCTGCCTTTTCTTTTTTTCTCTCCATCTCATGGCCTCTCCTCGACAGAGCTCAGTCTTTCCCTTCGTCATCCTGAAGCGACGGTGTAATTAACAGAGCTCTGTGGGAGAGAAACTGCTCTGCCTCCTGTAGGATCCTTTTGCCAATCGCTGACTCTCACTCAGAGCTGGAAATACATGGACGGGAACACTCACTACGCCACCAGGCAACTGGGGATTCCTCCTAGTGGGATGTGGGATTTTTGATTTTCTTTCCAGGACTTTGCAGACTGGATTTTCTAATTTCCATGTGGACTCATTTTTTTACACAGCACTGTGAAGAGGATTTCTACAAGCTATAAAGAGCTGAAGCTACTTGATACCAGGAAACAGGTGGAATCTTTGGGTTTTAAGCCTCCCACTGCATGTTGGGAGCTCAGCTCACCCCCTTGCTGAGCAGCCAAGACCAGAACACAGACAAATTACACATATTACTTCAACCAGGCACAAACTGCACATTTCTGCAATCTGGTGACACCTTCACAGAAGTAGCTGGACCATATGTGAGTTAAGGAGGAGTCTTGCTGACTAGTAGCAACTCAGTGTGAGGAAGAGGGGAGCGTGCAGTCATCAGGTGGTCGGGGAGAGAAGATGCCAGCCATCCTGGTGGCCTCAAAAATGAAGTCAGGACTCCCCAAACCCAAACCAGTGCACAGCGCCCTGCCCATCCCCCAGACCCACAGCAGGCCATCAGCTCTAGCTCTGCCTCTCAAGACCCACATCCCCTCTCTGGGCCAGCAGGTGAGCACAGGACCGCCAAGAAGCATCACACCAGGGTCAGAGGACGGAGAGGACACTCAGGTGAGGATGTGAAACTGTCACCTCCACCCACACCTGCTGAGCTGGATTCCACTGTCTGTCATTCTGTTTTCATTAGATCTTCGTCCACCTAATGAATGCAGAGGTACTTATGGTAATTTTGAATAATGCTGGATGAGATTATACAATTCTCCCTCCAAAATCCTCTCTCCCTGAATAGTCTGTCCAGAGCTCGGCAGGTATCTGATGTAAATCTTTTGATAATTTGTGCACATTAATTACAATAGTACAGGACTTTACTGTCTGACAAGAATGACATCATGAAGGAAAATCTAAAGTCATTCTGGCATAAAACACATGAAGAAATTCAGTCTTGGCATGAAAAGTCACTTTGTCATTTCTTTGCAACAATATCAGTTGTAGGGGTCAGGGGAAAAAATATGCAGCATAGTATCACAATATTTTACATGGTAATATTGTGTCAGTAAATGGACGCCAAGTATCAATCTTTTATAATACAAATTATTAAACTCTCGCGCACGGTGGTGCAGTGGTTAGCGCTGTCGCCTCAAAGCAAGAGGGTCGCAGGTTCGAATCCGGGCTTGGGACTCTTCTGTGTGGAGTTTGCATGTTCTCCCCGTGTAAGCGTGGGTTTTCTCCGGGTACTCCGGCTTCCTCCCACCGTCCAAAGACAGACTGTTTAGGTTAACTGATCACTCTAAATTGCCCGTAGGTGTGGATGTGAGCGTGAATGGTTGTCTGTCTCTATGTGCCCTGCGATGGACTGGCGACCTGTCCAGGGTGTACCCCGCCTTTGCCCAATGCCAGCTGGGATCGGCTCCAGCCTCCCTGCGACCCCTAACGGGATAAGCAGTTGACGATGGATGGATGGATGGATCCATTTTCCATTTTCAAAGGGGTCCCTTGACCTCTGACCTCCAGATATGTGAATGTAAATGGGTTCTCTGGGTACTCATGAATCTCCCCTTTACAGACATGCCCACTTTATGATAATCACATGCTAAATGCAGTACCTGTGAGGGTTTCTGGACAATATTTGTCATTGTTTTGTCTTATTGATTTCCAATAATAAATATATACATAAATTTACATAAAGCAACATATTTGTCCACTCCCGTGTTGATAAGAGTATTAAATACTTGACAAACCTGCCTTTAAGGTACATTTTGATGAGATTAAAAATGTGTTATTAATCCTGTTATGGACAATCATGCCATTAATCAAGATTAAATATTTTAATTGACTTACAGCCCTGATCTAATTACAGTATTCAGAATGTCACAAAATGTTAAAAATCCTGATACAATCATATCATGACTTAAATATTGTGATGATATTGTATCGCATCACCTCTGGTGATATCCACCCCTAATCAGTTGTCATTATCGGTGTCTTCAAATTGTGTCAGTGTGTTTGTGTATTTCTGTGCCATGATGGCTCTTTAGATTATATTTTTTTTGTAAATCAATACAGATCATTTCAGTGCTTTCTCTTAGCTCAGTTTATAACAGAAACACAAAGCCAAATTCAGTAATTTCCTGGAAGAAGACAGAGCAGGCTGTGTCTCTGCTGTCCAGGATGGCAGCGTAGCAGGATATCAGGGTGGCCGCTTTTTGCTGTGTTTGTGTGAAATATTGGCTGCACTTAGCAACCCCACATAAACGGCTGCAGCAGTGAGAGGGATCGCTCTTAACGCCATGTAAGGCAGTGAGGGGGAAGGAGGTGTCTGTGTGTGTTAGAGCAGCATGTGCACGCTTGGCAACCTGTCTTCACTGCACAGTACGCGTGACTTAGGCCTCCGTTGTTTAGGAGTCAAATCCGACGTGATGATGGTCGCTTGAGGAGAAGATACAGGAGCCCAGTGCTAGCGGACACGGCACGCGTCCGCCGCTGGTGTCGTTTGTTTATTGGCTAATCACGTTTTCTCACTGACCTACTTTCCGTGACTTTCTTTCTCTCACTGTCCTGTTTTCTCTCCCTCCCTCTCTCTCTCTCCATCCCTGTGGTGCTGATGAAGCAGCCGTCTTCACCCTCGGCTGGGTTAACCCTTGACCTTCCTGATGTGAATATTGCAGTACTGAAACCCATCACTGTGTGCATGTGCATGTGTGGGGGTGTGTGTATGAGTGTGTGTATGAGTGTGTGCGTGTGTGTGTGTGTGTGTGTGTGTGCAGCACGTTTATGTGCTTTCTGATTGTTTAGGCAAGAGAAGCACCCTACAGCTGCCATTTTTATTGTCATAGTGAGTCGCCCTGTCGGCCTTTTATAATTACAGTACATGATGCTGGTCAGCTCATTCCGTCCAGGGACAGGGATCCCTGCTCAGTTGGTCTTCCTTAGGTTTAAGGGTATATTTAGGGGTTATGTTTTTCCTTATCTGATGCAAGGGTCATAAATGACAGAGGGTGTTGTATGCTGTACAAACTGTACTGAGGCAATATGACATTTTTTCAGGCAATAATTGCTTAAAAATATGTTTTCCTTCTGTAGCAGGATCCATCGATAAAGTGACAAATTTGAACTGATTTCATATTGAAAAATATAACTTGATAAGCATTTCTAAAAACTAGTAGATTTTATTTTTTTCTAGAAGAAAAAAAAAAAAATCAAATTTTCACTTGAGCCAACATTCAGCATCTAGCTGAGAGGCTTTCAGTGGTCCATCTGCTACTGTGCCAAAATAAATGTCATTTCCAGTCCAGAGTTGTAGGTATTTGTGCTCATCTGCTCCAGTTAACAGTTGTGTGCCACATCTGCATCAAATACTAAGAACATGAACTACGTAGTAAAACACTTAAAGGACCAGTGTAAAGCATTTGAAATGGAATATGATATTAATAAGTATGTTTTCTTTGCTGTATAGTACAGAAATAGTCACCTGAAAATAAGAAGCATTGTGTTTTTATTACCTTAGAACGAGCCGTTTACAGTGTATCTACATAGGGAGCGGGTCCTCTTCATGGAACCAGCCACCATGTTCCTACAGTAGCCCAGAATGGACAAACCAAACACTCGGCCGCCGTAGCTGTCCAGTTCCAATTCAACAAATTCAACCAATTATCTTGCAATCTGCAGCCTCATCGCTAGGTGCCGCCAGATCCTACACTGCATCTTTAAAAAGCATATTTCATTCAAATAGAGATTCACAAGATGTTATGATACTATTGTGCTGAAATAGAAGCATTCAAAACAAACCTAACAAAAATAATTTTGCACTGCTATCGTAGTGCAAAATTGATTAGATAGATTAGATAAAATAGATATCCCTTTACTACAGCAGGAGTGTTGTTTCAGTTTTATCGTCCTCATTTCTCGACTGTTTCTGCTGGGCTTCACTCCGGGGACTGACTGAACTAGGGGAAGGCCTGAGAGGCAGAGTTGCTGGTGAAGACGCTGCATTGCTGTCAGCGCGATTGCAACCCTCAGTGGATTCAGTGCCCAGGAAGCATTGGTCCTCAGTGTGAACCCAACCTGCTCTGAGGGCAGAGTGAGAGGAGACGTGGCTCTCCGGAGACGTGGAGGCTGCTTTATGTTTTTGGTCCTTTCATGACTGACTAGTGTAGAAGAGACTCTTTGTTTTCATCTAATAATCTGGAAAAGACATGCATTCACCCAAAACAATTTTCTGGAGCTAACATATCACACCAATGTTCATACAGAGAGAAAAATTCATCACAGGAGAGGTGGAGAGACACATTTCAGCACCTGCAGTAGCAGCAAATAGACCTGAATCCAGTACAGTCATGAGAGTGGGTTGAGGTTTGAGTCACTTCTAACTAGGAAAACATATCCTCTTTCACTTACTGTCTTTATCACTGTCAGTCTTTATTTTTATTCAGCCTTTATTGAACCAGGTTGGTCTCTTGAGATTGAAATTTAAATCCAAAATGAACCGAGACAGCACCTGAAGAGTAGCACCTGAAGAGTGTAGTACACACTACACCAGAATCAACACATTTTCGGCCTGATTTCTCCCTCCTTAAAATTGTCAGCAAAGCCCAGATTTTCTAATAGCTCTAAAGATCTTTCCAGATATTCCAGTGGTGTTAAGTATGTTGAGAGTGTTCTGTCAGAAGTCCCTCCTGGCTGCACCGATCTCAAATCAGAAATACTAAACATGTTCAGTATTTCCGATGGGATATCCTGTTGTGTGTGGGGAACCCAGAGGACAGCTGATGACACAGTCATGTGGTAAAGAACGATAGCCAACAGAGAGCGAAGCTGACAAGGGAGAGGGAAAGACAACCACCACCTTCATGGCAGCCACGGTTAATGACGTGAAACATAAATTAGTAAGATGGACCTCAGAAATGTGTGGGCCAGCCTTTAGTCAATTAGTCAACGCATGGTTTTTTTGGTCTTGCTTGACTAAAATTTATTAAAAATTATTTTTTTGTTTTTCAGACTTATGAGTTCATCTCTGGTAAACACAATATTTAAAGTGGTTTTACAGCCTAATCAATTAGTCGACTAAGAATTTCTTTGGGCGAGGACAGCCCTACTCAAAATGCATTGAACGTGAACGTGACACTACTAGCAGCACAGATATGCAGGTGTCTGGAGGATTAGTGGAGTCACGGCAGACTGTAGACAAGACTCCTGCTCCTCACCAACATCCAGCTGGATGACCCAGTTGGCACTAAACACACAAACTGTTGTGTGTTGTGTACACCTGTAACAAAGAGTTAATCCATAATGTAACAGGAGCAGCAGGAGGCAGACAGAAACATCCAGACCGTGTTTACAGACAGGAGGGAGGACTAGCTGTGTGTGTGTGTGTGTGTGTGTGTGTGTGTGTGTGTGTGTGTGTGTGTGTGTGTGTGTGTGTGTTTGTGTGTGTGTAGTCTGGCACAATCTACTGAGTCTGATGTGAAGGTGATAGTCTGGAAAGGTGTGAATGATATTTGAAGCTGTTTTCTGTGTGTGTGTGTGTGTGTGTGTGTGTGTGTGTTGGGGGGGGGGGGGTCATGTGTGAAACCATGTGAAATGACAAGCTCTGACCTTTAACCTTTAACCATACTGTCATTACAGAAGACCTCTTGCTCAGATACTCTGCTGCCCTCTAGTGGTCGTTTCTTTACCCTACAGCTGATTCCATTCACAAACAGAGAGGGTTCCAGTTCCAGTCCAGTCCCTCCACTATCCCACTAATTTTAATTTTCAATTAAGCACCCGTCTTTAAGGTGGAGGGCATCAATCCAACTACAAACTTCACTCTCTCTGGCAAGGAAATAATAAATATCACAATCAGAAATACTTTATTCATCGCCGGGGAGGAAATTGAGTTAAATTTTGCTCCTGTTTGAAAATATAAATATAACTCTGTATAAACAGAGAAATCCTAAGAAAATAGAAATACGAAATATATATAACAATAGTGCAAATAATAATGAAAAATAGGATCTATGCAAAAAATATAAATGTATGCATTTATAAAAATGCAAGAATAAAATTAGTTTAAATGCTCTGTTTAAATAAATGCAACAGTTCAACTATCTTACGTACAACTGATTTATCTGACAACAAGCAGAATAAATAAATCACTTTGAGCAGTTTAAATGTTTGTACCGGTAGTCACGTAGAACTGGAGTGACGCTGCATGTCATCACTAAGGACAGCTCGTTAGGTCGGCATCAATGCAGGCTCGCTATTGGAGGGTTAAATGAACCACTTCCACTCCCCATGAACTGGTTTGGGATGGTACTTAATACGGCGGACCATCCACATGAACGTGCAGATGGAGTGGAAGTGGGTAGGGAGAGGGTGTAAGGGTGGTTTGGAATTGGGTCTGTGTGTGTGTGTGTGTGTGCGTGTGTGTGTGTGTGTGTGTTCAAGTTATTCAAGGCCACAGTCTTTGCTTCTCTATTAATCTTTAATGCCTCCGTTATCCGCAACCACCTTCTCTTTCCTTTCTCTCTGATTTCTTTCACTCTTGTTCTCTCTCACTCTTTCATTTTTTATTTCCCTCTTTAAAATCCAAGTGTTTGTCATTGTTGCCAGCTCATTAATTCTCAGCTACAGCACTGAAAAGGAAAAGGTTCAAACGAAGAATCTCTCTGAAAGCCGCATTCACAGCATGAGACCCTGAAAAATAAATTCTGCTGCTACATGGACGTAGACCTTTATAAGTCATGAACACACAGCCACAGAGAGATTTAGGCTGTGTGCCGGCATGATAAGGAGTTCTATCTTAATAAGTATGTGTCCAGATAAAGGTTTAAGTCAGGCTCTGTGTAAAGACTGGCTTTATTACACTCATTATTAAAGCTGGGAGCTGAATCCCAATCACATAAAAACATGTGGGACCAGTGAGGAGGGTCACAGGCCACTTTGGCTAATATTTACTAAGACGATCTTGTTGCAAATAAACCACGATCCTCAATTTAGGCAGGAGAGAAGAGCTTAGTGTGGATATTAAATCATCACTGTGTGTCGTGACAGATGCTTCAGCCCCGGTTCTTGAAGATGTGTAATTGCCCAAGATTATAATTTCCCTCATTTGAATTGTTTAAATTGGATATAATTTAATTGGGGATTCCGGGGATTAATAAAGGTTCATCTTATCTTATCTTATCTTATCTTAATTGTGGGAATTGGTTTGACCGTGAACCTCCGCTATTTGTGCGTGAACTCATTTAATTGTAATGGATTCAAAGATAATTAAATGACCCTTAATGGCAAACTATGAATCAGTGGTGATGAAGGGTAGAGATTAGACTGACATATATACGTGTGTGTGTGTGTGTGTATTTATATATATGTGTATATATTGCCTGGTTATTCATTCATATTTACTGCCTGTTTCCCCTATAAGAATAAGCTACCGAGGACAGCATAACTGTTGCTATGATTCGTACATGAAACAAAGCAGCATGAGATGCACACTCACCACTTAGCTTCATTCCAGTTGTTCATGTCGCTGTGAAAATATTTGTGTGTTGAACTGATCAGATGAGATGATGAAAATGAGTCTTGTGTGGCCTCTTGACTTTACTCGCTGGCTTGCTTTCCCCACTTCCTCACCAGTCAGTGAGCTCATCGTGGATTCAACATGCTCAATCACTGGAGTCGATGGTACGGGACACACCAAAAAAAGTAAGCCGAGAAACGCTCACTGACGGCATCAAACTCGCCGACGACCAACTGTTGTGTCAGGTCCTTTAGGCCACTAATATTTTGAGCCATGGTCGGGGCCACAAACCTCAGTAGACCAGTAGACTTACTAACATATTCAACATGAAAAATGGGAATGGGGAATATGGGGAATTTCCCCATCGGTTAATAAACTTGTGACAACACCAGCGTGACCAATTACACTGGACATTTTACAATAAATGCTGACTCTTTCATCTTTAACGTTTCTCTGGTTTCCACCCAACGCTCCACCACGCACACCGGCTGTTCCCGCCCTGTCCTCCGCATGGTGATTACCTCATTAATGTTATGGTTCCCTTATAGCATTGCATTTAAATACAAAATATTGCCAAATAGGTACTTTTACTTTTCGTTCTGACACCAAAACCTGTGCCATTGTCTTATCTGTCAACTCTACCTCATCCCGTGTTTGAAACCCTGCTGTTTGTAGTGTCAGTCATCCGACTATGTATTGACAAGACCGCGCTGATATGTGAAAATTAACTAAAGGGGGTTTTATTTCTCTAGAAAATAGGTATGTTTATAATTAACCATTTACCATTAAACAACATTAACTGTTTAACCAATTAATGCTATTGGTTAAAGGGTTAAAAGAAATATTAATAATTAATTAAAAAGCTGAGCAAAACTCAGAGGTGCGGCTCACCACTTTAAGGAGAAAAGCTGGTCCACCTTAACAGGCCACCTTAAGAGAGTCTGAACCAGAGTTGCGAGACACAGGAAGTTGGCTCTGGTCTTTATTTATATATATATATATATATATATATATATATATATATATATATATATATATATATATATATATATGTATGTATGTATGTATGTATTTATTTATTTATTTTCAGGTAAACCAACTCCCCAGTACAAACACTCTATTAGTTCTTATTTAAATCATTAGGTCCTAAAAGTTCCCAGATCTCACACTCACCGGTCTGTTGGAAACTTGCTAAAGTTATGCCGCACTGCCAGGTGTGTGTGGCGGCAGCGCTACGGCTCTTTGCGTAGCACAATCATACGCGGTTTGTCAGACACTCTCTAAATTTACGCCAGGCAGACACACAGCTGACAACCTGCTAAATTCATCTAAATGTGCGGTGGAGACTTTGACTGGCTGCATGTCTGCAACACTACACATAGCAGCGTGGTTGCTACAGTAACACTGTGGATGGTGAACTGGGGACTCTGAGTGCCTTGCATGCAGCGGTGCGCCAGCTGCAGTGTATGACTGCAACTGGTGCACCGCTGTTTGTTGGTTAACGATTAATAAGACAAGGGGCGGTTATCGTTTAACACTGACTACTGTGGCAAGCCGACATGGCGGTTAACAAAGGGCAAGCATTTGGGTTATTTTGCTAACAAGGGGGACGGCATCCTCCCTCACATCACCTACTGGTTGGTGGGACAAAACAAGCAGTTTACATCACCACTGAGTCTTTTTGACATTTGGTACTTTTTTACATTTTCTGACAAATATTTAGACATTAGTTGATAATGACAATAATATTTAATTGCAGCCCTATTTACAATAAATGCTACCCCATGATGATCAAATTGCTATTTGAAGATTTTCAGGCCCTACATTTGATTTTAGAGAAGCAAAAGCAATAATCATCTTTCATCAGGATAAAGGTAAAGTTAAGACAACAGAATAATGCTGCATTATGTTTAATATCAGCATCTTCAGTCTGTAAATGTCAGCATCAACCTTTAAAACCCATCTCACTTGACCCCGAGAAGAGATCTCTCCCATGTCTCCCCTCCTCCCTAGCGTCCTGTGAAAGGCAGTAATGACTTTTTTTATGGCTTCTACATCCAGCCAAGACCCGGCCCAGCAGGTAAGAGTGGAAGGCAAAGCACCACTGTGCTGCATTGGATTGCTAATGCCCTCCTGTCTGCCCAGAGGAGGACAGATTGGTGGGGGTCTGGGTGACTATATTGCAGCCCCTTTATTTATTACCATGATAAAGGGCCACACATACCCATATGTCTCCTCTGGCGGAGAAGCAAGTTAAAGCCAGATTTAATGAATGCTGTATTGATTCATTGTTGGAGAGTTCATTGTTCAAAGGAATAACTGAGGTTTTAAAGACTGCAAGAGTTCAGACAAAGAGCACAGGATAAAAGGACATGTCTTGTTAGGTGTTGTGAGTGATCCTCATGGATTCAACACATGTGCTTTACCATGTAGTGAATCAGAAAGCCATCAGTCAACCTGAAATCAAGGCTGGTTTCTGTAGTTTTTTTTGAAAGCTGACACTTTGGAGATAAGAGCTTTTCACACAACAGTGACCACACATGTGTTACAATCAGCGTCAGGCAGGAGGAAGCCCGTGTTGCCATTGATAAGAGCGACGAAGCACCTGAACACAGGGATTCATCAGGCTGGTCTAGCAGCAGAGGCCTTACTCACATGCAGACTGTGGTCAGATGGGGAGATAGCAGCAGGTCTGAAGTCTGTGGCTTTTATCTGAAGGTGAACAGACACTTCTCTCCCAGCAGCCACCTGAACAGCTTTTCACCGTGAAATGGCACAAAAGACAATGCCTGCTGCAGTACCTCCCGCAAGATTTTATGTGAAAAATGTTGGGGTTCTAGATCCAGCTTTAGTCCAGGATTAGTCCAGTTTTAGTTTTTCTTTGTTAATATTTTTTGATAGATGACAGTGTACATGTGTACTGGAAATAGCGGGGAAGCAAGAGGGATTTGACATGTAACAAAGGTCATAAGGCTGGAATCAAACCCTTGACGATGAGTTTACATGGTAAACGCTGTAACGATTCAGCTACCAAGGTGCTCTTCCTCTTGGACTGTCCCGTCTTAAGCCAAGTTCACACTACATATCTTCCTGTCTTGGGAGTCTTTAAGTCATTGTGGTTTTCACACTACATGACTGATCAGCAACTGGAGGAGATCTTTCACCAGGAGCAATGCCTGACGATCATGTCAGCAAACTATGATTTGTCACGAAAACACATGAGAACTACACGATGATTGATGTGATACCATGCAGAAGACACATTGCTGATCTTGTTGTTGGCACACGCTCGTGTCGTTAGTCGTTTCCAATGGTTTCCACACTCTTTTTTATAATTTATTCATATTGGGGCAACAACAACTTTGCTGTGTTAAAATTTCAACACATACAGTAAGTTGCTATTGTTACAGGCGACCCCTCCCCTCCTTGAGGTTTCCTTTGAACCCATGTCTCACACTCTCTACGACTGTAGTTCGTGGCTGGAGTCCCTAACAGGTTTAGATATGCAGCATGCTAGATATGGATGGAATGTGTCTCTTGGTTCGTGGCTTTGAGCAGGTCACGAGCAGCGTGTGTACGAGCAGCGACCCAACGCTAATTTGCCTCTGATCTCTTTTGTACGGAAGCTCCAAAAGCTGTCTTGGAGCGGAGAATCAAGGCTAAAGTCGTGTCATGTGAACTAGCTATTCATCAATTAGTCAACTAATTGGTTGTTTTGGTTTTCAATTTCAAACTCAAACTATGTCGATCAGCCATATTTTCTTGGTGAGGAAGCACATTTCCAACTACATGGGACCAGTGGAGCATTTGAATGTAACTTGTACTTGTTGTTAGGGTTCTTTACTTGCTAGACACATGCGCTATATTTATTTTTATTTGATAAAAAATGGGCAAGTACCGTAGTGATACTACACTTTGATCTTAAAGGTTAAATGTTTAAGAATAAGGAAGTTGCACATTTCCTTGGTCTCAAGAAAACCTGTTCTGATGTAGTTAGATGCTCTGTATCTTCTCTGGAAACACCATATAACACCATGAAAAACTCAGGGTTTTTTTATTCGGCTATACATGATCATATGGCAGTTGGCTGCAGTTGTAATGACCTCATCTCTGCCTAATGCGTCTCGATCAGATTCCACTTCCTGTGTGGTTGTCCCCTCGCCTTCCTGTGTGAGGTCATGGCTGAGGAGGTAACCATATTAATTAAGACCGGGCATCTGCTTCTCCTGAGTCAACATCCTTCCATTGATCCCCCCAAGGTGCCCTCCTCTCCTCACTTTCTCTCCTTGTCTGCTTCCCTTGCGTTAGTTGTCACAGGGAGCCTGTTGGTGCAGATAAAACGGGTCATTGTGAGCGGCGCCCCCTGGGGAATCAGCGCTGCAGAGGCGGTTAGACTAACGCAATCAGCCCCATCTCTGTCTGGAAACAGACGGCAGTGTGGAAAAAGGAGGAGAGGCCAGGAGGTAGAGGTCAGCGGGGCTGAAGTCACCCTCCCCAGAGGCCCAGGCCCAGGGTCAACAAGGACTGAGAGGCAGGTTGGATAGCTTCATGACCTCTGTGGAGCCAGCAGAGAGTTGGTGATCTCTGCTGCTCAGGTTCTGCTACAACGAATCAGAATTAGAAAGATCTTAAATGAGACATCATTAAACACTTTTCCAGTGCTTGTGCTCATACAATTGGGTATCTGGAGTTCCTATCAACCCACAAACTGTGAAATTAGACAACACTTTTTTTTTCTGTTGATCAGAAAACATGTGATTCAACAAACCATTCAGATTTGGCTCCTCTTCCTATGTCACATACAGGCTCCATGAAAGACAACCACATGACAACAAATACACTACATAAAACAACACCCTACGTACAAGTCCATCAGTGTGAGATAACAGTTCAGTCAACATGATAAATACAATAAATATTCTACAAGGCAATCAGTGGTGGGGGCACTTTTATGTTGACTTCAGCCAAAGCTGAAGGCTGGTTCTGAACATTGCAAAACTTCCTGAACCTCAAACGTTGATTAACTGTGCAGAGAGACTTGATTGATGACTGATTACCTAAACCGTCTCTCTAAACTTGTGTTATATCTTTCACCTACCATACCTACTATAGCCGTGCATACACACAGTACTTTATAGGGCATTATATATCACCTAGATATACAGTAGATTACCATATAATGTCAATATATGATAGCATATATTTAATGATTCAAACTCTTCAGCGGTACCTGGTTGTGAAAAGATGAGAGTGGATTCAGAGAGCTTTTTATTTCTCTGACTTCCATACATCATCACACACACAAGACAAAAAACATGTAATAAATTATTATAAGTAATTATGACATCTTGACCATCTGACTGAAGAACAAATGTATCATCAGTACTGGATGAAAACCTTTAAACATGACATTGTAAGATTTATATTTGGGCTGTCAATCAATTTAATTGCTAACAATCACAAATTAATCACCTTTTTATCAGTTCAAAAATATATCTTAAAGGGAAATTTGTCAAGTATTTGATACTCTTAGTGGACACATTTTCTGCTTTATGCAAATGTATGTATAAATGTATTACTGGAAATCAATTAACACAAAACAATGACAGATATTGTCCAGGTACCCTCACAGGTACTGCATTCAGCATAAAAAAAAGACTGAGTAATGCCCATGCCCAATGGTGGCCTGTCAGATTTTTAAGAGGTTAATTAAAAATTTCAATTTGCATTAACGTAATTAGTGACATTAAAATTCATTTTAACTCTGACAGCCCTAATTTTCATGATTTTTTATCATTTAAGAAGTTTCCATGACATGTGTGTCCAAAACAGATTTGTGTCCCCTGTGTAACTTTGTCATTTGTTGGGTTTTTCATTTTTGTTTCAATGTCGAAATCATTTAAGCCAAACCATGATGTTTTTAACCAAGTAGTTTTGTTTTGTTTCAACATGATTAAAACTGTTTAAAACCGTAATCCCGGAGTGAATACTTTCCTCTCACAATATATTTTGGTTATGCAGTTTAGTTGTACGGGGACATGATTTTGTGGGAGACAGGGCTGACAGAAGAGGATATCTGTCCAGATGACATGGCTAGTTGATGACATTTTATTGTAGACCAGTGAAGTGAAACCATTTCACAATTGTGACACTGGATAATCTGTCATCTTTGCTGCAGTTTGACCAGATTATTCAGTTTTAAACACAACACTCTGTATGTGCCAATGTTTGACATTAATGTCCTTCCATGCCACATAGGTTGTATGTGATTTAAAGGAGAAGAAGTCAATAAAAAGACAAATAAAGTAGTCAATGTAACATTACCTCCAGAGTAGACCCTGTCCAATAGCTTTTGTGCATGTCTCTTTACCCCTAGTGAGTCCATATGTCTCTCACCCCCACCACCCATCACCAGCCTGGACGGAACAGCCAGGCAGCGGGGCCATCCCAACCCCCCCACCATCACCCCAATCTTCCTCCCCAGCCTCGAGAGCTCCCCCAAAACAAAGGGCCCTCCCTCGTGGGGTTATCCCCCATTGTCCCTGACACACTGAGGTTTATCTGGTACTGTGAAAGGAACCATACTCAGCCCATTCACTGCAGCCGCACTTAATGAGCTTGTTGAAGGCCTGAGCTAAAACTGTTAAACACAAGCTCTAAATGCTGACATATTCTCTTCTTGTAAAGCCAGAATGTCATTAAATCAATGCTGGTTAGGAGCAATGGGGGACTGATGTCTCTGTGGTTGGTAGGCTGAGTAGATGGGTTTCCTTCTGTGGTTGGTGAAATACTGTATGGTATAGAAAAAGTACTGCATGTGTTTTTTGCTGTTTAAAAGGTAAAGTTTGACTTCCAACTCTATAATGGTAACCTGATTTTTGGTCTAGGAGGGTTCCTAACTGAGTCAAATGACATGGAAATATCTTATGATGCTCTCACAAGCCATAGTCCATTTGACTTTTTGGGTTGTTTTCTATTTAGACTGTTGTTTAGTGGTGCAGCAGTAGCTCAGTCCGTAAGGACATGGTTTGGGAATTGGGGGGTCACCGGTTCAAGTCCCAACATGGACCAAAAACTGAATGTGGGTACCTCTTGGTCACTACCGAGGTGCCCTTGAGCAAGGCACCAAACCTCCAACCGCTTGTCTGGATTAGCCCCCTCACTCTGACATCTCTCCATTAATGCAGGTATATAGGTCCTGTTTGTGCATGTATGTATTTCAGGTCTGTGTGTACTGTGTGAAAATTAACAACAAAGTGCAAAAAATTTAATTTCCCTTTGGGGATTAATAAAGGTTCATCTTAATCTTAATCTTAATCTTAGTGCACAAATGAAAGCATACTGAAAAAAAGTAATTTGCTGAGGGTCATGTACAAGGGAGCAAACTTATCTTTTCTGTTTTGAGACCTGTCACTTATATGCAGGAAATTGCAGACTTTGAAACATTGCCTTTTTCACATTGACTCATCACTGATCTCCTGTGCACATGACATTCTAAGCATCACTATTTTGTGGACTTTAGGTAGAATATTTTGTGTGTTCCCTTCGGCCCAAATGTCAAGCAAACATTGGACTTCTGCAGAAGTCAAATCCCTCCTCCCATGCACATTAACGCATCATTTAATGGGGATGGAAATTGAATTTCCCCACTGTGGGACTAATAAAGGTTGATCTTCTTCTTCTTCTTCTTCTTTACCTGTGTCCATCTCAACAAATGCCCTACACAGGCAGCCTCTCTTGCAAACGGTCTTGGATGGACTGTTTTAGTCCACATCGGAGTATGATTATTACGTTCAAATCTGCCAAAACAAAACCAACCAGAGTTTGAATAAAATGGTCTAAATGTTGGCTTTTGAAAGTGCCCCAAGTGGCTGCCATGATAAGAGCTGGTTGAGTTCTCTTAATGCTAAGGTGCTTCAGTGCTTCCTCTCTTATTTCCTATTGCTTTAGTTCATGGAACACTAGACTGTACCAAAGGGAAGGAGATAATGCCATCCCACAATTCCTTGTGTTGTCAATAACATCCTCCGTTGCTGTTTGTATATACAGATCAAAAACATAAATGCCATCACACACCGTTGTTATTTATTGGGACGTCAATATATTTTTTCAAACTGTTGTTGTCATAACAAAGGCAGCATAGACCAGATCCATTCCCTCCATTCTTACCTTTTACAATAAAAGCCCTAGACATATAATATTCACATGCCTAATTCACATTCTCGTGTTGTTTATTAATCACTCCCCCCCAGAAATGGTAATGCAGACTTGCCATGGGAATTTCAAAATAAAGGTGTATTTTAATGATGAAGACATGTATTGATGTTTTCACTTTGCATCGCTGATATTAGATCATTAGTTATTGAATCAATACATCGATCATATCAATATCAATTAGTGTAGGTTTCATTGTGATGTCCTCCTTATTGGATTTTCTTCTGATGAAGTCTGAGATTTGTGGTTTCTCTGTGGTGACTTGTGCACATGCAGACATTTGCAACTGAAATTAACTGAAAAACACAAGTCAAAAACGTGCAACGAATGCTCACACATACTTTACAAAGTGGCTAGCCAGTCTCAGCATGTTGAGAATACGGTGAGTTGCAGTTTGTAGTGCATTTCAGCTTCAAATGTCTGTTTATTCTACATAAAATGGGTGATTCTCCACCAGACAATGAGTGTAAAAGCTGTCATGAACCAGCTATAAGTTGCGTTGAAAAACAGACATTTATTTCTGTGAAAACGTCACAGGTCATTACTTTATACTGTCTACATGGCTTCAGTATTATTGTTGTTTTTGTAGAGCCTGCTGGAAGTGATCATGCATCCCCCTACTGTGGGAACTTTCTGTAAATCTTGGGCCTTTCCCAAAATTCAAATTCGGCTTGTAATTTGTGGTCGGTGGTGTGTGTGTGTGTGTGCAGGGGGTTGGAGCACTCTCAAACCTGTGCTGTGGACTCTCTTACACACACACTCACACATACATGAATGCTTAAGTTATGAACCCTCTGTACACATGAACATAAATACACACATGCAGCTGCTGCAGTGTGATGTGGGTGACGGCTGATCAGAGGCCGGACTGCTCCGTCTCCGGTCAGGGAAAATAAAACCGGGCTTTTTTTTAACAGACAGCATAGGAGCTGGTTAAAGAAATAATAAATAGAAAAGAGATGGTTAGCATTGAGTTCTGCGTGGTTTGGCCTCTGAGCTCCCACTATTTAGCCTCTCCACTGTTATGAAGGGTGAACTGATCATCTTCTTTTTTGTTGTCATGGAGGGGATTGACTATCGGGGGTAGGGTGTAGGTTAAGAGGTCTGTCCTTTTCTCTTTCTTTCTCCTCCGCATAAGACTGATGGTCCATTGAAGAGCACAATGTGTTGCCGTGGGCAAAGGAGGAGGGGAAGAGGGGATCCACTCCTCCTCCTCCTCTCAGTGCGTTTGGTTTGGCTGCCTCTCAGAGCAGCAGCAGAGGCCACGGAGCTCCTCTCGCCTTTCGCCTCCTGCGTTTATTTTTCCCTCCTCCGTGTCCCAGAGTGGGTGGAGAGAAGCTGGAGGCGCTGAGCTCTCCCTCCCCCCCCCCACTCAGGCATATAGAGACGTGCTGGGGTTCGAGCAAGCAGCAGCTCTCCCATTTTCTCTGGATCTACATGGTGCATTCATTCAGGACAAACCTGCAACATCCTCCTTGGATTTTCCTCTGTGGATTTTGTCGTGTTTTGCCGCTCTGTGGGGTCCAGCTTGGCCTAGACCTGGTTGTAATGGCTTATATTTGGGCCTGGCTGGCCAATCAGCAGTCCTCCTCAGTGTGAGGCAGGTGTGTCTGAGGAAGGAAGCTGCAAGGAGCAACATGAGTTTGATGCTGTGCCGCTGGGAGCAGAACAATTTCACCATGAAACTGGTAGGCTTAACACTTCCAGGTCATCAGCCAAACACCAGGGGGCAGTTAAAGAATTTATGGCATTATTGCATAAAAAATATCAGCCGATTAGACTGATAGCTGTTGTCAGGCAATTAAAATTAAAGTTTTGTTGTCTAAACATAAAGAAGTTGTAGTTTTGTTGCCTAAACCTAAAAAATTGTACTTTTGTTGTCTAAACCTAAAGAAGTTGTAGTTTTATTGCCTCAAACTAAAGACATTGTAGTTTTGTTACCTAAACCTAAAGACATTATAGTTTTATTGCCTAAACCTAAAGAAGTTGTAGTTTTATTGCCTAAACCTAAAGATGTTGTAGTTTTATTGTCTAAACCTAAAGAAGTTGGAGTTTTATTTTCTTAACATAAAGGCGTAGTTTTATTGCCTAAATCTGAAGAAGTTGTCATTTTGTTGTTCAGCTTTACAAGTTAGAATGTGTTGCTTTTAAGTTCCACCTTAACTTTTACAATGTAGTTGGTGTCGTAGGCCCCTACTGACCCACATCTATGGTGCTTATAGCGACCGATAATGCCTCTGTATTGGCCTGACAACAGTCAAATCAAATGACAATATAGAATCACAGCCCTACAGTCTTTTTATTAATACAGTGTTCATATTATTATCCTGCCTTTCTTCCCTGACACTGCAGCTTCGCGACATCTCTCTGATTTTTTTTTCCAACAGTGTGTTTATGCATCAGTGGAAATGCTTGTCTCATCAGCCCAAAGCCTTACAGTAGCTGTGGTGTTGTATAGCAGGCATGCAGTGGATTACTGGCGGTCGTCCTAATATCATAGGAAAGTGCTGAAGGCGTGCATCCCAGTTTTCCCCTCACCTGGTACTAGCTTCACTTTGATCTTTGCATTGGGAACTTAAAATAGGCTTAATGCTTGTGTGTGTTTGCATTCTCCTTTCAAGAATTTATAAGGGCAGTCTTTGGTTCTACTTTGTTGCCTGTGGTTTACGGTAATTAGGGCTGTAAATCAATTAAAAAGTTTAATCGTGATTACTTGCAAATTAATCATACAATTTTAATCTGTTCAAAAGGTACCGTAATGAGAGATTTGTCAAGTATTTAATGCTCTTATCAACATGGGAGTGGACAAATATGCTGCGTTATGCAGATACATGAATATATTTATTATTGGAAATCAATATAACAACACAAAACAATGACAGATATTGTCCAGAAACCCTCACAGGGACTGACTTTAGCATAAAAAATGTGCACAAATCATAACATGACAAACTGCTGCCCAACAGGTAACAACAGCTGTCAGTGTGTCAGTGTGTCAGTGTGCTGACTTGACTATGACTTGATCCAAACTGACTGGGATTATCATAAAGTGGGCAGGTCTGTAAAGGGGAGACTGGTGGGTACCCAGAGAACCCATTTACATTCACATATCTGGAGGTCAGAGGTCAAGGGACCCCTTTGAAAATGGACATGACAGTTTTTCCACACCAAAATTTGGCATAAGTTTGGAGCCTTATTTAGCCTCTTTTGCGACGAGCTAGTATGACATGGTTACGTACAATGAATTCTTTGGGATTTCTACTTTCATATGATGCCTCGATCTTCACTTTCACTAAAACCTACATATCACAAGTTGCATTAATGCGTTAAAGAAGTTAGTGGCCTTAAAACAACTTTAAGTTAACGTGTTATTATCTTTGACAGTAGGTGTAATATATGTACAATAAGGTGGTAAATATTCAACAGGATCTGGGATGCTGTGATAAAACACGCTGGTCAGGTGCAGAGAGGTCATGCGGTGCAAACAAATGAGAGAAAAAAAGATCTTTGTAATGGCTGATGTGTGTGATAAAAGTAGGAAGCAGCAGATTTAATATAAGTCAGTTGTATAATGAGCATCCTGTTGAGTTTACACATATTACAGGCAGATGGAACACACTCTCTCTCTTTCTTTCTCTTTTCTCCCTGTCTCTCTCTTTCTTTCTTGCTGCCGTGGTCCTTATCTGGATCTGCACAGAGCCCACAGAGGAAGGGGAGATGGAAGCAGAGGAGGTTATTACCAGAGTCTAGAGATGAGCCGATAAGAAGGCTGGTTTAATTACACACCGCTAACCTCCACACAGCATGATTGAAGGATGCCAGTGGGCCACAGGGTCAGCGTGTGGGTGTCTGTATGTGTGTGTGTGTGTGTGTGTGTGGGTGTGTGTGTATGTGTGAGAGAGAGAGAGAGAGAGAGAGAGAGAGAGAATGATAAAGGGATTACAGGCCGGCACACTTGAACATATGCACACACTTCGAGAAATTAAAATGACCTCCACTTTTATTATGAAGTGTAGTCGATGTCCATAAGCCTCTCTGTTCTAATACAGCTCTATTGATTATTTGATTGCCATGGTCCTCATGTCAACATACGACCCCATGCAGCATAAATCAGAATGTGCGATTTATGTGTTTGGTCCTGATCATAGATATGCCACTAAAAAAAAATAAATGGGACTGTCATTTTTATTTCACTTTTATTTAACCAGATGGAGCCCAGTGAGGGTAAGAATCTCTTGTTTAAGGGCGACCTGGACAAGATGGACAACAGCACAAAAACACAGTAACAGACGGAAAACACAAAGGGAAACAAACATGGAAAAAACATAGCCAGGTAAATGTAAAAACTCTGACATCTTAAAGAATCTGTTTCAAATTCTTTCATTTTGATTTAAAAGCATTAAACAAGACCAGTTCACGGAGTCCGTCTGCAACATATTCCATGCCGAGGGTCCAGAATACAAGAAATACAGAAAGCCCTTTTTCCAATTTCTATACAGGCCTTTGAGACAGAAAGCTTAAAGAAGTCCCAGCACTTTTCTGTGTGATGTGGGTGTAAAAGTAGTATGGGAACAGACCAAGAATTGCCTTATATACAAAGATGTACCAATGACTGAGCCTACAGGTGGCCAGAGCCATCCTACCTGAGAATTTAACTCACAGTGGTGATTCAGAGCTTTACAATTGGTAATGAACCTTGGAGAAGCATGGTAAGCTGTGCCAATCATATGAAGACACAGAGCAGATACTGTATAAGGATGCCATAGTCCATCTCTCTCTAGTCCAAAAAAAGCCATTTTTTAACATTAAAAGAAAATGCCGAAAATAATAACCTAGTTTTAGCCTCAGCTTTTTCACCAGGTTCTGTACGAGGCCTGAAAGTGAGGTAGTCATCAATCAAAATACCCATACTTTATATTTGTTCAAAACCTCTGTTTCACTTTCATCAAGACTGACCACTGAGGGGATACTCTGTGGCCTATTCCTAGAGTTGGTGAGTTTGGTCTTGTCTGCAGAACAAGTTCCAGTTGAAACAGGGTATTTTGGATGACATTAAAAGCATTTTGCAAGTATTTGCAATGGTTTTTAGTCACTGTATTAAACTGTAGTTGTCATGTGGTGCATTGTGGTACTTTGTGTGTATTTGTGTAGCCTTGACAGACTCTTACTTGCCACAGAATGCATTTAACTGCTCATTTGTTTCTCCATTTATTATTCTGATGATCTTTTTGACTGAGTCTTTGTTGCTTGACAAGTTAAGAAAGGAACTTACATATCTTGACTTGAGTTTTGATAGCTCCAGTGAGTTGGATTCAGATTTTTCGAGAGTACATTTTTAGTAGTTTTTGTGCAAAATTATGAACTTATTGTTGGAAATTTAGTGATAAATAACTACTTGTTATTTCATATATTTTTGATAGCCTGTAATGAAGAGACTGTTCATTGTTAACATGCAGCCAAGGTCTTGAGCTCAAACTCGGGATGACACATGCACCTTAGCCTCACTGCGCTCCAGTCAAAGTCCAAATTTTCCAACTGGGGTCAGCTGGGGTCCATGTGACGTAAATTTCATCATAAGGGAATGTACATGTAGGCTCTGTGTGGACATCCGTGTACTGGTAATTTGTTGTGACCTCTACGCTGCCACTATACTACAAGTGGTAGCATAGTGATCTACTGCTTATGCACATTCTCTAAGCAAACAGTACAAACAAAACCACACATGTCCATCGTGTCTGCATCATGTCTGTTCAGGAATATAAACAATGTGTAAGCGTTCCAGGTGCACAATGCAAAAAGCCTCTTTGCAAACGAAACAACGTTGGAAAAACTATGGCTGACGTTTTCAGAAATTATTTGCCAGCTACCTCATAACATTGGTGAAATTAATTAATTGATTGAATCAATTTACATGCAGAATAGGTTTTACCATATGATAGTATGTGTGTTTTTTTTAATTAAATAGTCAGAAATAGAGTACATTTTGCTGACGTTTATTTGATGGTTTATCTGAGGGATGTCAGACCAGTGTTGTCATAGTACTGGAATTGTTAACTTCGATACAATACCTTGAAAATTATCAGTATTCAACCATGTTTAATACTAGGACTCAATATTGAGGGCATAACATTTTAGATTTTTTATTTAAAGATAAATAGCAGTGTATGTGTGTGTGTTAACTTGCTGTCAGAGAGAAGGGAGAGCAGAAAGCACAGCTGGTATCACTGTATCAATACTGCAGTAAACGAGTATCGAAACTGTTTCAAATATTCAGTATTGAAATGTATACTTTAATATTTGTGACAGCACTATGTCAGACAACATCTTCTTCATGAAGATGGATGTGCCCAGAGTTTACAAGTAGGACCTCAGACTTTGAGTGCCGTTCCAGAAATTTTGGGTTCCAAGTTGTCTTGAGCGCAGCATTAGTGCACCCGCAACTTTGGACAGAAAGAGGGGATGACATGCAGCAAGGTTCTCATTTGATTACTAGGAAACAGGACACCCCTGCATAATGCATTTTAAAGCAACTGAGAGATCACATTGTCTTTAGGTTAAGAAAATCATCTTTGGGAGTCAAACCCTGTTGACTCAACTCAAAAAACCCCCAATATTATAGAGTAAGTAGGTTACATTATAGTGTGTAGACCTTCACTGCTACTACAAACCTTCTGAGTGAGGAACTGATTTTTAAGGATTACAAGGTAGTTGTCTCTGTAGGGAAATCAGTTCTATCATTACATATGGCCTGTTCACTCATACAGTACTGCTAACAAGCTAAGCCCTCTTTAATAACACATGCCTGGCTGCTGTCCCCTCATGTGCATCAGGCTGCATGTCTCAGGATTTATCCTGATCAGATGTCGCATGGCAGACACTGCTGTGCCACTTCAACTGTGCAGCAACCAATTTAGGGGATTTAGAAGTCAATATGATCATATTCTGGATTAATCTCTTAAACTTAGCATATACTGTATGATTTTAGAAATGTTGTGTAAGTCCTACTCCTAGTGTACGAATAGATTGTTTGAGATGTCAAGACAAATTTATGTGCTCACACTATACGGTCCGATCATCAGCCACAACCTGAATGCTCACACTGTGTGTAAAATAGAAAAAAACATGGCTGCTGCGGGCCTCTCTGGCTGTGGACAGTGTATAATATATGACAAGATTCGTTTGAAAACTCTGAGACGGGTAAAGTTTGTTTGCTAGCAGAGGTCTGTACGGGTCACGATGTTAACAAGGCAGAAACGTGTTGCCTTCATCATCTGTACCATCCTGTCTCCTGATGATAGCCACGCTCTGATTACTGTAAAACAAAAAAAGGAGAAATAAGACACTGTTGTTGGGGAATTGGCTTGTGGCTCTGCTTCAAATTCACCTTACTGTCGGCCGGTCAGGAGGAATTAATTGTTCCTCGGTCCCCCAACGCCAGACAAAGCTGAAACTCAACTCAACTCTAAAATAAGTTGTGCGGCAAGCTCAAAATTTGGGACAGAAAATTGGGCTTAAATTGTGTAGGCCAGCTTTAGGCATTGTCAGATAGTCAGGGTAGATGGTGTACACAAGAAGTATAAAAACTGTCACTATTGGGTGCAGATGTACATTTTTTGCAATATTAGGGTGAAGTTTTTCCACCCACCCGCAGTAAACTTTCAAATCAGTTTATGTATCACATGTACAGATGACCACATTGTCTCTTTCTGATGATCTACTCTAAACTGCAGACTTCTTGCCAAGTCGTTTTGTCTACCATGTGCCTGGTGTGGCCTCCATGCCTCACAAAGCCACATGTCTTTCATGTGCCAAACAGAGAGCAAGCAGAGACATGAGGGCTCATTTAGAGCAGCCTGTTTCAGCTTTCTGTGGGCTAAAGCCACTTGAGAGGCCTGTGTGAGTACAACAGAGGACGGAGGGGGGTGATGGAGCTGCAAGGGGCTCCACAGACTAAAAAAACATCCATGGTGCATCCTGCTGGGGGCTGAGAAGAAGAAGAAGAAGAAGAAGAAGAAGAAGAAGAAGAAGAAGAAGCTCCATAGTCGGGCGTACAAATGACATACGAAAGGCTACAGTGTGTACTGATGCATGCGTCACGTCCGTGTAATGTTGTGGTCTTTAAACGCCTTCCTGTGAGATCCAGATAACAGGACATCTAATAGCTACTACAGGGACATAATGCAGTATAGTGTGTAGACATTGTCACAGATTCTGCTAGTGTCACTATTCTCTGTCCAAGTGGTTTGACACACCAGGCTCAGTTTTGTGCCAGTATTGGGGGCAGTTTTGGATGTTTTAGCAGGGCTTGACGGTGAGGCTTGCCAGGTTTTTGATAAAATATTTGACATTTTGATAAAATAATTGTAATTCTTGGCCTTTGGCTGCCATTAGTGGATGTCAATTTAACATGTAACATAAAAAATAGGATTGACAAACTGCAAAACATGCACTTTAGTTCAGCTGTAAGCAAAAGCTGTGAGAGGGGATTCAGCAGTCTGAGCAAAATCAAGTCAGAGTGACTTGATTTCAGATTTGTGTTGTAGTTCTGAAGATCGGTCTTGGTCTTGAGACCGCTATTTGAAGGTCTCAGTCTTGTCTCAGAATCTACCATATTTTTACTCTGTCTGATCTTGGTCTTAGACAAAGGAATCTGTTATTTCATGAGAAGTCATGACAACTGCAGGTACTATATATCACTAAGTAGATATATGTGGCAATAATTTAATGTTAATTTAATTTATTTGTTATCTGTGGATGTTTATATAGGAATGAACAATCTGAGGAGTACCTCAGTGGTTTGCATGTTCTACATTTAATCATAGTGTGTCATACAGTGGGAGACTCGCACTGGTCTGGTATTCCTTGACTTGGTCTCAACCCCTCAAAGTCTGGGTCTTGTCTCAGTAACAATATTCTGTGGTCTTGGTCATGACTTGGTCTCGATTTAGGTGGTCCTGACTACAACACTGCAGATTAGAGGTCATATCTGTAGTCATGTCTGCCACTCCCACCACACACTGGTCAAGCACTGGAGGTGTCAGTACGAGGCTGGAGTCATTGTGTCCTGTTTAAAGCATCACAGCAGCTGGCAGAGCAGCCTGCAGTCCTCTGTTGTCATATCATATGGACCAGGGACACTGATTTCTCACAGGCCATCTGTCTGCATCTGCTAGTGTTCACTGAGCAATGCAGACCACAATTCCCTTCACCCGCTGTTGACTTCTTTAAGTTGAGAGTAGTTCCTGCATTCACAGATTTGGGTGACTCTGTACATGCCACAGTAGGTGGGACAGAGAAAGTAACGCACTATGATAAGAGGGAGACTATCACCTGCAGCTATTCACCACCACTCCTTCCCCTCCCTGCATCCCTCTGTTAGATTATTGCATCCATCCGCCCAGCCATCATTTTCCGACCAGCCATCTGCTCAGCAGCTCAGACTGGGTCAGAGGGGATGTGTCGCCACATGTCGCCCTCAGCCTGCAGCAGCATGGAGAGCTGCTGAGTCCTTATCGATGAGCCAGCGTGGTCAGGCAGCAGGAGGGGTCGCTGCCAAGAACATGGGGATATTATACAGGTCACTCTTCACCTTGAGTACAAACGCGTGGTTAAAAAGCCTTAAAGATAGCTGAGAAAACTGGAGGATTTATAGGAACTGTTATAATTACATTTCATCAATACATCTTTTAAAAAGCTTGTGAGTTGAGATATTATTACACAGTGAAGAGATAGTGCATGAAGAATTAGTCCAAAGCCAATATCCACGTGATTTAATTCATACAAAATCTTTAAAATGAGCTCCTACATCAAAAGCAAGTATACTAGGACACTGTGTGTGTTAAAGACTGGCAAGCATACTGTAAGATAAGATAAGATAAGATAAGATAGGATGAACCTAAAGGATTTGTACTGGAAATACATCTCTACAGACTGCTTTTATGGGCAAGGCACTGCTGGGATTTGAACCCAGGATCTCCTGTTTACAAGACAGGCGCTTTGACCAGCTAAGCCACAGCGCCTCTATGTACCTGTGAGACAAACGATTACTACAGGCCTAGTCAGTTATAGTTTCTGCCTGTTTTACTCAGTTCTTTCCTTATTAAACCTTCATGTAAACAGGACATGTCTGAGCCCTAATGTGACACCTTCATGCTTCATTTCTGGCCAGATGTCATGCTCAAATGCCCCTCTGATTAGCTCAAGTGCTAATGTGGCATGAATTTTGAGCAAAAGTGAACTCTCTAACCCCCTCACTACATAGCCTACATTTTTATTTTCCCCCCTACTGTTTAGATAGTCTGTGAATACACCGCTACTTATCAGACAATTGAGCAGCACAGAAAAGTGTAGTGGAGCTGTGAATAGTTAACACATCTGCTTTGATAATTGTATGCCTCTGTGCTGGCGACAGCTGTGGTCGCAGGCATTATATTTTTGAATTGTCTGTCCATCTGTCCAACCCGTTCTCATTCCCAGGGCGTTAGGTATGGGGTCAGATCAATCTCGATATTCACAAATGCACATGGAATGAATCACAAATATGTTTTGTGATTTATATATAGATGACTCTATCCACAAAAATATTTTTCTGGACAGCTGCTGACGTCAACACATTACTTTGCTGGTTAAATCGCCAAATGACATAATACAATAGCTGTAGTACAACATGAGATTTGAGACCTCTCGTGCGAATGTGGCTCCAAGACAGCACCAAGACAGCTTGGTTAAGGAAATATGAGGACCATCACAGGTTGCTGTGCTACCTAGCAGGTAAACAATATTGCTAGTCAGAGCAGTTTTCCTGCCCAGTGAGTCTATGGTGCACTATACTGTCGAACAACAGCTTACCAATTAGTAGATCATTCAGTTTAAGTCAAGTCAATTTTTATATACGCTTTTCATATAGACCAGATCTACACTATACTGATTAACAGGGACCCAACATTGTCCTGTGAGCAATGGTGGCAAAAGAAACCCTCCCTTTTAACAGGAAGAAACCTGTAAAACCAGGTTCTGGTTGGGTGGCCATCTGCCTCAATGAGATGGAAATGCTCAGCAACAACAACAATAAGTAACTAACATCTATAAAAATAATATAAATATAAATACATACAGTATGTATGTATTAGAAGTTTATGGTTTTGGTGTATCTGCACAAAACAGAAAGTGCAACCAACTACACCTTCTATGATCACTCTGACTTCTGAGGACTTACAGAACAAGACTTGGTCAAAAAAAGTAGATGTCTGGACCGTGTACAGTCAGTCTTTGACTTTGTGGCTAAATTGTTCCACTAATAGTCGGGTCATGTCTATAATGTTAAATCCAGCAGTACATGTCCACGTCCATCCACTCAACTGGCTGTTCAAGTGGTGATGTACCTGATCGTTAAATGCACCTGACTGGTTTACATGGATGTATAAAGAGAACCGGATACAGCATTGCAGGCTCCTGTTTTATTCCTGTGAGAGTTGCTCAGAAGCCAAAATGGCTTGACAGTAGTGTTCACTTGGTCACATGGCTCAGTCACGGGGTCACAGCCGTCACGCTGTTGTTACAGCTTGCTAACTCCGCTTCCCAGCCCGTGGTCCAGCCATGGTCTGGAGGAAGGGAAATAACTCTTGATTTGGCTATTAGTGCATTTTAGAACTTTTAGGAGCTAATGATGTAAATAAGGGCTATTAGAGTGTTCATACTGGGAAGCTCAGCTATCTAAAAAAATAGATATCCGCTGGGTTCCAGGTGTCTCTTTCCCAATATAAGTCTATGGGAAAAAGTGTATTTGGGCCCAATGGCATCACATGGCCTACACAGAAGTTGTAGTACCACTGTTTGGCCACTACGGAAATTGGCATCAATGACCGCCGCTCCTCCCGGGGATTTGGCCGTTTCAAACTGGAAACAACATGGTGGCCTGCTGGTAAACTTTCCTGCTAAACAATCCATCAAAATCTACCTCTGAAAACATTTTAAGAGAGAAACTGTTGAATTTAGTTTCTTTTTAGAACTAGTGTGCCTAGTTTGACAGCTTGGTCCAAGTTCTGTGAGCCGGCCACGTCGCACTGGATGGTCGCCTCTTTTCATTTTGAAAGAGCAGCGGCCAATGAGGAAACTCCAACACTCGGCCGACCAATCGTTTAACTTCATCACTCAGTCGCTCACTCCGCGACAGACTTTTGGCCCTCGGTGGTCCACCCAAACAAATGTGATTATCTTTGAGCACCATGACATATGTTAGAAAACATACAGTGTATCTGTTGATGTCTTCTTCATGTGCTTAAATACACTGATCAAGATATGTACATGAGATTTGTTTGAGATGTCTGGGTTTTGCAGATCTATGTCTGTAGTAGCAGTAGCAGGAGAGAAGTGAGTCAGGCTGCCTGACTCAGACAGTGAGTGACACCCAGAGAGAAGGAGCGAGGGGTTAAAACAGTGTCACGGCTTCACTACGAAGCAGTCAGAAGCAGAGGTGCATGTAAAGAGGAGTGAAGCGTGTTGTGTTCGTACAGACACACACACTGTGTGTGTGTGTGCTGTTATGGAGATGTGAGGTAGACAGGAGAGTCTATATTTACCCACTCCACCTCGCCACCTATGTGACAGAGCGTCTCTTGGCCTCCTGGAAGTTTATGGACCTCTAGTTGTTTGTTTTTTGTCTTTATCAAGGCCCACATGGCGGAGTGTGGTGGCCTCAGGGTGCCGGCCAGGAGCTACAGCCACTTCTCCTGTGAAAACTACAAACTGGTAAGAAAGTAGAGATAGAAGAGAACGGTTAGTGTAGTAGCAGTGAGTTCATTGGTTGTCATGAATGCATTTCTGCTTCGGCTACCCACCTGTTGATGAACTGAAAGAAGAGTTTTACTTTGCAGTTATTTGTTAATCGTGAAGTAAGTGTATCTGCTACAGATATTAACTGAGGGGAGCTGGGAGTTATGGGAGAAACAGAGTTAAGATGAAGGGTCAGCTGGAAATAGAAACGTAAGGGTGAGCCAGATCTCCAGGAGCAGCCGGGTATTATTTTAGAAGCCCCCTGACAGAGAGGCAGGTAGTTAACACATGAATGAAAGTTCCCCTGGACATCCTAAACATGGTCAGTGTGTGAGTGAGTGAAGAAGCTTGGAAGAAAGCACTGTAATCTGTAGACCCAGTCCTCGGTTCAGCGCATAACCTGAGTTATAACCAGAGCTGTTACAAGCCCTGGCTCCCAATGAAAGCTTCTCGTGAGAGATAGCACTTCATAGCAGCTTTGGTCCTGCTGTGTTCTCTTTATAGTTCTCGCTCATGTCGGTAGATTAGTTCATAATGGCGTGCTAAGTGCAGCGCTTTTCAGGTTGCCTGCTGAACCCTGAAAGTAATAAGGCTAATAGTCCTGGAGTTATCAACATAATTGTTTCTGGAAAACTGTGTGCCGTCAACGTATGTGAGAACAGACCTGAGGTGTTACTGTGTGGTAGTGTTGTCATGGAAATAACCGCTGGTTTGTGATTTTCATACTTGAACTTCAAAGACTAAATGATCCTCAACAGGTTGAAAAAAATTCAGCCTCTCAGTTATGAAATAGTTTTAAAAAATGCACCACTTTATCAAGCTAAAAATGCACAGACCCAAGGTGTTGTGCAAACATAGTCAACATATTACTGTTGTCACATGAAAAATCTGTTTCCTTCTTTTGCTACTTTTGAATTCACCTAAATGAAGAGCATAAGTGGCCAACGGATTCAGCGCATTGGTTCCTCGAGGATCTTGTGGAGTTCAGTTGTTGCTCTCCAAACAGACTCAATGTGAATTTCTTCACACAGGGAGAACATGCAAACTCCAAACAGAAAGGCCCTGCCGAGTCCGGGAATCGAACCCCAGGCCATCTACTTCTGTTAAGCAACAGTGTTAACCAGAAGTGTGGACATGAAGTCATGTGACTTGGACTGGAGTGAGACTCAAGTCATAAATTTGATGACTTTAGACTTGACAAAATAAAACTCAACCTGGACTTTAACACCAATGACTCGTTACTTTACTTTCCTTTAGCTGGTTACTGGGGGTAACTCCTTCAGCATCAGAGATGTTGGGTTTATTTACTTTTTGAGCGATCCTTTATTGATTTGTTCGGGAAGAAGTTTTGCTTGTGGGGGAAAAACTGAACTGAGCTGAACAAAGTCAATTTCCATCTTGTGTTGTTTATTGCTGAATTGCCAAAAAGTGATGTTTTATTTATTTATTTTTTTATTTATTTTTGGTAAAACTTACTGGGACATGCATCTTACACTTGAGTCCCCAGATTGTTGAACAAATCTGACATCATCCAATCAAGTTGCAAGAGAGAACCATGGAGAGCTAACGTTATCAACATTACTGATATCCAGTTGGTGCTAATTACTGCTGTTAAAATGGCATAAGATCTAGTGAAGAGCTTATTATGACTCGTTTAGGACTTGAAACTCAATGTTCAGGACTTGGGACTTGAGACTTACTTGTGACATGCAAAACAATTATTTGATTCCACCTTTGGGACTGACCAGTGCGTCCCTGTGCCGTTAAAGCACATTAAAATGTTGATCTTTAAAATCATCACAATATGCAATAAGTTCTATTGAGAGTGAAAATTAGTAATTAGTAACTAGCCATAAAGTTTAATGCACTTGTGCCCCACTTTTTATTTTGAATCGACTCTATCTAACTGCCTCCCACCATGCTGTGCCTCTCTGTGTGCTGCCAACAAGCTCCACGAACCACATAGTTTTAGGCATTAGGTTAGAGAGGACCTACATGAGTCGTACTCACTCTCATCTTACTTGATTTGTGCACATTGAGGCTTGCTATGTATTTAACTGAATATGCTATTTTTATACGGCAGACTGTTGGTGATGTGGGAACATTTGGCAATGCCCTCTTCCAATTTAAACCCACAGGACAAACAATCCACCAACATTATCCTAAAAACTAACTTTTAAAAATGTTCACCCAGCAGCAACGGAGCAAGTGTGCATTTCAACATCACTGCAGTGTTTGTCAGTGCTAACAGAGATGAGAGAGTGGAGTAATGTGACGTGGTTTGACAGACACGAACACACACACGACCACAAGAAGTACTAAAGCACATCTGCTCTGCTCCCCCTGCTGTATAATCAGCCTCCGTCATGACATGTCGTGACATTGTTAAACTTACTCCTCTGCAGCTGCAGCTGAACAGAAAACCGATTTTTCACTCCTTCAAGTCAAGGGCACTCTCCCAGTGTGGTGCTCTAGCTGCCCTTGCCCTCTCCCCGCCCAGGCTGACCCAGCACTGTGGGGACGGCCTGCATGCGTCACGCTCTTCGGTAGGCACCGTTCAGCGGCCCGGTGACTCAGCAATCCGAGACAGCGGGATGCTGAATATGAAGCAGATTAGTGTTTGTGAGAGAAAGAAAAAGACACAGCTGTCTGAACGAGTGACTCATCGCTGCCTGTCACAAGCTTTGCAGACTCTGTGTCACTTTTGAAGGCTTAAATTAGGCTTTATGTGAACATGCATGTGGGTCCAGGCTTTCATGCAATGCGTGACAGAGCATGGTTGGTAGTTTACCGCTCTTTGTCTTTGATATGAGATATGAAATGTGACAATTTCAATTTACTGTACATAGCCTTAGCCCACTGAGAGTACAGTGTTGGAGAGGTTCATTAGTCTTTTATTTGGATCCCGTTATTTGTTAGTCTACCTGCAGTCCATGCAAAATGAACAATATAAATATACATCTATTTAGAAACCACACTGTGTGCACAATTATTAGGCAAGTGAATATTTTGACCATATCATCAATTTTCTGCATATTTTTCAACTCTAAACTGTATAAACTCAAATGCTTATTGGATGTATCCATATCAGGTGATGTGTATCAACACCCTATATCAAGGTGTGTATAATTATTAGGCAGCTTCTTTTGGATTGACCGAGATGTTCAATAATAAAACTAATCCTCAAAAATACAATTTGCCTAATAATTGTACACACAGTGTATATATGAAGCAAGAACAGGCAAACTAATCAAACAAAAAACAAGAAAAGTGAACAAAAATGAAGTAACGTCAGTGTGGTAAATATTTGGACAGTGAAACAGAAAGTAAGGCTGGATCTGAAATCACATACGATGCACCACATACTCAGCAGGTGTTCTATCATTCAACATACATCTGTATGAATAAACAGTAGTATGCATCTCTTCAGATATGCTGAGCTGTAATTTACGTCATCATTTACATCATCACTTCCTGAGAACCTCTTTGCCGGTTGGAGATGTGTAACCATGGTAACCTATGCCAACCTCATGTGACCAGCATGACGGTTTGTGAAAATCGAAGTCTGAAATAATTAAACATATATATTACACCTAGCAAAGTGAAATCTTATACTTTCAGTTAAATTGTCTTGTTATTAACAGTGTTGTCGCTACCACGTTGCATTGTGGGACATTATATTTAATTTGAATGAATTAATATAATAAAATAATAATAATATAATATAAATACACAATATTATATATATATATATATATATATATATATATATATATATATATATATATATATATATATAGTATACAACTCACTCATGGTTCCATGCTAAGGTTTTGGACATATCAAAATATCTGACGTACTATTTTAGCATTCAATAATAGCATGTTAATATGAAATTTTTGACTCAGACTGAGTTGATAAGTAAAATTTTACTTATATAGCACCTTTTTTAGCACAGTTTACAAAGTGTTAGGGCTGTAGGGCCAACAGGTTTTGGTTGGGTGACCTGAGTTGGTGGCCACTCAAGATTTAAGAATTTTAACAAATTTAAGATAAACCTTTATTTTGAAATCCCCACTATAGAATAGATTGTTTTTCATTTAATTGTCTGGAAGAGCCCAGTGAGTTACTTTTTGTGAGTTAAAATAAATCTAACCGTGTTAAATGGGTTAATGCTAAAGTCCCATATCGATTGCAGGCCCCCTGAATCGAATCAAAATCATATCGTGGTAGACTTTGTAATATCTGCAAATACTGTATCATTGTCCAAAGAAGCTATAAACTATTGTTTAATGATGAGACCTGTGATTTACACCCCTAGTAAGGATTTACGAGCTCAGAAATGTAAGCAGGAGCTAGATCACGTCGTGCCTTATACAGTAAGTGATTGAAAGAATCAATCCTGAACACTGGCAGCCAATGCAGCAAGGCTGAAATAGGAGTGAAGTTAAGTTAAGAGCCTGGCCTCTGCATTTTGTTCAAGTTGAAGACAAGTGAAAAGAAAAGGGCACTGCAGATAGTTGAGATGGGTAAAAAAGAAGGTGTGAATGGTATGTTCTGAATCAAAAGACAGTAATAACGATCTGAGTTTCTCAGTTGTGTCTGTCCAATACTTTGGATCTGAGATGAAATGGTGAACATGGTGTTAAAAAGCTGATGTTATCTGTATTTTGTAGCTATGTGCTCATCTATAGGTGTATACATGGTGTGAGTCTGGACGTTACCAGCCTCTGGTTAAAGCCAAGCACTCTCTCTGTCCTTCTCTCCTTCCAAATCCAGCGTCCTACATTTCAGAGCAAAAACAATAAAAGTATGTTAATGTTCAGATACTTTCTGACTACACTGTTAATGGTCTGTGTTAAACCCCCCCAAAAATGGTGCCCAGCTTTTGTTCATATTCCTAAAACAGGAAGTCAGCAGACTCGACAGACCACATATGACATTCTCCATAAGACCCTGACAGTGTGAATGAGTCAGTGTCATGTTGCTCTCTCTGGTGATGGGAATGTCCCTGACATGAGGTTACTGCTCCTAAAAAAAGACCCTCAATCCCATGAGGAGAGGGTCGGGATCGCTGGGAGTTTCTGGGGATGGAGGGATTTTCCCTCTTGTTGAACATCGGATACGTTGATACTGATCACTCAGTCACTCAGTGATGACATACAGTACGAGGGATGCCATGGTGCACATGTGTAATGATATTTACAAGGACGTTATGTGTCATGTTTCAGGAGTGAGGGCTTGTGGTGTTAGCACCCTCTGAGACCCACAGTAGATCTGTCTTTGTCTTTTCAGGGGGTACAGGGGGTCTTTAGGGGAAGCAGGGCAACAGAAGTCACATAGAAGTGGCGTAAATCATCTGAAAGCTGGGAGCCTGAATAGTAATTTGAGCAGCTCAGCACTGTGTGTCAAGTTCTAGTCATAGATCAGAAATAAACATGAAAAGTGAATGAATGAATGAAGTATGCCTAAATAAAATCCAATTTAAACTTGACAAACTTGTAATGAGTCCTGATTTAGATCAGGAAACATCTGATCGCAGATAAGTAATGAAAGAACAACAATCTGACCCATCATTCAATACCACCTCTTGATATCGACAGGTTTGATGCTTCAGAGACGTTTCATTTGGTACAATAAAATATGATGTTCAACACGAGGAAGGGCCTGGAATTTTGTCTTTGCATGGACTGTCCTGTGAGATAATAACCCCCATCACATGGCCTCAATGTCACCCTCTTATCAATTCACTGAATTCAGTCTCTGACATCATTACAATATCAATTCATCAGCCCTGATTAAATGTTCTATTCAGTGTGCAGAGGGCTTCCCTGATGTAGAGACTGGGCTGGAGTCAGTGACACCTCATCCCTGTCTGATAGATACTGAGTCAATATGGAGTCAATACTCCTCTTCACTAACCATGCAGCTTATTAAAAAACCTCTCAGATCAGATGCCTGCTTCTCGTCAGCCCCCGCGTCCTCTTTTTCTCTTCCTGTGACCTCAAGCAATTTTCAGATCACAGAAGCGACAATAAAGGTGCGGTTAAACAGGCTTGATCCAGATTGATGCATGATGTCTCTTTTTAGGTTTCAGTTATTAACATGGTCTTTGATTTACAGACATCTGACTGATATTTTGGTCTGCGGTGGAATGGACCTCAGTGCTAGTTATGTATCGCTGGGGATGGTTCCATTAGTCACAAGTAACGAACTCCTTATGTTTGTTTACATTTTTCATCCACTTAATTTTGTCCCAGTCAAGTATTGGTTAATCATAAAATCATAAATTATTTATAAATCACTTTTTTTTGTCAAAAAAAACCCTGTGAAATAGGACATAAGAGGTACATTTTAAACTATAAATTTTAGTCTACACCAATTTATTAGAGTAGTTTGGAAGGATAGCAGCTGTCAAAGCTTCAGTAGTTGATGTCATTGGCCTCTAGGGGGCTCTTTTGCGTGTACAAACGCAGGCGGGTGACCATCACCTGCTGAGGCGATTTACGAACCGAACGTTCACCAGAGTTGAACTCTACAAAATACAGCGACCGAGTGAATTCTAGCGAATGGAATATGAGAAAATACTACAGATATATTACAAGCGATATTACTCTCTACTAAGAAAAAGAAGAAGAAGATAGTCCTTTATTAGTCCCACGAGGGGAAATTCAATTTTTTTCACTCTGTTGTTAACTTATACACGGTACATGCAGACCCAAACACACACATGCACAAACATGCAACAATGGAAAGAAAAACAATGGTCAGAGTGAGGGGGCTGCTCCTGACAAGCGCCCCGAGCAGTTGGGGGTTTGGTGCCTTGCTCAGGGGCACCTCGGCAGTGCCCAAGAGGTAAACTGGCACCTCTCCAGCTACCAGTTCACACTCAGTTCTTGGTCCATGGTGGGACTTGAACCGGTGACCCTCCGGTTCCCAAGCCAACTCCCTACAAACTGAGCTACTGCCGCCCCCTACATTATTATCTATTACATAGAGGTAGTGACATTGATTAGCTCAGTTACTGTCAGCATTGATTTTGACTCATGAAAATAGGTTGAAGGTGCGCGAAACTTCCCATAAACAGAGCCAGGGCCAATGTTTTGTCAACACGTCACTCAGAATGATGCAGAACATCTTCATTGTTTGCATCATGTCCAGTTATGAAGATGCAAATTTGCCTCTCAACCTGAAGCAAATGTTTTTTCACCCCTTCACTAGCACAGAGTGGGTGTGAATGGGAGGCGAATGTGCTACGTTGTTCTGGTTCTGGTGTTAGCCAACAGTTTGTTTTCATGGTTTACACACCCAGCAGACACAGAGCAGCATTGGTAACCGTCCACTGGTAATCAGAAAAACCTCCTCATTGTCCTTTTAGCTAATTGCTAACATCAGCGAAGGTTACATTGACTTACATTATGAGGCGTTCAGGCTGGGCAAAGGTAAATTATTATAACTGTAGAAATATCATGATGTGTCAAATGTAATCTTGTAATATGGAGTTTTTGGCAAAAAACTCAAATAAATCCAGTTTGTTTGAAGAAGATTTTTTCACAGCAATATAAGATAAATATTAAAGAAGGAACTGTGACTTTAACTTTCTAATACTAGCTCTAAGCAGCTTTTGATCTGTAATTAAAAGAACTTATGCCAAGATTTATTTTAATTAAAGCAAATAGTTAAATAAAAATAGAATAGACTTTTTTCATAACCATTTGGAATGTGAGTTTTATGCAAAAAACCACTATAGATAATAATAAAGTAAACCAATAAACTTTTGATTTTTTTAACAGTGACTTCAGGACAGCTGAAATTATTGGGGATGCCCCAATCTGACAACACCGATACTGGGCTTTGGGTATTAATCTGATACCAGTGTTATATTATTATTATTACTAGTGACTAGGATCATTCTTTTATGTGTAAGGTAACATCAGGCTTAACTTAAATGTTGCTTTCCTAATTTTGTAAAACAAAATGGAACAAATAAATATGTAGATTTACTGATTGACTTATATTGAAATACTAAATTGTACACCACCAACTTGATAAAAAAAAAAACACGTTTTAATGCAGCAACAAATTGGTTAAGAACTTAAACAGAAATTAAAATTACAGCATGTAATGTACAGTATATAGTATGTAAACTAAAGAGAGCACCAGGTAGCGGCCAGAAAAAAAGTGTATTTTTATGTCTGTGAAGCACTTTGTGAACTTGATTTTGAGCCCTACGCCTATAAGTAAATTATTATTGTTAGTAGTAGTAGTGGTAGTAGTATTATTAGTATTAGTATTTGTCAGAACTTGGTGGTGGATACAGCTGCCTGCTGGAAATGAGGCTGTAGAGAGAGGTGAGATGTGACGATACAGTAAGTCTGTTATAGAACCAAACCAGCGAGCTAAAAGAGGCTAAATGGCTCAGTGAAGCTGCAGAGCATAGGTTATGATTCTGTGAAGCTGTACTGCAAAGGAGGCCTTCGATGTACTCTGTTATATAAGATATTGATTTGTGTTCTGTCTAAATGCGTCACCATTGCATGTTTCCTCTCACAGTACCGGTACATGAGGTGTCACATTTTAAAGTCTGAATCTTATGTCCTGGCTGAGACGAAGACATCAGAGACGCAAAATGTGTTTTAAAATGTTTTCAGGACATAAAAAGCAACTTGTTGTGACTTGCCCACTTCCCCTTTTCTTTCTCCTCACAACCTCCGTCAGGCTGTTCGACACCCTGTGACAGACAGCTACACATTTCTTCCCGGTTTTAATTACACTCCGACCCCTCAAATTATCTGCCCTAAGCTACTTCAAAGAAAGCTCTCACACACACAAAAGTTCCTGAACACTGAACTTCCTTTTCTCCATGACCAGCTGAGGGTGTGAATTGAAAGGATAGAGCCTAATCCTATGCTGGAAGGCTTCTTTTAGCTCCCTGTGTCACTCAAGAGGCGTTTTATAACTGTGTATTTGTGTTTGGGTATGCAGAGTGTGTGATTTAAACGTCGCTCCGAGGCTCTTGATGTTCGATGTGTGGTCGTGTACTCTCGTAAACCTTTTGCATTTGAACATGTGTGTGAAGATGGGTATATACTGTGTATTTGTGTGTGTGCCTTTGAAGTGCACACACCTGTTGTAAGCGTCACGAGAGCAGTGATTCGCTGGATGAGTAGCGTGGCAGAAAAGCCCCGGGTCTGTTTACAGTGCAAACACAAAGAAACGAGGGTCACAGCCATGTCACACACCTCGCGACCATGTGTGTTGTGTTTGTGTTGAGGTTTGATCTGAACAAAACTGTGCACTCATCCGGTACTAATCGATGCACTTGGATTTCACAGTAATTCTTGAGAAAGTTTACATGCACATTAGAAACCAGGTTACTGGGAGAAATTAGGTTACAGAGGAAATCGGACAACGCATTCGTACAAAGGATAGTGGCAACTTACTAATTTCATACCTAACCAATTTCATACCTACCCTCAAGCATATGTTGGAGCTTACTTATTATAAGGGTACTGTAAGAAGTATTTTCCTCCTTACAGTGTAAATATGTATAGTATGGGGATGCACTAAACACAAATCTTTTTCATGTATGTATACATATAGTGCTATATTTAATCTTCTCCTTTCTCCCATTACACGTGTCCAATATTGTATTAGTACTTAGGGCTGCAGCTAATGATTGTTTTCATTGTCAATTATTCTGTCAATTTTTGTTATCTCGATTGTGAAAAAAAGTGTTTCCCATAGCCCTTGTCCCATGTCTTGTTTTGTCCTCAAAGATATTCAGTTTACTGTCATAGAAGAGTAAAGAAAACAAAACATATTCACATTTATGAAGCTCAAATCACAGACTTTTGACTTTTTCAATAAAAAAATTGTACGTAAGGGGACTTTTCCCCCCTGATATGTAAAAGGATGTGATGTACAGAAATCCTCTTTCATGTATGTATATACTGTAGTACTATATTTTTATTAGATATATTATATACATACAATATCTCATTTCTTTTTACATTTGTGCAGTACTGTTGGATAAATGTGTCATTTACTTTTACACACAATCCTCTTTTTTATATGCTGTATGTACAGTATACAGTATGGTATATAGTGCTATATTTCACTCATTCATCTTATTGTATACCTAAGTTTATCGTATTTCATCTTTCATCGACTATTGCTCTTATTTGTGACTATAGTGTATTTCATTGCTGAGCTGACCTGCTCTCTCATCAGCATACACTTCAACCTACATATAAACAACTAATAAACACATAATGTTCAGTTATAGAGAAAGACATATTCAGACTAATAGATTTTATTTTCAGTTACTCTGCCTCTGGACTGAATTATTTTGAATATAAGGATGCATCACTATGATTTATGAGTATTTGTTTAATCGTATCACTGTTGTCACGGCGAGGCTTTCCCGTCATGCATATGCGTACATGTAAAAGGCAGGAAACTGGTAAGGCGTGTACACAGCCAAAGAGTTTCTCCAGGAGAAATCCAGCTTGCAAAATCAGATTTCTCATTTACATTACACTGAAGAAAACAGACAGCAATCCAGTAACTTAAACATACTGGTTGTCATCTTCTTCACCTGACTGGCATAACAGTATTGTGGATTAGTGAAGACATACTGAGAGTGAGACATACTGTAGAGGGAGAGCTGTTTTAATTTAGCCGGGCTGTCGCACGTTTTCAGATCTCTGTGGGGAAAAACTGCTCTGAAGTTGTTAAACAGCGTCTCTGCAGAGATGAACCTGACAATGCTGCAAAATCAAGATAGATTCACGAGGTATCAGTGTCTCAAAAATAACTTCTTCTTTATTAGCAATAATGTTCTGTGCAGCTTCACTTCAACCTTTGTGTGCCTTTTTTTTATCTCACCAGAAATAGAAACTCTCGATGAGAGAGAGAGGGAGTAAAAAAAAAGAGTTTGGCTACTAATTATGAAGGGAGCTATTCAGATTATTCAGTTGCTTGCTCTGCCCCCCCTCCCCTCCTCCCCCAAGCAGTGAAGGGTCTTTTCTGTCCCCAGAGAGTGATGTCAGCATGGCCCATTGAAAACAGCCGCCGTGCACTGTGAGATGAATGCCCTGGCTGAGCACAATGGCCCCAATTTGAATACCACGCGGATATATGCCAGATCGGAGACCCAACAAAAGAAAGAGGGCTACTCTGCTCCCATTCAACCATGTTGTTATTTTATTAGAGTCGTAAATTTGCTTCAACCATTTATACCTTTTGTAGTTTTCAAGTGTTTATGGAGTTTGAAACACGTGGACGGCCTGGCGGGGTTGCCCCTGTTTTGGACAGGATTTTATTTTCGTTGGCTCATAAGTGAACGGCGTGGTTTGTGTTTGTGTCTGACCGCAGATCTACACAGACTGGGCCAACCACTACCTTGCCAAGTCAGGACACAAGCGTCTGATCAAGGACCTGCAAACAGACGTCGCCGATGGAGTGCTGCTGGCTGAGATCATCCAGGTCGTAGGTAAGGAAAACACACTGAATTAAACTCAGCAAAAGGACGCCAGTTCTGATCATGTGGTTGCTGGAAAAAACAGTGTCATTAGTTAGTTTTAATGAGATGAATAACTGACTTTTACCAAATATATAGCTGAATTTCTTTTAAAAAGAGGGACATCATCATAAAAATACAAGCTTTTCTTTCAGAAGATGTTACAGAGTGAAACTCTATTATCTGAATTTCAGTATGAATCGTGCAAAAAGTGGGCTACACGGTCGTGTAGTGGTTAGCACTCTCACCTCACAGCAACCAGCAAGGGTCGCAGGTTCGATTCCGGTTTGGGACTCTTCTGTGTGGAGTTTGCACGTTCTCCCCGTGTAAGCGTGGGTTTTCTCCGGGTACTCTGGCTTCCTCCCACAGTCCAAAGACATGCTGTAACTCTAAATTGCCCGTAGGTGTGGATGTGAGTGTGAATGGTTGTCTGTCTATATGTTGTCTGTCTCTATGTGCCCTGCGATGGACTGGCGACCTGTCCAGGGTGAACCCCTCCTTCGCCCAATGCCAGCTGGGATCGGCTCCAGCCCCCCCGCGACCCCTAAAGGGATAAGCGGTTGACGATGGATGGATGAATCATGCAAAAAGTTTGTTTACTCCTGCACCATTGTTAGGACAAAACAGTATTGTATAAGTTCAATCATGGGCTGTCAAAGTTCACGCATTAATGAAACTTGCAATCTATAGGTAACCTCTTACCACTGCCACTGATTTATTTATGGAGGTTGTACTGGACTCATTTTTAAAGCTAGTGGAGCTACTGAGGAAAACCTGAGGAATCCATTGGGCCAACCACGTCATACTAGCATGTTGTGAAAGAGGTTAAATTACGCTCCAAACTTACAGTAAATTTTGGTGAGAAAAAACTGTAATGGCCATTTTCAAAGGGATTCCTTGACCTCTGACCTCCAGATATGTGAACTGAAATGGGTTCTAATGGTAGTCACGAGTCTCCCCTTCACAGACATGCCCACTTTATGATAATCACATACAGTTTGGATCAAGTCATAGTCAAGTCAGCACACTGACACACTGACAGCTGTTGTTGCCTGTTGGGCTGCAGTTTGCCATGTTATGATCTGAGCATATGTTTTATGCTAAATGCAGTACCTGTGAGGGTTTCTGTACAATATTTGTTATTGTTATGTGCAAATGTATACATACATCAGTGTAAAGCAGCATATTTGCCCACTCACATTTTAATAAAAGTATTAAATACTTGACAATACTCCCCTTTAAGATACATTTTGAACAGATACATTTTGTGCGATTAATCGTGATTAACTATGGACAGTCATGATGTCAGTCAGAATGTAAATATTTGAATCAATTGACAGCCCTAGTTCAAACCCATCTTTTTCAGGTTTGCTCTGAGGATCATTAGAGAACTTGGAAAAAAATGATCTTATTTCATTCAGAAACAAAGAAAAATTCATAGAGTGTGATGTGAGATTTATATGCCTTTAGAATGAATGTTGAACAGATATACTGTATGTCCTGAGAACAGACAGGACATATATATATATATATATATATATATATATATAAAACATATATATATATATATATATATAACAACTATAGAAGAACACAAAATAAGGAAAGAAAATGTCAGAAAAGCCCACAAAATGTGATTTTTGATGAAAAAGAGCAAATCTCTGAAGTGACCTGTAAGGTGTCTGCTTAGTCCCTCTCTCATTGGTGAAAGCATGTTGATCAGCTTTTCAGGACCTGATGAAACCAGTCTCATTTTCACATTATTTACACAACATTACTATGTGTTCACATGACAGCAAATGTATGAAGATAGTCAACCTGGTACTGGCTGTTAAAGGGCTGTGTCTTTGACCTTCGCCTACATCATCATCAGTCTAGTCATTTCGTCCATCCGTCTTCAGCCAGTCATTTCACATGCCGACAGCCTCGAGGCTGAAACGTGCTGACACCAGCTGACCGGTGACTCAGCATGTCACTGACTCTGTCTGCTCACAGCTCTTCCCCCTTGTCTCTGACCCACATTGATACTTCCTTAATGCTCAGAGAGGAGGCTTACTGTTGTCATACTGTAGTTGCTGCATGTGATTCTTTTCTGAGAGTTAGATCAGGCTTGGGGGCATTTTATACACTGTGGGTAAGCTGTATTTACATCACATGCTTGACAGCGTCCTCCTCTTATATCATCATCAACCACTTATCCCGTCAGGGCACATAGAGACAGACAACATATAGACAGACAACCATTCACGCTCACATCCACACCTACGGGCAATTTAGAGTCATCAATTAACCTAGATTGCATGTCTTTGGACTGTGGGAGGAAGCCGGAGTACCCGGAGAAAACCCACGCTTACACGGGGAGAACATGCAAACTCCACACAGATCATATTATTATTATATTCCTGCCTTGATGTTGGATGCTATATATGCTTGATATATACACACACACACATGTCTGGGAATAACTAATAGTAATTAATGTTGAATATAAATAATAAATAAGAATAGTTATATTCCTTATTTCATATTTTGGCATCTATACATTATTATTATTTATGCACTATTGCACACTTTTTTTATTGAAAAAAAAAGCAAAACCGAAGCATTCAAATACTGATATGGAGATCAGTTACCCTGGTAATGCTCAACGTTTCGAAGCATTTGGGTCAGCCCAGAATTTAACCGCACAGCAGCTGCAGGCATAGACAACAGAGACAGCAATGCTTGTAACTTGGTATCCATTTGAAATTAACCACTGGTAATGAAGGCTGGTCGTTTGTTTTCTTCTAGAAGAAGTTAATGTGATGAGGCGAGATGAATCAGGAAAGGACATGTCATGACTGATAAGACCCAATCAAAAAGTGAATGTGGTCTGCGCCATTGTTCAAAGGTCTCTGTTTCTGTCCGTCCAGACTAATATGCAACCCCAGAGTTTTAAAACTAAAACAGGGTCAGCAGCGTTTTCAAATGTCTCCACCTCTGAGTAGTTTGGATGCTAGGCAAAAACTAAAAAAAGTTATGCTTTTTAAAACAAAAACATATTAGTGTGGATGTAGACTTAGTGTACTGGAGTAAGGCAGGTTTGTGCTGTAACAAATAAAAAACGTTTTGCATGCAACAGCTGACCACTGCTGCTCTGCTCTCACAACACAAGCCCGATCCATCCATTCACCTGTTCTGTGCTGCTTCCTGTCCACTGGGAAAAAAAACCTCACACCACATAATCACTGGTGAAACCAGAGCAGCCTGCTGGTGTCAGAACGTCCATACTGGGACCAGATGTGGTTTATGTTTAGGTATTTGACCCAGTCACACTCAAGGTCAGTACTTTGGAAGAGGGATACGTCCAGATCAAGGACATCAGGATCTGTGACCTTTTTTTTTTTTCTTTAACATATTTTAATTGTGTCCTCAGCTCCCAGTCATACGTCTACTTTGCTCTTCTCAAAGAAACATTTACCGTAAATCTGGCTGCTGGTTTGTAAGCTGCTCGCTTTGCAGACCAAACCAGGCAAAATGTGTCTGGTTATTTGTTTATTTTATTTTGGGAACATTTACTGTGTCTCAAAATCACAGAGTAGCTGTCTCTTGTGGGTGTCTGTCACCACAGTGTGCAATTTCTCAGGAAGCACACAAACCAAAGCCAACAGCAGTAGTGTTAAATCATTGATCATTTCAATGTCTTAACATGTTTGTTTAGGCTATTTTTGTGGAAGTATGGAATTAGGGCTGTCGCAGTGAAGGAATTTCCCCTGCAGTGATAATTATTGGCTCACTAGCGCAATATGCAATATTATTGCCTTTTTGTTTTATGCAAATTACTTAATTTATCCTGATTTTAGTGCTTTTATAATGAAGCTCTAAGGAAAGAGGTTGTCGTATGCTGTAGAGATTGTAAAGCCCCTTGAGGCAAACTCTCTTCCAAATGTGGCTTTTCATTTTGTAACTAAATATTCTATAGAAGAGATAAAAAACAATATGTATACAATATATTTATAATAGAAATGTATTTGATTTTGATGTACAGCAAGATTTTAAAGTAGTGGTTTCCAACCAATCCAAGTTTTTTTTTTCGTCTTGTAACTAGACTAGTTTTTTCTCCTCAAACCTTTAACATTATTGACCTTAAATTAACTGAAAATTAAATCAGTTACAGGAGAATCATGTTTTATTTGAACTACTTACAATACACAAGCAACCTGTGCATTTTGTTCCCATACAACTAAACTATATTCTCACTTGCGTTTTGAGGGAAACTTATTTTTTCCTGGATCAGGTTTGCTCTTTTCAGCGGTTTTTCAGCATGTGGTTAATGTTGTAAACTGAAACAAAACAAAAAATACAACATTTCTTGGTTATAGGTTTAGTAAAACTACAACATGAACAGTGGTCTCCTGAGTGAAAGTCCGGTGTTTGTTGACCATCCACCACCATGATCTCCTCCGTAACGGACTTCCACCTATTTGTCTGTTTCTAAGTCTGTTTCACTTGAATTTTCAATGCAGTTTTGTTGTACGATAATGTAATTTTTAGGAAACAGGGCTGACCTGTGACGAGGGGTCACAAGCTGGGTCCAAAATGAACTTTTGTCACTTCCTGCTACTGTAGCAGTATTTTTTTGTGTGTGTGTGTATGCCACTCAGAAATCTGCCGTTTTTTGATGTCATTCAATGTTTAATATATTTTACATTAAAAAAAATACATGGTGGTAATTTGCATAAAAAAACACAATTCAAATTATGATTGTTTAAATATTTGCTTTGATTAAAACATCTTGGTAAGTTGTTAGGAAGTTAAAGAGGTCACAATTCCCACTAATATCTATTTTATTTTACTATGAAAATATCTCCTTCAAACAACTGGATTTATTCGAGTTTCTCTCCAAAAACCTTATTACGAGATTTAACAAGATTATTTTTGAACACATCATGATAACATTGTAATTTACCTTTGACCAGTTGTCCTTTTGCAGACTTTGAACGTCTCACAAATATAACTCAATGGCACCTCCGTTAACGTTAGTAGCTCCGTTATTTATCTAAGCGGGACTGTGCTGCCCACCTGCTGCTAAAGAGGTAACGTTACTACTTACAGAACCCATTAAAAGACACTGTGTATTTATTCATTGGACAGAAATAGGAGTTATTTTTTTTCACGCAGGGTAGGTGGTGCAGTGCATGGTCCTGAGGTGGAGCTGCGCTGTGGGCCCCACTGTGCCTCCTGATGCAGGAGGCTGTGCTGTTGGCACAGTTGTCAGCTGTGAACTGACAATCGTGTCTCAGCTGCTGTGTGCTGGGCCTCTAATAGATGGGAGGAATCCTTGACAACACACACACCCACACACACACACCCACCCACACACTTTGAAAAGAGGCAGCACAGCCACATCTCGGTCGGGCCCCCAGCGGCCCCGTTCCCATTTGCTGTGACCAGATAGTGTTTCATGTCTCAGCAGGAAGGGGGGGGGGGGGGGGGGGGTGTCACAGTCACCGGCATGAACACCTCTGGTCGCCCCACTCCAGCCAGTAACTGCCTGGGACACACACTCAGGGATCTCTACTGGAAATAAAAGAGAGGATCCATCAACCGAACACTCCTGAAACTCGTTCTCTTTTCTTTTATCTCTGTCTCTGCCTCCTCCCTCTGTCTCCTCCGCAGCCAATGAGAAGATTGGCGACATCAATGGCTGTCCAAAGAGCCGCTCTCAGATGGTAAGTGACCTCCTAAGTTTATTTAGGCAGAACGTTGTGAAACTTACCTCTGTGTGATGTCCCATCTCACCGCCTCATGTGGCCCTTGCTGGGAGCTGCGGTGCAGAACCCACTACTGAATAGTTAGTCCATTTATTTTTACTTTTGTGGTCTTGTGGGCTGTCATCCATGAAAACCTCTGGCTCAGACTTCTGGCAGTTGGCGTTCATTTGAAAGCATCGCAGGCTTTGGTTTTGGGGCCAGTTTTGCCTCATCTTACTACACTTGCAAAGGAGAGAGCGTTCCTCTCATCTCCAGGACTGACGGCAGGCAGCGCTGATGACAAAGAAACTGTTTACAGCCAGTTCATGATGTTATTTTGTCCACAGTGACATTTAGCAGATATGCAAGTGGGATTTCCTTTGCAACGCCCTGGTGGGATTTCAGTGTTTTCACGGTTTTGTGTTCTCTGTGGGAAATGAGCCGACAGTGCCCAGGGCAGGGCTGCCCTCCGCTGAATGTGAAGGGTCGTAAATTGGGCCAGTGTGCCAGCTGAGAGGGCTATTTTTGGCCACCAGCCAGACTACTGAAGCCTCTCAGAGCACCAGAGAGACAGAGACATACACACCCATAGTTAACAATCGAGGAGGAGGAGGAAGCACAGCTGATCACTGAACCCTTCCTCTTCATTGCAAGCATGGACCCATATTATTAGAATTATGAGGACATCCTGGTGTTCAGATTGATCTGTAGTGCTTTCTTAGTATTTCATAGTGCTCTGTTTTCATGCTTTAATGGCATCTACTTCATGTTCTGGGCTATTAATTTATTAATTTATTTTATATTATTTTAATTATGGCTTGGTGAGCTAAAAATAAATATAATAAATAAATAATACAAATTAAATTGAATTAAATTCTCCACCTTGTGTAAATAACTTGAGCTGCACTGATTAATCAATTAGTTGTCCACCATTAAGTTAATGGCTCACTATTTTGATAATCCATTAATCGGTTTAAGTATTTTTTTTTGACGAAAAAACTCGGGCAGTCAATCAGTTTATATATTTAATCATAATTAATTGCATGGTTGTCCATAGTTAATCATGGTTAATTGCAAATTAATCACACATTTTATATCTGTTCAAAATGTACCTTGAAAGGAGATTTTTGGGAGTGGACAAACAAGCTGCTTTATGCAAATACATGGATATATTTATTATTGGAACTCAATTAACAACACAAAACAATGACAGATATTGTCCAGAAACCCTCACAGGTACTGCATTTAGCATAAAAATATGCTCAGATCATAACATGACAAACTGCAGCCCAACAGGCAACAACAGCTGTCAGTGTGTCAGTGTGCTGACTTGATCCAGACTGACTGGGATTATAATAAAGTGGACATGTCTGTAAAGGGGAGACTTGGTGGGTACCCATAGAACCCATTTTTATTCACATATCTGGAGGTCAGAGGTCAAGGGACCATTGAAAATGGTTGGAATAATATGTTATTACTGTATTAACTTTGACAGCCCCCTAAAAAGAAAAAAAAAACTCTGATTCCAGCTTTTTAAATGTGAATAAAAAAATGTTTCTTTACTCTTCTATGGCAGGAAGCTGAATATCTTTGAGTTTTGAAAAAAGAAGACTTCTGAAAACATCATCTTGGGCTTTGTTTCCACATATATCAATATATTGACCAGGCCTGCTCACAGTTAGAGTAGATTAAGAAGCTGTAGAAACACCAGAAAGCAGGAATTGTGTGTTTTGCTTTTTTGTCTGATGATGAACAAACTATTATGAATGTGTGATGCACATATTTTAAAGTAACGAAAATATGATTTCCTGCCAAAGCAGAGATAAGAGGAGAAGAAAAGTAATTAATGCTTGATAATCTCTATCTACCCAAATTGCTGAGAGTTAATTAACAGCATGTGGATTATTTTTCTAATAAAAGACCACAGAGGGCATACATTTTATTTCCAATTATCAAAACAAGTCTTCTCAAGTCTTCTTGTGTTATGCTGTTGTGAATGGGGGACATTTTGCATATATAATATATGCATATATTTATTGTCATAGTGGACACAAGTCATGACTGGTGATACTACTGACCTGGATACACAGCTGATCTACACCCGGTTAAAAGTGAGCCAGCCTTGTGATACTAGAAGACCAGAAACCAGAAAAAAGTCACATTTGAAAATAGCCACCTCCCTCTCTACTTCCTGTCCCACTCACTATCAATTAGGCCTTTCCCATTAGCGCTGATTACGCCCCCCAGTCGCCTGTAATTGAGCGTTTTGCACTCTATGGTCTCAGTGGTCTGGGCGTCTCTCTGTGGTTGTGCTGTGCTGTTATCAACATCCTGTGTAGCCTGTCTCACATCCAGCTTTTTCTTTTAAAGACAAGAAAACTGCAGGATGCTTCTGAGACAAATCAAGTGGTTCCAAATATATAATACATCTGTGATTGTGTCCCGAGTGTTCAAAGATGGTGTGCGTGTCAGTCAAGAGGGAAACAAAAAAAAAAAAAAGTGCACTGAAGCAATGTGAAATTGTTTATTGGATAGTGGCTGTCAGAATCTGCTTTAATTTTGCTTGGATAAGCTCAGATGTTGCAGTGTGTCTGTGTGTGTACGTGAGTATTTTTGGATCGCTGCGTATAATCTCAGTAGGTTTGTTAGCTTTAAAGCAAAATCTGACGCACTCAAGCAGAGCTAAGGGCAGGTGCAGCCGCCGTCATTATGCAAATGTCTGCTTTGTGTGTTGTTGTGCTGTCAAAACAAACACGCGCAGGTCCTGAGAGTTTAGCTGGCAGCTGTGGTGGAGGAGCATGAGAGCCCACTTTCACTGCACTTGATTTCATTGCTTTCAAACCCCAAAGCTTCGAAAGCTGCTGCCAATTACCGCCACTTAACTTAACCTCCGTCTCTAAACGAATAAACATGGAAATAAGCTCCATCAGTGGAATAAACTATAGCGCTCTCACCTCACTTTCACGCTAGCCGGTTAACATGGTGGCTATCCAGGCCGGAGTGAGAGGCTTGTTTTTACAACTGTCACCTCGTCGTTAAACGGACCCCCATCGTCGGGTCATTCCCTCGCCACCCAGTCAGACCTCTGTGTGTTTGTTTGTGTGGATTCAGTAGCCCAGAGTGAGGGCGTTGAGTTGACACTGAGCTGTTAATACCACACAGGATGCCACATACACACAGAGGCACAAATCTACACACACAGGGTGACTCGTCCAAGCATCCCATATTAAAGCAGCGACTTCTGAAATGAACCAGATTTCACCTGGTAGGGCCTCAGAAACTAAACAAGGCCTAACAGAGATGCTTTTATCAGCAACGTTTCTGACGATGGATTCATTTACTTCATTATCTTCAGACGCTATGGACCAATTTGCTGACATTAAGCAGAATTTAAACGGACCGTTTCATAGGTAGAAATAGGGGTGTAAGAAAACACTGCTTAACTTGAGTATCAGGATATTATGTTTTGTGATGCTGTATCGATTCTCAAAAAACTATCAATTTTTTTCTAATAGTTTACATGCAAAGATTTGTTGCAGACATTTTGTTGTGTTTAAACCCTCGACCACTGGCGGTGTAATTTTCAAAAAGTAGTGCCATAATGTTGGACGTTACAGGGACTGTAACAAATAAAAAATGCATATCCCACTGCTCTGTAAACATATTTTATGAACATAGATTTATTTATATGACGGCTTTCTTTAAGTTAGAAAAAAATGGCAATATATATCGCAATATACTGTATTTAATTGGAACCCGTGTATCATGATATGTATCATATATTTCAGATTCTTGCTAATCCACAGCCGTAACTAGAAAGTAGTTAGCAGCATGCTTTACCAGGACACTGTTCCCTCAAAGAGATGTTGCAGTTTCATTTTTAATGGAATGTTACAATGCTATAATCACCACAAATTATTATTATATCTGCTTCCATTTTATTAGCATTGCCAGTGTCAGATATGTCAGAACATGAACATTTGAAGTCACAATATTCTGCAAGATTTAGGTGAGGTAATTTGGATGAACTGACCCTTTAATTTATGTTATTTCTGGCCTCAGCAGAGGCCATGCTTGACCTCATGCTGTTATGGTGGGCTAGTTCAGCTTGAAATGATCCCAAACTTTGGGCACTTTTTGTCATTTTCTTTGGTCTGTCTCAAAAGCCTCCAGTCCACGGAGCGGACCTGTAAGTGCATTGTGTGACCGTAATAATCCTCAGTGCGAAACACTGTGCATTGCATATAGTTTTTAAAGGATTAAACAATGATTTTAGTTGGGTTTAGGAACAAATTCATGGATAAGCCATGCAGTGCTTTAGACTACACTTCTCTTGTTCCAGAAGAAAGAGAGTGAAAGAGTTTATATTTCTTTAAGGGTTTCATTCAGTTTCAACCTGGTTTCTTGGACATACTCTTGGGTTTAATTATTACCCTATTACCGCTGCTGTGCAGATTGACAGATATTCTCTTAGATAGAAACCATCAACGGTCACAGATGAATGTTTAATGAAGATACAGCTCATCCTATTCACTGTGGAGTGTGGAGCTTTTCTTTATTATTCACTCTGTGTTTCACCTCCAGGTGCAGTAATACTTGAAACTTTCACACAGTTTTTACCTGATCAAACCCCAATATTTAACCTGATTGCATTCTCTCTCTCTCTCTCTCCTGTGTAGTTTACTGTAGAGATCACATATTCAGACTGGTGGGTAGATGGTTGCTTCTTTGACCAAGATGAATGTTGTTGTAGATGTTGAAGCGCTATGCAGGTGAGCAGGACCCAAAAGATGTTTCATTAATGATTCAACAGGCTGCTAAATGTTTGATCTGAGGGAGTAGTACTTTACAGAGTAATCCCTGACTGTGTCAGCTGGTCAGAACTCACATGATCACAGTTTCTAAGCAACCAGCTATATCAAACCCCAGATTTTAATTTCAGAGGGAACAGGCATGTATAAGACAGGCATTGTCGCCCAGGCTGCTGAGCCCTGGGCGACGAAGAAACAGCACTCAAACACTCGACTGTACAGACATAGTGTGTTCATTTGTTGCAGTAATGAATCATCTGTTGCAGTAACAGTTAGTCCATTCATGGGAGCTATGACACAATAGTTTGCAAGTTATATAAGAAATGATTCCATAAAGCACAACCTTGGGTAAAAAAGCAGCCTCTTTTAAATTAAAATTAATTCTTCTGATTAAGAACCCAAATGTATTTTTCAGACAACAAATTAAAGCAAATTTGCTTTAATTATTTTGCTCACAGTTCAGCGGGGAAATGAAGTAGCCAGAGGAAAGTTTTGTTTTTATTTATGAATGCAGATGGTGTTAGCTTGAGGATAATTAGAAAAATCTAACATAACAGTTCGTTAATAATAAGAAATCTTATGAGGAGATACCAATAAGAAGCATATTTAAATACACTCACTGACCATAATGTGATCTCAGACATAAAAAGACACGACATCAAGTCTATAAAAATGCATTTGCAGAAGCACTAAAACAGAATATGCTGCCTGAAGTTGAAGTGTGTGATTTTGCCTCATGGTGTGTGCATCTTTTTATCAATAAGCAGTGAGAACTAGCACTTGCCCGAGGTGTTGATACATTTTACAGTCAAGAGATCGAGGTAGATGTCAAAGTTGTGCAGGTGAGCTGGTAGCTGTAATCTGTGAAACCTCCTGAGAGAGTGAGAGTAAATGTATATGTGGGCAGATTTAACCACACGGTCATACAGATACTCACACATACTGACATCACACTGTCTCACAACCATGTTACGTGATCTGAATCCACAAGTCAGAGAGTCAAATGGTAGTAAATCAGAGCTTTAGGCAATGAAGCTGGTGTGGTCAGACAAGAGATAAACCAACAGAGTTGCAGGTAATCATGTTCATGTTAGATCAGTTAGACTTTTAAAATACCTGCATAGAACCAAACCAAAGCCTCAAGGCATCCCTTCATGTTGCGGTGGTGACATGCAGAAGTCATCCTACCAGAAACTAACGCACAGACCTGTCGCTGCTACAGCTGCTCTGCTAACATGCTAACAGTATCCTAGATGACGTCGGCCAATAACAGCGCATTATCCCCACATCGCACCGCGGTATGTCCCCACGCATGTAGAATCACAGTTGTTACTGACCTGTCCAAATCCAGGACACGTGAGGTACGTCTGTTAGCAGCCATTCTTGCCACCGTCTAGCAACAACTTTGCATTTATTAAATCGGTAGATGGAGATCTGTTGTTTAGTGAAAGGATGAAGGAGGTTCCTCCCTGGTCAGACCAGAATAATAAAAAAAAAAACACCTGCGCTGTTCTGGGCTTTTTGCATCCTTCATCCATTTCTTAATCTTAATCACTAAAATTCCTCTAAATGAAGTCAGACCAGCCAACGTGACCGTGACACACGCTGAGTGACAGCCCCTTCATTTGGACAATGAGGCAGAAATAAAAAAGAAATGATAGAGAAAATAATACTAATACAAACAGTACAATGAAGAATTTTAAAAATAATAATAAAATAAAAACAAGGGAAAATTAACCAGAAGATCAAATAAATAAGGAAATTGATACAAATCTAAATATATAACGACGATAAAATAGAAATATCAATATTATGTCACATCTTCATCAATTAATTGTTTCGCTACAATTAATGTTTTTAGTATATTACATTTATTTATAGAGTTTATTCATTTATTCCTTCATTCATTTATTTTGGCAGGTTCTAGCCTCCATAGAGAGCGGCATAACGCTGATTTGTAGTTTCACACGGTACATGAACACCAGTCTCCTGGGTGGAAGTCCACTGCTTTTTGATCCACCAATCCAACAATTCACAAGTATGTGGATTACATACAGATTGATTACATGGGTTTTATACAAATCAGCGCTTTTACTTTTCGTAGATATAACTACGAACGGTGTATGAGAACAGCCTGTTTGGTGCAATAAGGGATAATTACTGACATTTTGGTGTGCTGGCTTTCACTTTTACTTCCAAATGAAATGGTTCAGAGAGTCTGGCTAAATTGTTGATGTGTTAACCTGTCTGATCGTCTGACCACTTTTGGAGTGATGTTCTCAAATCTCATCGATTACTTTAGTGAGTAAAAATGATTGGCTCAAGACTCAAATTATAATGCACCAGAATTATCCTTTAAAGGCAGATGTGAATCCCAGTGCTTAAACTGGTGTTGAATAGTTGTGATGTTAAAATGGTAAATGGACTATGTTTTACTCTACATGTCAGTATTTACTCCTTCACACACTGATTGCTATGCCTTCAAGAGCAATTTGGGGTTCTTGTCTTGCTCAAGGACACGTGGGTGGACGACCTGCTCTGCCCTGTGAGCCCCAGTCGCCCCAAAGAACTGCTTAACACCTAAAGCTGTCTCAGTGGGCCTCACAGATCAGCAGCGACAACAATCAGTCTACTTTGTGTTCCTTGATGCCTTCAATGCTGCCTAAATACAGAGATGCATTGCTTAAGATCAGTTATCAGCAACTTTGGTTTAAAAATATCGGCCTCAGTATCAGTCTTCAAAGCAGCTACCAGTCAAATCCTGCTTCAGACACGTAACTCTTGCTCACATACACGCCCTCCCTCCCTCTCTCTCTCTCTCTCTCTCTCTCTCTCTCTCTCTCTCTCTCTCTCTGTCTCTTTGCACATACACACACATAACAATAGCATCCCTGTGATGGGAGGTAGTGTTTGTTCAGAGGGCTGCTGGCTGACCGGCCTCATGCTGCTGCCGCTGCAGAGCAGGAGGTGACGGGGGCCTAGATGGAGGTGTGAGGCTGGGCAGAGCATTCACACTGCAGGAGCAGATCACACATCCAGGCAGGTAGGAGCTACCAGCGGTGCCCTTCAGTGCTTTAGAGGATGTGCTGTGGATTTCTCTCTGGGCCTGTTTAGAGGTGTTTTGTTCTGATAATCAGATGAGTTTGAGCAGAGAATTTAAGAGTATTATCTTGATTTGTGTGAGTGTGTGTGTGTGTGTGTGTGTGTGTGTGTGTGTGTCTGCACTCCTGGAGTATATTTTTTGAGCATTGTATAAACTGTCATTTTACTTTTACTTGCAGGAAACAGCTGATTGATGTACATTGCAACTGAAAAGTTTTCATTGCTGACTTATGTATTAGTTAATTGATAATTATTCTTGGATAAGATTGACAGTCATAAATCTGAAAAAATGTCATAAATAATGACAAAGGCCCATTGAATATTATGAGTAGAGATGTTATTAATTAAAAAGCTGTGAAAAACTCAGGAGGAGCGGCTGGTTACTGGTCCACCTTAACAGCCCACCTTAAGAGAGTCTGAGCAGGAGTTACTGATACAGGAAGTTGGCTCCTGTCTTGAGCTCGCTTGAGCCAAGCATGGATGTATAAAGAGAGCTGGATACAGTGTTGGAGGCGCTTTCATATGAATGAACGGCGCTGTATCCAGTTCTCTTTGTACATCCATGGCTTGAGTGGAGGAGTTGTAGCCTCATAGCATTTATTCACCGACAAATAAACTGTACACACTGCCACAGCTATAACGCCACCAACAACCACACACTCACTGCCACCACACACATGCCAAAAGAAACTCACTAAAGTCGCACCTCACTGACAGATCATGTGTGTGTGACAATGGTAAGCATTTAGGCCACCAGCAACGGTAGAGCTGCTAACGTCATACAAACACTCACACGGTTTGTCGGACCCTCGCTATTGTTACGGCGGGCAGACACACACACAGCTGACAACCTGCTGAAGTAAACTAAGTATGAGGTGGAGACTTTTACTGGGAATGTGTTGCAGCACCGTGGCTGCAACAGTAGCTCTCCTGATGGTGAACTGTAGACAGTGAACGCAGCACCGTGGCTGCTACAGTAACTTCCCTGATGGTGAACTTGAGACAGTGAACGCAGCATCGTGGCTGCTACAGTAACTCCCCTGATGGTGAACTGGAGACAGTGAACGCAGCATCGTGGCTGCTACAGTAGCTCTCCTGATGGTGAACTGGAGACAGTGAACGCAGCACCGTGGCTGCTACAGTAACTCCCCTGATGGTGAACTGGAGACAGTGAACGCAGCACCGTGGCTGCTACAGTAACTCCCCTGATGGTGAACTGGAGACAGTGAACGCAGCACCGTGGCTGCTACAGTAGCTCTCCTGATGGTGAACTGGAGACAGTGAACGCAGCACCGTGGCTGCTACAGTAACTCCCCTGATGGTGAACTGGAGACAGTGAACGCAGCACCGTGGCTGCTACAGTAACTCCCCTGATGGTGAACTGGAGACAGTGAACGCAGCACCGTGGCTGCTACAGTAACTCTCCTGATGGTGAACTGGAGACAGTGAACGCAGCACCGTGGCTGCTACAGTAACTCTCCTGATGGTGAACTGGAGACAGTGAATGCAGCACCGTGGCTGCTACAGTAACTCCCCTGATGGTGAACTGGAGACAGTGAACGCAGCATTGTGGCTGCTACAGTAACTCTCCTGATGGTGAACTGGTGGAGACAGTGAATGCAGCACCGTGGCTGCTACAGTAACTCCCCTGATGGTGAACTGGAGACAGTGAACGCAGCACCGTGGCTGCTACAGTAACTCCCCTGATGGTGAACTGGAGACAGTGAACGCAGCACCGTGGCTGCTACAGTAACTCTCCTGATGGTGAACTGGAGACAGTGAACGCAGCACCGTGGCTGCTACAGTAAATTCCCTGATGGTGAACTGGAGACAGTGAACGCAGCACCGTGGCTGCTACAGTAACTCTCCTGATGGTGAAATGTTGATTCAGTTGTCTGTTGTGCTCATATACTGCAGCTGGCGGAGTCGGTTATTGGTTAAAAAATATTTCAGAATTAGCATCCATAATTATGAGAACCTAAACTTACATCAGCATATTTTGTTTGAGCAGCAGTTCAACAATCAAAATGTATTATATTTAAAGTGTGTTTTTTCTGATTTCTGATTCCATCTAGTTAAATGTGAATATTCTCTGGTTTCTTTACTCCTCATCTGTTTCAGTTGTGACCAAAACATTTGAGGTTGTCATCTTGGGCTTTGGAAACACTGATCAACAATAAAAATAATTGTCAGTTGTAGCCCTACATACCACAAAGTTCCCCAGCTGGATTTGACCTGGAGATGTTGCGATTACCTGTACAGTGTCTTACACTTATAGGCCAGACTGCACACAAGCATTTTTTTTTTTTTATGTCAAACATGTTTTATAAACAACATATTTCACAGTATAGTGATATTCAACAATAAAATAATACACAAGGTAAGGTCTCAGATGTAACATCTGTAGCATCATAGCAGATTGCTGAGTTGTTCCTCTGGCTTCTCTGAGCTCCGGTCCCAGCAGGTTTTAAATAGCAAGATGCTTCAGCACCCCTGAGAGGCATGGCTTGGGAGCATCTCAGCAGGACGGGCCTGGCATTTGTAATGGGGTATCTTAATGAAGCATATTTGCTGCAGGCTGCTGCTATTTAAACTCCAGCTATACCAGGGAACTTGTGGCAGTAGAGGAGTGGCTCATATGGGGTTTAGACCCAGGGTATTCTAGAAAGTCTCTGGGTATGTCGGTGGGGATAGAGAGGTTTATTTTTAAAGAGTCTGTGGTATTCAGAGACAGGGCCATAGTCTGCATTCTTACTGTTCTTGTGTTTTTGCTGCGTCACCTCGAAGCACAGCATATGTCAGCCTGTCTAACAGCTGTTTCTGGGGTCAGAGGTCACGGAAATGACAGCAGGGGCAGCACTGCTGCTTAAATTCAATCTGCCAGCCTCTTCACACACTAACATAGCTCAGATAGATATGGAGTTCAAACCAGGAGTAGAATAACTAGTAGTCATCAAGTAGCGTAACAACGTGGTACAGTAGTGAAGGCTGTAATACCATCGATGATGCAGCAAGACGTAATTAAACAAGCACTGTGTAAGTACTGTACAATAGTCTGTTAGTGGATGGACTCGGTAATAATCTGGTTTTGTGTGTTAATAACTTGCAGTAATACAGATGGTGGATGTACCAAGTGATAATCTTGCTACGAACGTAGCATATTAGGATTACTTTAGTGGCAGTGGATAGCAGTAATAGCAGCTGAGTAGTAGATGTTGCTAATTGTAATGAGGTAGTGGGTGTAAGTAGTTGCACTATGGTTTTAAGTGTAATATGGTAGTGGGTTTAAATTCTATAAAATATGCTAGTGGTCTGGGTGTAAGTACAATAATAGTAACATGCTAGAAGATGTAATCAAAGTGATGTGTTAGTTGATGTAGTTAATAGTATTATGGTAGTGGGTGTAACTAATGGTGGTAAACTAATTGCTTAGTATGGTAGGAGTGGGTGGTACAGTTGTGAGTGTAACTAATAATAATGTGATAGTATCAGAGTATAATTTAAATTATTCTGGTAGTGGGTGTAACTAATAGTGATATACTCCATGAAGCTAATAGTAATATACAAGGTGATGTAACTGACAGTATTAAGTAACCCTCTGCATTGTCTATTGGTTTGGTAACGCTACTGAGGCACAGACAAACTGCTATGGATTACACTACCAAGTATGCAATACTGTATATCTACAGTGACAGAATGATGAAGAAGGCAAACAATATAGTGGGTGACCAGAGGCACCCCCTTGCCTCCTCATTTGAATTTTTGCCATCTGGGCGACAACATTGCCCTCCATTCTTACTAAAAATAGATCAAAATTTCCATTCATCCAGCAAACCATTTTCGTTTTAAACAGGTAATGCACTAGCACCGTATCCCCAATGCACTTTGACCCAATTTACTGCAAAGTGAGAAGTATGTGAATGAGTATGTGTATGAGTATGTCCAGTGGTAACCTTTGTGAAGTTGTAGTGAAATGCCTCATGACTGTGCTGCAAACCTGATTCCCCATTGGGACAAATAAAGTATCTCTGTCTAGCATATGGTAGTGAATGTAACTAAAGTAGTGCAGTGGATGTGACTAATAGCAATATGATAGAAGAAGTAGCTCGTAGTAATTAGGGCTGGGACAATACATTTACAGTATCTCCTGTATCTCCTCTTCAATACTATCACGATACTGATATGTATTGTGATTCGATAGTCCAATTTACTGCATTTTTTTTTTTTTTTTTAATTTTACTTTTTTAACACTAGAGACCATGGGAAAAAGTTGAACCATACACTTCTAGGAACTTTTTCTTAGGAAAATATCTAAATGAATACAGCAAGAATGTTTGATTTTCAGCATGTATGTCCTGAAGTCAAACATATCGAGATCATTGTCAGGAATTATTTATTACATTTTTTCCAGCAACCCAAAAATCAAAGAATAAACACATTTCCATGACAAATTGGTGATGTTTTCTTTTTAATTTGTAAGGGACATGTAATGTTTTATACTTCTGGTGAATATAATCCAATTTCCAAATATGTATTTTATGTATATAGTTCCCTTTGTTAACACCTTATTTTGAAAACCGGACCTTATCACATATGTCTGCTTCCTCTAACCTCTCCAAGGTGGTCTCTAGCTCTCCGTCAGCTCCGTTCTCTTTCCACAGCCATAGTCAGCTCCATCAGGGCTGAAACCCAAAATGTTTCCTTCCTTTACTGTATGTGTAGTGTTTACCACGCTGGGTTCATCGTATATCGTGCACTGTATCCATGCAGACCCTCCAGCGTTTCATTTTCATTTTCATTTTGGCTCACTGCGGTTGGTTTTGATGGATATGGAACAGGTATGACTTCACATTACTCAGACTACAGCAATAAAAGCGCTAACTTCCTTCTACCTCTGCATAGACTCAAATGAATTAATGTAACTGGTAGATGTGGTGGATGTAACTCACTGTGTCATGCTAGTGGATGGAGGTAATATAAATGATGCAGTGGTTGTAACTAAGTGTTTGTAGATGTGGGTAGCACTAAAGAAGTAGCTACAGTGGCTTTCCTACATCAGTATGTGTCTTGTATGTATAGTATGTATCAGATGTTGACATATTTTATTAGAGGCAGATGTAAATGAGATTTTACTTCAGCTTCTCACCTCACAGCCAGACACTTCCTAACAGCAGAACCACAGAGGGAGCTGTAGGTCAAGCTATATTTAGTTGCCGCATATTAAGTGTAATCATGTCATTAATCTTTAGTAAGCGGGACCCTCCTGGCTGCAGCCCACACCCGGCCTCGTTTACAAAGGACACAGTTCATATGTATTTTAGTTTAGAAAGCACCTGGAGTATCACTGCTCTACATCTGTACCCCCTCGGCTCTGAGATTGTTTGAGCTGTTGTACTTTCAGAATGGCTTTGTTGTAAGTACTGTATATTGTAGCAGATTGGCCTCAGTGTGTTATAAACCTACTATCACTGGCAATAAATGTCATGCTAAAAAAGATTTAGCACCTCTTTAACCTTTGTGCATACTGTAAAATGCCTTTAAACGTCCATTCCTCAGTCAGTTCTTCAGTTAACTGCCTTGTCTAGAGAGCCATCTAACAGTCAGAGCAACCTGACTCTACCTGGTGTGTTTGCTCATCGACAACAACAGTTGGTAAACTTTGATCGCACGATCATTAATCTGCAGTGACTCTGCTTGATGACTTGTTTTATGTGGTTTACTTTGTGACTCGCTGTATAATGGGTCACATGGGCTCCGAACAAAGCCTGTCTGCCTATCAAATCCTCTCTGAGTGCAGTGACAGCTCAGCAGTCTGCTCAGGTTGCCAGGGCTGCTGTCATAGCAACTGTGTCGTATACATGGTTTGGTTTTGATGAAAGTCTGCTTGCTTTGAATCTTGTTTTGACTATGTCACCATGAGGCCAGTATTGGGTTTTGAGCTTTGCAAAGCACAATGTGAAAGAGTCAGTCACCACACATAAAGCGCTCCTACCACTTTCCAAGTCTGGTTTTGGTTTTGGTACCATTTGTTTTGCTTGAGATCTCAAAAACTAGTTAACAGATTTTAATTAAAGGGTACGTATCATGGCTGCTTTCAGGTTCATACTTTGGGGTTTCTACTAGAACATGTTTACATGGTTTAATGTTTGAAACACACATGTTCTCGTATTGTCTGTCTGAATATACCTTAGGCTTGCTGTGGTAGTCTGTTATACAGCATTCAGACACACATCAATTACATTGCTTGCCAACGTCCCCACCGTTGTTTTGCTTTTTTCTATTGTCAATACATAGTCGGACAACGGACGCTACAAACTGTAAGTGTCTGCTCCGTACACAGAGCAGCAAGAGTCAGATGGGACAAGAGAGAGTTGACAGACAAGACAATGGCAGATGATTTGGTGTCAAAGCGAAAAGCAAAAGCGCCTTGTTGTCAGTATTTCAGATTTAAATCCAATGATATGAAGGAACCATAACGTTAATGAGGCAATTGCCGTGCAGAGGACGAAGCGGTCACAGCAACTGTGTACAGTGCAGCAGCTCATGTGGTCCTGTAGCGAAACTCAACCAGAGAGGCCAGACATACAGCCAACTGACTAGGGGGGCTAATTTTTTAAACCGATAACCGACGCTCATTAGCCGATTATTATTAATCAGTGCATTATTAGCTGCGGTGTAGGAGCACAACAGATAAAAGAGTCCTCAGTTCACCCGTCCGTTTAGTTTAGCTGTCAGCTGTGTTTCTGCTCGGCGTAACGTTAGCGAGTGTCCGACAGACAGTGTGGCGACGTTGAGTGTCAGGCTTGTCAGTGGCATTATAGCTGTGAACGTAGCTGTAGCAGTGCGTGTACAGTTATATCGGTGAATAAATGCTACAGATACAACGGTTAATTATTAATATCCCTACACCCAACGTCAAAGTAAGCACTCTACAGATGTTGAGTCATTATCTTCTTTGTAAACTGTCTGGTGTGATCAGCAACACTGGTGTTGTTATGAGTTTATGAGCCGGTGGGAAACATCCCTAATATACCTGTATTCACCTTTGGTCTGAAACTATGTTTTCGTGCCTGTCTCTTTAAGCCCTGTCTGTTCTGATTGATCAGCATGTCAGGTCCTCTGCGTCTGTGCTGTCGCTGTCTTTGCGGCATCACTGCAGCCTACATGTAAAGGTACATGTACTTTAGCAGCACTTCTACGGGTTACTGTATAGTTGGGACATCACAACCTATGAAAGTCTTGACGACTCTAGTCAGAGTATCTGAATACAGTCTGTGTACATTTCTCCATGGATTGAGTGTTTTGATACTTTCACAATACTTATATAGCACCTAAACCTGCTTTATAATAAAAATCTGTAATTGGTTGTATGTGTAGCCTTTTAGACATAGCTACTGTATCTGCCACAACAACATGAAACGTAGTAAAAGTCTGACTCACTCGAAATCTTGTTCAAATCATCCTTATGCAAAACCACCATTAGTCAATCAGCATGTGTGTCTGTTATGTGCATCTTGATGCACATCTGGAGCCAGATGCAGATTAAACATTTATCATTTTATCTTTTTTTGGGCTGTCCTCCACCAAAGACATTTTTAGTTGACTAACACATTACAATTAATTGATTTAATGGACAGATCTGTAAAACTGACACAATCACAGAACAGCACCACTTTGCTCATAAGTTTTTCAGAAATAAGTCATTTATCAAGAAAAACGCATACAAATTGAAGACCAAAAGGACAGATTAGTCAACTAATGAGGGAGCAGCCCTATTATTAATAAAACATTAGAGGAATGTGGGGTCTTATTTGAGGATTGCGGACGTCTGCATTTCCTGATTACTCTCTGAGATTTCAAATGTATGCTTACAGGCATGAAACAAGTATGTACTGCCAAAGACAATCCAGTAACCATTAACAGAATTAGTTTCCCATTATAACAGCCAGTTTTTCACTGGGCCAACGCTAATTCAGCACCTCTTTTCTGATATTTGTAATAGGTTAGTGCTGCCAGCTTTCCTTTCTAGACAGACGTGTAGATGTTCCAGTTTTGCCATTACACTCTCAGGAGAAGCGTGCAAAAGACCGGCATGCTTCCTTACATTATGCAAATATGCAAATGTGAATGGAAATGTGCAGGGTGCAGTGTCTTGCAACTGTTTGTGTGTCTTTCTCCAGATTGAGAACATCGATGCCTGCCTCAGTTTCCTGGCAGCCAAAGGAGTCAACATCCAGGGTCTGTCTTCAGAGGGTAAGCTGGACTCCTGCACGTCTGCCTTCACTGGAAGAGGAGAGGTAGACTCAAACTTAGAACAGACCAGGCCAGACCAGGCCCAGTTACTAAACACACTCCTCCGTGCTATGGAAAAAAGATAAAGAACAGCAACTTGACACATTGCGGCATTTTTATTGGCAAGCTCTTTTGCCAGGACACACTACATTAATGCCAGACAGTACACATTAAAAGATGGAGGCTCAGCAGGGGCTGATTACCCCATGTATTGTACAGAACTAATGTTCCAGAAAGTGTATAATAGTGCAGTGTTTATATGTAGCCCACTTCAAAAAAAGATTGATATTGGCTTAAATGGTTATCTCACAGTATTCACACTACTATAGCGTTATCATTGGGTAGAGCGGCAATGTCCCCTCACTGCAAGACAGACAGTGGGTCAGTTCTCAGGTCAGATTACATGTTCGTCGATTATTTTCTTGCGACTTTCCTTTTGAAGTCCCAATAAACCGCAAGTCCAATAGATTGGAGGTGCCAGCAAGTCAGGTTATGTCTAAACAATAAGTAAACAGTTCCCTTAAAATGAGTAAAGTCTGTGCAATTAAGGTGACATTGTTTTTGTTCACAAGCTAGTCAGTTCTGGAGTACACTTCCAGCTTAACATGCATAAACAGTACAGACGTTCTGCCTGTGACACTAAAAGGAGTAAGCAGGTAAAGGTAATAAAGGAATTAGTCATTATTACTGTTACTACTATTGATAGGCCATAACAGCCAGTAAAGTAGTACTGTCATAATGCTGTCCTGGAGCATATTACTAGCTTTCCCTGCATAGAAGTGGCGAAGCCTTCAAGACCAAAAATTTAATTCACCCTCAGCAACTTATTTTTCTAATTTGGTCCACTTTAATTGGTGCACTGTGGAACAGAACCAGACTAAATAGGAAACATACCAAAAGTATCAGTTTCACTCTGATTCGGACTAGCAAAACGGACTATAGCTGTGAAAGCGCGCTTAGTTTAGTTTCGCACAGAACAGTCATTTTGCAGTTGAAGTGAAATTTCTGTGCAACTTTGTTTGCCACTTTTTCCCTCATCTCTCCACCTCTTTCCTTCTTCGCCTCACCTTCCTTTTCCTTTTTAATATTGCGCACTGTCCCTCTCCCTGACCCACAGAGATTCGGAATGGTAATCTGAAAGCCATCCTCGGCCTCTTCTTCAGCTTGTCACGCTACAAACAGCAGCAGCAGCAAGCCCAGCGGCAGAACTCCCAGAACCCCTCTCTCCCACCCAGCGCCCACCCCCAGGGCACTCACCCTCCACTGAGCCAGCAGAGCAGCGCCCCGGCCCAGCTCAGCCACTCTACGCATGGGACGCCCGCCCTCGCAGCCCAGAAAGCAGCACAGGCCGAGATGCAGTCCAGGTGAGGCTCACTGGCGCGTTCATGCAAACCCTGGAAATTCAAGTCACCTTGAAACTGGGTGATTGGGTTTGTCTCTTCACTGTCTTGCCGTTTCTGCTGTTCTAATCCATCGTTTTGTCACCTCTGTCTTCCTGTTCACACCTCCTGTCATTCATAACTGTAAACATGACCTCTCTGTCTCTGTCCTCTTCATATCTCTCTTCTTCTCCTCTAGGGATGGCTCTCAGAGTAAACTGCTCAAGTTTTCCCTTGGTCAAAAAAAGACCTCTAGGTCAGCTTCTTCTGCCTTTCTGTTTTCTTGCCTTTCTTTCCTCCACCACACCTCCTAACCCTCCCCTTCCTGGAAATAGGAAGGTAGAGATTGCCCCTAATCAAGGATAACATTTATTTTGTGTTGCAACGAGTTTCATGGTGTTTCTTTGTCTGTGATTAAGGGCAATCTCTACTATAGGCACTATACAGTATCTAATATGCATGAATGGTAGTGTTGAGCAGATAGGGAGTAAAGCTCCAGGACGGCCCTGTCTGTCTGGCAGCGTGCCTCATTTAGCCAGCCTGCTAAATGGGCTGTGAAAGACCTTTAGATAACCCTTAAGTAACTGTGTGTGTGGGTTTGCTTGACAGGCACATCCCCCATATAATGTGACATTAATAATTAACACAGAAGAAATATGTGGCTGGAATGTACATCTGTAACGTGATGTTCAGTTTTAGCTTCCGTCTGCGTTCACATTCTTCTCTTTTTCAGCATGTGGTGTCGTATTATGTGATGAAACTGGATTCTAGGATGTAGTTTTGCATGCTGCCCTTCCCAGATATTGTTTGCATTGCACCTGCCTGCACCAGCTCCTCTCCTAAGTAGTGCAGTGGCCCCACCTTCTGGTCAGTATATGTAACTACAAGATAAAAAGATGAGCTTCTCCTCTCCATGTTCTGCATTAAAGCTCCCAATCTAAATGTTCCTCAAATCAAGCTGCATTTTAAAAAGTTATTTTCTGTCACAATGTGACAGCATTATAGAAAACCAAAACAAAAATAAGCAGAGAAAAATATTTGTATTTAAGTGAAACTAAATACAAATAATATCCTTTAGGAAAACCTAAAACTAAACTGAAACGATGAGTCTGTTTAAAAAAATTAATAAAAATAAAACAAAAATGAATCTATATTTTTTTCAGTTTTAGTTTTTTAGTTATAATGTATCACTACTGAAGAAAGCAGACAGTGTGGATTTCTGTCAACTCTCATACCATTGAACAACAGAAACTGAATGGACTTCTAGGGGATGGTGCTGTGTCACAATTGTCTATTACAATAGACATTAAAGTGCTACACAGTTCTTCAACCATGTATTTTGTATGTACATGTAGTTCTTCTTAGACAATGTACATAGCCCTAACAAAAACAAACTAAAACTAATGTAAAACTAAAGCTAAACTTTTCTGAAACTAAACCAAAGTGAGCAAATGCACCCTGAAAAGTAACTAAACTAAAACAAAATTGAAAAGTCCAAACTAAAATAAGATAAAAACTAATTGAAAATTCAGAAATTTTCCAAAGTCGTTGCTCTTTTCTCATCTATTTTTGAGCAAATGTGATATTTATATGGCAGAAAAAAAATCATGAGTCTAAATTAACAGGAAAACGTGGAGCTATATACAGTATGTGTCTATTGAAATACATTTTTTTTTAGCATATCCATTAAATATAATATTTATTCTATGCACAGCCACATCTAACAGGGGGAGGCAGTAGACTGACTGTCGCTGCCATAATTGAAAGCCAAATGATCTCAGGCTACTTTCAACTAAATAATGTGGTAAAGTCTATTACCGTACAATGGCCAGATAAATAATGGCCAGTCAATGTGAATGGCATGCCGGAAATGAGAGTTTCTATAATGTATACAGAGAGAGAGCTGTAATCAGCTTATCAGCATCCGCCCCACAGTGCCAGGATGATGGTGATGATTTCACAGCCTGTGAATTAGCATTTCATTAGCAGTCTGTGTGCCGTGGCCTGGTCAGATTACAGCTCGGCTCACAGACCTCAGCAAAGGCAACGGATCGACTCACAATATGGAATCAAGGTGTCATACATGTCACCGAGGCCGGTATATCCTGTTTAATCCATTTAAGGAAATAAAGCAGGACATGCAATCTGAGGTGACTGAGCTCACGCCTCTCCTGAGACCAACCAGCTCATTCAGATACGTCCACGCCACCGTGAGCTCATCTCCATTAGATTACTGTAGGTGCACATAGGGAGGTGGGGCCGAGCAGAGCTGCAAGGAAAGCAAACAATAGCTGAGTTTACATTTATTAAACTGTGTATATCTCTTAATCCAAGCCTCAGACTGACGGTGAGCCAGATATATACATGTATGTAAAGAGTCTAATATAACACAAAATATAAAGAAAGTAGGCAAAGATCTATTTAGTTTAGTCATCGATTTGAGGTCGACTCGTCCTTGTAGCAGAGCAGCAGAACAAGAGGGCAAGGGGAGAACTCTTCTTCTCGGAAATCAATTAAATAGGTCAAAAGTTTATTTAGTAAATTTGGTACATCAAACTTTCTTGGGCATCGACTGAGCTGCAAATAAACAGTGTGGAAAACAAATCCAGAGTAATGATTGTATGGGATGATTAAACATGCCCATCATTCTGTCAGGCATATCCTTCAGGTAGATCATGAATATGAATACCGTTGAGTGTAGCACTTTTCTTATACACAGTTGTGGCATAGTGCTTGGACAAAGAACAGGAAAACAATGTAAAATGAAAATTTTCTTTTCACTATTTGAACTCTTCATTAGTAGCTGCCTCTGCCTGAAACATGTGATGTTATAGCAGATGTTAGCATTGTGTTATACAGTAATACAGAGATCCTAAGCAGTATGGAATTTGATTTTAGTCATTTCCACGTCTGGATAAGTATGGAAAAAAAGAAAAGAGAATATAGAAAAACATTTCTTCTTTCATACTATTGCTCTTATTCTCCTATTTTATAAAATATAAAAAAAATAAATGGATCATACAAGCAAAGTGTTTCCCATGGTGCTGGAGCAGCCAGTGCAGCTAAAATGTTTACTACTGTTAGAGAGAGCAAGCTTGATATCGTCAAGTGCAAGATGTTCGACAGTGGCATGTCGTGGGCTGTGGACTGACAGGCTGTTCTCATACACCACTCGTAGCTATGCCTAAGAAAGATAATGCACTGTAATTCATATATATCTAATGTAACCCAAGTACAGTGATCATGAACCAGTAACAAGAGCGATAAACGCAGCGATAACCGATGTTCATGTCACGTGTCAATCTAGAAGGCAATGTTGATTTATTTATCACATAATATCCATACTTTGCCACATGGTACTTCCAGAATTATTTTAACCCAAACAACAATCTTTTCCCAAACCTAAGTAGTTTCTTGTTTAAACAAACCCAATTGTTTCCCGTGAAGACTGAAGTGTACTTTGACACGACTGGAGCAGGAATTGAGTTGTGTGTCGTGTTGCTGGACGTTCATAGGAAAACGCATGAAGGCGATCATACGAACCATTGTGGGATGATCTGTTTGGACTGAATGGCCACAGTGGGGTAAATGCAAGTTTTCCAAGTGCTGGCTTGTCCCAAATATAAAGCCTGGTTGCTTAACACATCTCCACCATGGGGGAGGTGGCAGTTGTAAGCTATATGGGCAAAAGCACTATAGTCTTGTCACAGCATACAATGCACCCAGAGTAACAAAGACTGATATGGTCTGAAAAATCTACCATGAAGTCTGGAGGATTGAGTCTGGAGAAGTATGGAATTTTGAACTGGATAATGTGTAGGAACCCTGATCATACATTTTGGATGCGCGACGCCTCCCTACAGGCATGGGCGCTTCAAAAATGTGCCTTGGCAAAGGGCATCAGGCAAAACAGCTGATGCATCTTTGTTGTGGGGCTGCGAGCTTAATCGAGTGATCAAATGTCATAAACAGGAAAATGTGGTCACATGTAGCCAACATGAAAATGTCTTGACACAAGATATAATAACCCCCTTCCCTCTCACAGTCCAATAATTAACTAGCTAGCTAGCCCTATCTCATCTAATGGCATCAAAACAGGGAGGAAGTGGTAAAGTCAGCTAGTAAGGTCCGCCTCTTGATTGATTTGATTGAGCGGTGTGTGACATGCGGTGCCAGAGAGAAGTGCACAGCAGGTGGACCGTACCACAGGGACACTGGCTTTGCTGGTGATGTGTCTGATTAGCAACTTACTGTAATAAATCTGCATGATACCTGCACCCTCAGTCCTCATTAAGTGATCCCTACTTGTTTGAATTTAGAAGCTGTTAGCTGGATTTGTCCCAACAGAATGTGTTATAGACCTGCATTCATAACCAAATGTGTTCCTCCAGTGTGTGAGATGAAGCCTTTATATCGAATATATTCTTTCTTCGTTCCTTCCTTCTTTACTCTTCACTCCGTCCATCAGACTTCCCGGCCCCTCAGCGAGGGCGTCCACTGCCGGCGGTGACATCCCTCCACGAGGCTCGGTCAGTGCTGCTGGGAACAGACGCAGCCAGGGCTTCAGTGACAAGACCAAAGCCAACTCGCACCTGAACAAAGGTAGGCCTCATTTATAACCGCACACATGTACGTACCACCATCATAACACTGAGACTGCCTCAGCAAACTGTGAGCTTGTGTGAGAAAGAGCTCTTGAAAACTGAAGATGAGTCATGAACCCTCTGTGTGCCTCTACTTAGTTCGAAACATGTTTGTTTGTTTGAGAAAGTATTAAAAACCATGCCAGAATCGAACGCATAGCCGTCAGCATGCAATGCTGCTCTGAAACAAGTGTGCCCTTTCAAGAGAAAACTCCTCCTTTAAATGTTTCAGGTCATTTCAGTTAACTTGGAACATTTAGTGTATATTTCACGTCACAAGGAGAGAGCATTGGCTCTCAGTCTGTGTAACAGACAATCAGCTGTTGGATGCTGAAGTAAATGAACTCTCTCACTGCAATGTAAGTAAGGAAAAATCTCAAGTTCTGCCTTTGGATCTGTGTCCGTTTGCTGTTCTAAGGACATCGCCACAGTGCAGAAGGTGAGGTGAAGAGTTGTGATTTAGTTAAGATGTTATCGTGACCTCCACTGAGCTGCTGTACACAGACTGTATTCGTCACTGTTGGTGTGGACAGCTCTGATCCCAGATCAGGGCATTTATACTTGTGTTTTTGAATTTGTTTGCCATTTTGCTCAAAGGTAGCATCCAGACATTTTGAATAGGGCTGTTGTTAAAATATTCAATCATGTTTGATCATCTTTTTTTTCAAGATACGTATGTGAATGAAAACTCTGACGTGAGCAGAGTAGAAACTGTATCTTATTAGATAAATCAGATGTTGTCAGACTGCATTATCTGAAGTTGAAAAAGGGTAATAAATCACGATTTTATCATGACTTAAATATTGTGATAAAATGGTATCGTGAGGCCTCTGGTGAGTCCCATCTCTAGCTGAAAGGGGCCGCAAGTGACAAACAACTGCTTCAGTTTCAGTCTTGCGTCCACTGCATATTAGGAATTGTTTCTGTCCAGATTTTCACATATAGGTAAGACAATAGTGGTTTTTATTGATTCAGTCAAACATTACAGCAGTGGTCGTTAATACCTGGTAGAGATCTTTCTAGTTTCAACAGAACACAGGTAGGTATTATACTACCATACCCATGAGGCTTGTACCTTCGACTTTAAATAACTGAACCAGATATTTTCTAGCGCTGTTGATCTTTTGTCCTGATGATTCAACCAGGAGAGTTTCACTCTGACCCAGTTTTACTTGCTGCCCAGTGTTTGAGTTCTGCAGAACACAAACTTGTGAAAGTGTTTGGTATATTTAGTTAGAGCAGTGTTGTCACAACTCAGTGGGCCAAGGCTTTATATAGACTGTTAGTGTTCACAGTCTAAACTCATTATCCCGCATTAGACAGGGAATTCTGACCGCCCAGAGAGAGAGAATCTGTTGTTTAAAGAGACAAAGTAACTGTGAGCAGCACTGCGAGCAGCTCCACTTTCTACTGGACAGTGTTGTGTTTCTGGATATTTGTGTATAACATCTGTGGGTTTATGAACAGTAATGTTAAAGGAATAAGTCTGACGTTTTGGGAAGTACACTTTCTAGCTGAGATGGAAAGATCAAAAGTACTCTCATCTATGTGTGCTAGTCACCAGTTAGCTGAACTCAGCATAAAAAAACTGGAAACAACATGTTATATCGTGTTTATTTAGTCTGTAGAATAAAGAAGTGTAACTCCATTAAGTAGGGATTTTATAAAGGATTATGTGTTTCTTGGTTGCTAGGCTGCTGTGTGCCAGGCTAAGATAACTAGCTGCTGGCTGCAGCTTCATATTTATGGTATAGCCATCAGTCACATTGAGCTAAAGGCATGTAAATTCCTCGCCTGCCAATATAATATTTCTAGGGCTTTTATTGTGAAAGGTAAGAAGGGAGGGAGCGGAAAAGTGTTAAAGCCTGGTTCATGCTTGCCATAGTGAAGCCGTCGTGAGGTGCAGTTGTCAGATAATTACGTCATACGGGCTTTCACATGGCTCTGCAAGTTGTCTCGGTGCTTGTCACATGACATTAAATACTTGGAAAGAAATAGCCCTCTGGGGAAAGAAGAGGCTTTCTGTCGCAGGCCGTGAATGAATACGAGAGATCATTTTGTAAAAGCAAAAAAAAAAAAAGTTCTCATGTAAAGAGTGGTGACCGCAGAGCACTGAGAGACAGAAAATAATTTAGACTTGGAGGTAAACGACAGTAATAATTACAGTACACAAATGCACTGTTTTGTGGTACATACTGTGTCAGTCTTTGCTGCTGTTGCCAGGCAGCCTACTTTCCTTTCTGGTACCACTCGTTGACTTCTTGCTTATCCACAGAATAATTAGTTGGTACGCCTCCTGGCGTTTTGTGCATGCTAGTAGTGCGCTGGCACCACGGCACAAGCATAACCAAAGCTTAATAAAGTCTTCCACCTTAGATTGAGCCTCCATGTTCTTGCTTCATTCAGTATATACTGTATTGTACAGTTCTCTTTTCAACATGAGAAGGGACAAATATGCTTTCTTTATGCAAATGTACGTAGATATTTATTATTAGAAATGAATTAACAACACAAAACAATGACAGATATTGTCCAGAAACCCTCACAGGTACTGCATTTAAATCAAATCATAACAGCAAACTGTCAAACTGCAGCCCAACAGGCAACAATAGCTGTCTGACTTGACTATGACTTGCCCCAAACTGCATGTGATTATCGCAAAGTGGTCATATCTGTAAAGCTCCACCAGCAGCGAAGTTATAACCTCTTGCTCCCAATGGATACCGATCCTAATGGTGTCCTCTAAAGTGTGTGTGCACGGACACGGCCCATGGTCACACACTGACACAACTCACATCTTGTGTTAAAACACTGCCATTCGTAAAGTATTGGAACTAATAAAATAGGGTATCATGGCAGTTTTAACGACAGGGTAGTGTGATGCCTTTCTAATATCAGTAGACTGTGCAACACTACCAGTGAGTCAGCAAGGTCCCCCACAAAAGGACCGAAGCTCATCTAGTTTCCATTAAATAAGTGAATGTACCATCCTGGACTGCAGGTGTGTGTTTATATGTTTATGTGTGTAGGAGCACCATATGATGGCAGCAGGAAATATCAGAATCACTTGTTAACCCTCCTCCTTATTGCCTTGTTGTTGACATACTAACAAGCCCCTCCCCATGCCATACCACCACACTCCTCCTTCTCCTCCTCCTTCTCCTCCTGCACTCTCTACATGGCTGGCTATGGTTTGGGACTCTTCCCTCCTCTCCTGTCCATCTCCTCCTGTCCTTTCCTTCCTCTGATCCTCTTGGACATCTGCAGCACCTATGAGGTTTGTCAGCTTGCACTTGCAGATTGCCTCAAGCTAGGACTGCAGGTTGTAGTTTCAGATGTAGCACTTGAGGTTTGCATTGCAACTTTGAAAGTGTGGCAGCAGGTTTTTCTGGTTTGTTATTGTTGCAGCTAGAAATGTGTAGAAGCAGAAAGCAGAGGATGTTTATTAGTTTCCCTGTATATTTTTGAGAATAATTAGATTTAAGTAATGATGTTGAAGGGATATTGGTCAAATGATTATTGAAACTCTTGCTACTTTGGTGCAAAACTAACTTTCCTTGTGCTCCCATGGTGCTATTAAAACGCTGACGTTGTCTGTCTGATATTCCGGTTAGTTTTTGCCTCATAAGTGTGCTTCTGTGCTGCTCATTGTCTTATATACATGCTTGTTGTGAGATGTTGTTGCTGCAAGTGCAGATGGTCACAGAGGCACCTGCAGCTTCTATTGTGAGGCCAGATCTGCTGTGTGTCAATGGCCCTGACATCAGAATGGAATCACGTTACTGCACAGCCGTACAGTAAGGACACAGACCTGAATCTTCTCTCCTGCTCTGCGTTAACACAAGGTGACAGCGTCTGGGTGTCCACCGAGTGACACAGAGCAGAGTGATCCACAGAGCACCTGTGGTTGTGTGTGTGTGCTTCTGTAGCCCATGTATTTCTTGTGTGTGTGTGTGTGTGTGTGTGTGTATGGCTGGCTCCCTTGCTGAATGAATAGCCTTCTGATGAGCTGTAGCGTCACTGTTTGAGTGTATTCATGTGGAGAAACTTTAAAAAGTTTCAGTCTCCACACAAAAGCCGGCTGTCCCTCTCACTTTTTGGAGCACAATGACTGAGGAGGGGGAGAGAGAGCGAAAGAGTTCAGGCTTCTGAAATCACAACGTGATGAGTAAGCAAACACCTGCGGCCTCCAACTTTGTGCCACTCTGATTATTTTCATGTTTGATTAATCTGTCCATTATTTCCTCGATTATTCCATTATCTGTTTGCGCTATAAAATGTTAGGTTTGGGAATTCCTGTAAAGTACTTGACAGCAGTTTTTGATCATTTATCAAGAAAAATACCAAGTATTTGCTGATCTCCAGTATGACGGTTTGCTGCTTTTCTCTGTTTTATCATTATGAATGAAAAACATTTTATTTTTATTGTTTTTGAAAAAAAAAAAATTAAGATATCACCACCCGCTGTTTTCTGATTTTATAATCGATTAATAAATCAAGTCAGTTTTATCGGGTTTAGACTGTTTTTTCAGGTCTAGACTGTATTCTTTCATAATGCCAAATAACAAAAATTGATCAATAGATTTCTTGATTATAAAAAATAATCATTAGTTGCAGTCCCAGAAGTTGCTCAGTGCACTGGCTGATTATGTTTCATGATTACAACTTAAAATTGTTCCTCTGTAATTTGATCCACTGAGTCTTTCATCAATAGTGTTTATATGATAAATGTAAATTTGTAAAGAGATTAGGTCTGCAACTAACAATTATTTTCATTGTTGAATATTCTTTTTGTTTTCTCATTTAATCAATTCTTTGTTTGGTCTATAAAATGTCAGAAAATTGTGAAAAATGAAAAATGTTTCCCAAAGCTCAAGATGACGTCCTCAAATGTTATTGTGTTGCCCACAAATCAAAGATATTCAGTTTACTGTCATAGAGTAAAGAAACCAGAAAAAAAAGTCACGTTTAAGAAGCTGGAATCAGAGAATTGAAGAAAATGAAATAAAGCCGACTAAAATGAGAGAGAGACTCTTGTCACAATGCTCTCTCTCTTTCAGTAGCTTTCAGTATATATGAGAGAGACTTGTATGTGATTAGGGCATTTTCGGGTCAGTAATTTGGTCGCTTACTGACTGAGGAGGTTTAGCTTAATGTCTTGTGACCATGACAGGGGTTGTGGTGTCTGAACAGTGCTACCTCTAATGCATTTACTGCTTGTGTTTTTGTGTGCAAGCGGTCACACTGCAGTGTATTTGCTGTGGTCATCGGTCCTGCCGGTTAAAGCGTTTGAAGTTGCTGAGTAGAACAAACATCCCTGTCTCTCCTAAACTTGACATGCATGCACAGACATGTACACACAGAGAGAAGAGTGCTGACACTTGTGTGGAATTACATGGTTTTCCTCGGCTGTAGACGGGCATTAACGCAAAGGATGCATGAGTGTGACGACCCATGAAAAGAGCGTTGGGTCCACTTCACTTGATTTCCCCTAAATGCGTTGATGTTATCAGGAGGTTCTGAGAGGAGCAGGCAGAGCCGGAGACCACATCAGAGAGGGTGAGACAGGCTTTGTGGTGGTCTGGGATCCTTTTCCTTTTGGGCACTCCACTACTGTCATTTTCTGCTCACCATTTTATTCTCTAATGACTGCTATAATTAAGCAGTTGAGTCGTAAACACTGAAATTCTTTCAACATGTTTCCTCAAGCAGTCCGGTGCAGGGAAAGAGGGGCAATGTGCAGTTTGAATCCAGGATTTTGGCCCAAGGCTGCACAGGGTGGGTCATTAGGTCAGTGACCTGTTCTCTGGGCATGTTAAGACTCTTCTGAGTTTATTTTTGAAGGAAAAGTGCTTCCTCGAGTGCATTTTGTGCTGATAATTAAAAGCTGGCCTCAAAGTGCAGCTAGCAACAAAAAAAAAAAGCCACAGTGACAATTTGTAGTCAGAATATTTGCTAGAGATTTCTTCTACTAGGTCTTTATCCATTTAATTGTGGTTGTCAAATTGAGGAGCTGTTTTTTTATTTTTTATCATAAAATATGAACTTTTGCAGACTCATGCAGCATCTATCTCACCTTGTGGCCATTTCATTAAATGCAAATATAGAAGGTTCTGTTTTAAAGGGGACATATCATGGGCAAGACTCAGTCCAAACTGAGTACACAGTATGTCTGGACTGTGTACGGTCTGTGTCTGCATTTGTGGCTAAGCTGTTATACAAATAGTCTACATCATACCCTATAGATCGCACAACTACCACTGCGCTGAGCTTTGAATGGTTTGTTTACAAATGGCCATCAACAATGCTGCATATACCGTATACCTTTAACTAAAGCTCTATTTTTCACTTCTCTGCTATGTGCTGGATAGCTTTTTCAAGTTACTGGCGATGCTATTCATGATAACCCTGATAATGGAAAGTCAGCACAATCAACTTGAGTGTTTTTTATCGGTCATCTCCAATATATTTGTATATCATCCCTTCACTAAATGTGGCTCCTCTTGCTACTGTATGTCCCATGCAGGCTCATTTGAATATACCACCCACAGCTTGAGAGCTACCTTGGCAAAGTTTATTTTCTCTTAAGCAATCAGATCAGACTGGGCTTTTTCAGGAGGGGGTCTTAAAGAGACAGGTGCTAAAATTTGCACATCAGACAGAGGGTATAATGGTATATTCAGACAAACAGGATGATTAAAATGACATGTTTTTGAACAATAAAGCATGTAAACATGTTCTAGTAGAAACCAAAAATACAAGTATGACCCTGAAAATGAGCATGATATGTCTCCTTTAGAGTAGCAGAAAAGTGTGAACACACTAGAATCTGACTTGGTCAAATTTTGAACCTTGTCTGGAAACCTTGGTTGGGTTTATGATGCAACGGTGTCCAAGTCCATCACTGTAGTGTCACTTCTGACCCAGCATGTTGAAGATTGACCACTTTCCTTCACCCTTAGCAACCCAACTGGAGCGTGTCAGTCCCGGTCACCGGGTCCAGTCATGACAAGGACCAGCTGTCCCCTGTGTCCAGGGTCTCTCCATGTCCTGTCTTTCTTCTTCTGTTCCTTTCTGGCCCAAAAAATCCAAGCTGACCCCATTCGCGGACGGCACAGACTGTCCTGATGGCCAACATCAAAGCTTCCCTCATCCCAAACCTGCACTGCTGCTCCATAATCACAGCAGGTCCCCTTCTCATTCAGCCGCCTCCAATAGGACGCCATCTATTAGCAGCCTGACCCACTTTTCAGATTGCTAACTGCTAGCACGGCTAATTGGGCTCTAATCACTTCCTAATGGCTGCATTGTTCCAGGCTGCTCTCACTAAATGCTAAACAGGGGGAGAAAGGAGAGGCAGTGACGAGTGCCTATTTCCAATTAGGACATGAAAGGTGCTGAAAAAATGAAATGAAGTGGAGAGCCAGATGAGAAAGGGGTAAACAAACGGGTTGAGTGTTTAATACTCTACCTAAATGGTGACTTAATGAGACCACATGAATAACATATGAATATGGAATTAATGCAGCTGGCCTGGATTAAAGGAAACTTCACTCATAACCAAATGAGCTCTGTGAGTTATATCAGTGGTTCCCAAGTGTCACATTTATGGGTATTTCAAATTACATTCAAATCATAACAGTAACAGTACATACCAACTGATCAACTGTACAATTAACCCAAATAGTGAACGCAATAGCTGCAAGCAGTTTGTGTAGAATGAGTGATTTGGATGGATTTGAGCAGATTATTTCCTGAATATTACATCAGAGAGGAGTTTTCCTGATGTTTTTAGGAATTTTAAATACAATTCTCTGTTTGTATTATGTATTATTTGTTTTTAACAACTGTACATATTTTGCAGGCTTCTTTTTTTACAAATTCAGTCTCCTTCCCAATGCTTTTCTATAAAATGTGGCCTGAAGCTTTAGTGACCCCTAATGGGGATTTGGGCCCCAGGTTGAGAACCAGTGAGTTATATGATCATTTCCTTTGTGCACCATTGTTAATATTACTGAGAATGATTCTATATGCACCATATTTAGTCATTTTCATATATGGTTGAGTACTTCAGAACTTTCACATTACATTTATTTAGCTGTCATTTTTATCCAAAGACACTTACAATAAGTGCATTCAACTTGATTCAAGAATTGTCTAACTCAGGTGTAATTTGTATTTATGCTAATGCAGCAACCTGCCTGTTCTTTCAAAACACTGATTTGTGTTGTGACAAAAGTTGAAGGGATTGTTCAGGTGTTTATGAGGTTCTTATCCATAGTCAGTGTATTACCTAGAGTAACGTCACACCCCAGTGTGGAGAAACAGGATTACCAGCACAGTACCAAAGCGATGTACTGCTGTGGACAGGGGCAGCAGCAAAACAGATTTTATACCTAAAAAAATCAATATCAGTTTAAGTGTTTGCTATATTTAGAATATTTTGCCATTTTATCTTGCCGTCAGACAACTATGCAGTCTATGTATCGGGGAATTGAAGTCTTTTTCTATGTTTTCGCCAAATCAACCAGACTCCAAAATGCAGTGTTTTACCTTGCAGAACGCAGGACTTGCTGGTCTACTGCTGATAGTTAGTTCATTTTTGTTATTGTGTGACAGTGGTGTCCTAAAGTGTTAGTTCAGATTCACCAAAGTCACCCAATAACACAAATGAAGTAACCGTTCGAGGCAGCGGCAGACCACCAACTCCTATGATCTGTGAGGTAAAATGTTTTTTTCTATGGGGTCTGGTGTCTTTGGTGAGAGCATAGAAGGATACAAACGCTTCAGAAGGGCTGTCTGATGGCAAGGTAAAGAGATGAAAATATTTTAAGATAGCATATCCTTAAACAGATTTTTTTTTAGGTGGCTAAAATACATTTTGCTGCTGCCCCATCCATAGCAGCACATCACTTTTATCCCATGCTAATACTCATGTCTGCTTCTCCAAACTGGAACGTGTCGACCATCATCTACTGTAGAAACACACTGACAACAGAGAAGTAGCTCATACAACTCCACTTCAAAACATCCAAAATATCCCTTGAAGAAAGAACCCCAAATATCCTGCGCACTGTTGTGCCTATTTGTACTGTTTTTATGTGCCCTGCGATGGACTGGTGACCTGTGCAGGCTGTACCCGGCCTTCGCCCAAGGCCAGCAGGGATTGGCTCCAGCCCCTCCGTGACCCCTAATGGGATAAGCGGTTGAAGATGGATGGATGGATACAAACAAATACAACTGGGACCATACTGTATAGTATACCGTACATGCAAATATAATCAGCCTAGGAAAAAACATATAGGAAAACGTTTGACTGAGTCTCTATATATATATATCCCCCATGGACCAAGACCAACTGGTTGCTGGAGAGGTGCCAGTTTACCTCTTGGGCACTGCCGAGGTGCCCCTGAGCAAGGCACCAAACCCCCAACTGCTCTGGGCGCTTGTCAGGAGCAGCCCCCTCACTCTGACATCTCTCCATTGACATGTATATGTACTGTGTGAACTGTACTGTGTGAACAACAGAGTGTAAAACTGAATTTCCCCACTGTGGGACTAATAAAGGAATATCTTTCTTTCTTTTCTTTCTATGCCACTTAAGAAAACAAGACTCAATAAATAACGAAAAATGCTTCTAAAGATGAGTTATTTTTTTGCAATGTATTGAACCTAAACTCCCAGAGGTTTAAGGAAACTACAGTTGGATGCAAAGGCACAACACAACAGCAGCAGTGTCTAGGATCTGTGTGTGATCTGTTATGATTAATTCCTCCCAGTACTCCCTGCATGGGCCCACTCTCTCACTGGCCGTTGGTGTTTGAATATTCAAATGTTACTGGTTTGAACTCTGTGCTGCTGGTAGCACCCCTCTGCTCACAAAGCGACACCCTCAGCAGCTCTCAGGATACTGTAGCTCTCACAGTAAGAGCAGTGACTTTGCTCCAGGGATTTCAGCTCTTCTCTCACTCCCTCAGCTCTTGGTAAGTTTGCTTGCTGAGTCACTTGTTGCACATTTACCCAGACAATTTGTTTTGGGTGATAAAAGTAGCAGTGGTTTACAGGAGCATGTTTACACTGTTCAGTCTGTTCATGTCCAAGTTGAACTGTATTTTTATACCGTTTATGAATCTAATTTATAAGGCACTGAGTCTGTTTAACCAGACAGTGTTTCTTTGTGAAGCAGAGGGACGCTGACCAAAAGCAGTCCATATATGTCCAAGCCTTATAAGTGCAGCAGCACTGCTTCTTTACTTGTCCTGCTTGGCACAACTTTAAAGCACTTGAGCCTGCTTCTCATTGTTTTTATAAACAGTTTGTGATGGGCTCCTCTCATTGTTAGTGCTAAGGCATTTTTAACAGTTTTGGTGGCCAGCCTGAAGGAAAGTAATGGCACATTTGGCTGTATCAATGTAGGCCACCTTCAGGCCCTTATAAGGCCACTTTGTGTGGGGTCAAAGAAGACTCAGCATCTGGTTTCTCATTTCTCCCCCAGATCCCTCCCTCTGCTCGACTTTTCCTCCTCAACTGTATCTCATTGTTTAATCAAATGTCTCTTTCCTGGTGCAGATTCCTCAGAGGGCATGACCTCACAGCCTTCGGTGATGACTGAGCATGCTCCATCATCTGCAGTGACCGTCAGCTCCTCCACCAGCACCCCCGCTGCTACCTCTGCCCAGATTCCTCCCCCATCTTCATCATCCTCTCCTTCCACGGCCATTCCCCAGCCCAACTGCAACAGCAAGCCCTGGAGGAGCAAGTCGATGAGCTCCAAGCACATTTCCGCCTCTCCTTCCTCCACCAGCATGTCTGCCATGCAGTCCGTCAAGCAGGAGAAAGACTCCAGTAAGGCTGAAGCTCCTCCAAAGGTTGTCACTCAGAAGTCAATGCTGGAGAAGCTTAAGCTCTTCAACAGTAAAGGAGGCTCCAAATCTTCCTCCTCATCTAATGGAGTAGTGGCACAGACTGACAACGCTGCCCCAGCCAGGCAGCTGGGAGCAGTACAGGTGGAGAGAGCTGAAACCGGCTCCAACACAGAGCCCCTGGAGGAAGATGATGGCAACGTCCGCCCAGGAATGAATGGGACCAGCAACGGGACGGCCTATGGAGCAGCTCCCTCAGCAGGTACCGCCGTCTCCACAACCGCCAGCAGCCCCAAAATTGCCCTGAGGGGCATCGCCCAGCGCACTTTCAGCAGAGCTTTGACTGCCAAGAAGGGCTCTGTGAAAAGCACCGAGAAGGACAAGGAGAGGGGGAAGGAGAAAGGGAAGGATGTGGGGAAACGCATCTCGGCCCCTGACAAGACAGAGCTCAAGGGGGGCGAGCTTAAAGAGGAAGTAGCACCTGTTGCTGTAGACACAGACAGCTCAAACAAAAGGACCTCTAAAATCACCAGCTTCATTCCCAAGGGGGGTAAATTGGCCAAAAAGGAGAGTTCCACCCCTGCGCACAGCGGAATACCAAAGCCAGGAGGCAAAGCCCCAGGAGTCGGGGGGAAAGCTTCCTCAGTGAAGGAAGCAGGGGAGAGGCCTCGGAGCATGCGGTTAGGAGGGGGTCTCGCCATGCACCGCGGGCCCCTGGACAGAGACAGGGACAGCAGACACTCCAGCTCTACCTCCAGCCTGGCCTCCACAGAGGGAAAGACCAGCGCCTCCCCTGTGGCAGGAGGAGGCACTACACAGAGCACAGCCAGCAACACCATCAGCGTGCAGCTACCTCAGACGCAACAGCACCACAGCCACCCCAACACAGCCACTGTCGCACCCTTTATGTACAGGTGAGATCATATTCATATTTCTATTCCTCCATCACAGGAAATAAGCAATCACAATTAAATTTAGGAAAAAAATTTATTTGAATAAGAATTTATGACTCAAAATATCATATAGTCTGCTTCATCAAGACTGTGTGCCTCGATGAAGCAACTTTACTACATCTTCAATAAATCTGGAAGATTAGATCACATGAAACGGAAAACAAAAGGCAGTACAGAAAAATATAAAGCACACGTGTGCAGGTATCTCTCTTACATTAAAAACCCTATCATTGGGTCATGCTTCATGTATCAGAAATAATTTATCGATCACCAAGGGGAAATTAGCACATTACATTTTTTTCATTACAGAAAAATAGAATATTTGAAATATAAATGATGTACCCGCGACCCCTAACGGGATAAGCGGTTAATGATGAATGAATGAATGACGAATGATGTATATGATGCTACAATATATAACTCAGTATATATAAAGTAGTATAAATTAATAAGAAATGAGAAATATGAGATATTTGCAAATATGTGCATCAAACACAATACATAACAACAGTGTAAATGAAACAATAAAAATGCTGAGAAGTGGATCTGTTAAGTTTGTTAAATAGAAATGCAAGACTAGTATAAAACTGAAATTAGTTTAAAATTATGCCAGAGTATTGCACAGTTGAATTATTGCACACATTATTGTGCAGTTAAGTACGTAAGTGTCTCCCTGAAGGAACGAGGTCAGACTCTTTATGAAGTAGGTGATCAGGAAACTCACTGATTTTACACATCCGTTTACAGGTTTTGGGTAGTACTACTGCATAAATGAAAAGGTTGTATAAAGCCTTTTGTGGCTTCAGAAAGGTTGGTTGGGCCTGGAGGCTACAACTTTAAAAATGAACTAATTTCTTGACTTGTAGAGTTAGAAAAGAGTGAGCTCACCAGTCCTCTGTAGTCCGCTGCTCATCTCTGCTACAGGCTAGCTGCTTGATGCTGCATTAGTTGCTTCTCTGCTGCATTCAGTCTTTGAAGTACTCTGTTAAAGGTACAGTTTGTAGGATTTGGTGGCATCTAGCAGCATGGTTGCAGATTGCCCCTCTGCTCACTCCTCCCTTTCCAAGACTGTGGTAACATGAGCGACTGGTTGCAACACCATCGTAACGTCATTGGCTTCGCTTACAGGCCAAAAAATGTATGCATTTGAGAATTCTACAAACCGTGTGATATGTTGATGTCACTGTTTCTGAATCAAAATACATTTCATAAATACGTTTCATATCAGTGTCACTTGCAGAAACACACAATGCCACATGGTTAACGTTGTAAAAGGTTGGTTAGGTTTAGGCAACAACACTACGTGGTTAAGGTAAGAAAAATCACCATGGTTCCAGTTCAAATAATAATGTAACAACATAACAATGCAACTTAACAGCACAACAAAACCACTATAAATAGGTTTAGGAAACAACTACATAGCTGAGCTACTGGTTTTATATACTGAAAATCACACTGATTGTTGATGGGACACCATCCACCTCCCTCCTACCCACCCGGTGTGTCTCTTTTCACTATTTAAACTACATCGCTCCGACCGAGTGCAAAAAAGTCATCATTCAAAGTATCCCTGATTTGCAAAAACCAATGCCAACATTTTTTGTGGTGACTGGGCTGCCTTACCATAATAACACTACTTTAGTAGCAATGGAAGTCAGATGGTGGCTGGCGGTACCATGGTATAGCGCTCTGCAGCTCACACTACTGCAGTTTGACAAGTGTGACAGTAGCCTTCAGGTAATGTAAAAACGAATGTCTCTCTACAGCCAGTAGGTTTGTCCGGTGTGGGCTACCATAGAAACATGGCGGAGCAACATGGCGGACTCTGTCAAGAGGACCCACCCCCTATGTAGATATGAAGGGCTCATTCTAAACTAATGAATACACAACAATTCTTAGTTTCAGGTGATTATACACTAATGAAAACATACTTATGAATATTATATTCCACTTATATTATATTCCACTGCTAGTGGTTACCCCGAAATGCTGCATACTGTTCCTTTAAGGATGAATGAGGCCTCATTGATAATCTTCCTACTGTAAATATCTTGAACCTGACCTTACTGGACACAGTGAGTAAGATCAGGCTTCATAAAACACTAATAAAGTCATTAAACCACTGCACATTACACATCCTCAGACTGAAAGTCAAACACAGCAGATTTTCCAGAAGTGGTGCGATTGAATTCTTCAGGGACAACTATTTGAAGTCAGCAAATAACCACTGGAGTGTATTTGTTCAGTCGTTTACCTGATAACAGTTCTGGGTAAGCTGTTCTTAACTAGCTAAGCTTTTAAATAACTGGTATAGAGCGTGTAGGATTGAGTTTGTTTAAGTCATCATGTGTCTGACATTTGAGTTCTCTGACAGCATCTCAAAGTCTCAAAATCTGAATCCAACCATCTGTGAACTGTTAACCAGGAATGTCACATCTGTGTTTGTTCATGTGTGTGTATGCAGAGTGTATTGTCAGCATGTGTGTGCAAATATGTGTGCATGTCGTGTGCCTCTGACCTCTGTCCTGGTCCCAGTGTGATAAGGAAGGAGGTCCCTCTCGTTCTTTGTGAGTCCTTTAAACAGCCATCTCATTAGCCTCCTGACACTTCCTGCTCTGCTGCCCTTTCTGCCTCTGTACATCCTGACCCGGAGCTAACCAGTCCACCTCTCCTCAACGCCCCCATCATCAGTACTCAGAAACCTTCTCTATTTTGCTGTGTACCTGTCAGCTACCATTACCAGCAGGATTATATCACCTCCACCTGTCAGAAAGAGTATGTTTGACAGAAAATTAAAGAAACAAGAAAGGCTTTCCCCTCACCTGTCAAGAACTGGTAAACTAAAATAAAAGGACCCTGCCAGAAATAATAGATTATTAGCCAGAAAATGTGTTAATAGCCCCAAGTTTCAACCAATATTAAGTCAGTAAAGAAAAGCTGTCATGCTGTGTGAGAGGCAGTCAGAGGTTTTGACTGGCTCGCACTCAGAGAGAGCGCACAGGGACAAAGTCTGGGATCAGGCAGAGACCAAAGGCTGGATATAACCGAGGCATTCAAACGTCATCGTCTCAAAAAGCACCAGCCAGAGCAGTGGGTGAACTGTATTGATTTATCCTTCAAAGACAACCTTTTTACTGGCATTCGGGGCTTAGCAGCCGTTCATTTTGGACTCCGGTCACAAGACTTGAAACACAGCAGATTTAATTCTTAATCAGGTTTATCCCTCTTTCGTGATAATTTGCTGAATATTAGGTTCCCACTAAATGCACAATAATTCAGATTCGATGACACCCCCCACCCCCCCACCCGCCTGTTTGATCCCTTGAACTATTTGTTTTCCCCAGATCCCAAACAGACGGAGAGGAAACAGCGAACACTGAGACGGGCTCAGGGGGAAGAGGTGGAGACGTTTCCTTCACCAAGACCAGCCAGCTCTCCATTGAGGACCTTTCAGGTGGGTGATCACATATTGTATAGAGTCTCTGCTTGGCTTATTGTGCTGCTAAATATTTCTGAGCTTGTTGTGGGAATGCTGATTCATTTCTTTGTTTGTCTCACTCAGGTGAAGACCCGGAAACGAGGCGGTTGCGTACCGTCAAAAACATAGCAGACCTGCGGCAAAACTTGGAGGAGACCATGTCCAGCTTGAGAGGAACTCAGGTGACTCACAGGTAAGCCATCAAACAGGTTTATGCTCCCCGCTGGCTTTAACAGGCAGTGACCCCACCTATGCTGCGTTTGAGGAGGTTTTGAGGTGAATAGTCATTTAACAAGCTTGTCGTTGAACTCTTTAACTTCTTCTTCTACGATTTTTAGTAAGATGTTGTGATTTATTTGTGCATTTCTATCCCACATTCTTTACTGCAAATTTAAAGAAAAACTTGAAGAATAAGAAAGAAAGATATTCCTTTATTAGTCCCACAGTGGGGAAATTCAGTTTTACACTCTGTTGTTCACACAGTACATATACATGTCAATGGAGAGATGTCAGAGTGATGGGGCTGCTCCTGACAAGCGCCCAGAGCAGTTGGGGGTTTGGTGCCTTGCTCAGGGGCACCTCAGCAGTGCCCAAGAGGTAAACTGGCACCTCTCCAGCAACCAGTTGGTCTTGGTCCATGGGGGATTTGAACCCAGGTCCTCCACATCCTAACCCAAGTCCTTACGGGCTACTGCCGCCCCCAAAGTAACTATCGCCCAAACAGGGACTTGAACCCTGGACCCTCAGATTAAAAGTCTGATGCTCTACCGACTGAGCTATCCGGGCTGCTGAAGAGTAGTAGTGCCATGCATGAGAAAAAATGAAATTAGGAAATGTTGACAATAAAGTCAAAGTTTTAGTATTTGTATCCTCCTCCTCTGATTTATTTTTTCTTATGCCTGGCACCAATACAGAAAGCGCGACGTCATTCTCAACATTTCAACTTTATTCTCAACACTGACTTTGTTCTCAAATGCACAAAACAAAACAGCACAAAACAAAACCTGCTGGGGGACTGCTGAGTTAAAACTCACAAAATAATAAATGACATTTTTGTGTCATATATACATTTGTTTCAGTACATTTCATGGAAATAATGAGGTATTATGTTGAATGCAAATTTAGAGAAGAGGCCAAAGAAATTTAGAAAATTAAATATGTTGATCAATTCAAGCCTGAATACTAGGCTTGCATGGTATCTATTTTTCCATAGTTTCCATAATTTCTTCCTCGCATTTCAGGGCATATGGGCTACTCTTCCGTATATGATGGTATGCTTTTTTAAGAAAACAAAAAGCAAAACACGGAGGAATGGCTTGTCACTAAAATGAGAGTAGCCTGTCCACCTTAAAGGTCAGCCCACCTTAAGAGAGCCTGGGCCGTTCTTGCTGCTGGCCCTCTGAGATTTACATTTTCACACGTACAGGCAATTTAGCGACAATAATTAATCTGCACTGGACATTTTGAAAGAAAAAAAAAAATAATAATACATGTCTCTCTCTCTCTCTCTCTCTCTCTCTCTCTCTCTATATATATATATATATATATATATATATATATATATATATCCATCCATCCATCCATCGTCAACCCGTTAGGGGTCGCGGGGGGGCTGGAGCCGATCCCAGCTGGCATTGGGCGAAGGTGGGGTTCACCCTGGACAGGTCGCCAGTCCATCGCAGGACACATAGAGACAGACAACATAGAGACAGACAACCATTCACGCTCACATCCACACCTATGGGCAATTTAGAGTAATCAATAAACCTAAACAGCATGTCTTTGGACTGTGGGAGGAAGCCGGAGTACCCGGAGAAAACCCATGCTTACATGGGGAGAACATGCAAACTCCACACAGAAGAGTCCCAAGCTGGAATCGAACCTGCGACCCTCTCGCTGTGAGGCGAGAGTGCTAACTATATATATATATATATATATATATATATATATATATATATAATATATATATATATATATATATATATATATATATATATATATATATATATATATATATATATATATATATATATATATATATATATATATATATATATATACACATATATATGTATATGACTATTTTTCCCCTTATTTCTGTTTCCTTATTCCGTGTGCAGTAGTTAACAGAAGAAATGCAGTATAATTATGCTGGACATTTTACCGAGAATAATAATCAGCTTAAGCCATATTGTTCACTTCGTATTGCATGTTTTTCAAGTTGCCAAAGCAAGTCTACTACAAATAGACACACTAAGAAAGATTAAATGGAACATTATGGGTAATTTATCAAAGAAATGAAAGTAAGAAAATCTTTTTGAAGTGGTTTTCTGTTCACTTTGTCAGTTCAGCACAGCTCATAGAGAAGTTGATGTTGCAGTGAAAAACAAAGCCTCTACTGTCTGAGGATCATCAAAGTGTAGCGCCGCCTTACAATGGCTGCCACGGCTGAGCGGTAAACAGGCCAAATGAGGATAAGTGTTCGGGATTTGAACTTCCTCATGGTCAGCAGACTGTGTCTGTCTATGTTTACAGGTATTACCTCTTTTTCTCATCCTTCTTTTCAGTGATCTTCTGCTTTGATCGCAGGGCATGACTTTCATGTCGTCTTTGATTCGGGTTTAGCTCTAATCACGTTTCCTCCAACAGTAGTTTGACCTCTGCTCTGGCCTCATGTCTCAGTGCTGACCCAGCTGGCTCCAGCTAGTTTAGGCTTTGTTGTTAGGTCCTGTTGTCCTGTTTTAGACCTTTCTACCTGTCCATCCACCAAGGAGATTCTACAGTTTCTCGCGACTAGTTTGTTAGCCTGCACTGAATTTGGTGGACAGATCGGTGTTGAGAAGTTGCATTGAGAACTTTCTGTTCTTCATGTGTGTCTTAGTTGATTAAAACAATTAAAAATGTAGATTTACTTGTTGCATAGCATCACTTTGTGTGTTAAAAGACCTGTTCTAATGGGGCTTCTCTCTGTCTCCTTCTGCTCAGCACCTTGGAAACCACCTTCGATGGCAGCGTCACCACAGACATCAGCAGCGGCGGAGGAGGCAGCAACAACAGCGCAGGGGGTCGCAGCATCCTCAGCCTCACTTCTACCCGCCCCTCCCTGTCGTCATGGCGACTGGGCCAGTCCAGCCCTCGTCTGCAGGCGGGCGATGCTCCCTCTATGGGGAACAGCTACGGTGGCCGGGTGGTCAGCGGTGGCCAGGGAGGACGCTACCTGTACCCCGGTCACCTTCGCCGGCAGCTGGCTGGCAGGGGAGGAGCCCTCTGCAGCGTGGACCTCGGGGACAGAGCCGGGGAGGACATTGACCTGGATGCCATCGCCGTGGACGTCACTGGATACATGAGCGATGGAGATGTGCTGAGCAAGAACGCTGCACGCACTGATGATGTCGCCAGCGGGTAAGTGGATTACACTGATTTTAGTCCTTTATTTTAGTCCTAAAAACAGGTTTAGAAAATCCTGAAACAATTAGTTGCTGAATTGATAAACTGATCTACAGAAAATTATTTGACAGCAGTCTTGTTTTTTAACAAGAAAAATGTCAAACATTAGCTGGTTCCAGCATCTCCAGTGTGAGGATTTACTGCTTTTATTATTGTAAATAAAACACCTTTTGTTTTTCGATTGTTGGTTGGAAAAAACAAGACATCTGAGGATATCACTTTGCAAGAGTACACTAGATTTTAAAAGATAATCCAACTGAAAACCCAGCCAAGTGTTGCCAAGTCTTTTCCAATGACAGTAGCTAGCAGCACAAACTCTCTAAAAAAATCTCTAAGTCTACAGAGAAAAGTTGTTTTTGAAACCTCATGTTATACTAGTACTCCGTACTAATTTGGCAAAAAAAGTAGTATGTAGTATGTGAACAAAAGATTCAGATTCAGAGAAAATCTCCAGTGTGCATCAGACCAGTCTACCTCTCCTACTGTATCCCACAATGCAACGCACTGGACCACTATAGGGTATACAGTTACAACAACAGCAGCAGCTAAAAAGAAAATCTATTTCATCACTTAATTCACTTATGAAAATTTTTGAGGTGAAAAATCAACTGTGTAGATTTTGAGTGTTTACAGTTTTACAATATTAGATGGTGAAGTGAACATGTTCTTTGCATAGATGAGGCTTTTATTTCTTTGTCGATGGACAGGAATCTGTGTTTATCTGCCATTTGTACTGAAAAGCTCCGCAATCACCCGCGGGCGTAGCTTGCTCGCCAGCCGGGCACTGAAGCTCACAGACGCTGCAAATTGTCAAGGAAAGAGGAGGGAGAGAGCTACCTCTGACAGGGCAGAGAGATACCTGCTGAGACGACATAACGCTCTAATATCTGAAAGAAAGAAAGAAAGAAAGATATTCCTTTATTAGTCCCACAGTGGGGAAATTCAGATTTACACTCTGTTGTTCACACAGATGAGAGGGAGATGAGTCCACTGTTTAGTGTCTGTGACTGAAAAAACACTTTCCCCTCCTTGATGATCCTGTTTGTCTTGTTTCACTATGAGCTGTTAGAATAAATAGTTTAAACCTGAAGTAGCTTATAAAGTAAACTAAGAGAAACAACAAAATCTAAGTTGATTTTTTTGACAATATTACAATAGTGGTACAAGTTTGTTTTTTATTTCTTGTCCAGTGCTTTAACAGCTGGTTTAGAGGCTAACGCCTGGTCTCGCATACTGCAAAAGACATCACTTTAACTATCACATACTACATACAGTACATAGTACATACTGCATACTACTGAGGATTCTCGGTAGATACTACTAGAAGGAAGGATACTACTGTAATACAAGCTTCCAGAAGAGGGCGGTAGTGTTCCTTGCTTACTGTTGCTGCCTGTGATCCAAGTGCCAGATGATATCCCAGTTTATTCTGTACAGCTCAGATCCCACCGGTATCCCATCTCTCTGTCTGCAGACACAGTGCTGCTGATAACTTGTCTATTTGCTCTCTCAAAGTCACTGTCCATGTTGTAACAGGTCCCCTGCATTCTTTGGCTGTCACACTGTGCAATTTAAACCTCTGCTGTCATCAGTATTATCAGACGAAGTTGTAAAAGGTGCCAACTCGCTTTCACGTAGCATGAAAAGACCAGCAGGGCTTGGTAATAGAGATGCTGCAGAGATTTGTTTCAGTTCAAATGAATGCAAATACAGAAATGGGTCTGAAAGCTCAGGGAAGCAATGTGATAATAACCCTCAAACACTGAGTTGGGATGACTTCCTCTGGCCCTCATCATGGGTTTGCCCTGATTCAACCGCCCTGAGGCAGCTGTAGGAGTGGAGGTTAGCTAAGTGCTCTTGAAGTACTTGATATGTCTGAATCTGTGGCTGAGCAGACAAAAGCCGAGCCACAGCCAAACCTGGACAGGTGAGTGACGTCTGAAAACTTGATATCCAGGCTGTGAGGAGGACAAGGCAAATTCAGAATCATTTCCTTCTGATGATTTTCACATTATTGTCCTGAATACTTTTTTAAAATTGATTAACTGATTGATCTTTTAGTCTATAAAAGACTTTGTGAAAAAAAAAACCTGTCACAATGGGTTAACCCTCTAAAGTAGACACGGACTGATTCCCCCCCTCCACCCTTCTCCACATCCTCAGGCTATTTAGTGGTTAGCTCCATCACAGGCCTTTAGCATCCACTAACTGGTTCTTCCAAACAGACGGATGTTTATCCAGAGAGGAAGAACTGCTGTGTAGCTTGCAGCATAAGACTCACGCAGTTCAACTCCTTTCCTTTCACTAAAATGTCAATTAAAAGGTCAGTTCACACAAATCATAAAAGAAACATTATCTTACCTCTAGTGGTATCTAGGCATGCTGATAGTTCTTGTTTCATTTGTCCAGGTTTTGTGATATCTGTGTCTCTAATGCAGGTTTTTCACCTCAACACAATGGAGGTGGAATTTGATTTATGGTACTCACAGTATTAATACAGTTACACTGAGAACATGGAAGGTCTCATCTCTTTTCAGAGGCAATGTTCTGCCCCTCTTGTTCAGTGAACAGTTTTCTTATAAACTACTTGAAATCAATCAATCAATCAATCAATCCATCAATCAATCAATTAATCAATCAATCTTCCAGATGTCCGTACAGAGTACAGTATCTATCTATCTATCTATCTATCAGGGCTATCATTAAAAAAATATAGTTAATCGCTATTAAAAATTAATAGCACTTTTTATCACTTTTTAACACTCTTATCAACACGGGAGTGGACAAATATGCATGCAATGTATATATGGTATTTATTATTGGAAATTAATTAACACAGAACAATGACAGATATATAGGTATATTGACAAACTGCAGCCCAACAGGCAACAACAGCTGTCAGTGTGTCAGTGTGCTGACTTGACTATGACTTGATCCAAACTGCATGTGATTATCATGAAGTGGGCATGTCTGTAAAGGGGAGACTGGTGGTTACCCAGAGAACCCATTTACATTCACATATCTGGAGGTCAGAGGTAAAGAGACCCATTTGAAAATGGACATGACTGTTTTTCCTCGCCAAAATGTAGCGTACTTATGTTTGGAGCATTATTTATCCTCTTTCACAACAAGCTAGTACGACATGGTTTCACATTCCTTTTTGTTTTCTAGTTTCATATGATACCAGTATCTTCACTGTAGTTTTAAAAATGAGCTACAACCAAAAATCACAAGCCATATTAATCTGAATTAAGGCCTATTATCATGTCAACTTTGATGGCCTTAATATCTATTCTATGCAGTATGCAGTGTATATATTATCTTTGGGTTTTTGGCTGTTGGTCAGGCAAAACAAGCAATGTCAAGACGTCACGTCACTTCTGAGAAGTAGTGCAAAATTTTCACTGTTTCTCACTATTTCACATAGTTTCACATCGTATAGACAAAATGATTAATCAGCTAAACAAAACCACAACTGAGGGATGAATGTCCATTGTACCTCCAGACATTTATAAGCAGTGTAACAACTGAGATCAGATGAGTGTCTGCCTCGTTAGTCATTGGTGGTTCAGTGGTAGAATTCTCGCCTGCCACGCGGGAGGCGCAGGTTCGATTCCCGGCCAATGCAACCTTTTGGGGCGGCAGTAGCTCAGTCTGTAGGGAGTTGGCTTGGGAACCGGAGGGTCACCGGTTCAAGTCCCGCCATGGACCAAGAACTGAGAGTGAACTGGTAGCTGGAGAGGTGCCAGTTTACCTCTTGGGCACTGCCGAGGTGGCCCTGAGCAAGGCACCAAACCCCCAACTGCTCGGGGCGCTTGTCAGGAGCAGCCCCATCACTCTGACATCTCTCCATTGTTGCATGTTTGTGCATGTGTGTGTTCGGGTCTGCATGTACCGTGTATAAGTTAACAACAGAGTGAAAAAATTGAATTTCCCCTCGTGGGACTCATAAAGGACTATCTTCTTCTTCTTCTTCTTCTTCTTCTTCTTCTTCTTCTTCTTCTTCTTCAGTTCATTTATTTACTTTAGTCAGCAGAGACAACATGACTGATGACACCACATTTAATATCTGCATTTGTTTTCTTCAATCTCCAACCCCCTCCTCTCTCCAACCCCCTCCCTCCGGTTCTCTGGCCCTTGGAGACAAGGACCCCCACCCCCCCACCCTTCAGCTCCGGGGTATGTTTCCTGATCTACCCCTCTGCCCTCCCCCTTTCCCTCCCTTCCTCCCATCCCTCCTCCAGCCGGGAGGGAAGCATGTGGAGCTGAGCGGATAGGCTGCATACCAACACTGGGCTCCCACAGAGTAACACACACTCGCTCCGGCTACACATAGACACACTGATAGCACTCACTCACTGATTATCACCATGATCAAACCTGCTCTCACCTGTTGATGTTCACATAACAGACTCAGACCTAATAACAGACAGCAGCCAGACGGTTGAAAACGGATACCTTTGCTTTGGAGATTTTGATCACCGGGGATCAACCGTCACCTGGACGTGTTTATTTTGCTTTGGACTAAATTGTGTTACCATGTTTGAGGCAGAAAGGTACGTCACAGTGTTTGAAACCAGAAGCTCTACAGAGGTTTTTTTTTTTCCCAGAGCGTGACATTTAGTGAATTTCCTCCTGTCAGTACCGTAGTGCATGCATTCTTAGTAAGTCAAATATTTCTGCAGCTTCATTTACTTAAGAACTTTTGCTTGTGTCAGTTGCATGGCTGTGTAAACTCTACCTGGCTGCTCAGTTTCAGCCTGTAAACTGTCTTGTTTGGACACGTTCCTCCCACTGCAGGAGGTTACAGGTTAACAAGCATCAGGATGAGGAGGACAGGGAGGCTCGGTTACTCATTAGTGTGAAGGATTAATATGTGTGTGACGGCTTGGCCATCTTCAAGGTGACTTTGGGATGATGGATGCTTCCCATAAAGGGCAGCTAACCCCCCTCAGAGTGGATTTTCTGTCATTATTCACCTGTCTTCTTTCATTGTGAAAATACGCTTCACTTATAAGACTTGTTGTCGTATATCAGTGATTGTGGTCCGTGGGTCATTTAATTAATTAATTAGTAGTCACTGATGGTCATCTTTGTCCATATGCTTGACATAATATCTTAAAAACAAGTAATAGCTACAGCATAACATGAATAAGGGAAGACTACAGGTGAATTGGGCAAAAACTTCAACTACTAGATATCACCAGGAAACTTCCACAGCTGATCACTTATATTAAAACAGTTGTTTTTTGCATTACAAAGTTTCTGTAATTATATGTTTAAATATGCAAATGATGATCTTATTAAATATGCATTCATTTGCATACATTTCCAGAACAGAAATCTGAACATTGGATGAAGCCAGGTTCAAGACTCTTGTTTCAATATGTTGACATAGAGTCATAGCTTTTTACTGAGAGGTCAACAGTCACTAAAAGAAATACATTTTTGTCATGTTTTTAGGAATAAAATGTTCAAATCAGACTATGAATGAGCAAAGTCCTCTATAGAAACCTTCAGAACATAGGTAGGGATGGCAGTGGAAAGTTGGGTGGATGTAAGTGCTGAAGTGGAGATTTCAGCCTCAGAGTCTGTGAAAAAAACTCATAGAAAGAAAACAGCCAGGTGAATATAGAAAATAAACCTGATAGATGTCACCATAAAACTTTCCCAATTGATAACTTACATTAAGACATTTTTTTGTTACAAATTTACATTTTGAAATGCATGTTTAAATATGCAAATGGGGCATTATCTAATTCTAACTTTTGGTGAAATTAGGAGAAGTCTACAGACTGAAGTGGTAAAATAAACCTCTTAAATGTGTATTTTTTTTTTTTAGTTTTCTTTCCACTAGTCTGAAATAAGTCAAGTTATGGAAGCAAAATAACCCAAACTCTCAAAAATGACCAGTGCAATGTAGTGTCTCATCTTAAGGCTCATAAAGACATGAAGGCATGTCGTCTCTCTTCAGGATGTTTGTTCCAGCTCTGTGGTACATGGTAACAAATGCTGACTGTCCATGTTTATTTTGGTCTGGGTAACGGTTAGCAGACCACTACCAGATGACGAAAGAGAGTCGCCACAGCTTTTATTCGTGTTTTGGTTGAAATGTACATCATCTGGTACTTTCAGGTTTGCTGCTGCTCAATCCCAGTCTGCTTTATATCTGTTTTACTACACAGCTTTATTGAATACTTGATTCTGATCGCTGCAGTTCTCCTTAGCTCCACAGAGCTCTATTTATCTTCTTTTAGCACATTGTTTTGGTTTCCAGCCTGCAAACCTGTCTCTCATCAATCTGAATTCTAGCAGCAGCTGTGTTGATTAAAAAAAGTGAATAACTAGCAGGTGAAGAAATGAACCGTCTATATGTAGCAGCTTTTCAGCTTGTCCTGTGCCCCAAAGTAGCCACAGAAAACAAGTATTATAACTAGAGCTGCAGTGATCAACTGATTAGTTGTCAGCAAGAAAATTAATCTGCAACTATTTTGCTAATTGATTAATTGATTGGAGTATTTCTTTAAAGGAAAAAAATCCTCTGATTTCAGCTTATTAAATGTGATTATTTTTTTTAATTTATTTACTCCTCTATGACAGTAAACTGAATACCTTTGAGATGTGGACTAAAGTCATCTTGGCCTTTGAAATACTAATCCACTTTTTTTTTTTAGACCAAACAACAGATCAATTAATCCAGAAAATAATGGACAGATTAATCAGCAATAAAAATAATTGTTAGTTGCAGCCCTAACTGCAACTTAATTGTCCATTAAATGAATTCCTGATCATAGTTGCAGCTGTGAACATTATTGTTCAGCATCTGTGCAGGTCTGCGCCGCTGACTGACTTGTGGTTGCGGTTATGTTTCCATCATGCAGCTCAGATGCTGATTCAGTTTGACTGCAGGTTACACAAAGGAGCTCTGTCTACAGGAAATACTGTGTATACTGTATATACATGTAGGTATAAATGTATGTGTGTATGTGCATGTGCTGGGTTGCCTCTTAGTGAGATCCACACACAGATAACACAGAAAGTGTTTTAGTGGTTGAACTCTTGCTGGGGCTTATTTTTCTACTCCCTCGACTCGATCATCAAGCCCCACACAGAAAGCATTCAGCATGTCAACGGTCCAGCGTCAACATTAAATCAGCAAACAGTTCATTAAATTACACCTGGGTTAAATGAGTCAATATTTACTTCCATTAGGAATCTCCTCCACGGGTAAATATTTGGGGAATTAGCTGGTGTTGTTTTAGTTTGAATGGGAATGTTTGTGTAAGTGTTGAGCAGCTTCACTGTAGCTGCTGCTAACGCTCAGCCTCCAACTCCAACAACTAATAAATCGAGTCCATTCAAATCTAATTTTCCGTTATGAAATGAAATGAATGGCCTACTTAGCCTGCGCTTACATATACAGTTCATATTTATCTTCTTTTAATGTCCAGCTACTCAGTCTGTCATAATATCCGGATGATGATGGTCTGTGTAGGTGATGAATGCAATAAGAACAGACTCATCGTCTGTCTGCTGACTTTACAGACCACTGTTGTTCGCCTCTGATCACATGAGAGAAATGTATCTTCAGTCAGATAGTTTGCTGTCTTCAGTGGTTGCGTTTGCCAACCGTTTGGCCCTGACTGATGAGAGCTTTGCCTCAGCCTGAAAACTAGATGGATGTGGGCTTAAAACAAGCAACAAAAGAAAAGCAGCTCTGAGAAGAAGAAAGAGGAGAGTGTTAACGCTGACAAAGTGTGCTACTGCACAACTTCAACTTATCCTCTCTGAGCCCTTTAAATGTGTGCCTTAGAACTGTTTCATGGTGGGGATGTGCATTCCAAGCAAAGGTACTGTTCGATAATCACTGGGAATTTGTCGATTATTTTTCGAAAATCGCCGCAGCTGCTCTGCAGGGAGGGAGAGTCACAGTTGGGGGGAAATGACTTGCAGGGTCAGCATATTTTCCAATCTACTGCTATGAATTAAAAGTTTATTTCAACCTTATTGTTGGATCAGTGGAAAAAGCGAGTGGAAAGACTAACCAAGACTGTTTTGATGAGTTTTATTTAGTTTCTGTCAGGTTTGAATAATGACACGTTCCTGCTCAAACAGCTGATCTACCTGCTGAAAGTACAAGGGCCACGGCGTCACTTGCGAGTACACACACACCTGCGCAGACAGAGAAGAGCCAAACTGAATGTGCCATATGCATAACATAGTAACATAGTAATGTTACTACCAGCACCTACAACAGTTAAAACATATTAATATATATATAAACTAGTTGATTTTTCATAATTTAATCATCACCCAGCCCTACATCATGGTGATGACTTTGAATGTGCTTTGTTGTGTTTTGCAGTTATATGACTGATGGAGGTTTGGGTCTATACACGCGGCGTCTGAACCGCCTGCCCGACAGCATGGCTGCCGTCCGAGAGACACTCCATCGAAACATGTCGTCAGGACAGGGAGATGCTGACAGGTGAGTCTCTTACGCTTTATTTCAAGAGTCATTTTGTGATTCAGTGCTGCAGTTTCATTTTTCAAATTTCCCTTAGCTTATCTTGTGCACTTCTACTAATTCCAGTTGGTTCTTATTTGCTGCATTTGTTTATTTGTTTTAATGCAGAAGAGTAACAGGTACAAAATGTTCCCCAGTGTTCAGGCTGTGTGAGCCTGCAAAGATGCAGCGAATGTCAATTTCAAAAGCCTTTTTTTACTTTTAAGTGTAAAACCAGTTTACCTTCAGTTGGAATTGCAGTTTTTTACCATTTTAAATGCAGTAAAGAACAGTGAGCAAGTGATCTTTCATTGTTGGACTACTTCTACTACTACTACTACTACTTCTACCTGCTACAGAGATGACGTACTCTAGTCAGGCTAGTTAGAAGTTAGAATCGCACTGGTTCCCTTAACAAAAATCCACTTGTGTTTTTTCGTTGGATTCTGGATTATTGTAAAAAAAAAAAAAAAAAAAAACGCTCTGTGGCAAATATGTTTATGATACTACAGGCTGGCCCACACTAAAAGATGTTTCAAATCTTAAAAGCTGTTGAAAATGTGAGAGCCCACACATAATACGTTAGGTTAAATTTAATAGTTTTGTTCCTATAGAATGTGGAAAGCAACAATTTGGCCAAAACAGCAACAGATTCATTCATGAACAACAAGAGAAACAACTTAAAAAACAGAAATCTCACTAAATCTCTTGCGTTCAAATGTGATTTTTTGTAAATAAACACACAACAGATGACGGGCAGGAAGAATTAGCGATGCTACTTTTTGCACAACTTTGTACTGAAAATTAAGAAAAACAAAACAGCGGATGAAGTCATGGAGACACGTTAAATAAAATCTTGTATTTTTGCCACAAATCAACGCGTTGGTTGGAGTTGTTTATTTTACTACTTTGTCTATTTACATCTGTAGATTTCTCCTAAATACACCAAAAGTTAGCACCAGATAGTACTTCATTTATACATTTCTGCAGTATTTTATTGAACAAGATGAACTTGTTTGTGTTTGATCAATCGTGGGTGTTTAAGCTTATACAGTAAATATAATTAGCCTGTGAGTTTGCAGACATGTCTGGTGGATATACTGTAATGTTCCTGGTCTGTTTCCTTGAAAATACCAAATAGTTGTCTCAAACTCTTGTTTCCTGGAAGCTGAACTTCTGTTCAGTCGTCATCTGGGGTCGCTGGCCTTTGTTGCAAAATATGTGAACAGAATAATAGAATTTATTGTCTGGGAAATTTTAAAAAGTTGATAGTTTTTCTGGGTGTAGAGAGGCATAGAAATAGTTAACTTTCACAGCTTTGCACATAAAACATAAGCAGATGTGGAGAGCATTGGTTCAATTGACAGTTTCTGTTCGTGGTTGAATAAAAAACAGAGAACTGACAAACAGCTGAAACAATCATATCCTGCCTAAGGCTTAATGTCTCAATAAAACTATTTCACAGAATGATACTGCACAGACTTGTACTGCTATAAAGGATGTGATGTAACTGAGCTTTGGGCGATATAGCACGCTGCTGATGCACCAGCTGATCCTAAATGTTGGGGAATAGCAGTGAGACACATGCACGGATCCCTGTAGGTGTTATCAGGACATACTGGCCACAGCATGTAGGAAAGTGAGAAGATTGAGTATGTGTGCTTCTGTGGGACTTCCCACAGCCTCCCAGGTCTTTGTCCTGTCACTGAGATGGAGAGGGATTTGGTTCCTGGCTAATTGACAGACGGAAATGGATGAAGGCCAAGCAGAGCCCCACCATGTTGCGAGAGAAGGGGGAGGAAATAAGCTTGATCTGAAGATGGACTGCTGGTTGGATGAATGAGTGAATTAGGGATAAACTGGATGAGACAAAGGAATGACTCAGTATGAGAAGACATCATCTATATCCAGATAGCTATCATCAACATGTGACCTTTTATTAAACCAGCGTCTTGTGCAATATTTGACATTTGAAACGAAAGCTTTAGAGTCTTATTGAAGTGGTTCCACACAGACAGACATGCCCGTAGTCGTCTCGAGTGCTTCAAGCAGCCTTTTCCGTCAGGTGTGGCTAATTTCCTGTCCTCCAGACATTTGACCTTTGTTCTCTCGCTGCCTTTTCCCTGCATGCACATACTCTCAGCCCTTCACATTAAACTCCCCCCAGCCCTTAGCTGAGCTTTCACACAAATTGTCCCTCTCCTCACCTCACCGTTACGGTATGCCCATCTTGCGTAGTTTTAATCATAATTTTCATCTAGTCATATGCTATTTGGGATTCAGGTTGATGAATATGAGTGTTCAGTGACAACCATTTTGTTTCACTTTATTTCTAATTAATCATTTCAAACAAGCAACAAATAAGTAAAAATAAGAATAGCAAATAAAATGTAACAGTGAACACATAGCAAACAGCAAATAAACAATCAGCATATTAAATAAATATTATGTGGAGTAGGAAGAAATGCATTGTAGTTTTATTACACAGCATTGTAGTTTCACCACTGCAGAACCACGTCACTAACATCAGCTGCCGTCACATCATAACTACGGAGCTCATGGTGTAAGAGCAGTCGGATTGTCTTAACACCACGATTGTCTTTTCCTAAGTCCCTCTGAAATCTCCTTCTCATCTTTCCTCGACCCCATGACGTTCTCCGTCGAGGTCAAGGAAAAGCGGATAGGAGAAGACATCTGGATGCCGTTGTTTGGCTTTTCATATGCAGCCCCTGTCTGTCCTCTCATCTTTCATTTTCCTCTGGCTTGTTTTGATTTCAGACTGAAGCAATTAAATGCTAAAAGTTGGGGGATTCCTCTTTTTTTTTCCTTTGATTTTGTGCTTTCATGTTTCTCTGAGGTTTAATTGACCAAGTAGGCAGATGTTAAGTTTCTCCAGAAATATTTCGTCTTTCATGATCTTCAGTCAGATTCATTATTTCTGTCATAAGACTAGAGATAAGGGCAAGGAAAGACTTTTAAAAGAAGAGAGGATCAGGTGCCCCCAACCACACCTCCTCCTCCTCCCCCCTGAAGGACTGTTTGATAAATGTGCTCACTGCTTTTAGTTTGGGATTAATTAGGAGAGGTGGAAGCGGCAGATAACATGCATTAGCATAACAAGCGGAAGCCAGTGGAGCTGGAGGGTAAAGAAGACAAGGCCGATTTAATCCATCAGAGGGGGGTTAATGGTGCAGTTTGAGCAGGTAGAGGACTTTTCTCTGCATGCATTTCCAACATTTTGTTGGTTTGTGAGTGTCACAGTGGAAGTGGAAGAGCTCAGGGATCTGTATTTGCTCACTGGGTGTGGGACCATCTATAAACCTGCTGTAGTTTAAATGGCTTTTTTACGTCAGATGCCGAGCATCTCAGAGATGGAGGGGAAGTGGGGGGTTGGGGAAAGGTGTTGGGTGTCACCTTGTGACCCCTGGACAAGGAGGTCACAAGCTTCAAAGGGTCGAGGTTCACAGTTAAGAGCAGTCCTAAAACTGTTTAATCCTTCTTGTTAAAACCCTCCAGATCAGACCAAACCTGCACTAATGAGAAGAATGACAGATGCAACCAGAGAAATATATATATATATATATATATATATATATATATATATATATATATATATATATATATATATATATATATATATATATATATATATCCTCCTGACTACCAGGGAAAAAAAAAGTTGTCACATTATCATTATTTTTTTATCCCCATCTCTTTGTAGGGTAATTAGAACACTGAAAGCATTTTTTTGAAAAAAAAAGTTTTTATTTTTAAGATATCATGTGTCCTCTGTAGTGGACATCAGAACACCATACATATGAATTGGAACCTTGACGGCAACTAGTCTGTCCTGGAGAAATTATCAAAGTTAACATAAGGAGGAGTTTAACATTCCACATATTTGTCCATAACTTTTGTGTTTTTTCTGTGTTGTGCTTTGACACTATCATGTGTCCACAGTGGACATCTGAACGCAATGAGTGAAACTGAACCTTGATGGCAAACAGTTAGTCCCAAACAAAATGCCAGGGTTTAACACTCACATAACTGTCCATCATCACTTTTGTTTTGTGTTGACTTGTGCTTATTTGGCGTGATACTTCAAAAAGCAATTCCCCTTCTTGGAAACACAAAGGAATACCTTGCACTTACTTTTCCTTTTCCCATAAAATGTGCTTGCACTGACGGCGGCCATTTTGCAGGATGAAAAAGTTAAAGGTAACAAAGACCCACCCCCTTACATTTGGTATCATTGAAAAGCCCCAGGTGTCCTCTGTAGAGAACAACAGGATTTAATGCAGTAGTATGCACTTGGTGAGAAATATTCAGGATTACGAATGTCCTCCACAGAGGACAAATTTGAACTGCTGGTAGTCAGGAGGATATATATATATATATATATATATATAGGGCTGTCAATCAATTAAAACTTTTAATCTCAGCTAATTGCATTATTGTCCATAGTTATTGTCCATAGTTAATCTACTATGAAATTCAGGCAGTGGCTGGTGTGACCATGGCTTTGAACAGTTTCTGATTTTTTTCTTGCAAATGTATGATTTAATAATCTCAGAGAATATTAATTTCTTTTACTGTTAATTTTAATTTACCACTTTAATCTCAATTATATCCAAGGATTTTTTTTCTCGTAAATTTAGAACTTAATCTAAAAATTGTGTCTTTTTTCTTGGAATATTAACCCCCTCCAAAATTGTATTTATTTTTATGTACAGTATGATGTTGTATAGACCAAATCATGTGACTTAAGTACACTTACTGTTACAAGGAAGGTCATGTCAGGTAATGACTGATGCCCATTTCTATCAACACTTAATGGAGCCCCAAAGACTCCAAATCATCTGTATACGAGCTGTTGGTACAACAAATCAATGGGGAAGCAGAATTACTTAATTTCATGAAACATACTTGACAACACAGTGTTCCAAAGACGGACACACTGCATCGGCAAAGAGGAACAGAGAAATAATTAACAGGTAGCTAATGTTCAGTTGGCATCATGAGATGCTTCTTACAGTATAAACAGTATGAACAGCTCTTGTTCCACTGAACGACACACCTTCTGTCCATAGTTAATCTCAGTTTATTGAAGAATAATCACATTTTTCATCTGTTCAAAATGTGCCATAAAGGGAGATTTGAGTATTTGGTACTCTTATCAACATGGGAGTGGACAAATATGCAGCTTTATGTATATATGTATTATTGGAAATCAATTAACAACACAAAACAATGACAAATGTTTTCATTTAATTATATTATAATAAAGGGGGTATGTCTGTAAAAGGGAGACTCGTGGGTACCCACAGACCTATTTTCATTCACATACCTGGAGGTCAGAGGTCAAGGCACATGCCAGTTTTTCCTCACTAAAATTTAACTTAAGTGCAAAGTGTCAGCCGGCCGTCTTTGCAACAAGCATGGCATGGTTGGTACCAATGTGTTTCACATGATACCAGCAGCTTCTCTCTAGCTATGAAACTGAGCTTGTTACAACCTAAAAATCACAAGTTGTGTTAATGCGTTAAATAAATAAAGTGCAAAAACTAGTTTTACCAACTGTCAAATGTATGTAAATGAGTGGGTGGAAGCCAGCAGAGGATCACTGTGAGTCATGGGACAACAGAGCTGAGTAAATAGGCCGAGGCAATAGAGACGAGGAACTCTTGTGTGTGTGAGTGTGTGTGTGTGTGTGTGTGTGTGTGTGTGTGTGTGTGTGTGTGTGTGTGTGTGTGTGTGTGAGTGTGTGTGAGCATGCTTATCCCTGTCATTTATCTCTGCGGCAGCAGAAAGAGGAAGTAATTTATAACCGTCTGTCTTCTGATTTAAATTCTCTTTGTTAAAGCAGACAAAGGAGATGTCTCTGTGGCGTGAAACCGCTGTAGTGGCGAGTGTTAGAGACCCCCTTCTCTTATTGCTGAGGCGCTGAAGATATAATTTCTCTTCATCAAATGAGAATGTGACACCGGAGTGGAGAGCAGCACATAAATGACTCAGTTTCAGGCTGATGACTGATGCTTTCACTTGAGAAAGAGGTGGCTCGGTGAGAAAGGATCTGACTAATGTTGTTCACATTTATGCAAATGCTTTATTTCCTTCTTCTCTACGCTCCTCTTGCTGATACAGTCAGTACTGGTAGGATCACGATTTTTCAGAAGATGTCAATGGCTGCTGTTGATGAATGTAAGATAAACTTTATTTGGTTTGATCAACATGTAGCACCGACAAATGTGAAACGTGAACACACAAACTCAATGTGGTAGGGCCATTGTAGGTCAAAAATAATTACAGGGGAGGAGATGGGGTAATATTCAGAGAAAAAAATCTGAATTTCCTAAATTAAAGTGATAAATTTATGAGACAAACACTTGAATATTCTCTGAGATCGTAAAGTCATACATTTGGAAGAAAAAACTCTTCTCCGAGATTAAATCCACAAATTTATGAGAAAAGAAAATATATTGTTATTGTGTGTTTTTTGTAAAGGAACCCTGATGCCCATCTCTATCAAGAGGTCTGACAATAACCACATTGACACAAGAGTGTTTAAATCAACATGAGACACTTAATGGAGCCCCAAAGACTCCAAATCATCTGTATACGAGCTGTTGGTACAGCAAATCAATGGGGAAGCAGAATTACTTAATTTCATGAAAAATACTTGACAACACAGTGTGCCAAAGACGGACACACTGCATCGGCAAAGAGGAACAGAGGAATAATTAACAGGTAGCTAATGTTCAGTTGGCATCATGAGACGCTTCTTACAGTATAAACAGTATGAACGGCTCTTGTTCCACTGAACGACACACCTTCTGTCAGCAGCTTTCGTTGTCTTTCTCATTATCTTTTAATTGTAGATTAAAAAGCCTTTCTAAAGTACTTTGTCTTGCCCTGGTGTTTCAAAGGTGCTGTACAAATTAACTTGAGTGAACTTGCCATGTCTCGCCTTTGTGGTGCGATTCCTTTAAACACTAGTCTTTAAAGTCCATTAGCACTGTGTGTGTGTGTGTGTGTGTGTGTGTGTGTGTGCGCGTGTGTGTGTGTCTTAGAAGCATCTTTGTTGTTTAGAGCATATCATACCACTCACACGCACATATTAGAGGCACACTGAGTGTAACACACACATACCCTAAGCCCCAATATGTTACCTCTCCTGTCTGGACTTGAGCAGGTTCTCTGTTGGCCTCAGGTTAACGAATAGAGAGGTTCTCATCTTCAGCTACCAGCAACACCTGGCACTCCACCTGCCTCACCCTCTTTGCCTGTGAGTCTCTCAGTAACCTCACCTCTACCTGCTCCCCTGGTTTCAAACACTGTGAATGTTGTGGTTGGTTTGCCTCCGGGCTCTCCCCTCCCTCTGTTCCTGCCATTTTATGAGCCAGTGATCTTGTTCCCCAAAGAACCAGGAGTCTATTTCTATGATAATCACAGACACACAGGAGCACAGCTTCATCTGTGGAACATGCGTTACAGTTATTGTGCCAAGTCCTGCCCTACTCGGAGACGTCGACCTGTCAGTGCTGATCACAGCTGCTGTTTCAGGACTCCTATGCAGTGAGTGGGGTATCCCACTCTGGTGTGTGTGTGTTGGGCCTTGGCTCCACTCGCCAGGAGTGTTTGGTTAATGATGGCAGAGGGTAGCAGGGTGAGTCAGTGTTGGGTTACCAAGACCAGTGGCACCGGGGGAAAGTTGTTGTTGCACAAAATATTCAATTCTTGAGTAGTTTAATATCAAGAACTTCAGAAGGTAAAAATCAGCAATTTTACACAGTTTGATCCAATGCGCATAAAATAAGAAATTTGTAGTCATTGTAAACTACTAGGGCTAATGCTAATTTCTGTCATGGCTATTTTTAAAGGGTCCCTTGATGAGTCTCCTCTTTACAGACATGCCCACGTTATGATAATCACATGCAGTTTGGGGCGAGTCATAGTCAAGTCATTACACTGACACACTGACAGCTTTTACTGAATATCGGGCTGCAGTTTGTCATGTTATGATTTGAGCAGATTTTTTATGATAAATGTAGTACCTGTGAGGGGTTGTAGACAATATCTGTCATTGTTCTGTGCTGTTAATAATTTCCAATAATAAATATATGCATATAGTTAAATATAAAGCATAAAGCAGCATATTTGCCCACTCCCATGTTACTTATGTACTTACTGTAAAATCATTGATAAACTCTTTGCATCAAGGCTTTGTTTAATGTAAATCTGGCACTCCTTAATAAAGCACAGGTATTTTTATCCAATTACTTGATCAATCAATGGAATAATCGGTAGAATACATGATTACTAAAATAATATTAAGTAAGAAAGTAATAGTTCAGTCACACCTGGACTTGCATGCTTGGAGGAACTACCTACTGTATGATATTTGTAGCAGTGTTGTGCTTCTGTTTTACATCTGGGGCGAAAGGCCAGTAGATGTCCATTTACTTCTTTACATGCTGGCTGTGTTGAGCTTGTGTTACAGCCAAAACAACTTGGCTACCATGTTGGTAACAGACCGTTATAACACCAGTGCTGGTTCTCAGTTTGTTTTTTTCTGTACATACACTTTCTGTTTTCAGTGCATAAGTGCAGCAAACTGAGAAGTATAGAAAAATGCAGTGCGCAAGTATCCAGATGTTTAACGTGTAATGCTGGACACTCGCCATCTTTTTCCACGAAGCAGAAGGGGAGGAACCACCAACCTATTTCAAACTTGGTGAGCAAAGAAGCTGCAGCGGTTGCAATTGAAGCAGCACCAAACTATATAAATTTAAGTTATGCATGTGTTTTTTTTTCACTGCTACTATACGGTCGGCAGATAGAAACCATTATTGGGTTAATTTATCCATCTGAATTGAATATATGACGATATGTTGTGACGATCACCAGCTGATCCACTGAGCTTCTGCTGAGTGCACAACAGCCATGTGTGATATGAAACAAGATTACTCTGTTGAAATTCATGCACTACACAAGTACACGGTGTGTACAGTATACTACAAGGAAGCATACTAACGGAAGATTTGGGATTTTCGGATTTCACAGGGCAAATAGAAAAGTAAGAAATACAGCTTCTCAAACTGAAAATGAACTCCAGACTTACTGGAGCTAAAACTGCGCTTTCTGTGATGTCTTTACTACTTGCTGTGATGTTTTTAAGTCCTAGCACACTGATGCAATTGATTTGGTCTTTTAAAAGGAAAGGTTTTTGTTAATTATGTAACCTCATGTGGACTGAGAGGAGAATGTGTTAAATGTTTGGTCTGAGATACCAAACAGCCACACCTATCCTTTGTCTGCTCTCCCTTTATCTTCTGCACACACACAGACACACACACACACACACACACACACACACACACACACACACCGAATACTATTCCTCAGATATCCAGACTCTCACACAGCCTTTGACTCTCCTAGAATACTAAATACTGTAAATGCCTCCCAGACATGTTCATACTGAAAGCAGAGTTCTGCTGCGTCCCAGCGGGTGTGTGTGTGTGTGTGTGTGTGTGTGTGTGTGTGTGTGTGTGTGTGTGTGTGTAATGAGGCCAGTCCAGCGAGGCGTTCTGGGGCACGCTGGTGCAGTCTGACCTACAATCTGTAGCAGTTTGATTCAAGATGTAAGGTCAAATATGTTCCCAAGTTAATGGGATGCTCCCACACAGGCTCACATAGCCCAGCTGCTGCAGAACGCTCTTCCACCTACACAGCAAAAACCTCCGTTAGTCATTTTAGACGTGCTTTTTTTTTTTTTAGAATTATTTTCAATACAAATCAATGAGAATTTTCCCTGAGCAAGCAGTGTTACATTCAACCCTGAGGGCAGGTCTCACCAGCTTTTAAAAAGACAGTGTTTTACAGAGAAATTAATTCATTCCAAGGTATTGCCGTGACCAGTGGATTTACTCATGGGGTGCATTTTTTCAAGTTTGACTCACAAATTTGCACTATTGACCTGGGCTCCACTCTCCAGGAGCCTTGACAGCGCTGCGACGAGCCAGAAAGTCCAAAATAGTAGAAGCTAAAGTATTTTTTCATTTAGCGCTTCTCAATAAGGCATGGTCACACATGCAACAAATTAATGTGCTTTCTATTTGAACAAAGGGGCAAAAAAACATTCACTTCACATTCGCATGGTGTTTAACTTTGGTGAACTTTCAGCATGAATATCTCGGCAAGCAGTGGTCACTCGCCTGTATTTGCATATGTGTGACTGTGCTTTCAGAGGATAAAGTGTAATAGTAATAGACAGTAATGAGACCGGAGTCAATGATCTTTTGAATGAACTGTCTAAATTTATTGGCCCATTAGAAACTAAGCGATAAGCTTGCTATAACTGACAAAACTGACAATGGAAATTGTTAAGAAGCTACTTCAGTAACTCTGTACAGAATGAAATGATGAACAATCCTGAAAATAAAATGCCTGGGGGAGTCTTGTCCTAGAGTACAGATTAGAGACGTAACCAATGATTATTTTCAGATTAATGTGTCAATTATTTTCTCATTTTGTCGATTAGTTGTTTGGTCTAAGAAATGTCAGAAAATGGTAAAAATGATGACGACAATATCTACTCTAAGTTATTCAGTTTACTTTCATAGAGGAGGAAAGAAACCAGAAAACATTCACATAAAAGAAGCTGGAATCAGAGAAGTTTGACTTCTTTTCTTAAAAAATTCTCAAACTGATTAATTGATACTTGGTGAATGAGTCAATAGTTGAGAACTAATCAATTAATTGTTTCCACTCTAGTACAGACAATCCCTTCTATAAAACCCTTAAAACAGGCGGATTTGTATTGTAACACTGGAATAATGTAACTACACTGGCAGATTTTGTTCCCTAAAAATAACTGTTGTAATAACAAAAGTGACTTGGCAGGATGTAGATTTTGTTTCTGGTGTAACCATATCTAGAAGAAGTTTCCTTCCCACTTCCAGGCGGAGGAGGTGGTGACGTTGGTTAGGGTTGAGCATCTCGGTTGATTTAAGTGGAGAGAAAAGGAGAAAGAATTGCTGCAAACTAAGGATTGTTATGAGAAAAGAGAAAGAGAGAGACAGTCCTAAGAGAAATGATGTTTCAGTTGCCATGGATACTGGATCAGCACACCATCTTCCCGTCCCCTGGGCTTTTAACCTGCCTCGCCCTAGGAACACACACACACACACACACACACACACACTGCAGAGGGTGGGGCTCACACTCAGGTAAATAGGGGTTTTTCCTCCCACACATTCTCTTTTTTACGCCAAACATTTGCTGCTCTAACATCCACAGCTCTGTCTTGATCTCTTCGTAGTCACAATTCAGTTCAAGCCTGTGTTTGTCCAGGCTATTTGCTGTGTTATGTCACAGTATTGAGACAAAAACTGCTTGATATGCGATGAAGTTTGCGGGCAGAATTCAAAACTAGGGCATCTTGATTGCAAAGTATATGAGCCTCAGCCAGCTGAACTAGCCACAGAGCCAGCAGCTTTTGAAGGGGAACACAGATGCCAGAGGCCCACGTCTCTGGTCCACTCTGGAATCTGAAGCAGGCCGTCAGGAGGAAACAATAAGAGTTTAGCAAAGGAGCAGAGTATGTTGGACTTTAATGCATCTACAGCGAACGGTTCATGGAGCGCTCAGCACAGGGTAAGTTTTAATCCTCCATACCTCCCCTGACTGATATTTTCTGTGAAGTTAGGCACGGGTGGGGAGTCAGCAGGTTCGTGCAGGTTGGATAAAGCTGATTATCCACGTTTCAGCTGCAGGAAAAGCTCAGGGACAAAAGTCTGCATGCAAGAGGGGTTTTAATGTCATGAGCCTCTTGATAACAGGATACAGACCAATATATTGGCAAGATTTTGTCCTGTGAGCCCAAAATGGTTTCATTCACATGGGAACATGTTTGTTTAATTTCTCTTTCTAACCCTCTAAGTCAGAGCTTTCCACATTTCAGTTCACCTTAAGAAGCTTTAAGGTTGGACAAATCCTCTTATTACAATCTGACATTATCATATACAGTAAATATTCAGCTTATTCCAGCTCTTCATTGAAGCTATATCATGTTTATTCTGAATACACTATTTTAAACACATTTCCCCAAATCCAGCCTGTCATATTTGGTATCTTGGTAACCTTTGGGATCTCAACAAGAGTTTGTATTAGTTCTGTAGGTTGAACTATGTTTGGGGTAGAAAAGGTTAATATTGAGCTTAACAACTGTCCACACTGTCAGTGGTCAGTCTGTTTTCTGTTATTAATTGAAAATCAGTTTGTTGCATTTTTATTTCCATACTTTAAAAGTATGCAGGTTAGGTATGTCACTGTGAGGAAATTGAATTGTTTAAAATTAATAAATATGTGACGACACCAGTGTTAGATTACACCAGGAACTTTACAAGAAAAGATGATGGTCAATATCTATAGAGTGTTTACTCTGATCTATAATGTTGGACGGTTGGGTATATGGGCCACAGGCGCCGCTGCACCGTAGATCGAGACCGAGATCTTGAATCTTGCTACTCTGTGTACGGAGCAGACACTTTCACTTTCACTTTGTGGCATCCGTACTCTGACTATGTATTGATAACACACTGCTGATATGAAAAAAAAAATAACGAAATGGGTTTTATTTCTGGAAATAAAGCCAAACAACAGTGGGGGAGGTGGACAAGTAATGTAATCGGTGTATGCCTAAACACCATTGCAAGCCCAATGCAGTTTAATGATTTGATCATTAAGTTTTGATTTATTGCACATTTTTGCATTGGATGACTAGAAATTAAGTTCAGATGGAGAAGCACCTGAGAGCATCTGTGGGAGCAAAGCAAAGTGTAAAAAAAAAAAAAAGAAGTGGCTCAACATTAACTCCTGAAAATATTTTATTCCTCATCTGTTATCTGGAGACACTTAACAGCACAAAAAAAGGATTCTAGGCAGGGTTTGCCTTTATATTGTAGCTGCACCTGAGCATTGCTTGTCATATTTTATTATGTGGCCCGCAGGGATCCCATGATGCCGTTTGGTAGACCACAGGTGTAGATGCAGGAGTTACAGTCTTGTGTTTGATTCCAGCACTGAGGCGACAATTGGCTGGTTTGTATGTGGTATGTGTTTAAGTATGTCTGCACACACGTGAGAAATTCCACATTTCTCCCATTTGTCTTTTAAATTTCATTTTTCCAGTGGTGTGCCTGTGTCTGGTGATGTGTGTCACATGTGTGAAGAGTTTTTTTTTTTTTTTTTAACCATGGATCCGGGTCAGTTGCTCGAATCTAAGGGAGTGTGTGTTTACACATCAAACAGAGAGCGATGGAGAAAGAGCCGAGTCAGAGGAAATCTAACTGAAAGAGAGGCAGCCAGAGGGATCTAAACGCTTTGATAGATTCTCAGAGCGCAGATAGCAAATGTTTTCCCAAAAACGGGAGACAATGGACCAGACATGGGAGAGAGAAAGAGACATTCCTGAGTGTGTTGTCCAGTCCCGTCCTATCATTTCTTGTGAGCTGTGTCATTTTCGTACCATGCGGCTCCTGGGCTCCGGCCTGGAATGTCCCGGGTCCCGTCCCAGTGGCCCCTTCACTGCCTCCTTCACCCTTACACTATGCCCATTTAGTCCTGACTATTGTCTTTTCATTAAAAGACACATTTGAGCTGAACCTCCAACCACCTTTTAGTCATTTTTGGCTACAAATCTGCTGCTTAAATGGTAATTGTTATTACTCCACCTGGACCTTGTTTTCTAATGTGTTTGCATTTAAGTGGCTAATGGGGACAACAATTCAATGGAAAGGACACTACAGAGAAGTGAAATCTTTTTCTGACCTTTCTCTTCATCCATTGTGTTTGTTATTGCGTCCATATCCCGCTCAAGGAGACGTCTCATTGTTAAACCTGAGTATCTGTATATTCCAATTCAGAGACCTCATCCACATGGAAATCCTCTAAATATTCAGCCATGATATTAAAAATCTTTTAGATAACACTAAACTAACGTTCTCTGTGCTCCAACAAACACTCACGTTTCCACCATGGATGTATTCCACTATTCAACCGTTGTCTTCTGGCAATACGTCACTTCGCCAGATTTCAGAATGAGACGCCTTCTTGGGTGAGACTTATCATATTGTCAGACACTTCTAATAACAATCAAAGCCTGTCATGGAAAAAAAACAAAACAAGCACTTTAATGGACGTAAATGACGTTACCAGCTTGCCCCAATAGGATTACATTACAACCTGTGAGCAGCAGCCGTCTACAGCACTCTCTCTCAATACTGGACCCATTCAGAAATTGTTGTTGCTGTTAGTCACTTAGACACAAAAAATGAGAATGCAGGGTCCAGGTTGAAAAATATCAGGTAATGCTATTTTGCTATTTTTTTCTGATGTGGAAAATAAACATTTTAAATCAAAATAATGAAAAAGCATTAAATCAGTAAAGTACAGGTACTAAAGACACGTGTTCATATCATATTTCAGATCTAAATACTCAAGAGCCTGCATCTATTAATACACCTTCAAACGTTGAAATAAACCCTGAGGCTAACAGCAGCTGTGAGTACAGATACTGGGGAGGTAAATCTTTATGTTTTTCTATGATACAGTAAGACTGGCAAAGCAACTTCCTCGTACCTGCAGGGGGAAACATCTGCTGTTGTATTTTATCTCTCGTGTCATATTGGTGATATACATACTCACCACAAGAATCAGCCTTATGGATTTTAAGCCAGTTTGAACAAGTAGCATTCTGTTTATAACCCTAAACATAATTTCTCTCTTTCAAAAGAATCTGTGTAGTATGATTGAATTGTTATATTGCCTACTGGACGTTAGTGCTAAACATCGGATATGCTGTGATGACAAATTAAATGTTATGTCATTTTAAGATAAACACAAGAATACGGAAAAAGACATTTAATGGCATCACAATTTACAATGACAAACAGCTTGCATGATGAAAAATGTGACTCATATGAGTCTGAAATCGATATATCTGTTAACCAAAATTTGTTTTTATCCATCCATCTTATCCCGTTAGGGGTCGCGGGGGGGCTGGAGCCGATCCCAGCTGGCACTGGGTGAAGGCGGGGTTCACCCTGGACAGGTCGCCAGTCCATCGCAGGGCACATAGAGACAGACAACCATTAACGCTCACATTCACACTTAAAGACAATTTAGAATCATCAATTAACCTGCATGTCTTTGGACTGTGGGAGGAAGCTGGAGAAAACCCACGCTAACACGGGGAGAACATGCAAACTCAACACAGAAGAGCCCCAAGCCGGATTCAAACCTACGACCCTTGTTGTGAGGCGACAGTGCTAACCACTGCACCACCGTGCAGCCCCATTTGTTTTCAGTTTTTAAATAATAACACAATATGGTCATATTATATGTTGGGCTGGATATTGAACCTCAATACCTATTATGTACCAAAACCTGTCAAGTCTCAAAAGCTGGGGACGCTCTTCCTACATAGGGACATCATGGGATATCTACATAGACATAAACGGCTCATTCTGAGGTAACAAAAACACATAGATCCCTGATATGCTACACACTTCCTTTAAATGAAAAATAGCAGAGAAACATACTGTATCTCACATTCATATCATATCCCTCAAACTAAGGCATCAAAATAGGATATTGGTACCAGAAGTCAGGCACTTACAGTATATCAAAACAGTTCAAAAGCTCAGATCATCAAGATATGATTCCACTGAAAACTGATAATCATGTTGTGTCCTAGCGCTATATGAAAAACTAGTTTTTCACATTTTGCCATTATGCAAATCATATTAACTGATAAGAATAAAGTGTTTTGCATGTCTCTGATGGAGGTGATATGTTTGGGGTGAAGTCACGACACCAGCTCCTCTGTCCTGATGTGTCTGTAACAGGCCTCACCTGTACCTCCCCTCCCCCCTCCAACCCTGAGGGCTCTAATGTCAGAGAGACAGCCTGAATCCTCCCCTCGTCCTCCCGTCTGTCTGTGTGGACAGAGATTTGGTGTGATTCGATCCAGCTGCAGTGTGAGGACCAGTAGTTGCACCTCAAACACAGGAAATCCCCTTACTTCTGCTTCACGGCTCTGTTGTGGCTGCATGTCTGTGTGTACATTTCTGCGGCACACATCCTGTGTGCATGTGCCAGCGTCGGACGGGTTTTTTCAGGAGGGGGTTACAGTACTGCCGGGCCAACCAACCCATCAACCGACCGCAGTCCCGAAGGACGCGCACAAGAAAAGTTAAACAAACACAAACACGGCCTTTTTCTCAGGACACTTCCAGACACTCCTATTGGCTGACCCACATGGTAGAGCTTCTTTTCACTGCAACCCCTTGCCTCCCCCGCTCTGCTCATCTCTTAGGAGGTTTGGCCTCTGAACTCTGACCCTTTTGGGAAAGCAGAAAGCTTTCTAAAGGGACCCGGCGAGAGGCGAAGTCCCTCTCTGGAATGTCTTGATTTGGGTCACTACGGTCCTCTGGCCGGTTTACAGGCCTTTCAGTCTCTTTACTGAGTGAGAGAATGAGGTCTTAGCTTGCTCACAAAGTTTTAACTGCACACTCCAGCTGATTTGAAAGCTCAGTTCACTCAAAATCCAATGATTTTCCATAGCTGTGAGTACCAAAAACAACATCCTATTCACCCCAACTGTATCGGACTGTATCTGAGTGCAAGTTAGCTGTGGTAGGTTTGGAAATAACTAGGTGGTTGTATGTATACTCCTATGCTCTGAGAGGTAAAATTACTTTTTTGCTAATGTAGTCTGATGGCTTTGAAGAGAGCAATTTAGTTCAAAGTCACCAAAGTCACATAATAGCAAACATACTAACCGATTGAGGCGTCGGCAGATGAGCAACTCCTGCGTTTTGTGAAGTAAAATTACTGTTTTTGATGCTAACATACATACTTTTAAAATTTGAATGTTCTGATTTGAATAGGAACACTACTGGGAAGCTACACAATTATATACAAATATATAAAAATAAATAAAAAATGAACCTGCCTGCTCTTGAAGTGAGATTTTTTTTTAAGTTTTTTTTGTGACTTTGGCGAATTGACCTTTTCAAGAGGAAGAATACGAAGCACTTTACCTCTCCCTCTCAGTGTGATGATCTATTAGTCGTCAGCCTTGTCGGCCTGCGCTTGGCACCACTTCCTCCGGGGACCAGCCAGCAGTTAATGCCTCCGTCTCCTGCGATTGGCCGTAAAGGGCTCGGTGGTGGTTAACTGGCGGGTTGCTGTGCCAGCGGGAGGCTGTGGGCTGGGCCACGCCGCTTGGCCTGATCTCTAATTAGCACTGGCTTGTCAGTTAGTCAGGGTGGATCTGTCTGGGAAATTGCAGTCTTGCACACACAAACCATAGCTGGGAAGCACATAGGAAAGCAACAGTGGGGATGAGGATTGTCCTTCAGTTTCAGGGGGAGTTCGTCTGTGATCATGTGGCTTTGACTTGTGTTGCTGTTTGATTCTTGTTAGGCTGAAGCAGCTTATTTAGGGCTCCGGGTGTGTTTGTGTGTGCTCTATTAGTGGCGTGGCTGCAGCAGTGAAGTGGTTAACAGTCCCGGGGGAGGCTCATGTTTCCAGCAGCAAGGCAAGTCCTTCCCTCTTCTTCTCCCCCCCAGTTTCTGTCTCTGTTAGTCCAGAGAGAGACAAACAGTGCCCGAGGGATGAACCATCAGAGCAGCGAGCGACAAAGGAGCTCAGTCTAGGAACACTGCCAGGGCGAGAGACATTGAGAAAGCTCAGAGAGAGAGAGGCAGACAGAGAGACGTTTGGCTGCGTGAACTCTCTCAGCGGCATGAAGTCATGAAGCTCTCTGTCCAGCTTGGCATTTTCCCTCAGCGCCCTGGTTCCCACGGCAACCCAGGCACCCTGACCAGGTAGATGCTATGTGTGTGTCAAGGACACTTTGTCCTTCTAGTAGCCTAAGTGGTTCAGTCGGTGTTCAGGAAGTGCTGAGATCTTAGTGGGTTTGTATGTTTGTGTATTCATGCTGTCCTCATATCTTTATTGTCTATCTGTGCATGTGTGTGTGTGGGACTTTCCCCATGTGGCTGCATGGACGAGCTGAGACGGCTGTGGTCACTCTAAATCTCTCAGCACCCCTCAGCTCGTCTGCTCCATGGATGCTTTCAGCTCTTGAAACTCGCAGCGTCTCTGCTTTGCCGCTGTTTGATTTATCCTGCCAGTTACTCCAGAGGGTAGCTGTGTTTTTCCCCTCTCTCTCTCTCTGCTTGTCAGTTCATTAGCAAGGTTGTTTAAAACACTGGCTGATTAGATTTTAGCGCTGATCTGAATCTGGCATTGCAGCCACTCATCAATCTTTTGCTTTTGTTTAGTTTTGTAACATTATGATGTTGTGTTCATGTGCTGGTGGGAAATATTCAGGACTTCTGAGTTGTCTGTTGAACAACGCTGCATTGACTTGCTCATCTTAAAATATCAACAACTGTTGACTATTGAAAGCTTGGTCATATCCAGAGTGATATTTTCTCCTTTTTGGGAACTTTGCAAATTTTATGCTGTATTTTATTTGGGAAAATAAAACGTTTGGCTGCTTGATCTTTCTAGAAGTATATTGTGAAGGTAAAAAGCAGAAAAGGACAGAAAAAGAATTATTTGGTATCAGTTGCAAATAAACAAGATATCAATACAGCATAGTATGGCAATATTTTATGTGACAGTATTGTATTGATTCACGGTCATCAAGTATCAGTATATTATCATAACCTATTACCCTCTTAACAATTCAACAGCTGCTATTCTGTCTTTAAGAGGTTAGCTTGTCAGGTAAAACAGTAATAATGCTCCAAAGTTATGCTCAAATTTGTCAAAGAAAAACTGGCATGGCCATTTCCCTTGACCTCTGACCTCAAGATATGAAAACTGAGATAAACAGTGAAAACTGTGTCTTATTAGGTAGAACAGATGTTGACAAACAGCATAATTTGTGGTTGAAAAAAGGCAGTAATTTGCAATATATCTTATTGCAGTTCACTCGCATATGGTAAAGTAACATTCTCTGGTTCCAGCTACTCAGATGTGGTGATTTGTTGCTTTCCTCTGCTGTGTATCATCATATCACTGAATATCTCTTTGTGATGGACAGTAGAACTGTTGTCTTCAACAATTTAAGACGTCATTTTGGGCTCTGAACTTGTGAGGGGCCTTTTATTAACTGATCGGTTTACCGGTCAAAAAAACAGTCAGCAGCTTAATAATCTATAATAAAAGTAATCTTTGACGGCAGCCCTGGTTCATGTGATAGAAAATGAAGAGAAGTGTGTGTCACGAGTGATTATTGTTTCGGTGGTGTCACACAAAGACTTCCTTGACATTTTAGTCATTAGTCTTAAGTGAACGGACCCCTGACGACTGTGAACATACAGATAGTTTGAGTGTGTGTGGGTGTTGGTGTGTCGGTGTGTGTCCTCTGGTGCAGCCTCTGCACTGGCCGTGACCATCAGCCTCCCTCTGGTCCTTTCAGAGTGATGTTTGCCAACTGGCCGAGCTTCCTGTCCCCCACAGACTCCCAGCGGATACACACACACACACGCACACGCACACGCACACACACACACACACACACACACACACACACACACACACACACGCACACACACACACGCACACACACACATATTTACAAATATCCTGCATTAACTCCCGGCGTGTTTGCTCTGTTCAGATGGGTTTGTTTGAACAACTCACAGACACACACTAACACACACAAATGCACACTGTGATGTCACCCCTCCGACAAGCCTTTGTTCATATGATAGACAACCCCATTCAGCCTGTGTGTGTGTGTGTGTGTGTGTGTGGTGTGTGTGTGTTTGTGTGTGTGTTTGTACCCAAGATGAAGTCAGTTCAGATGGAGTATAAAGGAAGAGACTCACCAGGCAGTCAGAGAAGCCGGATCCATCTCTTTTTTTGTCAATTTTATTTCCATTTAACACAATGTAGTTTTTCTTCTCGTTTCTTTTCATACATTTATCAGAAACAGAAACTAGACAGAGAACTTCATACGTGCTTTCCTTCGAAAGTGAAGTATGCAGATAATGCAGACACATACAGTATGCATCCATATCCTTAATCACTCATAAACAACCATAATCACACACCTCCTGTAGGGATACTGGAAGTGCAGGCCTGGCCAACAAGTTGCATTTGAACACACCTTAAAGACTCCAGCCGATGGCTAGTTAGCTCGTACGTCCTGCACCTGCGCGAGATGAAATAACTCACCAGCAGGTGTCGGTAGTCAATATTCATCATTCAAAAAGAGGAAACCAGCAGACCGAAAATGGCGGATATATAAAAGCTGTTGTTATGATACGTACATGAAACAAAGCCAGCCATTTTCACAATACTCTCTCTCACCACTTAGCTTCATTCCAGATGTTCATGTCACTGTGGACTGATCAGAAGAGGTGAAGATGAAAAATGAGAAGAGTTTTCTGTGTGTTTCCTCTTGACTTTACTCGCTGGTTTGCTTTACTCTCTTCCCTTTCTCTTCCCATGCACTGATTTGTTTAAGCTGATCAGCCAATCAGAGTGATATATTAAGTATTATCACATAATTTGGAAAAAAAAAGAGCTGACTGATGTTCACAGTATAAGAAGCATCAGACCTCATTGCTGTCTCTCTAATGACTGTCTGCTGAGTGAATTCATATATGCTTCTTTAAACAGGAGCCAAAGATGAGCCGCTGTCGGCCATGTGGACTCCCCCATCCTCTCCACTCTGATAGATTTATTGTTTAAAGAGTACTAAAGTGAACCTCTCTCTCTCTCTCTCTCTCTACGTCCAGCTGGGATGACAGCAGCTCCGTGAGCAGTGGCATCAGCGACAACATCGACACAGATGACATCAACACCAGCTCCTCCATCTCCTCCTACGCCAACACGCCCGCTGCACAGCGGAAGGGCCTCAACGCACAGGTGAGACTACACACAACCAGATTTAAAGTTAGTGTTAGGAAATTTTAACCGGTCATGAAACAGTCTGAATTTAATCCTGATGCCTTCATATGACCTACTCCATATAATTAAACAAGAGCATCAACAAGAAGATTGGCTATTTCTATCTAGTTATTCTTCATGTTTGTCATCTGTGTCACCGGGTCAAAATCAGACAAAATCACGCAGGTTCACCAGAAACTCCCTCAGTTACAACATAATCACCAAGAAATGTAAGAAAAAGATATAAAGGAGTATGTAATGTAAATGTAAAATACGTATATAATGCTACAGTATACATCAAATCTATGTTAACAAATGTAAGTACTGAAATTAAGAATAACAAAATGAGAATATAAAAATATATTAAATATGTACAAATTTTTGCTTTAAGACATAAAAGAGATAAAAGGGTTTGGATTCATTAAGCATATTGAATCGTGTGTTTATGTTTAATGAATTTCCATGAGTTCTGCCAGTGGTCCAGGTTCTCCTCTGTTTTCAAATAGTTTCAGAGATTTCAGAGGTCATTTTTAATTTTTAGAGCAGCTAAACATGACAATGACTTTTTGCTTCATCATTATTTTGTGATTCATTGTGCCAAGTTGAATATTTAGTATCAGTGCCGCATTACTACATTTAGGGAACATTTTAGTGCCTTTGAGCTTGTTTTCTGAGGTCAAGAGTTGTGTTGTACAATGATGTTTTTAAGAACAGTGGAGCCTATTTTTCACCATTAAAGACAAAAGGCCAACACGATGCACAATTTTCCATGTCAAAAATATGACTGTGAGATCCATTTGAAGGCAGCGTGAGTTTCACATACAGTCTACAAATTGATTTCAGTGAACAATCTACAAATGTGAAGTAGCATGATTTCCTATGGCATTGTGAAATGGTTGGAATAACATACTAGATGTATAAACTGATGCAACCGTCTCCTTCCACTTGGCCTCATTTCCCAGCATTCCTCTGCATTCAGAGAAGAATGTGAGACTACAGCTGTGAACTCACAAAGCTAAAGCTGCTGTTGACTCAGGCTTCAAATCATTAAACACTGATTAAGAGCCACTGCGCTTCGGGAAAGTGAGACGATAATATTGTCAGCTGACTGGCGTTGTTGTGGCTGATGTGGAGCCGGCCGTCATGTGATGTACGTGTGTCCATTCTGACTGCAGAGGTCGAGGTGCTGCAGGAAAAACAAAGGAAAGCACAAAGGAGTCTTTCTCTGCGTACGGCAGCCTGACATGGCGCAGGTTGATTAAGTCTGTTTTAAATTCTGTGAGCAGAGCAGTGTTGCCTCGGTAACTTCAGATTCAACTCAAAAGCAGCCATCATCACTCAAACAGCTGTTAGAAAAAATAAAGGCTCTGGTGAAATTGCTGTATATTTAAAGTAATAAAAACTTATTGTCAACGCCAGCAACTTGCCTTCAGTATGTTTTAGGTTTAGAAAAAACGACAAATTAAGTTGTAAAGTTCTGGGTGATCAGCAGCTATTTCCACTCTTTTTATTGATTATTTATTTATAAGAATTGTCACAGAAGCTGTTCACCCATGATCAGCTGTAAAATCACTGCGCTGGCTGTGCCATTGGCACCGAGCGATGCGCACTGAGTTCAAATTATTTCAACTCTGACCTCGGCTACCGCTGTCCTTTCAAAACTGCAACTGTCGTTGTTGCATAGAAACAGTGAATATGGTGACATAATATACCTGCTGCCTCTTCGAGCCTCTGCACCCGACCTCGCAATGAGTGAAGAGCAAATTGTTATCATGCGAAGGCAGCTTTAGGATTTGAAACACAGGTGGAGCTCTCTGTCGTGAGTGTGGACTTGAGATGTAACTTGAGATTTAACTCCCTGACCAGCCCTGTCTAATAATTATGTTCCCATACAGCAAAACTGTATTATGAATTAAGTTTTGAGGGAAACATCTTTTGAAACTAAGAGTCAGTGTTCACTTATTTTAATTTATATTTGTACCTTAATAACATAACAAACATAGTTGTTTTAAGTCTAACCAAGTAGTTTTGTTGCATTTTTTGTTTTGTTTTGTTTCAGTGTTTAAAACGGCGACTATAATCCAGGAGAATGTAAGTTTCCCTCTAAACATAATGCAAGAAAATGCACTTTAGGTGTATGGGAAGGTAATTTTTCTAGGAGACAGGTAGGGCTGGGCAATAAATCAATTTGATATCATCATCATTATCATCATATGAAATTGAAATCATATATCGAGATATCATGATACACAGTTATGTCATCGAAATTGATAATAACAAGCACTATTTTTTCAGAAAATTTGGTCATTTTGCACTAAAGTTCTTAATTAAATGAAAAAATACTGCATACTGTTCATTTGTCAAGTATTTAATTTGCACGGTATACAAAAATAGGCTTTACAATGTGGTTATTTCATATGGACTATTTAGCTGCTTTATTAGTGTACCTAAAACAAACAGAATAAGAACCAGTACTTTTATGTACATAAGTAGAGAAAATAAGTTTATATTTGAATACATACAAAAAGTTTGAAAGGAAAATCTGTATGTCCTATAATTTCAACGGTCACCATTCAGCGACACCAAAGAATTTCATCTTTTTCTTGCAATTTGCTCATGAATACGTGGCTTAAAACTTGACGGACTTGAGACCTGAATTTAAGTTCAAGTCTGTCTCTCAGTGACATGAGCTGCAAAACAAAAGCAGCAAAAATGCTTTTCTCACATTTCAGATAATGAGGAGAAGTCTCTCTGCTTCCTGACTAACTGCTCAGGTAATGGGGGGCGGATACAGGCAGGATTACACAGCATGATGGCTGTGCTCATAAAATGGAGTGCTTTTTAGAGGCACTTGGCAACGTCTCATAAAAGATGCTTTCTTCAGCTGTAATAAATCCTAAACCTAAAGGGCGTGTATATGTGTGTGTGTGTGCGTGTGTCTTTGCAGCCTGTGACAGATGCAGAGAAGCACTCAGCCTCCACAGCGGTACACCAGGCTTGGTCAGCAGATGAGGTGAAGAGGCCAGACGGCGGGTCAGACAGCGGGGTCAAGATGGAGCCGGGCTCCAAGTGGAGCCGCCGGAACCCCTCCGATGTCTCCGACGAGTCCGACAAGGGCGGCTCGGGGAGGAAGACGCCCTCCGTGTCCCACACAGGCTCTTGGAGGAGAGGCATGAGCACTCAGGTGGGGGTCACGTCCCCCCGGACTAAAAGCACTAGTAGCACAGGCTCCACAAGTTCCAGTGGCCTCAAGACCCACAGTTCAGGTAACACAGACATCCACTTATATTCTACTCATCATTCTTTACCTCCTCACTTCCCAATTGAAATCACCAGCCTCTAAAAAGCTGACAGTTTAAAGATACAACTTGGTCATCTGTGAGGGTGAAATCATGTTACAATTTAATGTGATGCTTCACCTGTCATGATTTGATACTATCACCATACTTGGGTGCCGATTCAATATGTATTGAGTATTGCGATTCGATATAATGATTAACTTTTGTTATTATTTGATCATGGGAAAAAAATTTGAATCATACACTTCTGGGGACTTTTACATATAAAAAATATCTAAATTAAATTAATTAACTAACTAAATTAATTAATATCTAAATTAATTCTTTAAGAATGTTTGATTTTCAGCATGTATGTGGTCAGAAATGTCCTGAAGTCAAATACTGTACATCAGTCATTGTCAGGAAGGGACATGTAATGTTTTATACTTCTGGTGAATTTAATCTAGTCAATCTTATTTCCATATATGTATTTTGTATGTATGTTTTGTATGAACCTTTGTTAACACCATAACTTGGTGGTCTCTAGCTCTGTCTGCTCCGTTCTTTTTATACATCCATGATCAGCTCCATCGGGGCCATTTGAATGCATTTATCATAAATGTCAGTATATGGGTGCTCTACAGTTGTAGCGTCGGTCCATTTGGCCACGGACATGAGAGCGACGGCTGGCTCGACTGCATACTACTGCAATATGATAACGTTTCCTGTCTGTGACAGAGTTAGCATGCCATGATGTCTAGCTCTGCTTTTCCTTCAATGCGTAAAACCCAAAGTGTTTCCATCCTTTACTGTATGTGTAGTGTTTTATACTTTGGATTTAAAATAGGAGGGTGCAGGTCGTATCCATGCTGACCCTCTGCTGGTTTCTGCTTTTTTGTTTTGGTTCACTGCAGCCGGCTGTGGTTTATTTTGGTTTAGACGGATACAGAACAGATATGACCACAACAAATGACATAGACTCAAATGAAGCAAATACTGTATATTTGAATATGTAGGGGAATCAATTTTTCCCACCCCTAACAGACATGCGCAACTCATCATTCTTTATCTCCTCAGTTCTGAAATGAAATCACTAAAAAGCTGAGTTTAAAGGTGCAACTTGATCATCTGTGGGTGTGAACTCATGTAACAGTCGCACCAGCATATCCGCTGATGTCTTGTTCTATGTGTCCTGTAGGTAAGACAGATGACGTGAAGGTGTCAGAAAAGGGGTGTCTCTCTCCTCGCTCTAATGGCCTTCACCGCTCACCCTCAGACGCAGGACGCAGCAGCGGTGATGAGACAAAGAAACAGTCGATCCCCACCAGCCGCACATCGACAACAAACGCCCTCACACACACTGTTTCAGACCCCCACTCCCAGACACACACGCTCACCTCGCGCACCCCTACCAGCACCTTTGGCTTCAAGAAGCAGGGCCATGGGATGGTAACCATGGTTACCGCCAGCGGCGCCACCATCACAAGTGGCTCAGCCACCCTGGGGAAGATGCCTAAATCTGGGACACGCTCACTTGCAGGAGGATTGAAGGCCGGTGGGCAGGATGGAGGGTCGGCGCTGGGTCACCACGACGATGGTTTCCTCCCGATGAGCGCCCGCTCCACGCTGCAGTACCGGAGCCTGCCGAGACCCAGCCGCTCAGGGGCAGCCGCACGCAACGGAAACCGCTCCTCCACCAGCAGCATTGAGGCCGCCGTGCTCTCCGTCACGACTCATGGGAAAAATTCAATGGGCATCACCAAGGCCAATGGCTCAGCAGGCCTGCTGGCCAATCAGACGGATCGGGAGAAGGGCGTCTCTGAGACTGACAACCTGAGGAGTGGAGTGGTGATGCAGAGTGGAGGAGCAGCAACGGTTCCTCTGACGTCAAGACAGCAGGTTTCCTCACCCACACTGCGCAGGTGAGCTCACACACACACACACACACACACACACACACACACTTACAGAACATTATTTGTATTGCCAGTGATCCTGCAGACATAATGACGGCTATCTGATGAGCCACACTGGGCCCTACTTGTATGGGCTTGAATTTACCCATATACAACACAAACACAGAGAAGGCCATTTGAAAAGTCAGTAATCATGCAGTCACAGTAAATGATAAACAGTGGTGAGTAATCACACGTGTGGGCTTGTTTCACACACACCTACACACACAAGCACACACATACACACACAGTGAGGTTAAACCAGGCCATTGTGAAAGGCAGGCTTTGAGCTGGGATGATCAGCTGCCAAGCCTCAGCCTTGGCGGTGCGGGGGGGAGGGTGGAGAAGGGTGGGTGTGGTGCTGGGTAATGGGAGCTGGGTCTCTTACCTCAGCGCTCTGCCCTCATTAATGTGAGGGAGTGATAACTCTTCAAAGAGGCTGTGTGCTGCCATTATCGCCCACCGTGGCTCCAGTCATCATAGCCTGCTATTTAACTCTAACCTGGGATTAGCAGACAACCAGGAGAGAGTTCTGTCTGTGTGTGTGTGTGTGTGTGTGTGTGTGTGTGTGTGTGTGTGTGTGTGTGTGTGTGAGACTTTGTCTCTCCTGGCTGCAAAGTAAAGACTAATGCTGGTGTTTTTGTCCCGTTAGCAGCTTCTCAGCTTCTTTGATCTGGAACATTTTCATGCATATTTACATGAAAATTGTTGTTTAATTTTCCATTAATATTCATAATCCCTGGAGGACGAATCCTAATGATTTTTCTAACCCCATGACCTTCCTTTTTGCTGCAGTGTCAGTTTTAAATTTATATTTCTTCACAAAAAAAAAAGCTTCAAGCAACTTCAGCAATATAGAACAATTATAGTTAGTGTAGCGTTAGTGTTTAATGACCTTGGTTTCCAATCAACATTGAATTATGCCAAACATTCATTACAAAACATGTAGATGTAAATACTAACAAATAAGGGATAATGTACAGCAAGCAGGTCATTATTGTGAAATAAACCCAGATACGGCGATGCAGGATTTTATATTGCAACAATGACCGGCTCGCTGTACATTATCCTCTTTATCTCACAGCTACTCTCTTAAGAAGTCAATAATTAGACACAAAATATTGATTAAAGGGGTCCTCCAGAGTCTGAGAGCAGAACTGCAACCATAGCAATGGTTATACAGAAATAACAAACCATAGAATGCTGCAGTGTAATAAAATACTTTACATTCTTGTACTTTTACTGTACTATAAAGTCATGTTTTCTGTTAAGGTCACACACAGACAGAAGATGCATCTTTTTCTCTATAGAGATTCAAATATCATTCTGGCATAGTACTCCTTTTATTGATTATGTAATTTGTTAAAATTCAAAATGACATCCTTCACTTTGTTCCTGCTGTTTAAGAAGTACTCTAGCCCCAGTTCTCACCCTTCCTCCCTGATTTTCCACAGATTGTTTGGTGGAAAGCCCAGTAAACAGGCTCCAGTCACCACAGCTGAAAACATGAAGAACTCCACTGTTATCTCTAACCCCCACGCCACCATGAACCATGTGGGCACAGTGCTGGAGTCCCCCGATGGAGGGCTGGGCGGTGTAGACAGCGAGACCAGCAGCCCCTTGTTTGGAGGCAGAGCGCAGGGAATAGGGACGGGGACGCTGGGCAGCGAGCAGGTGAGTAACAACAAATACACAAATAATGGAGACAATGGACGGGTTTGTCAGTCAACTCGCTTCTGTTTAAATGATGAGAGCATAGATAACAACATCAGGATTACTGGCTGTAATTCTTCATGGTAACCATAGACTCTAGTGAGTGACAACAATTGTATAATAAAGCTTTAGCATACACAATGTGGAAAAGGTGAGGTGTTTTGTTTCTTTTGCTTTAGGTCCATAAGTCTTGCAAATTATATATCTTTCCTTTAAAATGGCCTGGTTTATCTTTGAAATTGAGTCACGGGAGCAGCTCCTTATTCATTGGTTACACTGGTATTTTTAGCTGCTACACATTCTCCAACTGCCCACCACCCATAACTTATCATGGAAAGAGGCGAAGCACATTTTTTCTTTTCTTTTGAGTTTGTTTTGGAGTCACATCTAAGTTATTTTTAGCCATGCTAGTGGCTGTAATGATGGTCGGCCCACCACGTCTGTCCAAACTGCAGTATCTCAATAGTTATTTGAGGGATTTGTATGAAATTTTGAACATTCATATCAAATGACAAAAGCCATTGAGACAATGTGAAACGGGCTTCTTGTTGTGATGAACCCTCTGCATCTCCCCTGAGACTTGATTGAGCTTTAGTGAGTTTCAGCTCATTGTTTTGTTGTCCAGCCCACGACTTTACTGTTCAGGTTTCCTCTCGCTAATCTCATTTGCAACTGTACCCGTTTTCTTTTAGCCAGAATGCTCTAAAAATCCACTATACTCTACCTGCTCAGCATCTCAGCATTGAGCATTTAGCAGTTTAAGAGACATATTTCCCAAAAATAGATCTTAAAGAGAGAGAGAATATTAGACTTCCATTCATCATGTGCTCAGACACACGACTCCAAATGTATGATGATGGTGTTCCTTTGCTGGATATGTAAATAAGCGAGCGTTTGCCAACAAGTTGAGTATATCAGCAGAAAAGGTGACGATCATAGACTGTAATGGACAAAGTCACAATGATGTCATAATTCACTAAATGAACATAATGCTGTATTGAAGAAGACTTGAAACTAGTGATAGAGATAAACTCATGTTTATAGTGTTTACTGAGGTAATAAATCAGAGAAGTAGGCTCAGCGTTGCCCCTGCTGGACATTACAAAGAATGCAAGTTGGAGACACTTCTGCACTGGCTTCACTTTTCAGAACCTTTCAGTTGCTGTCTGGTGATATATTAATATTGTGTTCACAACTTGTTTCCTCTGTTCCCAAGTGTCTAAAAGCGTTTGCTCAGGTTTAAGGTTTCACCTAGCGTCATCATAAAAATTAAAATTTATTGAAATACTTTGGGTCATGTCTGGGGCTGCACGGTGATGCAGTGGTTAGCACTCTCGCCTCATAGCAAGAGGGTCACAGGTTCAAATCCTGTGGCTTGGGGGCTCTTCTGTGTGGAGTTTGAATGTTCTCCCAGTGTTAGCGTGGGTTTTCTCCAGGTACTCTGGCTTCCTCCCACAGTCCAAAGACATGCTGTTTAGGTTAATTGATGAGTAGGTGAGAATGTGAGCGTGAATGGTTGTCTGTCTCTATGTGCCCTGCGATGGACTGGTGACCTGTCCAGGGTGTAACGGGATAAGTGGTTGAAGATGGATGGATGGTTCATGTCTGCAAATCTATTACATTCTCTTCAGCCTCAGCTGTACTTTGCTTTTATTGCTAAACACACTAACCTAAGAGGACAAATGGGTAAATATCACCTGTTAAACATCCACATGTCACTGCGAGCATGTTAGCATACTGATGTTAGCATTTAGCTCAAAGCAAAACTGTGCCCATTTAGCTAATAGCATGTTATCATGTCACACTATGTGTATTTAACTGCCTGACTAACATAATATAAAATAATATCAGATTTCTCATCATTTAATTTCCTTAGTTGAGGTTGAGTTTGGGTTTGATATTAGAAATAAGAAAGAAAGAAAGAAAGATATTCCTTTATTAGTCCCACAGTGGGGAAATTCAGTTTTACACTCTGTTGTTCACAGTACACAGTACATAGTACATATGCATGTCAATGGAGAGATGTCAGAGTGAGGGGGCTGCTCCTGACAAGCGCCCAGAGCAGTTGGGGGTTTGGTGCCTTGCTCAGGGGCACCTCGGCAGTGCCCAAGAGGTAAACTGGCACCTCTCCAGCAACCAGTTGGTCTTGGTCCATGGGGGATTTGAACTCGGGTCCTCCACATCCTAACCCAAGTCCTTACGGACTGAGCTACTGCCTAAATGATTATATACCTTTGAGCGTATAGATGATGATGTATGTATTGAAGGTGGTTATGCGCTAATTACAAGGCTTTGGCGAGACACAAGGATGATTTTGTTCTCACCTGAATAATACCGTAAACCCACTGAATTACTAGAAGTACTAATAAGCGTGTTCAGTGGAGGTACAGGTGAGCAGTGTAGGTACTTGTTTGACTGACTGTAGGCTACGTATTGCAGCAGAGCAGTGTGAGCATGCTCAGTCACGAACTCACCGTCACCTTCTCACATGATTCATTATCAGACTACTGTATGTCTCAATCATAAAGTTACTCACAGGACATTGTTTTTAAGCAGCAGTCAGCAACAATAAGTGCAGGTTCAAAAGTTTAAATAGTCAGTTATCTTAAAGCAAATGGACCAGAGAGAAACAGAGAAAAGCAGCAAAATTAAGAGCATTTTGCCTGATTGAATAAATTCCCAAAGACATCAATTGACAAATTGCTTCAGCACTAGACTGCCACTGATTTTGAAAAGAGTAACGTCCTCTCCGACCGTCCACAGGCCTCCAGTCCCGGCTCGGTCTACTCCTCCACCGGTCCCTCCAACAGCCTGACTTGGGGCACCACCTTCAGCAGCTCCTCCGCCCAGAGCAGGGAGAGCACACTGGGCGGGCACGGCGGGACAGGCAGCATGGGATACCCCTCCGTCAGCAGCATGCACACCAGCAGCGAGTCCATCGACATGAGCTTGGGTAGCGGCAGCCACGGGACCCACAGGGAGGACACCCTGTCCGCTCTGGGACGCACCGGCAGCGTCAAGACCGGCATGTCTGAGAGGTGAGGACGCACAAAAGTGGGGAATATTTTCGTGTCCCGTTTAAAAAATAACAAAAACAAACATCAAGTCAACTGTTATCAGTAAAGCAACTTGCTTTCATCAGTAGCCGTGTTTCCATATACATATTTTATTCCTATTTTGAAGTATTGCAGTAGAAATGATGTATGGAAACTGCAAAATTAGACAAAAGTTTTATGCCCGTTTGAGGTGGATTTAGTTTTTATGAGAAAGAGTTGATGTACTGAATTAAACATGGAAACACCTTTGCCAAATTAATTCTGACCTAGTGGACAATGTGCTGTCGTCGTCTTGGATATTCCCGTAACATGGGAATGCTTGTCTTTGTCTCTGGACAACATGAAACAGGACCAATACTAGCTGATGTGAAAAAACTATTAAAACTTGCCCAATTAAAACAAATTCCTGAAGACCTCGCTCCATTGTTCTCTTGTAGGAGGTTGTTTTGTTGCCTCTGCCTTCTTCTTCTTCTTCTTCTTCTTCACCTGCATCGTCTTCTTCTTCTACTCTGTTTACTGGCAGATCACAGCCAATAGCCTATAGCGTCAGTCCCTGACCAAACCAAGTTATAGTCAAGTTCATTAGCACCAGTTGATGGAAATACACCTAATTTGCATTTCTTTTTTGCAGCATTTCAAAAGTTTTCTTGACAGTTGAATGGAAACACATCTAGTGTCGTATATGAGGTTGTTTCCATTTTCCTTAAATGCAGCCACAATAGCCACTATAAGCAACCCTGTCTCTTACAAAATTATGTCCCCGTACAACTAAAGTGCATTCCCAGATTACAGTCACAGTTTTTAATAGTTTTGAACATGTGATTAACATTGTAAATTCAATCATGGTTTGTTATTAAGCTGTGGATGTAAATGAAAATGACTGAATGTTGACATTTAGTTTCCCAGGAGACATAGAGCAGTGGTCTCCTGGGTGGAAGTCCTGTGTGTGTTTGACCCATCCATCACCCTGACCTATCATTACAAATGTATTTGTGATAAGTCAAAAACAAATGTAATCCGCACCATAAAACATTTCCTTCCATTTCAGAGGTAAATAATGTCAAGTTACTTTGCAGGTTTAAGTTTTACATACAAAACATATGATCAGTTTATCAATATAATTCAGAAGATTAACTTTTACTTTTTATAATAATCCAATAGAAAAGTATATAATATAATGCTTTAAACGGTAGCATTCTGCATAATGAGTACTTTGACCTTTTTACACTTTTCACGCTTCATTTTGTTCATACATATTTTTTGAATGCAGGACTTTGAAATGGACTTTTATACTGATGCTGTCAACTTAAGGACCGAAATACTTCTTCCATCATTGACCATTTTAAAACCCTGCCCAGTTCCGACAAGAGCTCCTTTAAAAGTATCCAGAAATGAAACGATGCAGAAAGCATCCGTCGTAGCAAAGTGTCGCTTCGTGTTTGCTATTCTGTCTGCGCTCGAGCACAGAAACAGAATCCCGTGGCATCCTCAGTCGATTCCACAGTAATTGTGGTCATTGTGGCGGATTCCATCCTGACAGGTTGACTGTGTAATGTGACAGGAATGTCTCAGTGGAAACTTAATAGCATCTGGAGTCTTTGAGGCCATGACATCACCCTCTTCACTGAGTTTTCTCATTAACTTCACCGGTGAAGCATCTCGCTGACAGCTGACCTCTGTTCTGAAGAACTTACTTTATTCTCTAAAACTTTCTTTCTCTGTCTGTTGTGTGTTTTTTTTTCCCCTCCTGTCCTCCATCAGTCCCCTCTCCTCCCCCTCTGCTAGCCCTATATTCAGCCGAAACACGCTGCCTCGGAAGCAGGACAGGTAAATGTACCTGTGTGCAGTGTTAGGCTTCTGGTGTGGAGGTACCTACTGAACCACCACCTGCTGCCACACAGAGAAAACACAGTAGAGAAGCTACATGTGGTAGATTATTGGTGTTTTTGTATGGAGGTGTGTCGCTCTGTGTGGTAGCCTGTGGTTATTTTTAGGACCTCTTGTTCCTGTATGAATGGACATTTCTGAGAGAGTGTAAATGTGAGGTTGTCTATGTGGATGTCGGCAGCTTCACTGTTTTTGTTAGTGGTCCGTGTTCACATGCTGCCACCTCGTGGTAGAGCTTGAATGTGCAGATTTACCTGCATGGCCATAGGACATTTATCATTGAATTTACACTGCAAAAATATCAGTCTTAAAGGAATATTTTACCCTTTTTGAGCCCTAAGGGTTTAAAATATTTAGCCAGTACAATGAGACAATTGAACAGTTTCAGGATTTGTCTGCAGTCACAATAGTCGATAGTCTAGTATTTCTTTTTTTTCCAGTATAGCAATCTGCCTTCTTTCAAGAAAATTCATGTAACAAGTTGAGAGTTTTTCACTTGTTTTAGGACTGGAGTAAATGTCAGACCTTACCTGGCAAGATCAAGATTTTTTTGCAGTGTACGCACTGGGACATACAAGTGTCCTTAAGAACAATGGGCCTCATGCAAGAACATTTTTGCACACTTGTTTTAACTTTCTCTTACTTTTTTCTGTACTGTGAGCTGGTACAAGTGAGCAACGCCAGGTTCAGCAAATGCTCCTAACTTCAGATAACCCTGTAAATGACCAGATGATGAGTGCCACCTGTGCATATAAGCACACTTTCAAGAGAATTCTAAATTAACATAATTTAATGATACCATTTAAGGCTACATGCACCTGTCTCCTGCTATATCTGCAAGCTGTGCAAGATATGCTCTCTTCCAAGAGCCTGACGTGTATCCAAAAGAAGTCAGTCAGTCATCATGCACCTGATTACACTTAATGTTGACTTTAGTATATACAGACTAGGATGGACAGTTGATTTGTGATTAATCACAAATTAGTCACACATTTTTTTATCTGTTCAAAATGTACCTTAAAGGGAGATTTGTCAAGTATTTAATACTCTTATCTACATGTAGACAAATATGCTGCTTTATGCAAATGGATGTATATATTTATTAGTGGATATCAATTAACAACACAAAACTATGACAAATATCGCGTCCCTCACAGGTACTGCATTTAGCATAAATGTGACTCTGACTTGCCCCAGACTGCATGTGATTATCATAAAGTGGGCATGTCTGTGAAGGGGAGACTCATGAGTACCCATAGAACCCATTTTCATTCACATATCTGGAGGTCAGAGGTCAAGGGACCCCTTTGAAAATGGACATGACAGGTTTTCCTCACCAAACTATAGTAGAGGTTTGGAGTGTTATTTAACCTCCTTTGTGACGAGCTAGTATGAAACCAACAGATTCATTCGGGTTTCTAGTTTCATATGATACCAGTATCTTCACTCTAGCTGTAAAACTGAGCCACTACAAACTAAAACTCACAAGTTGCATTAGTGCGTTAAAGAAATTAGTGCTTTTAATGTGTTATTATCACATCAGCTTTGATAGCCCTACTTCAAAGTAATGAAATATAAGAAAGAAGAAAGATATTCCTTTATTAGTCCCACAGTGGGGAAATTCAGTTTTATACAATATATATAATAATTTTATACAATCCATTATTAAAAAATGTAGGTTTGGATAACACCAGACTAATTGACTCTTATGACAGGTCTGGACCACTCGTAAATTGTTCTTGTACCTCATAAATATGTAAAAAATATGCAAATTCAAAGTGTGAGAAAATAGTTCTCCTAAATCACTCGTACAAGCCACTGAAGAACGAATCTGTTGGTATGAGCGATTCTTGAATGAGGCCCATTATGTTTGCAGGTTAAAAGAAAGAAAATAGTATTAGGTAATCCTTGAGAGATGCAGCCACATGTTTCCTTGCCTCCTTGCTTCCTTTGCTTTCCTTCTCTGAAGTGTTTCTCTCCCACAGCGGGCCACACTGTGGTAGAAACACTCTGCCTAAGAAAGGACTCAGGTACTGACCTCACTTCCTGCTGGACATGTTGCGCTTTCACACACTGGTTCACCCAACTGTCTTCTGTCTTGTCTTTTATTTCTGCGTCTGCATTCACTGTTCGAGGCTGGCGTTTTTGTTTGGCACTTGGCACATGTGTTGTTGTGTTGTGCTTCCGTGACGAGGCATGTCACTTTGTCGCCGTGCAGATCCGTCACTGTGTTGTGCTGTAGCGGGCCTGATCTTAGGGGGTAAACTTAATTTGGCTTCTTTTCTGCTTTTTTTCCCCCAGTTTCTGTTGCTCACAGCTGAGAATCAGTTGATGTTCACACTGTTTCCTTGTTTCGGCATCTTAATTCATTCTTTTAGATCCCGCCTACTAATCTGGCTGCTAAAGAGAAAAAAAAAATCCACTTCAACGATTGAAAAAAGTCAGAAAAATCAGAATCAGTCTTGTAAAAACACAAAATCCACACTGCACCTGCTCTGTTTTGTGTTTCTTCTTCCACTTTAATCTTTTCTTTCACTTCCTGTAGGTACGGCCCGTCCCCACAGCTGCGGGGTCACGAGGAGGCCCGTGATTGGCTGCGCTCCCACTCCACCAGCGGGCTGCAGGAATCAGCCAGTAACTCCCCGTTCTCCCCCAGCTCCAGCCTCACCTCCCCCTCTGGCACTCGCTTCAACTTCGGACAGCTCGGTACGCCACACAAACACAGACACACACACACACACACACACACACACCAAACACACCCAGCATGCAACATGTTTACTTCAATCACACAGTATTGTTCTCTGTTGTTTGAGACAATCTCAAACCTGTGAAACAATTTCTGGATTCAGCGCTTAACCTCAAATTGTATCACCATCAAGCTGCTGACAGCTCACGCTTCGCTAAGCCCTTGGTTACTGTTGCTAGGCCCGTCAAGCTAACAATATCAGAGAGCTATACCAAAGGAAATCACGGCAGCTTTCTGGAATAATCGTCCTGAAATATCAGAGACAAGTAGACAGAATTAAGGACAACAATATGCATTAGAGAGCAATATTCACAGTGTATTTAGTATTGTGAATGAAGAGGATATTAAAATCAAAACAAAGCTCACCATTCCTAATGTAAGCGGCAGATATCCCATATCTTGACAACTCACATGAAGGACAAACATATACAGGAACAACAATGTTCTTACACAGTAGGGTCAAGTCAACATTTTAAGCCAAGTTAAGGTTTAGTTATGACTCCTTATTTATCCTGATTTTACATTTGTTTAAAGTGTGCCTAGATATTGCTTGCACATGATGGGATTGATTCAAACTTAATCTACTTTAGTTAATGCAGTGCAGTTATTGTTTATAATTCTTTTCATTTAATAAACTGCATCTGGACGTATGGATTTCGTGAACGCATCATGCAGTATAAAACCTACTTTAGCCTCTTAGCAGTTTTTTAACTGATAGTAGTCACTACAGTCTTTGCAGGTTAAAAATAACAGTCTTTGAGAGATACAGCCAATGTTTCCTTGCCTCCTTAAAGACATTTATAAAGATATTTTTATATGATATCTAGAAAACATTCTCTGAATTCAACCTCTCAGATATAAGGAGTTGCTTCTCTGCTTCACATCATTTTAAACTGAATAACTTTGTCTTTTGGACTCATGGTTGGACCAGCAATCTCTGGACAAATGGTCACGTTTTACAGTTTTTACATTTTATAGACTAAACAATAGATCCAAATATGTCAATAATGAAAGGAAACGCCTTATGACATATCATTTCTATATCATCATTCTCACAGCATCCAGCCCGACCTCGGCAGCTCAGATCAACCTCGCCGGTCTACGTAATAACAGCCTGACCAATCAGGACGTCTCTTTTGACCCTTGCGGCGACAACCGATTGAGAAACTCGTGCATGTCGCTGGATGAGAAGACTCGCACCATGAGCAGGTCGGGCTCCTTCAGGGACGGCTTTGAGGAAGGTAAGAGGAAATAAGAGAAGTGTGGATGGATATATAAGACATATTCAATGACTGTGTGAGTCCTGGTCATGTTGGCGTAATCTGTAATTACAGTGTAATCTTGCATACCCCTGTCTCTCTGACTCTGAAGCCTCCCCTTCCTTATTCCACATCCCTGTGCCAAAAGAATTATTGTTCCGTTTGTTTAGAGAACATTAGGAGGGATTACAACCGTTCCTCATAGAAAAGCCCTCCATCCCCTTAGAAATCCATAATCAGCTTTAGTGCAGCTTTGTTTTATTCATAAGCTTGTTTATTGGGAAAAGTACCCAGCTGTGCTTTTCCCACCAGCAGGCACACTCCCCACTCAGGTGAGGTTGCTCCACTGGAGTCCTCTCAATCCTCAGGGCTTTTATAGAAACACAGTACTTTGAAAGGAACAAAGGAACAAACCAGGACTGGGAGTGAGGAGGGCGCAGTATTGGTTCTCTTAATGGGATGAATGCTTTTTAGAAGTCCAACTGAACTTAATCATTAAAAACAGATCTTGGGAGTGTCAAATAGCTGGGAATGAATAACATTACCATTGGTTGATTTAGGGGGGTGGCAGTCACAAGTAATTGGTGTTAAAGTCCAAGTCGAGCTGCAAGGTTTTTTTTTTCTTATTATTTTGTCAAGTTAAAGTTAAATTTTTAGTTGAGTCCAAGTCATGTGACTCAAGTCCACACCTCTGCATCCACTGATATCACAAGTTATTCAATATAAATATTGAGAGTCCACAATGAGAGTATTGATAATCAAGAAAATCCTTCAACATCAATATGTCTGCATTATAGGAACCAGCAAATACTAACTACAGAAATACAGGGTTATAAGTTATAAGAAGATCATCTTGATGCTTTCCTTCAAATGTAGCAATGACATTATTAACCACCTACAGACAACATTAGATAGCTAAGATGATAAATGTGTACATTGAATGTATTTGAGAACTGAGTGAAGTTGTTTTTCAACAGTAAAGGCCTGTTTGTCTAATCATGTATATGAAGGTTCATTTGCAGTAGTTGTACAAGAGAAGAAGACAGCTGTCAATCATCTACTTTAAGAGACGTGCCTGAGCTTTTCCTGGTATTATGAAGCTATTATACTAATGCACAGGTTGCACCCACCTAATGTGCACATGCACAATAACACAGATACAAACATATTATTATTGCGCCCCCCAGTAGCATATCTGACTCCTTTTTTTTTTCTAGTTCCACGAGTCTGTCTTCCCTTTCAGAGGAGGAGATAATTACAGGGATCACAGTGAGAGGCGTGAGAGAGATGTGATGACATATAAGAAAGCTCCAACACAACTTTCCCTCTCTTTGTGTGTGGTGGATCACAGTGTGTAGGTCTGTAGGACATGCCGTTTGTGTGTATATGTGCATATTGCTGAGGTGTAGAGTTACCCGACTGTTGTTAGATTGGCAGGAGGAAAGTCACATCATCCACCCAACACTTTGTCCCATGTAAGAGCAGAACTGTCACTCCATCCCCTCCACCCACACCCTCCCACTCACCTTGTCCTCATGTCTGTAGAAACCAACACTTACTTACAGGTTATGCATGTCTCTCTGCAATAGGTGCTCAGAAAGTATAAAACAAGATAAATGGTGTTTATTTACCCCTACCTTTCTGTTCCCACTTTCTGCACACAGTCAGCATAGTTATATATAAATTAATAAATGTAGAATTAGCAACATTAAGAGCTAGATAAACAACTTTATGCACTTAATTTAATCATAAACACAATGGTACCCACATCTATACCCAAAAGTGAAGCTGAAACATCTTGATCTCTGGCTGGTGGCAGTACTCTGTTCACATGTTGGTGTGTGTATTGGCCGGTATGAACAGTCTCTTGCTACTCATAGGTCATATCCTGTACAGATTATAAAGCCCGCTGAGGCCTGATGTTGGGCTGTACAAATAAAACTGGCTTGACCTGACTTGACATGTACATACATGTCATGCTGACTTTTTTACTGTGCTAAAATTGCTGTCAGTTTCATATAATGTTCTGAGCAACTGAGGTTAAATTAAGTATAAGAAAGTATACGTTCTCAACACTAACACAAAGAGCAATATGTACAACAACATGCAGCGTCAATAAGGTCAAACAGCATAAACAAAGCTGAAGACCCAGATGTCAGAATTCAGAGATAAAATGTTTGCAGGAAAGAAAGAAAACATGAGCACACGTCAAGTCTTTACATCCTGTATGAACTGGATTTAACAGAAAATGAGTGTAGCAAATCTCCATAAAATCAGCCCCCACCCTCACTGTTGTAATTGGTCAGTCAAACCAAACTCTCTGGACTCCACTTCTATATAGCTTATATATATAGCTATATAATGTGTTACTTGGTGACATCACCGTGTTATGAAAGAAAAGGCAGACGTCCAGCAAGGTGTTTCAGGTTCAGAAGTGTTTCTGTGGTGGAGAGTAACTCCCTTTGGCCTGCCCGGGACTTTGGCCTTAATGGCTTTACAGACCTTTTACATGCACAAAAAACTATGTATCACACTAAAGGTAAGGGAAAAGGCATAATAGACCCCATTAATGGAAACAGTGATAGGCCAACTTGATACCAGTTTGTTCACAGAAGACCGTATCACAATAAAATACCTTATGATTATTGTCCACCCCACACAGGAAGAAATGAAAGTAAGTGGTAGTCCCTCAAAAGTACTGAGTCAACTCAGGTCAATTCAGGTCTTAAAACCACCACTAAGTTTAGTTAAAGATCTTACACAAACTGATTGTTGATCGTTAAACCAGACAGCAGTGAGTCTAAATGAATATTCTCCTTTTCATGTGGCTCCCAGCACACCTTGCTGTCTAGACTGAGTTCAGATAAAAGCTAACGTCAGCTCCTTCAGTGAGGTGAATGAATAAATGAAGCTGCTGGATCAGCCTGACCTCTGTGTGGTTGGTGACATCACACCGCTGATCCTCCCTGATCTGATCCCAGGCAGGAAACAGAGCTGGCGTTGTGTCCCGGCCTCTGATGTGTGATTAGTGGCTGACTCATTAGCAGAGTAATGCTCAGGCTGCCATTAGTTGCGCCACAGTCCAGCTGTAGGAGTTTTATCTTTGTGACTGTCGGAGCTGCAGTCATTACGGAGGAGGCGGGCTGGAGGAACTGGGAACACTGGGAGGAACAGTGTTGGGTGGGCAGGGGAGGAGCACAGTGTGGGGAGGGGGGGGGTGGTCTGTTGATGATTATAGTACTGTTGTATGTACAGATGTACTTTCTAATCCCCACTTCTGCTTGTGTTTTTGTCTCCTCAGTTCATGGATCATCCCTGTCTCTGGTCTCCAGCACCTCTTCCATTTACTCCACGGTGAGTACACAAAACGCAGAGTTCATTTAAGGATGGATGTTATGTGATTTCTTTTTGAATGCTGGTGCATTTTATATCTTCAATACTGATAACAGTATCAACGTTTTTTTACATGACATTACTTTTGAGGCATGTTTGGTTTCACATGACATAGTTTGTCCACTAGAGAGCACTGACAAGTTTATTTTTCAACTATAAAATATCCCGCTCAGGACATATCTTGGTCACAACCCTTTAATAACCAAATATGTTTGTTTGTCAGGGCTCTAGGTGGCCCAGATATTAGGGCACATACCCAAACCAGTCTCACTCCCAACGCATCAATAGCTGCAGCTTGGTACCTGCACATTTACACATTTATGTTCACATTACAGGTACCTACACATAGTACTTGGTACCTACATATTTCCAGATTTATGTATGCATTTAGATTGCACTTGCAAATTTGAATACATTGGGAGATTTTTTTTTTTTTTTACAATCTCTATCCACATTTGCATTTTGCTATTTAAAAACTATTCGTACTGGCCCCATTCCAAGTTAAATAAAAAACATGGGCTACCTATTATATATATGTAACAAACATACTTATCGTAACCCAAACCACAGTCTTTTCCCAACCTGACACAAGTAAACCTAAAGTAATAAAGGCAAAAAAAAAGACAAAAACAATCATAAAGGTGTTTTAAAAACAATGAAGATATTTTGACTTTCAAATATCGACATTGGTATCAAAAGTATAGATATACCGTATGTTCTTTAACAATATCAGCTCTATTGTTCCATCCCGAGAAAGAGAGAAAATAAAACACAGCTCTGTATAAATATTGCATCATATCATTTTAGAAAATCTTTTCAAAACAGTGAGTTTATCAGTTCAGGTTGCTTCACACTTCATGTGGAAACCAGAGCAACCAGTTTGTGCTTTTGCCTATGGAATTATGAAATTTTGAGTATTTGAGTTGGCAAACACGTTACACATTTTCCCTCTAATCCATCCAGATATCTGACTCAAACACCCTGTGAGAAAAAGGTTTGGCAAACTTAGGGACAGCCCACATGTTCACACAGTAGCCAATCAGAGCCTAGTCTTCACAGCATAGCCCCTCCCCCCTCTGTGGGCTGGTTTACTCACCTGGGCAGGTGTAGCACAGAAACACTCAGATACTGGATCTCTGCTCGGCGCTGGATGGTCCTCTGAGCCAGAAAGGTTTGAAATCAGAGGAGGAAGACAGTTGAGGCAAAAATGATGACGACTTTATCCCTGACGGGCACCGTCACGTCCTGGCAACAAACGGTAGGGATGAGGGGGATGGCTGTAGACTTCACTAGACTTCATTCTGCGCATTTATTAGCTCTGTGTGAGTTAGATACAGCTTTAAGTCAAACGTATTAGTACACAGAACTTTTTCCTTTGCTTTGCTTGACTTCCATGATGTTTGTAGCTCATGGGATTGTTTTTGTTTGTGAAGTTCTGGTCCAGGATTTTGCATCAGAGTGAGATCTCTGTGTCTGTGTTTTCAGACAGACTGTTTGGCTGCCTTGTTTGTGTATCTAGGATCAACTGGTCGTGTGTGCGTGACTGACAGCTCTGTTGGGGTGTGTAGACCGTGTGGACAGATGCCACTGTGTAAACCACCCACTCATGATGTAGAACACATGTGCTTTAGTCACTGTAACACATGCACAGACACATTAGGCCGTCAGAACCTGTTTTAGTGGTAAGAAGGTGGAACCACATGAAAAATCATGAATTATTTGTAGTTCTGTTTTGTTGCTTCTGTCACAACACAAGCACTGAGTTCAGGCCTCCCACAAGCTTTTTTTAAATAAATAAAAAAACTAGAATGCATGTAGTGATCAGATATACTGGGATAAATGAGACAGATGTGTTAATTACAAAGCAAATGCAGAAGGTCATAATGAAAATGTTGTAAAATAAAATCCCCTAAACAATACTGTATAAGCACCAAAATTTAAACACTTATTTGTTTTTGTCCCACCTAACTTTCCTCCGAGTTTGGTTCAAATCATTTTACACGTTTTAGCTATCATGCTAATAAAACAAATTACTATTACTGTAATACATTTTTAATGAATGAATATAATATTAAAGCAGGGGTCTCCAACCTTTTTTCCTCTGAGAAGGAATTTAATAAAAAAAAAAAAATGAAAGTAGCTGAGATCTACTCAGCGCTAGGTTTTACATCAGCAACAGCAGACGTAATGTCTGTCTTACATTTCTATTTCTTTTAATAATGTGTCAGCCACTGTGGTCTTAAGGGTCAGAAGGATGTGCACGACCAAACGAAGCCTGCATTGGCTTTCTGTGTCGGCTTGGTAAACAGACTGTTGTCTTTTCAGTGTTGTTTTCAGGCTTTGTCTTCTCTGTTGGTAGACTGCCACCAGCTGGAAAAACCCACAAAAGTTGTTGTGGCGCTCGACGTTGCATCTTTTACCGACTGACGTGCTCGCACCGCAAATGAGACGCTCACATTTGTCACTGACATTCATGAGAAAAAAGTCCCCATTGAAATTTGTGTAATTTTTGCCTTTTGTTGTCTATTTTCTGTGGTCATTTTCAAATCTGGTGCATGCTTGCTAGTTTGTTATTGTCGCCTAATGTAACATTATAACAAAACCTGAAAGCGACGTAACTGGTTTAATTGACAGCTGATTGGTAAATAATCACGGTGGATGTGGGGTGTGAATTTTTTCTGGATAGAGAAAGTGACTTTGTGTTATCAACTCAATGCACATGTCGAGCCCCTCAGCTACTGCTAGCTAGGCCCCTGCCTTAAATATAATAACTTATTGACAAATAATCATCAAATCTATCATTTTTACCTGATAATAGTCTCTTTCAAATCATTCTGATGACACGTTTTTGTGTAAAACAGAGACAGTGTTGTTTTTGACACTACCACTACATGGGGCCAAAATGAGAAGTCTTTAAAGTGAGTGTAATGCATCATACTAGAAAAACCACGCCCAGCGGAGCGGGAAAACAATCGCTGCCAATATGCAACCAAGGCCTGAAATGCTAACGAGCTAAATGCTAAAAACAAGTCAGATTTCAGCATGTTAAGAGGATTATTTTAGCACCCTGTGTCTTCCAGGGGTGCAGCTGATGGAGACAAGTTAGCACGCTGCTGTAGTTAGCTAAGGCCCTTGTAAACATAATACTGTATAGCTTTCTGCTTTGTATCCACATTTCACTGTAACATATATGTCAAACTGTCAAAATGCTTTAGCTTCATTTCCAGAAATATATTTAGCCTAAAACTGGCATGCACACGTCAGGATCCCACAGTTTCCCCATCCTTCCTGCTGATGCCTCACATCTTAATTCCTTCGTTCTTTGGTTCGGCACCTTATAAAAACTAAGTTCTGGACTCTTTACCCTGTTAGTAGTGCATCCCACCATAAAGCAGCTTTTAGACATTTCTCTGTTGTTTGTAAGCAGACAGAACTGACAGGGAGACAATGCAAAGTTAATGGAGAGCATTGAACTGTTTTTTCCTCCGGTGTGGGCGGGGCTTAATTATGCTTTTTTTTTTTATTAAAGCCGTTAAATTAACATGAAACTTTAGTTTCAACAACGAATCTGTTTTGAGTTGGTAAATTTCAACGGATCACTCACTATAAAGAAGCTGTAAAAACAGCTCTGGTCATTTCCAGATACAGTTTCAGTGCCCGTTGCAGCTTGTTTACATGTAAATGTGGGTGTTGCATGTTTCAGCAGCAGGGTGTGTTAATGTGTTCATGCGCCTGCTCTTACTCTGTATGTATGTGGCTACCTGTCTATTCTTACTATTGTTCTGTGTGCAGCCTATAGAGACAATGGGATTCTCGCTCACACACACTCTCACACAGATGGGTGAAATGCCTTCGGGAGGATAGCTCTGCTTTCCAGACATATTACACCAGACGATCTCCTCCACAGTTTATACAGCTCGTCTCCATGGAGCTAATAAATCAAACCAGAGTCAGGACATGTGCACGGTCTGACCTCCAGCACGTTAAAGCATGTCTCCAGTCAGTGTGTCCTCTAATGATTTTCTCTTCTTCTGATGTTTGTTTTTTTACAGAATGAGGAGAAGTCTCAGTCGGAGGTAAGCCTCCACCCACCCACACTACTTCTACCTTTCTCAGCTCTTTAATTTTCTGTTGGACTTGTTGGAACATGGGGGCGTTTTCGCAGTTGTATCTAGTTACACGTGTAGCTGTATTGTTCCTCTCTGAACACCTGTGTACACCTGTATGTGCTCTTTTATGCATGTTTCATCTCTTAACCTGGACATATCAGAGCTCCAATCACAGAGCCTCCCTTATTTGTATTGCTACAGTTTCTTTTTTCTTCTACGTGTGTGGATGCTTGTGTATGTGTGTGTTTGGCATTGCATGCTTTTTATGGAGCAGACATGGATGCTTTTGTCTTGGAGCTTTTGATGTCATGCTTCTTTGCGTCCTCAGATCCGCAAGCTGCGTCGGGAACTGGACGCCTCCCAGGAAAAGGTGTCCGCCCTGACGACACAGCTAAGTGCCAATGTAAGTGAGCAACACACACACACACACACACACACACACACACACACACACACACACACACACACTAGGTGGTAGAAAGTAAGTAAGTACATTTACTAAAGTATGATTTTGAGGTACTACTACTGTACTACTGTATAGTATATACTTCTTCTCCACAAATCTCAGAGGAAAATATTGTTCTTACTTTTTAGTGCGCTACATTTATTTGACAGCATTAGTTACTTTGCAAACTCAGATTATCAATATAAAATATAGAGGCTACTGCCACTGTTAGCTGTTCTGTGAGGATGTATTTTAGCAAAGTCATGCTTTGAGGTAAACACCAACTTCATGACAAAGACTATGCTAACATGCAGATGTTATGCAGGTGATGTTTACCATGAGCACCATCCTAGTTAAGCATATTGGCGCGCTAACATTTGTCAGTTTTTCCCTAATTATCTGTCAAATCATAACAGTCGTTTTTCATATAGAGCAGTTCTGGGCCATACTCTGTGCACTACTGTGTCCTCTCAACTGTATCTACTTAAAATATATTGTATCTATAGGCTACATATCTACAGACTATCAAATGAGGCATGCAAAGTGCATTATTGTCATAATGTTAGTGATGTGGTGTTTATGTTCCGATGCTTTGCATGGAGCTAATTCCTGCCAGCTCGCTCTCATCCCCGGCTCTCTGAAGCTCTGTACTTCCTTGCTGTCAACACTGCTGCCTGGCAAAGGTTCTCGAGGATATACAATACAGTACAATAACTTTATTTTTTGATGTTGATAAAATGTACCGGAAATGATGAATACAGCATCTGAAATGAGCACCCACCACTCGCCAAATGGGAAATGGTCACTGGAGGCACATGTGGAGATGCATTCTAATGCCAGGTGTGAACAGACATACGTAGCTGTCCACTTGTGATCACCCAAGACGCATGTTAATGCCAGGTCTGAGCAGGGCGTATAATTTACAGATCCAGCATGAGACCCCATGAGCCTGCACTGGGATGACAGTGGCAAGAAAAAAACTCCCTTTAATCGGTACAAATCTTGGGAAAAATCACCAAAATAAAAGTGTTTTTTTCTATGAACAGGTTGATCTGTTAAAAGTGCACATTCCGACTATAATGTAATTATTAAAAATAATGTATTTATGTTGTTTATTTCAGAAAATATGCCATGACCTGAAACAGACTAAACTAGATTGTTTTGTTAAAAGAACTCTGAACTCTGTCTCTCTCAAGCACCCAACCGATTCCCAAACACATGCAAGTACATTTCCTGATATTCATCAAATACTGAACAGCGAGCACGTTACTCCCAGAAGGTGTAATTTTACATCTGGCACAACCATCAGAAAATCTCTTAAAGCATCTCCAGACACGATCCCTTCTGCCACCCTGCCTCCTGTACTGCACATGTCTCGCCATGCTCCGCTTCTAATCTGCTGCCTGAGTCAGTGCACGCTGGTGGTTTGACTGTGGATTAGAGATATGGAGGAAAGTCAGCGGTGTTAGATTACCACAGAGAGTCAAGTCTCAGCACACTGCTGAGGGACAGTCACAGATGTGGACTGAAGATTTACAGCTAATGACGTCTGGATACAAGAAGGTGGTGTGGGTGCTGACATGAAAACAACAGACAACAGAGAAAACAGAGGAAACAGTAGTTGGTAGTGGGGGGTCACGAGTATGAGGGAGGGGCTTTGTCTGTTCAAATATTTGATTACAAGCTGCAGACAGATGATGAATTATCTGGACACGCCTTGAAGGCCCCGAGGCTGTGAATCTAAGAACATCCTCTGCAGCAAAAAGTCACGACTTGAATCACACATCAGTCAACGCCTTACTCAACTCTCACACACTTCTGCAGGCGTCTGCACATCACTTATTCTGGTAAAATCTAAAGCCTGATGCAGTATAGTGAAGGACGACCACATTCACTAGGGTTGGGGAAAAAAATCGAAACAGCAATGTATTGCGGTATTTCAATATCAATGTATGTACATCAATACACAGTATCTATCTTTTATTATATAAAATAAACATGGCTGCTGTTCGGTCTTTCAGAGGTTGTAGCCGGCTCTTTTAAACCATGTCATGCCATGTCACGTTAGCTTGCCGGGCGATTTGCTAAAAATTACAAATTGATAATTAAAGCTTTAAAACATCTGAGACTGGCAATCCCAACTGACATTACTGTCTTTTAAACAGGCTGTTGTGGGCTCCAAACTTAAGTTTTGGCGAGGAGAAATCGGCATGGCCATTTTCAGAGCAGTCCCTTGACCTCTGATCTCATGATACGTGAATGGAAACTGTGAGCTCAACAGACTGAAAACTGTATCTTATTAGATAAATCAGATGTTGACAAACTGCATAATTTGCAGTTGAAAAAAAAAAAATAATAAACTGTATTATCTTATCAGCGCTCATCGAACAATTTGGTGAATTAAGCCGCGGTCTTCACAATTGTGTATCTACATCCAGCCCATCATACCGCTGGGCATGGTTAAGAGTGTAGGTGCAGACAGGGACTTCATGGTGCATTCAGGTGTACCTCATAAACTCAGAGAAAGTCAAACTGTTGTTGTAAAGTACCCTCCTGCCATTTAATGGATTTTTTTTTTTTTTTTTTTTTTTGTGTGTTTTGTAAGTTTGTTTCCAATTTACTGGTGAAAAGTTAGTTATTACATATTAAGTACATTATTTAAATGTAACCATATGGCCTTAAAAAAATATCACACGAAGAATTTGAAAGTGTAAATGACATAAAACCAATGAGGTGATGTTCTTTATGACTCAAAACTCCATAGTCTAACAACGACATGTTTAAAATTGAAATTCAAATCAAATCATGACCTTAAAATAAGAAGATGAGCGATAAACATAAACTTACGAGGCTTTGCCTGGTTGAGAAGTGAGTGAAGTGTTAGAGGTTTGAACAACCTGTGTGTTTCTCCTGCAGGCTCACCTGGTGGCAGCGTTTGAACAGAGTCTCGGCAACATGACCATCAGACTGAAGAGTCTCACTTTGACGGCGGAGCAGAAGGTGAAACATCTCCTCCTCTTTTAAAACAGTAGTCAGAGTCCACATTCAAAGACACTGCAGTTGATTTGTTGGTTTGACCCGCTTGTCACTTCTCCGTGTAGGACTCTGAACTGAACGAGTTGAGGAAGACCATCGAGCTGCTGAAGAAGCAGAACGCTGTCGCTCAGGCTGCCATCAACGGAGTCATCAACACACCTGAGCTCACGCCTAAAGGAGACAGGACGGGTACAGACAAACACTTTGAAAACTAGGGATATTTGAAGAGTCAAAGTTAATATTTTAAATCAGAATTTAGACATTGATTATAATAATGCAAAGAAAATGAATTTTTAGTGTTTTCCCACTAAATGTAATATAAAAATGTAGACATACAATATTTCTGTCTGCACTATCAAAGTGCATATCATGCCCATAATAGAAAGAATATTATCAGACAAGAAGGATCCCACAATCTGTCCAAACCACAAAGCAACTCAAACATTTTATTGATAAACAGGCATTGTGAGGTGTCAGGGGTCTTCCTTTATCAGTATACTATATTGTTATAGTTATGTAGGATCATTTTTTGTTGTGTGTTCCTCTTGTCAGGAGGAGAAAACCTCTGAAACAGTAGGTAGGAAATAAATATAATTAACTAAACCTTTGAACTCTTTTGGAGTTATGAGCACATAAAAGCAGGATATAGGTCGAATGTTAAGTGGCTAAAAAGCCAGAATGAGAGATTTTTTTTTTTTTTATTTGAGCTTTTGCACCGCAAATAATCATCATCATCAACCAATCACATGGTGTGAAATGGGTTGAGTTGCGTCTATATTTATGAAATACAACACGGAGGGTCCATAGTCTAAACCAAGATGGCTAACTTTACTTTTCCTTTCAACCTTGACAAAGGCAGCACAGACCAGACCCATTCCTTCTGTTCTTACACTTCACAATAAAAGCTCCAGACATGTAATATTTAATATATGCAGTATTTCACATTTTTGTGTCATTTATTCATCTCAGCCCTGGTGTGTAAAGACCTTAATGCACTCAACCTATTTAATAACAAGGAACTAATTCTAAAACTTGGAGTGATTTTCTATCATGTAAGAAGTGGACAACACTGACTAGCTGATATTTGATATTTAATGACAGACATATTTCTCTCTCCTCAGCTGGCAGTAACGGCAGTTCACAACAGCAGCAGCAGAACCAGGAGCCAGACCTGCGCATCAGGAGGCAGCACTCCTCCGACAGCGTCAGCAGCGTCGCCAGCGCGACCAGCCACTCCAGCGTGGGCTCCAACATGGACACTGACGCAAAAAACAAGAAGAAGAACAAGAAGAACTGGGTAAGATGCTGTAAAAATAAAAATAATACAACTAAAGACTCCACTGTGTGATGATGAGTCACTAACAAGCAGTCAGCCAGGACTCATGATGGTGTGTTGCTTTTGTCTTTGTCTCTTTGTGTGTTTTTACGTGTATCTGTGTCACATGTTTGGGTTTCTACCCTTTAGGCATCATTCACTGGGGAAAAGGTGAATACACTTGTCATACCCTCAGTCCTGCTGGATACCAAGTAGTGACTGATTTGGTGATTTGCAGATCAAAAACATCAGTCATTTAGGTTAAAGGGACTCTATGTAAGGACCAGAAGCTGTTTGCTAACAGTGTTGAGTCAGCGTCCTGTTGTTCACGCTTGTGCTAGAACTACCAGCACACACACCAAAATGAATGGGATTGGCAGGCATCATGTTGATTAATATTAGCAACATTAGCAGCTAAAACCACAATGTCACTATATATTTCACATGCTTGGCAGTAATAAGATAAGTTAAGATATTCCTTTATTAGTCCCACAGTGGAGAAATTTACATGTTACAGCAACAAAGTGGATAGCGCAATAAACAAGAATCACAGATTTTAAAAGAGTATTAATACAAATAAAATAAAATAATATATACATAATAGAAAGTAAAGCTAAAATATGTCCAGCATATTAATAAATAATTGTCCAGTTTATATATACATAATAGAAAGTAAAGCTAAAATATGTCCAGCATATTAATAACTAATTGTCCAGTTTATATATACATAATTGAAAGTAAAGCTAAAATATGTCCAGCATATTAATAACTAATTGTCCAGTTTATATATACATAATTGAAAGTAAAGCTAAAATATGTCCAGCATATTAATAACTAATTGTCCATTGTAATGTTGCTGTCCCTCCCCTGTCAGAAGGAACAGGGGAATCAACACTGTTACTCTCTCCAGAATTAACCCCCGTCACTCCACTCAGCAGCAGGAAACAAGACACAGGAAATCTCTCTTTGTCTTGAGGAGCTTCAGCATTTATTTGTGTACAAACTACAACTTCCACTGAACATCCACTGATATTCTCAAAGCTAAACTAACTCTCTTCTTCTCCACTACTCCCTCGTTTTCTCACACACTCGCTGCCATCCCTCTCTCTTACTTCACAGGCACACACACTCCCACAACACTAGTTTCCCCCGACGTTGGTCACATTCCTGTTTTGCAAGATGGGCGTCACTAGATATAACTTTGTTTTCGCGCTTCCGTGGAGTTTGTGTTGGAGTCTGAGTTGTGGAGGAGGCTGGTCATCTGTTGGCGTCTGCGAACTCCATTTCTAACCAAACGTTATCTATGTTTGCACACCGTTAGCCCAGTAGTGAAGCTGAAGAGAGTAAAAGCATTCACATCTGTTGGATTTTCCCAATAAAACAGGCCCAGATACTTCACATCAAAAGCAATGTACAGGCTGATAGCGAAAACCTGATAGAGAAAGTTGTGAAAGTTCAAATTTTTTAGGTTACAAATATTTATATGTGTAAAAACTTGCATACAGTCCCTTTAAATCAGGTCTAAACTAGTTGGAGTAGTCGTCTCTTGACCTGCAAATCACCAATCAGTGTTTACTGGCTAGTGTCTAGTCCTAGTGTCAGCTCATTAGTTGGTTTTCACTAGTGATCATACAACAAAGCATAACATTTTACATGACAAACTTTTCCTTTTTGTTGTTGAAAGACCTTTTTGTGCAGCGGAGGGCAAATCAGAGACGATGACGTATGAAACTTCTTTCCCCTCTCTGTGGTCCAGTAGACTGAAGCGATGTTGTGTTAGCTGCCTGTGGTTGTCACTATCTGATCCGGAGGTTGAGCTTTAGGAAGCGCAGTGTGTAGAGTTTCCTGTTTCAGGTCACAGTGATAATAAACGACCCTCCTGTGTGTGGATGTGCTTCCAGCTGTCAGAGTTTGTATAGATGGGACCCCACAGGAGGTTCCTCCATGCAGGTGCTCATATAGTGTGTGTGATGTGGAGTGTATAGGGGCAGTGTGTGTTTGGGAGTATGTAATGAATCATGAAAAACTCTGTTTCGTGATGTTGCATTAGCTTGCAGCTGCCTGGAGGTCAAATAAAATCCACTCTAGGAGCCTGTAGTTTAATCAGCGTCCCTCCATAAACACATTAACACACCCAAACCCATATGAATGTGCTGTTTTGTCTCTCTGTCTTCCTGTGCTTCGCTTCATGTGGCAGGTCTATGAGGTAAGACTGGTATGCTGTGTAAAAGAAAAGAAACAAAGCTGCCTTATAGCCCCTGCACTTCTTCTAGGTTACTAACCTCTGTCCTTTTCCTCCTGTCCTGCTGCCACCGTAGTGCCTGTCCTCTCCTCTCTAACACTGATTGTCTATGACACTGCTACTATGGCACTTGAGCCAGCTCTTGAAAGGAAAAATCCATCAGAAAATACTTAAACACTGTCAGAAACAGGGTATTCGTGATATAGTTTATAGTTTGCCATTTTTGATGTGACCTAATTCTGAGATAGTTTACAGCTACAAAAATGCTTGAAGACAAAAAAAAAAAGTCATAACAATGTTCCCAAAACCAAAAGAGTCGCCACTTGACACCAGATTACAAAAATCCTCCAATAGCAAAGATTGAGGAAAAGGCACAGAGAAATTGAATACACTGAGAGGTTAGTGAGAATGATTGTGAGTGTTACGTATACACGGTGGATTTCTCCTTTAAACAGTAAGTTTATGAGGAAATCTGATAATGACATGAGTCTTACCTAAAAGTTAACATGTAGGTTGAATATGGCTCATCATTTTTGCTTTTATTTTTTTTTTATTTTTTTATTTATATTTCTAAGATTTCTTTAAAGGAGCAAAGACGAGTACAGCTTAGAAAACACTGCAGTTTTAGAAAGTGATGAGAAAATGCTACGTTGGTAATTACTAGGGCTTTCAAAGTCAACGCGTTAACACAAATTTGTTTTAATGCCACTAATTTCTTTAACGCATTAACACAACTTGAGATATTTAGGTTGTAGCAGGCTCAGATTTAGAGCTAAAGAAGATACTTGTATCGTATGAAAGTAGAAAACCCGAGGAAGCAGCCATGTCATACTAGCTTGTCGAGAAGGAGGTTTAATAATGCTCCAAATTTGGGCTAAATTTTGGCGAGGAAAGACTGGCGTGACCACTGCCTTGACCTCCAGATATGTGAATGAAAATGAGCTTTATAGACATGCCCACTTTATGATAATCACATGCAGTTTGGGGCAAGTCATAGTCAAGTTGCATTTGCAATGCAGTAGTTGTGAGGCTTTCTGGACAATATTTGTCATTGTTTTGTGTTGTTAATTGATTACCAACTAGAAAAGCACTCGGAGAGCGCAGACCTCCGCCAAGCACCATAGTTTCCCCCCTGGTGGTTTCTTCTGGATCTATCTCCTCAAGTATTAAAGCTAGATCAAATTCGTTGACATACTTCAGATGCAGATTAGAAATCTCTACCTCTAATATTAAATGAACAGCAGACCAAAATGTAAGAGTACCCCCATTTTTTATATAAATTGCTATAAAATCCACCATCTGGATCAGATCTGGATCAGCCTTTGGGATTCGATGGAAGTACACATTTTAAATCCCTGAGTCAAATTTCATGAGCTTTGGGCAACAATTACCAGAGATATTGAGAAACAATTTTTTGGCTCCCATTTACCCCAATGTTAACGAAAATTTCAAAGTGATCCAGAATCCAGGATTTCTTCCGGATCACCCCCAAAATTAAATCAGTTCTTCCTTTTCACATTTTTGACACACCCTGAAAATTTCATCAAAATCCGTCCATAAGTTTTTGAGTAATGCTTTTTGAGTATCTTGAACAAAGACAAACAGATAAACAGATAAACAGACAGATAAACGCCGGCAAAAACATAACCTCCTTGGCAGAGGTAAAAAGAAATATATACACACATTTAATAAAGAGGCATACTTGTCTACTCTTATGTTGATAAGAGTATTAAATACTTAACAAATCCCCTCTTAAGGTATATTTTCAATAGATAAAAATATGTGATTAATCGTGATTAAATATTTTACTCTATTGAAAGCCCTACTAATTATGCAACTTCAGGAAAATGGTTCAACAAGTGCAAATTATATTTTTAATATCTTTTCAGTGTCTGTCACCTGCTCCCCAGGAAATTTATTTTTGAATACATTGAGACAGAATCTAATATCCAATGTTCATACAGTTCATTTCTTAACCCGGTTTTCACGGTTTATGAATATAAAGAAATAATTATATAATTCCAGGCTTTTTTAAATTGAACAATTAAAACACAAAAACAATGAGCCATATGTAGCTATACACTCCTCACACAAATGATAAGACAGTCTACCCATAATTCCCTTCCTCCCTGTGACTCACTTGCACTTTTTCACAGCTGTTTTCCTCCCCTTTCCTCAGCACACTCCTCCTCTCCCTCTCAGCCTGGTGTTTAAGGGAGTGTATTTCCATCTTCTCACTATTTCTCTCTTTCTCTGTTTTCTACCTGCAGCTGCGAAGTTCCTTCAAACAAGCGTTCAGCAAGAAGAAATCTCCCAAGTCGGCTTCTTCTCACTCTGACATCGAGGAGATGACGGACACGTCTTTGCCGTCCTCCCCTAAGCTGCCCCACAACGGCACCACGGTCTCCAGCCACATGCTCAGGAACACTCATTCCAACTCGCTGTACGTAGACATCGTCGTCAGGATTATTGGGGAAATAGCTTATTCAATACACACATCCAAATAAAGTTGTCTGTGTGTAAAATTCTTCAAACAGTAGTCTGCTTAAATCCTAATATATCATGTCACTAAACATTGTTGTGCTGCTTGTGTGTGCAGATTATCTGAGTGTCTGGACAGCGAGGCGGAGACGGTGATGCAGCTACGCAGTGAGCTCAGGGAGAAGGAGATGAAACTGACTGATATCCGCCTGGAGGCTCTCAGCTCTGCTCATCAGCTGGACCAGCTCCGGGAGGCCATGAACCGCATGCAGGTCTGCAGACGTCGTCACACACATGCACATATCAGAGAACGCCACATTAAAAGAGACATATCATGCTCATTTTAAGAAGAAGAAGAAGATAGTCCTTTATTAGTCCCACGAGGGGAAATTCAATTTTTTCACTCTGTTGTTAGCTTATACACGGTACATGCAGACCCGAACACACACATGCACAAACATGCAACAATGGAGAGATGTCAGAGTGAGGGGGCTGCTCCTGACAAGCGCCCCGAGCAGTTGGGGGTTTGGTGCCTTGCTCAGGGGCACCTCGGCAGTGCCCAAGAGGTAAACTGGCACCTCTCCAGCTACCAGTTCACACTCAGTTCTTGGTCCATGGCGGGACTTGAACTGGTGAAACTCCGGTTCCCAAGCCAACAGGCGGCAGTAGCTCAGTCTGTAGGCTCATACTTGTATTTAGTGTTTCTACTAAAACATGTTTTCATGCTTTAATGTTCCAATAACATTATTTTTCTCATCCTATCTGTCTGAATCTGTCTGGAACGCTTCATTTTAGCGCCTGTCTCTTTAAGTCTGCTCTGATTGGCTCGAGAGAAAAATGTAGTGTATCTTTGCAAAGGGGCTGCATGTGACATAGGAAGTGGAGCCAAATACGAACGGCTTGTTGAATCGCATATTTTCTGATCTAGACAGCCCACAAAAAAACTGACTGGATTATCTTATTTCAGTTTGGGGATGGGTAGATACAAGCACTGAAAAGTGAGTTTTTCATATATGTCCCCTTTAAAGCATAAAACACTGAATCACAGAGCTCAGAAAGCCCTCGTCATTGTTGTCATGTTGCAGCAACAGTTTCCATTGTCTATTATTCACCTTTTCCCTCTTAAAGCTTAAATCCCCTCACTGCTTTAAGCTGAAAGTCCATTTGTTTCTCTAATGCTGTAAAACTCACTAAAAAGGGATTAGTATCTCACTTTGATCACTTTGACCAAATGTGATCAATGTCCAAAGGCAATATTGTGATGTGAAGAGAAAGAAAAGAAAGAAAAAATCAAAAAGAGAAAGAAAATTAAATAAGTAAATAAAATTAGAAATTAAAAGCAAGATAATACAAACAAACAAACAGACAGGAGAATTCACTGTTTAACACTGGCAGAGAATTTTGGCAGATTTCACATAATCAGCTGTGCTGCTCATCCCACAAATCCTTGGACATGATTGTGAAGGGAAATAAACAGGCTTTCTAACCATGCAAAAGACACTGACAATTAGCATTATAACAACAGAGAAATAAACCATCAAACACTAATTTACAAACTTTTTTTTCCAAGTTAATAATAATAGAAGTAATAATGGTATGAGTGGAAAATATATTGAAATTAAATTAAAATAACACAAAACATTTACTAAGTTATGCACAGTTATTAAAAGCTCTTAGCTCGTAGATGTATTTGTTGAAATGCTTTTTGTAACTGAGCTCTAGAACATCTGAGATACTTCTGCAGAAATTTGAAAGGAGACGTTTTAAATACAAGCACCGTGGTTGAATCTTTTAGTGTTTTGTTTTTTTTGTTATCTAACTTCATCTGTGTGTCTGCAGGTGGAGATTGAGAAGCTGAAGGCGGAGAATGACCGTCTGAAGGTGGAGAATCAGGGCAGCAGGATGGGCTCCCAGGCCTCCATCTCTTCCTCCCCTCCCCCTCACACACACACCCAGGGCCAGGGCACCGGGCCGGGGCTTTCCCAGCACAGCCTCAACCTCACCACCAGCGAGTCCACCAGCCTGGGTAAGACAGAACCCATGTCACAGGGCCGAAACAATTCCTGCTATATTTAATATGACATACTTAATACAGATGTCACAATTAACAATTGGGACGTACAGTATAAGATTACTGTCTAAATTAGTTGGATATTCTTTATAAATGGGTTTGTTGTTTAGTGCATAGATTGCAGTTTTCTGTCAGAAGCACAATTTCTGTCTCAAGGCTGTCTGAGATCAGTGTAGACAGAAAGGGAATGATTTCTTCCAATAAACAAATTTCAACATAGATACACTTAAATAAGTATGAGTCTCTGCAGTGCCTTGATTTCTTAAAGGGAAAACAAAATACAAGTAATTTAAATCATCCATTTACATTTTTCTTTTTGTGATCTTTTTTTTTTATTTTCAGTGCTGGAGGTTAGGTTAATTCTAGACATGGATCATTTTAACATAAAAATACAAACCTGGTTTGCTTGTTTATCCACATATACAATGTCAATCATCAGCTGTCTGACTTATCTTCCTCACCAGTCTTTGAAATCCCAATCCCATACATTTATATTGTTCATGGGAAACGCAGAAACCCAGTCTGAATTTGCTCTGTCTTCCTGTCAGACATGCTACTGGATGACACCGGTGGAGAGGGAGGGATGAGGAAGGAGGGGCGCCACGTGAAGATGGTCGTCAGCCTCGACGAGAACAGCAAGTGGGGAGAGGTCAGACCTGTTTGAGAAAAACAACTGAAACTGTTATTTTGTTGGTTAAGATTGTTATAGAACCTAAAGCCTTTTTGGTGTCTACAACCAGTCTTGCTTGTTTTTATATCGCAGGAGGGCCGGCCTCGACAATTTCTGATTGGCTGCATCGGTGTGAGTGGTAAAACCAAGTGGGACGTCCTGGACGGAGTGGTCCGACGCCTCTTCAAGGTAAACGTGAACAGGAATAACTGCAATACAGAACCAGATAACCAGACAGAGTCAGAAACACCTTGGCGCCAGTGTTGTTTTTAAGGGACAGTTCACCCCAAAATCTTGCGAAAGTGTCCTTAGACACCAGAATCAAAAATACATATTTTTCCTCCTACCTGTAGTGCTGTTTATCAGTCTAGAGTGTTTTAAATTGATAAACAGCACTACAGGTAAAATAAAAAATACATATTTTTGATTCTGGTGTCAGACTTTGCTTGAGAGGGGTGGTCTCAGACCAGAGGTCAGCAAACCAAAACACAGGCTCTCTCTGTGGGCATTTGTTAAGATGGACACAGGTAAAGGACAGGTTAACATGAGTGGGAGAGGACGGACTTGGACTTCTGCACAAGTCTGATCTTTGCTTGACATCTGGGCCAAAGAGAACATACAGAGTATGCTAAATAAAGATCACAAAATATTAATGTTTATAAAGTCTTTTGAAATAAAACGGAGAAGGGATTCATGCACATGGTAGATCAGTGCGGAGTCAAAGTGAAAATACATTGACAGAAAAGTCTGTGATTCCCTGCAGTGGTAGCGTTCGAGACAAAAAAGATAAATTTGCTCCTTCAGACACACCCCTCAGCAAATTATTTTCTTGAAGTTTAGTCTGTTTTAATTTGTGCACTATGAAACCAAACCAGACTAAACAGAAAATGAACCGAACATATTAATTTCACTCTGATTCAGACTAGCCAAACAGACTATAGCTTGGGAAAGCATCCTTAAAATATTAAGGATCTTTAAAATGTCTTGGTAGTCAGGTTTCCTACTATAACACAAACTTGTTTAGAAGGTAGATATTTTCTCAATCACACACTGAAATGTGCATCTGTTCAGCATAAGCATTTTAATTAAGACCCATAAAAGCCTATAACTAGTGTCCTCTTTAGAAACTTCACAAAAAAAACATCATTTAAATGCAGAGACCTTTGTGTCTGACAGGAGTACATCACCCATGTGGACCCGGTGAGCCAGCTGGGCCTGAGCTCAGACAGCGTGGAGGGATATAACATCGGAGAAATCCACCGGCCCAGCATCCCCAGTGCCGCCCACACGCCTGAGCTGCTGCCCTGCGGCTACCTGGTGGGAGACAGCAACACCATCAACATCCGGCTCAAAGGTACCAATGCCTCATCAAACCTTATTCTGTTCTGCCAGTCGAGAAGAGGTTATCACATCTTCCTTTAACAGAAATCTTCCACAACTGTTATCAAATCAAAGTTGCATCAAATTCAAAAAAAGGCTAAAACAAGTTCAGTCAAGCTTATAAAAGTCTGTTGTTATTATTATCTAAATAACTAGACCAACGTAGACACACAGTAGATACATGGCATAAATATCCTGACGTGCGTGTCCAGGTGTGAGCAGTGAGAACGTGGACTCGTTGGTGTTTGACACTCTGATCCCGAAGCCAATGCTGCAGCGCTACATCTCCCTGCTGAAGGAGCACAGACGCGTCATTCTGTCGGGCCCCAGCGGCACCGGGAAGACCTACCTGGCCAATCAGCTGTCTCGACACCTGCTGCTGCTGGAGGGCCGACCTCTGACCCCGCACGCTGTCGTCACTTTCAACGTGGACCACAAGTCCAGCAAGGTAAATAAAAATGTTGTATTCTCTGTGTTTACATCTATCAAAGTTTTAATGGTTGTTAAGTGTGCTCTGCCGAGGGCCATCTGGCTGTGTATTGGCAAGCATCTGGTGATACAATACTTATTATGATGCAGGGGTTATGTTTCTATATATTGCAATATATTGTGTTTTTTTTCATATAATTTTAGGAAAACTGTCATAAGATAAAGAACACACCCACACAACAGGTTCTTTATCACTCAGCAGTAGAGCCATTTTGGCTTCATGCTCTACTGAGCAACTCACTATATATAATACAAATGAACAAATATAAAAATGAATGATCAAAAATAGCATTTTAGCATTAGTACTGTAAGGGACCAGGTGGTTAATTTAACACATCAGGACAATTAAGTTCGTCATAGAAACAAACTCAGGATTGACCATTTGAAACAAATACTAATGGTTCGATGGTTTCTGTCTCGGTAGGAGTTGCGTCAGTACCTGTCAGGTTTGGCCGAGCAGTGCAGTGGCGTCCCGGGGGCAGACGGCCCTCTGGTGGTCATTCTGGACAACCTGCACCATGTCAGCTCCCTGGGAGAGATCTTCAACGGCGTCTTCAACTGCAACTACCAGCACTGGTCAGTTCACACACAGATTTTTTAGCATGATTGTGCTGTTTTCAATTGAAAGCAGATCCTCCTTATGGGTCATTCACACCAAAAGCAAAGTGAACTTTTTACACAGCGTGATTGAAATATTTCAACTTTAGTGAGAAATTCATGACGTGGTGTTGCGAAAGCCTGTGTGTTGAGATTCTCTTCCTGTCGTCACTGATGATAGCTGATCATATTTGTACAGAGACCACTGTGTGTAAATGTTTGGGTGTAACCACAGATGGTCTGTGGTTTAAACACTGCTGCCATATTTATGCCTAGATGACTCTGTGTTGAGTGTTAATGGAGCAGACAGACTTGACAAAGCATGAATTCAGACTTTTTACAAATCACTTTTTACAACATCATTATGTGGTTATAAGATAAGATGAAATAAGATGAACCTTTATTAATCCCCGGAGGGAAATTCGGGTATCTCTGCATTCATCTATTTATTGCAATTAAATCACAGCACAATCGGTTTATTCAGGGTTCATATCGCCGTAGCAACGGGTGGCTTACTAGATACAGTGAATACAGCTGCCTGATGATGTTATGAACCCAGACATGATGGCGTTCAACGTATCTGGGACTTCCAAATGTACAAAGTAGCAAAAGCGTTCATTTTGGCCATGGTTGATGAAACCTCTACATGGAGGTACTGTAAATTCCTCCTCTCTGGAGTGTCTAGCATCCATGATGCAAATGAACAGAAATCCCGGCAGTCAAACTCCTGCAAGTAACGCAAGAAAAAAATTTGCTTTGCATTAGGTGTGAAAGCAGCATTAGAGCATCTTACAGGAGTTCAGCTGATCTACTTTAACACAACATATCCACTGACTTATTAAATGTACTACAACTTAATGGGCTGATGTCACCTGATAGAAGGAATAATAATATATAATAATAATAATCAGTTTTTCTCTCCTTTCAGCCCCTACATTATTGGCACCATGAGCCAAGCAACATCATCTGCCCCCAACCTGCAGCTTCATCACAACTTCAGGTAAACTGCTGCTGATATTCTCGACCCTCTCATGGCAGCTCAGTGTTTGACATATTGAAAAATTTACATGGTTTCAAAATACATTTAAATCAGGGGGAAACTGTTAGCATTTTGTATGATCCTTTAAAACCACAACGTCGCTTGCCGCACAGCAAGAAGGTTGCCGGTTCGAATCCGGCTTGGGGCTCTTCTGTGTGGAGTTTGCATGTTCTCCCCATGTTAGTGTTGGCTTTCTCCAGGTTCTCCGCCTTCCTCCCACAGTCCAAAGACAAGCTGGTTAACTGATGACTAAATTGCTCGTTGGTGTGAACGTGAGCGTGAATTGTTGTCTGTCTCTATGTGCCCTGTGATGGACTGGTGACCTGTCCAGGAAAACTTACAGCTTATTTTATCCTTAGCTGAAGGACTTACTTTAAGGTATTTACTGTACTGAAATATTTTTCAATAGTGGTAAAAGCCTACAGTTTCCATGGAGCCTGTAGGCTGATACTGCCAGGCCATTGTGCTACAATGCTGGTTATTCTGTTTTCATTACTTCAGACTAACTGGACATTAATAGAATGTTGATTTTCTTTCTGTTAAATTCATCTTCATATTTGAATCATGTTGGTGTTGCCTATCACCCTGCATGCTGCTGTGTCATCCTCCTCTTGTGTAGATGGGAATTTCACCACGGTGTTCAGCAGATGGGTAACACTGCAAACAAGATCAGGGTTGTGTGGCGGTCTGGGCAGATCACTTTAATGGCCCGTTATATGCGACGATTCATGTATTTTGTTCGCTCATGGCTGGGTTGTAGAGCTCTGGATCACCGGTAATGTGAATGGCCGCTACGTCAGGTTGCATTCTTCCAAATGCAAATGCAGCTTCTGGTCAAATCTATAGTGTAAAATCAATTGTTCATCCTTAAGCGTATCCATTAGGTTCTCCCTGATCAGAAACACTCTTCTTGGATGCGTTTATTTTCTTCATTTACTGCCATAAACTCAGAGTCAGAGGTACCTTATGTTTATTTCCTTATTTTGGTTGCTAAGGTCTTTTGTGCAACAGTGTGAGACCAAGATAAGGGTGAAACCTTAAGATATTTTGCGCAGCCAATTTTATTTTAAAAAAAATGTAATTGTGGTGTTTTGTGCAACTGGTCCCTGATATACGCACATGTTTTCTGATCAGGTGGGTGCTGTGTGCCAATCACACGGAGCCGGTGAAAGGCTTCCTTGGCCGCCACCTGAGGAGGAAGCTGATTGAGATGGAAATCGGCAGCCGAACACGCAACATGGAGCTGGTGAAGATCATCGACTGGATCCCACGGGTTTGGCACCACCTTAACCGCTTCCTGGAGACACACAGCTCCTCTGACGTCACCATCGGTAAGAGAAAGACTGAAGGAAGATTCTTTAATAAATGTCAGTGTGTAAAAACAATCAGTGTCTTACTTCGCTGCTCTGTGGTGTGCAGGACCTCGTCTCTTCCTGTCCTGTCCTATGGACGTGGAGGGATCCAGGGTGTGGTTCACTGACCTCTGGAACTACTCCATCATCCCCTACATGCTGGAGGCCGTACGGGAGGGACTGCAGGTACACACACACACACACACACACACACACACACACACACACACACACACAGCTTGCTTGACTTTCAAGAACTTTCCATCTTCACTAAATGGAAAATGATGGACCGATTGTGTTCTGGCCAAAGAACTAAGGATCAGTTTTCATGTCAGGTCTGGGATATTTATGATAATTTAGCTGTAAAAATGTCACTGATTGTACATTGTGAGGGGATATTTAAAGGATCCAGCTGAATGAAGCAGAAGTGTAATGAGTCTGAGAATGATACAGCTGTTGAGATTTGCCCTCTCAGAGGACCAGGGTTATGTTCATCTAAGTGAAATGGATTAAATTTGTACTCTTAATCTGCATGTGAGCTGCATCTGATTTAATTAGAAAGCAGCCAATTAGCAGAATGGGAGTGGGAGTTAACTGGAGCTTGAAAGGAAGCGTTTAGTAGAGGAATTTGTCTCTCATTAGCTCAGAAGAGAGACAAGAATGTGGTGATGCAGAGATAGAAACTATTTTTTAGGTTTTTCAGCTTGTCCGAACAACTTTGGCAAAATTGACACCAACGTCCACACTCACAGATGAACAGATTTGAATTTGAAGTTCACTGTGACCACACATCTGTTACCTGATCTCAGGAACGCCTGGACTATGTGATGGAATACTATACTATGACATTTTTATGACAAACTGCACTATGACTTTTGACACATTTTTATGACACTTTATATTATAACTTTTTAAAATAACTTTTTGTGATATTTTTATGAAATGCTATTGTCTAGTATGTTTCAGATTTTTATTATGTGTCTCTCTGTAGCTGTATGGCCGCAGGGCTGCATGGGAGGACCCTGCTGTCTGGGTGATTGACACCTACCCGTGGTCAGCTTCGTCCACGCCGGCTGATTGGCCCCCACTGCTGCAGCTCCGCCCAGAGGATGTGGGGTTTGATGGCTACTCTGTCCCAAGGGAAGGAGTCAGGAAAGATCCACCGCAGAGCGACAGCGACGCAGACCCACTGGTGAGCAATGTTGTCTCTGTTTCCTATCACTGGATGGATTTTGAAGGGAGCAGGTGTTTTGTCAATCAGCCTGACACGTGTTTCTGTTGACAGATGAACATGCTGATGCGTCTGAAGGAGGCGGCAACGTCGTCGAGCCCACAGAGCTATGACAGCGACTCCAACAGCAACAGCCACCAGGACGACATCCTGGACACATCTCTGGAGTCGACCTTGTGATTCAACACTGGGATCAGTTTTCAGGAGGAACTTTTTTTATAATAACTGTTCTCACTGTGAGAACTCTGTTAGATTATAATTTCATGCCACAAAATCCAGCCACCTTTATTTGGGTGCAGGTAACCCAAATGCTTAAAAAGAAAAGTATTTCAAATTGCATTTCAGAAAACGGGCGATGAAAGTTTCTACTGCACTGCGCTGTTTTTGTTGTTTTTTTCACCGCTGTGGCCCGTGGCTCCTCTGTCAGGAGCCTGACGTCTACTTCAGACAGACAGAATAAAAGCACACAGCCTGTCACTGTTGGTGAGGCGTCATCATTACCGTCATCAGCATACTTAAACACCAGCCAGGAGTCCTCCAACCTCCACTGAGCCACAGCATCAGCTCCATCTCATCAGGTTGATCCTCCTGGTCCTGACCAGCTGCAGTGCACCTGAGCTGCCTCCAGATGGGGATACAGACCCTTGTCTCTGGAGCATCAGGAAGCCTGAACTACCAGCCGCTGCTGCTGCTGCTGCTGCTGCTGCTGGTTGGATGGATAAGCAAGCAGCTTTCTGCTCTTCCTCCTCCTATGTGGCTGAAGTTGCTTGTGTGATTGCTGGAGGATAAATTGAGGCAAAGTGAATGTTATGTCCCACAGCATGCCTGCTCACACTTCCCAAAAAACTCCTCAGAGAGATCATTAACATCTCAGACTCTATACACTGTTTGATATTATTCAATTTCAATCTGTATCAATGCCACATTTAGCGTTGAACAAAAAAAAAATAGTGCATGATAGAGGTGTGTGGCACTAATAAAAATAGCTCCTATTAGATACACCTGAATGTTTTTGAGTTAAAGTGGAAAAGCCCTTTTTAGACAAAAAGGATAACAGCTGGTGTTTATATATGCAAATCCATGACAGAAACATGGTAATAAAGAAGCACTGCTTCACCACCAGAACAGAGTCGAGAAAAAAGCTCCAAATTAAGGAGACAAGATTGGTCAATGTAAGCAAAAAGTCTCACCACAGACTGTGTTGATACTTTTTTTGGAGTTGACAGGTCATATGGCACTTTTCATCAAGGTCCTCAGTGGTCACATCCTGCCTCATAGCTGAGAAATTGTTGTTCTACCTGGAAGATGTTCCTCTGAAATGAAGCAAAATGACATTAAGTGCATGTTTTTTTTTTTTTTTTTAGCCTAACACACAACTGTAAACACAGATACCAGTATCTACAGCTAATTTTACAAAGCAAGCCAAGGCAAGGACAAAATCTAATTTACAAAATCCCTTTAGAGTTCTAGTTCTCATAAAAAACAAGGACTTTCAGGAGGAAAGGGCACTAACAGGGAAATGAACATTCACCATGGCTAGATTTATCCTTTTAACTGCTATCATGTTTGAGTTAATGTCTTGTGTGTTGTACCCTCACAAACAATGCCTCTACCACTTCTAAGTTCTCGCTTTGACCACTGAATAATCCTTTGAGATCGCCATGCACATTGACCCAAACAGGCTGTTGTAGCACAAATCTCTTTTGGTGCTGGACTGAATTCTAACAAACAATGCCTTACTCTTTTGTAACAGACTATGTGCATTAGCCGATTCTTTTCTTTGTCTAAATGGCTGTAAACTCAACAGGGCTCCGAGTCGACCTTCCTCGAGTGCCTCAGGTTGCCGAGGAACGCCGTCGACCTCTCGTCATATCAAACACCAATGCCGTGGGATTGATACGTGAATGAGAAGCAGCACTTTGGGTTTCAAATTAAGGCCCAGTGCTGTGAAGCTGGTGTACATATTTGGACCACTAGCAAGAAAGAAAAATAATTTGATGTGTTTTGGTGCTGAAATCAGAACGTTTTGCAGGTTGATTGGGTGAGGGAAGTTTAAGAAGATGTGTTAATTTTATACCTCATCCCCATCCTTTTAAATGTGCTTTCACCACGCTCAGTCTGTAATGTCTCTAATGTGAGTTGTGATGAACGAAACTGTCCTATCAAACACAAACTAAGTGAAAGCTAGTGTATATGCTGCTTTGTTTATAGTGATATAATTAATTGGAGGTTAAAGGTATAAAGGTACGTCTGGTTGAATGATAACAGTAGTAAAACGGTTTCATTTCTGTGGCTTAAAATGTAAAAATATATTCTACTTTATTTGCTTTAAACTTCCATCCTGTCCTACCTGCCGGGAAGGGCAGGTGGGCATTTAAAGCCGGGGTCATGTCGTCCAGCTCAGTTTTCATCGCTTTCAGTGTTTTTGTCACAGATCCTATGCAACATTCATTCTGATCTCCACATGGAAGCCAAAAGCTGAACGTGCGTTTGTCCCCCACGTGGTTTTCAGCACTGCCGAGACGTAGGCCTACAGCATGGAACCACATTTGTCATTGCTTTTCAGATTTGTGGCCCATGTTCTTTGTCTGTATGTGTGTCTGTGTAGATTATAGGAGCTCTCCTGCTATGGTCCTTGTAAGCACAAAGAGACTGATTCTCTGTTTGTCTGGAGTAAAGCCTGCTCTGAGAGGTGTGCTTGTTGTTGAAGCATTTGGCCAGTGTGTCAGTTTATTACTCACAAACTCAATGAATGTTTAGCCTTCTTTGCTTTGTACATTTTTTATCTGTAACATAACTTTGTAAATAGTTGACTATCTTGCAGCATTTTGATGACGTTTTCTAGCTGATTTGTTACAGTACTTGAAAAGGAGTATTTTGTGTACAGTCTCTTTACATCAGAGCAGATTGATGCGGTTTGTCATCACTGGTCTGTCCAGGGCTCTCTGTACTAGTCTTAAGTTATTGTGATTCAATAAAATTAATAATTATTTATGAATGAATTTTGTCAGATGGCTCCTTTTTAAATATATATACATATATAACACATAAATATATATAACACATATAAAGAGACTCTTCAGCTGAGAAACTAAGTGCTGAATATTGAGAGGCACCATCTTGGTAAATCTGGTGGAACTGAACTGTGGAAATGGTCAGGAAGATGCTGTTCAACTGTTCTACTGCCCAAAGACAGAAGTGGCCGGTCCGCCCCGTTCACACTGATCACATGTGACAGGTGTGAAAGAATCTGGAGATGCTGTGGTGAACATTATGTTGCCTCTAACTTCATCCAGCATGAATGGTTTAGTGGTGGGTCAGCAGTGGCCTGGGGAGGCATATCCTTGGAGGGTCACACAGACCTCCATGTCATAACTGACGGTTCACTGATTGCTGTTAGGTACCGGGATAAAATCCTCAGAGTGACTGTCAGACCTTATGCTGGTACAGTGGGTCCAGAGTTCCTCTCGGTGCAGGACAACAAGTATGTGGGCACTTCCTGGATGACGAAATCATTGATGCCACTGACTGTCCCTCACCTTCCATTGACCTAAATCCAACTGAGCACCTATGAGACTTTATGTATCAGTGCGTCCGACCGCCAAGTACCGCCACAGGAACTGTCCAGGAACTTACTGATGCCCTGATCCAGGTCTGGGACACCATCTGCTGACTTATCAGGAACCCAGATGTTGTTAGGGGCACATATACATTCATACATACAGGCACGAGGGGGCCATACACACTACTGAATCACATTAGGAGTTTCTCTGATGAATTTCACGCAAGTTGGATCAGCCTGTGATTTCAACTTTTTTACTTAGATTTTCGGTGTGATTTTGAATCCAGCCATTAATGAGTTGATGATTTTGGTTTCCATTGCCCGTTGTTACTTAATTTTGTTCTCAGTAAATTATATAATGAACATCAGGGAGTCTCTTCACAGCTGAACCAGCAGTTAGCCACTAGAGTGCACCATGAAGCTGCAGTATATGTTGAATCGTCACTGTGGAAGATGTAGTCTGGTTTAGTCTAGTGTATGCACAGTGCATATGGGCAGAATTTAATGAATGTTACCACAAACTGGAGGCACTATAATGCATTAATGCCTCACTTTTTAATATGTCCTGCGCACATAAGAATGCTCATTCACAGATGCCTTTTTACAGCTCAGCAGTAATGTGGCACCCGTAATTTCCCAGCTGGGCTTAATTTAGATTCACGTCTGTCCTTTAAATGCAGCATGTTTGCCTTTTACATAAATGATACATCTACATTAGTGTCAAGCTAATGAATATTCACATTTGTTCCCACAGAGTAGTTTCTTTTTTTAATGCATCTGAGTTAAAATTGCTTCCAAGCATGTTGTTGTTGCAGTATTTCTTCAGGACTTTACTGAAACATGATAGTGCAGTCAGCATCTTTGATAGAGACTCTGCTGTCATCAAGATACAAGATGATGTAGGTGGAGAGGCCCTGTTCAGGTGATGTCTTAAACAGGTAAAACAACAAAAATTGAAAGTATTATGTCACTATTTTTATCCAAATTCTACTTCTGTCGGGAATGTTGGGAAATCCTGTTGCTTGCTGTCTTACCCAGAGGTTAGGGACAAGACAAGAGTAGAAACATTTGCTCCCTCAGGAACTGAAGCCCGGCTAGCTCAGTCGGTAGAGCATGAGACTCTTAATCTCAGGGTCGTGGGTTCGAGCCCCACGTTGGGCGCACAGCCTTTTGGGGCAGCAGTAGTTCAGTCTGTAGGGAGTTGGCTTGGGAACCGAAGGGTCACCGGTTCAAGACCCGACATGGACCAAAAACTGAGTGTGAACTGGTAGCTGGAGAGGTGCCAGAGGTTTACCTCTTGGGCACTGCCGAGGTGCCCCTGAGCAAGGCACCAAACCCCCAACTGCTCGGGGCGCTTGTCTGGAGCAGCCCCCTCACTCTGACACCTCTCCATTACTGCATGTGTGTGTGTGTTTGTGTGCATGTACCATGTATAAGTTAAACAGAGTGTAAATTGAATTTCCCCACTGTGGGACTAATAAAGGTTGATCTTCTTCTCTTCTTCTTCTTCTTCTGATGTAATAATTGTAACAAACAGGAATCAGCGATTGGACTACTACCACCCAATTACGTCAGTTAGTTTTCCTATTATCTGGTGAATGTGGCCCAGATATTTCTGTAGTAGCTTGTTTTAAAATACAAATACGATAAAATAAAATAAAAACAAATACAGTGAATTTCTTTCTATTTTTTTTTTTTTCATTTGAATTATCTTATCAAACTAGCTAAACAATTACTGACTGGTCTAACAGACAAAATGGTCACTGTTTTTTGAAAATGTTCTCACTTTGTCACTATTTAGAATATATTCATCCTTTCTTATCATGTTTTTTTTGTGTTTTTCATACATTTTTCAAACCTCCTGTTGCCTGTGAGAAACTTGGTGCAAATTTGACATGTGACACCTTCGATATTAATACATTTTGAATAAACATGGAATAGTGCTCTGTGCGGCAACACGGGCGAAGCTTCAAGGCTCTACAGACCGAGTCAAGCATGTCATCCACAGTGGGCTTTTACAGGCTGTGGATGCTGAATATACACTCGGTCACAGCTATCTCCATTCAGTACTGTCGCACAAGGCACCTTTTTATGGTGTTAGGAGATGCACTGGGCTTTCATTAACTACAATATAAACCCATCCTTAGCAGTAGTAAGGGCACTGGGAAAGCGTTGTGGTGACGTAGTTTAAAGAGGGAAAAGACACACTAAGAGATGTCAAGTCACATCTGCACTGTAAAAATAGTCACTTCAAGCCCCGCCATGTTGTTTTTTCCAAAACCTAACTAAAAGGGTTTGTTGGCTGATCCCAAGTGTTTTGGTTTAATTCACGAAATGAAATGTGTTTACTGCAACCGAAAATGACGTCAGTGTTAAGTATGCGTTGAGCTAGATGACAAAAGTGACGCTGAGGGGTCTGACAGAGGGTCAGTATGTGTGGCGAGTTAGAATGAGTTACAACATTGCAACCAAACTCTTCTTCACTTCCCTGGAGCCAGCGAGCCCTTTTTGAGAAAGCAGCAAGCAGAACTTCCCGGCAGCCAAGCAATCGGCCTGCTCCGAGCAGCCATGCCCCGTTAAAGCACTATTAAATACAAATTTGCTGTTTAACTAAAACAAAGTAAATCAAAAGTATTAAGTAATCGTGAATTTAAGGTACATACATGTACACTGTAAACATGTAGATATACATTGTCAAACATATAAAATATGATCAGTCTTCATGTGTAAATGTATTGGTTACATTTCCTTTCAGATCACACAACAGGAGACAAAAAGAGCAGAAGACACAGTCTCATTTCCACTGGTCAATATGATGCTGCTATTCTATTTTAGAAACCCAGAGTGGACTAACAGGCCCAAACAGTGCTGTGAGCAAAGCTCTCCACATATCGCTTTCACAGGGAAAGTGCACTTTGAAATGATTGTTCTCCTCTCACAGGGATCGAGGACAGGTTGTGTTGATATACGGCTATACAGTATGATTTGCAGTAAACGTGGTTAATAATCCATTTTTATCTGTAATGGCTGATGATCTCTACACAGATGGATACACAGATATCTGCAGAATAGGCACACATCATATCACTGTGACATATAAATCGAAGGAGCGTGGCGCTTGTACAAAAATAACCAAAGATAATGTAATTTACAGATGACAGGACTGATGGGTGTGATTGGTTGGACAACCTCTACTTCTTAGCAAGGTCAAAGATGTCTCTTCTGGTTGGTCCTCAGAGCTCCACAAAGACAGATGTGCACATCTGTGAGAGGCAGGGGTGAAAAAAATTAAAAAGGACACCAGCTGCACACAGTGGGGCATCAGCCATGGATGTATAAAGAGAACTAGATATAGTGTCCGAGGCTCCCGTTTATTATTTTATTCCCTCTTGTAGCAACACTGGTTTCACTAGTCAGTGACCTCTACTGGCTTGGCCCACTCATTGTTGGGAAATGCACATCCATAATCACTTTGACCTTGGAAAATTACAGCCCAGTGTTGAATAAACATGTTAAATAGCAAAAGCCATCCTGAAATCTTTCCAATGCATCATCATAGTCATCATGATCATAGTCATCATAGTTGTTTAGACTAGAGGTGGGTTTAAAAACAAAACATGATATAATTTTAATAACTTATTATCTCAAGGCCATTTCAACACATTATCAGACATTAGACTTTATCACTGATTTCTCTGGTTGTTGTTTTTTCCAAATTAAAGTGGAGAATAAACTAAAGCTGTGAGTTTTTAGGGCTCAATAAAATCATGTGGACTGTGGTGTCATTAATGTGTAGGAGAGTTAAATCACATACAATCACAGAATACAATCAAATAACTGTCATGGTACCTGCAAATGATTGGCTATTTAATGTTATGGTAACATCACTGAAATCAAGGAAGTTATATAACACATAATTATTTCAGATGTCTGATGTTGTCTTTTATTGAATTCAACACCAAAACAGTCAAGTGGTAAACATTAGTGATGAGGAAAAAACTCCCAAAAAAAACTTTTAACACGGAAAAAATGGAAGAAACCTCATGAAGAGCAACAGAAGAGGGTTCCCTCTTCTAGGATGGGCATACAGAGTCCATATGACAAAAACTGATCCGTATAATGTGAACATATATGGAGGGATGGATCAGGAGGATGTCAAGCAGCTTCCAGGTGTCACCAAACAGATCAAGACAACCTCCTCTCCTTCATGTGACCTTGGAAGAGGACAAGATTTCTGTTTTTAGTTCACAGTTGTTTTGGACCCCTTTGGACCCTTTGGTGCTTGGGTGTCATGGGATGATCGGCTGGTCCACATCCACTCTCAGATGCTCCAGGAATGCCAAAGACACAGGAAGAGTCCTGCCCTATGATATCACAAACAAGTTGTGATTTTTTTCATCACTACACTTCCTCCTTTGGGTTGAAAGACATCACAATGTTCTTCCACGTTTCTCCTGCAGACTCAGTGATCTCTAAATAAATCAACTTTGATCTGTATTGGCACATTTCAACTTGAGCATATAACCACTTTATGTCACCTTTGCTAGTTTTGTAGTCTTAGTAAAGATTTACTTAATTTGTTGACTAAATCACTGGAGACCATCGCTCTCCAGCTCGTCTTGTGGTCGGCCATCTGGACGTACTGCAGGAAAAAGTACAACATTGTGAGCAATATCAATTATCATTAAAAATATTTTTAAAATGATTAAAAAATGTTGTTATTAATTATTGCCTTATCTGTGTCAGGTTAAGTTTTCTGTAATATATAGATACTAAATACTTCTTCAGTAAAAAGCAGAACAATTCAAAAAACAAAAGAAGTAGGATAATCACTGAATTACTAAAAATGTGATCAGAAGAGCTCTAACTCGTTTAGTCCTTCTTGCTACTCCTCTTTGTAGAGGAGCTGAGGACAGAAGTTGATGGAACTGGCTCTCCAGAGTTTTCTGCCTCTCTGAGGTCTACTGTCAAAACCTCGTTGGCCTCTCAGCACTTACCTGCTGCCGGCTCTCCTCTGTGGAGGAGCTGAGGTCAGAAGTTGAGGGGAATGACTCTTAAGAGATTCGTCCCTCCATTACATTTTGCTTCTGTCACTTCTAGTGAGAAAGTGAGGGTGCTGTGAAGAAGCTGCCACGACCAAAAAGACAGAATCTTCTCAGCTGATCTTCAAGAACTGACTGATGCTGCTCCACAAGCTGCTGATGCTGAACAGACACCTGCAGGTGCCTGACAATCAGTCTCTGAGGAACAGGAACCGAATCCCAAGAGGAGGATGGAGGTGGACCGGAGGTCTAGCAGGGACACCAACAGGAACAGCGACGTGGGGAACCAGCGGGAACAGATGGAAGCACTCGTCGCCTGGCCTGCCAAAAGCACTTCTGTGGGGAAAGCAAAGTCCAACGTCGTCCTCATCATCAGCGTCCTCATTGCCCATGGTGTGGCAGCCAGAGTTATCCAGGGTCTCTTTGTTCTCGTCCTTATCATCAGAGGAGGCCGTCTTCAAACTTAAAGATAGTGGAGTAACTCGCCCGGCGTTGCCTCCCTGTCTTGGTGAATGTGTGTTGGCCTTCTGTCATCCAACGCTCCAATGCAGCTCGCACTTTAACTTTGAACGACCTGTTGACACCATGTTGACATCAATATCTAGCGGCTGGAGTTCTTTCATTAATCCACCCGGAATGATGACAAGCTCCGAATTAGTTTTCTTTACTTAGATTTTGATTTTGAGATGGGCACGCATGGAGTCGCAGATCAATAGAGACCGAGAGTTGTGGAAAAAGCCATTCGGTCTCATAACCGACAATCCATCCAGCGGTGCGGCTTCGTAGCTTACCAAAGTCATAATAAAACATTCTGACACATTTTTGAGCGCCCAGTACCACATAAAATTGGTTCGAGGTCAGTAAGCACAACCAGAATTGATAAATAAGGCGCGCCGGATTATAAGGTGCACTGTCAATTTTTGAGAAAATAAAAGGATTTTAAGTGCGCCTTACAGTGCAAAAAATACGGTAAATAAAAAGGCATCAAGGTCCTCTGCCCCATGGTGATGTCATCAACCTGGTAGGTGGGGACATCTGTGCCACAGGGATCCATCCTTGTCCCTGTTCTGTTCTGTTCTGTTCTCTCTGTATTTATTACCCCTGGGTTCAATTTTGGAAAGACACAATCTGTCTTTTCATCTTTATGCTGATGACCTGCAGATATATCTACCTATAAGACCCACTGACAATACTGCTCCCACCATGCTGCTGGATTGTATCACTGATGTAAAGCAGTGGCTGGATCAGAACTTTTTACATTTAAATCACAGCAAAACAGAGTGTATTTTATTTGGCATGTCACCAACATTGCACACTGTCACAGCAAACTTTGGTTCTCTGGCCCCCTTTTTTAAACCTGATGTCAAAAATCTTGGGGTCACATTCGACAGTGGGTTCAAATTCGACAAACAAATTAGGTCTGTCATTAGGACGAGCTTCTTTCAGCTCCGTCTCTTGGCTAAAGTGAAGCCTTTTTTATGTCAGCGGGATCTTGAGAAAGCGATCCACGCTTTCATTAGCTCTAGACTGGACTACTGCAACGCCCTTTACGTTGGCCTCAGCCAGTCTTCAATTTCGCGTCTGCAGCTGGTCCAGAACGCTGCTGCCCGGTTTTTAACAAACACGCCAAGTAGTGAACACATCACCCCGGTGCTGGCGTCACTCCACTGGCTCCCAGTTCGTTTAAGAATTGATTTTAAAATTTTAGTATTTGTTTTTAATGCCATTAACGGCCTTGCTCCGTCGTACCTGTCGGAGCTTTTAACTGTCCGTAATCACGGCAGGGCCCTGCGTTCCTCAGGACAGCTTCTGTTAGAAGTTCCCAGGGCTAAATACAAATAGTGGGGTGAACGCTCTTTCTCCGTGGCTGCCCCCAGACTGTGGAACAAACTGCCCCCCCATATTCGCACCACAACTGAAGTCGGCCTTTTTAAATCAAAGTTGAAAACCCATTTTTTTAGACAGGCGTTCAACACCGACTAGGGCAGCCTTGTCTTGTATTTATTTTTATTTTATACGTATTTATTTCTTGTTGATTCTCATTTTATGTACTTTTAAAGGCTTTTATCACTCTGCAGCACTGAAGCACTTTCTTATACAGTTTTTATGTTTGTGTTTATGTTTTCGTTTTTATGCTGTGTTCTTATGTATTGTTTTATTGTAAAGCACTTTGGGAGCCTGTAGGCTATTGTAAAGCGCTATATAAATAAACTTTGATTGATTGTTTGATTGATCTGTGTAGTCCAGATGTGCGTGGTCTGACCAACTATGTGTGATTGTAGGCAGACAGGTTCTCTGCTCATTCCCATTAAAGGGTTGGTGTCATTTTAATATTACCACACAAAATGGACCAATCGCCTACACTTGAAGCCTGAAAGAGGGATTTTCATGTGATCTTGTGATATCGTGAGAATCCAGCCTCTGTGCAAGGTCCACTGAGTGCTGCACTTTGTGTCAAACATACTATACATACATCAACACCACCCCAGAGACTTCTTCCCTCTCACCTAGTGTGTGCCATGATACTCCAACTCTGTCAAAGAGCCAGATATCTTAATGATGTAAAGACAACACTGGCAGTAAAAAGCAGGACCCCACATCAATTCTTACTTTTAACTTTAAAGACTTGGAGCTCCAACAAGCTTTCTGCCAAAACTCTGCTGAATTATTCAAGGGCTCTGACTGAGTCATCCAGGTTTCCCATCTGAAGTCATAAGCTGTGACTGGTCCCCATGGACTAAGACACATTGGTCAAAAGTACTCCTCTGAGTAGAGTCAAACAGCTACCAATTACAAGAGACATCTGTCAAGCCTTCATTCAGCTTCAGTGATGGCTAAACAGAGTCAGGAGCCAAGTGAACATAAGGCACAGCACCACTATTACTGTAGCAAAAAAAGGCCCTATGCAGACTTATGAATATAGGCATATAAATGAACCCATACCTATATTCAGAAAAGGTTTTATTAGCAACAAAATGTGAAGGAAAAACAGAGTATGTCTGAGAACAAAAGTTGCTCTTCCTGAAGGTCTATACACTTTGCTACAGAGAAATATAACTCAACAAATATTGTACTGTCACTCCAGCACCACCCATAAAATCTCATAAAACTCCTGACATGTCTGATGGTGCAACAGATTGGAATTCAATTTGCTGAGCACATTCATGATGCCCAGAGGATGAACCATTTTTAAATAAACTGCTTCCTCTAGCTTCACCCATGACTTAAAGGTCAACACGGTCACAAAATTTAAATTATTTGATCTGTGTGCAAACAAAAATGTACCTTTTTTGGTGACACTCAGCACGACTTTCTACTACTTTTATTGTATTTTCCTCGGAATGTCCAGCAACAATTTCAAAGGCTGGAGCAGCCTTTTCAAAGTAAAACCACTTAGGTTTAGGAAAAGATTACCGTATTTTCCGGACTATAAGGCGCACTTAAAATCCTTTAATTTTCTCAAAAATCGACAGTGTGCCTTATAACGGTGCGGCTTATATATGAATTCTGGTTGTGCTTACTGACCTCCTTGAACCAATTTTATGTGGTACAGGGCGCTTAAAAATCTGTCAAAAATGTTTTATTATGAGTTTGGTAAGCTTTGAAGCTGCACCGCTGGATGGATTGTTGGAGCATTATGGTAACAGTAGTCAGCCGCCTCGTGGAGTAATACATACTGTTACTGTGCTTCGACATATAGGCACTGTAACATTATCATGTGTGTATAAGGAGCCCAAAATGGCACCTGTGAAGAGACATGCTTATGAAGCGGATTTCAAGCTTAAGCTTATCAGTCACGCAGCAGAACATGGGAATAGAGCAGCGGCAAAAGAATTTAATATTAATGAATCAATGGTACGCAAGTGGAGGAAGCAAGAAGATGACCTGCGCCAAGTAAAGAAGACCAAACAGAGTTTCCGGGGGAACAAAGCGAGATGGCCACAGTTAGAGGACAAGTGGGTTATTCAACAGAGGGCAGCAGGTAGAAACATCTCTACAGTTTCTATTCGACTCAAGGCAGCAGACATGAACATGAAAATCAGTGACTTTCAAGGAGGTCCTTAGTGCTTTTGTTTTATGAAAAGGCATGATCTCTCCATACGCACAAAAACTACCATCTCACAACAACTGCCAAAGGATTACGTAGAAAAGCTAGCCATTTTCACCAAGACAGGGAGGCAACGCCGAGCGAGTTACTCCACTATCACGAGACAAGAGAAAATAGACACGTTCATTGATAGCGCGCCTTATAATCTGGTGCGCCTTATATATGAAAATAGATATTGATATTGATAGTCATTGACTGCGCCTTATAATCCGGTGCGCCTTATAGTGCGAGAAATACGGTACTCCATTTGCTCCAAGATGCTAAAGCAGTTGCCTTCAAGAAGAAGAAGATAGTCCTTTATTAGTCCCACGAGGGGAAATTCAATTTTTTCACTCTGTTGTTAACTTATACACGGTATATGCAGACCCGAACACACACATGCACAAACATGCAACAATGGAGAGATGTCAGAGTGATGGGGCTGCTCCTGACAAGCGCACCGAGCAGTTGGGGGTTTGGTGCCTTGCTCAGGGGCACCTCGGCAGTGCCCAAGAGGTAAACTGGCACCTCTCCAGCTACCAGTTCACACTCAGTTCTTGGTCCATGTCGGGACTTGAACCGGTGACCCTCCGGTTCCCAAGCCAACTCCCTACAGACTGAGCTACTGCCGCCCCCAGCTTAGCACCAGTAGATTTCTCTTCAAATGAGAAAGAATGAGGCTTTCAGCTGGAAACTATGCTAATGAGCTAAGAGTGTCCTATTATTATATTTACATCGGACTACAGTAATATCTATTTTTGTTTTTTGTGGACTCATATTGAAACAATTTCACTCCCTGTGATATATAACAGTACACTGTCAGTTATAAAGGTGTAGTTAAATCTCTACATTAAAGAAATCTAACAAGTAGCGTGTCCTGTTCGGCGCTGCTCCTTTAAGCAGTCAGTGTGGCTGTGATTGGGCTGATGAGTGAGGGACTGTACTGCTGGGGTGTGTGATGCTCCAGTGGAGCTCCAGAGCAGCAGGTAGCTCCAGTCCCGTAAGGCTGAGGACCATGTAGTGTCCGCTCACACTGATTTCATGACCACAGTCATGCACACACACTCTGAGACAGTATGAGTACAGTGTCTGAGCCTCTGGTTGGCAGCAGTAGGTCTCTGTCTGCTGCCAAGAGACACAAAAGTATCAGGAAGAACTCCAGAAGGATTTACTCAGCCTACCAGGACCACCAGCAGGGGTGAGTCTGTCTTTTTGTCTTTTCATTCTTACTTTTTTCAGGATTTCTTGGAAGGCTTTCTGTTTTCCTGTCAGCCTCACTCTTCTCTCACTCTTTATGGCTGCCATCTCTCCCAGCCTTAAATGACATCCTGTAGGTTATACAATTAGTCATTGACTAAATCTAATCATCGGGCAAAACTACAAAGAGTCTCCCGAATGCTGTGTTGCCATTAACTGACAGACGGCTGACATTCTGACCTGTTGATAATCTTTGTGAATTTGGTCTGAGCTCATTAATCACCAGTACTTGGGTCATTTCTGTCATACAGCAAAATGTCAGCCTCATGTTTTTTGATAAAAAAAAATATGGATTTTTCAAATACACTGGCCAATCTCAGGCACTTGAATTATAATCTTAATGGATAGACTGGTTTATAGAGGTTTATAGACCTGGCAGGGTGGAACATTCGGAGCTAAATTAGCCATATTTCTGTGAGTGATCCAGGTAAAATACGTTTATGGCTAATAGTTCTTTTAGAAGATTTTTACTTATACATGTGACAAAAAAAGCTCATATATATAAGCTATATATATATATATAGTAGCAGCAACTAGTTTGACTCTGTGAATAAATATTTGACTCTGTGAATAAATATTATAAATTATATAATAATCATATTATTAATAATATTAAAATATGTATTGGTCAGTTTTTAATTAAATATTTGCTATTAAGATGTACATATACAAAATGCACTGTACCTGCATGAATACAGTTCAAGAATGGCGTGTAGTAAGTGTCATTGCCATTTGGTTTAATTCTGATGATAACTTTGTGATAATGGAGATCACACTGTACGCTATCAGAGTTAATCCAGTGATTGCAAAGACTGTTTGGATATGGAATTACTCTCAACCAGCTGTGACTTTGGCTTTACCCTGATGGACAAATGTTGTTTCTCGATTTGTGATGGTAATGGATTTGAATGATGGCATCCTGCAGAGGTATACTGATGTATCTCTAGATATTTTTATCAGATTAACTCAGAGGTCACTAAAACAGCTGTACTCTTCTACAAAGACTAGTTTCTAAAATGTAAACATTTATTATAAATACATTTCAAAAGATGGACAATAGGTCTGGAAGACTTAAGTCGCTGATGATGCTGCAGATCATATATTACAGTATACCCCGAGAAGATACATAAGATGATATTTGTTGGCCCTCTAAAAAGTGAAAAGGTAGTTTTTATGCATCCACACCAATGACAGCTGTGGCCGGAGGCATTATGTTTATAGGTTGTCTGTCCATCCCATGCTCATGACCGTACAGTAATATCTCAGGAATGCCTGGAGAAAATTTCTTCAAATTTGGCACAAATGACCACATGGACTCAAGGACGAACTGTTTAGATTTTGGTGGTCAACGATCACTGTGACCTAACAAAACGTTTTTGGCCATAACTCGGGAATTCATATGCTACAATTCAGCGCAGTGTTTCCAGTGCGCTCTGTACAGTCATGTTCACTGCAGGGATTTTACACACAAAAACTACATGAAAACTAAAATTGTACTTTGCCATATATGCAATGTATTAGAAAATATTATTGAAAAGTACTGGCACTGTTCTGTAGATCTTTAATGCTTTTTAATATTATCTTTGATTTCAACAACCGATGATGATCATTTCATCAGGCACAGCTGCTTCCCGGAGACCACAGCCCTAAAGGCGTCGTCTGTCAGACGGTCTGAAGGATGTCAGCAGATGGACCTGCACAGCAGACTATACTGTGTGGCAGAAAGATTTTTTTCTTGAAATATCATGACTGGGAGCAGAAATATTGCTGAAACACATATGAGCTGTTAAAGTCCAGGGGTTTGTAAAAAATAAATAGATGAATTAAACAAAAAACAAAAGAAACGAAAGACGGGGGAAGAGTTAATCACGCCTACATAAGTGTTGACTCAGCAGAGGTAACATTAAAAGAGAAAAGTTAATCTACAGGAGAATAAATATGTGAAAATAATACAGAATGCCTGAGAGCCTTGCTGAATTATATCCCATTGTATTTTTATATTTTGAACTGTCACCTGCCATCTGAATTTTGAGTTTTCCATGACATACAACATCCTCCCATCCGTCCATCAGTTCTGTGATGCACACACATTTTTTTAAGTCTGTGTGCAATATGAGGACAGACACTTTTAACATCTCTTTTCCCAAACTAACACTCCCAAAACTTCATCGCAAACCAGATCAGCCGTGCATCAAACTGGTAGCCGACCGTCCACACTGGACTTTAACCATTTACAGACAGAAGTTAACTGTATGCCCAACATTCATTATTTTTTCATTTCCTTTCAATATTAGCAGACCAAGCCCCTTTTCATTGTGTGTCTTCTTCAGCTCCTCAGATGATGAAGATAAAGAGGATGAGCGGGTGGACAGCAACGACCCAGAGGAGATGTTCCAGAATATTCAGTATCAGAAGGAGATCATCGCCAACATTCGGACCAGACCGTGGCCAATGAGACGCAAGCTCAAAGTCCTCAAGTACCAGAGTCTGATTGTTCCCTCTGTGTCTGTGGAGCGATAATTTGACCTTCTCCCTCCTCTCCAGCTCTTAAACACACACAGAAACACACATCTCTGTGTAAAGGCTACTAATCCTAATGGAAGTGCAATAGAAATATGGTCATTTTGGGTGAATATGAAAAAGTAAAAATGTCCTGTCTTACACTTAGAGTTACAGTTTGACCGTTTGATCAGAGTTTGCAAATGATTGACAGCTGCCTCCATTGAATGAACAGCCAATAGTAATGCTCACTCTCTGAAATGACCTATGATTGGCTTAAGTCTCCTGTCAGAGCTAGATTTTTTAAAGCCTGAAAACAGAGCCACGAGGAGGTGCAGAAAGTCTAGTTGTCTTTCAGAACAGAATTACAATATGCTGAAAGGTTATTATAGAGTTTCTGCCCAATAGTGCCAAAAACATTCTGCCTACTGAAGTTTTAATTTGACTTTTCAATAGCAAATTAAATATGCTGTCAGTGGATGTTTTGCAAATACATTCGCTAGTGTAAAAAAGTCTCCTCATTATGTTAATAATTAAGAGGGACCATGTATAGAAGATGTAATCTGGGCTGATTCTCTCAAAACATATTTGCTGTTATAGATTAATAGTACATGGATGTGGTTTTGAGGAGACCGGGTTGGTTATAGAGCCTCTGCAGCTGCATCCCAACTCTACAACTTAAAGGCCCACTGAAGAATTGGTTTTGTACTCACTCATTCGTTTGTTGCTTGATCATGGATTAGGCAGAAGATGCATTAACATGCCTTATATCAATGCTACATAACCATTTACTACCGTTTACATTGTTAGCACAGAGATCTCTGTGGAAAATGGTTCAACATATTATCTTCATAGCACAATTGCCTAAGTCATATATTAAAGTATATGACATCGGCAAAATGCTATGAGGCTAACGATAAGTGAACAATCTACCAGGCGTCCGAATGCCACATGAACCTTGTGAATGTCCACATGTCTAAAGAAGTTCATTCATAAGTGTTGTGATCAGACACAAAACTGTGAAGGCTGTGCTCTTAAATCTGACTGAATGTAATTAGAACAGTAGATAGTGAACAAGCTGAGCCAGAGAAAACTAGACTAGATAGAGAGCTTCGAAGATGTGCTGAGTACGTACCATTGATAACAGGTTTTATATGGGCAGTTTGTTATTACTGCAGAGGTTTTATTACCGTCATCAGGGATGGGATGCAAGTCTGCGCTTTTACACCCTCTTTAATCTCAGGCTGAATGTCTGCGATTACTCCCACTGCAATAACTGCTCATATTTCACATGACAAATCAGCGATTTTTAAAAAAAAATCTAGATTGTTTGACAATTTTTACATGGACTTTGAATTTTGAATCTAACTTCATCTCTCACTCTAACAAGATCAAATATAATAATATAGATAATCGTATTCCAAAATTGTAAAAACTATAGTTGCTTTCCATTGGAGAGTGTATAAAATGCATGTTGAGTTTTGTAATTGATGATTAATACATGGCTCATAGCCCTCTGAATTGTCTCTAGTGGTGTGACAGGATGAGCTGGTTTCTTATCTTATGGGCTGTGACGCTCCAGAATCATTTTAGTCAGTTTATTTTAATGGACCAGTCCACTGTGACTGGCTTTAGAAGAGTCTGGGTTTTTAGTATGGGCTTGCACTATGAAGTAAATATGTTAAGACCATCTTCAGTGTAACATATCAAAGAATACACATTTTAGTAAATACAGTTTAGGAACCAATTTGTTTAAAGCACAGAACAAACACTGTAGAAAATAGCCTATAGAAATAGTGTGAACCCTGTCTCCTACAAAATTACAGTCCCAGACAACTAAACAGCATTTTAAATTATGTTTCAAGGGAAACATTAAAAAAAATGCAACAAAGCTACTTGATTACTTATTAAGCATCATGATTGGCGTAAAACAAGTATGTCTGTTACATTATTTAAGTTATGGATATGAATTAAACACCATTGACTTTTGGTTTCACACGAGACACAAAGAGCAGCCTCCTGCGTGAAAGTCCTAATTGTCTTGTTTGTAAATAACGGCCCAGTCACCAAGACAAAATGTTGGCATTTTACTTTGGATACAATGAAAGTCGAAATTTTTGCATTTGATCAGAGCAAGTGATGTAGTGACCAAAGCAAGTGACATAGTGTATTGGGTGACTGTTATTGAAAGTTCTGTGGTACAGTTATGAGTATAACAAGCGAGAAAATGCGCCAAGGGTGGCTGAGAGGGCTGGAATATCTGTTTGTGTACCTCATGAAACCCAAAATCAGCATTTACTTTATGATTGTTAAGTAATGTTACACTTGTTTCATAAAACTATGTCTCCTAAGGGTGGTTGATATTCTACTAGTTACGGATGTTACGCCACATTGTTACGCTACATTGTTACGCTACATTGTTGCGCTACATTGTTGCGCTACATTGTTGCCCTACATTGTTATGCTACGTTGTTACACTACGTTGTTATGTTGCTACGCTGTGATGTTACACTACATTGTTATGCTACAATATTACACTATGTTTTTATGTTGTTATGCTATGTTGTTATGTTGTTATGCTACATTGTTATACTACGTTGTGTACGCTACGTTGTTAAGCTACGTTGTTAAGCTACGTTGTTACGCTACCTTGTTACGCTACGTTGTTACGCTATGTTGTTACGCTACCTTGTTACGCTACCTTGTTACGCTACCTTGTTATGTTGTTATGTTGTGTTGTTATGTCATTACGTTATCTTAACACAAACCATGACCTTGACCTTTTTTCTAGCCTTAACCAAGTAGTTTTGCTACCTAAACCTAACCAGTGCTTTTCGTTCATATCGTTGTCACTTTTGGTTGTAAATGGCCAAAATGACGAACTTGAGGCTTCAAAACAGCAGCCCACAAAGCAATGGGTGAGGTCACGGTTACTGTGTTCACTTTCTATATACAATCTTATGGGTTATCCCAATCTCTCACTTCTTCATTTTTTTGTTGAAATCTGATTGGCTCTGACATTTTTATCATGAACATGATGAACTATGACTAGTACTCCAGCTTGTTTTGATTCTGGTCAGTGGTGACAGGCTGATACAAACTGAGGAGACAGGTGCTAATAAGACATCTTAAAGTATCTTGAAGGTCTTCAATACCATCAGATTTTCTTTATGCCACAAAAACTGTATTAGTGTTAAAATTACTCCCAAAGTTTTTTGGCTCAAGCCATCCCTGAGTGGGGTAGTTGTAGAAATGTACATTTACACACAATGGAAGAACACAAGTCTAGTCAGTATGTGAGTAAATGTGCTGAGTTTGCTTCTGCTTGTGTGTCTTTGTGTCCCAGGCAGGCCAGAGAAATTGTTCTGAAGTATGAGGGCCGACTCACCAGAACCAGAGGTTACCAGACTGCAGGAGCTGACGTATGTACACATCAACCATTGAAATCTTTCCTCAATATGTTGTCACACTGGGCCTCATTCGCTAATGTGTTCATAGAAATGTCCTTACTTTGCTCACAAAATAACACACATGCAAAATTATCATCAACTAATAACTAATAAAAGTTATAATAACTATTGTAACTACTCGTATGCTCTGAAGTTATTTCCATTTCCATTTCCAATAAGTCCAAAAGTCAAATAAAATATATCATTTGTAAAATTCACAGCATGCTTTTATCTAACAAAATATTCTGCTTCAATCCATATTTGTTGGCGTTTAGCCTTTTATACACATTTTTGCCATTTGCTATGATTTTTTTCTCCCTTTTTTGGGTCATGGCATCATCAAATGTGATGACAGACATTTCATTTTCATATAAATTTAATTTGGCCATTTAATTAATGAATGGTTTTGAATATTGTTGTCGCTTTTCTTAATGAATATGGTTTTAATATGACATACATTTGCTTTAACGGTGTGCTAGCATTAAGACAGCCTTCATCATTTGTGCATACACATGGTCTGAGGTAGTTTTAAACTGTTCGTAGAGTAAGAAAAAATTCAGGTTAAGAAATATTGATGAAGTGAGTGAAAGTGAAACTTATCTATGCTCCTTTCAGACCCGATAACCCGATAAGAAGTCTTCATTGACAAAAACAGTTTAGTACACTACAAACAGTTCATCTAACTTCTGTACTTAAGTAACGTCACTTCTAGAGTTGTTTTAACCCAAACGTTGCTTTATTTGTTATGTAACTTCTGTACTTAATTAATGCCATTCTGCACTTATTTTAACCCAAACCATGATCTTTTCCTAAACCTAATCGAGTTGTTGTTTTTTGCCAAAACTTAACCAAGTATTTCAAATGTATTTATTTTTACCCAAATGACAATCTTTATTTATTTTGTTGCTTAAACACTGCAGGGGCTTCCTAACTTGCACCAATCACTCAGTCTGTTTGCATGAAAAGGTGTACAAATGCCACAATAATGCGCAAGGTGTTTTGCATGCAATTGTATTTTAAGCCCAATCATGATGTTTTCCCTTACCTGGACTAAGTGGTTTTCTTGCCTAAACCTAAGTTAGTGGTTTTCTTGCGTAAACCTAATTGTGGACGTATGCATGGCGTACAAATGACATGCAAAAATGTGTATACATGACAATGTATGTCTGTGTAACGTCATGAAAATATACTAAATAACGTTTTGTAAGATATCAAATGAACCGTTGCATGAGGGTACTATGTTTTTAGATTCATTGAGCATGGGGGTTATGCCCTGCCAAGAGGTGGATAAGACACAACATGGAATGAACCCATCTTTCCAAATCTCAAGCAGCCACAGAGACAGATTTTGGAATATAAGGACTTGTATGTTTATTTACGACGTTGCAAAGGTGCTGCAGAAATGTGAAGTTCAGACCAAGAGACTAACTTAACATCTTCTATCCTCCAGTTTGTCACTGTAGGCAGATTCAATGAAATACGTGCTCAACATTGTACAGCCACAGCTCCATTTATTCTGATGACTGTGTGCTGAGAGGAGCTTCTTTCTGTTATTTCACTGCACTGCAGTAACTTGACGATCAGAGCCAGAATAATAAAACATGTTAGATCTTCATTTGTCCAGACTGCTGAGTTTGGATTTTAACAAAGCTTTTCAACTCCTGTGAGCTGAACATGCACACGCTGTAGATAACTTTATCTTTTTTATCTCTGCGTATGAAATGCACTCATACAGAAAGGAAGAGAGATATGCAGCTATAGCACGGCAGCATGAGTGAATTTATAGCCTGTTGTAATAGCTCAGTTTAATTAAAATGTTCAGGCTGCTCAGGCCCCAATAGGATAAATTGACTTTTAGAGAGCAAGCTGATGATGAGTTATTAATTTTATAGTTTGGCTCCCAGTTAATTGAAAAACAGAATTATTGTTCCAGCTGACCTTATCTTGATTAATATTCATCATTTCAGTTTTGATTTTATTTTTCATAAGAGCTTCACAGAGTTTTAGTTCCTATGTGCACAACATGGATGCATGCCACAAAATGGCCTCCTTAGTAATGCAAACTGCATGAGAATGTGTTTGGACACTGAAAATTCATCAAGTAATGGTCGATTCTAACAGATCTGACCGCTCATGGCGGTTGTGACATACAGCAGCCTGTAGAGTGTGATCACGCTGAAAGTGACCAATCATAAGAGGGCCAGTGCCTCTCTTGGTTTCCGCCCCTAAATTGTCAAAAGTGAGGTCAATGCCCATGAGTAGAACTCAACTTGTTACCTGTGAGAGTGTATCCTCCAGCGCTTGCCAAGCAGCTACTCTCCTGTATGCACAGCTCTATATATTTATAGATATAGTTCCATATGAGCATCTTGCACCTACCTCCTCTCACACCCGCCATAAGCAGTCTTTCTCAGTTTTTATTCTCGACACTAGCTCTGAACGTAGAATAGTTACACGGATATATTTACATGGCTGTCATTACGGACCACATGGCTCGCAAATGACATGCCACAAGAAAGACACTCATTCTTATTGCATGCTAAATGCCTTGAGATTTACTGTGTCATTCATATGCCACTGACTGCAACCGTCAACATTTCTGCATGCTCATATTGCTATTAGATCTGATTCACAGAATAGATATGATTTTATGTCCTGCTCAATTATTCACTTGTACTATTTAGTTTTCTAGGATTTTTAATCACCTACAGTAGTTTGCCACCAATTGTCATGTCTTGAAAAGTGCTCTATAGATAAAATGTATTATTATTACTATGAATTGTTTTCTTCATCCAAGCTGATAACATATGAACAACAAAAGAGTTTTTCTCAAACTATTGCTAGATGGTTAAATATATGCACATTATACCACATTACTACTTCCCATTGTGGAGGTGTGTGTCAGTCCGAGCTTTCTCAGTGCTCTTTCAAGCACAGTTTCTCCCCCTGTAGCTGCTGAAGAAACTTTCACGTGTGCTTTACAACATCGTGGTTCTGTTCATTCCCTGGGAAGTGAGGATCAAGAAAATTGAAAGTGAGTCCTCTGTTTGCTTTACAGAATTAATGGACGTAATTATATCTTGATAATGTCCAAAATGCTATCATTTCTTTTGTTTGACATCTGTAAAATACAATCCAGGGATATAGTGGCAGTTCACCATTTTAGTAGTTCACATGCCATAGACTTGAATTAATTTTGTTTAGAACAGTTATCCATCAATATGGTCACACTATAGGAGTAAGTCCGTTTCAGGGCACACAAAGATAAATTAGAGAGCTGTTTTTGTTAATATTAGTTGGGTACCACTACATCATTGTGTGTGTGTGTGTGTGAAGTACAGTATATGCAACATGTCCGTCAGTCTCAGTCAGATGTTTCCTCTTTCTTTTTGAGGTCACTTTGGATCGGGCGTGGCCTCCTACTTCATCTTCCTCCGCTGGTTGTTTGGGATCAACATCGTCCTCACCATTATGACTGGAGCCTTCATCGTCCTTCCAGAGGTCAGCAAGTCTCTGACACGCTATACTATACAAATAGTACCGCATATCAGATGTGAATCATAGGCTTAACAAGGACTTATGTTTTAGTGTGAAAATGTCAGGGGAATGTAAGAGGAAAAGATTAAAAGGTCCTCTGCTGCTCTCCCAAAAAAGTCCATAAACGAACTAATGCTAAAACACATTGCTTAGTGTTATTACTCAATTTTTTGGTCACTCACACACACACACACACACACACACACACACACACACACACACACACACACACACACACACACGCTCCAGTTGGATCACAACCGCTCCATCATAAATGTAGGATTTTCTGGCCTATCAGAGCAAACGACAGGAAAACATTGCCGCTGGATTTATGTTTGTCACTGACATGTAGACACAAGCAATTTCCCCAGACATTAATCTTCCTATCATTTCCAATGCCTAACCTTATCCCCCTGATTATTTCTTCTACCTCTCCTTATTGGGTCTAACCCACCACATCCCTCCTTTATCTCACCTCAGCTGAGTGAGTAATATCATGTAACATCAAGTATTATGGATGTTCTGTCAGATTTGATGTGTTTGTTTCATGCTGTGAATTATGTTTCCAATGCTGGAAAGGACATTTGCTTGTGTAATCTATACACACAATTGTGAAAACAGTTGATGGGTTTTGAGGGGGTAATTGATGAATGACAGTTTATCCTTCTACCCAGCAGTTTTGTGTAGCATCATGGGTTGCCAGTTGGGCTGTCAATCAATTCAAATGGTTAATTGCAATTAATCACACATTTCTGATCTGTTCAAAATGTACCTGAAAGGGAGACTTATCAACATGGGATTATATATTTTATTGGAAATGAATTAATGAATTAACAACACAGAACAATGACAAATATTGTCCAGAAACCCTCACAGGTGCTGCATTTAGCATAAAAAATATGCTCAAATCATAACATGGCAAACTGCAGCCCAACAGGCAACAACAGCTGTCAGTGTGTCAGTGTGCTGACTTGACTATGACCTGGCCCAAACTGCATGTGATTATCATAAAGTGGGCATATCTGTAAAGGGGAGACTGAGAACCCATTTTCATTCACATATCTGGAGGTCAGAGGTCAAGGGACCCCCTTGAAAATGGCCATGACAGTTTTCCTCACCAAAATGTAGCCTAAGTTTATTTAGCTTCCTTTGCAACAAGCTATGGTACCAGTGAATTATCCATCCATCCATCCATCGTCAACCGCTTATCCCGTTAGGGGTCGCGGGGGGGCTGGAGCCGATCCCAGCTGGCATAGGGCGAAGGCAGGGTACACCCTGGACAGGTCGCCAGTACCAGTGAATTATTGAATCCTAAATTGCATTAAACTGTTAAATAAATTAGTGGCATTGAAACAAATTTGCATTAACGCATTATTATCACGTTAACTTTTCCAGCCCTAGATTCCAGATTCCAGCCCTGACAGATACAGTCAGTTAAGTGTTTAGAGATGTTGGTAGGACATGATCAAGTTAGATGCTTTCCCCTGACCCCAGTTTTATGTTAAACTAGGCCAGGCAACAGCCTGACTGTAGTTACTGACTTAACTAGTATATAGTGCCATCAGCAATTACAATGACCTGCAAAGAAACTCTTACCAGTTTATCACAACATCTGTTTCACAGGGAAAAACATTTGAATCAAACTAACTCCTATGAGACCAGTGTGCTTCTCTTCAATATATAAAAAGTCATTGATGTACTATTATCATAATGCATTGACTTGGTCTGTGTTTGTTTCTATTAGCTGCTAGCTGGAGCTCCGTTTGGTACGACGAGGAGTAAAACTATCCCCAAGGAGCATCTGGCTTCGGCCCAGGACCTGGACACCATCTGGTCTCTGGGGGTTAGACTCTTTCCTTTTACTGCTCTGTCAATAGCACATTACTCACAGATAATGGACCATTATTCTGACATTACTTTACTGCCTCCCTGACCTCTACTCCAACGCTTAGTGTACTCGGCTTGTAAAGACCTATTATCATTATTAAATATTGGCATTTATAATTCATTTAAGGGTAATAATGATTCAGAGATTTCCAGTGTATTGGGCAGCTGTAATCACTCACCTTTTTTTGCAAGAACCACCAACCCTAAAAAGCTTTCTGGCTCTGGATCCCAGTGGAGTGTTGTCCTCTTTGTTTAGAGCCTACTTAAAACAAATACTCAGTTTGTTGTAATTCATTTTTACATAATGTAAACATAATCTAATTAATCCCTTTCAGACATGCAATTTTTTTACTTAAAGCAGCAGTGGGTTGAAATGGTGCAAATAAAAACAAGTTATTTTTATAAAATGGTCGCTATATCCTGATAGTAGTGCATGAGACGGATAATCTGAAAAGTCTCTATGTTCTCCGGTGCTCCTAAAGGCATCTGCAAGATTTCACAGACAAGAGGAACACAACCAGTCATTCTGCATTTGTTTCCATGACAAAATGTTCAACTGCAGCATCTCATATACTGGAGATGTAGTTGATTTCCTAGTGATGTCATCATGTACTGTACCTCTTTATGTCTGTTGTGAACATGTGTTGTGTTTTTTGTGTGTGTGTGTGTGTGTGTGTGTGTGTGTGTGCGATCTCCACAGGGCTACCTGCAGTACTCTGTTTTATTCTATGGGTACTATGGCAGGCTGAGGAAAATTGGCAGTGCAGGCTACCGGTTACCCCTCGCCTACTTCCTGGTTGGGATGGCTGTCTTTGCCTACAGTTTCATCATTCTGTTGAGAAAGTAATTATTCTGCTTTTTACAACTCATGATTATGGAGAATGATTGATGATATAATGTGATGAACCACCTAAGGATGACTTGATCTGGTTTTCAGATCGGGTCTGTTTTAGATAATGATTATATCATTTATTTCTATTTATTTGATTTTATTTGCACACATATACAACTTAAACACATAAAGCCATAGGCTTATATAGAGGATATAAGGAGAAAAACAAACAAAAAAAATTCAAGCTAACATAATCATGAAATGTGTCAAGTCACATATAGAAATGCTGCAGTAAGAGTTAGTGATGTAGTATAAAAAGTAAGAAAGGCCACTTATGGTGGGCAGGAGGGGAGGTGGATGAGTCCAACAAACGCAGGACTTTTAACCAGGAGACTTGTGAGTAAAGTTTTTCAAGCATTTTTTTGTTCACGTTTGTCTCGTGTTTTCTGTAGTTCATACAGTCTTACGAAGGGCTCATTTCGTAGGTGGAATATGTTTCTTTAGACTGAGATAACCAGACAGGCAACCAGAGATCTTTTGGATTGTAACTAAAAGCAACAAAATACCCCGGCCTCAGTGATGAGACAGACCTTTCTCCTTTTCTGTGAATTATCACTTCAGGAACAATATATAAAAAATGTATTTTAATCTACTGAACTATTTTGAGTTGAGGTGATTTTTAGATCATGAATTTCCCTCTGGGGATTAATAAAGGTTCATCTTATCTTATATTATCTTATCCATGAACAGAAATATCTATGAAATATCACTAGAGGAATAATATAAAAATTGTATTTTAATATGTTGAATTATTAAAGGGTAAGGTCATTTTATAGTCAATATGTGTATGTAGGCAGAAAATTGTGGATCAGCTGAATGCTGGCAGTGACGCCGATGAAGACCTGTGTTGGTCGCAAAGCATTGGTCATTTTAAACAATAATTGCCATGTAAAATAAAGGCATTTTAATTTTGAGATCATATTCCGCCCCTGCAATGTACCTTTCACATGACTGAATAAGCCCAAAACACCTGAAGGATCCAAAGAGCACCTGTATGTGATGATCAGATAAACCCAGCAGTGCTTCTATTGTCCATTGTCTTCGTGTTTTCTGTAGTTATTACCATGTTTTACATTGTTTACTTACTTATTTTAAGCTCAACCATGATGTTTTCCCTTATCCTAACCAAGTGGTTTTCTTGCCTGAACCTAACTGCAGACATTTGTGTGATGTACAAATGAAAAGCAGCTTACGAATGATTCGAGAAATGCTAAAATGAGTACTCACGACACGCAGAATGTCTGTGTAGTGTCGAGCTATTTATGCACCTTCCTGTGACTCTGGATTGGTTAGTGGTTAGTGTGCCACATAGTCGTTTGTCAGCTCGCCCTGCACAGTGTGTTTTCTTATTTCTTTATTTTCCCCTGCAGTACCAGAACCTGTTTAGGCAACAAAACTACTGTTTTATAGTGTAGGAAAGGATTATGGTTTGAGTTTAAGTATGTTTTTTAAGCAACAAATATATTGTATGGTTTGAAAATATGCTCTACATGATATTACTCTAATACTGCAGAATGGCCAAAAACTCTCGTCTGAGCCTGGCCAGTGCCTCTGATGAGAATTTCACGTTCTGCTGGAGAGTGTTTTGTGCCTGGGATTACCTGATAGGAAACCCAGAGGCTGCAGAGAGCAAAGGAGCTGCCATCGTCAACAACATTAGGGTCGGAGACAACCACACAAACACACGGTTACACTACATTACACCTTTATTCACCATCCAAGCAAGGACAGCCCTTTATTTCTGTGGTAAATTAGCTCTAAGCCTTTACATGCACAGAACACTATGAATCAAAACTTGTGACCCTCAAACAGCAGTGATAATCAATGAATGCTAATAACAGCAAAATGTAACAGCACATGTTTTTTTCTGCACAGGAGGCCATTGTTGAGGAGCAGGAAAAGAAGAAGGATACCAGTCTGTGGGTATCTCTGTTGTTTCTTTCTTGTCTTGCATGTTTGTGCATCTACGTTTTTTCTCCTTCTTCTTCTTTTTCTTTTTCCTCTGCCCACCCATTCAATGATATCCATACCCAGCTGATCTACAGCTCCCTGCATGTCAAATCTCTCCAGTTTATACACCTTCCTGTGCACTCAGTGCTGGCATAAGTTATAGAACGTGACAGTAAATCACAAAAAAGGACACTCCCCACAGACGCCAAGCTCAACACAGCAGGGAGTTGGGAGTGATGATATTTTTGCTCAAACTCAGTTGGATGCTGGGGTGGCGGTGGGGCTTTTGAAAGGTCATAATAGCTCCCAGGTGAATGGTGTGGTAGCAGACATGACAGCAAAAGAGTGAGCAGAGCTCTGACAGCTTAAAGTTACCGTGAAGAACTTTTAACTGGTTATGAAACGGTCGATGTAATCTTGATGCCTCTAGATCAGTGATCTCAAAGTGGGGTCTGGGGACCTCCAGGGGGCCCTGGCACTCTGTCAGGGGGTCCGCGTAATAATTTGCCATAATGTATAAAAATCTGCTGTTTTATTAAAAAGTGCGTATCTACAGATGAGGACCATATTGTACCAGTAAAACAAGAATATTTTACTTCCATCCATGTTAGCTTTGGGCCAATAGAAACTATGGTATGATTGTGACACATTACCTCAATCTGTCATGAATCAGTCACTTCACCCACTATGCAAATATTCCAATCAAAATTCTACAGTAATATATTTAATTACTATGATCCACCCATTGATCTTCGAATACTTATCCCGTTCGGGGTCGCGGGGGGGCTGGAGCCAATCCCAGCTGGCATTGGGCGAAGGCGGGGTACACCCTGGACAGGCCGACAGTCCTTCGCAAGGCAATTACTATGATGTGTTTTGCAACACTGTTCTGAATCAACTTCAGTTCTGAATTGTTCAGAGCTTTCTGCCGATGATTTGAATGAGGAGCAATATGTTCGTTATTTTAAAGTTGAATTAATTACAGAAAGTCAGCATTAAACTGGTCATTTTCAATGTATGCATTCATTGGGACAGGTGGAACAGGTCTGAAGTATTTACGTCAGTAAGCTACAATACAAACAGTGCCAATGGTTAAGAGTACAAAAAGTTGGAAGTACATGTGTAATTATGATTGTGGATAAATTGTTATGATTATTAGGGGGTCATTTGAATAATGTTCTACCCTGTCAGGGGTCCCTGGCCCCAAAGATCATCAGTGAGAAGATTGTCTATTTCCATCTAGTTATACTTAATGCTTGTCATTGGTACCATCGGGTCCGATTCTGGCAAAATCAGACAAAATCATACAGGTTCACCAGAAACTCCTTCAGCTCAGATTCCAGAGGGGCCTCTGGCAGTGACCAGCCCACCGCAGACCGTCTCCGGTCCTGCTTTGCCGCCTTAAAAAAAACCTTTTATTTGTATTCAGAGTAAACAGCTTTAAATAAACGATGTGTTGGACTGTGTGTTGCAGTAAGAAGAGTTTGACGTGACTATAGTGGCAGACTGCAGACTGCCTTTTTGTAATTTCTGTACACGCATATTTAAAATATTTTGTGGAATTACAGTGAACTTCCAGATTTTTTAAAATGAAATGTGTGCTCATTCACTGATCAGTGTATTTCTGTGTATTTGTGTGTTCCTCAGGGCAGTTCTGATCAGTCTGCGTATCTTAGCCAACATCCTGGTGCTGCTGTCGCTGGCCGGCAGCATCTACATCATCTACTTTGTGGTGGACCGTTCTCAGAAACTAGAGCAGGAGAAGCCAGAGCTGACGCTGTGGGAGAAGAATGAGGTAGCGGAGCAGAGCAGACATCATTAGGTTGATTAGATTATTCAACATACAATACAGTTCTAAAGGATCAATGAAAGTGTAGACCTGAGACTGATCAAGAGGAAAACAATCAGTGTCAGGGAAAGCACTTCAGGGAAGCTGCTGATCTATCAGCCTAATGATCAGTTCAAAAAAGGATCTATATATATATATATATATATATATATATATATATATATATATATCATCATTCATTCATTCATCGTCAACCGCTTATCCCGTTAGGGGTGGCAGGGGGGCTGGAGCCGATCCCAGCTGGCATTGGGCGAAGGCAGGGTTCACCCTGGACAGGTCACCATCGCTATCACAGGGCACATAGAGACAGACAACATATAGACAGACAACCATTCACGCTCACATCCACACCTACGGGCAATTTAGATATTAATTTTAATCAATTAACCTAAACAGCATGTCTTTGGATGGTGGGAGGAAGCCGGAGTACCCGGAGAAAACCCACGCTTACACGGGGAGAACATGCAAACTCCACACAGAAGAGCCGCAAGCTGGAATCGAACCTGCGACCCTCTCGCTGTGAGGCGACAGCGCTAACCACTACACCACCGTGCTCCATACTGTGTGTGTGTGTGTGTATATATATATACATACTGTCTTCTTTCATCTTCTTTCAATAGGCCTGCATTAGAGTGACAACATGTTTTTCATGGTAATATCACTCCACCAAATCAAAGTATTCTTGATGTATTGTGCAATATTTTATATTCTCCCTCTAATTCAGCCTGACATATTTATTATCTGCAGAAATATTGCTTTCACTGCTACACTTAAAATAATTAACATTTCTGGGAGTTTAACAATGTTAAATTGATAGTATTTAGAAGCTGCAATTTAGTTGAGGTGCTGATATGAAACTGAGTCTGATTAACACACTTCAATCAATATCTGATTTGTTAAAGAATTAAGACTTTCACATCTTTGCTGATGAAGGAGAGGCAGAGGACACTGTCATCTGCATATTGTATCATCAGTTTCCAGGAGAAATGGAATACACCCTCCCGGTCAGTGGCTTCACTGTTATTCCTCTCTCTAGGTGAGTGTGGTGGTTTCTCTCATCACCATGATTGCTCCATCTGCCTTTGAGTTGGTGTCTCAGCTCGAGATGTACCATCCACGAACCTCGCTGCGATTCCAGCTAGCCAGGTACTCCATCACTGCTGCCTCATGCTGCACCACTTACACACTATATAGAGTAATACATCATAAACACAAAAACATTGGTCATATGTTCATGTGTTTACAGAGTGCTTGTTTTATACCTGGGGAATCTCTACAGCCTCATTATTGCCCTCCTTGATAAGGTCAACAGTATGAGCTCTGCTGTGAGTATAGAAGCTATCACCCCTCCAAATCACTATGTTGTTTTCTTCTGAATAGGCCCAATTCATAGTAATGTCTCTTCAAAGTCTGGATGCCTATGATTATATGGTGATTAGGACCAGGATAAAATAATAAGTATTTCCTTATTGCTAAACGTGATTGCAAAGTGTAAGTTGATTACGTCATCCAGTGCAGGCATAATACGTGGCAGGAGGCAGCATCTGTGGTGTGATGGGGTTGATCCTGCCTTGCAAAGTGAAGTGATGTGGTTCCTTGACAAAAAACCCCCACTATTTTCTATTTCTTTCGCTCATAAATTTGTGACTTTAATCTATTTGTTATATCTATTTGTTGCAATAGCATAGCATAACATTCAGAGAAATATGCTGATTTACCTTTTTTCCAAGAGTAGTATGAGAAAAACGTGGATATCAATGTCATGTATGTGTGTTCAGCACAGATCTGGAATGAGGTCATATTAGATTAGTATAGCATAAAGACTGGAAGCACAGCAGCACTGTTTTATTGACTCAACGTTATGTTTAATATGAACAGAAATGTGAAAAACAATAGATTTGAATTTTAGGGGAAATTACATACTGGAACCATTTTATTAGATATTTTTTTAAATTGGGGGCAGCATTTCATTTGCCTTTATTGAACAGTCAGTAGTGAACTTTGAAGGCGCGATGAGCGAAATTAACATTCGCCTCCTGTTTACTTCCACTATATGCAAGCAAAGGGGTGAAAAAAATATTTGCTTCTGGTGGCAAAACAAATTTGCATCTGTGCATTTGCGTGGAGTTCAACTCTGGAGAACCTTTAGGTGAATATCGCCACAGTAGGCGATGGTCACTGGTCTGCTTCCGTTCACGTGTGACCGTGCCTTTAATCTTTAATCTAGCCAGACTAGCTGTTTCTCCTGTGTGCCTTCTTTATGCTAAGCTATCTTAACCTTGGCCTGTCTCAAGCTCTGCATTGAACACACAGACATGAGATTCCTATTTGTAGCTTTTCATGTCAATTTTGGAAAGTCATTTCCCAGTGTGTTGATTTTTCCTTTGACAGCAGATATTAAATAATTAGTTGCCCATACAGGAGTGATATAGCATGTAGTTGCTGATGGATTATAGTGTATGTGCCTTCCAGGTCCCAGTGAGTCCAGGTAACTGGTCTGACTCCAGCTCCTTCCTGGCCACCATCTCTCAACCTGAGATAGACAGCCTCTCCACCCTGGTTTCTGAACTCTCTGTCACTGAGCATCACAACAGCACCATGGCAACCATTGCCACGGTGCTGGACATTACGAACACGAGCACGAGCAGCTTGGGGACCGTCTCCAACCAGACAGCTCTGTTCGAGAAGAACACCCGCTCTCAGCAGGACCAATGCTGGGAGACCTACGTTGGACAGGTTCTTTCTTCCGATTGCTATATGTTATTATTATTATTATTATGATACATATTCTGTATATTCAACACATGGCATGTTGTCTTTCTTCAGGTGGAAGTAGGTCCAGTGAAAACTATTAGAAAAGTCACACAAATGCTGAATTCTTTGAAGCCAGATTTCACTTGTGATCTGAATGTGTAACCCTTATGGTCAAAATGTATTTTAAACAATGAATATAAAACATTTAATTCAAGGGCAATAAATTAATATCAAATACCAACACAAAATTTACCATAGATGCACAAACATTTGCTAATCAGCAGTAAACTCAATGAACAGCTGAAGCTAATGGGAACGTTATTAGTTTAGCAGTTAAGGCTAAAACCCAGAAAAAAGTTAGCATTTTAGCACTAGGTGCCTGAGAAAAGGTCTGTGGTTGACACAAGTGGAAGAGTTTTTAGCATTTTCTTCTATGACATAAAATATGTCAATAAATACCCCTCTAATGAATTTTAAAGTCTTTATGTGTCTTCAGTTGGCAGTTGCTAACAAGTGGCTAAATGAGACTACTAAACGTCATCACATCGACTCATCCGCCTTTACGGCTTCGTTGTGTATACGACTGTGTTTATAGTTTAATGTTAGCTTTTTACTTATACGGATTAGATTTACACATCAAAATCATAAAAGTGGTGTTTATTTGTGAAGATTATCTTACAAAAACTAAAGGTGTGTTTGCCATAGAGTTTATTTTAATCCAAAACCCAATGGAAAAATCCCATTGGCTTTTTATCGAGGGAACGAGAGTGATGCTAACCTCCTGGTCGGCCTACAAAAACATGCCCAGGAAGACTCTATTGTCATAAAACAAAGTATTGGACAAAGTGAAAAGTCTAGAGAATGGCACTAGAAATGTTCTAGGGGAATCACCAAAGTTATTACAATTCATCCTGAATGGGACATTAGTGGCTTTCTAAAAAAAATCATGGCAGTCCATCCATTAATAATTGAGACATTTCAGTCCGGCCCAAAGTGGCTGATCGACCGTCTGACTAACCAGCTAAAAATATATACAGTACGTGAAGGCTGTCTCTGCCTTCTGTGGCTGATGTACTCACCATTAAGCATTCTACAAGATAATCACCAGGGACATTTCTGACATCTTAATCAGTCTGTAGATGCATCCCATCTCTATATACAGATATCTGCATATGAATGCAGAATCAGCGGGGCAAGTTTTTGGTATCAGAACAGTTCTGGTTTCTGTTTGTAGTACGAGTAGTATTGACAAATCATGTTTGAACAGGCTTCGGTTGAAGACAGGAAAAAAGTCCATGTGGAGCGCAAAAGAGATGGAACGCATTGGTCAAAATGCAATATGGGAACCCACCACTTATCGTCTGATGATGATTTAGCTCTTAATTCACTTTTTAGAAATGTATCTGCATTCATATGCAAACAATCCGGTCATACATGTGGTCTCTCAACTCTAACTCCAGTCTCGCGTCTCAAATTGCTAAACGGACTGCACACAATGACTGGTGTGAGAGGAATGCTATGTCTATACTTCTGTTAGTAAACTTCCATGTTGTACTGTGTACATTATGTACGTACTTTCGTAGTGGGTGAATTTCAACGGGCTAATGTTAATGTCTGAAATTGAACACGTCTGTTTTACACTCACTAGATTGTTACTGCCAGCATTATCATTTTGTGGCTCCAAATCGTTACACTGTTATATTAACCTAAAAAACCATTACTGATGGCTTCTGTCTGACATCAGCATAATGGTACTAACATTTGTGTAACGTTCACCGAAGCGACTGGAACCTTCCCTTCCACTAAGAAGTGTCCAGCGTTCCACACTCTTGCTGAAACACACAGTATGAGACATAACTGAGCAGGTTGTTGTCTGATTTGACTGGTGAATAATTATTAGATGTTGTACCCACGGTTTGTATATGGTGTGTCACCAGGAGATGCTGAAGCTGTCCATCATTGATATGATCTTCACGGTGGCCAGCATCCTGCTCATTGACTTCATCAGAGGCTTGGTGGTTCGCTACCTGAGTGACTGCTGCTGCTGGGATCTAGAGAGCAAATTTGTAAGTTGTACACAAGAGTAGTTTTTGTATTATAAAACTTTAAAAGCATTTTCTTTGAACATCAGTACAGCTTAGTGCACCTATCTTGAGGTTTAGCACCCAGATCCCAGAGAAATCCTAGCACAGCACACAACTTCACTGGTTTAGTTTTAGTAAAGCTGGGGGGAGTTATGGAGTCATTTAGAATCAACTGTCCGTTTAAATTGAGTTGCTGCTGAGCTTATTAGCTGGAGACATTGGAAGACTGTCATGGACTTCACAATCTTCTCCAGTGTAAATATTTTTATAATATCCTTCAAATCTGCTTGTATTTGGGGTTTCTGCATGAAGCCCAACGTCATTTTGGCTGCACAATTATATCAAATGGAAACATTCAACACGAGGGAGACGTCCTCCTCTCTGGAGGAAGGTCCCTCCTCCGAGGCGTGCTGGTTGGGCGCCTCTGCCGTGTGTCGTTAAGGGCAGTCTGGGCTGGATTCTGTCCGGATCCTGTCCGGTGCTAACGGGCTAGGCCCACCACTCGAACTTCGAACTCAGCCCCTGCAGCTCCCACACCTCCACTCCCGTCCTCGGCCGCAACCCCTGCTACAGGCCTCTGGGTACCCAACTCTCCTTCCTCCTTTGGAGTGAGAACAAGGGGTTCAATGTCTCCTACCCCGTTCTGGCATGGGGCTGGAGCGGGACGAAGGGAGAAGAAAGCGCTGCACAGTGCACCACTGTGCAGTGGTTAGCACTCTCGCCTCAAGAGGGTCAAAGGTTCAAATCCGGCTTTGGGTCCTTCTTTGTGGAGTTTGCATGTTCTGCCCGTGTAACAGTGGGTTTTCTCCGGGTTCTCTGGCTTCTTCCCACAGTCCAAAGACACGCAGTTTAGATTAAATGATGACAGCTGGTATCGTCGCCTCTCGCCGCAGCCCCTAATGGGATAAGCAGTTGAAGATGTCTTGTGCGTCATTTTAGACACACTTCCCCTAAATACATATTTGGCATCTTTAGATGGGATCTATGGGATCTCTACAAGAATTCAAATCAGATAAGGTCCCTGTGGCTTTGAATTCTGCTTGGCTACATAACATGTGCTTTCTTGGGGTGATGGTCACAGTCCCTCCCTTCAGGCCTCTCTCCCAAGCCCCCATGAGCACCGACTTTGAAGAAAATTTTCATAGTGGCCAAACGGTGGAATTCCAACTTCCGTGCCCATCATGTGATGCCATAGACTAACACTGGGAAAAAGATGTATGTAACTCAGTGGATCATTTCTTTGAGGTAAATCAGCTTCCCAGTATGAACACTTAAATAGATCATCTTAAATCATTAGGTCCTAAAAGTTGTAAAATGCACTAATTGCTGAATCCAGAGTTATTTCCCTTTCTCCGTTCATGTGAACGAGTCCCAAACCGAGGTTGGACTGCAGGCTATGAGGCAGAGTTAAAGGAAACGCTTCTGCACCTGCTCTAGGGGCCCAATGGATGAGGAAGATTGCTGGATGATCCGGGTACTTTATCACTCAGCAGTCAAGCCATTTTGGCTTCATGCACTCCCGAGCAACTGGAATGAACGGGAGCCTCCAATGTTGTGGCCAGTTCTCTTTATGCATTCATGCCCCCCCAACATTATCATTATGAATTTAAACAACAAACATGGGTATTGTTAGTGCTCACAACTGTCAGGCTAGGAGCTTGTGGAAGACTCCGGTGATGCACAATGAGAGCACGGATTGTGCACATGCAGGCAAGCAGCTAGGTAGCCTGTTCAATCATTACGTTCAGGTCAAATGAAATGATTGGACAGGCTTATTACAGTCCTACAGCCACAGATAACAGATTTTTTTCTTTTGTCAGAGCATTTGATTTATTGATGTATTGAGAATTTCAGCAAATATAAGAAAAATGTTTTTGAAGTTGATGGCCAGCCCTATATCTTCAACATCAAATGCATAATTTAAAGACGTCATGGTTAAAAAAATAAGATGAAAAAAGAACGAAACATATACAACACAACATTAATGCTTTTTCTGTCTTTTCACAGCCTGAATATGGAGAATTCAAAATAGCAGAGAATGTTTTGCATCTGATTTATAACCAAGGAATGATCTGGTAAGTCTGTGTCTAAAATTACTGACAGAAAATGAAATATAGAGGGTATCTTTCTAATTCCACTGTATCACCTTGGCCTTGCCACCGTGTGTGTAATAGAAGATGTAATTCAGAGGTAATAGTGTGGCCGGTGCTGACCAGTCCCCGTGACCCTATTTAAAGGACTGTGGCCCTCTATAATCTCTCGATTACACCTCTGTGGCTGTCTCCACTGTATTTCCTCAACTCATTTCACAAATGTCGCCTCGAAGCAATGAACATAATGAAGCGCAACCATGAGCCACTGGATGTAATGTCTTTTATATGAGGTGTGACCCCAGTGGCTGTGTGTGTGTGTGTGTGTGTGTGTGTGTGTGTTACTGACTTTCCTCTTTCTTTCCTCCAGGATGGGGGCGTTTTTCTCTCCCTGTCTTCCTGCCTTTAACGTGTTGAAGCTGATTGGTCTGATGTATCTGAGGAGCTGGGCCGTCCTCACCTGTAATGTTCCCCATCAGCAGGTGTTCAGAGCCTCTAGGTCTGGCCACACACACACACACACACACACACACACACACGTTTGTGGTATTAATATATTTGTATTTATTCTTAATATTGATACTTGATACACACTGCTGTATATTACTTGTGTATGTGTTTGTATTGTAAGCTGTTATTTATTTTTACTGATATCAAGAATTACATTTTAGATAAGCAAATGTGTAGATGTTACCAGACTGGCATCCAAATGTCATTATCCAGATTCCTGAGCATTTTACCTAAACTGCATGTCATCTGTCGACCCTGTCTCCTACTAAATTATGTTCCCATACAATCTAACTGGATCCCCAATTACATTTTTTGGGAAACATATTTTCTCATGGATTATGGTCGTGGTTTTAAACTTCATGTGGTTAATGTTGTGAAATGAAACAAAACAAACAAAAAATGTAACAGAACTACTTGATTAGGTTTAGTAAAAAAAAAAAAAAAAAACATCATGATTTGGCTTAAAATACTGCACACACTTTAGGGAAATAGAAAGCTGAAGATCCCATAGCTTTCAGTGCAATTTGACATATGTTTGGATTGCAATTTTGAGCTTGTATGCATTTATCTCTTGTTAAACAAACATTTGTTTTATATGCATCTGAAAATCATTTTGCATGATACAATGATTTGCAATTCATTTTATCCCTTCAGTCTTCCCCCATCCAACACAGTGGTCGCATATTGCTGATCCAGACATCTCTGCATCTACGACTGAATCCTGTTGTCTGTAAATAACCAACATGTTAACAGCCAACTGTCTGATCTATAGGCTGAGATTTCGTTGGAGACGACAGACTGATGCTGCTATAGCTTTAATATGTGACTGTGTTACTGCAGTAGCCTCCCAGTCAAGCTAACTTGAGCTAGCTATGTTAGTCACTGTCACCAACATCAATTAGCCAATATTCACATATTGTGTGAGCCTCAAAACTCTGTGTAAAAGCCTGAGTTAACCTGCTAACCAACATCCATTCATTATCTGTAACCACTTATCCTATTCAGGGTCACGGGGGGGCTGGAGTCAATCCCAGCTGACATCGGTTGAAGGCAGGGTTCACTCTGGACAGGCAGCTGGACGATCACAGGGCCGACACAGAGACAGACAACCATTCAGACTCACATTCACACCTACGAGACATTTGGAGTCATCAATGAACCTAACCTGCATGTCTCTGGACTGTGACAGGAGTAAACCCATGCTAACACAGGGAGAATATGCAAACTCCCCACAGAAGGGGCACAAGCCAGATTCAAACCAGCAACCTTCTTGCTGTGAGGCAACAGTGCTAACCACCACGGCCTGCTACACAAGAGCGTTTCATTTTCTCTCCTGTGTCAGTAGGGAGCACAGCCACTGCGATGACGCCACGTCAGCATAGCGTTATTACTATTACCGCTTTGGTTAAAGTAGAAGTTTGGTGACATGTTTCAGTTTCTTCTATTTAGTCTGTTACTATAAGAGACACAGGACTGGTTGACCCCAAAAGGGGGCAGGGTCATGAGAACCTACTCTAGATGTCTAGATCTAGCCTTTCATCTCACGTACAAACACTCAGAACAAAAGAACACATGACTTCATGTCCATATTTTCTCTTTCTCCATCGATAAAACTGCACACATCTCTGATTATTTTCTTAGCACCAATGGTGTTTTCTTCATCCTTTTTCATGTTGCAGCTCTGCCATGATGGTGACCAATCAGCGTGTACTCCTACAGTACAGTATATGCATCCTACACACACAGGCCTCAGGCACTCGGTCCATTCTGATTTATGTAACAACGCTGTCGTTGCCTCTTTCAGTCCTTATCAGTCGCTCCCAGATGTGATGGAAAATCACACACACACAGGCAGTCCACCATACAGCTGAGAGAACATTTATGTGAGCCATTAAATGCAGTTGTGCTGGGGGAGAAAGACTGATACAGACATGTTGCTGATAGTAAAGGAGGCGCCCCCTACTCATATGGAGTGTTGACAATCCTGTATGTAATGCAGATAATATGGATTTTGTTTTAGCATCAGTGAAGTAGTCTAATGTTGCTGGTCTCAAACAAGAAATGCAACAACTAGAAAGGGAGAATTGACACATTGGCAATGAATTTTGTCAGCATCTGAGTGAAAACATACAGCAACGGGTTTATTCATGGGGATCGTTTTGAGTGACTAAGAACTGGCTTAACAAATGTTGAAGATACGCAGGTTGTGTTAAACACATAGCTGGAATCAGGACATGGTTAGCCTAGTTAAGCATAAAGACTGGAAACAGCTAACTTGGCTCCATCCATTTTAAAAATAAAATTACCGTATGTGCCGGCACCACAGAAACAATGCCCATGGGAAGTCATTAGGATCCGTTGTAATGGTAGACACAAGAATTCGTAACCTCAACAGAAATACGTTTCAGAGTCCGTGTAGGGCGTAGCCGAGGCCAGGTGGTGATGGAACAAATACGGGACATCGGACACTAGTGTTCATGTCCCATATGAAACCAAGTCAAGTTATTTTAAATTCCGACATGTAATTTTACACATTACACACCACCAGCATGGGAACAATTTAAGGTTAAGTTCAGGCAACAAAACTAGTTGTTTAGTTTTCAGAAAGAAAATGGCTTGGGTTGAGATAACTTTAAACTGAAAATATAACTTAAAAATGAAGTTTGACCTCTGCATTTAACCCATCAAGGAACAGTGGCTGCTGTAAAGTGCCCTGGGAACAACGTGGGGATTGCTTGTCTCGCTCAAGGAGACTTTGACATGTAGACAGTAGGAAATGAGAATCAAACCAACCTTGCAGTTGAAGAATGACTTTTGGTGTCCCACGGGACACAAACACCTGGTCTCCTGGGTGAAAATCCTGTTTATTTGTAGTTGGTGTAAAAGTCGCATAAAGCTGAGGTTATGGACATATGATTTAAGCTCAACTGTCCTTCAACAGGATGTTAATTAACTTTTCCTCTCCACCCCATAGACCTGTTTTAGTCTTGTTTTAGGGGGTTCCAGGAAGTCTTTAGGGGGAGATAGCAGGTCAACAGTAGAAGTCACATAGAAGTGGTGTGCATCATCAGAATGCAGTAGTCTAGGTTGACTCTCCCACATTTACTTCAATTTCTGCTGCATTTTGCAACAGGCTGCTGTAAAAGCAACAGTAGAGCAAAAATCCGAAAACAACAGGAATCTGAACATGTTCATTTGAAAACAAACGTTTTCTCTTTGCTGTGCCTTTTTAGATCAAACAATTTCTACTTGGCTATGCTGCTTTTCATGCTGTTTCTGTGTATGCTGCCCACCATCTTTGCCATAGTGAGATACAGACCATCACAACACTGTGGACCATTCAGGTAAAACAGAGTTTATATAGTATCAAAATGTGTGTTGTTGAAAGGAGCTGCTGTGACTTATAACCAGTATCAATGGAATGGTTGTTCCACAACTGCAGCTCCTCCTATAAAGGCCGTCTGGTGGTATCCCCAACATTTATGAAATACGATTTTTATGTTTTTTGTATATTTCCTCTGTGTTTTCCAAGAAAAGAGTAGCTCTGCTTACATCACACACACGAATCTGTTAGTGAATCTGTGACACGTCTCTGACACTCTGATCAAATGGACAAACAAGGCAGCGCTGATCAAATATGAGTCAATGTTCTGTTACTGTAATGACTATTTCTCTCTTCAGATGTTTTCAGCAACAGCCCCAATTACAGGCTAGATTTTCTAAAGCTTGAAAACAGAGCCATGAGCTGGTGCAGAAGTCTAGTTTTCTCTCAGAATGCTTGAATTACCATGTGCTTAAAGGTTATTGTGCAATTTTTGCCCTCTGATGCCAAAAATATTCTGCCGGTTTACTGCTAATTTAAACCAGAACGTTACAATGGAGCTGATGCTGTCTCTGAAGTCTGTTTGCATTTGGCAGTCTGGGTTATGTCCACAGGTTGGTGCTAAGGGCATTGCAGATGACCGCTAAAGGCTAAAGGACTGCTTGCGAGGTTCTCCTTTGTTAGTTCAATATGAGGCAGTTACCACATTTGAAGGAGCTGCTATCTGCATCCTTAGGTGTGGATGTGTTTATAGTTTTTTTTTTTTTAAATGTTAACAAAATAAAATGCTTAAATTTGTGTTACAGTGGTCAAGAGAAGATATATGACATCATCTCGGAGACAGTGGCCAGCGACTTCCCCCTGTGGTTCAGTAAAGTGATGAGCTACGTCACCAGCCCTGTTGTAGTGCTACCAGCACTGCTACTGTTGTTGTAGGACTGCGCACACACACACACACACACACACACACACACACACATACACACACACCCACATATCAACATGTCATCTTGACTGGTGTCCCTTTGTGTTTCAGCATGCTGATATACTATCTCCAGGCTATTGCCAGATCCCTAAAATTCACCAACAACCAACTGAGGATGCAGCTCCAGACTGTGAGTTCCTGATGAATCATGGATATTTTAATATGCGTATTTTGTAGCACACTGAATCAAAATATTACGACACATTTGCTTTTAGCAGTTCTGGTGGCCCTATATGACATGAAGATTTGGTATGGAAGTAAACAGGAACAAAACAACCAGTCAGTCAACACTTTCTGAAAACACTAGAGGAAAGAAACAGACATAACAGTAACAGAATTTTGATTCATACATGATCAGTGCTGCCTAGTTTGAACGTTTGATCCAAATTCACAAGCTCCACCAGCAGCGATTGACAACTGCTGTAGAGACTGCTCGGTTCTGTACAAAACTCATTCAGGTGTGGTGGAACCTTGCAAATGCCATAGTGAAGAATGCTCTGCTCTGTTGCTGGTGTGAAGTCATCTTAGTAGGAAACATGCAGACATCGTAGCTCCAGAGAGAGAGACGTCACTACCACACTGTGCAGCGGGCCGTCTTTCTAATGATGTATTTCATGGTCTGATACTTCAACAGTTTTACAACAAACTGAGACTTTCTGGATGTGCAAAATTATCTTTTAAATTGACAAACATCAGATGTGTGATTCATGGTGCAATTCAAACAATATGAAAAAAAATATTTGTCACTCACTGTTGACTACTGTTCATATTTTTTTCTGAATAAAGTCCCATTGTGGCCACCGGAAGGGGCTGGACTTCGGCTCACTATTGGGAACACTAGGGGGGAGGCAGAAGATCAGATTTTTTTCACAGATTATCTTTCTCATGCACTACTCTCAGGATATAGGGACAGTTTGAGCAAATAAGGCAAAACATTATTTCTATTAAAAGTTAAACTGTAGCTTTGAAGGTGGTGATTAAATTGAGCTGTCTATAAGGCTGTGTGAAAACTTTGGCTGACAAGCCTTATTGAGCATGTCGAGAACTTTGTTGGTACTAAACATAGAGCCAGATTTGGATTTTTGCTTTTATTTGCAGTCCTTTCTATAATGTTGTCAGACACTTATAATAACAATCTGAGCCTGTCAAGCACTTTTGGTGGATGTAAAATGAAGTGCCATGTTGCCCTTAATGATTGTATTACTAAGTATTTATGAGAGTACCCTTTAAAATAGTATGCCTAAGTTTTGTACTGAGCAGGCATTTTATACTTAAAAATAAACCAGTACTCTCTGGATGACAAACTATCTAAAGGCAACCAGACATATATACATTATTTGATTAGTCAAACATTAATTGGCAACAATTTTGAAAATGGAATAATCATTTTAAATATCTTTTTTAAGCAAAAATATAGAACATAATTAAGGTGGAATTGTCCTTTAATCTCTTAAGGAGCGGACCGAGGACAAGAAGAAAGTCTTCCAGATGGCTGCAGGTACCTCTGGTGTTTTTTTCCCACATCTATTGTGTGAGTTCCATTATGTTTTATAGTATCATGGCCTTCACCCTGTAACATTTAACCCCACCATAGCCAGACTGCAAGCTCCAGAGGCTGTGGCGGACAAAAAGCCAGATCAGCAGGAGAGCGATGTTACAAGCCAGGAGGCCTCCATTCACACTCCATCTCCTCGACGGAACGGCAGCGTCACAAACTTTGACTCTCCTGTTCGTCGTGGAAACAGCATTCGCACCATCGCCCAATCAGCGTCTAGGGCCGACCTGAACAGAGGAAGTGTGGCTGGATCTGTCAGAAGTCCAACAGTGACCATACTGCCCAAACACAGGCCAGAGCACATACCCAACAGGTCTGACACATTAATACACTGGTTTAGCTAATCAGGTTGACTTAAGACAGCAGGTGACCTCTAATTTAATTACTATACAGTATACAATTAAACTGATTAGGAATTTATTGTAGAATTAATCAGATCAGTGAAGATGTAAACACTGGGCATTTGTTAAAAAAGGTTTTAGTTTTAGACCAGCATCTTTAACTTCTATATGTTTCCCAAAGCAACACATAGAGGGTTGGTAACACTGAGAAACTAGCAAGACCACATAAGATTTCAAGAATTAGCCAAGTCAACAACCCAGCTCAGTGTTGCCAACTCTTTTCCAATAAAAGCAGCAGCACTAGCTTTAAAAGTCCCTAAAGAGAAAGTCATGAAGTCGGCTACATTGACAGTCTGTCCCTTCAGACCTCCCTCCAAAGACCCTCCCCCAAAATTATCATTATGAACATAAACAAAGAGTGTGACTATTGTTAGTAGCTATCAAGATAGCAGCTTGTGGAAGACTCCGGTGATGCCCAGTGAGTGCACTGACAGAGTGCACACAGGCAGACAGGGATATATAAAGAATTTCGACAAATAGTTTTTAAAAATGCTATAGAGCTCCATGGCGCGGCCTGTCCAGCATGAACCGCCTAATTGGTTTACATGGGAACAGCGAACTCTGAGTTGAGTTAATACACTTAATTAATGTTAATGAGATTTTGCTGACTAAATTTGATAGTGACAGTTATAACTATATAAAACGTTCATTCTCACAGCAGTAGAAATTGTTAATCCAAGTTGTAATTAAAAGAGCAGCTCCTGTGATTTGAAAATTGCACTTTTTTGAAATGTTGCAATGTTGATATTAAAACAGTTCATTGTCTTTTGGTATTAAAGGGTAACTTCAGTATTTATTTATTTATTTTTAACTTGGACCATATGTCCCCATGTTTTTGTGTCTAAGTGACGAATGGGGACAGCAATTCCTGAAACTGGTCCGGTACTGAGGGAGAGCGCTGTAGATGACAGCTGCTCACAGGCTGCCATGTAATCATATTGGGGCAAGCTGGCACTGTCATTTATATCCACTAGTCAAGTCAGGTCAATTTTATTTGTATAGCCCAAAATCACAAATCACACATTTACTTCAGGGGGTTTACAATCTGTACATGAAACATTCTGTCCTTTACAATACGACCAACAGGGACAGGGAAAAAAAGTAACAGTGCTTGTTTTTTCCATGACAGGCCCTGTTATTTTAAATGTCTGACATTATGGAAAGAGTCTCGCTCAAGAAGAAGTCTTGTTCTGAAATCTGGCGAGGTGACAACAGCAGTGGAATAGTGGAATACATCCATGGTGGAATTGCAAGTGCCAGCCAGGCAGAGTTTGCATAGCTTAGAAGTCGTAACTTATCTAAAAGATTTTCAATGTCATGGCTGAACATTTAGGTGCTTTCAACAATGTGGATGAGGTCTTTGAATTCGGTGGCTGCCTGTATTTATTTGATATACAGATTTCATAACAAGGCTTTTCCTTGAGCGGGACTTGGACAGAAAAAAAACAGACCGGATCAATAAAAGTAAGAAAAAACATTTTATTTCTCTGTATGGTCCTTTCCACAAAGTTGTCAGACATGGGGAAATAAGGTAAAAAAAAAAAAATACAGAAGTTACCCTTTAACCTGGGTTTTCTAAATGCTATGTGAGTTTCTTTTCCACTCTGAAGAATAATATTCTGTGAGAAGCACTGAATACTTGTAAGTTATGGGAATGTTTTTGGCATGAAAAAGATCAAACTGAAACCTGCTGAATAATGGCTTTAGAGGACCATACTAGTATTTTGCATGTTTAAGACCATTTTTATACAAATAGCATTGCATCACTGCTGACCAATATACCAATCATACCAAAGTTTTTTCAAGCTTCCACACGGCCATTGGGTTCATGCATTTCAGTACTTTAACAGTCTTTGACTCCTCTTTCATTATCCATCACAGTGATCAACATGTCTCCTTTAATTTTGACTAAATTACAAGATTGTCATGTGGCATTGCAGCGCAAATATTTCAAATAAGTCCATGCTTTTTAGTAGCATCATGCAATAATATTAAACCAACAATATTATCACAATGATAGTCATATGAGCTCATTATTATGTGTTGTCCTCTCTCATAACAGGCCCTCACCCTTTCTTGGTGGCCCTACTGGTACCTGCAGGTCCAAGTCCTACCACCACATGGCATACAATCCTCCAGCTCGCTATTCTGACAACATCCACTCTGACCCCCTGTACAGGAAGGCCATACGCTCCATACACCCAGTTGAGGCTGCTGGGATCATCACTGCACAGAGTTATGGAGGACGGCGTGGTCACACCACCCGCTACGTGATTGTCAATGAGCACGAGCCCAGGAAGAAGCTGCTGCGCTCAGCCACCCGGATCCCACGCCATTACCTCATGGAGGAGCCTGCAGAGATCCTGGAGCTGTACCCACGCAACATCAAACGCTACACACCCCGCACCGCTCACCACCAACCACATCCTCACCGGTCCCACCCATCACATCAGCATCTGAGTGAAGAGGAAGAGGAAGAGGAAGAAGGAAAAGGCAGGAGAAGGGTGTTGTTAGGGAAGGCTCATCGGCCCCGTTCCCTCTCTGACCTCCAGCAACCAGCGCACTTCTACATCGGTGATCGTGTAGAGGGCCACGTGTCCAAGGCCACAACAAGACAAGACAGCCACACCGCTCGAGGAAGATGTGGAGTGCAAGAAGAGGATGAAGAGGAGGATGGTGAAGGAGAAATGGACTGGAGAGAGTCACACTCCCGGTCCCAGGCCAATGTGAGAGATGCAGATGCTCTCCTTGTGCGAACCCGGCGTCACATCCATTCCCCAGGAAGACACTGTCAGTCCCCGGCCCGGACCAGGTACATGGAGTCTTATGTGAAACCCAAGACGAGACCAAAGCTGGAGACCCCTCTGACTGAGTCCGACTCAGCTTCCCTGGCCTCCAGCAGTGACCAGCAGAACAGCAGCACTGACCAGTACATTCAGGTCATCCACAACAAGGAGCACTATGTCAAGTCTGATGCCAGGCAAGGAAAGCTGGCCAAAAAGAAGTCCAAGGCCAGCTTTGATCTGAATGTCACTGAATCAAATGACCTGGTCTGCTCCAATGTATGACATCTTTGCTAAAATTATGAATTCTGACAAATGATTCTCAAAATGTAATAGACAAGATATAGGCCTGTATGCTGTTAGGAGTAATACATGGCACTGAAAGCACAACACGTATATCATTATAAATGTGATTTCTGTCTCCTGTGTGTGATGTTTCCTTAAGAAACAGCTACTGTATGTCAGCTAGTTAAATGGGTCATTGCAATGTGTATAACAATCAAACCATATTCTACATTAGCTAAGACACATACAGCTTACATAATTACACTTACTTCCCATACACTCATAATAAAATAGCGATATCACATTGATGCAATGAATAAGCAGCATTTCAGATAGAAAGAGGGGAGCACTACAATTCCCAGCTTGCTTTGCTGCAACAAGCGAAGACTCCAGCCGCAGGTGCGTGATGCCAACCAGATTGCAAGAAAGAGTCGGGCGCTTTTACCTTCAAAATAAGCTACATTGAACTTTTTGCCGCTCAACTAAATGTTTTTTTGTCTACAAACAATATTAAAATAATTTAATAAAACATATTATACTATTTACAATATGCTGAAAGCTTTATTATAGCACATTTTACATTTTCATACACGCCTAAGATTGTGAAATGTTTTATTTTGAAAGGTACAACCGGAAGTGCTTTTTTTCTGGATGATTTGACACCTTCCAGCGATTCTCCTTATATTTCAGGCAATTCATTGATATACTTTTAGGTTTCCACGTACTACTCGTGACAGGCGTGGACTGTCACGCGGCTGTAAATGTTTTACAGTGACCAGTAATCGACCGAGTTGTCACATACCTCAGACCCGCGAGCGAGCTGCTTGCTAGTGAACGATGCGGGTAATGCATAGCACGTTTCATTCATTTTGGCTAACGCTAGCTGTGTAGTGGCGGTTCTACTTGCTAATGTTAAGTAACCTGCTCGTCGCTGTTGCATTTGCGGTCCACAGGCCAGCGACAGTGACACTGTGTTTTTTCTGTTGAATTTAGAGGTAACATCATCGTGTGTCAACTACTTGGCCGCTGTAACGTCAGCTAGTCTGCAAAGTGAATTAACGCTAGGTTAGCAAGCTAGCGTTAACTTCAACTATTATGGATTATGAACATAAAGCGAAGGCAGTGGGTGACTGCTTGCTGAGCTACAAGAGGGATGAGTCCGGGTGGAAAGTCTGCAAGAAATCGGTAAATGTTTGCTGTTACTACTGTTTGAATATGAAATTGTATAATGTTTAACGTCATCTACTTGGCTGTGATACATGCTGTTCTCTGAAACGTAATAGATAACCAACGGGTAACTTCATTGAGAAATGTCACTTGACGTGGCATCGCTCACATAGGTAACGTTAGCTTACCTGACAGGACAGGGCTCACAACTTTTACCACACTTGAGGTTCAGCTATTTATTTAGCAGCCCTTGCACCAAGCAAGTCTAAACAAGTACAATTTGTACTCTTGATTTGTTGAAGTGCTTCACTGTAGTTCAGTTCCACTTTTTCCAGCTGTGTGTGATACAATTCAGTAACTGAGACGTTTGAAGTAAATACAGGAGTTATTAGATATACCAGGGGAATAAAAGGAGTGTGGACAGAATACCACAGACAAGTACTAATACATCACATCACAGTTCAGTGGTTATTTACTACAAAAATGTCTTTCACTGGTGCTGGTTGGGAAGGTGATGCTTGTGACAGACTCTTTGCAAATTCATTTTTTTCCAAGCCACACTATATAATGGTAGATTTATTTAGGTCATTGCAAGGTTAAATGTTTAGAAACTCTGAAAAACAAGTTTTGAAATTAGTGGATTATTTCTCTGTGGTTCCAATGCTAATTGTCTTTGTATTTGACATAATTGGAAAGCCTGTTTATTTACCTTCACACTAATGTCCAACTTGTAAGGATCATGTATTTGTGTGGTGAGCAGCACATTTGATTGTGTGAGTAGCGCCAAAAAGAAATTTGCCAAAATTCTCTGCCTAAACAGTGTATTCTCCTGTTGGTATTGGCTCTTGTTTTGCCTGATTGGCACCTGATTGGCAGCACTTGTATGCATGGGGCCGGCTGGGTGCTGCGCCCTACTAAAGTGATAATTTTCATCAGCTTGGGTGTGCTGTATGCATTGGGGTGACCAACGGCCACGCTGGCTGACCTGCAACAAATTCTGGTTGAGGAATGAAGTGCCATCCCACAGCAACGTGTGACCAGGTTGGTGACGAGCATGAGGAGGAGGTGCCAGGCTGTTGTGGCTACATATGGATCTTCCACCAACTACTGAGGCTTGTGATGGTGTATTAAATTAAAGTGTAAAATTACCAATATGTCTTGTTTGTTCATTGTTACTAATAGAGTTCAATCATCCAATCCACCAAACAACTCAACACAAGAGTCAGTACCAACAGGAGAATACACTGTTTAGCACTGGCTGGGAATTTTGGCAAATTTTGCTTCGGCACTACCCACATAATCAGCTGTGCTGCTCCAAGTTTATTACTATTTATTTATTAGCCAGGTATTTCCTCAGCTGATCTCAACATGGCTGCCAGGTCACAGACTTTCTCATTTTACAGCTTAACAGTAACTACAAGATGTTCACTGCAGCTTTAAGTAAATTAATCTGGAGTTTCACCCTCATCCTCTAACGCGACCCATCTAAACTCCTGTTTCCTGGATAACGGAAACGCTTGTGTGCACTTCAGCTCATAAATTTGTCTTTGCCTGCTGCCATGTTCTTAAGTGGCAGATTGGATGTGCACATGTGCAACTCTGAGCAGAAGGAAGTGAAGGAAGTGCAATGGCTCAGTCCTTAGCTACTTACATCATCAGTTCAGGAAAAAAATGTTTACCGTTTTTTTTGCACTATAAGGTGCACCGGATTATAAGTCGCATTAAGCGAAATAAAACGCTCAGATAAGTCAAACTTTATTCAGTTCATTTAATAACTCAACGTCAATAACTCAACATTTTGAAACGCATGAAATACAAAACAATACACTCACTTTTCAGTTCATTCCTCTTCAACAAATCCTTCATCATCAGTATCTGAGTTAAACAGTTGGGCGATTTCGGCATCAAGCACGCCGAATCCTTCTCATCATTATCCGACAACCCATCCAGTGGTGCGGCTTCGTAGCTTACCAAAGTCGTAATAAAACATTGACAGATTTTTGAGCGCCCTGTACCACATAAAATTGGTTCGAGGTCAGTAAGCACAACCAGAATTGATACATAAGGTGCACCAGATTGTAAGGCGCACTGTCGATTTTTGAGAAAATTAAAGGATTTTAAGTGCGCCTTATAATGCCAAAACTACGGTAATTCTTTTTTACCACTTGCCTGATAGTGCAACTGAGTTGCCCATAGATTGGTGCAGATACATTAGTATTACTATATTGATTCTCAAAAACACTGTAGATTTTTGATTAATGGTTTACATGCAAAGATGAACTCAGTTATTACTTTATTTCATTTGCAAAGAGATGTGCCCTCTCAAAGTAGTGCTATGATGGATGTTACAGGTACTGTGATAAATACAAATGCAGATCCTACTGTACAGATTCCATGAAAAAAGTAAACTTATTTTACCCAAATGTTATGCTTATATCAGTGTTTTCCTTATATTCATGTCTGTGAAGGGGAAACTTGTGGGTACCCATATAACTCAATTTCATTCACATATCTTGAGGTCAGAGGTCAAAGGACCCCTTTGAAAATGGCAATGACAGTTTTACTCACTAAAATTTAGCTTAAGTTCAGTGTGTTATTTAGCCTCCTTCACGGCAAGCCAGGATGACATAGTTGGTACCAATGGATTCCTTAGGTTTTCATATGATATCTTCACCTTAGCTTTAAAGCTGAGCCCGCTACAACCTTAAAATGTCATGTTGGATTAATGCATTAAAGAAATCAGTGGCGATCAAACAAATTTGTGTTAAGATGTTATCTTGCTGACTTTGACAGCCCTAATAGTATATCGAATCATAACCCTTGTAGCATGTATGTATCATATCACCAGATTCTTGCCAATACACAGCCCTAGTGTTGTCCTTTGTTGTTGTAAAAGATGAATATATTGTGGTTTTATTCATAACTAAAACAGTTTCATTTACATGCACTACTCACTGTTAGTACCATCTTTTATTAAAGATTTTACTATTCAAATTGAATATTCAGAGTTCAATACATCTTGCCTTAGTAAATGTGATTGTCAGAATTTGTTCAGCCACACTTAGCACATAATCAATGCTGACACTGAATTAAGGTGCTTGATTGGCTGAACAGTTAAGGGACGGCTAGTGCCACGATGCCGAACACACTGCAAAATCTCTGGACAACGGTCAGCTAATGGTGCTCAGTGATGGCTGACCATTGGTGCATCAGCTAAGACTACGATATGACTTATTGTATTGTTTTGAAACATGTAATTTAAAATATTTCCTGTTTTCTTTGGCAGAATGATGTGGTCGTGTCCTGGCGTCCCTCATCTGAGTTCCCTGGGAATGTGTGAGGAAACTCAGTTTCTCCTTTTCTTTCTCTTCTAGTTTTGGTTTCATCAACAGTTGAACACAATTGATCTGTAGAACATTTCAGAAGAAGTTACACTTTGCTGTTGTGCAGGTGTAAGGATAAACACAAGGATCAGCCAGAACCATATGTTTATAATGCTACCTGTTCTATAGCATGTTAACTAAAAGTAATTTCTCAGCTAGGTATTGAAGTAAATATTAATAAAGTACCCCGAGGCAACATCAGTATCCAGGAATAGTCTTGTGGCAAACATGGTGAGTTTGTTGTGAGCTTATCACAGGTGCTATTTTATCTTTTACATGCTTTTTAAAAAATATTATTAGCTGCTACCAGCAAGTACTGTGATACCATTTTTCAAGACGCTCTAACATTATACTTTTTTTTTTTTTCAAAATATATCTTTGCATTAGCCTTTCATATGATGGCAACGTTAACAAAAGAGAGTCTGTGAAGTTAAACCAGACCACAGACTAGAAACTCTCTGGTTTAGTGGTGATGTGAATAGTGCTGACTTACATAGTCTCCTAGTAGCTTATGACAAACTGGCAAAAAGGAGCCAATGAGATGCAGCAGTAATCCTCAGTCCACCAGAGGCCTGTACTATGAAGTAAGTTCTGGCTTAGCTAACCCTACCAACCGCGATCCCATTAAAGGGTCCTGCGAAGGTTGTTATCAACTTGGTATGCTACCCAGGGTTTCTCTATCTGGATATGAGTGCGTTCACATGAAAGGGGGGGCGTGTGCAACATGTGACCAATTACAGACATCGACAAGTCGACTGTCAGCAGAGCAACATGTTTTACAAACCAAGAGCAATCTATGACATTAGACAGATACAAAGAAGTTAAATACATAATCCAGACTAAAAGTAACACAGCTGAAGCTGCCAAATGCAGGAAGGACAGCTGGTAAAAGAAAAAAAATGCCAATGTGTGAATGCTCAAATTAACAGTGTTTCATTGTAATGGCCCGAAAAGTCAAATATAATCGTCTAGATGTGGCAGTGATATAAAAAAATTCTGATTATCATGGATGGAGAGATTACACTTTATTATGCCCTTTGGTAATGAGACAGCTCGTATGGCTATTTCAGCCTTCCTTCAGCTGCGTCCCCGTCTCTGGCAGTGTGAAACAGACTTCAGTCCAAGTAAAAGAAAAAATACATAACTGAATAAATAAATAAATTAGGCAACCACAGCATACAACCAGCTGTCTGTCCTGCATTTATCAGTTCAAACTGTTTTTAAATGGGATTGTGACTAACTTCTTTGTATTTGTGTAATATTATCATGCAATCTGCGCACCAAGCTCTGATTGATCGGTAGGTGGTGCTTTCATACAAGCTGATCGCTTATCTGGAGCACAACCTGCTCCGGAGCAGGTTTTGGTGTTTAGTTCGAGTTGCCATTGTGATCTACCCCGGTAAGAAGTGAACCACCATCGCAGGACAGAAAACCCAGGGTTAACCGTGAAGTTACTGTGCTTACCCCAAATCCTGCTTCATAGTGCAGGCCTCTGGTGTAGTTTCTGAAACAACGAGAAACAGTCATGACTGCTAGAAATGCTGACAGAAAATGAGCATATGTGGTTCTGCCAGCTTTCTGCTAGCTGTATGCGGCTGTTATAATGAAATTCATCACTTTTATTATTTTGTAATACACCCATGGGCTCTATGCTCTAAGCCTCTACCATTGTGGATGTAATGAAATGTCAAACGTCCCCAAACAACCAGCTATCGGCCAGTAGCTAGTAGTGCTAGTAGCATGACATCAACAGGATTTATACAGGCTTATTTTCTAACACAGGGCAAAAGCACAAGACACAATCTCTTAAACATCCATGGTCTGGGCTCTATTTGACATGAAAAAGTTTGAAATTGCTTAAAAATCTGTACACTGGATCTTTTTAGCAATGTCCAGTAGTCTGTTGTCAGGTAGTCGCATTCAGTCCAAAATGGCGGAGGCGTAGCTCTGCTGCTGGATGCTGATGTTGCAAAGGAACAGACACTTGGCATTGACTTATCAGTATAAGTTCTTTGCCTCCGGTTCCCTGGTCTGGAAGTCAATGAGTTTTTTTAATGGGGTTTTAATTAGATGCCATATGATTAGATGACAAATAGTCTGTGGTTAACACAAGCTGATGAGATTTTAATGTTTTGGTCTATGATATAAAATGGATCAATCTTCTGAACAAAACATGTATCACAAATGTTTGTTAGCCACAGAGACTATTTTCTGTAATAATCCAAAACCCAGTGGGAAAATCCCATTGGCTTTTTGTTGAGGGAACCCATGCGGCTCTAACTTTCAGGTTGGCCTTCAAAAATCCGTCATCCCTGGAACACTATAATGTATGGATATAATTTATAGCAGTCATGCCTTAATAATCTGCTTTCCTGACTGTTCTGTTGTCCGACTTCCTCCTCAGTTACAAGGGAGAGGGGATTGTCAGTGGCAGCCTGGAGAAAGTGTGGGAGTGTCTGAAACCAGTACCCAATGGGCTCAGAGTCAAGTGGGACAACAACGTCAAAAAGTTCGAGCTTTTGGAACAAATCACAGAGGTGTGTTACTAATTTCTCTCTTCTGATTAGAGGATGTTTTGTCATGCTCATTCCATAGAAGTTAACCCAGGTGTCACTCCATGGTAGTCACATTTCTTTTTACTTCCATCGAAGATTGTCTCAATTATTTTAAAGCTGCACCAGGTGTCCTAACTTAGTGTTGGCTTGAGATGGCTGCAAAACTGTTTGGAAACTGTAACTTTGAAGTGTAGTACCCAGAAATCTAGTGAAGTCATTTCAGTAAACTCCATATATGCCTCATGGTTAGATAATGAAACTGCCACTTATCTCTTTGTGTGTTTGGTTTGTCAGTTATCATTCAACCTACTAAATTTGAACAACTAGGACAAATCCACATACACTTCGTTGATGAAAACCTTCCCCGGTGCAGCTTTAAATGCATACCTGTGATACCAGTGGTGATATTCACTTTTGCTTTTGCTTTGTTCGACTCAGTCTTTGAGTACATTCCCTTGTCTCCCACTCTCGCGCAGGACATCTCTATCTGCCGAACAGTCACGCCTTCAGCAGCTATGGGTATCATAGCTCCACGAGACTTTGTAGATGTTATTTTAGTTAAGCAATACGAAGATGGCACCATTTCATCAAATGGTGCGTAATAACTCATTCTTGTCTCCTTTTCTTCCTGTGCTTGTTTCTTTTGTGCTTCCTGAGATTCACTGTCCCATGATGCAGTAGGGGCTGGACTGGTTTTACCTGTGGGAGTGAAGCTGTCTGAACTCTGCTGTGGATACACTACAGGCATAAACAGACTAAATGGATTACATGTCACACATTAACGACAGATTTCTTGTTTTTTTGTTTTTAATCTTTCCAGAGTGTTTTACCACACCACAACAAAACACTTGTACAGACTTGACAGTTATCCAAGAGATTAATAGGAAATCAGAACTGAATATATATATATAAATAATCAGAGCCCCAAGGTTGTGCTGTACATTCTCACACGTATTACATGGCTACTTACTTAACAAATCAATAAATTGACACTAAAACGATCCGCCAGAGTCCACACCAGAACTGCCCCCATTAGCAATGGTCTGCCCTAAAGAAATAACAGACAGAACGTTGTGATTAACCAATCAGAACAGGGTTTTCAACAAAGTTGTGTAATAAACACAGATAACAGCTGTTTGAAAAACAAAAAGCAGTAACATGTTCCAATACCAAGTCACATACAGTATCTAGTGTCCTTTTTACACAGCAAATTGAAAAGAACCAGTAGGAGTTGAATTCACCAACGCAGCTATGAGGTCATGATCCCTCACCAGCTTCCCACCCACAGACAGTGTTTGATGGAGTACCTGTACTTTGGATTTCTCCACTACACCACCTGGGTTTCCTTAAACATCCACTTAAGATTTGTAACGTGTCTAATTTGTTGCAATTAATGCTTGCTGTTGTTGATATGGGGTGGAAACTAGGGCTGTCGAACACAACAATGATGTGTTAACATTAATTAGTTTTAATGTCACTAATTTCTTAAACGCATTAAGGCACCAGTTTTAAAGCTTGAATGAAGATACTGGAATCATACGAAATGAAGGAGGCTAAACTCCTCCATACATCCAGTTTCTTCTGCTTATCCGGGGCTGGGTTGTGGGTGCAGCGAGCTAAGCAGGGAACGTTTACCTGCTCTTCTTGTGGGACTCTGAGGCGTTTCCAGGCCTGATGAGATATAATATCTCCAGTGTGTTCTGGGTCTACCTCAGGGCCTCTTACCAGTTGGACATGCCAAAAATCTCCAAAGGGAGGCATGCAGGAGGCATCCTGATCAGATGCCCGAACCACCTCAGCTGGCCCATTTTAACGCAAAGGAGCAGTGTCTCTACTCCGAGCTCCCGCTAGTACCTAACCCTATCTCTAAGGTACATAAGCGTTATAGCTGAAACAATAATGTTCAAGATCTGGAGCTGTGCTCAGTGCTACTTTCTACTTAAGCTCTTGTAAATATCTATCACAGTTCCTGTTAGGATAGTGGTTTAGATAATCTGGATAAACTGTTTACTGCCTGTTTACAATGTTCAACCACCAATCGTCTTGACTACTTGTGTTTCTTGCTTCACTGGACTTTGTTGCAGTGAACTGAAATGAAATAAAGGAAATTAAGATTTGAGTAATAGATAATTCTCCTATTCTCAAGGTCTCATATTGTAGAAAGGGAGTTTTCCATGTCTCTTCTGATTATAAAGCAGGTCGAGGTTCAATATAAATACTGTGAAAGTAGCAAAACGTTCAACCACAGAGAAATGCACACAGCCTGTATTGAGAAACTCAGGCTTTAAACGAGCCTCCAGGACTTCTGTGAGGTTGCAATGTCACAACTACACTGTCATTGGTACATGTGCTACTAACCTCTGTGTACTTGACACATCTGGTGAGTCTCTGGCTGCAGTGACACTGTGAAGCCGGTGCCAGTGCAGATGTGGAAGACCGGAAAAAGCTGACCAATAAGAGCAGACTGGGCTTTTTCAGGAGGGCCTCTTAAAGAAATAGACACTAAAACAGAGCATTTCAGACAGAGGGTGAATACATGTATATTCAGACAGACAGGGTGAGCAAAATAATGTGTTTTTTTTTAACATAAAAGCATATAAACATGTTCTAGTAGAAACCCCAAATACAAGTATGAACCTGGAACCTGTCCCCATTAAATATGTCTGATCCCAAACACATGTGTCTGAGGCCCATGAGTCTGCAGATTTTCAGTCTTCAAGGTGAATTCACAGAGTGAAGCCTCTTCAACCAGCCCATTTAGAGCACCCACTCGTATTTAGAGGAGTGGTTTGTCTTTTGGGAAAAGCACTTATTCACCTTCTTGCAGAGAGTTAGATAGGTAGATGGATACCTTTCATATGCGACAGCGATATCAATCATATCTAATTCTCAGCAACAACAAAGCACATTTTTTTTTCCCAAAAAGCAAGCTATTCCTTTAATAAAAACCTGCAGGTGCTCGATTTTAGTTTCTGTGCTCACAGTTGAGACAGAAATACAGGCCCTCACAAGATCAGTATAATGTAGACATATGTGCATGTAAACTTGTGTTTTGTGTCATGTCAAACAGCCACCAATGTGAGTCACCCGGGCTGTCCTCCCCAGTCTGGCTACGTGAGAGGATTCAACCATCCATGTGGCTGCATCTGTGTTCCCATCTCAGGGTGAGTATATTGACTTGTGGTGGGGAAATAAAATTGACTCACCTATTTTTTTTTTTTTTTTTTTTTAATGCCAGAATCGCTTCATATGGTCTATCATATAGATAGAAGGAAGTTACCACTTTTATTGTTCTAGTCTGAGTAAGGTGACATCATATCTGTTCTGTATCTGACTGAACTAAAACAAACAAGCTGAAACTGCGTGGATACGACCTGTACCTTCCCATTTTAAATCCAACACCCAACGCTACAACTGTAGAGCACCCATATACTGACATTTATGTTAAATGCATTCAAACGGGCCAGATGGAGTTGACTATGGATGTATAAAGAGAGCGGAGCAGACAGAGAGCTAGAGACCATGGAGAAGTTAGAGGAAGTAGACATATGTGATTATGTATAGGTAACAGTATAGAAATGGAAATAAGATAAGATAAGATAAGATGAACCTTTATTAATCCCCGGAGGGAAATTCGGGTGTCTTAGCAGCATCAACAACAACAGTACAGATAAATACAGTACAGTAAAAAGTAAAAGAGAAGGTGCAGTGAATGAAATAAGGTACAATGAAGATAATTGACAATAAAAATAAATAAGTAACAGTAATAAGTAAAGTGCAGCAGGTGGTGGGTATTGTATATGCACAGCATATATATATGTAATTATATAATTATGTGTAATTATATACATTTGGAATAAATACGGAGCAGATGATCACAGAGTCACATGGGGGTCAGACCTTGGTTATGGAGCCTGATGGCCACCAAAAGAAAGGACTGACCCAGACGGTTTGTAGTGGGCCGAGGGGGGATCAGTCTCTGGCTGAATGTACTCCTCATCTGGACCAGTTGGTCATAGAGGGGGTGGGAGGGGTTCTTCAGAATAGACTCCAGCTTCCTCCTGGTCCTCCCCTCTGCCACCACCTCCAGACTGTCCAGCTCACATCCAACCACAGACCCAGCCCTCCTCACCAGTTTGTTCAGTTTGGTGGTATCTCTGGTGCTGATGCCACCCCCCCAACATACCACGGCGAAGAACAGAAAGCTGGCTACTACAGACTGGTAAAACATCTGAAGTAGCCTGTTGCACACATTGAAGGTCCTCAGCCTTCTCAGGAAGAATAGTTTGCTCTGTCCCTTCCTGTAGAGGGCCTCGGAGTTGTTGGACCAGTCCAGTTTATTGTTTAAGTGAACTCCCAGGAACTTGTAGTTGTCCACCACCTCCACCTCCTCCCCACGGATGGTGATGGGAGTAGGGGAGCTCTTCCTCCTCCTCCGGAAATCCACCACCAGCTCTTTGGTCTTACCAATATTGAGCTGTAGGTGGTTGATGATAAGATTATATTCACTGGAAGAATAATAAAACATTGTACCTTTGTTGGGGCGACTGTGGCTCAGAGGTTGGAGCATCAGAGGTTCAATTTCAGCTTTTTTTTTTTTCTGTATTTAATTTTCTTGTGTGTTTTCTTCAGAGAGCCCAACAAAACCCAGGTGTTCAGCTTCTTCCAGACCGACCTAGGTGGCTTCCTGCCTCGCTCCGTGGTCGACTCGTTCTTCCCCTCCAGCATGGCTGAGTTCTACAGCAACCTGGCCAAGGCTGTCAAATCCCTCAAGGACCTTTGACACTAAGAGTTAAGAAATCTACCTTCAAACCAGAGCCCTACTGACTGGTCAGTCCAATTGTTCATTGTATTTTAAACAGTCCAAACTCAACAACAGTCAGCACACTGAGATTATCAATCAATTATTTCAAATAGATCCAATCCATGATTCCTGTTTAATGTACATTCCTAGTACATTCCCTTGTTACTGTGTTTGTAAGCAGTTTATACATTGAGGAGTCCCAAAATAAGAATGAGGTATTAACCTGCATCTTAAACTGTCTCTTTACATCTGTGGGATGAATTTTTTTCCTCCAATCCAAAGAAAAATAGATGTCAAATCTATATTTGCACATATGCTAAAGGTACAGAACATCTGTTTTTTTTACCACTATGGTGAGACAGTAGACATTTCCTCTTCTTATTATTACATATTTCAGTGTGTACAGTAAACATGCATGTTGCATGGACCTTATTTACCCTATGCTGGTATCAGGCTGTTGGTTTGGAGTACTGACTCATACCTCATATTTAGCTGTTTGTGTTGTACTTGAACTGCCATTTGCTCATCTCCACCTCACCTGTAAACCATGATGATCTGCCTCTGTCAACAGTTACACTGAAGCACAGGTGGGATGGCAGAGGTGGCCTTTTTACCTTAAGGCAACTTTATGTTTTTCTTTGTGAAATGGCGCCTTTTGAATAGGACATGTTCCGTGCTGCTCTGTTGAGCAGAAAGGTGTCTTCCCCTTTATTCATGGCATCGGTTTCTGACGTACATTTCCTTTTCTTTTTTCATAGTCTCATGCAGATTTAAGATTAGAACCAGATCAGTTGCATTTTTTTCTAACTTCAAACTATTGAGGTGAAATTAGGTCACTGACTGTGTAAAATAACATGATTTTAGGATGTAAAGTGGAGGTCACCGCTCAAAGAAATTAAGGGAACACTTAAATCACACATCAGATCTTGATGAACGAATTATTCAAGTTGAAAATCTTTACTGATGTGCATTGTGTAATTTGTTGAGAACAAAATGAAGTAACCAATGGAAACCAAAATCATCAACTCATTAAGGGCTGGATTTAAAATCACACTGAAAATCAAAGTCAAAAATTGAAATCAGAGGCTGATCGAAATTGTGTGAATTTCATCACAGCAACTCATAATGTGACACAGTAGTGTGTATGGCCCCCTCATGCCTGTACGCACTCCTGACAACATCTGGGTTCCTGATGAGTCAGCGGATGGTGTCGTGGGGGATCTCCTCCCAGACCTGGATCAGGGCATCAGTGAGCTTCTGGACAGTCTGTGGCGGTACTTGGCAGTGTCAGATGCCCTGATACATAACGTCCCATCACTGGTCCACCGCCAAACCTTTCATGCTGCATGATGTTACAGGCAGCATAACGTTCACCACAGTGTCTCCAGACTCTTTAAAGCCTGTCACCTGTTCTCATTGTGAACCTACTCTCCTCTGGGAAGAGAACAGGGTGCCAATGGTGGATCTGCAAGTTTGATGTGCTATAGTGAATGCCAGTCGTGCTGCATGGTGCTGGGCTGTGAGCACAGGTTCCACTAGAGCACGTCGGGCCCTCATGCCACCCTCATTGAGTCTGTTTCTCATAGCTTGGTCAGAAACATGTACACTAGTAGCCTGCTGGAGTTCATTTTGTAGGGCTCTGGCCTATTTCTCCTCGCACAAAGGAGCAGATACCACTCCTGCTGCTGGGTTGATGCCTTTCTACAGTCCTGTCCGGCCCTCCTGGTGTAATGGCCAGTCTGAGACTGTGCTGGGAGACACAGCAAATCTTCTTGTGATGGATGTGCCATCCTGTAGGAGCTGGACTACCTGTGCAACCTGATTGGGCTGCAGGTACCACCTCATGATACAAGTAGTGACAAGGACACTAGCAGAGCACAAAATTAGGGAATAAGTTCAGGAAGGATAAGGAGAGAGCAACTGTCTGTGCTTCCTAAAAGAACAGATTAATATCCCTGAAGTTGAACTGACTTGGTGTCATACTGCGATGATTAAGTGTTCCCTTCATTTTTTGAGGAGTGTATAACCACACTATAAGCTGATATTTTCAGTACATCAGGCCATTTTCAGTAGCTTATACTGTAAAACTGAGTATTAGAAAGGCATGGTTTACTATCACTAAGGCCCCATTCACACTACTCATTAACATGCATCTTGTGTACGCTTAATATGCAAATGAACATGTAGTAAGCACATAGCTAATACAGCAGGTGTTGTGACATAATGTTTTATGAATGTCCGTAGTAATATTATGAATAGAATTCAGGTAGAAATTCAGAAATCAGGTATTTTAGTCACATAAAAATTTGGGCTGTCAATTAAAATGAGTAATGGCAATTAATCACACATTTTAATCTGTTCAAAATGTACCTTAAAGGGAGATTTGTCAAGTATTAAATACTCTTAACACCATGGGAGTGGACAAATATGCTGCTTTATGCAAACGTATGTATATATTTATTACTGGAAATCATTTAACAACACAAAACAATGACAGATATTGTCTAGAAACCCTCACAGGTACTGACTTCAATGTAAAGAAGTATGCTCAAACCATAACATGGCAAACTGCAGCCCAACAGGCAACAACAGCTGTCAGTGTGTCAGTGTGCTGACTTGACTATGACTTGCCCCAAACTGCATATGATTATCATAAAGTCAGTATGTCTGTAAAGGGGAGACTTGTTGGTACCCAGAGAACCCATTTTCAGGTCAAGGGATGTCTTAGAAAATGGGCATTGCAGTTTAGTGGATTTCTTAGGGTTTCTAGTTTCATATGATACCAGTATTTTCACTCCACCTTTCAAACTGAGACCACTGCTACCGTTAAAAATTGCAAGTACATACACAAGTCTACGGTACCATGGTAAAGCTAGAGAGCTTTACTGGACAGCGTGTAAAGAAGACACTGTTAAAGTGTAAAAGATGCACCGTGAGATATCTCTGCAATAAGAGATAAGATAAGAGATAAGATGAACCTTTATTAATCCCTGGAGGGAAATTCGGGATTTGTCTCAATAATATCAGAACTTCTTAGAATGCATTCATTCATTTGGAAAAGACAGTGTTAGCATGTGAAGAGAGTCACCCCTTGACAAATATGTGTATCAGCACTGATGTAGTGAACGTCATCGTTGTTGCGCTTGTCGTGTTGGGAGGCTACAGTGCTGCACTTTATTTCCTCAGGTTAAAGTTAGTTAGGTGAGAATGATCTTGAGTTTAAATGTTTCTGACCATTTAAAGCCAACTTCTTGGTATGAAATGTTAATCTAGCTAGCATTCACTAACCTCGTGGTGTTTCTGCACTCAGTTACCAGTGGTGGAAAGTAATTAATAATCAGAAGATTAATCCATGAGGGGAAAAACATCAGTTGCAGAACTATTTAAAATAGTTCAAATTGAGCTCCACTGCAACAAGCTACAGTAATAAAATGATGCTTACACATTAACGTAGGAGTAATACTAATTTCATACACTAGTACTACTACTACTAATAATAATAATAATAATAATATATGGTATGTCAGTCATAGATGCCATTTTTCTGCATTGAGTGTTTAATTAATTTAATACTTTAAGTACATTTGCCCGATTATACTTGCGTACTGTTACATAAGTAACATTTTAAAGGGGCTCTATGTAAGAATTAGAAAGCTTGTTAACAATGACACCTGTGACTGTTAAGTCAGCATCAGTCAGCGTCAGCGAGCATCGGTCAAAACAGTGAGGTGACACACAAGACTGAACGTGACTGGCAGGCATCACGTTGATTAGAGTTAGCAACGTTAGCAGCTAAAACCACAATGTCACTATATATTTTACCAATTTGCCTCCATGAATGGAAGGCCCGACTGATGTTGATCCCATTGTTAACTTTTGCTGCTATAGCCTCCCAATCGTAGTCAGAAGGAACAGGGGGGACACCGTAGTTTTGGTTTCCTGGGCTGTAGTTGGTATCAGTACTCTGTTGGTTTTCCTGCACAAACTGTAACTACCACTGAACATTCACTTGATATTCTCAAAGCTAAACTAAGGCTCTTCTGCTCCGCTGCTTGCTCGATGTCTCATACACTCGCCGCTCCTCTCACTCACTCACTTCACCACTCACTTCCCACGTGCACACACACTCTTTGCACTGGCTCTGCTATTCGCCCACAACACTAGTTTTCCCCCTACATTACTGTTTTGCAAGATGGGCTTCACTAGATATAACTGCTTGTGCTTCTGTGGCGTTCTGCTGCGTCTGAGTTGTGATGGGGGCTGGTCGTTTCTTGGCGCTAGCAGCCTCAATTTCTAACCAAACGCGAGTGTGCATGACGTCATTGATTTTCCCAGAAAAAAATGTCCTGTTAATTACTTCACATTAAAAGCGGTGTACATACTGAAAGAGGAAACCCAGAAAGTTATTAGCACTTTTACTAAGTAAAGGATCTGAGTATATCTTCCACCACTGCCTTTGTGAGACCAGAAAGACAGATTCAAGCTTCCTCTGCAAACACTAATCTCACTTCCTGAGAGGTTGAGCTCAACGCAGAGCAAGAAAATCACTCAACTTGGAAAGGATGATGAAAGATGCTCATCCCATAAAGCTCTCAGGATTTATCGGAGAGCATTCTGCTAAATGACAAAAGAATTATACTGACACTTATATGGTTAAATACTCCAACAAATAAATGTTACTTCAGTGTCCCTTTTTTTTATTTGCATGTAGATAAAAAACTCAAAGGTCAAAGGTCTGTTCCAGTACATTTGTCAGTCTAGTTTCTCATGAGGCCACCTTGCTGTCTCCACATTGTAGTGAATGATAGCTGTGTATGGGGAAAAAGAAATGGGAAATGTACCTGTGGGATTGTGTATAATGACAGTATGTAATCCCTGGACAGAAGCCCATCCACACTGACCATTGGCTGTATTGATATCATGTTGTCTTGTTCTTTAATGTGAAGACTCAGAGAAGCTCCACTCCTCTGTATCTGCACATTAAAATCAAAGCTTACAGCACATGGAAGAAAAAAAAATCAGGTCTGTATCTAATGACTTAACAATATAGAAGTTGCTATTGCATTTTATTTACATATATATTATATACAAATGTAAGTTACTCTACAACTGCCAGAATCTTCTTCAGGTTTTGAGACGAAAATACAATAGACATCATCACAAATGTACTGTACTTGTTTTAATCCTCATAGACTGAGAGTCACTTTGGTTGGGGAAATAAGAAAATGCTGCATCTTGGTGGTTTGAAATGACACCATGTAAAGGCCTTTACACACCGGGACTGTGCAAAATGCTCGCTTGTGAATATTATGTCTGTATTATATGTATTTCATTGTGAAAGGTGAGAAAGGAAGGAGCAAACCTGGTCTGCGCTGCCTTAAACCGCAACTCATCTTGTTCTGCGCAGTGTGATTGGTTGATGCTTTTATTCACGATGCGAAAGCTCAGAACAGTCGACGTTGTCCCGAAACGTCACTGCGTTATATTCACATTCCATGAAAGCATTCATGACTAAAACAACAGGTTGAAAAAATATATTGACGCACGAATTAATCACACAAGAAAAAAAAAAAAAAAAACACCCCAGGTGTGTAAAGGCCTCAAGCCTTCCCTTGATTCCCTCTTTATGAATGTTCCTTAATGATAACTCATGGTTCCCTCATGAAGATGAGTATCTGAGTTGGGGAAGACTGGATGGAAGATTTGGTTTGTGAAGTGAACTGTTGGCATGCCCACCTTTTCCAGAGCCTTCATGTGTACTGTATGATAAGCCATATAGGCTGACATGTTTTAACTAGTCTTTCTTTAGGAGTATCAAGATTCCTTTAAACATGTCCTTTAGCGTTACCTGTAACATCTTTTACCTCACATTGTAGCCAGTAATCTAAATGACAGACCTCTTAACCATTTCCAATCATGTGTGCTTGAGATGTTATTGCTGACATGTGGATCTAAAAGCAATTTCATGTGTGTGTTGTTTAAATGGAACCAGCAGGATTTTTATGAATTTGAAATGATTTCAATGTACATACAGGTGTCTACTAAAGTGAATGGAGACCAGAGAAGCACATATCCCTGGCATCCAAAGTAAATCAACACTGAATCACCTTTTTGACTTGATTTTGACCTCGTCTCTACCAAGTATTAACCTGCGATCTGTATCTGAATATCAATAAGTGTTATTATCTCATCTGCATGCATTGGGATCAGATCCCAATTTTCCAAAAGGAACTGGAGGGCTTCTCAACAAACATGGTGCAATATGTATGTCTCAGGTTAAAGTGGCTGTTATGGATATTTTGTAATGTTTTTAAGATGACATTGCAATCCTGTGAAAGACAGGGGTCGCTCGTAGTGATGAACCTACTAAGAATTAATTCAGTTGAATCTGCAGCTCCCTTTGGCTTTACGATGCTTCATGACCCACTGTGCACTACCCACTCAGCAGCAAACAGCACACACACACTGCTGGGGAGCATAATGGAGCATTGAGCAGCTAAAGAGACATGTGTATCAGGAGCAGGTGGAGACCAGAAATGGAGCTAAAAGAGAGAATATTGGACTTACATTTGCCAGATAGCCAGAAACCCAAATGGTGGATGTTTAAGTAAGCAACTGGTTGGTAACAAGTTCACCTCACCAACTTTAATCTGGTGATGTTTTCACTGCCAATATGCAGATTTCTGAGTGAAAGACAGCTGCAGTCCCCTCCAAAACTACTGGAACAGTGAGGTCAATTCATTTATTTCATCTGAACACTGAAAACATATGAGACATGAGATCAGTATTTCTGTTACACAACTTAGAAGATCACCGTTTGTAACTCTTTCAATCGTTTTTTTAAAGGGGTTTTCTCCCTTCAGTCTCCTCCTTAGCAGGTAAACTGCTGCTCAGTAGGGTTTAAGTCTGGAAATGGACTTAGCCAGTCTAAAACCTTCCTCTTCTTCCCCCTGATGAACCTTGGCTGTTCTGACAGTGTGTTTTGGGTCGTTGTCTTGCTGCATGATGAAGGACCAGCATGATTACCTCCACCGTGTTTCACACATGAGCTGATGTGTTTGGGATCATGAGCAGATCTTTTCTTTCACCACACATTAGCCTCTCCATCACTTTGGTAAAGGTTCATCTTTGTCACATCAGTCCAGAAAACTTTGTCCCACAACTTTTGAGCCTCGTCTCTGTAGTTTTTGGCCAGTTCCAATCTGTCCTTCCTCTTCTCATTGCTGATAAATGGTTGTCGTCTTCTGTTGTAGCCTCTGTCCTTTAGTTCCTGAAGTCTTCTGTGAATGGTGGATTGTGATTCCTTCACTCCTGTCCTTTGGAGGTTGTTGCTGATGTCACTGACAGTTGTTGGAGGATTTTTCTTTACAGCTTTCACGATTGTCATCAGCTGTTGCTGTTTTCCTTGGTCTACCAGTTCGACATCTGTTGCTCAGTACACCAGTGGTTTCTTTCTTCAGGATGTTCCAAATGGTTGTATTGGTTATGGCCAATGTTTGTGCAATTGGCTCTGATTGATTTTCTATCTTCTCTCAGCTTTTCTCCCATAGACAGCTATCTGGTCTTCATGTTGGTAACACCTTTTTAACTATAAATGCAGTCTGCACACGTCAAACCCAAAGCTGAAACTGAGAGTCAACATTCAGCGCTATTTATTGTTTGAATCATCAATGTAACAGGACACACCTGGGCAACAATAAACACCTGTCAGTCACATGTTCTGATAATTCTGCTCACTTGAAAAATGGGTGGGTTTTTAACAGATCTAGATGTAAATACCTGGAAATAGAAGCTGAAATACTGATCGCTTGTCTCATATTCATCTTTTGATGTCAAACTCAAATGTTGTCATTGTTCAGCAAATTAAAGGAATTGGCCTCACTGCTCCAGTAGTTTTATAGAGATCTGTACAAGGTGCAAGGTGTGGGTCATGTGACAGCTTTTCAGTCGCTGAGCTAAAAATACACCTGCTTTTTAACCACGTGTTCAAATAAACAACAGTTGTGAGCAGAATTGTTCACATACTTGTACTGCGAGTATCATTGGAGGATTCCTCTCAGAAGTAGAATAGGAGTAGAACAGACTTCGAACTGTTTTTATTTGTCATTTGATGAGTACAAAATAAAATGGCGATTGTTGTTATGGTATCAACAGAGCACACGTCACTGGGGCCGTAAAGTGGCCACAGCCCACCAGGAAGAGAACCAACAGTGCTGGAGATGGATGGATGGCTGGATAGTTAGCTAGGTAGTAAAGTGTACAGATGTTATCTGAAACACCTCCAGATGTGGTCTGACTCACCCGACTGTTTCCCACTTGCGTTGCATTCTGCATGCTTTTACACATGCAATAACTGCTATTCATTTACCCAGATATGATATCCAGATACAGAGAGCATGTTAATACGGGAGGGAAATGGGGTCCTTAGGAACACCTGCTGGGCCGTCTCTGTTTGGACGGCTCTCAAAACATTGGGACTTCTCTGTCGAATCACCAGCAGCTCTCTATACATATTTCAAGCCATCCTCACCACTACAGAGCACTGCTTACTGTAAACTGAACCTACAGTAACAGAGTCCTCCGAGAACAGGAAACAATTTTTTATCATTGAAGAAATATGGTTTGCTTGAAAATTGGCTGGATCTAATGAATTCCCTTCTATATTGTTGGGAAAATAAGTAAAAATGCCAGCAGTGCAGCAACATGTGATTCAGCATCGATTTATCAGATGTCGGTGAACTTTGACCAGCAAGCATGACAACGATAAGGTGGTCAAACAGCATGTACACTATGGCAGAACCAGCCCCAGTTAAACCCTTTGAAGTAGTACATTCATTGTGACTGTGACTGACTTTTTGACCGCTAATGAGACCAAATACCTGGAGTCTATTCGGTGTTCTGTGATTGAGATTCAGATACCAATCCAAAGTTTCCTTATGTGCATTGTTCTGGCAACGTATGGTCCAACAATCAGTTCACACATTTCTTGTCTCCTGTGTTACACACCGTCTAAGGTCATTTAACGACTGGCATGACACAATATACAGTATGTCAGATGTTTCTCATTTATTCCTCTTACTGACAGCAACTGCTGCTACACGTTACATTTTTACATGTCTAGTCAGAACACATGAAACTGTTTATCTTGTATTGTTCTGCACCCAGTTAGTTTTGTATTTCACCAGCATTAAAATGATTAATAAGAACATGTCCACTGCTCCTTTTCTTTGTATGACACATCACAGACTTTGGCTCAGTTTTGAGCTGTTTTATATTTTGAATTCTTACAGATGTAAGTGACTCTATAAACGTGTTTTGTACATGGATATATTTTTAAACGTACCATAATAGAAAACATTTGTTTTGTGGTCGCATACGGACATTCTGTGGCATTATATTTGTGTCTTGATCCTGAGTGCACAATGGGACACACAGGATATATTTTTTATAGAAAGTATTAGACATAGACTAATTTAAAGGGGACATGAAAAACTCACTTGTTCAGCGTTTGTGCTCATCCATTTGGGTATCTGGAGTGTCTACCAACCCACAAACTTTGGACTAAGACAGGGGTGTCCAAACTTTTTCCAAAGAGGGCCAGATTTGGTGAGGTTAAATGTGTGGGGGCCGACCATTCAGCCTGACACTCTGAACCATTAACATGATAACAGAATAACAGGTATCTTATTCGAGGGCCATATCAATCTGTGTATCATTTGTTCTTTTGTTTTTCAACTGAACATCAAAAATCAAAAAACAAAAAAATGTTATTTGATTTAGAATCAGACACAATCACAATCAAACACGAAATTCATGTCAATTTTAGACTTGGATCAAAAATATGAAATGGAAAAATCAGTGCTGGGCCAAATTTGATTTTAATATTTGGTATACAAGACCCAGTTTGATTATCAGTTGAAAAACAAGAACAAATGATCCATGGATTGAAAAGACTCAGAGCATATCCATTAAAAAAAAAGAAAAAAAAATAGAAGTGATTTACCTCAGAAGACTAAACATTTAACTTGTCTGTACTAATGTGAAGGGTGGCTCTGAGATCTGGACTACAGTCAGTAGACCAGGTCTGGCTCTAAAGCAGTGGTTCTGATGCGCAGATGTCACGCAGGTGAGAGTCTCTTAATCTCGTCCTCAGGCGGTTCTTGGACGTCTTCTCACATGTATGTTGAACCAAACGAGCTCAGCATTTTCTTAGCAAATGTTTGAATCTCTGGGAACCTGCCTTCATCCAGCTGGCGGTAAAAGTTGACAAAGGGAGCTGTTGATACGGAGCTACGGACCGCGACTCTCCGCATCACACTGCAGCCCAATGCGGTCCAGCTGGAGGAGGTCTGGAGCGTCATCGGAGAAAGTCCACGGGAGTCCACGGAGAAAGGAGAGTTAAAAACCCTGATCTCCTTTTAAGCAGCTGCAAAATCCCTAAGCGGCGTTAAAACTCCTCAGCCAGAGATGAGGTGTCTGCTGCACACCTTCTCAATTGCACACCGACTTTGTGGCGGGCCGCATATTGTTGATTTTATGACAAAGGCTGCGGGCCGGTGGAAATTTAAACACGGGCCGCAATTGGCCCGCGGGCCGGACTTTGGACATGCCTGGACTAAGACAACAGTTTTTTGTGGGCTGTCTAGACCAGAAAACATTCAACAACCCATTCAGGTGTGGCTCCTCCTACTGTAGGTCACATAAAGGCTCATTAGAATATACCACTCACAGTCTGAGAGCTACCTTTAAAGGTGAGCCATATTTTTCTCTAAGCCAATCAGAGCAGACTGGGCTTTTTCAGGAGGGGTTCTTAAAGAGACAGGCACTAAAACCGTGATTCAGACAGACAGGATGAAAAAAATGTGTTGGAACATTAAATCTTGTAAACATAGTAAAACACTAAATACAAGCATGAACATGTTGGAAAACAGGTTCATTTAGCCTACTTTTGAATAGTTAAACCGTTCTTCATCGAGACAGGCTATGGATGGTGGGATGAAAAACTCCACATAACCACCCACAGATGAAGTCACACCAACATCTTGTGACACCTCTGAGGCAGACTGCCGAAGCAAGCAGTCACAGCTGTCAGGCACAAACATGTTGTCTATCCGTAGCCTGTGTAGATGAAGAAAGTTTTACGTATGGACCTGGAAATGAGCATCATACGTCTCCTTTAAAGACGTACATTTGCTCATATTCCCTGCTCACAGTGCTATAGTTGTGTGTGTTTATGGAATAATAGATACACAAATACATTTATTATGCACAGATGGGAATGAGTGAATCTCTACATTTTTTTATTTATATGCTGTGCTCAAGATGTCCCATCGCATGCTCAGAACTGAAATGTAAATACAGTACGATTCCATAACATACCGGTTGAGTTTAGTTTGAGACAATGAACTAAAATGGCAGGAAGGTCAAACTCAAAGTGCTTTAGCTTTGATGATATATGTATATAAAGAAACAATGAAGCACCACCTAATGCCTAATCTGTAGTTGCTCCCCTCTCCTTCAGATTTGTGCACATGTCTGAACTGAGTCAGAGCCATTTCATAAACTGATTAGTGAGGCAGCTGTTGTAGTGAGGGGGAAACATCTGAGACCAGCTGCCTCACATTAGCTAAAATCAGTCTTTCATATGTTAAGTGACTGACATGGCCTGATCTGTTGCTTGCTGTTTTGCACTGGAGTGGCAAGAGCGAATAAAACTGCTTGGTACACACCAATGACAATTTGCTTGGCTTCCATTTTTTAAATAGTGTTTTTAAAGGAAGCCTCTTAGTTAACCACACTTTTCGCTAATTTTAATGAAAACCTTTTAGGAAGATAATGTGTGAAGATAATTCACCACCTCGTTCTGGATTTGAGATAGTGAACAAAGAACAGCTTTCCAATGAGGCCAAAAAAGTCTTAACTGCTGCACAGTCAAGCTATAGAATCAACAAATACATAACCACAAATTACTACTTTATCATCTCAAATGACTCAATTTATGTGCTCAACTTAACAGAACATAGCATTAAAGATATGGTTAACATTTCAACATTATGCTGAAGGGATGTCAAAGATGACATAACCTTCAATGGGAAAAAAGTATATCCATACATGTCTGACATCAAAACAGAACTGCATTAAATCTAAGCAGATGTATTGTCCGTTGCCTGTTGTCACTGACTGTTTACATGCACGCTAATATTCTGCTATTAGTCAGATTATGACACCATTCTGGATTTGATACGAGTCATGTAGGCCGCATACTGAAGGGAGCATTTTCTGAGACATGGGATATGCCGATATTATCCTGGTTTTAGGAGCATTCTTCGGCCACGTATACAGCACATTCAGAACAGCTAACAACAACTAGATAACCAAGATCTGCAGTGTCATATTGATTGGTCTATGTGGGCGTGGTCTGTTTGGCATTACGTGCTCTGTTATGCCTTTGCTCAATTTGTTGTGAGCTGGAACGAGTTAGAGACATGAAACTTGTCGCCATAACTGCTTCACATAAGATAAGATCCAAATTAGATGATGGCGCTGTAATTGAGTTTTATAGGCCAGTCCCCTCACATCCAATTAACTTGAAATTTGACCCCCCCCCTCTCTCTCCCTCTCCCTCTCTGTTTATATATTTATATATACTGTATGTATACTGTATATATACAGTATAGGGATAATTACGTTAAATGTGTACTTTAAATGTACACAGCCTAAATGCGACGCAGTGAATGCAGACAGAGTTTGTGTTTTAGTGACATGAAGTTAAAGAAGTTCATCAGGTTCAGCTGAAAGACGCTTTGCTTCAAGCATAATAGTTCTTGATTTTTTTCTACATGGGCCTTAGATTTATTTTCCTCATGAAAGATTGGACCATGACATCAGCCTTTATTTGCAGTTACACAGAAATGCTGTAAAAGACCACTAAGTTCAGCCAACCTCCTCTGTAAAAGAAAGGAAGAAAAACGAAAACAATGAAGACATCAAATTTATGAACTGACCTAATAAAGGAACGATGGAAGGAAAGAAAGAAACTTACCTACTTACCCTGTTAGTGGTCCGATGGGCCGCCAGCGGTGCCTGGCCAACATATGGTCCTTCACAGGTTGTAGCAGGCTTAGTTTTAGTTGAGTGGAGGTGCTGGTATCATGAGAAACTAGTTTATTATGAAAGAAGCTAATTGATGCTCCAAAGTTAGACTAAAGTTTGTGTAATTTATTAATGTATTAATTTTAAATGTATGGCTTTAAATTTAGGACTTTCAATTGTGTAAAATAAAAGTTGATTTCAAAAATCTCAGTGATCAAACAGTGAACACAATGGCTGCAGAAAGATTACTTCCTGTGAATATTACATCTGGTTATGTTTAGGAAATTTTAATGCAATTCTCCGTGTTGTGTATTTATTTATTTTTAGCAAGCACACATACTTCGTGGGCTTAATTTTTGTACAAATCCAGTGTTTCCCTCTCTGATGCTTGTTCTGTCATTTCTTTGGCTGTTTTAATGTTTTATAATGTAGGATGAGGCTGTTTAGCAGAGAGGGAAGGTTCTGTGAGTGTAGCCTGTGTTCAGGGCTTCACTGTTCCCTGACTTGTTTGTATGATATGTTTATTTATGATTTTGAGGTTTGAGCAATTGTTGGTAAAATTCGTGTTAATGTCCATGGTGCTGAAATAGCACATTTCATTGTAATCTGCATTTCTCTCTGCTCCGCCCTTCCGTCTCCATAAGTTTCCTCTTGGATCTGTCTCGCAATGTCATACAGCCTATAGACTGTACAAGGGCCACTACAGGTACTCCCCCCCATCTGCAATGAGCCATCAGCTCTGCACCTCTCTTTTCATTGATAGAGCTCAGATATGCAGCTATTTGTTCTTATTCGTGTTATTAGGGTTCAAGTCCAAGGGGCAGAACCCTTCTATGTTTGTGCCGGTTCATTAGGATTCAAACCCAGCACAAACTTAGAAGGGTTCTACTGGACCAAGCTTATCGAATGTCATCGAAAGCTTGTTGATATCTCCTTGCATTTTGAAGATGTTGATCAATGAACTTCGCAAAGGGTGGGGTTTGCAGGAAATTGGCCATAATTCATTGACTCCAATCATCCAATCGTCATAAGTCTTGGTAGATATCTTCAGTACATATTTGGGAATGGGCTGCACGGTGGTGCAGTGGTTAGCACAGCAAGAGGGTCGCAGGTTCGATTCTGGCTTGGGACTCTTCTGTGTGGAGTTTGCATGTTCTCCCCGTGTAAGCGTGGATTTTCTCCGGGTACTCCAGCTTCCTCCCACAGTCCAAAGACATGCTGTTTAGGTTAATTGATGACTCTAAATTGCCCGTAGGTGTGGATGTGAGTATGAATGGTTGTCTGTCTCTATGTTGTCTGTCTCTATGTGCCCTGCGATGGACTGGCGACCTGTCCAGGGTGAACCCCGCCTTCACCCAATGCCAGCTGGGATCGATTCCAGCCCCCCCCCCCCGACCCCTAACGGGACAACGATGACGATGGATGGGTGGATATTTTGGAATAGGTATTCAAAAGCATTTTGAGCTCAACCTATAGGAGGCACCACAAATACATATATATATACACATATGTATATATATATATATACACACACACATACATATATGTATACACGTGTATATACACATATGTATATATATATATATATATATATATACACACTCATACATATATGTATACACGTGTATATATATATATATATATATATATATATATATATATATATAAAAGACTAGTTTATGTAACTATCATATGTATTTTCCCTTGTTTTAACCATCGCAGGCGCTGGTAGTAACATTACTGTCAGTAAAACGTGTGGCATGTTCAGTTCAGCTCTTTTCTGTCAGCATAAATGTGTGTGTGTGTGTGTGTGTGTGTGTGTGTGTGTGTTCAGCAGGTAGCTCCGCTGTTTGAGCATAATTCAAACCCAACAGAAACAAAATAAAACTCTTTAACTCCGTCTTGGTTAGTCTTTCCACTGGCCTCTTCCACTGTTCCAACAATATGGTTGGAGTAAACTCATAATCCATCGCGTTAGATAGGAAAATGTGTTAACCTTACCCACTGCGAGGTAGTTGGCTGGTATGTGGCAATTTTCAAAAAAATAATTGTGTAGTTCCCAGTGATTGTTGAATATATTTTTTGCTTGGAATCAATAGTAGACACAATTTGACTAAATTTGGTGCACATGCTCTGAGGGCAAGTATTAGCAAACATCTGAAGTGTCATATTGATAGGTGCATGTGGACATGGCCTATTTAGCATTATATACTACAGTATATTATACCTTAGCTCAATTTGCCGTATGCAGGAACAAGCTAGAGGCATGAAACGTGGTACCATGACTGGCCAGAATGTCCTAATGCTTCACATAAAATATGATGCCAGTTGGCCTGATGGTGGCACTTCTCCTAAACAGTACGTCTGATTGCTACCAAATATTGTGGGGATCATGAATGGACCAAGCCTATCAAAAGCTATTAAAAGCTTGCTGATATCCCATTTTTGATTTTGAACAATTAACTTTAAAAGAGTAACCATTGGGCCAATCATCATTAAACTCAGGATATGTCCACAAGATTACCTGAAACATACCCTGAAAGTTTCATTCACATCGACCACTAGTTGGCGCTATAAATCAGACTGTAAATCAGAAATTGTTTCTCCAATCAATACAAAACTTGCAGGACATGTTTTGTAAGAATTTTGAACCATGTGTGTAAACTAAACTAATTACAAATTACTCCATAGGGGGCACCACCTGTTCCAAATATGTGCATGAGCCTAGTGTAAATTTGGCCATAAATCAGTGAGAGTTTGTTCAAACATCACTAAAATTGCTGGATATTTTTAATTAAGCTGTTGAAATGCTGAAAAAGATGGATGGCAGGACAATTACTGAAAGGCTGCACACTGTAATGATGAAACAAGTTTGTGGTTTGTCTCACTGCTTCTGTATACAGACCAAAACCCAATCACTGCTGCTAGCGGCTTCGAGCTTTGCAATTCAGCTGCATCCTTCTTTTGAGCAAAAAAAGACTTCAACCCGCAAGTTGCCGCTTGCAGCTGTGATTACTATGATCATTATTATTATTCGTTATCTGCCACAGTGGTTCAAGTTGCTGTGAGCTGGAATGAGCTAGAAATTTGAAACTTGGCCCAAATTGAACACTGTGGGGGCTGCAAATATAAAAAAATGGGTGTGGCATAAACCACAAATCAGATTGTAAATCAGAAATCATATGTCCAGTCCAGGATATATTTCACAACAATCTTGAACCACGTGTGTAAAACAATTTTGAAAATGCTCAAAATGGGATACCATAGGTTGAAAAAGGCAAATGGTGGATGCTGGATATTTTCAATTAAACTGTTGAAACATATCTCTAAAATGCCAAAAATGTGACTAGTGGAACTTTGAGTGTGCACTTACTGAAATGCTGCATACATTGTAATGATAAGACAAGTGTATGATCGGCCTCTCTCCAGAATGAAACCAGCTAAAGTGACTTATTTGCTGCTTGCGGCTTTGATTTTGTCAATTCAACTTCTTCCTTCTATTGAGCAATAAAAGGCTTGAACCGGCAAGCTGCCAGTTGCAGCTGTAATTCTGCTTAGTCTTTATCTGTTTGCCTGTTGAACACCATTGTGTTATATTTGATATGTCTTAATCCAAAATCACAAATTCAGTAATTCAAGGACAACAACTAGTACTTTGTGCACAACTGTAGTAATAACAATAGCAATGTATTCAGAACCTGTCTGCCAAGTCAATGGTGGATCACAGTTACTGGCTGATTTCTATGAGACTGTTAATAAAGGCCAACATCAGTCTTCTTCCAGTGCTATTGTTTGTGGTCTTTTCTTTGGCCTCTTCATTCGTAAACCACTTCCAGTAGCTGTGTCTATCATTCAGCTCCCCCCTGCCTCCTCCTGATGACCGCGGTGATGAGCCCTTCAGGTAAAGCCTTGATCATGTTCCAGGCCTCAAAGCGAGTCATGTCCTGCAGACTGATTCCCTGGACTTGAAGCAGTTCATCTCCATGCTGCAGACCTCTCTGCTCTGCTGCTCCACCTGATACACACACAGACAGCAGGCACTGTTCACAATATTATACCTGGTGACCCGGGTTTCAGTACACATTATAAAGACCTGACTTATTTTATTACAGGATTTTTCTCTCCAGAATAAAAATGTATGACAGCCGCAAGACGCAAGTGAAAAAAATGATTCAGGTCTCATCGAAATTATTTTCTCTCCTGTGTTTATGACTTAAGAACAAGTACAAAAAAGGCCAGGATAATCTTTCCAAGTTGCTTATTTTTCCATCTTTGAAACAAATGGGAAAGCAGAAATTAAAGCAGAGCATGACTGTGACCAAACATTTATGTCAATAGTTTAGAGTTGTACATAGCTGCTGCTACAGACTCATGACACAGTACTCTCAAAAATCATCTCTGTCCATTTCTATAAGTAAACAAACAGAAACGTTTTTCACATTGATTCGTGTTGGAGGTTATGTTTTTGCCGGCGTTTATCTGTTTGTCTGTGTTCAAGATAACTCAAAAACTTATGGACGGATTTTGATGAAATTCAGGGTGTGTTGAAAATGTGAAAAGGAAGAACTGCTTTAATTTTGGGGGTGATCCGGAAGAAATCCTGGATTCTGGATCACTTAGAAATTTTCATTAACATTGGGGTAAATGGGACCCAAAAAATTGTTTCTCAATATCTCTGGTAATTGTCGCCCAAAGCTCATGAAATTTGACTCAGGGATTTACAATGTGTACTTCTATCCAATCCCAAAGGCTGATCCAGATCTGATCTAGATGGCGGATTTTATAGCAATTTATATAAAACAAATGGGGGTACTCTTACATTTTGGCCTACTGTGCATTTAATATTAGAGGTAGAGATTATATATATAGACAATTCCACATCTGAAGTATGTCAACGAATTTGATCTAGCTTTAATACTTGAGGAGATAGATACAGAAGAAACCACCATTACCGAAAAAGAGATTTTCATTGATAACTTCTGAACTAATAATAATGATATAAACTTAAATCCACTTGGTAAGGGTATGTTTTCATGGTCAAGGAATCTTTGAACACAGACAAAATGAATGTAGGTTTGTTATTTCTTATCCAGAGCTAGATCCAGTAGAAAAATGTTAATGTACATATGTTGGTTTTAGAAATAATGTATTGTGAGTTTTAGGTTGTGTCTTGTATATATGTTCTATGTTTGCCACTGATATAAAAAATGTAGGATTTTTATTTTGGAGTGAATTACAATATGGGGGGAAACTATGGTGCTTGGTGGAGGTCTGCGCTCTCCGAGTGCTTTTCTAGTTAGGAATGCTTTCATTGTAAATATAATGAAATCATATCATGTCAGCATTATGAGTGTACCTTTAAAGATTCTATTGATGACTAAAGGTCTGTCTCCATGGATTGAGCCTTTTCCTCCCTCAAGAGTAAACCCAACTCCTCCAGCTCCTTTCTCCAGCTCCACACTCACCGGAGCTCCCTGCTCCTCCACTGCAACACAAAACACAATTCACATAATGGAGTAAATGTAGCCTGCACACTTAAATTTAATGACAAATCCAATGTGAAGATATGAATAGGTGTCATTTTTCTCAGTATATACGTGTTGTGTGACTCACCTGCAGGGTTGGACTCGTCGCTCCTGCAGGCGCCTCCTTCTCTTCCTTCCTCCTCAGCTCTCTTGCAGACGACCACCACGGCCTGCTTCAGGCTGCGGGCCTGACGCAGAGCAGCAGTGGCGTCAGCGTGCGTGACGCCGCGCAGCGTCTGTCCGTTTATAGACAACACCTCGTCTCCTTTCTGAATGGTGCCCTCCTGAGCAGCCAGCCCACTGGGAAACACTCTGTGGACCTGGACAGAAGCACACATAAATTCAGAGAGTATTTACGTGTCATTGGCCGACAGTGGTACAAAGTGTAAGTAAGTACAAAGTTATATAGTATTGCACCTTTCATAGAGCAAGCTCAAAGTACTTCACGAGAATAAAAATGATTTAAAATAAGACCATAAAACAGTAAAAGAAAGAAACAAAAAGGGGGATATGCAGGGTAGAGGTAGTACTGGTAGCAAGGCTGAAAATCCTCATATTTATTAGTTATGGCAGGTCATATGGCAATATGGCCTATGAGCATATACAGTCATAAATGAGCACAGAAATATTAGGCTGATGGGTCCAACAGTACCAGAGATTAGCCATGGCACACACACACACACACACACACGCACACATACACACGATTGAACGGATGGTCTCCCCAGAGTCTAACCCTAATGGATTAGTCTGTAGTGGCTGCTGCTTACTGTAGGAGCTTTGCTCTCCAGGTCAGACCCTCCAGCGATGCTGAAGCCCAGCCCAGCTCCTTCCTCTTTATGCAGAATCACAACATGGATGTCCACCAGTTGCTGTGGAAAAAGAGGCGCAATTATTACTGCAGTTTATCTGTTCTTTATGTGATTAGCTCAGATTAACTGTCGTATTATCCCCAATCACTGTTCATATCCACATGGCCAAGGCCGTATTGGGTTTGAATATTTCACTCCATATAAATCTAAAAGTTAAAGGGAGATGTTTAAGAGTTTATAATGTGAAATCCAGACGGGTTGCTATACATAGAACACAGTGCACTGATCTTAAAACTGAGGTGCGTTTCAGATCATCTGTATTCATAGAAGGATGTCAGTGTGGTGCTTAAGGCACAGAACATGAGCACACAATGATATAGCAAGAAATCTGCGTTGTAACTGAGATTTCTATTTGACCAGAAGACATATCAAGTTTCCCTCAGACCACACACACACACATGCACGCACCATAAAAAAGGGCATAAAACATACCAATAACAAGACATTATTGAAATCTGTCTTATAGGTATGCAGTATAGCTCATATATCCCACCTCCTCCATGTTAGTGGAAGGGACAAGACTAAAACTTATAATAAATAAAAGCTGTGATTGTTCAAGACTTTCCATAACTGTCACCAGCTACGATCTGTCCAAAGTTAAAAAAAAATACATCTCTATAGCTCTCTCATTAACACCATGTAACTACCATGTTTACTTTATATACAGAGATGTATAAAGACATGTAATTTGTGACTTTAGGGAGAGTTTTTTTTTTTTTTTTGACAAACAACAGTGTATCCGTCCGGCCTGTGCTTCTGTGCAGTGTCCTTGGCCATGGCATGGGTTACCAGGTAGAGTCAGGTTGGGGTTTTGGTCTTTGTACAGGCACAACAGTACCAAACCTGGCAATTTATAGTCATATCACCCTGCTGTTGCTCATCAATAAAACATATATATTTTAGTTTTAAACAGAGCCATTATAGTTAGCAATGTGGGCAAGTTGTATTCTACACTTATTTTATTAAATTTTAGTATATTTTGGGCTTAACATACCTAAATCTGACTGACTGGTGATATTGTATGTTCAGAAGTTTTTCTATGGATATAATCTGTAATCTGTTTGCAATAAATAGATTTTTATAGTTTTGACAGTTTTATAACCTGTCCAGAAAATTGGTGAAGTTGATTTATACCAAGTGAAAGTTTTTATTTTTACTTTCAGCGTCTCTTCGTCCAGATCTCTGACTTCCTGAATCATCCTCTGTATTTCCTGTGAGGGGATGGCTGAGATGACGGAGTGAGCAGAAGTAGAAGTGACTGCGGCCTCGTCGTCAGATCCTCCCTCCCCTCGCTCGATGGTACACTCCCTCAGTGTGGCCAGGCTGCGTTTGAAATGACAGAAACACATCAGAGATGAGGACGTAATGACAGTTACACACCTCTGAACATTATGCGTGTCAGCAGTGTGTAACTGTGCTCTATTTAACATCTGTTCTGACGATTCAAGTTTACCACTGCATCTCTACTAAAACAGGAAGTATTTTTTTTTTTCAACCTGAACCACTTCCTTATGAAAATAAATCAAGCCCAGAAGGCACACTGGGCCTGTTTTATATAGTTGCTGTTTAAATACTAAAACGCTACAGGTCATGTTGACCCAGACCTCTCAGTGGAAGTCTTACCTGACAGAGAATCCTCTGTCGGAGCTGTCCAAGGCGTGCTCAGACTCCTGAGGGTTAGTAAGGTCCAATGCAGAGGGGTCCTGCAGGTTTGGGGTGTGAGGGTTACCATGGCAGGGGTGCATAGGTAGAGAGCGCATCAACGCTTGTGAAACCTGGAACAGAATCAAAATATTAAAAGAGAATGATCAATAATCAATAATCTGGTTAGTCTTGTGCCAAGCAGTATGACGACACTGCAGACAATTAGATTAGAATAAAAGTATGACAGTTTAAGCTGGTAAACACGTAATACTTCTAATTTCAATGTTTTAAGGGTATATCTAGTCAAAAATGTAGAAAAAAATAATAATAATATATGGCCAATTAGAGCAAAACATATTAAGAGAAAGAGATAAACATGTATGATTATTAAAGAATTTGGTGAAGGAAAAAGCCAATTTAAATCATTCATGCCTATAAACATAATGTGTCAAATACTGTAGGTATTGACATTACATGGTACATGCTACATGAGAGAAAGCATCACAGCAGATAAAGCATGTGTTGTGAAAATTATTCACCATAATTTTGGTTTATTACAAATTATTTTTGTAGTTTTGGTTATTGTGCTCACCAAGTTAATTGAAATTAAGGTAACTGTTGAACTGTTAACCAAACTGTCCGCCATAAACAGACTGACTTTGTTTTTCAGCTTTGACCTGCTGTACTTAAAGGCTCCTATACACCGTGTGATAACAGTGGTCTCAAGGGTTCATTGCATGTCACACTATGAGAGATTCGTCTATCAAAATTATAATCAAACTCTGTTAGAGACCAGACAATATCAACGCTGAGACATGTCAAATATTGAATGCCTTGTGAATCAATTCGCCATAATGGAAATAGAAAAAATGCAAGCAGAGACGTGTCATCACCTTGCATCATCCATCTGTGCGGCTCTAATATTCAAAATCACACTTACATATTGGCCAGGGTATTTTGCATCACCTCATGTCTCACAGTTGGTTTGTACATTGTGAAATTTGGTTCTAAATTTCTATCAGAATTTTGACGCAGCCCCACTTACTGTAAAATGGCCGTCAGTAAATGTGTCAGATCTAGGACAACCAAACAAGCTTTTTTCTGTCACAATTTTCATCTGGACAGCTCAAAATCACACAGTGCATAGGGACTGCTGTGGTGTACACACTGTTTCCCTGTAGCCTGTGTAGAAGAAGCAAACATAGTGACACCACCCATTGGTTTGTGGACTGCCATTTTGAAGGGTCAAGTTCTGCAGCTTGGCTGTTGCTATCTTGTTTTTCTTTTTTTTTTTTTTTTGGAACCAGAAGTGACATGAGAGTGTGCCGCCGAAGTGTGACCGAACACTGGATCAGCAGCTCGGTCGCCAGGCAAAAATGTTGGCATTGTACGTTTCTGATGTTTTTTGTCTACTAAGGGAGGGTGGGAAGGCTGGATTGGTCTAACAAACACAGGACTTTCACCCAGGAGGCCACTGTTCATATTTCATGTAAAACCAAATCTAACTGTTGACTTTACACTTTTTATATGACATTGTTACGATGTTTCTTAATGTTACACAAGATTTTGTAAGAAAATCTATTAAGGGCAGTTGTTATTTATTTACGCAAGTTAATAAAGCTACTACAATTAACTTTGATGAACTGAAAACACTGGAAGGATTAAAGCTGTAAGATGAAAACAAGGACAAATCCCAGACCAGACAACACTGTGGTAGTGACCTGTCAATCACAAGGTAGCCCCGCCCCAAAACATCCCCTGCTTTATGGTCTAAATTTACTCAATGTTTACAATGTTTATTGAGGTAATAAATCCAGTGAGAAGTAGGATCATTTTCTCATTGACTTCTATACAATCAAACTTCTTTTAGCAACCAGAGGAGTCGCCCCCTACTGGCTGTTAGAACATTACCATAATTCCTCACATGACAGATTACCTGGTTACTGAAGGCAAGGATTTTCCCCAAACTCTCGCCCTCCAGGCCTCTCAGGGGGTTATTGTCGGTGGATGGAGCAGCACTCAGCTTTCCTTGGCTCTGTGCTCCATCTTCCTCCGTCCCCTCTGGAGGACTCTCCCCTTCGGCTTGATTGGATCGTATGGAAGACGTTGCAGGGTGTAGGCCGTTGTCCTCTGTGGGCCTGGGAAGAGCCACTCTTTCCAGCTCAGATTCCTGTTGTGATGAAAAGTCACTGCTGTCATCATGAAATGGAACTGAATGAGAATCATCTATCTTTGAGTCCAGATCAGTGTTGATGGTGTCGGGAAGTGGGAGATCTGTGGGGGATTGGATAGAAGCAGGTTCATCTTCAGAGGACTTGGCTGTTGTTTGACTACAAGCTTCAGAGGTGGAGGAGGTGGAAGCAGAGACGCTTATGTCTGTCTCCTTAAGAGATGAATACTGGTTTGCCTGGATCTCTTCTGGGATTTCATGTGTGCCCTTCCCATAATCTCCATGTGAGGCGGGGTGACTCCTGGACTCCTTCTCCCGAGGAAGAGAGACAGAAGGGGCCACAGGCCTCCTGTTACCCCCCTTTTCTGGACCTTCTGGACTGGAAAAAGTCTCAAATGAGTGGATCTTTTGTTTGATTGACAGGTTGGCTCCAGATGAGGAAGATCTGTTTCCAAAGTTTCTGTTGAAGCCCACAGCAGGCCTCTGCTCTGCAGGTTTAGCCTGCCGCTTCTGGTCTTGCTCATCCTGAATTTTCCTCAGACTTTTGCGAAACCAAGCAGGCTTGGGTGCCACCGGGGGGCCTAACTTTGCTCCCGGAGGAGATTCAGATGTGTTTTCAGGAGTCATGTCGGATGGAGGGTCTGACGTCACATCCGTGGCAGCACCATTGAGCTCAGACGCGTTCTGTTCGTCACTCATGGCGGTAAGCTTGCTGCAGATGTGAGTGGACTGTGTTCTGTCTGCGGCGTGGTGGCGGCGGCGGCGGTGGATCTCGGGCAGCTCTTCAGGGGAGCTGTCTGAAAGGCGAACCCAGGGGTCCTGAAGCTGTTCTTGGGTATGTTGGTCGATACGAGCCTGTCTCCTCAGAGCTCCTCTCTTTGGCAGTGAGCAGAGCACAGCTGATGAATCACCTGTCCACACAACACGGAACAACAAATAGTATGACAGGTGTGTTTCAGACATGTTCATGTCACAAACTCTTGAATAGATATTACTGTGTATTCACACAGTCAATCACATGATGGTTGAAGTAGTGATCATCCAGACCAGCCAGTATTAATAGTAGTAGTAGTAATAGTATGAGTAATCATGAAGGCCCTATGAGGTTCTTCAATCCCCCCAAAAGTGTTATTCCATGCATTCAAATTAGGGCTGTCAAAGTTAACGCAATAATAACATGTCAACACAAATTTGTCACTAATATGTCACTAACTTCTTTAACACATTAAAGCAACTTTCGATTTTGAGGTTGTAGCGGCTCAATTTTAAAGCGTGAAGATACTAACATCATAAGAAACTAGAAAACCTAAGGAATCCATTGGTACCAACCATGTTAGTACTTAAGGTATCTCTCAAGATTTTGGTAGGCTATCATCAGGAACGTAAGGAATTTATTGAATATATATCCACACCTAATTTTGGCGAGGAAAACTGGCAAGCCCATATTAAAAGGGGTTTCTTGACCTCTGACCTCCAGATAGGTGAATGAAAAGGGGTTCTCTGGGTACACGCGAGACTCCCCTTTACAGACTTTATGATAATCACATGCAGTTTGGGGCAAGTCATTGTCAAGTCAACGCACTGGCAGCTGCTGTTGCCTGTTAAGCTGCAGTTTGTCATGTTATAATTTGAGCATATATATATAAATGCAATACCTGTGAGTATTTCTGGACAATATCTGTCTGTTTTGTCTTGTTAATTGATTTCCAACAATAAATATAAATATATACATACATTTGCATAAACCAGCATACTTGTCCACTCCCATGTTGATAAGAGGATTAAATACTTAACAAATCTCATTTTAAGGTACATTTTGATCAGATTCAAAAGGTGTGATTATTCATTCATTCATCGTCAACCGAGCCGATCCCAGCTGGCATTGGGCGAAGGCGGGGTACACCCTGGACAGGTCGCCAGTCCATCGCAGGTTTTTAGAGGTAAACTGGCACCTCTCCAGCTACCAGTTCACATTCAGTTCTTGGTCCATGTCGGGACTTGAATCGGTGACCCTCCGGTTCCCAAGCCAACTCCCTACAGACTGAGCTACTGCCTCCCCCAAGGTGTGATTAATTTGTGATTAATCCTAGAAAATCATGTGATAATTTACAATTAAATATTGTAATTGATTGACAGCCCTAATTCAAAGCCATTACTGTATATCGAAAGTGTCTTGGGATGTTCACAATGACACGACTAATGCTGTTGTTGAGCAGGTATAATGTTACAGCCCTTGGTGTAACTAAAGCAGGTGATCATCGACATTGCTGCAGCCCCAGTTGGACTCTATCATCTGAGTGATTTCTATTTACTGACACATAAAACCCATGCCTCAAACAGGAAGTGGAACCTCAGTTACTTTTCACTGAAATACTGATAACCACAGTACCAGGATCAGCTTGCTGTCACATTTTGTCTGATGAATCAGATAGTTGAAAAGTAGCATCCGTGTGCTTGGATGTCACACAGCAGTACTTGTCTCCTACCTGTGTGCAGTTTGTCGGTGGTGCAGGCTGAAGTGTCTGGATGAGTGAAGTCTTCTTTGGTCCCCTCTGACTCTTCTCTTATTCGTTCTCCTTCCTGCTACACAAACAGGAAGTATTGTGTCACGCCAGCTTCTCTTATATCGACCACAGAGAGGTGCAATAATGCACCCTGCTTCCGCTCAGGCGTTCACTCTCATCACTGCTACTGCTTTCACACTGTTTGACTGAGTCAGAAACAGGCCCATAACCTAAGCAGCAAGCATGATGCATACAGGCAGCGGTTAAACTGGGATTTTTGTGAGGAGTGGGAGCCCTTGTCCAGTGAGACTGAGGGGATTGGGTACAGTGGGGTGGTTTCCATAGACCACCCTGGTAACAGTTTTCACTATTTCTTCAATAGAAAGTTGCTCCAATGAAAACAGTAAGCACTGTGTTCTGTGTGTGTGGATTGTCCAGCAATGTTTCTGGAAAGAGATGTTGCTGCTGATTTTTTTAAAGCTGTACCATAAACTAAATTCCATTCACCTCCATTATATCAGTGACATTTAGGAGACAGCTATCATGTCCTGAAGGAGGCTAAATAACGCTACAAACTTATGCTAAATTTTGGTGAGGAAAACTGTCACGGCCATTTTCAAAGGGGTCCATTGACTTCTGACTTGAAATGAAAATGGATTCTATGGGGACCCACGAGTCTCTCCTTTACAACCATGCCCACTTTATAATAATCACACGCAGTCTGGGGCAAGTCATAGTCAAGTCAGCACACTGACACACTGACAGCATGTTATTTCCATACTTTTTTATGCTAAATACAGTACCTGTGAGAGTTTCTGGACAATATCCAACATTGTTTTGTGTTGTTAATTGATTTCCAATGATAAATATATAGTTGACAATTGACAATACAGTTGACGGTTGATTAATGTATATTTTGAACAGATAAAAAATGTGTGATTAATTTGTGATTATTCTCGATTAATTATTTGATTGACAGCCCTATTTTCAGTGTAATTTATTTATTGGTAATTTTGATGAAGCTGCCAATTATTGCTTTTAAAACTGAAAATACTGAAATCTCCCCGTAATAATCCCCTTGACATGGCAGGAAAAAAAAAATCTGTTGAGTTGGCAATGCTGTGAAGTTAAAGGAGAGGAATCTGAGCTCCTATTGGGTGTGATTTGGACGTCAGGAGGCAGAGCTCTGCTCCTGAGACCCAATTTAGCCCCTCCATATGTGCACATCACATGCACTGCTTTCATGCTGACATGCACACAAACACACACACATCTATCTAAACGCATGCATAATAAGCAGGATTGGAACATAAGCTGTACTGTAAGCAGTATTTTATATTCTAACATCTGAGTGCTATTTTCACACGCAGAGAAGCATATACACACTGACAGTGCACTACATGACCAAAAATGTGTGCACACCTGAACATTACACTCACACAATATGTGCTCAGTGCCAATGCAGAGAGTACAGTATTTTGCCTCTAAGAATACCAGGGTTTGGGTTCTGTCATCAATCCAGTTGCCACAAAGAAAAAATGGTGGCATTGCATGTTTCTGCAAACAATGGATACATTAAATGTGAACATTTCTGAACCAAAAATACAGGTAATAAATTCTTATCAGCCTTGTATCGTGCTTGCAGAAACACACAATGACTCATGGTTAACCTTGTGAAATGACTGCTTCGCTTTAGGCAGCAGAACTACTTGGTTGAGGTTAGACAAAAGTTCATGATTTGTTAAAATAATAATGTGCCAATGCGATGCAACCACATAATTAGTGTGAGTAAATAACAGCCACCCTTATGTAATGTTATGTAAGAAGCATAAAGTCAATGTTGACTTTCGGTCTCCTCACCCATCCAATAAATTTCTTTCCTGGCAACTGGACTGCAGTCACAGATCTGTAATTAATGTTTACCTTTTTTAAAATGTAACTAAAATCTTAACCGTAATCATAACATAGTTGTCAAGCACAGATTGTAGAGAGAAGGAATTGTAAAATATGTTTGTACTGAACATTAAAAAAAAAACATCAATGAGCATATTTTGCAGAATAGTCCAAATGTCTAATCGACAATGTGTAATAGTTGAACACTTCATTCCAATTGGGCACATGGATGGCTCTCCACAACATATGTAAGTAATCAATGATAAAGTGTCCATTAACCTTTAATAAAGCCATTAGTTACAATTTATAAACCATTAAAAGGAGTACATTATGAGAGTAGCAGCAGTAATCTACAGCAGTTCAACACCGCTGTAATTAAACAATTTCCCTGTTCTTTGTAATGTCTATCATGAGGCTGACAGCTTTATGTTTAACACATCATAAAAAGCCAAAGGTGATGCTGTTGCATGCTGTCACACTGGAAGCCACATCACATCACATACATTCCTTAAGAGTAACCTCAGGATCTTTCGCAAGGCCTTGTACATACTGCTGAAGAACTGCAGGCATTGGAAGGAGAGGAGTTACGTGTCACTCTTTTCAGAAGAAGCATGATTAGTACAGAAACATGATAAATATAAGGAGGACCCCCCCATCGTCTCTCACAGTGGAAGTGAAAATCAGACTGTTGTGATGCAGATGGTCACAAACCACAGACCTACTTTAACGTCTTAATATTGGCGCTGAACTGTTATTATAAATTAGTTATCTAAGCAGCAGCTCTCAGACTGTGCAAGGCTGTTACGGATGCAGCCAGCATCCTCATGTGTCGAACCCTTTTCTGCTGTCTGACACAAACTTGACAGATCCTGATTAAGTATGCGGTTGTGTAAAATCTTGGGCTCAGCTTGGTTCTCTTTAGGGCTGTCAAAGTTAAAGCGATAATGATAATTCATTTGCGAGGTAGTGGCCCCGGCAGGCACTAACTACCTGTCGCAGCAGTTTATTGAGCTTCTAAACTCCAAAAACGTTGCAAATGTTTGCTTCACCATCTAATATTGTAAAACTCTCAATATTCAAACTCTAGAAGCAAATTTAGTGATGAAATAGCAATGAAAAATATTTCAAAAATAGCTGTTTTTTGGCTGCGGTTGTACAGTAGGTGAAGTAGACTGGTCTGATGCAGAATGGAGATTTTTTTCCTAATCAGTGCGACATCTGGGTACTTTTGGCATACTGTAGCTTTAGCTTTTGTTCACATACTACATACCAGATACTACATGTTGGCCAAATCATTATGTACAACTAGTATAGTATTAGGTTGTGAAAACAGTCACAGTCAAGTCACATTGACAGTCAGACAGCTGTTGTTGCCTGTTGAGCTGCAATTAGTCGTGTTATAATTGGAGTATTTATTGAGTATTAAATACTTAACAAATCTTCCATCCAGGTACATTAATTTACAATTAATTGTGATTAAATATTTTGATAAATTGACAGCCTTAGTTATTTTCAAATCTAATATTTAATTTCTCTTTTTCTGCCCATAACTCATCTGATTTCTGCATCCATGCATGTGTTGCAGTGCTCACAGATCAACAGATATGTTCATCAAGAGCAAATACTAGCAAATGTGCAAAAAATGCACCAAGTCAACAGAAGTGGATGCCTTTTCCAGCTACTTTAACTAGAACCATTCCATCGGCTGTATTTAGAGCAGCGTACCTGGCAGCTGGTGTGTGAAGAGGACTCCAGTCCTCCATCTCTAACTGGGGATCCTCTACTGGAGCCACTGGAGTCTCCATTATAACCCTCCTCACTGGTCACATCCTGAGGCCAGCAGTGCCGACGTGGAGCAGCACGCACCCTGCAGGTGGACTCACACACACACACACACACACACACACACACACACACACACGCACAGCAGGTATTTAAAGTGTTGAGCAAGAAGACAGTGTCTCAAACTGTGTTCACTGTTTGACCAAATGATGGAAGAGACAACTGAAGTGATTGAACATAGTGTGATTGTTTCCTGCCAGATGCTGACTGATTCACCCGTCATGTCAACATTTATCACTTCAGCAGCATATTCATTCGTTTACTGCCACATGAGCCATGGGATTGGTGGAACCTTTATGGTTATTATTTTGATTGGATCATTTATTACCTTTATGGAAGTCAGATGTCTACTAAATGTTGTTTTACTTTGTAAGAAATTGGGTAAACCATGTGTGCCATACTATACATCACCAGGACTTACTGGAAGAAGAGATGTTATTTGTCAATGGGACCTACATTGTTCTTTATTTAGCTGATATATGGGCACTGTGCCTATTCATATTTATGGATGTGCTTACAGCAGAGAATCAGCTATCACTGAAATAATAGTATGTGCAAACATGAAATGCTCCTCTGACTCTCCTGCTTAATGGATTGTGCAGTGGAGTCAGCTTTTATAAGTGAACAGAGGCTGTGTAGTCAGAGACAGGACCAGTGGATGGTGATTTACTGCATGTAACTGATATAATAATTCAAAAAAATCATTCATCATTCATGTCGCACCACACTACCAACACCAGAATTACAGAGGAAAAAAGGAAGGAAGGATGGATGAATGGATGGATAGATGATAGATAGATGGATGGATGGATCTGATACCTTGTTGCCCCTGAAGGCCAGATCCAGGGCCTGCTGACTGGACAGGTTGGCAGCAGCTGAGTTGTATGGGACGTTATAGTCTTCATCAGGATACACGGGCACTGACAGTCTGTTGTCAGACCATGTCTCTCTCAAAGACTATAGGATGGGACAACACAAGATAAGATGGGACACACTACTGCAGGTCAAAAGAGGTTACCTGGACTCACATCTGATCACAGGAACTTTATACAAGCTGCTGCACGTTTGGTTACCTTGGGTGTGTCGAGGCTGTGGACGCGGGCTGATGGGTTATGGTGTGCGTTGTGGAGGTTGTGTATGGTGAGGCAATGATTGTGGTGGTGGCCGTTGGTGTTGTCGCTACAGGAGCGGCTCATGGTCTTCTGTCCTCGTCGAACCGTTAGTTGACTGAAACTCCTCTCCAGACAATGTTCACATCTCTGCCGGCTGTGGGAGCAGGACTCCTGTCTCCGCGGCCCTGGGACCAAAAAAAAAAGACAAAAATATGATTATAAATAAATCTAATAAAATTATAATATAATGAATAATTAGAACTAGAGACACATTCCCTGATGAAAATGTCTGTGGTTCCTGTAGCCATTGATGCTAATAAATGTGATTTTTGGATGGCTTTTTCATCACAAGAAAACTCACTGACAGTAAACCTGCAGTACACATAATGTTTTTGACATCATTGGGCAAAAATCCCAGAACCCTGATCCTGAACAGGAATATGTGACTGTGGAAAATGAATAATGAAGAAATAAATATTTCACCATCAATGCTCCACTGGCTCTTATCCTTTCTCAGTTTGCTGTTTTCCACTGCCTGAGCGATAGCATCGTTCAGCTGCTGCTCTGATACCTGTGAAGATGGGAAAGTATGTCAGGATGATGAAACATACCGGTGCTCAAGGCAACTCACAAACGTCTTAAAGAGAGTTTTAAGGTTAAGATAGGCTAAAGGATTTAGCGTGCAGTAAGAATGCCTTTCTGCAATGACTGCAATGTAAACACATCAGTGTAAATGTGCTGCACTCAGAGGTGGTGACGTATAATAAAAAGTGAAAGAAGGAGAAAGAAGGCTTATGGCAGATGGGTGGAGAGGTGGATGGGTCCAACAAACACACAACTTTTAACCAGGAGACCAGTGTTCGTGACCGGCGTTGTTCTGTAAGTTATGTTAGTGACATTGATCACGTTCCTTAATGACGTTAGAGACATGCTTTCCATACCTTTCCTATGTTACGTTTTTCTTAACAGATTTTAAATGCTTATTTTAAGCCCAACCTTTATATTTTTCATAAACATAAAGTGTTGCTTAAACATAACTTCAGACATTATTCTAGGTTTGTTGTGTGGCATACAAATGAGATGCAAAAAGCCTAAAATGTGTCCTCATAATATGCAGAATGTCCTTGCTAAAGCTATTTATAGGCCTTCACGTGAGACTGGGTTGGACTAACACATTGTTGGTTTTGGACTTTTTATGGGATTTGTTGACAGTAAGAAAATACAGAGTGATGGCAACTTTATGTTGTAAAAGTACAGGTAAAATTTGGAAAGAAAAGGTACAAAGGAACATGTCAGCCAACAAGTGACAGGAATTACGATGTTGTTTTAAAGCATCTGTTTTAATCAGAATAAATTGGGGCCACATGCAATCCTGTCTCCTACAAAATCATGTTCCCATATAACTAAACTGTATTCTCAATTACATTTTAAGGGCAATGTATTTTCTCCGGGATTAGAGTCCACATTTTATAGCGTTTTAAACAGTTTTAAACACATGGCTAACATTGTGAATTAAAACAAAACAACACAAAAATGTAACAAAACTACTTGGTTAGGTTTAGGCAACAAAACTGTTTGGTTAGGTTTAGACACAATGACACAATCAGCGGTCTCCTGGGTGAGAGTCCTGTTTGTTTGACCCACCCACCACCACGTTCTCCTCCCTACTTTGACTTCTGCAGACTAACATGACAATTACTGTTAACAAAACAAACACAATCTGGGACAAAATTCGTTTTCCTCAAAATGTAATTCACCATGTAGTTTCGTGGTTTGGTAAAGGCTTGAGAAGGCTAGAGTGTCGAAGGCACCAGAGAGCTAATATGGAGCTTCCTTCCCCCTGAGTTTACTTGAGGCAGACAATAGCACATGAACTTTTACCATTTCATTTACCAAAATCAATCTATATGTATTCCAAAAGAAAAGATGATTGCTGCTGTTATAGGAAACACATTTTAGACTAGTGAGTTTCAGAGTCATAGGTACCACCGAGGACACAGAGGTCATGTTGTCAGTATTGTTTCAGGGGAGTTGATCAAATTTGAGACAAGCCACAATTTGGCACGCTAAACTAAGGATTGAACATGGTAAACATTATACCTCCTAAACAACAGCAGCCATTACATGCATATTAGCGTGCTAATGTTAGCATTTAACTTGATCCACTGCCGTGCCTCAGTATAGCTTCATAGCATGGCTTGCTAGTGGTGAAGCTAGCTTGAAGTTTATTTAACCTGAAGAGTAGTTCCAGTCATAACCACTGCACAGTCCCACATGTGTGAATGGGTGGAACATAACTTGCTCAAGGCCATTATAAGCCAGCTGTTGGGATTCATTCATCATTCATTTTTCATTCTGCTTGTTCTCTCTCAGCTTCACAAGGAGTATGTACTAGAAGGAAGTCCCAGAAACATTTTGAGGGAAATAAATCACCGGTTTGGACTGAGGGAGGGAGCCAGAACACCATGTAGAAAGCCAGAAGGAGTCCATGCTAACAACACAAAGGCCCACAGTTGAACTCATGAGGCAGCTGTGACACTGAGCCAGCAGTCGTTGCCCTGTAAGCCCATAAATCCACACTGGTTAAGGTAAATGAGGTGGAGGCATTGCATACTTTGGGGTCGGGGTGTCGACTGATGATGATGTGGACTGGACCTGGTGAGCACTGACTCAGTACTGTGTAGACGTCATTCAGCGCCATGTTGTAAACCACAGTGTCGTTGATCTCCATGATCTCATCCCCACAGCTAAAGGTAGGGAGGGAAAGTTCAGGAAAAGGTGTTGGAAAAAGAAAAAGAACACTGAGGAGAGAAACATAAGTACAGCAGTATGTTAACTTAAGCACCAAGAATCCCTTAGACCAGGGGTTCTCAAACTTTTGGGGGACAGGGACCCCTTATACAGGGGGCAGTTTTCCTCATAAATGTAACACAGATTAGGCTTACTACCATTCACTCCCCTACCCACTGGAACAGTTTCTATCTTACATACTTCAGATCTGTTTCATGTTAATAATATGTATATACTTTTAAACAGAGGGACATTTTATTTAAATTGCATTAGGTCTCAGCTTTTTATTGATCTTACAAGCTTTCAGAAAATGAACAGTAGCAAGACTGGCATGGTCCCAATAAATCGAGCTATTTAAAATAACCAGACTGAAGCTGACTTCCAGTCTTGCAACTTGAAAATAATGAACGTTTTGCTCCATATTCAAATCTCCAGCCCCCACCTTGAGAACTGTACTGGACAGTATATATACAGTACATTATATACAAATGTACTCCTAATTATATCAAATCAATAGTGCAACTCAGCTGTCTGTTCTCATACACAGTTCATACAGATATACCTATGAAAAGTAATACACTACAATTTGTATATAACCCGCATAATCAGTTTGTATGTCATCCATGTAAACGTGAACCAGGAAGTATAAAGAGCAACAAGGTTCACATAGCGAGCTGGTTGGGGTGGATGGGTGAGTTTAAAAACACCAGAGTTTCACCAAGGAGATCGCTGTTTGTGTGAAACCAGAAGTTAATGTTTATTTTTCACGCAAGTTCTGTACTTCAAGCAAAATCAAAAAGTTGACACTGTCATTGAGATGGACATCAGATTTCAAAATCAGTCTTGTAAAAGAAGAAAGGCTGTGTGGGAAGTACTTTAATTACTGAACTTAACACTGATTGTCACATATGGTGCTCTGCTTTTAACCTCGCATCATGTTACACGCTGTACCTAACAGTTTCTGTTTTTTAAGTTCTAACTATTACAGTTGGCATATTAATACCTTTTCCAACCTTGTATAGACCCCTGTAGTAATGTACCCTTACCGCAGTCTACCATCCATGTGTGCTACCGATCCAGGAGAGAGAGTGTGGATGTAGATCCCAGGGCACCCATCACCAGATGGAACACAGCACAGTCCAATACCCAGACCAACACCGGCCTCTGGGGAATTGCATATAAACATACATACACATATATTTATTATGATACTGCTTATCATTACAGGTTTCGTTTCAAAAGAGGTTTAGCATTCATTAATCACTGTAGAGCCACATAAATCAGTCTTTTATAGAACTGCAACTAACACATGCTTTCATTATTGATCAATCAATCATTTGGTCTATAAAGTGTAAAAAACAATGGCCATCATAAGTTTCTTGAGCCTGAAGCGATGTCATAAAGAGAACACAGTCAATTTGACGCATACACAAAGGTTTAAGGCTGCATTACAAACTGGTAGTGTGGAGTTCGAAAGATGCGAGTGTTTACTGGCAGGGAGGGTATGACCAAAAGATGCTGTTGGTTGCATAGGAAATGTAGGATCCTTCTTTTGACCATTTTTTAAAATCTCTCTTGTGAAAATTGCTTATTTTGTGAAAAAACAATAGTGAATATTCTATTCAGAAGGTGAATACAGGTATATTCAGACAGACAGGATGAGGAAAAAATGGGTTTTTGAACATTAAAGCATGTAAACATGTTCTAGTAGAAACCCAAAATGCAAGTATGAAGCTTAAGAAAGCTGACCTTTGTGCAGGATGATCTCCATCATGATGCGGTCCCTGGGCTTAGCAGGCTGACCCGGGACACTCAGTATGTTACTGCAGGCATTGTTCAGGTAGTTGTAGTCTCCCATGTCAGCACTGACCCTGGCCATGCCTGTGGTGGAGCTGAGGGAGCGTGACCTGCACAGCTGAGCTACTTGAGCCTGACCACACAGGGCCCCCACACGCAGGCTGGTCCTCACCACCAGCGTCAGCAGGCCCTTTTTGATTTGCTGCACAAAGACATTTCATATTTCAAATCAATGCTGAATGCTTGTGGAAATGTTGGTGGCCTGGTTGTTTTTGTTGTAAATTGGTTTGTTTTTGAAGATACTATTCAAAAAATGGGCCCTAGGCCCCTACAAACCCCACCCCAGTTGACGATGTAACCTGTGAGAATACTTTTTGTGTGTCTAACCAATACAATTAATACACTTTAAACATTATATTAGTACTTAAACTGAAATACATTTTAAACCAAAGTCATGTTTTAAGTTATAGTTTTTAGACTGAAACACACTTAGCACTTAAAGATGCTAAATCCAATTTCAATAGCATTAATATAGTGTAGAGTTATTGTTGGTGCAACCAACTACACACAGCAACTCTTCAACTTAGCGTTATTACTGTTACCGGTTTGTTTTGAAGTAGAAGTCTGGAGACATGTTTCAGCTTCTTCTGTTTACCGTTTATGAGGGACATGGGCTTGTTTTCCCTTAAAAGGGTGTGTGGTAAAGAGAGATTACTCTGGATGTCATATTGCCAGTCTGCCGTATAGCCATAGCTGGGCTGGGCGTGTGGCTTTTAGTGCATGTGAGCGTGCCTCATTGGCTAGCGCACGGCTGCAGTTACAGCTAATAACACCGTCCTGACCTACAGTGTTGTCACTAGCACCCACCCTCTGGTTCCCTCTCAGGTAACCACTGTTTGGATTCAGCTATCAGTGCATTTCACAACTTTTAGGACCTAACGATTTAAATAAGGGCTATTCAAGTGTTTGTACTGGGGAGTTGATTTACCTCAGAGAAAAATGTCCATTTCTTTCCCAATGTAAGTCTATGGGAAAAAGTCTTTTTGGACCCAGTGGCATCACATCAAAGACATGGAAGTTGTAGTACCACCATTTGGCCACTACGAAAATTTGCTTCAAAGCCCAGTGCTCTTCCTGGTGCTTACGCTGGCTCAGCCATCACCATGTTGAGAGCCATGCAAAGGCAATAGAAATGCTCCCAAGCTCACATTTAACACCTTTAAGTGAAAGCAGTAATACTTGCAAAATTACACTGTTACAAGTAAAAATCATGCATTCAAAATATTACTTAAGTAAATGCACATATAATCAGAAAAAAATGAAGTAAAAGTATTCATTAGCCAGGGAGGTCCTCCCCCCATCTGTGTTATAATTTGATGTATTACAGATTTATTACTACTCATGCATTTAAGCATTTGATGTTGTAGCTGGTGAAGTTGTGTCACAAGGTAGTTTGCCTACTTTGAACTTGTGCAGGGCTTCATCATGAGTCAGACCATGTAGTGACTCTCCATTCAGCTCCAGGATCTCATCACCTGTGCAGACACAGAAACAGAAGATCTGCCAGTCTAATCTGTGACATCTAATATGGATATAAACACAGATGGAAAAGACTTTCCATCATTTCTAACACATTTTGATCTCTATAAGACTTCATTACCACATAATTTTTACTATTTATAAAGAAGTTTCAAAAATTTCAACTACCCTCCGATTGCCTCCCAGGCACCGTTAGCAACGTTAGCTGCAAGCCGCCAGCGCAGCCGCCGCCATGTTGAGATCATGGCAATACAAATGCTCCTAATTGTGCATTTAACACCTTTAACTAGCTGCTTTTTCTATTAAATAAAACATGAAAAAACACATCCTTGAGGATATTTTCCAGGAAAGACTAATCAGAGCAGCAAAATTAAAATCTCACATCAACTGGAACTGTGGCTGACAGTAATAGACAGCATGATGACAGATATGGAAAAAATAGTGTCACAAATGACTCAAACATTTGTCCTGAAGTGTGTTTATTAGGTTCATACAGAATCTGAACAGAATGTTGTCCCTCACCCTCCTGCAGCCTCCCATCAGCAGCTGCTGCCCCTGCAGGGAATATGGTCTTGACATAGATCCCCATTGGTCCATACATGCTGTCCTTCCCGCCCACTATACTGAAGCCCAGACCCTGGAAACAGCAGCAGAATCATTATTAGCATTAGTACTTATTAACATCAATGACAGTATAATCACAATCAGAATTCTAATCGTAAAGTATTAAAGGAACAGTTTCACATTTTGGCTATTACTGGTATGTAATGTATATAGATGAGAGAGGGGAATTAAGACTAGAACATTAGTTAAGTGTCAAAGTTCATTCTTGACCTGGGAATGAATAGTTTATGTAAAGAGTAGAAGCTGATGGAGTTTGATCAAACTCACACTAAGCGATGTGAAGATATTTAAGTTGTTCAGACTGACTGAGCAAACTCCATTTGCTGATGAACTTGCAGCACGTTCTCATTCCCAGGTTGTCAAATACCAATGCTTGGTCACGCCCCTCAGCATCTGATAACACACAAGGCACCCTTTAGTGTCTGTATGAGACGCACCAGGCCTTCAACTAACCCCAATGTAAACTCCTCTGTGACAATACTAGACACTCAGAGCAACTGCTTCAGCTGTCCATTCACTCCGTCCATGTAGGGAGGAGGTTGGGGTGGATGGATGGGTCAAACAAACCCAGGACTTTCACCCAGGTGATCGCCATCACGCCCTTACAAACTTATATTAAGTTCCAAACAAAAGTTATGTATATTAACATAAACTTACGTTAACATATTTAACTTACATCAAGAATGTCAAAACTTAATTACAAAACATATTTAACACACTTAGCTTATGTACATAACCTACGTTACATAACACACATGCTTATTCAACACATTCTCATCCAAACTCGTCACATGCTTTGTCATATCCCTTGGTGTCATGCCCCTTTATGTTCAGCATTAAAACCCCTATAGTTACCCCCATTTTAGGATTAGGCAACAAAACCCTCTAGAGTTACGTTTAGGAAAGAACTACATGATTGGGCTTAAATCTAATACATTTGTACAATGAAAATGACACTGAATGTTGTGAACACAGGAAACGAACGAACAGCTGATTGTAATGTGACTAATGGGAGACAAACAGTAGCCTCCTGGATAAGAGCCTTGTGTTTGTTGGACCTATCCACCTGCTGTCCCACCTCCCCAGTGTGTCTCTTTCACTAAGGGTTTACATTAAAGATAATGCAACAGCCGGTGCATTTCATACCAGCGCTAAAGGGTGCTTTGTGCGGAGGTACCAAACGCCAGTGGCTGTGACAAAGCCTCAGTATTTACCGCTCTGGAAATGAGAATGGGTTGACTTATTTTAACCCAAACCACTTTTCCTAAACCTAAACAAGATGTTTTGTTGCCTGAACACAAATAACACCGAGGGGTGCCCATTGTGTTACAGAGTGATGCCAAGGGGTCCTGACCAAGTGTCCATATATGACAAGTTTGGAATAAGAACTTGTTGGAACTTGAGATGTAGTTGAATTATGAGCAGCTACTATATACAAATAATTACAAATGAAGTGACCCATTTGATGAACCAAGTGAATGAATAAGTTTCAATAAATGAATAAATGTAAGATTGCACTGATTGGGATTCTGGCAACAATTGAATCGAAGGCAGCTGGAGTTAGATTTGTTTCTGAAGTCCCCACTAGTCTGACTAGACTAGTCAGACTGTAGCGTTCGAACTGATGAAGCCTCTTGGATAAGGGGCGAAACGTCTTCAGAGACAAATCTAAGTCCAGTTGCCTTCGATTCAGTTGTTGCCAGAATGAATATGACCTGGATGAATGAGAACATTCACAGACTTATAACTGATTGGGATTATGTGGTGGGTGAAGAGTCTGCAAATATTACACTTGAAGAGCAGCAGGGATAGGAGACATGATATCATTCGCTCCAAGTATGACACTAGAGAAAATTCAAAGACTTAAAGCAGTAGTTTTGGTGGCGCTGTATGGCTCCTACCTTGCCATGGCCCTTCATCAGCACAACATTACAGATTATGAAGGCTTGCACATTGCTGCAGGAGTGTACCAGCTGGGCGGAGCTGAGAGAGCGGGAAGGACGGTGAACAGGCTGGAGAGGAGCAGCATGTAACACACACACACACACACACACACACACACACACACACACACACACACACACACACACACATAACAAAGAATTATGTCATGATTTACTGTTTCCTTTGCTACCAGTAAGTAGACCTTTGTTCCTACCTAAAGATCGTCCTCATTGATTTAGAGAGCCTCCAGGTTGCTGTCTGTTCTGTTGACTGTTCTCTTTAATCAGAAAACTGGTTAACAAGATCAGGCTGACTCCTTTGTGTTTCTGGCTCCAGTCATGGCTGGATTAAGCTAAAGCAAAAATATGCTGCTGGCTCCATATTAACGCCAAACTTCTCCATCTCCCTAAGCACACTGTCTTTTCCTGTGCTGGAATATTAACTGCCCCCAGATGTGCTGGTCATTTGATTAAATACCAATTTAATTAAGAACTGTAAGCAAAAAATGGTGAAATCACAGAAAGTCTTAAACCTTTGATGGCAAAAACCCCCTTCAAAGCTGTCAGGATTCACCTCAAGCACCTGATCATGTCATTTATTGTGCTCTAGTCATGTGCATTTCAAAATAGCACAAGCCAATTAGGCCATTAAACCCGAGGCTTTTGGGTCTTTTTAGGCCCAGAGCAGTTGCTCACTTTGCAAAGTTGGTAGTGCTGTGAACTATCAACTTTACTTAAATGTGTCAAGATCAAGTTTGTTGCACTTTTCAGACCACGTCAAACATGCCAAGGTGTTAAGGTCCTGACACACCAAGCCGACTGTCGGCTGTCAGACAGTTTGCCGTCCGTTGCAGTGTGTCCTGCACCGTCAGCTCTAGTTTGCAAAACTTTTCGGTGAGAGAAATAAACTGTGATTGGCTGATCACCTTAAATAAGTCAGTGCATGGGAAGAGAAACGAAAGAGAGGAAAGCAAACCAAACTAGACCTGAGTAAAGTCAGAGGACACACACAGAAGACTTCTTATTTTCATTTTCACATTTCTCATCTGATCATTCCAACACAGCGACATGGCCATCTGGAATGAAACTGTTAGAGTGGTGTGAAAATGGTCAACAAACGCTGCTTTGTTTCACGTACGTATCATAACAACAGCTTGTATATCAGCCGTCCTCTGTCTTCTGTCTTGCGTGTGGTCATCAGGTGTGATTTTGATTTATAATGCATTCTGTTTATAATATCAGAAAAATCAAATACTTGTGTAGTGGTGTGGGGAAACTCCAGCTGCTGGGACAGAGACTTCCTGTTTCCATATAAACCACCATTCCCATGAGGATGACTAGCATACAGCTCTGGGGTTTTCATGATGATGCTGTCCAGATCCCCGATCCAGTAAGGATGAACACCTGGTTATAAACACAGTGTCAGAATGAACATCAGGTTTAAATTCATTTCTCTCTGAATTATTAGGTAGAAGAAGAGGTAGAACCAGCATTTAGACCATCAGGGGCTCGCAAAACCCACGAAACCAAGATTAATGAACCTCTCATGATTAATCTATATGATCATATGGAGTGACCAGCAAAATAGAAACAGCTATATACTGTATGTGCTCCAGTACTTTAATGTTCAGTTTATGTTGAGACTTTTGTGATCTGTGTTGACTCAGGTCTTTGGAGTTTTAGTTACCAGTCACAAAATTGTACAGTTGTGTAGTTGAGTTCAAAATGAGGGTTCAGAAGATGGGCAGGGTCCATGCGAAGGCGCAGGAAATTTGGGGGTAAGGAGTGAGGAAGGTGCCATGGCCTGCCCACTTTACTTTATCCCAGGTCGGATTTAGCGTTGCGGCTAATGTGACCCCATCACAAGATGCTCTCTAGTTAAAATTCTACCATTTATATATTTAATACAGCAGTTAACATACTAAGGAGCCGATTACATTGAGACATATTGCTACAGGCATGGATGCTTCAAAAACGCCCACTTCCTCTTAATTTTGATGGTGTAGCAAGCCACACCATCAAAACAGGAAGGAAGTGTTCATAGTAAAGTCCACCTTTTACTTGATTTGACTGACTGGGTCAAGTGTGACATTGAGTACTTCCAGGACCCTTGCTTGGACCATCTTTGAACCAACAGACCTCCTCTGTGGTAGTTCCTGCTACAGTAGGTGTCTCCAGGACCACATTTTACCATGATGACTGTACTACATCACCTGATGTCCAGAGCAGTTGCTCTGAGCATCTAATATTAGCTTTACATTGGATTTAATTGTCTCATAAAGATGCTAAAGGGTGTTGTGTGTTGGTATCAGACACTGAGGGGTGTGGCAAACCATTGGTATTTGACACCCTGGGAATGAGACCAGGCTGGTTATGTCTGCGTATATGTTATGCTGTTGACATAGTGGTACTGAATACTTTTGTCCATGCTGTGAAAACAAGTTCTACAGACTGCGGTTGTATGGCCTTTAAAAATGAAGCAATGTAATGAATGTAATGAACATAAGCAATAGACTTAGATTACACTGTACAGGGGCTTCTATTTCCTCATCACTGTGAGCATAATGTATGTTTCAGGCAAACTAGCTATGATACTTTATATCGTTATAAATATACACTGCCACTTCAGTCTCACACCACTGGACCTGTAGCACATGCATTTCTCACAATTAAGACCACATTTCCCATAAGCGGTGTGGCTTCCTGGTGCTAAAAGGATGTTACTCCCTGGCCTCACACCTCCCTGAAGACAATAAACATGTTAGAACCAATTTTCCCATCAGCGTCTCTCTCCTTTCATCATCTGTCATTACTATACACTCTAAAAGCTTCAGCTGTCTGTCTGAACAGAGCAGCAGCCTCCTGTTTGTACAGCTTTCTACACAGATCTGACCCAGTGAAACGCAGTACAGTTAATGGTTCTCACTCCTCTTGGTGGAGGACAGATGATTTGCAATTTTACTAATGCGTGAAAACTCTGTGATACACACTGGTTGAATTGGAGCGTGTCCTTTTGCTGGCCATCTGTCCTTGTGGGCTCTGCTCAGTCTTCTCTGTGTCCCAGCACCTCTCCTCATTTACCTCTGGGATGGGTAACTACACACAAACACACACACACACACATTTAACAATGACATCATTATAAGTATAACAGTGGGTCAGACTCCACTTTTGGTGAAGGATTAGATAACCTTGAGGTGGTTGTTGTTGGCCAGAAGTTCTTCGTCTGTGTATCCAGGCAGTGACAGAGGATCAGATGGGGATATGAGAGCTGGATGCTGTGGGTCTGCAGATAGACTACTTGAATGGAGAGTGTCTTCACATGTGGAAATATCCTAAAGTACACAGAACACCAGTGATGAGAAAGATTTCAGCTATGGCCCAGTGAGGCACGCCAACGGTGGAATGAACCTTTAAAGTTCATTTCAGCCATTTATTAGCTCACACGGTCCTCTCTGTACTAACTGTGCTTGTACTTTACAAAGCAATACTGTTCTAAATGCTGCTTATCAGGACACATAACTGCACTCAACAGCTGTATATGGTATTAGAGTATAACAGAGTGTAATATAAAATAGTGTAGTACACTAATAGTAGTTTGTGGTTTGAGTGTTGTATAATATACAGTATATTAGTACAGTATAGGTAAGTCTAGTATAGGGTAGTAGAGTGTAACAGAGTGTAATAGTTTTGGGGGCGGCAGTAGCTCAGTCTGTAGGGACTTGGCTTGGGAAGCGGAGGGTCACCGGTTCAAGTCCCGCCATGGACCAAGAACTGGTAGCTGGAGAGGTGCCAGTTTACCTCTTGGACACTGCCGAGGTGCCCCTGAGCAAGGCACCAAACCCCCAACTGCTCGGGGCGCTTGTCAGGAGCAGCCCCATCACTCTGACATCTCTCCATTGTTGCATGTTTGTGCATGTGTGTGTTCAGGTCTGCATGTACCGTGTATAAGTTAACAACAGAGTGAAAAAATTGAATTTCCCCTCGTGGGACTAATAAAGGACAATCTTCTTCTTCTTCTTCTTCTTAATATAAAGTAGTAGTATATTATAGTATATATTATATTATAGTATATTACAATGGAGTATAGTATGATATAGAGGAATGCAGTCTAGCATAGTACATTGGAGTGTTATGTAATATACAGTAGGATAGTACAGTAAAGTATAGTGTAGTATATCAGACTGTGTATGCAAGAGCGGAAATTGACACATGCAAAAGTGACACTAGAACGGCATAAGGCCACTGACCAAGCTGCCGTATTTGACAAGCTGGGAGTGAGAACATGTTGCAGCATAGTATAGTACTGTATATAGTATATATATTGTAGAAGAGAAGAGTAGCCTAGAAGTAGTAAAGTCAAGGCAGTTAAGTATAAAATATCATAGAGTGGTATGGTATAGTAGAGCATAGGTAGTGTACAGTAGTATATGATAGGATATTGAGGATTCATGACTCATTTAGCTGTAAAGACACATCATGAAACCTTTGAAAGGGGAAATGACACCTTATCACAAATGAAAAGTTGAATTCACAAGCAGTAAAACAGTGCATTTCAATACAATGCTGCTAGGCTCCATACTCACTTGGCCTGGTATAACCAGCTGTTTACTGTATGGTGGTTAATGTTAGCCAACCTTACACAGATCTCACTGTAACTGACATTATGAAGTAAATCCCCTGACTTTAAAGCTCCATGTACCCATGGCAACATGGTCTATAGATCCTCTGAGTCATCATGGACTAGTCTTTGGAACCCCATGAAAGGGTGCATGTCATTGCTGAAGGGAACCATTATGAAAAAATAATAAAAAAAAAAAAATCAAACTGGCAGATACTGAAAACAGAATCAGCTGAACCCAGTTGTCACATATTAGACATTCTTTCCTACAGCTCCTTTTTCCCATTTCTCCTTCATTCTGCTGTTCAGGTTTCCACAGCCTCTTAAAAGTGACTCAAATAGACTTGGCAGCATAACAATGTGTTACAATACACAGCAGAAAGCTCCCACAGCGACAAAAATACTGCCTCTGTGGCTGCATAGAGCAATGAAAACACAGCATGCTGGCTTCAGTTGACACATCTGCTCCCAAATGACATATCCATACATGAGCATGTACTGCTCATTATGTTGATGCAGTTCCTCGTGCAAAGGTAATACTCATATGATGTTGGTGTAAACAAGCACATCCACTTGTTACTTTAAGAGCATGAGCTATCTGGTTGCACAATTTTTTATAGTGCAGTTACTGTATTGTAATTGTGGCAGTGTGTTTTTGTTTTGTGTTATGTGATTCCAAATCAATTGCAGCTGATATGGCAATAGATTATTGCAGCATCAGAGAATCAATGAATCAAATTTAAGCTGTTACTTAACTAAATTTGTTTTCTTACAACATTTTACATTTTTTAAGATTTTACGTAGGACCTGATGTGAAATTATATAATATTTCCCGGACTTTAAATGACTAGCTGGAGAGAATCCTAAACTGTGCTGTTCCTGCTTTTTCACTGATGTCAGAATGTATCAGATTCCTTGAATGAGTCTGGAATATACATTGTCTAGACTTTATGTTATTCCAGAAATTCCACAAGCACAAAGCCTACAAATGATATCAACATGACTGGATTTTCTTCTTCTCTCGTTACTCTTTTGTTGACCAAATTCTTTAAATTCCTGTCTGTGTGTTACCATTTCTGCCTGAACTCCATAGAGCATTGTGTCTCGGTGTGTGTGGGAAGACTTCGGACTGCAGCATGGCAAACATACCATGCCCACACAAATAGTTTGTTGTTAGTAACAACCCATCGACAGTCCCAGGGTTCTCTGTCTAGCCCATAGGCTGTAGAATTGGACATAGAAACCGTGACATTTGTGTTCGGTTTGTGGACTGCCGTTTTGAAGTCTCACATTGCCATCTTGTTTTTTGGGGTGGAGCCCCAACCGAATGCTTAATATATCAGACTGGCACATACAAGTAGATAGACTTTAATGCAATTTGTCGATGTTTAGATTGTAATTTTGACAAGTTCATATGCATTCATCTCTTGTTATACAAACATTTGTTTTATACACGTCTAATAATTATTTTGCGATCTTGGAGCCATAAAGCCCCTCTGTTATATATTTTCTAGACATAGTACAGGAACAAATTGGAGATCAGATTATTACTATTACCTGTTTGAAGTAGAAGTTTGGAGACTTGTTTCAACTTCTCTTCACACAGTTCCTGTCTATGGGGCAAAGGAGGAGTGGTCATGCAAGCCTACTATGGACCACATGTTGTGACAATATCAGGTGTGTTTTAGGCGACCAAATTGTTCTAATTAACTTTCATTAACTGAAAACACACTGTGAAAGAGTTAAAGCTCAGACTAATATACGGACAACTCTCAGATTGGACAACGGCGTGGTAGAGACCTGTCAATCACAAGGTAGCCCCGCCCCAAAGCATCCCCTACTTTATGGTCTATTTGACTCTAAATGGGACTATAATTTACTAAATGAACATCATGCTGTATTGAAGAGGACTTAAAACTAGTGATTGAGACCATAAACTCATGTTTACAATGTTTACTGAGGTAATAAATCAAGTGAGAAGTAGGATCATTTTCTCATAGACTTCTATACAATCAGACTTCTTTTAGCAACCGTAGGAGTCGCCCCCTGCTGGCTATTAGAAAGAATGCAGGTTTAAGGCACTTCAGCATTGACTTCACTTTCCAGAACCAGAGGATGCTGCCTGGTATGGCCACATAGGCGGGGAAATTTATTTGGATATTTATTCAATTCAATATAAATTGCAATGAGCTCATCAAATTTGGAAAATTGCTCATAATACGCAATGTTGCCAAGAACAGAGTAAATGAAAGGTACTGAACATCATGTCCCCCCCAAACTGCAGCAAAATTGAATGGAGGTTATGAGCTAGTAAAGGTTGCTCTGTGATATAGTGAACATACAACATGCATCTATTTGCATGAACTGGTCAATACCACATGTGCACAAATCATTGTATCTACTGATGCACTGTCATTGTAGTATTTTACTTTATTAGACTGAGACAGACAGACAGTGTTTTCTTAAAGAATTAGGAAAGAGGAACAAATGTCACAGTGGAGTCCATTGCAAGTGTCAGCTGCTGTTACCTCACTATAGGCTTTAATGTGAATGCTCCTCATCCCGTCTCCTGCCATCCAAGTGCTGCCGTTTAGAAACTGTCCGTTAAAGGGTGCCAGCTTGTCTGTGCTCAGGAAGCTGCAGCCTCTGAAGAGAAAACATACAGAGACAGCTGAAAACCGAGCAAAACCTCACTGCATGACTCATTCAAATAAACATTGCATTATTAGAGTTAGACTAATATGGCATTTAGAAGTCCCTCTTCATGCCAAAACTATCTAAAAGTCATATTGTGTTTCACATTTACATCCTGCCACCAGTTCCTTGTTATTCCACAGATCAACAGTTGGTGTTGGCGATGTGCAAAGAAATGTAGCACTGTGCTAACAGGCAGTTTAAATAATGGGACAATATAAAACATTTGTAAAGATCATCTGAACAAGTGCTGAAGAAGGAAATGCACTCAGCAGACCTCAAGGATACACAGTACATTTTGGTGGTGGTAACCCTGAAAGTAAATGCAAATTTGCTTCATTTATATGAAAGCTTCCCAGGGCCTACCTTTAAGTTCAGCTCTGTGGAAGCAGGTTTCACAGGTTCAGTAGAATGACAGAGCGTTAGTAATCTCTATTAACAGATTCTGCATTTGTATGTAAGATTTTAGTAGCAGAAGCGTTCTGGTTTCCGCTGGTAACCCGAGCAGTATTGACCAGTCAAGCAAGTTTAGGTTGAATGCAAGTAAACAGTCATTGGCTGAAATGCAATCTGGGAACCCATCAGCTATCATCTGATGATGATTTAGCTTTTAAAATTAGCTTGGTCCAGATATATGCCAGAGCCCAAGAAATATAGCCCTTTGCCCTTTATTCGTCATTGGACTGACAGCTGATGGGTTCAGAGATTGGGGCTTTAGTACTTGCATCCAGTCTTGAAAATATTTTTTGTATTGTCCTGAGTCCTGCATTGCTAGCTGCTAGCTAGCTGCTAGCTAGCTGCTAGCTAGCTGCTAGCTAGCTGCTAGCTAGCTGCTAGCTAGCTGCTAGCTAGCTGCTAGCTAGCTGCTAGCTAGCTGCCAATCATCCCTATCCCTATTCATAGCATAGTTAGTTTCAGCTGCTTCCTGATTGGAAGCTAACCAAAAGGCAGCAAAATCCATAGAAAGATTCATGATATGATAACTATGTCAGATTAGTGGTTGCTAGGCTATTAACCTTATCAACCTTATTTACAGTGCTGGCCTGGTTTTTTGCTGAACTGACTGAAACTGAACCAAGAACAGATTGAACTTTGGATTGTAATCAAACTGAAGACGGAAACAGCACTTTAATGTTGGTGCTTTCAGCTTTTTCTGAGTGAAGCACTCGCTCGATGATGTTTATGAGATATAATGTATTGAATGTGTATGTATTTGTAAACTTCACCCTTACATTTTGGTACAGTGTGTTGCTTCTTGTGTAGACAAGATTTCCCTCAAACTATTTTCCACCTAACCAGAGAATCACCTGAGAAGTTGTCGTTGGAGTTTGTTTGACAAAGGGCAGGCATTTACAAAAAATGCTTGGCAGGTGATTGGATGAACCATCTGTCAATCACATTCTTGCTGACGCCAGTCAGGAGAGGAGCAGATTTTTCAATTGATAGAGTCCTTTCAATGCCGTTCTTTGCTCTAATCTCGATGAAGAAACACTCTCCAGTTCTGATAGAACTCATGCTACTGCAGCATCTATGCTTATGTGTTCAGGAGCAGCCATTGTTTTTTTGAACCGACAGTCTCCTATCTGTATCGTCTTACTCACCTAAGCCACGCCACTAGCTGCCATTAGCTCCTCTCAGGATACTGATTGGTCTGGTCACTGGTTTGCCGGACACAAACATTACTTGAAGCCTGACCAGATGGATTTTTGTGTGATATGTGATTCACACATAATCTTGTGACACTGCAATAATTCAGCTGCTGTGCAAGGTAATTTTCCACCTGGTATTAATTAATTTGATTTTGCTTTATACTCGATATTGATGCTCTTGTTATCTTGATTCTTCATGTATTGTGATCAGATCTCAATATACAAACTATGTAGGTAGAGCTGGACAGTGCGTCTGAGGGTAAAGGAAGCCATGCCGGATACTCTTGGATAGCCAAAAGCATCACTAGTTACCTTTTGGTAGCCTTGCTAACTAGGCTATATTACTTATACTGTAAGGCCATGTTCAGCACTATGGCCCTGTTCAAACCTGGTATTCACATACATTTTTATTTTGCTGCTGCACTTTTGCATTAAGCCTGATAAGATGCAAGTATGTTTGTATGTCTAAGAGCACATTTCACCATTTTCCTCCTGCACATTCCTTAGAAATAAAGCGCTTAGAGTTGTAGTACTGTGTTTTATTACCTGTGTAGCCCTCCATTCCTCCCTGGCTCCACATTAGCGTCTTTGTCCTCTGTCTGGACGCTGTTATCAGCCATTTGTGGGCCACACACCTCCTCAGCGGGCCCTGTGGCTACACACATCCTCCAGATACTACTCTCCTACAGCGACACACACATACAGACACACAGTGAACAAGTATAAGGGAAGCTCTATACTGGGAGGTAGAAGGCAAGCTTTATGAGCATATCAACCATCTGGCTGAGTGGGGTGACAGCCAGAGAAAAAGAAAACAGGAGTATGGGTTTATGGGTGCATGAACTGGGCCATAGTGTTTGAGCCTATAAGAGGCAAAGCTGTATATGTTTCAATGGGTCTTATGGGGACAGTACAGTATGTGACCAGACTATTAAATGCGATAACACAGACAAAAAGGTTGTATTCTTTAAATTGGTATTTCTTTTATGTCAGTTAGTTTAAGTGTAGAGCAATCACAATGTTGGACATCATGTGAAACAAAGCAATCAAACAATTTATGAGTATGAATTACTTGAATGAATTCTTGAAATGACTTCATGACAGCGTGGCTCTATTCACAAAGACTCCATTCATAAACTTCTGTTTGACTGTAAACAATTTAATCTTAACTCAAAAGCCAAATGGGCATGGCTCTGGTATCATTTGGTAATTAAGGGTGATAAATGTTCAACCTGGCTTGAATTAGCCCCAGAAGGGGAAACACTGCTTCATTAAATTAGTGTTGAGCTCAGCTTGGGTCAGGGTTGTTTAGCAGCCTGGGCTTCAGTCCATGAAGTGGTACTATGACAGCCAACTGTAAAGTCTTCACTATAATTGGCATACAATCTGTTGTTGATAAGATAAAATAAGATGAATCTTTATTAATCCCCGGAGGGAAATTCGGGATAATAATTTGATGGATAATATAGTGTATCTGTAAGACTATAGAAAGAGTAGCTTTTCTCAGTAACTTCTGACTTAGCACATTTATTTTTTGATACATGTTATTGGTCATTTAAGCCAATAGACATAAAAGTTTCAGTATATCAATCTTTGGTCCTGAAATATCTCAACGACTATATGATGGATTGTCGTCAAATTTAACTTCAGGCCAGGTGGCAACCTCTGGGTCTGAAAAGTGATCAAAAGTGTTTTAGTTTTAAAACGTTTACACCTTTCACAGTATGTTTCCAGTTCATGTTCATTGAAAATTAATTGTAACTAAAAATGTCATATTCAGTGTTTGGCTGTAATTAGCTCCACCCTTGCTGGTTCCAAAAAAACCCAAACAAACAAAAAACAAGATGGCGACGAAACAACGTCCACTTTTTATCTAGTCTATGCTTCAGATATTCATGTTTCCCTCAGGATGAAATCTTTGGTCATCGCCAATGATCTTTTCATCTGGCATCATCATCAAATCATATTTTTAATTTCTCCAATATTTTTTCATGACCAAATACCTGTAAACTGTCATTCCCATCAGTTGTAATTTGTGGTTTATGCTAATTAGCAAATGTACATCAACATGCTCATCAACAGTGTCATTGTGAGCATGTTAGCATTTTGATTAAAGCACAGTTACAAATGTGGCTGTAGACTCATTTCTTTTAAAGTAGAAGACAGGGTAATTTTCATTAATGCTTTATTATTATTATTATTATTATTATTATTATTATTATTATTATTATTTGTAAGCAAACCATAACAGAAAGTCTAAAACCCACAGCTTCTTAAGAGGACAACATGCAGAAAAATAATTAAATGCAATCACAGATTGTTTGATTTAATAAAATTGTCTTACAAAAGTCAGTTACTATCTGTAGACTGAATAACCAAATGTAGATAACACAATATATTTAACAATCTGTGTCCAATGAGGATATGTAAAATGTCAAACTTTTAGCTACTTAATTTAAAGATTGCAAGCAGTAACGGTGCATTAAATGTGAACATCCTACATAAACTGACATGTATGCAATGATGCTTTATATCTGTACAGTATGTTCTTGTTAGTAATAGTAGTAAAAACACTTTTTACTCTAACATTTTCCCAAGGTTCCTCTGGAGTGTAATATCTTTAGATAACCACACATTTCTAACATGGTCAGGAGATAAGCATTGCTCATTTATTCAGATACTTGGCGAGGCATGGTTGACATCAAGGCAACAGCTAACTCAAAACTGGTGAGTGTTTTTTATAGGGCAGGGCAGCTTTAACCAGCACCTCCAATCTCATCACATTGATTGGACTCCAGGTTGGCTGACTCCTGGCTCCAATCAGCTCGTGCCTAGGGGTTCACATACTTTTTCCACCCTGTACAGTGAATGTTTACATGCCGTGTTCAATAAAAACATGAAAACATATAATTTGTTGTGTGGTATTAGTTTAAGCAGACTGTTTGTCTATTGTTGTGACTTAGATGAAGATCAGAACACATTTTATGATCAATTTATGCAGAAATCCAAGTGATCCCAAAGGGTTCGCATACTTTTTTTTTTGCAACTGTATATATAAACTGCATATTGCAGAAACAGCACAGCACAACAAGCCCTGTCTTGGTCTGAATGTTTGACATTCAGGTCAGCCACAGCTCTGTCTACCAACACACCAGCACAGAGCATGTGATTATCATTACATTTAGACTACAAACACTCCCTGCAGTGCACATAGCACAGCATTAGCATGTTGATACTATGTCAAGGCTTGGACTATACGAACACTTATTTGTACATTAGTTCATGTCAAGAATAAAAATTGATAAATTTATTGTTAAAAGTATATTAAATAGTGGATGTTTTAGTTCAGTCCTTTCACAAGAATAAAACCCTTTACTGGGAGGCTGCAGGAGCCTCATGTGCTGAAACATGTGCTGAACATCTTATTACTGTAAAATGAATATGACAATTCATCCTCACATCAGCCTCAGAATCAGTAAACTGACTATGGCCAATGGCTTGGACACACGCTGAAAGTGAATGCCTTGTGACTATGATGAACTCAAACCTGTTCCTGACTTGTTAGTTCAACGAAATATAAATGTAATCAAAGTCAGCATGGCTGTTATTTACATTCAGTAAGTCTACAGTATGTAACTTTTGCTGAACAGCAGCCTCTCTGTCTGTGGTAAATACAGAAAAATACCGTACACTGAATTTCTCGAGTCGATTGCTTCAGTGATAACATGAGTGAGAGTAATGGCATGTTAACACAAATGGGATCGGTGGCTGTATGACTGCAAAAGTTGGTTGAGTGAGAGTCAAAAATACTGTACAATGACAAAGTAACATTATATCAATTAAATTTAGGATTAATCTCGTTGAATGATGGACTGTGGCTGATAATGTTTGATTGGTTTTCAGGCTCAACAATGTTCTGAAGCTCCAAGAAAAAAAAAAGATAGTTTGGCGCCTTCAGAAAAATCTTCTCTCCACTTTTCCAAGGACCCCCTCATAATCGTAACACGAAATCAACCTAAATCATTATGAAACTAAATGCAATGTTCATACTGATGAATAGACACATATTTCAATTTGAACCATATTAATACCACTTATATAATTTTAAACAGAGGCTCACTGCATTTGTCCCACTTTCTGGGGACCATGAATCATTGTACAAAATTTCAACCAACCAAGTCAATAGTTACTTCAATCAGGACCAAAGTGGTGAACTGAACAAAACAATTAGTTTAACAATATGCTTAGATTATTATGAAAGAGGATCACTAGTGCAAATTTGTGCAGTCATACCTTGATGCTGAAGGACCTCCGTATACTCCTTTTATTCTCCCTGAGTGTGGTGGTATGATGCAGCTGGTTATCTGCCTCAGAGCCTCGTCTTTGCTCCTGGGTTGACTGCTGGGTTGTCTTCCAGTGTCCATTCTCTGTATCTCTGTACCGTGTTTGATCCCTATCGGTCCCGTCTGTCCGGCAGCCTGGGCCCCATGTCCTGCACCCATCTGACACCTCCCCAGCATACCTCTCGTCTGGACAGTCATCATTAGTTGTAGAGTGACAGAGGATCAGGGACCTGGACAGAGTCAGAGAAAGTCAGAGGGTCAGTTTTAGGCATTAAATAGCAAGACTTGTATAATTCAGTTGTAAACTGAGGCAAGTACATGCTGTATATCAGAACTGAAAACTGAATCTTTGGTCATCATAAGGCAAAACTAAATCAATGTGTAGTGTATTGAAATGAAATGACATTACAATGACCAACCATCAGTCATGTGGTAAATACCATAGCACATGACCATGACCACTCTTTAACCCATTTTTAACTCTACACCCATGTTGTCGCAGATATACCATTTTCACTCCCAACTTGTCAAATACCGATGCACAGGGGCACCCTTTAGCGTGGCCCAGCTCTGGATCGCCGGTTACACGATTGGCCACAGCAGTGTGACACTGGGATGCTTCTCCAAAAGTTGTTTATGTTTCTACTTTTCCACCGCAGGAAGCTACAGTCTTTCATTTGTATTCCCTGCGGCCGCAGCAGCAGCAGCAGCAGCAGCAGCAGCCCAAATGCACTACCCCTATTCAAAGTGAAGGGGAATAATTAATTTTTCACTGCACCGCCTGATTTTGTGCGAATGCAGCCCAAAGTAAACCCTTCCACATCATTATTAGATGGTTAGAGCAACTGCCGTAGAATAAAGAATGAGAAAGTCACCTTAGGGAGGAGGTCGGGGTGAGTGGAAGGGTCAAACAAACACAGACTTTCACCCAGGAGACCCCTATTCATGTTCTGTGTGAAACCAAGTCAACATTCACTTATATTACTCACTTTTTCATAGTTTTGTTACGTAACTTATGTACTTAACTGACACAGCATAGCCTACCTGAGTTACATAACAAACACTTATTTGGATTATTAATCTTTTCTTAAAGATACCTATATAAACCTAAAAATAAGTAACTTGTAAGTTTATTTTGAAAAGACACATGCATGTAATGAGCAGAAACTGTACCTTTCCTGGGAACAAGTTTGAAGTGTAGGGCCCCTGACCAAGCGTCGGTTTTTGACCAGTTAGGAGTAAGAATGTGTTGAAAAGGTACAGCGTTTTAGTGGTGATAAACTCCATAGCTCGCTAACCACAATAATGCACAAGCACTGTACAAATGTATTTATGTTGTTTGTTGTTGTATGTAAATGTATGTTTGTTCTGGAGGCACACATACTGCACACACAAATTTCCCCTTTGGGGTTGAACAAAGTCGAGATGAAATAAGAAAATGTCTTTTTAACCCTTTTAGATCACCTCTCCGGACATATTGTTTACTTTTTTAACAATACTTGCAAAACACTTTACAAAAATATCAATTCCTTCCTATTTTTGTATCAAAACAAAAAATGACATGCTTACGTAAGCTAGTATCAACCATTTTCAACCAATAACACTATGACATCTATCAATCCACAACTTTTAGCGACAAGGGAGGTGTGTGTGGAGCCAAAACAGGTCCCCTGTAGCGCTGCATTGCGCTGCATTCTAAGCCCGCCCACTTTTTAGCAGTCCAATCGAATGGAGGATTTGATTTAAATACCTCGCCGCTCAAATATTCCATTTCACTGGGGAATACTCCCGGTACAAAAGCTAAAGACGCTCTAACTTCCGTCTCACTGGGACTTTAAGTGTCTTGGGCTTCCTGCACAGCCCTAGTTGTAAGCCTTAGAGTGGTGCTGGTACCTGGAGAGCATGGCCAGCTTCTTGGAGCGGTGGCTGTGGCTGCTGGTTGGGTTGCTGTTGTTGCTGCCTTTCCCCTGGTCCCTGCGTCTCCGTTCCATCCTCCTAGCAGCTGCTGTGCTGGCTTTCCTCCTCTGGTGGGAGTATCTCTGAGGCATGGCCGTCAGCGTGTGTGTATGTGTGTGTGCCGGGAGTTCGGGAACCATCACACTCCTCCCAGCCGGCCCGAAGCCTAATGGAGAGGGACGCTCTGGAGGGCAATTAGAAAACTCAGTTAGGACAGCCTGACTGCATCCCTGTGTGTCTAAGTGTTCTAAGGAACTGCTGAGGCAGTTTGTGGAGGCTAGTGGACATAAAAACACTTTTCTTTCCCTCCTCTGAAAAAAAAATAGCAAAATTTCCTCATGACTGCAGCTTAATCAGACAATCAGATGTCAAGGGATGCGAAAACAACAACTGGTGAGATACTAGAGGCTGTCTCTTTGCTCAGTTCATGTTTTAATGTGCAAACAATGTCTACTGGATGAGAAGACTTAATGCTGTTATTCATAGTGCACTGGTCCCATTAAGCTGCTGTAGTGAATGATGGTCTGTACACATCTATGCATCACGCTCCAGAGAGCACTATAGGATGACCCTCAAATGCATTATACATGCTAGCGTAGATGGTTGCTCACAGCTGCCATGAACATGTAGTAAACAATGTGCAGAGGCTCTTTCAATGAAACCCATAAGGCCTTTGGTCTGGCATCATTATCTTGCTACCTTCTCTCTCAACCCCCTCACAGTCTGGGCCTGACCAGCTCAGAGGGTTCGAGCAGTTCTCGATGCGATGTTGATTCTTGAACATATTATAGAAATTGGCAAACTACTGTAGGCAAAAGAAGGTGAAGAAATCCCGACCTGCTAGACTTATTGTCAGGACATGGTGAAGCGTCCATGTCTGTCAGGTCTGGCTGTTATCGGCCTTATATTGTGGTCTGGTTGTGGTCTGACCTCGACATAAGCCCCAAAGATATAGAGTTGTGATTTGGACTTGGATTCCAGTCAGACTGAAGTTGCAAAAATGAGGACTTGACTTGGACTGCTGTGAGATTTGACTGCTTTAGACAATGTGTTGCATTAGCTTGATGAGATACTGTAGATAATACCCAGTAACAGATGAAATAAATAAAATTAAAGTCAACATATAGCCTTGGGTCCAAGGTTCGGTTCAGATGTTAATTTAGCTGTACCATTCAGGCTCAGTCAGGTTGGGTCTGTACTGGTACAGGCCTGGTTCAAGTGTCAGCTTGAGGTCTGTGCAGAAGTCCAGGAAAGGAGGTAGAGGTGATATTCCCTTCTATTGTTTCTAAATCTCATGTAGAAAACCACAAATGCATGTAGCTCAAAGCAGCGTTTGCTGCTCTGTTACAGTGATGTGGCAGCGCATATGCTGACAAATGCCTCTGTGTGCTGTGAATATTACAGCATGCAGGTGGAATATAACAGACCTCTTCAAACAGTAAATACCGTCTTTAATGTACTGACACAAGGCTCAGCTCTCAGGTTTATCTCCAACTCAGCCACTAAAAGAATAGTAAAGTATTATTATAATATATACATTTACCTATTCAAATAGTTAACCAGATAAATAAATAAATTAGTAATAATCCCCAGGTTCTAGCGAGTGAATATGGAAGAAAGGCTTTCTTTTCTGGGGAATCAGTGTCTCTGATCCTGGAAGTGTGTTAGCAATTAAGGAACATTAGTCTGCTTGTTGTGTTGGCCAGATAGACAGGAAACAGAGACATGGAGCTCCATCTCTCCCTCTCTCTGCTCTTTTCATAGGCTTATACACACTCCTGGGTGTATGCCAGCACATTGGGAACACTTACAATAGTAAAACACAAGTCAATGTCAGCTACTGTTCCTACAACTTCTCAAACATCATATTCATTCTGAGCACTAGCTGAACATGAATGCAAATGCGTGTTTAGATAAAGCCGGGTCAGATCTGCAGCACTATAGCAACCATCTCTGTTCTCAGTTCTGGTCCTTGAATTTGGAGAAATGCTGGAGCTGGAACTGAGTAACCAAATGTCCTAAGCCTGACTAAGTCGTTTTGTTTCCTGAACCCAACAAAGTTGTCCTAGACCTAACTGTGTAGTTTTGTTGCCTAAACCTAATCAAATCAGTCTTTTCCTAAACTTAGTAATTTCATTATGAAAAGACTTTCTGCAACAGTTGAATCAAAGGCAACTGGACTTAGATTTGTCTCTGAAGACGTTTCGCTCCTTATCCAAGTGGCTTCATCAGTTCGTAACGCTACAGTCTGACTAGTGGGGACTAGAGACAAATCTAAGTCCAGTTGCCTTCGATTCAATTGTTGCCAGCATCAATATGACCTGGATGAATGAGAACATTCACAGACTTTTTATGAAAAGAAGGGAGCAGAAATTGACATATGTCACATATTGCTAGACATTCAAAGGAAAACGCACAAAACGTTTGCTGAAAGTCATGCTGAGCACTGACTACTTCACAAACTGTTGTGAGACTGTTATTAGGTAACGTTAGACAATTAGAAAGTCCCCTAAGGGCGGTTGTTGTTTATGACATTTAGGTTACATTGTTCATTATTATTTGAACACAAACCATGACCTTTTTTCTAACCTTTACCAAGTACTTTTGTTGCCTAAACCTAACCAAGTGTTTCATAATGTCAACCATTGGGCATTTCTGTAGGCGTAATATGAGACTGATACAAAATGTATTTACGAAAGGTAATTTTGATACTGAAATATCAACATCAATATAACCCAGGGTTTGCAGAAATGTACAGTCCTAACATTTTTGTGGAGACTATGTTGCCTGAAGGGCTTATCTTCACGGGTTCCATCCAGTCCAACAGCTGCTGTTTTCCAGAAATTAACAGTTTCCAATTCTCTGCATCTTTAAAGCCCTTCCATGTAGCCTTTGTTTTGGAAAGTAAGTATATTTAAAGCTTCATCAAAAGCACTTGTTTCAGAGACTTGAAGATGTTGACTGCCTCATGTGATGTAAGCAGGAGTACAGAGGGAGTCCAAGTTTCCTCTGACACACACTCTCTTATTCTATTGATGTAATGGCACACAGCAGTAACACTGTTTAATATGAAAACCTGGACGAAGAGGAAAAATGGGGGGAGGAGGAGAGTGAGCGTGGGTCACGTTGAAAGGTGTGTTTAGGATAGAGGCTGAATAAACAGTGTGTATACATGTGTTTGCATATTCATGTGTGTGTGTGTGTGTGTGTGTGTGTGTGTGTGTGTGTGTGTGTGTGTGTGAAACTGTACTTTTTGCCTGTAGCATTAGCAGGGCAGCGTTTCCAGCCTAACAGAACAGAACCTGATTGAGAGAAAGCAGAGGGCGGGGTGGCTGTGCAGCTGAACAACGTGTGTGTTGTTTGGGGTTTTCACTGGGGATTTTTTCCAGTCTGTGAGACGGAGCAGGGCCTGCAGCCAAGAGAGCCACCTGAAGGGAGTCACGCTATGAATAACCCACCACTTCTACCAAGTGTACAATCGCTGAGATCATTTATGGGCTAAGTCCTTTCTTTAGGGGACACGACTGATCTTAAATCCGTTATACACACATGGTGTCACACTTTCTATGAAGACTCAGCTCCTCTGGCCTCTGTTGTGTCAGTGTGGAATGACAACTGCATGCTGTGTAAAGCCATGTGGTCGTATCTAAGCCTAATGCCGTGGCTGTGGGGAAAGCAGAGAGGAAGCCCTGCCCATCCAATGCTGGCCTCACTGAGCTATTTGTGCTCTAAAGGTTGCCTTGGAATGGACATACACAATGTTATGTAATTTGTGTTTTCATAAAGGACCTCTGTGTGCAAGTGGCTCCGTAAATACACACACACACACACGCACGCACTTAATCCAGACCTCAGGCCAAGAAATGCATCATTTAACTTCCCTGCTCTGCGGCTAATTTTGATAGTTACACAATACTGAGACAAACAACATTTTCTCTCTTACTTTCCTGTCATATAATCTGATATTATTGTCAGCTTGGATAGCAGCCTGAGAGTCACATGGTTCCAATAATTATGGACTCGCTGATAAACATCCCCGTTAAAAAGCCCTCAGTTTGGAGTGGAAGTCTACTCACCGTAGTCGATCATGTTGTCTGTCAGCCAGTGTCTGGCGTCTTGCGGAGATGCAAACAGGAGATTCAAAGGATGGATTCGCTCCACACAGACAGGCAGAAATCCACAGAGAACATCAGGTCAAAAAGTGACACATCACTCGGAGCATGGCTTTCCCTCTGTGATTCATCTGGGGTAATGTGCCTGTACCTCTTCTCCTCCTTCGTCCTCCTCCTCCTCCCTGCTTTTCCTCCCCCTCTGTCTGGAGAACACACAGTGTGTCTCAGTAAGGCACAGCTCCCCAAAATCACTGCCCCTTTCCTGTGAGCCAGCTCCAGAGAAGAAAACACACTGTACTTAGCCGGGCCTGACCCCACACCTACAAGGTCTTTTACGAGGTTCTGTGAGTGTGTGTGGATACATACTAGGATGAATACATTCTCTGTGGCTCACATAAACACACACTCCTCATTTGGGTGTGTGTGTGTGTGTGTGTGTGTGAGAGTGTATGAATCTAGTTTTCAGTCTGGATCAGTGCTGTTTGAACTGCAGCAGTGGCCAGTAAATACAGACATCTGGGTTGATTCTGGTGGAGAGACAGAACCTCTCTGGGTGAACAGAGTTTGTTTTAGATGGGCTATGAGGGGAGGAGAGGCCTTTACAGGCTTTGGTAGCTTGGGGATGGAGGATGATTAAATGTGGGCAATTTTCAAACTATTTAGTGTCACATATACCACAAACACATAACGTGGGAAAGATATTGGTGAGACTGAAACGTTCTCATCACTGTTGGAAATATGACACCCGGCTGGACATGATCATTTTTCCTCTTTTCCACTGCAGTGCTACAGTCTGTTAAATGAATATATAATGAAATCAAGAAGGGATTTGGACAATTAGAATTTATGAATGCACAAAACCTACAATTAATGTGCTCTCCTCAAAGCCACCATACTCCAGTCACACAGTCATTTTACCTAGCTGATCAATAAAACCTGCCCGTTTGCACAAAGAGTTGTATGAATGTCACGATAATGCTAAAGGCATTTAGCGTTCAATAAACTTACCATATGTCATTTGCATGCCGTATATGCTGTACTGACTGCAATGTTAAAGCATCTGCATCTAAATGCTACAGTAAAACTTAGTGATGTGGTGTAAAAAGTGAGACAGACCACTTATTTTGCTGTGGACTTGTACAAATGACACACAAAAAGCCTCATGACATGCAGAATGTCTGTGTAATATTGTGCTATTTATACGCCTTCCTTCCTTCCTTCATTTTTGTTAGTCTTTCCACTGTTCCAACAATCAACTCTGGTATGAGAGTCTGAAAAGGGACTGAATAAAAAAAGAAATAACCTAATAAGTAACATATAAAAAAGAACTAACCACCTAATAAGTAACAAATAGAAAAAAAGAAGTAACCGCCATAACATTTTCGCTGTTTACTAACCCTGTTTTCTGGCGTGTTCATGACGTCTTGTGTCACATGACACCTGAAAATAAACAGAAAGGCATACTCATCTGCTGGTAGAGAAGTCTATCCCTTATTTTTAGAGGGTTTTCCAAGATTAAAAACTGCGTATACTGTACATGCTGTATGTGATGTACTTTTATACACATTTGTCATATTTCATTGAATACATCACTAAAATTCAACTGGCTGCCAGACATTATTTTTCCATTCATGCAGGTCAGTCTTGCTGTGGCTTGTTGGTAGAGCTGACCACAAATTACCTCTATTTTGTCTAAGCCACATGTCACAGTACTCCAGCAATATTGCACTTATGGGGACTTGAAAGTAGAAGAGCATAAGCCACGATTGAATAGGTTAGTCCAACAACTGAATAGTACTAACCATGACTGGTTAATTGATTTCGACATGTAGAATTGGTGGGGCTGCATGGTGGTGCAGTGGTTAGCTGCACCTCTCACCAAGAGGGTCGCAGGTTTGTATCCGGCTTGGGGCTCTTCTGTGTGGAGTTTGCATGTTCTCCCCGTGTTAGCGTGGGTTTTCTCCAGGTTCGCTGGCTTCCTCCCACAGTCCAAAGGTCAGTCTATATGTGTCAGCCTGTCCAGGGTGAACCCCACCTTCGTCCAATGTCAGCTGAGAGTGTCTCCTTTTTGTCACATGGTAATGCAACATTCACCAACATCATATTCATAATTAAAATGGAACAAACACTTTAGATTTCTAAATATATCAAGTGAGAAAATGAACCCCCCCAGTGATCTGTATATTGCAGTCTGGTCAGAATTCCTTACCAATGAAGACCTGGCAGCCTCACAAACCTTGTAGCATGGTTGGTGCACACTGGAGGTGGAGAGAGCCGGCAGCGTAGGGCTGGTAAACAGATAAATAGCCAATTAGCTCCGCGAGTCCACAGACAACAAAACGGAGATTTCCACACTGTTACTTTATTCTACAGTACTTAACACTGACCATACAAGGCCAGTTAATCATACATGAGTAGTACAACACAGACTGCTTAACCTCTACCAACTCAGTTATCTCTTGTGGACATCGGTCTGAGTAGTTGCAGCAGTACTGTGTGTGTGTGTGTGTGCGTGTGTGCATGCAACTCCACTCAACTTTTAACCAAACTCCTCTTAGTACATCACATTTAAAGGAGGCACCACCTTGTGGCACCATTTCACATTACAGTAACACAGCAATTTGGCAAACAATGATATTATTGTTAACTTAGCTGCTATGAGCCTGTACACAGGTTGTGGCTCATGTCACCTTCATATATGTATATGTCTATGTCTACATCCAGCCCCTTCTGATGGACCCAATGGCACCTTATTTCTGAAAAAACATGAACAGTAGTCAATGATGAGCGATGCATATTTATTTGATCCTGTTTGAATTGCACCATGAATCACATATGTGACGTTTGTCAATTTAAAAGATAACTTTGCCAATCCAGAAAGTTTCAGTTTGTTTTAAAACTGTTGAAGTATCAGATGGTGAAAATATGTTATTAGAAAGACGACACACTCAACAGTGTGGTAGTGACGTCTCTCTCTCTCTGGAGTTACAATGTCTGTGTGTTTCCAACCAGGATGAACTCACACCAGTAACAGATCTGATCCCACTTTTCTCTTCCTGGTTGATAAAAAGACCAGGAGTCATTGATAAAACACATCAGATAGCGTTACACCTGTGCTCGGCCATAGCTACGTTACTAGATAGCTAGTGTTGGTGATGTATATTGTGCAAGATGAGAGATGTAGTTCACTGGGCGGTTTCACACAAAACTAAATGATACTACAACAAACTGAGACTTTCTTGACTTGAAAAAATAGGTTTTAGGTTTACAAATATCAGATGTGTGATTCATGATGCAATTCAAACGGGATCACAAAAACATATCTCTGTTGACTACGTTCATATTTTTTCTGAAATAAGGTCCCGTGGGGTGTATCGGGAGGGGCGGGACTTCACCTCTCTATGGTGCTCAAGAATGAATCGTCATCCTTGACATGGCTGAAATTTTGACAAGCTTGATGGTGGAGAAATAAATCCTTTCTGAGTGAGGGGATTAATCTAATTTGAGGGGACTTCCTAGAGCCTGTGCATCAACCATTCAGAACACTTACGGCACGCTGAGAGATAAGAACCACAAGGTCTTGGTCTAATTTACATACTTAAAAGTGAGAGGGTTGTGTGTTGACATTACGGAAACTATTGCTTTAGGCTACAAGACAAGAGACAAAAAGAGATAGTTTTGGTGTTTTGAAGTGGGGTTGTATGATACGTCTCCATGGTGGTCTGCATGCCCCCCAATATGGAGAAACACTCTGAGGCACCAGCACAGGAGCAAAGTAATATACTGAAGAACTTATTTAGCCACCAAAAAGATGAATATCAGTTTAAGTGTACACTTTAGAATATTGTCCAATGGTGAACTGAAGTGAAAGTGAAGTCTATCTACAATGTTTGAGTCTGGAGGTTTTGTGGAGAGCGATTATAAGTTTCACTCTCAGTTCCGCATCGGAAAGGACTGATTGACATGATAAAGCGGTAAACATATTCTAAATATAGCGTACATTTAAATTTGATTGTTTTTTCAAGTGGGCTTTTCTTTTAGGTGTCTAAAATACCTTTAATATCAATTTGGATCTGTTATACAAAGCAATCCCTTAGGCTTTGGGGTCCTGGTCCAGAGTTCTAAGGCAAATACCATTTTCGCACCTACATTTTTTCATAGCTCTGCCACACTCTCATTCACTTCCTACACCGCTGTCTCCACTCAGACTCCTTTATTCACACAAACAGATTAACCACTAAAGAAGTCATGACATGGCATTTGATCAGTTTCTTGATCAACACTAGTTTACACAGTGACTGGAAGCAGTATCTCTGCAGTCCTGTGCAGAACAAAACCACTCAGAAGGCTTTCTGACCAGCTTACCCGGAAATAAGATGCAGCGTACTGCATACATCATACAGCTTTGGAGTTGGTGGAAGCCCCTCATCTTTTCCTAAGCCCAACTGTAGCCACTGTGAGTCTACAGACAGACCTACTTGGGTCAGCTCACTGAGCTGTGATAACACCGGTGAGCAACATCAGTAGTCCCTCTGTGGTCTCCCAGGCTGGTCTTCAGATGCTGTTTGAGGATTCCACCCCTACAAACACATGTAAAGGAACTCTTCATACAAATATTTTTGTATCCTATTGATAAATGAGTCAGATATACTATGTGTGAGGAACTTGCCATGTATTTTGTTGTACCTCCCTCTAGTGGCTCACTTGTGTCGCTGTGGTTGGGGGGTCTGAAGTACAACAATAAATTCTGGTAGAGGTCTCCTTCGGTTTGTTCAACCAGCTGTGTGGTGTGAAGTGTGAAATAATATTGGCAACATGGATATTAGTGTGTGGCATATGAAATCAGTATAATTAACAAATTTAAACTCACATATCTATACATAACTATAACTATCTGAACTACACATCTACTATACCACTAATTCAGTTGTGTGTTACAGTGTTTTACTATTGGTTACATCCATTTCTCAATACTGAGTTCAATTTTTCAAAACTCTTCACGCAGTCTATGTGGACTAAACTGTTGGCAACTTTTTATGGCAAAATGCATTCTGTGACCATATCTGTCAAACTGTTTTCAAACTCAACCACCAAAACTCTGTATTTTTATGCTCCATTTTTCATGTTTACATATTGTTTTAAAAGATTCCCATCGCAGCTGAATTCCAGGTAATTATGCTTTTCAATTTCATAACATCTACACTGTTTATGTAAAAGAACATATATTTGGAGTTAATGTTTGTCAGTATTCACAGAGACCTCTGATAGATGGTTATCAACCCAATAGAGGAATTATTAGTTATTTGCCATCTGTCTTGGGGTTAATGGATAGATTGCTGTCCTAAAATATGGATCCCTCTGCCATCTACTGGAAATATTAGAGAACAAACTGTAAAACAATCTCTGTCAAAAATTAAGATGAATCTAATCAAAGACAAAGATCAGAACAATATGAGAAAAGTTGTACTTCATGAACTCTTCCTCGTGAAATCTGAGGCAAATTTGGTGATTTGTGATTTTGGTCTATACAAATAAAAACTGACATCTAAATGATTCAAATGCTAGTTATATTTCACGTCACCTGCCCTTGCCCTGGTTATAATGCTGGTTATTATGACACATCCTTTTGAAATGTACTTGAGATCTGGAACAAATAAAAATGGATATGAATAAGCATTTGCTGTCAGCATCTGTTTATGTCACAAAGATATCTGTATTTGGATTATACCCAAACTGTATATCAGACATTAGAAATTGTCTTTGCTTAATTTATGGCATTTAATTAACACACACACACACACACACACACACACACACACACACACACACACACGTATATATAATTTGATTACTTACTTTTATTTCTTGACATATACTGCTTATGCACATATTATATGTACATAATTTACATGTTATGTACTCCTTTAGTTCTATTTTCTTGAATTTCTTTATGTTTATAGAGAAATCAATAAAGTATATCTCATTCTGATAATATTTGAATCATGTCCCTAAAAAAAAAAAAAAAAAAAAAATCAAGCAATAAAGTATGATTTGCATTTCAAAAAACACATTAAGTCTAATCTGAGTCGAAATAAAAGACTGTAAATGGTCTGTGTGGAAATCACTGGAGAAAATGGGAGGTTAGTCTAAAAGACAACAGGTCTGACTGTATTGAATGTATTTTGTATTCATCGCTGTGGTGTGGCTTCCGGATCAAAACCGGCCGCTGCCATTCTTCCACTGGCATCTGACTGACCTTTAGGTGGGTGTCTGTTTCCTCGTGATACTGGTATGAATCATCCTACTTTGTTTACTGCCACCGACAGTCAGGAAGGAATAAGACAGAGTGTAAGTCATGAAGGTAGCTATGGTTCTGTGAATTCCTGGATGACTGCCTGTCCGCCCTCAAAAAGACTCTGAGAGGCTACAATATGATATCTATAGCTGGGACGTGCAGGTAGCCTACAAGTGATACATGTGACTAAATGGAAGGTGTCGACCTACACGAAGACATAGCCACTTTGTTTATCTGGTAATTCACAGAACCATAGTTACCTTCCCACCTTATGTTGGCCCAGATCACAAAACACAAATATGGGTTGTTTTTAAAAGCAATGAGAGACAAGTTATGTAGTCAGTTATATTGGAGGACTTTTTGCATCAAAGTGTTGCAAGCAATCCAACTGTCAATGGTCTATATGCAGAAAAAGACTAGAACTGGATCCCTCAGCCCTCTCTCCATGTAGTCATTTGAATACATGACCAAGCCAGAGCTATTCAGTGCATGTCTGTGGTAATGGGCAAGAATTTTGCTCCTCCAACTTGTGCACATCTGCTGTATTACCATGCAATGATGTCATTTTAACAAAATAAATACTAATAAAAGATTAAAAAACAAATTGGCATGACATTCATTGTGCTGGATTACTTATCAAAAGCAGATCTCTGAAGCCTGATTTTCACTCTAAATATACCTGATTGGTTCTTAGTGACTGGGCTGCAACCATTGACTATATATAAGAAGTGGATATAGTCACCGTGACGTCACCCATTGGTTTGTGGACTTCTGTTTTGAAGCCTTGATTTTGGCCATCGCCATCTTGACCATCACCGTCCCCAATGCTGACTAAGACATTTTTAGGTGACCAAAATGCTACAATTACAGGGTTAAAGTTCTAAGATGAAAACAAGGACAACTCCCAGAGGGACAACGCTGTGTAACCCAGTGTATCTGTGTATCTGCATATAACATTTCCCATGATATATTATAAAAAGTATTTGTTATTTTCCATGTGCACCTGTGCAAGCCCCTACACAACCTGGTCTCACCGGAAGCCTTGTGATAGTCTGGCAACCTGTCCAAGGTGTACCCTGCCTTCACCCAATGTCAGCTGTCCCCCTGTGACCGTGAATGAGTTAAGCAGTTACAGAGGGATGGATTTGTATGCCATGCAAACGTCCACAGTTAGGTTCAGGCAAGAAAACCACTTAGTTAGGGAATACATCATGGTTGAGCTTAAAATACAGTAAATACATAAGCTGAGAAAAACATGAGTCTCCTGGTTAAAAGTCCAGAAAAGTCCAGGGTGGTTGGACCCATCCACCTCCCCACCCTTCCACCATGTGGAAAATAAGGAAGGCATACTTTTTGCATGCTAAACACCTTGCTCATTATCATATCATTTATCATATCATTTATACTCTGTTTTGTGTGAATGGGTTGTCCTGCAGTTCTGGAACCAATTTAGGCAACAAAAGTAGTCAGGTTTAGGAAAAGATTGTAGTTTGGGTTAAAGTATGTTTGGGACCAGGTGTTAGTAGCAACAAAAATAAGGTAAACTAAGTCATTGTTGACTTTTGGTTTCACATGGGACATTAATGGCAGTCTCCTGGGTGAAAGTCCTGTGTTTGTTTGACCCATCCATCCACCGGGACCTCCTCCCTAAAAGGACTTGGACTGCTGCTCTTACATCACCTGTCTTCCTTAGAGGCAGCCCTGCATGTCCTGGCTCATGATTATGTGGGTTATATAGGAATTATAGTGAATTACTTATCTTAAGTGTGAACAGTGAATGAGAACAGCCTGTACTTCCAGGAATGGTTCCCTTTGGCGGGAATCATTTTTTGCTTGAAAATTTAGTTGAACATATGATCTTCAGAGGTTAACTTTAGTTCAAAGTTTGAAGAACACACTGTGTGGCTTGTAAATGTTATGTGTATTATCATGTAAGAGTCGAGGTGTGTGTTTCTGTCTATGCTGGATGTCTTAGTGGAGAAATGACCTCAACCACACTGATCTAACAGCACAGCAGTAGACAGTCTCTGCTTCTGTACTGTACAGTGTGAAGGAAATGGACCACACCTTAGAGGGAAAGAGGGTAGAAAACATCCTCAGTAAACAGCCTGAGAGCAGGAAACCCTCTCTCTGTTCTCTCTGGCCCTGACCTGACACTGTTTCACTTCCATCTGTGTGCTGAGTTGGCAGACACGAAGCCTGAGCAGAGTTGGACTTATATTTAAACAATAGCTCACTCCCTTCACTCTTTATGAACTCTGATAGAACAGTAGACTTACTTTGTACATCTGTCCAAAGCCCAAAAAGGCTTCGTCAGTTGTGTTTTTTGCCCATTCTGCTTCTCTGTCCTTCCTTCCAGCCACAGTCTTACATAGTATTGCCATTCTCCCTTTGTCCACCAGATGCCCTCGGACTTTCCTCATCCTGGTCACCTGATTTCCACATCCTCCTCCTCACCTGTCACTCACCATTTCCAAAAAATACATAGGGAGATATTGACTTTGCTGATGGTGGTAGTGCCAGCAGCTGACCCCACATGACACGACCCCACACTGGCCTCTCACTTGGTTAACTGGGACCAAGCCGTGAACCTGGGTGTTTTGCCCCTGCACCAATTTTGGCAACCTACATCTAGTGCGACTAGAAAAACACCAGACTCAGAGACTGATCACTCGCATGGCTAGAAACACAGCACTGGAAAAAAAAAAAAACCAGAACCATTGTTTTTCTATGGTTTGGCGTGCCTACCATGCACTCCTCCTATAGCAGGTTGTGCATGCAGCCCCGCTCCACAGGCGCATCACGCTGTTTTGCCTGACGCCCTTTGCCGTGGTGGTGTTGAAGCCTTTAGCGACCATGGCTGTATAAAGAGAACTGGAGTTGGAGGCGGGCTCCAGTTCATTGTTATGAGAAGTGCTCAGTCGCACATGAAGACAAAATGGCTCAGCCGTCGAGTGATAAAGTATCTGGATCTTGCAGCAATCTTCTGCATCCATTGCACCCATAGAACAGGCGCAGTTTGCATTAATTCGGTGGGTCACTGAAAATCCTAGAAATGAATCTTATATTATTTTGTAGTGTACTTTTTATTTTGGCAGCTGGGATCGGCTCCAGCCCCCCTGCGACCCCTAACGGGATAAGCGGTTGACGATGGATGGATGGACTTTTTATTTTGTTATTTTCATTCTTTTAAAGTCACCAGTACGCAGGAAACACAGTCTTTGAAACTCATTTTTTCTGTGGAAGGACACCCAAATCCCCGCTTTGGTTTAGAAATCCTCCCTGTTTTTGAGGTCTCAAGTTGGCAAGTATGGTGACGCTTACGCTCATCCCAATACATTAGACCTCTGTGTTGTAGACATCACATTTTCACATGAATTTTTAATTTTTTTGTGAACCCCAACCTTAAGTGCGCCTACGCCTTTAGCTCCGCCTCCCAGCCCTCATTCCAAGCCTTGTTTTGGGGCTGATTTACGTGAACAGAGGAAGGAAAATATCTCTGGATTCATTTTTAGGACCTAATGATTTGAATAAGGGCTATTCAAGTGTTTGTACATGGTATTTTTTTTTTTTTACTATTTATAAATCAAAAATATCTGCTGAGTTATAGATGTCTCTTTCCCACTGTAGGTGGGACCTACAGTGGGAAGTTGCAATTACATCATCTGGTCATTATGAAAATTCAACTGAAAGCCTGGTGCTCTTCCAGGGGGCTTGGTAGTGACACGTCTCAGTGTGATCACCCTCTAAGGGATTTTATGAGGTTTTTACTGTATACCTCAACTGCTTACTAACACACAAAAAATACCAGAAGATAAGAAGAAGAAGACCTTGTTCACAGGTCTCTCACAAACCTGAAGCTTGTGGGCAAGTCTGCATTGAACATGTATTTTACATACTCATCTCTGATTAATATTAGCATTTTCTTGAAATTCCATTCACTTCTCACTATAAGGTACTTACTCACTACCAGCTGCTATATTACAGTTTTACCATCACAGAATATTGTGTCATAGTCTTTATCGCATGGATCTCTATCAGGATGGAGACCTATCAGGAAATGATTTTGTGCCATTCATGTGTCTGGGATGCGAGCATAAACATACACTGTTTAAAGCAGAGAAATAACTTGCATCCTAATTGATTACTTTGTGTAAATATCTTGTTGACCACAATTGATTTTGTGTCCCTCTGCAGTCAAAATTAGAACTTTGCCTTTTCCATTTACACACTAGGCTTATTTATATGAGCTCTTCAGCGTGTTCCTTGGACTCACGCCTTGCAGAGCAGAACCTGAACTGTCAAAACAATGCACTGCCATTTGTACAATAGTGGCTTTGAATTTACAATCAGAGCATTCCTGTGTATATCCCAGCCAGCAATTTTCTGTCAGTCTTGCGAAACAGGATGGTGAGTCTGACTGGAGAGTACAGTACAGACAGTATAGGGGTAACATAAAGCAGCAGGGAAGCATGACGTCACACCCTTTGAATGTTACTGCTGGTTCACATTAGCTTGTGCGTACACACACACGCACACACACACACAACTCTTAAGCTCACCACATGGACCCCCCTCATTGATGTTCATATTGTGTTTTAATGCTTACAATCAATGGGCTATAGGGTCCAGTGGGGAGGAGTAGGTTAGATGTTTTAAATAATGTTTCAGATGTAATCATGGTATAATTCCTTACAACATTTGGATTCAATCAGCAGTCGGTCTTTAGGAGGAGATAGCAGGTCAACAGTAGATGTCACATAGAAGTTGTGCACATCATCTGAAAGCTGGGAACCTGCAGATTAATAAGATGGTCAGCACTGTGTCAAGTTGTTCCACACATAAACATGTAATAAAAACAATGCCATAATCATGTCATTATAGCAAGACATTCTGATGTCATGACCAGAAAACTAATTGTGTGGCAGGTTTTCAAATACAATGAATGCCCTTTGGTGTATTGGCGTATAACATAAACATAATAAGAGAAAATGAAATGAAAAATAAAGTATTGCAAAAATCAGGAATAAAATCTTGAATAAAAGAAAATGACAAAAATGAAAAAAAAATATTATATTATAAAAATATGATATAAAAGATAAAGAAAATATCTGAATTAAAATGAAAGTTTTTAGAAGTGGTAGAAATGTGGAAAATAGTTCAAGGAACGTGCCATGGTTCACATTACTAAAAGAATATGCAACACACAGAGATATAGTCCCAAACACGACCCAAGGTGGGTCTTGCTTTATAACTTGAACTTGATGCTGACTTGAAGTGGGGCTCTGTGTCAAAATCTAGTTTTAATTTCAGTATTATTTCAGTTTTGTGTTCATGTGTTACATATTCCGAAACTGATGTGGTTAATGAAATTACCACAGAGCAGATCTGATGCATATAGCACTAAGGCCCTGTTCACACCTGACATTAACATGCGTCCTCAGTGATCGGATCTCAACTGGACAGCTGTAACTACATCTGGTCACACCTGCCATTAGAATGTGTCTCCACATGCATCTGGAGTGGTCAGTTATGATCAGACCTCACTTCCCTGCTCTATATGTAAATAAACATATAGTAAACACGTGGCTACTACAGCTGATAGTAAGGGCCCGGTATCTCATTTCTGCCCCAGGAGATGAAACCAGCTATGGCTTTTGGTATCCTGGGAGATCCATCTGGAGGGGCAGGAGATGAGGGGAGGTGACTGAAACTACTCTGTTCATGTGACTTAACATCCACATAGGAACAGCTGCTGGTATATTGTTTAAATCATATAAAGTGATTATGGATTGACTATAACTACTACAACTACAGAGAGACACAAAGAGTACAAAGATCAAAACAACTATAGAGAGACAGAGACTACAGAGACCAAAACTACAGAGACACTAAGAGACTACAATGACCAAAACAACCACAGAAAGACATAAACAGACTACAGAGACCAAAACACCCTTAAGGAGACACAAAGCAACTACAAAGAGACTAAAATGACTAAAAATAGATAAAACAACCACAGATGAAAATAACCACAAGAAGACAAAAACAACTACAGAGACAACAAAAAGAGGCTGAACGACTAGAAAGTTTGTCTTGCTCCCATGTAGGACTCACTGTCTCATAGTTCGCCCATGAATGTGATAACATAAGCGACTCTAAGGATACATTTCCCAGCAGGGGTAATAAAGGATATGACTACTGTAGATGCAACGCTGGGAGAACATACAAACTCCACACAGAAGGACCCAAATCCTGATTTGAATCTGCGAATTCTCGTGAGGTCACAGTACTAACTACTGCACCATCTTGCAGTCCCAGAATGTAGTATTCATAACTATATTTTCATTGATGTAGAATCATCTGAAAGTAAGAAGTGTTTTTGTTAGCTTAGCATGAGACCTTTATACCTACATAGGGATCAGGTTATGGATGTATAGAGAACTGGATCCAGCATTGGAGGTGGAGCCCTGTTCATTATTATGAAAGTTGCTCAGTGGTGCATGATGTCAATGAGTAGACTTCCGGGTTGGAAAAGTACCCAGATCTTCTGGGTCTTCCAGGTCTTATTGGGCCCTGGTGAGCATCTCTAAAATGCGCAGTAGCATCCGCTCGGCCACATGACTCGGTCACGAGGTCCCAATGTCACGGCTTGCATTGTTGTCATGGTCTGGGTCTCCATAGACATAAACAGAGGAAGGAAATAACTCTGGATCAGCTATTAGTTTGTTTTACAACTTTTAGGACCTAATGATTTAAATAAGGACTATGAGAGTGTTCGTACTGGGGAGTTGATTCACCTCAAAAAAAAAAAAAAAAAAAATATCTGCTGAGTTACAGACGTCTCTTTCTCAATGTAAGTCTTTTGAGCCCAATGGCGTCATGTAGTCCCACCGTTTGACTACGACCATTGGGATGAATGACCGGTGCTCTTCCTGGGGCTTGGAGCAGGTCCTCTTCACAGAGTCCGCCATGTTGGACCACCATGTTTCTACAGTAGCCCAGAACACCCAAATCAAACACAGGTTATCAGAAGACCACCATAGTTCAACTACATACTTGTGACATTGCGATAATGTGAGCCACAGAGTACCAAACCGACAACTGACTTCTGTTGCTCCTAAAGCAGTGTAATTATGGTAAAGACCTCTGAGCAAGGCAACACCATTGCCACAGTTTTGCACTCTGTGCTCACGTTGCCTCAGTCTTGGAGAGGGTGGAGTGAGCGGAGGGATTCTGGCAACAATTGAATCGAAGGCAACTGGACTGAAGAGACAAATCTTAGAGACAAATCTAAGTCCAGTAGCCTTCGATTCAATTGTTGCCAGAATGAATATGACCTGCATGAATGAGAACATTCACAGACTGAGTGGAGGGACACTCAGATGGTTGCAATCTGCAACTACACCACTAGATGCTACCAAATCCTACACACTGTAACTTTCAGCACCACTGTGTACTTTACAGCCTCACATAGCCGCTATAGCTGTAGCTCTTTAGACTTGTTCTTTCATTGAAGTTGTTTTAGCAGCAAACAGGAAGAGCAGGAGCAACATCTTGTGTCCACACCCTTATGTTGGTAATATCCCCCACCCTCCACCTGGCTTTAAGAGAAGAGGAAGTTATTATAAAAAAAAAATGTTGCGTCCCCTCCTGGTAGAAACAGGATATGTGAGAAGTGCTCACATTACCAGGAAATCACACCTACTTTCCCACAGTATGGAGGGATGAGGTGATCCCTGATAAAGTCCAAACAGTGACTGCAGACTGCAGCGACTGAGGCACAGGCCAGTGTAAATATTTGTGTTTGTGTGTGAGGACAATAGCGAGCCGGGTGGGGTGGGGCAGGATGTGAAGTGTGTATTGTGAGTGGGCTTGGGTTAACAATGTGTGCACCTTCTACTCATCTTGAGGAAGCTCTCCAACTTCTCTGAATCCAAAAAAAGATCCTGAAAGCATTGTGGCTCAAAGGTGAGTGTGTGTGGGTGTGAACGTGTCCAGCTGACCATATTTCCCCTGCAGACAGGACCAAAACGAAAAGAGGGTCTCAACAAGGCTAAGGTGAAGTCAGTCCCGCTCTGAGAGGGGAGCCAAAGAAGGGCTGGGCCTGGAATTAAAAATGGACTTGACAGAGAGCCAAGTTTCCACATTCTGTGGCTGAATGTGAATGGAGGGTGTTTTCTGTAAAATAGAGCAGATGTCAAGGCTGGGGAACAACTGTTTAGTTCCATCACCTGCAATAACAGCAGAGGATCACCTCCCATCGTGTTCACAACCAGATCTGCTGGGAGGTGCCATCTGAATGCCTCCACTGGCTGGGAAGTCCTTTATGTCTTCCTCTGTATCATCCCAGTGGCAAAACAGAAAAAAGCACCGCAGGGTACATGAGGATCGGGAAAGCAAAATGAAAACAACAGTAACAGCAACATCAAAGGCCACTAAGGAGTTTAATTAATTATGAAATATTTCCATAATGTAAATGGAAAAATGCATTGATCCACATTTTCTGCCAACATTATTTTGTATCTAAAAAATATAACAACAACAACAAAATAAAGCTGTAGTATCAGAGGACATTCTCCTTTATACACATGGAAAAAATCTAAAAAATATAAATATAAAAAGATATACAAGCAAATTTTATAAGACATGACACCTATTTCTGACATGTATGAAAACCCTAAAAATGTGTACTGTTGTTCTTTTTTGTTTTTATTCTGATCTCTTTTTGTTGATTTCTAATATATGTAGGTGTATATATATATATATATATATATATATATATATATATATATATATATATATATATATATATATATATTTTTTTTTTTTTTTTTTTTTTTTTTTTTTTTTTTTTCCAATCAGTACAACTGTAGTGATTTGAAAATAGTTATTTTGCATAAAATTCTCTTCCTTTTGTGCTAGAAGTCAATGCTAGGGACGGTGCTGATGTAGGAAGGTGATGGAGATATGTATTGCATCTGGTGTGTGACTTCTCAGCCAAGTTGAAGAAACATCAGCTGAATTATTAAACCACTGAGAAGGAGACCCTCGCCATGGTTCTCGCCCTGCAGCACTTTGAGGTGTACGTCAGCTCCAGTTCACCTCCGCCGACAGTGTACACTGACCACAACCCTCTTATCTTTATGGCCCAGATGTTCAACCATAACCAGCAGTGGATGCTTTGGGCTCAACTGGTGCAAGGGTTAAACTTTAAAATCAAGCATAAGACAACGTACTGACTGATGCACTGTCCCATGGATGAGATTAATTCATAGTACATGTATTATTGTGGATACTAATGGTGTTTGCGGTCATACCACGGTATGACAGTTATGGCGGGGGATGTTACATGCAGTAGTTTTTTGTGTTGCTTTATCCCTCTCCTGTGTCTCTCAGGTGCTGCCCTTCTCCCCTGTGCAGCTGCACTGGATGAGTGGGCTCGGGTGCAGCTGATCAGCTATCAGGGAGGAGTTTAAAAGGGCAGGAAAAGTTTTTCAGACTGTGTTCTGTGGTTGCATCAGTGGTTATTGTGTGTGTCAATGTCGGATAAAACTTGTATTATTTCTGATTGTTTGATTGTGTTTTCAAAGTGGGTATTGCTTTATTTGTTAAGTAGTATAATTAACTTACACTTTCGGCTGGAAAGTAGTTTTAATTTGACATTTGTACATTTTCTTTTGTTGTTAATAAATTGTATAATTTTGTTGCCCTGGAACAGATGGCAACACCATCCATCCATCCATCCATCGTCAACCGCTTGTCCCTTTAGGGGTCGCGGGGGGGCTGGAGCCGATCCCAGCTGGCTTAGGGCGAAGGCGGGGTACACCCTGGACTGGTCGCCAGTCCATCGCAGGGCACATAGAGACAGACAACATATAGACAGACAACCGTTCACGCTCACATCCACACCTACGGGCAATTTAGAGTCATCAATTAACCTAAACAGCATGTCTTTGGACTGTGGGAGGAAGCCGGAGTACCCGGAGAAAACCCACGCTAACACGGGGAGAACATGCAAACTCCACACAGAAGAGTCCCAAGCCGAAATCAAACCTGCAACCCTCTTGCTGTGAGGCGAGAGTGCTAACCACTGCACCACCATGCAGTCAGATGGCAACACATTTTCCAAAATTAAAAAATGGTGACAGTCAATTTTCGAATGATGCCAAAAAAGTTCTCGTTCACCATGAAGATCAAACATTCACAACAAACATCTTGATGTCAGTAGTTCAAACACACAGGGCACGTTCCTCTGTGTGTAAGCGTGGGTTTTCTCCGGGTACTCCGGCTTCCTCCCACAGTCCAAAGACATGCTGTTTAGGTTAATTGATGACTCTAAATTGCCCATAGGTGTGGATGTGAGTGTGAATGGTTGTCTGTCTCTATGTTGTCTGTCTCTATGTGCCCTGCGATGGACTGGCGACCGGTCCAGGGTGTACCCCGCCTTCGCCCTAAGCCAGCTGGGATCGGCTCCAGCCCCCCCCCCGCGACCCCTAACGGGAAAAGCGGTTGACGATGGATGGATGGATGGATGTTGTGAGCTCCTTTTTATGTTCAAATTAATGAACTCATTTTTAGATATTCCTCAAAATGCACCAACAGACGAATATTGTTATGAGCCTGAATGAGATGAAGTGAACTAATGTGTCTGGACGTTTGTTAGACCTAAAAGCAAAGCTGTTCAGGCATCACTCACAGCTTCTACTTGACATGATAGTATTGTCTTAATATTGCAATATGCTTTGTTAGTTCACGTGGTATTTTCTTATACCACTCATTTTGTATCACTGTAGTCTTCTACTATGCACGTCACAGCCTTTGCATCTGGCGGGGCTGGTGAAACCCCATGTAGCATCTTGCACTGGGTCTCTTTGTGTAGCAGTTCCTCATTTTTGCACAGTGGATCAATCAACATTTCTTTATTTGTTTCATTCTGAGGGCAGGCCTTTGTGCCTGGCAAGGCCGTCAATCCCACAGATAGCCCTCGCATCTGGCAGGGCTGTCGACACCCAGTGCATATAGCCTTTGAGTCTGGCAAGGAATCTACAGCTCAGTCGGGGTTCAAATGAAAACAATATTCCTTCCCACAGGGAGTTAGCTCAAAGTCTGCTTAACGCTAGGTGTCCGATCAGGATGCCTCCTGAACATGTTCCTCCAGAGGTTAAAAATACAGCAAAGGAATAGTTTGGCTGTTTAGACGTGGGGTTGTATGAGGTCCAGAGTCAGTGTATTACCTACTGTAGATGAAGGTGCTGACTGTCATCTACTGTATGTAATACACTGACTATGGACTATCCCTTTAATATGGCGAAAAAGGTATAGTAAGGTATTCATAATATTCAATAATTCAAAGATTATTTGTCTTACTCACCACGTTTGTCTTACTTTACTCTAATCTTGCTCCACCGCCTGAGCTGCTGTGGACAACAAAGTAAGTATGAGCTAATAGAAAAAGTGAGCTAGTAGAGAAAGTGACCTAGAATAGTCTGCGGTATAATAACTTGTAACATTGTTTTGGAAAGCGCTATAAATGCAGTATAATACAATATGGTCCCAAGTGTGTGCATTTAAGGGTTATGGGTTATGGCTGTGCCTCCAGTTGTTTCCCTTGTGTTTCTCTGTTTGCAGGTGGTGCAGGCATGGCTCCCTCCTCTTTACCGTTCATTCACCTCACCTGTCTGCACAGCTGCCTTCCACCAACTCCTCATCTCCACAGTTTCTACACTGGTTCTCCAGCCACAGTGGTAGTTAGTTGTTCTTAGCCACTCTGTTTTGTGTACTGAGAGTTATTTCTTTGTGCACTTTGCTTTACCTGAACTTCCCATTTCCTTGTGTGTCCAGGATCTGTGCCTGCCTGCCTCACCTGCTTGCTACCAGAACAGTGAGCTATGGCACCAGGCCAACCATGCTCTGACCCTCATCAGCCTGCCCAGCTCTGATCTCTTCTCTAGTGGTGGTGAAGTCAGTGGGGAACCTTAGCTGCTTGTCAAGGTCAGCTCTCATTGAACAGTCTGAGATGACTGATGTTCTGTTCAGGCACTTCTGCACCTATCGTCCAGCTGTTACAAACTGGACAAGCTGCGTATTTGGGGGATTTACCAATTGAGTTGACCATCTCTGTCTGTTATTGATCTCTGAGGGTTTAAACTTCATATATCAGTAAATATCATATAACTCATTGTCTGTTGCTTGTTCTCATCTGTGAAAGAAGCAAGAAAAGAAAATGTCAAAGGCAGTGTTGAAACTAAATCAAATGCTGTTTCCTGTGAGCACACAGTAACAGCTATGGTTTACTCCACTGACTAAACTTAAGTAGTTCAAGGGGGCTTTTCTGTAGAAATTTGCATGGAATTATGCATTTATATAGTGCTGTTCTGTTCTTCCGACCACTCAAAAAACTTCATGTCATACATTACACTATATGTCAGCAGTCACCCATTCACACACACACATTCATACACTGATGGCAGAGGCTAATATGCAAGGTGCCAACCTGCCCATCAGGATCTAATCTAAATACTCATTCACACACTGACGGTTCAGTCTTCAGGAGCAGTTAAACTGAGATTTCAGGTGGACATAGAGAAATGTTCCTTCTTCAGTAGATGAATAGGAAAATACCATCTAATGTCAAACTCTTAACAATAAGTAAAACATAATGTGCAGGGGTCTTTTAGAGTACATACTGTATACTGTATGTGGAACACTTGCCTTAGTCATTACAGGTGCAATGTGTAAAATATGGGCAGAATTTTAGTTTAAAACATTCAAAAACGAACTAACATGAACAAAATGTTAAAAGGTTACAGTGCTGAAGTTATACCGTGTATGTATTGTGTTGCAGAGATATCTACAGAAATGATCATGCTAACCAGCTAACCCTGGCCTGTCATTATGCATAGAAGGTAACCTGCAAACTGTGAAATTCTCACACATGCGCACTTCCTGGGAGCCCTTTCAAATTTTTATTGTCTCGCCAACTTTGAAGCCAATCTGCAGTCGTACCAAGAAAATACCAGTATTAAATTTGTTGTTCTAAAAAGCAACATATTGTTAGGAAAAACCTGTTTGTCAGCTGAAGTTAAGGTTGGCTAACTAAAGTTGATAATGTTACTCGCTACCAACGTCAATCTGATCAGTGTTTCCCACTAACAGGCTTCTAGTGACACATTGCACAGACAAGGTTCATTCCTGAGCCTGCTGTGATATTGTAAGCCATTGTTTTAATTATGTATTATTTCCCCCATCAGCTATTAATCAGAAATATGACCCAGCAGCTATGTAGTAGCAGTAGTAGTAACCCCAGTAGCTAACAACAGTACATAAGAAAGGTAAGGTATAAAGTAAACAAAAGTACTACAAGTGACCATACTGCCCTGTACAGAGAACCACTGGAAGCATTCAAATTCCCTTTACTTAAGTAAAAGTACTAATGAAAAATAAACAATGATAACAGGTAGTTTTGTTGCCTGCGAAGACTGAAGTTTATTTTGAAAAGTCTGTATGGATATAACAAGCAGAAAACACATGAAAACTTTTAGTAAGATAATAAATACAGTATATCAGGGATGAGAACAGTTCAGAGAAAACAACAAACCTTTCAGTTCACTAGTCACGGTTCAGTTCATGTATGTATTATATTATTTTATTTTGGAGTGAATTACAATATGGGGGGAAACTATGGTGCATGGCGGAGGTCTGCGCTCTCTGAGTGCTTTTCTAGTTTATTATTATTATTTACACAGTAGCACTTGTTCCTTATGTTACAGTATCTATAGACAGTATATACTGTAAACAGTAATATATTATATTCTTATATATTATTACACACTAGTACAAACTCTGTGTGCTCATTTTCAAGTTGATTGTGATTTGCAGGCATGCGTATGTACAGTTTTATGAATCAGATTAATTTTATGTATGCGCCACTTTTGTCTTAACTGAGAATGCAGTATAGTTGTATGGGAACATAATTTTGTAGGAGACAAGGTTGGTCCTATCAGGTTACATTCTGTCATATGATCCAAACATCTAAGAGGACATAGCCTTTGTTGGGAGCCTGAAAGTTTCAGTTTGTTATCTTGGTTTTGTTGTCTCAGGTTAACCAATCCAGTTTGACTTGAATAAATAGATGAGATTTTGACAAAATTCATGTGATCTGTAAATGTAAAACCACCATCTGATTAGGTAACCATGGGCTTTGTGTAGGTGAGTTCATCTTCTGTCAGTGAGGCATATTGTTTACGTAGACGTGTGGCAGGCTGTGTGTTTGTGTATGCTTTGTGTGCCTATTATTATGTGTGGATTTAGTCAGATTAAATCAGTGACTCCTAACATTTGAATTGTGCAGTGATGGCTACTTAAAGGTCATATTGATAATGCTGAGAAACAAGCAAGAATACACTAGATTTTAGAAATGATTCAACCAAAGCACTGAGCCCATTGTTTCCAAATCTTCTTCAATGAAAGTATCCAGCAAGAAAATCTAGCAAGAAAACTGCGACGTTGACGACACTGACAGTCCGTCCCTTCAGGCCTCCCTCCAAAGCCACTCCCCATAAATTATCATTATGAACATGAGAAATGAACAGATTTGCAATGAGCCATCAGGTAGACAGGCAGGTAGCCTGTCCAATCATGTCATTCGGGCTGAATGAAATGATTGGGCAGGTTTATTATTATTATTGTCAGAGCATGTGATTAATTGATTGCTGTTGGCATGTAACGAGAATCTCAACAAATATATCAAAAAAATGTATTTAAGAACACTACCAACCCAACCTTTAAAGTCATCCCCCGGTGATGTCCTAATGCTACCTATGATTTAGACCATGCTGAGAAATAAACATAACACAAAGAAATCAAACAATTTAGAGACTCTACTTTCGTTGTCTGATTAAAATATTCTGGGGACCACATGCATTGGGGGAACTTGTACTCATGAGATCAGTATATGTAAAATCTTTGCTACGACCCTGCTGCCATTGTGTAATAGTGATTACAGGTCCAAATGTGAACTATAATGCATAAAATGAGTGAGCCTCCTTCAAAACAGAAGGAGCATAATCTCTGGCACTCACTGATAAAATGTGTTCTTTATCATATTGGGCAAACAAACAAATGTTCCTTCAGTTTGACGAAGGCTTATTGCTGAAACACGTCTGTTTGTTTGCCCAATACAATAAAGAAGACACTTCATCCGTGAGTGCTGGAGATTTTGCTCCTTTTGTTCTTGCTGCTGCCTGGCACCTGATGCTTTTCAAGATCTGGAGACGTGCTCGCTGTTATTTTCTATTTCACCTACTTCTAAACAACAAGTCACTGAGGATCAGGAAAATGCTGTGACTAAATTTGGTCTGAAAATACAGATTTTTCAGATCCAGAAGATTGAAGGATGATAAGAAAACAATAGTGTCACGTGACTCTGTCTTTAGAAGTGTTTCTAATGTTCCCTGTGTCAGGGCAATGGCATTTCATCAGCCAAACACATAAATAATGCACCCAGGATCAGTTTGCTCTTCTCAGGTTACTACAACACACCTGGAAACCTAATATGCCTGGTAAATGGGTAGGCATCCACTTTGTACAGTGCCAAACTTAAAATGAAAAAATAAAACCCATATTAAAATACTTGAACACTGGTACAGTTAAACTGAGGGCCTAGGGTGGCTTTTTTCTGTTAAAAACTGCTCCCACCAACAAAGAGCTTGAGCTACAGTACAGCTGGCAGCCAGACCAGGTCAGCATATGTGAAATAAGAATAGAGGCTCCAGCCTCCTCTTCTCCACAGAGACGAGTGTTGTCAGCGCTGCGGGGATGGGAGCTTCCCCGGGGAAAAGGATAGGCAAGTGTTTCCCTCCTGCAGCAGGAAATGGGCGAAACCTTGTCCTGAAATTATGACTCCAGCATTTTGTTGTGTGAAGGAAGCCAATCCTGATAGCACAGGCTATAGGTTTCCTGTTGTGGGCCAACTGCCCACTGTCCAGCCTTCGTCTGGGTCTCATTCACATGAAGGGAGGAAGGGAATTAACTCTAGATTCAGCTATTATTACATCTTTTAGAAGGGCTATTCAAGTACTCATACTGGGATGTTGATTTACCTAAAAAAAAATAAAAATCTGCTAACTTACGTACGTCTCTTTCCAAATGTGAGTCTATGAGAAAAGTCTTTTTGGGCCCATCACATGATGGACATGCAAGTTGTAACTCCACCGTTTGGCTACTATGTCTAAACTCTTCCTGGGGTACAGTATGTACATTATCAGAATGCTATAGCTAATGGGCTTCAACGTTATTTGATATTAGTATTATTAGTAGTATTAGTATTAGTATCCTCAAACCTTGAGACCTGAGACCTTTTTCGTGGTAGAGGGAATAGAGCTTTCTGAGTTGGCGCCGCCGTTTACGGAGGGCACTATGGAGCTATGGTAATGCTAATGATATCGATCATTATGAATTTGTAGGACCTTAATAGCTTGCCATCCGTTACGGTCACTGATGTGTCTTGGTGTTAGTGAACACCTGTCTACAATTCAAAAAATGTAAATGTTTGGAGGCCCATATTCAATTTACTATTGAATATGGGCCTTGAATATAAATTACTATTCAATTTACTGGGTGTTGGACCTTCAGACCTGCTAGCCAAATACCAGCTCCACAATCAAGCTAGCTAGCTATGCTAGCCGAATGCTAACAAAATGTTGGCTAATAAAGCATAATTAATCAGCTGGTACCTTACAAAATGAAACCCATTATGTTAGCATACTTTTGTGTTTGACTGCATACTACACATGCAAAATTTTGTGTTTTAATCTTATTCACTGTGTAGTGTTTCGTGTAGTTCTTTTTGACATTTAGAGTAAACAGCCACTCTTACCCTTACCCTCCAAAAATGGCCAACTTGCTGTCAATGACGTCCCATAGTGTCATCCAGGGATGACATATATCTGTAGGCCAACCAGGAAGTTGCCATCGCCCTGGTTCCCTCGACAAAAAGCCATGGGATTTATGAAACTTCACTACACACTTTTTGATACTTACAGGTTTTGTTCAGATAATCTTCACATACAGTATGAGCACCACTTTTATGATTTTCGAAATGTAAATGCAGTCGACAGGAGTAAAAAGCTAGCATCGATGGATTTTATGCCTTGGAACAAAACATACAAATCTCTTCAGCTTGTCTAACCACAGACCTTATTTCAGGCATCTAACTAAAAACCCATTCAAAAAACCCATTGACTTCCAGACGAGACAACTGGAAGTACTAAAATACCAACTCATTTTCACTCAGTTTTAGGACTCATTCCTGTAGCGCTCTATTCTCTACTCAGTTGTAGCTGTCAGCAGGAAAAACACTTCTGTATATCCTTGAAGGAATACTTCAATATTATTCACTTTCTTTATGTGAGATGACAAAACAATATCAGTCTTAGAATGATCATCTTAGGGTGTGATTAAGATAAGATAAGATGAACCTTTATTAATTAGCCTTACTGATGATTAGCCTCACTTAGCATAAAGGCTAGGCAGAGGAGAAACAGCTAGCCTGGTTCTATCCAGAGCTCAAAAATACACCTGTAAAGTTCACTGATTAACACCATATATCTTGTTTGTTTAATCAGTACACAGACTGAACAAACAGAACTGTTAAGATGACAAGTTGTGGTTTTAGGGGGAGTTCCACACTGTGTATCTAAATACGTATATTTACCAGCTTTACCATCACAGTGAGGTTGTCACGTTCCTGTACAGAGACAAATCAAAACCTGTGTTCATTTTTCAGAAAAATCATTTCTGTCTGGGTACAAATTAAACCAGGAGATAGGTCTACGTGTTAATTGGTGAGCTGTACATTATCTGACAGGTGAGGGAGGATTTCTATCCACTGGGCACATGTTCAATTTGTGCACAGACAAGAAAACCAGGGAGGAAATGCTGAATATATGAAAAAAACACTTATATGCTGTATATACAGTACACAGTAAATCTCAATATACAGTATATATTGCAAAAACATTAGTTCAGTCTCCAACTGACTTGGATTTGTCTGCTTGACAAAAAGACAGAATAACAGTGTGACAGAATAACTGTTTATGTGAGACTTCCAGTTTTGCCCTGTTCTGCAGGGAGGTCAAAGGTCAGGGACAGCTACAGAGTAACTGCCTGGATCTGGTCTGGATCCAGTGTGTTGCTCAATAACACCTCAGCTTGGACCATGTCTAGGTAAAGCATGGGCTCTCTAAAACACATAACCACCACGCAACAATTAATGATTATTTTATTATCTTAATAACTCCAATTTATTTATGTATTTTATATTTTTTTATTAATCCGTTGAAATTTAGCCTCCAAACATAGTAAAAAAAAACCTGAGTCCGAGGTGATGTTTTTAAATGTCTTGTTTTGTCCCATCAACAGTTAAATCCCAAAGATTTTTCATAATAATAACCTATAAAACTGAAAAATATTAAGCATTTTTGTTTGACTGACTTCAGCAAATCGATTATCAAAACTGTTGTCAGTTTCTGTTTATCAATTAATTAACCGCTCGTTTCAGCACTAGTGTCGATGCCAATAGCGCAAAAGTAACCATAGTGTAGTATAGAGTGGTAGAATGTAACTAAGTACATTTACTCAAGTACTGTACAATTTTAAAATACTTTTACTTTACATCAGTATTTCAATTTCACACTACAGTACTGTCTTCTTCTACTCAACTACATCTCTAAGGGAAAGATTGTATTGTTTGCTGCACTACATGTATGTGACGGCTTTAGTTAGTAGTTACTTTACAAAAAGACTACAGTACTGTGCTACAGATTAAACTATCCAACAGTTCATTAAGTAGCTAAAATGTGCTCAACCTCCACCAGCTGTCACACTGAAATGCTGCTTATGTGCTAAAGCCTTAATAATGATATACGAATAATGCCGTATATATAATTTAAACTCTCTGAAAGGGGCAATTCTGCCCAACAAGTAATTTCACCGTAATACTTTGGAGTATATTTTGGTGCTATTACTTTTGTACTGAAGCAAAATGTTGAAAGCAGGACTACTTGTAACAGAGTATTTCTACACTGTTGTATTCATACTTTTAAGTATGTGAATATACTTCTTCCACCATTGGTAGTGCAGCAGTTTATTTGAGTAAATTGTCAATGTAATTATACTTAACTTGAATTTCCATTTCCAATTTATGGTACTTTAGACCTCCAGTCGTCTACATTTCAGAGAAAAGTATTGTACTTTTTACTTCACAACCTTTGTTTGGCAACTATAGTACGTAGTTATTTTACTGGTAAGGATTTTACATATAAAACCTAGCGCACAAACTATCAAATGTGAGTTGTTAAATATAATAAAGACTCTCCAGCAAAATCTGAAGTTGTTCTAATTAGCTTCACCTTGACCAGCCACATTAAAATGCTACCTGGTCATTAAAGCAGAAGTCTGTAACTTTGATCAAATAGGATAAAAAGTTGAACTGCCACTATATCTTCATAGTAGTACATGAGACAGATAATCTGTGACAAAAGTCATGTTCCTCTGCCTCCTCCTGGTGCTCCTAATGACATTTGAAAGATTTCACAGCGTCAAAGGAGAACAACCAGAGCCGAGCAGCCAATCACTGATCAACCCTGATCAAACTGTCAACAAGGCAGCGCTGATCAATATAAATAAAGATTCTGTTACTCTAATGTCTGTTTTCAACATGCCGACCGGGTCACAAACTTTCTCATTTTTGTAACTGATTGACAGACTGCTCAGCTCTGATTGGTTGTTTCGTTCAGGTGTGGTGGAATCTCAACGCCATTCGGAGCACAAGAGGACACAGAGGAACATGACTTTCTCCAGATTACCTGCACTACTGTCAGGATATAGTGACTACTATAGAAAAATACCTTTTTTTTCATAGTTGCTCAAATTACAGACTGCAGCTTTAATGCATCAGCAATCATAATCCAGTATGACAATTAAATAATACAATTCATCAATATATCACTCACCAGGAACACATTTTCCTGCATGAGGACTTTTACTGTTAAGCATTTATGTAAGCTTTGCTAATCACTATTATTACTTTAATACTTCTGTATCTGAGTGAATATTTTTAGAGTGTAGTATTGCTTCTTTTACTGAAGTACAAGATCTAAATACTCACAGCATCACATTCCACCCAGTTGGTTACCTCGACATAATCCAATAAAGTAAATTACAAAAGATTAAGCAGAACAAGACACAACTTTTCAATGTAAATAACATAAAGGCTTAGTTCACCCAAAAAACAAAAATATGCATGTATTTTAGTCTGTTCCCTCTAGTGTTAGCGAGCCATGCATATTGTATTTGGTTTTATTTGTCCAGGTTTTAAAACATTATCTCTCTCTGTCTGCTTCCACACCAGTATAATGGAGATGAATCAACAGTTTTCATTAGAACTACTTGTCACCAGGGTTGGGTATTAGCATCAGCCACCAGACAAAGACTGGAAAAAATACACAAGTGGCTGCTAGATGTGTTTCACTCACGAGTCAAAACTTCAATGGTAATCTGTTTGGTGGCTGATACTGTAGATTTTGGAACTCACCAGTCACAGAGGCAGGTGGGAAAAAAGTTCATTTCCAACCTTGTTTGTCACAGAAGAAATGTGAGTACAAATGCTGATAGATGACACTTTCATTAAGATAACTCAGAGGCTGTGAATTAAAGAGATGTTGCAGATTCACCCTTGGTAGCACTTTCTTATAATGCACCCTGTATAAAGGGTATATGAGTGGTCACTAGCGATTTTATTAACTGTAAATAAACCTTTTATTGATGAATTACACATCAGTTAGATGTCATTCATAAAAACATCGGGGTTGTGAGGTTGTAAAATAATTCCATTTGGCTGGTCAAACAGTCAACTTGATGAACTAAAGGACTACCATAATACCGTATAATTCATCTACAAGCCATATTTTCTGAACCATTAATTAAAACATTTATAAAACCTTTTATACGGAGTGCCTTATTAGAAAGCGTCCCGATATGAATACCACAAGCAAAGTTCATTCACCTCCATTCTACTGGGGGGAAGAAATAAATGTCAGAGAACCTGGACAGATACCACTAGAGGTGTTATCGGAGTGAAAAGCCTTTTAAAAGCACATTAAGCCACCAACAGCATATCGGAAACAACATTTTTAATAGTTGAAATAAATACTCCAATACATGCATGATCAAAACACTTTAAAATACTATGGGAAGTCTGGTAAATAGTGTAAAACCTATGGCACACACTCACAGCAGCTTTTTACCAATTAAGAATTCACACATGTTGAAAAAACAAAAACAAGCATCGAGACACTCGGATCACTCTTTCCAATCTCACAAAGCACATGTAATCGAGTAAGTCAGCCAACCATAGGTTCACATAGTGAGGCTACATCCATCATCAAGGCTGGTGTTTTCACCGAAGCTGAAAACTGAGGTAAACTTTTCAGGTTTGAAAGCTGCTCGACTGTTGGTGAGAGCGGGGGGTCAGCTGAGCCTGCGTCAGGCCCAGAGCGCTCAACGAGTCCGTTTGGAACAAAGTTTGAGCCGCATCCAGCGCGACACAAAACCCTGTAGCGTTTGTTAGCGCTCCTTTGCATTCAAACACACTTCAGCCATGTGAACAGACCCACAGACAGCCTTCTTCTGATGTTACTCTGACTCTAAACCTGATGAACAGGGATAACCCAAGTGAGTCTCTTTGGTACGTCAGAATAGGACATAGGGGGCATGCTGCCTCTTCCTAAACTAATTCACAGAATGAGAGTTGACTGGCGGCAGAGTCCTTGGAGAGGAGCGTTCTCTGAGTGCCTGGGTGAGCAGGGTGCAGCCGTCGGACACAGCACACGCCGAGTTACGCAGACGCTCACGGTAGTCTGCCATTTTGGAGCTGCTCTCGGGATGCTGTGCAACGTCCCTGAGGCCCTGAGTGAGGAGGACGCAGGCTGAAACCACACTCATGGCCCCCCCTAACACTGCAGTCTGTACCCCCTTCCCTTCAGTGGAGATACTCGCAGCTCTTCCCAGGAACTGAGGCTCCGTGGCAAACCCGACCAGGGCACTAACAGCCTGGACCAGAGCTGCACTAAAGAGAACACAGCGGTTCCTGGTCAGCTCACTGGGCTGGGTTTTCACCTCTTTGACACACGCCAGGAAGGCCGTGCCACTTGTGCTCATGCTCTTGACGCTCAGTTTGAACTGCTCTTTTGCAAAGCGGTCCCTGGACCTGTCGCTGGCTAGCGAGGAGATGTCCGTCAGATTCTTGAGGCTGGTGGAGATGTTCTGGGAGAGCTCGAGGAGGAGCTGGGGGGTGAGGTCCGGCAGCGGTGTGACTCGGAGAATGCCGCAGCTCTGCTCCACTTCGTGCCGGCAGCGGGTCACCTTGTAGCGGTCCACCAGACCCGGCAGGCAGGGCTGAGAACCGGGGGTCTCCACGGCTGCCAGGTAAGCAGCGTGGGCTGAGCACTCTGTCAAAGACACCACCAGGTCGGCCATCTCCAGAAGACGGTCCCCCACCTCTGTGAAGCGGCCCATGTTGAGCTGGCTCTGGATGTCATGGGTGAGAATGGAGAGCTCCTTGGTCCGGGCGATGACTGTGTCACGGCACTGGTCAAAGGTCTCCGCCACCGCCACGCCTTCAGAGGTCATGACCGGCCTGGTCTCGCTGGACAGCAGGAGGAGGTCGGCCACCAGCTGCATCTTGCCCTTACATGTGTCACAGATGGAGGAGAGACGCTTCCTCTGCTGCAGACTGCCACTGGGTGTGCTGGTTGATCCCTCGCTAGCCGATTTGCCAGAGCCACCACTAGCCATAATAAGGAGGGGAGTAGAAGGAGGGGGGTGGGGTGAGGGTCAAACTGCTCTTCAGGAGGGGTTCAGTTATTTATAGTTCTCTGCTGCTGCACACTGCATTGTACTGTTTAAGACATTTCCGAGATAAGCCTCACCTCCCTGCTATTTACACACTCTTTTAAATAACAACTGGCCAAACAGTCTTCCTTAAATTCCTTCAGCGTATAGATCATCAACTGGACGCACTGGACATGTATTCTCACTGTAAACATGTAGAAACTCAATAACTGCATTTACTTATGTTTGAATAACATTCCCCATTATTAATTAACGTGTCTCTAAAGCATACTATAATAACAATCTATAACTATGGTCTGGCATATTCCCAGTTATCTGCCTTGGTTATTAGTAAATTTAAAATGCAACACAGTCAATTAAAATCCCCACAACTTCAGAGTAATCAGTGTAATATGCTCTTATCTTGACAAATTAATTTAAATGCCCTGAACAACATAATCCAAAAGTCAATATTCTCATCGTAGTCCCAGATTTTCATGGAACAGAAGAATTCACAGGTTGATGAATTAAAAAAAAAAGAAATCACACACAAACTGCAGTGCCACCAAGGTGCCTTCTAAAAGGCAAAGTGCAGATTGAGAATAATACAAATTATGTCAAAATCTCCTTATCGTTTTAAACACCTTCCCGATAGGAATTACATCTGCTGAACTGACTCTGCTACTTCTGAGACGTTTCTTGGGGTCTTTTTATGACTGTAGCCAAGAAAACATCACCTCAACATTTAGTAACTTAAATGGCTTTTCAGTCTTGTTTGACTATAATCAATAGGATATCATTTTGTGTCCACTCGCAGCAGAGCAAGTAGCCTGAAACAGCATCGAGATCTTGTCCGACTTGTTCCCAATGAGTTTGACCGGCCTGGCGTACACATGCTGGTTCCAAACGGGGCACCACCCGGGCAGCTCTTCTGGACAGCGGGAAGACTTGTGTTTCCCTCCAGCACCATCATTTCATGAGTCCCCCCAAGCAAAATCCACCGAGAGGGAAACTTTCCAACTATACAAACCCCTCAATCCACTTTCAACCTCTTCTTTTTCAAACAGAGCCCTGGGTTAGAAGCTAGCAGTTGCTCCGGTCGCTTCGACTCCATATGCATCGTCCGTCTGTCCGCCCTCCACCTCCTCCTCCTCCGCGTCTTAACTCGGGACCAGAAATTGTGTAGCCCCGCATATCTTCTGTGGGGACTCGCGAATCATATCCATACCAGTCGGTGGTCGCTGAACATTTAACTCACTTGTCTTGGGAGCTTCTACGGTAACGAAACCGTGACCGTAGCTGGAAGTGGTGGCCGTTATTCCCAGAGATTCAAAGTCGTGCTGCGCGCTCCCGCTACAGTACTATGAGGAAGCGGGGAGGGTGTGGTCGCGGCTGAGCGGCTGCTGGACGGAGCAAAGTTGTAGCAACAGAGCAGCACAAGTAGCTCTTCGCTTCAAATTCACCTTCCACCCTGTCTCTGAGCTGGTTGCTGGCTCACGGTAACGACGTCGCGAGGGAATAATGGAGTTACACGGTAGCCACAGAGCTCCGAGGAGTTTTGCGACTGCTTTTACTTTCAGGACTTGCTGTTAATCTGCCATGAGACAGCCTTGTTACGTCAAGCGAGCCGCTAGCCTAGCTAGCTAAACCACACCGGAAGCTTGTGCTTTCAGAATAAAAGCAGAGCTTTAACAGCTTGTAGCCGGGACAGTAGCTGCCATGAAGCGGCCCTGAGGACCCTGAAGTCATATTGTTCCGGGAACTTGGGAGTTTTAGGAACCTGGAGGAGAGTTTAGATTCTACACTTAAAACATAGTGGACTTTGTATGAAAATACAGCTGCGAAGATAATTATTTTAAGGCTCTCTCTTTGTATAAATTATACTACTTGTAGGTGTGTGAATGAATGTTTTAGTTTCCCCACCAGTGGCAGTGAAAAAACAGCACTTACCGTCATGTTGGGTAATAAAAATGTAGGCTTATATAATATGCAAGATCCATTTACTACAATATTTTTAAAAATCCAAATAAAATCTAAATAATTAAAAAATATATTCAACAAACTCAACAGGAAGATCTCACTTTTGTTAAAACATTATTCATGTGGAAGGTATAAAGATCCAACCACATTAAAGAACTGGATGCCAATTACGCTGTAATGTAATGATGCTAAAATATTAGCTAAATGTCTTGCAAATACACTGGTTCTTTGCTAGAAAAGACAGGGAGGTAAAGTATCTCGGGCCCTTAAACTGGAGTGGGAGATGGTGCGGTTTGGCATCAGCATGTTATACAGGCGTTGTAGGCTTCCAGACCATTGTGGTGAAGAGGGAAAAAGCCCTCTATGTAGTGGTCCATCTGCGTTCCAGCACTCACCTATGCCCATGAGCTTTGGGTAGTGACCGACAAAATGAGATACAGCTACAAGCAGCCAAAATGAGTTTCCTTTGTAGGCTGGCTTGGAGTAGAAATGCTGCACTTTCGTATCGGGCATCTGATCGGATACCTCCTGGATGCCTTCCTTTACAGCACTGGGGTCTGAGGCCCCAGGGTAAGAGGCCCCAGGATAGACCCAGAGCACGCTGGAGGGACATTGTTTATCTCATATGGCCAAACGTTGCCGGAGAGAGGGACGTATGGAATTCCCTGCTAAGGCTACTGCCCCCAACCCGGCCCTGGATAAGTAGATGGATGGTTTGAATATAAATAGTTTAAAATTTAAAAAACTTAATGCAAATATTCACATTCAACCAAATGTTGCTTATCTTACTGAATTAGTTGAGAAATTAATTCACTTTTCAGCTATTTGCTATTTCTTAAACCTAATTATGTTAAATATACAGTGTTATCAGTTGGATTTTGAACGGCACACATTTTGAGCTTTGTCATAATCTGCCAATAAAATTATCAGATTAACAAATAGATGTGTTATCCCTAGAAACATGGAACACATGAAAACCTTGATAGAAAGCTTCAAACAGTTGATGGAAAATTTTGAAAGTTTGGAGAATGACTTATTTAGCTTTATATGAAAAGATAACATTGATAAATTTGTTAGTAATACCTCAGTTAAAAATATTTTTTAAGAAAACATGAACAAAATGTGTTCCATTGTTTTATGGCATGGTAAGCCAGATGTAATGTTTACTCTGGCGTGTTACACGTCTGCAACCCAAGCCCTCACATCTTGCAGGCTTGTCAACTGTTAACATCCAAAAACCAAGATGCCCACTCTGAGTGACCGATACCCAGTATAGTCCAAATAAAAGTAGTGATTATGGATGTGGATTTGTTTCAGGATTGGCATTGGGATGAGCAAACTGAAGAGGAAGAGAAAAGGCTGACTAAAACCTCAACTGTCACATTGAAGAATGTCTCTTTGAATTAGTAAAGTTGACATCATTATTATCATTATTAATCCTATTAACTGGCACATAATTTAGTAAAATGTATATTTAGATTTGCACTTTGTGGCAACTGATCACTGTAACACACTTGTTATGTTTGGGGAAGTTTAAATGACACAGCAGCAGAGCTAATCCCCTCCCAGCACTGCTCCATAAGCTCATACTGTAGTTTTTCTCATGGGCCATGAAATGTGAATTCTGAAAATGACTGAAAATAATGACCTCCGAGTCGTCATGCAATTATTAAACGCAGGTGTGGATGGCATCCAATCACAAGAGTTGAAGGGGAAGAGCTAAGGGAGCCAATCCAGTTGTAGTATAGGAGGGACTACACTGTATGTGATTGGTCGCTGTGGGACTATGTGTGAAAGCAGCAACACTGTGTTTGTGTTTGTGCCTCTTGAACACTCTTTAACACAGGACGGTGTTACCAAAGTACCACAAGACACTGATATCACCTCTTTATGACGTCTGAACAACAGGTGTCATGTGTTTACATCTTCGTTATTAGTTATTATAATTATCAAGGGGTGAACAATGCAAACAGGATTCAATTCTTTTGTATCAAATTGAAATGTATAATCATATTCATTCATTTTTGTCAAAGACGTATTCTGATTTGAAGTAAAAGTGGCATTACCAAAAAGTAAACATCTGTTACAATTGAAAGTGTTGCATTCAAAATTCTACTTCAGTAAAAGTACAAAAGCATGAGCATAATGTTTCTGAAGTATTACAGTACCAATTATGCAGAAAGTGTAATCCACTGACCATCTTGTGTGTCTTTCATGGAATTACAGATGAAAAAGCAAATATTTGAATAATTTAGTTTCAAAAATTAGCATGTTTCTGTTGTAAATACACAAAATAATCCCTTTTTTTCAGACTATATTTTGTCCATATGGTTTGTTGAAGCTCAGGTATGTTGTGTGGTAACAAACCCTCTTTTCTTCGTGGTAGGAGGTTGTGATGAACACACTGGGAGTGAATGTGAGTGCTGTTGTACTGTCAGTGGGATTTGCAGCTGCACAGGGCACGGTGCCATTGGGTGGAGTCGGCCAGAGAGGAAACAGCTCTACACTTTCTGTCAGCTAGGCTGATCTCTGAGCTCCACAACCTCATGAACTCTGCTCGCCTCCACACACTGCTGTCTAACAATGTCTCTGTAATATAGCTCACAGAGGGGAATAATCATTTATTAACATTATGATTGTAACAGTAAAGTAAAAAGTATAGAGAATGACAAAGGTATTAGTCTAATATTGGCTTTTATGTTATCATCTACTGTGTTTCCTGCCTCTGGACACAATGGAGGCTCCTCCCTTCCTCCAACTAACGGATATGTTTCTATTCTTATGCCTTTTGACTATATTTACAGAAAAAAAGATCTAGTGAAAATACTTCAACATTAAAATACCAGCTACTGACACCTTGCTTAAAAACTATTGTATTTAAATGAAACAATGGTGATTTTCTTGATTTTTTATTTTCAGCAAATCCCATTTGTAAACCACCTGTAATGCATCTCTACCAACAAATACTGATAATATCACAGCTCGATATATTGTATTGTATTTATAATATAAATAATATATAATTTTGCTCCATTGTTTTCCAAGACAAGACAAGACAACAATGAGCCACTCTATAGCACTGGGTGCTATGTTCCGTCATTACCATCAACACACCCACTGTAGTCAAAGAACATATAATGATCAGAAGTGAAAGTCAATTGTTTGTTCTGTTGCAACATCAGTGCCCAGCAGCAGAGCTACACTTCCGCCATTTTGGACTGAAAGCGACAACCAGATTCCAGTAAACGTCCACCTACAAAGAGAAACCAAAAAGTAAAACCAACTATTTCTAATTTATTGTCATATTTAATGTCTCTACCAAAGTGTCCCGTGTTGAACAATACAAATATTATAAATATGCATACTATTATAACTACTTACTGTACTTATTTATTTATTAAACTTTTTACCTGGCTGCTTCCCAGAGGGGCATATAGTGAGCAATGGGCATAAATGGAAGCAATAAATATCTTTAATAACTTTTTCAGGTCAAGGATCCAAAATGGAGCCCAATAGAGCCCAGACCATGGATGTAGAAGAAGTTGTGTTCTGTGCTTTTGACCTGTGTGTTAGTAAATAAGCTATAACTTCATTAAATTCTGTTGATGTCATGCTACTAGTGCTACTAGCTAGTGGCTGGTAAACAGTTGTGTTGGAAGAGACGTCAATACATCCACCGCGGTACAGGCTTACAGCATACAGCCCATGGGTATATTAGTAGATAATAAAAGTGATGAATTACAGCCGACATATCCATTATTACAACTGCATAGAGCTACCAGGAAGCTAAAAGAACTGGATATGTTATAATGAGTATGCAGTACGGTGCAGTCCGGCAGGTCTGATGCACATTCGTTACGGTGAGGAAAATTGCTCTGGATTTGTTTACAACTTTTACGACATAATGATTTAAATAAGGGATATTTATGTGTTTCTACTCTGAGTTACAAAAAAAAAAAAAAAAAAAATCCTTTGACACAGACCTCTCTTTACACATCATGCCACATGTACTTACATGGCCATAGACTTACTGTTAAAATGGCAGCAGTGCTACCACAGCGCCATCTAGCGGCGATTGTCAAAACAGCACTGCTTCTCGCCTCTGCTTCAGTACTCTTTACTGTAGTTTGTCTGGACTCATTCCCACATACACCATCCTGCTGCCACAAATCCTCATCACAGCCCTGGTTCCCAAACTTTTATCCTGGGACCCCTTTTTTTTTTAAAGATTAGCAAACCATTGCGACCCATTACACTTTATTTATAAAGGGCAAATTTATGCCAATTTATTAAATTAACGTTCCTGACTTTTTTTACCGCCTTATATTGCCTTATATTACCTTATATTACCTGCCATTTTGAAGACACCTTTGACAAATCACAACTTTATTTAATGCACGTGTTATTGAAATCATATACACGTTAGATATTTGTATTTGAGACAAAAAAAAAACATTTAGGTGGAATTAACAGGCTGATGTTTTTTTCCTCTCATCGATTAAACAAACAGGATGTACACTAGCCTTTCATGTTCGATTCACTGTTATAAGTAGGCTATAATAATCATAACAAAATGACTAATAATGGTCCCTCATGCGACTTAAACATGCACTGCAGATATAAAAACCAATAACTTCAACAACAAGCAGAAATTTTGCAAATTTATTTGGCAACCTTAATAAAATCTTTGGGAATGACTGCACTAGAGCACAAATGTGGATTAATCTGCCTCTGAAAGTAATCCCAAAAGGGCACTGTTTCCTCCTGTTTGAGTACCATTTGTCATTACAGTGGTATGATATATTGATGATATGAAATGGGCTGAGATGTATTGGTTGACAGCTCTGCGTGAGGCAGCTGTAGAGCTCAGGAACTCAGGGGATGTAACTTAAACTTCCCATAACAATCTGCAGTCTGTGTAGTAGAACATGTGTCAGTCTGATCAAAAATGTAGTTATAGAGATATCATGGTTGGTTGTAACAGCTACCATGGTGCTAACGGAGCAGCTAGATGGCTCATGCTAGCGAGCTGCGGCCATGTTTGGCTTGTGATTGGTTCAGGCAGGTGTGTGGGTGGAACCTCGATACTGCGGCTCCAGTCCCCTGATTCTTCTGCATAGACTCTGGCACCAAATTATGTCAAAATCGGAAGATGAGAGCCCCCATATCCGGTATATTTTCCTTTCAGACTCATCTATATATATCTATAGTCTATGAATCAATGCACAAAAACTGCTTTAGAGAACATCCCAAATAGTTAAAACCAGCCATGTGGCCAGGTGTCCTCCGTTTACAGAGTTAATTGTCGTTTCATAATTAAATCTACAAATATAAATATTCATATACTGTATATTATGTTGTGTTTATTTTGCACCCGTCCTCTCAACAGTGCTATGACTAGAAGAAGAAGATATTCCTTTATTAGTCCCATAGTGGGGAAATTCAGTTTTACACTCTGTTGTTCACACAGTACATATACATGCGTCAGTGGAGAGATGTCAGAGTGAGGGGGCTATTCCTGACAAGCGCCCAGAGCAGCCTTGCTCAGGGGCACCTCGGCAGTACCCAAGAGGTAAACTGGCACCTCTCCAGCAACCAGTTGGTCTTGGTCCATGGGGGACTTGAACCGGTGACCTCCACGTCCTAACCCAAGTCCTTACGGACAGAGCGACTGACAGAGTTGTGTTGATGCATATCTATCTATAATATTGCAGTACCATCAGGTTTAAGCAGGTGGGAGGCTGGTGGTCCACAGTTCTATCTACGTTGTGTAGTTTTCACTTCGATTTACACATTTAATTTAACATGGACCAAGAACTGAGTGTGAACTGGTAGCTGGAGAGGTGCCAGTTTACCTCTTGGGCACTGCCGAGGTGCCCCTGAGCAAGGCACCAAACCCCCAACTGCTCGGGGCGCTTGTCAGGAGCAGCCCCCTCACTCTGACATCTCTCCATTGTTGCATGTATATGGGTCCTGTATGTGCATGTGTGTGTTAACAACAGAGTGTAAATTGAATTTCCCCTAGTGGGACTAATAAAGGTTGATCTTCTTCTTCTTCTTCTTCTTCTAACATTTTAACAATCAGCTGGCCAGGCCACGCTGCTCCTGAAGGCCAGTCTGGGCCTGCTTTCCTGGTGTGTTTTCAGTTCATGAAAATCAGACTAATTGTACAATTTTGGCTGCCTAAAAATGTCCCATTCAGCATACGGTTATAGTTCCACCCTCTTATATAAGTTCTGATTGCAAAAATAGCAGATGGCGATGACCAGAAACAAAGATGGCAATTGCCAAAATGCCAAACTAAAGACTTCAACACCGTGGCCACTCAGTTGGCTTAACTGTGTAATGAAACAAATTTCCAGCAGAGGACCCAACACACAGTGAATATATGAGTCTTGTTTGCATAGTAACCTTTTCCTCCAAGAATTATGAACAACATTACACAACACTGAGCAGCCAGTCAACTTATGTGATGGTGCAAAAAACATTTTCATCGTGCTTGGGCCATCTTGCATATCCTCAGTGATCCATGCTACAACATACAAAGTGACACATTGTTTTTACTGATTGGACTACAAGTGACTGGGGTTGATTTCTGTGTTATTTATAATTTAACAGCAGTGAATGAGTCCAAGAAATGAGCATACTGCCAAATAGCTGTGGCATATGTGAGTAAAATTTCACAATCAGAAGGATGTAAAATGTCAAATATAAAGAGAGAAAAATAGTCTTTTAGACATTTTGAGGTATTAACAATAAATATAACCACTTCAACAAAAAGAGAGAGACGGTACCATTTTTTATCATCCTGGCTTTATTTTGAAATCCCCTTATATGGTGCGCGTGCAGCCTGTCGGCTATTCACAGCTCTGACACGCCCCTCCCGTCTTGTGACCGGCACACTCCACAGCCAATGAGAACGCACCATCTGTAAACATGGCGTCTGACTTCAGGTGGAGATGTGTAGTGCTCCTTCTGTGCACATATTTACTTTGTATATTAGCGGCTGACAGTAAAAATAAGCCCAAGAAAAAGAAGGATATCCGAGACTACAATGACGCAGATATGGCGCGGCTCCTGGAACAATGGGAGGTAATGTGACGTTCATTCAATCAGCCTTCAGACATTAGCTAGCAGCTAGGTCAGCTAGCCATGAACCATGCATCATCAGGAACATACAAGTCCTCATACCAACGGTAACAATAAGTTTAATAACCATCATTAGCGCCATGTTGGTACTAGTAGCTAACCTGGGAGAGACGAAGTGGTCCTGAAGTGGTTGTGCTAACATTAGTAGCAGAGAGATCAGTACTGTATTGTTCTGTTCTCCAGTACTCATTCACAGAAGCATCGTCAGCAAAATGTAGCCTACTGTTTGAAGGGTCAACGTGAAGAGTACATGAGCAGAAAAAAGTGCCCATGCGAGTGTTGTAGTAGTACATATTTCAGTACCTATAAATAAATATATACTAAGCAACATTGTCCAACAACATACAGTGTCTACATACAACAGGGTCCTTTAATATGTAAACAAATACAAATACTGTAAAGAAATAAAGAGTGAATGGGTAAAGTACTGGATAACCTCATATATATATATGTAGTGGGTAGTTATGTATGATATATGCACCTATGGTGTCTGTATGCAGTATATGCAGTATGCAGGATTCATAAATGGATGATATGTACATGTTGGTCAACAGTGTATTCAAAACTGTAAATAGATGATTTATCATTTGTAGGTACAATAGATGCTTTAGTGTTCCAGGATTATTGACATGATATGACTGGTAACTGTTCATTAGAGTGATGGCCTGTGGAAAGTGTCTGCTTGTTGTGACATACAGAGCTTTATAGCACCTACCACAGGGGAGCCGTTGGGACAGGCTGTGTCCCAAAGAGTGTATTACAAAAGAGCCAAGGTTCCATCAAAAGTAGTTCAAGGAGCTAAATATTCCTTCAGTACACTGTCTGTGTTTCCACCACAGTCTAAAGACCAGCATAGATTGGGTGAATTAGTCAGCTGATGTGTAAAAAAGAAACATGACATGTGACAGAGCTGCTGGTGGTCACAGCAGTAAATTCACTCTGCAGCCTGCGGCTCAGTGTGTCACCTGTTCACTCCAAAAAACACACTATCTCATGTGATGGTGATATTTACCACATTTTCCGATACATGTTGGATGTAATGAATGAAATGAAACTAAGAGTGTCTGTCTGCACACACAGTAAATCATCTGTTGAGGGTTTAATGGTTATTTATTTGTGCTTTAGAGCATTAACACTGTGAAACAATCAGAAAATAACTTTTCAGTACCACCTAACAAAGATAAATGCTGTCCCCTCGTCCTAAAATGGTCTTAAGTCGATACTACAGTACTTCCTAGTTTATGAATGAACCTGGACACAAGTTGAAGTCGTTGAAGGAGCAGCGCCGTGTGTGTTTGACTGGTCATCGCTGCAAGCTCCACCCTGAAAGTATTACCCCCGACCAGGGCCTTTGGGGGGCAAAAAGGCCCCATAAATTAATTTAGACCCTGATCCCTTTGGTTGAAATGCCAGGAGTTCCTCAAAAGTTTCCTAATTCTGGGGGACACAGGGCTATGGTGCCATGTGAATAGGAACTTGTGTCCAAATGCAGAAGACAGGGTTGACCGTATCTATACTATTTGAAGTCTGTACATGTATGTATTGCGTTTTTTTGTATTACTGGGACTACTTATGTGTTATTTGATGTGTTTTGGAATACTGAAGCATGCAGTAAATATGTGTCGTACTATTCCTTACTAGAAAGGTGGTTTATACAGATAATCAAAGGTCCTTGAAAGATGATAGTGACTGATATAGTACTGCTACCTGTTGTTAATGCTTTTAGGTTATGAGTGACACAGTTCCTTTGTAAGGAGATGAGTTCTGTGCTGGTGAAGTGAGCTGATGTTGAGACACATATGAATTGTTTTGCACTTTGAATGGTAAAGAGAAGTGGTTTAATGTCATTTGAAAACATTAAGTCAGTATTAAGAGTTGTGTCTAACCAGTAAAAACAACTGTAGGTAACTATAATATTCAGATGAGTGTCATTTAATAGTTTTAAGACAATTGATGTGTAACCATCCTAATGGTTGTTCCCTCGTTGTGCATCATTTCTCCCCTTTGTTCCATAGGAGGATGATGACATTGAGGAAGGGGACCTCCCAGAGCACAAGAGGTCTCCTCCTCCCATTGATTTCTCCAAGGTAGACCCCTCCAAGCCTGAAGAGCTGCTCAAGATGTCCAAGAAGGGCAAGACTCTGATGGTTTTTGCTACAGTGTCAGGGGACCCTACTGAGAAAGAGACCGAGGAGATCACCGGCCTGTGGCAGGGTAGCCTCTTCAACGCCAACTTTGATATCCAGAGGTAGTTCCTCTCTGAGCTCATTTAACGTTAGCAACAACTTTGTTTAGCTGCTTTTTAAGAGGGTTCATTCACTTACTGTCAACTTGGTCTGCAAGTAATGATTGTTGAAGTTTCTGTCATTTGGATTAGCCAATTAAAAGGATAGTTCAGGTGTACTGAAGTGGGGTTGGATGAGTTACTTATCCATAGTCAGTGTATTACCTATAATAGATGACGGTCAGCACAGCACAGTTTGGAGAAGCAGACAGGAGTATCTGCATGGGACCAAAGCAATGTACTGCTGTGGATGGGGGGAACAGCAACACAGATTTTAGACGCCTAAAAAAATCAGTGTAAGTGTATGTATATTTACAATATTTTCACTGCTTTACCTCGCTGTCAGACAACTGTTTCTGATGGGGAACAGAAGTCATTATCTTTGCTCTCCTTCAAGCCACCAGACTCCTTTGATAAAAAACATTTTACCTTGCAGAGTTGTAATCGGTTAATTTGTTTCTGTATATTGTTATTGACTTCGGTGAGTCCAAACTAACCCTTTAAAGCACCAAAGTCACACAATAATAACAATAACACAAACTAACCGATCGAGACAGTGGTAGATTATCAATTCTGCGAGGTAGTATAATGGCTTCATTTGCCCATCAGAAAGGGCTGTCTGATGGCGAGGTAAAGTGGGAAAATATAGACTATTTTAGGTGAGCCTTTCTTTTGTGACTAAAATCTGTTTTGTTGCTCACCCCGTTCACAGTAGTACATGACTTTGGTCTGATGCTGGTACTCATGTCTGCCTCTCCAAACTGGTGGTGTGCTGACCGTCATCTACTGTAGGTAATACACTGACTATAGAGAAGTACCTCATGCAATCCCACGTCAAACCACCTGATCTATCCCTTTAATCAACCAATAACAGGGCGATCAACTATTGGAAATAAAGTTGCGAGCTGACCATGAACTAACTCGGATTAGGCTTTAGGGCTCTCTTCCTGTCTGTGCTGGAGCTGTGGAGGATATTTAACACAGTGAGCACAGTGACATCTGCTGGTGTGTGGACATGATATCAGCTGTTGACTGGAGCCAAAGCACTGACACAACATCAAGCTGATCTCATGTTGTACATTCAGTCCCATTAATGTCTAAGAGGGCTACATTTTCACCTACAAAGTTCACTTACTTGCTTTTCTTTGGAGCTTTCAACTACATCTCAAGGTCTTCATCAGTTGGCTTAGTGGTCATCAGTATGAAAGTATAATTTTCAAAAACTCTATAACTTGTTAGTTGATTTTTCTCAACTACCTGTCTGGTTTGGAAAAGTATTTGTAATTATGCTTAACACGACCTTGCCTCGTTTGATGCTTTGCAGACCACAAATACAAGCCTAGAGTTTAATTCATGGAAATAATAACAATTCATATTGCAATATTGGTCTGAAAAGTTTCAGTTACATATTTCCCTCGAATTGTTCATCGCTACACTGGAGCAGTGCCACCGTTATGGTGGTAACAAAGTCCAACTGAATGCACAGGCACTGGCAGTGAAAGCATACACAGCAGACAGAGTTAGGCCATCTCTGGGAAAGGAAGTTATTCAGGCTCAAAACACTAGTGTGAAAATGGTTTTGAAACAGGCTTTGGAAAAAAAAATTAGAGCTGTTAATAGATTAAAAATTGTAATCATGATTAATCACACATTTTGTATCATTCAAAATGTACCTTAAAGGTAGATTTGTCAAGTATTTAATACTCTTATCAACATGGCAATGGACAAATATGCTGCTTTTCCAAAGGCTCAGTTGGACAGGTATTGCCGTGCACATTGTCGACTAGTAGTTAAGTCAACTAGTCAAATATTCTAAGAAACCCCTAATTTAACACAGCCAAAATGATCGAAACAGTAAAAATCCAGAGTGTCGCTTGTGATAAGGGTTAATTAAGCTGCTATACAGTCTGAAAACAGCAGCATTCCAGTGGAGGCTATTGTAATGAACAGTGCCTGGTTTGACCCGCCTGTCCTCCTGCAGGTTTGTGGTGGGCTCCAACAGGGTGATCTTCATGCTGCGCGACGGCAGTATGGCCTGGGAGGTCAAAGACTTCCTGGTGGCACAGGAGCGCTGCGCCGACGTCACCGTGGAGGGACAGGTGTTCCCTGGGAAGGCTGCTAAGAAGGATGACGCCAAATACAAGCAGCAGAATGAAGCCAGCCCCAAGAAGAAGAGCAAGAAGAAGACAGAGAGCAAGAAGCCTGACTTGGAGGGGAACAGTGCCAGTCATCTGAAACAGGAGCTGTGATGCAATACCACAGAGGGCTCTCTCCTTCTGGTCTTAGACATGATGACCACATGCCAGCAGTACACTGGTGAGGGCTGCAGGACCACGTGATCATGCACTGGTTCAGAGTATGAGAGAGAGCATGAGTGAACTAATACGTCCTGTTGACTGCTGAGCTGCTGGTACAACTGATGAATCGTCCCTCATTGGAACATGCTGCCGTGACAAGTACATTTTTGAAATCATTGTTTTTCTGTCTGAGTGGTAACAAGCTCTTTAAAATCAGTGCTGTCTGGTTTCTTTAGTTCTTTTTTCTTGTTAGATTATCACAAATGAAAATGAGTACATGCAGAAATGGTGTGAAAGTTTGTGCCAAGAGCAATGTCAGGTACAGGAAGTGTTGAGGCACAGATACTCATGGAGTCACTCATCAGACCCTCAGCTCCTGTCCTGGTGTCTCATGTTCTCTTTGTTTACATCCAGCAGCATTTCTCTATACAAAAGTAGCACCCACATTTTCTGTTTGATTTTTCACTGAATATGAAAATAAACATTTTTTTATACAATCAAATGAGATGTCTTTCATTGCTGACATTTGAATCCAGTATCTATATTTTGCTGCTTTTACTCCATTGGTGAGAAGATTTTTTTGGGACTTTTTGCCTTAATTTGATATTATTTGACCTACATTATGTTATTAGTTACTGTTTAGCTGTAAAATGAGAAAGTTTGTGACCCGGCTGCCATGTTAAGATCAGTTGAGGAAATACCAAGCACCAGCTGGAGCACACTTTCTCATTTTACAGCTAAACATAGGATGTTTCTGAAAACATTTGAGGAGAGAAATAGTCATTGCAGTAACAGAATACTGATTCATATTTTATCAGTGCTGCCTAGTTCGACAGCTGCTCAGAGATGGCAGACTCCAGCTCGGCTCCTTTGAACGAACAACCAATAGGAACGCTCACTGAAAGTCCTCCGTCACATGCTCGCTCTTTTAAAGCCTGAAAACAGAAGTCTAGTTTTCTAACCAACATAGCTGGATTAGCATTTACAAGATCATTTCATTTGACTAACTTCATGAATGCCTGGATTACTTCAACCACATTTGAGGCTGGTGTTAAAATATTCTAGATACAGCACCCCACAGTACTCTTTCATGACCTGTCCTTTGTCCTATTCTGCTTGTTGTCTTTGTTCTGTCCCCTCTTTGTATGATGTTTTGGATATAATTTGTGCAGTGACAAAGGGCCCCGGTCATGCTGATCTGTGACTAGCCTCCACCTGGTGCTGAGAATATAAAGGATAACAGAAATGACACAGGTGACTCAAATGTGAGTACGATCAAGAAGATTCTCTGTTGTATGCTGCTGTTTGTCCAGGCAGGGACACACAGATGTGCAGACGTGACCTTCAGTCACAATGACAGTCAGACAATCTGGTCATCATCATTTATTTCTGTACAAAAGTCCTCAAAGAAATTCAAAGTCATGGAGCTTCATTAATTTACAAGCCCAAGCCACATATACAACACATCCATTTGGTGTACAGTTAAAACAAGCCAACTATACCAAGAGTCATATGCATGAATGCAGTCTGGTACAAATCTTTTAAAATGGAGCTATAATGGTTTCTTACGTACAGTATGCATACAGGACAGCAATAATATTACAACTCAAAAGATGGCCCTTGTAGATTTGGATCAACTGTGTCTGTACAATAAATAAGTATAAAATATATCTCTTAGCAATCTGTGGATTTTTAAAAACACATTAAACATACAAAACACTAAACTACTGCTACAACCTCCGAAAAAAGACCAGCTATTTCGGCAAAGGGAGGACAATCTTTTTCTCGCCAGATTGAAACAAAGATTTCTTTGTTATTTTGAAGTGGGGACATTGCACATTTAAAAGTTCTCTGATTTTTTTAACATTCAATGGACAATTTAATTTTATCTTTTATATTGTTATGGGCTTCTTGCTGGTTCACTCCAAAACACAGACGAATGGATCACAAACACTGATATGAAAAAAAAAAAGGAGGAAAACGTCACAATATCAAGTGAGCGAGTGCTCAGAATGAAACAGAGCAAGTTAACAACCACTGGTCTGGATGCAAAACAAGTAACGTTTCTCTTTTTGTTTCTTCTTCCTCTCTATTCTCTCTTGAAACAATTTTAGTCAAACAAAGCAGGCATATAACCAAGCAACAAAACCACTCAACTTCTACATCTGTCACATACCACAGAGACCTGCATGGGAAGGATGCTCGGTGATGCACGTACATTATACATGCGTTTCATTAGCTAGCTCACACTTTTAGTATTCGTTCCCGCTGTTCATATACAGACTTAGCATTAGCATCAGAAATCGCCATGCAACTGTGGCTGAAAGTCCACTGGAGGATTTGCTGTTATATAAATATCAATCAACCAGGCTGGAATCATCAACATAAAAGAATAATGTTTTTAATTTTTTTTTCATAATGTAGGTTATCATGAGGAAGAAAACTGGCAAACCCAGACTCCTCCTCAATCATACACAACTCTTTGTAATGTAATTTCCTGTATGTTTCCTTCCAGTGTTCTGTGCCAATGCAATGAGAAGGCTAATAGTTCAAACAGGCTCCGGCACCCGTTTGGTTCAGTTTGCTTAGACTGGTGTGAAAGAAAAATGATTATGAGGCCCCTGTGCCCCTGACATGTTAAAGCATCTCAGTAACATTTTGCAGGTGAACCAGAACTCACAGAGACTCAAACGTGACTCAGAGAAGTCATTAATAGAGGTTCTCTTTGTCTCTTGGTAGCTGTTGTGCAGCCCTTGGACCCCTTGGGACCCTGGGCCGGTGCCTGGTATGCCTCTTCAGTAATCCATCCATGACCGTGACCACAATCTTACTGCTTTGTTGACAAAATAGTTTTGTAAGTAATTGTTTTAGCTGTCAAGCATGTATATCACATTAAAAATCACTGGCACAGAATATTTGACAGATCAATTCTAATCATTTACAATCTGGGTAGTATGGTTTTTGCTGATGCAAAATACTTGCATATGATTGTCATTGGTAGAGAGTTAGTTCATCTTTTGTTTTTCATCTTTTTGTGTTTGTGCCAACCCATAAATGTGGACACAGCTTAGATTTAATTTTTACTCTGGGCCTGAATATTAGCTTTCTTATCCATGAGGATGCTGTTACAGTATTTGAATCTGACTACTACCTTATTATTTTTGACGCTGATTCCCTGTCAACCTGTTAACCCTTGTGTCCCAGTTCCATCAATCCCTGCACCATTATAACATTTTCCAAATCTTATGCAGCTTCTCCCAGTACCCACTCCCTAAAATCTCCTCCTGCACACCTGAGTGCAGAGAAAATGGTCACATTATTTAATTCCACCTGCACAAACATTAGACACATAGATTCTGTCGCCCGTCTCAAGGCCAGACAAGCTAAATGTAACCCTCAGCCCTGGCTAAATGACATTACTCGCAATCTTAGACAGTGCTGCAGGAAGGCTGAAGGAAAATGGAAAAAATGGCTACAAAACTATGAGATGCTCAGAAATCACCTGATTAAGTACCAGTCAAAGCAGCGATGGTGGAATATTTCTCAGAATATGAAAATGTCCTTAATTTCTTTGTCAACATGATAGCCAATATTAAAAGCCAAATCCCACTCTCCTCATCTGTACCTATTGTTTATCCCCAACTCTGTCTGTATTTAATCAGTTCAAATTTTGCGAGAAGTAGTTTGTCACCTGAAGCCAACAACATGGCCCTCTGACTGCTCCCCTGCACCATTACTAAAAGAGGTCTTTGATATTGTGGGCCCCTTCCACTGTATTGTGGATGATACCCAGCTATATGTACCATTATAAAGTCCCAGTCCTCTGTCTTTACAGCCTCTGTTTGACTGTCTCCAGGACATTAAATGCTGGATGTCGCAAAACTTCCTAGTGTTGAACGAACTGTAAACTGATAATATTTCCTCCGTACTCACTTCCCTCCACTGGCTCCCTTTTCACTTTTAGAGTTCATTTATTTGTCTATAAAGCATATCATGGATTGCTTCCTTCTACCTATCTGCCCTTTTAACTCCCTTTACCACATACTGTATACCCCATCTGGCCTGGGAAAGCTTTGGAGGATGTGGACGGGGAAGCGGTATCTGGCCTACTTTGTTCCCTTACTTCTAAATGGTCAGCACACTCTCAATCTCTCATTGAGCAACGATACCCTCAACTTGCCCGTGGAGTGTAAAACACCCATGACTAAGGAGAACTTCTCATAATTTCTGTAAAGCACTCTTGATTCAATTTTAACACAACTACTTCAATCACTTTTCATGAGAACAGCAAGTGCAATAACATGAACTCATCTGAACAGAGTGTACACTGTTATTGTACCTTGATCATCTCCATGACAAGAGTTTTTTGCCCCACATTTGGGGCCATTTGGGAAAGCTAAACCCTTTTACCTTTAGATGTGGTCAGACAACATTTCTGAACTAGTTTGTTTACAAGTTTACCCCAGCCTTGCATCCACACTGGATGAATGGCCACTTGTGGTCGGGAACCTTGCCGGGTCAAAGGAACAACCAGAGCTAACATAGGGTCAATCTCAATGTGTCAATGTGATATGCAGTTGGTACCACTATGTCCAACAGGTACTGCCAATTCTTTTCAAATGAAAGTCAGAGAAAAGTGAGTCAGGATAGATTACACCTGGTTCTCTGTCAAGGCAGCAAAACAGGAGGAATGGCCATTCAGGGGAGCTATGGACTATGAGTGTATGCTGCAGTTTGTCTCCACTGATGTCTAACTAATCATCGTCTAACAGCATCGTCTAACAGTATCGTATAACAGCATCATCTGACATGGCCAGTATGCATCAAATGAAGTGCTTCTCTGATGGTCAAACAGTGTCTCCTACCCCTACGCTGACAATTTCTGTAACTGTCTTAAATCGTCAATCACTCCCAACTCCCAATCACTTCAACCAATGATTTACCAGGTGCGTGCGGAGCTGAGACTCCCTTTTTCATTCTTCTCACAGTTCTGTTTGAGTGTACAAGTTCAAGACCATGGATGCATTAGGGGAGAGACCAACCAAAAGTGTGCGCTGTTCTACCCATTTGCACAATTATTGCATCTCGCCATTCTCAATAACTGTAAGGTCTTCAACCTGAATTCAAGTGCGACTGTTTGTTTAGTTTTTAAAGGTGTTTGAATGACACAACAAATGACCTTCAGAGTTCATTCCAGGCATACCCCAACAACATTGTCAAACAGCTCAATATGCTCAATGTTATCCAATAGTGACACCAAAGGCTATCAACATTTTTGCTGTAGATGTCCGAGTGCTGGCGTAAACCAACAGCAACATCTGTTAGAAGACAGACTATGTACAAAGCATTAGGGTTTAACTGTTTTTAACCCTGGTTTCTATGGCAGAACTTTACTAGGTGTACCTTGGGAGAAGTCAGTTCAGTCTGGCTTCGTCAGAGTACAAACACACCTCAAAACCAACAGGCCAATGTTAATGTTGATATGAAACTAAGTTAATGTACATGTTAGCTGACCAAATCCAATGGTTACTTTAGCTGACAAGCTAACATTATGTAAACATAAAAATTATGTTAGTGACGCATGACATTGTTAAGTCAGAAACATAACCAATAGGAATCATGTCTATTAATTTAAAATCTATTTTCTACAAACACCATTGGCTGTTCTAACTCACACAGGCTCCGCCGCCTATATTGGACTCTATGGATAATACTCTCCTCTAATCACACGCACGTGTTCGCCCACTGAGATCTGTGTAAAAGTAACTGGCCAATCAGGACATGCCTACCGAATACATGCGTCGCCACAGTCTATCAGGTGGCATCCAGCTCTGCCTGGTATCTTTTTCTCTTCACCAATGAGCAATTGCGCACTGACTGCTACATCTCCATGAAGGGAGTTGCCACTGCAAGAACCACGCCAGTGCCCTGTTCATGTGTTGACATGTTATGTTGAATGCACGGCCCTCCTCAAGTGCATGGATCAGCTGTTCATGTGCTCTGGTGATGGTGTGGCCAGAAAAGACCTTTCTAAGAAATGCTTGGCAGGATGACTTTGTCAGTGTACCTCCCATGCCTATAAGAAACCCTCCCACTATGGTCTGCTCACTCTCCAACTGTTGCAGTGTCGGTGGCCTTGTTTGGTGGGATGAGTGTAGAGGACATATGTATGGCAGCGTCATGGTCGACGTCTTGCCCGTTCATATAGTTTTACCTCTTGGACATGTCGGGGTCCTTTTCAGAGTCTGTGCTGGCTTGAACGGCACAGGACTGGTAAAAATTGTGAGGTGTGTGTCAGTTGTGCTGCACCTGACCCCCGCATGATGCACATACATGTTCCTGCATGTGCTCCTTGATAACCCAGGGATCGTGGTGTGCAGGGTGCCCACTGTTTGTTTTTGTCCCCTGCAAGGTTAGACCATAGCTTTACCCAGATCAGAGCAGTGGTGGCCTAAAGGTTGCTGGGGAAAGTGTAAAGCAACCCTGTGGCTGGGGGCCACCTCAGGATTAGTGGGATCTATGTGGTGGTGCGGTAGGGCCTCCGTCCATAGGGCTCCACCTACTGTACCCCTAGAGTCCAGTAGAGAGCCTGTGAGAGTTAGAACCAAGGTTACAATATTGTAACCCTAGTTCTACAAGCACAGACGGAGCTCTCTACCAAGGAGGCCCTGCCGCTCCGGGACTGCTGCTGGAGAGGTGTGGGATACCAGGCAGTGCTAGACTCCGCCTTATATACTTACATACCTACACGATGCATGTATTCGGTACAAATGTCCGAACTGGCTTGCTACGTTTATGCAAATCTCAGTGGGTGAACATGTACATGTGATTGGAGGACAGTGTTACCCATAGAGTCAAGTACAGGGCTCCACCTGTGCTTCTCAAACTAGGGTTACAGTATTGTAACCTTTGTTCTGAGCCACTGTTGCTGAAGAGCTGAAGACCTCCAATATGGCCGTCATCTTAAAGCCCTCTGCTGATGGGCTGACTGACATAGATATGGTTTATTGTGGGCAGTGCTGGCTCTGGGAGAGGTCCTCCTCTTATCAACACAGCCTGTCACATCATTCTTTCCCACTGCCAACCCTAGAAAAAACATTACTGATCCCGGACAATGGCTTGGAGCAACTGACTCTGCAGTGCTGACAGCGTGTATGTGTATGTGTGTGCATTTTTTTTGGGGGGGGGGGGTTGTTAATGTGTGTCAGTATCTGGGGACTCTTGGGGACCCCCCCCCCCCCAATCTGCCTGCCCCTCATAGCTTCAGCTTGTGGACCACAGGGATAGGCAGGACCTGGTGGATCTTGGCCCGGTCAGTGTCCACTTCCAGATGGATCCAGTCAGGGTGGAAGGAGCCCTTGAAGCCCACAAATGCCAGTTTATCTGCAGGGAAGTCAAATGGCACTAAAGTTAGTAAAGTCATCAGAGCACCAGGGTGTTTTTCAGCAATGCCCTGCCTCACATTCACTTCTGAATAACACACAGGGGCCTGCAGCAATTCTGAACAACAGCCCCTGGTTCTGCATGCTGGAAGCAGGGGGTTGCAATTCATAGTGCTTGCATGACACCATGTACATCATGGATGGTCACTGCCTTCATCTCTTCATCTTCATCTTCAACCGCTTATCCGGGGTCGGGTCGCGGGGGCAACAGATCCAGCAGGGGACCCCAAACTTCCCTTTCCCGGGCCACATTAACCAGCTCTGACTGGGGGATCCCGAGGCGTTCCCAGGCCAGTGTGGAGATATAATCTCTCCATCTAGTCCTGGGTCGTCCCCGGGGTCTCCTCCCAGCTGGTCGTGCCTGGAACACCTCCCTAGGGAGGCGCCCAGGAGGCATCCTTACCAGATGCCCGAACCACCTCAACTGGCTCCTTTCAACGCAAAGAAGCAGCGGCTCTACTCCGAGTCCCTCACGGATGACCGAGCTTCTCACCTTATCTCTAAGGGAGAGGCCAGCCACCCTCCTGAGAAAACCCATTTCGGCCGCTTGTACTCGCGATCTAGTTCTTTCGGTCATGACCCAGCCCTCATGACCATAGGTGAGAGTAGGCACGAAGATTGACCGGTAGATAGAGAGCTTTGCCTTCCGGCTCAACATTGCACTCACTGCCAAAACAAAAAAATGCAGTTTTTCCTATAGTTTTACAATTTATATTGTCATTACCACCTGTGACTCATGTAAAGTCATTCTGTTATATTAAAATAAGGTGCTACTGTCCTATTCTACTGGTCTCCCTCCTGAAGAAGTTTGGAGTTCACACTGAAGGGAGGGACAGCATAACTCTTTCGTTTTGGTTCCAAGGCAGTCACTGGCAATGAAAATTTTTGCTCTCAGGTTCCTTCAACAATGCTCATAAAACATGTATTAATCGTAAAAGGGGAAATCACACAAGTACAAGCCAAATGATAATCTATGGCATATCATGGTGCAGTTATTGCATTTCCATAAGTAAATATAAAATAGTAATGTAAATGTAAATTTGTAATTTTGTTGAGTATTTCAGATGGGTAAACAGGATTTAGTATGTTTATGCATGATGAGAATTAACGTCTTTTATTTGGATCTATGTATATATAAATATTAAAGTCCATTTCCTTGAGTAGAGATATGTAGTGCAACAAGATTGTTGTGCGTTTGATCTATGATCCATTGTATTACTTTTGGTTGTGCTGTTTGTTATGGATGTGTACTAGTAATTACACAAAGAAATACTGGGCAGTCAAGTTGGCTGTTATTACACTTGCTAACATGACACTGTTCATTGTCCAAATGGCAGTTTTTAGACATTATTGTCACACTGTGATTTGGTTAAAATGCAACCAATGAAGCAACAGCGCCATCCACTGTGTTTTAAATGGAAATGCTTTGCGTTTTGTCCAATTCCAGGTACAGTATAGCCACTGTGAGCACATTTATCTCAGTAGACCTTGGTAAAGATATACTGCATTTAATTACCTTTCAATCTGATGCTTTTGCCTGCTCCAAGTTTCTCCAGGACTTTAGTCCAGGATCCTCTGGTAATGAGACGGCCCTTAGACGTAATGAGAACGATGGAACTGGAGAAAGAGTAAGAGACAGCTCATCACTTTAGTATTCACATTTAGCTGATGGTAGCTGCATGTGTCTTTAAGGCTGTGTGTTAGACATGTAGAGACACTGTGTGTTAGACATGTAGAGACACTATTCTGATGTAATCATAAACACATTTGACCCAGTGTAACATAGTCTTGTTGTGATCCAATTCCATTTCTTTGGAGGCCCACACATCATCCAAAAACAAAGGACCCACAATGTGGTGGTAAATCACCACAAAGAATCTTAAACAAAGTGGTAGAACAAACTGGCGTTGAACAGCAAAGGAGCAGCTTTTACCCGTCTCTCAGTCCGCTGACGTAGTTGTCTATCTGTGCAGGGATGCCCTGTAAGATGGAGTTCCTGAATCCTTTATTCTCCACCACCTTCCCATCATGCCCGTCAATTACTGTGAGCTGCACCCCATCTTCTGGTTGGTACAACTTCCTGCCATTCACCTGTCACAACAGAGCCAGCCAATCACACTACAGTTCTGGGATCTATGAAATGACAGCACTGTACAGTATACTGTAATAATGCCACTAATTTAGCAGAACTGACATAAATACAACACAGGTCATAAATAATATGTCAGAAAAAATGATAATAACAAGGGCTATCAACTGATTAATATACTTAATAGCAATTAATCACACGATTGTCCATAGTTTATCACGATTAATTACTAATTTATCACATATTTTTATTAGTTCAAAATGTACCTTAAAATGAGATTTTTCAAGTATTTAACACTCTTAACACAGGAGTGGACAAATATGCTGCTTTATGCAAATGTATGTATACATCTATAATTGGAAATCAATTAACACAAAATTATGACAAATACTGTCCAGAAATCGTCACAGGTACTGCATTTAACATGGCAAACTCACTTCCAACAGGCAACAACAGCTGTCAGTGTGTCAGTGTGTTGACTTGACTATAACTTGCCCCAAACTGCATGTGATTATCATAAAGTGGGCATGTCTGTAAAGGGGAGACTCGTTATTTAACTTCCTCCGACAAGCTAATATGACACGGTTGGTACCAATGGATTCATTAGGTTTTCTAGTTTCATACGATATCAGTATCTTCACTCTAGCTTTAAGACTGAGCCCTACAGCCTAAAAATCGCAAGTCACATTAATGCATTAAAGAAATTTGTAGCATTAAAACAAATTTAAGTTAATGTATTATCATTTTAACTTTGACAGCCCAAATAATAACTTTTATAGCACTTTAAAAACCACACATCCTTCAATGCAACTGGGAAGTATCTTTCACACTCCACACTTCAGTCTGTAATGCAGGCCTTAAGTTATAAATGTATAGTCCACAAGCCCAAACTGAGATAACCCTGATGACATCACTGTGAGGGTCCAGGGTTATTTTTCAGACCAGATCCACAGAAGACATTATTCAAATGTTTTCAAAGGCTGAGTGACACTAACCATGACGGATAAACAGATCTCCTTTAAGAATCCCACAAAGAGACAACGTATAAGATACAAGGTTTTACTAAATGTGAGGAATAGGACATATTTAATGTACTCAATGTTAAAATAACTTATGTACTTTAACTTTAACTAAGTAGTAACTAAGCACTTTTTACTTAGTCTACTTGAGGTTATATATATGAAACAAAGTTAGATTTTTTTTTTATTTGTTTAATAAGAATTTTCATGTAATGCAAGAAAAATATCTGAAAAGTATCTGAATGATACTCTCTAAACACTGTCTATTAACATTTCTGTTCAGTAAATCCTAACCAGTGGTCTGAGTCCAAGCTGTTCAAACAAAGTAATCTATTACTCTATTGTCTGTATGACACAAAGGATACCTCAGTAAAGGCAAAGTCCTCCTTGATGTGGAAGAATCGAGAATTGTAGGACTCCAGTTTGACCTCCAGGAAGTGGTCTGATGAGTCCTGAGAGTAAACAAGCAAATAAACAGAGCTGGAATTAATACACAATATTTGGCTTTTCACAGAAGCAATTTAAAGTCCATTTTCACTCAGCGCAGTCACAGAGCTAAACAAATTACATTAAGGAATCACAGATGCAAAATGCCACTTTAATATAAGGAAGATATCACATTTCTAATGACTGCTGCTGTGGGGAAACTGAGATCTGCAGCAGTAAAAATGAACAGGACAGAGCCAAGAAAGAGGCTGGATGTAGAGAAAGGATGTACATGAGGATACAAGAAATGGGGCACTCATTACAGAAACCCTCACAGGTACTGACTTTAGCATAAAAACATGCTCAGATCATAAAATGGCAAACTGCAGTCCAACAGACAACAACAGCTGTCAGTGTGACTTGACTACAACTTGACCCAAACTGACTGTGATTATCATAAAGTGAGCATGTCTGTAAAGGGGAGACTGATGGGTACCCACAGAACCCATTTGGAAATGGCCATGAGAGCTTTTCCTCACCAAAATGTAGCATAAGTTTGAAGTGTTATTTAACCTCCTTCCCAACAAGTTAATGTGACATAGTTGGTACCGATGGCTTCCTTAGGTTTTCTAGTGTCATATGATACCTTAACTGTTGAGCCCACTACAACCTAAAAAGCATAAGTTATGTTAATGTGTTACAGAAATTAGTTGCATTAAAACAAATTTGCATTAACATGTTATTATTGCGCTAACTCTGACAAGCCTAATTTGCTATGACAAGTCAAAAAGTATGCTGTCTGTGACTGTCCTCTCTTCACTGTATGTTAGAGTGGATTTTAACATTTGAAATGAAACATCATGAGTCTCTGGTCAGTCTTTTTCAATGATTCCCAAGTGGAGGCAACAAACCAGAGAAGACCAGGCCTTCGCAGTCAGGACCCCTCAAATCTGGAATGAATGGAGGTCATGCAGGGTAGCTTTTTATCTCTGATGATTACCATTATTCAACATACCATTCTGCAGTGTGATAATTACTACACTGTATAGGGTGCTCAAGTTATCTCATAGTGCAAGGTAAAAAGACTATGACCCAACTGTGATTTATCTATCATCATGCATCGCGTAAATAGCTTTCTTTTCAGATTCCTGCATGCATAGCAGCTTTAGAATTGTGTAGTCCTCAACATAGAAGTCTCTGTGCAATGAATGAGTGAATGATTTTGGACACAACGTACAGTATGAGTGTGGCAATAAGCCCAGTGAACTAATACATACAATAACTAGGGTTTGGGGCACAGATCAGGCTACTGATTCTCCGAAGACTGGTTTACTCAGAAATCAGACTGACATTCACCTCTGTCATGTACTTGTGATCACCACTCCACTAGACTGACAGCTGTCCTGACTGCAGTTCTTCCAGTATAACTGTTCCCATTAGGAGTAAAATGTAATGATAAAATCATCTTACTGCAGATTCAAGTGTACTACACTAGGTGCTCAAAGCTGCCTCATTAAAATGGTCTCTAAATGAAAAGGCTCATTAACCGGGACTGTATGTTTTTTTCTATGTGGCCCCTGGAATGAAAAGTTTGGATACCCATGCTTTAGAGTACTTGAACTCACTTAACATAAAGAAGCGATGCAGAGGTTATACCTATACAGGAAACCTTTTGACTTCAACACTTCAGGCACTTGAATGCCAAATATAAAGGGAAACTGTCACAAGTGGTTAACATGACTTGCAAAATTATAGGGAAACCACAGACTAGACCACATCTAAGCAGCTCTTGACTTAACAAGTGAGCCATCCCATCCATCGTACCCATAGTTTGAACTGCTTCCCTCAAGCAGGGGCTTGAGACTGCCACCAGCCACCCAAAATGTCTATATCATTTGTCCCAAGTTGCAGTTAAATTATTAAATTATTAAATACATAGTTAATCATACCCTAAAGGACAACCCTCTAACCTCCACCCTGCCCTGGATTTGTACATTTGTCTCCTGTTTGCTGAAATTTGTAATAGTAAGCCTGTATTGAACTGTATTTGATTGCATATGATTGAACTCCAAACTCTTCTAGTATTTTCACTGTTTTTACTGTTGTCTTATTTGTAACTCATGTTAATTGTGGTGAAGCCAAAGACATGCTGTGCTGAGTGTTTTATACTGTATTTTTTAATGATTTAATGATAACTATGTTTTATGATCATTTTATTCTGTGTAAAGTGTCTTTGAGTGTCTTGGAAAGTGCTATATAAATAAAATGTATTATTATTTATTCTTATTATTTTTCCAAATAGTGGACAATAAAATTTCCACCTAACTGACTCTGTAAAAACAGCTATGTAGAACATAATGTCTGGTTTGAACATTTTTAAATACACTCTTCCCCTCCTCTTCTCACCAGCCTGCCATTCTGTATCTTTCTGGGCATGGGTACATCCACAACAGGTATCTCGGCGTGTCTGGGGTAGGCCTGGGCCATGCAGTTGCTGGGTGGACTTCCTTTAGGGATGACGGCGGTGATCTTCACCCTCTCACAACCCTTAACAGAGCAGAAGGCAAACTGCTCCCTGCCATTATGGGCCTTTGCCTTCAAGAAGAGCAGGCTGCAATACACAGTAAAGCTTTAGACATCATACATACATCCAGCATACAGTAAAACTTCAGATATCATATAGCATTACAGTTCTGAAGACATATAGGTCCTTTTCAATCTGCTTACCTTTTAGTTCCATTGCCTACAGAGGCACATGTCATTCACCCAAGAAAAACGAAAATGGAGGCCTTATAACTTTATCTCATGATTAAGTCTTCCTTTGCCACAGCTGAGCAACCAGAACCATGTTCAAAAGTAACATTACTATGTAATATCACATTACATTGGTATAAAAACTTTGCATATAGTTACATCTTTTTTTACATTGTAAATTTCTCCACTGTGGGACTAATAAAGGAATATCTTATCTTATCTTAAGTTAGCTAATGTCAGCAAAATACTAGATTATTAAGTTAACCTAATGTCAGATCAGTGAGGACAGACAGGTTGGTTGCTGATATATTTTTAAGATGTTATGATTATTGTTTGCCAGAAAAGATCCCGCCTAACGTTCCTTTGTTTACATTATCTGTGCGTGTCGCCATAAGTAACTTTTGGTCTTATTTATTTGGATATACATTTTTGTTACCTTTGGATCAGGGATTGTAATGGTCATTTATATTCTCTGCCTTTTTTTTTTTAATTATTTGGCTATACATGATGTCTAGCATCCCAACAGGAAAAATTACCATGGTGAATATACTGTATATATCCTTCCATCACATAATGTTTTCCTTGCTGTTGGCTTCTTGTTAGACACCCAAAAATCTAATACCCACTGTGGCACCTGGCTTCTTTTCGTCAAGCTTGTTCGACCTAGCGACAGTAACTAAGGGGGGCGGTTCACAGTTTGTGAAATAGTCATGGCATTTAACATATTAATTTGTGTACATAGACACGTATTTCACATTTTTTCATGGTGGTCAGCACGAAATTAATATGTGAAACAAGGTATAAAGACACAAACAAATGCTGCATAGGGAGGAGGTCGGGGTTGATAGGTGAGTCAACAAACACCAGACTTTTGCCCAGGAGACTGGCGTTCGTGCCCTTTGTGAAACCATATGTCAAAGTTGATTTGATTTATTCAGCATATAAATCATGTACTTTATTTACAGCACTTTCGGATATATTTCAATCTAAACCGCAATCTTTTCCTAAAGCTAACTACATGGTTTTGTTTCCTTATCCTTACCAAGTCAAAAATCACACGTGCATCACGTGTTGCTGGACAGTCGTGCACAAAAAAGACATTGTTGAAATAAAATGGGGAAATTTGTGTTAATGTACACAAATCAAATAGATTAAATAAAAAGGTCAGCTTAAAAATTAAGCTTATCAGTTCATCTGTTGACAGACATGTTGGGATGGTTCAGGCCAAAGAACACATTGATCATCTTTTTATCTCGTAGTTCTGAGATCTTATTTCATCATTATTAAATCTAATAATTCACAAGTTATTATTATCTAATAAGTCACAACTGTTTCTGATTTGTTCTCCATTTTTGTTCCTTTGGTAAATGCAATGCGCTTCGTAATACCTTTTTCTTTTTCTCGTTGTTTTCTTTGCTCCATTTGCTCATTATGCATTATGGACACCTAGAATGCTAGCTTTTTAGCAATATAATGGACGTGCAGAAAATGTAGAGGTTTAAATGCTGCTCACAACATGCTTATACACTAAATGTTGTTATTAAAGTTTGCTTGTGAGATGAGTTAAGTTAATGTGGTGGTGTGTGAGCGTCTGACCCAGTGTCTTCCTCCCAGTAGTAGTATCCTCTGGCCAGGTGGGAGTGGTTGATCTTCTCCTTCTGTGTTGTCCTCATGAAGACGCCGGTCTTGCGGGTCTGCTTGGTCAGGCGGTTGTGGATATCGGAGATGACGGTGAAGGTGGTGCCTTGTGGGTAACAGATGCCCACGTTGATCCAATCATCTCTGAAACACCCAAAACACGGTAATGATTTCATCTCACAGTAAAACCTGTTATATCTATAGTGACAGCACACACATGATTAGCAGCAGGAGGCAGCCATAGCTCAGTGGGTCGAATGGATCGTCCTTAAATCGTAAAGCTGTCAGTTTGATGGGTGGGTAGATAAACACTGGACTTTCGCCCAGGAGACTGCTGTTCGTGTACCGTGTGAAGCCACAGGTCAAAGTTAATTTATTTGTCACACAACTTCTGTTCCTAAGTTATAGATCTTCCAGAGTTATTTTAACCCAAAGCACAATATTTTCCTAAAGCTATCTAAGTAGTTTGTTGTCTAAGCCTAACTAAATCAATCTTTTCCTAAACATAACTAAGTAGTTTTATTTTGAAAAGACTGGAGAGGAAAATGATTTGTGCAGCACATGTTATTACATGTTATTAACTATTTCACAAACTGCTGTGAGACTGTCAGTATATAACAAATTTAAGTTTAAATTTAAAGTTTTAAGTTTAGTTTTTATTTTAAGTTTTTTAATTTTTTAATTTTTAATTTTTTCAAGTTTAAGTGGTTAAGTTTATTTCTACCTTCATCTATCCAGATGACAATCACATGAATTGTGAACAGAGCTGAACACATTAATTTATTTGTTGAGAAAAGTAACTGTTTGGACAAGTATTTACCAAAGTAAAATATGAATGAAAAATAGATGTTTCTATTAAACTCTGGCTTTAGTTTCTCCACTGTGAGGATTTGTTAAAATAATCACTCAAATAGTTGATACTGAAAATATGAGGCCCAGCTGGTGTGAAGTGGAAGGAATGGAAAGATTAGATGGGTTTAGTACAGTCCTGTGACAGCCACATATGCCAAATTTTTTCTCAGAGCATTTGGTTTATTGATTGCTGTCGGGATGTAAATTGTATGTAAATTTCAACGACTATAACAAAAAATGTTTTTAAAGAACATTATCAACCTTAGCTTCAAATTCACAGTTTCACAGTGGCAGTATTGGTGCAGCTATAATTTTATGATAAAACTAAACTCCCAGTTTAAGAAATTAGGCTCTCACTTCATTCAGCCATGTACAAAGTTTTTCAATCCTATCCATGGATTTCCCAATTTCTTTCCCAAAGAAGTGCTGGTGGTTACAGCACTAGAAAGAATGAATGAATGAAGAAAGAATGGCCTATTAAACCATGATCAGAGGATACACAGCATCTGTTTTCCTAAATCAAGTGAAGCATAAACAAGTCATATTTCAGCTCCAGCAGCCTCACTTGCTGCATTCCTCTGTGAACTGTAGATGGAGCCATCGGTGTGTGCGCCATCAGTGGAAATCTACACTGACAGGGTGGACTCACGCCATGGGGAATAGCTGACATGCTTGAAATGACAAGCAGCTTTTGTGCAGTTTAAATAGCTGAAGGCCACACTGTAAACACTATCTGAAGGGAGGATCACAAAGTGAGACGCTCCCCATTTCTGTGGTGAGTCTTGGTAACTAGCAGGAGTGAGAGAAATGAGCTGATGGCCAGTTTACTGTTTACTGCACTTACCAGGAATTATCCGAGGAGCTGCCCTGTCATTTACTGTAAGGAGGAGCCACGTTCAGAACCAAATTGATCTCCTCAGCCAGCTTCATCATTCACAACATAATGGTTAACAATGTCTCCCCTTTGTCTACATTCTGTTTTTACAGTAACTGGGTAGCTATTCAGCCACTTTAAGGGTTAAGGAAATGAAATAATGGAACCAACAGTCCATGTTACACAGTGCCTGGCTGGGTGTGTGGAGGAATGACAGTAAGCAGGGTTTGAACTTCTCTTTCCAACTTTGTCCCACCTTCAAGTGTGGCCTTTCAGAACACGTATAAAGACTTGTGCATTTAGACCTGGTTGGACACTTCCTACAAACTAATCTGTCTGAAGCATACTGAACCGTTTATGCTTAGGCCAGACCAGCCATGAACAGCGCGTGGCGGCTGCATTACCTCACGGCTGCAGAATTCTACAGCGTTTCTGCTGCTGCTCTTTCTACATATAGTTTGACTTTATTAATGTTGGCAACAATTGAATCGAAGGCAACTGGACTTAGATTTGTCTCTGAAGACGTTTCGCCCCTTATCCAAGTGGCTTCATCAGTTCGAACGTGGCTTCATCAGTTCGAACGCAACAGTCTGACACTAGTCAGTCAGACTAGTGTCAGACTAGACGAAACGAAACGAAACTCTAAGTCCAGTTGCTTTCGATTCAATTGTTGCCAGAATGAATATAACCTGGATGAATGAGAACATTCACAGACTTATGACTTTATTAATGGTTATTTCATTTCATTATAAATGTCATTTATATTTATCTCAGACAGAGAAATGTCAAGAAATGTGTGGTGAGTTGTAAATAATAGTAATAATCCACAATTAAAACTCCACACTATATTCATTTCATTCATGGAGCCCTGCAAGTCACTGTATGTTCTACAACACTGCCCTGTAAATATTTCAGAATAAAAGTCTCATATTCACAAAAAAGAATTCTGTCCACAGGAAAAAAAAAAAAAACACCTGATGGCTTTTATTTTGAAATAAAAAGTGTTGATTTAGAAATAAATCGTTACTTTTTTTCATATCCGTGACATTTTCTACATCAAAAGTGTAGTAATGTTGCTGATATGATGTCAATATACAGTCAAACGCCTGCTGCTATGAACTGCCAGCTACTTGTGTCAAAAATAAACCAGACCTATCAGACACTATCTATGTAGAAGAATAAGAAGAAGAAGAAGAAGAAGAAGACACTATCTATGTAGAAGAATAGAGGCACATCCCAGCACACACTCACTCTCAATTCATCAAAAACCACAGCTTGGTCAGTGCCCCCCGGCATCAGAGACCGATGCACTGGGTACCCTTCTTGCATTGTTTTTGGGCTGACTAGGGATGGTGTGTCAATGTACACTTGTTACATGCAAACTGCTCTTTCAAAATAAACTCAAGTGACTAACATCTCACATGATTCACAGGACTGACGATACTAACAACACCTGACTCACAGAGTCTAGATACTAAACGACTCACAATACTAACAACTCACATGACTCACAGAGCTGAGGATACTAAACGACTCATGATACTAATGATTCACATGACTCACAGAGCTGAGGATACTAAACGACTCATGATACTAATGATTCACATGACTCACAGAGCTGAGGATACTAAACGACTCATGATACTAATGATTCACATGACTCACAGATCTGAGGATACTAAAAGACTCATGATACTAATTATTTACATGACTCACAGGCCTGAAGATACTTAACGACTTATGACACCAATGATTCACATGACTCACAGGACTGAAGATACTTAACGACTTATGACACTAATGATTCATATGACTCACAGGACTGAAGATACTAACAACACATGACTCACAGAGTCTAGATACTAAACGACTCACAATACTAACGACTCACATGACTCACAGAGCTGAAGATATTTAACGACTCATGATACTAATGATTCACATGACTCACAGGACTGAAGATACCAACAACACATGACTCACAGAGTCTAGATACTAAACGACTCACAATACTAACGACTCACATGACTCACAGAGCTGAAGATATTTAACGACTCATGATACTAACGCTTCACGTGACTCACAGGACTGACGATACTGACGAATCTCTTGACTTAAGACTGACATGACAAAATAAGGCAACATTACTTTTAGTTTCACATGGGCCACAAACAGTAATCTCCTGGTAGAAAGCTTCATGTTTGTTTGACCCATCCACCGCCCCTCCCTTCCGCCCTGAGTGGACTCTCACGCTATTACAGTAATACTACGTCATACACTTGCTCTGACCATTGAATAATGCCATGGATGGGTTTACACTGGAGTTAGTTGAAAGCCCACTTTGTCATATACTTTTGTTAAAGGGTGCTTCTGTGCGTCAGTTTCTGATGCTGAGGAGCACTGACCGAACAGCAGTATTCCACTGATGCATCACACTACTATAACGTTGCTGGGCTCACAATGGACAAAAAAGGATGAAAATCAATGTAGCAGAACCAGAGATATTGTCTCATAAAAACATGGTGCCCACATTATCCACAATTTTATCCATTTATTTATTTATGCGGCTTTGCTTTTAAGTATTCTAATCTATATTCAAATGTATATGCAAATACATAGCATGTGAGCTACTGGACACCTGATTTTCCAAAGGAGATGAATAAAGTACCTTCTATCTATTCAGCCCAAACCAACGCTGTGACACAAGTGACATCGCAGTCTTCCCAAAGCTCCATCTAGAGCAACAAAAGGATTTATGCAGCTTTTTATAAAATTGTTGGGAATACCCTTTAAGGTCTCAAAGAACTACATTGTGTGATGTGTTGTCTGACCACATCTAGAGACCAGAGTGTTTAGCTGTGCTCTGAGTGATCCTGCTCAAAGGTGGGTTGAGAGGCCTGTCATCAGAGGCTATGTCCCACTGCCTCCCTGATCTCCCTCCAACAATTCTGTCTTTTTGCGTGTCTTTGTAGGCTTGACGTGATGAATCATACTAATGGGGTTAAAGGCACATCATTTTAAACGAGTGCATTTATGGTGTTGCTCTCAGTTATACACATGCAAAGCAACAGAACTGGCTTTCTGGGGGTATTTTCGTATGGCACATATGGTAATTATCTTGTGTGCAAAAGATGGTGCAAACAGGGTAAGAATTTCTGCATACGAGCTCTATCTCTAAAGTTCACAAGATAGGGCTCTGGTGTGAAAGCGATGGTGTCTGTGCACAAGACAATACCTCTGCACATGATATGGATCTCATATGCACAAATTAGTATGCCCACAAGGAGATCCAAATTACATGATTTGATTAGATAATAATTTGTTCATACAAGATCCCTAATTTGTGCACAAAAGTATGTGGTGCAAATAAGGTCATTGCATTGTGCACACAAGATATGGACTTTGTATGTATCAATTATTATCTATATAGCATATAATATGTGACGTGAAGTGACCATGTTATAACATGAAACATTTCATGTTATATAAATATATAGAACAATATAAATGATCGCATTCTAACAATATAGGTTTAGATATCACATTTTTTAAACAGCTTTGTTGAATACTCGATTCTGATTGGTCAATTAAATCATTCTATGGTCTATTATTTATTTATAGCAGGCCCCTGCCGGATAACAGACCGTTGCTATGGATGCGTTTCTGATCTCTGTGCACAGTTGGAGGACTATTTTTCAAGCGGAAGCAATACAGCTTTTTTTAAAATCAATATTTTGTGTCAAATGATTGATTTCTTTAATAAGTAGCTGTGAAGTAATGTACAGCTCTATAACAATATAAGTGATAAGGTTTGTGAATGTTCTAATTCATCCAGGTCATATTCATTCTGGCAAAAAATTGAATCGAAGGCAACTGGACTTAGATTTGTCCTTAGATTACATTTTTCCTGTGGTCATTGGGTTCTACTCAAATGTAAATGAAAAGCAGCGACACAGGAGGTGCTGACAGAGGTGACTGCATCACAGCAGTAAGGAAAAATTCATTTCCAAGGATCATCCAGTCCAAACATCATATGGCTGGAATACTCTTCCAACCAATTTGAGAATGACTTAGGAAATGGTAAAATGTTTAATGGACTTGCATTAATATAGCTCCTTTCTCTTCCAATCGCTTAAAGCATGTTATACTACATGTCAGCATTCATCCATTCACACACATTCATATACTGATGTCAAAGGCTGCCACGGAAAGAGCCAACCTGACCATCAGGATCTAAACTAAATATCCATTCACACACTATGTTGGATGAATGGATGACCGAGCACCACCTTCAACTCAACCTATCTAAGACTGAGCTCCTTGTCATCCCAGCTAGAAGCTCAATACATCTACAGATCTATAATCAGCTTGGAAGAACCAAACTCATATCCACAAAGCCTGTACAGAATCTAGGTGTCTAGATTGACGACCAGCTAGCCTGTAAGATTCACGTGGCCTTTATTGCTCGGTTGTGTCGATTTGCCCTGTACAACATCAGGAACGTCAGACCCTGCCTGTCAGCACATGCAACACAACTCCTGGTACTTTTAATATTATGCATTGACTACAGAACTCCCTACTGACAGGCCTACCTGCATGCATATCAAACCTCTGCAGATGATCCAGAATGACTGGTCTTCAACCAGCCCAAAACAACACACGTCACTCCACAGTTCATATCCCTGCCAGTTGCCGCTTGCATCAAATTCAAAATCCTGTTGCTCGCTTACAAAATGGCATCACCTGCCTACCTAAACACCCTCATCCAGGTCTACAGTCCCTCTCTCCTCATTCAGGTGTACCCTACCTCCATCCTACCTAAACACCCTCATCCAGGTCTACAGTCCCTCTCTCCTCATTCAGGTGTACCCTACCTCCATCCTACCTAAACACCCTCATTCAGGTCTACAGTCCCTCACTCCTCATTCAGGTGTACCCTACCTCCATCCTACCTAAACACCCTCATTCAGGTCTACAGTCCCTCACCCCTCATTCAGGTGTACCCTACCTCCATCCTACCTAAACACCCTCATTCAGGTCTACAGTCCCTCACTCCTCATTCAGGTGTACCCTACCTCCATCCTACCTCAACTCCCTCATCTAGGTCTACACTCCCTCCCACTCACCATGCTCAGCCAATGAAAGGCGCTTGGTATTCTCATCACAACAGGGCCCTAAGTCACAAGCTAGACTCTTCTCCTCTGTAGTTCCCCGGTGGTAGAATGAGTTACTAAACTCCGTTCGATCCACAGAGTCCCTTTCCACCTTAAAGAAAAAGCTGAAGACCCAGCTCTTACATGAACACCTCCACATTGATGCTATTGATTATGATGATATTGGTGACTTTGCTAATGTTATTAATGATGATTATGATGAAAAAACATGCTTTTATAAACCCCATGTGCTGCCTCTGTCCACCGCCTGTTGGCACCATGTCCGATCGGACTTGAAGCTGTTGTTGGCACTTCCGCACATTATTTCCTCCTATCTAGATCCTTGCTTGTGATGTACGTCGTCAGATGTACGTTGCTTTGGACAAAAGCAAAATTGTACACCGATGGCACAGCCTTCAGGAGCAATTTGGGGTTCAGTCCTTAGGTACATGGGGTTCTTGCCTAAGGACACTTCAACATGTGGACTGGAGGAGCCGGGTATCTAACGGCTGATCTTCCAATAAGAGGATGACCCTCTCGACCTCTGAGCCACAGCTGCCCACCAGTGGTACCTTGACATCTAATAATATTATTTGTCTGTCTACATACCGTATGTGATTGGTTTATGTGCCTGTTGAATTTGTCTATTCTGTAATCTGCCCTGGGACTGCAAATGAAAATGATCCATTAGACTAATGTTAATGTATGTGTGCTGTCCATGATAAACAAAGTAAATGATTCGCTCCTGTTCAAACAGCAGCTGCTGCTGTAAACATGCTGTGTGTGAAGGTGGTGTTGGTCAGAATTATGTGCTGTGTGCTGACACAGGTGTGTCCACTGACTTGTTGAAGTTGATGAGCCAGATGGTGACCTCAGCGGGCGCTGCCTGGTCCCAGTGGATGGTGTAGCCTTTGGCCAGTGTGATCACCGGCTGGAACTGCTGGTAGTGTTTCTTCTTCCCCAGTGCTCCCTCTAGTGTCAGGGGCCGGTCGGGGTACTCATCCCTCACCATGTGCATGTTCAGGTTGGCAGGGTTACGTGTCTGGACATAGATCTGAAGAAAAATAATGACATAATTGAAAGCCTGATTCTAATATACAGTATACTGTGTATATATTTAAATTTAAAAATGCCTTATTTCATAGTAATATCATTATATATTTCATCCTATTTTGTCTTAAATGGGTCCTAGACTCCATTAGTGTGGGCCAAGCAACGATAGTTCAACATCCTTTTGGAGGTGTTTCTTTTTTAAATTTTGCCAAACACATTAGACAGAATTTTGATTATACAAACTGAAAAACATGTTTAATTGAGAGTACTATTGCTTGTTGATTCTGCTGCTTTTTGTGGTTTTAACTATTTAGTGCTGATTAATAAATGTATTCTTTGATTTTGGAACAGTAGCCTTATGTCGCTGGATTGTCTACATGGTGATTTATTCGTGCACATTAAGGTGATGGATTGAAAGCACAAGATATTTTCAAATTTGTCTTCACAGTATTATTAATACTCTGATATTCATAGCAAAATAGGCCATATGTCATTATTTATTGTGAGAAGCCCCATATAGCCAGAATGGAATTGTCCTTTGTTTCATAACCACATTTTTTCCACCACTGCGACGAGTGGCCTTGAGATTGGCAGTTGAATCAGACTCCTCAGATTGAATAATCAGCTATTCAGGGTCGCCACCACCTTAACATTCAAGTTGATCAGAATAACTTTTATTGGGGTCTGAACATGCCTGCAGTCAACCAGGTGTAACAGGAAGTAGATCAGTGTTTGTGAAGAGCTGTTTGATGCTCACTGACTAACCTGTGCATAGTGGCCACTGCAGATAGCAGCCTTCCAGTCCGCCACATCGATGCAGTCGGGGTGACGGAGCAGCCAGTTGTCCGCTTTAACTAGGAAGGCTCCGGGATACTCGCTGACAGAGCCATCAATATCGTGGAAGATAGCTGTCTTGTCTCCGTCCATCTCCATCTTATTAAACCAGGGACCCGGCTCCCCAAAAAACACCCGAGACGTGATCTACAGCAGAGGGATGGGGTCAAAGGCTCAGAGTATTTAATGGCACTCATGATCATATCCATAATTACAATGATTCTAAATATATTTTGCCTCTCCTCTTTCTACTTTCATGGAGGTGGAACGACCTCTGAGACAATCGCTCAAAGGCTCTTTGTTTTCAAGTTTCACTATAGAAAGTTTATAGTAAATGGGGTCATGTGATGGTTCATAATGTTTTAACTAAATTTCATCTGTTTACATTCAGATTATTTTTTTGGTCAAAAATGTTTGTATGCGTGAGATGTTGTTTGACATAGCATGTGATTTCTAAATGAATTCAATTATGAATATGTTTCACACTTGCACTTAAAAAATGTTTAATTTGTGTTATTTGTGTGGATTATTTCTCTATTGTTACAATGCTGCCATTGTATTTTACATGGTTGGAAAGCCTGTTTATTTACCTTCACAAAGTTGCGCGGATCATCGCATTTGTGGGATGAGCAGCACATCTGATTATGTGAGCAGCGCCAAAGTAAAATTTGCTTAAATTCTCTGCCAGTGTGCATTAGTGCGTTATTATCACATTATTATTATTATATTATCATTTGACAGCCCTAATACTTTCATTTACATTACATTTATACATCTGCATTTTCTAGCTTGTAGTCTTTTCTTTCTTTTCACCACCTGCCGATGAGCGTAACAGCGTGAAATCGGTGGCAGTAATATGCATCGTGATATACACGTGCATAACACAGATGCTGACTCACAGGTACGTGGTCAAAGGTGATGTTAGTGACGTTATTGTTGGGGCAGCTCTGCCATGAGTTGTTGAGCCTGAAGCCAAAAGCACTGGTGTGCCGTCCATCCAGCGCTGCGTATTTCCGAAATGTGCAATTCTGCATGTTGATGGGCCCGTCGTAGATCTGCATGCCCCGGATAGGAAAATCACTGCAGAGAAACACACACACACATCAAGCCATCAGCAATACAGGCAGGGTTGGATGTTGATGTTAATATGGTGCAGCGGAAAAGAAGTTAAGGTAGTAATTCGTCACTAAAAGTATTGGTTCAAGTCCCATTTCATACTATTATTATTTACCTGAACCATGTGTTTATAGCTGGATTATGTAATCTGGCTATTCATACCTGGTTAAGGCCCTGATCCAGGACTTGATTAAAGCTGCACTAATCAATATTGTTAGAATATGTCAAATGACTGTGATGGGGTCACTTGTGGTGACAAACCGGCTCAGCTTTGGGGAGATTTTTAACCTTTTTTATCTCATTGTTTTGGTTTTACTGGCCACAGTTTTGTGGTTCAGTCTCACTGCTCTCATAGTGTTGATCCAACAACAGTGGAAACAGCTCCTATGCACCCACTGTACACTACCTGCCCAGCAGCAAACAGACACAATTAGAGACAAGCTGGTGAACATAGTGAGTCATGCTCATTAAAGAGTCAGAAATGTTGGTAACACATCGTAATAAGCATCATTTATAAATGATTGAAATAAATGAACTTAATTGTTTTGCTGTTAACAAACAATGAAATGAAAATTAATAATGATTACTAGGCTATAATTACTTAATAGTAGTAATGCTGTATAACTAGAGATATAATATTATTTGTAAACTTTTACAAAATTGTTTGTAAATCATCTATAAACATACATTTAGATTGATAGTTAATAATTTGTCACTGGTTAATAACTGGTTTCTTGTCCATCTGTTTATGTGATGTTTATGGATGTTTTACAAATCATATTGGTAATCATTAATGAATACTTAATATATATTAAAATGTTATAATGTGTGTAACAATAAACTGATAATAAAGAGTTTACTAATGTAATCAGAGTGTAATTGTTATTGTCTCTTATCAGCTATGATACAATATAAAACTTTACAATACAATAAATAACTAAATATTTTATATTACACAAACTAATGATAAAATAACATAAATTATAACATTATTATCATTTCATTGTTTCATTGTTTGGTATGGGGGCGGCAGTAGCTCAGTCTGTAGGGAGTTGGCTTGGGAACCGGAGGGTCACCGGTTCAAGTCCCGACATGGACCAAGAACGGAGTGTGAACTGGTAGCTGGAGAGGTGCCAGTTTACCTCTTGGGCACTGCCGAGGTGCCCCTGAGCAAGGCACCATACCCCCAACTGCTTGGGGCGCTTGTTAGGAGCAGCCCCCTCACTCTGACATCTCTCCATTAATGCATGTGCATGTGTGTGTTTTGGGTCTGCATGTACCTTGTATAAGTTAACAACAGGGTGTAAAAAAAATAAATAAATAAATAAAAAAAGAAATTGAATTTCCCCTCGTGGGACTAATAAAGGTTGATCTTCTTCTTCTTCTTCTTCTATTAGTAAAATAACTATTAACTAAGTTAAATAACAGTTTGCCATTTCTAAATGATAGTTGTTATAAAGTGTTGCTGTTATGACTGTCAGGAGTTGGTGGAGACCAAAATAAGAGCTAAAATGAGAGTAAATATGTGAGGATGTGGGAATAGGCTACAGTTTGCCAACATATTAACTATATAAACTATAAGTTGATAGCATTGCAAATGTTGTGTGATTTTTCGCTTGTTCCAAAGACTGAACCAATATAGTGAGGTTTTGGTTCGTTAAGTAAAAAAAGAAAACAATGAGCAAAAAGACTAAAAAGCTCACTAGAGCTGAGGGAAACAGCAGAGCTGGAGATAATTCATCAATTGTTCCATTGTTAACTTAAAATTATTGATTACAACAACTTCAACTATATGGTAACCAGTCAGGTACCATGCCTGGATGTACAGGAAGTAAATTCCAACTGAAAAAGGCTGTGTCCATTTTGCACATACAGAATGTACTTTGTGACCATTCTGTGTGACACGTTCAAGGTCCAAAGACCAACTACCACAATTCACACTTATACTGGAGAAAAGAAGAGCGTGTACTGCCGACTCCCTGCCATAGAGTCTGATGAAAATTTCTATCCAGTGGCCTTCATCAAATGTTCAGCACTGCACAGCATGAGAGCACTTGTTGTGCAATGCTGTGCCCAAGTACAGCTAGTTGCATCAACGACTGTCAGGCTGAACATGAAGCGCGGACTTCTCTTTTTCCCACACAATAAAGAAATCTCTGATAACGCTGCTGTTGAGACATTCCCTCTGTACACATGACTGATTTCTAGCATACCAAGTCTGGCTCTCACGCCTACCAGTCACTATCAACCTGGTACTCCAACTACCGTACAATTTATCTTTGGCTTAAAAAGTCTGTCGAATGTTCTCACTTTGGTCCTTAATGCAGAACAGCAGCCAGTTTGAATTCATGTCACTTATAAAGGACTGATAGCAGTAACAAGTTTTCATGACAGAGAAATGTCCACAACTCATCAAACGTATGCTTAATATGTTCCAAAATCAGAGTCAACATGACACAGAAACAGTGAGTGAAACAGAGTTTGGGTTGGTTTTACCTGGCATTAATTACGTCTGACCACGTCTATATTCTTCTTTTGAATCAGCAACTTTTTACAGCCAACTTTCAAGCCTACAGTGGTTGAGTGTTTGATAATCAAGAGTCTAATGTGTATGGTTTGGGAGGTCAAAAAAAATCTTATTTTAACCATACATTTGTTGCACAAGTCATGTAACAAATATACTTATTTTAACCCAGAACATAATACTTTCTTAAACCTAACCCAGCAGTGTTGTTGCCTAAACCTTAAGCTGTTTTGTTTCAATTCACAACATTGAGTTTTATTTTCACAACATGGTGGGCACAGTTTGGCCTGTATGAAGCCTTTGAACGGCAGTGACAACAACCCATGACGGCCATTCAATTGGCCAATAACATTCAAAATGGTTGTATCCATCGACTCATTGTTCATGAAAGATGAGAGCAACATTACAATGCGTCCTTTGCATTACCAGTTTCATATTTTTCATTTCACTGTGTTGATCATCACTATATCATATATCATCATATGTTTGACTCAAGTTTAGGATGCACCTTCGTGTATGACAAACGATCAGAAACTTGGAGGAGGTGTTTGAATACAACGGTATCCAGGCTTCTGTTGGCTTATGTCAGCTAGTATATCTAGGTTCCTATAGAGCAGGGCAAGGTTGCTAAAGCCATGATGTGATGTATACTTGGGCAAACACATTACTAGGATACTTAAAAAACATGACCATAACCAGAATACTAGTGTGCCTGTAACATGCTTTTAGATGAATGCTTATATATAACCTTAATCATATCATTTGGTGCAACAAGCTGAAAATACATCTGATAATTTGTGCTAGCAGGGCTTTTAGCCGCTTGATGTTCAGTGGCTGCAAACTCCGTTAATGAGAGTAGAGTCTGTGAGCTGTGAAACCAAAACAATGAACTAAAAAAGGCTATAATTGTCACTTACATGCTGCGCGGCAGGGTTCTGCCAGTGAGGTCGGAACCCCCGAGGCCCCAGATCCCGCTGTCAGGGAGAGGCATCCCGTGATTGTCACTTTCACCCACAAACAGCGAGTTTATCACCTGCTGGTGAGAGCCGTCATCATCTGGAAACGTCCCTCCACTGCACACAGAGATGGCAGAGTTACAGTCGGAGTGAGGAGTCTGGACGTGCCACCAGTAGTAAGTGTGGTGATATTAGTATTGGTAAAAGTATCGTAGCATCAGCACTGTAAAATTGTGAGAATGCCCTTAATTATCCCAACATCATGGTCAGGACGTTATTCAGGGGATTAAAAAGTGTGTTTTGTTGAATAAATGAAGCTCTAACATCTGAGGCCAAGTAAATATGAATCAGTTAATACACAAATTATAAGTGGGTTGTGAATCTGTATGTACTTTCTGTGTCATCTCATCATTCAGTGATGTGAATCATTATACCACATGATCGTTTCGCAGCAAGCAGAACAAAGATAGAGAAGTAATAAAAGCAGTTTTAATGAGCTGCTATTAATTATTACTGTCCTGTCAGAGTTTATGGGGACAACAATAAAAATAAATAGAAACATAACACATTACATTTTACAATTATTTTATTATTACTACCAGATGCTTTTGAGAAATGAGGCCCGGACTACTTCATTCCTTTCTTTGTCTTTAAATTCTAGTTCAGATCTTTTACCATTTATGAGTTTATGAAGTGTCAAACTCATTTATTAAGATTAATGTCACTGTTGCCTTCTGACTCCAGACAGAGAATCACTGATTATCTGAAGTCGGTTCATAGTAACCATGTGTGAACTAATGCTGCAGCACAAGTCCAGTGGCTGCAGACGGAGGTCAGGTGAGATGCCTGTCAGCTGTTCATGATATGAGGCTAAAAGTAACGGAGAAAAGATCATTGACACTGCAGAAGAGTGTAAGGGGTTATTACCGTAGGGGCAAAAGCTCCTACAGTATAATGTTCGTATTAAAAGTAGACTGATAAAAAAGTAATTTTTGTGATAATCAAAAGTGCAAGTAGACTATGAATGATAAATCACACAGTGTATGTGGTTCCAGTGGTGTTTCTAAATTCTCTACGCAGCTGTTAGTCATATAGTTGCTGAACTGGAAAATGAGAAACCCGAAAGCTGAAACCATTTTGAATAATGAACGTACTGCATTACAGTACATTACATTCTGTGGTGTTCTTAAACTTACATAAGTCCAACTACCATCCAGTTTCACTGCAGCTTACCTGAAGCTAAAATTATTAAGGACCTGTTATGATTATTTTCAGGTTCATACCTGTATTTTGGGTTTCTACGAGAACATCTTAACACAATTTAATATTCAAGAAAACAAACACTAGCCTTTCACGTTTTTATGTTACCTGAAGGCCGCCACAGTTCTCTACATACCTGAAACGGGAGGAGTGAATCTGCAACCTCATCACTAGATGCCATTAAATCATACTCACTGCTCCTCCAAGCTATAGTGATAGATTCAGCTACATGCACTACATCAGGGTTTATGCTAGCTGGCATATGTCCGGCAGATTAAATGCTCAACAGCCAAAATGCCCATTGGGAAATATAACAAATTTAATAGCTGAATATTGTAAGATATGTTGCCAGGACAACTTATATATAAACTCCAACTTAGTGTCAAATTCAGTTCAGTTCTGACTTTTGGACTTTGGACTGTGACAGTTACAGAGATGAGGAGTGTGTGCATGCATTAATAATCATTTGAACATGAACTTCATGAATAAAGCTATAGTAGAGCTGAACTACAGGCTACAACCCTTACAGCCGCAAAACACTATATTGAATTTAACAAACATGGAAAATGGACCATCCAGCCTATTATCATATTTTGTTTGACCGCTTACTAACTTATTTTCGTTACATCAAATGATTATTATATGGCTATTTAAAACGTCTGTTTAGGTTTTTAAGAACACAAAACGTACAAATTGGGGCTTCTGAGTTTGAAAGATACAGGCCAAGGAGGATCTTACAGACAGATGTCATCCAGTTGCATTATGGGAAGTCTAGGATCTAGTGCTTTTGGAGTTTGACCTATACTAGAGACTAAATGTCAGCATATATCGACCTATGCTGCATGACAATTCTTTTTTAAATCGATAATTTATGTAAATAACTGGAGAATAAGCTCCACTGTGCACCATGCCATCTCTAGGATTTGTGACAGGTAATGTTGTAACTAAAGCCGTTTCCACAACAGGAACTTTCCCCCACAACCAGAAACCTTTTGAGGACCTTACTGCGTATTGACCACAGGGACCAGGGTCTATATAAAGTTCCTGGGCCTTTTTACCACCAAGAAAGGCGCCAGTCATAGGGTAGTACTTTCACGAGAGAACCAGAACTTTCAAGGTGGAGTTTATAGGTAAAACACACACAGTGCTGCTGCTTCAACTGTATCACTTCCTTCACAAATAAGTAAGTACTCTAGTATCATTTCAGGACCATTTAGGATGAGGGGACAGCATTTTGATAACATTAAAATGAAGTTAGCTTTCAGTTTTGGCCTCCCAGCTCATTTAAAAAAAGACAGAAAAAACAGAGAAAAAAGAGAGAGTGAGAGGGTAATCGGTAGAAGAGAGAGAGAGAGTGCAGAGAGTGGTGCTGTGAATGAGAGGAAGAAAAGATTGTTTCATGTTAACGTCCTAAAGCACAAATAAATAACCATCAAACCATCAACAGATGATTTACTACACAGACAGATGCTCTTAGTTTCAGTCTCCTCTGCTGCATTTCATTCATTATATCAAACGTACATCATTAAATATATGCTGCAGTAAATGTCGTCGCTGTGAGACAAAACTTTTTTTTTTAAACAGGCGACACACTGAACTGCAGGCTGTAGAGGGAGTTTACTCCTGTGACCACCATGTTACTTTTTAAATTGCCTAAACTACATAGATTGTTAAATTGTGGTGGAAAACCAGACAACAGTGGGCTGAATGAACTTTTTAGATCCCTTAAAAGTATGTAGTTCTAGGGACTAAAAAGTCCAGGGAAACCCAGCTAATGTATCCAGTAAAACATCTGCACAGCATAAAAATGGTTAAATCTCTTCTTCTTTGTCCTCTTTTCAGTTGATAAACAACAAAACTGTGCATCACAGATAACATCTGGCAAGAAAGGTTACAGACCTGACCAAATCTGCTCCATGTTTGGCTATACTGACATTTAAAATGATCGATCAGAGATAAAGAGGTGACTGAAGGTCACCTTTTTAGCTTTACTGACACACAGCCCCGACCCTCAATGGCCTGCCTTTCATCTTCATTTTGCCTAAAACTCTGTTGACCCTCTGAAACACCAAGCCGGCATTTTCAAGATTCATACATGCTGGAGACAAAAACATAGTTAGGATGGAGAGAAAAAGAGAGAAAAAAAAAATGCAATTCCACATTCACACAGACATATTTAGTGGGGAGGTACTGTATGCAGCTGTAGGCCCCCTGTGTTGTAAAGTCAGTTGAAAAGTTCTCACCAATTTCCACCTCTGTGACCATTGCACGCCTCAATTACTTTTCATGCTGCATCAAAGTGCTCTGTTTCCCAGTGCATCCTAAACAGACTCCTTATAAGGTGTTTTCCAATTACTCTTACAGACAGAGAGCGAGAGAGGGTCCTGCATTGGCACTAGTAAATACAAACAGAAGCCCATTATTTCTATGAACGGGGATGGGGTGGGGGGGGATCTTACCTCGCCAGAGTGAGGCCAATGCCATTATCAGCAAATCTAAACAAGAAAGAGAGAATATTATCACTGTGAGCGCAGCGACAGTCTGAGGTCTCCAGGGAACACACACACACACAGTATGAAGGAGATAGTTATTATTAGATAAGGATGAATTTCTCACTTTCATCTCTGTCATGAAATGTGCAAAAAAAACATAACCTGTGCTATCTGAAACTCATAAAAATGATTTTAAACGGCATTCAGTTGCACTGAAAGTTGACCAAGTTCACTCAGACTAACTATCTAATATTCAGTCATTTAATGTATCCATACCGGTATCCCCTTATCAATGCATACACACAGTGGGTGTACTTACTGGCATTCATCCAGCCAGACATCCCCTCCTCTCAGCCAGGCTCCATGGACCTGGTTCTTATAGGTTACCAAATGGTGGATTAGAGCAGGGACTCTGGGTTTGAAGGGGTCAGCATCCTGGTGGGGGCCATACCTAGACGACAATTCAACAGCAGCCCCAACACCACAGACATACAGAGTGGAGGAAGACAGTGTTTACTTGTAAATTAATTGCATTGTATTGTATATGTATGTGTTGTATATGCAACCCCGAAGGTTAGAGGTTAGGGTTAATCTATTACTGTATTTCCAGTCACTTTGCAGGAAAAGGCGTAGAAATATGATGATTAGCATGCAGTAACTGCATCTTTCTTGATTTGATTTCTTGTAAATTTCCCCACTGTGGGACTAATAAAGGAATATCTTATCTTATCTTATCTTATCGTATTTCCATGTGTCATTTGTACACCACGTATCCACATCCAGGTATAAATGCTACAGTGAGAGTTAGTGACGCAGGATACAAAGCAGGAAAGACCACTTATGGGAGGTTGGTGGGGAGGTGGATGGGCCCAACAAACACCAGACTTTACGCAGGAGACCGGTGTTGACCGGTGTTATTTATTTATTTTTTGGTAATTTACATTAGAGGTGTTTGTGCCATGTCTTTTTTGTGACGTGTTTTACTTGGTTTACTTATACAGTGCTCCAGGGATGACACATTTTTGTAGGCCAACCAGGAAGTTAGCATCATCCTAGTTCCCTTAACAAAAAGCCAATGGGATTGTTCCTTTGGGTTTGGATTATTGCAGAAAATAAACTGTGTGGCACACATTTATGATACTTACACATTTTGTTCACAGTGAGATTGAGATAATCTCCACAAATGAACACCACTTTTAAGATATTTGACAAAGTAAAAGCAAAAAACCCATTACTTAACTCATTCCTATAACTCTATTTTAAGCCCAACCATGATGTTTTTTCCTTACCCTAACTAAGTGGTTTTCTTGCCTGAACTAAGGCAAACTAAAAAAAACATCTTAAAAGAAATTAAACTAAATAAACTAACTGCAGATATTTGGACACATGATGTACAAATGACACACAAAAAAGGCTAAGATGCATACTCATGACACGTGTAATGTCTGTGTACCATTGTGGTAGTTACACACCGTCCTGTGAGAACGGGTTAGTAATTCAGTAACTTTTTAATGCTAGCTGTATGCCTGTAGAGCGTCTACTCTCTTGAAGTTATAATCCTTCAGATATCTGGTTGATTTAACAGCTATGGTTACTGTTGTCTTTAACAAATCTAGTTTGTCTCTCTGGAGGAACATGGACCCACTTAGTCCAAATATGCGAAATATACACAGTATTTAATTCGATCTAGAACTGTAACACTCCCACCATGAATTAAATTGTAAAGACTGTTGCATTAAGGCACTGCTTATCTTTTAACATCTTAGAATATTAAATCTTCTTAGTCAGTAGGTTTTTTGGCCATCTTGTGTTGTGAATTTTGTGTATTCTATTTCATTTTATTTGTATCTTATTTTGTCTTTAATAATGTGGACAACATCTCATCTAAAAAAATATGAATGCTTTCATTTCCCTTTCCGCTCGTAGAGGAATCACCCCCCTCATTTAAATCCTGACTATGTGATGTCTCGTCTTTCCTGAAACTGGAACCCATTAAGTTCACTATGAGAGGCTCTCGACTCCGACTGGCAGCCACTAATTAGCTATACTGCACCATAACAACATTTTCTGAGCCTATTCTTTTAATGGTGCTAGTGTGTCCTGGTGCAATCTCTGCCTACTGACCCGATATCATTTCTGTTTGCTTTTCTAACTATTTATCCACTTGGATGAAATCGATGCTTCAGGCATATTAATAATGTTAATATGTATACAGTATATACATGTACAGTATATGGGTTGGTGTGTGCCGTATAAACTAGTCTTGGACTAAGCATACATTTTTATTATTTTATCAGTTTTTTATCATTAATTAATTAAATCATTAAGTCATCAGCCACCATTATTATCACTTAAATGTTCTAATCTACTCATCTATTTATCATTTTTAATTTTCTCATTAATTTATTTGTCTATCATTTCTATTATTGGTGGTATTATTATTATCCATTCATCCATCTTCAACCGCATATCCCGTCACGGGTCGCGGGGGGGCTGGAGCCAATCCCAGCATTTTTTCAATATTGAAACCAAAAAAACATGCTTCTTTTGCACCCTGTCTTTTAATGTTTTATGTTTTAAGTGCTTTGAATTACCTTGTTGCTGAAATGTGTTATACAAATAAACTGGCCTTCCTCTGATTTGGACCTGGTATGAGGATGCTATTTGAGGACTAGACTAGAAGACAAGAAAGGCAGACTCTGCTGGTGAAAACTACCATGTAGGGAGACAGTTACAGAATGAAAATACATTGAATGGCTACTGAAAAAATGCTGGCCATAGTATCAGAAATGGGGTTCAATATGATGAATATAACTTTACTTTATTTGTCATTAAATATTGTACTCTTATACATTCAGCAGGACAGGATAACAGAGCAGCTCAGAGTTGTGCTGTTCCTGTCTGGTCTGGATCGCTTTCCATTACAAGCTGCTTTTGACCTTTTTACAGGCAAGGCACTCTGTGAGAAAGCTTTCTGAGGAAGACAACATTTCCACACTCACAAGAGCATCATTGAAGTGAAGAGGGAGTGGAGCGTACAGTGGATTCATATTCAAATGATGAGGTCAGGGTGACACATTGGTCCGATCCCACATGGGACTAACTTTTTTAGAGTTCAGTTGATTTGAATACAAGTAATCTCACTTCTACCCGAGTAGGATTTCAAGTGCCACTCCCTGCTGTGGTTATATACCAAATACCAACATCTGTCGGTTACAAAACATCAGCAGGAAACATTACAAAATGCAAATGCATCATGCTGAATTGTACTGGGTGTGACTTCAGTGTGTCAAACAGGGTGAGGAATCTGACCTGGCTCCAATCAGAGACAGGAAGGGTCTCTTGTCCTTGTCGTTGGCCTGGGTGGTCTTTACTCCGTTATCAAGGATCATTCCAGCCTGCAACAGAAAGAACATAAACTAAATGATCAGCATGAATAAGACACCGAACACGAATGACAAAGGATAAAGCAAATTTAAAAATCAGTCGTCCTTAAGGAGGTTGATGTACCAAGGACTGTATGCTTGTTCATAGTTTCTATTGGGCTGCAACCAAATCTTGTCTTCATTTTTAATGCAAAATGAATGTGAATGGAATATTCACTCCACAGGCTTCCAACTGAAGATGCACTCTAGTTACTAGAGTTTTTATTCAATAACTGGCCTTTTACTTGAGCTGAAACAAATATTTAAATGTTATTTTCTCCCATCATGTGAAGAGTGCACTGTGAAACCTGTTTGTTGTTCGTCCAATACATCAGGCTCGGGGACAGAGGACGTCCTCTCTAGACACATGTTCAGCAGCCCGGCATCAGGACCAAATTGGCAGCTGCACATTCATATTAAATTAGCTGCAGCTGCTCTCATTTTTTTATTGAATGTCCTGCTAAATGTTGCAGTCCTGACCGTGATTGTGGTAGATTTAGCTCTGGTTCTAAAATGTAAGTAAAAGGGCTGTCAGTAGATTAAAATATCTAATCACAAACTTATCACAGATTTTTATCTGATCAAAATGTACCTTAAAAAAAATCAAGGATAAATGCATTTAATCAGTTTTGTCTGAAATCTCACTTTCCCCACAATCCGGCTGGTATCATTCAATGCAATTTCAATAAAAGTACCAAAGCTAACACACTAGCTCTACTTGTTTCAGAGCTCTTAAAGCACAATACTGTAACTTTTCCAGACCAAAAAACAAAAACACAAAAAGTACAAATGATAAAAACACTCTCAGCCAGTTTGCTGCTTCAAAACAAACATAGCCACTGTGTTACTGCTGTGAACGGCCAACCTGCAGCCCTGACACAACCTCCTCTCTTACAAACATCCCGGGGTGGCAGCCTCACATGAGTTATGGTCCCATTAGAATGATCCAAATTAAAAGTGAAGAAGGGAAGGACAGAGTGAGATGCTCGGGAAAAGAACTCACAGTTGGGCACAGACAAAGGAGGGTGAAAACAACAACACTTCCTCTCCAGCAGCGCCTCATAAATCTCTCTCTGGTCCAGCGGTGCTGTACTGTGCTGTGCTCGATGCCGCAGGGGCCTCCAGACTCTGTCCTGTCCTCTCCATCTCATCCCTCTGCTTTGGCTCACTTTCTTCTCTTTCTGTTGTCTGTCCTCGATTTTGTTATTCTCTCTATTCACCTATTGCTTGTTCTGTCTTTGTTATACTAAGTAGGTCACATCCGACACCTTTCTCTCCCATTAGCTCTTCGAGATGCTGTGTTTTTAATACTCAGACGTATTGCTTGTAAAGTACAGATTTATTTTTTAAAAAATGGAAATAATGAGCTCAAAATGTTCAATGTGCTGCATTAGCCCTGGAAACACAACAATACCAGTAAATCAATGATGAAGATTTTTAGGTTACTGTGATTCTATTATTCTAGTCATGGGGGTCACTTCAGGAACCCTGTGACAATTATTATTATTCTTACAGTCTTTACATGACAGGGATGTGACGACTAAATGACAGAAAAATATGAAATACTTGTGAATATTGTATGGATAGGGCTTTTATTGTGACAGGTAAGAAAGGAAGGAGTGGATCTGGTCTGCGCTGCCTGTGTGGGGGTTGAAAGGACTAGTAAAGTTTGCCATTTTGGTTCAGACTACGCAGCTTCTGTGTCGGTGGTTTTGGCCGGTCCGGCCATTCAGCCTTCCTGAGCTTCCCAATGGCCGGTCCGCCCCTGTCCACAGTCCATCAGTGTCAACTTGTGTGTGCATTTACAAACAGCCTTTTAAAATGATTTTCCCCTTGTGACAGACAGATTAACAGGGAGTAGCCTGGCAGCATATTAAAGAAAAGTGGATCTACAATTGGAAATGGAATATAATATTAATAACTATGTTTTCCTTAGTGTTTAATATGCTGAAACTAAAAGTCATTGTGTTTGTGACCTCTCCATGGAGTCTGCCATGTTGCTCCTCCTTGTTTCTACAGTAGCCCAGAATGGACAAACCGAACACTAGCTCGAGGGAGAGACTTTCACGTTTTTTACATTACCTGAAGGCCACCGTTTCTTGACCTATTACACCTTTGCTTTTGTTCCTAGAATGAGATTGTCAGCACTATCTGGTGGGTGTAGCTAACCCTGTATAAAAAGACTCCAGACACCACTGGGGCTTCGTTCTGAATGGAAGTGTAACAACCAACCTGTGGCACCAGTCTATCCCCAGACTCACCCTGTAGTTGGAATGGGCTCTGTTGTTGGTGAACTGGCCCATAGGTATGTGTTCGGTGTGTCCAGGGGAGTACAGCCCCTCTGATGGGCCAGTGGGAACATGGTGGAAGAGGAACCAGAAACCTGTTTCCTGGAGGACCACACACAAAAGAGTCTGTCAAGACTTTGGTTCTTTAATTCCTATAAATGTAGAGCAACAAGTAACCTGTGCAAATGTGTAGTTTCAAGGAGAGATAATTTTGTTCAAAATCACACACTCACACACACACACACAATACAGCCTGGGCTTTGCCACTCTGCATGTCAGCTTGTCTGTTTTTGTGTTGTTCTTTGCAGGTATGCAAATGAGAGAAGTTATTACATTGGCGAGGATAAATGAGACTCCATTCCGCCCGACGTATCCTTGTAAAATCCCAGAAGTACGATCATAATTGGCACTCTATCATAGCGAAAGTGTGGCGGTGCCTGTGTCTGTTGTCTGCTTGATTCTGAAGTTAATAGGAGTACACAGCCATTAATCTGACCTGGCAACACAGTAATGAGACAGACCTCCACCTGGAGAGAGATGGGGGGTGGGGGGTGGGGGGGGGGGTGAAAAGCCGAAGTGAGAAACTCACCTCTGAGCCTGCAGCAGCACAGTTGATGAGGTTGTTATTGGGGTTGGCGATCCAGAAAGTTGAAGTTGCGCTATATAGACGGAGAGTGTTGGACAGAAAAAGAGAAAAGAGTTTGGTTATTGGATTTCACACAAATAGTTTGAACAGTGATGTAGTGGTAAACAGAAAAAAGGTGAACACTGTCTCTCAAAAGACAGCGCCAGGAACCGAGGAAGAGAAAATGCTGTTGGTACATAAATGGTATCATTTAACAGCATTCGGGGGAATATTTTTTCTTGATATCAGATCTAAACAGTTTTCATTTCATTGTTTTTCCTGTTACTGGTACCTCGGCTCTCTTACTTTTTAAATGTTTAGTTCTGTAAGGTACATGCAAGTAAATTAAAGGGACTGTATGTAGATAAATATAGTATAAATTGCTTTATATTATCAGTGTGTGAACAAGTTGTAACTAGTGCTGTCAGGCGATTAAGAAAATTAATCTAATTAATTACAGGATTTGTAATTAATCAATCTAATTAATCACATTTTAATCATACCTGCTAAAGGCCCCCAAATAAAGAATTCTAGGACATTACAAAATTGTAGTGCATGACTAATCAATAGAATACACCAAGAAGAGAAGATTTGAAATCCACATTTTTATTGGTTAAGTGTGCTTTATAAATGAAATTCAAAGGAAAAAAGGTCAAGCACATCAGCAAACCAATTAGGCCAGGTGCATTTCTCAAAAATGCAATACAAATACAGTTAAATAAAATAAATAAAATTCAGAAATAAAATAAGGCTGAGTCTCAAATAGGCACATAAGCAGACTCTCAATCAAAATGAATACTAAAGCTGACTCAATACAGCAATTCAAAATGAATAGTATAACATGCCTCTAAATAAGGCAACATCAATAGCAAGATGCCAACAGGCATTTCCTTTAAAAGGGTCAGCTAACGTTACAGGAACTGACAACAGACAACTCTATGTGTCCTTGAGCCAGTTGCTCAGACAAACAAGCTTGTTTACATTGTCTGAGTGTGAGGCTGCCCTCTTCTTTTCAATGATGTTACCTGCAGTGAAAAGAGTCTCTCACATGGCCCAGACGTGGCAGCGGTAGCCAGGTAGGAGGAGAGGACAGCTGTTCATCAGCTCCTGGTGAGCTGCCACCACTCCAGTGGACACTCATGCATTCAATGCACGGCTCAGCTTTGTAGCGGGCTAGAGGCCCCTGCTGCTCCTAGTCCGAGTCAGAGTCCGAGTGAAAGGTCCGAGTGGGCTTGCCTCGCTCTCCTGTGTCGCGTCCATCTCTGTTATCAGTCACCCTGCTTTTGACTAGTGGCGCAGGTACGAAGTGACACCACTGCAGCCTACGGGTCACTCAATGGGCCAAATTTAAAATGCTTGCGCATTGACTTGCCACTCGTGATTAATTGCGTTAATTTTTATAGCGCGTTAATTTGCAGCGTAATTAATTAATCTAATTAACGCGTTAAACTGACAGCCCTAGTTGTAACCTAAGCTAAAAAAAAAATGAGGCCTTCCACGACTCTGGGTTTCCTCATCAGCCTGTACACTTCTTTTAATGTGAAGAACCCAGGGCCCATTTTCTGGGAAAATCCAACGGATGTTATGTCATGCACGCTCACGACTGCCTTAGCCGTATCTAACATTCAGTTAGAAATGGAGTCCGCTAACTGCAGCAAACGACCAGCCTCCACTATGACTCAGACTCCAATGCAAACACCACAGAAGCACTTAAACACCTAAGTTATATCTGGTGAAGCCCGTCTTTCAAAACATCACGTTTCGGGGGAAAACTAGTGTTGTAAGAAAATAGCAAAGCCAGAGTGAAGAGTGTGTGTGCACATGGGAAGTGAGTGGTGAATGTTGCTCTTGTCTGGAAAGTAATGCAGCACTTTAGAAAGTGTTTTCCTAAAAAAAGCTCTGTTTTACGTTCAGTCAGGACTTAACCTTTCCTGTAAATGACTTTATATCCGGAATTAATTTGATTTCAGTTGGTAATGTGTTCCAGAGTTGACAGCCCTTTACAGAGAAAGTTGATTGTGCATATGTACTTATACGATGTTACTCTATTACTGCCTTGTCCTTGGATATATCTGGAGAGAGGCTCCTTGGCTAGACACATTTATAAACTAATCTGAGAAAACAAAAATGAGTAAAGCTGTCAAAGCTACGCAGATTGTGTCTTTTTAGTATGCGACAATGATGCCAGTGGACAGGCTTGTTGTCCATAATTTTCAATGCCTGATTGTTGGAGAAAATCATAGAGTGCATAAATAACTGGGTTGCCTGAGTGGGTATGTAATGTCAGATTAATTTAAAACAATCAAGGTTGGGACTAACTGTTTTCAAAATCAAAAAGGGGGCAAACTTATTTGCAAACATATGTGCAAAAGTGGGTTTACTCTCTGCTACATCCCTCATCTTGATTACGCGTTAACCTGTCCTCTCAATTATGTAGCCTTAATAAGGATATATGCTCCTCTACCCATCAGCCCCTGCAGCAGCTCAGTCTGGATGAGAAAGGAATTAGCTGTGGTGTAATCAAGGTCTCAGCCAGCTCTAATCAAGGTTCAATCCCCCTCAGGCTCCCTGATGTGTCAGAGGATGAGAGGGAAGAACAGCCAACACAGACAGAGCACACAGAATGTGTCTTTAGAGGAGCCATGTTTGATGGGTGACACCGATGATCAAATGATTACTGCATTAGAAACGCTTGTTTTCAGAATGAACATCACAAATGTAACCATATGACGTAGAGAGAGAACAAGAGCACACAGAGTACAGGTCACACAAGCTGGAATCGTTCTGACGTCCTGGTACGCTTCCATCGTAGGCACAGTTTGAACTTTAATGTTCGGGGTTCACCAAAAAAAACTGGAGGGAACATAATGTGTACAACACAGAGAGTGTATTGGGATGCTGTGTGTCATCTACATATTACATTGTGACCTAAGTGAACGTGATGCGAGCGAGGGTCAATGGCAAAATAAGTCTGTCTGCATCGTTTTCCACTGTCCTGACTGGCCGTGTGTGTGGCGTGGCGCTGTGTCTCCCTTTTTCTATTTATTCCTGACGCTCGCTTTGAAAGCGCAGCAACAGACGAGGAACAGCTGTTTCGAGAAGCTGTGACTTACAGTAAATATCACATTATAAAAAGTTTTCAGTTGAAAAAGTACAAATGTCAGAAGATAACAAGTATCATCCAACTTTTAAATGCTTACTCCTCCAGTCTGATGTGAGTGCATATCTGATGGGTACGTAACAGAAGTGTATATTTAACAATGTGTGGACAGAGAGCGTATAAGCTATAAATAAATAAAATTGGCACAAATCTATTTTCTTATCTTGTTGGCTTATTATTCTGTCCATAAGAAGACAGAACAAGATCCGTATTATTCATCATTACAATAAATTATTACTTCTGTGGTGTTCTAAAAAAATACTGGCTATGGCCGGGGGTTCAGTTATCCCAAACAGACTCAAACTGCGTCTGTGGTGTCCATGGCCAGATTATCATAAAATAAAAAAATAAAATAAATAACTTCAAATGCATGTAATAGTCCACCTTCCACCGTTTCTCTCACACATGGCGAGCGGCAGAGTGCTCAGTCATCATCTCTGCAAATGTCTCACTCCTCCATCAAAAAGTCAACATTTTATTGAAAAATGATAAACGCAATCATTGCCAAAATTCACAACATGTTTTATCTAATGAAATATTCCACTTCAATCCATATTTTTTGGTGTTTAACCTTTCAAAAGCAACATTGTCACTATGGTAAAAAACGGGTTGCTGCACACACAGGGAGGCCCACGCCTTTACTAACGGGGAGGTCTGGCAGCAACAGCACCACATTTCCTCAGTAGAAGCACTGAAAGTAAGAAACTCATGTTCAGTAGACTACGGCCCTGCAGCACGTATTTTACTTTGAAATTGCAGTATATTTGTTATTTCAACATTAAGTGATGTCACACAGCACAGTAGCCTACAGTACACAGGCTAAATAAAACACACACCTTAATTTAAATAAAACCAACAACTAACCATCAAGGAACAGGGTACATAAATGAACATCAAATGAAGTAGAGAGCTAAATTTACGAACACTTGACAACGTTACTGTTAATTTGTCCTTTGCTCCAATCGCCATCACCTGTCTGCTCTGAGGGCATCCTCTCCCTCCCTCTCTCTCTCTCTCTCTCTCTTTCTCTCTATCTGTCCGTGGGGACTCATCTTGTGAACAGGAGGGTCGCCCACATGGAGTAGTGTGGACTGGTAGCTGGAGATGTGCCAGTTTTCCTCCTGAGGTGGCAGTGACCCCTAAAGAAAACTGCTCCCTGGTACACACTACACACCGAGCTATTCCTTAACCCTAGAACACTAACGTCGGGTGATTTTCACCCACACAATTCTTGTTATGTGATTTTCATTGTGTTGCCATTGTCTGAGTTTCATGGGTCCTTGGGTAGCTTCAGGCTGCTTACTGATGTTATTAATTGTATGTTTGTTTCCCTCCTCCCATCTATGGTTTTTTCAAGAGGCATGCGTTCGGGTGATTTTCACCCGACTTTAGTGATAGAGAGTAACATATTTTACGGGTGGAATTTACCCGAATTGATAAAACTGCTTTTTATCAAGGATATTGTATTGGGTAAAATATACCCAACGTTAGTGATGGTGTGACTTATTTTAACGTTAGTGTTCTAGGGTTAAAGCGGACCCATCCTGATGAACTCACCTTTTAATGCTTATTCACATCTATCATCATCTGTGAAATTACACAATCCACTCAGTTTTTTTGTTGGCTGCTTTTATCAAAATACATGTGACTGGACAAGCCATTGAGATTTGGCTCCCCTTCCTTTGTCACATGCAGGCTCATTAGAATATGGGTACATCCCAAGTCTTTTAATCGTCCTTTCCTCGCTCCTCACTTGAACCTGAGGTTGTTCTGGTGCGCCATCTGAAGAGCTTTTATTTCTCCACAGAAGAGCAAGGAGCAGGGGAGGGATCTCTGAGGAGCCATGAGTGAGGATGCACGAGAGCAGCCCTCACAGAAATGTTTTACCGACCGACAAAACGCGGAATAAATAAGTAATGTAAAACCTGACACTAAAGAAATGTGATTGGGATCAAAACAGCAGGGAGAGAGTGGAGGGAAACAAAAGTTTTATCAATCAGATAATTTATATCACATGTAATTTATAGTAGATTATCAGTGTGATTCAAAAGTTTTCCAAATCTGCTCTTCCGATTTATAGAATATGATTTACAGGACAAACATTTAGCTTAATAAATAATTTCTCGTATTCAAAAGACAATAATCGTATTCTGAGTAATTAAACAATGAATTCACCAATCTGAATACGAATAAATACAGACACATATAATGCATAAATTATATAAAGGCATTGTTCCTGCAGAAATAGGTGCAGTTGTTATTCATGTAAAAGTGTTTGTTCAACAGGTAACAGGAAACACTGCAGCTCTGCTATTGATAAGGACTGTATGTCTTTATTAGTATTAGTACAGTTCAGACATAAATAGCTGTGTGAGTGACAGCTGCTGTCATCAGAAACGGACGTCGCTTCATGTGAAGCTTCAGGGGAAAGGACATCTCATGTCTCTAAAAACATATTTCCTCATTTCCTCTGTCCTTGCATGGTTCCTTGTGTCTCTATGCATCCCTGGTGGGAAGGATTAAGACGCAAGGAAAAGACACCAAGTGAGGGAAATGGATGCAATTAAGCATCTTGGGATGCACCCAACCAATATTACCCACAGCTTGAGAATTACCTTTGCAAAGGTGCACCTCACAAGCCAATCAGAGACTGGGCTTCTTAAGGAGGAGGTCTTAAAGAGACAGGCTCTAAAACGGAGCGTGAATACAGGTATGAGAAAATGTGGTTTTTGAATGTTACAGAACGTAAACATGTTCTAGTAGAAACCCAGAAAATGAGTATGAACCTGAAAATAAGCAAGATATGTCGCCTTTAAAGGAGCTACGCTATATTCTTGTGTGCACCAAGCTGTGTCAACACCATACAAATAAAGGACTGAATCACCACAATTGAAACACATATACAGGAAAACAGAAATGTACGCAGATATATAAATGTGATATTTGAGTTCCTGCTAAATTTCTCAATGAGGCTTTCTGAGTAAGTAAGGTGAGTAAAGGAGGCAGAAATCTTACATACCGTATATCACAAAACTTGGACAACTAAAATCACCAAAGGCAAAATATATTTCCTGGAATTTTGGCGCAAAAACACACCATGACTAAACATGACAGTGATCAGTTTAGTTCCCCTATACAGCCGTCAGTGTGCTTTATTTCTCCCCATACCTGCATGCTTCATCCTCACACCTCACAGCTTTGCTCACATGTTTAAATGACTCAGATGTTTCCTGACAAAAGCTGCAGCCTCAAATGACACAATGTTTTGACTGCTGGCTGTCAGAGAGGATCCGGGCCTGGACGCCTGTATGTAGCAGCTCAGTCTATAGGGGTCTGTGTAGCCTGAACAGTATATGGGGGCACTGTTAGCCACATAGTTAGTGCTCACAGCTGAACCTTTGTTTGTGTCTGCATGTTCATGTAGAGAGAACTGGGAGCATTTGTTCATTTCTGCATCTCCATCTTGGGTTTCTTGATTTTTGTGTCAGTTATTGACGGATTCTTTTTGACTTGACTTCCTTCTCTTACTGCACAAACATCCCTGAAATTCCTTTTTTTTTTATAAATGTGCAAATTCTTCAGAAAACACCTTTCATACATGCACCAGGTATAATGAGAAGATTACTCTAGTTCCATTTGCAGGTATGTGCGAAAAAGCAGCTTAAGGTAATGAATATGAATAGAAATGGCAGATATGCAGTTTCGCTCCACAGCAGATTAGCACATGGCAGCACTACACCTTAAACCTCTTCTTTTTAACCTCTCCACCCCCCTGTTTGATTCCTCTGCCTCTCTGCTAAACCCTTCCAAACTCTGTCTGTTTTTGGAGGTTGACCCATTTGTGGAAATGTGGAGCTTTATTTTATTTTTACACTAACTGCCAGAATTTGACTGAATGTCAAATATAGATAGAACTTCTGCCACAGTCAAGTAGCTTAACTCTCTCATTAAGGCTGTCTATCATTAAAAACGTATCCAATGGCAAAAACATGAGGTTGTTTGACTGATATACACAGGAGCGCAAGGACACTGAGAAAAAAACAACAGGGATGTAGGAGGTAAGTGTGTCCTTTATGTAGAGAAGTGGGAAGTGAGGAGGAGGTTAGCGTGGTGGATGGAAGTGTAGCCTGTTTGACTTTAATGGCAGTTCGTGTTCTGTCACAGACAAGCAAATAATGTCTGCTTTTATTAACCCACAATTTCTCCCTAAACCATACGCATACTGTACCAGTAGATATGAGAGCTGTTAATTGCTTAAAATGTCATCATGCTTAATCACAAATTAACATTTTTTTTATCTTTTCAAATTGTACCCTAAAGGGAGATTTGTCAAGTATCTAATGCTCAAATATGCTGGATTTATTCAAATGTATGTACAGTATATACATGTATTGTGCAGAAACCCTCACAAATACTGCATTTAGCATAAAAAAATCTGCTCCAATCATAACATGGCAAACTGCAGCCCGACAGACAACAACAGCTGTCAGTGTGTCAGTGCGCTGACTTGACTTGCTGTTCAGACCTGCTATTACCAAGCGTCCTGAGTGACAGCTCTAAGTACAGGTGTAAACACACTCAAGATGCATTGAAGATGCACTGAGATCTGATCTTTCAGACCACATTCAGAGGTGGTCTGGGCCACATATGGCCTCATTCTTCTAGCAGTGTGTACGCAAATGTGTCCTGGGCCACAATGAAGGACCGCCTACTCAACTGATGTCTCGCTGGGATCTGCAGGTCTCACTGCACTCCTCAAGTGAATAGACAGGCAGACGTGAATGCTTGTCCGCCTTGCGGCATGGAAGCGGCTTCTGTGCTCTACTGTATCCTCTCAGTACAACTGTATTGTCTCAAAATATATTTTATCTATAGGTTACATATCTACATACTATCAGACTGGGAAGAAGAAGAAGAAGAAGAAGAAGATAGTCCTTTATTAATCCCACGAGGGGATCATACTGTCTAGTATCATTATTTTTGCAGGTATTTGGTCATAAACTAAAGTATTAAAGAACCTGAAACCAGAAGAGAGGGGATCAATGCTGTAAATATATCTACTTCTGTTATGTCATGTCAACAAACCACTTCGGCTTCCTATCAGCTGAGCAAAAGGTGAGACTGCAGACATAACCACTTATCTTCCTACATTTGTTCTTTTTAAACAGAAACCAAATTTATTGGAAATGACATGCAAAATAGCCAACAGCAGTAGGAACCCTTCAGCTCCCTGGTGATCTCCCTCCAGCCAGCTGCCACCTTATAATACTTGATTTTTCCATTGGTTATTGGATTATTAGAGAAAATAGCTCTGTGGCAAACACGTTTATGATACTCACATGTATTGTTAGATTGTTAGATCAGTGTTTTCCAACCTTTTTTTGAGCCACGGCACATTTTTTACATTAAAAAAATCCCGGGGCACACCACCAACCGAAAATATAAAATAACACTTTTTCACATAGTTTGGCCAATATATGCCAGGCCACCAGACACATACAGACAAATACAGTAAATGCTGTGAGTGCTACTGCAATTGTTAAAAGATTTGGTATTTCTTCACTTTGCATAGGTGACATTTTCTGGAATTAGGGCAGTGTGCACAGTGACAACACCGATAAAAACAGCAGGGGCTGGTTTGGGAAGATAAAAATGGACAAGGCTTGTTTAAATATCTTTAGTGAAAAAGCGAAATTGTTGGAATCAGGTGTTGTTGATGTGCTAGAGCAGTCTTCCTGGGCTTCATACAGAACAACTCTGTGTTTGTCTGCGTATGAAAGGAAACAACTCCACTGAATGCTTAAAAACACAACCATGTCTTGTTGTTTTCTCTGAAAGAGATGGCTTGGATGAATAATTCGTTTTGTCATTGTCAAATGCATGCTACAAGACACACACACACACACACACACACACACACACACACACACACACACACACACAACATGCAAAACGTTTATGTCCAGCACATTCATCTGGCTCAGATTAAATGACAGTTTCTTCCTCCTCGTACAGCCCATGTCTCCTGTCCCTGGCAAATCAGACGCAAATTTATCATTGCTTTAAATTCAGCACGTTCACAACTCAACAATGATGGGGGAGTGTGAAAATCTGTCTGGAAATTAATCATCATAAATCGTAGGGGGAACATTGTTAGTGCAATCATGTTTGATTAAACTGGAATTTTTAAACCACAGTAATAAATACACTGGGATTTGGAAATCATTACAGAATACAATGATCCAGACAAATTGTCTCCAAAAGCGTCATTAGGAATGTAGTGCATTGTGTTTCACCAGGCTGTTATAATTGGATAAAGTAAGAGAGGACAAAGGAAAGGAGAAAATAAAAATAGGAAAGGAAAGCAGAGGGTAACATTAGAAACAGCAAATCCTTCCAGTCCCCTCATGATGGAGAGCAGGTGCATGACTCCATATCAGTGGAAGCCAGTGCCATTATGCATCCCTAACCTTGCCCGCTATGCTCTGCAGCTGAAGGCTGAGGCAGTGTGCTGAGATAAAAAAGTCATGTGACCTGGATTAAACTGCTTTATATTCTGAGCTGCATCTTTATGCTTTAAATACAATAGCTCTCTAACAAAGTGAGGATGCAGGGTGTGTGTGTGTGTATGTGGGCTTGTATTGATATTTTTGTGAGGACCAATTTCGTTTTTTAACCAGCGTAGTGAAGATATTTCTGCATTGTGAGAACATTTTGACAGGTTTGAAGGTATAGCATTAGGGTAAGGGCTGGGATGAGGCATTTAGTCGTGATGGTTAAACTCTTCTGCCGGTAGGTGCTTCTCATGGGATCATGGGAGTTGTTGTCCTCACTATCATTGCAGTCATTGCAGTAAGCTTGACCCGGTTTGGGTTCCTTCAGTGTTCCTTTATGTATTATCTGCAGAGATCTCTGCTCCAAGATATACAGACCCTCAGACTGAAACAGGCTAAAACACTGAATAAGCAGTTTCAAGTTAGAAATCAGTGTTTTTCGAATGCTGTTCAGTGGACAGACAACGTCCTGGAGGGACGGCAGGATCTCCTCTCTCCTTCTCCTCTCTCTATCTTTTCTTCTCCATCTACATGCATTCATGTCCTATTCATATATGTTACTAACTTGATTTCTTCCCTGGAGTCTCTCTGCCTCGTCGTCTCACAGGTATCCATGGAATACACCTGAACCATGGTTGCATCTGCTGCCTGCTTCACAGCCTCTTCTACTATCATTGTTATCAGTTTTTTATTAGTAATAGTAGTTATATTATATGTTCTGGCCAAGGTTTCTGCCATTAAAGGGGATATTTTTCTGGCCATTGACGCGTTGATTGCATGCTCACGGGGGATCTCTTGTTGGATTTCTAAATTATAGAGTATGGTCTAGACCTGCTCTATATGAAAAGGGTCTCAAGATAACTTCTGTTATGATTTGACGCTATACAAAAATAAACTGAATTGAATTGAGACAAGCTGCCACTAACATTTGTTCAGCTTGTTTTTCTGCTAACTTAAGATTCCAGACGTCCGATGACTAAAATCCTTCATCCTGTTAAAATATGTAGTTGAAAACCATCAAGATCTAAAAAGTTTGTCCTAAAAATATGGCTTAAAACTGGATAAAGAGTCACTTTATGACAGCATTTGGCAGACAAGGTTTTGAGGTCTGAATATTGTTGGAAATATTTGGGATGATGTGAATACACAGTTTAACAAGAAAATGTTCTCATATACTTTTATACAATCACACTTCTGTTAGCAACCAAAGGAGTCGCCCCCTGCTGGCTATTAGAAAGAATGCCGGTTTAAGGCACTTCAGAACCAGAGGTCGTTGCCTGATACAAACACCAGTCCAGTGTTATCCTGCACTTCACAATTAATGATTGCTGTCTTACCCTAACCCCCAACCCATGAATGTACAGACGGACTGGTTCACCCATACTGGTTCAGTTTAGATGTGTACTGGTGTCTTTCCCCAGCAACTAGATGTTTATATCCATGATATTACCACCGTTGAGTCTCATATTTGCATGCACACACATGAGAACAAAATAATTTTGTTTGATACCACATTGAGATGTGTGGTCACAAGTTGTGTAACAGATCATTTGCTGACCTTTAAAAATCTTGGCGGATAATTGAAAATGCCATCTGTCATTTTGATGGATGAAAAATAATTGCAGGTGCTGCAGTATGTGCATGATCTAACTTCAGAAAACTAGAAAGGTTGTGACAAAATGGAACTGTCAAACAAGTGTTGAGAGAGGGATGCGAGAGAGGGACGGAGAGAGATTTGACTAATGATCACTCGCTATTGCAGAGTTGTATTCAGCCTCTGCCCTTTCACAGTGTGAAAAAAAAGACATTTTTTTTCTTTAACAAGACCAGTCTGGCTCTGCTAATTATTTACTTTCTTGTATCTTCAGAAAATAAGTGGAAGAGACACTTTATTTCATTGTCTGCATTGTTCTTTCAGGTCAGAACAGAGTTACCCCATTACGTAGTTTCTCTGCTGTCATGTTTGACATGCGTTGTTTCAGGTCGCCACCTTTGTGTTTTAGATCTTTTGATAGAAGGAATGGATGTGGAGGATTTGCATCATTTTGAGTTTAATTGGTGATCACTGTTGTGTGTGGTATTGAAGTCATGTCGGTGTGGTGGGTCCACACTAAACTCTGCAGCATTGAAAAATTAAACTTTATACTCGTTCCAGTGGCTGATTGGTGGTCTTTGTACGATTAATTTGTTTTTTTGATTCTGTAGATTTTTTTCAACCTGTTGTTTTTGTGATGAGTACTTTCACACAGAACATGGTAAATAAATGGCATCTTTTTTTTGGAGCTAGACCAATCTGTCTGAGCATCAATGGATCACGTTGCGCGGGACGGGTTGAGTTACATCTATGTGTATGAAACAGCAACATGGAAGCTTTGGTGTCTGAACCAAGATGGCAAACTTCATTACTCCTTTCAACCTCAACAAAGGCAGACCACTCCAACCGTTCTGACCTAGTGTCACGACACTGCGCAACTACAGGGAACTCGAACTCACTCCGAGCATTTTGCAAAAAAAGGAAACTCAATAAAATAGCTTACAGAAGTTTAACTTTTACAACAATTTAACTCAGACAGACTGCCAGATGCTGGATCCTTGTAGTTGGTCCTCTACCTGTGCGATTCTATTCAAACCTTTAATTGATTAAGTATTGTCACTGTTACAAATTTGCATCACTGTGGGTATGAACAGTTTTGATGTGAAATGATTACAGGGAAGTATTTTGCATGTTTGCGTTGTTTATTCGTCACCCTCCGTGTAAAGGCCTTAAAGGCCCAGACATACCAACCAGAACAAGAACTAACAGCAGTGAAGGATGATTCATGTGTCACCTTTCGTCGCCTTTGTCTTGACTGATAAAATGCATTTGAACACATGGGAAAGACTACAGCCAATGACCAGCTACCAGCTACAGTGCACTCTGTGCCTGCATGACAGGAAATAACTCTCCACACCAGCAGGTGGCAGTATATGTTTCGTCATTCAAAAAAGTAAAGTTGGAAAGCCAAGAACGGCAGATAAACAAGCTGCAGGTATTTCTGTCACTGACGAGCTCTGCCGCCGATTTAACATGCTGAATCGATGGCAGAGCTCAAAAAAATTCTGACAGAGCCAAAACATTTAACTGTTAAGTTGTAATCATTTGAAAAAATGATCACATAAATAAATAAATATTAATAAATGAATCACATAAGATTAAAGTCTTGCCTCTCTACAAACATTTTACTGCTATTGTACTTCATTTCACAAATGATCTGAGATATTCATATTATAGAACGTTAATTACTGTAACGTTCCCACAGGAAAAGGATTAATAGTAGTACTGGAATGAAACCAAGTACACTTTCTCAAGTACACTTCAGTACAAAGTGTAGGTACTTGTGCTTTACTTGAGTCTTGTCTTTCCATGCTGCTTTCTACGTCTACTCCACTACATTTAGCTGATGTAAAGATGTCCACCTGGCAGATGTATGGGAGATCCTCCATGAAGAGGTTAAAGAGTGCATGCAGTTTCATCATGTATCTTACCTGCAGTCTTGCCTTGGGTTGGCCACATATCCCGGGTAGGCTCCTTCAGTGATGTCACGGCACATTTTGTCATCTCTGTCTGAAGGCAGCAGGGTCCCGGCTCGCACCATCAGACCTAAACAGTGGTCAAATGTGTTCCTCTCTTCTGGACCGTCCTCCGTGAAGAAACAGTGGCCTAATGTGTCATAGCCGACCACGTTCTTTACCTGGGAGGGAATAGACATGTTGAATTTTACTCGTCAGGGGCTGACAGTGTGTCACACTCGTAGTTGAGTTGCAGGTGGTGGCTGGGGATTGGACTGTCTGCTGCCTGTAATTTCCTTAGTTTTATAACTAAGTTCGGAAACAAAGGCCACGCTTCACACACATCCCATTTCCACAGTGGGGAAAGAGGGATTCACTGATTTTATGTTACACTCAGGGTTTAATTTAGTCTACAATCATTTCATGTGTATTTCTTGTATGTTATTATGTTCAGGCTAGCGTTTTCCTCCAGCTTCCAATCTTTGTGCTAAGCTAGCTTCATATTTACTGTGCAGAAATAATCTTCTCATCAAACTCTCAGCGAGAAAGCAAACACTTGCCAAGATGTCTGACGTTTTCTTTAACTCAAAATAAATCAAGTAGAAACAGAACAGAAAAACTGAACTAGAATAAATCTTCTTAACTGACCAGCAGTCCGTTGGAGCCGTGGATGGTTATGCAGCGGGAGAAGGAGTGGTGGATGGACAGATCGCTGACAGCAGTCGGGGGGTCGTAGCCTCCCCTCTCATCCACGTCTCCGTTCATATGGAAATGGACTGGATAGTGTCCCATTGTCTGCTGTCCCATGTGCTGCAGCTCCAGCCCAGATATATGAACTGCCTTGAAGCCCCGCTCCACCTGAAGAAAACAGCAGATACACTTCAGTCACTCAATTAACAGCTGTAACTGTATCGTTGGGCACATCGAAAAGGGGACACTGTAATGAAATCTATTTCAGAGTGAAAAATATCGAATTAAATGATGGGAACGAGGGGTGAAAGCAAAAGAAAGGATACGGAAAAGGAAAGAGTGGCATGAATAATAAGTATAGGAGGAGGTGGGAAGAACAATAGACAAATGCAAGGAGCAAGGAGGGAGGAAAGGAGGAAGCAAGAGAAAGAAATATTTGGGGAGGAAGACTGATGAGAGGGAGCTATGAATTACGGTGGGGAGGGAAATGGCGGAGGGACGGATCATGAAAAGAAAAGTAGGAGGGAGGATGGCAAAGATTGGATGGATACAGTATGAGGTTGAAGAGAGGAAGGGAGCATGAAGGAAAAGAGGTAATGAGGAGTAAGGAAAGGAGGTGGGTGGGAGGAAGGACGCAAGGAGGAGGAATCACAGAAAGAGGTAAAAGATGTGAACTGTAAAAATAGCGATGGAGCGATGTCAGAGTCTACAGTTGGAGAAAGTCAGGAAGGAAGGATTTTTAAAAATAGCTGACACAGCAGAAACACAGGCTGTTCCTCTCAGCTCACGAGCAGCTGATAATAGTGGAGATACCAGGATTTAACAGTAATGCACTACTGTCCAAAGGGGTGTATGCTCTGAGGTGTTCATTTTGAAGGGCTTCACTGAAATCTCACTGAGGCTTTCCTTTCTTGTGTGTGTGTGTGTGTGTGTGTGTGTGTTGTGCTGTACACACGCCCATGCCTGAGAAATATGTGACATGAGCCTGTGATGGAAATTTTTAATAGGATACGATAGCTTGCCCTGGGGAGAGAGAGGCATGAAGGCAGAAGGAATACATTCACTGCCTCTTTCTCATGTTCTTCTGTCTTTTTTTGTCTCTCAGTGTCTCTCCGCTGTCCTTTTGTCCTCCTGTTGACAGCTCGTCAGGCTGATATATACAGAATGGGTGTTGTTGAGTATCTTATCCTGCTCTTAGTTAGCATTGCATTATACATCAGACCATTAAGGACAACATGTTTTTGTTGAAGAATACTCCAATTTAAATTTGAAGAGAATAATCTTTACTTAGGTTCAGAAGACAACACGATTATGGCGGGCTCTCATGCAAGCATGGAGAAAAAGACACACGGGGTAGTATCTGTGCCTTCTTTGCTCTGCATTCTGAGACCCTGTTCAGACCTTGTATTAACATGCGTCCTCAGTGATCAGATCACAAGTGCACAGCTCTATGTACAGCTGTGAATTGCACTCAATAAGCATTGAGGACACACTGAGATCGGATCTTTCAGATCACACTCAGAGGTGGTCAGATTCTGTTAGCAGTGTGTGACACATTACACATCCTTGTGTAAATAGACAGTCGAGCGAATGTGTACCTCGCAGCATGGAAGCACCTCTTTGTTCTACTGCCGATACAACTGTGTTTTATTTACAGGCTATATAATCTACAGACTAGCCGAGTGGGAACAGGAAATGCATTATTATGATCATACTTTCGTAAATGTGCCTGTGTTTTTGTTCCGCTCCTTTGCGTGGAGCTGACACCCTCCCGCCCAACCGTCTGCTCGTTCGCTCTCCTCCCAGCTCTCTAAAGCTCTGTACTCTGTTGTCTGGCAAAGGCAGCGGTGCTAGTGGTACGTTGGTCCCCGGAGACCGCCTGTCCAATAACCTCATATTTTGATATTATATATGATATTACTACATTCCTGTAATATGTCACAACATCTGCTGTATTAGCCTGCTGTATTATTAGTGTTTACTACGTGTTTATTTGCATGTAGAGCAGGGAATTGAGATCCAATCACAAGTGGCCACTCGAGACGTATGTCGAGAAGCATTTTAATGCCAGGTGTGAACAGATGCATTTAGAGCTGTCCACTTGATCCAACCACTGAGGATGCATCCTAATACCAGGTCTGAACAGGGCCTTGGGTGCATTCATACCTGTACTTAGAGCTGTCCACTTGTGATCAGATCACCTGCGGATGAATGTTAATGCCAGGTCAGAACAGGGCCTGAGAGCTGGGACTTTATAACTGTTGTCTGTGATAACCAAATAATGAAGAGACCTTAGCAAAGACCAATACAGGCCTGGTTCACAAGGCCAAAAGGCAAACGGTCTGGGAGTTTCCCAGATAAGATGATTTACTACTCAGTGTTACTTAAGTTGCTATTGTAGAAGACTGAGGGGGGAAATCTGGGGTTTGGGATCAAGTTTAGTTCCTGATTGAGAATATCAAGAAAAACAAAAAGACAATATCATGGACATAATTTAAATAATACTAAACCATGTTACATTTTCTTCTACATCAGCAAATCTCAACATTCATTGGTTAAATAGTTTGACAAACAATCCCAACTCAACGTCCGCTTACTAGCTTCTTTTCAAAACTTTCTACTGCATCACACGGCCTTCATCAGCAGATGGAGTTTGCCCATTCGTCACAGATATAGATCTATTCATCCATCCATTATCTGCTGATGAAGACCACATGGTACAGCTACAAAATTAACCTTGTTTGTGTAAGACTACTATTTCCAAGGTCAGCAATGAACCTTATTGTAATATTGGATGGATTGAATGAAATTTGGTTTAGAAATTTATGTTCCCCTCTGGATGAATTATAATGGCTTGGTGATCCTCTGACATTTCATCGAGCTCCATCATCAAGTCAAATATTCTAACTGCTTGGATTTTGTCTTTTCTTCTCATTTTGCTGTGCAGCCTTTGGGCCCACATGGGGGTTACATCTGTTGCCAATAGCAGCAGTCAGGGTGTGCAGCCCATTCAGGAGGTCAAATACTGCCACTTTGTCACACCCCTCGATGTCTGATACCAAGGCACAAGTCCCCCTTTAGCTGTGCCAGATACAAAGCATCCATATTTGATGGATGAGAACAGGTTTGTTACATTGCTGTGTGTTTTTATGTGTTTCAGATTTATCCCTGCACTGCTCTCTCTCTTTCCTCTGCTGTGAGCTGCTTTGAGTGTGTCAGTTTGACAGTGGGACACACTGAGCAGAGACAACAGGATTAAGCTTGGCTGCATTTATTCAAATCCAGTAACGCAGTACCTTCCTGCCAGGTTGTGTGGAGGTGTGGTCATGTTTATTTGTGTTTAAGAACAAAACCGCAGTGAAACAATCAAGAAATAATGCTGTATTTCTCTGAGTCACGGCTTTGTTCTCACTAACGCCACCCCCTCTCTTCATTCACCCTATAGTTCCCTCCACCATCGCGGCTCTCAGCTTGTTGAGCTGAGGAGAGGCAGCTTTGAATGCTGTGTATTTACAAACAGCAACCAACAACAGTTACATATTTTACTTTTACCAGGTGCCAACATACTGAGTGCCTTAATGAGACATTATTATTGTATTTCTATATTTTTCTTCATAATGTATTTCAGTGAAGCTAAAATAGAGCTCATTTAAATGAATAACTTAAACACGCTGACCTAAGATGTTCCGGTACCAGCACATTTATGAATCGCCCTATGCTCTAACATAGTATTTGTTCAGGACAATCCATGACTGGAAACATGTCCAACAGCAAAGCACTGCTGAGGTTCAGATTAGGCAGGCCATCACCCAGGTTTCTCTATCTCTTTCCATGTGAGCATAGAAGTTCCCCAGCAGAGCTGGTATCCTTTCCAGGGCCCTGTACCAGGTCTGGCTTCAGGATGCCGGACCTGGTTCAGGGCCCTTTTCCAGAGCAAGTCACTGCTCAGTGCTTGTCCTCTGGCAGCACACAATGTGATACTGAATAGCGCCCCATTATGTTGATCACCTGGTTTTCTGTTGTGGTAAATGACAAGGTTAAGACAACAGTGTACCTTCAAATGTCCTCCAAAAGTGTCAAAGTCGAAGAATTTGCAGGCATCGTTGCCATAGCAGCTGCGCTCCATCTCACCACGAAACAGGATGTTACGGCTCAGCAGGCCCACCTCCGCCCTCATATCCACCCCGTCCACTTCCTCGCCTATGTGGATGAACTGGGCCTTACCTGCAAACACACACACACACACACACACACACAAATATACCTCAGCTCAAGGGCTCAGCATTTAAACACGACAACAAATACAGCTGTTGAAAACTATTGCGTAGATCTACATTGCTGTCTGAAGCTTCACTGCCCATTCAATAGTGCTAAGCACAGTGTAAACAGATGTGCATTCTCAACAGAGATTGAGAAAAGTACCGTTTATTGTTTTGTTTTTCTTTTTTTGTTTGTTGTGTGTGTGTCTGTGTGTGAGTGTGTGTGTGTGTGTATGCGTGTGGCTGAACAGATGTTTCAGATAACTGTGATGGAGGACATACTGGTGAAGCTTAGTCATAGTTTGTAGCACCACTTTAGCTCTTTTTAAATGCTCACAGTGATTTATTAAAAACAAACCAAGAGCTGTAAACATCAAGTTAAACAAATAACTCTTTGATTGGACAGTTTTTGTGATGTCATCCTGCATGATCAGCGCTACATGGACCTCTGTAAGAAAACCCAATTCCAGTCAAACTTTAATGCTTTATATGGAACCCGTTCTCACTCCCAGCTCATTAAATACCTCTGTTTGGTAAGTGCCCCTCAGCATTGGAAACTGATGCATGAAGGCACCCTTTAGCGTCAGTATGTGACGAACCCGGCTGTCAACTGACTCCAATGTAAACCCACATGTGGCCTTATTCGACGCTTGGAGTAGGTGACTAAGTGTTAATAGTGTGACTCTGTTCAGGGCTGGCGGGAGGGGTGATGGAAGGGTCAAACTAAGACTTTTCAACAGGACACATTTGCTGTGTGAAACCAAAAGTAATGTTGACTTATTTTGTCATGTGAGTCGTTAATATCAGTATTAGTGATTTCTGAATTGTTGGTGCATGTGTATTGTTCTCTGGTGTCACAAAAAAGCACATTAATAAATAACCGATCATGAGAATTCTTAGTGTTATTAAGACTGCAAATTAACCACATATTATGAATAATGGGTATAGCAGGCAATAATAGGTAGAGACGGGAGAAAACAGAAGCGTGTTGAGCAGCAATATTACTGTGGGAGGACTAAGTCACATGCTTTTGAATGAACTGCCAAAGTACACATAAGACATGAACTCATCACATCACAGTTTTAACAGCTTCTGACAACCTGACTGATTCATTCAGAATAGGCAGAAACCTTCAGAGTGGTTGTATGAACTAGTTTATTTGAAGAATATACTGAGAAATTTAGAAACCAGTTCTTAACTTCCACCTCCAGCCCACCCACACTCTCACTGCGCCAGGCCTTGAATCTCTGGTCGAGATGCAGCTGACACGCAGCCGATCTGCAGCCGATCTGCAGCCGATTCACGCATTGAGGCTGCTCTAACCTGTTCACATGGAACCAAAATAAAAAAAAAAAAAAAAAACAAGTTCCACAGCCACAATGCCCTGCTGAAGTTCCCCGTGTAGCCCAACTGTTAGACCGAAAGCCCAGTTGTCTGACAGCCTGTTATCCCAAACAGAAACACAGTTATTATTATGCAGAATAACTTTATTGGACCTTCCAGTTTTTCCAAAATTTTTTTTCATACTGGCAAAAACATAACCCACCACTCTGCCTCTTATTACTTGTTATTAGTTCCCTGATGGCTGGGTTGGTTGGGTTTAGGCAGAAGGAGTTAACTTTATGGTAAGAAAACCAGAGTAAGCCACAGCAGGTCAAACCTTCACCGTCATTCTCCATAACAATTAGCCATGTCTTTCTGTTTGCTGCATGGCGGGTATGTCTTTTCGGGAACAATGGTACCTCAGAACAATGGGCATTTCCTTCCAAGACAACAGGCTGACAGATGAATGGGCATTTGGTCCAATGGGACATTTTCAGACTATTGGCACCTCAGCAAGAGCTACGGTATTTTGCATATTACATAGTGTGGCTCCTTAGAAGGCCAATTTATGCCTCAGCAAATGATAGTCAGGCTGAGGAGAACAAAGAGCCCATGAAAGACAGGGACAAGAAAGACAAGGGCAGCAAAATGAGTGGTGCAGAAACGATTACAGCTCTGTTCCACGTGTCTTCCACTCCTACACATTCACACCCTGAACAATGCAAATGTGCTCATTAGGAAAAACAAAGTGATGCCAGGAAAAAAAAAAAAAAAGAAATCAAAGAAATGTGAAATTTGAGAGACAGCAGATCACACACCCACATGCTTAATCTGTTTTTCTGCTCCTACTCCCTCCACCAGCAGAGCCAGGACGTTAGAAGTACAAATGAACAATATCATTACAACTCTGATTTAAAACATCAGCAGGCCAAGATTACAGGGCATTTTTAGTTCTCAATTTACTACCGTTTACCACTAGTGTCGATATAAGTCCGTCAGTTATTACCAAGAATGACATGCTGTTCTTGGGAATGAATAAGCCTTGTTATTTTTTATTTATTCATTTTTAACTCATGCGCTAATTCCCATTAGTTGTAGAATTATTGATTGTTCATATACTGATCATTAGTTCTTAATTTGCTGCTGTGGCTGGTGCTGTACACCCGGGGCAGTGCAGGCATCATGAGGGACTGGATATGATCTACCAGTTCTCACTCCCAACTCGTCACAGTGTCCCTTCAGTGTCTGATACTGATGAGAGGTACCCTTTAGTGTCTGTATGAGATACACTGGATTTTCAGCTAACTCCAATGTAAACCCCTCTGCCTCATTATTAGACTGTTAGAGCAAGTGATACAGTATAAAGAGCAAGAAAGTGTGCAAAGCAGGTAGGAAGGGAGGATGGATGCTAGAGGGTACCTCCGGCGTCATAGTATGGAGTAGATAGGACCACCTACCAAACAGTGGTATTTGATGATTTAGGAGTGAGAATGTGTTAATATGATGCCAAAAGTTCAGCTCCATGTCATGTAATATTGCAATATTATCACTACTGATTGATACTGAAATTTAAAATTATTTCTCGGTCCTGTTAAAGTGTCCAGTAAGTCAGTGGGCCAGCATGTTCATATCTGGGACTGGACCACTGAGATGGAAAACAGCCATTGTTTATGTTATAAATGAAAAGTGGTGATTACAATATAATGGTTATTTGTAAAATGTACAGCCAGTTAAATTTATATTTATCTACAGTTTGCTAACATTAGCATTAGCTACAGGTCATACCAAACAACTGAGACTGTAACAGCAAAACTCTTGGGTTGTATCTTGGATGGTATGTTTTATAGCATTATAAATTCAACTTTTTATTTGTGAGAGGAAATATAATTTCGTATTTCCATAGTTACATTGTTTCACTTCGAAGGGATAGTTTAGGTGATTTTCCACACACATGTGGAACAAGCTATTGTACTCCACTGTACTTCTGTTGCCAGAATGCATGCGCACACTTATGTACATCATCATTTTTGCAAACTGTTAAAGGATAAATACAGTCTATGACTTAGACTAGTCAGCAAACAGTGGAATACATCATACAGTATTATTATTGTATGCATATTATGTTAAAAGGTCTAAATTCAAAACTCAGTTTACCCTAACCCAAAACTTTGACAGACTTGACTTAAAAGCAACATGTCAGGATTAGTATGAGCTGTTATCAATGAACATAACACCACCAAAACAGTAATTACCAAAGTGCTACTTTTTAATTTCACCATTTCAGATATTTGATGAATGTCAAAACCACTAGTGTGGTGTAATATTTTAATAAATCTGGGCTTAACAGTTAAATTGTTTATAGAAAGCTGACTTTTCTTAAATGTTGACTTTTCATTTGTTAGTAACTGGTAATGCCTCATAAAGCCAGCTCAGTTTTCTTGTATGGCATTTGTATTTCATTGTGATGGATGTCTTTTCAAATAGGCTATTCAGGAGATGAATGACAATTCTCTCCTTCAGTCGTGACAAGAGAGATGAATGCACAAACACTTCTTTCACCTGATTGGAAAATCACAGCACTCACTGCGTGGTGATTGGTCTTTCCTCCATCCTCTATCTGGAGAACCATGGCAGTTTAGGTTTTTTAGGTTTGGTTTTCAATAGCAAATTTTATTTCTGATGCCAAACTTAAAAGTTAATGTCCATGCTGCATACATAAACAAATGGTTTTCCCAGTGTGGTGTAGCTGCACAGACATCTGTTCTCAACCCCACCCAGCATCTCTGGGATGAAGTGTAACACCTATAGTGAACCAGACCTTGTCATCCAGCATCAGTGTCAGGCCTCAGTCATGCTTTCTTGTCTGGATGGGATGTGAGCATGTCATTTGTACGGCATGTATCCTGTACTGAGTGCAATGTCAATGAATATAAATGCTATCATAAGAGCTTGTGACGTAGCATAAAAAGCGAGAAAGACCACTTATGGTCGGTGGGGTGGGCAGGTGGATGGTCCAGCACATACTGGTCTTTTAAACAGGAGAGCGGTGTTGAAGAACTGTGTTTCGATTTGTAAGTTAAGTCAGTTGTGATTGTGTGTTATAATTGTCATGTGATGATTGTCATATATTCTGCTTTTATGATGTGTTTTCCATAGTTGTTTCTGTACATGTTTTACTTAGTGTACGTACTTATTTTAAGCCCAACCATGATGTTTTTCCTTAACTAACAGAGGGGATTTCTTGCCTAAACCTAACCTTTGTACAGCATACAAATGAGACATGAAAAGGCTAAAAGGCATACTCATGACATGTGAAATGTCTGTGTGCCTTCCTGTGAAACCAGGCTGCTTTCATCCAGGTGACCATTCTTTGAGTCCCATGAGAAACCTGAAGTTAAAGTTAATTTATTTGTCAGTGGCACTTCCGTAGTTATTTTAAACCAAACCTCAATCTTTTCCTGAACCATTAATCTGCTGTTATAACAGCACATTAATGACCATGGTGTTGCATTCACATGTTACATCATCACATGTGACATAAACATACTTTTGACCATCTATTGCTCCAAGTTTTGATGTCAGTGGGTTTTGAGGAAAGGCATAGAAATGCCACACTAATGCACAAGGTGTCTAGTGTGCAATATATATGCCTTTCTTGATTTCCACGTCTTTTGTACACTATACAGTATACCCTGTACTGACTGCAGTCTAAATGTATCTGTGTATAAATGCCATGGTAAGGGTTAGTGACATAGTAGAAAAACCAGACTGGTGGTGGGTGGTGATGTGGATTTGACTGTGTTTTGTTTTATAAGTTAGTGTATGTATGTGTTTTTTTATTGACGTTTACCTAACTAAGTGATTTTCTAGCCTGAACCAAAGTTGGTGTTTTTTCTTTGCCTAGCCCTGCGGATGTTTACGTGACGTACAAATGACAAAAATGCTAAAATGCATACTCATATCACGTGGAATATCTGTGTAATGTCATAGTATTTATTTATTTATTTTTTTTTTTTGATTTTATTTTGTCTTTTGCTTTTATTTGACAGAGATAGTGACAGTCATGAGGGAGAGAGAAAGGGGATGACATGAAGCAGAGTGCCACGGGTCAGAATCAAATCCCACAATCTTCTAATATTTATATGCCTTTCCAGGAACAGGGAAGATTCAGTCTGGCTTTGCAAAGCGAGGTAAATGTCAGGATAGACATAGAATAATCTGAATGTAAATCCTTCACCACTGCTTTGGGCCATTCCACTCTACACCATTTATTTTCTACATTCATCATCATTCATGCCATTTAGAACTGTCAAAAGTTCAACATGTAAAGCTCAGGCACAAGTTATTGGACTTCAACTGGTAAATAGCCCCAGGCTACCTGTCTCTGTGTCTCTCCCAGCTCTTAGCTGCCAACAACAAAAACAACACACCCTCCCTGTTTGTGCATAACCTTAGGGGCTGGGGAATAGACTCGATTATTACTGCTTGTTAAAAAAAAAAAGTGCTGCAAAGTGGCACGCGGGCAGGAATTAATGAGATGGATTACAGTCGGCAGGAGATTGACAGGAGCTCTGAGGAGCAGCCTCAGGCTCACAAAAATAGGATTTCCACTCTGGATGGCAAAACACCCGGTGACGTCAGACAGCTGAGGAAAAACAGAGAGGAGGGTGGAGGGGGGCTCAAATAGACTGATCTTCTGATGCAGCTGGGCAGGAGAGAAACGCCAGCAGCTCAGAGATTTGAAGATAAATTCCAGACTCCCGGAAGAAACGCAAACATGACTTTTTCGGTGTATGAATCGGTGGAAGCGACAGCTATGAGAGGACACGTCATGTCACGTTATTGCTGACTTTTAGCCACTGCGGGCGCTCAGGGTTTTTCCAAAAGACTAAGACAAAGGCCATTTGACTCACACAAGACAACAATGTGGACTGACAAGGCTGACCTGAAGAACTCTGCTGAATGCGTGCGTGATGCAGTAAGAAAAAGGAAAATAAGTGTCCATAGGTGTATGTGTTCATACTAGCATGTGTGTCTGTGTATGTGTGTCAGCATGAATGGGCTCAGTCAGGAACACACAGTACTCCAGGATGCAGGCTGAGACTTTCCCTTGGCCCTGAGTCAGACCAAACACCTTCCACTGACTCCTACACACTGCTCTAGGCTGTCTCAACCTGGCTACATGCACACACATGCGTGCGCCACACACACACACACACACACACATATCTGTAGACTCAGTCTTAACTCTCGTGGAAGGGGTCCTAGCAATAAAGATGGTTTCAGTGTGTGATTTTAATGTGTTTGGGCAGATAGAAATGCTATAGTTAAACAGGGACTGCATTCCAAATCACTGAGCTGTTGGCTGTCTGAAGGAGCAACACATGTACTCACTCTGTAACCAATAAATATATGTAAACAGAGATAATAATAAAGCCACTTAAAATTAGTCAAACTTTATTTGTATAGCACATTTAAAAACTACCGCAGTAGACCAAATATATATATATGTATATATATATGTATATATATATATATATATATACATATATATATATATGTGTGTGTGTGTGTGTGTGTGTGTGTGTGTGTGTGTACACAGCATGTGCACTAGTGGTATAAAAGTACACAGATGTTATGATTCAGTTCAAGTTCAGTTCAGTGGAAAAAACCCAAATTCTTTTATTTAGAACAGAGAATATTTCAAAGGTCAAGGACAGAAAACATCCCTCTGCTGAGGAGTGAGGTAACATTTTGTCAACAAGATCACAGCAAGCAACAGGTCACAACCGGCTGTTTTTAATATTTCTTTTAATTGTTTAGCCGAGAGCATTAATCAGTTAAAATTCTTTATGTCAGTTAACGGTCATTATTAACATGGCTGCTCAGTAAATGTTGAGTTGAGATAATCATGTTGCCTTAAAGCTTAATCTGCATATGAAAAGTAGCATATTGAGCATTGAGCATATTTTTATGCAAAATGCAGTATCTGTGAGGGTTTCTGGACAATATTTATTATTGTTTTGTGTTGTTCATTGATTTCAAATATTAAATATATACTTACATTTGCATAAAGCAGCATATATGCTCACTCCCATGTTGATATGAGTATTAAATACTTGACAAATATCCCTTTAAGGTACATGTTGAACAGATAAGGAAATGTATGATTAATTTGCCATTACTCCCGATTAAATATTTTAATCAATCAACAGGTTTAGTTACTTTTTCCCACTGTAATAAACATGCACCAAACCATGACTTGTAAACCAGGGTATGAACCAACTACATACAGAGGTGATTACAGAATGTAAATACACTGAGTTCATGTTTCTGTGCTCTGCTTGCTCCTGCATGATAGTAAACACAGGTTCAGACTAAGTGTGATTAAGCTTTTATTCCTCCAGCATCTAAACTGTGAAACAACCTGCCTGACTGTGTTAAAGGTTGCCTGAACGCTTTGCCATTTTAAGAAATTGATTCAAGCCACAGTTTTGGCTTTCTGTGTGACTGATGTAGTCCCACTGCTGGTTTTATGTGCTTGAGCTTTTTTCATTAGTCAAGCTCGTTTCTTGCTCTTCACCTTTTGCTTTTATCCTTGTGGAACACTTGGCAACAAAAGCTTACTTTACACTGCTTGGCCACTTCAATTTAGAATGACATTCTTCAAATGAAGTGAAAAAAAATGTGGTCGTGAATGGTGTTGCTTTGGATCCCTTAAAGGACTGAATTGTCCTTCCAGCTCACCGTTCAGATTTAACATAGAAACATGAGTGCACACACTAACACCTAACTAACCTTAAAATCATTATTTTCACAACTGGAGTTCATATCAAAATTCATTTTTTCAATGTATTATATGTTCAGGGGCCATCCCTATGGAGGACAGCTCCTGCCAAAATCAAAATTCAATCAATAAATAAATGACTCAATAAATAATGTAGCAAGAATAAAATAATGTATTATATATAGCCATTAATTAACTGATTTTTCTGTTTTTTTACATAAGTAAGTTTGGGGAAATAAATAAGGGGTGAAATACAAAGGGAAAACTGTGCAGAAATAAATCAATAATAATAAATACATGTTGAAATATGTACATTTAGAATAGTAAATAAATAAAGGAATAGTAAATAAATAAAGGAATTAATACAAAGATAAATAAATTCTAAAGCAAATTAAAACAGAAATAACACTCACATTTAATTAATTAATTAATTACTACATTTATTTTCATGTCATTTTTGCTATATTTAATGACATATTAATTTATTTATCAAGTCATCTATTCATTTACTAGACTGATTTTTGAATTTGGCATTTTCCGTCCTCCATGACAGACACACATTGACAGTCAAATTCATGGATGGTGTGGAGCAGATACAATACACTTTGCTGTTCCAGAGTAGAAAACACACTTCAGTTCTCTCTGACACACCTATTTTAAACTTAAAAAGCTCTCCTTACCTTTATTTTAGGCTCAAAAACAACCTGACATCCAACGGATTCAGATGACTAGTGGATCCCTCAGCCTCTGCTCTCACACTCACTCTCCTCTTTCTCTCTTAACACATGTACACACTCCTGTTACAGCAGTGTGTATGTGTGTTACATGTGTACAAACAGATCAGTTCATTGATTTTATTAGGTCAGTCATGTTGCGCTGCAAAACACACATCTACTACAGGGTGTCATGGAGCAACGTGGCATCCTCCATTAGGACTCTTCTCTCAGAAACATTCTGATTCAAATTCAATTGTATGTTCATAATGAAACAGGTTCCCTACTTGATATCAAGAGCATTAATATAGCAGCAAACAACTATAGTGTATTTAAAGATATAGAGGAGTAACATCTACCTGAGCAGAGAATGAAATCTCTCTCCCTCTGCGTGTGCTGTCATTTGAATTTCTCCTCGCTTTGTTGGCATGGCCAGGCTGGCTGCGCATGCATTTAGTGCATGTTAGCGCATGTGAGCATGACCCCCTAGCTCACGGCCGTCGCTCTTCACTGCTCTCGTACGGCAGTTACAGCCGATGACGTCGTTGGTCATGGAAGCATTGCACCCACCCTCCTCAACACTCTGCCACTGTTTGCACTGTTAGCTAAACTGCCGTTTAGAGGCAATAGTAATGCTCTAAGCAACATGAAATAACAGATTTTCTCCAAAACTGCACCACGTTACAGGACCTTCTTTCACGCCAACAAATCCATAAATAAAAGTGCTCCAAGTTACTTGACACATAAAATCCAACAGAAGTTGAATATCAGTATATCCCACTACAGAACTAAGAAAACAGGTGCAAGAAGTTCCAGCTGGCTTAGTCTGTCTGTCTGCTATTGTCTGTGCCACTGTGTGTAATGTAGACCATCATGCGGCCCGCCATGCGGTGTAAATTTGACTGGTTATTGATTGGTGCATCTCTATCGAAAACACTGCAGTTGGCAACTGTTTGCAGGTTAAATCCAAAAACTACAATATATTATCTAAAACTACAGTATATAATGATATGTAAATAATGGCCGTCAATATATGTATATGACTTTTGTCAGTTTTGCCGTGGTAATGGGAATACAATTTTTGAAATGTTTACATATTGTCACACTACAGAAATTGAACAAAGAACATACCAAAAAAACTGCATTTGTGTTAAATTGACTGTCAAATCATTTCGGCTTGCGCCCACAGGGTGCTTGCATAAAAGACCTCTCTATCGCCGACCTAGGCTGAATTTGGATCATCAGACCATTAAATAGGTGCCATCAGTCGCTATAAGCACCACAGATATGGGCCAATAGGGCCCTGCTACACCTACAACATTGTAAAAGTGAAAGCGAAACTTAAAAGCAACATATTCTAACATGTTGTAAAACTGAATGAAATTATACATTTTAAGCATAAACAAAAAACTTCTTTAGGTTTAGGCAACAAAACTACAACGTCTTTAGGTTTAGGTTCCCTAATTTCCCTCTGGGGATTAATAAAGGTTCATCTTATCTTATAATATCTTATCTTAAGCAAAACAACAGTTTTAGGGTTAAGGGAAAAAGAATGTGTTTTCTCTTAAAATAACTACGAACACGGAGACAACTTCACATTGTTGGTTTCACATGGGATGTAAACTCCCGTCTCTTGGGTAACCCCCCAAATGGAGTTTCACACTGTCTATACTACAGCACCTAACTTACGCTTCTGCAAAGGTCATCCAGTAATTACTATGGTTGCTGGTGTTCTTGATCTTCTTGGTGATCTACTATGTGAATAGACAAGAAAACCTGCTAGTGGGTGTAGCAGACTCCTATTGACCCACATCTATAGGGCTTGTAAGGACTAATGATGCCTATTTAATAGCATGACAACAGTCCAATAGGCTGGGAATTTAGTCCCAGTGTGTCTCTTTTAAGGCCAAATGGTTTATACAGCAAAATCATCAACAGCTTCTAGCTGTAGGAAGGACCAACGCACATTCCCAAGCGCTGAGTCTCCCACAGCCTAAAACTGTTTAGCATTCCCTGTGAGATAAACCACATTACAGGTCCATGAATCAATGTGTAGTCACAGGGTTTTTGGGGACAGTGGGAACCTAATGGGCCATAACAACACTGATTGTAGCACAAGGAAAATATGGGTGGAGAAAGGAAGCTATACTCTCCCCTACAACAACAGCTACTGTCAAAAGACCTCTGACCTCTCCAGTGAAAGTACCCAAAACATCCTGCCATCATCGTGCCATTAAAAATCTAGTTAATCTGAGACTTAAAAGTTAAACTGCACTGATAGTACATAAATATTTTTCTGAGCAATATCAGAACCTTTCATTCCAGCCCTGCATAGTAACATACTGTAGGTCACTGGTTCTCTTACCTTGGACCTTGACCTGGTTTGGTGTGCAAGCAGGGCAGGGCAACAGGGTGAACTCTTCAGCCTGGTGCATGGAGTAGTCAGTACTGGCCACCACTACCCGATCCCCAGACCCCCAGCCCTCTGGTTGGTCAGCCAGCTCCAGAATGCTGCTGTTGGACAACACATCGATGGAAATAGAGGCCTGTGGACGAACTACAGGGAAGACGGTGAGAGTTAGAGCTCACAGAATGCAGCAACATACTGCTACATTTACACAGGCCTACACAGTCACACACAGCAACACATTGGCATGGTCGTAACTCATCCATGCCCAAAATGCATGTGTGCTTATTTAAATCCATCGCTCATTTCCAATGCAGCATATTTTTTGTGTGGCAGGACAAAGCAGTATCATTTTTTTTATTTACTTTTAAGCCTTTGACTTACTTTTTTATGATTGTTTTCACACTGAAATTAAAGATAACACACTTAGTGAAACTATTATAAGCACATTCTCAGCTTCACGCTGTTTGCAGAACACACTTCTCTTAGACACAGAAATCTAACAGATAGATAATGCATTGTCCTCCATTAAAGGACATTTGTTTCCACAGCCTGCAACACATAAGAATGATTAATGAACATCAATCACAAAGACATAAACACAACAAAACAGTCACAAGAGCACGAGTCCATTGAAGGTTATGGCTACAGTTTGTTGAGGGCAGGAAAAACTCTAAACACATGTTCTGCTTTGCACCCAGCTCGCAATTCAACATGGCACATTTTGCAACGCACTGCACACGGTTCGTTACGTAATATACAAGAATCTGAATCAGCCATTTCAAAACACATTCAAAATTCCACACCCATGGATCAATACATGTGCCACCTGGCTTAACACCTAATTGCTTGATTGTTTGCTCATCAATCAGGATGTACAGTTTGCATTATAAAAAGAGCCAACACACAGTAGCTATGAGTGGCCTGTTTTGATAATGAAAAAAACTCTAGTTCATGTATTTATTTTGTCCCTACTAATGTTGTTTTTGTTGTGTCCATGTATCACTGTATCTGACACAGCTTCTGAAACATGTCTGGTGGAAACAAGCATTGTCTGGAGCGGCTGCGATCCGTCGGCCTGGTGGCAGCTGTGCCTGGAGGAATCCAGTGGGAACATTTGTGTCAAACTATTGTCATAAATAGGTTTGCAACAGTTCATACCAGGCTAAAAATCGAAACCAACATTTGTTGAAGACTCAGCTGGGGCAGTGCGGGTGTGGCATCAAAGCTATTTTGACCACAGGGCATATCATTTTTTGAGGGGCAGAAGGCCAAACTGAAGGGGCATGGCGGCCATGGCCTGTGTGAAATTCCTGCCCTTGTGATGCAAAATTACCATTTTCAGCAGGCTTTATATAGTTCTGAATGAAGTGTTTGCTTTTACAAAGGATGTAAGATATTTTGTACTTTGGGTCTATGCTTTTGGTTTTGTAGAGTTCTGACAAAGACGGCTCTACTTTCCTAAACTATGTTTTAGCAATGGCAAAAAAAAAAAGAAATGTAATAACTTTTGACTTACAGTATGTCAAGTTTGAGTGTAGCAGCACAACTTCAACTTGGCTCACAGGCTTTGCTCTATTTCCACCGTTCCTCATATTTCAAGGCTTTCTCAAAATAATTATATGTTTCCTATGATATCAATAATGTGCAAAGAATGAATATACATTGGGACTTTCTCACTTTTAAAATAATTAAATACATATGCATGCCATTTCATCAGTCATCTAACCACTCATCCATCTTCCACCGCTTACGTGGATGTAGCGGCAACAGACAAAGCAAGGTGGCTTGGATGTCTTTCTCCTGATCTATATACTCCTGTCTCTCCTGGGGAATCCTAATGACTTTCCAGGCCAAATGGAATCAATCTATATATTGTATATAATCCCACCAGAGCGTTCAAGGTCCGTCTCCTCCCAGTTAAAAGTGCTCAGACAGCCTCTCTTACCAACACAGTCTCACGGCAGTTCTTGAAACAGTCACAAAATTTAATCTATTTGATTTGTGTACATAAACAACAATTTCTCCTTTTTGTGACGCTCAGCACGACTTTCAACAACATATTTTTTCTTTGGTTTTCCTATGAATGTCCAGCAACATGATGCATGTGTCAGTTTCCGCTCCAGCCGCTCTTTTCAAAATCAAACTACGTAGATTTTGGAAATAGAAAACTTTGCATGGCTTAGGCAACAAAGCTACTTAGTTAGATTTAGGAAAAGGTCATGTTTGGCTATGCCATGATTTTAGTATGTAAGTTATGTGAAACTGCTGTTTGCCTGGGCTGCCTAACCAGCACTCTTCATGTCGCCACACCAGGCACCTTAATTATCTTTACTGAATCTGCCAGTATCTGGATCTACATTTGGGCCCTCCTTGTGCTGCATCCATCAACCATGTGCAAATTTATAAAAATATAATGCAGCATTTCTGAAGTTGTATTCGGTCCATGTTCATTTTTTATCCAATTGTGTAAGAATTTGTTAACGAGAATAAATCTTGGCCTTAAATCACATTTTCCGAGAACTAGGTGAGTACAGCTGTTATGAAACATTGTGTGTGCGTGTGGGGTAATTGGAGAGTGATGCAAATGGGTAGTACCGTGTCAAAAGATCACTTCAACACTCTACGTAACACACAAATACACACAGAGACAAGCAACAAGCCCAGACAGAGGGCTGCAATATCTCAGTATGTTTGGAGCAGTGCCTGTGAACTCTGAGCTGGCTGTGTGGTAGTGTTTTCCTGATCTGGACTCCATGTATTCCAACACTCTGGAGCACAGCCAGTCTTTACCAACATTGATACTTGTTACTTGTGAGGGCCATTAATCCTTGTTGAGCATCAAGTTTATATTCTCCTATGCAGATACTCATACATACCGTACTCACATACATAAACACTGACACTGAAAGTAAGCCATGAATGTACCCAGTTTTCCACAGAGGTAGCGGACCCTGTAGTTGTGACAGAGGCCATGAGCCTGGTCCTTGTTGAGGCAGACAAAACCGTAGTCCTTGTCATTCTTGTGGATCACATCTCCGGTCTGGTTGGCTGGTATACCATCATGGGTTTCGGCCTGGACAAGGGGAAGATGAATGACAGGAATGAAGACACCAATGGCATTGAAAGTAATGGTGTTCCTTGAGATTAAAGGGACATTTCAAAAAGTTGGAAAATATACTTGTCTGTAACTTGACAGTGAGACAGAGATATTTGGCCACTTCGTTCAGAACAAATTGTGTGTTTTTGCACCAGACATCTGGTATTTGTTTAAAGTCAAGGTTCATTTTGTTGGCAAATAAAACAGTAGGAATTTAAGAAATGCCATCAGTACAGGGAGTTAGGGCTCAGTGGTCTATTGGTCTGGACACAATAACTACTTTTAAGTCCAGGTCAGAGTCTTGCACAGATCAACTTTTGCAATATTATAAAACAAAGCTCAGTAATTTCCACACAGTTGGCGCAGCATTCACCTTCATAGGCGTTGTACCCAACCCTTTGTGCTGAAGAGGGACTTGGAAGGCAAAGGACTTCATTTATTAGTCCGTCTACATTCCCACCCTCACCTATGGTCATAAGTTTTGGGTAGTGACCGAAAGAATGGCATTGTGGATACAAGCAGCCAGAATGAGCTTCCTTTGTTGGGTGGCTGGTCGCAGCCTTAGAGATAAGGTGAGGAGCTCAGACAACCAGAGAGAACTCAGATTAGAGGTGCTGCTCCTTCCTGTCAAAAGGGGCTAACTGAGGTGGTTCGAGAATCTGATCAGCATGCCTCCCAGACAGCTCCCTTTAGGGGGTTTCTGGGCATGTCCAACTGGTAAGAGGGGGTGGGTAGACCCAGAACACACTGGAGAGGTTCTATATCTCCTCTGGATATACAGATATACGTGAAATAACCACAACCTCTTGACAGCAAATTACATGGTGGGGGCACAGAATGTGTTAATTAGGGTTGTCAGTCAATTAAAATCATGATTAATTGCAATTAACTACAAATTAATCACACATTTTTATCTTATGTACCTCAAATGGAGATTTGTGAAGTATTTAATACTCATATCAACACTGGAGTGGACAGATATGCTGCTTTATGCAAATGTGTTTATATATTTACTATTGGAAATCAATTAACAACACAGAGCAATGCCAAATATTGTCCAGAGACTCTCACAGGTACTGCATTTTGCATAAGAAATATGCTCAAATCATAAAATGGCAAACTGCAGCCCAACAGGAACAACAGCTATCAGTGTGACTTGATCCAAACTAGATGTGATTATCATAAAGTGGGCATGTCTGTAAAGTAGAGACTCGCAGGTTCCCATAGAACCCATTTTCATTCAGAAATCTTGAGGTCAGAAGTTAAAGGACCCCTTTGAAAATTGCCATGTTTTTCCTGGCCAAAATTTAGTGTAATTTTATAGCATTATTTAACCTCCTTTGTGATAAGCTAGCATGAGTTGCATAGTTGGATGACATGCATTATTAGTGGATTCCCTCAGTTTTCTTGTTCAACATGATGCCAGTATCTTCACTCTAGCTTTAAAACTGAGCCAGCTACGACCTCTGAAAGATCGACTGCATTAATGTGTTAAAGAAATTAGTGGCAATGTTATGCTTAACGTGTTATTAACATGTTAAAGTTGTCAGCCCTAGTTAAAATAATGAACCGCCACCATAGCTGGTGTGTATGTGTGGGTTTGAGAGAGAGAAAAAAAGAAAGGGGAAGAGAAGGTGGACGATTTCATACAATGTTTCTGTAAGTTATTAATAACTTACTTGGAACGCTGTTTTGTCAATTTGTCACCCACCTGCCCGACCTACACGTTCTGGTTTGAGCTGTGCATCCCTGTGGCCCCGGATAAGCTTAAGATAATTGATGGATAGACAGATGTTACAGCTAAAGTTAACAGCTGTTGTGGTGGTTTTATGTTTGAATGATTCTTGTTTGTTTTTGTTAGCTTGTAAGTCACAATGGATATTGGGAAGTTTTTTTGTGTTGGTGGTGGTTGATGTCCTGTTTGCTCTTGACTTAAGATAAGATAAGATAAGATAAGATAAGATAAGATGAACCTTTTTGCATAAAGTAGCTGTGCTAAACACACTGTGGTTTTCTACAGCTAAATTCGTTCTGGAGCCAACAGTGCAGAGCACCGGCATACATTATTTTGCATAATTGCTATGACTAGCTGCCATTTCCCATAGGTCATATTAGCTAGCTTGCAAACCCTAAGTTGTCTGTCAACACCTGGCTTGTTGTTGTGGAAATGCAAGGATGACTGTCCAATATCCAATCAATTTTACCAAAAACAATGTTGCTCTTTCATATGGGCTTTTTACAGGGAAACTGTGAAAACTTCAACCCTGCTTGCACTAAAAGTGCTCTTGTGCAACCTAGCAGGTTTCCCCTCAGATCTGGTGACAATGCCATGGAGAGGCCAGCATATGTCTCAAATGTATGTGTGTTACATATGTCTAAATTGTTTTATTAATTTTATTGCAGGTGTATTGTAGGCTAAGTGTGTACTGCAAGTCTAATGCATCAAAATATACTGTATTGTACAGTATATTGGACATATATCATATCGTATGTCAGCTAACCTACTGACAATACTTGCACCTCAGTACAAAAATAACAGACTGTTCTTTTTTTAATCTTTCTCAAAGAGCAATAAAACTGTGGTCTCTTGAACTCCGGTGGCATTCAGTGGTACTATTACAGTACAAAGCGAAATGACAGGAAAATGCAAATGTTCCTCCTCAGGCACTGAGCATCTTGACATTTTCTTGGAATGGTCAGATCCCAAACAAATCAGAACCACAACATGTGATAAGAAAAAAAAAAAAAAAAAAAAAAAAACACTTGGCTGCTAAAAATAGAGATCCCACAGAGGCAACTCAGACAGTGAAAACTGCAAACGGAGGAAAACAGACTCGGTGGAAAAATGATGACACACACAGAGCTAGAAACCTTGGGAGGGTTTGGCAGTTCGTACTGAATGTTTATGAAAATACAACAGTTGCAGCTACACACTACATGGTAATAGACAGATAATACAAAACCAGGAAACTAAGATTAGTACATTTCTGGAGTTTATTTTATACCAGCAATACATTTAAAATATTTTTTTTATCTTATCACGACTAAAAAGGACAGTCCAGCAAGTGAACAGGAGAACATAAAGAACAGATTGTAAGGGAGTTGAAAAGTAGATGCATTGGAGCTGAGTATTCTTATGAAGTTATACTGTTGTACAGCAAGCATAAAAAGGAGCAGCTGGATCCTACAGTAGCTACTTTTTATGGTAATGTATGGGTGTTGGAGGCGGTGTGGGCAGACCTGGCACTGCTGCTTATCTTCATGGAAGGCTAACAGCTGCTGCTTTATGGCGCCAGGCTGGATCCACATCCACGGGCTGCTGCCATGTCATGTCCCAGTAGCACAGTAATGGCGGGTTGGCTTGGTGCTGATTATCAGCTGACTGGATGGAGAGACCTACCCTCAACAAAACTGGACTCAGGAGCAGTTGGAGCTCCTCTTTGGTACACCATTAATCCGACACTGTTGTTGCTATGTGAGGATATGACTTTTATATACAAGTTTTCAGGTTTTCATGAAATCAAACCTCACTTTTGATATTATTTATGATTGTAACTTTTTTCTGCAATGCAGTGGTGGGGTCTGCTATTCCCATGTTGCATTAGAAAGCAGAGTTAAATAGGGACTAAACACGACTGTCTGTCAGAGGCTCTAATGGGAGAGTTTGTTAGAGGCATCTCCTAAATCTACAGATTCTGCAGATTGCATATACTACTAATAGCTCCATGTTAAAGTCCAGTTTAGTGGTGTCTGTCATTTATGCATCTCTATGTCTGTCAACAGATAAACATAGACAGTTTTGATTGGTAACTGCAGATGTCCATTTTGTCCAGATCAGTTGTCTTGCTACTAATAATGAAATCAAAATAAATGTAATGTTTGCAGTGGTCATACAATACAGTGAAAATAAATGACAGACAGAGCACCAAAAGATAAATAAATAAATAAAGAGGCTCTGCGCACCCACATACCATGACCTGTGCCCCAGCTAGTCTGGGTTTCGCCCCAGACCTTGTCAACCCCTAGACATGTCCCTGCTGCTAATGCCATTGAAACATCCTTCTGCTGCCGCCTCACGTTAACATCATTCAGCTGGCAAAACACGGGGTGGCTTTTGCTGTGAATAAGCCACAAGAGATGTGATGCATTTGTCATGGAGGTTAGCACTGAGAGCAATCATCAAAAATGTGTTGACAGTTGAAGTCAACAGTCATGTTGGTCATTTTTTGACAGCAGATCCACTTGAAATATTGCAGGGGGTAATTTAAAAGGAAGAATCAGACACAGACAGTATTTTTATGCTGGTCTGTTGTAGGATAAGTGAGTACTGTGGCTCAGAGGTAGCAAGGATCGTCATCCAATCGTAAGATTGGTGGTTCGAGTCCCAGTTCCTCCTGTCCATATGTTGAAGTGTCCTTGGCTAAACTGCTCTTGAAGGCTGAGCCATCTGTGTGTGAATGAGTATTTAGATCCTGATGGGCAGGTTGGTTCCTTGCATGGCAGCCTCTGCCATCAGTGTATGAATGTGTGTGTCAATGGGTGAATGCTGACATGTAGTGTAAAGAGCTTTGAGTGATCAGAAGACTAGAAAGGCACTACATAAATCCAAGTCCATGAACCAATTTTTTGTACTGCAAATCTAATCTAAATTACATAGACTGCACCGTATATTGGATCATAAAATATGCCTACTGACATACTTGCACCTCAGTAGTGACGGAGACTGTCCTTCGTTGAGGAGTCAGATACTGTGGGATATGTTTTCTGTGATAATGCCTGACCGATGATCAGTCAATGTATTAAGTAATTCCAGCATGAATTGATTGCCTCATTTACTAGTTAGTTTTTGATTCACTGCTTATATTCTATAATATCAACTACTGCCACTCACTTTGTGTGTCACTTTGTGTGTGTGTGTGTGAAGGTCAACCAACAGGATGGAGAGATTTCTGCGGCTATGATACACTGTTCTGCCAGTCTTACGGAGAAATTATTATTAGTGTCTCTGTGGTGGAGAGAAGTTTGTACCTTCTGGGTCCCACAAGAGACAGGAAAAGCCAGGCATGTGCAGCTAACTGGGAGGGCTGAGAAATTTTAATAAGCTGAAACCATGGGTGAATGTATGGGAGGCTAGACCAGAAACAAAACTTAAAGATACCAATATGTGTTGAAAAACATCTCGAAATATGGCTATAATAGTTAATTTAAAGGAGACAAATATATATTTTTTGTTTTCCAAGCAAGCCCCACAGAATGGGGAGGTACTGAATGTGCATTCATGGACTAAATGTGCGTCTTGCACTGTTACTTTACTTGATTTGACTGAATTATCATTTTAAGAGTAATTTTAAAGTGTGGTAGGGAACCTGAAATCATCTCCTTCGACTGAAGATTTCTTCCCACATTCCCTCCTGCACACAGAAAAGGCCATGTGTTGTTGATGACATGACAGACCAGACCAAGTTCAGTGAAGTTGAATAAAGTTGGATTAACAAATGAAATTGTTTGGCAATGAACAGATCAATCTCCTCAGGGGCGCCGGTGAATGTCTGGCCTCGGGCACCAACATTGCCAGAAATGTCTATTTCTTTGTAGAAGTGGGCTAGTACTCACCAGTATGCAGTACCGGCACTTCTATGTTTTAACCCTTGGCGTACCATGACTTTTCTTGCACACCGGCGCAGTATTTTTGCCCTCTACCTCATAGGTTGTGTGAACATAAAAACTATGTGGAGATCAGTGAGGGTGCAGTATTATATCAATACACTGTTAACATCATTTTTGTAAAGTAATTTATGAACCGTTTATCATAGCTTTTTTTTTTTTTTTTTTTTTTTAAATTAGGACCAAATATAATTAATGAAATCAAATCAAAGTTTTCTCAATCTGCTCTTTTAGAGCAAACATTTCCAGAAAAAAATAAATGTTAAGGCTGTGATATATGCACACATAAAACAATCATTAAACTAGTAATAATAATAGCTCAACATTATGTAAAATTGCATAGTTTTAAGTTTTAGGTGGGGATGGACCCCCAAACCTAATATCTCTCTTTTATTAACCGTCAAAATTCAGAATGTTTCGCTTTAATAAAACAGGAACTTTACTGTATTAACACTATGGGTAAATATACAAACACCCCACCTTAATCCTACTTTGTTCCAGTTAGAATTTTATTGGAGTATTATAGGCCAACTATAGAAGATGCATAGCGCAAGTATAATAATATAACAATAAAACCCCAGCTGATTATGGCTGACCAGAGGTGGGCAGAGCACAGATACTCCTTGTCAAATATTACTCCAATACAAGTATAAGTAGCCTAGTCACAATATTACTTAAGTTAAAGTACTAAAGTATTTGCTTAAAAAAATACTTAAATAAAAGTACTAAAATACTATATCAGGAAATACAGGAAAGGGAATTAGCTTTATTGTCATTATACAAGTCACTGATGCGATTCTGCTACAGACATATTGCTTCTCTATATATCTTGTAAGATAAGATAAGATAAGATAAGATGAACCTTTATTAATCCCCGTAGGGAAATTCAGTTTTTACACTCTGTTGTTAATTTCACACAGTACACATACAGGCATTAATGGAGAGATGTCAGAGTGAGGGGGCTGCTCCTGACAAGCGCCCCGAGCAGTTGGGGGTTTGGTGCCTTGCTCAGGGGCACCTCGGCAGTGCCCAAGAGATAAACTGGCACCTCTCCAGCAACCAGTTGGTCTTGGTCCATGTTGGGACTTGAACCGGTGACCCTCCGATTCCTAAACCAAGTCCCTATGGACTGAGCTACTGCCGCCCCCAGGCCCTACAAGAACTTATATTGACATATATGGATAAACAAGTTATTGGCTAGTTTACTTGGCAACTACGATACTACAAGCACAGACAATTACGCTTAAAATGTTCATCTGCAATTTAACATTAAGCTAGTTTGCTCTACTTACATACACCGACATGCTCTTTCAGGTTCGATGACGAGATTTTGTAGGCTGTGATATAATTTGTTCGCGGTAAGCACAGCAAACATTTAAACCAAAGCGAATCCATTTTGAACACAACGTATGGCATGATAAAGCACAGGTACGGGAATACGGCACAGAAAAAAAACATGTGAATCAGCTCAAAGTTTATTTTCTCAGAAGCGCAAAAGTAGTGAGTGACAAGAGCGTCAATAGAAATGTAGTGGAGTAAAAAGTATAATATTTGTCCTTCAAATGTAGTGGAGTGAAAGTAAAAGTGCACCCCAAAAATATTACTCAAGTAAAGTACAGATAGTCAAAACCTGTACTTAAGTACAGTACTCAAGTAAATTTAGCCACCACTGTGGCTGACACATACTTACAGAAATAATGAATAAAGGGGAAGAAGAGGCAAGAGATTGCTGATACACACGGCAATGTGAATAAGAGAGTACTAGTACTCCTAGTACTTTTCTTGTGCTTCAGGCACTACTCACATCTTATGAGCAGCTGCCTTGCATTACGGGATAAAATATTTCAACTTGTCTTTGCTTTAAATCAAGAAGTGGAGGAAACAAAGAGCATTCTGGATGCACAGTGGTGTCAATCATCTAAGACCACTATCAGAGTGAATTTTGCCAAAATATTGGCAGTGCTCCTTTAAAAGGACTGTATGTAACTTTTTATATGTATAACTTGTTTTTTATTGCCAATGTGTGAACAGGTTGTAATCTAACAAGCGAGCAGTGGAGTAGAAGAGAGTCAGTTTAGCTCTGAGGATATCAAGGAAATGTTCAGAGGAAGTTGCCGTTTGTACTGAAATGTGTGTTGTTTCCCTGCTGCTGAGTGGAGTGATGGGGGTTAAATCTGCAGCGAGTAACGGTATCAAGGAGACCAAAACTGCAGTGTTTCCCTTGTTACTTCTGATCATGGTCGGGAGGCTGTAGCAGGAAATTTACCACTCAGATCACCATCGGTTGGACCTTGCATTCATAGAGAAATAAATAATGATATTGTGGTTTTAGCTGCTAATGTTGCTAACGTTAATCAGCATGATGCCTGTCAGTCACATTCAGCCTTGTGTGTCTCAGTGGTGCGAGCGCATGCAACTGACAAGTGTCGTTGACTTACGGCCACAGGTGTCACTGTTAGTCCCTTTAAATAAGATAAGATAAGATGAACCTTTATTAATCCCCGGAGGGAAATTTTAAATGTGGTCTTGTGAACAGTGTTGGGATGTAGGGCTACACACAGTTTACATTTTAAGACATCAGAATGCCGCAGGGATGGGACTGAAAAAAATATTACCATGGCACAGTATTACAGTTTGTGCTGATAACCATCAATGGTTTTTCATGGAAGAATATGATAATGATACGATTACCTGCATGGGCAGCTCTGATCTCTGTGGCCCGGAGACTGCATTTGTTATCAGTTAGGTGTCTCATACATGTGTGAGTGTCTGATGAAGTAAGAAGAGATTTACCTGGATGTCAAGTGGACTGGTGCACAGCCTGTCTGGGTAGGCCTCATGCAGGTCAGACACCTTCTCCCAGTCTCCAGATCCCCTCTCATTGTCCCTGTCAAACCATTCTGTCCACTCTGCCTCTGTGAGACACACACGTTCAGCGGTCAGACAGACCAGTGGCAGATCTTAGACTAATCTACATCAAGGCTTTGACTTGTAGTCCATTTGGGCTGTCAAAGAGCATTTGTAGCAGATTAATTGAAGGGCTGTCTCCTCCCATTGTGCTCTCTGTCTAGCCGACACAGTGGGGGATGTGCATTTGACTGTGGGCTTGAATTTGAAGCTTGACACACACAGTTTCTCAGGCTACCTGAGAATTATGAACGCAGGTCTCACAGCCTTTTTCCACCGTGTGTAGATGTACATGTGTCCACATGTCCATATTTGTATACTGGAGTCTGGTAGTTTCATTAAAATAGCTGTCATCTGACTGGAAATGAGAAGCATCTACAGTAATTGGAATCAGCTTTGAACCAGTGGTTGAGGGGGGTCAATAACAGCAACATACCAGATGGCTGGGTATGAGGCAGAGGTGTTGTATTGATCAGAAGATGATTGGGTAATGATATTGCCGAAGCTGATCAACTACAGCTCAAGGAGTGTACTGTATATCTTGCAGTCGAATTCCAACCTCTAAGAGAAAACTACAGAAATGTTGATTGTTATTTGCACGATCCTGCCTTAAATGCACATGTAAAGAGAAGAGAGATGACCTTTGCAAACACTGGCCCACTGTTTGATGAATACAGAGGATGTTTAGAGCAGAATGTGTCACATCTGCCCCTGAAAAACAGGCACAAAAGCATTGCAAGTCTGGCCCTGAGCGTCAAAATCCACTCATTTCATTGAATGAAGGACACCACATTTTGTAAGATAAACCCTTGACGTGTGTCTGGAGAGTTACCTTGCACCCACTGGCTGCTGGTGGTGATGGTGAAATGCTCCCCATAACTTGACTGAAAAACACGAGAGCTCCGGGCTTCTGAGGATGCCTTGGTCCCTGACAACACACACACACACACACACACACACACACACATCAATAACAACAGGAGCATTTTTACTACATACATGAGATCAGGCTAGCAACAAAAACTAAAAATGGATTCTTACCTTGATAGACGGCGTGACCCTCCACAGCAGAAGAAGGGTGTCCTTTTATCACTATAAAGGTCCAGGGATGCCTGTAAAGCAAACAGAGAAGAGAGCTAAAGCAAGGGGAAGAGAAAGTAAGTAACACCAACGTTCTCATTCCAACTTGTCACATAACGCCACTTTGTCACACCTTTTGGCATCACTTTAGGATTAGGCAAGAAAACCACTATAGTTAGGTTTAGGAAAGAACTACATGGATGGGCTTATTAACTTCTATGTTTGTACAGTGAAAATTACTCTGAACATTGTGAACACAGGACATGACAAAACAGCCGATTATATCTTAACTCACAGTACATGAACAGTGATCTCCTGGATGAACAGCCAAGTCGCACAGCAGTTAATGAAATGGTCATGAAATTTAATGAATTGATTTGGGCACGTTGTCACAAATGTAATAGTTTTTTTCATGATTATCAGTATGAAATAAATTCGTATGTAATACGCATAATTGTGAAATGGTATTAAGTTTGAAGTGTCAAAGAGGACTAAAGACTCTTGACCAATAACGTAGAGAAAAGAGCTTGCGGGAGCAAGTCATTCTTTGTTTAGAGAAATACATGTTTGAGGGGATCTACTCCCAGCCACCACAAACATTTTTGAGAATGTACATGTTGATCTCTCCTTGAAAATTTGCGTCTATGTACATGAATCAGATTAAATTCGGCGACGACTAAACAAACTGCTGTGAAACTGCATTGGGATAACAGCCTTGTGTTTGTTGGACTCGTCCTCCTTCCCTCCTGCCCACTAACCACGTCACCACACTCCCAGCACACTTTCTTGTTGTGTTTATTGTTGCGATGTACCGAATGCCACCAGCCGTGACAAAGCCTCAGTATTTGACACCCTGGGAATGTGAACGGGGTGGTAATAGAAGAGATAGAGGAAATGAGACGTGACGTGGGGAGGGGCAGAGAATGGAGGAACTACAATTACTACCTCACAGCTGTGTGCCTCCTCCAACCAGTGAAGTTGCATTTTTGCATCAGTGTCTGTCCAAAATGTCATCACATTATCATTTTATCAAAATCTAATTAGTTCATCCTTGTGTCCAGGTGGACATTTGGCAAGGTGATCCTGAGATATGGCTTTCATGAGAATGGGACAAATGTGAGGTCACAGTGACTTTCGAGTTTTGACAACCAAAATCTAATCAGTTCATCCTTGAGTCCAAGTGGACGTTTGTAACAAATTTGAAGAAATTTCCTCAGGCGTTTCCTGAGGTATCACGTTTACTCAATTGGACTGGACAGATGGACAGACAGACAAATGGACAACGTGAAAACATAATGTCTCAGAGGCATAAAAATGAAGGGACATACAGATAGAAACAGCAGGTGAAAAGTGACAAACACACACAGGCACACACACACACAGTATGAAACTTGTCCGCACAGATGGTGGCATTATATTTCTAATAAAGAAGATAAAGAGTGAGCGGCTGACATCCACAAGAGGGGAGTCTGGGTAATTAAATGAGGTATCCCAGCATGCATCACTCAGATAATGACATGCTGGCTGTGAATGTGTGTGAGTCCATGTCTGTGTTGAAGATGTCACCATGTTCCTGTGAAGGGGAGAGGATGTATACAGGCAGTCAGAAGATACTGGTGTGAGAGTGTAACAGTCAGCACAGAGGTGTGATACTGGTAATGAGGAGATGGAGATGAAGACTTTCAGTGTACAGTGTACTGTACATACTGTAACTGTGCTGTCTGGAGCTTAAACTTAGAGAAGCAAGGCAGGATAAATGGTTGGGAAAAGGCAGTCTCCCTCATTACCACCACTAAGGACCCTTGAGTGAGGCCCTTGAATCCAACTCCTCCAGTAGAGCTGCTCAGTGACCAGCAGATCGCACTGTGGTTGTACTGCCAGCTTCCAGGTGTGAATGTATAACTGTGTGACTATGATCAGGGTGCTACTGTAACAGACGTGTGATCCAGCTGTTTCTGAATTGTACTGGCAGCAAGGGAATATTGCTAAATTTTGAAAAAATATGGTGTCAGTGATGATCTAAATATGACTTCAAATTTTGCCATAAAATCTATTAGTCTCCTATTTCAAGATGTGATTTGAAATTAATTCAATCCAACCTCACTTTACTGCACATTACACATTATATATTTAACCGATTATATTGTTTAATAGCAAAATAAGACAAGTATCTCAAATGTATAATATCATATCTTGGGCTGCAACTAACAGTCATTTCCACAATTAATCTGCTGAATTTTATTCCAATTCAACAATTGTTTAAAGTATAAAATGACAAAAAATAGTCAACAACATAATTATGTGAGTTTCTATGTGTCAGTCCTGTGTTAGTGTGGCAACCTGAGCGTTTAATCAAAATAAATCCTTTGGGCATGCGCAGAGTTGTCTAATTTTCCAGAAATAGTAGAAGAAGAAGAAGTTGTACTTCCGCCTGTGTTGTAAACAAACGCAGCGTTGTCTGTCTCGCGTCATGCTGACGTAGCACACATGCGAGATAATTTTAGATCAACCAGGAAAACATGATCCGAATGGGTGTGTACACAGATGCCGATCAGAAAAACGATCGGCATAAACCACCTCTCTAATTCGGAATGAAATTTCTTTCCGATTGGGCCATATCGGATCAGAATTTTTCCAATGATGTGTTTACGTGAAGCATTTTAAATCTGATTGGGCCTTTATTCCGATTATTTGTGTCCATGTAAATGCAGCTACTGTGTCATCCAGTGTGGGCTCTCATGACAACGCCCCCTTTTGGGGAAAGACTTTGCCATGTCCCTCATAGATGGTAACAAAGTAAAGAGAAGTTCAAACATGTCTCCAAACTTTCACTTTAACCAAACCGGTTGTTTAATAGTAGTAAAACTATGCTGAAGAGTTGCTGTGTAGTCGGTTTGGCCAAAAATATATCCAAAAATGCTGATCTTAGATTTGTTCCCCTGCTGTGTCCTAAAAAAAAAAAGATATAACAGATGGGTTGTATGGCTCCAAGCTATAGACCAAACCAGTGTGGCATTATGACTCAAAGTTATAAACCAGATCAGGATGGCTTTATGGCTCCAAGCTATAGACCAGACCAGCGTGACATTATGACTCCAAGTTATAAACCAGATCAGGATGGCTTTATGGCTCCAAGTTGTAGACCAGATCAGCATGGCTTTATGGTTCCAAGTTATAGACCAGACCAGCGTGGCATTATGACTCCAAGTTATAAACCAGATCAGGATGGCTTGATGGCTCCAAGTTATAGACCAGATCAGCATGGCTTTATGGCTCCAAGTTATAGACCAGATCAGCACGGCTTTATGGCTCCAAGTTATAGACCAGATCAGCACAGCTTTATGGCTCCAAGTTATAGACCAGATCAGCATGGCTTTATGGCTCCAAGTTATAGACCAGATCAGCGTGGCATTATGGCTCCAAGTTATAGACCAGATCAGCATGGCTTTATGGCTCCAAGGTATAGACCAGACCAGCGTGGCATTATGACTCCAAGTTATAAACCAGATCAGGATGGCTTGATGGCTCCAAGTTATAGACCAGATCAGCGTGGCATTATGGCTCCAAGTTATAGACCAGATCAGCACGGCTTTATGGCTCCAAGTTATAGACCAGATCAGCACGGCATTATGGCTCCAAGTTATAGACCAGATCAGCATATCGTTTGGGGGAGAGAAATTTGCTGTCACGGGAGAGAAAATGATGAAAAGCTAAGGAGTAGCAGGTTAATCACGGCTTTCACACTGAGATTTAATGCTCACATAATACCTGAATATTCACTGTCATTGTGCTAAATGGCTAAAGGATGCTGGTGACAGTGACTAGCATGGATAGCTAATGTTAGCTTGAGTGGGAGGCTGCAGCAGTAATACAGTCATAAACTAATGTTAGCTGCATCAGACTGTCGTCTCCAACTAAATCTCAGCCTATAGATCAAAAAGTTGGCTATTAACACGGCAATGACAAAGTGTTGGTATTTGACAAGTTGGGTGACAATATGTTGCATGCGCTCGCGCACGGGTGACACAATACACATTCCTACAAATCGTTTCACACTATTCCACTAACCTATAGGTGGCAGCAATTTGCCAGTAAAGGCAGAGAAGAAGCTATTAAAGATGGACGTAAACAATGCAGGATTTACAATACTTAAAAAGATGGCATTGCAAATGTTATAAAAGGAAGGAAACGCATCTGTGTTTTGATGCATAACACTGAATGTGGATATAACTCCTGTTTTAAAACTCCACAGGGTTCCTTTAACCAAGTGTTGAACATATGGAGGGTAGTTTAGGGGGTCTGATGAATGCATCCAGCAGGGCCAGTCTAGCAGCAGAAGACTTCTAATCCCAGCAGTCAGTGAGGTCAGAGAGGTGACTGACGCTGATCAGTAGCCCTTGTGTATTGCTGTTGATATACTATGTTCTTTCTGTACAGTGAGTCATTAAGGTACTGTCTACAACACTGAAACGGGAATGTATGATTGAAGTAAGTAATGTAGACAGAGGATCCAACATCCAACTATGTGACACCAACACAAATAATATCCCAGAACTTTAAACCACCCTGTATACATTCCCCAACTGTTTCAATTCATTTTGCTGAAGTGTGTTGCTGTATTTCTCTGTGCTGCCACCAGCCCCACTGTGGCAGCTGCAGTAAACATACACAAATTACATAACTGAGAATGTATTGCATAGTCTACACTGTCTCATAAATTTCAGCTTATTAAAATGTCTCTGGGTGCGCTGCAAATTACACAGCCTCTCTCTCGATGACACCAGTGTTGGCCTGTTTGGCAACAGTGCGGAGAGGAGGCGACAGGAGTCATTAGGCAGGAATCCCTCTGTCGCCTCACCATCGCTCCCATCCATTTGCTCTCTCCTCTGCAGCATCCACAACCATGGAGCAAAGTGCAAATTGGGGAATGGAATGTCAACTCGTGCTCTGTGCTCATGTCCTTTATGAATCCCTCTCAGTGTTTCCTGCGGTGTCCTCAGCAGCATTTATGCTCCATCTACATTAATATGTTTTCGTTTTAAAACGGCTTTTAAAATCAAAAACGATCTCTGTCTAGACAAGTGTTTTAGGGCTGTTACAAAATGAATCTCCGTCCATTCTACCAGGCCTGAATATGCATATCACACATGACCATTCACGTACACTGGGCAGGCATGTCCTAGTGTAACAGGAATCAGCTAGGCACTGATGTAAAGTACACGCAAGTAATAGCGTGCCTCCTGCGCATGTAGGCAGTAGTAGCATTATAAAATGTAGAATTCAACAGCTGCTAGCAGAGACAACAAGGTCAACACAGCTTGTAACTTGTTATCCATGTTGAATTAATCACTGGTGGTCAAGACTGACGTTTGTTTTCTGGAAAAGGTTCATGTGATAAGACCCATTCTAGAAGTGAACAATGGTGTTTTTTGTCATCATTTTAAAAGGTTTCGTTTTTGGGTCGTGTCTAGAGGTTCAGCTACAAATGCGAAATCTGGCTTGAGATCTGCAAAAACAGTTTTGCTGCCCGACGTCCGAGATCAATGCCTAACCTTGCAGGTTCCCTTATAGATTTTATCCTATTTCTTTCAGGCTAATACACAACCCAGAGAGGTCAACAATGTCAGCAAGATGTCAGGTCGAAAATGCTAGAGTAGTGTGGATGCTATGCATAAACGTAGCATTTTAAGATATAACATATAAATATAAATACAAACATATTAGTATGGATGTAGCTTAAGTTTTATAAGCCTGCTTGGCTCCGAGGCTAACCACAGGGCCTACATTACTAAGATGTACCAGCATCTTCTATTAGCCCACAACAAGGTATCTGTCATCATAGCTGACTACCCGTGCAAAACAAAACACTCAAACTTGTGGTGTACTATGCAAAGTCGCCTATCCAACAGTTCTGCATTCTTTTTTTCTGAAAAACAGAAGAGCACAGTTGAGTCTTGTTTGAGGAATGTGTCAGTGTACAAGTCTGCACATTTTTATCCACTCCGATAACCCTTATGTCAGAAACTCTGAGACATCTCCGGGGGGTTTTGTTATCATGGCATGATTCAGTTTCCATTTCCCATGCATTCCTGACATACTACACACACACACACACACACACACACACTGACAAGCCAAGCTTTTCCCCTAAACACTTTCTGCAGATACAGCAACACTAAAATACACACAAAAGGGTTAGCAGCGACAGCATTCCATAACAAGTGCACACACGTGCATTAAATGACATACAGCATATCCACCCTTGTGAGTGGCTCAAGGCCTTGATTCATTGTATTTCTACATCTCGGCTGCTTGGTTCAGCCGAGCAAAGTCAGAGTCTGGTTGGTGAACAGAGACAGATGTTTTTCTCAGGTGTTGTGGAGACCAAACCAGAGCTAACAGGAGAATGAATGCGGGACTTACAGTAGATTCATCAGGTGAAGGTTTTGTACTTGAGTGCATTATACTGAGGGGTGTTTTTAACTTTCTGTCCCTGTCATGTATGTAAATAGAGAGGATGAAACTGTACTGGCTGTCAAAGTTAACACGATAATAATGTGTTAGTGTAAATTTGTTTTAACACCAATAATTTCTTTAATGCATTAATACACCTTGGGATTTTTAGGTTTTAAACCCAGTTTAAGCCCAGTTTTAAACCTAGAGTGACAATACTCACATCATATGAAACTAGAAAACCTAATGAATCCATTGGTGCCAACTATACATGCCTTATAGCTGGTTGCAAAGGAGGCAAAATAATGCTTCAAAGTTATGTTACATTGTGGCAAGGAAAACTGTCATGGCCAAGGCGTACCTTGACCTCTGACCTGCGGTTATGTGAATGAAAATGGGTTTTATGGGTACCCACAAGCCACCCCTTTACAGACATGCCCACTTGATAATCACCTGCAGATTTGGGGTAAGTCATAGTCAAGTCAGCACACTGACACACTGACAGCTGTTGTTGGGCTGCAGTTTGCATTGTTATGATTTGAGCATATTTTTTATGCTAAATGCAGTACCTGTGAGGGTTTCTGGTCAATATTTGTCATTGTTTTGTGCTGTTCATTGATTGCCAATAATAAATATATACATACATTTGCATAAAGCAGCATATTTGTCCATTCCCATGTTGGATTAAATAGTTGACTAATGACTACTTAGATTGAACAGATAAAAAAATTAAAGTTATTAATTCGCGATAAATTGCAAACAATCATGGACAATCATGAGATTAATCATGATTAATTATTTTATTTGACTGACAACCCTAATTTTAACACATTCCCTTCCACCACCACGTAATTTGCTGTCAAGAGGTTGTGGTCATTTCACATATGGCTGAGGCCAGATGTGATATACTGTATAATCTTTCCATTACGTTTTGAGTCTACCCACCCCCTCTTATCAGTTGGTAAGAGTTGATGATTTGAGCATATTAAGCTAAATGTAGTACCTGTGATGGTTTCTGGACAATATTTGTCATTGTTTTGTGTTGTTAATATTGATTTCAAATAATAATTATATACATACTGTATATTTGCATAAAGCAGCATATTTCCACTACCATGTTGATAAGAGGATTAAATACCCCATTAAAGGTAAATTTTGATTTAAAGAAAGTGTGATTTAAGATAGACAATCATGTGATTAATCATGATTAAATATTCTAATTGACTGACAGCCCTAGTATATACAATATATAATGCAGCACAATAGCACCTTTAATTATGATGTTAATGTTGCGCTCATAGTGCTGATCAATGCTATAATAGTTTTGTATTTTCAGTTAGGTTGCTTACATTTAGTTATTGTTTGCTTTTGTTAGGGACAGCTATAATGTCTCAGAAATATGTAGCGACAGTACATGTATTGTTGGACTGTGTAGACATGTTTCATGTTTAATCTTTAGTTATTTTAGTGAAGAAACTACAGCTTAAAATTATCTCTGCATTTCAACATAATGAGAGATGATGGAAATGCATGTCCTTTTTTCAGCAGTGATATATTAGAGCTAAGAAACTGAAATGAATTTGTTCATTTTTATTTAATTAGTTTTTAAACCATATATGTGTATAGTATAACACCATATACATTATAATATATACATATATATGTAATTTCAGTTATTGTAGGTTTTCTAAAGGATCATTTTTATTTAGTTTCAGTTTTGGTTTTTTTTTATTGGTTTTGTTTTAGTTTCAGTTTAGTTGACAATAATAACCCTTCTGATCCGCAGGATTGAATTGTGAACATTTTTGTTTCAGAAAATAAAAATGAAGATTCCCATCACAAGCTGACATGAGGCTAAAGTGATGACGTATTATTTCAAAAACAATATGACAGGAGCTCACCGAAATCCCAGACTGTTGATGTGCTGGCTGCCCAGCCTGGAGAGGCTCTTCTTGGCCAAGTCCTCCAAGTTGTTGGAGCCCTCGTCATTGACCACCATGGCCAGTATAAGCCCCGCCTCCACACCATCCACGTACTTTGCAAGGCGACGACTCTCATCCTTACTACGATATGTGTCAAACCTGTGTGAAGGAACGTTACAAGGAGAAAAGGGGAAGAAGCAAAATCATTATTGTGTCTTCCATTCATCCTAAAACAAAGACAGACCAGGAAATGCATTTTGAAACGCAATCTCAATGTAAAACCTACATGTTCTCATCCAAACTCATCACATACTGACTTTGTCAGACCCCTAGCCGTCACTTTTCAGGCGCAGATAACACATGATTAATATTGTTAAGTAAACAAAAGCACTTGCTTATATTCAGGCATCAAAACCACTTAGTTAGGTTTAGGAAAAAACAACATGGTTGGGCTTCAATCTACTACAATTGAACAGAGAAAATGACACATACATTGTGAGGACAGGACACTAACAAACAGCTGATTGTAAAGTGACACACAGGACACGAACAGCAGTCTGCTGGATGAAAGCCTTGTGTTGGACCCATCCACCTCCCTGCCTACCAGCCTGGAGTGTGTCTTTCACTCTTAAAGCTACATCACCACACTCCTGGTGCACTTTCCCGAAGCATTTAATATTGAAACGGATGGGTTTACATTGTAGTTAATGTAACACCCAGTGTGTCCCATACTGACACTAAAGGGTGCCTTGTATATCAAACACTGACGTTCATGACAAAGTGGAGGTATTTGTTGCCCTGGGAATGAGAACGGGCTGGCAAAACAGTCTTAGGTGTTGTTTAACAACTCAACCTCCAACATATACTACGTAATGTTGTAATTCTCATATTTTAAGAAACACATCATCGGGTACCTGCCAAGACCAGTGATCTGTGGGTCAGAAATCCTCCCTTCTACTTGAATTAATTTGCATTTCTGATAACATACGTCAAGGCAAATTAATTTATTAAAGGCTTTTTTTCTAAAATCAGGTGCTTCCCAAAACAAGGACAGCGAACTGGAGAATGGACTGGTGTGCACTCATTTGCAGCCTTTAGTGCAAACAGACCAAGCTTTTTTGTGTGTGGCATCTTTCAGTTTAAGTTGTCTGTCTCTATGTGTCAGCCCTGTGTGCCTCTGCCTGGCGACATGTCCAGGGTGTACCACCTCCGCCAGTGTCAGCTGGGACTGGCTCCAGCTCCCCATGAACAGGATTGTTACATATAATGGATAATGGATGGATCTTTCAATTCAGTGCAAATAAAATCTAATTTAAATCATTCACTGATTGTTGACCTGCCCTCTTGTAACAGAAGTGGAGCATCATACTTAATTAGGGACAATTTCAAAACCACTCAAAAGCCTAAATGAATATTTAATCAATTTAACTGATTTCATCACATAATTCTGAGAACTTAAAAAAGGCAACAACTCCACATCCCATCCTGTAAACTGCACACTTTGTGCTAACATAAAATGCACATAAAGAGTCAAATAAAAAACTAGTGTAGGTACAGCAACAATGTGATGTGCTTCAACAATTGCTCATATTAAAATGATCAGGTTTAGATATCAAGGTACCATATTCATATAAAGGACACCTGCATGTAGACTACTCATTTAACTAACACACTGAGGGGCGACCTCACAAAGAATGGATTGCGGGCGCTGATGGTACTATGAATTGCACATCATTTGCAACCACTGTCTTCCCCATCTCAAGGTCTGAATCACAAAGACTTGCCCCTTTTTTCCATCTGATTGTAATTATCCAGGTGGCAAAGTCTAAAGGAGCTTGAGGCCAATGCATTGGTAGCGATGGTGAAAGTCTGCCTGAGCTTGAGAGCCACTTCCATCCAAACCTCCTCAAGGCAATTAAAGGAAAGGAAAGGAAAAGGAGGGAGAAGGAAGAATAACTTATTTAAACCCTCACATAAAGAATATGCTCAAATCGTAACATGGCAAACTGCAGCCCAACAGGCAACAACAGATGTCAGTGTGTCAGTGTGCTGACTTGACTATGACTTTCCCCAAACTGCACGTGATTATCATAAAGTGGGCATGTCTGTAAAGGGGAGACTCACAGGTACCTATTGAGCCCATTTTCATTCACATATCTGGAGGTCAGACCTCAAGGGACTCCTTTGAAAATGGTCATGACAGTTTTTCCTCACCATAATTTAGCACGTGTGGAGCATTATTTGCCTCCACAAGGTAGTTTGGTACCAATGGATTCCTTTGTAGTTTCTTATATCAGTGATCTTCACTCTAGCTTTAAAACTGAGCCCACTATAACCTAGAAAGTTCAAGTTACATTAATGCGTTAAAGAAGTTAGTGGTGTTTAAACAAATTTGCGTTGAACACTTTATTATTGCATTGACTTTGACAGTCCTAGTAGGGGAGCTTTATTCACTATTTTTTTGAGTGGACATGCCTTATGCACCTCAGTTATCAACTCTCTGAGAACATTAATAATCTCTCTCTAGGCGTGTGTGGTTATTAGCACTGATCTTTGTGAACTGGACTGTTTTTGCAATGAGGTTCATTTGCAAGTTAAGGGGACAATTTTGCGCCAAATGTCTGCATACCACCTCATTTAAATATATGCAAATAGCACAGGAGCACCAGACTCGAGTTGTTTGGCAGCGCAGTTATAGGTGCATTTCATCCTGTGTGGGTGCTTTGAGAATTACTCAGTTTCTTTTTGTCTGATTCGTGCAGGTTTAGTGCAAAAGATGCACAATCCTTTTGTGAATTCATCTCTGCGTGTACACCCATAGGAATGTAAAATGATACAAAACATTGAATGAACCTTTCCAAATGATGCCTCAGAAATGATGTCAACAGAAAAAAATACATAAAATGTTGGTTCCTTAAAGAAACATTTGTTGATTTTGTCCAACTGAAATTAAGTTGCATGCTTTTTTTTACATGTCCTATATACAGTATATACTGTATATTTAAGTTGTCATGACAACACTTCCCATCTGTGCTGTTTTTGTCTGTGCAAACCTGGCTGGCTCAGCTGTCAATGAAACACGTGGCCCAGCCCACCGACCCAGAGGCTTGGAGACTTTCTGATGTATCTATGATGTATTTTTTCACTGCTAAAAACACATTGATAATAAATTTAAAGGGAAAATATCAGGGAGTGTACAATCATGAAATATGGAAGTTAAAATAGCCTCTTATGAGTGTGAGAGCAAAACACGAAGATCAAGTATAATTTAAGCGATCAGTGACTTTCATTAGTAAAACACTATCCCATGTCAGTGCAATATTTGCTGTCTAATCATTTAGAATTGCATGTTTTGTTAACTGTTCTCTAATCTCTCAGTGCAGTTGACTCTGCACTGCATATTAACTGTTGTAATTTACTAAGGGCATTTTATGGCTGTCACCTTTAATCAGACAAAGTCTAATGACAGTAAATTAGAGGAGACTGGATGCAGTCCAATGCCTTGCTTCTTCCTCTGAAAATTACAGTAATCTGTTTACCACAATAAAAGCTGTATATCAATGCATCTGACCTCCATTTGGAATAAAAAATGCAATAGATAATTAAGCATGAAAGGATATTAAGGATGACATGAATTTCTACATTTAATATCCCTGCATGAAACAACGCTAAGGCCATTAGAGTCACATTTGTCTCCTTCATTACAACCCTGCGGTTAGACAGCTTATGAGATGTCAGCCACCACATCATTTCTGCTCTAATTAAGACTCTGGTGATTGTTTAGCGGCTGAGACGCAGCCTCTGCTTCGAGAGCACCCTTACCTGTCATCATGCAGCACCTCTCCGGTCTTGGGGTCGACAACGTGGATAATGATGCCTCGGCTCCCCCAGCTTCTCTGGAACAGGTAGTTGTTTAGGTTGCTCTCTCCAGGGTGGAGGGTTTTGTTGAGGAGCGTCCACGACAGCTTCTTCTCTCCGTGGATCTCAAGTGTCCCTCCTGTCCCCACGCCAATGTACTTCCTCCCAAAGTAGCTGTGTTCCTGATCACTGTCATCCAATCTAAGAACAGTGCGGGAGAATTATGAACAATTTAATTATTCATCTTTCAAGTGACATTTGAGGAAAGGAAGTTTGCTTCAGTGTTTCCATTTATGAGCCTCATGCAGACATCACACATCACCATATTTAAGAGGTTTTAGCATTTCGAGGATTTTCAGAAAAATGGCCTAAAGGTCATAGACTCAAACTTCAAGACTGTCCACAAATCCTATGAAAAGACTAAAACCAATGTATTAGTAAAAACTTTGGGACTTCCCTACCCTGTCTCTGACACTCAGTCCTAAGCCTGTTGGTTTCTACCGAAGACCTACTGTAAACATAACACAACTCAAAGTCTATAGCCATGCTAGCTCTGTGAGGCTGCATTTGGCCACATTCGTGCTTTGAGCTAACTACAAATGTTAACATGCTAAACACACAAAACAATCCAGTGTTCCTCATAGATGGCAGAATAAAGAAGTTAAAACTCAGACAGACTTCTACTGTAAGGTGACCATACTGTATATTCAAACACCAAAACTGGGACCCTTTGCTCAAATGGGTAATATGTGAGTGCACATGCATGTGCTAATTTAACCACTGACAGTTTGGGAATCCTCTAGAGAGTTTCCCTTGTCTGGGACTACGGAAATTATTTTTTCAGCTTCAGTTTTGAACCTGAGTAATCTTTGTCACATCGTTGCTCGCCACAGCCTATTATAACTAAAATGTGGAGCTTCAGACAATATTTTGGACAGGCTAGAGACAACAGGTGAAAGAATAACACGAACAGACGGTCCTGAGGGAGCAATAAGTCTTATGTGATTCACAGTGAGAGAGAGAGAGATGGTGCACTTTGTGCTGTGTCTCTGTATATCTTGTTGCACAATTAATGAGTAGAACAAAACATGATAAATATTTATATAAGCAAAATATCATTATCATTATTTAATTTGCAGTGAAAACTGGGAAAATTTGTTAGCGACTGTTGACAACCAGGACGTTTGAGTGTCTTGACTTGGTGACTTGGTAAACCGAGCTTGAAACGGAGACAGTCCCGGAAAAACAGGGCCGTCTGGTCACTGCAAACTGGTCATAGTAATAACATATGCTGAACAGTTACTGTGTCATTGGTTGCACCAACAATAAATCCAAAGACGAACTCCGATTTGTTGCCCTGCCATGTCTAAAGAAGATCTAATAGAGGTCCCCAAGCTATAGATCAGACCATCATGGCTTTATGGTTTCAAGCTATAGACCAGACCAGCACGGCTTTATGGTTCCAAGCTATAGCTCAGACCAGCATGGCTTTATGATTCCAAGCTATAGATCAGACCAAAATGGCTTTATGGTTTCAAGTTATAGACCAGACCAGCATGGCTTTATGATTCCAAGCTATAGATCAGACCATCATGGCTTTATGGTTCCAAGGTATAGCTCAGACCAGCATGGCTTTATGATTCCAAGCTATAGATCAGAACCAGCATGGCTTTATGATTCCAAGCTATAGACCAGACCAGCATGGCTTTATGATTCCAAGCTATAGATCAGAACCAGCATGGCTTTATGATTCCAAGCTATAGACCAGACCAGCATGGCTTTATGATTCCAAGCTATAAATCAGACCAGCATGGCTTTATGATTCCAAGCTATAGACCAGACCAGCATGGCTTTATGATTCCAAACTATAGATCAGAACCAGCATGGCTTTATGGTTCCAAGCTATAAATCAGACCAGCATGGCTTTATGGTTCCAAGCTATAAATCAGACCAGCATGGCTTTATGGTTTCAAGCTATAGACCAGACCAGCACGGCTTTATGGTTTCAAGCTATAAATCAGACCAGCATGGCTTTATGGTTTCAAGCTATAGATCGGACCAGCATGGCTTTATGGTTCCAAGTTATGGATAAGCAATATATACCACTGTGTTGGACAGGGCTGAAGGGATATGTCAGTGATCAACCTTCATTTATTAAGGTATCACAAAAGCTCAGGTTCAGCCAAGATCACAAAATAATTATTAGATGTGTAGAAAGTAAATGTTTAGTATAAAAAGAAATGAATGTATACAAATTTGTCAAACATACATCGAATTGCGTTGAAGTCTCAGGGACGCAGTACCCATGTGGCAGTCTGATGTATGTTTAACAGGTATAATGTTGCTAGGGGTCCGGGGGCATGCAGCCCAAGGAGATTTTTTTCCCATTAATGGCAGACATATGCAGTATTTTTCAAGCCATTTGATAACCGAATTCCTAAAATACTGAACATCATAGTTTTCAAGAGAACAAATAATCTTGTATGTCATACATCCTATTTTGTATGTAATTATTCTCCAACTGTTTTCATTCTGAAACCATAACGTCAAGGATGACAAATTTTCAATCCTGCCACCTAAAAAAGAGGCAAAATTGTCTAAATTGTCTGTTACTATTTTTAAGCTACATAAAAGGGGAGGAAGTACTAATCTTGAAACCTATTTTTGAGTTCACAGAATGAATGTTTAGCTGACAAATGTGCTATATTTGATTCCATGCTGTAATTATCTGAGCTGCTCTATTTGCAAATCAAGGATCCCCAACAATGCCAAATAAATGTGGTCTTCAATACTCTGAGACTGAGAGACGAACAGAAGAACATTTACTCAATTATATTACATGTCTTTAGGGAATAGCATAGTGCTAGTAGGCTAGTAGTAGTATAGAATAACCCAACATGACAATGTAGGGTGGACACAGATGGCAATATTTACGCAATATTTACTTTTGCTCCATTCATTTACCTTACATTTACCTTTACATTTGAGGGAATATATATATTTATATTTATATTTATTTATATACATTCATTTGTATTTATTTATTTTTTTGAGAAAACACCCACCACCTAGCTCCACTCCGCCCCGATCCATCCCCGCAGCTTAGGCTGATAAACTGCAGTAGCTTACTGGGCAAATTATTATTTTTTAACCTGATGGTGCCATTAAAGTACGTCAGGGGATCACAAAAGCTAGTACGTTTCATCTTCTGGGGAACATGGATGTCTGTGTTTCATGACTGGCCAACATTGCCATCCCTAGAACCATGCTGCCAAAACGGCTCACAAATATATTGTTTAATATTTTTAAAAATAGGCTCATTAATTTCCTAAAATGATGGAATGAAATGAAGAAACATGTCACCCAGTGCAACAGTGTGACTCACTGACTCACTGATGTGTTTTTGGACAATGGAGCTCCCTGCCACAGAAGAATATATCAGGCTTTGGATACACACACAGTTCTCATTAGTATAGATGTATTCATTGCACAAGCTTTTCTGACAATAAAACAGATATAGAGATGAGTCAGAATCCACTTTTGGTGCTCTGAATATTTCTAGCAGCGAGAAAGCATGTGGGATTGAGTCAAAATAAACTACAGTGTGCGTCTTCATGGTAATGAAGGAATAAGCTAGGATTTACTTGTCTTGGTCCAGGTTTGTATTGGGTTGCCATTTCCTGTAACAGGTACTCATGGATGGTAATAGAATTTATGGGTGTGAAGACTGTGGATCAGGGCTAAGGCAATACTTTGTCAGTCATCACTGGTTTTGGTCTTTACATGAGATTTGTCGACATTAGCAAAAAACAGCGCCTGGCTTATCCTTTAAGATTACCTGTCTGGTAGACATTCAGTTTAATATTAATACACAAATACGTAGACTTTATATAAGAAGTAGACTTAGTCACCATGGCATCACCCATTGCTTTGTGGACTGCTGTTTTTAAGCCTTGAGTTTGGCATTTTGGCCATTGCCATCTTGGCTTTTGGAAGCACACGAGAGGGTGGAGCTAAGTACCACCGAATGCTGAATATGACATTTCTAGGTGACGAAAATGTTACAAATAAATTTCATGAAGTGAAACCACGCTGTGAAAGGTTTAAACTCTCAGACCGGACAACAAAATGGTAGCAACCTGTTAATCACATGGTAGCCACGTCCAAAAGCATTCCCTGCTTTATGGACTCTAATACCCCTTTTACACCAAGGACTCAACCAGGGTTGAACCAGGGTTGATTGTGATGAAAGGGTTAACCCACATTGACTGAATCGGCTTTGCAACCCAGATTGAGAGGTAGGTCAGACCACGGTCGGATCAGATTTGATTTCAATGTGAATGGCGTGGACCAGTCCAGTCTATGACACAACTGTTATAGGTCGCTATGGCTCCCAAACAAACTGCGGGATGATAGCGGGAATGTTTTCAGACACACCAGAGGTGAACGGCGGACGATAACAACATGGATATGTGGTGAGATTTTGAGGTATTGGAGCTCCTGGTTGTCTGTGGTAATGAAGAAAAAACGGTAGAAGAAGGGACGATGGGGGACAATGTAGAGTAACGTTAAACATAACGAGAGAGGCATCATATAAAGTTACACAGACAGTGTGTTAATAATAAGCCGACCACTGAACGGTATCGCCAGCTGTACACATATCTGTTTTTAAAGTGCATTTGCACATGTTCTATTTGCAACATTACAATTTTTAACTATTTATCTTTCCAAATAAATCTAAAACCAGGGTTGAAGCAGGGTCAGATAATCCTGGTCCAGCCCTGGTCATTGGTGTGAAAGGGGTATTGTAGCCGGTTAGCTCAGTTGGTTAGAGCGTGGTGCTAATAACGCCAAGGTTGGGGGTTCGATCCCCGTATGGGCAAACATCCTTGGGGGCGGCAGTAGCTCAGTCTGTAGGGAGTTGGCTTGGGAACCGGAGGGTCACCGGTTCAAGTCCCGACATGGGCCAAAAACTGAGTGTGAACTGGTAGCTGGAGAGGTGCCAGTTTACCTCTTGGGCACTGCCGAGGTGCCCCTGAGCAAGGCACCAAACCCCCAACTGCTCGGGGCGCTTGTCAGGAGCAGCCCCCTCACTCTGACACCTCTCCAATTGTTGCATGTATATGGACCTGTTTGTGCATGTGTGTGTATTAGTTAACAGAGTGAAAAAAATTGAATTTCCCCTAGCGGGACTAATAAAGGACTATCTTCTTCTTCTTCTTCTTAACTGGACCATAATTTTCTAATTGAAGATCATGCTATATTGAAGACTTGAAACTAGTAATTGAGATAATAAACTCATGTTTACAATGTTTACTGATGTAATAAATTAAGTGAGAGATAGGCTCATTTTCACATAGACTTCTATACAATCAGACTTCTTTCAGCAACCAGGAGAGTCGCCCCCTGGGGAAGAATGCAGGTTTAAGGCACTTCCACATTGTTTCACTTTTAGAATCGGAGGTTGCCGCCTGGTTTTACAACACAAATATATTCAATCAAAGTATACTAGATTGATCATATCCGAGAAGGACCACATTGAAAAACTACATTTTTAATGGCAGGCCAAATATAGATTCAGAACATCAGATTGGTTGATTTGAATAATTAATGTTGGCTGCACGGTGGTGCAGTGGTGAGCACTGTCGCCTCACAACAAGAGGGTTGCAGGTCTGAATCTGGCTTGGGGTCCTTCTGTGTGGAGTTTCCATGTTCTTCCCGTGTTCCTTCCACAGTCCACCCCCCCCAGCAATTACTCCCTATCCATCACTGTTTTCATGCTAAACTTGATTCAACTGTACCTTCCAAAAAGGGAGATGGTGAGGTTGCCTTTATAAGGACAGTCCGGGCTTCCAATGTGCAGCTCTCCCTTGTTCCCAATCAGAATGTGCTTTGTTCGAAGCACTATGGCCCGGTTGGTGTCAGCAATCACCAGCTTTCCTGACGGGGAGAGAGAGGGTGGAGGGGTGGTAGTGATGAAGGGTCCTGGCAGGTCATTCATGCTCCAGTGCCCTCAGACTTCATCCTACCATTTAAGGCCCTGGGCTCAGGTTGTCCACACATACAGGCAAACACACACACCTGATCGAGCTGGCCAACCACCTGCGTTACCAGGTCTGCAATCTAATGATTCCAGTTCAGTAGTGAAGTGGTGAATGGCTGTTGAACTCCATATATTCTCTTATATGTGCTACTTTAGGCCCTGCTTTCACCACAGCTTTTTTTCTTAAATAACTCTTTTTATGGTTCTGTACAAGACAAGATTGAATGTATTCATTGAAATGAAAGGTAATTCAGTCAGAGACATATCTGTCAAGGAATTGATATAGCAGAACACACTATCCTCTGAATTGTAAAATAGTCTGAGTAGTTTAGGATTCTGCTGGTAGCACCAATGCCCCGTAATACATACTGTAACGGTACAGAATCAGAAAAAGAAATAGTTGTAAATATACATCAGCATTAGATCTTAGCAAGTCAACACAATCAAAAATACCAAGCAACTTTCCCTTAAATTATCCTTAATTTACCCCCCCAAAACACAATAAACACCTTGATTTAAATCAAGTGCCATGAAGATATCAGCAGAGTAATAGTGTAAACTGACTGCTAAGGCAGCCTGGTACTTGGATGTTGCTAAGGAGCTGGTAAGCCAAACAGATAATACATCAATGAGCCAATGATACCAAGCATGAATAAAATGGCTGAAGATCAGCTGATGTGAGTGTGACTTCAATGCTCTGCCTTCACTGAATACTCTGTTGAGCAGTTAAAGACACAGTGAAATAATTTCATTCTGTTCGACTACTGTGTGCCTATGTTAACTGTTCACTTAGCTCTCACACTTGAGTGTTTTAATATCAAATTCTTTTCCTTTCCTGTAACATGGTACAGTATTTCTAGTGACTCATCTTGAACTCTGGGTTATATACACAAGTGTATCCCATTAAATGTGATTGAGGGTGATGAGCTAACTCACCCATCTTAGAAAACCACACTTGACTGTGAGATTGTGGGTTGTAGCTAGGAGGAAACAAACAGTTTGTGCCTCCTTCTGTACTCAGTCGTCAGTCCTGTGAGCAACGTGAGTCACTAGTCACTGAAGTTAGCGTTAACCAAGACCGGTAACTAATCCTGCATAAGTGGTTGTGTTGCCTAAACCTAACTTCCTATGAAAACAGAAATTTATTTTGAAAGAAGACTGTACAAGTAACAAGTATATATTGACTTGCCATCGCCTCTCTATCTCTAAAACCTGGAAATGGGTTAGCATTTTAGCACCTTGTCTGGAAATCAGTGTTTTTTTTTAAATCTGTTTTTATTTAGATGTCTGATATAAGGTCTTGGTTTCATGTGACATGGTGTCATTTATACATAGTTCTGTGGTGATTTCATTCACACTTCAGAACTCATAAAGTTGTGCTCATAACATAAATGATTGTCACAGTGTTATTATTATTATTTCAATTATTTTTGCAATATTCCAAAATCCAATAGAAAAATTTCCTGGTTGGTTTACAAAAAAATGTGGGCTATTAGACCACGCCCACATTTAAGCAACCCAATCACATTTAAAGGATTTGATTTAAATCTCCCCCATAACTATATTTTAGATATCAGAAAGAAACTTGACGATATCACTGTTATTTTAAAGAAAGATGAACAGAAAAGGGGTTCATCGAGCGTACCTCCACTCAGAATCTCAATGGAGTGGACCGTAGCTGAAGCTGTGAGGAGGACCTTCCTGCCATAACCGATTGTAACGCGGTGGTCTTCACTGTGTCCCGGCATCCATGGCTGCAATCCTGGCTCTTTATCCGGACACACTGCAGGAGACAGGAAACACACAAACATTTAACTTCTAAAGATGCACACATTTTTCGTACTATAAGGCGCACTGAAAATCCTTTAACTTTCCCAAAAATCAACAGTGCGCCTTATAATACAGCGTGGTTTATGTATCAATTCTGGTTGCGCTTACTGACCTCGAACCAGTTTTATGTGGTACAGGGCGCTCAAAAATCTGTCAAAATGTTTTATTACGACTTTGGTAAGCTACGAAGCCACACCGCTGGATGGATCGTGTCATCATTGCAAGCAAACTTTAAACCAAGTAGTTGTTGGGTTATATAATATCCTGTGAAACCCTTCAGAGTTTATATAACTGCATTTGAGAACTTCTTTTTTCCAACAACTTTTTTTTTTTTTTTAACACAACTAATTTGGTCACGTTTTTGTGACACACTAAAGACAGAGTTCTTGGAGAGAGATCGTGGAGGCAGTAAGATGCAGCCAGGAGGATGCTATGGTAGCAGGTTTTTCACCTAATCTTTGATTCAGGTCATTTACATGTTTGCATTTAGATGTGGTCAGTATGGGATACAAGATATGGTTTGGCTCATTTCTACACATAACTCTAAGTCTGGAACTAAACTCCTGGAGAGGGGCTGGCTTTTCTGGAGTTTCCCAAGATGAGATTTGCTGGGCAGGTGGGATACTCAGGAGCCCCTGGATGCTGCTGTGTTTAAGTTTTCCTTGGAGAATGAGAGTGTCGCCTCTTTGGGAGTAGGAGTCACTGAGAGGAAGGCTCTAACTGTCGTTTGTGCCTTTGCACCGAACAGCACTCTGGATTGTCCAGCCTGGGGGTCCTGGAAAGGAAACCAGACAGTTTTGTTTGGGGACGCTCAACTTGTGGGTGATTGGGAGTACTGGCCTCACTGACCTGAACCTGAGTGGTGCTTTGTCAGTGGATTTCTGTGCCAGCCATGGATTGGCCATAACACAGGGTGAACCATGTATTCCAGTGCACTTGCACCAAACACCTTAAACTCAAGATCAATTATCCATTTTGTGTCTGTACCATCAGATCTGCAGATATAAGCCTTGAACACTCAAAGACAGAGAAACATGGAGCTATCAGCTCATCACAACCTGTTAATGAGATGGATCAGATGGCTGGGTAGACTGCTGCACAGACTTGATGAACTGGGTCTTTAACTCTTGCCTCTGGAAGAATTTCTCATGCATATCAGGGGATATTGGGGACGTAGACATGGAGTCAGACTGTGCCTAATGGTGCATCAAACTGAGAAGAATATGAGGAGGCCATTAAACTGAAGAAGGAGGGCTTTCTGGCTTGGTTGGCCCTTGAGGCAGCAGACAGGCACCAGAGGGTCAGAAGGGTGGTGGCTTTGCTGGTTGGTGAAACAAAAACTGATGTGGGAGGAGTTTGGGAAGGCAAGAAATTAAATAAAATGAAGATGTGGCCTGGGTGTGCATGCACCCAGTCATTTATATTTATATACACTATACAGAGACCAACCTGTCAAAGTAACAGGTTGGCAATCTTTTTCTAGAGACTATTGAAAGTCAAGCAGAGAATGCTTCAAAATCTTGTAGAAATAAATAAAATCTGTGAGATACAACACATCACTGATTGATAAGATCATCAGTATTAGTCCATCAGGTTTGTCAATGAATGATCTGCTGATTTTCTTCATTCTTTGTCAACTCTGTAACTTTCGCAGCTCCCCTACTATCTAAATGGGGATGAAACAGCTTACAAGGTTATTGGATTTCTAAGAGTGACTGATAAACCCATTCAGTTTGTGTCTGTTATTGTCAGCATAGCTCTAAGACACTATGTGTAACCGTCCAGTCTGCCCAACATAGTTTCAAGTCTATTGCTCTCTGGTGTGTGTGGTGGTTACCTCATCTCCCTGCCACCTAATGGATCCATCAATGGCATTGACTGGCCAGGGAGCTGAACTGTCAAGTAGATTTCCCAGAGGACTAACACAGATTGATAGGTGATGATGTGCAATCATCTGGCTTGCTGTCTGTGAGCGACGGCTGTTTGGCTTTTGAGGACTCAGAGTGTCTGCTGCCCTTCTATGACTCTAAGACACTATTCCCTACCCATCTCAATTACAGCACATCAATGCATAAAAAAATCTATCTTAGCACACTAAGTATAATGACTCTAGCATTGTCTCCCAGTTGCATACTAACATGCATGCTGAGTACCAAGGTTCATCATTGATTTTGGAAGTAGCGTTTAACAAAATAACCCTAACTCAAAGTCCACTTACTAACAGCCACATGTTAACAGGTGGTTTTACATGGGGAGAGATAGTAACCACTGTTTCTGCTCAAAGATGGTCTCTAGTGTCAGATGTGAATGTCCCACTCCATCTCCACCAGTCTCCTGATTAATGAACTTTGACCTTTTCTCAGTGGATGTAAGCAGCTTTGGTCTGGTGTTCACAGAAAGCTGATGTCTGCGACCAGTGTTCATTCAGTCTCTTGTCCTGCTGTATCATTGATGCAGCGTTCCCCACAGCTGTTACATGGGATGTCATGATTATGTCCACAGGAATTTTCCCATTGGCCCCTGCTGATTTATCAGTTTATACAAGGACAGCTCCATTACGACTGAGCAAATAGCCATATCTCCACAGTGCTGCCTCAGCACTAAAGACAGGTCTTTCTCCACACATTATCATTCTGTTATATATGGGAAAAACACTCTGGCTTCTTTGTAGTAAACCAATCACAATCGACTTTGGCGTAGTGGAGTACGTTATGCAGCGATGGTGCCCTTGCAAAATAGATAGCGCAGATAGCGGAAGGGGAGTAAAGTTAAGTCTGTTTTATTTATATAGCCCAATATTACAAATCACAAATTTGTCTCAAGAAGCTTTACAATCTGTACAACATAAGACACCCTCTTTATGACCCTCGCAATGGATAAGCAAAAGCAAATGACGAGGGCTCCTTATCCCAGGATGGACGTAAGATAAGATAAGATGAACCTTTATTAATCCCTGGAGGGAAATTTGGGAGTGCAGTAGTGCAGTAGATGTCTTGTGTATAGACAACCGACATTATGAAATTACAACATACACAATCCATATGACAGAATAATATGAACATATACAAAAAGATGGATCCAGGAGGATATGGAGACATGCATCCAGTTGCAGACTTAAACCTACAGTCTATATCCAGAGAGTTAGATTATCCATATATAGACTAAAGTCACTTGACTTTTAAGTGTGGTGTTGATGGACACCCACAATTTACAACCAAAATAACTATTTAAAGCTGGATGAAGTGAAAACATTGTGCCTCTGGTGTGCAGGTGCTCCGGCAGAGCTTTCATATCTGAAACTGGCAGTAGTGTCCCTCAGTATTAATGAACATTGTAGCAACCAGCCATTTTATCCAAACATTTGGCTCGGGCCTATAGGCCTACTTACTGATTCATTTGGGCTAGATCAAAAATATGCCAAATTAATAATTTTATTTCCTTATTCTACTCACAGAATCGTTGTTATTAGTTATTTTGTTATGTGAAAATACTGTATTGTCTTCCTGTTACATATGTTACATAACTTTACTCAGCATTCAAGTTTCTGCAAGTTCATTCACAGTCACTTAATCTTGTTCTTGTTTTTCCTTCTTGTCTACCCTTTTACTTCAAGTTACTACAATTTGAAATTTGGAAAAAAAGTGGACTTACTCATACAGGCATAAAATGGAAGCCAAAGGCAAAACTCTACATACAGCATACAGTAAAAACTTCCCCATCAGTAGCTGTTAACACACAGTTCTGAGTGAGCGTCTGAAGTCGGCCCTTGGGGATTTCTGGCTGCCAGTTGCTGCAGCGTTTGACAGCTGTGAGTAAAATTGCTGAACCTTCTCCTTTGTTCTGCTCAAAATTCTTTTCTTAATCCAACACAATGAACTCTGCCTGACCTTCATCAGAAAACCATCACCACAGGTGAGTCAGGGAGAGTTATACCACACAAAAATTGTGTTATGATCAACTGTGTTGAATGCAGCACTGAGATAAAACTAAAACTGAGTTTCTCTGTCTGTATTCAATCGGATGTCACTGAAAACCTTAATAAGAGCACTGTATTAATTTTAAACTTTTATTGTTTGTTTTTAAAACTCTTAACGGCCTCGCCCCATCCTATTTATCTGAGCTTTTAACAGTCTGTGATCCTGGAAGAGCTCTGAGGTCAACTAATCAACTGTTGCTGGAAGTGCCCAGGTCAAAGCACAAACCCTGGGGTGACCGAGGCTCCCAGGCTCTGGAATAAGCTCCCCGTCAAAATGCGTCACGTCTCTGACCTGGGCATCTTCAAATCCAGGCGAAAAAACCTATTTATTGAGGATGGCGTTTATTACCCAGTAGCATGGTGATGCTTTTTATCTTATTTTATCTTATTTTACTTTGCTCTGTTTTATTGCTTTTGCCCTTTTAACTCAGTTTGAGAAGCTTGTTTTTAATTTGTCTTTGACTGTTTTATTTGTTTTACTTTGTCTAAATTCATTTATGCGTTTAATTTTAATTTTGTGTACAGCACTTTGGTCAACGACGTTGTTTTAAAGCACTTTATGAATGAAGTTGTATTGTATTGTACAAGAGCAGTCTCAGTGCTATGATGTGGTTGGAAACCTGAATTCAAGACTATTTAATTGTTGAAAAACTGTTTTTTTTATTGTAGCCCAAAATGGAAATTGTTCTTTTTGAGGAGCGGTTTGATGACTGCAGTTTTTAGGGCCTGTGGAAGACTCCTGAAAAAAGAGATGCATTAATAATTTATAAAAGCTCTCAGACCAGACTATGTGATGCATTTTTGAAAAGTCTGTTGGCAGAATGTCAAGACAGCAGGAGGAGTATTTTAGATGTTTGTATGATTTCCTCCAGGTATATCTGGTTTATTGGATAAAATTGTGTCATGTTGTGTGCACCAGGTTTAAGTGTAGGCAGGGACAACACACATCCTGTACCTGATAAGGACAAACCGACTGCTTGTATGATTTTATGAAATTTTCTGTGGAAAAGGAGGCAAATTCATTGCAGGCCCTGGTGGGTAACAAACTATATTAAACTCTATTATTGTTGATTTTGGCAATGATGTCAGAGAAGATGGACCACCTTGCATTTCTCAGTTGAATCATAACTGCAAAGTCTCTCTTTATAGATGTCATGATGAACTTGAACCGGCACTGGCGTTCAGCTTTTTCACACTCTTTTTTTTTTATTTCTTACTAACATGAGATTTCTCCATGTAGATTTTTTTTTTCTTACCAGATACAGTCTTCACCATGGTGGGTGCAATTTGTAATATTAGAGTTGAAATGATCTACAAGTTCATTGACAGAGGTCCAGGGGAGGGTGGGTGTAGAAGAGAAAGCCTGAATAAACTAATCTCAGGTATTTTCAGTGATACACCTTTTTGTGATGACCTCTGTCTGATCATTTCTGTGCACAGGGAGAGTACTCGTAAAGAAGACACAGGACAGAGACAGAGCATCCATCACTACAACCTTGAAAATGTTCAGGCCCTTTGATATGACTAAGTCCAAAGTGTGTCCCCTGTTGTATGTCGGCTCCATCGCATGCTGAGTCAGTCCACAATTATCAAGAACTTGAAACAGTGCCTGTCCTGTTGGTTGTCAACATGGGATTTAAAATCACCAACAATGACTACACAGTCAAAGTCACGACATATTCAAAAGAAGCAAAATTTCCATGAGATATCTGTTTGCATTGCAGGGAATCATTAAACAATACGGCAACTCGTCCTTTAGTTTAGTGGGGTTGACTCGATATGAACAGTTTTTTCTGGTCCAACCAAGTTTCAGTTGAAAACATAAAATCCAGCTTGTGTAGTTTAATAAGCTAGCTTTAATTTGGTACAACCATTATTATTATTATTTGAAACATGGTTTGGCTGGCAAGGAATCAATGCTGAATGATAAATTTGCACAATCAGCAAAACGCTTCCTGTTTCTTTGCTGATTTCTGTTACTGATCAAAACTGAAATTAAAGATGCTTTTGGCACACGAGGCCCCAGCTTGTCATTAGCCTTGAAGCCTGGATCCGGCAAATACCAATTTGTACTTGCAACATTTTCTACATGAACGTCCTTATCAGGCTAATCAGGAGACAAAGGCTGACTCCATCGTGGAGGGGAAGGAGGGGGTGGGTGTCGTGACTGTGAAGATCTTGCCAAAATTCTTTGCGGTGAATGCCGAGGGAGGATTATGGAGAAAATGGGTGTAGGGTGGGGAGTTAATTTTGTTCCAGCAGTGACCAGCTCCTTCATCTGGTCAGTTAACTCCAAGAGGGGGTAGGAAGGAGAAAGGATGACAAGTGAGCAGGGTGAACTGGATAATGTTTGGGGAGCAAGTGAAGTAGGTGGATCCTCACAGGCCTTGATTTTGGTATACGATGAAGACACCTCCTCTTGCCTCTGCTGTATCCCATTATCAGGGCTGGCCTGGGGTGGGGGGTGAGATGGTTGTCCTTGAGGGTCCCTGTGATGTTATGTTATGTCTTCCTCCAGTGGTGTTTCCTCTTGCCTCGTGTCCTTGGCAGAGGGAACTGATGAGTGACGCAGGAAGTAAAGTAGGTTAGAGTTGAACAGTTTTACTCCTGACTTGTTTCGGCAGATTCCATTTGCCTTAAAGAGATGTATGCTGTCCCAAAAAAAGTTTAATTTCAATAAAATGCACTGAGTGGAGTTGACATGCAGTTGAAAGTCATCAGCTGAATCTCTCAGCTCCTCTTCTGACTGGTGGCAGGGGACCACTAATAAACACCTGAGCATTCACAGAGCCGACCGTGTTTAGCAGACCAGTAAAGTCCAGTTTCCGCTCATCAGACTGTTGTTTCACACCATCGTTTAACCCAATGTGCAGTACCACATTTTTCAAAATTGAGCGTGCAGCCACAATATCCATGATGCTACCAGATTGGAGACCATGTCTTTGGGAAAACAGAGTACTTTGGTGTCTTTACTCCAAATACGTTTCACTTTCTAAATAGTCAGAGTTTGAGGCCCAGAGTTGCTTTTAGTTCTTACCCTGCTGTGTGAAGAGTTGAGATCATCCAGGGCATCAGATCGAGATCCAGGGTCCTGCGACAGTGGAGCAAATCTGTTTTCCAGATGCAAACTTGTTTGTTGGGGAGGTTTACTACACATCCTTCCTTTCACAGTTGTCCACGGTTGGACCTTACTTTGTAAAGGGGTTGATGAGGCACTATGCTTGGATGATGCTAATGAAGGCCAGCCAACTGCATCATATTTCTGAGGGTGCTGGGTTCTGCCTGTTAATTTTCCTCCCATTTCCCAGGGACACGATTTACACTTTAGTATTGTACCGAAAAAGGATGACTACTAGTTGTTTTATTGCCCTGTACACAGCCCGTGGTCTTGTTGGTGCTAATTAGTTTTCTATTAGCCTGTTATTGTTCACTATTTTGACTCAGTGATAAAGTGGTTTCATTCCCACATAGTCCATTCACTTCAAGCCAGTGAATTTTTGTTTCTACCACTGCAGTCTTCTGTAGAAGTTTTTGGTAGTCATCCATAGAGAAGGGAGGCATGTTGTTCCTGATTTGCTTTCGCTAAGCACCTCGTTCCCGTTCACGATAGTACACGCTTGTGCTGCTGAAAAAGTAAAACAGTTAAATTAAACTCCTGGTGATTTATAAGTATCCAGGACTCGCTTTCCAAAAATTTAGTAGCGAAAGACAAGCAATGCAACAAAAAAATGACAACACAGTGGAGGTCAACACAGCAAGAGTCTGCACAGGAGTAAGAGCAGGAACTACGAGTGATTGTGTTGCCTAAACCTAACTTCATTCATACATTCAATCATACATTCAAATGTATGTTACCAGCATATACTGAGGTATTTAGCAAGTTGGGAGTGAGAATGTGTAGACTAGTCTCAAAACACCAGTGCTCACAATTTAGCTCCTTACTCAACCATCTGGCTGTACACTCAACAACAAACAGCCAACTGTGGCTCCATATTGTTTGTTTGGTACACTTCACACCCGTGGAGCCAAGAAAAGAAAAGTAGTGATATTGGAAGTCATCAACAATGGTTCCAAAAACGGAAATTAAATATTAACAAATCAAAATACTCAACTCTAATGAGCTGATCTGGGCGCTGAATCCTAAAGAATGTACATCATTACGACAGGCTCCGGTTAAATTAGTCATTTAAAATGTTTAAATGAATTCTTTCATCAGAGTTAATAAGAGGATTAAGAGACAGTTTAAGTGGTCATAACGTTGCAAAAACCAAGCCTCCAAATAATTAGTTTTTTAGAGTTGCCCATGAGGGGAAGATGGAATCAAAAGCAACTCCAATCATAGATGCTCACACAGTGAGGCTGAAAATGTCAAAACACCACTGTGGAACTTTGTCTGTGTGGAAGGACTGTAGCCTATATATTAAACTGCTAAACATTTCGACTGAAACATAAATGTAAAAATGTATTTCTTTTATTCCAACTCATATATTAAATTAAAGTACTGAGGCTTAGAAAAAGATCAGCTTGGTTAGACTATTTAGGCAATAAGCTAATTAGGTTTAGGAGAAGGTTGCAGTTTGAGTCACAGCACTCTGAAAGTGCTGAAGTACAGAAGTTACCTGACAACGACATGGCTGCAAGACTTTTCTTTGTGGGTTATTGTTATGATCCTACAAATAACTAGCAACAGTATTTCAATGATAAACTGGTCGTGGGTTTGTGATCATGGTGGCGATTGCCTGAATGTGTCGGTGGTTGTGGCAGTAACAGAAGGCATTGAAAACAGCAAGAAGAAGCTCTACTGTCTCCCTGAATGCTTTTTTGTCTTCACTATCAAAGTCATGCATTCTTGGTCAACTTCAGTGCAATTCACTGCAGCATTGTGTTCTTTAAAGGAAAACAAATAGAAAGAAAAGGAAGGTTGTGCTGCATCTAGACAGTTCTGACAGCACTGAAAGAATGAAATTGGAAGTCTGAACACTGCTGTTTTTGTGTTTTGTGTTGTGTGAAATGGAGAGGAAATGAACTGATTGTCTAAACAAAACAAATCCATCTTAACAACACATTTGCCAATGAGCTGAAGCTGCTTAGCACTTATGTTTTTCACACATTTTGCACATTTCCATTTCCATATTTCCTACTTATTGTGTCTGACTATGAGGCTTGTCTCTATATCTACTATAAATCATCCTCATTTGCTTTTAGGATTATTCTTTGGTGTATTGCTTTGCTGTTTGCTTTTTAATGTCCCAAAAATTAAAAAGGGATTATTAAACTTTTATTTAATGAAATTGTAAAGCAAATCAGTGACTGACCATTTCTGTATCTGTCTGAAACCAACAGTGTGGTTCTTCTGAACAACAACAATTTTCCACTTCTGATATGGTCAGACAATAAGTCGTACAACCTTCCAGAGATCACCTGCCAATCAAAATCTGGCCACTTTTGGGTTATATAATATATATATAATAAAGCTTGTTTTCTTGACTTGACAACGTAATTAACTTGTTATCTTGAGATGATGGCATTAAAACATGTTTGAATCATGTCTGCTCAGTACAATGCTGTATTAGCACTGTAGGTAAAATAAATAAATAAATAAATAGAAAATATTATTATTACACAACCGGGGCAGGGGATTAATTTTCTAAGAAAAAAAAAAACTTTTTGAGAAAAAAAAAATGAGATTGAGGTTGAAAATGTATAAGAAAAAAGCAAGGTAAAATAGTGGAGTGCAAAACCATGGTAATGTCACTCACCATCTGAATTCCGTGAGATACACGTACGTGATTTTTTATGTTCTTTTATGAGTAAATATGTAAGTACTAATATTGTTGAAGTTACAGGTAAATTGAGGTGAGCAACTTCTATCTTTGACGATGTGAAGCCGTGTCTTTTATTTCAGGAAAGCTAACACTAAAAAAACCAATTGTTGGACATAACCGGGTTACAATGGTTACATACTGATTTTTTTCACCACAGATTATGATGAGTTGTGTCCTGAGAGTTTGCTGGTAATATATATATGTATAATTGTACTTGGCATCTCGCGCTACCAAAGTGTTTATGTGATGAGGATCTTTAAACTTTGCAAAGTGAAGCGATGTGCTTCCCAAAAACATGGTTTGCACGCTAATATTTTTCCATTTTATTTTCTTTTAATCTTATGACGTTATAATCTCAGAGAATATCCAAGTTTTTTTCTTGTATTTTTACCTTAATATCAGATTTTTTTTTTCTCTGAATATTAACCCCCTTCCTCCAGCTCCGAAATCATTATTTGTTTACCTAAAAAGGCCTTTATATGCTGTCGTAATCCTGTGTGAAGCAGCATAGCCAAAAAAAAAAACAAAAAAAAAAACACAATTATCTATGTTGAAAGCCTCACGAGGGCTCAATGGAAGAATTACCACATCAATAACCTTTTTCCTTTTCTCACATAGTTTGACTTGCTGTGCTCCATGATGCATGATTCTTGATCATGGAAGTCTGTCTCCCCTTTATCCTACAGGTCATGAACCTGACTGCAAACCTGGTCAGGGTTCTACCTGTTGTCTAAGTCATGTCACTACAGTCACCTGAATTGACATAGTGCAAGCTTGAAACATGGCATAAATAGGATATAGTCTAATTTTGGCATTAGGTGGTGCTATTTTCTTCTTACCTTCCCAGTTGTTTTGCTATAGGTGCTAAATTAACTTTGCAATGGTGATTGAATTGAAAATGGTGACGGCTGAACCGGTATCTAGCAGCCAACGGTGCTAACAGCACTAATAAGATAAGATAAGATAAGCTATTCCTTTATTGGTCCCACAGTGGAGAAATTCACACGTTACAGCAGCAAAGAGGATAGTGCAAAAACAAGAAGGATAGATTTTAAAAAACAGTATTAATACAGATAAAATAAAATAATATATACATAATAGAAAGTAAAGCCAAAAATATGTCCAGCATATCAATAAATAAATAATTGTCCAGTTCCTATAATTTGAGCAGATGATATAATTGCATGATATATAATTGGGCAAACAACAGCAGCGGACCTACCCGTGCTTACCTGATGGGGAAAGGGAAGGGGGTGCTACGCTTCTGTGATGACACAGTGAGTCATTATCAAAAGAAATGTGAGAAAATCACATTCTGCGCAACTGGTGACTTCACCAAGGAAAAAGCTACGAGACCCTGGGTGTTGCTGTCAGATTTTCAGGAATGAATAAAAACAAGTTTTTGCAAAGTTTAGTGATGATGCAGAATTTAAATAACCTAATGTGTTTTGAAAATTTAATGAGCAGAAAAGATGAGACAATTTCCTAAACCCATAAAAGGATAATGTAATCCAATTTATCTGAAGAAGTAAAAGTCACTGTTGTTTTATATTCGTTGGCCAGAGAGGAACAAAATACCCATTAATTCATACAAAAACGTCTCATATTATTGCTTCCACTTATGCTGCTTCCTGATGTCACTGCATTCCTCTGTGTGTTGAGCTTCTCATTGAGATGCAGCCCCCTAAACCTCCAATAAAAAGCCAAGCTGTCTCAAATTGAGATGCTCTTGTGGTTGCGATTAAAAAGATTTGCTTACAGCTCAGAGAGCCTCTTTTTGCAGTCACAAAAAAAAATAATAAAAAACGTGAGAGAGAATTAACAGATTTATGAAAGTTAATACTTTATCTAATACCTTGAACACTATTCCACAAACAAACAATTGTGGTTTGTGTTCAGTTAGTCAAACATTGCAACAGTGTTGCAGACAATCCTGGCAGAGATTTGTTATGGATGAAAAAACAGCCCAAATGTAGCCACTGAATTTAGTCATTTAAAGAGTCCTTTCATCCAAATTATACACCAGAATAACACATTCTCATTTTCCTCTTTCTAATGTCATGTAAAGTTGTGGGTTTTATTTGTCCACTTTTGTGACTCTGCAAGCCCTGTCTTATAGAAATTGCATCATACAGTATATTAGATTGTATAATATGTTTTGGAGAAAAAGTGTATGCTGCCTTATGCCCGCACAAGTTGCTGTTGCTAAATTATGAGCAGGCCATGACAAATACCGGCAAATTCCTATAAGTATAAATTAGGCAGAGACTTTTATTTTGAAGTGTGCAACTTGGTTGTCTCCAGACAGCTGATGATGTGAACGGTTAACACAAACACAGGACTTTCACCCAGGAGACTTGTTGTTAATTAGGGCTGAGATGATTCACCTATCTCCCAATTCAATACCATCACCATACTTGGGTGCCAATTCGATATGTATTGTGATTTTTAGTACTGCAATCCGACAAGTATTGCAATTTATTTATATACAGTTTATTATTATTATTATTATTATTATTATTATTATTATTATTATAACATTAGACAATGGGAAAAAGTTGAATCATACACTTCTAGGGACTTTTATTTTGGAAATTATCTAAATGAATCCAGTAAGAATGTTAGATTTTTAGTATGTACAGTATGTATATGTATGTATATATATATATGTATATATATATATATATATATATATATATATATATATAGATGTAGTCCCATGTGTCTACTTCCTCTCCATGGTGGTCTCTAGCTCACCATCAGCTCTGTTCTCTTTTTACACCCATGATCAGCTCCATCAGGGGCCGTTTGAATGCATTTAACATAAATGTCAGTATATGGGTGCCCAAATGGTTGCCCCCATTTGACCATGGAGATGAGAGCAATGGCTGGGCGAACCGCCTGTTACCGCGATTCGATGATGTTTGCTGTCCATGACAGAGTTAGCATGGAACTTGAGCCATGATGTCCAGCTCTGCTTTTCCTACAATGTGTGAAACCCAAAGTGTTTCCATCCTTTACTGGATGTGGAGTGTTTACCACTTTGGATTTGAAATGGTAGTAGAAAATGGTCTAAAAAAATCTACTTCCACATAGATTCGAAATTAAGGAAATTCTGGCATTACAAAAATTGCTTCAAAAGTAAAAAAAAATAAATAATAAATAAATGAAATATCACAATACATAGGTGAATTGATTTTTTCCCCACCCCAACAGTTTATGAAACTAAACCTCGCTAACTTGTTGTCAGGTTGTTAATCATGTAACTTTCACATTGTCAGTGAACATAATGTGGGCAGCAGTATTTTTTGAATGTCAGTACTATGAGCCCCACAGCCAAAATCCATTCACCTCTATTGCATTGAGGTAAGACAGAAAATAATGAATAATTGCAGTACTTTTTTGCTTTGACACTTTCTTCATCCTCCTATTGTATCTCACAGTATGCCATCTCAAAGGTTCTGGAAAAAGGCTAGTCTCATTCCATTTTATGTTAATCTAGGGCAAACCAACCCTTTTATTGCAATTCCACATCCATTACCAGCAGAATATCATACACATGGGCATACTTTAGGTACAGTCAGTCTGAAGGCTCCAGGTCTTTGGCACCAGCTTCACATTGTGCCGTGTCTCAGGGACTAATCCATCATCGACAGCTGCTGGTGTTTACGTATGAAGCAGGCACTATGTTTGGGTACACTTCACTGCAGATTTTTGACTAAAATAATGTACTGTGATAAGTCTAACACAAAGCAACAAGGCAAGATAAAGTGATAGACGCAAAAGAGAGCTGACTGGAGAGCAGAAAGAAGTGCAGTAGTCAGCTAGTGGTAGAGCTTATCTTCATGGTGTCAGGCTACACACTGGCATTGTTTTTTTTCATTGTTATCAATGAAGACCAAACCCAACAATGAATGGCAGTTACAAAGTATTGTCTATGTATCCAAAGCCTGATATAGCTGACTCCTCTGTGCCACTGCTGTTAAAAAATTGTTAAAGTCCAACTAAAATTAAACTGCATGTTACAGCATACAGACCTGCTCTGTACATTAAATGTCCAAGTCTGGTGATATTCTTTTAATGAAACACAACAATGAAATGATCCTACTATCTATCTCATCAGTGAGCTATACTGTAGTAGCATTTGCTAAAAATGCCAACGTCCAGCTGTTTAGGAAATGAATGAGACTTTTTAAAAATGAAAGTATGAATTTGTGGGGCTCAGGTTCTACGTGGTTGGCAACATCTGGAAGCTGCTTCACATTCTCCCAGATCCATGTTCATTCATGTAATTTTTTTGTCATTTGGATAGTTCATACTGTAATTTTAATATGTTGTTTATTCTGTACACATTACATCTATTGCATGTCTGTCCGTCCTGAGAAAGGGATTCCTCTTCTAGAGGTGTCTCCCATTTTTTCCTGTAAAAGGATTTTTGGAGGGCCTAAGGACAAAGCGTGTCATATGCTGTTCAGATTGCAAAGCCCCTTGACTTGACTTGCAGTTGTTTTGGTAAATGTGTCAGTTGCCTGTTTACATAGAGCAACATTAGCATTCAGTCATTGGCCCTGTCCAAACCTGATATGCGTCTTCAGTGATCCGATCACAACTGGACAGCTCTAAGTACAAGTGTGAATGCACTCAGGATGCATAGAGGATGTATTGAGATCTGATCGCTCAGACCACATTCAGAGGTGGTTTGGGCCACATATGGCCACATTCTTTTAGCAGTGTGTATGCAAATGTGTCCTAGGCCACATTAAGCACTGCCTACTCAACTGATGTCCCGCTGGAACCACTCACATGGTACCCTATTGCCTTTATTTTGCCTATATTCAAACTACCCTTTCTGTCACAGATTTTAGAGAAGGTGGTGGCCAACCAACTCACTGCTGCATTGGAGAGGCACAATATTTGTGATAAGTTCCTGTCATGTTCTTGGAAGCATCGCTCGACTGAAACTGCTCTTAGCTTATCTGGCATGGCACTAAACTGGTTATCATCTTATCTTACTGACAGGAGTTTCACCATCTCTATTTGATATTTGCTCTCCAAACCACTGTGTTGTGGTGTCCCACAGGGCTCGGTACTGGGGCCTCTGTTATTCTTGTTATTCTAATATTGCATATCATTTATATGCAGATGATATCCACTTTTCTTTCAAACCCAGTAGCCTATAGCATCCTCTTTATAAGTCTCACTCTTTCTTACAGAGCACTACACGGTCAGACTCCTACATATGTGGCTGAACTACTACGCCCTTACTCATCATCTCTCTCTCTTAGGTCAGGCATGACAAACCTGTCATCTGACCCACACACTCACCTTTAGACCTGTGGTGATTGTGCTTTTGAGGCCGTACCACTTAAACCTGGAATGCTCTGGCTGCACCTGTATTCTGTGGATACTTTTTAAGGTCAGTTAAAGACTCACCTGTTGACACTGTATACCATCATATCCTGATTAAGAGGTTATGTGACTGGGTTGGCATATCTGGAATGGCACTAGATTGGCTATTATCTTATCTCACTCACAGGAGTTTCACCATCATTATTTGACACTTGGTGTCCAATTCCTCTCCACTGTGTTGTGGTGTCTCGCAGGGCTCAGTACTGGGGCCTCTGTTATTCTTGTTATAATTGCTCCCCTTGGGACAGATCATAAGACATTTTAATAATGCATATCATTTATATGCAGATGATATTCACTTTTCTTTCAAACCTACTGAGGTTTTTAGTGCATGGTGGGTTTGTCAGTGGGGTGCAGTGAGCAGTGAGATTGAGCCAAAACAGTAAACAGTTTAAAAATGACATCTACAAATTACGTTCTTGACTTCAGAAAGGGTTGCAGTTTGTGATTTCAGTTGGACTTTAAAAACGCATAAAAGATCCATATTGTTGCGATGATATTGACCATTGCGCTTGTTCATTTTAAAGACAAGGCCAAACTGATGTAAAAAAACATGAAATACATATGCTTGAACATGACACCATTGCTTTCAGTGCCATTTGCTCGAAACATTAGATTTGTATTTTGTCAAGACTCGCACATGGAAATTTCAGTTGCTCATTTTGCCCCAATTTACCCTCCCTTTAATCTGAAAAGTAGAATTTTTCAGTCAGGTCTTGTTTTAATGTATTCTTTTCACTTCATTTGAAAGCCAACATCATGAAATATGGATGTTTATTTAAGATTTTTCTCTTGCTTTCTACCTCATTTTTACACCCATTTCTCTTTCTCTGAATAGTGTGAATCAGTTTGATATCACAGTGTTATATGATGTGATACAAGTGATATAATTGTATGTCATGTAAAACTGTCTCCAGCCCATTGTTTTTGAGAAAGTAAAGAGAAGTGAAAAGAGGAAAGAAAAATGTCCTTAACTCACCTGCTTGGATGCTGGGGAGCAGCAGAGCTGCCAGAAACACAGCCCATGTCTTCATCTCTCTCAGCCCACCGCTGACCAGGTTCACACCTGAGGCCTTCAAAGGTTGCTTCAGACCTCCCAGCAGGCGTCACGTCAGACGGGGTTTCACAGCGGGAAGCCACCAAAGGCACCTAGAACATCGGAGTGAAATGAAGAAGACTCAGCAAGACATGTACAAATAGGTGACTCCCTGGTGAAGAAGCACAGCAGGACGTCTGTCACAATTCTGGACAGCCGTGTCGCACAGTGGAGGAGTTGGTTTTAACTTTGTCTTCAGAGAGATTATGACAGCATGTAGGGAGACAGAGACAATTTAAGCTGCATGAGCCATTGTTTTTCCAGTCCGGTCTCATTCCCAGGTCGTCAAATACCGACGCTTTGTCACACCCCTCGATGCTTGATACCGACCCACAAGACACCGTTTAGCATCTGTATGAGATGCAACAGGCTCTCAGTTAAAGCCAATGTACACCCATTTATGTCAGTATTCGACGCCAAGGTCCGGGCCACACAAGGAACCTGAGGCGGAATCTGGTGTTTTTATTTCAGTGTCCATGTTAATAGGTTGCAGCAGCCACACAGCCCGCATGAGCAGCGCGGCTCGTCTGCATGTCAGCTGCATCTCTTCTAGAGATTTGAGATCTTGCCTATTTTTGCCACAAGCTGCACAGTTCACAGCAGCAACAGACAGTGAAAGTGATCTTTTAACAGTATATGACATCATAACAGCCACATTACTGCAGTTTCATTGTTTGTATCTGTCGAATATGCTACAGACATGAAAAAAGTAAACATTTATTTTAAATCAACACTTCCTGCTCATGCTTCAAAATAGAGGCACTCTAGATTTTTTTTTTCCTGTGGGTGTAATTCCTTAATTTGTTAACACAAGGCTTTTATTCTGAAATATTTGCAGGACAGTGTTGTATGACTTGTACGGCTCCATGAATGAGTAAAGTACAGGGTTTTAATGTGGATTATTTGTGGAGCATTACTATTATTTACAAATGAGCCCACATTTCTTAACTTTCTTCTGTCAAAAATAAACATAAATGACATTTCTAATGAAATGAAATGGCCATTATCAAAGTCAAACTCTGTCAAAAGAAAGGGCTGACAGCAGCAGAAACACTGCCAGTGTGGATGCCACATGTATGAAACACACACAAGTTCAGCAAGGCCCCCACTGATGTGGGCAGTGTGGGCCAAGTGTAAGGAGCAAGTGCTCCACAAGTTCATTCCCTCCGTCCACATAGGGAGGTCGGACCGGATGGATGAAAAACAGGACTTTCACCACTGACCACTGTTCATGTCCCCTGTGAAATTAAAACTCAACACTGACTTATTACTCTAAGTTATGTTTGTAACTTACATAACAAACATACAGTATTTATATGTCCCAAACCACAACCTTTTACTCAACAAACCAAGTCATTTTGTTTGCTTTAGAAAGTGACACCAAAGGCTCCTAACCAAGCATCAGAAAACTAGGCAGAAAACTTTTTACAGCTCAAAGATTGCCCCCATGATTGTGTAAGTACTGGACTACTTTCCTCTGCTGCACACTCCAACCTGTGTAACGTATTAATTAATATCGGAACAATCCTCAGTGACTGATGCCCATATTAGGTAGTTGACCCAATCTTGTTTTTTTTCCACTTAAGAAACAAGAGATGCGTAAACATGCCTTTATTCATCTCACATTAACTAGTGTAACACACTTTTCTCCATGTCTGCTCTTGATCTTCTGCATTCAATCCAGAATGTTGCCACCAGACTACTCACAAGGACAAATAAACGGTCTCACATCATCCCGATACTCAGATCTCTTCAGTGGCTCCCAGTAGCCTATAGCATCCTCTTTATAAGTCTCACTCTTTCTTACAGAGCACTACACGGTCAGACTCGTACATATGTGGCTGAACTACTACGCCCTTACTCATCAGATCTCTCTCTTAGGTCAGGCGTGACAAACCTGTCATCTGACCAACACACTCACCTTTAGACCTGTGGTGATTGTCCTTTTGAGGCCATACCACTTAAACCTGGAATGCTCTGGCTGCACCTGTATTCTGTGGATACTTTCTAAGGTCAGTTGAAGACTCACCTGTTGACACTGTATACCATCATATCCTGATTAAGAGGTTATGTGACTGGGTTGGCATATCTGGAATGGCAGTAGACTGGCTATCATCTTATCTCACTGACAGGAGTTTCACCATCATTATTTGACACTTGGTGTCCAATCCCTCTCCACTGTGTTGTGGTGTCCCACAGGGCTCGGTACTGGGGCCTCTGTTATTCTTGTTATATTTGCTCCCCTTGTGACAGATCATAAGACATTTTCATATTGCATATCATTTATATGCAATAGTGATATCCACTTTTCTTTCAAACCTACTGAGGTTTTTAGTTTATCTAGGGTCCTAGACTGTCTAAATGCTATCAGGGATAGGGGCACTGAAAACCTTTTACAGCTAAGTGCTGAAAAGACCGAAGTTCTGGTTGTTGCTCCAGAAAGATTGCCCCCATGATTGTGTAAGTACTGGACTACTTTCCTCTGCTGCCCACTCCAACCTGTGTAACTTGTGTGTAATATCTGATCAATCCTCCCCTTTTTCCACTTAAGAAACAAGAGATGCTTAAACATGCCTTTAATCATCTCACATTGACTACTGTAACACACTTCTCTCCATGTCTGCTCTTGATCGTCTGCATTCAATCCAGAATGTTGCCGCCAGACTACTCACAAGGACAAATAAACAGTCACACATCACCCTGATACTCAGATCTCTTCAGTGGCTCCCTGTAGCCTATAGCATCCTCTTTATAAGTCTCACTCTTTCTTACAGAGCACTACACGGTCAGACTCCTACATATGCGGCTGAATTACTACGCCCTCACTCATCATCTCTCTCTCTTAGGTCAGGCATGAAAAACCTGTCATCTGACCCACACACTCACCTTTAGACCTGTGGTGATTGTGCTTTTGAGGCCGTACCACTTAAACCTGGAATGCTCTGGCCGCACCTGTATTCTGTGGATACTTTCTAAGGTCAGTTAAAGACTCACCTGTTTAGACAGGTGTTTGGATTGCTTGCATGTATTTATTCTATACTTTTCTCTATGCATTGTGTTTTATCTATTCATGTCTTAATAGCGTGGCTCGTGTGGTCACCACTATCTTTATATGAGCTCTTTCTCGTATGTTTGCATAACGATCATCACTCTGTGATGTATGTCTGTAAAAAGCACTATATAAATAAATTTTACTTACTTACAAGCTATCTATGTCTGTCTACTGCTTGGTGCTAGATAGGTAGTGTATGGCGGGTTTGTCAGCGCTTTAGCTGTCCTCTGCAACTCCAAGTTGGGGCGGCAGTAGCTCAGTCCGTAAGGACTTGGGTTAGGATGTGGAGGACCCGGGTTCAAATCCCCCATGGACCAAGACCAACTGGTTGCTGGAGAGGTGCCAGTTTACCTCTTGGGCACTGCCGAGGTGCCCGTGAGCAAGGCACCAAACCCCCAACTGCTCTGGGCGCTTGTCAGGAGCAGCCCCCTCACTCTGACATCTCTCCATTGACATGTATATGTACTGTGTGAACTGTACTGTGTGAACAACAGAGTGTAAATCTGAATTTCCCCACTGTGGGACTAATAAAGGAATATCTTTCTTTCTTCTCTTTCTTTACACTGAAGAGAGCAGTGAGAATGAACAAGAACAGTAAACTATCAACACACACACACACACACACACACACACACACATAGTTTAAAATAACATTTACAAATCATGTTTTTGACTCCAGAAATGATTAGTTTGTGATTTCAGTTGGACTTTTAAAACACATAAAGGATCCATACTGTTGCGATGATAGGTATATGTTACACTCCAGCATAGTTGAAATATATTTCAATCTCTCTAATAGTTAGAGAGCAGATGTCACTGAGCATGCTCAGAAGCATGCTAAGAAGAATAAACCACATTGACCATGCTCATTATGACAAGGCAAAACTGATTATAAAAAATGAAATACATTATATACATTAGATTTGTATTTTGTCTCCCACATGGATATTTCAGTTGCTCAGTTTGCAAAGCGTTCGTTGGTTTTTCTATTGACACACAGTGTTGTCCAGTGAGTCCTCCTCTCAACACTGCTCTCAAAGTTTAGTTATTTTAAACTTGTCACTGGCTTTTGACCATTGACGACTAAAGAAAATGTTAGCAATCTGTTATGGACAAAATGTTTCCAGAACTTTAAAAGACTATTTAAAAAATATACCATGATCTTGGCTAGCAGACTGTAATGGTAGAATAGATGACCAGGTCTCTGCTAGCCTTGTTTTTCAAATGTTCGATCACTTTCCTGCTACACATTGGTGGTATAAACCTGTGCAACACCTGTGTGACAGAGCTGTGCTACTGGTTTGGTACTTAAGTCTCAAGTGTGGCCTACAGAGGTTTTTCTATTGTCTCTGACCTCTCCTTGGCTTTACTTACTCCAGAATATTTTGCCCTTCCCGTCTTCTCTCTCAGCAGACTAGAGAGGCAGTTCTGGTGTAATTCAACAATGCAAAATTCTTCAGTATCAGGTGAACTGCTCTGCACAGATAATGTTTATTTCCATAGTGCAGCTTTGCCATCTTGCCATACTGTAACAACAGACCATCCTCATTTCAGATGTGTTCCTATATACATCAATGTGTGGAAAGACATTACAATTTCACATTTAGTTTGTCACATTGTACAAAAGTATTTTCCTTTCTAATGTAATTATACATGACCTGTCCAGGGTGTTTATTAATAACACAGAGGCTCCATAGTTTGGACTCTTGTCAATAACAGAACATCACGGCTTCACTGCTACTGTTCCACCCTTCACAATAAACTCCCTGAACACAACCACTGAACACTGCTGACAAGAGGGAACTAACGTCATTTACTTACATGTTTACTCTTTGCTGTTAGCTGGTGAGCTAATGGGCAGTGGCGAGTTAATAGCTGTGGTAATGTGAACATAGTCGAATCTGGAGTGAATCTGGTCCGCCCTTGCCGAAATTGAGCCAATAACAACGTATAACCTCAGTTTCAGTTACACTGCGCATGGCTTATACCCCATACCCCTGTCCGCCATGTCCCAGCCTCTTTTCATAGGCCTTGATTTCTAGTGTGACAATAAACGCCATGAAAAAAATACACAATTGGCCTCATTGCCTATTTCAAATGAACCGAACGATCCATACACGACCCGAACAGTGACTAGCAAACCAGTTTGGATTTTTACCCTGTTCACATCTCTTTTGTAATTATATATATTTTTCTGAGTTGTGCTCACAGTTTTATCAAACGATGCAATAGTTGAGTCTCAGTGTGAGCAGTAGTAAGATAACAGGAAGAAGAATATTGGAAATGGTTTTGTTTTCTGGTCTCGGTGTGGACTTCTTGTCCTGGACTCAACACTCAACACTGAGTGGTGTTGACCGCGGCCCTGCAGTCAAGCACGAGTCTCTAATAAGCTTTTATCCAAGGCCGGTCACAGCATCATCATCATGTGCTATTTTTTAGTTTACCAATTACACCACAGTCATATTGTTCATTGTGAAAAAGGGGCACTAACCCTATCATGACCTGTGAATAGCCATTTTTGGAAACACACTCACGAGTCTGGAAGGTCTCGCTGCCAAGTTGGCAGCAGTGCCTGCAGGTTGTTTCTGACTGCAGCTACATAAAAATGTCTGTAAAACATGCCATGACAATTAGCATTTTTAATTACTCATTTAACAGCTGAAGACTGTTTACTGCAGATTAATTCAAGGAAAGGAACACTAGTTGTGCCTCATGAGGTTCTTCTATGTTCTTCTAGGTTCTTCATGACCTCCATAAAATTGGCTGAATCACTGTAAACTGTGCAGCATCCTGATGCAGGCTTTGATTTGATTAATTAGCTCATGCTGCTATAAGCTCAGTAAGAGGCTGCGGGCATAAAGGAATGCTATAATAATTAATCATCATTTGTTTTGTCATGCAATTAGCTCGCTGTTTGACTACTGGTGACAGAGTTAGTGGGAGTTTCTCAGTGAAGTCAGCCGTAGCATGCTGGCCTATTTACCATGCATGTAGACACACTGTCTTAATGAGCCAGACACAGTCTTATATTTCATTCACTTTGTTTGCTAGACTGCTAATACTTGTTGTTGCTATACAATTCTTGCCCACACTCTTCATCTCTGTCCAGATGTCTGCTATATATGAATGCAAGTGTATGTATATGCTCTACTGTCGATCTGGCTGTGTGCAGACTATATATGTACAGTATGTGCACACTCACAGGGCACAGCAGGTCACTGGCAAACATTACTCCAAGGTAACCTCCTCCACATATCAATTTGAATCATATGACTATCTCGTCCAGCAACAGATGAATGTCTGAGCTGCAGCGCCAACAAAAGAAAATAAAAGATTCCATCTCTCCTTCCTGGCAAAGTGCCTGTTTTAACAAATATGTGAGTTCTGGTGGTGGATTCAAGTACGCAGCAACCTTGCCATGTGGAAATCACTGTGCTGATCTACTCTGGTTTCTAATCTTCTCTTTAAAAAGGAGTTCTGGGGGAGAGCTGGTTGGGAGTCTCCAGAAAGGAATAGTTTAATTTCACAATATTTCCACCATCATTCATCATACTTTGAGACTGTAGAAAGATGACTGCCATTTTAGGTTTTATACAGCACTATTACTAGCCCATGCACAGCGCAGACTGTAAACAGTCCGGTACTAAATCAAAGACACTCCAGACTAATTCAGATCAAATGAAACTAAGATGATTGTGGACGCCTGAAAGGCACGTTACTGCCAGCATTCTAGATTTACTCTGCTCCACTTCGCTCCAGAGAAAATATGGTGAATGCTGCCCTTCACAGTTGCATTATGGGATGTTAGCATGAAAATATTCCCTTATTGAACAGGAAAACTGTGTCACAGTCTCATGGAAGTTTGTTAATCTGTTTGATTTGTGTACGGGCTGCACGGTGGTGCAGTGGTTAGTAATCTCGCCTCCACAGGAACAGGGTCACAGGTTTGAATCTGGTTTCTGTGTGGAGTTTGCACGTTCTCCTGTGTAGGTGTGGGTTTTCTCCAGGTACTCCGGCTTCCTCCCACAGTCCAAAGACATGCTGTTTAGGTTAATAGATGACTCTAAATTGCCCGTAGGTGTGAACGTGAGCCTGAATGGTTGTCTGTCTCTATGTGGCTGGCGAACAGTACCCTGCCTTCGTCCAATGCCAACTGGGATCGACTCCAGCCACCCTGCGACCCCTAATGGGATAAGTGGTTGAAGATGGATGGATGATTTGTGTACATAGAGATGAATTTCCCTTTTTCCATGACACTCACACAACTTTCAATAATAGCAATACGTGACAAATGTGTCAATTTCCACTCCAGTCTTTTCAAAATAAATACTTCTTAGTTAGGTTTAGGAATAGATCAATTGGTTACGCTTAGGAACCAAAAGGTTTAGCAAAATACTGTGGTTTGGGTTAACATAACACAGTGTGTTATGTTGACAAAAACTACTTATTAGCTTTAGGAAAAGATCGTGGTTTGGGTTAAAGTAATTCTGGAAGTGCTGTAACTTAAAGCTTCTGTAGGCAAAAAGCGTTTTATATAAATATATATATTATATAAATATGCACAAAAATTCCATAATAACCTTTCAGCATATTGCAATTCAAGTTTTTTGACAGAAAACTAGACTTCTGCACCTCCTCATGGCTTTGACCAATCACAGGTCATTTCAGAGAGAATAATGATTCAATACTGATTCATATTTGATCAGCGCTGCCTAGTTTGACTGTTGAGTTTGCAAGCGATTGCCTCGTGGCTCTCATAAATGGAAGCTGGACGGCAGACTGCAGATCAGCTTTGATTGGTTGTTTTCCTCCACTTTTTGAAGATACCATTAGGAGCACCAGAGGACACCAGAGGACACTGGGGGACACTGGGGGAACCAGAAGAACATAATTTTTGTATTTTTTCACTCACCCATCCATCCAGACCTCCTCCCTATGTGGTGTTCACTGCTCTTTATACTTCCCAGTTCACAATTATGTGGATTACATATGAATTGATAGCATGCTGACCATCACAAAAAATGTGAGATTTTGTTTACATACATGACTCACTGTATACAATTTTGTTCCTATTTCACAAAGTGCTGCGCGACTGGGCTGGTGGACAAATACAGCAATAACAGCTGATAAGTGGGGCATTAAATTCTGATGAATGTTTACAATGGACACTGGTAATAATTGTACCGTCCACCTTCATTTTCCAAAAATGCCAAATAACCTGGGGGTTCGTTTCCAACCTGTCTGTCCAAGTTGTAAAAGTCTGTGGTGTCCTTTTAAATGTACCTAACTTTTCAGGTTGGCTTAAATAAGTAAGGGATAATGTACAGCAAGCCGGTCTTTGAAAGATACTCTGACAGGGCGTTGCCGCATCCCAACCCTGACTCCAAGCACACAGGGATTTCTTTCACACCAATGACCCGCTAGCTGTACATTATCCTGCTTATTACATGGCTATTTACTTCAATGAATAATGACACAAAAATAATCCACCAGAGTCCGACATCAGAACTGCTACCATAGCATCAGTCTGTTATACCTAGCAATGGTCTATTATAAAGAAATAATAAACTGTAGACCACCGCGATTGACCAATCAGAATCGAGTATTCAACAAAGCCGCGTAATAAGTAAAACACAAACAACACCTTGTTATTCAGTTATTGAAAAATAGCACTCTAATAGTTTTCCATTTTCATGGATCATTGTTTATTCCATTGAATACATGGCTTCCAACTAAAAAAATCCAAACTAAAAAAATCCAAAATCACTTAATTTCTTCATCTCCCCAATGAATGAATGAAGCAAAGACATCATCATCAGCACTGTAACACACAGCAACATCCTGCAGGCTGATCCTGAAAGAAAAAGAACAAATTTATGAATATGAATTTATGAAAAACCAAAAAAAAAAAGAAGTGAAACAAGAACTGTGAATTGCCCAAAGTGGCCAGTAGTTTTGTACATTTATGAAGCCTTTTATGTGGAACACTCTGAACCTTAACTGCAGTGATGTTAGACTGCATTTATTTGTGAGGTCAAGATTGTCTAAATTCCTACAGGAACAGGAGTGAACCAAACACCTGGTGTGGAAGTAAAAATGGGAGAGTGAGTAATTACAGGGTTACATTCCCATTAATGCATTATGAGTGTGTTTGTGTCATGAGGGGGCTCACATGTTTCCTTCTCAGGGCCATAAGACTCCTGACTGGCAGTGAGAACTGGTTCAGTACATGTGTTTCTGGCTCACAGTCAAGAATGCAGCCTCAGAGGAAAACACTACACTGTGGATCACTATTGTAAAACATGGGTCTTTTCATCATGAAAACCTGAAAAGAAACTGGAAAAAAATAAAAATAAATAAATAAATGAACAGCTACTGTACACTTACATTTTCCCTTATTTAATATATTACAACAGCCCTTAGCAGACTATACTGTTATGAACTGCAGTCTCCTGGGTCAAAGTCCTGTGTTTATTTGATCTGTCCTCAGAGTACTTTCTCGCTTTTCTCTCTATTAAACCATGTAACTTTCCTACCACGTAACTTTCAATATACTACATCACCTGCTCTGAGCAAAACCCAAAACGTACATATTTAACACATCTGTGGTCTGCAGAAATGTAAAATGCCAACATTTTCTCCTGGCTACAGGGATGATTTATAATGTTCTCCAGAACTCATTATCCCATCTTCCCCAAAACTTCCAGCTTTGTTGCACAGGAATGGTCATACTGTACCCTGTAATTTTAGAATAGGCCGGCAGTGGAAATACTTAAACTGCAAGTTCTCTTGTAGTTTAAGTAGTTCCTCCCCATTGGCAGATTAACTGCAGCTAACAGTATGACTACATGAAAGGGAGATGTGCACCCAAGCTTCTCAGCCTTACTCATACTTGCCAACCTAGAGACCTTAAAAAAGGGAGGATTTCAAAACCAAAGTGAGGTGGGGGGAGTTCTCCCTCAGAAAAATGTGAACTTCAGAGACTTTGTTTCCTGCATTCTGGTAACTTTAAAAGAGTGAAAATAACAAAATAATAAGTTTGTTGCAACAGCATCTTTATGTTAAACTTTTAATTTTACCTTTAAAAATTAAAGATTAAAAAATTGGGGCGGCAGTAGCTCAGTCTGTAGGGAGTTGGCTTGGGAACCGGAGGGTCATCGGTTCAAGTCCCGACATGGACCAAGAACTGAGTGTGAACTGGCAGCTGGAGAGGTGCCAGTTTACCTCTTGGGCACTGCCGAGGTGCCCCTGAGCAAGGCACCAAACCCCCAACTGCTCGGGGCGCTTGTCAGGAGCAGCCCCATCACTCTGACATCTCTCCATTGTTGCATGTATGTGGGTCCTGTTTGTGCATGTGTGTGTCTCGGGTCTGCATGTACCGTGTATAAGTAAAACAACAGAGTGTAAAAATTGAATTTCCCCATTGTGGGACGAATAAAGGAATATCTTCTTCTTCTTCTTCTTCTTAAGTCCCAGCAAAGAAAACAGAATAATTTGCCCCTCTGGTGTGAACTTGGCAAATCTCTGGCACAAATATTCATTGCTTTTATTTATTTTTGGTCCTGCTTGAGTATTTATTTCTCTTAGTTCTCTCCATTTTTCTCTCCTTCTTTCACTCATTGAAGGTCCTTTCAGACACAACACGACAATGCCACCACTGTGCTCTGACAGCAATTATTTCCAATGACTTGCTTCACGCCACAACATTTGCACTGTTTCGAGCAAAGCCCAACTTTGGGCGCTGCACGCTATGGCGAGAGCAACTTAAACTAAAGTTGTGTCCACAGATGGTACCAGGTCCCAGCTGTGTAACTGCAACATGAATTTAGAAGAAGAAAGAAATGCAGGGGATACTTTGCAGGAATGGATAAATGGATGGGCTGGCTAATCTTTCCAGTATTCAATCTAAAACCTGAGCTTTCAGTATATCAGCCACCTTAACATAGTTTAAAATTCACAAAAACATATCCCCAGAGAGAGACAGGCCTCAGTAGTGTACAGGAAACAGATGCAAAACATGTTTGGCATGCATCTTCAAGCAGTTGGATTCATGCGTTTTTTGCAAAGCAGTCTCACAGAAATATATGTGAAATGACCACAACCTCTAAACATTAGGTGATGGTAGCAAGAGACGTGTTAACATTATGTTGGGTCACCATAGGAAACAATTTAGGTTTAGGTAACAAACACAGGGGCTTTCCTCCATTAAGTTTCACTTTCACATTACAATCAGCTGTTCGCTCGTGTACTGTGTTCACAAAGTTCAGAGTCACTATCACTGTACAAACATAGTAGTTTTAAACTCAACTATTAGATGCCTGAACTTCCTTGCAAATACAGTAAAAAATTTGGACCGTATTAATCAAAGTATCGTGTTTACATCATGGCCCCCACATAATTTGATTAAGGCAGTAATGCAAGTTATCACTGGATTACTGGTGTGCATTGATGTTCCCTGCATGAGAGAAATATGTTCCCCCACCAGGAGGGGATTACATAAAGGATTCATGACAAGAATCAGCACATTCACATTGAAGCGTGGTGGAAGAATGGAACTGTGCAGCATTGGGTGGTGGACGATCAGATGCATTTAACTTCAACACTAATGGGTTCCATTCCAAACCCATGCTGCATGGTTTTCAGCTGGTACGAATGTTTTTGATTTCAGCCAAGGTTTTTTTTTTTTTAAATACTTACCAAAAGCCCTCCTGCACCACACTGTTTGACTTGTGCATGCCTGAACGTTTCATGAGGGGAATGCTGTGGATTTATTTTATTGTCTTGACTTAATTCATAGTGGAGAAAAAATGTAACGCCCAGTTTGCACATACTCATGTTCAACAGGAACGTGAAGTTTTTCACCTGCCGATCAAATGCATTCTGGCAGATCACACACACACGTGTGAGCAAAGGCAGGAGCCTCTTAAATGAGGCATTCATGCATCATTAATAAAAGCTTGTCCTGACTTGACTCTTTTTAAATTCTAAGTGTTCATATTTTCTTTCCTGAGCTGTGATAGAGCATCACTGGTTGCCTGCAGCCACTTTATTGTTCATGATTCCTCTGTCCGCCTGTCAACATGATGCTAGGCAGCCAGTCTGGAACACAATCACTTAGGAAGGAGGTAGTATCTGGTGGTCTCTCTGAGTATAGCCACAGTCATTGCAGCTGCATTTTATTTATTTATTTATTTCCACTTTCAGTTGGGTTTTACTTATTATCAGGTTCATAACCAAGATTAGGGCCATGTATTTCTTTATTTTGTTGTAGAGCATTCAATCTATTGATTAATCTATTGACACATTATTTGGCATTATGCTGGATTTTTTTTTATTAATTTAAGAAAATTTCAAAGCATTTCAAAGCATGTCATATGGTCACAGTTTTAGACATTTTTAAATATGTGATTAACAATGTAAATTAAAAAAAACACAACAGCACTATTTCATTAGGTTTAGGCAACAGAACTACTTGATTAGGTTTAGTAATAAACATAATGGTTTGGCTTTGACGTTGGAATGTTATTCAAAGGACCGCTGTGTAGCATTTAGGGGGATCTACTGGCAGAAATGGAATGTAATATTAATAACGTGTTATAATGTTTTCATTAGTATATAATCACCTAAAAATAAGAATCATTGTGTTTTCATTACTTTAGAGTGAGCTATTTATATCTACATAAGGAATGGATCGCCATGTTTTGATGGTAGCCCAGGATGGACAAACCAAACTCTGTTAACTTTTCCTGTCCTTTCCTGCGTTTGTTTGCCCCATCCACAACACCTTCCAACCACTTGTAGTGGACTTTCTTGCTTGTTATGCTTGTTATTATACCACGTAACTTTCATTAATGTTTGCTTGTTGTACTTTATAACTTCCAGCAGACGTCTGTAAATGGATTTGCATCTATAAATCTGGAAAAAAAAAAAAGTGGTGGATTGGTGGATTATTTATCTGTTGTTACAACCCTGTCATTGTATTTTACATGGTTAGAAAGCCTGTTTATTTACCTTCACAGTGATGTCCAACTTCATCATTATCATCATTCATTCATCATTCATCACTATCATTCATTTGTGGGATTTGTGGGTAGCGCACAAGTGAAATTCTCCAAAATTCTCTACCAATGCTAAACAGTGTATTCTCCTGTTGGTATTGATTCTTGTTTTGAGCTCCAGGTGCTGCCAGTCAGGCATTACAAGACAAGTCCACAGGATCAAAAAGTGATCCATTTCATTCTGAAAAGTCACCTTTTTCAAACTGGTGGACGACCGCTCTATCACTGTCCACATTAGCCCCAACCTAAGCTGCGTAAACATGCAGAACATGCAAACTCCACACAGAAGGGCCCGAACTGGCTTTGAATCCTGAACCCTCATGCTGTAAGGTGACAGTGTTAACCCCTTTGTGATACGTCAGAGACAAACAGAATCCTTGATAAAAACATTTCCCTCCAAATGTAACTGAAAATGTAGTTTCCTTGTATGTGAAAGTCATTTTTAGGACACAGGGCTGAACTTTTGCTCAACAGCAGTCACTGTGGCCACAAGAGACAGGTACATCTGAAATGCTAAAATATTGCATAAGTAGCACAAATGGAGAATGTTCAAAAAGCCAATGAAGTGACTCAGTCATGCCAGCTCAGAACATAGTCTATGTAAAGTTTGCTAAAAACACCTAACATTAGCCATCACAAACGACTGGTCATACCTGACCAAATGAGGCCATAGCAGCAAAATCCCCTATTGTAATGAATTTAACAAAGGTTTGTTTTATCGCTAAATTAAACCTACAGTAGGCAGAATGTTTTTGGCCTCACTGGACAAAAAACCCATACTAACCTTCCTGCAATATTGTAATTTAAGTATTCCATCATGGCTCTGTTTTCAGGCTTTAGAAAATGTGATGCCTGTGATGGGAGACTTAGCTATAAAATGAGAATGTACGCTCCGGCTGGTGGGAGGCGCTTGCTATTTCCTCAACTGATTTCAACATGGCTGCCGGGTCACAAACTATCCAACTGTTTTTCTGACCATTTGATCAGAGTTTGTGAGAGAGCAGACTCCAGACCAGCTCTGATTGGTTGTTTTCCTCTGGTCTGTGAAATCTTACAGATGCTATTCGGAGCACTGGAGGACACCGGAGGACAAAGAGGAACCTGATTTTTTCAGATTACCTGTCTCATGCATTACTACCAGGATATAGTGACTGTTTTATATAAATAACTTTTTTAGATCATATTTGCTATAATACTATCACTGCTGCTTTAACTGTTTAACTTTTTACTTGTAAGAGGAAAAATGTGTAGTTTGCTCTTTAAAATATAATGCAGTCTCATTTTAAGACGGTTTTCTGTCCCCTCCTTTCTCTGTGATCATCTATTTAGTATGTTAATATAGTATATAGTTAGAATAGTATATTTAATGTAGATTACACAGTAAATGGCATTCCATCATTGATGATATTTATGTTAATGCTTTCAGACAAGTGTAAAGGTATAATCTAAATATCTAAATATTCATCTAAATTGCAGTTAGCTTTGTTATCAAATTGCACTTTAATCAAATAACTGTTTTATCCTGTGAAACCAGAAACAGAAAGATAATTCAATGTCCACACCTCTTTAGATTGAAGGAACCCCGAATAAGTAATCACAGAGAGTCTGAGATAACAGAATAGAGGCTCTCTTATCTCTGGCCAAGTCTATCCATTAGAACACACTCCTCAATTTATGCTGGCAGCAATACCTGCTTTTGTTCTTCTGCCAACCAAAGGAGGAGGACGATGTTTCACTCTTATTCTGGTGCTTCAGTGAATTGTCATCAGTGGTGTAAAATAACAGCCGGGATGAAATTCAGATTCACATGCAGTGTTTTAAATTTAGCCAAATGAGTGTGGACATGAATACAGTCTGACAGGCAGTGGATAACAGCCTTTAATCATGACACTGGCTTTCCTATGGTGGACGATATCTGCTCTCATGTCTCCACAGCAGGGGGCTCATACTGCCAGCAGGGACAGATAACCTTACATTTACATCCTCAGCCTTTCACCTTCAGCCCTGAAGCTACTGACATAGAGGCACAATTCCAAACCATCCCCTCCCACCCTACACCCCCTTCCACTCCATTAGTGCTTAACGTCGAGGATTCACCATATTAAGTGCCATCATGAACCAGCTGGTAGGGAGTGGAGGTGGGTTGTTAAACCCTCCAACAGCGACCTTGCATTGATGCCAACTTAACCAGCTGCCCTTAGTGACAACGTACGATGCCATTTTGTGTTTGTCATGGAACATGCCCCAGTGTTAGTTCTGTGTGACTACCAGTACTAACATTTACTTGTAAACTACTCAAACTAAGATAGACATTTAATTTATTCTACTTTATACTAAATATATTCTTGGCAGCATGGTAGTGCAGTGCAGTTAGCACTGCAAGAGGGCTGCAGGATCGAATCTGGCTTGGGGTTCCTCTGTTCTTCCATGTTCTCCCCATGTTAGCGTGGGTTTTCTCTGGATTCTCCAATTTTCTCCTACAGTCCCAAATCACACAGACTAGGTTCATTGATGAGTCTGAATGTAAGAGTGAATGGTTGTCTCTATGTGTCAGCCCTTTGATAGTCTGGTGACCTGTCCAGGGTGCACCCCACCTTCACCCAATGTCAACTGGGATCAGCTCCAGCACAAAACAGCACAGTTCTTCAGTACTTCCATACAGTGTAGAGAGGGAAATTCATGTAAATTCAGATTAATGTGAGCGGCAACACGCAGAGCTGAACCCATACAGTAGCTTATGTGCTTCCTGGCCCTGCTGCTTATTGGACACTTTATGAGCTCAGAGTGACTGTGAAATTTCGGACACAAGCTGGCAATGCGCTGACAGCACTCACACATGCTCCCTGAAACATTAACTTCTGAGGGAGAATTGCCACCTTCCCTGCTGACCGGCCACACACACAGTGACATAGCAACACACACCAGTCAAGCGAGGGTGGAGGACACTTTCTCACATGTTTTTATAACTTCCAAAGTAACAAAAACTTACAATTAATCTCTTGCAAAGACATGCATTAAGTCTATGAATAGTACATAATAATATAGCTCTGGGGAAGTACAAAGTGTTGGGTGGAGCTGTCAGCTGGATTAGCATCAGCTCTGTGTGAGGACTTACTAAACTTCGGCCACATGGAGGTGAAGAAAATCTGCTGACTACAAACACACACCCACCCACACTTAACTTTGTTACATTTATGTCTGAATAAATGTTTTGCTCCCTGTCTCGTCTACAGGAAGCCAATCCCATTCCAGCCTTAGGAATATGATGCCACTGTTGTAGATTTTGATCAACTTAGACTGCATTCCATTTAAAGTGGGAAAGTCATATGTTCCAGCTGATGGGATGTAGCTTCAATGGATGTGGTGTTCCAGTGGTCCACTTCTTTCACCTGCAAATGAGCCTTGCCAGAAAAGTCAGACAGGAGCCAGTATTTAGGTTCACATTATCCCCCAAAGATCCTATCCTAATCCCTCTGTGCAGCCCCCAAATAACCGTAAAGAGTCACTAGTGCAGCAGCAAGGACATAATCCCTCACTGGCTTCCCACCTGTAAAAACTGTCAACTTCTAACTTTGAGTTCCATTGAGCACCGGCCCAAGCAAAAAGCAGAGCTGCCTGGAATTTAATCATGGTTTCTGAGATCATGTCCTAACTGGATGCGACCAGTGTCAACAACAAAATCAGCTTGGTTACAGTGATTTCTATGCAACAAAACCTGATGCAATGGTGCCCTATTCCTATCTATTCATTTATTTATTTTTATGTTTGAACGGTTGTGTTGAGAGCGCTGAGGAATGGCTGATTGGTTTCGATAAAATGGTTCGTCAGTGGGGGAAAAAACAGGTCAATTTCTGGATGTAGATGGGGATATTAACTTGAATATTGCCACTTTGAGCACAAGCATTGAGGCTCACAGTTATGTGTGTAGTATCCACCAGAAAAAGAATATTACAAGCTAACTGGTCACTCACTAATGGTTAAAACAAAACACACCACACAAAAGTGACAGCTGTGGAAATTTGAGCCGTCAATACAGCATTTCAGTAAGAAGCCTTGTTTTGATCCACCCAACTGGTGAGTGAAACATCCACATTTAGTCTATATTAAGTTAAATTGTGCTCATGAAGAAATCAGTCAGCGTGAGATTAATCTGTTTAACTCTCTGTTCAACATATCTCGCCGCCTATCTGTGTCACTGCCTGTGGTGATGTTGCATCTTGTTTTGGGCATGAGCAAGATGCACAGCATGTGGCGTCTGTTTAAAAAGTAGGCTACAAATGTAGAGTAGATGGCAAGTACTACTAACTCATCTTAGAAGTGGTTATGTCCGGTTACGTCACCATTCCTATATGGATCACACAGTTGACCTGTACATGGTTTGTTTACATGATGTAGGACAGAAGTGCATATTTAACATATTCAGTGTGGACAGAGAGGGTCTGATGCTACGTGTTGCAATGGGACAGTCGGACACGGTTGGGACACGGTGTCAGGTAGTAGACAAATGGTTCCATACCCGGGCAACACATTCTCACTCCCAACTCGTCACATATCGCCTCTTGCTTAGTGCCCCTCGGCACTGGGGTGCGCAGGGTATCCCTCTTGCATTATTTTTGGACAGACCAGGGACTTTGTGTCAATATCCACTTGTTAGATACATAGTAGGGCTGCACAGTGGTGTAGTGGTTAGCGCTGTCGCCTCACAGCAAGAGGGTCGCAGGTCCGATTCCAGCTTGCGGCTCTTCTGTGTGGAGTTTGCATGTTCTCCCCGTGTAAGCGTGGGTTTTCTCCGGGTACTCCGGCTTCCACCCACCATCCAAAGACATGCTGTTTAGGTAAATTGATTACTCTAAATTGCCCGTAGGTGTGGGGAATTAAGGGGAATTAAGGGATTAAGGGAATTAAACCAAGACAAAACCAAGCAGGAAAATGAGCAGATATCTCACCAAGGGCTTGACAAGTGGCAATTATCAACAACAAAACAGTGTATCAGGGCCTTCTTTATTTTCTTGTGCAGCACAGCAAATGTCAACTGGGGACATGGGGACATGTCCCCCTCATCCCTTTGAAAGCTTTTAATTACCCTGATTTTTAGCCTATTGGACTACATGCAGGCTGCACTATCCTTCTAGTACAGGTTGCATGGACATATATACATGACTCCTGGATCATATGTAATAGATACCACATCGTACATAAAGTCACAAAATACAACATCGTACTTTGCAATCAATTTTCCTCATAGGCTGTACAAAAAGACGCCTGAGGGATCACCCCAGGAATCATGACTACCCCATGGCTAGACACTTTAGGGAGTGTAATGATGCTAATGATTCCTTGTTGCACATAGAGGGCATTGAGCATATTAAACCATTGGTCGGGGGGGAGACAGGTTACAAAAAATGTAAAATAATTAAAATACCTATGTATTCTTTTCTCTATATAGGCTCCCATAAAACCTTGAAGTACTTTTCATTGATGATGTATATAACACGCTTTTTCTGTTTCTGTTATTTCTGCATAATATTTTGTTCTTAGTATTATGGTGATCACACGATTTCCTCAAATGGCTGTCAATACCATATAGGTGAGGTGACATCTTTTTTGTTTTGTTTTAAGCCATGAGGAAGATCTACTGTGGTCAAAACATTGGTATTGGATTGCCTTCCTGTCTACCTTTGCCAAATGAGTTCGCACAATGCTGATTAACTCATTAAAACCTGAGGGGCCACCTAAAAACATTTGCTTAGACTTTTGACTTTGATTGGAACTTATTGGCTTTGTCCTAAAAAACGTAACAACAACAACAAAAATAAAAATAAATATATAAATAAATAAATAAATAAATAAAAAAATAAATTCTGACCCATATTACAGTGAAGTGTTCACATGTCAATATAAAACAGTTGCAATGCAAGAATTTAAATGGTGGTGTACAAAAAATTTGGGTCTGTAAGACAGTATATAGTCACTATATGCCTTTATCTTACTGAAGTGAAAATGTCTAAAACTTGTGCACGTTGCATCCAGTCTTAATTGTAGAGACGTGCAAGTATTGTGTTAAAGGTATAAATGCACAAAGGTAGCATGGGTGGGTTAAGCCTATCGCCACCAGGGAAAGCTCTCTGTAGTTTGCAGTATACTGCACAAGAAGTGATGCATTTCACATCAACCCGCCACAGCTGAAGGGAGCAAGAAGTGGGAGAGACCATAGTGACGTAGCAGCAGCTAGGTGTATTGAGGAAACTATGGCAGAAAATCCTAAGAAGCGTCTTAAGAAAAGCTTCGGGACTAGATGCTCTGGATAAAATAGAATCAGTGTTCAGAGGATTAAAGTCAGAAAAAGAAAATGATTTATTGATGAAGGACAAAAACAGATCATTTATTGGTGATTGATTCATTGAATGTTTTTCCCTTTGCCCGTATGTGCACGTTAATAAATGAAGAATGTGGCGAGCTAACCTGCGGGCGTACATCATAAGCAGCGTTGACAGTGTTTATGTAATTACTCTCACCGCTAGAGGGGAAGACAAAAGTTCCACACGGCAGGTTTAAAAATAATATTATTTATTGTGAATATTCTTTCAAAAACGTATTTGAATTAAAAAGCAATCACTGATAACACAGTGAAGTACAGTGCTAGTTATAGGAAAGATGCAAATATGATAAGCTCTATCATAATGTATAAGAATGATTTTCAGCAGGGTTAGTGCATTAGCAATGCAGGAATGTACATCCACCAACGGCAGTTTACTCATTTGTTGTTATACTATGGAAAGCATGATAACTAGTTTCATTAGAATGTGTTATTCAATTATTAAGTTATTAAGAATTTGACCTCTGTTTGTCATTTCTCTTGTCTTTTGCCTGTCATAATTAAAATAATTCACCATAATTATTTATTATTGTACCTTTTACAAGGCATATTTCTTTTTCTTTCTTCGTATTAGAAAAATGCAATGTTGACTTTAAACAAAACCTTTCATGTATTCTGGCTTGTTGTGTTATCTCATATTTCTAATTTATAGCTGGTGGTGAGTATTTTACCAAAACTCTTTGTGCCAATAATGCCCTGTAATATCATGTATTTAGAAAGTGAATCACTAGGTCAACGTGCAGTTGGGGCGGGATTCAAATTATGCTTAGGGCACCAAAAAGTCCTGTAACACAGACACATGCGATACAGCTCTACCCACAGTGCTAAAAATATGTATATCATTAGCAACATCCTGAGGCCTGCAGTGACAATGGGTAATATGATTCACTCAGCAGCCAGTCAGCCAGTTTTGATAACAGACCTGTCTCAACACACATGCTAACAGACAAGAAGGGGTGGCGCAGGTATTGTGTGTGTGTGTGTGTGTGTGTGTGTGTGTGTGTGTGTGTGTCTGAAAAGCAGTCTGGATTTAGTTGCAGAAAAATAACATTTCGTTCACATTGAACATGCTGTCCTCAACCTGATCCAGGTACACTTAACAAGGTTAGCGTGAGCATGAAAACATGTGGTGAGACACAAATGAATGTACTCTGTCACACAAGAATGCGCACACACACACACACACACACACACACACATGCAGGGTAACCTCACTGGAGGTACTGCCTCGGACAAAAAGAAAACAAAAGGTCATATGTCACAAGTTTAACATGGTCTGTATGTTTCAGCAAATTCATTAGAATAATATTTTCTGCAAAGCTACTCGCATAATCCATAACACATTAGAAATGCATGATTCAGCATAACTTAAAGTATATGCAGTATCACTGGATGACACAATGTATCATGAACTCAGAGGTTTAGATTTGAGTAATGACCCCTCATTAGCATAGTATTCTATCAAGTCTTTGATACTATTTACCTTATTTTTTAATGTATTTTGTTAATAAGGTGATATGTTTATCATTAATACTCCACCTACAGTATCTCATTAATGACTGACAGTTTAATAATTACATATTGAACAGGAAAATGTCAACGCAGGGTTGGTTGGGTATTAAGCCAGTAATGTCAGTAGGAAAGCCTCTCAACGTGGCAACAGTACTTACATTGGTCAGCCATAACATTATGACCACTTACAGTGGGTGGATATGTTACGCAGTAAGTGAACATTTTATCCTTGAAGTTGATGTGTTGGAAGCAGAAAAAAATGGAGCATAAGGATGCTCACATGCCTACAATGGCTACAATCTTGAACATCATGTGGATGGCCACGTGCGTGTGCATTGCTTGCCTGGAGCAGACATGGCACCAGGATGCACTATGGGAAGACAGTGTGATGCTTTGGGCAATGTTCTGATGGGAAACCTTGGGTCCTGCCATTCATGTGGATGTTACTTTGACACGTACTACCTACCTAAATATTGTTGCTGACCAAGTCCACCACTTCATGGAAACGGTATTCCCTAATGGCAGTGGCCTCTTTTAGCAGGTTAATGTTCCCTGCTACACTGCAAAAATTTTCAAGAATGGTTTGAGGAACACAACAACATGTTAGAGGTGTTTATCTGGCCTCCAGATTCTCAAGATCTCAATTCAATCGAGCATCTGCGGGATGTGGTGGACAAGCAAGTCCAATCCACGGAGGCCCCACCTCACAACTTACAGGACTTAAAGGATCTGCTACTGACAGCTCAGTGCCAGATACCATAGCATACCTTCAGAGGTCTGGTTGGGGTCCATGCCTCAACAGGTCAGAGCTGTTTTGGCTGCAAAAGGGGGACCTACTCAATATTAAGCATTCCATGGTCCCTATTTTAATGATCTCTTGTGCATGGTCTAAAGTGCAAGACACAAGTGCATTTAGGATGTGTCCAACTTCACTTTTTCTAGTTAAGCAGCGCATAATCTGGTCACAAAGTAAAGCACAAGGTGAAAGAGTTGTATTTTAGTCTCTTATTTAATCATAGGTGTGTTTTGGGTGTAACAGGAATCAAACCAACCAGAGTGTTATCTCCCATTCTTTTTAAAAGCCTGGTGCAACTGAAAATTGGTGCATTGCTATTTAAAAGGTGGAGATGGCAAGTTTTCTGCTGATGAAACGGAAACGGATCGTACCCATGTGAAAGCGCACAAGCAGATATACAGTATGTGATCCTTGCCCAGTGGACCCTCTGCCTCCACCGTCTCCCAATCTTCTGACCCATCAACAACTCCACTTGATCGCATATGAGCAAATGCACGCATACCCTATTCAACCAGTGTAGGAGGCACAGGCTTGCAGCCGGGCACTGCCTGAGAGGCGATGTGTAACCGTTTAGGTGGAGAGGGCCAATAAACTTTGAAGAAGCCTACATCAATGCTGAGGAGAGGAGATGCCACAGACGTGTGAGTGCACCATGAACTCGCTAGTTTAGTAATACAGAATGCCTGAGAGCCTTACTTCATCATTATATTCTATTATATTCTGAAATAACACCTGCTGCCTGAATTTAGTGTTTTCCTGAACATAAATAAAAACATTGTTCTCGCACCAACACTGTATATAACTGAGGAAGAGGTGAGCTGCTGTGACCTGCCTACGTAGACATCATCTTACATCTTACTAGCTGAATAATGCGCTCTTTCAATAGCAGGAATAATGCCTGACCACATCAGCCCATGGGTGCACAGATGGGCACAAGTGCTACTTACACAACATGGGCACTGGGCATGAAAATGACAACTGGATCGGGTTCACTCGATGCGCACCGCTTTGCAGCAGGTTCAAGGTAGAGCCCCATATGTCCATCCCCATTTTAGGAGGACTTTTAGAAGATAGAAGAAGATAGTCCTTTATTAGTCCCACGGTGGGGAAAATCAATTTTTACACTCTGTTGTTTTTACTTATACACAGTACATGCAGACCCGAAGACACACATGCACAAACAGGACCCATATACATGCATCAATGGAGAGATGTCAGAGTGAGGGGGCTGCTCCTGACAAGCGCCCCGAGCAGTTGGGGGTTTGGTGCCTTGCTCAGGGGCACCTCGGCAGTGCCCAAGAGGTAAACTGGCACCTCTCCAGCAACCAGTTCACACTCAGCTCTTGGTCATGTCGGGACTTGAACCGGTGACCCTCCGATTCCCAAGCCAACTCCCTACAGACTGAGCTACTGCCGCCTAATAAAACTAATATGGACAACTGGAAAAAAAGACAACACTAATTTGATGAGGATTGTAACTAGTTAAAAACTAGAATTATCGCCTCTCGGTTGTATCCCTCCGCCAACCAGTCAAGTTGCAGTTTATATCCATGTCTGTCCAAAATGTCATCACTTCATCATTTTATCCTGTTAGTGTTTGTGTGAAATTGTCATAATTAGCATTCCTGAGATATCACATTCACGAGAACAGGATGGATGGAAGGAAGGGCATGGCTGTTGCTGGCACAAAGGCATATCAGTGCTTTACTTATAGTCCAATAACGTCAGATTTGAAATCATTTACACTTCATCTTCACTTCATCTCCACTTTAAATTATGTGCAGTATGACTGGTAATACTAATACAGTACATAGTGCCCCAGGCAGGGAGGTTTATCATGCAGGGTAAGATACTGAGGAAAACATACAGAAAAGGGATTTTTGTATGTTATGAAAACACAGTGGGGTGTTTCCCATCAACATGCTCTCATGGGAAGACGTATAAATAGCACACCATTTTTAAGGACACAAAGCATGTCATGTCTTCGCATCATAAGCATTTCACGGGTCATTTAATGCCATTCACATTCAAGCTAACATTGTAAATTCAAACAAACCTGCTTGGTTAGGTTTGGGGAAAAAAATCCTGATTTGGGGTTAAAATAAGGACGTTCGTTACGTAAATTAGATTACATACACAAGTAGTTAATGTAATAGAGTTGAGCGCTGACTTTTGGTTTCACAGTGGCCTCCAGGGTGAAAGCCCTGTGTTTGTTTCCATCCACCCAGTCCTCCTCCCTGCATGGATTTTCTTGCTCTTTATACTACGTCACCTTGTCCCTCTTGCTCTGAAATGACGTGCAAAAAGCAAAAAAAATGTAGTGATAACATACAAAATAACTTCAGAAATTGGTGTGTTATTCATATTCGGTGAGGCCAGGCTGTGCCCAAAGGTCCCCTAGCTATCACTAACATAAAATGGTAACCATGTGGTTAAGGTAAAAACAATCCAAGGTGGACTGTCTGTAGGGAACGGGAAACAAACAGCGGTCCTTCATGTTAAAGTCGAATGTTTTGTTGACCCATCCATCCACCCCGACCTCCTGCCTCCTCGCTCTATAATAACATCACCTTGCTACCAACTTTTGCTCCTGTTGGACAAGAGTCATGATTACTATAACCACAAGAGGGCTTGGTCACTTAAACATGTCATTTTGGGGCATTTGCTGAAACAAGTGATGCACTGTGTGGTTGTCTGACTGTTTCTCCTGAAAATGGTGAACTGTAAAATATCACATTTAAGATCTAAATTTGGACAAATAGCCTTCTCCATCAAGGGCTGTCAGCTCTGGAACATAGTGCCAACTGAAATCAAATTAATTCCAGATATAATAAATAATAATAAATATATAATAAATAATTTACAACAAAGGTTAAGCGCTGGCTAAAAGCAAACCAGAGCTGTAACCATTTGGCTAACTGGTGAATGCGTGTGGACATGTGTGTTCTGTGATGTGTATTTTATGTATTTCCTTATTTGTAGCATTTTGTGGTTTCATGATAGTGAAACGTAAAATCCCAAATAGAGACAAAAATCTAAAAATTAGGAAATTCTCTGTGCAGCACAGCAGTTTCATGCTCTGCACTGGAATTATGTTAAATTGCATCGCCCCTAGCAAGTCAGATAAATTCAAATGATTGAGATTACCTGCAAAGACACGTTTTTGAATGAGTGAGGTTTGTCTTTTGCGTAGGAATACAAGGACTTAATCCCTCTGTCACCGCGATGAAATGATGAAATCTCTCAAGAGCTATGTTAAAGAGGAGGAGGGGGAGAAATGACCCCATTAAAGCTGACGGTAGTGTCACCAGCAGCATGTAGTGTGATTCTCGGCAAGCCCTGCAGTCACACTGTGATCCCTGCACAGCCCAGAGATTACAGCAGCTGAAAATGTAAGCGTGATGAAACTGAAACACACGCTGCAAGTGATGAAACTTATTTGACATTAGCGGTGGGTGGGGGGTGTTTTTTTTTTTTATCTCTTGACTATTTGAAAGTACCTTCACTTCACTGTGTCAGTGTTGCTGTCAAGATGCTGAGTGTGGAGAAGCATAATGCAAGAAGATCAAAAACAATACAGCGAATCAAAAGAAATGTATGTGAGGGAAGGGGAGATTATAGCATTGAAGTATTCAGCACTGGAGATAAAACAAAATATATTAATGTGGCTGAAATTGGTACTGATCCGTATCCTTTTTAATCTATAAAAAGCCCACATCCAAATATGTTTCATTTCTGTCTATATGTACTGCCTGCAATAGAGTCTGAGCAATGTAATGGCTTTGCCTTACATTTGAGTCATTATGGTCCATCACAGTCCAGCCCTCATCAAAGACAACAAACAGACATAATCACACTCATTCAGGGATGGACAGTAAATGCATGGAGGACTGAGAGGCTACTCAAGTTGTATGTACTGATGAACACACCTAAAAAAACACAGGAGGATGTGCTCAGAGACATCGTACAATGCAGAGTTGTGTCCAAGTTGGACACTTCCACACCTCATGATCTACAACACAGTCAATGCCTCTGTATAGTGTTGATTTACTGTAGTAGAAGTAATGTGCCCTTTATATGGCAAGACAGATTGGAAGGCTGTGGAGGACATGGTGGTGGATGTGCATGTAGCATGTCAGACTGCAAGAGACTAGAGTTTCCCTTCTGTCATAGATCGTGCTGTCAATCAGTTTAAAAAAATATTGTAATTAGTCGCAAATTATTAAATTGTTAAACTTATTTTTTAAGTATTTAATACTCATCGACATGGGAGTGGACAAATATGCTGCTTTATGCAAAAGTATGTATATACTGTATTTATCAGGGCTGTCAAAGTTAACTCATTGTAATGTCATATCAACATAGCATGATGTGAAACTAGAAAACCTAAGGAATCTATTGGTACCAACCATGTCATACTAGCTTGTTGCGAAAGAGCTCCAAACTTTTTTTTGAGGAAAACCTGTCATGGCTTTTTAAAAGGGGCCCCTTGACCTCTGACCTCCAGATATGTGAATGTAAATGGGATCTGTGGGTACCCACGAGTCTCCCCTTCACAGACATGCCCACATGATAATCACATGCAGTTTGGGGCAAGTCATAGTCAAGTCAGCACACTGACACCCTGACAGCTGTTGTTGTTTATGCTAAATACAATATCTGTGAGGGTTTCTGGACAATTATTGTCATTGTTTTGTGTTGTTAATTGATTTCCAATAGTACATCAACACTATACAGAGGCATTGACTGTACTGTAGATCATGAGGTATGGAATTGACCAACAAAACTCTGCATTGTGTGATGTATCTGAGCACTTCCTCCTGTGTGTTTTTAGGTGTGCTCATCAGAACAGTCAGCTTGTGTAGATGAGATTCATGGGTACCCAAGTTGCATTAATGCGTTATGTCATTAAAACAAATTTTTTGTCATCACACACAACACATCATTATCACATTAAATTTGAAGGCTCAATAGACCTTCAATTAATGTAGCCACAATATTTCCCTAACTTTAACCCATAGCCTGACAAATGGCTCCAGTGCCCGATACTTCGGAGATGTTCCCATCCTAGCAGTTATGTCCTGGCTAACTGAGCACACAGCCAGCAGGTTCCCACTGATGTGCTAAATAAATACAGTATATAACACGCTTGTTTTAATCACTTCTTCTAATTAAGAGTTTTCTCCTGGTGAGTCAGAGTAGCCATGCTGAGAGGAGGAGAGGAGGAAGAGTGAGAAAGGGTCATAAAGCTGACAGTCTCATGGGTTCAAAGACAGAGACCTGCTGTGCCCAGACAGCCAGTCATACAGATATACAACCACTGTGCTGCTTCAGTGTTAACTAGGACAGAGTCCTCAGCAACAAAACACTGCATCCATGCTACAGCCTCACTTTGAAGAGCTGTGAGTTATGACACATTCATACATGCGCACATAAAAACAAGACCTGGATTTAGAGACTGACATTATATCAAACTTGATATGATTTATGGTCTGCATGTTTCTAACACGCAGCATTTCTGATAGAATAGGCAGTGATTGTTTCTCCCTGTGGTACATATATCTAGCGTTACCAACAAAAACCTAAAGCCTAAAACCTAAAACCTAAAGCCTAAAGAAGCTGTAGTTTTATTGTCTTAACCTACAGAAGTTGGAGTTTTGTTGCCTAAACCTAAATACGGTGTAGTTGTATTGCCTATGCCTAAAGAAGCTGTAGTTTTGTTGTCTAAACCTAAATAAATTGTAGTTTTGTTGCCTAAACCTAAAGAAGTTGTAGTTTTGTTGCCTAAACCTAAAGGAATTGTAGTTTTATTGTCAAACCTAAAGAAGTTTTAGTTTTTTTTTTTTGCCTAAACCTAAAGCAGCTTTTTTGTTTGTGTTGAAAACATGACATTTCATTCAGTTTTACGTGTTAGAATGTGTTGCTTTTAAGTTTCACTTTTATAACGTTGTAGGTGTAGTAGGCCCCTACTGACCTACATCTATGGTGTTCATAGTGACCGGTGATGCTTATTTAATGGCCAGTCGAATTGTGTGGTTGGCCCTACAGCATAAATTAAAGGCTTTCTACTGTTGATGCAAAAAGAAAAGACAACTGTTGAAAAGCAGTGCAGTGATGACAGGATGGACTCAGGACTCACAGACGTAATGTGACTCCTGCCCTGCCCTCTGCCACCGTGTCCACTAGAATGACTAACTCCCGTTTCACTGACATAGCAACCCTTGGATTCTGCTGGAGCTGCACGCCCGTTATAATCCTGACACAATACACCATGAATGTGTCTGTCTGTCTGTACCGCTCAGTACTTATTATTAGATGTAGTTTCTATTGGGGTGGAGGGTGTTGCCAATATTTCCTTATCTTTTCACCTCGGTGAAGTGTACTGTGTTAGAACGAAATGGAACTCATCCGTTGGTCCCTCTCTTATAAAACTCATCTTTGAGCAAAGCATTTTTAGGTGTGAAAAGTTTACAGAGATAGCAGAAACAGCAAGCTTAATGATGGGGAAATATATATCAGGTACTGCAAAACACATGTAGACTCTTTAAATTCAATTATTGAAACAGTACAGTCATTTATGCAGCCATCATATTTTTTATAAACTACCGAGTATTGATCTGTGAAAAGACATGTATTGTACTAATAAGACACTGATAAGACATCCTGTTTAAAAGCACCAGCCCTTTGATGAAGCACATCTTGTCACCTTGTCAGGTATAATCAAGAAATATGTAATGCTTTAAGGAAATGTATTTTTTCAAGGGCTGTCAAAGTTAACGCGGTAATAATGCCTTAATGTAAATTCATTTCAAGGTCACTAAGTTCTAGGTTGTAGTTGACTCAGTTTTAAAGGCATAGTGAAGATGCTGGTATCATATGAAACTAGAATGTTCTCGCTCTAGACTGTACCAACCACGTCATACGAGTTTGTCACAATTGAGATTAAATAACACCCCAAACGCGATATTTTGGTGAGGAAAAACTTCCATGGCCATTTTCAAATGGGTTCCTTGACCTCTGCCCCAAGATATGTGAATGAAAATGGGTTCTATGGGTACCCATCAGTCTCCTCTTTACTGACACGCCCACTTTATGATAATCACATGCAGTTTGGAGTAAATCATAGTGAAATCAGCACACTGACAGCTGTTGCTGCCTGTTGGGCTGCAGTTTGCCATGTTATAATTTGAGCTTAATTTTATGCTAAATGCAATACCTGTGAGGGTTTCTGGACAATATCTGTCATTGTTTTGTGTTGTTAATTGATTTCCATAAATAAATATATACATACATTTGCATAAAGCAGCATATTTGCCCACTCCCATGTTGATAAGATATTCAATACTTGACCCTTACCTTGTCCCTTTAAGGTACATTTTGAAAAGATAAAAATGTGTGATTAATTTGTGATTAATTGTGATTAAGTATGGACAATCACCTGGTTAATTCCGATAAAAAAGATTGATTGACAGTCCTAATTTTGTCCTAATTTTGGTATTATTCTCAACAAATCCTATGAAAAGGCCAAAACAGACAATGTGTTTGTCCGTCTCTCATTGCTTTTTGAAATCCCATCTATGGCTCTCAGCCCCTTTGGTTCCTAATGAAGGCGTAAATCTTGAAAAATGCTTCATAAGTATTTGGCTTAATTTAAAAAAAAACCCTCAGTAATTTCCTTAAACAGATGGACAATGTCATTTTTATCACACATTACTCAAACAGGAGGAAATAGTGCATTTGTTGGGGACTATTTTTAGCTGGGAATTAATCCACATGTGGTGCTCTACAGTGTGATTTGCAGCAGCAGAACAGTGGGATTGAGTCAAAATACACTACAGGAGAGTTTGTGTTCATGGTAATAAAGGAACATGTCACCCACTGGCCAATTCTGGTCATCAATGTAGCTCTATGGAACATCGGAATATCAGGCTTTGGATACGCGCTGTACTTGTTAGTACATACATTCAGTCTTGTTTTGGGTCTTTTCGTTAAATGTGTTTGTATGAATAAGAAAAATATTCCTAGACTTATGCAACTTATTTAACTGCAGGTGGGTGTACATTGATGATTTTTCTATAACAAAAACATGGGAAGCTAACTAGCCTACTCTAACCATGAGTGTACAGGTCACAGAATCATCATTGCTACTTGAATTATATTCCCTGGAGAACCAATGACAGACGTAGAAGTACACAGTACCAACATTCTTGCATGATTTTCACACATGAATATGCATTTTTTTCAAGCCAGTAGTCGATGAATGTGATGTGTAACATAGCGCCTCAGTATGCTTCCAACATACACCCAGCAGGCCACGTGCAACCACCAAGGTAATAAAATGCAGCCTGAAACCTGATTGGAACTTTAAATTAAACAGCTGTCACGTCAACGTGCTTCATGCAAAACTGTCAGCCCATGAACCTGGATCTCTGCTCCTCCCCAAGACCTGTTTCAAGACCTCTTACAGCCAATCACTGACCGACTGACTGAAGAGTAGTGAGTGAGAAGTCAGCAGTCAAACAGGCAATAAAAAGCGTTTTGAGAAAGTGTGAATCATTGCCACCACGAGAGGTCCTTAAGCATGCAGCCATAAACGAGAACTCACAATATTATGCAGTTTAGTGCAGCAGTGTGTGAGATTAGCTGTGGACAGACACAGAGATGCACATCACATGCACATTATCTCCTAGTGGATATAAAAATGTGCGTCATTTGTGACTGAGAGTGCAAGAGGGAGAGAAGTGTGGTGATCCTTGTGATCCTTGTAAAACAACAAAACATTTAACAAACCAACTAGCTATTTATTTCCGTCCTCCCACGGTCTGCATGCACAGTACGAACACACCTTTTTAGGTGCCTGACGAGAAGTGAGACTCAAGAGCTAACAAATTTATTTTCCTGATGAATGGCTCTGACACAGCTGGGAGCCGCTGTGAGACGCTTTCCTGGAAGCATTGCGGATGGTTTTTAATCACCTCGTTTCAGTGTGTCCTGTTTGTCTTGCCAAATGGTCTGACATTTGAAAGTCAGATGAGGAGAAGGTTTTTTTTTTCACTTAAACAGTCAGCAATGCCAAACCACACTATATTAGCAAGTCCAATATATGAAGGTGAGGTATGAAATGGCTGGTGTGGTGAGCTGGGCTGTCATGAGCAGGAGATGGAACGTTCTCCTCTCTTCTATTAATCTGACTAAATCTTCTCTGCTTGACAGGTTTGTTGATCTTTAAACCTCGGCACATTGCATATCCATAATGTAGAATATATCCTAAAGCCTACCCACACAACTACAGCTGAGCTGCGAGGGAAGATACAAGGACACATCAATGCTTCTTGACAGGACAGGGACATGAATATATGAGGCCAAACATTTGCACATGCTGACATGCCTGCAATTTGCAGTGATACAGCTATGATATGAAACCCTGAGGAATCCAGAGATTTGTTTTCCCCATAACTACCTTTCTTGTTCTGTGCATGACTGCCTTTCCCCACTGTGGGACTAATAAAGGAATATCTTTCTTTCTTTCTTTCTATAATGCCTCTCTTGTTCAGTATCTTCTAAGACTCTAGCTTTAATGCCCATGTAGGGAGTGATCCTTGGAAGCGTAATAATTTAATCTCATTTAGTCCACAGAAAAAACAGTGTATTAGTGTGTAATGTCTTAAATGGCGTTGACTAGACTTACTCACTGAGTGATGCTGGGCTTTAATCTGCTGAGCTTCAGTCAGTTGTTAAGAACAACAGAGCACTGCTGGATGTCATTAAACAGAGCCAGCCTTACTACAAGCTTCACTATGGGAGCTTTAACAATTAGACAAATCCGTTGAAAGCAGTACAGAATTTCAGAAGACAGTGTCTCAGAAATAAAATGTGTGAAGAAATAGATTTAACAGCCTCAGTCTCCTGTAACTATCACTGTTAGAGAGGGTCCACATCCACATTGTCGGAAATTAAAGATGAAACAGGGCTCCAGACTAACTTTTCACAGCGGTTGCACATAATTCAGGTGCACCCAGAATTTTTCACTGCCCCTTCTGGCACAACTATTTATTTTTAACGCATTAATGCAACTTGGTTTTTTAATTCCTTCCATTAGAAGGAGACTAAGTAATCCTCCAAACTTGCACTAAAATTTTACAAGGAAAAACTATCATAGCCATTTTCAAAGGGGGGTTTTCACCTACATACTACACACATAGCACAACACAACATTGAAAACATACAAGATATACATAATAAATCACATTATGTGTATGCATAATATACAATAGTGCAAATGGGCACGTACGTTATGTGGATGATAAAAGAGAGCACATCTTATAAAACACCAAGTGTTCCTTAATGCAGTCACGATGTGTTCAATGCCTGTATAGCATAGGGAATAAGAGACTTCCAATTACAGTCCGATGAGAGATGCGAGACTCGAGATGGAGTTAAGAGACAACATCTACGACTGGATTGTTCACAAGTAGCCAGTTTACAAGATAATCTGAAGATCATAAAAAGTGAAATTATAGTCAAACAATAGTTGGTGGTTTCCCAGATGCATTACACCTGTTTAGTTCTCCACATGGACTGAATTTAACAACATCCTGCTCACACGTGATTGAAGTCTGAGTAGTACTGACCAAACGGAAACCAGAACACTCCTGTTGCCTACAGTTGCATACAAATGCAGAATTTGACAACATAAATGTCTGTACCAAAATCCATTGTAATCCATCAAACAGCATGACAAATGACTTAAATGCTGGCTCTAATCTCTCTCTGAGTGGTAGGCTATATATGAATATGTTGGCGATATGTTTACCTTCCACCATGACATATACTGTACATCAGGGATGTCACATAACACACAACACATCTACTTCCAGTATGCAGCAGATGATATCTTAATCATTGTCAAAGTTCTACCATCCACAAGTATGTGAGGGTCTGCTGGGGTCTGCGTGACAGAGATTGTGTCATCAGAGTGTGTACATGTACAGTTTATGTGCCACTACAGTACAAGTGGTGGCCGCTACGTGTTTGGAGCATGTTCTCTGATCAGACAGTGTAAATCTACTACTATGCGTCCCTGGTGTCCACAGCAGTTTCCCAAATGCCTGCAGGGAAACTGGAAAAAGAGCTTTCTTGTTTATGCTGCACCCTTAGCATGAGATGTGTTACAGAAAGACTCAATTATTTAATCTTCTTAAATGTATTTAAATCCCAAATGAAAGAATTAGAGGAAGATTCTTTAAGATGTCAATGTTTTAAATTCACCTGGTTATGAAACTGACTCTTTTAAACTTCTCTTTTGAATGGGAGTTCCCTATGCCTGATTTTTAGTTCCTTGTATGTTTTTAAATGCTGCTACCATTCTTGGTCAGGTCGCTCTTGAAAAAAGAGATCCTTAATCTCAATGGGACTCTCCTGGTTGAATAAAGGTTAAATAATTAAGAAAAAGTACAGTATGTGTGTATTCATGTATGAGCTTTTGTACAGTAGTTACGTCCCCTGTGTATGTGAAAGGTAAGACAGCCCTGCTGCTTCAAAAGTAGGCAGACAGCAGCCGCAGGGCTGAGGCAGGTGGCAGGGTGTAGGGGGTTTTCATAGAAAACACCACCCATAAAACCAGCATGCCATTACCTTTACAGCCCAGCAGATCTGAGGAAACACAAGAAACAAGAGATCCTGACAGCTCCTGTCTGTGCGTACATGTGCGTGTTTGAAACACACAAACGTGTTAAAACACAGTGCAGATGTTAGGAGGCAGGACAAGCTACTTGTCTGTCACAGGGACAGTAAATCTGAACAAAACACATCAAGACAGGAATGACAGTGGTGTGAGAGGGATCTTTAGAAAGAGACTTTTATCCTTTCAGCATCGCACTAAATCACTGCAATCTCTCCTTGGCAAGGTACAACAATAATCCTTCCATTTAGCTGTGTGTGTGTGTGTGTGTGTGTGTGCGTGTGTGCGTGTGTAAGCATGCGTGTGTGTGTGCGTCAGCTGTGACGGCAGTGACTTTTATTGGAGCAAGAAGGCGGGTTGGGCTGCAAATCATCGCAGAAGTGAAAAAGATGGTCATTATTATTTATTTGGAAGGAGGCATTCACAACACAAACATACATATGGATGTGCACACACGTCAGTGGCATACTGCAGACTGAAAAGCACTGCCACGTGTCAGTAAACAGGGCATATCACAGCGTCTTAGTGATGCCCTCTATACATTATCACCACTGTTTTACATTTACATACTATTACATAATGAAGAACTTCATACATGACCGTCAGGGAAAACAATTTGTTTTGCAAGTCCTTTCTTTTGGGTTGCACTGGAAAACGACTACTTACATGCAGTAAATATTATAGATGTAAGTCCAACCAGGGGCAGGAGTTGAAATAATGTCAGACATAATCTTTTATGGTTTTTAATAAAGACAGAGCCTACAGCACACTCCAGAACAAGAATCAGCACTGCTATGGTTGTTCTCTTCTTGAAAAACATATGGAAGTACCGCAGGGCTTTTTGTGGATATTTTTTAATTTTCCTTGGACGAGTTCTGATGTTTTACAACTGGGACAATGAACAGTACCTCTTCTACTTCAAATTAGATTGGAAGAGACATGGGTTTGATAAGCAGATAGTATAACATTGTATTCATCCCTGTAACATTAGACATAAGCAATCCAATGGAAACAGTTTTCCTACAAACTCCAGTGAGACCAAAGAAAAACTAGGGATGCACTGATCGGATACTGATATCGGATATCGGATATGGCCGATACTGACTTAATAACTGCATTGGGTATCTGTGACTACATGGCCGATCTATTCAGTTCAATTCTATATTTAAAGGGGAACACCATCAAAAGGAAGAATTCCAGTATGTTATTCCTTTGGCCTAAGAAATTTCAATCGATACTGTGAACATGAGTTACTAACTCTCAAAGTCAGAAACCAGAGAAGTAAGTCTCAAACTTGCATATCATTATACAACCTGGAGCTGCCCCATAGACAATCAATGGGAGAGTGATTTTGTGGACCCACAGAATGTTGGTTTCCTTTTTATTCCCAAATGAGCTTTATTCTTTTGTAGTGTTGTCAGCTGTAAAACAGCAATGTGCCCATATACTCAGAACATTCCCCTGAATGCCCTCAGTGTCATTTAAAACAGTTCATTGTCTATGGAGCGGCATCGACAATCGCAAATTTGAGTTTTAGCACTAGTTTTTGAGAGAGAGTTGTTCAGGTTTACTAATATTTTTTTTTATTCAGACCATAGGAATAACATGGATGACAGAATCACCTGAAAAGTCGTCATTGGAAAATAAAATTCTTGCCGAAACCAGTCAGGGAGAAGAGCAGAAACCTGTTTTCCACCAAGAAAATCCTTCAGTGTTGTTCTTTACTCTTCTCTTAATGAAGAAATTCTCTCCAGTTCTGGTCAAACTGATGCTACAGCAGAATCTACGCTAACCTCTCCAGGAGCCACCATTACAACGAACTGTCATGTCTCTGTGTTGCATAAACCACGCCCCTAGCAGCAGTAGGACACTGATTGGTCCGTGCACTGACTTGCTGGATGCAGATACATGACCTGAAGCCTGTCGAGATGGATTCTCACATGATCGCGGATCACAAGAATCCAGCTGCCATGAAAGGTAAGGTATCGCAATCGGGACTGATAAAGACGCATTGGCCAAACCCATCTGCTGTCGTCTGATGAGGATTTTGTTTTTATTGGTTCAATATTATCTTTTAAACTGTCTTGCATCTCAAGTTGCTAGTTGGACTGCAGCATACTGAAAAGGAAGTCTTAGTCCAGATATCTGCAAGCCCCCCCCCCCTCCTCCTCCCAGCTAGCCGAACAACTGAGAGGTCATGAAGTTGAAATGAGACACAGAAAACTGCTGTTGATGTATAAGGGTTGAATTTCTTTGGCCTCACTGGCCTATCTGGTAAAGCTCTGACAATACTAGGTTGTTAAACACTAGAATGTCCCTTTGAGGTATCTAACATGGTGCTGCAGTGGTGGAACTAATCCAGAAATGTCACATCAGGCATCATCAAAAAAGCACAAAATCTAACTGAACAATGAGTAGAAACAGAAACTGCATGGCTGTTGTGCATCTCCTGATCAAATGATACATACTTCCAACTTTTCTTTGAGCTATAAACCACTTTTACTTGTTTTCACTGCCTTTATTTGCAGGCTTATTGTTGAGTCAAAGTGATTATAGCACTATGTGTATAACAGAGTATTTGTGTGTTCTGATTTGAGGTAAAACAGTATGATTTGTGACACAACTTATTTCAAGGGCTTGTTTAACTACTCATTTTTATTAGTAATTGTAGCTGCACCATATCTTTAAGTCACAGAAAGGCTGAGTGCCCTATCTTACACCTGGTGCAAAGTGCAGCACAGTGCAACTGTCACTGCTAGTTTCAGACCAACGCAGTTGTCATTTTCACGCCCATGCTCGGTCAGTAGCAAATGTACTTGCGCCCCACCAACAAAATCCTGGTCTAAAGTCTGGCACAGTATTATGCTGCTATTTAAAGGGTGCATTATTCAGATAATAAGATGTGTCCACATAGGCAGGTTCACAACACGCTTAGACTCTGCTTGTTATACACACAGGGACACAGCAGCTCACCTCCTCCTCAGTTAAATATGGTGTCGGTGCGAGAACAATGTTTTTATTTATGTTAAGGAAAACACTAAATTCAGGTGGCAGGTGACAATTCAAAATATAATGAAGTGAGGCTTTCTGTATTTCTCAATCTGTAAGTTAACGGTGCACACACCTCTGTGGCGTCACCTCTCATCATTCCTCTGTGTGTGCAAGTGTAGACGAAAGCTGCTTCAAATATGGCAGGACCTCTCCCCCTAAACAACAACGTTTTGAGGCTGATAGATCCGAGCGTTACGCACCCCTTCTCCTGCAGTGCTTGGCTCATGTGAAAGCAGCTCAGAAGGATTTCGCTCAGCTGGTCTGAGCCCCCCGTGCATTGCATCGGAGAGTAATACCGTTTTCACTATTTATGAACACGTTTATTATATTTAGCTTAGTACTTTAGCACATTTGCTCACATGTAGTCAAATGGAGTTGTCGATGGGAGCGAAGATTGGGAGATGGTGGAGACAGAGGGTCGTAGCCTCATGCCCTCATGCCCCAAATGCATTTGGGCCATTCACTTTGGACCATGCACTATAGGTTGTTTAAATATGGCCCTTAAGTTACTATGAAGAACTTTCATTTTGTGTTGTGGTAGTAGTGTATCTCTTAGCACCAGATTATATTTAGAAAAACTTTTATCTTACTGCAGCAGGCTCTGACAGTCTGTCCCGCTCAGTCCTGGTTCTGGTTCTCCAGTGCCTCCCTTCCCTCCAGGAAGCTTAGCACTACAACCTGGGTCTCCAGCAGCGTGGGGCCAGTGTTGGCTCCCCTTAGGGACCAGCCTGGCAGCAGCGGCTCCTCCTCTGGCCAGGAGCACCTTGTTTGCTCCACCTGTTCCCGCTGCAAGCCAACACTGACACCGTGCTGTGGTAGGCCCAGGCCGTAGAGCTGAGCCCACTGGAGCTCCAGCTGCAGGTTAAAAGTGGCAACAAAGCTGGATCTGAGTCTGTCCACGGTGGGCTGGTTTCTGCCTTCGGCCCTCTTGGAGTCCGAGCTAAAGGAGTTTCTGGTGAATCTGCATGATTTCGTCTGATTTCACCAGATTCGGACCCGGTGATACCAATGAAAAGCATTAAGAATAACTAGTCTTCTTGCTGATAGTCTAATTTACCTATGAAGGCCATATTGAGGAATCAAGATTACTTTGAGACTGCTTCATATCCAGTTAAAAATTCCTCATAGTAACATTAATAACAGTTCCATCAGGTTTAATTTACATAAGAAGGGACTGACTGAGTAAACACTGAATACGTATTTTTAATTTTTGTGTGTCCCGTACAGAAAAAGATTAAAAACTGAAGAACTCTAAACATATGGGCTGTTGTTTAAACTTGGCCACCAGTCTATCATACAAAACCAATGATTTGGAGGTTTTGCATAACTCTACACATGTACATTGATTAGTCATGGTTAATGCAGTCTCCAGTCACATGGGCCCACAGCCAGGAGATCAGTTCTCCACAGAAGAGACAGGATTAGGGGCTTTGTAATGTTTTCAATCCTGTCATGGCAATAATCTGCTTCCAGGACATTAGAAAGTGTCTCATGTTCATTCTCAGGCCGGTTGGTCGGGTACGTTTGGTATTGTGTTACGCTGAAGACACCAGGCGACTAAAGTTGTTTGGTAAACAGCATGATATATGGATAACCCCCTGGGAGGACAGGAGAGGAAATGTGAGAGGGCCACAAAGAAAAAAAAAACATGTTCTGATCCCTGCTGAGCACACGTGCCAGAGTAAAAACACCCACACTTACACACACATGCACTAATCCTTAGTACTACATTCTCAGTCAAATACACTTTTAAGCATACATGTAGTAAACATAACCGGTAGGAGGCAGGGAATGGGTTAGTAGAAAGATTTTTTCATTCTAATGATATCTGAATTATTTGATGCACTCCTGCATTGGTGGGACTTAACTTGCACAAGATCGTTTAAAGAGTCAACAATGAGATTCTAGAGGAACAGCAAGTAAACATAGACATCAGTTATTATCAGTCATATTCAGAATGTACTTTTCTTGTTTTATATGGACAATTTACAACTAAATGATGCAATAGGGCAAAAATAGGGTAATATTGGCGAAATAACCAAGTAATGTCTTGGTTAGAAGAATATCTTGGTAAAAAGTATTAAAGTATTATCCCACCTTATTGTTACTGCCATTACCACTGTCTCCCCATTATTACATGACATGACCTGAATATTCTGACAGTCTAACAGGACACTGTTATTGCCATTTTATCACCAGAAGACAATATACTTAATACTATATATATATACTTAACACAGTTTGAAGTTGTCCAAAGACTCTATTAGTAACATGTATCAATCAATATCACCATTATATCAGAGGTTTAAATTAACAAGAGTCAGTCTCTTTTGTTTTGGTTTAAGTCTTGGGCTGTCAGTCAGTAAAAATAATCAATTGTGATTCATAAATATACCTTAAAGGGAGATTTGTCAAGTTTTTAATAGTCTTATCAACATGGGAGTGGACCAATATGCAGCTTTATGCAAATGTATGTATATATTTATTATTGGAAATCAATGAACAGCACAAATCAATGACAGATATTGTCCAGAAACCCCTCAAGGCACAAAATATGCTGAAATCATAACATGGCAAACCCAACAGGCAACAACAGCTGTCAGTGTGCTGAACTGACCATGACTTGCCCCAAACTGCATGTTTGAAAATAGCCATGACAGTTTTTCCTCACCAAAATTTAGCATAACTTTGGAGCATTATTTAGCCTCCTTTGTGACAAGCTATTATGACGTGGTTGGTACTGATGGATTCCTTAGGTTTTCTAGTTTCATATCTAATAAAAATTGCAAGTAGTGTTAATGCTTTAATTGCTTTAAAACCCTGTGCCCTGCGATGAACTATGTGCCCTGCGATGGACTGGCGACCTGTCCAGGGTGTACCTCACCTTCGCCCAATGCCAGCTGGGATCGGCTCCAGCCCCCCCGCGACCCCTAACGGGATAAGCGGTTGACGATGGATGGATGGATGGCTTTAAAACAAATTTGTTGACAAATTTCACACAAATAAATTTGACAGCCCCAGTTTTAGTATACCGCATCAAAGACATCTAATAGGATCTGCTCTTGGCACTCTTTATACAGGGGTTCTTTTCATATAGCCACCAACAAGCAGTACTATTGGGCATTGTATTCCTCACAAATATTATAGCCTTAGATCATCAGATTCTCCATGTTTAAAAAGACTCCTTACGCACATGCTTTTTGGCATTCAAACAGCTACAGATTTTTAAACAGAGATGTAAAACAGAAACTACTACGACAAATGAAACTTGTGTCATTTTTAATACCTGTTATGTTTTTTTTTTCCTCTTGTTCTCTCACTGAGTCCCACGCCACACACACACACACACACACACACACACACACACACACACATACAGACATACACAAATTAATGCTAAAGTGCAGGAGAAGTCCACTAAGAGTGGACTACCAGTGTAACAGCCTAATGTCTTAAAACAATTGAAGGTCAACATGTCCGTCATTCACTGCGCTGCATCCCGTTCTCAGCCCATCAAAGCCTCTTTCCACTCACACTAGGGCTCTGTTAAAGTGCACTTTGAGTGGTGGGGGTGGAGAGGTGGGCAGGCGGGGGCATGGGTGGTATTTTAACAGCAATTCACCTCAGTTGCAGTGTCAAACCCTCTGACAGACGAGTAAGTTTGGGGAGTAATTTCCGTCTGAAATGTCAGATTGGCGTTTTTAGAGTGCTTCAGTTGGGATTTGGTCTGATGTTTCCACACATCAGCCTGCAACACTTTTTTGGTGATGATGTCAAAGAGGAAAAAGATGGAGCATGCATACAGTTCAGTTGGTTGGTCTGATTGTCAGTTGATCCACCACTTTGGTCCAGACTGAAATGTCTTGACAACTATTGGATGGATTGGTATAAATATTCTTGATCTCCAAATGAAGAATCCTAGGGATCTCCTGACTTTTCCTGTTGCACCATCAGCAGGTCAAACTTTCTTCATGTCTACTCAATGTGAACTCATAGGAAGACGCATAAATAGCTGCACATTTTAAAGATTCTGTGGGTCAAGATAACGCAGTTTAGGCATGGCATGTCACACCACATTGTTACTGTGAAATAGTCCTGGTTAACTTTAGGCAACAAAACTACAGTAACAGATGCAGTTAGGTTCTGCCAACAAAACCAATTGGGTTTCTGGAAAAAATGGTGGGGCTTTACATAAGTATGTAAATACAATAAAATCCACACTTAAACAACGTAACATAAATACGGAAAACACATCACAAATACAACTTCAAAATTACTCAACAACACTTATAAATATAACCCATCCACATCCCCATCCTCTCATTTGTTGAGACCTGGATGGTCTACTTGATGGATTAGCACCAAACTGGGAAGAAACATTCATGGTTCCCAGAGAATGGGTCATAATGACTTTAACAATCCCAGCTGTTGGAACAATATGGTACAGACCTTTATCCAGTATCTTTGTTTATGACCAAGAACACTTCATCCAACCGTAACATTGAATCGAGGACAATCATTTCACACGTACATTTTGACAGTGGGAAGTCTGTGCCTACCTAACCCGAGCTTTCTTTCTCATCTAAGCACATAGTGATGTTAGCATCCTAATTACACTGGCAGAAGTACACTGATATTATACAGATAATAAAATTGTTTTAGAAGCTAGATTGATAGTGATGATACAAACATTTGATCCAGGCAGCCAGGTTTAAGGTACCAAGTCTAATTTTAAAAAGGCAGGGATCCTTATTTCTGGTACCAGCAGAGAAATACTAATGCCAGTGAAACCACACACCGCAGGGAAGAGGAGAGCTTTGCAGACAATTTCCGATGCATGGTTGTCAGGACTGACTGGCTATCTGTAGCTCACTGGCCGCAATCTGTCAGACATTCTTCTCTCAACCCTGGGAGAGAGGCGAGCGAGCAGGGGGAAGTGGAGAGAGACAACGGAGCTGAGAGAAAATAGAAGCTCCTTTGATGGGTTCATCACTCTCAAATGTTCCTTTAATCCCTGACAATGAAGCCATCACAGTAGAATAGTGCAGAGGAACAGAGACAGACGGGGGAGATTCCTCACTTCTCTCTTTTGAGGCGTTAGTCATTTTGCTTCTGCACCTCCATCATCCTGTGAGCCCTCATTAAGTGATTCAGTTGGTGTAATGAAAGAGAAAGAAGCTGCAGCCAGTGGCCATGTGTGGAGCTAAATGAATGGCTGGTCATGACCATTTAAATGCCACCTCTTCCTGCATGCATGCCTGCTCAAACGCAATAAGGGCCACCGGCTCAAAGAGTGTCCAGATTCATGGAGCCTGTTACATGGAGATACTTTGAGTGAGTAGAAGTCTCTCTTACTGCTCTCTGCTAATGCCGGGTACACGCTACACACAAAACAAGCCAATTTTGGGCCCGGTTCCCCCTCCTGACAATGGTCAGGAAAGCCAATGGTGCTGTTCTGCTGTTCTGCTAAAATGTAGTGTGTTTCATGACAAGCTAATATGACATGATTGGTACCAATGGATCTCTCAGGTTTTTGCCTGTACCTTCACTCTTCACTCTAGCTTTAAAACTCAGCCTGTTACAACCGTAAAGTTGCAAGTTGCATAAATGCATTTAAGAAATTAGTGCAGTTAAAACAAATTTGCGTTAACACGTTATTACTGCCTTAACATTTGACAGCCCTTATTTAAGCTGACATGACTGGCGGTGATGAAAGCATGTGAGGGGATCAGGTGCTTGCCACAGAGCAGTGATTTCTACTGTTCAGGTTGTCAGGGATCAAAGTTAAGGCCAGGAACAGGGGGCAGGGTGCCTTTACAGATGGCACTGTTGGGGACAACATCATACGCCAGGTGCAAAAACTTTGTGGCTGAAGGCAGAAGACTGCTGACTGTCAGCAGACAAGACCGGAGGACAAGAGAACAGAAGACCGAATTCCCCCAAAGACCAACCAGCAGAAATATGTCACTGAGTAGCTTTGGTCTGTTAGCATCTTGGGTTCTACTAAATATTAGATCAGTCCTGACTCACTAATCTGGCCCTACATAGACAGAATAATACACACACAGACACACAGACACAGACACACAGACACACACACACACACACACACACACACGCACACACTCTGTTCAAAGCAGTGACCAGCGGGGGATCCACAGAGGCAGAGCACATATTGACAACCAGTTCACGTCTCTGAGGTCCTAATAATTGAGTTCCCTGCGCTGTACCTTTCACATTTGCCTCAGAGATGTCACATTAATGGCTCCAATCAGCTGACAGGATATACTTAGAGAGCTAAAGCGAGAGTCAAAAACAAAGCCTGTTAGAAAATCACAGCATATGCTGTCACAGAGCACTCACCGTAATGTCCCGACAACACTGGGATCATATCGGTCCTTTGTAAAGCTACCAGAGTCCTTAGAGCTCTATAGCTGTATACTTTACATACACAGCTAGTTTTACATTGGTAGGGCTGTCCTCAACCAGGATTTCTTAATTGACTAACACTCAATTATATGATTTTGTTGGCTAATTGATTACTTGATTTAATCATTACATTAAAACATTAACATTAACATTAAAAAGCATAAATAAATGACTATTCAACTACATAAATCTAATCAACTAAGATAGTATAACTAGTCATATTTTCAGTTTTACAATGCGGATAAGAAAACAAAGAAACACAAAGAAAGACAACACAAAGATTACGATGGAAGAATGACCACAGTCAAGTATAAAAGTCATATGAACAGATGATAATTGCATGGAAATGGTCAGCGTGGTATCTGCTTTAGTAAACAATTAAAACACGAGTAAATGGAGGAAATAGAGCTATTTCCCAAATAACACTGCATTTAGAAACTGCTAACAAAAGCAAACAAGATGAACTTGATGTTACACTGGCAAGATCAAACTACAGATACCGTATTAACCAGTCAAGCTACAGTTTACGTCCATGTCTGTCCAAAATGTCATCATTTCCATCATTTTAGTAATTTTTAGACATTTGTGTGAAATTTTCATAATTAGCATACGAATTCTTCAGTTAAGGACAAAAATGTGTTTTATGAGGTCACCGTGACCTTTGACCTTCGACCACCAAAATCTAATCAATTTATCCTTGAATCAAATGGATGTTTGGGATGGACAGACGGACAATCTGAAATCATTATGCCTCTGACCAAAAGAAAAAGTCATCAAAGGTAAGGACATCCTCCTCAATATCAATTCATCAACAGAAAATATGACGAGACCAGAAGAAATGCATTTCAACTGTCAGTGGGATGTTGAAATACACTAGCTGCTGCTCAGTGGAATGCAGTATATACAGACTCCACAATTAAAACAACACTATCATCAAATCATGGTCATGCTGTAGATTAAAGCCCACAAATTACAGTCTTACAGTTTAGTACATAGGAGGTATGCAAGAAATACTCACAGTAAACAAGGGTAAAAAATACACTGCAAGTACTTTCTGAGCTGGTACATATTGAATAATTACGTATAAACGGTACCCGAAGAATTTGCCTATACGTCCTTTCACAACAACGTCATAAAAAGAAGCCAACCTAGATGTTGTAATATACCCTGTAACTACACTATCAGTACAGTGAAACATGGGTGAATGAGGGACCACTTTATTTTACAGCCCACATTAACACACTGAAAATACATTGAAAAAGGGGTGAACAAAGAAACTCTTTAGTCCACAGCCCATTAATCATCATTTTAAATAGCTATGAAGGTGTACTTGTTTTCTCAGGCTGTCTGTACAGTATATACATATGTGTGTGTGTGTGTGTGTGTGTGTGTGTGTGTGTGTGTGTGTGTGTGTTTGTGTTGTTAATTAATTTCCAACAATAAATATATACATACATTTGCATAAAGCAGCATACTTGGCCAGTCCCATGTTGATAAGAGTATAAATCCAAATTAATCTCCCTTTAAGGTACATTTTGAACAGATAAAAATGTGCAATTAATTTCCAATTAACTGCATGATATTCCATGATTGATTGTGATTAATTGCAAATTAATCATACATTTTGACTTTTCAGCCCAGAGTGCCCATGCTGACATTTTTTGTCTCGCAGCTTCATGAGTTATGTTATGAACAGATAGTCAGAGAATGAAAAGAATGAAAAAAGTCTTCAGTGAAGTGGCATGTGCATGTAAAAGCAAAGTGTACCGAGATGTTTGGCTGTGCTTCAATAAGCCCCGGAGCGACTAACAGCTATCTTTATGTTGAACAAGCCGTTTCCTCTGCTTCACTGTCTGCTCTGATTCCCTCTGTCAGCTGTCACATATCTAGCTCTGCACTGCGAGGTGTGAGAGCTTCAGTCAAGTGCTTCATTGATCAGCCACACACACACACACACACACACACACACACACACACACACAGAACAGTAAGCATAAGTGTTTATGTTTATGCTTTGATGGTTGCTTGAGTGAAAACCTGAAGCTTGTTTCAGTCTGTTTCTTCAAAGATAAAATCTATGTCCTTTACATTCAAGACATCTGCTCCATCTATATCCACACACACACACACACACACACACAGGCTGTTTTCGAACGTTCATCTACAGTATGCCAAAAATACCCGGATGTCGTACTGGTAAGCAAAAATGCAAATGCACTCTGTAGAGTTGTTGTAGTAGGTCATTTTGAGCAGAGCCAGTGTGTAGAGTGTGTGTGTTAGTGGGAAGTGAGTGGTGAAGCGAGAGAGAGAGTGGTGGCGACGGGGCGATTATTGACCCCAGGCCAAGCAGAGCGATTAAACAATAAACACAACAGCAATATGAAACACAACAACATTACCCATTAAAAAATGTGCAATCTACTCACGTTAGCAGTTTTTCACCCACAATAACATTGTCATGCTGTGCATATTGGAGAAGACCATAATTGTCAGTCTGGTGCTTTCTATAGTTATTATCATGTGAAATGAAACAGAATCGGAAACAGAAAGAGTTCCACTTGTTTCTGATGCTGTTTTAATTTTTGTAGACCGGATTAATAAACATATTCACATATTTGATGCATATCTTTACGCTGTGAATGTGTTGTCAAAAAATGTTTTTGTGAGTCTTTTATTTGCAGTGGGTTTCTTGGACCAGAAGCTGCTTATGTTTTGTCAAAGTAGTAAAGATGTTTTCTTTTACTTTTTTTTTTTTTTTTTTTCGAAAGTATGTTAAGGTATCTCACTGTAATTATGAGCAAACAGGCAAACCTAAAATGCATAGTAAACACTAAAACCTCGAGCAATAAAATCTCTAGCAAATGATAAAATAAAGGATGTAGAAAGGTGCAGTCAGTAGAGTGACTCTCGCCTCTTGAATCTCACTCAGTTGTCCCTCCTGGCTCTCTTACAGTTGAGATGGTGGTGAAGATAATAAAAACGGAGATTTATTCATCTTGTATCTTGCCTAACTTTAGTGGATCATAACATATCAGGTATGGAATTAATCTGCAGACGCTCCAGTTCAAAATAAGAACAAACTTCTGGACGTCTTTGAATTTTTGAACCTTGACAAGACCAAAATGTGGCCAGCAACAGACTATGTAAGGCTTGTTTTTAGCCTAGCCAATGGCCTGAATTGCCTTTTTAAATGTGAGGCAGTTGTTGATCACTTGTGGCTCCGACTGGGTGGTTCAGAGGAGTCAGCAGGCAACAATGCTATAAAACAGTCAACAAGTTTTTCAGAATTGTAAATCAGCACAACCACAAGAGGTCCTTGAGCATACAGTCACAAATAAGTAGAGAAAATATTAGGCTGATGGGTCCAGTATAATGAGAGATTAGCTGTGGACACACACCCAACCAAACACATCGAGATAATAAATACAACAGCAGATATTTGAATTTTTAGTTTATAATAGACAAAAGTGGAATAAAATCATCATAGGTGTGTTCCCATATGTAAACCTGAACTTCACTCAAAATCTAGTTTGAACACAAGTAAACTGATGAGCAGGTAGCAGAGGGGATGAACAGACACGAAGCAAGGACGCGGAGGACAGAGGATAAAAACAAAGGGGAAATCCTGTAAAATGACAAGAAATCCAATGACAATGTGGTGAAGAGAAACAACAGAAAATTGAGGGTTTATGAGCTAATTCAGCCAGTAAATGTCACGTAAATACCAAGACGTCAGAATCCAGCTAACTTTGATTGCACCATGCCTTTATCAGCCTCTGGAGCAGGCATTGTGGTCAGAAATACACTTCACATATATAGCACTGGTGTGAAATGTCAGTGGTGTGAGGGCAATCGTACCTCATTAAACTTATCTGGCCTGATCTTTCTCCCTTTCTTCCTTTTACAGGGAAAGACAAAGAATCAGTTCAGACTATGAGAACGAGAGCAGGAAAAGAAGACCAGAACTAATTATATTGTATTAATTGAAATGTCAGATCACACAAAACCCTCGTTTTCTGTAAATTACTGCTTACGTGCTACATTATATAGTAAAACTTTGCTGACCATCAGAAGAAGCTGAGTCATCAAAACACCAAGTCCAAAAAGTAGAGTCGATGCTGATGCATCCATCCACGCTGTCCTTTTCTTTATACTACTTCAGCTGCTCTGAGCGTCTAATATTGCCGCAGATGGCTTAACATCAGAGTTAGTTGAAAACCCAGTGCACAGACCCTAAGGGTGCCTCAGTGCGTTAGTATGAGATGCAGAGGGCCACTGACAAAGCAGCGGTATTTGACGAGCTAGAAGTGAGAGTATGTTGCCAGGGCAGACTCAGATCCAGGTGGAGGGATCATATATGTCATCTAACCTGGGTGGGCCTCGGGATCATGCGGGCGACATTGCTTGGCCTGCTGCCTCCACATGTCAGACCAGATATAAATAGCAGATAAAAGATGGATGGAAAATACATTTATATCGAAAGAGTGTGGGCCCATAGATCTACCTTTGTGTCTACCAGAAGTGTTGCTGTATAGTATGACAATAACCATGATATTTAAAAATGAAATATCGATAACATGATAATAATATACGTACGATAATATTGTGTAAATAATCCAGCACCACTAATTTCCTTAATGCATTAACAGCTTGTGATCTTTAGGTTGTAGGGCTCAGTTTTAAGAGCGAAGATACTGGTATCACATGAAAATGGAAAATAACACTCCAAATTTACACTAAATTTTGGCAGGGAAAAACCAGCATGGCCATTTCCAAAGGTGTTCCTTGACCTCCGACTTCAAGATGGGTGAATGTAAATGGGTTCTATGGGTACCCACAAGTCTTCCCTTTACAGACATGCCCACTTTATGATAGTCACATGCAGTTTGGTGCAAGTCATAGTCAAGTCAGCACACTGACACACTGACAGCAGTTTGCCATGTTATGGTTTGAGCATATTTCTTATGCTTAATGCAGTACTTGTGAGGGTTTCTGGACAATATCTGTTATTGTTTTGTCTTGGTAATTGATTTCCAGTAATACACGCATTTGCATAAAGCAGCATATTTGTTCACTCCCATGTTTATAAGAGTATTTAAATACCTGACAAAACTCCCTTTAAGGTTAATTTTGAACAGATGCAAAATGTTTGATTAATTTGTGATTAATCTGTGGGCAATCATGTGATTAATGATGATTACATATTTCAATTGACTGACAGCCTTAATATACAGTTATAGTTACACACTCTCTCTACACCACCTGACATTCAAATTTTGAGTATAATTTATCTGCCTAAAAAGAGACATATGGACATGGATACCGCGACAATAACTTTGTGAATAACATTGTGAATTATTTGGATCCATTAATGATGCAGTGAAAATCTGATATTGTGACAGGCCTAGTGTGAATCTACACAGACTTGCTTGCATCTGACCCCTGGTCTGACTGAGAATTTGGAGTTAAAATGCTCCAAGAAGATTGAGACTGGCAGCAGCGTTTCCTGTGGTAGCTGTCAAATTCCACAGCAATGGCACCAGCGCACAGGTAAGCCTATATCAGTTGACACAAATCACACAGTTCACACTTGATGAGGCTGTATGTATTCAACTGGTAAGTATGATAAGCCTTCCTCTGTGGCCGGTCACAGCCTCACCTGAATAAATAATAATGCTATGCTACCAGCCATCTCAAACTGCCATCTTACCAGCAGATAGAGAATAAAGGTGTCAGGTTCATCCAAGCATAAGTGTATGTGCATGTGTGTGATCTTTCCACACTGCTGTCTCACTGACCCACATAAAATGCTGGAAAGGAAAACCTGACTTCAACACGCTCCCTCATTAGGCAAAGGCTCAATACCTTGCTGTGATTTATGTGCAGTGTCTATGCCAGGGACAGCTACAGCATACACACACATAACGACAAGTGAGTACAGGCTCGCATACACAGAGTCAGAAATACACCCGGCCGCTGTTGCATAAAACCTTCTTTGTCCGCTGTTTACCCTGCTGCCATTTTATAATTGGATGTCCGTGGTCTTAAGCTGGAGTTTATACAAGTGCTCCGTACAGCTGCAAGGAACCATGGCACAGCCTACATCTGAAATCAGCCTCATTGTTTACGTTTTATGTTCTGAGATTTTCACCCAGATTTTGTTTCCATATACCAGTAAGTTCTTTCTTGCTGTATGTAATCTCACCTCAAGGCCAATTTAGAGGCTGCTCTGGAGCTTTCAGTGTTATCACACTGGCGGCTGTGGCTCAGGGAGTAGAGCAGGTCGTCCACCTATCGGAAGGTCAGTAGTTCAATCCCCGGCTGCTCCAGTCACATGTCCCGTCCTTGAGCAAGACACTTAACCCCAAAGTGCTCCCAAAGGCATAGCCATCAGTGTGTGAATGAAATGAATGAGTATTTAGATTAGATCCTGATGGGCAAAGTTGGCACCAAAGTTGGCATTCAGTGTATGAATGTGTGTGTGAATGGGTGAATGTGAGATGTAGTATTTGTGTGGTCAGAAGACTAGAAAAGTGTTATATAAATGCAAGTCCATTTACCAAAGCGCTATATAAATGCAAGTCTTTTTACCATTCCATTTAGCACAGGGACTGGTTGTAGAAAAGTTTGTGTGATCTGATCAGAAGCTCCAGAACAGCAGCTAAATGGACCTTGAGGTGAGATTATTTACGAGCCTCTAGTGGCCGTGTGAATTATTACAGTTCTGCCAGAATAGGCAAAAGTATCAAGACCACAAATCCTCGTAGGTTGGAGGTCAGGGTGGATGAATAGTAAATTTACGACTTTGACATGGTTGATTGTGCAGTGGTTAGCACTGTCACCTCACAACAAGAAGGTGTGCATGTTCTCACCATGGTAGCGTGCGTTTTCTCCAGCTTCCTCTTCCTCATGGACCGAATGTCAGCCAACAGCTGATCTCAACAAATACAAATGCAAGTGGATGATGACACCAATGTGCTCAAGTATGACCGGGGGTGGGGGGATCAATCATACCTAATATGAAAACACCCTTAATGTAATATACTCTTGGCCACGCCCACCCCCAACTCCTGAATGTCCCCCAGTCTCATCTGGTCACCCAACATGAGTTGGGTTCAGTAATGTCATGTGACCGTGGGCTTTTTTGAGGAACCTGTAAATCATGTCTGTCCCTACAGTTTCCATAATGTTCTGGCTTCAACAGCAAATAGTGACAGTGTGTTTTATATATCCTCAGTAACTGCAACATCGTTTCTGGAAAACTAGGCCAGGCCAGGGCACACACACACACACACACACACACACACACACACACACACACACACACACACACACACTACACCTATGGGTTGGTATTACAGTCTAATTGGAACCCATGCTGGCTTCTGCATCCGGCTGTTCAGGTCAATCTGTCATTGTGTGCATGTGTGTGTGTGCATATTGTGTGTGTGTGTGTGTGTGTGTGTGTGTGTGTGTGTGTGTGTGTGTGTGTGACAAACAGAGAGAAACGGAGAGAGAGAGAGAGAGAAATGAATGGCTATGAATTTAGTGTGAAGAAGACAGATTAACACGTATAATAGAAATATTTAATTACTGTATATTTGCATTTCACTGTTTAGATGTTTAAGTGACACTATTGCAGAATAAACAGTAAGTCTAATGGTTGCAAACATGCATCACCTTAAACCATCCATCCATCTTTAAGAGGAGGTCAAAGGTCAGATTCAAGTGCCTCTGTATATTATGTGTTAGAATGGGAAAAGCCATTTTTAATTTTTTTTTCTCTGCAAATTAGCATTTCAAAGTTTTCTTTGAAAGAAATGTTAAATTTTCCTGACTGTAAAAACACAGTTTCCTATACAATTTATTACAGTAACATTCTTATACCGTACATGTTATCGTATATGTTATGGCCATCAGTTTTAATAATTTCAAATTAATTTAGAAACACATATCTAGGGTGTGTTTAACATCTGGCAAGGGAACAACTGATAAAAAATGGCCTCCTGGGCTAACTCTGCTTCATTTACAGGTTGTCTTTCTCAGTTGGCAGCGGATGCCTCTAAATACCATGATACCCATGAGCCTCAGTCACAGCTGCTATGGCCAGTCAGAGGTGTGAATCAGATCCTATTCAAAACACTCCACTGTTGCAGTTGGGAACAAAACATCACATCAGTTCATTTCACAACACATTTAGTCTAAAAGGAGTTATTTCAATTGCAATGTGCTTTATCACATTTCTAAAACAAAAGAAGGCACTAGCTTTAGTTTTAACTTGCCATAGCCATGCACAGGAGGGATTTTTAAGCCCAGTGATTGGATGTTTCTCACCAAAATGCAACTTGGGAGTTGGAACAGACTTCTTTACTGAAAGTTGATAATCTCAGATATTTTAATTTAAACGTCCAGTGTGTAGGATGTGGCGGTATCTAGCGGTGACGTGAAGAGATTGCAACCAAGTGAAGCCTCTCCCATGTGCCAAGCATGTTGGAGAGGTCGGTAGCCAACCTTCCGAAAACATGAATGTCCCTCTCTAGAGCCACTTGGAGTACACTAAAGAAAATCTACTTATTAATATTATATTCTATTTCTGCCAATAAATCCCCCTAAATGTTACACTCTGGTTCTTCAAATAAATGTCTGTTGAGTCATTATCTATTGCTGAATGAGGTAACATAATAGTGACTGAGCCTCTGGCTCACTGATGAAAGTCCTTGCATTTGCAGTATTATAAACTGGATGTCTGTGGCAACATTCAGAAGAAGAAGAAGATCAACCTTTATTAGTCCCACTAGGGGAAATTCAATTTTTACACTCTGTTGTAACTTATACACAGTACATGCAGGACCCATATACATGCATCAAATGGAGAGATGTCAGAGTGAGGGGGCCCCGAGCTGACAAGCGCCCCGAGCAGTTGGGGGTTTAGTGCCTTGCTCAGGGGCACCTCGGCAGTGCCCAAGAGGTAAATTGGCACTTCTCCAGTTCTTGGTCCATGTCGGGACTTGAACCGGTGACCCTCCGGTTCCCAAACCAACTCCCTACAGACTGAGCTACTGCCGCCCCCTTTTTTTTTTTTTTTAAGAGATAGTCCTTTATTAGTCCCGCAAGGGGAAATTCAATTTTTACACTCTGTTGTTAACTTATACAAGGTACATGCAGACCTGAACACACACATGCACAAACATGCAACAATGGAGAGATGTCAGAGTGAGGGGGCTGCTCCTGACAAGCGCCCCGAGCAGTTGGGGGTTTGGTGCCTTGCTCAGGCGCACCTCGGCAGTGCCCAAGAGGTAAACTGGCACCTCTCCAGCTACCAGTTCACACTCAGTTCTTGGTCCATGTCGGGACTTGAACCGGTGACCCTCCGGTTCCCAAGCCAACTCCCTACAGACTGAGCTACTGCCGCCCCCTGGAATTCCTGACACTGTTTAGATCTCTGGGAAGTGAAATCCAAAAACACATCTACAATTACCGCTTATGGCCATAGGTGCCACCACAAAGAACGAAAGGTCTTCAGGATTGTAACTTTAAAGCTACTATTTCTTACAACTTGGATTTTATTTTCGCAGCTTGGGCCAACAATGGGTCAAGGAACCCATCAGTAAGACAATCAGAAACAAACAAAACCAGATGATCTAAATAGCTTCTTTTTTTCAGAGGTCAAATTGAAAGTGAAGGCACCTGAAGTGTCACTAACAATCCCCTCATGAATGTCTTATTTCAGCTCCAGTGTGCAACAACAGGTAACATTCAGTTAGAAATTGAGTCTGCTAACGACCAGCCCCCACCACGACTCAGACTCCAACACAAACTCCACTGTAGCACAAAAACAGTTATATCTAGTGACACCTGTCCAAAGCTGGAATGTGACCAACGTCAAGGAAAATCTAGTATTGTGGGAGTGTGTGTGCATGTGGGAAGTGAGTGTAACGAGACAGAGTGGCAGAGAAAAGAGTGAGTAGTGGGGTGGAGTTACTTTAGCTTTGAGAATATCAGTGGAAGTTCAGTGGAAGTTGCAGTTTGTATACAAATAAATGCTACAGCTCCTCAAGACAAACAGAGGTTTCCCATGTCTTGTTTCCTGCTACTGAGTGGAGTGACGGGGTTAACTCCGAAGAGAGTAACGGTATCGACTCTCTGTCTATCGACCCCTGTTCCTTCTGACCACAGTCGAGAGGCTGAAGCAGGAAAAGTTAACACTGGGATCAACATCAGCTGGGCCTTCCATTCATGGAGGGACAGCGACATTACTGCCAAGCATGTGCAATATATAGTGATCCTGTGGTTTTAGCTGCTAATGTTGCTAACGCTAATCAACATGATGCCTGTCGATCACGTTCTGTCTCGTGTGTCACCTGACTGTTTTGACCGATGCTCGCTCTCGTCAACGTAGTGGGAGCCCAAGCGACGCTGACTGACGTTGATTTAACAGCCACAGGTGTCACTGTTAACAAGCTGTTTCTGATTCTGACAGAGTCCCTTTAAATTGTTTATTTCCGCAAGCCTGTAGCTTTGGGATTTTGTCGAGCTATGAGATATTTTATGATTTAACCAGGAGGGTTTGATGTCCATTCAAGTCTTGAAACTGCTCCAACTGTCACCTCACATTGTCTGTGCAGAAAATGAACTGTACTTTTACAGAAATATCTCCTCACACTAGGCAGCATACCATCCCAATGTGCTATTACATGACCTGTAATACATCCCTGTAATACTGTAGAAAGGTTTTAGGCAGAAAGCAGAAATACCTACATTTTTGTAGCTCAGTAAAGTCATCCACCACACACCTATTGCCCCCACATGTGGACCAGCGTCCAGATGTTCCTTAACAACCATCTCCTCTCCCAAACTAGTAATTATGCACCATCTTTACACCCACCAAAGCACTGCCTCCCTCCCTGCCACTGGGATACAGTCAAGGTCTGAATACCTTCCACTGCATTGTTGTCATTTCACAAGTCTAATCCCCAATTCACTGACCTGTCGACACTCGTACTGCCGTGCAGACACACACAAACACACACAAACACACACACACTAGTTTCAACGTGATCATAATAGCATTATTCAAGAGCTTAATCTTAGTCTTTACAAGCTGGAACATGCTAAAAAAAATATAAAGTAAAAAAAAAAAAAGAGCTGAACAAACAATAGTTGGCCAGAAAATAATTGTGTTTGTGTCTCTCAAAGGGCTGCATGTGTCAACACAAAATAATGGAACAATCATTACTCCAACATCCAGTGCTGCATTTAAGTACAGTGCAAAGAAAACAACATGGTGTTGCCTTTGAGACACTCTGACCTAAACTGATCTGACAGCCAAGACAAAGTGTTTGCGAGAGTGAAACACCGAGAGAGGCTGTTTCTTTGTCCGTGACATGATACAGTTGCCAGAGATAAGAACCACAGATAGTCACATAGAGAGGTGAAAGGGAACTTGAGCTTATCTTACTAGACCAACAAGTCGGGACAAACAATACACCTCTTCTCCCGAAATGAATACAGCATTGTTTTGATTAATGAAAATTGCATTGTGTTCATTGATCTGCTGTTCTAGATTAGGAGCATTAGGCATCCTGCTTATTGACTTTTGGCCAACTTTGCACTAATTTAATCTTGCATTTGAATCCACCCATCAGTTTTTTTGAATTTACTGTTCCTTCACCTCTGTGTCTATTGATTAAAGAGATGATTCACTTTTTAATATGTGAATCAACGTTTCAGCACACAATGCCTTTTTTCTGATTAACAACACTAGGAATCAGCAGCAGCAGGGCTCAACACCTATGTTCCATTGTCATTTGACTCTGAATACAGAAAAGAGATAATAGAAATAATAAAAATGATTTCATTTCAGGTGCTGCTGGGTGCTACAGGTGGCCCTTGACACAGAGCTGCGGTGACAGTGTGTTTCCAGCTTTACACAGTAGCTGGCCTGCCAGCAGCTTCATTGAATGGGTTTAGGGCCTTGCTCAAGGGATTGCGCGGTTTTTCACTTCAACCGTCCAGATTTAACTGACACGACCAGGGGTCAAACCTTCCAGTCATAAGTCCACCTGTCTAACCTTTTGGCCATCACTGCCTCCACTGCCACAAGGGCCATCAGCAAAATAATACCTTCACTCCAATTTCTATGAAGGATCAGACTATTTCAAGCTACAAATACACCTGACTGTTATACACAGCATATTCTCCAACCTATAGCATCGTTAATACATAACCCAGATGATTCTGGAATTAGGGTGGAATAATACATTCAATAATGCCATAGCAATCAGCATGTTACCACAATATTCAATGTGACTAGCACCAATGCTTATCGTGCATTGTCATATCAGTGATCATTTGTCATATCATATGATAGTGGTGTGGCAACCTCTGGGTCTGAAAAGTAAAGCAAGTGCTGAAATGCCTTAATCCTGCATTCTTCCAAATAGCCAGCAGGGGGCGACCCCTCTGGTTGCAAAATAAGTCTTGCAGAAGAAGAAGAAGAAGATTGTCCTTTATTAGTCCCACGAGGGGAAATTCAATTTTTACACTCTGTTGTTAACTTATACACGGTACATGCAGACCTGAAACACACACATGCACAAACATGCAACAATGGAGAGATGTCAGAGTGAGGGGGCTGCTCCAGACAAGCGCCCCGAGCAGTTGGGGGTTTGGTGCCTTGCTCAGGGGCACCTCGGCAGTGCCCAAGAGGTAAACTGGCACCTCTCCAGCTACCAGTTCACACTCAGTTCTTGGTCCATGGCGGGACTTGAACCGGTGACCCTCCGGTTCCCAAGCCAACTCCCTACAGACTGAGCTACTGCCGCCCCCATATGCATAGAAGTCTATGAGAAAATGAGTCAACTTTTCACTTAATTTATTACCTCCGTAAACATATTCAGCATGTGGTTGTACTTAGCTCCAACAAGATGGCGATAGCCAAAGTGCTGAACTCTAGGCCTCAAAATCTACCCAGCTCGATTGTTATTAGGCCCTTAAATAGATATCTGTCAATAAGCACCATAGATGTGGGTCATTAGGAGCCGACTATGTTGTAAAAGTGAAAGTGAAAATTTAAAGCTACAAGTTCTATGTTTTGAATACAAACAAAAAAGTTTATTTAGTTTTAGGCAATAAATCTACAACTTCTTTAGGTTTAGGCCAAAAAAAACAGTAAAGTTTAGGGAAAAACACTGTATTTTGGGTTAAAATAATGAACACAACGACAACCACACATTGTTAGTTTTACTGCAGGATGCAAACTGTGGTCTACTGGGTGAATGTTTTGTGTCCCATCCATCATCCCTGTCCTCCAGGTCTATACTACAGTGCCTGACTTCCACTTCTGTTCCTGTCCGGTCTTTAGAAGTTGCTGTTGTGTTCTTTTATTCCATCTTTCAGTGATCTCGCATGTGAATAGATGATAAAATCTACTAATGGGAGTAGCAGGTGCCTATTGAACCACATCCATGGGGCTTATGCCAAATGATAACACCTATTTAATATCCTGACATCCGTTTAATTGGCTGCAAAACCATAGTCCACACACCAATGGGTTACGTCATGGTGACTATGTCCACTTGTTATATACAGTCTGTGTAGTGATGTAAAGACGCAGAGAGAAGACAGGCAGTTTATTAAAATGATTTCTGAACAAACTTGTGGCGCAGAGACAGCCAGGCTTAGATTGTGCTTTATGTTTGGAGCAGGGTGTGTTCTGGAGAGGAGATGGGAAACCGAGAGGGGAATACCTTGTTGAGCTGATGGGTCTTTGACTGTACAAAGCTCTGACACAAAAAGCCTTTCACCAGGCTTGTCTGATGTGTTAGAGGAGGAACACAGCACCTACAACAGATTCTTCCTTGGGGAATGATGTGTGTGTGTGTGTGTGTGTGTGTGTGTGTGTGTGTGTGTGTGTGTGTGTGTGTGTGTGTGTGTCTACTGTTTCTGACCCCACATTTAAACACAGCAGAAAAATGAAGGCTGTTGGCCTTGAATAACACATGTTGCTCATAAATCAGAGTAACAGCTTACATACACCTATCACATACACTGTAATGAAAGACTGGTTTGTTTTTTCTTCATCACAGAGCAGCTGACATTTCGGAGATTCACCATTTTAGCTGCCAGCAACAACAAGCTGAGCATCCTCTGGGACATATTCTGGGGTCCAGCCACCATTCACAGAGCACTCACTGCCAACAGCAAACAATAGGCAGTGGATGAATGTTTGAGCCCGTAACAGGTATTGCTCTGAGTGATGCACTGCTCTTCAACCCTTGGTGCTGCTATTGAAGCCTGTGTGAAGCTGACACATCTGGGCACCCTGAAGCTCTGTCCCTATTCCTACACTTGTCTTTGGACATAGAATAGGTAAATATGCAAATACTAATACGAAGTACTATAGAAAGTAGTATTTGTTGTACAATGTTCAGTGTCTAAGCCCACAATTCAATATCACCATTTACTGTAAAACACCTGTTGTGTGTGCACTTGGTGATGATAATCCAATATTTGCCTCCCTAATCTGATGTCTCCGGTCCAGCATTATGTTTATTATGCAGTATGTTACCATGGTGACAGCAGTGCATGCAGATCCATTAACCCTAGCAAGCTACTTAGCTACAATTTGGTGTTAATTTGTTGTCTTTTTGTCTTTATTACTGGAGCACATATGGCCTATATGGCAGAGATACTCTGTATTATCAGAGGAGGATATGTGGGGATTGGATTAAGTGCAGCAGACCTTAAGATGATCAACGCCAATGCTATCGTCAGACCACCCTGCCAGACCAGCTAGACCAAAGCCACCAAGGACAGTGGAAAGAGCCGGGATAAGAGCTAGGTTGGTCCAGCTTGGGCCTCAGGCTTTTCTGCTACCCTACCTACTCCTGGCTGATTTCCATTTGCAGGACAGTTGAATGGATGAAATAGGATTTTGACTGGTTCAGCGATTGGAAATCAGAGACTGTCGTGCCCACATCTTGGAGAGACCTGGCTCCATCGTGACATCCTGGAAGCTAAATGTTTTTTCCTAGAATGGGGAAGTCATTACCCATCCTACTCTGCGTCTGACTGGCTAGCATTCATTGCCCTCACTGGGTGGGTTGGAGATTACGTGGGGTAAGGGTAAGAATATCAGGGTAAGCCAATCAGAGGCAGAGTTGAGTGGGTCAGGTCTTCGCAATCCTAGGAAAAAAATATCACATCCAGGAAGCGGATGATATTCTGATCGGCGTCCTCTGTGCCATCAGAGACCAGGACACTGGTGGGACGAGGAGAGGCAGATTCTGTGTTTGCATCAATGATGCTTGATGTTCAAATGTAGTTGATGGACAATGTTTCCCTGATGTTAAACTTTTAAGGCAGATGCTATTAGCACTAGGGATCTATAACCAACAATACTACTGTACACCTGGGGCGGAATAGCCAATGTAGCGGAGATGTCCATAGCCAACAATGCTATTTGCACCTGACCTGGGCACACATATAGATTCATGGAACAGATGTTGCATGTGTATATGTACTTTATATACTTTTTTTTCCCCCTAAACCTAACTTAAGTAATTTTGTTGCCTAAACCTAACTAGGTAGTTTTAATGCCTAAACCCAGCTGAAAACTGAAAATAATAATTTAAAAAACAGAAAAAAATAAGTCAACTAAATGAAAAATAGTCTTCTTTCAGGACCCAAACTCCGGTCTCTGGGTGATATTACTACTATTTCCAGGTATAACTAGCCAGTTTAGATGCCAGCCATATTATCTGCCCAAAAAATTCACCAAAAGTGTTTTGTTTAAATTCATCTTGATGAAATATACTAGAGGCATACACTACTCTATGCCGTTTTTTTTTTGTTGTTGTTGTTCTTGTGTAGCATAATCATTGGTTTCCATTCTATTCCAAGTGACCTTTATTTATTGAACCATTTTAGCATTTATTGTTGTCATTTTTAGTCATACAAAATAATATTTATTATTGTCTGTTTTTTGTTTGTTTTCTTGTGCTGTTTTAATCTTGAAACACTTTGGGCTGCATGATTGTATGAAAGATGTTATATAAATAATGATGAGTTGTGTAGCATAAAGAGTCGTCCCTGATCGATTCGGTGCTCTAAGCAAGATCTTAGCTAACAGCAACATTCTCTTTGTGACAGAAAGTAAAGCATGCATTAAATGTCGTAAATGTGGTCTTAGCTTCGAGAAACAAAATGCTAAAGTTTTTCTAGTTAAGACTAATAAAAGGGCAGCTGTGGCTCGGGATGTGGAGCAGGTTGTCCACTAACAACAGGCGTCCTGTCCACATGCCCAAGTGTCCTCGGGCAAAACACTAAACCCCAAAATTGCTCCCGATGACCAGGCCAGCACCTCACTCACTGCTGTTTGTGTGTGTGTGTGTGTGTGTGTGTGTGTGTGTGTGTGTGTGTGTGAACAGATGAATGAGAAGTAAATTGTAAAATGCTTTGGATAAAAACACTACATTAATGCAGTCATTTTTTACCTTTTAAAAACACAAACTTCTGACCCTTTCCCACTATCCACAATGCTGTACACTGCGACCACAGAAGCCTCAGAGCCTGGGTGTTGAGTACAGAGTGAAGGAGGCCAGTTCTGGAGGTCTGTTTGACCAGCCTGCCAGAGGAGAACAACCATGGTGGTGTTTACAGTCTGAGCCTTGTTTTTCCACTCAACTCCAGATTCATGACCCTGACACAGACTTGTGGCACACAGCCACACAAGCACACACACACACACACACAAAAAGTGTCTCTAAACCATACACACCCACACATATTGATTGTCTGGCTTGGTAAAGCCCTGCATTGTTAGGTGACAGCAAAGAAAGAGTGACAAGAACTGGGACACAAGAAATCATAAGTGCAACATATCCATTGTTCAACAATCTTGAGTTGTTTGTCAAGTTGGATTTATGTGGCATGAAGATTTCATGTAAATTAGAAACAAAATACATTCTGCTGCATTTAGAGGACTTTACAACTTAACAAGTTAAAAATCCCAAGCAAAGTAATCACAGATGCAGACAAAATGGAGTTATCATCACTGGCTGACTGCTGCTTAAGAAGCTGCAACATCTGTAACTGAAGGTCTAACAGATACAGGTGTTACATTTCCAGCACTATTATTGGCATGGAGGCTGTTATTATATGTAGGCTGTTTGAGGGACAGGGGTGAAAAAATAAAGCTGCATACGGTGGGGTACCAGCAGCAAGCAGAAAGTTCTTTAGCATGTAGAGAAGCCTAAATGCACTGCATCACAATTTTACCACTTGAAGGGTACCCTTGAGGGCACTTCATCACAATTTCTATTTTGGAAGGGCACATTGTAGGATAATGCTTCATATTGTCTCCAGCGGAAAGACAGCCCAGAGCATTTTATCATGTTTTCTCCTCTAGAAGGGTACCTTAGAAGGGAACATCACATTTTCTTCACTGGAAGACCATTCAAGAGGGCATTTTATCATGTTTTCTCCACTGGAAAGGATTGACATTTTGCAGCGCTGATATTAATTTGCTTAGTGTATCAACCTGAAGATGAGTTCTGGGAGGACCAGTTTAATACTGGAGTAGGAGAAGGAAAATCATACTCCAGATGGGATTAAATCAGTGAGTGTAGCAAGTACTCAAATCAGCCAAACCTCTCCTACAGAAATGAATCCAATCTGAATGGGGCTTTAGGTTTATGAGTGTCCAGTATATATATATATATATATATTACACAAATCTTACTTAGTAAAGCTGCAAGTGTAGCCAAAACATAGATTAGCACAGAGCTAATCTGGTTTACTTAATTCTTATTGTTGTGGTGGATGTAATTCATTTTGTCTCCTTCAGCTTCCAATTTATGGAATCACATGTCAGGTTCATAAAGGAGCTACTAAAGTGAAATGAATGTAAATGAAAGGACATTAAGTGAGAGACAGACGATGGATATAGCCGCGTGGCAGAGAAGTGGGGGAATGGCAAGAAGCAGAGACTACACAAAGGCATGAAGGGACAGCTCAGACAGTCATTTTATCCTGGGCTGACGTGAAGTGCCACGATTTAAGGCATTCACTTTCAATCACGGCCATAAAGGCTGTGAGCCAGCAACTCCCTGGAGCGGCCCTGGCGTCCCACACCAAATCCATCAGTTCTGACTGAGAGAGAGATGGATTCCCTGTTGTAAAACAATCTTGTGCTTGGCGAAAAAAGGAATCCATCATTTGGAATAAAGATCAAACTGGCCTGGCTTTTACGAAACCATCAGAAGAGAAAACGGAGGGGACAGATGTGATAGATAAATAAAAGAAAAACAAGTGGATTCTTGAGCGCAACAGACACCTCAGTGCTGGTTGAGAAGGCTGTTCAGTTGCTACACAGATGCAGCAAAGCTGACGGCAGCAGGCTGTAAACACACTGCACATTTCACACTGTTCTCATCTATAACATAAATCCTTCCTCTCTGTTTTTTAATCCAAATGTGTTTTAAATGTGCTTTTAGAGATTTGCGTTATGAGGGACATTTATATATTATTTGTGAAAAAAACTGTAATGGCCCATACAGTCATTAAATGTTAAAGGTAGGACTGCTGTACAACTTGAGATACTTATTTCACCACATTATGCTACTACATTGTAGCTTTTACATTTATCTGACGCTTGCTGTACTTATTGCACTTGCTTAAAAACCTTCTTGATAACATTTCTATGACATATATGACATATTTTTTAAAAATTAATACATTCACAGAGCCTTTAGAAAGGTGCTGAATGACCTTTTCTGCAAAAAAAAAAACTTATGATTGTGAATGAATCATAAAAAAAAAAAAAAATGGCAGGTCCAAAATTAATGTTTTGTTTATCTCTGTGGTAGATCTGAGATTCGGTTCCCACTTCTAATGAGGCTTGTGAGCCAATAGTAAAATGATGTTGGTATCGTGGTATCTCTGGGTCGACAAGATAATGTGGAAAAAACAAACAACTGGCTTAGATTGACGGTAGGTGCCTGGCAATGACTTGTTGTGAAGTGACTGCAATAGAACTGGGAATGTGATATGTAATGGCTGAATGTTATCAACAGCATCTTTAATTACCTCCATAGCCACAGCTCCATATTTAACAACCAGACTTCTCACTCTCAGAAAGAAAGAACATGAATATGTTTCTTTCTCAAATGTTGAACTGTTCCTTTAAGTAGTATTTTTAACTTTTTTCTTTTTACATTTACTAAGTAAAGGATATGAATATTTATTTTACCCCAGTAATACTGGCTAAACAAGCCAGTAAGTTGGGATCTTTGACCCCAGTCGTCCTCAGATCTTCCTGTCCATTCGGTCCCAGCCTGAAACCAGTTCTTTTTAATTTGGCAACAACTAAGTGTAACTACGCTGAACCCAAACACAGTCTGGTGGAAGAGTCTCACTCCAACACTCCTGAAGGAAATGGCCCAAACTCTTCCAGGCTGACGGAAACCGAGAACCGAGAGTGGCGTAAGTACACAATGTGTATCAATGGAAAGTTCAGACGTACAAACTGAAGCAAACTGAGATGATGGAGGAGGACTGAAAAGCACAGTTGCCTCTCTACACCTATTTTATTTTCCAAAGTAAAGCTTAACAGTTTTGGAAGTAATTTAACTTTAAACATTTTGTGAGGCAGGTAGATGCTCTCTATTTCAATTCCTTTTTAAAGTTTTTTCATTTCAGTTTAACACTTGATTGCACTTTTCACATTTTTTTCCATATATGCACTCATCCACTCTCACTGACAGCAGCTCTGACAGATATGCAGTCATTCCACCCATCCATTCTTTCAGTCCTAGCAGATGAGCTGGCGACATTGAGGAGTAGTGCACCAGTCCCCACACTAAGAATCTTCCCAAAAAGCAATGAACTGCACACTCCACAGCAGCCCTTTCACTCTTCACCCATACTCCTCTCCCTTCTGTAGGACCTGAAAACTCTAGCCACCATTTCCTCTGAACTCCATATGCCAGTTCTCCCTCTAACAGGATGCCTACAGATAGAAAATTGGAGAAGTGAATCCAATTTATTGTGGCTTTGGAGTCCTTGCAGTTGATCCACAATGCACTGACGCAGAGTTTTGGCAATGGAATTACAAGTAATGACATTAGCATGATGAAGTGACATTATTAGAAGTAGATTTCATAAAATATGATGGATATTTGTTAGCAATGCTTGCACAATTCAACAATCCAAAGACGCTGAAGATCTCACATATTCACATATAGGGGTGGGAAGGTTCATAAAATTCACGGTTCCATTCATATCACGGTTTGGGGTTATGGATGGTTTTCGGTTCGGCTCGGTTCAGAACAGCGGTAAAGACCTTTTTGTGTCTGTTCATACTGTTCAGGAATTACTATGTAGCTTATGTGTCTGCGAGACAGCATATCATAGCACGGCGCAACTACGCTAATCATATGCTGAAATCCAGCGTCCTCCACGACTGCATAAGGCTGCATATCTTTTGCTATACATCCCCAACGCTTTAGTTCTGTTTGTTGCTCTGTCTGAGTCTACATGTAGAAGCTGTTTAAATGCTGCTGGGAGAAGGAGTTGCTCTTACCTCCCCGACTCTCTCCTCCTTGTGCTATCAACGGACAAGCCAGAGTGACACAATTGACGTTTTATCCGCCACTTTTTTTCCCGTCACTGTCATATGTAACACCTAATCCATAATGCTCCCACAGAGCAGAGCTAAACAAACGCTATTGGATCCTCTTCTGTACTTTTTTGTGTCCATTCCTGAACCTAACAGAATGACAGCCGTATTCTGCACGTCATCAATGTCTCTGCCAACTGAGAAGTTTCAGAAGGAAGGAGGCACAACACATGCGCAGTAAAATCTGGTCCGTCCTCACCAAAATTGAGCCAATAACAATGTACGACCGCAGCTTCAGTTAAACTGCGCATGTGTTATACCTCAGATTCCTGTCCACCCGTGTCCCAGCCTCTTTCCATAGGCCTTGATTTATAGAGACAATAAACGGGATGAAGAAAATACACAATCAGCTTCATAATTTGTTTCAAATGAACCAAACAAAAACTCATCCCTACTCACCCATTTTTTTTTTCTCTTTTTCCTTTAACTGATAACATTTCAGTCACTGGGTGACACTGACATTGCCAATCACCAAGTCCCAATTCCCCTGGAGGGCCACAAAGCTATTTGCCAACTGTTCTTTGTTAATGTATTTGAGTTAAATATGCATATAACAGCACTGCCTTCTTGATTTCAATACTTTCCTGCTCTGTGACTCCGAAAACTTCTGTATTTTCTCCATGAAACCACTGAACCAATCCTGTCTGCCTGCTTTGTCTGCTTGATTGCCTTCCCTTGTTGCCTATATTGATTGACCATGATAGATTTTTGGCTCAAAATCTGTAGCATTTCACTGTGCAAAGAATGTGCATATATTTTAAAAGCAATTTATTACAGTATAATATTGAGGCTCTGTCTCATCAAAATGTAGTTTTAAGACTTTCATTATGTCAATTTTGTGCTTTTATGACATGTATGTATGTATGTTTAATCAAATTACCAAATTGTTTTTCATGTGATATTGTGGCGTAAAAAAAAATAAGATACTGCACAGAGAGTGGGAGGAAAAGGGGTTTATTAGGAACCCAACAGTTCATTTAATCAACTCCCATGATGTCAGGCAGTGACTGTATCAGAGAGTGTTTTGAATCCCACAACACCATAGCCCGTTTGTTCACCAGCTTACTGTCACACCAACTGGAACGGACTCAGTCCAACCTGGTCTGATCAAGCCTGATGCCCAACTCACAGCCAGAATCTACCCAGCAATCAGAATGTGAGTTCCAGCCTTTAATTATATTTCAAAATGGTTAGGTGATTGAACGCAACAGATTTAGGATCTGATTGAGGAATGGCAGCAAAGACGGCAAGACCAAAGCATTATGAACAGACAGTACCGACCACAGTACACGGTTCTGGGATGGTAATTATGTATTGCCTGGAGTTTAAGTTATTATTGATTAGCTAGTATTATTCTTTACAGAGCCAGAGGAGGCATGGTCAAAGACAAGAACTTGACAAATTGCAGAGCTGACAGCGTGTCTGTGCACTGTATGTCTGTGCTTGTACATCTAACTTTGTGGGGACCGATTTCAGTTTTAGACCTTCAGAATGAGAACATTCTTGGAAAGTGGGCACATTTTGATTTGGTCTTAAGGTTCAGGTTACAATTAGGTTTAAGTTAGGTTAGGGTAAGGTCTGGGGTTAACCATTTAGCTGTGAGGGTTAAGGTTAGAGAAAGGGTTAGATAATGTATAATGTCAACAAGTGTCCTCACAAAGATGCAATATCCACTTTCCTCCTACAGCTGCAGTACCTTTGTGTTCAGACTGTTTTGGGTGACTTGGTGAACCCAGTGTTTTGCCTTATATCTCTGTAGTGTGGATGGGAACCATGTCTTCACACATGTACAGCAGTGTCAAGTGTAATGTTCTTTCACCATTATATTTGCATAAGATGAAGACAGTAACTAGTTACTAGCAGTCATTTCTGATCTGTCTCTTTTTTTAAACACTTCAATTTGCAGATACTGTATGTCTGTCTCATATCCTCAACCACCTTTTCTTATCATGGAAATAGTGCATTTATTTCAGTATAAAAGGGAAGTGTATGCTTGTGTTCAAAAGTTTTAAATCACCCAGATGTTTTTGATGGAAACTGATTCTTTTATTCAACATGGTGGCATTAGATTAATTTAAATATATAGCCAAAGCATCACTAACGTTGAAAATGGCTATTACTTCTGGAAATGACTGTATAATTAATTATCCACATAAAACTGCAAAGCCCCATTTCCACAATCCATTACTTTAAGATGATAATGATAAACACTTCCTGCTCATCCTTGATTAATTATGTTTAAATACAAATTGGCTATAAGAGACATCTCTGTACTTATTTTAGCACTCCTGATCCCCATTATTCTGTTCAGTAAAGCAGGTAAATTGTCTTTTCCTTGGGTTGCTACCTGCACTGGTATTGCTGTAGTTTAATTATTGGTTCAAAAATGGACAAAACAAAATCGTCAAACATGGTCTGTAGTTGTCTAGTGAAATGAAGGTTATTTCAAGGTGAAAATGGGTTCTATGGGTACGACTCTCCCCTTTACAGACATGCCCACTTTATGACAATCACATGCAGTTTTTTTTAATTCAGTACAAATGTGCTATGTTCTCCAATTTTGGTGTGTGTTTATGTGGTCCATAAACAGTCTTGAATTACATAAATTGGGTGTTACTGTAAAGTTGAGTAGCCATTTCATTGTAGTGAGACCATTTTCTGAAACTTGACCTCTCTGTATAAAATGACCTGTGGTGACCTCTAGGAGAATCACAGCCTAATGAAACTGTACAAACACAAACTAGAGACCTAGAGCATTCAGAGGATGGATGGCTTTCCTAGCTAGACTGACAATAAGGGGGTTTCTGAGCAGTTTACACAACAGAAGTGCTCACTATCCAAAAAATGCAATTCTTGCAGAAATACCCAAATGTCAAAAGTTTTTGATACTAAATCACAGCATGGCTTTTTCTATGACGTTCCTTAAGGTCTTGGTGTCTTAATGTGGTATTTTGGAGGGATTATTGATCATTTTAATCAGTTCTTAAGGTGTTAAAAAATGTTTAATTTAGCACCAAATCTGTTCTGGTCTATCGTAGGTCTCAGAGGGTTAAAGATGCCATTTTAGAGTATCAGGTGCTAGTTTCACAGCAGATGAAGTGACAAATCTGCCAGCGTTGACCACCTTAGATATACTAGGATATTACACATTTGTTGTACTAATGGATACTGTACTCTGTGTGTGGCTAAAGCAGGCCTCACGTGTACATTGGTTTTCTGTGTGAATCTTTCAAACTGAAGATATTCGAAAGTTCTCACCAGATTAAAAAAAAGCTTTTTCCTTGTTCTCAAACCCCAAGCATGCTGGTGTCACATACTCACAGCAAAGGCTCAAAGAGCCTCACATCACTCCTGATGCCATGCAACACATAGCATTGCCATCTATTTAATTGGTACTAGCAGTGTAACCTGAGGTTACATGGATGATCTCCTTGAACTGCACAAGCTCTGCTTGAAGAGGCTATGCAGAAGAAAAGGATGAGGAGGCTGCTGTAAAGTCACTCACTATAGATCTCAAAGAGGCTGCTCACTTCCCTCCAGGTGCAGCTCTTTCATTCTGTCTGACACCAATGTAATGAGTGGCATGGCTAAAGTTTAGACTATTTCAACAAGGATAGCCCTTAGCGGAGTCACACCATGTCCTCAGTGCTGGATGTATAGCTTGGAGGAGCTGTGTGTGTAAAAAAAAAAAGCACCTTAGCACCTTATATCCAGGCTATCACAGAGCAATGACATCTGCTGACAGCTGACAAAAGAGGGAAACATGGCCGAATTTATTGTTTGCTTACAGTGTTATGGAACAATCAGTGAGAAGGACAAGAGTTCATTGTAAATCCTTGGAAATCTTTCTTTCAGCTTGTTTGCACTGATCATTGAACATATCTTTGAAAATAGCATCAAAATTTAAAGGCCCAGTGTGTAAAATGTGGCAGTATCTAGCAGTGAGGGAAGGAAGCCTCTCCTGTCTGCCAAGAGTGTTGGAGAGCTACAGTGACCAACGCAATAACACAAATGTCCCTCTCTAGAGCTATTTGGAGCGGCGCATGTGTGCATGTGGGAAGTGAGTGGTGAAGTAAATCTCTAGTTTACTCCGAACCAAGCAGGGAAATTTAACAGTGTTTGGTTTGTTCATTCTGGGCTACGGTAGAAACATTGTGGAGGACTCCATAAAGAAGACCCGCTCCCTGTGTAGATATAAACAATCATTCTAAGCTAAGCTAACGAAAACACAACTCTTATTATCGGGCAATTGCACTCTAAAGAAATCATACTTGGGCCACATGGGCCATAATGAAAGCAGATGTGCATTGAAGTACAAAGTAGTTTTTGAAATGGGGAGGTCATTTATATAGTATGTACACAGTTAAAAAAGTTTGACCCCTTAAAAAATATTGGAAGGTGGGCTGTTGTTAAATGATAGTAGTAGTTAAATGTATATATATATATATATATATATATATATATATATATATATATTTCCCCCTGAACTACAGTAGTAGTAGTAGTAGTAGTAGTAGAATAAAGTAGAAGAGTCCTGCATTAGACAAAGTCTATCTCTGTGAAACCAACCATTTAATTACAATATGAGACATTTTAATCTGATTACAGACATCATGCATTCTAACTTTTTATTATGTTGCCGTTATTACTCATTTTAACATATGCTTCATGTATTATGCAGTTCTGACCATCAGGGCAATCAAATAATTCTTCATTTCTGTCAGGAAAAAGATCATATTCAAAGATTCTTTCTCTCAGCACTGCTATCATCTTAACAACCACAATATTTCACCTCAGCTCCACTGCTGAATGCTCATATTATAATATGCTGGGAATTTAGAGACACACACACACATGCACACACCATGGTATGGAGCAGGCTTGATACCATAGCTTTCTTATCTGAGTTTTATCTGAGAATTGTTACCTCCAGCTGAGAGGAAGGGAGCTGGAAACCACCACTATGCAGGGAGAACAAAATGTAATGCATTGCAACTGAAAACAATGCAGCTTTTAGGAGGGTTTCATGTGCAACACACAACCATTTTCAAAGTAGAACAATTTATCTTTAGCCTGGCTCTGTTGTAGTCACTTGTACACTTTGTTCCCAGACACAACACTCGAGCTGAAAGTTTCATTTCAGAGAGACTGCTTGTGGCTCCAGTGTTTGTTCTCTCCCTCTAGACACAGCGAGTTTCCAATGCTGTGGGCTAAAAGAGAGATCAGACTAACAAACTGTATTATTTGATCCTGTTAAAATTATGTCTTTAGTGTTTCAGTACAACTTACAAGTCAGTTTCTTTACTTTTCCTTTGATAATATTTTCATCACTCGTTGCTAGAAATATTGCGCAAGACTGGGATATGAAATGGCTATATTCTGGAGAAAATCCCATTACCAGTAGACTCGGTTTGGCAGGCAGATATCCAACCTTATCCCAGGTCCCAAGACTTTGGGCCCAAACATCGGAGTATCTTAAAGATCTCTCAATGCTTTAGCCTGTTTCTCTGATAACTTCAGATCCAGACATCGATGACTGAAATCCTTCATTCGGCTGAAATATAGATTCAAAAACCACAATCTAGCGTGCCATTAAAATGTGACTTAAAACTGGATAAAACCTCATTTAATGACAACCACAACTCTAACCCATGCACAAAGGATATACGACACCACTGACAGGCAACCAAATGAAACAGACAATTATCTTGGTTAAAATTGCAGATTTCTCAAGGTTTGTTGGAAATATCTGAGATAATTAGAGTATATAACGCAACAATATATAAAACATATGTCTGGTCATTTTTGGACATTTTAATGTGGACAATTACATATTTTACTTTTTTGCAGACTGAGTGTGAGTACAAGTACTTAAATGCAGTTACTTGGAGATACTGAGTACTGATGAGTGCTTAATTATGGCATTACATATCTAACAATGATTTAGAAAATGTCACGACTGAGTACAGAGGTGGACTCAAACGCAAGACTCCAGGCAGGGATCAGTTCAAAAAATCAGCGTCTTTAATACGAAACAGGTCGGTACACGGTAGAGCAGAAAACAGTACAAATCCAAATCAGCAGGCTAAGGGCTAAGTCAAAAAACAAGCAGAGGTTCAGTACACAAGAAAAACAACACGAGAGCACTAGGAAGGATCGCGGGTACGTACTTACAAGAAGCAACGAACTGGCACAGGAGGAAGGGGAAGCACACATTAAATACTAGTGAAGGGGGTGATTGACTATACACAGGTGGACACAATCAGGGCGGGGAAAAGACGATCAGAACCAGGTGAATGGTGTTCGAAACTAGGTCAGGAGGAGGTGCTCAAATGTGCGGGCGGGAAACATGCAAACCAGAAGTGACGTGTTCTAAACTGAAAAGGGAAGTAAACTACAAAATAAAACAGGAAGTGAGAAACACAGGACATGCAACATGCAACACTAACAAATTATGACTTGACAGTTGTAACAGAAAACACATTTTATTTAATTAAATATACAATTTCATGCTCTTGCTGACATTCAACTTTGTCTTTTCCTGATAGAAACTGAGCATAGTTTGCAGTAGGGATGTTAATTAACTATTTAAATATTAGAAATAAAAAGCTGAGCAATAGCTGGTCCACCTTGAAGGTCAGCCCACCTTAATTAAGCCTGAGCAGGTGTTTTTGCTAACTCCAGAGCTAACCCCCATCATTTTAGTCAACAGGTAGCAACCAAGACACAGGAGCTTGGCTTGGGTCTTTAGGAGTTGTAGCATTCATTCACTGACAAATAAACACTGCACTGCTCACTGATTTTATGCTGGTCATTCATGACATTGGCTGAAAGCCTGGCGGAGGATGCCAGGCAGACACACAACTGACAACTGATGCAGTGGAGACTAAAGTTGCCCCATTGATCCACAACAATGCAACATCGTGGCTGCTAACTCTCCCTGACAGGTGACCTGGGGACTCAGATGTGCATTGGGTATCAATGAGGCCAGGTAGCACTCTGCAAGCAAGGCACAGATCTTATCAGTTAATGTCACGTTGCGTAAAGTGGTATCGGTTGCGGTTGTAATAGAGTACTTTTAGTAAGAGTACATAAGCATAGTATTGGCCCAATATCCGATACTAGTATCTGTGTAGGTGTATCCCTACTTTTATTCACTGGTGTATTGCTGATTGTACAGTATGTCTAGAGCTTTAGTTCAAATAATACAAATCTGATCACAAAAATGTTTTTTATATTTGTCCATGATGATATACATATTACTCTACCTTGCCTCATTTATTTCAGTGCATTTCTGTAGATTAAATTACTTATTCTCTGTGTTTCCTGTTTTTCTGCCTGCAGCATGTTGTGGTAAATACATAAGCGGGAAAAGTTTAAAATTGCGTTTTAATACAATATATTTGTACATACAATATATTTAAATCATAGAGTGTCATGCAGAGGAATGTGCATGGTGTCAACATACCGATAAACACATTCGTAGATACACTTTTCAATACCACAAGGAGTCTGCAAGTTCCAGTGAGCTAAAGTAACCAAAGAGTTGAGATCTGTTGACAGCTTCGACAGTTCTGCCACTGACAAATCATCTCGATTAAGAATATCAAAGGTTTTTTCACAACAACTCCTGCCCAGAAAGATGATGAGCTGTACTTGTTTTGGAACGGTATCTATGTGATTTCACTGATGTTTAGAACATATCTGCCAGTGGTGTCCAAGGGTATAATTAGTACAACTCCAGTCAAGTTCAAATCAGTTTTTATTCATTTTTTGGGAGGATATGAATACTTTCTTAAACAGAGTTGTCTCACTGCTCAGTAATCACAATTCATATCAGATAATGTACTATGGCCAGACTAACACAACATACAATAATCCTGGAAATAATCAAATTGAGCATCAATACAGTGATTTCTAAAGCCATTTTTTTGAATACCATTTTTTTTTTTTTTCAAATATAACTAATACTAAGTAGAGTTGCAAATTGGGAGGAGCCACTGGTTTTCCAAGTATTTTCCCCATTCTGTATTTTGATGTATTCCATCACCAAACATTTATCTCAACCTCCTTCCCAACGAGGGAGTGGTACATAGCGGCCAAATCATACTTTCCGCATGAAGACCCACATTATGGAACTATCGTCATCCACCCATGTCTGTGAGGGGGGGTGGCAGCGCAACATTTGTGATGCATAGGTAGTGCACAGACTGCCCATGCTCCACTTAATCTCTTCTTCCACACTCCAGTCTAGCTGGTGGTTTATCAATCTCTGAACTCATCAGCTATTGGTCTAATGATGACAGGTTGTGCAAGGAGATCCTCCATTATCCATATTAATATGATTTATCTTTATAGGAAGACAAATGTGACTCGTTGGTAGCGTCAATCCTGTGACTCCTTGTCACATGAGTCATTTAGTAATATTATAACAAAGGGGTTGTGTTACCTAAACCTAACTTCCTGTGAGCGTACCATCTCTGGTCCGTCCAAATGTAACGCAACAGGATCACGCCTCGTGTCGGTCTTGGGCACTGACTAAGTAGCGGTATTTGACGAGTTGGGTGTGTGGATGTGTTGGGGGAACGTAATCCAGCAGCTGTTATTTTTCCACTTAAAAACGTATTTGGGAAAACACATTTGTAGTATAAAGATGCAAATTCCAAGAAACCAGTTTGATTTTTTCATATTGTATACCATATCTGGAGCGTGCCGCTGATTTTACTCAGGTAGCTTAGCTAGTTACATGAGGATGTCATCAGGCCAGGTTATGTAAACTTGGCCTAGAGACTACAAATTAGTAGAAGAATGCCTGTATTACAAAACTCCAGGTGTGGAGTTTGAATGATGTGGGCGTTTACCAGGTAGAAGGGTCTAATGAAAAGAAATGTGATATCCAGTGGTTTTGGAGCTTAACATATAACTAGAGACTAAAAGTAAACATATCTCATTTAAACTTGTGTCCCACAACATTATAGCTAGGTAATACTAAATTGCTGGAGTACCCCTTTAACAAAGGCTTCCATTACAGATGGATCATTTTTAAAGAACCCCTGCAGCTAACATTAATCTGTCCTCCCACTTCTATAACAAAACCTCCAGCCTCTGTGTCATCAATATGATGGAGGTTTATTTCTGACCACACTGACATAAAAACAGTTTGTCATTTTATTGGTGTAGCTGCTCATTAATCTGGGATTTGGAGGGGAGTTTTAGTGTCCCATGAGGCTCTATACATCTCTAGTCAGAGGGTTTTTACCCACTCTGACAAGACTCTGAAGAACACACTAAATCTGTTTTATTTTGCCTTTAAAACACTCACCATTAGAAATGATGTGAAAAATCCTACGCACACAATGCAATCTGAGAGTAATAACATCCATCCAAACCGTCACATTATTCAGAGCACTTGTTTCTGTATTCACCCTTTGTCTGAGTTTTGATCGGTGCACCTGATATACAGTAGTTACATTCATTATGCTTTTCTCTCTCTTTGGAGCAGAAATGACCACATTTATCTGAGAGCACATCCTCACCCCCCCCCCTGTGTTAGTGTTTTGGGTTTTTGTATAATTGCAACAAAACGATAAATATCTTTTCAGGATATCTCTTAATATCTTCCCGAGGAAGTAGGCACAGAAACCTTGGAGATCCTTATCCAATCAGAGCTGTCCTTTCCTGGGAGCTATTACACAGACAGGCCTGGCCTTCCACTCCATTCATCTCTCTTTTCTCCTGTCATCGTGTTACAAACAGACAGCACAGAGAGAAGGAATGAGGCTCAGCTTCTCTTGGACAATGATAAGTATTCAATTGCACTTATCGTTTGGTCATAGGTAAGTGCTTAAGAGGCTGAGGGCCTGCGGTCGACACTCACCCGAAGCACCTGTTCTTTGTTAAGAGGCCCCTGCAGGGCAGAGGCTCACTTAAATTGGATGTGCTCTTTTCCCTCCAGGTTTTGCAAATGATTGTCCATCAGTAGAGCTGCAAATCTTCCTCCTCTTCTGAGGGAGTTGAGAGAGCACAGGGAGCCAGACATGGAGGATGCAAAAATTCATTGCTACTGTGATCTCTAACCTGTGGTGTTGCCTGAGAGACCATTTAGGAACATGTGGCCAACAGTAGTCAAGGCTCACTAGTGCACCCTGAGGCCTGTATAGCTGCTTTCTATGAGGAAATATTTCAGCTGAGTACACAACATTCAACAATACCTTCTGTGCTGATCATCATGCCTGAAAGTTGCCTGGAAACATACTGTGTGGAATAAATATGAAATTCAGAGATATCCCAATAACGTGTTAGGTCACCCTCACATCTGTAGATCGGTTCAGACAAAGGAAAAAAAAAAAAACGTATCCATTGTTTCCTTTTAGTTCTGGTCCGGTTCATGTTCACACTGACTTAAGGCCCAGACACACCAACCTGACATCAAAGACCGTTGTGAAAATATGCGTGTATTGGAATGATCGGATAAGAGGAAGGTGAAAAATGAGTTGAACCCTCTGTGTGTCCTCTTGACTTTACTAATTTGCTTGCTTTCCTCACTTCCATTTCTCTTCTCGTGCACTTATCTATTGAAGCTGAACAGCCAATCAGAGAGACTTCTCTCACTGATGAGCTCTGCAGTATTTAACATACTGAATCAGTCAAAAAAAAATTTCAGACACAGGCAGACTAGAGCCAGCGGTGTGGGACAGCAATAGCTAGGCTGATGGACGCAAACTGTCCGACAGCCATCGGTTTGGTGTGTCAGGGCCTTTAATGCAAACACATTGTTGGTGTTTTAAGTACATAATATTTGTTGACAATTCCAAATATAGAAGACAACTGTTGTCCATCTGTTTTACTGTATCACAGCTAATACATTATGTTGTCAACAGTGTTCTACCCAGTATTGGTTTACTTTAAGGTGGTATATCATGCTCATTTCCAGGTTCATACATATAGCACAGACTTAAATGTTCCAAAACATTTTTCTCACCGTCTGATTATATTGTATCTGTATTAACCCTCTGTCTGAAACACTTTTTGGTTTTTGGGCCTCCTCCTGAAAAAGCCCAGTTTGCTCTGATTGGTTTCAGAGAAAATTATGGTGCATGTTTGCAAAGGTAGTCGTCAAACTGTGGGTGGTATATTCTAATGAGCACGCATGTGACATAGGAAGGGGAGCCAAATCTGAATGGCCTGTAGAATCACGTTTTCTGATCTAGGCAGACCACGACTGACAGGGTTCTCTGATTTCACAGTTTGTGGTTGGTAGAGACTCCAGATACCCAAATGTACTGTATGTGAGTTTATCATGACAGGTCCCCTTTAAGGGCTTACTCGATATGTGACGGCTCTGACTGGGCAAAAAAATAAATAGAAACTGTTTTTAATGGAGCTTTTATGCCAGGCTAGAATGTATTTTTCAGAAAATTGTCAACTATGATAAGAATGTTTCAAACAGGCAACTCATTACAGTTTGTGTGAATGCAACACAGCTGCTAACCATCAAGGCCAGTAACATTGATCCCACTCTCAGAGCATCATGTCTGATAGCTGCCAGTGACTTTTGTAGCTCAAGACATATGGGAGAAATTACTAAAGTATCTCAGCTGTTTTTCCTCACTGCACTGGCATATATTCCTCCCTCTGGTATACCGCACAGTCAGTGTGTATTATGTGTAATGTAGCTACAGAGGCAGTCTCTGGTGGCTTCATTTACTGTACATCTGTAATTACAGAAGCTTTACAGAGATTTTAAGTAGGCTCTTCAGACAGCTTGGTTTGTAAGGTCTGTTTTTGAAGTGTGTTCTCTTGTGTGTGTGTGTGTGTGTGTGTGTGTGTGTGTGTGTGTGTGTTTAGTGTTTGCAGAAATTGACAGATGTGTCTAAAAATACCTTGTGAAAAAGAATCATAGTGACATCATACTTGTGCCCCTGTTATACATTGGTGGAGGGAAACCAGTTGAGGCAGATGGCTGCCCACCCAGAATCAGGGTCTGCTCAATGTTTCTATCTGTTAAAGGGAAGTTTTTTTTTCTTATCACTGTCGCGCCAAATGCATGCTCGTGGGGATGTCTTGTTGGGTGTGATTTTAGAGAACGGTCTTGACCTGCTCTATATGAACAGGGTGTTGAGAATTGAAATGTAGACCTACAACAGAGTTGACCTATGAATGTGTCTAGGATCTTCTACACTTCAGATGGATGTCCTTTGCAAAGCCGTTTAATTCTTGACTATCTTTGGACTAATTTCCTGTGTATTCTGGGGAAATTAAGACTACAACACAATGCTTCAAGCTGCACAACTCTCCACTTAAAGAAATTTATATTCTTGTAATTTAGCAATTGCAGGATTGTTTTACTGTAAAATTCAGTTAAATATAAAGTAAAGTAGGGCTGCACGGTGGTGTAGTGGTTAGCGCTGTCGCCTCACAGCAAGAGGGTCGCAGGTTCGATTCCAGCTTGCGGCTCTTCTGTGTGGAGTTTGCATGTTCTCCCCGTGTAAGCGTGGGTTTTCTCCGGGTACTCCGGCTTCCTCCCACAGTCCAAAGACATGTTTAGGTTAATTGATTACTCTAAATTGCCCGTAGGTGTGAATGTGAGCGTGAATGGTTGTCTGTCTCTATGTTGTCTGTCTCTATGTGCCCTGCGATGGACTGGCGACCTGTCCAGGGTGTACCCTGCCTTCGCCCAATGCCAGCTGGGATCGGCTCCAGCCCCCCCCGCGACCCCTAACGGGATAAGCGGTTGACGATGGATGGATGGATAAAGTAAAGTAATAACAGCAAAATGCACTATATTGCCAAAAGTATTCACTCACCCATCCAAATAATTGAATCAGGTTTTCCAATCACTTCCATGGCCACAGGTGTATAACACCAAGTAAGATAAGATAAGATAAGATTGAACTTTATTCATCCCGAAGGAAATTGTTGTGCCATAGATGCTCAGTATTTACAAAAAGTACAAAACACAACACAATTAACATCACACAGTGTATAGAGAAACAAGTTTAAAAAAAGAGATAAGAACTGAGGATTGATAAGTACAAATAGGAGGGGAAAAGTGCTTTTCTCATCAATAGTGAGAAATCAAATAACTGAAAAATAACCATATTGCACAGATAACATCAGTAATGTAGTGTTAATTGAACAGCATTACCATATGTGAAGTATTGCACATGCCAATAAAAACTGATGACAGTAATGGTGTTATTGCACATGAAATAAATAAATAAAGGTGGTGATATTAAAGCCGTATTATTGCATATGATAGTAGAAAAGATGATGATATTAAAGCCGTATTATTGTACTGATGCTGGTGTTCATAAAGTCCAGTATTGTCAACTGTCCGTCCAGCAGAAAGGGGAGGAGTTATATAGTCTGATGGCCACAGGGTGAAAAGACCTCCTGTGACGCTCTGTTGAGCATCTCGGTGGTCTCAGTCTACGGCTGAAGGTGCGCTGGTAGGACTCCAGAGAGGCATGCAGGGGATGAGAGGTGTTGTCTTTGATACTGAGTAGCTTCCTCAGCATCCTCTTCTCCGACACCTCCGCCAAAGACTCTAGTTCCACTCCCAGGACAGAACCCACCTTCCTGATGAGCTTGTTGAGTCTGTTGCCGTCGGCTACCTTCACAGGAGGAGGTCCTCAGGAGGGCGGGTCGGACGCTGTTGAAAGCACTGGAGAAGTCAAAAAACACATGACTCTCACATTGCTGCCTGCCTCCTCCAGATGAGTACAAGCCCTGTTCAGACGGCGTCTTCCACTCCAGTACCACTTCCAGTACCAAGGCATACAGACTGTTTCTACAAACATTTGCTCTCAGGAGCTCAGTGAATTCCAGCGTGGTATTGTGATAGGATGCCACCTGAGCAACAAGTCCGGTCGTGAAATTTCCTCACTCTTAAATATTCCACAGTCAATTGTGAGTGGTATTATAACAAAGTGGAAGCGACTGGGAAAAACAACAACTCAGCCACAAAGTGGCAGGCCACGTAAAATGATGGAGTGGCATCACCGGATGCTGAGGCGCATAGTGTGCAGAGGTCACCAACGTTCTGCAGAGTCAATCGCTACAGACCTCCAAACTTCATGTGGCATTCAGATTAGCTCAAGAACAGGGCATAGAGAGCTTCATGGAATGGGTTTCCATGGCCAAGTAGCTGCATCCAAGCCATACATCACCAAGTGCAATGCAAAGCATTGGATGCAGTGGTGTAGAGCACGCTGCCACTGGACTCTAGAGCAGTGACGACACATTCTCGGGAGTGACGAATGGCGCTGCAACATCTGGCGATCTGATGGACGAGTCTGGGTTTGGCGGTTGCCAGGAGAATCACACTTGTCTGACTGCATTGTGCAGTGTAAAGTTTGGTGGAGGGGGGATTATGCTGTGGGGTTGTTTTTCAGGAGCTGAGGAACTCTGAATGCTTCAGCATACCAAGAGATTTTGGACAATTCCATGCTTCCAACTTTGTGGGAACAGTTTGGGGATAGGCCCTTCCTGTTCCAACATGACTGTGCACCAGTGCAAAAAGCAAGGTCCACAAAGACATGAATGAGAGAGTTTGGTGTGGATGAACTTGACCGGCCTGCACAGTCCTGACCTCAACATCTTTGGGATGAATTAGAGCAGAGACTGAGAGCCAGGCCTTCTCATCCAACATCAGTGTGTGACTTCACCCAATGCTTCACCCAATGCCTTCTGGAGGAATGATCAAAAACACACTCCTAAACCTTGTGGAAAGCCTTCCCAGAAGAGTTGAAGCTGTTATAGCTGCAAAGGATGGACTGACGTCATATTAAACCCTACGGATTAAGAATGGGATGTCACTTAAGTTCATTTGCAAGTCAAGGCAGGTGAGCCAATACTTTTTTGCAATATAGTGTATCTCCAAGGGGTTATTGCATCTCAGAAAAGTGACGTTTACTCATTGCTCATTTCACAACATAAACAGAAAACCAGAAATTGAGACATGTGTTTGTCTTCTTGTCAGTTGTATCCAAGCAATGCAAGCAACTTCCATGGGACCACAAAATGCCAAACTTGCATTGCTTCAGTGTGGTTGTTCTTCCTAAATTCATGGCTTTAATAAAATTGTTGTCACTAGGTGTCATTGATTGATTGCTTGTTAAGTCTAAAACAACTTTCAAGTCAGAATGAAATCTTAAAGTCTTCTTAGTTGGCAGAATGCAAAATAAACATGGCCGCCCTCATGCCTATACGGCCCTCCAGTCAGTACCTTCTTCAGGGTGCACCAGCAGAGATCTTATGGTATTGAATGGTTTGTGGTAAGTGCTTGCAACACATCAGTGAAACAGCAAGGACCCTTGACAAGAGACTGAACAACATCAGCTGTCTGTGAACAGACAGATGTTAAGATGTATTGTATAATGTTTGTAGAGGTAAGCCTACAGTAAGTCAAGCAATATATCCATCTCTGAGAGGTCAATTTCAACAGACCTGTCCCCAGCAAAGATCCCATCCATGTCCACACTCCTGAAGCAGAGATGCCTTCACTGGTTTGGTCATGTGCACCATGTGGAGAATGGCAGAAACCCCAATTTAATAGCTCAGCTTGACTATCCAGAATTAAAATTGTGATAAATCAGACATCTTATTCCAGATATCTATAACATCATTCTGACTAGTTGAAACAACAGTTAGAGACATCTGTAATTCAGTTCTGACTATCCTAAATAACAGTTACAGATATCTCAAACCTTATTATGACTAGTCATAATTGTTAAAAGGCTTCCCATTGGATATTGACCCAACAAAGCATCTGAACAGTGTACTAACTTGGATAGTTTGGTAAAGCTGGGAAGATATTCACAGATTCAAACTTCCCAGATCAATAACTAATTATCATTATTAAAGCATAAATGACAACTCTTTCTAACTGTAGTAAGGTAGACAACAAGCTTACAACATCATTTTAATCAACACAAGCCATCTTCCGAGCTGGATGCATCACATTGATCTATATGTGCAGCCGGCTGTGAGACGAGTGGTCAGGGACCGCTGTGGATCAGATAGTTTGAAAATGACATGAAATAGAAAGAGCTCATCATGAAGAAATCTGTGGCCAACCACAGCTTTGTTCACTAGAGAGTTTTGGTATAAATTTACAATACATTTACAATTTATTGTCTCCACACTTTATAAACCCATACGGCTGCAGAGCAGCACCATAGTATCTTTGAATAGCTTCACCACCCATCCCATTCCGTCCCCTCCTGGCATAATTACAGATATCTGCAATGTCATTTCAACTCGTCAAAACTCTAGATTTCTAGATATATGTCATTAGATTTTGACTATCCCTAACTCAAGTTGGAGGTATCTACAATGTCATTCTGACGAGTCAAAATTTTATTTTAGACATTGAAAAAGGACAATGTAGATATCTTCTTAAAGGGGCGGCAGTAGCTCAGTCCGTAAGGACTTGGGTTAGGACGCGGAGGTCACCGGTTCAAGTCCCCCATGGACAAAGACCAACTGGTTGCAGGAGAGGTGCCAGTTTACCTCTTGGGCACTGCCGAGGTGCCCTGAGCAAGACACCAAACCCCCAACTGCTCTGGGCGCTTGTCAGGAGCAGCCCCTTCACTCTGACATCTCTCCATTGACATGTATATGTACTGTGTGAACAACAGAGTGTAAAACTGAATTTCCCCACTGTGGGACTAATAAAGGAATATCTTTCTTTCTTTCTTTCTTTCTTTCTATTGAGGGGAACTAAAAATATTTTGAACTGGAATGCTGACAAGTCAGAATTAAATTGTAGATATCTGAAACTGGAATTGGGACTAGTCATATTTCAGTTGCAGATGTCCACAATTGACATTGCAGATATGAGCAACAGTTTCAAACAATGCACAGTTTACAAATAACTTCATTCACATTCTCTGGCTCTCCTTTTTCATCTGGTTTAAAAGCCAAAAATCGCCAAATAGACGCATTTGTATTCATTTTGCTAACGAAAGCAGGGGCTACTGTACATGGGTAATTATACACAGCATCAGACATATGCTAGCATGTTGTTACTCATTTTAATCTGATACAATTATCCAATGACATATAGACAAAGGATGGAAGAAGTAAAAGAGATACTGAACATAGTGCTAAATTCATAAGAGGTGTTTCCTATTTGAATATTATTCTGTTATCGTGGACATATGAGGACTATTATTGTGGCCAGCCTATATCATGTTGAACAATAACCTTGTCATATCACCTAAGCTTAGTTATAGGTCTATCCAATTATGTTCACAGGCATTTTGGTCTACACCATTGACCAAAATGAACTGAGAGGTTCCTGACTAATTTGCATTTGCGATTTGGTCTGGTGATGTCAGGCTAGTCTGAATCTGACCCAAAACTTCATGCCACAACAAATCAATAGGCCTACAGACAAACTGCTACAGGACAAATTATAATGATAGGAAACTCTAGAAACTCCTCGCACTAATTAAAACAAAAGATATCATGGATATGGTGGGGAATTTTCAAAAATAACAGTCAATCTTTGTTGTTTGTATAGTTGTCCTAACAGACCAGTCTAAAAGAAAACTTAACTGGCCTTATTCAATCTTTGTGAAAACACAAACTGTGTGCCACCAAAGGAATTATATGGATTTCATTAACATACACCCACACACACTTCCAGTCAGGGTGGCACTTAGTTAGTTTCGACAACGCATGTATAATTCCCTTTGAATGTGACTAACTCAAAAGATGACAGGATAATTTACACAAGTGCATCAAAAAAACTCTGTATTCTAATAAATGTCTGGCCTCACATTGTGAACCCAATGTAGAGAATTTTCATCAAACAGCAGAGCCTTGGTTTTTTCTACACGAGAGGGAAACACAGCAGTGATTTCTGAACTTGTAAATAACAAATTATTTCCATTAGAGAGATTTGTAACTCTCACTTGGCCCATTGAGGTTCCATGCATAATTGATCCGGCGGTGTGTTTGGAGAGCTAGTAAGTGATGATGATTGGTTCAGAGGATTCAAATTAAGATGCTTGTAGGGAGACTGATGATCAAATGCAACCAAGGAGGCCCACAGAGCGGCTGCACACACATCTGAATTATCACAGAAAAACTGAATACTTCACCCATCTTTCCCCTTTTCAACTGTCTGTGGTAACACAGTGGGATACTGTATATAGTTATGTTTCCTAAAGGGGTAGTGTGACAAAATACATATTTTACTTATATAACGAATTGCTTCCACGAAACAATGTTCCTTAGCAAGAGTTACAGCTTTAGTTTGGTTGGAAATGGAAGCAGGTTCGATGGTCACTGAATTATCTAATTTTCAGGGTGTAATACCATGAGCCATCTCCTGAGCCATATTGTAAAAGTGATAATATTACTTTTGGCAGAGTGGTTGGCCAAACACAGCAGCTCAGTGTCCATGAATGTTGGTGATAACCTACAACAATCTGAGCCAATTTATTATCGTCCTTCTCATCAGCATCATTTTAGTCCTCTGAGGTATAAATCTATAAGGATCAGACGAAGCAGTGTGATTGTTGGCAGAGGATCCAGTAAAGTATACTCCATTCTGTCTAGTGTTGTGTGGAGATCACCTGGCCTTCAGCTAAAGACAACGAACAATGAACTACAGAGGCACTGTGAGATTATTGCAAAATGTGAGCACAAGATCTAGCCTCTGACACTGCTGAATAAATACTACTATATACTGTGTCAATTCACAACCAGTTCCTTAAAGGGGACATATCATGCCCTTTTTCAGGTTCATACTTGTATTTTGGGTTTCTACTATCGGAGCCATAAAGCCCATGCTGGTCTGGTCTACAGCTTGGATCATAAAGCCCATAATGGTCTGGTCTATAGCTTGGATCATAAAGCCCCTCTATTAGATCTATTTTAAGATAGTAGGGGTACAAATACAAATACAAAGCAACTCTTCAGCATAGCAACTATCAACATCTTATAATCAATCTTCATCGTCCTCTCTGGAATAAAAAAAAGGTCAGTAACATACTGAGTTAATAAAATTACATTTGTGTGATTTAGGGACTATTTACACAGGCCACAGTCACCACCGATACATGTTTAAACCATTAATAAATGAGACAAAAGTGGAAATGTTGAAGTTGTTGAAGTTGAAATGCACTCTCACATACAGCAGCCACGGCACCTCAGAGACAAAACAAAATAGCCTCTATCAACCAGCTCATGGATGGATCGCCTAATCCCTTTCAATGCAGTATAAATGTGTTTTTTTTTGTTTTTGTTTTTTTTAAATGGTGTGTTTCAATATTTCTACAAACTGGGAACTGAGACTCAATGAGGCCAATTGTATTCACGTGTGATGATGTTGGTTCCCGTAGTAGCCATTTCATGGTAGTGAGCCCATTTTCTGAAATGTGTCCTAAAGTATAAAATGACCCGTGGTGACCTCTAGGTAATCACAGCCTCATGAAACTTTACAGCCACAAACTAGAGACCTAGAGCATTCAGAGGATGGATGGCTTTACTTGCTAGACTGACAATAAGTTTTTCATACCGAATCACAGCATCACTTTCCTATGATGTTCCTCACGTTCTTGGTGTCGTAATGTGGTATTTTGGAGGGATTATTGACCATTTTTATCAATTCTCGATAGGTAAAAAAATTGTTAAATCTAGCACCAAATCAGTGTAATTATTGGTATCAACCCAAAAATTGCTGCAACAACTTATGTGACATAATAAAGCATAAAGCATTATACACTCTCACTCTTTAGAAAATGAATTAATTACTTAATCGCAGGTTTCAGATGATATACACCACTTCTATGTGGCATCTACTGTTGACTGATCTGCTATCTACCCCTAAAGACCCCCTGTACCACACACAGACACACACAAACACGGAGGGGTGGATTGGAAAAGGTTAAATGATTTATGTCTCGGCAGGATTTAGAAACACTTGTCCATGTGTTTATCTTTAGTAGGCTCAACTACCGTAACGCTGTTTTTACAGGCCTCTCTAAAAAATCCATCAGACAACTGCAGCTGATTCAGAACTTGACAGGTAGAGTCCTGACTAAGACCAGGAGTGTGGATCACATCAATCCAGTTCTCAGTTCTTTACACTGAGTTACTGTTTGTCAAATACTTGATTTTAAACTGTTGGCTTATAAAACACTGGGTGGTTTAGGGCCAAACTACATTTCTGATGTGCTGCTTTGTTATGAACTGTCCAGACCTCTCTGATTGTCTGAAACAAGTCAGCTTACTCTCCCCAGAGGCAAAACTAAACAGCTCCATTCAATTTTTCTGCATCACATAGCGAGACAGCGAGAGATCTGCACCAACTCTCACTGAAAACATCAGAGCATAAAACGGTGTCTTATTCTGTTTTAGCTTACTTTTAAAATTCTATTCATGTTTAGTGTGTTTCTTTAATAACTTTTCTTAAAACCCTTTTGTAAAGCACGTGGACAAATAAACATGCCTTGTCTTATGATTCATAAGACTTGCACATATGGGTAGTTTGTAAAAAGTCAAGTCAACACAGTGGCCAGATATTACTTATCCAGGCATCTCTACATGTTTGATTAAATCCTGTTAGGCTGAATGTTTTAAATAACCAACATGCCAATAGCCAACACTTGATTTATAGTCTGAGCTTTAGTTGGAGACATATTACTGCTATTATGTATGACTGCACTCAAGCTAACATTACGTAGCCATGCTAGTCACTGTCATCAGCATCATGTAGCCATTTAGCACACTGACAGTGAATATTCATGTATCATATGAGCCTCAGATGTCAGTGTTAAAGCCTCAGTTAACCTGCTACATAACAGCTGGTCTATAGCTTGGAGCCATAAAGACCCTCTATTAGATCTTTTTTAGGACATGGCAGAGGAATAAACCAACTACACACCAACTCTGCAGCATAGCATTATTACCATTACCAGTTTGGTTAAAGCAGACATTTGGAGCCATGTGTCAACCTGTGTTTACTCTGTTACCATCATGGATGTATAAAGAAAACTGGATACAGCGTTGGAGGCAGGGCCCCATTCAATCCTATGAAAGTTACTTGGTGGCGGATGAAGCCAAAATGGTTCGACTTCTGCCTGAAAAAGTATCTGGATCTTCCAGCGATCTTCTGCACCCATTGAACCATTGGACATGTGCAGTACCTTCCACTCAGTCACATGACTTGGTCATGACTTGGGCTCCAACGTCACGCCGTCATCATGGCTTGCACTGTCGTCATGGTCGGGTCTCACTCAAATGAATGGAGGAAGCTAGCTAGCACTGATAGCTGGAGGATTCAGCTATCAGTGTGTTTTACAACTTTTAGGACCTAATGATTAAAATAAGGGCTATTAGAGTGCTTGGAGTAGGGCGATGGTCCACCTAAAAAAAAAAATAATCTGCAGAGTTTCAGATGTCTCTTTCCCAATGAACTTTTTAGGCCCAATGGCATCACATGACAGACACAGAAATTGTAATACCACCATGGCCACTACAAAAATAGGGATCAACGACCAGCGCTCTTCCTGGGATCTTGTTTACCATCTATGAGGAACACAGAATTGGTTTACCCCAAAAGGGGGCGTGGTCATGAGAGTCTACTCTGTGGGTCTCGTATATTGCAACACTATAGAAATACAGAATATTACTGGCAGGCATGGCTACAGTATAACACTGTAAACCTATTTTACTGTAGGATAATGTTGTAGTTGCAGTAATGAAAACTGTACAGTTGAATTGTTGGTAATAATACTGGCCACACCTTCCAATAGGAACTGTGTTACAGTGATGCTCACCCTCACATCACCCTTACAATGCTGAACTCTCATCACACCAACTCCTTTTCTAAATCAAACTAGATGCAAATTTTCAAAAGAAATTCAAGATTCCATAACATTAATACTTAAAAATAAACCTTATAAATTTTAAAGAGCACCTTCACAGACCAGGATGTGGGAATGAAGGGAATAGCACCGTCTTGTGCATCAAGACAACTGATTCAGTTGATTCACACTACACAGAAGGCATCGGATTTTTATGATGAAAAGAAATCACACAGTTTAATGAAGCTTATTCTTTAACCTACGTGGACCACTTTGACAGAAGCTGAAGGGAGTCTTGTAAAATTCTTTTTGAAGAAATATTCTGTCTCTGAGAAACATTCTCATCAGCCAACTCAGGACCAGTTTAAACTGCATTGGGGTGCAATGTCTGCCCATGGGATAAAGTCATGTTCTTAAGGCTGCTGTGGGCAGAAGTGCAGCAAATATGATTTTAAAAGTTATGTTTATAAAAAGGTCATTATCCTGACAATAGTGCATGAAACAAGTAATCTGAAAAGAAAAATCTCTGTGTCGTCCGGTGCTCCAAATGATACCTGCAAGAAAACAACCAGTCAGAGCTGATCTGGAGTCTGCCGTCCAGCTGCCATGTAAGAGAGCCGGCTGTCAATCACTCGCGAATGAATGAAAACTAGGCATAAAGTACCCGGATCATCCGGAAAACTTCCTCATCCATTGGGTCCATAGAGCAGGCACAGTAGCATTTTCTTTAACTCCGCCTCTCAGCCTTTGGTCTGGGTCTCATTCACATGAACAGAGGAAGGGAAGTTACTTTGGATTTGATTATTAGTACATTTTACAACTTTTAGGACCTAATTATTTAAATACAGACTATTTGTAAGGGTACGTACTGGGAAGTTGATCTCAAAAAATACAAAGTAAGTAATTAAATGAAAAGTATTTTTTTCATTTCAGTTTCAATAATTACAGCCTACGGCTCAAAACAGAAAGAAAAAGATATTTTAAAATATTAGAATATCAATCAATAAAAGGATTTACAGTACAGCAACGCTCAGCTTCTGAAAAGTATGTACTTTTATTAACTCAGTAGTTGGTTGGGGTTCCTTTAGCATGAATAACCGTATCAATGCAGCATGGCATGGAGGTGATCATCCTGTGGCTCTGCTGAGGACTTACTGAAGCCCAGGTTGCTTTGATAGTGGCCTTCAGCTCATCTCTACTGTTGGGTCGGGTGTTCCTCATCTTCCTCTTGACAATGCCCCATAGATTCTCTATGGGGTTCAGGTCAGACCAGTTGGCTGACCAATCAAGCACAGTAATATCATGGTTAGCATGGTCTGTGGGCAGCTGTTAAATCAGCATCTCCATAAAGTTTGACAGCAGACAGAAGCATGAAGAGCTCTAAAATTTCCTCGTAGATGGCTGCATTGATTTGGACTTGATAAAACACAGTGGACCAACACCAGCATATGACATGACACCCCCCACATCATCACTAACTCTGGAAACTTCACACTGGACTTAAAGCAACTTGGATTCTGTGCCTCTCCACTCTCCCTCCAGACTCTGGGACCTTCCTAATGTAATGCCAAATTTACTTTGATCTGAAAAGAGGACTTTAGACCACTGAGCAATGGTCTAGTTCTTCTTCTCCTTACCCAGTTAAGAGGCTTCTGACGTTGTCTCTGGTGCAAGAGGGGCTTGATAACACAAATGTGACAGCTGTAGTCCATTTCCTGAAGATGTCTGTGAGTGGTGCTCTTGATGCACCGACTCCAGCCTCAGTCCAGTTCTTGAGAAGCTCTCCCAACTTCTTGAATCGGCTCTGCTTGACAATCTTCTCCAGGCTGTGGTCATCCCTGCTGCTTGTACACCTTTTCCTACGACACTTTTCTCTTCCAGTCAACTTTCTGTGAATATGTTCTGCAAACAGCCAACCCTTTCAGTGATGACCTTCTGTGGCTTATCCTCCCTCTGGAGGGTGTCCATGACCGTCTTCTGGACAACTGTCCCGTCAGCAGTCTTCCCATTGATTGTGGTTACGTGTACCAAATAGTAATTTAATCAAACTCAAAATTAAATATTCTAATATTCTGAGATAGCCCTTTCTTCCCTTTTTGAGCTGTAAGCTGTAATTATTGAAATTAAAATGAAAAAAATGCTTGAAACATTTTAATTTACGTGTAATGAGTCTAGAATATATTCAATTTTACTTTCTTAAGTAATTGAAAAAGAATGTGATTTCTTTTAAGATAATCAATTTTTTTTAGATGCACCTGTACATCTATGGGAAAAAATTTGGGTCCAATAGCATCACATGACAAACACAGAAGTTCTAGTACCACTGTTTGGTCGCTATGTCAAATTGGCTTAGCAAAGTCCAGTGGACTTCTGGGGGCTTGGCCTGCACAGACCTTCTACCATATGGTAGCCATACACATAAACACTTTGTGTCTTTCATCTGTAGCTGACTAATTTGCTAATACAAACCTACACTGTTCTCACATGATTACAGTCAGCTTCTATAATACTATCAACACACACACACAGCCATTGATTTTACATCAGAATGAATTATGAGCCCGAATTATGCAGTCATTTGACTGCATCGGTTTATTGACAAAAATCTTTTATAGAGGAGAGGTGGCAGCAGCTCGACACCGAGCTGGCCGTTATCCCAAGGCTGTCTACTGGCTTTTGAATGGGGACATATCTGCATCACACAAATAGAAGGTAATTGGAATCTACAACAGAGACGTGAGAAGAAATCATATGCTCATCTCCCTAAATGGATTATTGTCAAATGTCGCAGCCATCATCCTCTCAATCGACAAATGCTAATGCCCTCAGCAAGAAGTCTGCTGTCTTTAGCTGTACAACTATTTCAGCAATAAACACTTAGTAGAATGTTTGTCTGTCAACGTGTGTTTCAGGGCAACACGTCAAAGTGATGCCTCGACAATAATCCTACTACGCAGACTGAAGTCTTGGTTGAGCAGCGCACAACACAACACCCAGTTCAAGGGGAAACTAACTTCACATGGCCTGTCTATATCCATACACACACTGCTGTGTTTTTTATACTACAGTCTGAAAGGATCTCTCCCAGTCGTCTCCTCCACCCTAGGTGGGCAATCACACACTCACAGTCTCCGACCTGTAGGTAGACATGAACATGGAACATTTTCAGGTATCTGTGGAAAACCAACTCCTAAAGCATCGTATGGGTCCAAACAAAGCATAGAGACATCTCTCCATGCTGGTTTTGATTTTATCTGTCCAGGACTTGAGCAACTCTGTCTCCTGCAAAATTATCTTACCATACAAATAAACTGCATTCTCAGTTCCATTTCGAAGGGATATTTTCTCACAAATTACGGTCACGGTGTTAAACATGTGGTTAACATTGTGAACTGAAACAAAGCAAAAACCTAGGGCTGTCAGTCGATTAAAATATTTAATTGTTTAATTATTTGCATGCTTGTCCATAGTTAATCACAATTAATCATAAATTATTCACACATGATTTTATCTGTTCACAACGTACCACAAAGGGAGATTTGCAAAGTATTCAATAGAGTGGGCAAATATGCTGCTTTATGCAAACGCATGTATATATTTATTATTGGAAATCAATGAATAATACAAAACAATGACAGATATTATCCAGAATCCCTCACAGGTTCTGCATTTAGCATAAAAAATGAGCTTAGATCAAACCATGGCAAACTGCAGTCCAACAGGCAACAACCTACCAGTATCTTTACTCTAGCATTAAGACTGGGCCCACAACCTAAAAATCGTAAGTTAATGTGTTAAAGCAATTAATGGCATTAAAACGAAAATACATTACCATGTTATTATCAACTTTATTAACTTTGACAGCCTTCTTACAAGCATATTTGTGATATATCAAAAAGCATGGAATCTGGTAGAAAGTGTGTTTCCTTCAAAACATAATTCACAGAGATATCCATTTCTGAGATTCCTGCTTCAAATCAACCCCAGTTGAGGATGATGGAACTGGCCTACCCAATATGGATATTGAAATCTGACCTATGTGAGGGCATATTTGAGATGACAAATCTGTCAAATACCAGGTGTAAATGGAAAACCCCAGGACCAGATTATTCCCAGATAAAGCTCACAGTGGAATACCAGGTGGAAATGGGGTATTAAAGGCAGAACCATGCTAATCTGTATGTTAGATACCACAGGTGGTCAGTGAATTTGTTTTTCAGTAGTTAAGACAAACTTAACCTTTAATCATTTTTATGATTTTACTCTTATGTATTTATTTACTCTCTTCCATTTTTCATCATAATAATGACAATGATGGAAAATGATGAAAACAGCATTTTGGTATTTTGTCCATTACCATGGTATCAGTGAACTGCTTTAGTTTAGTTAGCAGCTCCTGAGAACAGGGTGAGGCTGCTTTTACTGCAGCTTTTACAGATACGTTGGTGAGTAAAATCCCATCCTCACCTTCATCATACTGATGCACACATACACACAGATCAGCCAGTGCAGAGCGATGCAGGAAACATGAGGTCACAGCACAGCTTGCGAGCTGAATATTCTTACTATTTTTTGCTTATGTTTTAAATAATGGATAGGAGTTGAGAACCATGGTGCGCTGCAAGCATCCTCACAATCATCTCGAAGTGACTGTGCGCTTCCAGCTGAGAAGAGATGAAGGGTTTCAAAACACAGGGAGTTAAATTTGTGGCTGCTGCTGGTGAATATATGAATATATAGGGAGAGACGCAGCTAAAGGCCAGACCTGGGAAAGACAAGGTGGGTGCAGGGTATGATAATCTCCTCTGAAATCATCTGATCAGCCAGACCAGTCCTCAGATATGATGCTTCCTGGGTCTATGTGTTCATATAGCATCAGTATGCAATGTCACACATTACATAGCATGTAAGACACTATGCAATATAGTCAAGACATGCTGTATTGAGAGAGAAGGAGTGGGGAAACTTTTCTTCAAGTGTAGGCAGGGCTGGTGGTGGCAGTGGAGGGCGTAGGGAGAGAATGGTACAAGCAGTAGCTGCCATCTAATTCTTATAGTTGCTAAATTTCAATTCAGACCATATCTAGTGCCTCCAGATGGCGGCTAGCAGCTATCGGTGCTAACAGCACTAACAGTGAAAACAACAGTAACAGTACTGACAGAGCTGACCAGGCATGAAAACTCATCAGGGGTGAAAAAGGTGAAAAGATGTGAAGTGTTGGGCTCCACCATTCAAGATGGTGGCACAGACAGTGCACCACCATCTATTGATATTGTGATTTTCGGTTATAGTTATTAATTTAATTATTAATCAAAGTTCCAGATTGATAGTATAAGGAGACTTATTTATGTGACTGCATTCACTGGCATTTCTCTTTGTTTCAAAGAGTGGTGCCCCGAAGATTATTTAATATGCATTAAATCATACTATTCAACAAAATCACTGATTATTTTGATTTTTAAAATTTATTTATTTATTATATATTTTATTTGCTTAATCTACTTCAACAGCAACCAGAATCTACATCAGTCAAAAGTCTTTACTAACTAACGTCTTTACTAAAACCCCAGTAGTGTCAACGGCAGACACAATACTTGAGTAACTAGTAACTTTGGTAAACTATTTCCATCATAAAAATAAGGAACATTTCCAACACTTTTGTACAACACTGTATGAACACTGAACTAACACTTTCCCCAAAATGCAACAGGTCACAGCAGGCTATAAAACTGAAAGCTTCTGTAATGCTGAAATGTAAAACACTAAATAATCTGAATGATAAAAAATGAAATGTGCATTAAGAGGAGTGTTTTAATTAGTCTCACATTGGCTATATGCCAATGTAAAATTACTCGTGTAATTGTTTTACCGCGTTCTGCTTTTCAGTATAAAAGCTTCGTGAAGCGGCGGGGATAAGGAGTTAGGCTCGTTCCGGTGATCGGTACATCTGGGTAATGCTGTCAAATAAATGTTAGCCTGTTTGGTGTGTTTCCATTCAAAAGCTTTATGTATTTATAGAAAAATAGCAAAAATAACAACATTATTGGCTGAGATACATGCGACTGTCTCTGAGCCAGCACTGTCTGTTGTGTATAGGGTCTGGGGGTGCATGTGCAGGTGGGGCGCTGTCCATAGTACTGAAACAGAGCGAAGGAGATCGATGGACAGAACACGGTCTCTAAGCCTGCTTGATTTCTGTGGTTGGAAACAGAATAGAGAGGGAGACCCTGCAAGCCACAAACAGTTGTTCGATGCGCCTCCCCTGCTGACTTTGACAGAGATTTGATTAAAAGTTAAAAAAAATATATATATATATATATATATATTTAGCGCCCTGCTATTACCTTGACTATGCATAATAGAATTGACACACAGGAATTCCATTGAAGAAGCATGTTGGGTCAAGAACAGTCAGTAAAAATGAACTGCAAACTGCCAGAGCTGGCCCACGGTGTTATTATATTTGGCCCGCGAGATGATATCAAATGTCCATTAGAGCTGGCCCGCCGGTATATAGTGCCTGAACCGCTAATACTACAAATCCCAGAATGCTCTGCTAGTGCATTGGCACGTCAATGAAGGCGGGCAAGCGTTCTCTCCCACATCTGTTGACGTTCATTAGCAACCTCATGCTAACGGTCACCACTAGAAAATTTAAGTCACCTCTCCCCAAAAAGATAAGATAAGATAAGATAAGATGAACTTTATTAATCCCCGAAGGGAAAATTATCTTTCAGTTACATCCCGTCCAAGAACATAAAAAATATAAAAAAAGAAATATAAAAGAAATATAAAAAAATGGCCAAACGAAAGATGGACAACAAAAACTTTCAAGGCAGGTGGGAGGCAGATTATTTGTTCACAAATGTAAAGGACAAACCTGTCTGCCTTGTGTGTGGCGCCAACATGGCTGTAACGAAAGAATATAACATAAAAAGACACTATGAAATAAAATGAACCTGTGAAAAAAGGTTCCATTGAAAATTAACTTGAAAGCTTACAGATAGAGAAAGGCGTTAGAAATCTATTATTTTATTCACTTAAATAAAAATAAGAACCAAATGTCACTGAAGTATCTTTTGAAAGAGAGAGAGAGAGAGAGAGAGAGAGAGAGAGAGAAAGGAAAACACAGTTGTATTCAATATTTCAATAGCCCGTGACTTAGCTGCAGTTTTTTTGTATTTGAGTTTGACATGATAGTTTCTATTGGCCTAAAGCTAAACATGGGTGGGAGTAATGGACACAATATGCTTATTTTCTTGGCACAAATGGTCCCCCTCTGTAGATATATAATGTGATATTTAATGATACAGAACAATTTTACAATTTATATCAAATTACCTCACAGCCATGGATCCCTGGGGGTCATTTTTTGGTGACCCAAACCAGAGCCACTATGCCACTGAATCCTGGATGTTTTAGAGGGGCACAGAAAGACGACTCTAAGTGGAGGCTCATATTGCTGTATTGAAATCCTGTGTTTCACAAAACTAGTAAAAAGATTTTTTTTGGGACTGAAAAAAATGTCTAGTACAAGTTTGATGTTGGATACATTGTTTTTTTTTTTTTTTTTTTAATTTGAAAATACTTTTTATTCCCCAGCCTATTTGATAGCCCTTCACTTAAAAACAGTTTGAACTAGCTTGGGCAAGCACTAAAGTTCAGCCATTATATTTTTCTGCACAAAAAGACAAAGACACACTAACACAAACACACAACCACACACACAGGAGTGTTATTTGGTGTTAACCTGGCCAGTGTTCCCTGCTCTAATGTACTGTATATACTGCAATAGTTCTCTGTCACTGGCAATCTTACTGTAGCAGCCACGATGCTGCGTTCACTGTCTCCAGTTCATCATCAGGAGAGTTACTGTAGCAGCCACAGTGCTGCATGTAGGTTCGAGGACATGCAGCCACTTTGTCAGCTGTCAGCTGTGTGTCTGCCCAGCGTAACGATAGCAAGTGTCCGACAAACAGTGTGTGTGTTTGTGTTACGTTAGCAGCTTCGTGCCACACACATACAGTCTGTCAATGCAATGTAAGTTTCACGAGTTTCCGTCAGACAGTGTGTGGCAGCAGTGAATATGGGAATGTTGGTAGCATTATAGCTGTGAACGTAGCTGTAGCAGTGTGAATACAGTGTCTTTGGCGACTCAATGCTATGAGGCTATAACTCCTCTGCTCTGTGCTTTACTCACCTGAGCTAACTTCCTGTATCTTGCAGCATGAACTCAGACTCTCTTAAGGTGGATCAACTTTTCTCCTTAAAGTGGCGCGCTCTGTTTTTTTTCAGCTTTTTTAATAAATTCTTAATATTTCTTTCAACAGTTTAATTGTGTTAATTGATGCTTAATGTCATTTAACGGTTAAACAGTTAATTCTTCACACACGCACGCACACACACACACACACACACACCTTAGAGGGCCTGGATAATGAGATTTGCCTGTCCAAACACATATCTTGGCACATGAGAGGCAAAGCTCAAAAAACAAGTAAGACGTCCAAGTATCGTGTGTGTGTGTGTGTGTGTGTGTGTTAGTGTGAGTGTGAGTGTGTGTGTGTGCTCCGTCATCATTAATATGGGGTCAGTGCTGTGGTATCATGTTGAGATCTGCTGTTTCCAGAGCACAGACATGCTCCTTTATCTGTGTCGACAGCTCCATGTCTGCTCCGATTCTGCTTACAAACTACTAATCACTGCTGAGGCATTCTTGGCCTGTTGCATTAAGGCCCTACAGCAGCTTCACGCACACACTTGAAACTACAAAACAACTCCAGCAGTGTTCTGAGTTGCTCTGCACCGAGTTAGCTCCGTGTGCATAAGGAGAATTCACGATATCCAGCTGTAAACAGGCTCCACGTATGTCAGGAATGCTCTGACTGGAAACTGAATTTGGAGCACTTTAGGTGCTCAATAACTGGCAGCCAGAGTGCTCACTGGAAAGAAGGGGAAGCCATGACCTCCAGACATAGACCGCTCTGAAAGAAAACAACATATATTTCGGAACAGAATTTCTATTTTTCCTCTCAAAAAAGGAAACCTGACCCGTCAGATGGATTGGTACACAGAAATATCTGAGAAGCCGTCATTGGAAAGTGGAAAAAAGGGCAGGCACTTTCAAAAATACTTGGCAGATGATTGGATGAACCACCTGTCAGTCTTGGCAAAGCTGGTTGGGAGAAGACGGGAATCCATCGAAAAAAGTCTTCAGTGCCGTTCTTTGCTCTTCCTTTAGTGAAGAAATAGTCTTCAGTTCTGGTAGAACTGATGCTACTGCAGCATCTACCAAACCCCCAGGAAAAGCACCGGTCGTTAATGCCAATATCTATAGTGGACAAATGGCAGTACTACAAAACTAACTGCAGTCCGCCGCTGCAGGACGAAATAAAGAAAGCAGAAAACAGAAAAGTGTCAGCATGGATACAACCTGCACCCTTCCATCCAGTAAAGGATGGAAACACTTTGGGTTTCACACATTGGAGGAAAAGCAGAGCTCAGAAAGACAGGGCTCAGGCTAACACTGTCATGGACAGGAAACGTTATGGTATCACAGTAACATGCAGTCGAGCCGGCCGCTACAACTGTAGGGGCCTCATATACCGGCATTTATGTTAAATACATTCAAACGGCCCTGATGGAGCTGACCATGGATGGATAAAGAGAACTGAGCTGAGGGGAGAGCTAGAGACCACCTTGGAGACGTTAGAGGAAGTAGACACGTGTGACTACGTCCAGTTTTCAAAATAAAGTGTTAAGAAAGAGAACTGTATATACAAAATAAAAATATATCTATGAAAATTAGATTGATTGGATTATATTCATCAGAAGTATAAAACATTACACGTTCCTTACAAATTAAAAAGAAAATACTGGGGAAAAAATTAGGAAAAATTCATGACAATGACGATCTGACTTCAGGAATCTCTGACTACATGCATGCTGAAAATCAAACATTTTTTACTGCATCAATATAGAAATATTCCAAATTAAAAGTCCCAAGAAGTGTATGTATCAATTTTCCCATTGTCTAGTGTTAAAAATTTTAACAAAAATCACAATAAATTGCAATATTGAATCACAATAATTGTAGAATCACAATACATATCGAATTGTTCATCCCTACTATCTACTATCTACTATATCAAAACTATATCCCTGACACTGGATTTGTGATCTCAGTACAATTTGATATTTGATCAATATTTTCAATTGCATTTATTGGTTGATATAGCACTCCATAATGAGAATACAACTCTTAAATTACTACAAAGAGATATAAAATGGTGTGGTGAACAAGTGCCAGTTTGTGGCAAGGAAATCTTTTCTTTCTTGTGTTCTACAACATAATCTGCGGTTAGCTTTTGCCTGTATAGTAATGGACTGACAGTATGTATACTATTTATATCTGCCAGAGGTCTTTTCTTAGCCTGCAAAGGTGGTAAACTCAATTTCTGCAAATAAAAAAGTGGGTAAACAAGAATCCCGTTGGGTGTGCACTACACTACCTCCTTCCTCTCAGTGCTTTGATCTAAATTGGAGTCTTGGGATCCAAACAAAACACAAGACGTGGCTGCTTTGTGTGATTTTAATGTCAGCTTTTAAGCGGCTGCTGTGCTTAAGCGTTGAGCAGCTGCAGTGGCACGTGGACGTGCAGGCAGAGGAGAATATCCGTCTGTACTTTGTCTGTCTGGATCACGTCAATCCGCAAAAATAACAGACATGCACACAAAGCATGAGCAGCTGTCTGTTGTCGTGCCAGGGCAGTGGCTGGAAACAATTTACATCCAGTTATCCACGCAAACCTCTCATTGCTGTTTTATTTCATTAATTAAGAACATGGACTGGAGGGGGGAAGTCGTGCAGCTTCTGTTGCAGGGTAACAAGTAGGAAAAACTACTCTTTTAAACGATTCCACAGCCCATTAAGGAGTTGATGGATGGGTAAAAAAATATACTAGAATCCTTCAGGGTAACCCCATCTACAAATATGGAGCCATAATGCTCCAAAGCAGAGAGCAGCCTGCAGACCAGAGGGCAGAGAAATATTCCTCTTACAATTGAGGCTCGAGAGCTGATGGTTTCCTCAAGTAAACTGTGGCCTTTGGCTGCCTGCCCAGTCATCCACAGTGGCAGCTCTACCACTTCTCCCTTCTGACTGCATGTGTGGAAACTCCAGCCTCCACTGGTGGAAAGTAAAGGGTTTCCTCTGCCAAGAGTTGGGTTCATCACATTTGAAAAGAATTACTTTCAATAATACAACAGCCAAAAGGTTTAGGGTGTGTGAGAGTGAGTGTATTTTAGAATATGCACAGGTCCCTCAGCTGTAATCCAAAAGGACATGCCACTTTCTTTATTTAAAGCTTTAGTAGGCAGAAAGTGTTTTATCATCATTGGGCAATAATTCCATAATAACTTTCAGCATATTGTAAAACAAGACTTCTGCACCTCCTCATGGCTCTGTTTTCAGGCTTTAAAAATTCCACTTTGGGCAATCATAGGTCATTTCAGTGAAAAAGCATTCCTATTGGCTGTTCACTCAACAGAGGCAGCTGTCAATCACTCACAAACTCTGGTCAAACAGTCAAGCTAGGCAGCACTGATCAAATATGAAAATATGTTACTGTAATGACCATTTCTCTCCTCAGATGTTTTCAGAATCATCTTGTAGTTACTGTTTAGCTGTAAAATGAGAACGTTTGTGACCAGCAGCCATGTTGAGATCTGTTGAGGAAATACCAAGCACCGCCCACCAGCCAGAGCAAACTCTTATTTTACAACTAAACACTATACACTATACACTACTCAGCGGTTATCCAAAACCCAATGGAACAAACCTATTGACTTTTTGTTGAGGGAAACAGGGCGATGTTAACTTCATGGCTGACCTCCAAAAATACATCATCCATGGAGCACTTATTTGAAATCTCGCCTTCTTCTACTCTGTTTACTGGGGGATTACAGCCATGCATAGCCTACAGCGCCAACTACTGACCAAACTACGCTGCAGCCAAGTTTATTTGCTCCAAACCAGATAATGGAAATGCGTCTAATTCACATTTCTCATTTCAGAAGTTCGCTTAAAATTAGCCTAACAATTGAATGGAAACACAGCTAGTGAGGGCAAATGTCAGATAAACTAATGGATGTATTGTCAAACATGTAAAAGACCAGTTTAAACAATTACACAAATACTCTGCAAGATACACATTTGACTTGAATTCTCTCAAATTCTTGTTTTTGTTTGTTATTTAAGACGTGTTGTTGGATTACACTGACACAACTCTGATTCCATAGCTGTCCACCACCTCCTGAGGGATACATCTGTCTCTTTAGTGGCTAAATGTTCCACTATGTTCACCAGCTAGTCGCTAACTGAGTCTGTGTAGGTAGTGTACAGAAAACAGCTGCCTGCTGCTGATGGAAACCAGGGTGATGAGAGCACTGAAACTGAACCAAAACTGTAAAGTTGTGGGCTGTAAAAGTAAAACGATGAGCTCTGTGGGTTCATCACTACATGCAAGACCTTTAACATTGCACACAGCTATATCATTCACTGTTTATTCTAAATAAACAGAGTTCCAGCTGTAAGTTTTTTGTAGGTGATGCTGTTGTGTCAGTTCAACCGCTGTCTCCATCATCACTGCTACACCGTTCTTACTCTAAACAAACAAGAAGAAGGACTCATCTCCTGCAGCAGGCACTCAGGGGGATTAGCTGCAGAATGTGAGAACATTTTACAGGCTTCTCTCTCATGCCATACTCTAGTTTGAGCCGGCATAAGTATGTCTATTTTCTCCCCAATAGCCTTCCATCCTTCTCGCAAGAAGACAACTGTGTAATTGCAGCTCCTGGTTTCTTCAGCCAATATTTCAGGTTCAGCAGCGGAGAACTTTCTCACTCTCTTTAGCGCTCCATTGCTGTCAGACATTCTCAAGATGTAGCTTTAAGAGCCCAACATCAGGTCTTAATTAGTGCCAGTGCATTCAAATTAACTCAACCGCAGCTTTGCTCATCTACATCATCACTCATACTAAATACCCTGCCAAATTAAAATGATTCCGAGACACTAAATGTTGTGGCCTCGGCAGTAATTTGTGTTAGGTTTGGGGAGTCTAATGTCAAAGCTTTCAAGAAATGGATTAATTTCATTCACCACTCACTTCTGTCAATCAGTGATCCAGAGCAGCAAAACAGACAGTTATACAAAAATCTCCCACATCCACTCTGCTGAACAGCAAGTGGCTGTGAGATAATGACACTTTGAGTTTCCTTTCATTTCCCAAAACTAGTATTCAGCTGCTTTGTAGACCAGTAGGTGAACTGACCCCCCCTTCCTCCTTGGATTGCAATTTGTATCTGGATAAGTAAAATGCATATTAATGCAGGTGTAATGTGAGTGTGATGAGATCAGATCAGCCAGAACACATCTGAAGGTTGTCTCAGCCAGGTGTGGATTACATCTGCACAGCACATTTTTTTAGGAAAAAAAAAAAAATCCACCCACAATTTGAAAGGTCACCTAACTCTACCTCTTCCTATTGTCTCGAGCCGTTTGCCAGAACGCTGTGGACAAGTTCCTCCTCTGCAGAGGAAAAATAAGTAAGCCCACATAGCAACATCTCTACAGAAGACTCATAATGTGCAAAGTCAGGGTCCAACACTTTCTCATCCCAGCTCACATGCTGATGCTTTGTCAGAACCATCAGCGTCACTCTTTTCGATGCAGTAAACGTGAAGTGTTGTGTCGTAAACAAAAACACTTACTTATATTCAGGCATTAAAACCACTTAGTTAGCGGTTTCGGAAAAAAAAACCAACATGGTTGGGCTTAAAACTACTACGTTTGAACAGAGAAAATAACACATACGTTGACGCTAATGAACAGCTGATTGTAAGGTGACACACAAGACACGAACAGTGGTCACCTGGTTGAAAGCCTTGTCCTTGTTGGACCCATCCACCTCCCCTTCCACCAGCCCTGTGGGCCTTTCCACTTTTAAAGCTACAACACTGAGCGTTTAATATTGACACACATTTACACTGTAGTTAATGGAACGCCTGGTGTGTCCAATACTAGGGTAATTAAACTAATGCTAATTTCTTTTTTTTTTTCTAACTGATAACCAACCCTCATTAACTGATTATTAATCATTAACTGACAACATCAGTGCGTTGCATGCAGGGGTGTAAATTTGAGTGATTAACAAGCAAAAAGTGGATGCACAGACATTATAGCCTTCATCTATCACCAGGTGCAGTGTATGAGCAAAGCAGACAACTGAGTCCCCAGGTTACGAGATTGAGAGAATTGCTGTAGCAGCCTTGATGTTGCATATATTGTTGTGGACACATGCAGCCACATTCCTCGTAAAAGTCTCCACTGCATCATGTAGTTTAGCTGCAAGCTGTCTGGCTGCTCGGCGTAATGTTAGCAAGTGTTCGATAGACTGTGTGTGTGTGGCGGTGGTGAGTGTGGGTTTGTCGATGGTGTTTGATCGTAACTGTGAACATAGCAGCGCAGTGTGTTTACCATTTAACCAATAGCATCAATCGGTTAAAATTGTTAATGTAGGTTAATTATTAAGATCCCGATCTCATACCAATCACCAGTGCTAAAGGGCGCCTTGTGCAGCGGTAATGAACGCTGTAGGTATTTAATGCCCTGGGAATGAGACCAGACTGGAGGGTCATGTGACTGATGGGGGTAGTTGAGCGAGCACTAGTACAGAATACTGTCTTATAGTCACAAAGCCACTGAAAATGAGCCTACAGCTGTGTTGCATGGTATAGAAATTAGAACGATATTGTGATGCCCTGTAGTTAAAAACAGTAGTAGTATACCACATTTTTTAGTACTGTAACTTGAAGAATGACAGTGTTTTAATAAGAGCATATTTCTGAGTTGCTTCCACTCCCTGTAGGCATAGTGAGTGTGTCAACCGTTTCAAATGCACGCTGCAAATACAGGTGCTCTTGCAGATCATTCACAGTCTGCCGACAAATTAGAAGCAGCAGAGGGTTATGAGTTGGGGTCAAAGGGGTCCTAATGACCTCTGACCTCCAGATATGTCAATGAAAATGGGTTCTCTGGGTACCCACCAGTCTCCCCTTTACAGACATGCTCACTTTATGATAATCACATGCAGTTTGGATCAAGTCATAGTCAAGTCAGCACACTGACACACTGACAGCTGTTGTTGCCAGTTGGGCTGCAGTTTACCATGTTATGATTTGATTTAAATGCAGTACCTGTGAGGGTTTCTGGACTATATTTGTCACTGTTTTGTGTTGTTAATTGATTTCCAAAAATAAATATCAACATTTAGCATAAAGCATTTAGCATATTTCCCCACTCCCATGTTGATAATACTATTAAGTACTTTACAAATCTTCCTTTAAAGTTCATTTTGAACAGATGAAAAAATGTGTGACAGGTGGGTTTTGTTGCCCAGGTGTGTCCTGTTACAATGATGATTCAAATAATAAATAGTGCTGAATGTTGACTCTCAGTTTCAGCTTTGGGTTTTGCCTGTGCAGACTGCATTTATAGTTAAAAAGGTGTAACCAACATGAAGACCAGAGAGCTGTCTATGGCAGAAAAGCTGAGAGAAGATGGAATCAGAGCCATTGCAAAACTGGCCACAACCAACTGGAACAATCCGGAAGAAGACAGAAACCAATGGTGTACTGCGCAACAATCATCAAACCGGTAGAACAATTAAAATATCAGCAGTTGATGACAGAAACATTGTGAAAGCTGTAAAGAAAAACCCTAAAACAACTGTCAGAGACATAAGCAACAACTTCCAGAGGGCAGGAGTGAAGGAATCACAATCCACTGTTCACAGAAGACTTCAGGAACTAAAGGACAGAGGCTACAACAGAAAATGATAACCGCTCATTAGCAATGAGAAGAGGAAGGACAGATTGCAATTAGCCAAAAACTACAGAGACGAGGCTCAAAAGCTCTGAGACAAAGTTTTCTGGACTGATGAGACAAAGATGAACCTTCACCAAAGTGATGGAAAGGTTAATGTGTGGAGACAGAAAAGATCTGCTCATGATCCCAAACACACAAGTTCATCTGTGAAACATAGTGGAAGTAATGTCATGCTTGGGCTGCATGGCTTCTTCTGGACGGCTCATTGATGATATAACACATGTTGGCAGCAGCAAAATGCACTCAGAAGTCGACAGAAACATTTTGTCTGCCAGTTTAAAGAGAGATGAACCAAACTGATCAGGAGATCCTTCATCATGCAGCAAGACAACGACCCAAAACACACTGTCAGGGCAACCAAGGAGATCATCAGGGGAAAGAAGAGGAAGGTTTTAGACTGGCCAAGTCCATTTCCAGACTTAAACCCTACTGAGCAGCATTTTACCTGCTAAGGCGGAGACTGAAGGGAGAAACCCCCCAAAACAAACAACGACTGAAAGAGGCTGTGGTGAAAGACTGGAAACCACAAAAGAAGAATGTAAAAGTTTAGTGTCAGTGGGTCGCAGGATTGATGCAGTTATTACAACTAAATAAGGAGTATATTCACTTCAAACTCTATCTGTTCTGATACTTTGGCTCACCTAAAAATGTGGTGTTTCATTACAAACGACACTATCTTCTAAGTTGTGTAACACATTATAATACCTGGACATAGAAGCTAAAATACTGATCTCGTGTCTCATATTCATCTTTTGATGTCAAACCCAAATGTTGCCAGTGTTCAACAGAAATAAAGGAATCGGCCTCACTGTTCCGATTTTTTTTGTTTTGGACAGGACTGTATATACTGTATATACATACTAAGAGATCCAGTTTTACTTTGTGGATTTTTTTTTGTAGTCCTTTGTGGCGAGTCACATCCACAGCAAACTATATCCTAATCATGATTTTCACATTATGGTTATGTAGTTTACAGCACATTTTAAACCATGTTACACCTCCTGCGGGCACTACTTGGTGTGGCCCTCTTGCAGTCATTTTCCACTGCAGGAACAAAATATAGCATGAGATCTGCATTCGTTTCTTCGGTCCCCTGCTCTGGGCTCTGCGTGATGTGACATCACAAAAAGGAAAAGTGTATACAGTATATATGATTAAGTTCTGTCATCTGTCACTTTTTCTGATTGGTTCGGTACTGAGATATTCAGGACGATATTGTATCAAAGTCATAATAATAATATTTTTGGGATGACAACAGCAGCCTACAGATGTCTGCAACGTGACTCTCCTGTTGCACAATGTCCCTAAACAGAATCACATCCCTGGACCTGGGACCAGGGCTGTTTCTAGGGGAATGTCCTCCCGAAAAGAACAGAGTAAAATGTTGCACAATCCTCCTTAGACTGAGTCTGTGTGCAGTAGCTGAACTCAGATCAGACACATCAGAGCAACCGCAATGCAAACCTTTAATAAGAAAAGGAATCTCTCATCCTCTTACAGACACACACACTGTGCCAGCCAGCCACACACACACACACACACACACACACACACAACAGTTCTCGCAACAGCTTGTACATCTGCAAGTCAGCTGTAGATGAAAGGCAGTGCCACTACACCTCAGCTTGTGTAATTCTTGCTCCAGCTTCACATCCTGGGAGACAGTTCTCTCCTCTCAGCTGATTTCCTGCATACCTTAATATTCTCTGCTTCCATCATCAGTAAAAACACCCACCAGACTTACAAGCTGTTCTTGCTCCTATTGACTTGTTTAGCCTTAACTGGTTGTGGAGCCTTTATTTTTTACAAAGCAGGTCACCCAGAGAGAAATTGTGGTCCACAAGAATGCCATCCTCCTCCTCATTTTCATCACAACTGCCACTCTTTCCCAGCCTGCTCCTGCTCCTATTGGCCGCTATAGTGCTATTTTGCTCCTCATCATCACGTCAACCTCTCTGGAGGACACTGAAGGTGATGAGGGAACACGAGCAGGTAGCTGTCAGCCACACACAGCTCCGAGGCATCATCATTTCATCAGCCCGAGCAGATTCCACTTTATCCCCACATTCTGCAGTCATAAACATAGAGGCACTGGCAGCTGTCTGAACCACAGATGAGTGGAAACAAAAGGACGAGGGCATGTCAATAGGTACAAGGCAGGTAAGCTACCAAGTAAGTGGTACAATCATTACCACAATGCCATAGTGTACAGTATAGAGACAGTTTTAATACTGTGTTGGGCAACTGAAGAGTTCATGATATGAAATTACACAGAAATTACATGTTAATAAGAAAATTGCTTCTGAAAGGCTCTAAAGCTGGAACTATTACTAAATACAAATTAATTTTGCTAGATATTGTATTTACATTAGGCAATGTGATACGAGGAGTTATTGTATTACAGCTCCACACAAATTACACATATTGCACTTTTAAGCCTGATATTGATAACTTGTAAGACCAAAAAAAAAAACATAAATATGTCAGTATATCTCCAATTTGATTCCTGGCATTATGGGGAAAGCTTTGGACACTTGACCTGTGTACCTCTAACATGCTGGCTGCAGCCCAGATGTGCAAACATATGTACAGGCAACGCAATTGATGAGCATCATCCCTGCATGCATCATAGGAGAAAAAAGGTCCACTGACCTGTCGGAGGGAGACTGGAGAGCACGGTGCACTTGCTTCCTCTGGAGGCGAACGGCAGCGCAGAGCTCCCGCTAAACAGTGCGCACCATTCATAGAGTGGAGGAGAAGGGGAACCTGCAGATGGCTGCTTTCAGTTGGTGGTAAATAGCAGCTGGCTGAGCAGGCGCCGATCTGAACATGCTCTCTTCTCAGGAAACTATAGTTTCTTCCTTTGTTTAAGATCACAATCTGGTATAGTTCATTTTTAAAAGGTCCATCAGTCTAAAGGCTGCATGTGGTTTATATCTCTAAATAAAAGCAGTTGTGGAAGCATCAAGAGATGAAGCGACAACACAACAGCGGTGCTACCCCTCATGTATCCTGTTGGACACTGCGCTCCTCGGCGCATCATACCCAGTAGCCACTTTGTTATTTACAGTAACCGAGGCTATCATTATATTTCTGGATTTCAGCTGCAGCTGCAGCAACGGTGCGACCACGGCAAGACCAACTGTTTGTTACAGACAACCGGGGAATTCAAGAACCGCGTGCTGGAGACGGAGATGTTCCATCAACGTGCGCTGACCGGGAGTCCACTTACCTTTGCCCTTAAAGTCGTGGCAAGACCGGCGGCGTGCGTTCAACAGTCCATCCCGCACCCACGCGCCATGCTGCGGACCGCGACCCTCTTCAGTCCGCCGTGACAGCACGCAGAGAAATAAGTGTGCTTCCTTCCCCAGCTGCACGAGCTACGCGCGCAGAAAGCGCATTTACCGACACGGATCTTTTCCAGCACACCTGTAGCTCACAGCGGTCAAATGAAGCCCCGGAGTCCCCACTCTGCATGCACCACAATATCATCACATACACACACACACACACACAGTTTGCCCATGACCCTGAAGGACGTGTTAAAGAGTCTGCGGAGACCTACCGACCTGTAGCAGGTAATCCGTGTCTAGTCCTGGAGGTGATGAGACGCGCAGCTCGGAGCTGTGCAGTGATGGAGCGGAGCGCTGTTTATGTGTCGGCCGGTGTCGGCGCGCAGAGACACGGCCATTCCCGGTCCGAGGCGCACTGTGCAGCGCCGCCTCCAGTTACTCCAGCTGGAGGAAAGACACGCCCACTAACTCTCTCTGTGTGCGCGCGCGCGTGTGTGTTCTTGTGATTTGAGCAAAACCTACCAATTTTGCTGGGGTGTAGCCAGGATTTAAGGAATAAGGAGGCAAATGCAAATGTTGATGAATAAAGAAACAGGTACATAAATAAAGTAAACAGAATGTAGAAATTCAGGGGAAATTAATAAAGATTGATAAGATAATGAAAAAATCAAGTCTTTAAATCATTTTAATTACTTATTTATATTGTTGGATTGTCTGTAAATCTCTCCAGAGCCTCCCCAACACTGCCAGGGATATAACTCAGGTGGGAAGTGATGAATGTTTGTTTTTGGTGGCCCAAAAATAGCCAAGTTCTTCTTCAGTCATCTTCTTCAATAAAACGATAAAATATCAACAAGTCCTGCAAATTAAAGGACAAAACGGATTGTTTGACACTGAGCTTCAGGAAGACACAGAGAAGAGTTTCAGCAGGACAACATCTGTCATCAGCTGCTGGAAAATCAAACAGTTTTACCTGATCTTACAATATGGTAACCCAAAGTACTCAATATTCAGTTAATAAAACATTCATTACAAAATAAATTATCTGTGAATGCACTGTGTAAATTATATATGGACCAATTATTGTAAATAAGTGAAGACACTGAAATGAAAAAAGTGACATTAAGAAAAATGACATAATGAAATAAAAACTGACATGAAAAGTAGTTTTAATGAAATGAAAAGTGACATTATGAAAAGTGATGTAATGAAATAAAAAGTGACATCATGAAAAGTGACACAATGATATACTGTATAAAGAGACATTATGAAAAATGATGAAAATGAAATTTTACACTATGAAATAAAAAGTGACATGAAAATGTCTATTACGAAATAAAAACAAAATATCCCAAATAAAGTCCAAATAAATCTCTGTTATTATGAATAACATTTTATTCAATGAGATGAATTTCAAAAGTGATTGAAAACTGAATAATAATTATTTAACATTTTTTCATATATATTGCAGTAGTTAGCACTGCCGTCTCCAGTTTCCTCCCACAGTCCAAAGACATGCAGGTTAATGGTTGTCTGTCTCTATGGGTCAGTCCTGTGATAATCTGGCAACCTGTCCGGGGTAACCCCGCCTTCACCCAGCTGGCACTGGCTCACCCATTTTCAAGTGAGCAAAATCACTGGAACATGTGACTGACAAGTGTGTTTTGTTGCCCAGCTAACAATAAATAGCACTAAATGTCAACTCTCAGATCCAGCTTTGGGTTTTGCCAGACTGCATTTATAGTTAAAAAGGTGTAACAACCATGAAGACCAGAGAGCTGTCTATGGAAGAAAAGCTGAGAGAAGATGGAAAATCAACCAGGGCCATTGCAAAACACTGTCCATAACCAGTACAACCATTTGAAATGTCCTGAAGAAAAAGTGTACTGAGCAACATACGAAGAACCGGTAGAACAATTAAAACATCAGCATTTCATGACAGAAACATTGTGAGAGTTGTAAAGAAAAACCCTAAAACAACTGTCAGAGACCTACACAACAACCTCCAGAGAGGAGAAGTGAAGGAATCACAATCCACTGTTCACAGAAGACTTCAGGAACAAAAGGACAGAGGCTACAACAGAAGATGATAACCGCTCATTAGCAATGAGAAGAGGAAGGACAGATTGGTATTAGCCAAAAAGTACAGAGATGAGGCTCAAAAGCTCTGAGACAAAGTTTTCTGGACTGATGAGACAAAGATGAACCTTCACCAAAGTGATGGAAAGGTTAATGTGTGGAGACAGAAAAGATCTGCTCATGAACCCAAACACACAAGTTCATCTGTGAAACATAGTGGAGGTAATGTCATGCTTGGGCTGCATGGCTTCTTCTGGACGGCTCATTGATCTTCACTGATGATATAACACATGTTGGCAGCAGCAAAATGCACTCAGAAGTCGACAGAAACATTTTGTCTGCCAGTTTAAAGTGAGATGAACCAAACTGATCAGGAGATCCTTCATCATGCAGCAAGACAACGACCCAAAACACACTGTCAGAGAAACCAAGGAGTTCATCAGGGGAAAGAAGAGGAAGGTTTTAGACTGGCCAAGTCCATCTCCAGACTTAAACCCTACTGAGCAGCATTTTACCTGCTAAAGAGGAGACTGAAGGGAGAAACCCCCCGAAACAACCAACGACTGAAAGAGGCTGTAGTGAAAGACTGGAAAAGCGTCACAAAAGAAGAATGTAAAAGTTTGGTGATGTCAGTAGGTTGCAGGCTTCATGCAGTTATTACAACTAACTAACTAAATGTAGTATTATTCGAGATTATCCGATACTTTGGCTCACCTAAAAATGTGTTCTGTTACAAATGACGCTATCTACTAATTTCTTTAACAGATTTAAATAAATACCTGCAAATAGAAGCTGAAATACTGATCTCGTGTCTCATTTCAATCAGGAGAGACTTGAGTGAATGGCTGTTTATTAAAGAATAAGACAGCATTATGATAAGAAACATCTTTTGGCACACTAGACCCGCCGTAGCTTAGTGGGGAATGATCATGCCGTAGCAGAATGTTCTTTAATTCCCCCCCGCGGGTCTAGACGCTGGTGATGGTGGTAGTGAAGTGGTTTGGTGAGGGCAGGTGAATCGAATCAGTTTGAACATCGAGAAGTAATCTCTATGAGCTTTACGGTGTGAACGTGGATGACGTCCCTCTGTCCTTACGTTGCGACTCTTTCAATGAATGAGGAAAAAACTCCCCGCAAAAAACCTTAATCAGGAAAAAGAAGGGGGGAGAAACCTCGGGAAGAGCAACAGAAGAGGAGTCCATCCTGAGATGGACTCCTCTTCTGTTGCTCTTCTCGAGGTCGATAGATGTCCCATGTTTAAAACACGCGCATCAACGAATTGAGGCTGGAGAGATCCGAGCTGGGGCGATGACTGCTGGAGGCATGGAAGGTGCTGATGCTGGAGGTGATGAAGACTGGAGGCGATGGAGGCGATGGAGGCTGGAGGCGGCGGATGCTTGGGGCTGGTGTAACTGAAGGCTGAAAGCGATGGAGGCTGGTGGTGGAGGCGACGACCAGCTGGGGTAACTGAAGGTGATGAATGTTGGAGGCGATGGGGTGGAGGAGGGCTGCGTCGGTTGTGCTGGAATGACAGCTGAAAGCGGCGGAGAGGAGAGCAGTTTAAAAACCTTGACGCACTGTGTGATTGGTTTAGAGAGAAGGTGGTGGAAGGTTATGATTGGCAGAGCAGAGTGGAACCCTATAATCAGCTGATGGAGTGAGGGCCTATGAGAAGGGACTCAGATGGATGAATGAGTGAGAGTAGAAGGTCTTCCTGAATGAACTTATGCATTAGCTTCATATTCATCTTTTGATGTCAAACCCAAATGTTGTCAGTGTTCAGCAGAAATAAAGGAATTGGCCTCACTGTTCCGATAGTTTTGGATGGGACTGTACATACTGTATATACATACTGAGGTAAAAGGCTGTTTGAGTTTGAAGTGATCCAGTTTTACTTTGTGATTTATTATATCCTAATCATGATATTCACATTATGGTTATGTAGTTTATAGCACATTTTAAACCATGTTACACCTCCTGGGGGCACTACTTGGTGTAGCCAAAATATAACATGGGATCTGCATTAGTTTCTTCGGTCCCCTGCTCTGGGCTCTGCTCAGGAGGTGACACCAAATTCCTGTTCAAGTTCCTGGTATGCTCAAAGGTGGATAACAGTACTGTGATCACTATTGGCCAAGCAGATGTGATGTGACATCACAAAAGGGATGACTACAACAAACAAATCAGTAACACAATTTACTACTCCACCTGTATGGAGCAGGACAACCAATCCTGGGGGGAGGCAATTTTAATCCATCCACTCAGCTGAGCTGACTAATTCATCAGACATGACATGAAACAATATATACGAGTGCCACGGGGGACTAACAATTAGCTAGCGCCACAGGTGGGACTACTGCCATTGTCAAGCTGTTGGCAAACGTTGCCAAGCTGTGCGTTGGAACCAAGAGGGAGTAATGACAACAATGGCGCTTTTGACAAGATAGATGCTGCTATCGAGAATGGCATGTCTTCTCAATATCGCCCACCATCGTAGTTTGTTTTTATTTCACTCTGCTCCACTCTTAAAACCCCAGCAAATCCAGTAGGTTGGCTTGGCTACGCATCAGTGTCCACTTAAAATGACATTAGATACATGCAGACACATTGGTCTCTAGCAGGGGTGAGACGGTTCATAACATTGACGGTTCGGTTCATATCACGGTTTGAGGTCACGGTTTTCGGTTCGGTTCGGTACATTTATGGTTCAGCAAGGAGGCCTCTTTGCAATTTGAATTTGAACATATTTTTCATTTATTTGGCAAAATAAGTCAACAGCTGTTTATCTTCATAACAGCAGGCTAACATAAGGAACAAAACACTTCCTCACTGTCACATCTTATGGCTGCACCTCTTATCTAAAAGAAAAGTGCCACTGTGTTATTTAAAAAAGAATGAATAAATAAAAAGAAATTATAGCCTCAGGACATCAACAAAAAGTGCAGCATCAGGTCAGCCAGCACTAGACCTTTTTTCAGTAACATATACTAGGCCTGCATCATATGAGGAAAATCTGCCATGTGTGATATTATTGTTATTGTTAAGTATTGCAGTGATGATATGACTTGTGATATTGAACTGTGCATATTAGCTATACTTATGTCAGCCTAGTTAACCCTTAAATTCAGAACCTGTTTATAATTGAATTTTGAACTACTAGGACTACTAGGACAAATGTTGTTTCTAGAGCAGCAACAGTAATGTTTTCAACTGCAAAGTCACCATATAAACTCATTAATATCTCACTGGAAACAATCTGACATTTTAATAAAGTAAATCATATTCCCGTGTCCCAGGCTCTTTCCATAGGCCTTGATTTCTAGTGTGACAATAAATGGGATGAAAAAAATACACAATCGGCCTCATAACCTATTTCAAATTAACCAAACAATACATACATGACTCGAACCGTGACTAGCAAACCAAATGGGCAACAGATTTTTACCCGAACTTTGCCCACCCCTAGTTATACATGTACTATCTTATGCTGTCTGTTCAAGGTTAATATTACTACGTAAGTCACATTGGTGTCATAATCTTCATGGACACACTGCATTGTATATAGTCACAGTTACTGTGGAAACTTTCATTTGGAGACAAAAGTAGTGTTTCCGAGCACCAGAGTCTCTTTAGAATACCTCTCATTTAACTGCAGCAGCAGGGTCTGACAGTCTGGCCCACACCATTCCTGGGTCCGGTTCTTCCGTGCCTCCTGTCCCTCAAGTGGACGCAGCAACACAGCCTTGGCCTCCTGCAGTGTAGTGTTGGTGCTGGCTCCCAAAGCTCTGCTCCTGGCCGTAGGAGGGGCTGCTGCCGGGCACAAAGCGCTCCACCTCAGGAGCTCCAGCTCCAGGTTGGTCAAAAAAGACTGAAAACAGAGCCATGAGGAGGTGCAGGGGTCTAGTTTTCTCCCAGAGCACTTGCATTATAATGTTCTGAAAGTTTATTTTGGAATTTTTGCCCGCTGATGCCAAAAACATCCTGCCTACTGCTGGTTTAAGAGGCACCATAGCATAACACGCATAGGAAGTATGAATCTTAAGTGTTTTCTGACAAGATAGCCATTTTTTACCTGGAGAACCACTCCACATTTAATCTGATTATTTTTTTTACCAGCGGTTTGCTTTATAACAATATCCTACAGCGAGTGGGCACCAAGGTATTGATTCTCAAATGTGTGCTGTACAAGTTAATCCACATTGTTCATGGTGACCATGGCTACTATTTCTTTGGGGGCGGCAGAAGCTCAGTCTGTAGGGAGTTGGCTTGGGAACCGGAGGGTCACCGGTTCAAGTCCCGACATGGACCAAGAACTGAGTGTGAACTGGTAGCTGGAGAGGTGCCAGTTTACCTCTTGGGCACTGTTTACCTCTTGGGCACTTAGGTACCTAATAAAGGTTGATCTTCTTCTTCTTCTTCTTTAAAAGAAACACCGACTTCTGCTACAACACACTGGCAGTAGCTGCTTGGCAAATAACAAATCAAATTGCAGTGAGGCAACTGGTGATCAGCCCCACCTCATCTAATTCGTGCAATCCACTTCCATTTCCAAAGGCAATGGCATGCATATTGTTTTCCCACACCAGGGCACTTGACATTGCAAGCACGGGACTATCCAAACTTAGTGGGCTTTTGAGCTAAACACAAATAAAACATCATTTTACAACCATTATATCAGCTACTTACTTTAAATTGTAGCTGTATGATAAATAACAACAGCAATCGAGTTTTGTGTCGCGCATTAATCCAGAATGATGTTAATTTCTATGTTACTCAGTATTAAAACTACACTGTTCCCTGCTGGGGCTGCACGGTGGTGTAGTGGTTAGCGCTGTCGCCTCACAGCAAGAGGGTCGCAAGTTCGATTCCAGCTTGCGGCTCTTCTGTGTGGAGTTTGCATGTTCTCCCCGTGTAAGCGTGGGTTCTCTCCGGGTACTCCGGCTTCCTCCCACCATCCAAAGACATGCTGTTTAGGTTAATTGATTACTCTAAATTGCCCGTAGGTGTGAATGTGAATGGTCTGTATGTTGTCTGTTTCTATGTCAACATTATATCACATTATCCACCTGTGCGCTTGTTGTAGTTGGTCAGTTAAACAACAGGTGTAATGATGAACGATCTGCACAACATCATAGAGGATCGAGATCAGGACCAGTCCAGCCATTCCTGGATTAACAGGTGTTGGTCATAATGCCAGGGGCCAGTTTCACAAAGATTGACAGTGACTAAGATTGTTAAACTCTCATTAGTTCAAATATATTCAGACTTAACATATTATTCATCTGCTGCACAAAGCTCTCATTCTTGCATATCTTAAATGGACTAATTTAGAAGGAATTCTGGGTAAATTAAAACTTTTTCAATTTTCCAGGACATTTTACTCTGAAATTTCAGCCAAGAGTAACAAGACAAAAAAAAAGGCTAAATCTCAAACCAGTTTCTTCTTGTTTCCTTGAGCAAACAAAAAGCGCCGACGATGTCCTCACTGCTGTATATTTCTAGCCATCTAGACATTAGAGTAATTATAAAGGAGGAACGTTGGTGATGTTCTTACAGAGCAACACAGGAGGAATATTAAATACTGGAGAATACTCTTCATTTTTAAGCATGACCATGATCGTTTCCTGACCTTAACTAAAGACGTATTTTAACCCAAACCATGATGGTATCATATCTCAGGATAAAAGTATAGTATATGTCAGGATATCAGGCTTAAACTAAATATTAGATCAGTTTGTTATCAAGTCATGAGAGTCAGAGATTACCGTTTAATATTCACAGATAACAAGATAGATAAGATGAAATCTTGAGAATACAAGCCTACAAATTACTAGGCCAATTTTGGCCTATTGTAACAGGCTGATATCAGATAAAATGTCAATATTGGTGTCATATAATGGTCTTATTTTACTGCACAACCAACGCTCTACAAAGCCTCATTGTATACAGGCTATAAAGAAGGCAAGTTGATGAGAGCAGAATAATCTGAAATGATTGGATCAGCCTATTCCACAAACATCCATTAACACAACCTGCTTGACTTCACCATAGTGTGATGATGGAAGAAATGTGCCAGTGGAACAGGGAGTCCAATTTCATGCAAATCGGCTTGGCATGCGTGTCATTTCTCCACTTCATTAACTCGAGCATGCCACCGTGAACAGCTTTACTTGGTTAACTGCCAAAACGTGCTGATAATTCCTCATGAACAATGTCCCCAGCATGGAGGTGCAGGCACAGCAGTACTTATTCAACTGGGACATCTACAGGTGATACGGTATGCAGACTCTCATTCAACCACATGACTTGTGTGTTTGAGTCCTCAAGTGTTAGTGAGCATGATACTGAATCTCTCTAGCCAAGACATGTTGGTGTGTCATTGCATCCTCAAATAGCTTTGTTAAGAAAACCATTATGAAGATTGTTGACTGATGTTTCAGTGCATCCTTCCAGTCTGCACAACTTCACCTTTAAAAGTACTTTTATTATAACCTCAACATATCTTTTGGATGTTGCTTCTATGTTTGTTTCTTGTGACATGTTAATATGACTCACAATCACCAGCTTTGACTGGCTTTCTTCATGCCCTGTTGGCACACAGACTCAAACAGCCACTATGCAATACAGGGCCCTGCATTGCGAATTGACTGGCACTGCCCACTGCAACTTGAAGGGCTTTACTTTGGTGTCAGCTCATAGCATGAAACGCAGCTCCACTCCAGCCAACTGGCATTTTCATTTTCCCAGTGGGAGGAGAAGCACTATAGAAGTTGTGGGTATGGCAGTCCAGCAACATACTGAAATCTTTTTGCCAAGAATTAGTGTCTTGCTTGTTCCCTCAATATATACACTTGTCCTCAAAATGATTCATACCCCATGGAAAATAACAATCTTTTTTAGATTCCTCCTTTGTAAAAGTTACTATGATGGTACTTCTCGTGTATCTGTTTTCTACTTGTTGTTATGCACAAATCCACATTCGAGTTGGTTAAACTTTATTTGCATATTAATAGATATGGCCAAAAGAGATGAATCTTTGGTCTGTAGTTATTTCAAGATGTTACAATGGAAAATAGCTTTGTTGTTGACCAAGTTTTAAACAATGATTTCAAAAAATTAATAAATAGCATCTTTTCAGAAGAGTATAAATAGAGGAAAAATGTTCTGGTCATTCCCAATTTCTGGTCCTCATGGTAAAGAAGAAAGAGCTCAGTGGAGACTTACGTCAGTGTCTTGTGAGTGCCCACAGTGAAGGAAAAGCTTACAAGGCCATTTCAAAGCAGTATGATGTCCCTGTGTCGAGCATCATCAACAAGCACAAGAGGTTCAATACTGTTAAAAACCTCAGCGGGCGTGGCAGGAAACGTAAGGTGTCCCCCAAACTTACCAGGAAAATCTCCCGGGAGGTCAACAACAACCCCCAGACCACAACCAAGGCTCTAATGGAAATACTCAACCAGACAGGGACAAAGCTGTCACGGTCCATCAACGAGCGAGTCTTGTACAGAGGAGGTCTCCATGGACGTAAGCCTCGGAAGACACCTCTGCTCAGAAAGAAGCATGTGGAAGCTCTCCTGAAGCAAGATCCCAGCTTTTGGTCAACCATCCTGTGGTCTGATGAGACGAAGTTGGAGTTAATTGGCCATATGGATGTTCAATATGTCTGGAAGAAGAAAGGAGAAACATACAAGCCCAAGAACACTGTGCCCACCGTCAAGTATTGTGGTGGAAGCACAGGGAACCTCGTAAAGATCCAAGGAACAATGAAAAAGGAGGATTACATCAGGATCCTTGATGGAAACTTAAAAGAATCTGCTAAGAAACTCCAGCTTGGACACAACTGGACGTACCAGTAGGACAATGATCTGAAACACACTGCCCAGGTAGTGAAGAAATGGTTCAAGGACAATGGTGTCAGTGTCCTAGAATGGCCAAGTCAGAGCCCTGACCTCAATCCAACTGAGAACTTGTGGCGAGACTTGAAGACCAGAGTGATGGCTAGGAAACCCACCAACCTGACCCAGCTTGAGGCCTTCGCCAAGGGAGAGCGGGCCAACATCCCACAGGAGACATGCAGGAAGCTTGTGGACACGTACAAGAATCGTCTAAAAGCAGTCATAAAAAACAAAGGCTATGCTATAGACTATTAAAGAGAGACATTTGACAAGGGTATGAATAATTTTGAACATGGCATTTTTGGAAATTAATAAATAAAATACCCCTAAAATATAAAGTTTTCTTTTCTTGTGTATTGTTGGCATTCTTTCACTTGTTGGTCACTTATAACTCATAAGCAAACTTGACAAAATGAATTAATTTCATCACAAAAATAAAAAATCACAAAAACTAACAGGGCTATGAATAATTTTGAGGACATATATATATATATATATATATATACTTAACTGGGTAGGAGATTTTCTATCCGAACGAAAGATCAGAGTTTTGGCTTGATGAAAGATGTACATGGAAGGTTTATACTAAGAAACTAGCAACAAAATGTAAAAAAACAGTAATTATTCTAATGGGAGCTATATCTGGATACAACTGGCATTGATAGATATACAGTATACTGTATATGTACTGTATACGGCATTGATGACATCAACAATTGACTATGGGTGTTTCATTTCTGTGGTAACGGCTGTGAACATGCATCTGCTGATGCCTCTGGACACATCAGCGATGTTTCTGGAATCACCAGGTGTTTCCGGTCTGTCAGCTTCATACACCCTCCTCCAGGTGACCCAGCTGGGCTGATCAGACCCCAGCTTGTGTCCAGATGGCGAGCTACTCTGATTCCATGGCTCTCCTCTCTTGAGCCACAGCCATCTTGAGGCTCTTTCAGCCGTATTTGATGGGCTTGGAAGCACATCATACAGAGAGAGAAATTTGATCCGGTGAGGCTCGGCTTTCCTGAGCTCAGTCCAGGTCACTTTCCTCTTGACCTCATTTTCCCATCTTGTCCAAGCTCCTTGTTGCATCATTCCCACTGGCTGGCAGGTTGTCGACTCCTCTACTGCTGCTCTCACCTCCTCCTGAACTAGGCGACACCCTTCCTTGCTTTGATGCCATTTGTCTGGGGAGTTAGAAGGGATCCTGGCCCAGCTCTGCCTCATGTGACCACTCCCATCTCCTATGACGCAGCCTTGCCTCTGCTTCCTGAACAGCTTCCTCTGCCCTTTACTTCCTGCCAGTCCTCACTGCTTTTGCCACCTTTAGATCACTTTAATCTCTGTTCTGTACCACTTCTCTGGCTCTTTACCTTGAATTCCTCCTCAAAAGATTTGAAGGACAGATGCAGTTTGTTGTTGTGTCCGTAGAGTACAATGCTGCTCAGGCTCTTTGGCAGCCCCAGCCATCTCTTGAGGTGTTTCCTGACCCTCCCGTCTAAGGTCTCAACTGTTGAGATTGAGACTTCATAGACGAGGAGGGGCCATAGGATTCTGGGGAAAATGCCATGCTGATAGACCCAGGTGTTACACTTGTCAGGTAAGCCGGATTTGTCCACAGCTTTCAGCCAACTCTGTGCAAGTTGACTGGATGGATGTTCCATCCCTCAAAGAACTGTCAAAATACTTACCCAAACTCTTGACTGGCTTCTCTGTGATGCTGGGATGGCTGTGCCTGCAATATTAAACCGGAACTTGTCCTCCACCTTGCCTTTTCTCAGCACCATAGGGCTTAATTTAGCTGGTTTGAAACCTGGACCACTCCACCAGCTTTTTATTCTGGGATGGATTCTGTGGTGACTGTGAGGTCACCCATGAAAGTCCTGATGGGTGGTTGCCATTGAACGGATTTCATTCTGGGCCCTTTGCACTCTGGTTCAGCAGACTTAGTAAGCATGTTCATGACTAGGGAGAACAGCGTCATTGAGACGGTACACCCTGTGATGATGCCAATCTCTATCTTGTGCCAGCTTGATGAGAAGAGAAGAAGAGACCCTCATCCTAAAGTTGCTGTAGTAATCAGCAGTGAGGTCTCCGGCCCTGCTGGGGACATGATGTTTGGTAGTGTGAGCTGAACCAGCTTGTGTGGAATTAAGTCATATGCGTTCGCCAGGTCGAGCCACAACACAGACACAGAAACGCGACCCTTCTGGACTGATGTGTCGATGTAGGTGTTCTTTGACAAGAAGGTGCACAGTCGATTGGAAACAGTACTGAAGACCTTTGCCTCGACACACAGCAGGGAGATAATGCAAAACTGGTCTATTTGGGTGGAGTTTTCCCCCCTCAGGATCCACACCCCTTAAGCCACTCTCCGCTGTTCTGGGATCTTCCCTCTTTTCCAGAAGACTCACAGGATTTTCCATAAACAAAGCAGTAATTTGGGACAGTTCTTGTACACTTTGTATGAAATGCCAGGACCATCCTCTCTGCTCTTCGATTCTTTTGCATAAGGTGTTCCGTGTCATGTTAGCTGCTGGCCATTTGACCCACCTTCTGTTAGATTTGATGCTAGAAAGGTGAGTTTGCAACACTTGAAGGTTCCAGGCACTAAGGGGTGACACCAACCTGTGTCTCACCAGGTTGGATACCTGAGCATTGTGCTGCTCCTGCTCCCACCAGACACTTCCTCTTCGCTTGGTGGATCTTCAAGCCGAGTTCATTCTTGCAGACTTTGCCACATGCAAGCTACTTGCTCATAATCATTTGTCCATTGCCTGGGTCTGATACCATTGTGTCTGTCTGATTAGGGTGTTCATTCCTCTCCACAAAGGACACTTTTCATGGCTGTCATCCAGTCTTTCCTGGCTGTAAGCTGTGAACATACTGTACATCTGCTGATGCAGAGATGAGCTAAATCTTATTTAAATATAATTCTTCGACAATGCACAGTGGTGCAGTGGTTAATGTCACCTCACAGCAAGAGGGTCACAGGCTCAAACCTGCGAGTTTGCCTTGTTCTCCACATGTTAGCATGGGTCTCCGGGTTCTGGGGGGGAGAACCCTTTAGGTTAATTGTTGACTCTAAATTGTCCATAGTTGTGAATGTGAGAGTGAATGGTTACCTGTCTCTGTGTCGGCTCTGTGATAGAGAGTGACGTGTCCAGGGTGTCCAGGGATCAGCTCCAGCCCCATCGCGACCCTGACTAAGATAAGCGGTTCTGGACAATTAATAAATGAATGTTTGACTTAGCATTGGTGCTATGAGATCAGATCCAGAAAGTGCTTTGTTGGTAGAATTGGGAGAAATCCCACAAGAGCTCAGAAGACACAAACTTTTATTAGCTTACTGCATTTGTCTTAGAGGATGTCGGGATGAAAATAACGTACCACTAAAGTTGTCTTAAACTAATGCTAGGAGTATATAAAGGGAAATGGTTTTGGATGGAGGATAAAATATAAACCAGGAGAATGTGATATCAAAGAAACAAGTTAAATTCCCCTATTCCAATAAGTAATGTTCTTGAACGGCTATTTCCCCAGGCTAAAGTTGATTTTAGTATCATGCAGCTAAAGAAAGATTGATTGGAAAGCGAAATAGGACACTGTGTGAACCAATATACAAGGAATAATTTTACATATTTACTGATGGCTTAAAGAGCAAAATTAACATGTAGGAAGAGGAGTTTACATCCCACAATTTCAAATTCATTTAAATGACAGAATTACAGATTAAATGATTTAATTATTGGTCTATATAGCTGAAATAATGGCAGCGACTGCTGGTCTTCAGTGGGTGGATGAAGTGAGACCAGATGGGGTGGTGCCGTGTATTGACGGCAGTTCTTTTAAGTTTAAAGACTATGAAGTCAATTAGGAAAGATCTAATGTTTGGAACTGTCCAATGTTTATTTAGAGTTCAGAGGCTGGGAATAGTTTTAGTATTTTGTTTGCACATTAAATTATTGAATCACTAAATATGAGGCAGATAATGTGCATTCCATTTTTCTTTTGTTCTCATTTTTTTTTTTTTTACAGCCTAAGTAAACCAGATCCCGTTCTCCGTACTGCAGAGGCAAAATATACTGTTTTCTTAAGTCTTTTTTTCAGCTATGCCATCATAACACTCCCTGATACATGTGTTGACAAAGTGTGTTTTTGATGATGCTCACAAGAGTCCAATCTGTCAGCTAGAGTAAAACTTCAAAATTGCCCAGCACAGCCTCTTTGTGCTAGTACGAGAAATTTAGAAAAACAGACGGAAGCACCAGCACGAGAGCAAAACAATGGACTGCTTACAGTACCTGCACCCATATTTGAGTAATTGAAGTATTTTAGCACTGAATTAAGGATTTTGGATAAGAATAAGGGGATGCACGGTTGTGCAGTGGTTAGCGCTGTCACCTCACAGCAAGAGGGTTACAGGTTCAAATCCGGCTTGGGACTCTTCTGTGTGGAGTTTGCATGTTCTCCCTGTGTCAGCGTGGGTTTTCTCCGGGTACTCCGGCTTCCTCCCACAGTCCAAAGACATGCTGTTTAGGTCAATTGATGATTCTAAATTGCCAGTAGGTGTGAATGTGAATGGTCTGTATGTTGTCTGTTTCTATGTGTCCTGCGGTGGACTGGCGACCTGTCCTGTACCCTGCCTTCGCCCAATGCCAGCTGGGATCCAGCAACCCCCCCGCGACCCCCAACAGGATAAGCGGTTGAAGATGAATGGATGGATAAGGATTTGAGCCTGAATTGTCAATCTACTGACAGAAAATTTAAAGCTAAGTTGGCAAGATTTAAGCAAATATGATTAAAAAAATCTACATCCTGACAGTAGTGCATAAGACATATAATCTGAAAAAAAAAAAATCATGTTCCTCTGTGTTCTCTGGTGCTCCTAACTTCATCTGCAAGATTTAACAGACCACAGGAAGACAACCAATAAGCAGCCCAGCTTCCATCGATGAGAGCCGGCTGTCAGTCACTCATAAGCACTGACCGACTTCAGAGAGACAAAAAAAAACAAAACAAACAGTTCCTGTACCCATATTTGAGCAATCAAACTGTTTTAACACTGAATTTAGGATTTTGAACAACATTTTATATACAACAGAGCTAACTGAAGATAACATTTTGAACTGAGGGTTGTACTGATTTGGGATTTGGGCCTGAACCGTCAAGCTAGTGACTGAAAACTTAAGACTGAATTAAGGGTTATTTTAAGGTTTGTGCTCACCATATTATTGAGTGTATAACATTTGGGATCTATTGCCTCTTTTGTTAGTTAATAACAAAGGATTTTGTTGAAGCTGGGGTTGTTATATGTTTTTTATATTTTTTTATACAATGCTGCATTTATCATAACCAGCACCTTTCACATAAATCCATTCTCACTGACATTCAGATAAATACAAAGATGATTGTTTAAAGGGTCACTCCAACAAAATTATGATACATATATTTTCAAACTAATACCGGTATCTATTTATCAGATTGATAGCAGTCTCAGATTTATATCCAATCTAAAACTGTGCAACTAAACCAAAACTACGTGAATACATACCACAAGAGGTAAGAGAGGTGGGTTTTTTATGATTATGGTGAAGCGACCTCCCAAAAAGATGCCTAGTCATAAGTCGTTCTAACACAGAAACAATAAGGTCAGACACACACACTTCCATGCATCCTTTATTCCATTATACGTATTAAAACATCCATTGTGCTGCCTTCTTGCAACTATCACATGTATGACAATCTGTTTCACTGCATGTTTAAGGCTTATTTCATCTGTTCTACACATGATTACCAAAATCTGATTCTGCTAGCTTCATCTGCCTTTCATTTGCATATTATTATTCCAGTGTTAAAGCAATGATTCTAGACTGCCCTGTTTAAGGGCTAATATGTATAGAGAAGACGTTGAAGTATACCATTACAGAGGATTTTCTTACAAACCAGCTTCAGAGACAGTGTAAATCTATCAACATTTAGACTGGAAAACCTCGTAAAAATGTCAGTATCAAAACAATAATCAGGACTAAAGCAGGATCTTCATTTCCTTTTAAAAAGAGGAGCTCGAAGAAATATACTAGAGATGATGGAGGGCTTGTTATTTAAAAACATCAGCCCAACACTAGCTAGAATAGAAACACTAATACTCAACTGACAAACCACTTCACAGCAGTACACAGATCAATCATACAGTCACAAACTGCTAGCAAATATCCCTCAAAGACAATCCTTCTCTGAAAACGTGTTCAGCATTTACTTGAAATGTGATACTTATTTTTCAGTGTTTTATGCCAATGTCATTATTTAGCTCATTTTTTACTGTTTTACTTAGCAAGAGGTAAAAGAACAAATGATTCAAATACAGCTGATACAAGTTGAAATGTCCACAACTATGAGAGGTGATTTGCATGCATTGCTTACTTCCACAGCGTTCTATTTCCCCATCGCGGTTCTTTCACGTCTTTGGAGTTTGAGCTGGGACAAGAGCTAAACTAGCAAAGGGCTCAGCAGACATCGGTGTTGGTAAGAGAGGGCATCCCTCCCCTACTGCAGGCAGGAACACATGGCTGATGAGAGGGGATGACAGTAGTCAGGCTGAATTTGGTTTTAGTACCTTGCTGTCATTTCAGTATTCCCCAAACTGTCTGGCTTTCACAGTGATTGACTGATTGATTTCTCTGATGAATAGCAGCAGTTATCAGTCCCCCTGAAGACCACAAAAGCCCAGCTGTGGTCAACAGGACTGGGTGAAATGTTTACGAACATAAGGCTTTATTTGTAGTGTGAAATGACTGATAACGCCCGAACGCAGTGACAGCATGTTCACCTTGAATGCCTTCACATGGAGCAGAGTTCGCGGTTCAGTGTCTTCAGTCTGCAGGTAAACCCAGCACCATGCACCCTGGCTTCAGTTTACAGTACCGAGTCAAGTGTGTTTCTGTTGAAATCAAGTCTTATAACCACAGGGTCTCCACTTAACTAAAGTATAGCCCTGATACCTGCTGCTCTCTCATCTATTGAGGTACGCTTCTGTATTACACAACATTTGGGATATTCATTGCCGTGTTGCTTAGTGGCAGCTAATGTGATACAATTTACAGAACTTAATGCATACACAAAATGAGCACGCTAATTAGACTGTGGGTTATGGAGCAATATTACTTTTTCAACAATGGCTTCACCAGGTGCTGAGATATATTCAGCAACAACGGCTGATGACATAATTTTTCTCAATAACCTGTTGAAGCATTTTACAAATTTACAAACAAATTACAAATTCAGCATTCAATTTTGCTTACAGACGATTCACCAATCAGAATTAACGCTTTCCAAACACACTTTCATGGTGTATCATCTGTACAATTATTGTGAACAGGAAAACCAATTCTAAATGTTGGCATTTTATCGACGTCAGTATGGCAGGTGCTGTCTGTATGCTGAATTTACCAGTACGAATTAACCAAGGAATTAAGTGATGTTCTCCCAGAACTGTATGTGTGCCTGTGAGCAAGGCGTCTTGTGTATTGCAAGATTTTTCAATGAAGTTTGGCGTTATTGTCTTCCTGTATGAGAGAGTTGCATGCATCAGGACTACAAAGATCACAGCCACAAAGGCTGCAGGTGTACACAGTTTCTACATGCACACCCACACCCACCCCACACGCACACACATGCGCGCGCACGCACGCACGCACACACACACACACACACACACACACACACACAGTTCCATGTGCAATTAAGAAAAACATGGAATGCAGACAACAAAAGAAATCAACATTCCAAACAGAAAATAATCATTACCTGAAAATATTTGCACATTAAAAGTGCAATTGTTTGGTAAACCCTGAATGGTAACTTAAAAATACAGAAAAAGTAAAAAAAAAACAAAAAAAACTTCAATTGTATCTCAAGGTGCAAAATTGATACTTCTTCACCTGGTATAAAAGAATACAAAAATCAAGCTTGGACATTGAAGGATTGTGGGAGAAACGGAGGGAAGAAAAAGGAAATGTGACGGACTGAAGCTCACAGTCAGAGACTGGCACAGAAAAGGTGAGGGAGACGGACTGAGTAGAGGAAGGGAAGGAGAGCTGGAGATGAGAAATGAATTCAGATTGAGCAGCGAGTGCAAACACTGCCTTGGCCTGGGCTCATTGGCAAACCGTGTCCACGTGTCGGAGAGGAGCACCAGCCAGGTTTTGGGGACAGTACGTTTTAAGCCAAAGCTTTTCTCCTGGCCGGTACTGGCCACTGGCTCTTGCCTGCACCTCAACAATCTAAAACCCCCTCCTCTTCCGGTCCTCTACACATCCTACCCTGAAATGGCTCCAAGGACAGGGGAGAACAGTATGACCAGCTTCCACCAGGCCTGCTCCTATGCTAAGAGAGGAAGTTGGGAGATGACAAGGAGGCGGCTTCTTGAGTGTGTTGAGATGAACCCTGGCCTGAGTGCAGGGCTCCCCTCAGGAGGTGGGAAGCTCAAAGGAGATGAACTGCTTGAGTCTCTCCAGGTATTGAGCGTACAGTTCGATGTCATTGTGGCCGGCTCCCTCCACCCACAGGGGCTCCACAGCACGGGGGCAGCGCTCGTACATGGCCAGACCGTGGGAGAAGTCGATCACCTCGTCTTCAGTACCGTGGATCACCAGAACTGGGGACGCCACCTTGGACACCTTGTCAATACTATGGAGCGGGAAAGAGACAGAAAGAGATTAAGGGTCGGCATGGAGGACAGATAACAAACAGTGACAATAAGCTAACAAGAGAATGGGTCAAACTGTCATAATATTTCTAAGTGATGCAGTCACAAGGACCTGGAGTTGACAATAAAGTATTTTATCAACTGCCATCAAAAGTTAATTGTCAAGCTCAACTTCAACATAAACAAGTCCTGACAGTGCTGAGAATAATGGAAAGTTTGAAAATCTCCAGTTCCCTGACAACTGAGCAATCTCCTAATATGTTAATAAAGACTGAATTGATAAAACAATCTGGAACAGGTGAATAGGACCTTGGACCACTGAGTAAAGATCATTTTGTTAACTTCTCAAAACTTAATCTGGTGACACAATAATAGTTGTAGAACAAATATTGATCTTCTACCATCGCAACTGGCTGACGTGAAAAACATGCTGGGATACTTGTCGACAACAAGTCCATTCACAACTTTCTGGCATTTGTACTGTAGATGTGGACTTGAAATTGGGCCAGTGTTTGGGCCAGGACAGACGATTTAAAGTTCATTTTAAAAGTCCACGACAACACACGTACAGACAAGACTGAGAAAGACCTCAAATCTAACAATGGAAGTCTAAAATGACCCATTAAAAACCCAACTTTTGAGAACAGCAACATATTAAAGCCACTGTGTGTACTATTTCATCACCCCCGAGTGGTGACAGTATATATATATATATATATATATATATATATATATATATATATAAAAAGACAGTGGCTGTATTTAAAACTGCCTACAACCACAGTCTATTTTCTTGCGGCCGGCTGTTTTTTTTTCGTCAATGGCTACGGAATGAATATGATGTCAAGTTACTCAGACTACAACAATGAAAGCGGTAACTTCCTTCTATGTCTGCATAGACTCAAATGAAGCAAATGTATTGATTCTGGCATCATGAAAAAAAAAAAAAAATCACATTTACAGATGTAAATACATTTTTTGCACACCCCTACTGCATACTACATGGAAAAAAAGATTTAAATCTAACATTCTAAATGTATAGAAAAGCTGGTGAGTGGAAACACTGTCTTGGTCGAAAGACATGGATGTGTTAATGTGCCCATCTATAAACACACTCCCACTGAGTAACGTAAATGATGATCAGCTATTTCTTTTGGCCTGTATGGAATTGTGCAAAGTTCCAGTCCCTGCCATGCATACTAATTCCTTACTAATCATCATGGATTAGCTCAGCCTCCATGGTGCCCGGCTGTTCAGATAGAGGTTAGTTGGAAGATTAACACAGGGAAATCATTGGGAGTTAATTTCATTCCAGATGGAATAAAACTATTACTGTTCACATCACAGCTGGGGTATACAGACTGAATTATGGCAGATGTGGCTGTCACACATGCACAAAATCTCTCCCAACATTTGTCTGAATATGAGCTCACAACTACACAGAGCAATCTCTTACACAGCAGTGATTTTCTTAAAGGTGACATATTATGCAAAATGCACTTTTTCATGGCTTTCAATGTAAATCTGTCCCCAGTAACCATGAACGGGTCAGATTTGATGCTGGATATATTCCTGTAAAGTATGTGCCCTACAGGTCAGGGTCCGACAAAAAGGATAGTCTGATGGTCCAGGGCCAGTAAAACATTACACCGGGCCAGAGGAAATACTGTACTTTTTTACTGTACTGCATTTATCTGACAGCTTTAGTTACTTTACAATTTCAGATGAACAATACAAAATATAACTAATATATAAATTGTATATCAGTAAGGCTTCATTGATCCCTTGGGGAAGTTCAGAAACTACCCAGCAATACGTAAAGTAAAATAATAAAATAACTCCACATTTACAGCTGCAACATGAAAGTGAAGTACGTATTAATACACTTATTTATGCATCAAAAAATATGTTTTCTTGGAATATATCATCCACCTAAAATGCTCCAAAAGTGTCGTTTGTATAGAATGCGTTAATACTGATCAAAATAATCATTATCATGTTGGCCATAATTGTGCAGCCCTAGTTGCTGACAGTATGGCATCAAATATGGTGAAAGGACTGGGATTATTTAAAGTTTGAAAAACAAAAAGAAACTCAGGTTAGTGTGACAGGACCGTTGTACTGATGCAAATCAGTGCTGTGGAAGTGGACCATTATTAAATGCACCATAGAGAGTTGGGTAATATGTTAAACATTTTAAATGTGAAAATTCTGTACAAATTTCATCCACGGTAGCTTAACATCATTCAGGAAAAAGAAAAGTAGAATGACTCTTGCTGTACTCACTGATGGAATCATCCATCCATTCTGTGTAACTAATTATCATATTTAGGGTTGCGGGGAGGGGGGCTGGAGCCGAATTCCTGGGTGGAATTCCAAGATCTAACAATAACTCTCCACCTAGTCCTGGATCTTCCCTGTGGCCTCCTCCCAGCTGGTAGTGCCTGGAACACATCCCTAGGGAGGTCTTACCAGATGCCTGAACCACTTCAGCTGGCTCCTCTCAACGCAAAAGAGCAGTGGCTCTACTCTGAGTCCCTCTGTAAGGGAGACACCAGCCATCGTCCTGAGAAAATCCATTTTGGCTGCTGCGAAGTAGTTCTTTCAGTCATGACCCAGCCCTCATGACCATAGGTGAGAGTAGGAACGAAGATTGACTGGTAAATTGAAAGCTTTGCCTTCCGGGAAAGCAAATGCAATACCGCCCCTCTCATCCAAAACTCTTTGCCTCCTTCATAGCAGAGTCTACCATCCCGTGGTAGCTGGCGATATCTTGCAAACACCACCGGAGTCCTCTGAGATAAACCATCCTGGAAGGACTCCTTCTTCAGGCTGATGGCTTCCCTGACTACTGGTGACCACCAGTGTAGTGTCCACCATGGTGTTCAAGGGTTACTGTCCCTTGAGGCACCTAAGACCTTTAGACTACAGCTCACCGCCGCAGCATCAGCAATGGAAGCTTTGAATATTGCCCACTTGGGTTCTATGCCCCAAACTCTGCAGAGGTGCAATAAAAGGTGTGAGCTGAAGATATCCCAGACAGGAGCCTCCTCCAGATATTCCCAATTCACCTGCACTACCCATTTGGGCTTAGCAGCTCTGTCTGGGGGGCGGCAGTAGCTCAGTCTGTAGGGAGTTGGCTTGGGAACCGGAGGGTCACCGGTTCAAGTCCCGACATGGACCAAAAACTGAGTGTGAACTGGTAGCTGGAGAGGTGCCAGTTTACCTCTTGGGCACTGCCGAGGTGCCCCTGAGCAAGGCACCAAACCCCCAACTGCTCGGGGCGCTTGTCTGGAGCAGCCCCCTCACTCTGACATCTCTCCATTACTGCATGTGTGTGTGTGTTTGTGTGCATGTACCATGTATAAGTTAAACAGAGTGTAAATTGAATTTCCCCACTGTGGGACTAATAAAGGTTGATCTTCTTCTTCTTCTTCAAAGTCATCCCCCACCCTCTGACCCAACTCACCCTCAAATGGTGATCAGTTAACAGCTCTGCCCCTCTCTTCGTCCGAGTGTCCAAAACATGCAGCCTCAGATGAGACGATATGATCACAAAATTGATCATCGACTTTCGGCCTAGGGTGCTCTGGTACCACATACACATATGAGCATCCTTACGTTCAAACATGGTGTTTGTTATGGATAGTCCATGACTAGCACAGAAGTCCAGTAACAAACGACCACTTGGCTTTAGCTCAGGGAGGCCATTCTTCCCAATCATGCCTCTCCAGGTGTCTCCATCGTTGCCACTGTGGGCGTTGAAGTCTCCTAGCAGAACTATGGAGTCCACTAATGGAGCCCCAAATACTCTGAAATATTGTTCGGTGCATACGCATAGACAACATTCAGAGCCTCACCTCCTCCAATAACCTGATGGAGGAAGGAGGCAACCCTGGAGTAAAATCCAACTCCACTCAACCGGGGATTTGTGAGTATCGCAGAGCTATCCCTGTCAAGACACACTGACAGTTTTGAACCCGAACAATCTCTATCACATCATGTTGTTCATCACAGCCACATATGTACCTGGAAGCTATTAGAATAAAAAATGTAGAACTCCACACCACACTTTAGCCAGCCATGTATAAAAAAAATGATGCACTGGTGAAAGACTGACAGCAATGGACGATCCCGAAGGAGTGAAAAATAGAGCCTGATCAATTTTCTGCCTATCGCAGATATATCATATCAGCAAACATGCTGCCCGATTTGCACCAATACAAAAACGTTTTTAAATTTGCTATAATTACATGCTTTACTCCAAAGTACAGTGTGCTATGGACAATATTGTACCTGGTACCATCACCAGGGCTTCGGAGTGCGACCAAAACTCTGTAAAGTGCGACTAAATAATTAAGGTCATGCAATTTGCAAGTATCTGGTAGTTACCTCCTTTGTCTGGTTACCACAAAATATATATTTTGTGCACGCACTTGATCTCCTTCTCTTGTCTCATGTTTATTTATTCCTAATGCATTAATAATTAGATATATGCTAATGATTAGAATATAATGCTTAAAAAAGTTTTTTCAATAAACAATTTCTCGCAGATAAAGTTGAAGCGCAACCATAGTAAATGTTTCATAATGAAGATTCAGAGCTCAATGATCTCATCTCACTGCAGCTTTGAGTTCTCCTTCCCTCATAGTGAGTCTGGAGGTCAGTGTCAGGGTCAGTCCAGGAGCTACAATGAGCTGGTGTCTTAGCCGTGGTTACACTTGTCTTTTCAATGCAACTTTAGTGATCGGATGCACCAGATTAGATCTCAGTCCACATGTGTATGTCCCCATTTGACACTTCAATGCCTGATCAGATAGAGATCAGACATATTCTGTTATCAAAGGAGCTGCTGTAAAATGGCGGGTAAACCTAATTTCCTATAAATTTGTCGCAATAAATGTCCCATGTTATTTTTTCTTTTCTTCCTCCCTGATGCTGCAGGATTAGCAGACTTGTTTTACTGAAGAACAGTCGCTAACAAAGCTCCACTAATTCGGTGATAACGCATTTCATTCCCTATAAATTCTCCATAATAAAAGTCCCTTGTTATTTTTGATGTACTCTTTCTCCCTGCAGTATTAGTAGAGTTGTTTTATTGAAGAACAGCTGCTAACAAAGCTCAACTAATTCCTATACACTCTTAAAAAGTGTCATTATTTTATTTTGAAGCATTCAAATCAGGAAATGTTGGGTTTCAGAGCTCAGCTGTGCTCCAGCCCTAGTTTTCCTCCTCTCTCCCTTGGGAGAAGAACCCTGTGTAGTGGGAAGATGATGTGAAGTTTGATAAATGGTCCAGATTGTGCCCACATGCCATGTCCACACCTCACTGAGATCTGAACTAGATCAGATCCCAATGTGAACAAGATCTGATGTTGAAGCGTACAGACTTGACAGTTAATGCGTCTGGGCACAATCGAATAACAAAATTGTGCAGTACAATTTTCTTAGTAAATCTGGCCCTAAAGAGGTAAAACCAGTATTTAAAAAATGTTAAGCATGCTAAATCTTGAAGAAAAAAAAAACATTTTATGTGGCCATGTTCATACAGACTGAATCAAGGGATTTAAATCAAACGCACTAGTAAGATTTAATGGTATGCCAGAACTTTTTGAAACTGCAAGCTGGAGCTTCTTTATGTCAGGGAAAGTGTGCTCTAAATATGAACCTATAATATAGTCAGCCTTGTTTTTGGCCATGAAAAATATCATGCCTCCATTCTGAGGCTTGGAACAGCATAGGAGAAACTAGCTATTAACTCACAGCCTTTTCAACTTGAAAATGATCTCAGTCTGAGAGAAATTTAAAAAAGAAAAAATTAAACTATCACTTAGTTTATAGTACATAGTCACTAAGTATTAATTCAAAGATATTTGTGTCAACCTTGAACAAACAACTCATGATGTGTGGTCACTGATGTGCGATATACTGCAAAACAAAAAGTGAGCCAAACCCCAGCATCACACTTGATTGGAAAACTACCGGTATATGTTGACAGTGGGCTCCTGTTGGTTTCTATAGAGGTCCAGCTGGGAAGCTTTGACCCCACTCAACGCATCTTCCCACTGGAACAGACAATTATAATTCAAAACCAGGAGTCCTTGATAAAATAACTGGAGTATGGCCATGCAATGGTGGCAGAAAAGTGGCACCACCAGCACTAGTCAAGGCTAATAACTGAAAAATAGGCCATTTCATTTGCAAGGACACGCACCCATACAGCATTGCTGAAAATGCTGGATTTTGGCAGATGATACTGATATTACCCAGGAGTAAACCCTACACCAAGATGGTAGTATTAAACTGCATCTGAGGAGTTTCCCTGTGCATCAATGCCTTTTGTTCATGATTGTTGGTGCAGAAGTTTTTAGGGATCATTTGTTTCTTAAAAAGGCCGCTCAATTCATAGTTTTAGCTCTTCATAGTTTTAAACACGAAGTACTTGTGCCGAGCATGATCACAAATTATTCTGTTTCTTCATAAATGGGACGTGATAAAACAAAACATAGCTGCTTTTTGGCGAGGTCCATCAAGAGTTCTTTCTTCCAAACGAAAGCTCAGAGAAGTGAGCTATGGTTTGGTTGCAATGGAGCAATGGTTTACTGGACCATGGTTTTACAACCAAAAATATGTCGTGTGACTAAATCTTTTCACATGTGGGGAAGGCAAAGTGTGTGTGTGTGTGTGTGTGTGTGTGTATGTGTGTGTGAGACACTATATCTAGTAAGACGACACAACTCTATCGCTTATTTCTTCTCTGCTCCAATGATCACCAAACATCTGATCTGCTCTCAGCACATCTCTCCGTCACTCAACCACTCACTCACTATGCACACATTACGTTACGCTACTCTAATACCAACCCAATATGTAAACATGGAAATCTGACGGTACTGCAGGTAGACTGTTAAACTCACTATCAACACGTCCAGGTGACCCACCCTATTTTGTCCTGATAACAAACATTGTGAACAACAAATCTGTATTGAAATCGGCAGGACGAGAACTTGACAGGAAGTGCCACTGATTTATACTATGACATATTAAGGTTCTATTTGGTACAGATGAGTACTGGGCGGAGGTAAATTCTAACTCATTATGATGGGCTCAAATGTAATGAGAAACTTGAATAAACAGTTTGAAGGAGAGGTTTTCACAAATATAAAATAGATAATATAGAGAGAATTATGACCTGCGTAACTTCCTAACAAAAAACAGTATGCAGACAGTAATAAAGGAGTGGCTTCTTGAGTACATGGGACTTACTGTTTAACTTTTGTTTTTTTACTGTGGTCTTGAATTGGTATTGAGAATTGGTTCGGTTCGGTATTTATGGTTCAGCACAGAGGCCAATTTCACTTTCAATTTGAATGTGATTTATTTGGCAAAATAAGTCAACAGCCGTTTGTCTTCACAACAGCAGACTAACATAAGGAACAAAACACTTCTCAATTGTCACATCTTATGACTGGACTTTTTTATCTAAAAGAAAAGTGCCACTGTGTTATTTAAAAAAGCATCAATAAATAAAAACTAATTCTAGGCTCAGGGCATCAACAAAAAGAGCAGCATCAGGTCAGCCAGCACTAGAGCTTTTTTAAACAACAGTCACATATTAGGCCTGCATCATATGAGGAAAATCTGCCATGTGCATTAACATTGAAGTGTGCATATTAGCTACACTTATGTCAGCCTGGTTGTTTTTAAATTCAGAACCGGTTTAGAATTGAATATTTAAAATACAACTAGGACACATGTTTCTAGAGCAGCAACGGTGATGTTTATAACAGCAAAGTCACCATAGAAACTCATGTATATCTCAGTGGCAACAATCTAACATGTTAAAAAAATAAATCATATTCCTGAGTGAAGTTTATAAAGACTGAAGAACACAAACATCAGTCAGTATCAGTCCTTCCTCCTGTCCTCTGTCCTCCTGCCTCTGCTGATGTGAACCACTACAGGTCCCGCTGGTAGAGGAGGAGCTGCTTTGTCTTACAAGATACATGACAAACTAACCTAAACAGTCAGACTACAGAGCCGACTGCCAGCTTTAGGTTTGTGTAACCGAGGATTACATTGCTCCTATACATTATGAAAATAATAAATTAATGACACAGAGGCTCCGTAGTCTGCAACCTTGTCAATAACAGCGCATCACTGCTACTGTTCCACCCTTCACAACAAACTCCCCGGACACAAACGCTGAACACTGCTTACTGGAGGGAACTAAAGTCATTCACAACTCAACTAAATAATTTACATGTGTTCACCATTTGCTGCCGCCGAGCTAACACAATATGGTTATATAAACACAGTGGCGGTGGATGAGAGCCGTGCAGTAAAATCTGGTCCACGCTCACCAAAACTGAGCCAATCACAATGTACGACCACAGCTTCAGTTATACTGCGCAGGTGTTATACCCCAAACCCGTGTCTGCCGTGTCCCATCCTCTTTCCATAGGCCTTGATTACTCGTGCGACAATAAACGCCATAAAAAATACACAATCCTCTTCGTAACCTCTTTCAAATGAACCGAACTAAATGGTTCGGATTTTTACCTAAACCGTTCCAATCCCTAGTATCGATTACTAAATTTCTGGTAAGGTGACATCCCTAGTGTAGGCCTATGGGAACTGAAAAAATGCTTAAATGTGTTAGTACAGCACCTAAAGGCATGGTGAAAAATTGTGGCTGCACCTAAATTATGTGGTGCACCAGTGCAACTAATGTAAAAAGTTAGTATGCACCCATGGTTTACTTGGCATTACTCAATAATATAAAAGCACATATAATATATAAAACTGAACCTCATTAAAATCTGTCATGTCTGACAATATTTGAAATAAGGCTGACAACTCCTAATAATACATTTCACAGCATTGCCCTAGAGCTGCTTAACCCAAAAGTAGCATCACAGACTGACAGGATGAACTAATTGAATTCCAGGGGTCCCAGATTATAGCATTTAAGGTAATAACATAAAATGATCATATGGTATGCTTCAAATCACATCTTCGCAGTGAGCTATCATTTACACTCAAATTCCTCAGCTACCTATCTGATACTGATGTGAGGCAATCAATTTCATCATGTACCAAGAGTAAGATCCCCCATTCTGATGCTGAACCGCAAAAGACAAAGCCCACTGCAGATGCTTTAAAACATCAAGGTCATGCAGAGTGGTGTCCCCTTCAAAGAAACATCATTGGCCATGCGGAAATGACAGACGCAGAGAGCACATGGATAGATTAGGTCTAGCTGAGTAAACACGTCAGCGACAGTAATCAATACACCTGACAAATGTAAAGATGCCACCCACAATGTCCACCTCACAGCTCATACACTGTTAATTATGGAAATTAGAATTAAAATCACTGCACTTGCAATTTGGAAATAGAAACCTTTCAAATTGTAATTTCAATATAAAATGATAAATACCGATTAGGTACACCTCACTAAAACTGATGCAACAATCTTTTTCTATCTATCTTCATTAAAACTGACTCGACTGACAAGTGTTGATTCAACTTTATGATCAATTAGGAAGATCTAGTTCATAGAGCTATTACATTATTACATTATACACAGAGGCGTTTGTTATATAGCCTATACTCATTGACGCGGTGGACCAAATAATAGAAAAATCTGTTCTCTACATTACAGCCTTTATGAAGGGAGCCTTTATTGCTGGACTGCTGTTTAACACTGTATTAGTTTTAGCTTGGCGTACCTTACAAACTAGCAGCTGAGTGTACATAAATGATGTCTTTAGTCTAGCTCAGTCATTGCCAAAGACTGGGTCAGGACCCATGAGTGGGTCGCCGGAGATTTTATTAAATTATCAAAATGACCTCCTCAGTCTTTCATTTAAAATTTATAACTGTAGTACACCTTTCAGCCACATGAGGGAGCCCAAATGTTCGTATTGTTCTGATAATTGAACATTGAATCTAACATGAAAGGATAGCATACATTCTGTTTGTTTTCCTAAAGAGAGGAAATAAAAAGAATGAAATAACCTGTAATGTTACCCGTTACTGTCACGCCTAAATGCATTTATTTGGTTTCATTTAAGTATTTAACATGTGTATACGTTTTCAATAACATGCATAAGTCAAATCAAAGCATTTATTGTCGTGTCCACAGGTAAAAACAAGTCCCCCGTACAATCAAATTCTTCCTTTGCCTTCAGTGTTGAGTGCCGTTTACAAGGAAACACAAAGTTTAAGATATAAACATTAGAAAAAAGATACTGAAAGAAAGGACACTAGGTACAACGTACAATAAAAATACAGAAGAATGCTATGTACAGTATAACTCTCCACGGTTCCGATATGATTCAACGACGATATTTGACTCATCTAAACAGATACGATATGATGAGTTGAAATCGATACAGCACATTTTTTTGCGAAAAAATTCAATCGGTGTGACTGTGAAATAAATAGCTTGATTCTGACAGTGCAGGTCAGGATTCCTAAGTTTTTCTTCAATCAGGGATAAATTCTGGACATAAACAAGTAAACAATTAATGGCAAATACATACACCTATTATGTAAAATAATAAAAAACATTTCTTAAGGACCCACTGCTTCAGTTCGCAAGATACAAGAAGTGCAATATTTAACAAAAAATAAAATAAAGCAACGTCTATTCAAGTTAAATGAACAGTGGTTTAACCTGCTGCTTCTGTTCTCATTTTCAAAATAAATGGTAGAGCAATAAGTGATCATCTGCTTATAGTCAAAAAACTTTTTATGACAACAAACGGAAAATATTTTGAAGCTATGTTGAATTTCTGTTTTGTTTTTTTTCTTTACTCCCTTGTTAACTGGCTTGTGGACAGTCTGCTGTCCAGATGGATATGAGAGGCGGACACTGTGTACACATTTATATAACAGGAAAAAAATCATTTTCTCAAGGTCCAAATTCTAGTAAAGTATCAATACAACAGATTTACCTTGGAAATGGATTTTAGATCGATTTACATCCCCTGTGAAGGACAACTTGCCGAGTACTTATCAATGTAGTTAAAGCGTAGGAATATAAATCAATACATCGATATGGTAGATGAATCGTTGCAATATACAAAAATGGAAAAATAGAACAGTGTGTGCAGGTTCCCATATGGTACGGTGAAGTGGGTTAGGAATAAAACAAAGCTGTGATTATCAAACATATCTCTTCGACATGGCTGGTTTACCAGTGTGCCTGGCCCTGGAGCAATAAGTGAACTTGATGAGGACTATAAAGAATAAAAATAATAACTGTTATTATTCCCCAGCTCTCCTCTCACAGCCTTGTCAACAGTGGACTGCTTAACCCCACTCAGCACACACACCTGTAGATCATACACACAGATGCACACAAACAAGCATGTCCACAGGTGCTGTCAAATCGAACACTTCCTTGAAACCCACAGTAAGCTTAATATTCCTCACCATGCTACACTGCAGACTACAAATCTGCAGACATAGCAGACTCATTAAATTTTAACATCGTCTGACTGTTCATAATTTGGTCACACAAGCGGTGATCCCTTGTGTGACCAAATTATGAACCTTGTGCGATGGCATGATACTTCAACAACAACACTGTCATAATGGCTCTCCTTGGCTCTGAAGTAGTAGCACCAGTTATTGGTCAAAACAGGACAGTGGTTTGCGCTGATGCCATAAATGTAACGCAAAATATATGGGGCTATACTAAATGTCACGTATTTACAATCAAAGCCTCTACTGAGGGTTTTGAAAGAAGTTTTAAATGTCATCATATTTTACGACGAAATCAAGTTACAGCTCCAACTGTGTACTGTGTATTTTGTGTATATGTTCTTATGGGGGCGGCAGTAGCTCAGTCTGTAGGGAGTTGGCTTGGGAACCGGAGGGTCACCGGATCAAGTCCCGACATGGACCAAAAACTGAGTGTGAACTGGTAGCTGGAGAGGTGCCAGTTTACCTCTTGGGCACTGCCGAGGTGCCCCTGAGCAAGGCACCAAACCCCCAACTGCTCGGGGCGCTTGTCAGGAGCAGCCCCCTCACTCTGATACCTCTCCATTAATGCATGTATGTGTGTTTCAGGTCTGCATGTACCATGTATAAGTTAAAAAAAAAAACAACAGAGTGCAAATTGAATTTCCCCACTGTGGGACTAATAAAGGTTGATCTTCTTCTTCTTCTTCTGAGGGTATTTGTGGCTAATTTAGGTGGTGTTTGAGAGCGTCTGCTGCTGGTGGTTCATCCATCACCTCCTCCTTAAAAATGCTCGAGTGCCCAGCAGTCCAGTGACAGTAGTTTTACAGAAGTCTCATTCTAGTCTACTACAACTCTACAATATCATTTAGCAGATGCTTTTTGTCTTCAGTTCTGTCCTCGGCCTCCAAACATCTTTATTCTGAAATCTGTGATACAGTTCTAAATCCTTAGACTTAGTGCGCTAGTTGGCTTTGAGGGTGGTAACCTTTTTGCTTGATAGCGCTGAAGGTAGGGTAGGTTGCACGATTATGGCCAAAACGCTAATCACGATATACTGAGATCACAATAATTTATCACGATTATTCATAGACTTCAGAGACAAAATATTTTTAATACAAATTCACATTTAAATAAACAGCGCACTGTTTTCACTTTAATATGTTTTTCCATCCACCAAAAATCTCTAATATTTATAATATATTGCTGTGAAAACTGGATTTATTTGTGGTTTTGGCCTTTGTTCACCACGAGAGGTCCATGAGTGAGCAAGCGGAAATTCTCGCCGCTCCACCCTGCACACATGCCCTGCACTGGACACAGGAAATGTGCTGGCAATCTTTTCCAGCTTTCCCCCGAATTGCCCAATGACTGTTTCACATGCCGCGTGGCGTGTCAACCAGCTGCACAATGTGCATAACTGTGCCACATAATTGTCATATTTCCTAACAGACATTTTGGACTACATATGATCCCAGCAAAAGGCCAGCATGTACCGGCTAACGTAAACCTGAGTATGGCCTAATATTTACCTGCAACTGTACAGAAGTAGTGTTTTGACAGAATGCATAAAAAAAAAAAAAACTGCACAGCATTAGACTACTGATTTAAATTCAAATGTCAACATACATAATGCATACATAATGCATACATAATGCACATAATGCTGCCTGTAACATCATCCAGCATGACCTGTTTGGCGGTGAGTCAGTGATGGTCTGGGTAGGCATATCCTTGGAGGGTTGCCCAGACCTCCATGTCATAATCAACGGTACCCTGATTGCTGTTAGGCATGGGGATGAAATCCTCAGAGCAATTGTCAGACCTTATCCTGGTGCAGTGGGCCCTGGGTTTCTCCTGGTACTGGACAATGCCCTGCCTCATATGGCCAGAGTGTGTAGGCAGTTTCTGGATGCTGACGACACGGATGCCACTGACTGGTCCTCACGTTCCCCTGACCTAAATCCAATTGAGCACCTATGGGACGTTATGTATCAGGGCATCCGACGCCACCAAGTACGGTACTACCAAAAACTGTCCAGGAGCTCACTGATGCCCTGATCCAGGTCTGGGAGGAGATCCCCCAGGACACCATCAGCTGACTCATCAGGAGCCCAGATGTTGTCAGGAGTGCGTACAGGCATGAGGGGGCAATACACACTACTGAGTCACATTATGAGTTGCTGTGATGAAATTAACATAGTTGGATCATCCTGTGATTTCAATCTTTTTTACTTAGATTTTCAGTGTGATTTTAATTCCAGCCCTTAATGAGTTGGTGATTTTGGTTTCCAATGACTGTTACTTCATTTTGTTCTTAACAAATTATACAATATACATCAGCTAAGATTTTCAGCTTGAATAATTCATTCATTAAGATCTAATGTGTGATTCAAGTGTTCTCAATTTTTTTTGAGCAGTGTATAAATCGTTTTCTACTTTCCATATCAAACACTTGCGCTGTAGAAATGCATGTTATAGCCATAAACTTTGGCTCAAATTAATATGAGTGTCCATTAAATTCAAAGACCTCATCCACATTGATGAAATCACCTAAACATTCAGCCATAGCTGGTTGGATGTGATTCAGATATAGAACAGGCTGTGGAAGATCAGCGGTTTGATCCCTGGCTCCTCCAGTCCATATGTAGAAGTGTCCTTGGGCAAGATACTGAACCCCAAATTGCTCCTGAGGGCTGTGCCATCAGGGTGTGAATGAGTATTTAGATTGGATCCTGATGGTCAGGCTGGCACCTTGCATGTCAGCCTCTGCCATCAGTCTATGAATGAGTGTTTGTGAATGGGCGAATGTTGACATGTAGTATAAAGTGCTTTGAGTGGTCAAAAGACTAGAAAAGAACTCTATAAATGCAAGTCAGAATTTCAGAACAAGACTTCTCCTTGAGCGAGAAATTTTCCATAATGTCTGACACTTATAATAACAATCAGAGCCTGTCACGGCAAAAACAAGCACTTTTAGTGGACATAAATGTTGGTGCCAGCTTGCCCAAATAGCACCATATCACAGCCCGTGAGCAGCTGTCATCTGCAGAGCTCTCCTCAATCCTGGAGCAATTTCAGAAATTGTTGTCCTTATTACTCTCTTAAAACACAAATACGTGGGAAAACAGGGTACAGGTCGAAAAATACTGATGTTACCCTTTACCTTAACACTATCAAAAAAAGTCTTTTCAAGTCTCGTCATTGTTACACATTTGCATGCATGTAAGGGGGGCATATGAATATAGTAACAGTTCTGAAACAGCATAATTTGTCTTGCACAAAAACATGGAGGGTTAGAAAGATTCTTAATGAATGACAGGATAAACAACTGTTCAAAATCTGTCAGATCATTGTGCAGCAATAAAAGATAAAATAATCATGCCGGCAAAAATAACTCTTTTTGCAAATGAAGCCAGAAAACGAAGAAACACTGGGGAATAACAGAAATAACCTGAAGGCTTGGCTATGAAATGATCTGTTACTGTACATCTATGTGAAGGTGATTGTGTGTTGTATTCTCTGCACAGATGCAATAAAGGTGATGTTGATTAGTCAGCTGCAAGAGACTTTGAGAAGGGCTAACATGCAAGGGAAAAACGTGACCCTTTGAGGGAAATTTGACAATGTCTACACACTGTTGCTTCAGTATCTGTGGTGTGTGTTGTGGCTTAATCTGTGTAAGAATGAGATTGTAGATACAAGAGCTTGGAGAAGAATCACTGCTCCTTTATGTCAAAAGGAGTCAGTTGTTGTGGTTAAGATATATGACAAGGATACTTCCTGGACGCCACCCTGTGGAAATACTTAAGGCATATCCAACTGGGAGAAGATCCTGGGGTATAACTAGAACACACTTGAACTAGAATTACTACCTCATGGTTGGATGCCTTCGCCAACCATTCAAGTATCAATACAGTTAACTATGAAGTCTTAAAATGTAGACTTCTTAACATGGGATTCTCAGAGAACACAGTCGCTTGGTTCTAAAACTACTTTGGAAATAATGCTCAGCGCATTAAATATGATTATAACCCCTCTCAGCCTGCATAATAACTGACTGCTTTCACCCAAAAAATATAAAATTGGTATGTCTTTCATTTACCTCGAACATCTAAGTACTGGGGTGCTTACAGATACAGGTGCAACCGATTCTTCAGCATAACGTGCAAGCCATCAGTAGCAAAGTTGAAGTAGCGCAGGGGTTGGATATTCCAACAAGACAATGACCCTAAACACAATTCAACTTCTACAAAGGCATTCATGCAGAGGACAGAGTACAATGTTCTGAAATGGCCGTCACAGTCCCCTGACTTGAACATCTTGTATGGGATGTTTTGAAGCGGGCTGTCCACGCTTGGCAGCCATCTAATTTAACTGAACTGGAGCGCTTTTGTATGGAAGAATGGTCAAAAATACCTCCATCGTATATCCAGCCACTCATCACAGGCTACAGGAGGCGTCTAGAGGCTGTTATTTTTGCAAAAGGAGGCTCAACTATGTACTGATGTAATTTTTCTGTCGTGGGGCCCAAATCTATGCACTAGTCTAATCTTGTTATGATGCCTATTGCATATTTCCTGTTAATCCAATAAAGAAAACGTCATAGCTGAAATAATTTTGTTTCCCTAAGGTATGTTAAAGCTAAAGCTAAATTTGAAAAAAATCCCAAAAAATGAAGAGGGGTTCCCAAACTTTTTCATATGACTGTAGCATCCATCCATTAGGTTGGGCCAAAGGGCTTTGTATTAGGTCCATGTTTATTTAATATTTATATACAAAATTTGGGTCAAAAACGGTCAGATGCTAATTTTCATTTTTATGCTGAGGACACCATATATACTGTTTTGGATCAACTCGTGCAGGCCAACTGAGTCCTTAAAAAATGCTTTTAATGTCATTCAAAATATCCTGCTTCAACTGAAATTTGTTCTTAATGCAGGCAAGCCCAACTCTCACCAACTCTAGGAATAGGCCACAGAGTATCCCCTCAGTGGTCAGTCTTGATGGATGTGAAAAAGGTTTTGAATGCTTGCATTAAATGTAAAGTATGGGTATTGTCATTAATGACGCCCTCACTTTTAAGCCACATGTGCAGAACCTGGTGACAAAAGCTGAGGAGAAACTAGATTTTTATTTTCGGCATTAGTGTGTTTCTTTTAATGTAAAAAAAAAAAAAAAAAAAAAAAGTGACACTTTTTCTTTTTTTTCCCCCCGCGAGTTAGACTATGGGTTCTTTTATACAGTGTATACAGTTCATATGGTTGACACAGCTTACCATGCTTCTCTGAGGTTCATTAGGTTCATGCTGAGGAGGGGATGTCTGTGTTGGTGATGTTGCAGGGTGTTTTCCGAATGGAGGAATTTTGTTGAAGAAAGTTCCCTTAACGGACATTCCCTCAACAGGGTGTAGGGACTACTGTTTATGTGAATATGTATGTGAAACAATAAAAACTGCCTTTTCTACCAACCCCATGTAAGAACAACACCTGTAACTATGACAAAACAAAAAAGATGGGAATAGATGTTGCCTAAAAATACTTAGAAGCCAGAAAAAATGCGACACCAGATTACAATTTACAGAAATTAGATGACAAAACATTTCTAAAATATACATTTTTAGCAAAAGACTACAGATTACACCTAAATCAAAATTATGTGCCAAAATAACCACTGTTAGCCAGGAAGACAGCGTACTAGCATAAGGATGTGGCACTGGTCTCGTTTCCAACAGTGGCAACTGAGTTTTACAATACGGTTGCTAGTTGCCCATACCCTTGCTATGCTGTGCATATATGCTTCTGTATATAAGACTTACCTGGGGAAGGCATCAAAGCAGTAGGTCTTCCTGGTATCAGGGAAGGCCACTCGAAGCCCTGACATGAGTGGTGAGTGTAGGATGACAGCAGCACATTCATAGCGAGCAGCCAGGTCAATGGTGGGCACCGTGCCGATACTCTGACCATACAGGATGATGTTCTCAGGTGTTACACCATACCTTTACAACACACAGACAAGACCGATTCATCTATAAAGTCATTTTACAAAGAAGAAACAAGACAACACCATACTAGAGTTGGGTACCGAAGTCAGTACTTGTCAGTGGTATGCCATTGACTCCCAAAGAACATACAATACAAAGTTTCAGTACTAAAACCTCTTTGTGCCCAATTGCTCCCATAAAATCAAGGACAGAATTGACGTAGACAGGCTCCTCATCTAATTATATGACTGTACAGGTCATTTTTCTGCCTATTTTCTGGCTCTGTAGACGGTAGTCAAGTATGCTTTAAGCACATCAATCTCACTGATAATTTGTTCACCTTAATTGGGATCTCTGGAGCATTCAGAGCGGAGCAGCAGATTGTTCGGTCTCTCTCAGACAGTGAAAAGAGAACATTGGCTCAGCAGCAGCTAAAGTGAGACACAGCTGTCAACAGGACCATTTAGACGCCATCTTCAGCTTTAAATGTCAGATGTGACTTACCACCATTTTATCGGTATTGCCATAATCACACAGCAGATATCACAAAATAAAATGCCTCTTTTGTATGTAGTGGCTATTTCTGAGAACAATGTATCACAGTAATGTAGCACCAAATGTGAGCTGCATTAAACTGGTCTGGTTTTCTAAATACAGATAAACTTTGAGGTTCTTTGAGGACTTACTTTGTTTTTGGGTTGTAGATCCCTGGTAGTCTAGCTTTTCATGCTTTTGTGTAAGTTAGGTACTGTTTGAGTTAGGGGGATGAGCTGGGAGCAACAGCCCATTGCTGGCCCAGCGACTTCCCCTTCTTTTGTTCATTGAACCAGGATCTCCAACCCTTTGTCTGCTTAATTATATTTTGACAGATATTCTACCTTAATTGATAATAAATCAATTGTTTCCCTTTTCACGTAATGATCTCATGGCATCCTTTTATATGCTTCGGTCTCCCCAGATTCTTGTTTGTTTGGGAAACTGCAACACGTGCTCTGCACATCACTGTGTCCTGCATCATTTAAAGCCAAGAAAAAGCTCTTAGCAATGTTAGCCTTACCATATTTCACTGAACACTGGGGGCAAGCCCAAAACTCTTACAAAATACAACTAGCGTCAACAATCTAACAGCTACCTCACTAATGGCTACAACTATCAGAATCAATCGGAACAAAAATCATAGTTTCCAACATAAGACACACATTACATTACAAAAACTAACAAAAATAACATTTGCATTTGGAACATAAAACAGCAAACTGAAACTATTCAGTCCAGCACTTGGGACTAGGCAGGTATGATGAGAAATGTGGTACTCAGTAATGACAACTGAATTTTCTGATGAAGACTGTGATGTTATGAACACTTACAAAAAAAAAAAAAAATTGATATTTTGTACAAATATATTAATCTTTAGCCATGGCTCAGTGAAACCACTACATGGGGCGGCAGCAGCTCAGTCTGTAAGGACTTGGGTTAGGACGCAGAAGTCACGAGTTCAAGACCCCCATGGACCAAGACCAACTGGTTGCTGGAGAGATGCCAGTTTACCTCTTGGGCACTGCCAAGGTGCCCCTGAGCAAGGCACCAAACCCCCAACTGCTCTGGGTGCTTGTCAGGAGCAGCCCCCTCACTCTGACATCTCTCCATTGACATGACAAATGACATGTATATGTACTGTGTGAACAACAGAGTGTAAAACTGAATTTCCCCACTGTGGGACTAATAAAGGAATATCTTTCTTTCTTTCTTTCTTACATGGTGTAGCTTAGGAGAGAAGTTCGGTAGATTCCAACGGACACCAACTGGCTGCAGCATGTGTTAAAACTAATACACAAGCTAATGTGTATCTAATGCTCTATTAGATAATATGACACTGACCATACATATGACTGACAGAATGACTACCTCTGAATTCTTTATAGCACAGTTGGAAAATGTTCTACAGACAGAGGGAGTGCCTGGTATCTGGTGGTGCACGGCAGAGAATCATTTGATATGTGACCCGGACAGTGGCATGGCTTCTCCCAGCTCCTCTGCTTAAGTACTGCAGGGTGAAAGGCAGCGCTGACAGAAAACAGGCCCGTTAGGGAGAGAGGGGGAAAACTGCATGTTCCTTTACCAGCACTCACAATCTTGGGAGGAAGCTTTAAGCAAACCTTCCCATCTCCTGACAGTGCTGGGAAGAGAGGCTGAGCAGAACCATCCAGCAGCCCTCAACTTCAACACCCAGAGAAGGATTAGACCCTTGCTTAACAGACAACCATGACAAAGGGTTTGGACAAGAGGTGCTGGGTTATGTGTGCTATGAAGTGATGCCATCATAAGAGCTCTTCAGATAACAGCTTGGGTGTGACTAATCTTCAGTTGGCCTAGACAAATCCTGCCTGTGATAAGCAGTAACTGAACTGAGCAGTCGTCCTGATAGAAGATTATGACCCCACACATGGATGGACAAAGTACCCACGCGCTGCCAGCTGACTCAAAAACTCTGGACTTCAGCGCAGGACACTGTTAGAACCAGACACTCACGACAAAACTTGGAGGATGATTATAACCATAACTCAAAATCATGACTGTCAAAAAAAATCTTAGATCATCAGTAGGGCTGGGCGATACACCCTCCTCCCGATTCAATACCATCATAATACTTTGGTTCCGATTCAATATACATTTCAATTTTTAAGTGTTGGAATTCTACAAGTGCTGCAATTTGACATTACAATTAATTGCAATTTTTGTTAACTTTTTTAACACTAGACCATGGGAAAAGGTTGAATTATACACTGCTAGGAACTTTTACTTTGGTAAGTATCTAAATTGATACAGTAAAATGATTTTCAATGTGCATGTAGTCAGAGTTACCCTAAAGAACAACACACTTCATTTATTAAAGGGAAAAAAAATATCCAAACCTATCTGCCCCTAAAAGGTAATTGCCCCCTAAACCTAATAACTGGTTACGTCATCCTTGGCAGCAACAGCTGAAATTAAGCATTTGTTCGTTTTGAGCTTGAGGTCACGAACTGATGGCCCGACATTTTCCTTCAGGATTTTCTGATAGAGAGCAGAATTCATGGTTCTATCAGTTACGGCAAGTCGTCCAGGTCCTGAAGCAGCAAAATAGTCACACTACCACCACCATGTTTGACTGTTACTATGATGTTGTTTTTATGAAATGCTGTGTTACTTTTACGCCAGATGAAGACATACACCTTGGAAAAGTTCAACCTTGGTCTCATCAGTCCACAGAATATTTTCCCAAAAGTCTTGGGGATCATCACAATGTTTTTTCACAAATGTGAGACGAGCCTTTGTGTTCTTTTTGGTCTGTAGTGGTTTTCTACTTGGACCTCTCCCATAGATGCCATTTTTGCCCGGTGTCTCTGTCTTATTGTTGAATCGTGGACACTGACCTTAACTGAGGCAAGTGAGGCCTGCAGCTCTTTAGATGTTGTTCTGGTTCTTTTGTGACCTTGGATGAGTCATCGATGCACTCTTGGAGTAATTTTGGTTGGCCGGCCACTCCTGGGAAGGTTCACCACTGTTCCAAGTTTTCTCCATTTGTGGACAACGGCTCTCACTGTGGTTCGCTGGAGTCCCAAAGGCTTAGAAATGGCTTTGTAACCCTTTCCAGACTGATAAATGTCAGTGACTTTGTTTCTCATCTGTTCTTGAATTTCTTTAGATCACAGCATGATGTGTTGCTTTTTCCATCTTGTCGCTTACTTCACTTTGTCAGACAGGCTCTACTTAAGTGATTTCTTGGTTCAACAGGTCTGGTAGTAATCAGGCCTGGGTGTAGCTAATGAAATTGAGCTCAGCTTTCAAAAAAAAAAAATGTGGTTAATCACAGTTAGTTCATGATTTATCAAGGGGGGCAATTACTTTTTCACATAGGGCCAGGTAGGTTTGGATAGCTTTTTACCCTTAATAAATAAAATCAACATTTAAAAACTGCATTTTCTATTTAATTTACTTAACCTAGTTCTCTTGTCAGCTCCATTCTCTTTATACATCCATGGTCAGCTTCAACAGAGCAGTTTGAATGCATTTAACATAAATGTCAGTATATGGGTGCTCCACGCTACTTATGGCGTCAGCCCAGAGTTAGCATGCAGCTTTAGCCATGATGTCTAGCTCTGCTTTTCCTACAATGTGTGAAGCCTTAAGAGTTTCCTCCCTTTACTGTATGTGTAGTATTTATCACTTTGAATTTAAAATGGGAGGGTGCACTTTATATCCACATGGACCCCCTGCTGGTTGGTTTGTTTTGGTTAAAGGATATGGAATGGATATGACATTATGTTACTCAGACTACAACAATAAAAGTGGTAATTTCCTTCTACCTCTGCATAACGCAAATGAAGCAAATATATTGATTCTGGCATTAAAAAAGAAATCACGACACATGAATCAATTTCTTTTCTGACCTCTAATCGTGTCAGTTATTGTGGCAATGAGAAGGGCTAAGACTTGTAATGTCTCATGGTCCTAGTGACACCATTACAATGATGTTTACATATGAGAATATAGAAAAACTTCAGTCCAAATATCCATTTATACATAGTGTTGTGAGAGACACCACAACATGACTCAGTAAGGCTGCATGAATAATTGTTTTAAAATGCCAGACTTGGTTCAGACCTCTGTGCCCATTTTATTCTCATGACAACAATTCTGCCATGTTAACAGGGATCAGACCATGCATCTAACCAAGAATTACAAATATCTCCCCAAATTCTGTCCACAAATGGCCAGTGTGCATTTTACATGCAAGAAACTATGCAGAGAAAGAAAAGGCTTTGCAGGAACAATAAGTCCTAACAAAACATTGTGACTGCATTCGTAAAGGTTTGCACAATCTGCTGGGTGGATCGTTCTTTGGATCCAAAGAAGACAGTTAAACCAAGCAAATTTCAAGCACATGTAACATCAAACATTTCAATATAATGAAGCTATGAAGGCCAGGAAAATCCTTGTCTCCCAACCACAAAAATATGCATAACAGGAGCCTGATACAATTCACTGCCATAGCTTACAAGCTCTCATAGGCACAGTAGACCACAGAGGCAGTGACTGAATTTAAAGGGTGGGTCCATCTGCGTTCCACTCTGTGTTTTTGCAAATGGAAACGCCCACTCAGCTGTTAGCAAAAAGCAGTAATGTAGGTTAACACAATAAGCTAATCAATATGGTCATGACTACTGTGAACACTACAAGTATGTTAACTGCTGTGTTCTGCAGGGTTAAACTGTTTTTTATGATTATAGTCTAGAGCAATTTAACAGCTTCAGTTCCCTGTCAGAAAGGGTTGTCTGATGGCTTTGGACAAGAGCAGCAGAAAAAGACATTTTATTTTATATGGATGCTCTACAGTTGTAGCGTCAGCTGATTTGACTACGGAGATTGAGTATTGGCTGGCTTGACCACAGGTTACCGCTATACAATCACCTTTCCTGTCCATGACAGAGTTAGCATGCAGCTTTAGCCCTGATGTCTAGCTCTGCTTTTCCTGCAATGTCTGAAAACATGTTTCTATACTTTACTGTATGTGTAGTGTTTACCACTTTGGATTTAAAATGTGAGGGTACAGGTCGTACCTAGACAGACCTTCTGCCGTTATGAAACTTTCTCAGCTCAGCTCACTTTGCCTTCTTTCTTTTTGTTATTGACAGACACAGAACGGATGTGACGTCGCATTACTTAGACTACAACAATAAAAGTAATGGTAACATCCTATCTCTGCATAGCCTCAAATGAAGCCAATATATCATAATATCAATTCTGGCACTTAAAAATCTATTTCAAGATCATATCATCCATAAGTACTAAAAGGACAAAAAAGATTAAATAGGAAAAAAAATAAAGGTGTACCTTTTTCTACATCCTCATAGTACCACTTTTACTTTTTAGTACCTTTTGAGTCTTTGAGAGGGCAGCACCAGCATCTTTTTCATAGTTCAGTTCACAATAAATGATACACTGTTGCATCTCCAGTGTTGGGGTCTGTCTATGTGAACAGAGAACACAGTTCCTTTGATTCATGGTCAATGTGCCCTAACATATCACACAGATCTGTTTGTCTCATTGCTTTTATTTAGATGCCAATTCTTTTATGTTGATTATGTTCCAGTGGTTGAGCAAAACAAATGGTTTCCCAGCTGCACATTTGGTCCTTGTCGTCTGAAAGAGGAAGGCCAATTGTGCATGTGTAAAAGCTTTAACAGGACTGTAACATCAAATCGGGAACAAAAAAGGATTTCTGATTCATTTAACTGGAAAATTAGACACTAGGGAGCCAGTAAAATAGTCCAGGAAGCAAACCTGTTTGATTAGGAGAAATTATGACCCATTTTCTGTGAGATTATTGATGCATAAAAAAGAAAACTCACAGCTGAAGGTGTGGCATCATTTGGGATGAAAGAAAACAGAAACTGGTTGTTGTTTAGTAAAAACAGCAGGGCTCGACGTTAAGGATGTCCAGTTGTCCCAAGAACGAAAAAAAAATAGGATCAGGGAGGATTAAAGTAAAGAAAGAGGATGAAAATGTAGAGAGCCCTGGAAGAGAGAGCCTTGTCAAATTCTTGAGACTATGACTGGAAAGCTACTTCCAAAAAAATTGAGAGAGAGAGAGAGAGAGAGAGAGAGAGAGAGAGAGAGAGAGAGCGAGCAATGTTTCCATGTGTAAACTCAGGCCAGTATAAAATAGCCTGTTCAAACATACTGTGTAAAAATTCCATGGAAACATCAGGACTAGGACCAACACCTTGAAGTCAAAGCCAAGGTAGAATAGTCTCCAAATAGAAGAAGTCGCATTAGTTCTTCTAAAGGTCAAAATGCAGCTTACTGTTCAACCTCTGTGAGACATAGTTTGGGTTAATGAATATGGGCATGCACAGGAAGTGCTTTTGAAACTGAAGAGGTGTCCTATGATCAAGGCAATGGATGTGTTTTGTGGAACAATCTGCCAAAACGCTACGTTACAGACAGAAATGTTTCCATCATCCTGAAAATAATTTTCGTTCTTTGAGCCCTGTCTCAATACAGGCTCAGCATCTTACAAAACCAATCATGTTTCTGAGAACCAAAACAAACAGGAGCTCAACATCTTTGAATGCCCTAGCAGGTCCTTTATCTCAGTGAACAACAATGTGTTGATATTAATAGAAAAAGCCTCAGGTGTAGTTTAACAGGACCAGGGTGCTGGTAGGCCAATCTCCCTGGAAGGACACAGGAAACACAAGAGTCCTTTCAGTGAAGATGAAATAAATAGCAGTTCCTTTATCCACAGACACTATGTCACTTTTTCCTGATGAGCACTGATTAAAATCAGAGCCGTTATGCAGCCTGGATCACGCTACTTCGTTGCAGCCTTGTGGGGCTTTGTATAAAAAGACTTTAGGAACAAAGTGTCAACCAGCATTACAGCTCACCTTTCATTAAAGTGAGTATATAGGCCTTGGTGGTGGGTATGCCCAAACTGATGCCTGAGGCATTAAGGTGGACTGCCAGAGGCAACATTATGAAGGATGAAAACAATATCCATATTCTGAGACGTGCAGCCCAATGCAAATTGATTTTGAACAACCCTACCTAAAATACAATCAGTCACAAACATTATCATTAACATCATTAGTCCAAAATAAAACATCAAAGATTCTCTCTGGGATGCTTTTTAAGAGCTGTCAGCTATGAACAAGGTAAATAGCAGGTGAAAAGTTTGAGAATTACACTAAACTCTTTTCTTTTTACTGTAATTACAGAATCTACCTTGACTGAGAGTTGGACTGCACGACATGAGGAACATCTGCAATGTGCGATAACACTGTTCAATACCACGATGCCGATATGACTTGTGATAAATTAACAAATATTTAAGTGGGCATATTAGCTATACTTATATCAGTCTGGCTGTCTTTAAATTCAGAACTGGATTAGAATTGAATATTTAAGATACAATTAGGATACATGTTTCTAGAGCAGCAACAACATTTACAACTGCAAAGTCACCATTGAAACTCATTAATATCTCACTGGAAACAATCCAGCATGTTAATCTCTCTACTGATGTCATTCACCATCTGCAGGTAACGTTACCACTGTTAGAGGGATGGGGGGAGTTATGTGGCAAACTGACCTAAACAGTTAGACTACATGTCCTACTGCCAGCTTTAGTTTCAGCTTGTGTAGCCAAGAGTTATGTTGCTCCTATATTTTCTGCAGGTAATAAATTAATAACACAGAGGTGCCATAGTCTGCACCCTTGTCAATAACAGCACATCACTGCTTCACACCTTTTGTTCCTCCCTTCACAATTAACTCCACGGACATTGATACACTGATCACTGCTTACTAGACGGAACGTTTACAATTCGCTGTTAGCTGCCGAGCTAACGTGCTGTGCTTGTGTAAACGCAGCAGCAGTGGATGAGAGACTGCAGACAGAGCAGACTGAAACGTCACCTTCCTCCATGTTTAACCACTTCATCATGTTTCTGCTTGCTGAACAGGTGTAATGATAATATACCTTGGCTTTACACTTGCAAAGTTTTATTGCACGTACTTAGAGTCACAAGCGTAACTAGTTGTTGTAGTTATCGTCACTTCACCTGGTTCGCTTCCTCGTCTCCACTCTCTCTCTGATCAGCTGTTCAATGACTTTGCTGTGTGTGTGTTAATGTGTGTAGAGCTCCGACACAGAGCAGCGAGGAGAGGATGCAGCGTGATACCTACATAAAGGGATTTTTCTTTATTCATTACATTTCAAGTAGCCTTTTGTGATGTGTTCATCGCACATGTTCAAAATACAATTTATTGGTCTGCGCAATTTGAGTTATAGCCCTTTTTTAAATGAAAATCTACACCCAACATGTGTTAAAAGTTAAAGATAGGAAACTGAATGCAACAGTTATTTTTCCAAATCTAGATATACTGTAGATTTAAGGTCAATGCAAATCATCATGAGTTAACCAGCTGTGACACTGAAACTGCAAAGCTTGTGCCAAGTGAAGGCAGGGATCACTACACCCACCAAGGATGAACATACAACTAAAGTAGATACTGAGTACAGCAAAGTAATGTTCAGTTTTGTTCAATAGGACTTATTCAATTCCGTTGTCCATGTGAGAATTGCAGGTGAAAAAATTATTATTATCCGACTATAAAGCAAGGAATCTCTGTCCGTCCGTGTGTCAGAACTGTTCGTCGACTTTACGCTTGGCCGGTGTACTGCTGGGGACCCAAAGACGTGCACTGTCAAATTTGGTACAATTTTGAAACATGACACATTCAATATCAATAAATTTTGAATAAAAAAAGCATACACCGCTCTGTGCAGCAGCAGAGGCGGGGCTTCAGGGCGAGCATGTTATCCACAGTGGGAAGTCTGTGGCTCCACGCTCTGGCACGAGGTCAAGACAAAGCTGCAAGCCGCGATACCAGAAGCCTACCGGGAATCGTTACGATGCCATTCACTTTACAACCAAACTTTTCTTCACTTCCCCGGAGTCAACACACGTGGAATCAGCCGATAGCCAAATGGAAGCAAAATCAAGAGTGTATTTCCCCAGTGTGACCGTGAGAAAACACAAGTAAGCCGTGGGTGTGTTGCTCCCTTGTGATTAAGACTGTATTTTTCTGGTGTCAGTCTTGAAACTAATTAATAATGTTACCACCAGCAAAGTACCTCCGCTAATTAAATCTATACTCTACTTTATAATGTAGTGGTGACTACGCCAGTGACTAATATGCCTACTTGGAAACCTCCACTAAGTGTATTTCACCATGTTTCTGACAAAGTAACTCAACCTGGGTGTGTTTCTCAGTAATTTTAGCAGCCACATGCAAACACTGTACTTACTTTACTTTTCATTCTCACAAACTGGGAATGTTTGTATTGGCGGTGGTAGAAGAAATAAAAAAATTCTCAAGTAAAACTATCAAATATTTATAGTAAAACTTTAATAATGCACAGTAAAAGTCCTGCATTCAAATGTTTACCTGTACTTCAAGTGAAGAGAGACAGAGTCATTAACAGCGTAATGTACTTAAATGTGCTTAAACTCTAATATGATGCCAGAATTGTGAGTAAAATCAGAATCTGCAAAACAACCAGTAACATTTTACACAGTAAATAAAACAGTTGAGTTGCATACTTTTAAGTGCTTTGGGGGCCTTTTGTAAGTGATTTCACAGTAAAGTGAAATCAGTTGCCGACGTTACCCCTCCGCTCCTGGTGTTTTTTTCTTGTGAACCACAGTGTATTTCACCGGTGATTCGGACCGTGAGTAGCCACAAAGTAATGCAACAATGTAATGACAGGTGTATTGCCCAGACCCCAAGGAAGTAATGTCAAGTGTGGAGTTTGTATGAACGGTTCTTGAGAAGGCTGAGAGCAGCAACACCACAGGCCAAACATTCTGCCCATTCTGAACAGGCAGGTTTTGAAGGGGCACTGCACTAGCATAGATTAAAACTAGTCCAAGTATGTATCATGTGGACTTAAATCACACATCATCAGTGCAGGGTCACACTGCCTGTTCTGCCAACACTAGCCACATCAAACGCACAGCAATGGACAGAATGAAGCCCAAGCTCAGAGGCAAGAGATTTCCATGCTTCATTTTTATCTCTCAATAAAAGCAGGAGCTTAGCCTCTTCAGCAAATCACAAAGCCCACATTCAGCTCACACTGATGTGATGAGGCTTGTGTAACACTAATGAAAGAAAATCATGCTCATATGAACTGGCTTATTGGAATATCCAACCAAACTGTATTCGGTTTATCCACCCAAATGGCAATAAGGTAACAGATTACTTCACTTACTTCTTTTAAGACATGCTCCCTCATTTTTTATATTGCAACCCAAACTCCAATATGTACTTCAAACCCACAGGGATAACACTGTCAGTGATGAGAGGTTTGGGGGCACTACTTGGCATGACAACATCAGGAAGTGATTCTTTAAAACCTGATGGGGGAGGTGTAATTTCACCCAAGAAAAACAAGTACAATAAACTCATTAAGCAATTATCAAAATGTCAAGCCAACTAATCTTTGTGCAAACAAATCTTTATCTTTAAAGTCTTTCTAGCTGCTCCAATGCAGCAGAGCCCTGAAGGCTAAGTAATAGGACTACTACTATGAAATGAAATTGCTGTTTCAGGGTACAGTCTTAATGATTTTCTACAAAATGTAATTAAAAAGATATTTATAAGATATTGAATAAACATAAACCTCCTCGTCCTCAGGTGCTTAGCTCTCCCAAGGATTAACACTGTTTTACGCTTATTGGCAGGTTACTCTCCAAAGGTCTGAAGAACAATGAAATGTTTCAATTTAATGCTAAGTGAGAAGAGACTCTTTTGGGTTGGTCTGCTTAATTTATATGAAGTAGTGATCAGCCTTTGGTCTACATCATTACGCCAGTCAGACACACAAGTAGTTCTTCTAGTAACAAACTTTAATTCTACTTTAATGACAAATTTACGGCAACAAAATTGTAACCAAGGCCCTTTTCAGACCTGGCATTAACATGCATCCTGGGTGATCCGGATGACAAGTGGACAGCTCTAAGTACAGGTTACAACACCCAAGATGGCCACATTCTTACATCAGTATGTACGCAAATGTGTCCTAGGCCATCTTAAGGTCATCCGTGGCTCTCTGAAGCTCTATACGCCGTTGTTGCCTGGCAAAGGTAGCAGGCTCGGCAGCACGGAGACCCCAGGGAACCGTTAGTACAATAACCTTACACTTTATTTGCAAGTTAGTAAAATATACCCAAATTCACAAATACGCAGGATATTACTACGTGCATTCCTGCAATATTACATCACATCTGTTGTGTCAGCCACATGTTTACTATGTGTTTATTTGCATACAGAGCGGGAAGTGTGAACACATCACAAGTGACCACCGGTGATACATGTGGAAGTGCATTCTAATACCAGGTGTGAACAGATGTACTTAAAGCTGTCCACTTGTGATCAGATCACCCAAGACCCATGTTTATGCCAGGTCTGAACAGGGCCCAGTATTAGAGCATCAGTCATCAGGGGTCTTGTATTTTCTTTATACAGTGGGATGTAAAAGTTTAGGCACCCCTGGTCAAAATTTCTGTTATGGCGTGTTTTACAGCCTTATCCTGCTTTGTGGGCATCAATAACTTTACTTTTCAGTGCTAGGCTGCTGCTTAGAGGAGCCCATGGCTGCTGATTATTGGGACAGGGTTTCAGGAGTCAGAGTATAAAGCTTTGACATTTGCATCACCTGGCCTTTCCTAATAAGCCATAGCCCTAACAAGCTAACTAAGGTCTGAGACCTTCGTAAAAGTTATCTGGGAGCTCAAATGTCTTGGAGCACCCAAACTTTTACATGGTCCTCTTTCCTTTTTTTTTCCCCCAATCTAAAACTGTACAAAACAAAAACAATACACAAATTTTTGAAATGGCGGTATGCCTTTTGAAGATCAGTTTATCTTCTACTCTCTTTAGCCCAAACTTTTGAATGTTACTGTAGGTGTTAATCATTTCACGCACTTAAAGCTGCAGTCGGTAGCTTGAGCAAATGTGCTAAAATGTTACTTTAAAAAAACTGTCATTATATCCTGACAGTAGGACATGAGACAGACAATCTGTGAAAAATGACCAATTCTAGCCAAGCTGGAGCCGAGGAGTCTTTAACGCAGCTCCCAATTACTGCTTGCAAAACTTGCAAACTCAAATTTTAATTTCAAACAAAAGATCATGTTACTGTGATGCTTATTTCTCACTGCAGATGTTTTCAGAAACATATTTTAGTGTACTGTTTAGCTGTAAAATGAAAAAGTTTCCTCCAGATGGTGGGTGATGCTTGGTTTTGGCTTGACTGGTTTTGGCAGTCAAGTCCAAATTTTCTAATTTTACAGCTAAACAGTAACCACAACGTGTTTTTGAAAACAATTAAGGATAGAAATATTCATTTTGAGTAACCGAATGTTGATTACATCTGATCGGTGCTGCCTAGTTTGACAGTTTGGTAGGCAAGCCCGGTGACCCAGCAGCTGTTTCTTTCTACTTTTACAAGGAACAGAAATTCTGGAGCACAAATTTTACCCAGAAAGTTTTGGCAGCGCACCAGTTGTTCACTATCAGATGGAGTAGCGCCGGGTTCGCCAAGTTAATCAAGCTCTATGGACAACAATTTGTGTCAAACTGTATGCCACCACTGTTGAACTGAAGTCTGGTATATCTGTGGATGCAATTCAAGCATTTAATTTATGACGGACTCACCCGACTGTATGAATTAGTGGAGCGAAATGCAAACAGACTGAATGGCGAGTTCTTCTCTCCACAGCGTTGAGGCAGCCTCCCACTACAGGTTCAGACAGCGCCAAAGTAATAACTAATGCTATAAGAGTCTTTATTGCTGCATGTGTGACCACACTCAGTGGTAAACAGTACCGAACTGAAGCATGTGGTCAAAGTGTTTTCAGCGGCACTACAGTTTGCCTTCAGGTCAGTCAGTCCAATGTGCCTGCCCTGTATAAATGACCATGATACAGAATCTGATAATGAAGCATTACAGAATCAGAAACACTTTACTGATCGCTTAACGTCATTTTACAGACATATGTTATTTATTTTTGTTATATATTTGTCTTTTATTGACAATATGCTTGTATTTCAGTGCCTTAGCTGGTAAAGTAAGAATTATGACCAATGAGCAATTGTTGAATGTTAAAATTTTCAAAATAAATGAAAAAAAAAAATGCTACTGCCTGCATTTTCCTTGTTTTCCCTTTTATACTGAACCGTGACCTCAAAAGCATGGTACATACTGAACCACGAATTTTGTGTAGCATTATAACCCTATCAATAATGAATAGATGCTGTGCACCATGGATTACTCCCTTGTCTTTGAAATGACACTCTACCCCTTCTCATCCTCTAAAAAATATAAATAGTGAACCAGGATCAACCTGAGGAGAGTATGTGAGGGGCAGAAACAATAGCCCAAGAACCAAAACTGGAAATAATTCATGTGGTCAAAGAGTGCAGGTTAAGTTCATGAGCTTCTAAAAAGGTTCCTGGAAGAGTTCCTGTGGTCCATGTGGCCAGATGTGACCACAGAGCACTACTTTTCTCATGCCTACCTAATAGACAGCAGCTGGGCCGAGATGTGAGCATTGTTCTGTGTAACGTAGGCTCATGCATTAAGAAACCACTCGGAGCAAGTGAGCTGTGTACTGCAGAGGTAACACATCATTTCAACTGAGCTGCATGTGGTTTGACACCACAACAGGGTACCCATACAAAAATGGAAAATAGATCTAGAGCAGTGCTAAGTGCTGAGTCAATATACTATTATTTATTTGCATTAGTGAAAAAATATAAATAGTGAACCATGATCAACCTGACGAGAGCTCCTTTGCCATATAATAAAAAAACTGCCAGGAATCTCTGAATGTGTGCCCGTACAGGACCTGAACCTCAACTGAACCTGTACCTCCCCCCAAATAAAATTACAGATTATAAACAGAGTTCATCATAAATTATTAATAGATACATATGTGTTTCAGTGACTTGGAACAACTTGTGCTGGTTTCCTTTATTTACACTTTGCAGTGGGATTTTTATCGGTGCAGTTTATGTAATATCTTTTATACCTGTGACTGATAACCAGTTGAACAGAAACACCTGCTAAAAACAACCTTCTCATATTAACTTATCATATTTCCCAATAGATGAGCCTTTGCCAATGTCAAGAATTAACTTTCAGTTTCAGCCAACATGGACAAGAAGTCCTTTGAGTGCTCACAATATTGGAAATTTGAACATCTACACTCCCTCTGATGGGGAAGATCATGTGATGTGAACAAAACATCCACAACAGTTACTGAGAATGGGTGTTGGAAAAAAGTTCAGGTATTTCAACAGGGCAAGGGCAAAAATAACAGATTAAAAGTACTGATTAATAATAATTTGAAAGTACATAAAGTATACCCCACCAGGAGTGAAGCACATGGACAGTGTAAGGATCACACACAAGAGTTATTTTGTTATTCATCTTCTAAACAGACATGGGTTTGGCGAATGTTGGAATTAATTACATAATGAATGGGTGCTACCAGTCTACTGGCACTACCACCCATCAACCTCAGCACCATGGCTGCCAGTGCATTTTCCTATACTGCACCCAAACTTTGAAACTCACTTCTCCCCCACATCCACACACCACACTCCATTACAAAATTCAAAACTCATCCATTTAAAATAACATATTCACTTTAACTAACAATATGTATTCTCCTCTACTGATTCCAGACAATTGTATGTGTTGATTTTATTGATGTTCCATTACTGGTGCTTTGGTGTATTAACTATTCTTCCTGAGAAGGCTGAGGACCTTCAATGTGTGCAACAGGCTACTTCAGATGTTTTACCAGTCTGTAGTAGCCAGCTTTCTGTTCTTCGCCATGGTATGTTGGGGGGGTGGCATCAGCACCAGAGATGCCACCAAACTTAAACTGGTGAGGAGGGCTGGGTCTGTGGTTGGATGTGAGCTGGACAGTCTGGAGGTGGTGGCAGAGGGGAGGACCAGGAGGAAGCTGGAGTCTATTCTGAAGAACCCCTCCCACCCCCTCTATGACCAACTGGTCCAGATGAGGAGTACATTCAGCCAGAGACTGATCCCCCTCGGCCCACTACAAACCGTCTGGATCAGTCCTTTCTTTTGGTGGCCATCAGGCTCCATAACCAAGGTCTGACCCCCATGTGACTCTGTGATCATCTGCTCCGTATTTATTCCAAATGTATATAATTACATATAATTATATAACTACATATACATATGCTGTGCATATACAATACCCACCACCTGCTGCACTTTACTTATTACTGTTACTTATTTATTTTTATTGTCAATTATCTTCATTGCACCTTATTTCATTCACTGCACCTTCTCTTTTACTTTTTACTGTACTGTTTTTTTTCTGTACTGTTGTTGTTGATGCTGCTAAGACACCCGAATTTCCCTCCGGGGATTAATAAAGGTTCATCTTATCTTATCTTATCTTATCTTATTGTAAATGTAATGTACCCTGAGGATTACTGTAAGCGAAGCAGAGCACCACAATCCAGCACTAACAAAAAAAAAAGCCCTCAAAGTTCCAAGTAAACATGACGCAAGAGTTTTCTTCAGTGTCCAGTGTTGAGTAAACCACTGTCCACTGTAAAGTTTGTCTATAAAATATTAGTAAAATCGTAAATCAGATGTGCTGTGAAAAAATCAGAGATTTCAGTTTTAGGCCATATCGACCAGCCCTAATTTGTGATTATTAATTTGTCTTTTTCTGTTCACTTTATGCCACTATTATAGAATAAGTAGGGTAAGTAGGGTCACAATCATACATTTTTGTTGACAATTAATTGTCATAGAACGTCACAGAACGATATGTCTGTAGCGGTCTGTTCATTTTATCCCATAAGAAGAAGAAGAAGAAGAAGATCTACCTTTATTAATCCCACAATGGGGAAATTCAATTTACACTCTGTTAAACTCATACATGGTACATGCAGACCTGAAACACACATACATGCATTAATGGAGAGATGTCAGAGTGATGGGGCTGCTCCTGACAAGCGCCCCGAGCACTTGGGGGTTTGGTGCCTTGCTCAGGGGCACCTCGGCAGTGCCCAAGAGGTAAACTGGCACCTCTCCAGCTACCAGTTCACACTCAGTTTTTGGTCCATGTCGGGACTTGAACCGGTGACCCTCTGGTTCCCAAGCCAACTCCCTACAGACTGAGCTACTGCCGCCCCCCAGTAAATAAAGCGGTGCTGTCGTGTTTGGCTTTAAGATCTAAATCTAAGCTGAAGGTAGTTTGTTGAAACAAAGTTTCATGTCTCACTCTGCTGCATACTAGGTTTGGGCCATATGTTCAAATTTTCCAACCAGCCACTGTCTGCCCCGCTGATATATTCACAGGTGCATCTAGACCTGTGTAGACCTACATACCCAAAAGCATGGTTCAAAACAATTAATTAATGCAGAAGAAGGCATGATTTTATTTTCAGAAGTTAATATGCAACAGGGAAACTCAAAGCCTGTGTGGACCGTACTTGCTTTAGCTTCCAGGCTATAGTTATTGGCACCAGCAAGACATATGGTCTAAAACAAGCTGAAACAAAAGAACCTGCCCAACAGCAGGATGGTCTAGACAGCCAAGCCCTTTTTCTATAAGTTTATTTTCCACTGGAATCTTTTGATTAGTTTTACTTGCATCAACCCAGCTGATAGAAGCACACCAAACTGGTGCTATTTGTTGCAACATTTCTCTTAATGTCTTAAAATTCCCTTGATTGCAAGGGAATAATGATTGTCTTAATAATGACGATCAGGCAACCATGTATTAATTGCAACAGGCCTAGCACTCATACAACATTTTGGATAATGATGGCTTTCACCGGTACTAGAGTAGTAGTGTTGCAGCAGCACGCAGACTGGTCTCCACTGCTGAAGACATAACAACACAGAGGAGGGCTTCACCTTTTGTTTTCACCTTTCTTACTTCAAAATAAACACCAACTTCTGTTCTTACAAAAAACATTCAACCAGTGGTGTTGGTAAATAAATTACACTTATATTTCATTATTCTCATACTGACAGAAGACTAACATTGTATGTCATTAACTTTTTTAAACTAAAAAGCTGCATACTCACACTTCCTGTTAGGTTCAATCTGAATGACCTTCATCAAGACCAGTAAGCTTAACTGACAGTTATGTTTCATTTTGCATTTTGGTGAACTACAAGCCTGAAAATGGTGCCACCTTCTCTATTCCGAGAATAGGTTTCAAATCAAGAATCAATTCTGAATTGAATCGTGAGATTACCAAACATTTCCACCCCGACAACTCAGCTGACATTGTGATCAGATTGTTCTCTTAAAAAACGGATTCTGTCTTGATTTGTGGATGCAGCCCCCCAATTAGGTTGTAGCCATTGTTTGGTCTGCACCTAGTTTTATGGTTCTGCCAGATTCTCGGTCAGAACAGTAATTACTGTTCTCCATTACATTAAAACAATTTTGAATTAATTGGGATGTTTGTACACTCTTTCATATGAAATGAAGGTATTGGCAGTACTGCACCACAGTCCGTTCTGAAGTTCTAGTCACTGCTGAGAACTGTATACAGTTTCATTTATGTGAGGGCTTACACAGCGCACCTGTCATGGTTGTATGTTTGGAGGGGAACGAACTCATGCTGAGTTTTTGGGCTCTGCAACAGAATTGGTTAAAATGCGAAACTTTTAGCTGAGGTAAAGGGTCTGGCTTACAACATGAACATTTGCTGATCCACAATACTCTCTTGGTTCATACTCACTTGTTCCTCAGGACCTGCCAGGCCGCCTCGATGTCCGCATACAGGTTCTTCTCAGAAGGCTTGCCGGTGCTGACTCCGTAGCCTGAGTAATCGTACGAAAACACGTTGCAGTTGATCCTGGAGCCGAGGCCGATGTAAAAACTGCACATCTGTCCCAAGTCCACAGCGTTACCGTGGGAAAACAGCAGCGTGTACCGACTGTTCGGGGCGCAACGCACAAACATACACCCAACCCGGTTACCCCGACTGCTTCTGGTGCTAAAAACCTCCACTGCATCTAACTCTCGCTGAGAGTACTGCCAGTCCGCCCGTTCAGTCAGATGTAAGCTGGTTACCCCGTTCGCATCAGTGTGCACCGAGTACGTAGGCTCAGGTGGGAGAAAAGCGAGCTTGGCCGCGATGCGACTGGGACAGGGCGGACAACAGAACAGCCAGCATAGCTCGCCGAGAGAAAACCCATTCATCCTGGGGCCTTGTTCGGGCATGTGACAGGCGCGGGGTTACCCGGTTAACTCACTTCTACTGAAACAAAAAGACAGGTCTCTTCAGATTTAACCTCCTATTTATTTCCCATTAACAGACTTTAACGAGCAGAGCTGGATGACCGATGGCTCGGTCTCTCGGCTGGGCAGCTAACGCGCTAACGGTCTGGCAGGTAGGTAACGTTAGCTAGCTAACAGCAAAACTAAGACTTCATGTAGACTAGAGATGAACTAACACGCAGCATTTACATTTATGTCATTGTCCAGGACAAAACACTGCAGCGACGACTCTCGATAGTACAATTCCACCCTTGAAACACATTACTTGCTATACGTCAAGATTTACTGCCAGTGTATAGTAAGATTGAGAACGGCCATTTCTGTAGACACAAGCTAGACTTCCGGTATAACCGGATATCCTGTTTGGCTTTTATTTTGGTGGTTAAAGTTTTTCTTTTTTATGTCAACTTATTTATTGTGATACATACTGTATGTATGAATGTATTTATGTATTTATGTATGTATATAAATATATATGAGAGAGAGAGACTGACTGTATGTGTTCTAGTTCTAGTTTTGATATACAGTACTGTAAGGAGAGAGGTGGTACTAAGGATTCTCTCGGGCATCATCAAGCCATGATTTTAGGCCAGCCAAAAAATAAACACAAAAATGGAGAAAAGTAGATTAACAGTCTAACTCCACCATACAGAACTACAGAACAACAGTATATAGTTCACAGTCTTTTCACGTTTTCAGCACTTTTGTCTTCTAACATGTATAATGTGTTACTATACCTAGACATTAACATTCAAGATTCAAAATTTACTTTATTGTCCCACGGGGGGTGGGGTTGTCCTTTGTTTTTCACTCATGCTGCAGCCATAAACAACAACATTCCACATACAAAAAAACATACGAAACGGTATTAACTTGGTAACCAGAAAATGCAAACACAAAAGCAAAGGAAGTCCATTTCCCTATATTTTCCTTAAATAAAAACATGATGATGAAGTGGTTATCTCTAATCAGCCACTGTTTATAGCTTTATAGCGTAGATTGTAGGATAGGTCAGTAACTAATCTACTGGCTTGTCTTAGTGTAGCCTGTCATAAGTAGACACGTACAGTATGCTGTTTGACCCCTATAATCTTCCATGCAGTCTGCATTAGTCGGACCAGTTTGGACTTAGGCTGCACACAGAGGTAACCAAACCAAGCTGTGATGCCATATCATAAGCTGTGATGTAAGGCTCTCCAAGATATGCCTGAAAAATAAACACATTACACTAGAAGATTGTTAATACTACCAGCAAGTTACATAAACAAACACTATAACCAGGGCTTCAGAGTAAAATAGTGCTGTGGGCGTTTATTTCTTAGCGACCCTGTTTTTGAATGGTCTGAATGAGACAGTGGAGGAGGAGAGATAGGTGATCAGAGACAGGAGAGGACGGGAGATGGGGAGACAGTCAGCTTCAGCTGAACTCTATGCCTCCCGGAGGGGTCTTTCAGTGCCACCAGCCAGTGATGCAGTAATGTTACTGACCTCAGTTTCTGCAGGCAGTTTATGAAATGCTTTGTTCATGGTTTTAACACTGTGAAACTCATCTTTACATCAAGGACAAATACATTAGTGTTCCCTTTTTTGTTTTCTTCTGTCCTGTGTCTCCGTAGTTTCCATCTCTCATGGTCTCTATTGTACCTGTGTTATTCAGCTGAGCCAACCAACCTCGTGATGTACAGGCTAGAGTACACAACATGGCGGTGCTCTTATCACAAAAAGATGAAACAGCTCTTCTTTTTTTTCTCTTAAATTCTGACATTTGTCATGTTTGTTATACAACAGTTCATTAGACTGGAAATCTTTAGTAAACCAGCTTCACTTTGTTGAATGTTTCATTTCCTCTTTAAATACACGCACTTGATTAAAATCCACCACTGTTATCCAAAGCCTGAAATAATGTGTAACTCTGCCATCAAGTTCCATTGTTCCAAAAACTCTTAAAAACACATCAGTGAGTCACACTGCTGAACTGTGAATGTGTCCGTGAACACACCATCCTGAGATTGACAACCAATCAGCTATGACAAAAGAGAATCTTTGACCATGACAGCTGACAATTCAGATGTAAGAGCAGAGCAGTGCTTAAAGTGTGTATGTGTGTGACTGTCATGGCTAAAAAGAATCTATCTGTATAAAACTCTCACAAGAGTTTGTGATCATGGGTTTATCAGCAGGCAGCCTTGCTGTCATTGAGCAGGTCTGTATCTCTACACTTAGAGAGATGTAAGGTAGCATTTGCATTTGCATTTGTGTTGATTTTGGCGGCCCCTGTGGACAAATGCTGTAGTGTGTGCAAGCACCAGATTGACTACAGCAGCAAAGTCTGAGAGTCTGCACTGCTTTGTGCTGGTTCTGGTTCTACTGTTCCTTTTTTTCCCCTCCAATAATACGTCTGGAGCCTCCATTGTTGGCTCCCATCAGGGACCGATGGAGCAGCGAGGCAAAGCTCTGCTCGGCATCGAGATCTCCACTTCCTACCAAAGTTCTGACTGCCGTGAAGCCTGATCTGGGTTTGTCTGCGGTGGCCTGGTCTCTGCCAGGGGCCCCGGTGATGTGAGCTGAAAGAGTTTCTAGTGAACCTGCATGATTTTGTATGTTTACAACATTAATTATTCTCTCTCCTGTGAAGGGCATCTGATCCCTTTGGATTTCTTCTTCCCGAGTTGCTCCAATCATAACGTGAACGTGACTTCATATTTACACAAGACGGATCCTTTCAATCCACGAGTGAGTGGTGGAATGAGACAGAGTGCAGCATCGACAGGAGCAACTTAGTCATCGACTCAAGCCATTTTGGGCTACACAGCAGACTCCAAGGAGAGGACCTGATCCTTATGTAGGTATTAACGGCTCTTATTTCTCTTAACTCTTATTTCCAGGTGATTAATACACTGTCTATTCCATTTCTGCCTATAGACCCCCCCCAATTGTTACACACAGGCCCCTTAACATGCCCAAACACAAAATTATTATTCATGCTTCAGTTACCACATGCATACATATTGTAAGTACAGCATTCACTAAAGGATAGTGAACATATATCATTAACATAGCATTTTATTTAATTTGATAAAATAAAATGAAAACATAATCCTGGTAGCATTACTGTATGCTTCTTATAAACATGTTTGTTAGGCAAATTAGTTGTGCATGAATGTTCACATACACTGTTCATCATACAGCAGGCAGTGCAATCACAATGCAGAACACAGGATGTTATTACTATATTTCAGACAGTAACAGCAGAAGCATGTGTCCATTTCAAATCCACCTGAGAGGCAGAAGAGGATCAGCTCCACAGACACATCTCACCGCCGCCACTACTAACCATATGGAAACAGGAGCCGGCTGCATTTGTCATAGCTTGGAGGAGGGAAGTCATCACTAGACAGTCTAATGTGTTCACATCTAACAGATTGCAGAGATGGAGTCTGTGCCAAGCTTCCAATACAAATACAACAGAATAAAGTGGCTATTGCTCAACACCACACTGTATGTCTGATATTTGCAACAGACAGGGTAAAGCTACAGTATGTGTTTCCAAGCAAATAAGTAGAATATGTATGAGTCTGACACTTAACCTAAGATGTCTCACTTTTCCAAAGCTATTCTGCACCAAACTCTGGAACAAAGTCTCAGCAGTCTACAGACAGGATTCTAGGCCTGCCGGACACTATTTACTTAGGAGAAAACAAGACCATATGGGATCATGGACCTGCCAACATGAAACATTTCAAGTCCAATTAAATTCAACCTTTCACCTCACCCAGGGAATCATTTAAATGCGAAGCAGTTTTTTCTCTCTTTCCATTCTTGCAGGTGTAAAAAGAAAATACATGTTGGCAAAAAAGGGTCACTCCTTCTTCCTTGTCATAATGACCACCAAGCAAAAGTCAACCCAGATCTCCTGCGTCGTTGTTACTAGGTGAGAACTGGTGCTGATATTTAAAGAGTAAAATTAAAGGAGAGATATAGAGAAATATGTTGGTTTACAATTTGAATACTATTATTTTTATTTCATGTAAATCATGTATTTTTCTTCTGAACTATTTTTCTGTTCCTTCGCAATAAGTTTAGCATTACCTCACAATACCTTTTTGTTCCCTCTCAATAAGTTTGCCTTTCCCTCACCATACCTTTGCATTACCTAACAATGAATTTTGCATTTTCTCACAAACTTTTTATGTTCATCTGATCCATAGAAACGGTTAGTGTGTTGGTCCATTATACTGGACATTGCTGATATTACAGAAAGGGGGGATGATGTGACACTTTCCATGATGTATTTATTGCTCATTTCGAAAGGCTATACTCTGGTACTATGAATCCAATGGCTGTGTTCACTCACTTTGAGTGATATCAGCAAGTTGTCATTATCCTCAGTTACAGCTTCATAGATATGCATTAGAAGGGTTGTGTTACACCTATTGGTAGGTTCAAAATACCGTTATCATATGTTCTAGCCAAGTCGCACAGCAGTAAGTGAAATAGCCATAAAACTTTAATATATTGATTTGTATTGAATAATAAATAATGGCAAAAGCTGTGTAGGGAGGCGGTCAGGGTGGATGGGTGGGTCAACAAACACTGGACTTTCTCCCAGAAGACTAGTGTTTGTGTCCCCTGTGAAACTACAAGTCAAAGTTTATTTATGTGGCACATAACTTCTGTACTTAAATTACAATATTTCCAGAGTTATTTTAACCTAAACCACAATCTTTTTCCTAAAGCTAACAAAGTACATACTGTCGCAGAACTTCCATTCATAATTTATGGCACTTCCGGTGTAATTTTAACCCAAACCCTGATCTTTTTCCTAAACCTAAGTAGTTTCTAGCCTAAGCCTAAAAAAGTCGATCTTTTCCTAAACCTAACTAAGTAGGTTATTGCCTAAGCCTAAATAAGTTGATCTTTTCCTAAACCAGACTAAGGACCTTGTTGCCGAAGCTTGGCCAAGTCTATCTATCCCTAAACCTAACTAAGTACTTTTATTTTGAAAAGACTAGAGAGGGAATTGAGACATGTTGAAAGTCGTGTTGAGCATCACCAAAGAAAGGGGAAATTTGTGTCTATGTACACAAATCAAATAGATTGATTTCCATGACTATTTCACAAATTGCAGTGAGACCGCGTTGTACATTATATTCGCATGGTTGATCGCTGATACAAATACAAGAAGATGGCTGTAGTAATTATGACAGGAGCGAAGGAGGAAGTCAGGTGTTGAAGTATAAAGAGCGACAAAGCCCATTCAGGATGGATGATGATGGATGGGACAAACACAAGATTTTCATCCAATAAACTGCCGTTTGTGTCCTGCATGAAACCAAAACTCAATGTTGAATTATCTTACAGACAAATAAATACTGTATACAGTATAAAACATGAGGCTGCATCCTGTCTGCTGTTTCAGTCTGGCCACAGCACCCCAACAACCTCACAGACAATGTTCTTCTTGGACAATACTGTAAATAGAGTGCAGGTTGTGATATACTGTAGTTCCCTATCTCATATAAAACATGCTCTCTGCTTACAGCACTATGGTCCACAAGCAATAATATACTACAGTAATCACTGAGTACTGCATTGATATGCATAACATACAGATTGCTTCAACTTCTCATTTATGATCAATATACGTTCCTAACACAGAGTGAGAGCAAACAAAGGCATATTTTCCATTTCAATACATATTTTAGGATCGTCACATGAAATTAATGCAAACCAGTGAGAGCAGGAATAATGTGTTGAATGCCAACAGATAAAAAATAATGATAAATGGTGAAAAAAAAAAGTCTATAGCACACTATGTCTTGGTTGGGAAACAGCAGGCGAAAGCATTTCACTCTGACATGTAGTTCATGATATTTTTATCTGTTGCTTCCTAGAATCAGGCTCAGCTGTGTTTCCTTTGTTACTCTTATGGATGTTTTTTGTTCTCGGCCCTGTCTTGAACCACAGATCATGATCTCACTGAGACTGACTGATTAAATAAAGACTGAAATCAAGAGAAACATTCACCATATCAAATATCTGCCTGTGCAGTCAATTTGGAGCCACATACTTGATCTAACACAATATTTTCACTTGAATTCGGGTTCCTCGTTCACAGGCATAGCAGTGGTAGTTGTGACTCGGGAGATTTAATCTGCAATTCAAACGAGCAGCAAGAATCAAAGCAAGCTGAATATACTGAACATAAGCAGAATATATTTACATTCCTCTAACCCATCCCCTTGATTCTGGAGGTGAAGTCTCAGCAGTCCCATGTCACAGCTGAAGGATTTCATTACAATCAGTGTTTCAGTCCTCCTGCGTGAACAAATGTATTAAAGCCAACTCCAGGATTCAAAAGTTCTGTGGATGTAAACAAGACTCTGCCTCAACAATCAGAGTGAAATGTGTTTTCAGTTTGTCTTTCATTTCAACAAATTAGCAGAAGAGCCTGTAAGAAACGGTAGTTGTACGAGTTGCGGAGTTAATCTTAGGCTTGCAATTAAAAACATAATACGGTAGGTGTTAAGATTGCCACGTCTACTGATGAGAACCTTAATTTACTCTCCAGCCAGATGAGAATGTATGCATGGAAGAATATAATGTATCTGTGTGTGAAACAGTATGTACTGTATATAGACGCAATGGATCATTTTCCTCACCTGCTAGCAGCAGAAAAACAGTTTAGTTTTAGGGGTAGCCTACTGAGTAACTTAGAAATTATGATAATTCTGGATTAATGCATAACACAAAACACCCTCTTTCTGGTTATTTATCATTATTACAACTTAAGGTCAATGGCCAATAGAATAGTTATAAAACAGTGTTTTAATTGTGATTGGTTTGAGAGGTTGCTATGTGAGGGTAGTCCAGGCAACAACCAATGAGTCTAAAAAGTGAATCCAATGCAGAAGTCCCTTAAACCTGCATTCTTTCTAATGGCCAGCAGTAGGCGACTCCTCCATCCATCCATCCATCTTTAACCGCTTATCCTGTTAGGGGTCGCGGGGGGGCTGGAGCCGAGCCCATCTGGCATTGGGCGAAGGCGGGGACCCAGGATCCAGGACCCAGGATGGGAGCCCAGAGACCTGTACTATGAAGCAGGGTTTGGGGTTAGCAAGGTAACTTCAGGGTTAACTCTGGGTTTTCCATCCTACAATGGTGGTTCACTTAGTGGGCTAGATCACCATGGTGCTCAGGAGCAGGTTATGCTCCAGATAAGAGATCAACTAGTATAAATGCACCACCTACTGACCAATCAGAGCTTGGTGCATGGATTGTATGGTAATATTACACACATACAGTATGGGGCGGCAGTAGCTCAGTCTGTAGGGAGTTGGCTTGGGAACCGGAGGGTCACCGGTTCAAGTCCCGCCATGGACCAAGAACTGAGTGTGAACTGGCAGCTGGAGAGGTGCCAGTTTACCTCTTGGGCACTGCCGAGGTTCCCCTGAGCAAGGCACCAAACCCCCAACTGCTCGGGACGCTTGTCAGGAGCAGCCCCCTCACTCTGACACCTCTCCATTTGATGCATGTATATGGTTCCTGCATGTACTGTGTATAAGTTACAACAGAGTGTAAAAATTGAATTTCCCCTAGTGGGACTAATAAAGTTTGATCTTCTTCTTCTATGAAGAAGTTTAAATCCAGCTTTAATCTCGACTAAAAACAACAATGCAGCAATGCGGGAAGGACAGCTGGCTGCATGCTGTGGGTGCTTACTGCTTTGAAATATGTTGGTATATTTATTTATTTTACTTGCGCTAAGTTTGTTTCACACTGCTGGAGTCGGGGACGCAGCGGAAAGAAGGCTGAAATAGTCATACATGTCATAATATTACCAAAGGGTGTAAATAATGTAAACAACTCATCCATTACACTTCTGAAAGCTATTTATATATCATTGACCCATCTAGACAACTACATCTGACTTTTGAGTATTCCATTAATTGCTAATTTATGCATTCACCGAGCATTTTTTTCTTTTGCCAGCTGTCCTTCCTGCATTTAACAGCTTCAACTGAGTTACTTTTAGTTGTCTAATATAGTTTGCTCTTGGTTTGTAAAACATGTCGCTCTGCTGACAGTAGACTTGTCCATGTCTGTAATTGGTCACATGCTGCACAGGTCCCCCCTTTTCATGTGTACGCACTCGTATCCGGATTTAGAAACCCTGGGTCGATTTACTGAGCTGCTAACCACATTCTTATGACCGCTTAGCAGGATCTCGGTTGTTAGGGTTAGTTAAGCCAGATAATAAAAAGATATCCTGCATGCTGAACTCGCTGAGTAGTACAGGCCTCAGTTCTCATGCACTTTGAATGTTATCAATGTATATTTTCAAAGTAATGCATCATTAGCTGCTTTTATAGTCTTTTAGATTCATGTATGCATTTCCAGCATTTCACATTCATAATCCATCACAACACATCACAACCAAGCTGCCAGCAGTTTTCTCTGGAACTAATGTCAACTGAAGAAATTGTCCCTGTACAACAGTTAACTGTGAGGTGTGTGGATTATACAGAGTAAAAGGGATTTTATTTATGGAGAGAGGTGTTTTTATTACTTCTTTATTTACTTCCTTACATGCACGCTAAAGTCCCCTCCCTGTTCTAGTAGCGTGGAGACAGAAACATAGATATATGTATGTGCATAGCTAGATACCACTCAATAGCATTTTTTTCTTTTCTTTTATTTTTGGTCATTTATGTGATGAAGGGACTTTTTGAAGTGGTTGATATTGATTTTCTAGAATATCACGATATACATCAATGGCTGCTTGGAAGGCAAGGAAGGAACGTCCTTGAAGGTATTTTAATGTTGTTTATCTCCATCGTCATGTCAGCAGCTGTGTGACAGGAAACTACATTTCCCAGCTTCCTTCTGAAACCTGATGACTGATTTCCCATCACTCTACAACACTGTGAGAGTAAACTAACTTATTACGGTAATATAACTCCAGCCTCCAGTATTGACATAATAAGTTAAAAGCCAAGTTAGCCAGGCTCTGCAGAGCAGCTTTACATACATGGCAGCTCAGCACTCAGCAGCTTATGGTCACAATAGAGCAAGGATCACTGGCTGTTTTAGTTCTCACATAATGTTCTCACATAATGTTTCTTCGTCATCAGAGTGAGCTAGATCAACAGCAGGGGAAGGGACAAAAACACTTGACTCACTGTGCCGGGAAGACAAGCTGCAAAACATCTCGTCTGCGTCAGACACTGACAATGAGAGGAGGGCTTTTATAAAGCTATTATAAATCTAATGAGAGTTTATTTCAGCAGGAAACAGCGAGGGTCTATTCTAAGGTGCTCAGCTGTCAAAGGTTTCTACGTCAAAGAGTCCAACACCCTGCAAGGATGTGTGTGTGTGTGTGTGTGTGTGTGTGTGTGTGTGTGTGTGTGTGTGTTTGTGTGTGTAAAGGGCAGGTCTGCTATGTTTTCTACAACCCACCATTGAGTGATGAAGTTACACCATTGGTTGAAGTGAGTGACGAAGTTATAACCAAAGGTGTAGAGAAGAAATTAGCAGTAAAGTTGTTGATTGGTAGTAAATGCACAGTGTTGGTTTCAGCTTGCTGCAGCTCCTCAAGACCCAAGTAAAGTTCCAGTGTCTTGCTTTGCAGCTGCTGGTGTGTTGGTAATGGACATGGTATTCAATCTAGGGCTGGTCTGTTTATCAAAGTAATGCAAACAGGCAGCAAGTTTTGGCACTTCCACAATGGCTTCACTTTTCAGACCCAGAGGTTGATAACTGGTGATACTTGGGGATTCACAGTCTGACTTTTTTTTTTTTCTGTCTGAATACCTATAGCAATGCTTTGGCTTTGGGTATTGGCCGAAACTGAGTACCAATACAATACCAGTGTGTAATAATAAGATGTATGCCTCACTATCTGGAAGTGACTGGGATCATTCTATTAAGTCTGAGGCAACATCAGGCTTGACCTAAACATCGCTTTCCTATGCTCCATCGCTTTGTAAAACAAAATGAATGAAAACAAATAGATATGTAAATAACATGACATGAATTTAGTTATTTATCATTGAAATAATAAATCCTACACCAACAGTTGGCAATGAAATTTTAAAAATGAACAGGAATTATAATTCAGGTGTAAACCATTTTAATACAGCAACAAATTTCTCAAGACTTAAGACAGGAATTAATGCTATATACATAGAAATGATTTTAATTGATCAGCCCCATTATCACTGGTATCCAATCCAGCTATTTGGGTCATTATCAGCCGATATCCGATCCCTAGTGATGACATCATAACATATGACAACAGATATTCAAAATAAAAATAAATAAATAATGACATTGATACAGCTCTATAGTCTCCATGCTGTGTAGTGAGATGAACCTCCTGAATTTGCACCCAAAATGCTGTCAAAACGTTAATTTGTAACGACCGATGCAGCTTCCACAATTCTCGACTGGAGGCAGAAAAAGGTGCAAAGAAAACACAAAAAAACTTGCATTCCTGTAAGGAATGTGAGCACCTATGGTTTACCACTGGTGTTTCAAAGTGGGCTTGTGCCATTGTATTTCTAGATGAGTTAAACCAAGTACATGTGAGAGTGTGTGGTGATAGCATCAGCTGCTAACACACACACACACACGCACACACACACAAATAATATTACAGTTGTACTGAAAATTCTGCAGAAAAGCAAACCTCTTTTGTTGCACTTTATGCTGAGTCTGTGCAGCTATCTGATCTAAACTCCTTCTTTTAATACAGAACAGAACAGAGCACTGAACATCAAATTACAATACCATTACATAATTCAGCAAATACAAATGTAATGACTGTTAAATTTCATTGTGGTTTCATGTTTAGCAGACATTTCAGAAAAGCTCAGTAACCATCTGTAGCGTGGGTGGGCAGGGTTTGAACAGAGGGACATAGAGGGACTGGGCTCCCTTTGGTTGTGCCAGCTCACACACCTGTTCCCAGGCAGCCTGATTGGCTGGAACACACGCACACACACACACACACACACAGAGAGAGAGAGAGAGAGAGAGAGAGAGAGAGAGAGAGAGAGTTGTGTTTCCAACATGAGTAATACACGCCCACACAAACACACAGCACTGTGTGACGGAGGGCAAGGAGGCCCACTTGGCAGGTCCACTCTGCCTCCAGCTGGTGTCTAAGATGGTGCATCATCAGTGGACACTGATGGCCCAGAACCACTTCTTCATCAGGATGTTTCTGATGCCACAGGTGACTGTGGTCAGTTTCATCAGGGGGTCAAAAGCTGACCAACAAACATGTTCTTGGGACAGCCTCACAGTTCTCAGTTCAGAAAGCCATCATCAGAGAGGCACGCTATAATGAAGCTGATGGCCTGAGGAGCAGTCAGCTCAGCAATGTCTCAGGACTTTCTCTTTTTTTTTTTTTACAATTTTCTGATATTCTTGATAGATACAAAAATGGCATGGAAATGAAACACAGTGAGATACAAAAATAGAGATAGAATTCAAATTTGAAAATAAATACATAAAAAAAATCTTAACGCACCAGTAGGATGGAGATGATTGCAAATAGCAAATATGATTTTAAAAAGTTCTGTTCATAAAATGGTCACTATATCCTTACAGTGTCCTCTGGTGTCCTGCTCCTAATGGCATCGGCAAGATTTCACAGATGAAAACAACCATTCAGAGCTGATCTGGAGTCTGCCGTCCAGCTGCCATCTCTGAGCAGCTGTCAATCTCTCATGAACTCCGATCAAACCATCAAACTAGGCAGCGCTGATCAAATATGAATCAGTATCCTGTTACTGTAATGACTATTTCTCTCCTAAAATGTTTTCAGAAACATCTTGTAGTTATTGTTTAGCTGTAAAATTAGAAAGTTTGTGACCCGGCAGCCATTTTGAGGTCTATTGAGGAAAAACCAAGCACCAGGCTGCACAGCGCTGTGGTGGTTTGCACTGCCATCTCACAGCAAGAGCCTTGGGGCCCTTCTGTATGAAGTTTGAAGAAGAAGAAGAAGAAGAAGATATTCCTTTATTAGTCCCGCTAGGGGAAATTCAATTTTTTTCACTCTGTTAACTTATACACACACATGCACAAACAGGTCCATATACACTCCTGATCAAAATCTTAAGACCAGTTAAAAAATTGCAAGAATTTGCATTTTGCACTGTTGTATCTTAAGAAGGTTCTAAGTAGAGTTTCAAAATGCAAAAAGAAGAAATGGGAACAAGAGACCAAATGTTTTGAGCAGGCAATTTATTGAAACGAACAATTTAACTGAAATAGGCTGTTCATCAGCTGATCAAAAGTTTAAGACCACATCCTTTAAAAGCCCAAATCTGTGCAAAAATTTGGATTCCATGTCATTTTCTGTCAAGTAATCACACTGTCAAGACCTCTTGATGGGAAAAGCAAAAAAACTCACTGCCTTCGAACGTGGCAGGATTGTTGAGCTGCATAGACAAGGCCTCTCACAGCGTGCCATCGCTGCTGAGGTTGGACGCAGTAAGACAGTCATTTTGCATTTCTTAAAAGATCCTGAGGTTTATGGAACAAAAAAATCAAGTGGTAGACCCAAAAAAATCTCACCGGCACTGAGCCGGAGGATCCGAATGGCTGTCCGTCAAGACACGGGACGATCCTCATCCCAAATTAAGGCCATTACTGGTGCTGACTGCAGCCCAATAACCATCAGACGGCATCTGCAAAGGAACGGCTTCAAAAACAAAAAACGTCTTCAAAGGCCACGTCTCCTTCAATGCCACAAAATTGCCCGTTTGGCCTTTGCAAGGGAGCACCAAACATGGGACGTTCAAAGTTGGAAGAAAGTTTTATTCTCTGATGAGAAAAAATTTTACTTTGATGGTCCTGATGGTTTCCAACGCTACTGGCATGACAAGGAGATGCCACCTGAGATTCTTTCAACACGGCACAGCGGAGGGGGCGCCATGATGATCTGGGGTGCTTTTTCCTTCAATGGAACAATGGAGCTCCAGGTTGTGCAGGGGCGTCAAACAGCAGCTGGCTACGTAGAGATGTTGCAGCGGGCATCCCTCATGACTGAGGGCCCTCGTCTGTGTGGTGATGACTGGGTTTTTCAGCAGGACAATGCTGCAATTCACAATGCCCGTCTGACAAAGGATTTTTTTCAGGAGAATAACATCACTCTTTTGGATCATCCTGCATGTTCCCCTGATCTAAATCCAATTGAGAACATTTGGGGATGGATGGCAAGGGAAGTTTACAAAAATGGACATCAGTTCCAGACAGTGGATGCCCTTCGTGAAGCCATCTTCACCACTTGGAGCAACATTCCTACAAGCCTTTTGGAAACACTCGCATCAAGCATGCCAACACGAATTTTTGAAGTGATCAACAATAATGGTGGAGCTACTCATTACTGAGTCTGTTTTTGAGACTTTAATTTCTGTTTTAGGGGTTTTTTTGAGCTATGGTCTTAAACTTTTGATCAGCTGATGAACAGCCTATTTTAGTTAAATTGTTCTTTTCAATAAATTGCCTGCTCAAAACATTTAGTCTCTTGCTCTCATTTCTTCTTTTTGCATTTTGAAACTCTACTTAGAACCTTCTTAAGATACAACAGTGCAAAAGGTAAATTCTTGCAATTTTTTAACTGGTCTTAAGATTTTGATCAGGAGTGTACATGCAACAATTGGAGAGGTGTCAGAGTGATGGGGCTGCTCCTGACAAGCGCCCCGAGCACTTGGGGGTTTGGTGCCTTGCTCAGGGGCACCTCGGCAGTGCCCAAGAGGTAAACTGGCACCTCTCCAGCTACCAGTTCACACTCAGTTCTTGGTCCATGTCGGGACTTGAACCGGTGACCCTCCGGTTCCCAAGCCAACTCCCTACAGACTGAGCTACTGCCGCCCCCGCATGCTCTATGTTAGCGTGGGTTTTTTTTCCGAGTTGACCGGCTTCCTCCCACAGTCTAATGACATGCAGGTTAGGTTAAATGCTGACTCTTAATTGCTCGTAGGCATGATTGTGAGAGTGAATTTATTTCTCTATGTGTCAGCCCTGTGATAGACTGGCGACCTGTGCAGGGTGTACTCGCCTTCGACCAATATCAGCTGACCCCGAATAGGATAAGCGGCAACAGTATATACCAAGCACCATCCACCAGCTGAAGCAAACTTTGAATGAACAGCCAATAGCAGCACTCTCTCTCTCTGAAATGACCTGTGACTGGTCAAAGACTCCAGATTTTTCAAAGCCTGAAAACAGAGCCATGAGGAGAGGCAGAAGTCTAGTCTTCTCTCAGAACACTTGAATTACAATATACTGAAAGGTTATTATGGGATTTTTGTCCAATGATGCCAAAAACATCCTGCCTACCCCAGCTTTAATAATAAGTAATAATATTAAAAATACAAAGCATACCATAATAAGAACAGGAAGTGCAAACCTAACAACTGAGTAATTTACATAAGCACATATGATATACTGTATGGCACATGGTTCACAATGATAAAAAAGATAAGTGTGGTTCCAAAATTAGGTTTAGATAGTTAAAGGAGAGGGTGGAGGGTGAAGCCACAGCTCTTTGATATGCCCAATGAGATGCTGCCAGGTGCAGTCAAATTTGGTCATGGTCCCACACAGGGTATATTTAATGTTGTCCAATTTCATGTGATGTAAAATATGTTGGCTATTGTGAACGCATTGGGGGAAAAGCATTTTTTCCACTTCAGCAATACTAGGAATCTAGCCAGTAAAGGTAAAAATGCAAAAAAAGTCATGCTGGAAAGCAGACACAGGGGAATCTTATGGTAGGACACCAAGTAAGGAAGCAACATGTGAAGGCTCAAGAGGGAAAAGAATTAACTGAGAAAGTATAATATATACAGATTCCCAGTATATAGTCAAGAGGGGGACAAAACATATGAATTACATTGGCAGGGTCTTTGTGGAAGCAAATACATGTTGGGTCAATATTTGGGCCAGTTCTGGTCAGTTTTCACCTTGTCCAGTGTGCCCTGTGGATAATTTTTCTCTGAATCAGCCCATGCCTGGCACAAATAGAAAAGTGGTGGACCTGATTCAAGATAGCCTCCTGGGTCAAATCATCCATGTCCTCACCTACAGTATATCCTGAGACCAGACTGTTCTTAATGTATCAGTTATAGAAGACTGCAGCTCAAAAAGATTATTATAAAACATAAAAATGTCACCTTTTAAGGCGTGGTCAGACAAGGCGGATGGATGGGAAACCAGGGTATCGCTTCCTAACCTGAAAGTATCAATAAGGTCAAAAAGTTGCTCAAATGAGGTGAATATGCTGCCTGTATAAAGATCATTGACAGTAGCAGCACCCTGATTTTACCACAGTTAAAGATTCGGCACCATTGATACTAAACCATGGTGCCGAATGAACTGATTCCCAATTTTAATACTGTTGGCCAAGACAGCTTTCTTGTTTTGTGTAGGAGCTCGGACTGTAAGTGGCAAAAATAGCAAGACAGCCAATGAAGAGAGGAATAAATTGATTCAATATAAAGCCAGACGGGAACTATGTCAAGAAATTTTACCTCAGCCCTGTGTAAAATAGAACGGAGGTTGGCATTCTTATAATACAGTTGAAAATGGGGGAGTGCCATTCCACCCAAATGCTTAGGTTTTTGCAAAGTGTTTTTATCTCAGATAAATCGTGAAATACTACTTTCAAGCTTTTGGAAGAAATATTTGGGGATGAAAATAGAAACTGATTGAAAGAATACATTTTTATGCATCATTCATGCGACCCCCCAGTGAGAGGATAAGGAGAGGCCAGCGCTTTAAGTCTTGGTTCATTCTATTAAGCAGGGATTGAAGTTGTTCCCACTAGTCAGACTGTAGCGTTACAAACTGGTGAAGCCACTTGGATAAGGGGCGAAACGTCTTCAGAGACAAATTTAAGTCCAGTTGCCTTCGATTCAATTGTTGCCAGAATGAATATGACCTGGATTAATGAGACCATTCACAGACTCACTTTAATCAGTCAAAGCTTTCTCTGCATCAGAGGCCTGTATTACAAAGAGAGTTCAACATACTCAGGGTATCTTCTCATTACTGGACTAACCCTAATAACCGAGATCCCGCTAAATGGTCTTATGACGCTGGTTATGAATTTGGTAAGTCATCCCAGGGTTTCTCAATCTGGCTACGAGCACGATCACACAAACGGGGCGGTGCTTGCTGGCTATTAACCAATCGCAGACATGGACAAGTCTGCTGACTTGCACACAGGCAGGCAGACTGACATATTTTAGAAAGGAAGAGCAAACTATGATAGACAAATACAAAGAACTTCAACACATAATCCTGACATAAGGCAACAAAGGGACCCAAAAGCAGCACACAAGCAGAAAATCAGTTAAAGGGGAATTTATTATAATAATGAATGTTAATTTGGGGGAATGGTTTGTGGTCGAGGGGCTCTTTTGTCTTTGGGAAATGGATAGTGGGCGAGCAGGCAGGAGACGAGGAGCGAGATCCAAAAATCCTCCAGAGTTGAGCACAGTTTGGCATGGTAGCCAGGGAATGGTGACGGAGATTGAGCAGGCAGGCGAGCGGCAGGTGGGTGGTGTGAGAGCGGCTGGCAGACTAGCAGATCTGGGCACAGGAAAATAGGATTAGTTCAAAAAGTCAAACTCGAAAGAGTGAGCAACATTAAGTAAGTTGGCTTGAGATGTATGCTACCACGGAGGGTGACTGAACAATCTTGTGGCATCTGGAAGGAATCCCCAGGTTGATATACTGTAGAGGCTGTAGATGGATAGGATAATCTCTGTCAGTGGATCAGTGTTGGATCGTATTCAGGCTAGTAGCAGTAGCAGGGCAGTAGTGGAGTGTTTATGGCTCAGGGAATGCCTTCTTGTTATTCTGCCGAGTGCAACCTGTTGAGACAATAATGCAACAGTCTGCAGAGTTTCTTGTACTTCTGATTAATTCAAGTCATTTCACTGAAGGAGTACTAAAAAACACCAAGACAGGATCGAAAAAGATAGCTGGCTTTGAAGCAGATGGAGCAGACTGTCCAAAAAAACGGAGAGCCCATGGTAGCTAAACTTTATGACCTCCTCTACATGCTGTGGAAAGTATACCACTTCAGTCCAAAATCTCAAAGGGAGCTCCAGGCAGCGGACAAAATGCTGGGGTTAACATCAGTAACCCCTCCAGCGTCAAAAGTACACGCTGTATTCCTCATGTTGAATGTAATGAACAGGACAGTGGCCAGTATGCTGCAACCCAGCAAGGCTGCAAACCAATATTCCTCACTTCTGCTACCAGCAGCTCCTCAAAGCTCTTTATTTTCTCTGCCCATTGACCTCCACATAGTTAAAAAAATGTGCTGTTGAATGTGCTGAGATGGGTGGTAACCCACCGTACAGACCCTGTGAAGGGACGTGTCTGTCGCACTCCTCGCAGATGCATCAAAATCAGCTTGCCTTGAGCTGCTCAGTCTTTTCTAAACCATGTTGTTTCAAGAAATTATGCTCTTTACTGCGATCTCTAAAGTTATTTTTTTAGCTCAACAGTTAGATGGAGTTTGCAGTCTGCACCATTATCTACTTTATGCCTGACATTTTTGCATAACTGGAGCCTTAGCCAGATCCTACAGGGAAATGACTTGATCTAACCCAAGGCTTCTGCTAAGCTACAGAGAGCAGTGTCTGAACTGGAAGCAGTCTACTTATTTCAGCAATTTCCTAACAGAGACCTGCGGCCACAGATGCCTGTTTTCAGGTTTTCAAGTGCATTTACAAAAGCAGTCAAGCACAGAAGGTTTGCACATCGTTGGATGAATAATCACAAACCACCATCTTGGTTTTTTGCAGTGGAGTCTTTCAGTCCTTTGCGTGGCATAGTTGAATACAAATATTGTATATTTGTGTACTTCAAATGATGAGGAGAAAATTTCTAAATGTAATGAGGTAAGTTTTATATTATTTATCAAGGATAAATGAACAAAGTGGGCGAAAAGTGAGCAAGGTCAGGCTGTGTTGCTTTTTTTTCTCTGAAACATCAGTCCTCTAACAGGAGGCTTGCTAATCACAGCCAATTAGCTCTTAAAGCACTGGGGGTGGACAGAAAAACAAGCAACGGATGCTGTTTTATGACACCTTCAGTCTACAGGCTGGCGGCTGCTGCACTACATTAGCTGCAATTTGTAACAGCATAATTGTTATCATTCAGTCGAGGCCTATCCAACCCTGCACGTTCCGTCACAGACAGCTCAAAGGCTTTTTCATTTTTAACCACATTTTTCATTGAAGACTGAGCTGCTGAAGGAAGAACATACTGAGAACTGTTAACAGCAAGGCTGAGGAACCAAAAAGTGTTTTGAATGTAATTTTTGAATTCTTTGAACGTGAATGAATGTGGAAAATTGTTTTGCTTAATATACCTTGAAGACTATTAAAATAAAATAAAATAGCAATACAGTAATGATGTTTTAAAAGGGGACAAGATAAAAAGAAATGACAGTAAAGGTGGGCATTTTAGGGGAAAATTATGTTTAAGTTTATGTATGAGTCCTATAATACTCAGGTAGACTGTTCCATAGTTTAACGGCCTTAAAAAGCTGCCGCTCCATGCCTTTTTGTTCCTGCCTCAGGAACAGTCAAGAGGCTAAAGTCAGACCATGTAAGGGACCTGGTGCAAATCCTAAAATAACCATGTCAGATAGATAACATGGGGTAAGGCTATTCATTTATTTAAAGAATAACAAAACAATCTAAATTTAAGAACTATTTGACAGGTATATTTCAAATAATACATTTTAAAATATGGGTTATGTGGGCTCTCTGTCTGATTTTAGACAGCAGAGAAATGGCCTGACGCAAGCTATATTTATTAAATGGTAAAATGGACAATTTAGTCACATTTGTGATGTGACTAAATGTGACAACAAAAATTAAATGTGTCCAACAAACTTTGAAGCTCTTTGGCTAACTGCCCTTATGCATTAAGACATTTGTGCCAGAAGTGTCTGGTTATGCTTTTAGTTTCTAGAAATGAAAGAACACCTGCTGACCGATCACTATCAAGAATTATCTTTTGCCAGTGGTATAGCTGAGCAATGTCTCACAACAGCAATAGCTTGTTTGGTTCAATGACAAGCGGAGCTGTGGTATACACTGTGTCACAGCTGTCTGCGTTGGTATCCGACGCACTGGGCTTTCCACTGACTACAATGTAAACTCATCGTAGCGACAGTAAATGCTCAGGGAAAGTGCTGTGGTGAGGTAGTTTAGAGAGTGAAAGAGACGCAGGGCAGAAGGAGAGGGGTCTAACAAGCTATGCATGTGTTGTTATGTATTTCTATTTAAACTATGTGTTGTTATGTGTTTTTATTTAAGCCACTGTATGTGTTGTTCTGATGTATTGATATGTGTTGCTCTAATTTCGTTGTGTGCAATAAAGGCGAGTCTGATTCTGCTATGAAACTATGTGTTGCTATGAAGCTATGTGTTGGTATGAAGCTATGTGTTGGTAAGCATTGTTATAAAGCTACATGTTGTTTTGATGTGTTATATGTTGTTATGAAGCTCTGTAGGACCCTGTGATTTCCACGATGAGGAAAACATGGATGGAATCACAGAATCTGATAATTAAAAATGGAATCAATTGTAAACTGCAGAATATTGTGGAATTTGCCACAATATTCTGGGTGTGTCAACCACACAGAATTTAGGGCTCTTGTACTGGTGACGTTGACAGTGTCACAATACATGTATTGGTCAGTAGTGTTATGGTAGAAAACAGAAAAAAAGTTTCAATGCAGTTTGGATGTGAGATTAGGTGAAGTCACCGATGAAAACTGTGTGTAACAGACTGAAAATGTGTGAGACGGAGAGAGGAGCAGGACAGCATGTTATTGTTGGACGATATTTGGTTTCCCACTTCACTGACTTTCTCACAAATGAATTTAAATTCCCACTGGGCTGTCTGTACAGGATAAAGTCCTGTTTTCCCATGGCATCAACGTTTTAATAATAAAAAAAAAAAAAGCTTAGTTGCTGGCCTTTTTCTAACTCATTGACTTTGGCGTAACTGTTTACAGGTTTGCTTCAGCCCTGACGTATGTCATTAATTCTAGCTTCATGGTATCTTATACGGTTGTTCTAACTCACACATGCTCCACCCTCTACTGGACTCCATGGATAATACTCTCTAATCACAGGCATGTGTTCACCCACTGAGAACTGCATAAATGTAACCGGCCAATAAGGACACACCTGCCAAATACGTGTCACCACAGTGGCGGCGCCCAGCGCTGCATGGTCATTCTTTCCTCTTCAGCGATCGCAATTGCCCATTGACTGCTACATCTCTACAGATGGAGTCACCGCTTCAAGAACCTCGCGAAGACAGATCTTTCGAATGCCTTAGCGTAGGCCACAGTGAGCGGTGGTCAGCCCTGCTTTTCCCCAAAATTAGACACCTGGCAATGAGCCGTTGTCTTCAGTCATCCCTGCTGAGGCACCAGCTTCATCTACAGTGAATACGGCAACAATACTTCATCGATGTTCAGTGTGGTCCACAAAAGCCCACCATTGATATCTTTTGCCCGGTCTTTTCCGCTGCAGCACATGTTGGACTACAACTGCTTCCCCCCTGTTCCCACCCAGGTAAGTAAGCTTTTGCTATGGTTTTGCAGTCCAGCTTGTCCATCTCAAATGACAGTTGTTCACCCCCTGTACCAACATCTGGCAGTGTTCCATAGCATCCTACTAGCAGCCACTGAAAACAAGAGGCAGATTCGCTCAAGGAGCGTCGCATGGAGGCATATTACCCTGGTGTCCCCCACCCCCACCCCACCCAGCCAGCTGGAAGTGTTGGACTGTTTTGACAAAATATTTCAACAGGGAGCAGGGAGCACAGCTGGCAGCAGCTAACTTAGCTGTGTTGGGGGTCTTGGCTGGCATTTTCCCAGCCAGACGCCCCCACCTCGCATCTTGAATTTACATTATGATCTGGTGCTTCGGCCAGATCAATTTAAGGTGTGATGTCTCTTGCCTGTCATACATGGCTGGAATCAGGCCCATCATCAGGGGGGTCAAAGGGCACAGATGAACCCCGGCCCAAGGCGCAGGGTGGCCCATGCAAGGGTCCGTGGTTGACTCCTAAATGGGATAGGAAGTACAATATTCTTTGTGACTTGATAGTACTAGTTATCTGTATGTATATGATAAATTCATTTATTGTTATCTCTAAAACACATTTAACTTGTCGTCTGATACCCCACTCCCCGCTGTTATTGTGAAAATGATAAGGTCGTAAGTTCTCATAACTCGACCCGGGAAACGACGCACTGCATGGAGGAAATGTGGCTGCTGAGGGCCAGCCAGCGTCACTGGGGTTCTCCCTGGCATGGCAGGATGACCCATCCCTGAGGGTAAATGCGTTTGCACACATACCTCTCCACTGTTTCTTCTCATTACTCCCCTACTGAGGCAGGAGACTGAGGCGGGAGCAGTTGTCAGTCATTCTGATAGCACCAAGTTGCCATGTTAAGCAAAACAACTCAGATGCTGGCGGTCCAGCCCTGAACCATCCCCCAGTTCTGCGCTGCCCAACCTTGGCCATCCTCTACAGGCTTGGCTCCTGAGAGGGACAGGCTGACGAGGGCTGGATTGTCTGAACAGGTTGTGCAGATCCAGACAGAAAGAGCAACATCCATCACTGCCTGTTACAAGACAAAGTGGTTTGCGTTCCAACGCTGGTGCGAGGAAAGGAGGTTAGACCCCTATCCTGTGTCAGTCGAGTCTAGTCTCTCCTTTTTACAGTGTAGTCTATGATGGATAGAGGTCTGTCTCATGCCACTATTAGGGGTCAAGAGGCAACGACCAGTGCTACATGCCTCCTCCCCACAGTGGGAACTGCCACTGGTGCTCAAGGCTTTGGTGAAAAACTCATTTGAGCCTCTAGAGCATTCCTCTTTAAAGGTGTTGTCATTTAAGACAGCTTTGCTGCTTGTGTTGACCTCAGCTAAGACAGTATGTCCTACCGGTGTACCCCAGCCTATTGATGCACTGGGGTGACCGCAGCAGGGCTACTCCCAGACTGAACCCCTCCTTTGTTCCTAAGAACTTAAGGAGTTCATTCAGCTCAAGGGTCATTCAACTGGATGCTTTTACCCTCCACCCCATGTGGTAGACAGGGAGGCAAAGTCACATCTGCTGTGCCATGTTTGTGTGTTGGCATGTTATGTTGAATGTATGGCCCCCCTTAGGAGCACTGATCAGTTGTTTGTGTGCTTCGGTGATGGTGTGGAGGGTAAAGCCCTTTCCAAGAATCTAAAAGATTCAACCTAAATCCCCAACTTAGTGTTGCTAACTCTTTTCCAATGAAAGTAGCTAGCAGCACTAGCTCTAAAAATCTCTAAATCTAGAGACAAAGTCAACAAGACGGCAACACTGACAGTCCTTCCCTTCAGGGACTGATATTCCCCAAAATTATTATTATGAATGTAAACAACAAACACGTCTATTCTTAGTACTGTCAAGCTAGCGGCTTGTGGAAGATTTCGGTGATGTGTAATGAGTGCACAGGCACTCAAGTAGAAAAGCAGGTAAACAGGCAGGTAGCCCGTCCAATGACCAATGATTGGGGTTTTGATTAATTGAATTATCACATTTGATTTATTAATTGCTGTCAGCATGTAATGAGAATTTCAACAAATATAACAAAAATGTATTTGAAGAACACTACCAACCCGAGCTTTAATGCACTGCCTTATGTAGCCTAATCATGTTTTTGTCATGCTGTTGTTGCTGTGATTTGATGTTGTCGTCCTGCTTTGTGTTGGATTCTGCTATGTGACCTGGTTTTATAGGTCTCCCTAGAAAAAGAGTTTTTAATCTCAGTGTCACTTCTTAGTTAAATATAAAGGTAATATATATTCCTGACAGCACCTGGTCCCCAGAGGACCTGTGGTCAGACAGACACTCAGCTTTCATATCTAGTCTCATATGCACACTATGAACATGGAGCGCTGCCCAGACATGATGGGAATATGAAGGGAGGATGGAGCTGAAAAGTTGTGTTGAGCGTGTGCAGGTAATCAGGCAGCAGTCTTGATGGGCGCAGTGGGTTGTTTTCGCTCTCTGTGGTTTGAACGCTGTTGTCACTGTGTTTGGAGGAGATTCACAGCAGCATGATTTAAGATAGACCTGTCAGCATGGAGACATGCTGACTGCAGACATGCAGCTATGCTCCGCAAACCGCAGTGAACGTACACATACACTCACTGCATAACATCTCAGTGGCTTATGCAAATTGAACACTATCTCACACACACACACACCGACACACACAACACGGCAGAGCGTCTCGGTGATGGTTTCGGGGCCCGAGGCAAGGCGCTGTAAAGAGACCAGATGCCATTCGACTGCTATTTACAACACTTGAGTTGGGACTTTTTCAAATAAACACCATCACGGCAGTTATCAGCTAATGACAATCAGGCAAGAGATGTGGAGCGGAGCCAGACGTCGGCAGCATGTAGATGCAGAATGAAGACATCCTGAGAATGAAATGTTCCTCTCTCTCTCCCTTCCCTGCCAGTCCATCACAAATGCTGCAGAGCTTAGCAAATGTCAGAGGGGAATTTAAGAGGCTAATCGGAGTGCATGTCATGTCAGGAAGGAATGTGGGAAACTATTTCTTTTCAAATCACCCACCAGTTTGTTCAAGAGCCGAGACTGAAGACGGGTGTGAAAGTGCCAAGCAGGAGAGATGCCAAGAGCTGCCAGTTTGTGTTTGGGAAAAACAGATCTGAGCTTTGGCATTCCACACATGCTTGACAGGCTTTAGAAAAGTTTTCTTGGCTCATGTTGAGTGGATATAGGCTGAGTGGGACGATGAAATGCTACAGGACATTAAAGCATATGAGCTGTTTCTACAACATCACTGATGCTGTTTAGGTGAAAACCAAAGATAAGAACTAACATCCAGACAAAGATTTACCCTTTTTGTCACCTATGTTAGTAGTCAGAGCAGTTTGTCTTCCAGAGCAGGTTTTAATGTGCTCATGTGTTGTACAATAACAGTAATGGAGAGATTACTGAACAGAACTGTGGGGGCCAGTATGCCCCCTTTATCTGTGTTTTCAGTACATTGAGTACATTGAGGGCTACTGAAAGGAGTACAACTCCTTGCATGTGTCAGGCACCCTGGATACAACTCCGATGTAGACAACATAGTAGACTCTTTAGTGAGTTTTAAGCAAACAATGGACAAGGCAGAGGCAGAAAGAGTAGGCTGGCCAAGGTCAAAAAATCCAAAAAGTCAAACAGTGAGGCAGATGTACAGCAAGGGTTAGGCAAATTTCTCGTCATCTGGAAAACAGGGTACAAAATCACCAATAGGTCACAAAAACAAGGCTTGAACAAGTCGTTTAAAAGCTTAAAGGACACAAGACAATCTGGTAAAGGCATGAGGGAGACTGAGGCTGCGGTCGAAAAGTCAAAAAATGGCGTCCTGATGTCCTTTCCTAACCACTTTTCCTTGACCTCGACGGAAAGCATTTTGGGGTCGAGGAAAGATGAGAAGGAGAATTCAGGAGAACTTAGAAAAAGACAGCATGGTGTTAAGAGAAGCTCTCTTACACTATAAGCACCGTAATTATGATTACAGCAGTGGATGTTAGTGACATGGTGGGACAACAGTGTTCTGATCGTTGTTTTCCCCCGTGCATTGTTAAACGTCTCATTGACAGGCTGCTTCACCCGCAGCATGTGAGAGAGAGAGATACTGTAGGTCCTTCTGCTGCTGGAACACTTTACTTCAACATTTAATAAAGGATTATCTGACCCAACGTGGACAACCGATGAAATTATATATTACTTCATAATATTACTTCATTACCAAGGTTGGAATACTGTATATGATGAATATAGGGTTAATTGTTGGAGTTATAGAGAAGGCTAGGACCATATCAGTGTAGACTGTACTTCTTCAGACTTATTTTCGGACATGAAATATTTATTTATGTTGATTATTTGTATATTGACAGTTTGCTATAATGTTTACTGTTCATTTTCTGTTATTCTTGTTTTGTTTTTTACTTTGTTAAATGTTCAAAATAAATAATGAATAGAAAATAATGTGAAACAAAATGGTTGTCACTGTCGGCTCATTTTAAACGTGAATCCCTCTTAGTATATGACTGTATGAAAATACTATGCAAGATGAGCATGTTTGTTATCATGAAGGGCCAATGGTGCGTCGCTTTAAATGCTGTGGCCATCTCTCCTTTCCTTTGGTAAAGGATGATCCAGTGTATCCTAGGCTAAAGGAGATATAAAGGAGGCACTGAAGTACCTTTCTTAGCATTTAGAGGATTAAAACAGCTCTTATCATGGCTGATACTGAGATACTTCAGGGTCATTTCACGCCGTTAGGAACCATCGAAAGCAAAAAGGACTTGTCGACTGCAGCCTGAGGCTAGAACAGGAATCCTAACAGTCTTAATTGTGCAGGTGAGCATTTGCAGATTATGAAAGATATACCCCCACACAGCAGAGCCACCAGAGAGCAGGAGTACCGGGTCTACCTGTCACAGTATGCATGAGCAAACAGCACTTGGCCAATGAATCTAAATATTTTCTGTTTTAATCAGGTCTTCATGGAGACTAAGTTCCTTTAAATGTGCTCTATTAGATATCCAGAGCATTAATATAGCAGCAGACAACTATAGTCAATGTAAAGATATAGAGGAGTAATGTTTACCTGAGCAGAGAATCAAGTCTTTCGCCCTCTCTGTGTTCTAATCAGAGCTTCTATCTGTTTTGTTGACACATTCAGGCTGGCTGTGTATGATTTTTAGTGCATATTAGTGCATGTGAGCCTGCCCCAGTGGCTAGCCCATGTCTAATGCTCTACACTGCTCTCATACGCTGTTTACAACAGACCCCGACCATCGTGCCGCCGTCATGGAAGCATAGCACCCACCCTCCAGTTTAACACTGTTAGCTACGAGCAAGTCCCCAGGAAGATCCCAATGTCTGTGGTGGCCAAACGGTGGTACTAAAACTTCCATGTCTGTCATGTGATGTCATTGGGACCAAAAAGACATTTTTAAATAAAGTTATAAATAATGTTACACTGGGAAACGATGATAAAAAAAGTAAAAAGATAATTTTTTTGCGAGGGTGAATCAACTTCCCGGTACAAAGACTCAGACCTTTTTTAAATCACTAGGTGCTAAAAGTGGTCAAATCCAGTTATTTCCTTTCTTTCGTTCATGTGAATGATACCCAGATCGAGGGCTGGGAGGCGGAGTTAGCAAACTGTGATGACAGCCTGACAGCTGTGACCGAGCCACGTGACCCAGCGGACGCTACTGTGCCTGCTCTATGAGCCCAACGGATGCAGAAGATCGCTGGATGATCCGGGTGGAGGTTCCCAGTCAGAAGTTCTGTTAGAAAGATCAGGTCTTATGTCTGTTGTGTGCGTTTCCGGTTTTATTTTGGTGATCCTAACCCTTCCTCTCGTTTCAGAACACTTCACTTCCTGCCTGGTGTTCCCGCTCTTCACTTGATTGACACTGTGTGACCTAGTTTCATCCACCATTCACCTCCGCCCTGATTGTGTCCACCTGGTCTCTCGTCAGTCCCTCCCCTCACTAGTATTTAATGTGCGTCTCCCCTTCCTTCTGTGCCAGTTCGTCTTGCCTCTTTAGTGTTCAAGCGTTCCAGCAATTCCTCGTGTTTTCGATTTCTCGTGCCTTTGAAACTCTGCCTGTTTTTTTTGATTCTGCCTTTGCCTGCTGATTTGGATTTGTTTGCCTGCATTTTTGATTACCTGTGTACCAAACTTTGCTGTGATTAAAGACGCTGATTTTTTCGCCACAACCTGCCTTCAGTGTGTTGCAATTGAGTCCAAGCCTGCCTGTTTCTCCAGACGTAACAAGTTGAGCCATTTTGGCTTCATGCACCACTGAACAATTTTCATAGGAATGAACGGGGCCCCGCCTCCAACGCGGTATCCAGTTCTTTTAATACATCCATGGCTACATCCATGGCTACAAGCCGAGGTAATAGAAATGCCCCCAATCATGAAGTGAGCACATTGAATACATTTTAATGTTTAATACATTTGTGTGAAGTTCTTGAGTAATGGCCAAAACAGGTTTAGTTAGCTCACATTAACCTTTGACCTTTGAAAACCAAATTTTGATGAAATCATCTTTGAGTCCAAATGGATGTTTGCACCAAATTTGAAGAAATTCCCTCCACCTGCGCGGGGGCGTAGAAAGTAGTCATCAGCTGTACATACCTCTCCTCACCAGATACACTAATCACTCAAATACTAATCTCATGCTCCTTAAAATGTTTGAGGCCAAATATGTGTACACATGGTGTTGCAATATACCAGCAATGATGATAACCAGAATATTTATAAATAACTGATATCCTGTAAGCAATACACGTAAGGAAATATCGTGTAGATAACCCAGCGCCTCGTAAATCACGTTTCTGTACAGTCATGAAAACAGACTCTCTCCCTACACTTCTGTTTCGAGTGCAATTCATTCGGCTAAAATGAGACAAAATGAAGAAATAAACCAAGTTAAAGATAAATTTGACTAATTAATTTAATCTGCAGATTACAATAAAATAAAATACAATGAAATACTTACTGTGAATTTTTTTGGCCACAATAATGATGTAGTGAAAATCGGATATTGTGACAGGCTTAGTGCACATACAAGGAAGTTAACTGTTTTTTTTATCTCTCATGTTCAATGTACTAAACTTTTAGCTGTGTGAATGCTGTAACACAGCAATTGTTTTTCAGCTGCAACTTCTTCAACTTCAGCTTCTACTTCTTCCTACATTTTTTGGACTTTAAACACTCCTGCATGCTTTCAGCTACAGAAACCTTTCAACTATCAAAATATTTAACTCTTTAACAACAAACTTTTTTTCTATCATTTATACTTTTTAAAATATTAAGCTTTTTTCACTTTTTTTTTCAAATGTAACTCAATGGAAAAAATCTCTTAATGCTCCCACACACTCTCAGCTATAGACACCATTTAAACTGGTAACAAGAATTCGAACTATTACTCTTACATCCAGAGGTTTGATATCATTTATAGTTTTTGGATGATCACAGTTTTAAGTTTTTTAAGTTTAACGGGTTTTTTTCATGACTTTAGATATATGACTATAGAGTTTATAATGGGTGTATATTCAGAGCTAGAGGGTAGAGGATGAGGAATGTCTTAATGACAGCAGACAAAAGCATTTTGTTCATTTCATTTCATTTTCTAACCTGCTTCCGTGATCACATTTTGACCCTACAAGCATAAAAATGAAAATCAATGCTTTCGGCAATCTCTTCTCTCTAATGATAAGAATATTTTGATTGGACTCACGGTTAGGAAGGACGAGGAAGCAGGCATCTGACAGGTAGATTTGTACAAAATCAACAATAACTGTCAGTTTCGATGTTGCATGGCAACCAGTGATACACACACACACACACACAGTGCTTGTTTCTTTAATTGCAATATGGCTTTTGTTAAGTATTTGTTAAAATCACTCTACAGTCATTTTGATATTATTTAAATGAAACAGAATTATAATGAAAATAATTGTCTTCCCCTCCAATATTGCTATTCACAAAGCATACTGCAATGTCAGTCAAAATAATCACAATGAGATATTTTTTTTCAAAATTGTGCAGCCCTACATCTAGACCTAGATCTACCATATTACGTAGGACATTGCTTAATTCATCTGTGTGTTTTGGGGGGTAAATCTAAACTTAAGGGGTTAACTGCTTTAAGTGAGCTAATGAGAAGGTGCAACTTTAAAAAGGCCTAAATAAAAATATGAACTGAAATAACTCAAAGTAGAAAAGAGAACGAAATATCAACTCAAAGTAGACTTTAACTGTGAAATTTTTCAAGGAACTAGAATGTTTCCTGTAATCCACATGCAAAGAAGCTCTGGACACATGCACTGCGATGTCGTCTGCTCGAGGAACTGATCCCTCCCAGTGAACACGTTCCATCTCAGAAGTTAGTCTCAAACCTCATAAAATATTGGTCACTGCGATCTCAGGCAGATACAACATTGCATCACTCCATGTTTTCTACAGAGACAAACAAATCGTCTGAAATATTTGTATTTCTGCAACCAAACACTTCTAACCACTTTGTAATTTCTGTTTTTTTTAAACCTTTGGATAAGTCTATAGACCAGTACATTGTGTACTTTCCTGGTGGGGACTTTGATAATAATATAATTAATTGTTAAATGAATTTAATTAATTTTGGCCACACTTTTCACAAAGCCACACAACAAAAGTTGTGCTGTTCATCAGTGGGGATTTTTCAGTGATATTTTAGGAGATATTGTTTATATTGTCATAGTTTTAACATCATTATTGATATCAATTGAAACCAGTTCTGTCAGAAATTACATTTTACCTAATTTATCCCTAATCTGACTTTAGAGGGACAGGAAGTTAATCAACTGCTGTATTCACACAATAAGCCAAGCATTTTCAATACTGTAATGTATTAGAAATATCAAATGTGAATGAAGACTGACATTAACAATAAAGAAGAAAGAAAAGGAAAGGAAAGAAAGGTATTCCTTTATTAGTCCCACAGTGGGGAAATTCAGTTTTACACTCTGTTGTTCACACAGTACATATACATGTCAATGGAGAGATGTCAGAGTGATGGGGCTGCTCCTGACAAGCGCCCAGAGCAGTTGGGGGTTTGGTGCCTTGCTCAGGGGCACCTCGGCAGTGCCCAAGAGGTAAACTGGCACCTCTCCAGCAACCAGTTGGTCTTGGTCCATGGGGGATTTGAACCCGGGTCCTCCGCATCCTAACCCAAGTCCTTACGGACTGAGCTACTGCCGCCGCCATAAAACAGTCAAATACTGATTTCATGTTGAATTTTATTGGCAATATTAATTCATTATACTGCTCATATAAGTTCTTTTCATATCATATGAGTGGTAACAGGAATATGATTGTCTAATGAGCTTGTTGGTCCAGCACTTTGTCTGGGCCGCTTTATGGAGGAAATTGCACATGACCCGCATCTCGACACTGAAATGATCACCTGGCTGCAATTCATCATTGCAAATGGACTGGAAGAAGAAGGCCTGGCTGTGTTGTGGAAAATGGTGGCTGAACGTAATGACGAGGGTTGTTGCTGATATTTGTGCCAATGGTGATGGAGTTCACCATGTTCAAGTTGCTGGTGCCAAGCCCCAAGTTGACGTGGAAAAACTTAAGGAAATGAGCTCCTGAGAAGAGGTTTGCTGAAAGAGAAAGAACTAGCAAGGGAGTTTGTTTGCATTCCCACAGTGTTATGCATTAAAATAGCATAGCTTAATGAAGGCTAACAAAAATAAGTACTTACCTGACTACAGTACATACCACCCTTCAGTTAAGTACTGTTATTTTAACACTATGATCATCATTCATTTTATTTTTAAAATCATTATCACGGTTATGTTGTGTACATATCACATGCTTTACTGTCTCCTGATCTTCCACTATTAGATGTTTCTCACTGAGTATAAAGTACACGGAAGACGTTTATTCCATTTCCGCGTCAGTAAATCTGTGATCCACCTTGTGGTTTGTTGAAGAAAGCCATGAACACGCATCTGTCTGAATTACTTACACCTGGCTCAACCTAGTCACACCTCCTCAGCCTGGCTTGGCCTACGTGAAATGCATTGAACCAGGATGAACTGACAAGACGAGGTCAAGCCTGGCATTCTCTCTTATCCTGCATTTCTTTATTCTGCTCCTGTGAAACAGAGCCCTGCTCTCTAGGACGGTGAGTGTGTGAATCATGAATTGTTCTCTCTAGGATTTGGGGTGAATCTTTGACAGCAAAGTGAAACCATTAGACCTGGCAAGATGTGAACCAAGGACAGTTCATTCACCAAGTTCAATACAGTTTCCTTTTCTGTACAAGCTTCTTCTCCCCAATTATGGGAAACCTATTTTACTAAAAAGTGAGTCAGCCCTGTCAAAAACCTCTACAGATATGCCACTTTGGCTCATTCCAATCCAGTTTGTTGTGTTTTGCAGATCATTTTCTTGTATAAGAAATATTCTGTTGTCTGAGAAGGAAGAGTTGGCAAATATACTTCTTTATGCAAATATATGTATATATTTTTTACTGGAAATCGATAGCCAACATAAGGGGGAGCAGTAGCTCAGTCCGTAAGGACTTGGGTTAGGACGTGGAGGTCACCGGTTCAAGTCCCCCATGGACCAAGACCAACTGGTTGCTGGAGAGGTGCCAGTTTACCTCTTGGGCACTGCCAAGGTGCCCCTGAGCAAGGCACCAAACCCCCAACTGCTCTGGGCGCCTGTCAGGAGCAGCCCCCTCACTCTGACATCTCTCCATTGACGCATGTATTTGTACTGTGTGAACAACAGAGTGTAAAACTGAATTTCCCCACTGTGGGACTAATAAAGGAATATCTTATCTTATCTTATCTTATCTTAAAACAATGACAAATATTGTCCAGAAACCCTCAGTGGTACTGCATTAACATAAAAATATGCTCAAATCATAACATGGCAAACTGCAGCCCAACAGGCAACAACAGCTGTCAGTGTGTGCTGACTTGGCCCAAACTGCATGTGATTATCATTAAGTGGGCATGTCTGTAAAAGGGAGACTGGTGGGTACCCATAGATCACATATCTGGAAGTCAGAGGCCAAGGGACCCCTGGTCATGCCATTTCTTCCATGCCAAAATTTTGCATAAGTTTGGAGAGTTATTTAGCCTCCTTTGTGACAAGCAAGTATGACCTGTCTGGTACCAATGGATTCCTTAGAGGTTCTAGTCTCATATGATGTCTTTACTCTAGCTTTAAAAGTCAGCATGCTACAACCTAAAAGTCACGAGTTGCGTCAATGCTTTAAAGAAATGAATGGCACCAAAACAAATTTGTTTGTTAAAACTGATTTTCTGCAAGGTGGATTTCAATACTTAACCAACAGTACCAACATAATAAATCAGAACTTTATGGGAATAGTTTGACATTTATTTTTATATCTGACAATTATACTCATTAATAGTCTTCTAGTTGTGGGAATGCTGATTCAGCATGACCAGATCATCCCAGAACTGTTCTTCTAAGGTTTCTTCAACTCAGTGAATAAAATCTTCAAATCCTCTTAAACATGCTCCACTTTGAAATGCTCCTGCTCCTGCATACTTTCAGCAACAGAAACCATTTACACCTTAAATGGGTTACAAGACCGGTCCAGTCCTCCCTGTGTAACGGTCGGTCTACAGGTATCTCCTCCACGGTCTTGAGACTGTGCTGGGAGACGCAGTAAACCTTCTTGTGATCACATGTATAGATGAGCCATCCTGGAGCTGGACTACCTGTGCAACCTGATCTGAGTGGGCTGCAGGTACCGCCTCATGCAACAAGTAGTGCATGACAAGGACACTCCCAGAACACCACAAGGCTACCACATGTAAAACCCTTCCCTTTTTGAGGGTTGTCTTGCTGTTGGCTCTCCATTGCACCTGATGTCACTTTCATTTGCACCAATGAAAGTGAAAGTAATTACAGTACACAGTACATGGATATATAGTATATGAATAAAGATGCTTCAGAAAAGAAAGAGGAAGCATGTTCACTTGTTATTTCTGTACATACATTAGCTTGTAATGAGTCTGCCTGGCAACATGTTCAGGGTCTGACTCAGACAAAGATGAGTTCAGTACATTAAGATTGATGGAGACTTCATAAACAAAACAAAGAGGAATATGTTGTCAATCTGTCTTGGCATTCTTTGTAAATTACAGCTCAATTTTTCATGTAGGGTAAACAAGCCGCTGTATATTTGATCCTGACAGCAGCTCAGTGTCCTCAAGTCAACCTGCTGTGTGTTTCCATTTCACTTTCTAGGAAAGCAGCAGCTTAAATTAGCAAGTAATCTGTAGTTCTAAATGTTAATAAATTTCTTTTTTTTTAACAATCCATTATGTTATCAGTGTTAATACATTGTCAATGGATGGATTTTTGTCCAGAAATTGTGGTACAACACATACTGTAAGTGTTCAAACAGCAGTTCTCCCTCATTAAGATGTGAGAGAAATGTAGTGACCACACAGTAAACATCCACCCATGAGAAAAAGTCAAAGCCTCTTCGTCCGGTTTCTGCTTCTTCCTCATTATTTCCGACAGATGACGTGGAGCTTCAGGTTCATTTAAGTGCCAGATGGCTAGAACATGGTTTCCCTACACGGATCCACGCAGCACTGATGATGCAGAGTGACATCACTAAAACCAGTCCAATCAATGAGTTACCTGTCAGTCCACTGTTTGTAAAACGTCAGTCTGAACGAGGCCAGAAAGACAAAGTGACTGTCACACTGATAATCAGCAGCCATTCAGATGTTTCACAACCTTCCAACCTGCGTACAACCTCACTAATAACCCTTTAACTCCTCACCCTCCTGCTGTCAGTTCAAACGAAGCCAGTCAACCTGGGTTTAACCCTGGTCGGGACAATTCAGATATGACCTCGGTTTGTTTATGAGCCACGGCGACCTGTGACAGTTGACTGTGCGCTCTCAGTTACAATGAGATAGATTTGTGTTGCTTGATTAGCGACCCTGGTCCGTACCATTCATATCAAACTCAAGCCAGGTCTCACCCAGGTCTGGCGAGTCGATCAACGCGAGTTACCCTTTTCATACACACAATCAACCCTGGCTGAGTCCTCGGTGTGAAAGGGGTAGAAATGTTTAGAGGTTTACAGGGTTTCTGATCTGCTACTTTACTGTTTAGGTTCACTGTCACCGCTCTCATAGAATGACGATATCTATGTTGTGTTCACAGTTTGATTTTGCTGCCACAAAGAGGCCGAAAAAAATCTGTTTGAGTTGAGCACGTTTGAGTAACAGTAGCAATACCACAGTGTGACAATACATTTATATAAACTTTGATATGTACCAGTAAAATCATAACACTTCCCCTTTACTTAAGATACATTAAGTATTATTAGCAAAATGTACCTAAATAGCACTATGACACCCATGTCTATCATACTTTATAAACATAAGATAAGATAAGATAGTCCTTTATTGGTCCCACAGTGGAGAAATTCACAATTCACATACTTGTGTTATAATCTGCTTATAGCCCTATATAATTATAATAGTATAACTATAGTATAATTAGTTATAAGCACTCATAAATATTATTTATGATATATAATAATCATCAAATCACATTATAAAGCATTTTACAATGACTCATGTCATGTATCATAATACGCTTTTTTTAAGGATCATAGTGTGTTATAATTCCCTTAGTTGTAATATATAACATTTTGTAATAACTGTTATAATGCATTATAATGTGATTATGAGTTACTGTAATGCTCATTGATTGCTTTAAGTAAAGTTAAAATGAATTTTATGTTGTGTGTTGTTCCTGCATGGTGTTAATATTTTTAACAAGGACCACTTAGAGTAACTTATAATCACATTATAATGCATTATAAAAAAAAGATTATAATGTATCATAACTATGGGAATTATACAGTATGATTCTTGCAGTGACTGACCGGTAATTATGAAGTATTATGATACTTGACCTTATAAGTCATTATAAAAGGCTTTATAATGCCTCATAAGTTACTCTAAGTGGTCATTCTTTGCTTTAAGTTACAATTTATTTTGTTTTGTGTTGTGCTGTACTTGCATAGCTTTAATATTTCTTAACTTTACTTAAAGCAAACAGTGACAATTTTGAGTTACTTATAATGCATTACAACTGATCATAATACATTATAAAAATATTATAATGTATTACACCTATAGGAATTATATTACACTATGATCCTTGCAAGAAAAAGTGAGTGACCAGCATTCATGAGGTATTATACTTGTTTAAAATTATTTTAATTACTAAACTAATCATAAAGTCATAAAATGCTTTATAATGTGTTATGGTTAATATGAATATTGATGAGTGCTTATAACTATAATTATTGCTATTTTAACCCAAAGATGAAAATAATTTTGCCCCAGATGAAGGTGAAGCTTGCCCCAATAACAGAAGACTACAACGTTGAATGGAAGCCACGTAACCAATAAGAATTTATTGTCACAAGCACAATTTGTTACACAAAAATAATGGGTCACATTTACACAATTTATACAAGTCTAGAACTCAATGTACAATTAACAGACTAACTAAATACCAATAGTTAAATATGTACTCACATTGCACACAATATCATTAAAACCTACACAAAAAACATGTACTGTGTGAAAGTAACACGAGTCGACATAAAAATCGCATTATTTACAAAAAAAACATCAATTTGAGATCTTTAGCAAAAGGACTCTGATGTCTGTTCAAGGTTCTCCCATCCGTCTGTCAGAGACATTATACAATCTATCATGTAAAAGCTCCCCCGCTAGAAAGTATTATTCAGTCTCTTAATAGTTGAAAAGATTATAAAGTAATAAAGTCAAGTAGCCAGAGCTGAAGAACACCAAATACACTAGTAAATACTGCGCTTTGCTTGGACGGTATGGCGGTTTTTCCCTTTTAAAGCAGGCTGGTGAGATTAGCAGTTAGCTTCATGAAGTGCACTTTAAGCCTTAGCTTAGCAACTGTCTGCAATGAGATTTTTTTTTTTTTTTATTTAGATTTTAATTTATACATAGAATCCTTCTATAACGCATCAGGTTTTTCTCTAGAGTTCTGGACATCACTACATTTAGTTTACACAATAAGGTTGATGGAGAGAGTGAGGACAGCGGCAGGGGGAGAGGAAGAGCTTCTCCTCTTCTGCTGCTGTTTGGCAGCGATGGTGTGCATGAGGCTGCACCAGGCAGATGGAGGTGGACATCTTCAACACACAAAAATCTTTCTGTGTGTGTGTGGGAGTGGGTCGTGTTGAGACTGGCATGTACATCAGTACTGCTGTCCACTTGCTGTATGCTCTCTACAGTCACAGCAGGTAGTACCAGAGGAGGTGATTGGTCAGCTGCTGGTTTATTGGTCCTACTGGTCTTACAGGACTGTCATTGTCACTCAGTCACTGTGAAATGATGTGCACATGCACATGCATTAAGCACATAAGTCATTCATGAAAGGATGTCAACATGACTGCTGAACTTTGGCTGAACATGAACCAGACTTGCTCTGTCCTTAATTTGGCACTAATAATATCTCTTAATACCACTGACAGCGCAGCCTCTGTGTCACATGATGTACAATAGCGCTACATGTGAGCTGTGTTGAGAAAGTCTCAGCCTTGAGATTGTCCTCCTGTCATCAGTGACGTTTATGGATCAGAAAACAAGGAAAAAAGTCTTGTCTGTGTCTGTGGTCTCCCAGAAAGACCATAGTCCACCATGTTTGTACAGAGATCGGACCAAACTCTGTGTAGAAACTGCAGACTGTCTACGGTAGAAACAACAATGTTGCTGCTGTATTTCTTTATGTATATGTATATTATGTATATGTATTTACATATAGACAATTTATTTGCCTGGGGCTGATCCATCCAAACTCCATTCAGAAAACAAGCATTGTCGTCCTGTCATCTTGTGAACTGACCTGATAAAGCATTTGATCTGTTTATTACAATTAAATCGCAGCACAATATGTTTATCTTGGGTTCACACAATGGCGCTGTATGTGAAAGATATTATGGACCCAGACATCATGGCCATTGGTTTTCTGACTCATCTGGGACTTGACCAACATGCACAGTATATAGCAGTAACGGTGGTTATTTCTTCCATGAATGATGGAGGAAATGGAGGAAAGAAAAGTTGTGGGTATCTATGGAGACAAGCTCCTTCTCCTCTGTGGTGCCAATAAACAAGAATGATACCGGCGGTCAAACTCGCACAAGTAAAGTAAGGCGAAAATTCTCTTGGTGTGAAAGGGTTGCTGTGTGGGACCTGCAGCAGTCTGTGATGATGTGCTTAGCTCTAAAGGCATAGAGCTACAATGCCTATTCTCTCAATGTCTGTAGCAGGTGAGGAGCTTACTGCATGACAGAGCTTATCCCTTTGTCACTGACAGCAGAAGGACTCATAACTACAAAAACGTTCCTCAGTTTGTTGTCATTATTCTATCCTGATAACAAGGCTACATATACTCCAACAGATGAGGATACAGACAACAGCAGCTACGCATGCAGCTCTGTACATCGTTGGGTATAGCATATGTGCATTTGGCACATTTTGTGTGGATGCAGCATGTGGACATTTTTGGTGGAAACTTGAAGTTTTGCTTTGTCAGATCTGAAAGGGAAAGTGTAAAGTCTTGGATAATAATACTGATCCTAGTCTCTGATAAATGCAGCTCTAACCACTTGACTGACCTCCTCTGGTCGTGCTGCTGCTGACTGCAGGGAGCGTAACAGATTGCACCATTTGTCTCTCAATGTGATGGCAGACAAAGTGCTGATACCGGTTGACTGATGTGCCCTCCATCTGTCAGTGGGGTTCCTCTATGCAAACATGAGGTATGCGTACGCTCACAGATACATGTTGCAGGCGTTGGAGCCCACACATTAGTGAACTGTGTGTTTGTGTGTGTGCGAATGACAAGTGCACCCAGACATTCACCGTGCTGCACATCAGCTGTGTGTTGGTGATCCAGCAATACAGAAAAATGAGACAACATGACGGATGAATGCAAACATCAGTCCAGGTCTGAGAGGGAGAGGGGGTGGAGAAGGGGCGGGGGGGTATTACTCAGAGAAGGGTGGAAACATGCCAAGGTCAGCGAAGTCTTCAATGTTGTAGTTGGCTGTTCCCTGGGTGGGATCTCCAGCCATGGGTAACATGTCCTGCAGAGACACAGGTAGGGGGGTCCAGACATATCATATATCTGTGTGTGATGGTCAGCAGCCAGCAGCTGGAAGACATCAGTGTGTGTGTGCGTGTGAGTGTGTGTGTGTTACCTGGAAGACTTCTGTCTGGCTGGGGTTGGGGTGTGTGTGCTGTTCCCCGGCCTGCTGGGAGTGATGCTGGTTCTGCCACTGGGACCAGACCTCACTGGGACGACCCTGGAACTGGGCTCCACTCTGACTGCTCTCCCCCGACACATCTGGAGACACACAGACGGTTGCACTGATTACGGTTGTACTGATTACATGTCTTAAGTAAAATGAACTGATTTTTTTTTCTTTTCTTTTTAAGATTATTTTTTAGGCATTTTCACCTTTATTTGGTGGCTATATGGCACGCGTTGTAACCACTCAGCTACCAAGGTGCTCCAAACTATTCAAACTGTTATGTGCTGCTCTAACCAATATTATCCTGTGTTTCAAATGGCTTTTTGTTTTGCTTTATCATTTAGTTTGTGTAACTTCTTCATCTGCAGCTGCCAGCCTCCCTTTAGAAAACCACTAATTTTACTAGAACAGGCTCTGACAGTCTGTCCTACTCAGTCTTGGCTCTGGTTCCCTCCAGCTGGTCCAGCAATACAGCTTCCAGCAGTGTGGTGTCGGTGTTGGCTTCAGGAAGCAGATGTGGACGAACCAGCGGAGCCACGAGGTAAAGCTCTGCTCCTGGCCGGAGGAGGAGGAGGTGCTGCTGCAGGGTGCAGAGCACTCCAACTCCCACCGCAGCTCCGCTGGAGTCTCAGCTGAGGGAGTTTCAGGAGAACCTGTGGTTGCCCATCTTCACCCTCCTTCTTGTAGAACCATGATCATTATGACATTATTCGCTGAGACATAGTGGTACACAGATATGCCATGCTACCCACTAACAGTAATACGTTGGCGTGTTAGTAAACAGCTCGCTGGCAGCAGGTCATATCAGCTGCTGCTGATGAAACTTGGTGGTTGCCATGTTTGTGTTCTCACTGCAAGCTGGTGTCTGGACTCAACTCAGCTGCCGACCATTAGTGAGGGAAGACTTCACTGTAACCCCACTGTACAATCAGAGTGGACCGAACGTTTCTGTAGTTGCAACAAAACAGAGCGTCAATTCAATTTCAAGAATGGCATTCTCCAGTTAAAGCTTCAGAAGGCAACAAGTTTTTGGCCTCATTCCATGATCACCTTCCAGCATATTATAATTCAAGTGTTCTGAGCGAAAACTAGACCTCTGCTCCTCCTCATGGCTTTATTTGCAGGATTTAGAAATTCTAGCCCATGATGGGAGACTTGAACCAATCACAGGTCCTTTCAGAGAGAAAGACAGCGTACCTATTGACTGGTGGGCGGTGCACAGTCAGTAGGAATGCTTCCCTGTTGGCGGCAGACTCCAGATCAGCTGATTGGTTGGGTTCCTCTGATCTGTGAAATCTTGCAGATTTTTTTTTCAGAGCACCTGTCTCATGCACAACTGTCAGGATATAGTGACTGTTTTATAAAAATATATCATTAAATCATATTTGCTCCAATCTTGCTACTTCTGCTTTAAAGGGAAAATGTGCCATCTTTTATGTGGACGTCCAATCAGTGCTGATTGTAAATGTAGTCAATTGAAGCAAAAACATTCCTCAGTGTGTGCTATATTGACTGAGAAAACTGACAGACTGAGAATGCAACAGGATGCATTGCATGAGCTCCTGACGCCCTGGGTCCTCGCTATCTGCATCCTTTTGAACGGTTAATGCAGCCGCAGCATTGGCCTCTCTCCACGGCATTTCGTTGGCCGTATGCTCTGGCTCCAATAAATACGGCTGAATATCCGAGTCAGCTAAAACACTGTAAAAGGCATCCTCGTCCGTACCGTCCTCCTCACTCTGGGATGCCATTCTCGCTGTTGGAAACAGCTAGTTTGCAGGAGAACAACGTAGTTTGCCCCCTGGCTTCCCAGAGGCAGATACTGGAAACCCAAGCTGAAACAGCAGCTTGTAGTTCTTCCTCGCATCCAACTACATCACTGCCACATCAACTGATGCCGCTGGATGCAAACTCAGATATAGTTACTAGTTATAAAGGCCTGTTTAATATTAACCTGTGTCAAACAAAAGCCTGGTTCTCTCTGCTGTTACCACTATTTGAAAATGTATGATGGTTGAAATTCACATAAAGTTCTTTGTCGTCTGGATCAATATAGTAGCACATCATTATGGTAGCAGCATGAGCTTTATGACTTTCTTCTCGCAACTCTCTCACTCATACACCAACAAATATATTGCCTGACTGACAGCTCTGAGTAGCAGCTACACACTCTGACATGAGATATGAACACACACACACACACACACTTCCTGCGAAGCTGTTTTGAGAGTTTACTGAGTACATTAAAGCAAAGCAGATTGATAAGCTGTCTGCCTCCCCTGCAGAGGAACATTCCTGCTGTTTCACAGTAATAAACAAAATGCTCATGTCATCTCCATGCAGATACAGCGAGAGGCTAAGCTGCTGATGGAGGGAGGAAAGAGAGCACATGTCAAACATACAGATGGAACAGTAATTAACCAAACACAGAGGAGGCTGGTTGTGTATACATGAAGTGGAAAGCATGCAAGATAAGGAAAAACCAGAGCTTATCAGGTGTGAATACTGATGAACACATGCTACAACAGCGCAAATGAACTGACATCCTTCAAATGGGCTGACAGCAAAGAGAGAATGAGGGAAAAGGGACCGGATGGATGGAGTGTAAAAATCAGCCTAAGATACAAAAAACAAAAGAGAGGAAATAAAGAATACAGAAATGAGGCAGCAGACAGAGATAAACCATTTGGCCAACGTGAGTGTCCATTAAAAGCCTATCAAGTGGCCATTGTATGCTGGACATGCTTCATTCCTACAGCTATGTGGACAACAGACAGCAGCTGGCTGATGAGCCATCACTGACTGAACACACACTAAAACCTTCACTAAATGTTGTGTTCCTTGATCCCATTTTTAGTCACAACAGCAGTGTGGTTCCAGGAAAGTGAACGCTGAGGGAAATGTCTCCACTAGGGTTACAACTTTTATTTTCAAACATAACAGCAGAAACAAATGTCGTTATTACTGGCAGTTGGCAGTATTTTTGTTGGCATGATTGGGCAAAACAATTATAATTACCATTCAGCTTATTCTTCACCTCCTCATGGCTCTGTTTTCAGGCTTTAAAACATCGAGCCTGTGACAGGAGACTTCAGCCAATCACAGGTCATTTCTTCAGCTGATCTCAACATGGCTTCCGGGTCACAAACTGTCTCATTTTACAGCTAAACAGTAACAGTTTTGTCTGACCAATTTTTGGCATCAACATTGTTACCAATTAATTGATGTATTGTTTCAGCTTGCCACAAACATTGATTGCCTGCAGAGTGACTTAGGGCTGCGCTAATGAATGTAATTCATCTAAATCATCTCTTTTAATTAATTCTGGAATTCTGAAAATCTGCGTTCAACATCGCGATACACAGGTGAAATTCTATTTTTTTCTCTTTTTCTTTCTTTTTCCAACCCCTAATAGCCGATAAACTGATCACTGACATTGAACATTTTAACCGCTATAGGTTTAAAAGAAATATAGGCACAAACCTTGGCGGTTAACTGTTAATAATCGGTTAACAAGGGTCTGTATTGGTTAACAACATTTTTCAAAAATAGCATCCCTACTATGAATAAAAAGTACACCGACACCTTTAAGGTATGTTTGGAACAGATAAAAAAATGTGTGATTAATTTATGATTTATCGTGATTAAATACTCGAATTGATGTATCAGTAGAGGGCTGCACGGTGGTGCAGTGGTTAGCACTCTCACCTCACAGCAAGAGGGTCATAGGTTCGGCTGGGGGTTCTTCTATGTGGAGTTTGCATGTTCTCCCCGGGTTTTCTCCGGGTACTCCGGCTTCCTCCCACCGTCCAAAGACATGCAATTTAGGTTAATTGATGAAATTGAAATTGCCTGTAGGTGTGGATGTGAGCGTGAATGGTAGTCTGTCTATATGTTGTGTCTCTATGTGCCCTGTGATGGACTGGACTGGCATGTACCCCTCCTTCACCCAATGCCAGCTGGGATCGGCTCCAGCCCCCCCGCGACCCCTAACGGGATAAGTGGTTGACAATGGATGGATGTATCAGCAGACCCTTAATATCTCTTTGCCTCGCCAATGCATTTGTGCAGCTGTTAAGATTGAAAATAATAACATAATAAATGAATAATAAAATAAAATAATAAATTCCCTAATCAGAAGTGAGTTTGTGAATGCTGACTTGCAGCACATGAACCCCCGTTCGCATGCCCACACCTTGGGGTCGACCACAAAACATAATTTCTCAAGCCACCGTCAAACACTGCTATTGGGTTTCTATGCAGGCGGAGCTGGAAGTGGATCTTAATGATGCTCAGTGTTTTACTATTTTGTGAGAATACCTCAGAATGTAGGTAACTCAGTGTAGGCAATCTGACACAACTTCATTTGTGCCAGTCAGTCAGTAGAAATAATACTTTTTCTAAAGTAGCACTTATTAGAGGCAACCTTGCTGTGTTCTCCATGGCACTCATAAACAGGATGGTGTGTATGAGCTGTTAACACTATGGGGTGAGAAAAAAAAAAAAGCTTTGAAAGCCATACAGAATAATGTATACTAATGGTGGATAGAGCTGTTAATGAGTGACTCTGTCAGCTTTGCTTCTCCAGCCATGTAATTAAATCTGTACCAGGAGAAAAATAATCCAGTAAGACGTGAAAGGGAGGAAATGACTTTCCTATTTGAACTGAATACATGACTGTGACCTGGTCTCTGTTACAGGCTCCCTTCCCTCTAATGTTAAAGGATCTTAATGAGCTCAGCAGGTGTTGATACAAGGGATGTAATTACTTTGGCATCTGAAACTTTTCACATAAAAAGTACCTGCCAACACGGCTTTTGCAAGAAACCACCTCAGTGCTGGTGCATACAGTATCTACCTTACTGAAGGAGCATTGAGAGTTCCTCCACATCGACAGAGGTGGAAACCTTTCGGATAGTTCAAAGATTACACCTTGTGACACACACTGACATATTTAATGTGGTGAAGCACATTTGTAGTCTACTCTGATTTCTACCATGCCACAATTCACAGTTTCAAGAGGTCAGAGAAAATGATCCAGCTCCAACACAGATGTCAGAGCATCCAGAGACGGACATGTAACAATGTCTCAGGTTGATGCTTGAATGGACCCACATGGAAAACCAACTTTTTAGTCTGCCCAATGTGAACCACATATTCTCTCGTAGTACATTTTCTGATTACAATACAAGAAATCATGCATCATAAGTTTGTTGATTGTATGATTCTAATCTTAAGGTACTGTGGATTGGAGATGAATTACTCTTAAGACCTGTGGACAACAGACAGAAGTGGCAACTTAATGTTATTGGCTTCTTGTTTTCTTCTGGATGTTTTAGAAAAAGCCTATTTTGGGATTTGGGAACACTGTGATTAATCTAGTATATATAATAAGTCTAGTATATATTATTATATTATACAGCACATTGGTACCATGAATACACTTCAATAATATCCATCCCATCTCTACTTTCTCTCTCTGCCCTTTTTGGAAAAAGCAACAGAAATATGGAAAAGAATGAGGAAAAACAAAGGGATAAAAATAAATATGTGACACAGACACAGAGACTTTCACAACAAACAGACCCAACAGCATCCAGGTGGGAAGTTACAATAGATCACCCAGTAATGAAGAGAAGGACTCACCAAAAGCTGTGCTGCGATTTGTCAATCCTGAGTAGGCATTGCCGCTGGGGGAAGAAGTGGCCGGGGACGACAGGGGGCTGTAGGAGGCCGGGTCGGTCTGGTAGCTGTGGCCAGAACCAATACCAAATGGACTGGACTGGGCTTTACTGGACTGGAGAGCACAGGTACTGGTTAGATTCACCATGGTACAAGATACAGAGGACACAATCTATGATTACTTCTCTATGTCTACCATAGGATTGGAATGAGCAAAAACTGTATTTTCAATCTCGAACATGCCTTTAATTAGTTACTATCTGTTTTTATATGCATGTGTTTGGATGTGACACTGCGACACATGACCTTTATTTCCATGAGTTGGCCGAACTACTGTACAAGATGAAACTCTGCTGTTCAATAGAGAAATGTGCCAAACGAACCTAATCCAGCTGCGGTATTTGTGTAATATTATTTAGTTAGGACGAGTAAATATTGCATGCAAACAATTTAAAAGAAGCTTCTGTGTTTGAGTTTATTCTTGGTTAGAGACAATGCATCTGAAATGATTTATATGAACTGCTGGATTCTGCAATTCCTGACTCTCTACAGTGGAGATGGCATGATGCATAGCGAGTGCTCATGTCGCAAACAAATATTTTACGACATGGCGGCAATTTTTTTTTCATATCTGCAGCGACCACAATGTAAACAGTATTATAGTGTTCACATAACAAAGTAATCTACCAGGAATGCACGGTTGTACATATTTGATTTAAGTCCTCTGTGTTAGCACCCCCACAGAGCCAACACAGTCCTCCAGTTCTAAAGACTGCGCCTGAACATGGTCATTGTCACAATGCAAATTAAGAGACTAAGACCCAGGCTGAAATATACCACAGTTTTCTTTGAACTTGATATAAGGGAAAACAATCCAACTTTTAAAACACCAGTCTACAGCATCCTACTCTCAAGCAACATCATTCATAAAATGTATTTAAAATGAAAATCCATTTTTCACATCCACAAAGCATTTGTTCCATTATTGTATTGCAAAATGCTGTACTATTGTTTACAGTTATTAAAGGTCCCATTCACAATGTTACGTGACTCACAGTTGGAGCTCTTCTCCATTTGGATCTATTATGCTGAAAATCTCCTGGTTGAACCAGCAGTTTAAAACATTAACAAACATGTATATCAGGGTCTTTGATAAAAAGTAGAAGGTATAAGCTTGCGTGCATCAAAATTCTGGGGAGAAGTTAACTACAACTCCCATAGTGCATTTTAACAAGAAACATCCTATCACTGAACTTGTGTCAGGTCTAACAGCAGGTGGAAGCTAAAGATTATGAGAATACTGACTTTATAAACTACATCTTTAATCAGTTCTTTTTCATTAGAGAGTTAAATTCAGCAACTATGACGCCTGAGTCAACAACTGGGGATTGGAATTTGCTACCACTCTGGTCCGTCCCTTTTTTCTGGATTCTTCTCCATGGCAACGGTGGCTGAGGCTCATGGGTATTTAGGGCTGTCCACCATCCCAAAATGATGGACATCATTTCTCAGAGACAAAGTTGAAATAATTAAAAATGGTGGTCCCAACCTAAACCTGTACAATCAGTACATTAACACTGGGAGAAGTACTGTATTTTACTGATGATACTGTTGGAAGAACAAACTGAAATGAGAATAAAGAGTGGAGAAAAAGTGATCAGCAGGCCTTTTGAAACTTTATTATTACTATTAGTTATGGTAATTTTTATCCTTTCCAAAAATGAAAACAGCGATATATTGTGTTTCCAATGTACCTGTGTGACGAACATGTACATGTTAAATGTGGGTTACTGTTTTTGTGACTGTGTTGAAAGAATTTACAGCAATTTGAGCCTGTGTGTGTTGACAGCCCCAACCTAAGAATTATATTCTCATACAATGAAACTGCACTGACAATTGCATTTAGGGGAAAATGAATTTTGTCATGAATTGCGTTTGTTTTTTATGTATTGCATATATGTTTCTAATGATAGTGTAGGGAATAGGTCGGGGTGGTGGATGGTCCTGTGTGACACTAATAATCAGCATTGACTTATTTGAATTTGTGATGTCACACACATTTAAAGCCAAAACTATGATCTTCATCCTTATCTTCAGCCAATTGTCCGGGGTCAGGTCGCGTGGGCAATAGCTCCAGCAGGGGACTCCAAACTTCCCTTTCCCGGGCCACATTAACCAGCTCTGACTGGGGGATCTTGAGGCATCCCCAGGCCAGTGTGGAGATATAATCTCTCCACCTAGACCTGGGTCTTCCCTGGGGTTTCCTCCCAGCTGGTCGTACTTGGAACACCTCCCTAAGGAGTCATCCAGGGGGCATCCTTACCAGATGCCCGAACCACCTCAACTGGCTCCTTTCGACAAATAGGAGCAGCAGCTCTACTCCAGGTCCCTCGCAGATGGCTGAGCTTCCCATCCTATCTCTAAGGGAGACGCCAGCCACCCTCCTGATAAAACCCATTTCGGCTGCTTGTATCGGCGATCTAGTTCTTTCGGTTATGATCCAGCCCTCATGACCATAGGTGGGAGTAGGAGCGAAGATTGACTTGTAGGTCGAGAGCTTTGCCTTCTGGCTCACCTCTCTCTTCGTCACAATGGTGCAGTAAAGTGACTGCAACACCGCCCCCACTGCTCCGATTCTCCGGCCAAGCTCAGGTTTCATTGTCCCCTCACTCGCGAATAAGACCCCGAGGTACTCAAACTCCTTCACTTGGGGTAAAGACTCATTCCCTACCCGGAATAGACAATTCATGATGTTTTTATTAAACCAAACCAAGTAGTTTTGTTGCATTTTTTGTTTTGTTACTCACGTGTTTAAAACTGTGAACATAATCGAGAAGAAAATACATTTCCGTTTGAAATGTAACTGAGAATGCAGTTTAGTTGTATGGGAACATAATTTAGTAGGAGACAGGGTTGGTGTGGAAGACAGATGAGCCTGTTAAGGAACATATGCTCAGCACATTCCCTTAGCAAGATTATGAAACACACACACACACACACACTCACAAAACATGACCAATAAGACAAGTCTATCTGTTAACAGGCAGAGAAATGGGAGTCAGGGGTACAGGAGGAGCAGAGAAAATGAGTTTGGCAATCATGACAGCCAGAGAGATTGCTGACTTTATTATTCACACAGAAGGCAATGGTTTCACTTCAGTGGTAGTTACCTGTCCAGAGAAGGGGGGCGGTTGCCTGACCATGCCACCTGGCCTGGATTGAGCTGTCTGGAGATCTGAGCTAGGTTCTGATTGGATGAGCCTGACGGCTGGATGTCGTTCACACCGGGGACATGGATCACAGAGGAGCTGTGTGCACAAATACGAAGCTCTGTCAGGCTCAGTCAGTCAGGCTACTACAGTATCCCACCAGAGGCCTGCCCACTCGAGTGACGGACTGAACATGCTGAGCATCATATGCACTAACACACATCGCTGACATGTACCTGAAGCTTTTACCAGAGTGTCCCTGCTGGAAGGGAGAGCTCTGTGAGTAGAGCTGCTGTCCTCCAGCTGTAGAGGAGGGAACCATCATCTTCTTATCTCCCGCTACACACACACACACACACACACACACACACACACACACACACACACACACACACACACACACACACACACACACACACACACACACACACACACACACACACACACACACACACACCAGGGTCAGCATTAGAGAAATAACAGAGGACAGACAGCAGGAAGCTAAACCAGCAATTATCAGGACATGTGAGGTGTATATGGTTGTGTGTCGTACAGCCAGAGATGCCAGTGTACATCTCAGCAAAGCGTGGGTCTCTCTCCTGGGAGAACAAGACTTCTGTCTTGTCGATGTTCTTCCCTGCCTCATGGACTCCACTGCTGACGCTGGCCACAGGCACCTGAGGGTAGGGGTGAATGTGAGAAGGAATGTGAGAAGAAATGTTGATGTTAGGGATGACACACCGACATCACAAAAATGTACTCAAACAATGCACAAACAGTCTGTACAGACATTACGTACAATGGATGTTTAAAGTCAGCTTTTTAGCCAAGTATCCAAACAAAAACAACAAAGATAAGGAGACGTTGTACTCTTCATTCCTGATGTTTCCATCATCAAACAGCTGGTTTTCTGCTCTGCTCTGTCTAACTTTTCTGGAGCTAAGGACAATACCAGTTTTTTACAACCTGGAGACTCTAAGGTTGCTTCTGAAATTCCATACTAACTATTCAGTAAGCTAAATAATATGTGAGAAATTTTAATATGTCTGGAACCTTAGTATGAAACCAATGGTACAGTGCAACACCGCACACTATGGCGACATAAATATCCTAAAACACAATGCAGTATTGACAACAACATTCATAACAGACGTTGGCAGACAGCTCTGTAACATCAATAATGGTTTTAACTGTAGGTCAGTAAGATTTCACTTTGCTAGGTGTAACATATTTTAAATTAGTTCAGACTTTGATTCTCACAAACCTTCATTTGGGGCACATGAGGTTGGCACCGGTTACCATGGTTACACATACGACAAAGAGGCTCTCAAGAAGTGACAATATACTGTAAACTACTGCGCAGTGTGTCCAAAAAGATACATACTACTGTTTATTCACACAAAAGTAACTTGAACCATAGTATACCTATTGAGTAAAGTGCATAGTATGTGATTTCAGATCAAGCCTGAGAGCTGTTTGCCAGTTAGGACTCCTACTGTGAGGTGCTTGATGAATACTGGCCCTGTGATTGTGTTCATTTCACATGAGTGAATTGTGTTGTGTAAATAAACTGCACAATATCATGTGAAAGAACAAAGAAAGTTATTTGCCAAGTGTCACTTTACATGAACTGCTGCTATACATTAATACATAGTTATTTAATATTTGTAGATTATATAAAGTAGTTATGTCCAGTTATGTCAAAAACATTTCCATAGAGGCATATTCCCAACTAGCTGAGTGGGATCAGGGTGAGGCTCTGAGAGCAGAGGGTTACCTGGGAAAGATCATATGCAGTCAGTCCATCTCTCTGGTGAACCTCCAGCTCTGCCTGCTGCTGCTGCTGTAGTTGCCTGAGAAACACAACACACCATGTACACCATCAGCACCTCATGAATTGAAGTTACCTTCATTTAAAGCTGCAGTGGGTAGAAATGGAGCAAATATGATTAAAAAAGTTATTTTTATAAAACGGACACTATATCCTGACAGTAGTGCATTAGACAGCTAATCTGAAAAAAATCATGTTCTTCTGTGTCCTCCAGTGCGTCTAATGGCATCTGCAAGATTTCACAGACTGGAGGAAAACAACCAATCAGAACTGATCTGGAGTCTGCTATTCAGTTGCCGTCTCTGAGCAGCGCAACTGGGCAGCGCTGATCAAATATGAATCAATATTCTGTTTCTGTAATGACTATTTCTTTCCTCAGATGTTTTCAGAAACATATTGTAGTTACTGTTTAGCTGTAAAATGAGAAAGTTTGTGACCTGGCAGCCATGTTGAGATCAGTTGAGTAAATACCAAGCACCGCCCACCAGCTGAAGCACAGCCAATAGGAATGCGCTCTCTCTGACATGACCTGTGATTCAAGTCTACCATCGCGGGCTAGATTTTTTAAAGCCTGTAAACGGAGCCATGAGGAGGTGAATTACAATATGCTGAAAAGTTATTCTGGAACTTTTGCCCAATGATGGCAAAAAATTGCTGCCTACTGAGGCATTAAGATTCAATATAATAACAACAAATGAACTTTTAATTTAATAATATGTATAATTCATGTAGCTGAAGTGACTGAGAGAAGTGAGAAATGTTGTGAAGTTGGAGCAGGAGACAATGAAGTACCTACTGACACCATAATACACCCAGAAGAGAAGAACATCATTGTACATTTGTGTAGAATCGGATTAAAATCCTTCATTCAAATTGGGTAAATAAACAGTTATGTACAGCAGTGTTTATCAGTTCAGGCAGGTTTCAGATGCATTTATCCAGAATAATCTCATTAATATTTATTCAAAAAGACTCTTGTCCTTGTTGCATCCTAGTTTTAGTCCCATCTAAACAAACCAAGAGCTATAAAAATGAGGTGACATGGCCTGACAGATAACTAAGTGATTACAGTTTTGGTGATGTTATCGTGCATCATGGACCCACGTGGGGAGATCAAACTGTGCCGACAGACAGCACTTCACTGAATCAGATATCAGTCGAGACTGAGCCTTGACAGACAGGTAGAGATAGGACAAAAAAGTCTCCTGTGTGGTTGCTGAGTGTCACACTTTTTACGGAGGAATATACAACATGCCTGTTTTAACAGCTTTTTCCTTTTAGAAATGGTGGGGAAAGTCCCTGCTCTTCCCCACTGAAGCACATGCTTGTTATCATGGTGATCAAATGATCCTGCTTGATTCTGGTCAAAGTTCATTTTTGACCTAAAAACCAGCAGTCTCTCAATGTCAGGTGACATAATATAAAGACCGATTAGTCCACGAAGAGGCAGATGGGAGGATGGACGGGTCAAACAACCAGAACTTTCACTCAGGACACTGCTGTTTGTGTCCCGCATGAAACCAGAACTCAGCCTGGAGTTATTTTAAGTTATGTTATATAAGTTATTTTAACCAAAACACTGATTTTCCTAAACATAACCAAGTGTTTTTGTTTTTTTAATTCACAACGCTAACTATGTGTTTACTGCGACCCGTAGTGGAGATGTGCTCCAATGACGCAAACAGCAGTTAGAGATCCACAATGATACAGACCAGAACAGGAACCAGCAGACACATACTGTATCACTGAGATAAGGCAAGAGATGCCAATAGTGTGAGAACCTGAGCCAAGAGAGCAGGGTGATGGAGGGACATTCACATGAAGCAATTCACATGAAATGAAATGTAGTTCCTTAAATTGTCTTCATATGAAACATGGGGGCTAAGTTTCCTCCACAGACACTCCACCCATGTATTTATGGCCATTTAAGTCAAACATTTTCATCTAGTTCAATTGATCAGTGACTGTGGCTCAGAGGTAGAGCAGGTCATCCACCAATGCATGTCAGCCTGTCCTTGAGCAAAATACTGAACGCCAAGTTGCTCCCAAAGGCTGAGCCATCAGTGTGTGAATGAGTTTTTAGATTAGATCCTGATGGGCAGGTTGGCACCTTGCATGTCAGCCTCTGAGTGGTCGGAAGACTAGAAAAGCACTGCAGTATATAAATGCAAGTCCATTTATCATTTACCATCTGCAGGGAACTGTCCCTTCTGGTGGATATTCTATTGATAGCAAATACTGTATATCTATATGCACTTTTTCTTAGGTCTGACAGAAAAATGGGGGTTGGAGCTGATTCCAGCTGACACTGGGCAAGAGATGGGGGGCACCATGGACAGATCACCAGTTCATCACTGACACACTGAGACAGGCAACACTCACAATCACATCTATGGGAAATTTCAGGCCCGGACACAGCCCGACATCAAAGAACAAGTTTCAAGACGTTGAAGGCCGAGAAGTTGCACTTGACCACACCGCAAAGTCTCCAGCTGATGGCCAGTTAGCACGTACAGTACGTTCTGGTGGCAGTAGTCAGTATTCATCATTCAAAAAGGTAAACCAAAAGACCAAGGACGGCGGATATAAAAGCTGTTGCTATGATGCACAGATGAAACAAAGCAGTGTATCCCAACCATTTTCACATCACTCGCACTCACCATATAGCTTTACTTCAGATGTTCATGTCGCTGTGAAAACATCTGTGTATTGGAATGATCAGATGAGATGAAGAAGAGCCTTCTGTGTTTTCCCTCTTGACTTTACTCGCCGGCTTGTTTTCCTCACTTCCATTTCTTTTCTCATGCACTGATTTGTTTAAGCTAAATAGCCAATCAAAGTGGTTTCTCTCACGAATGCGCTCTGCCAGCGATTCAACATGCTGAAAAACTTCCAACGCCGACAGACTACAGCAAACACTAGGCTGACAGATGATTACCAATGGCCCCAAACCGTCTGAGGGCCAACAATCAGCTTGGTGAGTCGAGGCCTTTACAGGCACTAATTAACCTAACCTGCATGTCTTCGGACTGTAGGAAGAAGCCCACAGGAAGCCGGAGGACCCGGAGAAAGCCCATGCTGGCATTTAAAGAACATGCAAACTCCAGACAGAGCTTGACAGAAGGGCCCTATGAAGTGACAGCGCAAGCCGCTGCATCACCGCACTGCCCTCTAGATATAAATGTAGCTAAATTGTTTAGTTAGTATTGGGCCTCCATATAAACCCAATGACATAAGTTGCCAGGACCATTTGTGAACAGGGCCTTAGGCTATAGATGTTAGTAGCTGCACATTACACTGTGCTCCATTATTGCATCAGATCTAAATGTCAGTCATCCTTCCACTCAGCCATTGTTCCTCCTGTACCAGAAGGGATAAGTAAACTTCCAGTGTGTTCCTCCCTAGGCATGCCTGGAATACCTCCACAGGGAGGCATCCTAGTCTGATACCTTAACCAACTTGACTGGTTCCTGTCAATATGAAAAAGCAGCTACTAATATCCCTCTGGATGTCTGAGCTCCTCACCCTAAAGGCAGAGGTATGCTTCAAATGACGAAAGGTGAAAGGCTGGTCAGTGCCATCATGATCAGCTCCTTCTTTGCCAGAGCAGTCTGGTACAATGCCTGCATTATAGGGCTAAGACAATATACCTTCGATACTATCATGATACCTGGGTGTCAGTTCGATTAGTATTGTGATTCCATGTTCTGATTTTTTGTGATTTTTGCTAACTTTTTAATCACTAGACCATGGGAAAAAGTTGAATCATACACCTCTAGGAGCTTTTACTTTTATACACCTTATTTTGAACACTGAACATAGTCACACATGTTTACTTCTGCTAGTTCTTTCATCAGCTCCGTTCTCTTTATATATCCATGGTCAGCTCCATCGGCCGGCTCGATCGCACGTTACCGCAATACAATAACGTTTCCTGTCCATGACAGAGTGAGCATGCAGTTTTAGCCATGATGTCTAGCTCTGCTCTTCCGACAATGTGTGAAACACAAAGTGTTTCCATCCTTTACTGTATGTGTAGGGTTTATCACTTTGGATTTAAAATGGGGGAAGTGCAGGTCGTATCCACGCTGGCTCACTGTGGTTTGTTTTTTTTTGATGGATACAGAGAGGGTATGACATCAGGTTACTCAGACTACAACAATAAAAACAGTAACTTCCCTCTACCTCCACATAGACTCAAATGAAGCAAATATATTGATTCTGGCATTAAAAATTCATTTCAAAATTGTAAAAAAAAATGCATATTTCCTATATTTCCTATTTACTGATGTGTGATGTGTTCTCCTTTTATTTGGAAAAGTATCAAAAAGGTATTGAAATACATGTTGGTACAGGTATCGATACCAAAATGTTGGTATTGTGACAACACTATTCTGTAGACATCAAACAGGTTTTACAGGTTTTGAGTCTAAATGGCCTTGATCAAATATTTCTAGTGACAACTTTGTCATCACATAAAAAAAACAAAAACAAAAATCTGCTTTTAAATTTCTTAATTTGCATGTTCTAATTAAAATGTCTTCCTTTCCTTGTCTGCTATAACAGGCTAAGACCCACACAGTAATGGCAGTGGAGTCTCTGTGTGTGAGTACATGATTTTTATAAACCTTCCAAAGACGGGCTGTTTTAGATTTGGTTGGAAGTCCATTTATTTGAAAAGTTTCAGGAATGAGATACCCTGCTGCTGTAATAGTGTTGGATCACTTCACTTCAAGGCCAAAATAGTCTATATGAGGAGCTGAAGAGCTCTGACTGCAGACTTTTCAATTTTAGATTCACCAACAAGCATAAAGTAGGCTATCTGTTCAAAAAAGGAATGAAAGATTGTTTCCTCTCTCTGTGCCTCTCTATCATTCTTGTTGATATATTATTATGGTCTACATGCCATAAGTAGATAGCACAAATTAATGATGGATACAAACATGGTTTTATGAATGATTGTGAACTCAGAATCATTTTGACATCTGGGGCTCTTCCCTCCTCCCTCCTCCTCCCACACACCAAGTCTACTACAAAATTAACATTCTCATTTTTATAATTTAATGTTTCCCCAAAAAACTCACTGAAAATATAGCTAATACCTAAAACAATTTCTACTGTATATAACGGGTCATAATAAGACAATAGACTGAATATCGGTAAGGTACTCCAGTATGACACAACTGAATGATGGACATTTATACTTCACTAATGTAATGTTTCCCTCAAAACTCACTCTAAACACTAAACTGACTTAAATAATGACCCATTATACACAGCTACAGTGAAAGTAGACAGGGTTTCAGCGATTATCTGTACTTTGAGTATTAACAAGAGTAGAGAGTATTATACTGTATCAGCCTATATGTCAGGCATTTCATTACTTCACCCATTGACCACATAGAGTATCTTGTAATCACATTATAATCCATTATAACAGTAATTATTAGTAATTATTGTATTACAATATACCTTACATACCGTGGGGTGGCTGTGGCTCAGAGGACAAGACACACTGAACCCCAAAATGGATGAGTATCAGTGTATGAATGTGTGAATAAGTGAATGTTAGAATGGTGTTGTCTAAAAGTAGCAGGGCTAAGGCCCATGTAAAGCTGTAATGATCAAGAAGTTCAGTATATAATGGCCATCTGTGTGTGTGTGGATGCATGAGTCACTTTGTATGCATGTGTCCACTTGTGTTCTGTGTATTCTCAGTTATTCCAACATGTAAAGAGATGTGATTTGACAGAAAACAGTTGCAGGGAGAGGAGCTTTTTTTACGGTTAGAAATGGCACAAGCAGTTTGCCAGTGGCGGCTGTAGATGGTCTGTGATCAGCTGCTGCATAGAAATAAATGGAAGAAGCACTCAACACATCAGCAGCACTATTTACTACTGATTCCAACTTTCCAAATCAACAGCTAGCTACTTGCCATGTCACTGATCACACTGGCTTAATGTCCAATTGGCAACCAAAGCATACAATTTCTGACCGAGGCAAAGGAAAAGATATTTAGCTAGCAATTTCCTATACTGAATGAAGTGACAATTGCGCTAGGAACAGGGAAATGACTCAAATGAAGATGCTGTCAGAGCAACAGGAACCAAACAACTGATACTATTTTAGAGCAAGCAATAACATGCTGCCTGGTGGCCTGTAGTGAACTCATTTCAATTTAAGATTAATAGAACAATCAAAATGAGCACAGCACTGTAGATAAATGATGATATTTCTTAGTGGAAAGACCAGATGGAGGCCCTGAAAAATGTCAGGGGTAAATTACAGAAATACACATCAAGATATTATAATTGTTTTTATTACAGAAAATGTGACTTCACACAATTTGCCAATTATATTGTTATTTGTCAGCCATATTCATAAAGAAACAATTAGGTTATTAAGCTGACTCTACTGATTAAAAGGAACTAGTCACAAGTTCATGAACAAAGTCTGTATATAGAGTATGTCATGTAGACAATGTCCAGACCACATATAACTCTCATAGGCCATGAGTCAAGTTCTAATAACTAATATGAAAGAAAGAAAGATATTCCTTTATTAGTCCCACAGTGGGGAAATTCAGTTTTACACTCTGTTGTTCACACAGTACAGTTCACACAGTACATATACATGTCAATGGAGAGATGTCAGAGTGAGGGGGCTGCTCCTGACTAGCGCCCAGAGCAGTTGGGGGTTTGGTGCCTTGCTCAGGGGCACCTCGGCAGTGCCCAAAAGGTAAACTGGCACCTCTCCAGCAACCAGTTGGTCTTGGTCCATGGGGGATTTGAACCCAGGTCCTCCACATCCTAACCCAAGTCCTTACGGACTGAGCTACTGCCGCCCCGCTGAAATGCAGCTGCTGAAAACTGCTGTTTTCACTTCCATACAAGTGATGTATGGATTATGAGTATGAATTAAGCTTTCACTAATCAGTGACACATCTGGCTGTCATACATCCATTTAAAATGCATTTTAAAAAAATATAATTCCCCGATGCTTGGCCTGGAGGAGCGTCATTTCAGGCCTGGCTGGTCGCAGGGCTTGCAATACACTGGCAGAAACACTTGTTCAGTTTTTACTTCAAAGGGGACATATCCTGCTCATTTCCAGATTCATACTGGTATTTTGGGTTTCTACTACAACATGTTTATATGCTTTAATGTTCAAAAAACACACTATTTTTCTCACCCTGTCTGTCTGAATATACCTGTCTGTATCGCTCTGTTTTAGTGCCAGTCACTTCAAGACCCCCTCCTGAAAAAGTCCAGTCTACTCTGACTGGTCAGTGATTTTAGCGCTACCTAGTTGACCGTTTGATTGGAGTTTGTGAGTGATAGACAGCTGCCTCCATTGAATTAACAGCCAATAGGAACGCTCTCTCTCAGAAATGGCCTGTAATTGGTCAAAGTCTCCCGTCATGGGCTAGATTTTTTTTAAAGCCTGAAAACAGAGCCTTAAGGAGGAGAAGACACTTGAATTACAATATGCTGAATGGTTATTATGGAACTTTTGCACAACGATGCCAAAAACAGTCTACCTACTGCTGCTTTAAATGCCCATATACTGTATAAAAGTGACTTAAAATATCAATCAATGGGGTAAATGCCAAGAACGTTATTTATTGTAGTAAAGAGAAGAAACTGAGAGGTAAATTTGGATATGAGCTATGTTAAGTCAGTGACCACAGTAGTGTTAATGTGGATGTATATGTACAGTGTAGGGTGAGGTTTTGTAAAGTCAAGAATGAAACAACAGAAGGTAGCAGGCACTGAGCTCAGGTGCTCCACAGCTGGACACTGTAATCAAACTCCTGCAGAGTCTATTTAACACTATGGAGACGACATGGAACGCACACACACACCCACACTCACATACACAGATTAAGCAGGGTTCACTCAATGTATGCAACAGTGACACCACTGCCCCCTACTGCCAAACACCTCTGCAAGCTACAAACATCTCATGTAGGCAACCGTCACAACGTCACCATTAATTCCAAAATACTCCATAGTTTTCATCCAATATGCAGACAGACAGTAATATAATTACCATAATTATAACAATAAAATAGACAGAGTTGGAATGGAGTTTTATATTTATTAACATATATATTTCAGTTGGCTGATAATTTCAGCTCTGGTCTAAATGTTTTCTGAAAGCACCGGTGATATTTGATTTTGTCACTGTTGCTCATCCCCAGCTTGTTCCATATTATTCAGACATGCATCCTGTGTGGAGCTGTGCTTCTACTTGTATTTCAGAGCTGAACTGTGGGGCCTGAGCGCCAACATCCAACAGGGTACCCACCAAGGACAAACAAGACGCAGCTCAGTGGAGCAGAGCAGCTGAGCTTACTGGGACTGAGACTCCACACCTTTCACTGAACACCTTGTGAACTACATGGAAATCAATAGAAGTTGATAGATTTCCCTGCCAGTTATCCCTGTTGCCTTGAACAGTCTGGGGACAGACACTGCCTCATTTCAAAGGTCTGCATAGCATCAATATTTTTCCTGATAGTCACATCTGGTACTAATCATTTCATGCTAGTGGTATTGCAAATTCTCTTTATAGTGTAAACTACAGCCTTCCCTCTAACCTTCCTGCTTCCTGTCCCTGCAGATCCAAGGTACCAGTGGCTTTTGACATGCTGCTGCAGGCGTTATATGAACACGGCATGGTGGAAGTAACAAAAACACTGGCCGAATACCTATTTCAACATTGTTCGGAGCAGTGATCATGGTGCATATAATCCACCTTGACTGATTCTGTTTAGTTTTATAATGCTGTGTTCACACCACAAGTGACGCAGCAACAGGCTACAAGTCATTTTCGGTGGAAGCTGGCGACGTGAAGCTACACAATGACACCCAACACTTGACTTGCTGTGAGACATGCAACAAATCATACTTTTTTTTAGCACTCCAATGACACTTTTTGTTTCTCCTTGTTCCATTCCATCTAAAAAAATGCTGTTTAATAGCATAAGTAAGTCAACCAGCACTTCTGCGACATTTCAATGGTTTTAAAAATTTGGTTGGGCCCATCTCACTCAAAGCAATGTGTCTTGAGTCTGTATGGTTGTGCAATAGTGTCATGGTATTCTCATCTTTGTCTCTTATTTATGCTGTTCACAATTCATATTCATATTTATTTACATTGTAAAATCCTTTCTACAATTATCACAACAGAGTCGTCTAAGCTCTGTAGGCTTGAGCTAGTTTAACAAAAATGATGGTCCCATGTGGAGTAATGATACCTTATCTGCACCACTATGGCCCTTTCGACTTCTGATATCAATATACATTATACTGTGTGTATGTCTCTCTCTGTGTGTGTGTGTGTGTGTGTGTGTGTGTGTGTGTGTGTGTGTGTGTGTGTGTGTGAGTGAATCAATCTGGTCATTAAGCTTTCAATAATAGTGGTAGAATAAAAACAAATAAAATGAAATAAATCCTCTCTAAATGCCTGATCGGTAGAGTTGTATGGGTCTGTTCTATCTTTGACAGATGTTGAATTCTAACATCCTTTTAGGAGAATATTACAATATAAATTAGATGTTTTGTTTTAAAAATTTGACTATTTTTTATCAACTCCCTCTCCTCCTCCCACCCACCCCCCTCCTCCTTAAGTTGATATTAAATGGTGTGTGTGGGTGCGGGGGTATGAGGAACCTACTTGACGTTGGTGTTGGTGCAGATGATGTATTCTATCTCATCAGAGTACGGGTTCTGGAAGGTGAAGCTGCTGGTTCGGATCAGCATCCACTCCCTGTTCTTCATTCGGAAACGATACATCACAGACAGAACCTGGCCCTTCAACTTCACCACCTGCACAGGGAGGAAAACAACCACCCATTAATATTACTGCTTTGAATAAATCTTAATCATCCACCTGGGTGTGGAGGTGAAACAAGTAGCTGTGAAACTACTGTGACATTATTTATCTTTCATACCATTACAATGGTCTTCAGATTTCTAGTTGGCTATTTCCAGTATGATCACCCGAGAGAGAAGTATGATGTAATCCAGTGTACATTAAAGCCACAAACCCACTTATTCCATTTTACTTTTACAGCTTGTCAACAAAAGCCACTTTCATGTGAGTGGAGCGAGGACCTTAAAAAGTGTTATAACCCTGGTTTGGAAGTTTGGAGTTGAGCTGTCATATAGCAGCGGATTGTGCTGTAGCTGAACTTCATCCTCTGAGCCAATCACTCTGCTGACTGTCACTCTGAGTAATGAAAGCACCCAACTTCTACCAATGTGACGTGATCTAAAATGACTGAAATAAACTGCTGAGGAAGGCCAGAGCAGCTGATCAGGAGAAATTTTCAAACTGCACAGAGGGCAGAGGCCACAGAATAGAATAGTACTGGCGTATCTATGGCTACATAAAAGCTGGCCAACAGTAAAAGATGTTTCAGATCTTCACAGGTGTTGAAAATGTGAGAGATCCCACACAAAAGAAAATATTCTGTTAACTTTAAGTGTTGCTCCTGTATAGATTGTGATCAAATGTGACTTTAATGTAAACAAACAATGGCGGATGATGGGCAGGAAGAATTAGTGATGCTAGTTTTGCACTGTTTTATAGTGAAAATTCATAATTCATGTTCTTTGAAGTCATGGAGACACGTTAAATAAAGACTTATGTTGTTGCCACAACTCAACTAGTTGGTCCTCCATCTCTGAGCTCCATCTTGCTTTATGCTTCGGGTTTAGCATTAGCTCATGCATTAGCCGCAGCCGCCATGACGGCAGTGGGTGTCCTTCCTTCTTCAGTCAGCTTGGTACTCTATTGCTAATACTGAACATGTTTAATATATGATTTGAAATTGCAATGTCCAGGATGGACTTCCAAGTGGATCAGGGACATTAAACGCACTCTTAACATACCTCCCACCACAGGAATATCTGGAAAGATCAGCTTTCGAACCATCAACAAATCTGGGCTTTGCTGACCATGCTGATTCTCAGGTGGTATGTACCCCACTTACCAGATAACCACATCAAATGAACCAGATAAATCAAATAAACTATATACTTAATCATTGAATCATCTAATTAACATGTTGTTGTACATATTACACAATGTTATGGGACATGTAAACGAATTGCAGTTGACCCACTTATGGTCAAAATCAACTCTATTGGTGATTGAGAGGGTTGAATACTTGCTGACATAAGCAAACCCAATCATTCAACCTGCCTGCTCTCCTGTCACTCAAACCAAACTGAATAATGCTGGCATGTCTGCTCAGAGACAAGCCTCTTGTGGAATATGCTTGAATAACAAAAAAGTGTAGATTGAGTGTGTACATTCACTTGAGCAGGGAAAGAAAACATTCCTGATGTTGGTGAAATGTACCATCAAGCTGCTGAGATAGACAAGGAGTTCTAGTAAAGTCCTGACTCCGCCTTTCATGGATGGCTTCATTTCTCCATCTCCACTGTCACATCATAACATAGAGTGAGAATGAAAATTTGAAGTACAGGCTTGAAACTTTGGAAATATACATCAAACAATATCATGTCAAAGGAAGGTCATAAGACGAGAGAACAACACTTCCACGTTTTAGGACTTATTCCTGTAGCACTCTACTGGATCCAGTTACAAGTTGATAAAATACCCAGACTCCCAAAATGAGGCTTGCTTTTTGTGCATTTAATGTGCTCTCTACAAAATACTGTTTGTGCCATTTGTGAATTTCAAGAAGCACCACTCTGTAACACTGTATGATCACAAGTGGTTTTATAGTTCAACAGGAACCAACAGTGTGCTGAGTCTTGTCAATCTCAGGAGTTATTCAATAATTTATGCTTATCAACCTAACAGGCCTGACATCCAGTATATGCATTAAGTGCATGGTGAAAAATATGGAATGATACATATTTAATTGGTGCATTGATAGACATATAACATTCTTTATTTTTTTATTTTCAGCTTGTATGTACAGGGTGTGAACATCATTCAGGTAAACACTAAAAGCTGCTGTGTTTCTCCTTTCAGCCAACAAAACATGATAACAGATCTTAACTGAATCTTTGAATATAGTTATATTTAACTTTCACTGTTTTTGTGAAAGCTTAACCTAATTAGATTCAATACAGGTTTTAATACTGGATCCAGAGTTGATTGAACTAGAGTGTTTCCTGTTTGGAACGGGCCGATTGCTTGTTTATTGTCTTAAACTACAAGAGTCCAAAGTGTGTCCATGTGTGGCCCATTACTTTTATTTAGCCTGCTGACAATATTTAAGAGCAACTTCGATACAGTATTTTTCAACCTGGACCCTATTTTCCCATGTCATTGTGTCTAAGTGACTAATGGGGACAACACGTTTTGAAACTGGTCCAGCATTGAGGGGGAACACTGTAATAACGATAATAGCGATAACCGCTTAACAAGCTGTAACGTAATCACTTGGCCAAACCTGGCACTGTCAGTTTACATCCATTAAACTTGTTTTTGCCACTGACAGGTTCAGACTGTTATTCTAAGCATCTGACAACATTATGGAAAGGATCCTGCAGAGAAATAAAACATTTTTATTCAAATGTGTCTTTTTGTGAAGCACCTTGTAACCCTGGTTTTTGAAAAGTGCTACATAAACAAGCATATGCATTACTTTGGCTTTGTCAGTTTTTTTTTCTTCTTCCCATTTGTCAACTTTTATCCCCATAATCTTTAGGTCCCATCTTACCTGTTGGAAACTTTCTCTCAGGTGACTCTGATCCTCAGGATGGCAGAACTCCAGGATATCTTTCCCCAGCAAGTCCTACAGGACAGGATAACAGTCAGTTAATGGAGTTTCCTCATTAAATAAAATGTATATTTAACTGAATATACTGTACACACAAGGAATAAAAACTATTCCTTGCTGCACATTGCACTGTGCAGTAGGAATTCAATGTGTTTTGAAAGCACAATCTTAGTAGACCAATGGCTGGTACATTTCGAGTATGCGCTAAATAACTTCTGAACCAGGGGTACAACTGGAGCAACAGACGAGTGCTGATAGCAGGTGATGCTGCATTAGATCTCATTTTGTGGTAAATTAACTGCCATGAGTTCCAGCTGAGTATTTCTATATTTCCTCTGACTAAATGAATCATTCATTAATGTATTAAATGAAGGTCAGCTGAGGTGCAAAAGTGATTCAAAAACTGAGTGCAAACATTTTCCTTAAAGGTGACAGTTATTTCTTTTGAAAAGGAAGAGACGTGCTGCAGTAAAAGACAAAAAAGCGTCTGTAATAATAGAAAAACAACTACATTAGTAGCACCTCCTCCAGACAGCATGGATTTGTTATGGATGATAATGCAACTCTTTGATTCAATGATGTTCTCTAAGTGGTTTCTTGTTGAGTAAAGGGAGAAGCAGTCAACAACAGCACAGACTGACTGGCCACAGGAATGTGTTTCACATACCAGTGCGGGCAACAATTGTTTCTCATCCTGGTCTGCTTATTTCCACTGTCAACACAGTAATAGAGCTGATGAGACAAAGTACTGCTGAGTAATGGAATGTTCTTTATCCTGAACATGAGGAGTTCATCTGAGATTGTATCGTGACTCGGGTATTGCAACAGAACCTGAGTGAATCATTTTAAGGGTAGAGGTCAAGTGTTTGTACCTCACGTGTGAAACCTTTGAAACCTGGAAGGCTGTCATGTTGGAGAAACAGCCACTTATACACTGTTCAAAAATATGAAGGGAACCCTTAATGATCCCAGTATAACACCAACTCAGTTAAACTCCCTCAAAAAGAATGGTTTTACATGTAATGGCCACAGACAGTTGCTCTCTCCTGATCCTTCCTGACTGATTCTTCTTTAGTTTTGTGCTCTGCTAGTGTCTTTGTCACTACTTGTAACTTGAGGTGGTACCTGCAGCCCAATCAGGTTGCACAGGCAGTCCAGCTCCTACAGGATGGCACATCCATACGTGTGGTAGCTAGAAGCTGTGCTGTGTCTCCCAGTACAGTCTCAAGAACATGGAGGAGATACCAGGAGACCGACCGTTACCCTAGGAAGGCTGGACAGGCCGTAGAAGGGCATTAACTCAGCAGCAGGACCGGTATCTGCTCCTTTTTGCAAGGAGGAACAGGGGGAGCACTAACTGAACCCCAAATATTGACCTCCAGCAGGCTACTGTTGTGCATATTTCTGACCAAACTGTCAGAAATGGACTCCATGAGGGTGGTATGAGGGCCTGACGTCCTCTAGTGGGACCTGTGCTCACAGCCCAGCACTGTGCAGGTCAACTGGCATTCACCAGAGAACACCAAAATTGCCAGGTGAAGATATTGGCAGCATACAAAACTAAAAAAAACATTGAAAATAGGTTAAATTACGCTCCAAAGTTAAGCAAAATTTTGGCAAGGAAAAACTGTCATGTTCATTTTCAAAGGGGTCCCTTGACCTCTGAACTACAGATATGTGAATGAAAATCGGTTCTATAGGTTCTCACTAGTCTCCCCTTTACAGACATAGCCACTTTATAATAATCACATGCAGTTTGGGGCAAGTCAGTCAAGTCAGAACACTGACACACTGACAGCTGTTGCTGCCTGTTGGGCTGCAGTTTGCCGTGTTATGATCTGAGCATATTTTTTGTACTAAATGCAGTACCTGCGAGGGTTTCTGGACAATATCTGTCATTGTTTTGTGTAAACTAAAATCATTTATAAATAAAATCCTTTAAATAATGACAGACAATAATGGTTGGCTGCTAATAAAGGCTGGGTAAAAAGTATTCAGAGGGAGTCGAATTACCTTAACTCTGACAGCTCATGAAGTAAATTCAACAATATGCATATTTGTACAGCAATAATTCCATCAGTGCAATAGAGTAATGTCATGCTCAGTGCTCTGCTACTCTCAGCTTGTTAAGATTTTCATTCAAAAATTCTGTCCAATTGATTCTACTTTGTCATTCTTTCAATCACTGTGAAGTCACTGCCAACGAAACAATACTCATCCATACTAATGTGAGACCTTAAAAGCCTGCTGAGAAGGGGAAGGATTAACAGCTTAGGCTTTTAATGTGGAATAATTGTGGATGATTTTTTGAGTATCTCTAGTAATAGTAGCAGTCCAAAGTTGAAAAGTCCAAAGTCCTGTTGAAGTACATTTAAGATATAGCACTTTAATAAGGAAAAAATAATTAAAAGTACATGAAAGTTCAATGCTGCAAAACTAAACTTATAATGGATATATGTTGCAAATTCCCCTTGCATCAAAGTAAACACATAACACTCCTGTCTCCATTATCAATTGTCATGATATTATCAGTACAAGGTCCCTTTAATCCTTGTAGCCAACCTGAGGCTGATATCCAATGACGTTGATGCAGCGTGGGTCGACGAAAGTGATGACACCATCCGAGTTGTGACGTGACAGGAACTCTGTGGGCACAGACAGGCCGTTCATATCCATAGAGACCGGAGAGCTGGTCACCTGAGGAACAACATAGACACAGTTAAGATTCATCAGTTAGACAGAGGGAGGGAAATACAGCTACATCAGTGTTTTACACAGTAAGTTACTGTTGACAACTGACGTATCACAAGTAGCCACACTCAATCCAACACTGTAACTATGGAGTCAGATCAGTATTACTGAATGAACACAGAAGGATTCACAAATGTATATTGTGATTTATATATAAATGATTCTCTCACAAACATAATACACATAATCACATAATGTGATTATGTCAAGTGACACATAATCATCTGGCAAACAAACATATAGCCAAGCTAATGTGAGCCAGCTAGCGTTAGCCAACATTAGCTAGCATTAGGCAACATTAGCTACCATTAGCATTAGCCAGCTGTCAAACAGCAACACGCTGGGTGCCAGGGTGGTCTCTCTTTCAACAACGTAATGCAACAATGTCATGCAACAATATAATGCCATAACAATGTAACAATGTTTTGGTCATGATTGATTTCAAAAATTACCATTTGTTTGTGCACATGAATGTTCCATAAGTGTGATAATTTCTCCTCTATTATCGTTGTTCAGCACTTGTAACCTACATGTAGGATGTGACGGTAGGACGTTGTGTTATTCTGGGAAAAATGTGACACTGATAAGTGCAGCGTTTTACCCAAAGTTGAACATTTTTCAACTCATGGCGAACAGGAAAAAAAAAACACCAAATGTGCAGCGCTCAGTGCAGAAAACCTCGTCACGCTTCCATTGCGAAGACTTCAAAAAAGACAAAACATAGCGGTTGTGGCGGTTGCTTGCCATCCCATAAGGTTGACTTGTCAGTAGTGCAGTATTGCGACAGCCCTACTTGGGCTTTAACATTTTGTGACTAGAGCTGTACACAAGTTGAAACAGGCCATCAACCATGACCCATCTGAGAGTACTACCCCTCCAACATGGACATTTTTGGCACCAGAAACTATTGTAGAGGAAATAAATCTGATTTGATTTTTCTTTAGTATTTTTGGGCAATTTATGGTTTTATTATACAGTATAGCTGACATGAGGGAATCAGGAGAGAGAGAGAAATGGGGAAGTCCCCATCTGGACTCAGATGTAGTCAGGTGAGACATGTTTGTGATGTAAAAACCAAGAGGGATGGCATATAGATATGGGGAAGAAATGAGGAAAACAAACTAAACTATACAAACTAAATCCACCTGCTTCTCTGCACTGATCCACTAAAGCTCCCTTCATATTTCAGGTAAAGCACACATACACACACTCAGGTTCGATAGTTTCCACATTTCTTCTCTCAGTTGACTATGCCACCACACACACACCTGCAGTCTTCCGATGGCCACTAGGCAGTATTTTCCAGTCTGACCAGCCTCTGTGTCTTCTTCTGGTATAGTCATACCTGAGGAGGAAACAGAAAGAGAGAGGAAGGTGTGACACAAAGAGGCAAAGACATTTATCATAAAGTCTAACCACTTCATTTTCTCTTTGCTACTTGAACTTTGCAGCAGTGAGAGGTAATCTCCAGGCTGACACCGCCACTGCTCCTCTAAAATGATTTATAAGTCATGTTTTCTCCATTACGCCTCCAAACTGAAAGATAGATTCCAGCCTCAATACTAGACTCTGCTGACATATTTCATTAAAACAAATATTCAAACTTGCTCCTCTCTGTCTACAAATGACTCAGTAAAAGAGAAGGGCGAAGCAGACAGAGACACAAACAGACATATCAATTCCATTTTGATGGCACTTCTCCCATAATAACTTCTCCACTGTTTGTTTTGAGCTCAGTCAAATAAAGTCATATAAAATCAGTCACAGCAGCAGTGGAATCGCTCACTGCCAGCTCTCCTGTCACTGACTGAGACGGCTCATGGTGTCTTGATCATGCTACATTTTCATCTACTGAGGTTGTGTTGCTGTTGCAGCTACTGGCCTAGCCTTAGGTTCACATTAAATCACTTAATCATATTGAAATATGATTGCTTTTATTAACTTGAAAAATGGCAATATAAAATGTTTTTAATCCGATTTAAAAACAGTGGCTGGAAATGTGAGATGTTCCTCTGGTCCCACAGATCAAACTTCAAATGGTCCTTTGCAATATGGCACATGTTGATGTGATATAGTGCAGCTAGCTGTTCACAACTGCTCACAACACATGGCTGCATGTATCAGTTTATCAATCTGTTGCTATTGTGCAGTGTGACACGTGTTCTGTGTTCTGTCAAACCCTGTTAGGAGTTGAAACTAGGTTGAAACCACTGATATACTGTATATATAGGCCAATATTGGCCTTTAATGGAAAACTGGACTTAAACCACATAATGCTGTTACATGCAAGATGTAATTTTATTGCTGGAGGCAGCATTAGTCGTTAAAGGTCTCCTGTGGGGTTTTTATTAACTCCTAATAGTGCAAGTTAGCAATGCTTTTATGAGTGGGTCCCTGTTTTACGCCAGCAGCAGTAGCTCAGTCTGTAGGGAGTTGGCTTGGGAACCGGAGGGTCACCGGTTCAAGTCCCGACATGGACCGAAAACTGAGTGTGAACTGGTAGCTGGAGAGGTGCCAGTTTACCTCTTGGGCACTGCCGAGGTGCCCCTGAGCAAGGCACCAAACCCCCAACTGCTCGGGGCGCTTGTCTGGAGCAGCCCCATCACTCTGACATCTCTCCATTACTGCATGTGTGTGTGTGTTTGTGTGCATGTACCATGTATAAGTTAAACAGAGTGTAAATTGAATTTCCCCACTGTGGGACTAATAAAGGTAGATCTTCTTCTTCTTCTTTTTGTTGTCATGGACACACAAAAGAACACACATGCATGCAGGTGACGCAATACAAATTTTGGGCCAAGTTTCATACCAGCTTAAGGCACTGAAGAAGAGGATCTTAAATTAATCCTTATCTTTTATTAATCCTCCTTTGGTCGACTACTTCTTCTCTTTGTGTTTTCTTTGTGCTGGGTGACCTGTCTCCAGGAGATTTGTGAGCTCAATCATCCTAAACACAAGAATTAGAGTAGTGTAGTAGTTGTGTGATTCTTTGAGGAACAACTCAGATTTACAGATGTATTGAACTAACTGATCAACTTGGCGACAGGATGATGTGTATGTTGGTTGTTGGTTGACTCAACTGAGAGTTTCTTGGGTCAGGGATGGCCCTGCTATGTATGCAGGTGTTTATATGTGTGCGTGTGTAAATACAAAGTATGTATGTTTGTTTATGTATGTACATACTGTATGTGTATGCAGTATACAGAATGTTTATGTATGCATGTGTCTGCAAGCTAAATGCAAAGGTCTGTGTTCATTCTATCTGTTGTCTTTGATACTGTATGTCCTCAGTTGCTCTAAATTGTATTGTGTTTATTTGCTGGTACAGATGCAGGGTCTTCTGCTTGTTTGGCTCTGTTTCATCCACTTGGGCATCTTTCTGATTGACAGTCTATTTAGTGTTGTCAGAAAGTGTCCTCTCCACTTCTGTCAAGTGTTGGATAGTGCAGGACTATTAAAGCTGAAGCATGTAGATCTGGCAGCCAACTCCCACAGAGGTTACTCCATGTGACAGAGGAGAAGGATTTTTGAGTGCAAACACAGCTGGCCACAAACTGAATGCTGTCAACTGTTTAGTCAACTATCTCACAAACATTGCTGGCACCAGGTCATATCAGCTCTCGCTTATTAACATTAGTTCTGTGGGTAGTGTGAAGACAGGCCAAAGTTAAACTAGTTAAATAACTAAACAGCAAGGCAATAATTCTTTGTGAGGGAAGAAGCTGTACAATCAGATTGGAAAATAAGCGACTGTTCGACGTATTATGCTACAGCTGTCAGTGTTTCAATGTGTCAGATACATATTTAATCAACATTTGGGTAAAACTAAGTAAAGAGTGCTCCAGGGAGGACATGTTTCTGCAGGCCAACCAGGAAAATAACTTCATCCTGGGTCCCTCGACAAAACGCCAATGGGATTGTTCCACTGGGTTTTGGATTATTGCACAAAATAAGCTCTGTGGCAAACAAATGTTTAAGATACACATTTTGTTCAGCAAGACGATCTTCACAAATGAACACCACTTTATGATTTTTGAAGCGTGAATGCAATCGTTAAAGGTAAAGCTAACATTGAATGTAATGTAAATGTAAATGAACTACACCACAGTGGCATGAGCACCAGTATACACAATGAGGCTGTAAAGGAGGACGAGCTGGCGTGATGACGTTAGTAGTCATGTTTAACCACTTTTTAGCAAACACCTTTTTTAAGACACATAAAGGGTTCATAATTCACAAGAGGAATATTTACCGACAAATGATAAAATCTCTTGGGCTTGTGCTAACTACAGACCTTATTTCAGGCATCACACTAAAAACCCATTGACTTCCAGATGAGAAAACTCAAAATCTGACTCAATATTGGCAAATACCCAATATTTAAGAGTTCTGGTCGGGTTGTGAGCTAAAAACAATTTGATCGGCTCCAAACCATACTGATCACAATGACCTTCAAAACTGTACTAACTATATTAAAATATTTCAGTACTTGTCTGGATAATCCTACATATGCCAAGAACCATCCACAGCATCTAAAGGCCACAGGGAAGAGTCTAAAGAAACATATCAAAGGTCTGTAATCACATCCACACTGACCTGGGTGCTGTTTAATATGCAGTAATTCAGAGCAGACTGAAATTCCTTTCAGTTAACAAAAGTACTTTACGTGTAAAGAGAGGAGCCTCCGTCAGCTCCTCTCACATAAATACAGAACCATGACTGTCTCCATTCCTCTGCTGTAACAGTCCAGCCAGCAGCATCTGTACGCTGCTAAATAGGAAACATGTCTGACTGCGGCGCGTGTCTCTCTGTTGTCCATCTGCCATTTATGAGTGCGTGTCTCGCCTGACGACTGTTTGCCAGCAGTATTGTGCCCAGAACATTCCAAGGAGTATTTTTAGTGCGAGGAAGTAAACCATGTGTCAGTGATTCATAGCACATATGGTGTGAGCAAGTTTGTGTTTGTATTATACCTGAGAAATATTCTAGTGTCACCTCACAGTTACAAGACGCCATTTAGTCCCGTTTTACTTGATGTTGTTCAGTTTCATCACCCCAGGGCAGTGCATTCCAGTCCCTGTCTCTGTAAACACTGCCTCGTGTGTGTGTGTGTGTTTGTGTGTGTGTGTGTGTGTTGAAGTCAGAGAGTGCATCTGAGGCCTTGTGTGTTCTAACTGGTGTGCCTCCGATCCACTGAATATTAGTTATACCAATAAAAGGTACGAGGGTAAGATAATAGTATGCATAACAGGTCAAATGTAGATCTGAATGTTAAATTTAACACTTCTGATCAATAGATTATTCTGTTCTTTTAAAATTATTTTACAAGTCTGGTCTTCTAAACATTAAAGGAATACCTTACCCTCAAAATGTCCATTGTATATCAATATCTCACCCCGTGTTTCCTTGAATTCTTGAAGAAAGCATTTTCTTGCATGCCTCCACAGTGAACGGAGAATCAAAAACGGAAAAATGTCTTGATGAATTAAAGTAGCACCAGAATTACAGTATATCAAAGCAGCAGTTTACTTCCACATAAACAGTCCCACATTTGTGTTTTATATAGAAAGCTTTTTGCTAGAGATGCATGTGTTTGGGAAGTAGTGAGCCTACGACTGTATAAACGGCACTTGGATTGTAATGCATGAGTTGTGTGAGAGTTAACGGATGTTTGATATAGTTTTGCTGTTGTTAACAAGTGGGAAGGCTCTTACCCCCATTTACTGCAATTCATCAAGACTTTTCTCCGTTTTTTGATTCTCTGTTTGCTGTGGGGTGAAAATGGGGTGAGATATTGATATAAGATAAGATAAGATAAGATAAGATTTATTGATCTCCCTTGGGAGAAATTTCTGGCAACACAGCAGTAAATACTGTACAATACTGTACAAATGTTCATTTTGGGGGTGAAGTACTATGGACAAGTCCTGCAGGATGGTTTCAGTTGATATTTGGAGCAAACATAGTAGATAATTTTAACTTTGTCATATTATATAATATATCAACTAAATGCTTTGTGACTTCCCTGAACCTTGACTAGGACTCCAGCCCACTGTTTCCTACTGAAGATGTACATATTTAAAAGTGGCTCACTCACAGATATATAATTTCAATGTATAAAAAAGCCTCAGTAACTTCCTAAAATGGCTTTTCACTGTGTTTTTTAGCAAACATGACCCAAACAGAAGGAAATAGTGCATTGGTTTGGGAGTATTTTCAGCAAAGGATTAATCAGCATTTGGTGAGTTATTTCCTGGACCAGGATGTGTGATCCCAATCAATGTGGGACTGAGTCAGAATAAACTACAGTGTGTGCCTTCATGGTAATGAAGGAACATCAGTGTTTGCTCTAGCATTTTTTTCCAGCTGCAGTGCTGAGGTGCATGAGTTTTATTTAGCACTGCCGGAAGATATTTAGCTCGCTCGCTGACACAAGACAGGCTTGAGACACAAATTTGTACAGCTGTAGAAGTCGATATCATCATATTTTGTCTAAGTGCATTCAGTTCCATAAAGTCAGTTCACTGACACTTGGTTCATTTAACCCCAAAACAGCAAGGCATGTAAATAAGAAGTGAAGTAGTAAAAATAAACATAGAGAGTTTTTAGTTTAGGATTTCTGTTGGACGATCAGACAGGTCAGTAAAATGGTTGGACAGGAGAGCTTTGAGAAATATCTGACTACGGTGAAACACTGTCAGTACTGGACTGTGGTGTAACATGTGCATGTGTATCCTGGCTGACCATAGCTGCTGTACAAACCGTTTACAGCCACGTTTCAAACCTGTTTCATACTGCAAACATAGACCTAATTTCAGGGTGCAGATAGGATCACAATATGAGTCAAAAAGAGCAGCAATTTAGACAAAATCCACTTCTGTTCGACTCCATAACAAATTAGTGGAATGCTGCTCTAAGGTGATATTTAGAGGCAGCATGAATACAAAAAGCTTAAGCTGAAAATGGTTTCAGTGGAAACTTGTAGCAGTGCTGAGTTGTATGACATTTCCTGAGTGTGCAGAGAGCAGAAAGCAGAACAGAGCAAGAGGAATGCCAGGAAGTCCCTGGTAGGGGGGACACACTCCACATACAGGCTTGTTGTTACAGCAAATATCTGTACTGTCAGCTGGGAAATCCATCAGCCACAAGACAGACTGCAAAAACACTCCAGCAGTCACACAAAGACAAATGTTTGCTTTGCACTGTGTGCGAGCACAGGCTCATAGAATGGAGAAGAGTCTCACGTCAACAAAGAACAGAGACTTTCAAAGAAGCTGCTCTGAATCCTGCCGCTGCACTCGCAAACCCTGGATGGGATACAGGAACCACACAGGCTGTTGTGGCTCTGCGGCTGAATCCAGGTCCTGATCCAGAGCCCCACAGCTGCTTTAGGTTAGACCAGGATACATGTTACTCTGGGCAGGGAATCATGCGGCGAGGTGAAGTTTGGGTTAAGCAGGGATAGAGACGAGAGCATCCAGTTCAGGATGTGGATGAGAGTGTGTTTGTTTACCTGCAGGGGGCCAGGCTTTGATGTAGCCAGTGCAATGCACCACCGAGTACTGAGCCTCTCCTTCTTTTGAAGGTCCAAGACCATTCCTGTCCATCCACACACACACACACACACACACACACACACACACACACACACACACACACACACACAAAGACAAAGCATCATGTTAGCTACTCAGACACAACAACAATAAGGGCTCTCAAACATGTCATACTTCAGACTTCTTCTCTCTGTTCAAGAGAGGGCTTTCAGAATACAAACACCCGTACATGCTGTATATTAAAGGGGCAGTCAGCAATTTTGAGGATAGCCGATATCTGAATTCATCGCCCAAATAAACACCCCCCTCCAGATTTGACGACCCTCTCACTCCCACTGCCCTTTTCTTTAAACATTCATGGCATTTCCCTGTCCAGTAAAGCTGAACAATATGGAGAAATTGAAATATTTTATACCAAATACATAAATAAATAAGGATATCAATATTGTGACAATATTGCAGGGTTGACTATTGGTGCTTTCACAAAATATTTACACAGATTTTTGATAAATAATCATCAGTAATGTGGATAGAATAGAACAGATTTACCTGTCTGGTAATCAGATAATTAGGTCACTTTATAGTAATGTAGCCTTTAAAGTGGTAGTAGGCAGTATAGCTCTGACATCATTGGACAGACATTCCATAAGAACCTTTCAGCATATTGTAATTCAAGTGTTCTGGGAGAAAACTAGACTTCAGCACCTCCTCATTGCTCTGTTTTCAGGCTTTAGAAAATCTAGCCACTAGCGAAAGACTTTGTCCAATCCCAGGTCATTTCAGAGAGAGTTCCTATTGGCTGTGCTCTGGCTGGTGAGTGGTGCTTGGTATTTCCTCAGATGATCTCTACATGGCTGCCGGGTCACAAACTTTCTAATTTTATAGCTAAATAGTAACTACAAGATGTATCTGAAAACATTCGAGGAGAGAAATAGTCATTACAGTCACAGAATATTGATTCATGTTTGATCACATATTGGATATTCTTTTCAGATTATCTGTGTCATTACTCTCAGGATATAGTGACTCACTGCAGCTTTAAAACAATATCACAATATCCAAAATTGATTACAGGAAGAATATCAGCAGACTGCTTCATTTATTGTGTTAAATTCATTTCTACTACCATTTCTCCTCCTTATTCATACAGTATATGTATAAGTTTAACTGTTAACAAAATAATACATTTTACCTGGATTTAACAAATAACAGAACAATGTACACTCATATTTGTTTACATCCCTACTGTGTATGCTCCATATTGGCTTTATTCAAATATGACAGGACTGTTATAAAATCTGGAACAAAATAATAATATCAGGTGATGAATTTTACAGCTTAATTTGGCCAGTTCATACAATAAAGCTGCATCTGTATTTACAACACATTCAAACTGTGTAATATCATACTAAGCGCTTAGCCCAGATGAAATCTGAAAATCTAGACACACTTACAGTCTGATGATTATTGTTTTAAAGATCCAACTATAAACTACCAAACATGTAGGAGAACTGCAGTAGCCAACACCAAAAGGTGAATGTCTCTATCTAGAGCCTGTGTTAAAGTGTTTGTCCATTCTGGGCTACAGTAGAGACATGGCGGCCGGCTCTGTGAAGAGGACCAGCTCAACATGGAGATATAAACGGCTCATTCTAAGGTAACAAGTCTTATTTTCAGGTGATTATACACTAAAGAAAACATACTTATTAATATTATGTTCCACTTCTGCCAATAGATCCCCCTAATAGTTACACACTGGTCCTTTAAGGGTTATTTTTCTTCTTTATCCTCTTTATAGACTGATATGACATGAGATGAGTCCACTTTATAAATTGGCTTAATCAGTGTTTTGTGTTTTATTGATTGGTTTTATTGTCTCTTTAATCTTGTGCGGCTACAGCCATACATTCATGTGATGGCATTCGATGCCTGATTTGGGCCCTGGTGGACATGTACAGGAAATGTTACAAAGTACAAGTGAAAGCAATGAGCTGCATGTGTGAAGCCAAGGGACTATTATTACCAGGATTTAGGGCTGTCCCCAACACTATTTTAGCTTTAGGTATCAGCTGATACTGAGTACTGATACAATACCAGTGTTTCATTAATCAGCTGTATGCCTCAATGTGTGGAAGTGACTGGGATCGTTCTTTTATGTGTAAGACAACATCAAGCTTGACTTTAACATTGCTTTCCTAACTTTGTAAAACAAAATGTAAAAAATAAATACATAGATATACATTTAGTGAATTGTTATTTATTATTCAAATAATAAATCATATGCCAGCGACTATATTCATGCAGCAACAAATTGGTCTAAACAGGAAGTAAAATATCAGTACACAGTATAATGTATAAAGTATATAAACACAGAACTGAATTTAATAGATACCAATACCTGATCCAGCAATTTGAGTCAGAATCAGACCGACATCCATCAGTGCATGCCTAATTATCAGTGCATTAACCCTGCTTAAAATCACATGCAGTTCCACTGATATGGATAATCTTGTATTTCCATCTTTACTACAAAGAGAACTGTTCTGTCTCGTCTTAGATTGATTTTAAACTCTAGCACCTTTTAAGAACAATATTATGATTATTACAATATTACGAATTCCAACCACACAAAAATAGGCAGATTGAACTATTTATTTCCCCCCCAAAAATAGATGTATAAAGAGTACAGTCATTTTTTTAAACCCTAATTTTGTAGGAAATCTTCCTGTCAGGCTGCACACGTCCCTTAAAATAATTGGACAATTATGGCAGCCTGAGAGACACAACCCTGGGCTGTGAATGTAATAACTACAATATATATACTAACTACTATATATACTATATTCATAATAGCAATGAATGAAGGAGACCCAGATGAGCATATCAGCATTTTTATCCTCTCATCTCACCTCAACTGGATCTGTGCAGCTGGACAGTAGGACCTGAAGACCAGCTGAACTTTTACATATCACACACTGTATGGTTTTATCTGTCAACACCCAGTCCCTCTCTGGACCTGGATTACGATATGTGAGGGTGATAGTGGATTAGAGAAAGAGTCATTGTACCTGTATCTTTTCCTCATGTTAGACAGACGGTTTAGGGAGATGTGATCCAGAGGAGCACTACCGCACCTGCATACACATACAAGAAAGAAAAAAGCACAAATGACATTCCCGTGGTACATAAAGATAACAGCAAGGAGCTGCTAATCACATACACGATATCCACTATCGACTGACACAGCCCACAGGATCCCCGAAATCTCTAAACATCCTGGAACTTGACGACAGTTCTCACAGACCATGGAGTCACTTCTTCGAAGTCTTGACTTGGCCTCAATTCCACTGCCTTTACACAGTTCACCACATTTCCCACCAAATCACATGCCACACACTGCAGAGCAGAGGCCCGCTGCAGCTGTCCATGTTCTCTGATAGTGTTGTTGCTTTATAGGGATGAAACTGGCATTGTTTCATTCATGTTAATACACCACATAGAAAAAAATGAATGGTTCTTTACATGATAGTCTAATTTTATAGTTGTTGGGAATCCAATCCAAATTCATTTTAATGGCAATAAAAAATTCTTTAAAGCATTTACGCAGTTTGTGATTTTTAGGTTGTAGCGCCTCAGTTTTAAAGCTCGAGTAAAGATATTAACTAGACTATACAAAGCATATCACACTTGCTTGTCGCAAAGGAGGCTAAATAACACTCCACATCCCTACTCAGTGTATACAATGAACTCCAAGTAAAAGAGGTAACACACTGTAGCAGCCATTGTGTTTTTCTGAGAAAAGGAACATTCCATAAGCCTGCCTCGATCTAATAATGGCTTCCCTGCAGTGCTGTGTTCCTCTCAGCCATGTTTCTGTACGTGTCACAGAAGTGGTTGCATTTCACTGTTTGCTTGCAGTCTCGTTCAGAGTGTCACAGCAGCATGTTGTTTGAATTATGCAGAGCCCGGAATAGCAACATAACACAAGAGCGTGCCAGTCCAACAAATTCCTAACAACATGACACAGTGCGGCTCTCGTGCGACTCGCGGGCCTGTGTGTTAGATCCAGACAAAACAAGGCTACAGCCAGCGCTTCACTAAGAAAATGCATACGGTGTGATATTGTGTTAAACTAAACATGAGCTCCTCTAAGCCCCTGAGTCTGTCAGAGCTGCTTTGATGTAGTTTGTAGCCTTTGAGTAATCAGTGCTACGGGGCAAACTGTGATATCCTGACATCATGGAGCACAAGGAGAAAGAAACATTTAGCAAGAAACTGGGTTTGTAAAGGGTCACAAACTATGGAGTGGAGACGGAGTGATGTCAACAGACGGCAATAATTACTAGAATATGGACATCAAGCGTGCTAAGTCTAATTATCCTTGATGTATGGAAACATCAGTCATTTAACCAACAACCTCTGGGGAGAAATATCAATGTTATCACGTCAGGATAGAAAGACACGTGGCTCGAGGTTCATGTGCTGCTGATGAATTTAAGAAGCAGATATGAGTCATATTATTGCTGTGTGCACACTGCCACAGCTGTCTCGGTTTGAACTCTATTAACACAGCAGTGGGTAGAATGGAGCAAATATGATTAAAAAAAGGTATTTATATAAAAAAGGTCACTATCCTGACTGTAGTGCATGAGACAGGTAATCTGATAAAAATCATGTGTCTGTGTCCTCCAGTGCTCCTAATGGCATCTGCAAGATTAGGACATGAGAGCTGATCTGGTGTCTGCCGTCCAGCTGCCGTCTATGAGAGCCAAGAGACACTCGCAAAATCCAACCAAACGGTCAAACTAGGCAGCGCTGATCAAATATGAATCAATATTCTGTTACCGTAACGACTACTTCTTTCCTCAGATGCTTTCCGAAACATCTTGTAGTTACTGTTTCAGCTGTAAAATGAGAAGGTCTGTGACCAGGCAGCCATGTTGAGATCTCTTGAGAAAATCCCAAGCACCGCTCACATGTCTGGAACACAGGCAATAGGAACGCTCTCTCTCTGAAATTACCTGTGATTGGTTAAAGTCTACCGTCACAGGTTAGATTTTATAAAGCCTGAAAACAGAGCCATGAGGAGCAGAAGACTACTTTTCTCTCAGAACACTTGAATTACAATATGCTGAAAGGTTATTATGATTTTTTTGCCCCATGATGCCACAAATATACTGCCTAATGCCACTTTAATTCACATACAAAGCATCACATACATATACGTACATGCCATGGGCAAAATACAGCCCTTTACATGTCCTTTTTAAACTGTAATAATATAAATGAAGAGAACTTCAGTCATGTATCAGATTCACAGCTCAACAGTCTCCTGCTGGTTGGCCAGTCATCACATATAATCCATGTAATCATAGACAATTTAGTTTAAACTTTTAGTAGTAATCCCACAATTTCCAAATACCTAATATGTCAGGTTGATTTGGGAAATCAATTGTTGTTGTTGAGTTTATGTATGTAGACACAAGACTGACAGTTTATTCTTGAAACAGTAGTTGGCAAAATAATCTCACCAAAAGGTTGATAGCTGTTTTGTTACGAGCACTTTAAGGTCTCATCCTCCATATTAAGCTAACAACAATTGCTATTTGCTATTTTCATATTAACGATGCATCAAATGACAATGTGAAAGGGGTCGATTAATGGATCGGTATTGGCTAACGTAGTAAAGCAGATCAAATTGCGACCCTACTGTGTTTTGTTCACCACAGCCTGCTAGTGCTGCAGTTTGCGGGCAGTGCAGTGCTGCTCTCCTGTAATGTTGCATTCACCCCAAGAACCAAGCAAATTTTTGCCTCACTTTACTGGCATGAGTTGGACTGCCAGTATCATTTCTGTTCATTCGCGCTAGGCGTGCTGAAGGGACAAGGAGCTTGTCTTCATAGATACCAATAACTTTTCATTCTGCCATTTCCTCCATCAGCCATGGAAGAAATAACCACTGTTGCTGCTTTGCACATGTTCTGTAAGCCCCACATATAGTATGTCAGAAAACGTCGTCATGTCTGGGTGAATAACATCTGTATTCACAAACAGTACCGTTTCACTGACTGTATCTGGCAACCAGACATCGCTACTGATGATGAATCCAAAATAAACACATTGTGCTGTGATTCTTTTGATACAGGTCGGTGTTGGCAGATACCCAGTATTAAAGTACTCAAATCTGGGCCATAAAAACTTGGGAACATTCCTACACTTGTCATATCATTATATATATTCATATAATGAAAATATTTTTATTACTATTGCGATCTTGATTTAAATGCTATTGCACTACACTCCTTTTTAATCTCTGCAAGTACCTTACATTTTGGTTCCTCCTTTGCCTCCGCCTCACCCTATCTCTCACAAGCCTGCATAGTATGATTAATTGTGGGAATAATAGCCCGAACACCATACTCAATCACATATGAAACACCATTGTAAAAGCGTCTGTTGGGCTAATTAGAAACAGCTCAGCGGGACTCCTGAATGTTCTGTGTAGGCAGCAGCTGAAAGAAACAAAACTGCCATTCATGTCTTTGTTAACGTTTAGTGGCTGTCACTTTGTGAGACTGCCTGCCACATTACACCAACCCCTGCTGTTCACCACCAAGTACCATTTCAGTTTCCTTGCATGTCAACTGACTCCCATCTACTGCGACAATGCAGATGCGCCTTATATCAGAGGCTCCATCTGTTTTCAATATGTTTCATTTTAGCCACACGTAATTCATTTTAATGAGCCATTATCTAAATCTATTAGAGACTGGGGATGTCACAATCCCAGAGAGTTAGTAGTCGATACCAATACCAGTGAAATTCCATGATTCTTAATACCAATTCAACATTTTTCCACTGTAAAAAAAACCCCAATAAATCCCATGTACTTTAACACACACTCCTTTTTTACCGTTTGAATACTTCTCACATCATAACATTAGAATTTATCTTCACCAATAATCATTTTATTGAAAAGAGACTGAACAAATCATAAAGTAACCTCCTGCGTTGAAATTGGCAGGAACAGAGCTAGTGAACAACACCAATGCTATCCAGCTCCCTTTTGTTGTTATCAGTGTAGCATTATAAGGGAAAAAATAGTGCGTATCCCCTCAATACGCTGATGATAGTGAGTTTACTGCATCCCATTTTCTATCGTCACTGGGACAACGTTACTCTCAAGCCCTGACAGTACCTGTGGTACAGCAGAAAAACGGGTATCGTCACATTTTCAGAATTTTGACACTGACTTGGTACCAAACTACTGGTTCTCGTGACATCCATATTAGTGACACAATTGTAGTGAATGGTGACCTCTAGGGGTGTTTTTGAAATGTAGTGCCTTGAGGTTAAATAGCACCAGATAATGAAACACTTGCTCATCACTGCACACAGAAAAACAACACATGTAGGCACGCACCTCATGCGGCAGATGAAGGACCGTCGGGAGCCCATGCACATCCTCATGGAGGACTGCTGTCCCTCCTTCTTCACTGTTCCTGTCTTCAGATCTAGAATCCGTCCTGTTAACACACAAACAGCACATCAAAATAAAACAGGGCATAGATACCATTAACATGTAGACTGATGGAAAGACTCTTTACAACAAGCACCCGGTTACTTCTTATGACCGTATAACCTGAACTGGGCTGAGAGAAAGAAATAGATTCAAGCACAAACACCAGTTCAGTCTATTTCACTTTTTGGTTATACCTTTTATTTGGCTGATATTTGTGCTTTTAGTTATGTTTACAATGAAAAAAACAGGGTCAAAGATCATTTTCTAGGGACCATAATTTTCTTACCAAATGCCATGGTAATTTTGCCAGCAGTTGTCATGAACCTGCTGTGCACAAAAGCAGGTTCTCATCACTGCAGAGCACAGCATGAAAGAAAATTCATTGTAGTGCTACTTATTTCTTTAATAAACACAACTTTTCAGGTTGTAGCGGCTCAGTCTAACAGCAAGAGTGAAAATACTGGTATAATGTGAAACTAGAAAACCTAAGGAATCCCCTGGAACCAGCCAGGACCCTGGATCTCTGACCTCCAGATATGTGAATGAAAATGGGTTCTATGGGTACCCACAAGTCTCCCCTTTACAGACATGCCCACTTTATCATAATCACATGCAGTTTGGGCAAGACATAGTCAAGTCAACACACTGACACACCTGATGCCTGCTGGATTACCATGTTGTGATTTGAGCATATAGTTTGCTATACTGGACAATATTTGTCATTGTCTTGTGTTGTTAATTGATTTTCAATAATAAATATATACAAACATTTGCAAAAGTATTAAACAAAGTATTAAATACTTGACAAATCTCCTTTAAAGTACATTTTGAAGAGATAAAAAATGTGATTAATTGTGATTAAATATTTGAAAAATTGACAGTTTCTTCTCATACCCATGTCATTCTACAATATTTAATCATACTGCATCATATCCCTCATATCAGAAGTGTAATGAAAGGCCTTTATGGACCCAATTTATCAGACTGTGACTGAGTTCTATATACTGGCATTGAGACAGAGATGAAAAGAGAGAAATTCCTGTGGAGGCCCAAAGAGACAGCTGATGTGTGGAGCTGCCAGAGGAAACCTTCAGTACTCCCACACAGCACTGAGGTCCCAACAACACAGGCTTCAGAATGACCCTTAACGTCTGGATTTGGTGTTAGAACTGTCTATACTCTTTGTACTGACGTGGTGACAGTGAAGCTGAGAGAGACATTTGTAAACACTTTGTAACTGTCACTTCTTGTGAATTCAATTAAAGTCAAATTCTTTCTCATTTTGCCAGGGGCCCCAGGAGAACGCCGCCAAGGACCCCTCTTCCTTGATCTCATGGGTAAGGTGGTTTGGTTTGGACTAGGGCTGATATTCAGGTTGAGAGTGGGAAGGTGTGACCCCACAGCTTGGCTTTGTTACTGTAACCTGCACAATCTCCGGTCTCTATCATCTTTAGAACAGTACGGATTCTTTCCAGATGGAAGAGGAATTCTTAGTATCTCCCAAATATGAAGGTGAGTGAAACAGACAGAGGAGAGAAGGCTGATGACCATGGCAAACACACAGCACACCAATTACATCAGCAACAATGAGCCCAAAGAGCAACAAGCACATGCTATTCTCTCAATCTCTTTCCATCTGCATGATGATGCATGCTGGGTGTACTTATATCAGGACAGTTCCTTACAGATACACTCAGCATCTGTTTACTATTCATGGTTTGTACTACTCAACCTGTGAAATCAGCTGCATAATGTCTTCAAGGGAAAATATCTAATTGATATAATTATGTTCTATAAATTAACCCCCAGGCCTGTAATGATGGTCTACATGGGATTAAAGAAGATAAGTTTGTATAAAGCATAAAATCACATTTATTTCTAAATAAAAAATGAAAAAAGGTAAAACAATAGCTGCTTGCTTTGAGGATCTGTTGGAGAAAATACAGCTTATAGGTAAACTTCAAATATATTTCTACAATGGATTTACTAACTGTGGTCACATTCAGATTATTACATTAGTCCCCATATTTGATATTCTTTCTAGGACTGTCAGTTAATACGATAATACGTCAATTTGCAATTTTTAGGTTGTAGTGGGCTCAGTTTTAAAGGAGTAAAGATACTGGCATCATATGAAACTAAGGGATCTATTGCTACCAACCATGTGATAATAGTTTGTCATGAGGAAGGCTAAATAACGCTCCCAACTTAAGCTAAATATTGACGAGGAACAATGGGTGCTCATGCTAAATGACCTACCTATTAGGGTTTCTGGACAATATCTAATAATTAATTGGTTTCCAGTAATAAATATATACATGCATTTGCATAAAGCAGCATAATTGTCCACTCCTACACTGGTAAGAGTGTTAAATGGTTGACAAATCTCCCTTTAAGGTACAATTTGAACAGATGAAAATTCAGTGATTAACTATGGACACTCATGCTATTAATTGCGATTAAATATTTTCATTAATCCGCAGCCCTAATCCTTACACAATAACAACAGCTACATTTACGCAACTTATGAAGTACCATTAGTAAGTCATGAGAAAGTGTGAGTTGCATGAAGTCTTTCCAGACATCATAATGGCACAGAGGGATGCTTCTTACTCAAGCAAACCACATTTGGCAGAAAAATGCAGCAACAATTTAATAATGACAGTCCTACAAGGAACATGGCTCCCCAGCAAATCAACAATTTATCAAGAGACCTTAAGGATCAAGACAAGGGATGGGTTTTGGACTTCTTCTCACTTGCTTGTGTTACAGCACCAATACTATGAATAATGCTCAGCTGCTAATTTGACGACGATGACTGTCCCTTGATCTAAAAAGCCTCACAGGCAAGACAACAGGAAGGTCATTTTAGCAGCTGTATCGGACGGCTTCGATGAAATCAATCTCACACAATTGTGTGGTGTTACAACCAATGGCCCTCCGGCCATGACAAGTGAGCAGGATGGAATGGCATCCTTGGTGTGCAGTAAGGTTTGGGAATCTGGAGGAGTGGCCGTGAAATTGCATTGAATTATACATCAGGAAACACTCTGCACCAGAGCCACCTAGCTCGGTGATGTGATGAGTACCGTGGTGAAAGAAATTAATCTGATCCCACTGAGAGCGTTTAATCACTTCAGGCTTTCCTGACGGAAATTAATGCGCAACACAAGGACGCAATCTACCACTCACATGTGGTCTGGCTTAGGCTGGAGATATACTTGCTTTTTAACCATGCGTAACGCATCACATTCATTTCTGAGCATGTACATAACCACGCACAAGGCAGCATCATGTGCACGCAAACGCATAGTTAAAAGCCAATATATCTATTTTCTGGAGCAGTTCTACTCTGATATCTGAATATTTTTTGAAAAAATACAATTACCACATCTCGGTTTTAATCCTCCGCTAACCACTCAAGTTGCAGTTTACATCCATGTTTGTCCACAATGTCATCACTTCATCATTTTAGATGATGTTAGATATGTGAAATTGGCATAATTAGCATTTGAATTATTGACTGTATGAAAACGTGTTACGTGAGGTCACAAAATATAATTAATATGAATATAATTCATCCTGGAATCCAAGAGGACATCTAACATGAGTCCAGAAAGGGGGGATGTTCATGACATTCTGGGTAGAGGTGGCTTTGTATTTTGAGAGGAGTTTTGACAGATTATCGGCTTTTACGTCTGCGGTCAGCTCATTGTCTCCTTCCGAAGTCACCAGGATCTTGCTCTCTAGCAGATGCAACATAGGCATCCTCTCCCGATAAAAGTCTGCCACTGGCTTTAGCCCGAAGTTCAGGCTTTCAAGCACGGCTTTGTCCTGTCAAGTGAGAGTAACAAGTGGCCTTCGCTCTTTGGCGAACACTTGCTTGATGGATTGTGCCTGTTCCAATATATATTCTGACTACCATCTTCTGTTTATATCCCCATCAGGTGGGCCAGTCCTTTGTGGGGTCCTTTTTTAATTTAATGCATTGGTTTCATAAATTCATTGCCCCCACACATTTCACTGTGACAGAATACAATGTCTTGTTTTAAGCCAATAGCTTATTATTCTAAAATAAATAATCTAGTTCATGAAATTTATCTGCATTTAATAAATTAGCAGACCGAGCAGAGCATGTGAGTGGAGCCTGTTTTCAGAGTTTTACATCATGTTTAAATCCATCTATACAATGTGCATATTTGTAGATAAAGATTAGGCTACACTACACTAACATTATCATAATAATATACTATTTGTAATTACATTTCAGTGGTGCTGTCAGTTTGTTGATTATTTTCGAGTCTGACGTTCAAAAATAATCAACAAACAATGCTCTGGCTAAGGCTCATTCTCAGTCATACATGTTTATGAGCCTTAAAATTACATTTATTAATTATATGGCTTTAGACTGACAAACAATATTTTACCATCACAAGGGCAACTATGGGAGAAGGCTGTGGTGATATTCCTGCACACACCCAGTGCTCTGTCCACACGCCAACTGACTTAATCATTTTTCAGTGAACTTGTGGCTACAAGATTCAAACTGTGGCTGAAGCAGCTAAGCCAGGTCCAGCTGCCACAATGTTGGCTGCACTATCTGTAGTGATGCAAACCAGTCGACTGTCATCCAAGTTCCACACCTCCAGCCAGGTCTTCTAGCATTTTGATTCCAGCTTCCAATCAGAATTGATAAAGTGCGCATGAATGGACATTGGGCTCCATATTAACACCGTGATTACTATATATGTTATATATATTATATATGGCTAGAAACCATTTTTTAAAATGTACCAAGTAACTGCCCTTGTACAGTCTCACCACCGTGGACCGTCAAGTTTATACTGTATATCGTTGTCTTTGTGAAAGCCCTGATGACTGAGGACTGCTCTCTGTGGATGGAGCCGGTGGCAGACTAGTGTATTCTGATGGATGGTGAATTTTAAGATGGGAGTGGAGATTTGTGGTGTTTACATCTTTTGTGATGTAATCTTTGTGATTGTCATGCCAGTATCTTCACTCTAGCTTTAAAACTGAGCCCCCTACAACCTAAAAATCTCAAGGTGTACTAGTGCCGTTAACATTAATTTGTGTTAACACACTATTATCCATCTACCTTTGACAGCTGTAAAATAAAAATTTGGCAGGGCTTTGTCTTTCATCACTGACCGTGTCACTGTGAAAAACATTCAAGCCGTCTAAATTCATTCTAGGTGTGCCTGCTACCAGAGTCTGTTTTGTACTGTACATTCTCAAATAGTAGCCTTGTTTACCTAAATGCACCAGCTTCCCAGTTAATCCAAATTTAAAACTTCCTCCATGTTCACCTGTTGTCTTGATACAGTATGACGTTCATTTAACAGCACTAATTCCATTAGTACAACAACAGACACCACTCTACAGCACCACTTAGCTCAGAGCACAACTGTGTTTTCGTTCTGAGCCATCAGGTAGACAGGCAGGTAGGCCGTCGGGCTGAATGATTGGACAGGTTTTACAGTCCTGAGACAGCCACGGATACCACACGATTGCTGTTGGGAGATTTTCAACAAATAAACTAATGACTAAAATGATTTTAAAAAAGATTACTACCCGTAGCTTTAACAGCATGTTGTTTTTACACAGGGGAATGAACAAGCTTTCAACTCACAGCGGTGATAACGTTCCTATCAGCAATAATTACAAAGAACATGAGAGAGCCAATGAGCCAGATATTCAGCAGGAATAGAACTGTTGCCGCATTTGGAAATTCAGAAAGACATGAAGATCTATTCCCTACTGTAAAAGACAGACCTGCAGTACAACAGAGCCCAAATATCACTCTATCCCACCACAACATCCACTCATCCCCATCTATCTGTTCACCTATTTTCTGCCATAGAATATTGGTGTTTTGCCATCTGTACATCTCCTCTGGTATTTACTGCTTTCACAAGCAGGAGAAAAACACTAAAATTGACAAATAGCTAAGTCTGCTAGTATTCATCCATCTTTCCCCACACTGCACACCAGAGACTGAGAGAGACTCCACCATAAGACATGAGACACAGGGTGCTCTGATCTGTAGCTTTGAAGCAACTCTATACATTATGAGCACACAGCAATTCTTTAAGCTCATTGCTGCTCGCAGCAACAACTCATCACAAACATGAAAATAAGTGAAGGACAGATTTGTTCAACTGGTAATTCATATTGGTGTCATATTGCTGAGATCCACATTGATATCCACATTGTCTCATGTCTGTGTGTTTAGTGCAGAGCTAGACTCAGGACATGGTTAACCTAGCTTAGCATAAGGACTAGGAGTAGGGGGATATAGCTAACCTGGCTGTGTATTGTATCCTGATTCCAAAACAGTAAATGGTCATGTTATTCATTATTCCCACAATGAACTACAGACAGCAGCAACTGGTGTTCTGGTTGATTAAAGCTGCTCAGTCCTCTACTGCAGAAAAACATGCCATCCGGCAACGGACACACAACAAAGTCCAACCAGTCAAGGAGAAAACATACTGCTTTAGTTCCACTGAGCGAAACTTAACTCTGAGAAATGTTATGACTTCAAAGGTTGTGGATGTACTTGTAGATGTGTGTGTGTTTTCATCCGTCACAGCTCTACATGGAGCTTATTGTGTTAGGTGGATTACATGGCACTGCTGGGTATTCAGTGTAGTTCAGAGGGCCTCTGGGGTCAGATGGACAGACACAACTATAAAGCCTCCACACTACCACGGAGAAGAAGAGATTTAACAAGACAATGTTGCCCTCTAGTGGCCACTATGAGCACATCAGACATTTTGACATTTCACAGGAAGTGGTAAGAGATAGTAGTAGAAGACCTACTTTATTGATCCCTGAGGGGAATTTCTATTCATTTCACTCTGTTGTTATTTTTACACATTACAGTCCTGAAATACACACACGCACATAGTGAGTTGTATTATATTTAAGTTATTAGTTTGTTGAAGAGCGGAGCTAGAATGGTCCAGAAGTGTGTACAGAACTCCTCATTACAGAAACGCCAGTTACTGCATGGTTTATGCTTGACGCGAGGGTCTCGAGTGTGTACAGGGTCAAAGTGACATAAAACACATAAAACACTCCATAAAACACAGCCCTTCCTCGGGGTTCCATGCGGCAGGTTTTCACCTGGATGGGAGGAGAAAATGGAGAACTTTCAGGAACTTTGAGCTCTGAGAATGTTGGTTTGACGTGACGAAAAACTTACACCAGATATGAAATATCTACGCGTTTCCTCATCACAATCCCACGTCAGCTCATGTCTGTGCTACCGTCCTTGCAGAAAGTAAAACCCAGGCTTTAGTCCGAGACACAATCTTATCTCAGTTTAGGATGACATTTGGGAATTTTGATATTACAAAAACATGCTGCATTACTTAATTTAGGGAAAAATCCTGTCTTATCTTAGGATAGGAATTCAGCTATTACAGAACCGTCCCAAGTTAGGAATCCTAAATAGGGATTGGTATAGACCCTGTCCCAAATTAAAAATAACTGTTGTTAGAGGTGTATGGCTCTGAAGATGGGTAACAACATGAACACTGAAATATAATGAGGCAGGCTACTCAGACTGTCAGATGATTTCAATTTCCCAGACCATAGGCCCTATTTAAAGAATCTATAGTGCATGGTTTAAAGTGCATACTGCAAGTCCTTTTAAGATGAGTACAACTCCACATTTGCGAGTTATGTGGCACATAATCTGGGCACAAAGTAAGGTACACGGTGCAAAGGGGTTGTATTAAGTTTTTAAACAAAACAGGGTGTCACCTCCCACTCCCTTACTACTGTATGTCCAGCTCTGAAGAGGTCTTAAAGGAGACATGAGGCTCTGCCAATAGTTGTAAAGATCACAAATGCACTTTTCTGCTCAGGGTGACTTCCAAACTGAGGTTGCAGATCCATGATCGCAAGCTAGCTCACCAGTGACAAGGGGGTAACGATTCATCTACTATATCAATGTATTGATTTATATTCCTATGATCCAACTACATCGATAGGTACTCTGCAAGTTGTCCTTCACAGGGGACGTATATCGATCTGCAAGGTAAATAATCAAATGTATTGAAACTTCGAATTTACGCCTTGTATTTAAGCACGACAAACATTACATGGATGTATTTTTTAGCACTTTTGTTCGTAAAGAAAGGGACTAATAAAGGAATATCTTATCTTATCTTATATTACTGCTCTACCTTTGGCGTTGAAAATGAGGACAGAGGCAGGTGCTTAAACCACTGTTCAGTCCACCTGAAGAGAAGTTGGTTTACTTTATGTTTTGTTAAATATTACTGCTCTACATTTTGTTTTGAAAATGATAACAAGAAGCAGCAAGTTAAACCACTGTCCATTTAACTTGAATAGACGTTGGTTAATTTCATTTTTCGTTAAATATTTCACTGCCTTGTATCTTGAGAACTGAGGCAGAAGGTCTTGAAGTTGCACTTTTTATTATTTTCAAATAAGTTTATGTATTTGCCATTAATTGCTGTGTTTACTTGTTTACATCCATTATTAATTTATCCCTGATTAAAGGAAAACTTTGAGGAATCCTGACCTGCACTGTCCAGTATCCAGCTATTTATTTCAAAGTCACACTAATTTTTTGGTAAAAGAAGTTACTGGATCGATTTCAAATCATCGTATCGTATCATATCGAAGTAAAAATGGATCGTTACACCCCTAGCAGTGACAAACGTAGGCTCCTGGAACATTCTAATCAAAAAATGCAGGAATGACTGAACGAGTGCCTATTGAAGAATCAAATTAACAGTTACAATTTCTTAAGTTAAGTTAAGATAGGAGGTCTGAGATAGGACAGAACACAGCCATGGCTTTAGGATTTGTTTCAGCAGCAGTGAGACAGGATTAGTCCTATCTCTGTAATGGGGTCCCGTGTCTGTTATTAGACCTGAGATTGAGAGCAGAGGGAAGTTCATCCTGTGTTAGTTGTGAATCCACTATGTTGGTTTGTACCTCACTAAGCTGTGGCAGGTCAATACTGTTGAGAAATGAGCTGATGCTGGGTACATTTCTGATGAATACAGATATTATTTATCTGTCCAGGTGAATGTGTGGCCTTCTCTGCTGAGACCTCAGATTTAGATAGTTTAGATATTGTAGATATAATATAATATCTAGATAAATATTTAGATTTAGAAATATAGATTTAGATATTTCCTTAGATATTTTTCAGATATTTTTATGTACACTTGGGTGTACATAATTTCCCAAACGTGGGATTAATAAAAGTCTATTCTGTTCTATTCTATTCTTAGTAACTGACCTTGTTGTTTTTCAATTTCTTTAATTTGATTTGTCAAGTTAAGTATCGTTATGGTGGAAATGGTCTTGCCTAAGTCTGCCTATCAAGAAATGGGTTTTCTTATCCATAACTTCATTTGGCCGGAATATATACTATATTGTATTCATTCTGGGTTTACTCTGTTACTTGCATTACTAGTTCTGAATGTAGTCTTTGTTTTGTTCCAGTTCAGCTTCTTGATCTTTTTCTTTCTTTCTTATTATAAACACTGATCATTGAGACTGTAGTCTGTTCCTTTTGACGTTGAACTAGTTCTTTTCATTTAGAGTGCTTGAATGTGGCTCTAATCGGCCGTGGTCAGTTGGTGGTGTTCTTCAGTCCTAAACAGTGTAAGCAGCAGAATGTGACATTCACTGTCTCTGCAGGTAGTTTGAGTTGCATGGTCATGAATCCTTTACTGATATTCAAGAATGATGGTGAAAACTAGATTGTCTCTGATGCTGCATGCTTGTAAGACCACAATACTCTCTTTCATTGTCTTTAAAACTTCATCAAATTTGACAACCTCACCAAAATGAAAAGCAGAATAGCTAAACACAGGTTCCAACACGCAGGCAGCCAGAGACTGATCAACTAACATCAGGACAGGCTGTAGAGAATGAAGTTAGACATAAGCACAATACAGCCAACTGAGCGCAGTGGTAGTCTACTGGTAGCACCTGTATCTGTGTGTTGTGTGTAACTCTCAGCTGCCCCTCTGAAACATTTTGCAAACTGATAATTAAGAAAAGCAGAGAAAAGGAGAATTGTTAGTGGCAGTACGTCATCTACCTGTCATGGAGTTTTCTGAAGTACTGAGCTGTTCCCTCAGCTTGTCCACATCGTCGGGGTGGACCTGTTCATACAGAGTGCTGCCGAACCACTCGGACTGAGGTTGGTTCAGCACCGGCGTCACAGAGTCCGACACGTAGATCACCCGTCCCGTCTCCGCAGCAACCACAAACAGGAAGCCGTCTGCCGCCTCCAGGATCAGATGTTTCAGTTCCTACGGGGAGCAAAAATGTACATGAACACACACATACACACACACACAACACTGGATTAAACATTGGATTTGTGTTAACGAATGGTATGAACTATTTTACATTCAACTCAAATTAGAAGGCAGAGTTCAAATGTAGCTGGTAGATAATTAGAAAAGGCTGTATGCAATATCACATTCACTAATGAGCCATAATTACAAACAAGTGTAAAGGCCTTTACATATCAGGTGCTGTGTGATATTTGGATTCTGTGTGGAATTAGTGTGTGAAGGCCTTAACATTCAGATAGTGCTGAAGGTGCACAGTACCTTCATTGTCATCAAAAACCTTAAAAAAAGTATCTTAGAAAAAAAGAGTAAAAGTATTTCTAAGACAAGTATTTTAAATTCCTTTAAAAAAATGTACACTGAGCTTATTAAATGACCAGGCTGTGAATCCTTTGACAGTTAAAAGTCTGACAGGTCATTTCAGAGAAAAGAGCATTCCTATTGGCTGTGCTGGGTCACACACTTTGTCATTTTACAGCTAAACAGTAACTAGAAGATGTTTCTGAAAACAATGAGGAGAGAAATAGACACTACAGTAACAGAATATTGATTCATATTTGATCAACGCTGACTTGTTTGCGTTTGTAAGTGATTGACGGCTCTCTGATCTTAAATTTTAAAGTTAATGTTTCTGTATAGATTGAAATATGCCTGGCTGAACAACCATGTTCTCTTTGTTTTTTGTTGTTTTTTTACACCTCTGGGGTTCCCCCCGGAAACTGTGTTAAGCTTGTGTTTAACGTCACAATGCTATGAATTGTGGTTAATTCCCTCAGGCAAAGTTTGCAGAAATGGGGACTTACAGAAGGTGTTCATAAAGGGCTCAAACTATCTGTGATAGAGCCGTCAAGGACTTGATGATTTGACAGTGGCACAGTCCTAAACCCTCACAGACTTAGCGGGGACGCGCCTCACAGTCTCTGAGTGTCTAAGTGTGGACACTGGGATTGGGCCATAAAGTCTGTGATCTGCCTCAGGGCGTGTCTCTGTCTCAAACCACCCTCTAGATTAGTAGGTACAGATCTGCCGGAGTCATTTTCCATGTTTCTTAATGTCAAAATTATTCCAGTTTCTTGGGAAAATCCCAGGATGCACAGTAAAAAAACAGTGAACACATCTGCTCATTTTAGTCACTGACTGCTCCACAGTAAGCAAAGTCCAATTTCAACATGCACAAAGCTTAATCCATATCGCCCTGAGACAATACGGAATGGACCTGATATTGAGTTTGTGGCCCTGTTACTGTCTGACTTAATCAGAACATACCACTACTGAAATAACTGAACATTTATCTCCCGAGAAGCTGAGGACATGGCCCAGTAACAGACGGTTCCCCTGGGAGTGTCACATACACCTATACATAACAAACTGTGTCTTGCCTTGACCTAGCTCAGATAGTCAGGTACGTATAGAGAGACTAAAAGTTATGAAAAAGAAAGTAGCTGGGGAGAAGATTTACGCCTTACATTGAGCAGATTGAGAAAAGTTTGATCCACTAGTTTCAAACGAGGTTTCTATTTTGAATGAGCTCTGACGCACAGAGTAATTCAGACCAGATGAAATCTATTGAGATCAAATCTCTGTGTGATGGTGATCTGGTGAAGAAGGCAGGAAAGCGAAACATTCAGAGCACAAAAGGCACCAAGACATGACAAAGACATGGTAGAGAGGGTCTCTAGTTTGGGTCTAGCCTACAGGTCATTTCAAGACCAAGGGCCATAAAAAAACCCTTATTTTTTCCAGTCTCAGTCTGCACAGGTGGTACCTTAAAGTCTCGCCAGTTATTGGACCCAAGACTGTAGTACAAACTTAGAGCAAATGTATATGAGTAACATGCTTTGAATGGCCTTGTACGTTAAAACATACTAATACTGCATCCTGCTCATAGCAAGTGAAGACCGTCGGACCAGATTGTACTATGTGTAGTGATGAGTCCTGTAGACTTTAGACTGTATAGTTTGAAATATATCTCAAAGCAGCATGATAAAGTGGGTCAAGTAGTGGGCCAAAGTAGTAGAACAAGCAAATGAGATAATGGTATCACCATAGTCTAGATGAGACAGGAACAGGCCTGTAACCAGACGTTTACATGAGGATGAAGAGAAACATGACTTTGACATGACGTTCACAGTGTGAACGTGAACTTCTTAGAGTTCTAAAGGATGCTTACAATGTCGATTCATGCACACTTTTATGATCAGGGTTTTGAAGATTTTGTGTAGATCAATTTGTAGAAATTAGTTTTTACTATGATATTAAAGTATTTTTCACTGCCAAAACCAGTGTGAATCAATGTGGTCAAAAAAAAAAAACAATGACGGTGAATATGTTTTATGGCCTGTATGCCGGTCTGTGACAGTACAGTACCTGTTCAGTGAGAAAGGAGGGCTTATAGGCCCCATCAGTGGACGTGTTGCCAGTGCCCCTCATGGATTTCATATGGGAGACAGCCATTCGCAGGATGGTCAGCTTGTCAGGTTTGCGGGCCAGGGCGCTGCAGGTAGGGACCATGTCTGACAGCTCAGTGATGTACTGGGTCATTTTGTTGCGCCGGCGTCGCTCAATCTCACTGTGGTTCTCTCTAAAACAGAGAGAGGAGGTTAGACGCTGGAGAGTACAGACTGGGAACCACTAGCCAGGCTTGCTTGAACAAATGATCAACAGCTATCTGATCACGATGTATCTCCAATACAGTACCCTTCAGACTTTTCACTTTGCTTTACTTGTTTACTTATACATGCTTATATAACACAGGTGGCCCAGTCTTTAATGAGAAATATGGTTTTGATTGACAGGAATTTCCTTCAGACAACAGGAGGGACATACAAGCTTCTCTGTTGCACCTGTTTGTCTCAGTCTGACACAAAATCCCCTTCAGACCCATTAATATAAAACAGACACTTCGTCACTAGGTTGAAGCTAATATTCGTTTTGTCCCAACATCTAATATTTTGGGCAATTTTCATGCCAGAAATAATCTGATTAAATGCACAGAAGTATGTTTCTCCTGAAATGTTCTCATCAGGGGAAAAATCTAAACGAAACTTTTGAAAAGAAATGACCCATGCAGCTGGGTCATGTGGGTTAAAAATCATACCACAATATGTTGTTTTAATATCAGTTAATACTGACATACAGTAGATCATGATATAATGATGATATAATGGGAAGGTTTCTGTTTGTGAATTTTAAGATCCCCGTAAGCTCATAATTCTCTGACAAAAGACAAAGTATCAAGAATTGTTTGAGTAAACAGAAATCTATGTACATAAATCAAATGTACGACAGTTCTAAAGAAAATCAGTACGTCTCCATCAATATATGGGGCAAATAAGTTTGAATCCCTGATTTTTGATTGTACACTTCAGCACCATATATTTTACCATTCAAATAGAGAGACAGCATGTCTAATGTGTATACTTATTCATTCATGCATTGCATATAGGGTACAATTGCAAAAAAAGCAGATAGTAATTGTTGTGGCCTCATTGTTTTTTCCAGAGGATGTGTCTAATTGCTGGTGTTTGACATTGGGTGTTTTTACTCGGCATGTTTTCTTGGATGGTGATGCTTCAAGTGGTATTTCCAGTCTTTACCAACACCTGTTTCTGCCGGAAATAATAATATACATCATCATTCTTTCTTTTGGGACACTTTGTGTCTAGGGGCTATAAAGAGGACATATCATGCTCATGTCCAGGTTCATACTTGGGGTTTCTACTAGAACATGTTTACATGCTTTAATGTTCAAAAAACACATTATTTTTCTCATCCCATCTATCTGAATATACCTGTACCCGTACACCTGTATGAGTCTTCATGTGACATAATAAGGGGAGCCAAATCTGACTCGTGTTTTCTGATCTATGCAGCCTACAAAACGTCTTTGTTTCCTTGTTTATCCAACATAGCTCTTTATATTTAAGGTGGTGGGGACTGTCGAGCTGTCTTTTTCTGTGTTAACTGAATCATCTAGGCGTGCTCAGCTCTCCGGTCTATGACACATCTGATACAAAACCTGACCAACTCTGCTGTGCCTATTTAGGAAAGTGGGTTATTCCTACAAGACTGCTTTACTATTGGATAGAAAGAGCTTCATTTCTGTGATGTGATTTGTTGTTAGAACATTGTCAATCAATGCACCAGTCAGTGTTTGTATCACCCAGACCTACTGAGTGAACGACTCCCCCCCACAGTGGTTTCTGTGGCCACAGATCTGATATAAACCAAAATGACAAAAAACACTAATTATGGAAATTCCACATGGGTGGCCAACAATAACAGGCTAATAAATTATTAATAATATACCAATACTGACCTAATATATTGGTATACAAACCCTATTCTGATATTTGTGGCACCAGTTGTTAGTATTTCACTGCCTTTGGATAAGAGCAGTTTATAGTGTGTAGGTTGTACAGTCTGTTGAGCCCTGAGTCAATGGAAAATCCTCTGTGGCCCAAGCTGGCTAGGCCTACCTGGCGAATCTCTCCTTATCCCCACCAGGAACCTGATCATCATCATCATACCTACAGAGGAGAGAGGATGCAGCATGTAACACAATGTACACAATACAGGTAAACAACTTCACGTAGCACACTCACTCGCCATAATCCTCACATGCAATGACTGTCACATATTAATGCATGAGAGTAGATGGTTCAAAGACTGATGGTAAGAACATGGACAAAACTGAAGAAAACCAGCTGGTGGACCTGGTGCTTTCTCTTCTACTCTGAATAATGACAGCTAACAGAACAAGGTGTTTCTTAAATTCTGGGTTGTGGCCTTCTTTCATATTGGGTTATATTAACTCCCAAACTTCACTGCTGACATCTAGTGATGAGATGACATCCCTGGACTCAGCTTTACAACATATTTAAGGCAGCAACTAGGTCTGTCCTCAACAAAATATATTCTATTCTTTGTCGCCAAATCGATTCAGTTGATTTAATTGACAGATCTGTAAAACTGAGTTTCCCCACAAAGAATCATATTTGAATAATATTGTGTTTACCAGAGATGTGCTCATAAGTTTCTTAAGTAAGTAATTTGGCATGAAAAAGGTTAAAAAAACAACATGGAAACTTGCTCCTGTTGGTTTGCTTTCAAAACAAACTTAGAACAAACACTCACGTTTGCTCCTTTTTTTACACTGAAATGGATGATAACACTGTAGTATAATGGACACTTGGGGAAGTAAGTGGTGTAAATACCTGAGTTAAACTGGTTAAACCTGCCTGATAGCTGCTGCCCTACAGACTATGGATTTGAGTCTCATAAGCAACTGAATACCTAATTGTAAAAACTTCTGGTGTCTGGATTTAATCACAATGAGATACAAGATTCAGCCAGCAACAGTAACAATACCGAGACTGTAAGAAAAACTCAATTTTCCTTTAACCTGACCATTAAAATACGGGAAGACTAGTTGAAAAAGGATGGAGTCACAATTTTAAGAGTAGCCCACATAGCAGCATGAACTCCACTGATCCAGTTAGAATGTAAAGAAACTGAATTCTCTGCTGATTTACAGCCTGAGTTTTCACTGTCAATGTATGGAAGACTCTTGTGTGAGTCTGAACTTGTCCCTCTGAGTCTTCATACTGATATTATAGCCTAAAAAGTGCACTTCAGTCCCTTCCCCCAAACACTGGATTGGGTCAACTCTTCCTGTGCATCACTGGCAGTCACATACTGAGAAGCACAGTGAATTATGGGAAACAGCATTGAATGATCTACTTTATGGGAAAAGCATATGTTCAAAGTGCATGTACAGTGGCAAACCCTTTCACAGTGTGAATATGGAGCTTTGTAATGCTACTGTCCATTATCAAGAGTGCAGTTCCTCCTGTGTTCAGCAGAGAGCAGCTCCTCCTCCTCCTCCTCACTGTCACCACTCAACTTAGCAGAAACATATCCACTGCTGTGTTGTCAGCTCAGAAATGAAGCACTTACTGTAATGTACATCCTATATACTTACACACTACACAATATGAGGAGAGGAAAAGGAAAACAAGTTGAGATAAATTAAATGTGACCAGACGGTTGAGATGCAGTGACAGATAAAGGTTTGAGAATCTCTTTAAAAAAGGAAAACAGAGCACTGTATTTTAGATGGACGGAAAAAAAAAAGTCATGAGGTGTTCATGCAACAGTCAATGTTACAAACATACTGTAGGGTATCTGCAGGGTTCACAAAGAGCATCAATACTACCTGACATTATGCTCAGATTCATTTAAAATCAAAGAAAACTGATGTTCCAGTTTGGCATGCATACTGTACTACAAACCCATTTTTTCTTTGGGAGCAGTAAAAAATAAGATCCAACAACTTTAATATGTTCATATCAAGAACTTCAACTTATCATACCCGCAGATACCCTGAAACAGGAACTGTGTTATCTTTTCAAACTACTTCTAAAACATTTCAGGACATTTCAGGATCTGTGCTATCTGTTTTCTGTGTTCTCACCTTGAAAATTTGCTAGGTCCCTCTCCGTCTTCATCGTCAAAGTCCATTCTGGGAAACAACCACAGCAAACACTTCTATTAGACTTAGAGATCTCTCATGACTAAACCCCCAGTGTTTTCTGGTATATTATATGTATATATCCACAGCAATAACTTTAAATAGCTGTAGACATCAGTTTAAAGCAGCAGATTCTCATTTGGTTCTGCAGCTGCAAAGTGATAAAGTTGTGTCTGCTGACAAATAAACCAATAGATCAATGTATTAGTCTGGCTCATCATTACAGAGCTAATGCTTTCATTTCAACATGATCATCCCCCACTAGGGTCAAATCACTGTGACGCAACAATTGAAATCAGCCTGTTATCTGTTGCAAGAGTTAGCTGTGGTGTCATGAAAACAGGTTAAAAAGCCAATATCAATGCACCAGGAGACAGACCAGGAGGAGGCATGCAGTGCCAAGTGCACACAAAGCTTGGCCATTAAAGTTGATTCTGATTGTATAATACAATAGTAGCCATGCAACTGGTTATAAAAAAAATCTCATCTAACATTTTCAGTTTGTCATAGAAGATGACTAATGTTGCATTCACACCAAAAGCAAATTGAAAATCCACCTCGCTTTACTGGCGTGAGCTGGATCACCAGTATTATTCGGGTTCATTTGTGATACTCCCTCTGGATGCGCCATGGGGGAGGAGCTTGTCACCATAGATACCAATAGCTTTTCTTTCTGCCGTCAAACATTGAAGAAATAATCACTGCTGCTGCTGCTTTGTGCATGTTCTGGAAGTTCCAGATATGTCAGAAACTAAACGTCGTGGTGTCTGGGTTCATAACTGACAATATACCCACAATTTCCCAACTTGGGATCAATAAAGTATCTATCTATCTATCTATCTCTATCTATCGAGCAAACCATCCATCGCTACTGAGGTATGAGTCCAAAATAAACAGATTGTGTTGTGATATAATTGCAATAATCGTTGCAATAATCTTCATCGTTGATAGGCTTTCGCAACACACTGTCACACAAATTTCTTGGTGTATGAAAAATTTCAACTTGCGTGAATGGGCAAATGACATGAATTTCACATCTGTGCCGCAAAACCATAACATTAAACCATATCGATATATCTTATCCTCACTTTATTTGACAACTTCTGTCTCAATATACATTGTAGTTATGATCTGTGTTTAGTGTACATAGTATTTAGAATCATACATGTGTTATTTCTGCTTCCCTTTGTATAGAAATTCATTACTCTTCATTCATTACTGTTTACTAAAATAACATAGACCTATCACACAATGCATCTGTTCTTGTACTTCCTTCTGCTGCTGTGACAGTTCAGTTTTTCTGTCCGGGAACAATACAGTTATTTTAGTTTTTGAGAAGAAGATTTTGTTTTGTGTAACAATCATTTCAGGTACATGTTTCAACTGTTGAAAGGTGTTTTATCACATTATGTTGACTTCCAAGACATCTACAACAGTTACCCAGTTCTTAAGGTACTCTCCTATATAGCACAGTATAGCCTGTCATTGCTGTTCCACGGCACATAAAGCCAGAAATAGATGGGTTTGCACTGCAACCTCGCAGCAGGAGTCAACTGCACTGACCAGCGTTGTTGCTGTCCCGCTTGACAGCATTACTGTTTTAACTGTGGAGTTTAGTTTCACCTCTACGTTGCTGTTCATGCTTGCATATATCAGCCTGTTTACTGATCACTTTCCTACAGCTGTATCTGACCTGTATTTTCTGTGTTGATTTATTGCTGATTAAAACTACAACTAGTACTGTTAATATGTCCTGCTGCTGCTTCACATTAAATGCTCACCGGCTTGAACAGTCACACTTGCTCATGGCATCGCTCAATGTATCTATAATTCTATGTCACATGTCAATATATATCATGACATGATACATTTTATGGTAAATCAATTGAGACGTTGTTAGTGGGTTAAATAACCAACATACTAGTGTGTTTTGGCTAATATATCAAAATATATACCTGAAATATATAAAAAATAATGATGCAACAATCATAAAAATCCAGCATGATCAGTCATGCTCATTGATCAGCAGTTTTGCCTGCCGTGGCCTAACACATCCACAGATATGCACCACAGTACAAACAGTATATCGTCATATTGCTTACCCATATTCAGCTCAAATACCCTATACCCTCTTAAAAAAACAGCATGAGTAGAACCCTCTGCTTGGTAGCTGTTGTTCAGCCATCAGCCTTCGCCCCATAACTCATACAGGAAGACATACTGTATGCTGGAAATGGGTACAGCCTTGAACCAATGACTGTGATTCCTCAATTTTTGGCAAACATTACTGAATTATGCTCATTACTGTCGTCATCACCAAATAATTTTGGTAGGATTTTCTGCAGTTTTCACCATGTGCATAAAAATAAAAATCTGTTTAGAACCATGGTCACATATATGCATAGCAGAGAAATCAGAGTTCTCCTGGAGAAATGTAGTTGGCAAAATCAGGTTTCCTAGATCCCCCACCTGGATGATGGAAAGCATGTTAAGAAACCATCTTACTGGAGAACACCAACCATAATCTGCAGCATGTAGCCAGTTCAATAACTTTCTTTGTGTTAACTGGCTCGATAAAGCCTAAAGATCATCGGTACCAAGATTCTGTGCGTTCCCATAAAAGGGCCATTCTGTGTCATCTGACTCTTCTACCCACAATTCTTATACTAAATGGACTGATAGTGGGCCATCTACTTCTGCCTATAAACAATATTATATTATAATATTTAAAATTATTACAGCAAATAGCAGCAATGTTGCTGCAAATAAGGTCAGAAAGGAATGCTAGCAGAAAATTACTAATTGTGTACACTCTAGGGCTGTCAAAGTTACACGTTACAATGTGTTAATGCAAATTGAAAATTGTTTTAATGCCAATAAGTTCCTTAACACATTAATGATACTTGTGATTTTTAGGTTGCAGAGGGTTCAGTTTTAAACCTAGACTGAAGATACTGGTATCATATGATAGTAGAAAACCTAAAGAATCTATAGATACCAAAGTTAATCATGCTCCAAACTTACTCTAAGTTTTGGCAAGGAAAATCAGAAAAAGAGAACCTTTTACAGTTCTGTCACCAAGGTCCACAAGAGGTTCTACAAGAATGGGGACGCTGTTTCCAAAGGAGCTGATTAGTGAAAGGTGATTTTTATCTGAAACTGTCCACCCTCCACTTAGGCTGCCCTGTCACTGCTCAGTTTGTATGCATGATCTACCAGATGGCTTCATGCATCATGTCAGCAACTGTGGTTGTATGAAGGGGAAATGAAGAGGATTATTGTGTCGGGATCCTCTTACTCAACTACATCCTGGCTCATCTACACATTTCACACACACACACACACACACACACACACACACACACACACACACACACACACACACACACACACACACACACACACACACACACTCATACACACACACACTCAGCATAATAAATAAAGCAACAGTGACAGAGACAAGACCAGTCCATGTTGCTTCCCTGTGCCATGTTTACTTGGCATATTGCCTGGATCCAGTTCTGGATTATTTATTCATGTTTATGTAGGCCTAATGCCTGGCATGGGTTAAATGCATTACTTTGGCCCCTGAGGATTTGATTTACAAGGCACTGAACTCATACCCTGCTCTTACCACAATAATGAAGAACCTGAAAATGCTATCCACATGTCTAATGGGCTTCTATTCATGTTATGGGTTTTGAGATAATTTTCTGAAAGCTCTCCGTCCAAACTGAAACAGACATGTCCCTTTCTTTTTCCATTGACAGAAAAAAAAATGCATCAGCATGATTATTTGATAAGAAGAGTGGAAGATGAGCAGATGATCCCTTTAAATCCCCACTGATTTTATCACTCCTAAAAAACACAGACCGGTGGGATCTGCTCCTCCTGTAGCATAACAGAAAAAAATACTGGGTTAGAGCTGCAACAATTAGTCAATAAATTGATAAGTCAATCATCAGAAAATCACCTGTCAACTATTTTAATAAGTGATTCATTGTTTAAGTCTATTATCATGCAGAAATGTTCAATATTTCCACTTACAGAGTAAACTATAAGACAAAACAAGACAGGAGAAGATGTCACCATGAAACTGACAGGGATTTTTGTTTCTAATTAGCAGACCAAACAATTAATCAATTATTTTAACATTATTGATATTGAAAGTAAGCTTTAGTTGCAACCCTAGTCAAGTTTTTTTGTCCACCTGAACATTCTTTAATAACCTGGACAATCATTTGTTTCCAGCTACCACCTGCCACATTAATCCAGATATTCTGTAATTGTCCAAAACTATGTGTGGACTGGCAACGGCTGGAGCCTGGCCCTTTGCCGGCACATTTTGGCACATTCACAAAGTACCCGGCCAATAGAACCATACAGAATTAAATCCCTTCATGGACTTGATGCAGTTTGTGAATCTTGAAGAATCTGGTGGTCTCCAGACTTAGTCTCCACAGACACACAGAGCTTTACAACTCTATTAGTCATGGAACAAATGACATTTATGTAACATCAGCTGAGGTTTGGTTAATTATGAAAGAGGCAGAGGAAAAAAAAACAGACAATAGACCAAGCACATTGTTTAGTGCATTGACAAGGTTCCTTTCAACATGATGACAGTGAAAATGAACTAAAACCTTCAGGAACTACAAGAGTTCCCATTTTGATTTGTTGTTTTATTTTCTACTGCACATCACGACTTGTTAGTAGCTGGTTAATTTAGAGAACAGTGTGATTTGAAGGCAAATTTTGTGTTAATATTGCTTTATTTTAATTTTTTACTATCTGGTATCTGTGTAGTTCTGCAAAATGTTAACAAAACTACAAAGACAGCTCTATCATTGTAAATCGCAACCACATTGTCAAATATGGATTTTTTTCCCCAGTCAAAATGTGCACAACAAGTAGAAGATTAACTTGATGTACGTATAACCCATAATAGTGCAAGATGTATGAGACACTATGGGGGAAAAAGGTATATACTGTAGTTCAGGGGTGTCAAACTCATTTTAGCTCGGGGACCACATGGAAGAAAATCTATTCCCAAGTGGGCCAGACCGGTAAAATCATAGCATAATAACTTTTCGTTTTGTCCAAAATGGTACAAGCACATTCTGAAAATGTACACATCCCAAATAATCCTCTTGACAAAACGTGGGATTGTAGCGGTGCTCACACTGCAAAAAGTTAAAAACAGACAAAACGTGAACATATCGGTGGTAGCTTGCCATCCCCTGTGCACAGCTTGTAAATAGCGCAGTATTGCAATATTGTGACTATTATGATAGTCCTAGTCTGGCTCAACATTATCATTCTGTCAAAGAAAACATACTAGCTTGTTTGTATTTTTGTATTGTAGCACAGGATGCAACAACGGTGCCAAATAGAATCGAATAGAATAGTGCAGACAGCGTGAATGAATGGAAACACATCAAACATGCTAATCCCCAGATGTGCTGATCACCGCAACGATGAAAAAGCAAACCATATTTAGTATTTTCAGTTTCATAAGAGATGATTAACTTTTCTAGCCTGTGACCTGTTGCCTTCTGGGAAAGTGTTTGTTAAGTGTTCATAAACTGTAATACACAAATGTTGCTCATTTTTATAATGAAAATAGTTTAACAAAGTTGCCAGTAGGCAAAGTGCTCCCTCAGTCCTCGGCGGGATCTTTATTCATTCAGGTTTGGGGTTTTTTTCACTGTAATGACCATGAACTGAACGTGACTTCTGTGGACCATTACACCCCTACAGTGTAGCTTGGACTGAACGCTGAAAGCACAGAGAAATAGAGAGATACAGCACCTGCTTTGTTCGACACTGCATACATGTCACTGTTTTAATACTGTTTAATATTTAACTACTTTTTATACTTTTGTACAGATTTGTACCTTATTGTATAGTTAATGCCAGACAGCAAAATGAAAGAGAAGGAAAAAAAGGAGCATAACATGAAAACACTCAGATTTACACCAGAGACGCCAGTTACATGTAATGTATGAGACTTAACATTTTCTTAATATAGTTTAAATATTTCTTTTTTTTTTTTACAATGGGGCTATTTTTGTCCCCTAGTACCATGCATGAAGAACTAAATCAAACAGAAACAGTCTTACCCCATTAAACAGTGCGTGCTTGCTGAATAAAGAACACTACCAGGTGGTTAATGAATAATCTGCACCAGCATGTTTGTTTTCTAACAAAGCTGCTTGAAGCTCATTTGCAAATACTCAAGAACTATAATGAGCAACCTTCTAAGAAGGTAGGTTAGCTGTTACATCAAGCACAACAACAGGATATTTTCATTGCCAAATATTTTAGTCCCAGCGGGATGAAGCAAGCAAGTAACGTGGCCTTTCCAGAATATATACTGTTGAAGAACCCAATAATTGCCCGATCAGAGGTTGAAAGACGTGGAAACTGACACCTTCATCTCAACTTAAAGGCCTTTACCGGGGCCATTTTGGCATGTACACATTCACACAGAACAAAAACATCATGCGGCAAAAAAGCCATAACAAGATGAGTTGCGTCTATATTTATGAAACGACAACATGGAGGCTCCTTAGTCCAAACCAAAACGACAAACTTAATTACTCCTTTCAGTCTTGACAAAGACAGCACAGACCAGATCTACTCCTTCCGTTCTCACCTTTCACAGTAAAATCCCAGACATATAAAGTTCACAGGCCAGTTTATTCATTACAAGAAAAATAAATTAAGAATTAAACTTAAATTAACAATTCCACTATGTTATTTCAGTTTACATGTGAACATGAACTACTCTCTCTCAAAGCCAGAAGCCAGAGAAGTAAGTCTCCAACTCATGATATCATAAAGTATAAAGCCTGGAGCTGCTCCATACACAATGAATGGGAGACTGATTTTGTGGACCCACAGAATATTTCTTTTTTAGGCCCAAACTAGCTTTATTCTCTTGTAGTGTTGTCAGCTGTGTAACAGAAAATGTCCCCTCAGAACATTCTCCTGGGTCTCATCTAGATCTAGATCAAGCATCTTTCCCAATCCACTGTTCCACATTTTATACTTATTGACATCACATATTTGAGTTTTAGTACTCTAATTTTTGGATCTGCAAGAGAGTTGCTCATATTTACTAATATTTTTTTGGACTTCCTAAACCATAGGAATCACAATTTGAAAATCAGCGTAGTTCCTTATATACTACTAAATTCCAATGCTCTCAAAGTGACATCTTAAGGTACACACTTTATTGTACTGATGACAAGTTCATAGCATTAAATAATCAGAAAACTATATATACTTAACACTGGAGTATGTGTTTGTAGCTACATGTAAAAATAGATCAAGTCCAAAATCGAGATTAGTAATACATACCAATAGTGAAATTCAATGATTCTCTGTATCAACATGATACCAAGGTAAAAAGTAAATCAATAAATTCCATGTAGCCTACTTAAATGTACACTCCTTTATTACCATTACCATTACCACTGGATTTGGTTAAAAAAAAAAAAGTTTATCCCAAAGTTAGCCCAATACTCATCTGTTCTAAATATAGCCTGAATGCATCATAATGCAAATTAATGGCGCCTCCTGTGTTGAAATCAGCAGGATGGGATGGACTTGTTGCAATCAATATAGCATTATCATGGAGCAGATAGAGATGATGCATCCCTTGGATGGATCAATAGGACACCGTTTCGAGCCCTAACGGTACCTGCAGTAGCGGGGATGTTAATAATTAACCGTTTAACCGTCAACCAACATAAGGAATTTTAACCGATTAATTCTATCGCTTAAATGATTAAATGAAACACTGATAATGAATTAAAAAGCTGAGCAAAACTCAGAGGAGCTGCTTGTCAGTTTAAGGAGAAAAGCTGGTCCACCTTAAGAGCCCACCTTAAGAGAGTCTGATCCGGAGTTACAGATACAGGAAGTTGACTCCGGTCTTGAGTGGAGCAAAGAGCGGTGGAGCTGAACCTCATAGCATTTATTCACCAATAAATAAACTGTACAGACACTGTCTGCTACGCCTGCATTCACAGCTATAATGCCACCGACAAACGCACACTCACCGACAGAGTGTATGTGTGTGACTACACGAAGCTTCCAGCAGTGCTACAGTTGCTAACGTAGCACGAACACACACGTTTTATCGGACACTCGCTGAAGTTACGCTGTGCAACAGTGTTTTTACGCCAGGTGACAGACTATTGTTACACCGGGCAGGCACACAGCTGACAAGGTGCTAAACTAAAGTAAATGATGGTGCTTGCGGACTTTACTTTACTGGGAAAGTGGCTGCATGTCCACAACACTACACACAGCACCGTGGCTGCTACAGTAACTCTCCTGACGATGAACTCGAGACAGTGAACGCAGCACAAGTAACTGTTGACTCAGTTGTCTGTTGTGCTCATATACTGCAACTGAGGCACCACTACTTAAGAGGCACTAATCTTGTTGGTTAGCGGTTAAAAATTGATTACGAGGGTTGGTTATCAGTTTTTCAAAATTAGCATCCCTGTGCGGTATTGTAGAAAAACAAGTACCGCCACGTTTATTTCTTGTTAACTTGGTGCCAATGTATTGGTTCACGTGACATCCCTAGTCCAAAAGGAAATATGAAGCTCTCCACACATCATGATGATATGAATAATTGATATGCTATTCCCTCCAACACTGTAAAAAAAACTGTAAAACTCTTTACATTATCTATGTAAATGTTACTAGCTGGCTAATGTGAAAGACAAAAATCTTCTGTGGAGTGCTGGGTGTTCTTATATCACATACTGTACATCAGACCCTGCTAGATAAAAAAAAAAAAAAAAGTGTTTTGGTCTGTTGCTGGAGAAGATCAATTTGTAGTGGTTCATTTGTGCAGCAGGTCAGCAGTGAAGGTACTCACCCTCCTGATCTCCTCTTGCCCCCGCGGCCTGGCACAGCTCCTCCCATCCTCACCTGACCGCCTCCAACTGCCCCCGGCATCGCTACTGTCCCTGGCAACTCACTGCCCATCTCTGGAAGATACAACAGCAACAGCAAAACAGCACAAGATTAGCAGCAGTTCCTGTCACACAGACTACCATTAAACTTACAGTGTTTCCCAGTACAATTATGATAAATATTATGAACATTTGCAGTAGAAGTGTGCGTTTTTTTGGTTTTCAGCTTCCTCTGACAGTTCTGCTCACTTCAATCAGTTCTGCTCTTTCTTCAATATTGTGATGAGCAGGTAACTGTATTTATCTTTTAATTGTGCACATGGATGCACAGGTATGACAGCCACGTGATACATATCATATTCCTGCTGATGGTTTCAACCTAGTCCACTGACTGTGGAATCAGTCACAAAACAATGTAGAAATGTGCCAACAAAGGGAAAGAATAGCAACACTGCTATCTAACAGACAAAGTCAGAAACAATTCTGGTCTGCAAATGTTTAATGAGCAAGGAAATGTGCCAGTGTTGTTAGGCCCCATTGATACACACAATGAGTTTCAGTGAGAAATATGAACATATACAGAAATTCACAGGGCACCTTTAAATCAGGGGTGTACAATAGGGTGCAAAAATACTGTTCAATTATCACTGGGAACTGGTCAACGTTTTTTTTGAAAATCAGCCCATACCGCCCAAACCCCTCACCCTGGGAGCAGCTGGTCTGGGGAGAGAGAGACCCACTGGGGGGAAACGGCATGCAGAGTCGGCACATTTAAATATCCAAAACTATGGATTAAGAGAGTTTATTTCAACCATATTGTTGGAACAGTGGAAGTGGCCAGGAGAAAGACTAACCAAGGCGGTGTCGGGTTTGAATTGACAATATGTTCTGCTGCTCGAACAGCTGATCTGCCTGCTGAAACTACTCGGGGTGTAGCGCTGCTTGTACACACACACACACACACACACACACTGACGTGCCACACGTTTTACTGGATGTAACGTTAATAACAGCGCCTGCGATGGTTAAAACTAAAGAAAATACATATTTTAAAAGACAGACAGTCACATAAACTAGTTGATTTTTTTTATAACTTAATGAAAAATTGAAAATCATGACCCATTTGATCACAAGTAGGGCTGGATAAATCATTCAGTGTTAATAATTGTAGTAATTTATTTAAACAGAATACTTGTACAGCTGCATATGCTTGGACAACATTTGAAAGATGTGGCTTATTTCATTAAATGAATTAAGGAGCTATGTAGAAAAACATGTAGAGTATTAAAAAAAGATCATTACTGAAACTCATGTACTGCACTTGTATAAGAAAATGTAAAATTTACCCAGACAACAACAGAATGAATGTCTTCATATTTAACTAACTGGTTTCAACACTGTAATTTCAAATATTTGAGTGAATCAAGTAATCAATTAATCCACAAATGGCAAATATTTGCAACAGCATCTCTTCAAATGTATGTTTATAAAATAAACTGAAGCATGAAATACTCATCTGTGATGCTTGAAACCATTATTGGTTGAAATATGACTATAGCTGCAGTCAGTAACTTTAATAATACTAACTTTTTGTCATAGTTGCTCAAACTGTCACTATATCCGACACACACAGAAAAACAACCAATCAGAGCCGAGGAGTCTCTGACACAGCTATCAATCACTGTCGGCAAAGCTCAAATTCTGATTAAACTGTCAAACTAGCTTAGGGCTCTATTAGCAGCCTGGACACCAAAATCTGATGACGTTTTGAAATGCACACATTTTCCTGCCCTGAATATGTATTCAGTAATAACACCAGTGAGACACAGGCTGACTGTTCCATGTGAATCATCATGGCTGAGAGGAACTATCTTCTCATATTTACCTCTCTTTCTCTCTCTCAGTATTATTGTCCTCCTTGCTCATACACCCATCCATTCTATTTGCCTTTCTGTTTTCCCTCTGTTCATCTCTCTGCTCTATCTACTCACTCACTCATTTAGCCAGACGCAATGGATAGGCCAAACAAACCCTCTGCTATGCCCCAGTGCACCAAGTAACATAGTTAATATTTGATACAGTGTGCATTCACCCTCCTACGTCTTTCCAGAGAAACACACTCATACTGCAGTGAAGGGCCTTCCCAGCAGTAGTCTCCCATCATTCATTCATGAAGTGGGTTTGAGTAACACACGGTTCTAAACTAGCGTACTCTGATGAAGAGACAGCTTCATCTTACAATCAGTGTAGTCATTCAGCCTGGCAGGAACAGCACACACACATAGTGCTGCCCTTCTCCTACCAGTCTAAACAGACACTCTGTTACACTAAAAAGTAGGCTACAACTCATGAAGCACTTCACCATTCAAAGTGGTACATGTGTGCCATAATGAAATACATTGACTTTTTAAAGCAATTCCTTTGGTCACCTTTCCTGGCAAATTATGAGAACATTGAAGTCAAAATCCTCCACATGCCCCCCTCAAATCAAATTGTGAAGTCAAATTGAATCGTAGATTTGGAGTATCGTGACAATCCTAGAGTCTATGGAGCAGAGCCACATAGTTGTACCACACACTGGCTAAGACTAAATCCAAAACACTCAGTCGCTATCTTTCTGCCTGTTGTTCCATAAGATCGACCTGGTGGTGCGTGCTGTGCACTACAATACATCTTATCAATAGAGCATCACAGAACAGGAGACATCAGAGACCAGGTCCACAGTACGCTGGAGCACACAGGAGACTAGTGTATGTTATTTAAGAGAATTGGAGATCCTGGATCTGTTTGACACCGACGAAGACACACTTGGCATCAAAAAGTTATTCTTCTCATAAAGTTGATTGCCTTATATCTGTGTGCTCTAATTGGCTTTGAACCTGGTCTCCGAGGTCTCTCCTGTTACAACATTGCTATATTCCTCTATATGTACCGGTACGCAGTAGCAGGAAGAGGGGACAGCAACTGCCTGCCAAAACCACTACATGCTCGTCACTCACAGTTACATATCCAACAAGATCACACATCTGCTAACATGAAGTCATCAGCATACAGTTAGTCACCTCCACCAAGGAGGTTATGTTTTCAGTCTGGTTTGTCTGTCTGCATTCACATTAAGGTCTTTTCAGATGGGGAGCAACACTCCGCCTGCTTACTCGCTTGGAACTACATGGTATATCAACTATCCATCATCACAGTTTGATTTGTTGACACGTGGCCATACTGTTCCACTTTTATTAACATTGCCAAAGGGCATTTGTGCTGCATTCATGTGGCATTGGAATATTCAGAAATACCTCACAACTCAACACTTGAAAAGTTCTGTCATTTACAAACATTTCTAAATTATACTGCAGCATACTTTCACCATTTAAATAAATAATTTGCTATACATGATAAAGCCTTTCTCCACACTACAGGCACTGAATTGTGTGTTCGGGGATGCATGAAGCCGGGGGTGGAAGGAGAACAATATCAAGCAATGAAGGTCAGGGCCCAGTAGTACCGGCAAAAACTTCAATCAACTTTTACCCCTGGGCCTACTATTCCTGGTGAAATGGTTGAAGCATGTGAAACCTCCTTCCTTCTCAACATCATAGAAAGTGGAGCCTAAGTATTTAGGACGGTATTAAATGAAAATCATAATGATGGGATTTCTAAATACCCTGGTATACCATAATGTCACCGAAGCCTACCATGCGACCAGAAATCTGTGGAGTGCAACTTAATATTTTCATTGGGTGCAACAATGCCCTGTAGACTAAACATGACGGTAGTTCACTGTGAAGAGATCTAGTGATTATTTTTCATCTGAAGAAATGCTGCGGTGGCCGTTACACGTGTCCCCGACCCTGAACGGTCCAGCCCAGACTAGCATCACCGGCAGAACACTGCTCCTCCACCTGTCTCCCTGGTTCCCATAAGAAGCCTAAACCTGAACACAGCGCTGGATTCATTTCACAAGAGAGGAGAGCAAAAAGAGTATGTGTGACACTATTAATACCACAAGGCAACTTTACCATTCTTCTCTGCTAAGATGACTTGCAAACAGCTGATCTGCTTATAGCACATCTCTCTCTCTGACGCGACCACTCACCCACTAGGCATAAATTATTTATTATTATTTTATTATTATGCTGCTCTGATACCAGCATAACATGTGGATATCGTGCAGTACCATAGGTAGACTGTTAAACTATCGACATGTCCAGGTGAACCAGCCTGTTGTTTCACTGATAATGTTACACTGTGAACAACAAATCAGTGCTGAAATCTGCAGGACCACAGCTTAACGGGAGATGCCATCAATTTAAAATTATGAGGCATTCAGGCTCTAAGATGAGTAATAGACAAAGGTAAATTCTAACATTACAATTAACAAATGTAATCTCATTAAATGTAGTTTTTAACTAGAAACTTGACTAAATCCAATTGTTTGAAGGAGACATTTTCACAGCAATATTAAATAGATAATAGAGAGGGAATGATGACCTGTTTAACTTCCTATCAAAAGCCAGTGTGGAACTGTAATAAAGGAGTGGATGTCTAAGTGCATGGGATTTATTACTTCACTTTTGTTTGTTTTTTTTTAATGTGGTATAGAGAATCATGGAATTGCACTGGTATTTGTATCAACTACTAAATTTCTGGTGACATCCCTAGTGTAGACCTATGGTAACTAAAAAAAAAAAGGGTGAAATATTTTGGGTGCTCCTAAATTATGTCCTGGTGCACCTTAATGAAAGTTAGGCGCACCAGTGCAACCAAAGTAAAAACTTAGTCTGGAGCCCCGACAGTACCGATGTACTCCCATATTGTGCAACATGCCTGCTAATGTAGAAAGTGTGCCACACGTCTCTGTAGCTCCACTGTGGGTCCAGCCCGGACATCTGACGGTGAGCCCTGAACCCCAGATCTCTTTCCATCCACTCCCGGGTGGACTCCGACTCCTGCCACTGCTGCGTGCCCCGGGCAGCCCAGACCCTGGGCTAATCTGTGGCAGGACTACAGTCGGCATGCTGCGGTCCAACACACTGCACTCCCGGACTGGATCCCGGTATGGGCGACGGACTGATGTACTGGTCCCTCAGGGCTGCTATAACAAGCTAACTGTGGTAGCTAACACTAGTAGCTAGCTACAGCTCAATAAACAGCCCTAAATAAAAAGGATTTGTTTTATATGTTTACAAATTACGCATTATAATTAATTTCCTATTAAGCTGCTGTCTGGTACTTTACTGCCAGTTTATCATGTACAATACAGTGGTAGAGACTGTAGAGGACATTTGGACATCATCATAGGACTAAATCGCTGTCAATCTTGTATTCTGCTGGTTGTTAATTGGTAACAAGCCAAGGGAGGATGACCTTGGCTCCAATGATATACTGTATATTGTTGAAGAAGAAGAAGAAGAAGAAGAAGATCTACCTTTATTAGTCCCACAGTGGGGAAATTCAATTTACACTCTGTTTAACTTATACATGGTACATGCACACAAACACACACACACATGCAGTAATGGAGAGGTGTCAGAGTGAGGGGGCTGCTCCTGACAAGCGCCCTGAGCAGTTGGGGGTTTGGTGCCTTGCTCAGGGGCACCTCGGCAGTGCCCAAGAGGTAAACTGGCACCTCTCCAGCTACCAGTTCACACTCAGTTTTTGGTCCATGTCGGGACTTGAACCGGTGACCCTCCGGTTCCCAAGCCAACTCCCTACAGACTGAGCTACTGCCGCCCCCTATCCTAGTACTATCTAATAATAATAATGATAATAACCGCAATACGGATCGTAAAATAGGTCACACCCTTGCTTGACAATACTTGCAGCTTACTGTTAGTACCAAAAAGGTTACCTAGTGTCACTGACACTCAGCACATTGAAGCCTAAGTGACAGTATGGAGCACTAAAAGCAACAGTCTTCCAGCTATCTATTACAAGGGAAATTAACAATCTATACATTCTTTCAAATGCATAGCAAGTGTTTCAGGTTTTCTTTGGTGCCGTGTCTTAAAGGCACATATCTACAGTGGATCAGAAGCCTGGTTTTAACTCAGTCACATCTTCAGAGAGCCAAAAGCTAAAAAGCCCTGAGGTCAAATGCATTAATGAGCCTGTGGGGAGACCAGGGGAATGTTGCATACTTTCTCCTTTTCAATCACTACTCTCCCTCAGACAAGGTTGTTTCTATTCTCTCTCTTCCCCTGTCATCCTCTCTTTCTTCCCTCCACGTCTTTTCCCAAAGCACCAAATCTATAAAACAGCCTCAGGACATTTACCATGCAAAAAGGACAATTAATACTCCAAAAAGGAAAACACACACAAACACACACAGACATACAGTATAGTCAGACTACTCTTTTAAAACATAACCAATTAAGTGCAAACTAATAGAAATGCATGAAAAATTAGCAGGATGTCGGTACTGTATTATTTATCTCTTTAATAATTAGAGTTTATCTAAACCTCACTGTTTAATTGAACAGTGGAGTGTTCTTATAATTCATCAATAATCATTTATCCACTATAAAACCCACACATAGCTGGTCAAGGCAGTTTTTGATTCATGCTATTTTGTGAATTGACTCTGGGTATTTCAACAAAGATATGCCATTAGCGTTTATATTTTGCACACTAGAATAAGTTAGAAAAATACTTGACAGAACTGTAATAAGCAATTATATATCACCATTACCACCATGAGCAAATTACAGTCCCTTCATGTTACCTAATAAATAGCTCAAAACCAATTTCGTGGGTTTAAAAGAGGCAAAATTGTAAAGGCAGAACAGCCTCACGCATGAATGTAACAGAGGTCATTCTAATATTAGCAATAGGATCATCAATATAAAGAACAATTCCAGCACTAAATGCACTGTGTGAATACACACACACACAAAAAGCAGAAGAAATAATGAAACTAATCCTTTGCAGTATTTGTATAAAATGGCAACATATCAATATAATAGTCTGTATAGCTATGTCATCTTAAATGAATTATTGGCGATGCTTTAAGAACTGCAGTGGGTACAAATGAAGCAAATATGATTAAAAAAAGTTATTTTTTATAAAATTATCATATCCTGACAGTAGTACATGAGACAAAAAAATCATGAGCCTCTGTGTCCTCCGGTGCTTCTAATGCCATTGGCAAAATTTCATAGACTGGAGGAAAACAACCAATCAGAGCCGAGCGGGAGTCTGCCATCTCTGAGCAGCTGTTAATCACTCACAAAATTTGATCAAACAGTCAAACTAGGCAGCGCTGATCAAATATGAATCAATATTCTGTTACTGTAATCTCACGTAAAAAAGTTTTAAGAAAAGTCTTGCAGTTACTGTTTAGCTGCAAAACAAAAGAGTTTGTGACCCAGCAGCCATGTTGAGATCAGCTGAGAAAATACCCAGCACCACCCACTAGGGATGCTTATTTTGAAAAACTTTCTTAACCGATAACTGACCCTCGTTAAGCGATTATTAACTGTGAACTGACAAAATTTGTGCATTGCATGCAGCGGTGCATCAGCTACAGTATATGAGCACAACAGGCAACTGAGTCAACAGCCCACCATCAGGAGAGTTACTGTAGCAGCCATGATGCTGTGTTCACCATCTCAGCATCTCAGTTGCGTCTCTTCTAAAGATTTGAGGTCTCGTCTATTTCTGACGCGAGCCGTGTGCGTTTCACAGCAGCAATAGACAGTGAAAGTGATCATTTGACTGTATATTGACATCATATCAGCAACATTACTACACTTTCAAAGTCTAGACAGCTATAGAATATGCCACAGACAGTGAAGGTGATATGACTGTATAATGACATCATATCAGCAACATAACTACACTTTCAATGTCTATCTGCAGGAAATGTCATGGACATGAAAAAAAGTAAGGATGTATTTTTAAATCAACACTTTCTGCTTTCATTTCAAAATAAAACTGCTCAAGGATTTTTTTTTTTTCTGTGGGCAGAACTTCTTCATTTGTGAGCACCAGGCTTTAATTCTGAAATATGTGCAGGACAGTGTTCCATGCTCCATGAATGAATATAGTATAGGATTTTAACTGTGGATTATTACTATTATTTACAAAGGAACACACATTTCTTGACATTTCTCTGTGAATTATAAAGGTCAGATCTGTGTAGAAAGAACAGCAGCAGCAGCAGCTGAAATGCGGCTGACGTGAACAACAGACGCGTGAATCACGCAGTCGTGATGTAACGCAGCCGCCACACGCTCGTCTGTTCCAGTGCTTACTGTAGCAGCCACGGTGCTGCATTCACTGTCTCCAGTTCACCGTCAGGAGTTACTGTAGCAGCCATGGTGCTGCACTCACTGTCTCCATTCACCGTCAGGAGTTACTGTAGCAGTCACAGTGCTACGTTCGCTGTCTCCAGTTCACCGTCAGGAGTTACTGTAGCAGCCATGGTGCTGCATTCACTGTCTACAGTTCACCATCAGGAGAGTTACTGTAGCAGTCACATTGCTACGTTCACTGTCTACAGATCACCGTCAGCAGAGTTACTGTCACAGCCAAGGTGCTGCATTCACTGTCTACAGTTCACCATCAGGGGAGTTACTGTAGCAGCCACAGTGCTACGTTCACTGTCTACAGATCACCGTCAGGAGAGTTACTGTGGCAGCCACGGTGCTGCATTCAGTGTCTCCAGTTCATTGTCCAGGAGCGTCAGCAGCCAGGGTGCTGCGTGTAGTGTCACAGACATGCAGCCACTTTCCCACCACACATTTAGTTTAGTTTAGCAGGTTGTCAGCTATGTGTCTGCCCGGATTAATGATAGCAATTGTCTGACAAACAGTGTGTGTGTTTGTGGTACATTAGCAGATGCTAGCCATCACTGCTGGTGGCTTCGTGGCTCCGGTCATGGGATAAATTTTCTAAAGCATGAAAACAGAACCATGCGTTGCAGAAGTCTAGTTTTCTCTCAGAACACTTGAATTACAATATGCTGAAAGGTTATTATGGACTTTTTGCCCAATGAAGCCAAAAATATTCCACCTACTGCTGTTTAATTGCCAAATAAATTGTGGCCTATTACTACTAGAGATACCACTAGATATATCAGCTGATTTTGGCTAGTCATATATCAGTATGGACCCCTTTTCTGTTAGTAAACATAAGCTAACGCTGGCTATCATGTTTTGTTGGTTTGTTTTTTTTTTTACCTATGGCTGAAGAAAATACAAGTTTTTCTGAATATATAGTCGCTCACTTAGCGTGACCACAAGTGTTAGCATTACGATGGACTTATCAAAAAGAGACATTTTGGTGAAGCATTTCAGAGATTGACATGAAATGTTAAATGCTAAACTAAACTACTAGCAAACTTTTCTCTCCATCTCTGAAACATTTTGCTGATATTTGTAGCTCAGTAGAGCTTCAAATTAGAGTTTGTCATCTCACATGTATGCAAAATTGATTCTGACACGCAACAACACAGCAAGATGACATTCTTCATTGTAACTTTAGCCTACTATTCGGTTGCTCAGAGCACTCTGCAGCTGAAATTAGCCTTGGTTGTAGAAAGAAAAGATATAACATCTAATAGCATTAAAGAATTGCAAAACAGAGTGTCATTACCTTACAATAACATCTTATATCCCACTGTGCATATATCACAGAGTATACGATTTTGGTTTTCATTGTGTGTAAAATCGCTGCATTGAACATGACTGTGCTGTCAGCTGAGCAGGAGGCACTGAAGACACTGACCGCCATGCACACACATGCGTGCAGACACATACACACACACACACACTCTGCCTTCTCCAGTCACAACACATCTCCACAGACAGCTGTCTAATTGATAGCTGTCAGTATGAAATGGTTTCACATCATTATTTCTCCAGTCAATCAATTGTTTAGTCAGTAAAATGTCAGAAAATAGTGAAAAATGCTCACATGTTTAAATGGCTTGTTGTGTCCAAAACTCAAAGACATTGAGAAACGCAGCAATTCCTCACAACTGACAAGCTGGACTCAGGGAATGTTTGACATTTTTGGTTGATAAAAAGTTGTGGATTCATTTTCTGCTAATTGAGAAATGAAATAAAGGAAAAATCATTCACACTGGACAGGGTTCTTTCTAGACATACTGCAATTTGATATACAGTATTTGATTTGATAGGTATAATATGACATATTGTTTTGGTCCTGAAATCATTGTTGTCCTCTGTTAACACGCAGCCCTCATTAGATCATGTTTCACATGCTCTTACACCAATTGGATCTGGGTGACGGCCAGCTGGAGATAATCCTGCAGTGACACAGCATTCCCACATCCCTGGTCTGAGGTCAACACACCTGACCGTACTGCCATGCCGGGGGAAACAGCAAGGCTGATCACAGATCAGCGGGCTAACTTTGTCCTCCTCTGGCTACAGCAGCAACAGCAGCAGCATTAGGCATGACTTAATTCTAACTGGGTTTCATCAGCGGATAGAGGAGCTGCACGTAGCTTTCACTGCACGCTTCCCTGAAACATCTGAGTCGATCATTACATCACAACAAACATAACATGCAGGGGATAATAATTAAAGCAATAGGTTTGTCCCCTGAGGGCTTCAGTGCTGCTGTATACAAGATATAGCTTATTACTCTCCGACCGACACACCGCCTTTGGTTTAAACAAGAAAGAGGAAGAATTTATTTTTGTCTTCTCACAGTGCCCTTCTTTTATCTGACAGGGTTACTTTCTCATCTGTTCATTGTTCATTCTAACAACACCTCATCTCAACACTCTGTATGCAGCCAAGGTGCCAATAACCAGACAATTCTTTATTTATATTCCTGTTTCATTTACATTGCCAATGAAGTAGCACAGGGCGTATGGTTGACACGTTTTCATATGGAGTTCTCACAAGCTCACAGACCCTGTCCTTTACGCAAGAATAATTAACTTTGCTATTCTTTCCCATTTTCGACAGATCCTTTTGGTGTTTTTCTAATACCCTAATACTATTATTATTATAAAACCTAGTTGGAGAGGCTCGAAGCAAAAGCTGCCATGTGGAATAATTTATACCAAGATTATTTTTTTCTAATGATGCTGAATAATAGAAGCGTTAAGGCATATCCACAGACAGTTGCATGCAATTGCTACAGTACATTTTGTACAATTACTTAATTCAACTGTAATTAATTCAATGTACTGGCAGTTGACTCAGGCCATGTTAAAAACGAAGAGCTGCATTATCTGTGTAATTACCAAGCTGACTATAAACAGAGTAATGACAGCCAGATGGTTACAGTATATTTTATAATCTTAATTTGCTGTCTAACTGGGGGTAGGACTAATGAACTGAGATTCTGTTAATATTTTCAAACTGAAGTGAGTCTCGCTGTACAGACCTGTTCTACTAATTTCACGAGCAAAATCACCCTCGGCTACTCAGCACTGGGAGACCATCACGCCAGACTCTATTTAAACATTTAACAATTTACACTTTCTTTGGTTTATGTGGAAGCGCACACAGCACGCAGGCTTCATAAAAGACATGTTAGACTTTAATATCAAATTCTAGTAAATCGGCAAACATGTGACCAACCAAGGACCATGTATTTCTATTAAATCCTAACTTGTATTAGCGGTTGCCACTACTCCCGGCTGCTCACCGAGGGAAAGGACCGAGTCAACAACGGGAGCACGGATTCTGAAAGTTAACATTTTATTCAAATACATGTTACTTTGTGTCTGGTCGCTAAATGCCGGACTGCAGGACGTTTACGAATGAACCGTGTTACGTTTAAATTGTGTTCTCTTTGGTACAAAGTTACTTCAAATACCATAAGGCTATTGTAAATTTACAGATTTTAAAATACGGTTTAACATTTCTCTCTGTCCGTGGAGGCAGTGCATGGCGAACACATCTACACCGTTTCTATGCAATAATGAATCAACAGGCGAGGAACAGAGAAATACTACAAGTGTCTGGCTGCCTCCCTTTTGCGACATTAAATATCTCCGATGTAACACATAACATGAAGGGCAGTGCTGTAGGGCAACGATATGCAAAATAACCTTTTGTATCACGGAGTGAGGAAAGCTTAGGGTCGGCGAAATGAACACACTGAGCTAGCTTTAGCGAAAAAAACGCAGCAAAAACACGATATCACACGGCAGTAAATGCATATAATGACACAACAAGCAAGTGGTTTTGACACCTAAGTTGGCCGCAAAGCTGCAAAGAATAGCAGTGTTGTGAACGGCGGTTCGGTGGGGGAAGGGGGATGGATGCTGGAGCCAGGCTCGGCGGCCTGTCGCCGCTTCAGCCCTCTTCAGCAACAGTCGAAAGAAAAGCAGCTCCTTTCTCTGTTCTACACAACATTAGCAAAGGTTCCGTTTCGCCCCCAACAACAGACCCGGTACTGACTTACCGGACGGGTTGACCGCGGCGGGAGTTGCCATGTTTCCTCAATGGAGAAAAATAACAAAACGGCAGCGATGGAGATGACGCACAATACGGCTACAGAGCCCCGCGAGAGACCGTCTAAACTCCGCGGGATTGGCACGCGAGGCTCGGTCCAACCGCCTCACATCCGTTAACGCGGAGGAAAACTAGTCTGGATTTACTCCACTGAAATAAAACCGTTTCTGTGCAGAATAATTCAGCCTTCCTACTGTATGTTTAATGAAAATTTTCTCCAAGACCAGATTTAGTAAAATGCAAGATGTCTGAATGGTAGCACCGCGAGATTTTAGGGTTGCTTGAATAAATTAATGTTATACAGTGACTGGTGCAGTAATGAATGCAATGCAAAGACGTATGCTGTTTTCAATGGAATGATTTAAGTTTGGCAAAGTGTTTGTGCTGAGATATATTCACTTTGTAACATGCCAGCTGTGTATATACTGTATAGCGGTGTTACACCGAAATCTGTGACCACAGAGGAGCCAGCAACTATGAGGTCACCATTTCTGATGGCTGTCGTCAGGAAATGGGACCCCACTGTTACCTGTACATGTCATAAAATACGTGACAGAAAACACACTAAACTATTTTTTAAAGCTTTTAATATTTTAACTTTAAATATATATTAACAAATACAGCGGGGTGACATTTTCAGGAATGGTGACCTCGTGTTGCTGGCTCCTCTGTGGTCACAGATTTTGGTGCAACACCAGAAGTCATCCTCGTGCCAATCGTGGACCACTGTCTTTACCAGCAGTAGTGAGCAGCTGATGCAGGTTGGGTTACCTCCTTGATCAAGGGAGCGGCAGCATCAGTCATAGACCTGAGTTCACTGTGGACAACCCTATGATTAAATAATCCGTAGGTTACCAGTTTTGGGACAGTTTTCAAAAATGACTTGATTTCAGGTGGAAGAATTATTCAGATCATTTAATGACAGGGCCAGTATGTAGCATTTCAGGGGATCTATTAGTAGAAATGGAGAAAAATATTCATAACTACATTTTCATTAATGTACTGTATAAATCACTTGGAACTAAGAATCATATTTATTGTAGTTTACAGTTGAATGAGCTCTTTATATCTACATCATAGATGTATAAAGAGAACTGGATTGGAGGCAGGGCTCTGTTCATTCCTATGAAAGTTGCTCAGTGGCGTATAATGACAAAATGGCTCATCTTCCACCTGGAAAAGTACCTTGGTCTTGCAGCAATCTTCCACATTCATTTGACCCTACTGCGGAGGTCCGATATGCACAGTAGCGTCTGGATCTTGCTGTCAGTGTGTTTTACAGCTATTAGAGTGTGAAGACTGAGAAGTTGGTTTACCTCAAAGAAAATTATCCACTGAGTTACAGACGTCTCTTTCTCAGTGTAAGTCTGTGGGAGAAAGTCTTTTTGGGACAAATGACGTCATGCAACAGACACAGAAGTTGTAGTATCACCGTTTGACCACGACAGAACATTGGGCTCCCCGACTTGCAACATTAGTTCCAGTAATAAACCCAAATAATTTATTAATGGCAATAATCCAATAATATAATATATATTTTTCTGAAATTGGCTTTTGTAAAAGAACATTTCTACACATAAAAAGCCTGAGCATTCTTCTTCTTGGGGGCGGCAGTAGCTCAGTCTGTAGGGAGTGGGCTTGGGAACCGGAGGGTCACCGGTTCAAGTCCCGACATGGACCAAAAACTGAGTGTGAACTGGTAGCTGGAGAGGTGCCAGTTTACCTCTTGGGCACTGCCGAGGTGCCCCTGAGCAAGGCACCAAACCCCCAACTGCTCGGGGCGCTTGTCTGGAGCAGCCCCCTCACTCTGACATCTCTCCATTACTGCATGTCAGTGTGTGTTTGTGTGCATGTACCATGTATAAGTTAAACAGAGTGTAAATTGAATTTCCCCACTGTGGGACTAATAAAGGTAGATCTTCTTCTTCTTCTTCTTCTTCCACCAGTGTTCACAAGTAAACATCCTGCATTCAAAATATTTGTTAACTAATAGTACACACATATTATCATCAAAATGCAATTAAATGATCAAAAGTAAAAGTACTCATTATGCAGAATAGCTCCTGTCAGTATTAGATCACGGTATACCTTGATTAATACTGATGCATTAACATGTTCTGCAAGCAGTGATTTCATAATGTAACAGGTCAAGGTGGAACTTTGTTTTATTTCACTGCTGTGTAGGCTATACTGTACATTAGTGTGGTTTAATCCATAATAGTGCATCTTATTTTATAAGCTGATCATGTATTTTTGTATGTAAAATCCTCATATGAACAGCAATGATGGCTGTCAAATACACGTGGTGGAGAAAAGGTACAAAATTTACTGAATTTACTAAAATGGAAAATTGTCTTAAAATTTGACATTAATTCACTAAATGTTGCTTTCCAGCAATGGGATTTATTATTTGTTTACAAGTTATTTAACAATGCATTAGGAGGCATCATAAAAAACAACTTTTGGGTTACTAGGTTGCAAAAAAATGTCTCTGGCTGGTGTTCATTTTTATTTGGTAATATTGCAGTTAACAATGGTGATGATCGATAAATAAATACTTTGTAATTAGCCATAAAATCTGCATTTGTAAAATCGTAAATTGTTAAGAAATTGATTTTGGTCCAGATTCTTCACAGATTAGTTTGTCCAGAAGTGGTCCATGGAGGGTCTAAAACTGATTTATACAGCATTAGCAAATGATCTATTATAATTGTAATTTACAAACCCTTTATTAAAGGTAAATTATTACAGCACTAGATCAACATCAGAGTTTGACCAAAATGAGAAATGCTCAAAGTTGAAGTAATAATCAAACCAACTGGACCAAAACCTTGTTTATACAGTTTACCATAATGTTTTCAAATGCATTGTTTAGTTGTATAGATGTATGTTCTGTACATTTATTGCAAATTCTGTGAACCTCATTTACATTTATTTATTCTAGGTTTGATGTATAGTATGACTGTATAGAATTTAAAACTTTGTTAATTTTTGTTCTTTGTTTTGTATTAAATTGATATGTATTTAGTATTATAGAGCAGTAAACCTGATGAAATCATTACAAATCAAAATTCCAGCACACACCAGGATACTTACATAAACACTGTTTTATAGGCAAATTGCACTGAAACAAGAATGACTGAACTGCACGTTCATCACTTTCACTCACTCACTTTTTTATTCTAGTACAGTTTTTCTATTGTATTTGCTGTTTTTGCAGTTCCTTATACTTTCAGTTTATGTTTTGTATGTCTTGTCTTAAGGGGATCTTTACACTTAGAGCACAGACCAGCTTCCCCAATAACAACCCTTTACCCTTACTTCCCCCTAGCCATGCCCCTGTCTCCTTAACCTTGCTTCACGTTTGATGGGAGGTAGTGCGATTAAACAGATGACTTTAGGAATGTGCATAAAATATGGAAATAAAAGAAAAGATTATAAAGCAACTACTACTGTGCTTAAAGGGATAGTTTGGTGTTTTGAAGTGGGGTTGTATGAGGTGCTTTTCCATAGTCAGTGTACAGTAGATGACACACCCCCAGTTTGCAGAAACAGACAGGAGTACCAGCATGGGACCAAAGCAATGTACTGCTGTGGATGGGGCGACAGCTAAACAAATTTTAGACACCTAAAAGAAAAGTTTTAGAATAATTTCCCACAGGGAACTGAACTGAAAAGTGAAACTTATCTATACTGTTATTGTCACCAATAAGTAAATAATAAATTGAGTCTGGCTGCTTTGAAGAGAGTAAAATAAGTTTCACTATCAGTTCAGCTCCCTGTCAGGAAGGGCTGTCTAATGACAAGCTAAAGCAGTGAAACTATTCTGAATACAGTGTATACTTTAACTGATATTGATTTTTTTAAGTCGACCTTTCTTTTATGTGGCTGTAATGCATTTTGCAGTACATTGCTTTACTCCTGTGCTGGTGTTCCTGTCTGTTTCTCCAAACTGGGGGATGCTGACCATCACCCACTGTAGGTAATACACTGACTGTAGGTAAGTAGATGATGCAACCCCCACTTCAAAACACCCAAACTAGCCCTTCATGTGCTGCATATTCCCAAACACATTTTCAATTAAATTAGCACAAACCAGCTGACATATAGAAAGCCTGGGGCTTTTGGGACCCCTGGAATTCAGGAGCCAGGGTCTATTGCCCACTTTGCCCTGTTGGTGATCCAGCCTTGTCAAAGGAGGCATGACAGAAAAAAGGTCCCTTTAGAGCTGTATTATCAAATTGTCCAATAAGTGGACTGAAAAAAGATCAAACTGGCAGATACACAACTATACTATATCAGCTTATATGGTCATTATCGCTAACATATAGCAAACGACTCTTGATTTACAGTATATCCATAAACTGTGCCTGACTGTGGCACCATAACAGTGTATGTGAGATTGAGTCATAATAAGCTACAGTGTGTGTGTTCATGGTGATGAGTTCACTGATGTGTTTTTAATGTTTTTTTGGACAACAATGGCTCTCTATGGCACAGAGAAATAGAATATATCAGGCTCTGGATACACACACAATACTTGTTAGTAGATACATTCATAGTTTATTTGGGTCCTTTCATGGGATTTGTCGACAGTAAGAAAAATATACAGTATCATTAGACTTATCAGGTTTAATCAGGACTCTAAATAGATATAATCAATTGAAAATTTGATTGCTAATAGCTCTTTGTAGAAGTAAAGATGCACAACATGGAATCTAGCTAACTCCATATTATATACATATAAAGACATTTAGTTTTCAAATGTGTAGAAAGTACAAGACCTCAGTGACATATTTCACTGAAGGATCTCACAGCCCCAGTCAGCACACACACACACACACACACACACACACACACACACACACACACACACACACACACACACACACACACACACACACGCACACACACACATACACACACACACACACACACAGTGAGAGTGGAGCAGGAGCAGGGAAGTGTGCAGCACTGCTCTGCTCTGCTTGTAGGGTTCAGTATGCAGAGGAAGGATGCAGCTTTTCTTTAACTTGCCACCCTTCCTCAACTCCTCACCTGCCTCGCCACCTCCCTCTCTTTTGTAGCGGTTCCTCAGTGCAGACCGGGCGCCATCCTACCTTCAGCAGCTGAATAGGATGTGAGGGAAGCAGGTAAGAAGCCTTCAGATTCCTCTGCTGGCTAGCTCTTGTTCTCTCTCTGCACTGCACTGCACCGGCAACAGTTCTTCATTTGTTAGTGCATGCTGTGATACCGGCTGTGCTGGATGATTAGTCATTGATGTTCTGAAGTGTCTGTGTGAGGATTTTCTAGCAGAAATCTAAGACAAGTCTTTGACATGTGTGTATAATACTCATGTTTTGAGGTTGTTATTTGTGCAGTGGAGTGTGGAATCACTCCAGTGCAATTAGTAATTTTCCTGTTCTGAATTTTTTTTTTTTTTAAATGTTAATGTTTCATGCAGGACTAAAGTTGGTTTGAACGCTGCCTGAGGCAAGACCATGAATTCCCAGCAGCTCATTTTTGCCCAGTGGGTTCATGAACCTACTGTAGCATTTGACCTCTGAGTGGGAAAAGGCTTTATTGGAGTATGCTACTGTTGTCATTAGTGCAGAACATGGAGCTGAGGATGACAGATTTCACATGCAATGAGCTGAACTTGACGGCTTTGAGAATGACTGTAACAACTGTAACAACAGGGACTTCTCATTCTCAATGAGGGAGGTTGAATCCAAGTTTTATAATTGCAGTGTCCGCACTTTATTTTCCCTCTCTGTGCAGCATCATTAAATATCCTTTTACACTGCCATTATCTGCTTCATTTAGACCTCTTTTAATAGGAAACTTGCTGGCTTTAGCAGGAAGGTTAGAACAATGGAGAGAGACTGAGAGAGAGTCAGGACTGATTTCATGATTTCAGGACAGGTTTCTGTTACCTACTGCTATTCTAGCTGCTCAGTACCGTACAATTCAAGTCAGTTCATAGTAACATCCAAATAAAGGTCAAACCTGACCTCAGACAAGACATGTAATGCAGCGTGTCTTTTTTTGTTAGTGTTTGATGCAGAGATGAAGCTTAAACTAATAAAGTCGTCATCTAGAGCTGTGGATGACATCATAGTGATGTCGTTGGTATCTCAGTTTGGCTTTGGAGACTTATAATAGAGAGGCTGTGTTGTCTCATAGTTGCATTGCTAACACACTGATGTTTTGCAGGAATACCACTATCTAAGTTTAGGTTGTTAGCATGCTAACATTTACTAAATAGCAAGGCTGATAGGAATGTCATCAGTGCAGCTGTTTGGTCTGAATCCTTATGATTGAACTGGTCCAATCATAGTGTCAGTACAGATGTCCATGCACCCGACACACAGGAGATCTGATCACTCAGACCACATTCAGAGATGGTCTGGGTCACATATGCCCATTTTTCTTTAAGCAATGTGTATGCAAATGTGTCCTGGGACACATTAAGGGCTGCCTACTCAACTGATGTCCCTCTTGGATCCGCAGGGTCCATTGTTCTGCACAGAGCTGTCAGCCACCCTCCCACCCACTCACTCTCATCCCCGGTCATCTGAAGCTCTGTAACCCGCTGTTGCTTGGAAAAGGCAGCAGGGTTGGTGGCATGGAGGTATTATAATGTTAATAAAATGTACCGTATTCACAAATATGTGAGATATTACTGCAGACTGTAATATTCTTGTAACATCACGTCACAACATCTGCTGTGTTAGCCATGTGTTTACTACATGTTTATTTGCATATAGAGCGTGGAAGTGAGCTCGGATCACAAGTGGAGACACATGCTAATGCCAGGTGTGAACAGACTCGCTTAGAGCTGTCCACTTGTGATCCGATCACTAAAAATCCTCTTAATGCAGGTCTGAACAGGGCTTTTGATCCAGAATACAAGTTTTGAAATAATAAATAATCCCCTGGTGATTAAGCACTCTTTCACCATAGTATTTATCACCCAGCTGGGAAGCTCCAGCACAGATTGCTTACTGATGCATAATATAATACAGTTTCATGGCCTCTCTTCCAGATGCCCTAACTTCACTGCACACCAGGGATACCATTCCATTCTGCTCACCTGTCATGGTCAGAGCGCCATCGGTTGTAACTCCACAGCTTCAGAAATTCTCTTTCTGGCTCTCTCTCTCGACTGTGAGGCCTTTTAGTCACTGTCTGGGATCTTCTGCATGACTTGCATGGTACTGCTGCCACATCTAGTGTTGGAGACTGGCAAAGTCTCTTTGGTATAGAAACAGCACCCAAACAGTCCACACTTACAGTATGGTGACAGTGACACTGAGCACTGACAATAGGAAATGAAATTTAATTTACCCAAATATAAGTTTGATTTTATAATAACTCACAGGCTATATTGATTAGAGTGTCAGGCTATACATAATGGTATGGACACATCTGTCATTGAGCCAGTGTGATATAGGAGAAAATGGGGGCAGCTGAAGAGGAACATTTCACAATTAGAATGAACTTAAACATACACTATTTAAAATTAACATACACATCAATATTGCGTTGTGATTATCCTCAGTGTTCACCTTTAGAACTGATAAATATGTAGTTTTTGTGCATGTGTATGTCCGTATAGAAAGAAGTCAGACTGAAAACCATGGCAGTGTTGAATCTCAGACTTCCATTTGAAAATCTAGACTCCATCACATTCAGAATTTCAACCAATGAATTGATGTAATAATACAAGTCGTAATATCTTGGTTGAGGGGGCTGGCACAAAGACTGCTGTAAAGTCTGGTGTGGAGAAAATTCTTCCTCCAGAAGTCATTCCAGCAAAAATTAATTTTCTATTCATCATCTATCATGATGTCAGCAGAGATAAAAAACAACAACACTTTATTTCAATCCAGGCTTAGAATCGTCCAACCAGTGTGTGTTTCTAGATGGGACAATGTCGAATGTGTCTGGGGCAGATAGTTCATTCATTCATTAAATATATCATGGGACGCATTGAGATCTGATTGCTCAGACCACATTCAGAGGTGGTCTTGGCCACATTAGGGACCGCCTACTCAGCTGACGTCCTGCTGGGATCAGCGTTATCTCACTGCTCGCCTCAGGTGAACAGACAGACACAAATGCTCCTCTTCGGCGTGGCATTGAAACAGCTTCTCTGCGCTACTGTATTCTGTTAGTACAAATTATCAAAATATATCTTATCTATGGGTTACATATCTACATACTATTGGACTAGGCACAATCATATTGTTGGAAATGTGTTTTTGTTCTGGTGCTTTGCACAGAGCTGATACCCACCGGCTTGCTGTCTCCCATTGCTGCCAACACCATGGTCTCTGGGGATCACCCAAGATGCATGTTAATGCCAGGGACAGGGCCATAAAAACTAAATTTTGATCTGATGATGGCCCTGTGGGTACATAGGGAGTGAAGGATGAAAGTAAGGGATCACCAGTTATTATTATTCATCGTGAGGGGATTATCCACCCAATAGTTGTTGAGAGATTTCACCCAAGCCTCAATGTTAATCAGCTAGTGAGGGGAACCGCTGATGGCAATGCAGCACATTTCTCAGTTCTGCCAGAAATACATCTGGTTTCCAAAAACTTCAACATTTCTGTGAAAATAGAGAAGTATTTGACTTTGATCAGAACTTAACCTGTCCTTTCAAGATTTTGCCACCATTGAGAAGAACATCAAACCGTTTCTCTGCTGATGTGGAAGGTGTGCAGCAGGACGAGCTTACTGAAATACGATGTGACGATACCGTAGTTCTGTAGTCGCCACCAGCAGCTCCCACTGTCAGAGTTTAGAAAACTCCAGACGACCCCAGATGAGGCGTCAGGCCGAAAGGATTCCTGTTTATTTGGCATACATACTCTATATGAGCAAACATTTTCTGTTATGATATAAGAGCACACTTTAGAAGTGATATTTAATGAGTGAAATTTAACAGTGAAGTGCTTACTATTTTCCGCAAATTCAAGTTTACTTTATTCAAAGTTTTAAAACTTGTCTCATTCAGATAATCTAGATCAGGGATTCTCAAACTTTTTGGGACCAGCGACCCTTTACAGTGGAGAAAATTTTCCAAGGATCCCCTCATAATCGTAACACTGATTAAGCATATGCTTACTACCATTTGTACTCTTAGATGCTACAGGAACTATTTGTATTCTAAAACATTCCAGTTTCATAGTGATGATCAGAAATATATTTTGATTTGAATCACATGAAGATAAGATGAGATAATCCTTTATTAGTCCCACAGTGGGGAAATTTGCAGTATTACTGAATACCAAATAAATGCCACTTACATAACTTGAAGCAGAGAGGGATTTTATTCTAATTGCATTTGGACTCATCTCGACAGCATTTATAGGCTATATTTCAAATAATTGATCTCATAAGCTTTCATAAAATGAACATTGCTGTGTGTCACAGTCATATCAGTTTCTATTGGCCCAAAGTGAACAGGGATGGGAGCAATGGACGCAATATACTTGTTTTATTGGTGCAAATGGTCCCCATCTGTAGGTATGCACTTTTTAAGGATACAGCACAATTTTATAATTTATAGGCAGAGTGCCAGGGACCCCTTGACAGAGCCTTTCAAAATCACTGGTCTAGGTTAAAAGGCTCATGGCCCAGGACTGTATGCTGTTTTCTCCATGTGGATCCTGGCAAGAAAGGTTTGGATACTTGAGGGAATATGCTGACCCCCAGGCTGAGAAGCACTGATCCATGGACAGACCTCAATGAAATCTTAAAAGGTCATTTCACTTGAATTAAAAAAAACAAACAAACAAAAAATACTGGAGCAAATCTTTGGCAGAAAGTACTTCCAATCAAAACCTGTTGATGGTGTGTTCTGCTGAGAAAGGTTGATCTCATGTTGAGATCAGTTGAGGAAATACCAAACACTGCCCAGCAGCTGGAGCACACCTCATTTTACAGCTAAACAGTAACTACAAGATGCTTCTGAGGAGAGAAATTACATCATTACAGTTACAGAATATTGATTCATACAGTATTTGATCAGCACTGCCTTGTCTGACTGTTTGATCAGCGTTTGCAAGTGTTTGACAGCTGCCTCTGCTTAATTAACAGCCAATAGGAAGGGTCTCTCTCTAAAATGACGTGTGATTGACTGGTGAGTGACTCCCTGGACCCCCTTCAGTTTGCATACCAGGCAAACATTGGCGTGGACGACGCCATCATCTACATGCTCCACAGAGCCTACACGCACCTGGATAAGCCGCAGAGCACAGTGAGAATCATGTTCTTCGACTTCTCCAGTGCATTGAATACAGTCCAACCAGCTAGCTGAGAAGCTCTCAGCTATGCAGGTGGACCACGACCTGGTGGACTGGATTACGGACTACCTCACCAGCAGACCACAGTATGTCAGACTGCAGGGCAGCCTGTCTGACGTGCTGGTGAGCAACACCGGTGCTCCCCAGGGAACTGTGCTGTCACCGTTCCTGTTCACCATCTACACCTCCGACTTCTGCTTCAACTCCGGAACATGCCACCTGCAGAAGTTCTCCGATGACTCCTCCATCGTCGGCTGCATCACAGATGACAACGAGGAGGAGTACAGGACACTTGTGGAGAACTTTGTAAGGTGGTGCGACATCAACCACCTACAGCTCAATATTGGTAAGACCAAAGAGCTGGTGGTGGACTTCCGGAAGAGGAGGAAGAGCTCCCCTACTCCCATCACCATCCGTGGGGAGGAGGTGGAGGTAGTGGACAACTACAAGTTCCTGGGAGTTCACTTAAACAATAAACTGGACTGGTCCAACAACTCCGAGGCCCTCTACAGGAAGGGACAGAGCAAACTATTCTTCCTGAGAAGGCTGAGGACCTTCAACGTGTGCAACAGGCTACTTCAGATGTTCTACCAGTCTGTAGTAGCCAGCTTTCTGTTCTTCGCCGTGGTATGTTGGGGGGGTGGCATCAGCACCAGAGATGCCACCAAACTGAACAAACTGGTGAGGAGGGCTGGGTCTGTGGTTGGATGTGAGCTGGACAGTCTGGAGGTGGTGGCAGAGGGGAGGACCAGGAGGAAGCTGGAGTCTATTCTGAAGAACCCCTCCCACCCCCTCTATGACCAACTGGTCCAGATGAGGAGTACATTCAGCCAGAGACTGATCCCCCCTCGGCACACTACAAACCGTCTGGGTCAGTCCTTTCTTTTGGTGGCCATCAGGCTCCATAACCAAGGTCTGACCCCCATGTGACTCTGATCATCTGCTCCATATTTATTCCAAATGTATATATTACATATAGTTATATCATTACATATACATATGCTGTGCATATACAATACTCACCACCTGCTGCACTTTACTTATTACTGTTACTGTTATTTATTTTACTGTCAGTTTTCTTCATTGCACCTTATTTCATTCACTGCACCTTCTCTTTTACTTTTTACTGTACTGTACTTATCTGTACTGTTATTGATGCTGCTAAGACACCCGAATTTCCCTCCGGGGATTAATAAAGGTTCATCTTATCTTATCTTATTGGCTAAAGTCTTTCATGGTTTAGATTTTCTAAAGCATTGAAATTAGAGCCATGAGGTGGTGCAACAGTATAGTTTTCCCTCAGAACATTTGAATTTCAAGTTTTTGAATTCTAAGAAGAATTATAACTTATTATGCAATTTAATGCCCTATGTTGCCAAAAGCGGGCTGCGCGGTGGTGCAGTGGTTAGCACTGTCGCCTCACAGCAAGAGGGTCGCAGGTTCGAATTCGGCTTGGGGCTCTTCTGTGTGGAGTGTGCATGTTTTCATGTAAGCGTGGGTTTTCTCCGGGTACTCCAGCTTCCTCCCAAAGACATGCATTTTAGGTTAATTGATGACTCTAAATTGCCTGTAGGTGTGAATGTGAGCATGAATGGTTGTCTGTCTATATGTTGTCAGTCTCTATGTGCCCTGCGATGGACTGGCAACCTGTCCAGGGTGAACCCCGCCTTCGCCCAATGCCAGCTGGGATCGGCTCCAGCCCCCCCGCGACCCCTAACGGGATAAGCGGTTGACGATGGATGGATGGATGATGCCAAAAGCAGGTTTAAGGGGCCAGTATACTTCAGAAGTGCTTGTCAGATGGACAGTTTCAGAACCCCTCTTATTTTTGATGTTGAATTAGTGGGGACTGTGTGTAAACTGCATTTCAATCAATCAGTCAGTCAAAGTTTATTTTTATAGCCCTTCACAATAACTGAAAGGCTCCCAAAGTGCTTTACAACAAAGCCATAAAACGATACATAAGAACACTACATAAAAACAAATCATAAAAAACTCTATAAGAAAGTGCTCCAGTGCTGTAGAGTGTTAAAAGCCTTAAAAAGTACATAAAATGGGACCAACAAAAATAAATACACGTAGAATACAAATAAATACAAGACAGGGCTGCCCTAGTCAGTGTTGAACGCCTGTCTAAAACAGTGGGTCTTCAACTTTGATTTAAAAAGGCTGAGTTCGTTGATGGTGCGAATATCGGGGGGCAGTTTGTTCCACAGCCCAAGATTTTTGATGTGGTTTAAAAAGGGGGGCTGGAAGACCACAGTTTGTTGTGCCAGTATTCAACGTGGGTGACATGACAAACAAAATACACGTGGTTTTGCTGTTATTCAAGTGTAAGAAATTCTGATCCTTTTGAGCTCTCTCTCTTGATGTCTGTTTTCATTTTCTTACAACTATTTGTGGCACTTTTTGTGTGTGTACAACTGGGAAAAAATGTCCTTTGAGACTGAAAAATGTTTGCTATCCCCATATTTATACAATGTTCCCCTCTGAATGGCGGCCGGCTTTTACCCCTGACTTGGCAGCCGGGGACAAATAAACCAAGCTACTTCGGACGGAGCATAAAGTGGCCCTTAGGGACTGTACTCCATGGGGCCTCCATGCTCTCCGCAGCTGGTTTTGGACCCACTCTGCCAACCTTTACTCATCTATTGTCTCTCCTTTCTCCTCAGTTCTTTCTCTCGTGAAATGTGTTATATCCTAATGGCTCCCCTAAAAAGGAAATACACACATACTGTGGCGATTTTACAGAATAACTGCTCTGAGATCAAACTTTGCTGACCGATGTCAGGAGGAGGAACAGGGCCCAAAATTGGCTTGATTCTCATGTACCCAGCATTACACTGACCCGTCTTTATGCTGGCCATGGCAGAATTAACCTGTTAGGGGTGAAAGTTTGTTGTTGGGCCCTAACTGACTACTGTTCATTCACATCTACCTTACAGATACCAAAAAGAAGCAATTTGGAAGGTAAACTTCTGAATGCTAAAGATCCACCTAGACTGTGGTTGTTGTTTCCACACTGTCATTACAGTTTTATTCATACTGCCTCAACAACAGCATAGAACTTTAAACTGTTGTCCAAGACATCATCTTTCGATGCATTTAATGGACCTTTTTGTTTGCTTCTCACTTTGTCAGCAACCAAACTCAAGGCTATTCTCCATTACAAAAATACATATAGTGGATATTTTTTAGAATTGAAAACGCATGATTTACTATTTCTTTTCATCCATCCATCTATTATTTGTAACCACTTATCCTATTCAGGGTCACGGGGGGCTGAAGCCGATCCCAGCTGACATTGGACGAGGGAGGGGTCCCTGGACAGGTCGGGCAGTATTTCTCCACCGGGAATGTATTCCTGGCAGTGTGACAAAAGCCTTGAACCAATACCAATACCAGTACTTAGAGCTTTATGTCGGGAGATAAAATAGTAATGCTTTACTGTACAGTGTGGAGTTGAAATATCTGAGTTTTAAAATTTAAAATTTGAGTTCATAAGCAATTGTTTTTGATTGTAGTTGATATAGATAGATAGATAGCTAAATAGATAGATAGATAGATATAATTGAACCTAACACTCAATAGATCCAAATAATTAAAACATTTTAAGGGTCTTTCTTCTTGGCGTCTGGGGTCTTGTGTGGGAGGGACTTTGATTCTCCTAAACCCTGAGAAATTTTTTGCATATGTGCAGTATATGTATATGGCCCTTGAATATTTAACAAGGACCATGATCTTTCAATTATCTTATCTAAGTATGACTGCGAGAAAAAGAAGAAAGTTTAATACAGGAATGTTTCTTCGCTGGCAAGCCAATTATGTGTCATAATCCAAATGTGGTGAAGATGCCGGTATTCATTCCACTGGTATCTGCAGCTTTAGTGACAGTTATCAGATGAGGCATGCGGAGGCTGTAGAGCTGCAGACCTCCCTGTAGGTCTATTATCTGCTCTGGACTGCCGGACTAAAGCACTGTAGTTTTTCCACTGAAACCCTTTTTTTGGGAATTACTGGGCTGGTTTTGTTATTTTCTTCCCCAGCTCCCAGTTCAGCTGTGTTCAGTGTGACGAAGAAAGGAACAAGGGAGAGTGAAAGGCCGACCCTGACGATCCCTGGAGTGCAGAGCCAACACAGTTTGGGATGAAGTGTGGGTGTGGGGTGGGGGGTTTCCTCTCCTCCCATCTGGCTCTGCTGAACACAATGAAGAGTCAATGAATGTGGCAAAGACGGCAGATGTGGCTCTGTCTGTCACCATACGCTTTCTACTTTCTGTAGTTCACATTCACACTTGTCCCACGACACTTGTATTTGTATTTTACACGCAATTGAAAAATAATTTCTCCCTGACTTTATTTATTCATTTTGTCTTCTGTGAACAGCAATGTTTGCGGTGTAAAACAAAACTCATTTCCCATCATTTTATTTGCAGAATAGATGGCATTGTGTGATGCTCCTCCTTCGAGGTGGTAAGAGTTCCAAGGCTACCAGCATACATTTGATAGAGTTCAGCTGCTATTTTTAATATAAATTGGACCTCATTGAGCAATATCCTCTTACCTTTCTCTTTAAATTTTATTCAAATTTTTTGTTTAGAGAAAGAAAAATAAGAGACGTTAACTCCAGATCTGGATCATCCAAATCTGCTCTTACATTTGTGCTGGTTGATTAATCCCATGTCATCATAAATTGGAGACATGTGGCCAATCATTTATTATTAGAATAGGTAATGCATCCTAAACAGTGTTGTGCAGTGTGCAAATACTCTGGTACATGCCCAAGAACTAGAGCGAGGCCACCAAAAAAGGCTGTAAGAAGAAGAACTTCAGCAGTGTTGAAACCGAGGTACAGTTAAATAAACTTAGAGTACATGTGGCGTTCCAGAGCGTCAGTACTGGAATTACAGGAAACACAAAAAGCATCTAAGATCAGTATGTGAGCAGAAGCTGAGCAAACAACATTATCATCCAAGGGTATTACAGTCTTAAACATATGATAATCTAGATTTAATCATATGATTTTCATGCCTTTTTTATTCCTTAAATTTAAAGCTTATATTTCCATGTGTTGGACAAAATTTGTGGACTGTGAAAACAAGATGTTTTTTGTAATCTTGGTAAGAGTTCTCTTGACAACTTGTAATAATACATATATACAATATACAATATGACACAATATAATAAACTAATATAAATAATGTGCATGAAATGTGCAGATAAATGTAGGTGTTGTATGTATATGCCCTATATTTACATGTTTGTGTTTGCACAGTTAGGTGTGTGTTTGTGTGTGTGTGTGTGTGTGTGTGTGTGTGTGTGTGTGTGTGAAGGAAACAAGGTTTTAATGTTCTTTATTTATGAACCTGTTTGCCTAGAAGAAGCTGTCCCGGAGCCTGCTGGTCCAGGCCTTAACGCTGTGGTACCCTTTGCCAGACAGTAGCAGTCAAAACAGTCCATGGTTGGGGTCGGCATGAACCTCTGCAGCACCTTGCGGTTAAGGGTAGTAGAGTTCTCGTACCACGAAGTGATGCAACTTGTCAGGATACTCTCGGTTGTGACACTCTAGAAGCTGAGATGAAAAAGATGTTAGAGCACCTTTTGTGCAGTGTGCGGTTTGCGGTGTGCGGTGAGGTCTACTGTGATGCAGATGCTGAGGAGCTTGAAGCTGCTGCAGATCCAAGGATGGTGATTGGGTCCAGCCTCCCTCCATTTCCCCTGTAGTCTGCAATCAGCTCCTTGGTCTTTTCCATGTTGACAGTCAGGTTGTTCTCCTGACACTCACTCATGCAAGCCATCTCATCGTTGTCAGTGATGGCCATGTACAGCACCATGTTGGTGCTATACATGGCCATGAAGCTGTGGGTGAACAGGGAGTAGATGAGAGGGCTCAGGACATAGCCCTGGGGGGCTCCTGTGTTGGAGGTCAGAGGGAAAGAGGCGTCTGAGCCCATCCTCATCACCTGGCGTCGACCCGACAGGAAGTCCAGGATCCAGCTGAACAGGCTAGGGTTTGAGACATAGGTCCCTTAGTGTCAAGTCTATGGTATGAAATGCTGAACTGTAATCTACAAACAGTAATAAAGGAGCATGTCACTCAGTGCAGTAGTGTGGCTCATTGATGTGTTTTTAGTTTTTGGCAACAGTGGAGCTCTATGGCACAGAGGAAGACGATATATCAGGCTTACTCACAAAGTACTTGTTACTAGATTCATTCACTGCTGGTTTGGAGTTGTCTTGCACATAGGATTTGGTGACAATATGAGTCCCCAATGAAATGAATCCTTTTTGTACAGAGTTTGGCTAATTCTCGTCTTTTCAGGCATGTAATGATCACCAGCCACAGTGTGAATGTACCACTATGTGATCTTATAATAAGTGCTATCAGTAAACATCCAGAACAACAAGGCTATACACTTCTCCAAACGCTCCTAAAATCTTTTCATAGAATATTGACGTTCTAATGATTATGCATAGTTTTATTAGATTTATGTTTTGTGTTTATATGAGGTGTATTTGTTGTCTCACTAGATGGGCAGTGAAAAACATGAGTGCTGGCCACAAATGTTCACCTCTCTGGATCCCAAGACAACTATAGAGGAGTAGGGGCCAGATTAGTGCTGCACCCTAAGGACCGACCCTGACTTTAAAGTAACATCAGTAAATGTCCATTTTGCATTTTTCTCAACAAAGTCATGCTTCAAGTTTCAACTAATGTACAGCAAAGCAAACAGTGCCTTCTGAGAACAAGCCCCAGGCATGAGGAGTAAAAACACATATTCTCCATGTAAATAAGATAATATGAATTAAAAATTCATATGAATAAAAACAAAAATAGATATGGTTTGGAGGTGGTACAGTTGCCCTGTAGTTCCTGGTCTTTCTGTGTGGGGTTTGCTCAGTCTGTATGGTTCTGTCTCCACTGGTTTCCTACAATTGAAGATGAAGTGAAAATTCTCCTTTCGTCAGGTGTGAGTGTGAATTCTACCATTGAAAACACTGTTTTGTTCTCTGGAAAATGAGAATTGACCCAACATGATGTAGCAAGGGAGAAGTGATGCTGTAGTTGGATTAGGAATATTCTGTCTAGACACTGGTGATGGTGCTAGTGTAAGGATTTGATGAAGATCTGATGAAGGAGGTGGAGCAGGATTGCTCTGATGTGATGAAGCTGGAATTGATGGGGTGGTGGCGGGTCGCATCGGTTTGTGCTGCAATGACAACTGACAGCAACAGAGAGGAGAACAGTTTTAAACTTGTGACAGCAACTATGTGATTGGTTTAGGGTGATATGGCAAGATCTGGTTGGTCACAAAGAGCGAAACACCCATAATCAGCTGACATAGTAAGAGCCCAAGAGAGAGAGAGCGACCCAGAGATAAATGTGAATAGAGTGAAACCAGTCTTCCTGATTGAACTAACGCATAAGCTTCATTTATAGTCATATGCGCCACCAAAGAGAATGAAGTGGAGATCTTCAAGACTGTAACTTTAAGTAGAAGCTCTGAATACTCATTCAGCTGCTCCACAGCTGTGCATTTCCAAAGTCAAGCATTATTTCCAGCTCTGTCTGCCTACCTAACTGACACACTCTCCATCCTCCAGTTCCAAAGAAGCAACTTAAACACTGGAGGTTAATGTGTGTGTGTGTGTTTGAGTAGACTGCTCACCATAACTGCAGCTTCTCACAGTAATCACTCCGGTCAATTATAGAAGGGCCTTTGGTTGGGTGTCACCATTCATTATAGCTTAAGTGATAACACAGACAGACAGCATTTATCTCAGCCCAGAGCACTCAACTTCACCAGTTCACCCTCTCTGTGTTTCTCCAGCTTTTACCATCAGATTGACTTTCTACTTCACAATCTCACCTTGGCTTGGATTCATGTATCAGTAAATTTATAAGGCTTGCAGTCAAACACTCACATTGAATTACATGGAAAAACATACTTAGCTTGTACTGGAACGGGCGTCTATAAATTCAAAAATCCAATCAAGGCAAGGAGTGGAGCCTCAGTCCCAATCTACATCAAAGTTATTAAAGTAGACTTTTGCAAGGGAAAATCTTGAATCACAGTAAAACTTGTGAGATTAAAAAACACAATACAAAAAAGAAAAGCTTAGCAAACATCACTGGAAGTACATTAAAGGAACAGTGTGTAGGATCTGGAGGTATCTAGTGGTGATATTGCGCCAAGCGTGTGGGATGCGAAAACATGAATAGCCCTCAATGACAATGGTAAATAACACAATACTGAGGACATCACACAGAAATTGAAGACATTGGCAACAAGTACTGAATAAGTATGAAAAAATATATACAAAACTCTATGCAACTGTACACATTAAACATTAGACATTAGACTACTTGGAGTGTGTGTATGTGGGAAGTGAGTGGCGGCAACGGGAGCGAGTAACATTAAAAAGTGTTTGGTTTGTCCATTCAGGGCTACTGCAGAACGTGGTGATGCAATATGGCGGACTGTGGAGAGGACCCATTCCCTGTGTAGCTATAAATGGTAACTGATTGTTTTTCTCGGTGCTGGTAGACGTATTTACATCCCTCATGCAAGTAAAAGTAGTAATACAACAGTGTAGAATTACTCTAGTTCAAGTTCAAGTCTTTGGTATGTAAAAGTGCAGATGTGTTACCAGCAAAATGTATTTAAAGGAGCAGTGTGTAGGATTGAGTGGCATTCAGTGCTGAGGTTGCAGGTTGCAACCAATTAAATCTCCGCTCACGCTTTTGTTTCTAAGCATGTAGCAGATGGTGGCAACGGCAGGCAATGTAAAAACATGAAAGTCTCTCTCTAGAGCCAGTGTTTGGTTTGTCCATTCTGGGCTATGGTAGAAATATGGAGGAGAGGCTCCCTCCCTGATTCTTAGTTTCAGGTGATTATACTCTAATGACAACATAGTTATGAATATGCTCCTGAGAGCTCCCTAAATCCGACACATTGGTCCTTTAAAGGTTCTATAGGCCTGTATGAGATTTTGAGCATTCATGCAGCAGTGGATGGAAATGGAGCAAATATGATTTAAAAAGTTATTTTTGTAAAACTCACTAAATCCTCACAGTAGTGCATGAGACAGGTAATCTGAAAAAAAAAATCATGTTCCTCTGTGTCCTTGGGTGCTCCTAATGACATCTGCAAGATATCACAGACCTTTATTAGCATTTGGAAAGTACAAATATGGGCGAATAAAAATTTCAAACCATCAAACATTGCTACATAACAACGCTGAATGACAGCCAATACATCTGACAAAACTGACTTTGCTTCTGATGAACCAAAGGAAGGGATGTCTCATTTCCTTGCATCTCTCCCATCTCAGTGGAAGGGAAAAGACGCAAGTGAGAGAAATGTGGATGCAATTAAGGGAACTGGGATGTACTTCCTCTGCAATAACACACCAAGTCAGTCTATCAAACAGACTTTGCTGAGGTGCTAAGTACGCTTAATGTGGCTTATCTCTGTACAGCAGAGGATGGATTTATGGAGCTCTCTGGTCTGGAGAAATCGCCATTAAACAACACTACTTGAATTCCTCAGCTTTTCCATACTTGCATGCGCTTTGAATATTAATGTTACTTTGTGCCATCAGATCAGCTACTCACAGATAGAGAGCCTCTACTGGTCTCTTCATGTCCACAGAGACAAATTATACACATTTTATGAAGTACAAATTGTCTTAATTTGTCAGTTGTAAGCTTTAACTTGAAGTACACCTGTTGTTTTTTGTTTTTTTTTATATATAATTTAATGAAGAATGCTGTGATGCATTTACGTTGTAGCTACTTTCACTGTCCGGCAGATTTGAATAGGCAGAATATTAGTCTCAAATCAGCCAGCTGCAAATGTAACACCAGTATATTGGAAAAGGACAGCGGGGAAGGAGTGTCCTTATGAACTAACACTTACATGTATGTTGGCAGCTGCTTTGTCAACAGTTTCTTGAAGACAAATCTGTTCAGCTTAACACATGTGAACAGGAGTAGCACAACATGAAGGAATATTTTATGTACACAGTTTCAACCAAGTGAGAAACAGTAAGGTGCTACAGGAAAAGTGTAGAGAAATTCAGCCTAGAGAGCGAATTGCAGTGCATTAGTTTCTTGCATGTATACATCCCAAACAGGCAGCTGCTTCAGTGATACAGTATGTCAATGATCTTTGGCAATGCAGCCCATCCCCCCTTGTGGCAGGAGGTGGCACCATACCCTCCGCTGGCATGGCCCTGCCACAATGTGACATAAATTGATGACACGGTTGCAGATGGCACTAGAGAAACAGAGCACCATTAATAACTATTCTAGCAAAGTTGCTGTGCCACTATGTCAACGTAGCTTGTTTGACCAGGAGGGGATAAGGCTAGCGTTGGCCTGTTGCTCTGTAACTTAACATACCCGTCATCTTCCTCTCTCTGTGTATCTCCAGTTAGGTCTTCAGGATGGTAGCAGGGTGTGCAGGCGTCGTGTCTGAGGACAGCAGCAGCAGACAGCAGCAGTCATGGAGGTGGAGGGCACTGCAGAGCCAGCCTTTGTGGATGTGGACCAGGGCTTGACCCTGGCCTGCATCGCCTTCCTCTGCCTGCTGCTTGTGGCTATGATCATCCGCTGTGCCAAGGTCATCATGGACCCCTACAGCGCGATCCCCACCTCTACATGGGAGGAGCAGCACCTGGATGACTGACACATACAAACATACATGGGCATATTGTGTATATACAGTATGTGGTCCTCCAGGCAACCGCACATGACAAACCAGCAAAGTCCTCTCAGATAAAAGAGGCTTTTTCAAGGGTTCTGTACTGATGTGGTGCTTCTGTATGAAACCTAATGACCCCACAATACGTTTCATCTACAAGCAAGCACACAAATAAACCGGTAAATAAAAATACATGTTAAATATGTAGAGAATTTCAGTTATTCTAGTTATAATGAAGACGCCCTTTACAGTACATGGCTTTGTCCGAAATTGCATACTATGGACTCAATAAGTGTACTATCGTCCAACATACTTTTGTGTGAATAAACAGTAGTATGTATCTCTTCAGACACACCGAGCTATAGTTTACGTTGTCACTTCCTGAGAGCCTCCTTGTCAGTTGCAGGCATGCAACCATGGTAACCTGTGCCAACCTTGTGACGAAAACCACAGTTTTGAGAATAAAAGTCTGAAGTAATTTAAAGCATATGTTATACCTACCAAAGAGAAATCTTATACTCACAGTTAAATTGAAGCGTTATCAATGTTACAGAGCTGTCTGTCTGTTATGAAAGTTGTCCTTACTGCCACATTACATTGTGTGATATTTATGCTGCATACTGTAATATTTCACTTGAAATAGTATGTAACTCACATACTATTAGTTTCATGCCAAGGTTTCAGACATACAAAACTAAACTAAAATATGTAATATTTTGTTTTAGCATACTAAATAGCATGTTAGTAAGGAATTTTGGACGCAACCCTTGTGTTTTCCTGGTACATATTTTATTTTCATTTGAATACATTTTCTAAAACGGTTCTGTTATGGTACAAACCTAGAAAAAATCATTTCCTGATACTTTCTGAAATGATTTTTAAGTTATATATGCTGAAAGGGTTCTGTATACGGTAGCAGAGCTTTCTGCTGTGATACTGGTAGAAAATCGCTCTTTGGTACTATACACCATATTTTTTGTTGAGAATAGAGAAATACATACAAATCAGGTATGAACATGAAACCTGAACATCCAACAAGTTGTATATTGGAAGGAGAAAATATAAAGATTGTGTTTTCCAAACATGGAGTGACTCGGAGGAGAAAGAAAGTGGGGAGCTGCGGGGATTCTGTCCGCAACTGATCGAATAAGACTATTACAACTACAGAGTAAAGCACATACTGTAAACTTGGCTTTTTGTATCTACCTAGATGTCTTTGGAGCTGCCTTACAGTACATTCCTGTCAGACTACCAAACGCAATCAGTAATGGTAAATGGATGCCACCCTTGAATGACCGCATTTTCCTTTACGTCTGTGCAGACTGGAATGACAAACAAGCAGAAGATCAAGAGACAAAACTAAGTTCTGGGGCAACATGAGCATGTTTGCACACAACTGAAAGATGGAACAAAAGATACCAGTGGTCCATATGGAGACACCCTACCATGGCAAAATTAGAAAAAAAAAAAGTCCTCATCTGCAGTCTGGGTTTGTTGCCGGCTATTGTTAGCCTTATTTAAAGCAATTGTGGTTTATTACAACTTGGTTCATTAAGTTTTGGTCATCATTCTGCTCAGTGATATTAGCATACTCATCAAGTTCATTGCTGAGATCTGGCAACACAGCGGATTACCATAAATCTGATGTGTAACATCCATGGCAGCTTACAGACTGACTTCCTGGTTCAATTTACAGTAGGCCTACCATACTGACCTTAGTGGTTACTGATCATCCTGGCTGCTTGTGTTTCTTGTCATGTCATGGTATTCCATGACAATGTCTAACCATTTCTTGGGGCGGCAGTAGCTCAGTCTGTAAGGACTTGGGTTAGGACGCGGAGGTCACCGGTTCAAGTCCCCCATGGACCCAGACCAACTGGTTGCTGGAGAGGTGCCAGTTTACCTCTTGGGCACTGCCGAGGTGCCCCTGAGCAAGGCACCAAACCCCCAACTGCTCTGGGCGCTTGTCAGGAGCAGTCCCCTCACTCTGACATCTCTCCATTGACATGTATATGTACTGTGTGAACAACAGAGTGTAAAACTGAATTTCCCCACTGTGGGACTAATAAAGGAATATCTTTCTTTCTTTCTTTCTGGCCAAAACTATGAAAATAATACCAAAGTTGCAATGAATCACCCTATGAGGGAATATACACACAAGCTTTGATGAGATTTGCCAGTATGATCAAGTTAGCCGTTATGTGTTCACAATATAGCTAGCCCGTTCTCAGGGCGTCAAATACTGAGGCTTTTGTTACGGCCCTCTGTGTGTGTTACTGCTGCACAAGACCCTCTTTAGCACCGATATGAAATGCACCAGGCATTCCATTAAGAGAAAGTGTGCCAGGAGTATGATGATGTAGTTTAATGAACAAAATGACACACAGGTGGGTGGGAGAGGAGGTGGATGGGTCCAATAAACACAAGGCTTTCATCCAGGAGACACCTGTTCATGTCCTGTGTGTTAAGTTGCACTTTCACATTACAATCAGCTGTTCATTCGTGTCCCATTTTAAGCCAAACTCTGTATTTCATTCCTAAATGTAAGAGGTTCTGTTGCCTAATCCTAAAGTGACACCAGTTATAACTATGGTGGTTTTGATGCCAAACATGAAGTGATGCAAAGGGTTGTGACAAAGCTGTGGTGTGTGACGAGATGGGATGAGAACGTATTGATATAGCTCATGGTACACATTATACTGTGTAAGAAAGTAGCAAAATGCTATGTTGTGGTTGACAAGGTCTGAGTTAGTGTTTACTCCACACAATGTATGCTAAAGGGTTAGCATTAGTTTCTGGGGTGATTTACATGAAACAGACATCAACATTCAATGTTGTCATCACTTGGTGGTTAAATTGTCTTGTCAGGAAATTGTCAGGACTTGATGATTTCCACAACACATGACAAGATTAACTATACTATACTATCCACTATATGTTTGGAGCAGGTCAGATTTTACACACTGCACCTTTAAAGGCCGCTAAAAATTGAAATATACACTTTTTAAATGACTTTCCATGTCTAGACAAATTGAATGAACTGCCCCAGATAATGCTGAGTCAGGTCCAGCACTTGAATATATTTTTTTTATTATTATTAATTAGAGCCCATTATCACAAATCACAGTGTTGCCTCAAGGGGTGACGTCATCACCCTAATGATGTTACAAGGTCATGTCAAGTTGGGTTTGGAGACTACAGCTTTATAACAGAACAAATGAAGAAAACATGAGTGTTACCAGGGGAGATTTTTATGGAGTTTGTACTAGAGTTAAAAAGTCAGGATATGAGCTACTGTTGCTGTTTATGGGAGTGGGACCAAATCATTGGAGTGTCCCTTTAAATCAGGGGTGTCAAACTAATTTTGGCTCGGGCCCACATGGAGGAAAATCTATTCTCAAGTGGGCGGGACCAGTTAAATCATGGCATAATAACTAAAAAATAACAACTTCAGATTATTTCCTTTGTTTTAGTTTGGTCCAAAATAGTACAAGCACATTCTGAAAATGAACACATCACAAATAATCCTCTTGAAAAAAACATTTCAAGTTAGTTGAAAAAGGAAAAAATTGGTGCAATTTCAATAACACAATGCCTCAGTGATTGTAGATCACTTGGTCTCAGTGTATTGACAAAGGCATATAACTTTAAGTCACAGCCTATCTGGGACTGAACAAAATATTATACAAACAACTCTTCTGGGTATCAAATACTTCATTTGTCATTTCCACATTTTAATCATGAGCTAAGTCACCACACCATACAAACTGAGGTAGAAACTATTCAAGAGGGAGTCTGTGAAGGTTCTCATTCATCCAGGTCATATTCATTCTGGCAAAAAATTGAATCGAAGGCAACTGGACTTAGATTTGTCCCTGACGGGCCAGAATATTCAAGAGGGAGGAGTTACTCCCTGTCTTGTAGGCTACACTATTTATTGCTAGAATAATAAAGGCTGTGCAATGCATGAACAATTTCAGAGCAGATCAGAGGCATTCACGGTGAAAGGTGAGCAAAAAACTTTGAAGTCTTTCTCCAGTTCACCAAGAATCTGAAAGCTTTGCTAAAACTCCTGCAATAGTTCCCTTATTTTGTCTTTGAACCGCTTCATTTCTGCGGCGTGTTGAGTCGCGCACATATCTTTCAGACAAGGAAGAGAGCAGCGTCACCACCCGTGAAGTGTCTCCCACAATAACAGCTTCAACCTGAACACACATGCTGTCATAATACTGCATGACACCTTTGCTGCACCCTTGCAGCATATTGTCTTTCAAGTGCTCTGGTCTGCTTAAAGTAGAAGACATAATAGGCAGAAGGACAAGGCAGCTCCAGGCCAGCTGTCGGGTCTACTTGCTCAGCCCTGGTTTAACAGTTTGCTTGCTTAACAGAATTGCTATTTCTGACAGTCGGTGGACACATTTAGAACATCAGTTTCTTTCATTGAAAAATTGCAGCTCTTTTTTATACTTTGCAAAATCATCGGGACGGACTGAATTATACCCGCCTGATTTGGCCCGTGGGCCATATCTTTGACACCCCTGCATTAAATCATACAAGATATCGATAAAATGTAGGGAGGCCTTTGTCCATTGATTTGACGGTAAGCCACACAGGCATATTTTGTATGTTTTCTAAAGAATTCTGACTTTCTTACAGGACGTGATTGACTTGAGTTTGCTCGAGTTTCAGTGTCTGAGTATACCTATTTAGTATTGATGCTCAGACAATCTGTCACCATTTAGCCTTTATATAGCCAGTCATGCTTGATAATGTGTCGCTGCGACAGCATGTCTTCTCCTGTTGCTGGACAAAATGCACACACATGCATGCACACAAAACAGCAAAGCAGGCATGTCATCATGTCACTATTACACCATTACACACCATTGCTTCTATTCATAAACCAGCCGTGTTTGCTTTGCCTTTCTCAGCCATTTGTTTAGAATAAACTGGGGTTTTCTTATTGCTTGTTCTTATGTATCTGCATAGACAGCATTTATCATCATGCAAATTGCATGTTATGAAGTGCCTATGCTTAAACTAAACCACAGAAGAGCCATTTAGCACAATGCTGAGTTCCACGTCAGCCCGCAATTCTCTTTCCCTTAAATTCCTTGGACAATTGAACATCTTTTGGATGGGAGAAATGGCACATTATGCCTCTCTTAAGACAGCAGGGTTAAACAGCTCTGCTTATTCTTTTCCTGTGATTTACAGTTTTTCCAGTTTTCCAGGAAAACCAGTAAAGGTGGTGGCAGGGGTCACGTGGAAGTCAGCAGATTACTAACATGTTTGACTTAAAAACTGAGCAGAGGTTATGCAAAAACCTTGCATTTAATATGCTGTATATCAATGAGGTGAAGCAACCTAAATAGTTCAGTAGTACCACAGAGTGGAGAAGAGTGGGAAGTGATGCCCAACGTCCACTGGATACAGCTACATCACATTCTAGCTTCCTACACAGCTCACTCCATTATTTCTGAGCTCCAACTTAGCTATGTTTGCTGGAGCAGCTCGTGTTTCTAAAACTTGCAATTCACTATCAATGTATGTAAATGCCTATATTTATTAGCAATTGACTTACAATCAATATTTTACCATGCATTCATTTCCTACTTGTAAGGGCACAGGAACACAGGCTGGACTCAAATGCAGACTCAAGACAGGGCTTACCAGAAACACGGTGTTTAATGGGCAAAACAGGTCGGTACACAGTTAGTCAGACAGCCGAGACAAATCCAGAAAGGCAGAGTCAAAAATCAGGAAGCAGGTCAAAAACATGAGAGGTCAATATACTAGATAAATGCTGGAACGCTTGGGTCCCGAAGAAAGCAAGACGAACTGGCACAGGGGGAGCGGGGAGCACGCATTAAATACTAGTGAGGGGAGTGAATGACTATGCACAGGTGGACACAACCAGGGCGGACGGAAGACGCTCAGACGCAGGTGAATGATGTGGGAAACTAGGTCAGGAGGAGGTGCTCAACCGTGAACACGGGGGGCATGCAGGGCAGGAAGTGGCGTGCTCTGAAACGAGAGGAGAAGTTAACTACAAAATAAAACAGGAAGTGTATACATGCAACATGTAACATAAAGCAAGGAACAAAAAACACACTAAGACTTCACATTCCTAACACTACTGACTTTTTCTTGACTTATATTAACCCAGCTGCCAGAAAAAAATATTGGCCTTGTGTGTTTATGCAAACCATGAATATGTTGAATGTGGAGCAGTTTTGCTGCTGTTACATCTCTTTCTCTTCGTCCTCTTTTGAGTTTTGCAACAGTCAAACAGCATGACAGCTAACATTGGTCTGCTGAGTCTCAGCCAGTCAAACCTCTGGTCTGCTTTGTGGAATCACAACTGTGTTTTAATACTGTTGAATTTACCATTTAGTTGTTCTAATTTTGCATAACTTTCTAGGGTATTTTATGTTTTTATGTCATTTAATTTTATTGTCTGAAAAACAGTTTAGTGATCATGCACAAAGTTAGAGGTGACAATAGATTCGAAAGGATCTTCTTAAAGGTCCCTGTGTAGAGTTTTTGGCCACTGGAAGCACTATGGAGCACTGGCTTTAAGGCTGGCCCTGGAGATAAAGTTTTATCTGCTTGGGGTAATTAAATTATTACACTGAAGAAAGTACGGCCACAAAACATCTGTTAGCACATCTAAATGAGCTGCAAACACATGCTATACTATGTGGTGCTATAGAAAAGTGTCTGCTGAAGAACAAACACTGAATCACTTTCAACAGACAATGAAACCATAACTGAGCCACATAGTGAGAGTGTGATGTACCTGTAACACAGCCAAATTCAGTGGACGCAAGGCATTAAGGAGCCTATATTCAGTGTTGCATCTGCAGACTTGCCATGTTTCAGAAGAAAAATGCGAAAACCATTAACTGATTCGGAGTAATAAACTCACTAACAATAAACTCAGAAACACACTTACTGATCAGGTTTCATGCTATCCGGAGATGATGACAATATGAATATATATCTGGAAAGACAGTGACAGCAGAAACAGCTGATCAGCCATGCGAGTTAGCTAAATGTCTTAATCCATTTAGTGCATCAACTCTCCATCCACAGGACTAAAAGCAGCATTTCTTATTGTTTTACAGCTTTTCTAATGCAATACTTCAACATGCGCATGAAATTATGTGAATGGAAACATGACTACTATGGGGCAACTAGTGAGTGGCAGGTGAGTGATGTTGAAGTGCTTCACCTTTAAAACGGCTGGACTGCAGTACAATAAAGATGACTGCGAATTACAATAGTACCTGTCTTTTGTGTGTTTTATAATTGAACATAAATGAAACTAGAAGCTAATCTCACATTATTTTGGACATGTAATTGGGTCGAACCAAAAGCCTGATGGAATTACATTCAGCACTTATCCATGGGGAACCGTCTGCCAGCCCAAAGCCCTTTTCATCAACTTCTGTCTCACATAATAGGCTAAATGGTACAGAGATGAAAATCTCTAGTCGTGCTTAGAGTCAAGGGCACATCCTGCACATTCAACCATCCACAGGGCTTTGAAGGTCAAGTTCAAGAAACATACAGTATTTTATGGTAATGAGGTGGGCTCTACATTGTGAGAATGTAAAACAGTGATTTAATTTGCCTTGACAGTTAAATAGTGTGCTGTTTCTTTCTTGCCTTTAACCTTGGCTCTGAGCTGGCAGCCTCCTGTCTGCTTCAGCCCTGTTTCTATAAAAAGGTCAGCCTGCCTCTCATGTTGAACATGTTTGTGGGGTCACAGAGCACCATTTACACCATTCAGCATGCATCTGAGTGTGTGAGAGCCTCCTGCTAAAATCTCTCTGGTATTTTCTTGCTGTAAAATGCGCATTGGTGAATATTTCACATCAAGTTCTGATTCTCTGTGTAGATATACTGTAGGTATATTATATATGGCCAAAAGTGACGGTTAGAAACATATATTAGACAATAGTATACACAGAAGTGTTCAATGATTAGGAAACAAATAAAGTATAATGAAATAAATTCTAACATGAATAATAATATTATAATTATAATATAATATTAATAATATGTTTCTTGGACGGGATGTGACTGGAAAGATATCTCATTATGCATTGTATTTCATAATACATTGTATAATGTAATGACAATAAATCAATTCAATAAAGACAAAATATGCAGGCTAACACAAACTCAAAAAGTCAGCTCAATGTGAAATGTTATTTCATCTTACCTCTCCTCAGAATAAATACTTTATTTCAGGTCAATTTTATTTTTCATTCACTCCATTGTTCACTCCATTGTTGCATGTTTGTGCATGTGTGTTCGGGTCTGCATGTACCGTGTATAAGTTAACAACAGAGTGAAAAAATTGAATTTCCCCTCGTGGGACTAATAAAGGAATATCTTCTTCTTCTTCTTAATTCAAGCAGTTTTTATTCATGTCAAAATGTCCTTTTGCCCAAAGTCTTTTTGTATTTCACAATGCATGTTTTCATTAAAACCAGGGCTGTCAGAGTTAACACTATAATAACATGTAAATAATGCAAATTCTTTGAAACAAATTTCTTTAACACTGCAACACAAATTGCAATTTTTAGGATGGAGTGGGTTCCGTTTTAAAGCTAGAGTGATCATGATTAGATGATGAAAACCTAAGGAATCGACTGGTACCAACCAAGTCATACTAGTTTATTGTGAAGGAGCCTAAAAAACGCTCCAAACTTATGCTTCACTTTGATGAGGAAAAACTGGCATGGCTCATTTTCAAAGGGATCCCTTGACCTCTGACCTCCAGATATGTGAATGTAAATGGGTTCTATGGGTATCCACGAGTCTCCCCTATACAGACATGCCCACTCTGTGATAATCACATGCAGTTTGGGGCAAGTCATAGTCAGCACACTGACACACTGACAGCCTGTTGGGCAACAACAGTTTGCCGTGTTATATATGCTAAACGCAGTACCTGTGAATGTTTCTGGACATTATCTGTTATTGTTTTGTGCTAATTGATTTACAGTAATAAACATATACACACAGTACATTGACATGATGCAGCATATTTGTCCACTCCCATATTGATAAGAGTATTTTACTCTTATGTACTTGACAAATCTCTCTTTAATGTACATTGGAACAGATAAAAGAAAAAAAAGTGCAGTTCTTTTGTGATTAATTGGATATGACAGCCCTATTTAAAATACCTAAACATGCTAAATAAAGTGCATAACATAATGATATATATATATATAATATAACACACACAGTAAGTTTTACATATAAATATCCCCTGTGCCACACTGACAAACAAATAAATCGGCTTAGATAACTTTCTAATTCAAGTTCCAGTTTATTGTCATGTGTATTAAAAACAACAAAATGCTTGCGCTAACTGGCACTCAGCCTTACATGAGAGCGCACATCACCAGACAACAACAAGCCCATTACACACAATATCTTACACAGAGATGCGTTCATTACATGTGCGGTGCATGTGGATGCGTCGTCCATTCAGCTACTGAGACAGGTGGGGTGTGATAAAGTTTTTAGATGGAAGGAGTGAGATCAGAGCAGGGCGGCTGGCGTCCTTAATATTGTTTTGTATTACAACTTGAACCCTTTCACAGCGTGTTTTCAGTTCATGGAATTAAATTCTAACATATTGGTCGCTTAAAAATGTTTCATTCAGTGTTCACTTGTACTTAGCTCCACCCTCTCGTGTCACTTCTGGTTGCAAAAAAAAAAACAAGATGGTGATGACCACTGTTGGTCTGGTGCTCACATACAGTTGCCTTGTTTACCTGTAGCTAAAGTTTTTATGTCAGACACTTGCTTAGCTCTAACACCTTACGATCTCTGCTGGTCCACCCTAAACACGGGAACACATGCTCATTTCAAGAGTCAAAGACCAATACACACGACACAACCACTAGCTGAGTGTGATTATAGTTTGTGATTGCTAAGATGGTGTAACCCGAACAAGAGACAGCAACAAGCAAGCAGTCATTTAGCAGTCTTCTAATGTTTAGTTTAAACCTTGATAGATCTTGGTGTAGACCCTACAACAAGTCTAGTTCATAGGATAGTGTAACTACACACTGAATGACAGTGTGTAACATGAACTATTTTTGTTAATATCTCCTTTGCTGTTTTAATAAGTAAATCACAGCTCTGTCTGTATCAGACTGTAGGAGAATGTTTCATCACAATAAATGCAGTCCTAGATTCATCTTGTTGTTTGGGAGTAAATGATTTATTCTTTCCCTTTTTTCTGTCAAGAAAATCAACACTGCGAACACTAAAAGTAAGGACTGTAATACATCATTTAAACTGCAAAACATCAAAATCAATTCTCATTTTCTCCGGAAGAGTTGATGAATTATAGGATACATTCCTCCAGACTGGCCTCTGGTCAGCAGACACATAGAGCCCTGCAGAGAGGGAAAAACTGATATGTGATTCAATCAATGATTTTCAAATAAAAATAACAATTAGATTCACAACACCACGGTTATAGCAGCAGCCAACTCTGTGTTCATGTTATTGATGTGAATGCTCTTAACAGTTTGTGCTCACAGTGTTAGATATTTATGCCGGCTGGTGCAGGACTGAGTTTCAACAGGGACACAGAGAGGCTGTGGATCAGCCAGCCAGTGGTACAGGACTGGCATAGTTTAAGTTCAGTTGGCAGCAAATCATGGAGCAGCAGCCAAGACTGACTGAAAAGTCTGAAAAAGGTGAGGCTTGAACTATTGTCAGAGAGGTGTCTGTGTGGAGGAGTTGTGTTTTCTGGGTATTCTCCACCCACCCAGATACCCTGAGAAACAACTAACACGAGTAACATAATCTGGCCCTCCAAAAATAGATTTAATGCGACGCTTTATTTAACATAACATAACCAGGGCTACAGTAGCTCAGTCCGTAAGGACTTGGGTTAGGACGCGGAGGTCACCGGTTCAAGTCCCCCATGGGCCAAGACCAACTGGTTGCTGGAGAGGTGCCAGTTTACCTCTTGGGCACTGCCGAGGTGCCCCTGAGCAAGGCACCAAACCCCCAACTGCTCTGGGCGCTTGTCAGGAGCAGCCCCCTCACTCTGACATCTCTCCATTGATGCATGTATTTGTACTGTGTGAACAACAGAGTGTAAAACTGAATTTCCCCACTGTGGGACTAATAAAGGAATCGCTTATCTTATCTTATCTACTGGAAACAGTTTGTTCTGGTGCAGGATGTTCTCAAGGAACAATCAGCTTCCCGTCTAACAAAATTGCCTCGTATTAAACCTCATAAACGACATGTCATAACCCCAATGTGGGTAATGAAGACATATTGAAGGATCAAGTTAAAAGTGTGAATAGTGTACGAGTGTGAAGCAGTCAGTTGTCTGGTGTAGTATTGTATAAAACATGGTAATGATGACAATAATGACCTCTCCATTTCAGAGCTGTTTCAAACCTTCAAGGGGCTCACTGAACCCTCTATGCAACATAGAATGAATCATTTATTGTAATGAGTAAACCTTGCTGTGTTTTCTCACTGACTGAAACAGAAACCAACAAGATAAGAGGATAGATCTGTTGTCTTTTTTTACTAATAGACTAATAAATCAGAAACTCTGTCCACAACATTAATGTTACGCCATGTAAACAACTATGTAAACAAACCACATACCTATCAGCTGTGAGCTCCAGATCAGACGAGACATAATCACTTAAAAGATGGATGAGTAGTGGGCGAATTGCTGTCCTCTGACGTTTGTGTTTCTTAAGCAGAAAACACAGGTTTTATACTGCGATTTTCACTGAAAATGGACATATACATAATACAGCCAACAGTAGCCTCAGCTAAATTTCAGACAATCTCCTGGTGATCTCCCACCAGGCTGCTGCCTCCTTGTTTAGGTGTTTGTAGTGAAATGAAGAGATATCATACAGATAACTCCTCATTTCAACTTCACCAGGCAGATACTCCTCATCCACTGGAAAACATAAAATAAACAAACAGGGCATTTGACTAAAGTTCAGCCCAAACAGCCATTTAATTCATTTGAATTTTTTTCTGTGAACCCACAACCTTCAAGTTTAAGCTGTGCCTATGGACCCAGGACAAAGAAATGTCTTAATAATTATGTTATAAGCAGCAAAATACCTAATTGTGAAATTAAAACACAAAACAATTCTTAAATCTGTGTGGCGGTGAGCGCGGTAGGAGTAGAATTACTGTGGTAATTGTAAACCAAACTAGGTAGCCGACAACGCCACCTGGGGACTTGCACCCCAGGAAGTACCAATGTCTTTGAAATTCAGAGACAACTAGGACACACAGGTAAGTCACTGAGGAAGCAGAGACGTGGTTTTAAAAGGCAGAACAATATTTTATTATAATTAATAGAAAACAAATTACTGGGGCTGTCACTGTAATGATCAAGAGAAAGATTAAAACAGAATACTCAAGATAATGTAACAATTAAAATTTCCAAATATGAAAGATAACTAAAAATGACTAAAACACAACCAGCCCAACCTAACATAAAGTTAAACTAAACAAAACTAAGCTGAGACCACTTGATAGAGGCAGACCACACCAAGGAGGGTGCAGGGGTGCCCACGCTTTCTCACCCTTTGTGCCACACAGCAAATCACAGCAATCCTCACTGCAAACTATAGTGTAGACTATTTGTTTCCCCTTGACTGTGAAAAGTCCACCAGGAACAAAAAGATGGGGGTATCCACCCTCCCCTCAGAGGAAATTTGGGGGAAAAAAAGTAAATGGTTTGTGTCTTTATTTGTCTGTGTTTTACAAGTATCAATCCAAGAATCATTTGTTACTGTGGTACTTACCTTTGGACCCATAACATAACCAGAGGATCCTAGATCACATTCCTTTAGTATCTCCCTCTAAAATTAAACAGTTCTTCAGGGCTCTTACAGACTCACCACGAGGAAACTGGGATTCTTGGATGGTGAAGAATTGACAGTGAAAATTGATTTTGATGTGCCAAAGTCTAAAAGATTTATTACAGACCTTACTTTTAGTGTTGGCAGAGAGACATCTTTTATTTCTTTCTTTTTAACAATGGGACAGAAAAAATGTGAAATAGTGAATCATTTACAAACCTTTCAGTTTTCGTTCCTCTACGTGTTGTACTGCATGTACAGAAATGCATGACAATAAAGTCTTAATGTCTTATCTCTTGTCTTTGTTGGACAACACAAGGCTGTACAATGTGCTTAAAATGAATAGGTAAAGGAAATGCTTATCAAGTAAATCATTCTCTTTTTAGATGAATATTTTATTAAAAGATCAAGCAACTGGGCTCAGTATGAAAGGTATCACTCTTAGTGATGAACCTACAGAGAACTATCGCCAACTCTGCATAACACAGCTCCATGTTAATGCTAATGCTCACTTTTGCAAAAATGTTCACCATATCAACTTCATGTTACTATGGAAGTGTTGTGTCTACAGTTTGCTCAACAGTCCCCAAGTTACCAAAATTCATTTAATACAGATTTAAATAAAACCACATAAAACAACATTCAATGCATCAGTTTGCATTTTAGAATTAGAATTTTTGGTTTACACTAAGCTCTTAAAAAGCACAATGAGCAGGGAGAGTAAAATGACTGGTAAATGTCATCCCAAAAGGTGTCAACACACTGATATGTCATCTGAACCACTTCCACTTCCCCCTGTTTATGTATTGGCCTGTCAGATGTCTGGTTGTCTAACCCTGACAAACCCACAGTAACTCAGGAGCCTTGCTGCTGTTATCTCAAAGATATCTGCCACATGGTTCCCCCCTCAGGTGTGAAATTGACCTCTAAATTCTCCTCAGCAAACCACGGGGAACTGACTGGGAGTGCTGGAGGAGGAGGACAGAAGCCCCTGTGGGCTCTGGAGTGCAAGAAGTCCCTGACTAATTACACTGAGATGGGCTTTGCAAAGCTCCAAACCAACAGGGATGTGACTCCCAGCAAGGACTGGGTGGTTGGGTGGGGGGTGGAGGGGGTTGATGTAGTTGGATAGCATTCAGGCAGAGGTGGAAGAAGGATCAAAATATCCTACTCAAACATGTTGCCTTGCTGACATTTTATTAAAATAGAGGCTGAAGGAGTAAAAATCTACTGCAACAAACTCGTTGATATTTTGGAATATAGGAAAAATCATTTCAGATCAATATCGATTTCCTCCCAGTGTGAGCAGTACTGAGATACTATTGGTTGAGGACAAAGACTGGATGCAAGGGGGAACGGCCTAGCTTCAAGAGAAAATAAAATACTAGGGATGTCAATTGATTAATCACGATTGCCCATCGTTGATTGTGAATAATTGCAAATTAATCACACAATTTTAAGTGGAGCGGTGTGTTGTGAGTACAGTGGCCAAGAGTGATGAGCTCAAAAGTTCGTAAGTCCTGTGGCCTGTGGGATGAAGCTGTCCCTGAGCCTGGTGGAAGGGGATCAGATGCTGCGGTACCAGATGCTGCGGTACCAGATGCTGCGGTACCAGATGCTGCAGTACCAGATGCTGCAGTACCAGATGCTGCGGTACCATCGGCCAGACAGCAGCAGGCAGGACAGCCAACCCAATCAAACACTAAATCCACCATCTACCATCACACCAAATTTCATCCTCAAATCTAACACTTCAGAGTTTCTTTAAAGTTTCTTTAAATACGTCAGATAGGCCACACAAACCACTCTTTGCATTGACGTAACTAACATCACTGCATAGAAAATACGAGACTTTTAAAGTTGGTTCACCTGTTACTCCCATTATTTCCTTTTTCCACCATATTGGTGAAGAACACCAGGTGCAAATGCCAGGAGATGAGTTTTCATTTAAACAGAATTATTTTTGTTTTGTTTCTGGTGTGTAACTGCATGCCAAATTAATCAGAGCACATAAGGTCAAATTGCCTCCTAAGTAAAGTTATCATATGACCGGTTGCTGACAAGCAGCACGTATTAATGCAACTTGTGATTTTTTAGGTCGCACCTTGGTATTAAAACTAGAGTAAAGATACTAGTATCATATGAAACTGGAAATTTATGAAAAAATACATAATAAATATTAATAATAATAAATATAACAATAATTATTACAATAATAAAAATGAACAGAATGTCGACTGATCCACTGTAATTGCTGTATATAAGACAAATAAAGACTTGAATCTGAACCAATGAACACAGTTTACTGCTGTTTGAGTGACTACTTGCTAAAAAGCTATAGTGAGATGCTGTTTTGGGAAATTAGTGAGTCTGACTTAACGGTGAGACATACTGTATTTGTGAACTGTTTTTATAGATTTACATCTCTGTATAGGAACCAATGGGCTTGAGGCTGAGAGCCACAGACAGGAAGGAGGAAGTCAGAAAGTATTTAGAAGCAGACTAACCATTGTTGGCTTTGGCCTGTCAAGAATGAATAGATAGTAAGAAAAATAGAAAATGATGCCAGGTTTATCCTTTAAGTAGTGTTTTACTTATATTTTGGTACCACTGCTTCCTGTCTGTAATGCTAACCCGGGCGAACCACATCCTGACCCAAGCTCTGCTCTTAACACGCACACATGAAATTGGTACCTTAACATGTTCTTAGAAAGAAAGTGAATAAGAGTTTTTCCCAAAATGTCTAACTATTTCTTTAAAGGAAAAAAATATGGTGGTGGTGACAAAGAGGACTGAATCTTATGTTTCAAATAAAGAAAGACTCTCCCTGGGGTATTACTGATTCTTTGAACCATTCTCCTCATTCACCCAGCAACAATCTCCCAGAAACATATCAAAATAACATGTTAAACAATATGTTAATTTGATACAACTTGCTTAATTGTGGACTCCAGTATAAATCTTAACATCTACATGGAACTTCACACATAAATAAAAGCCTGATATAGAGATACTGTTATCTATGAATATGGCAATATATGAACCACTGTGCAAGTCACAGTTATCTTTTTGGTGCAACTATTAACTTTAGTGCAAAGGAAGGCTGAAATCAAATCCACATTTGGGATGAAAACAAGGCTCTCCCCTGACTAAAGCACCAGAGCCTGACTGAAGAATAAAAACTATGAAATGATCCATGATGTGCAAACCAACAGCACATGAAAATATGATACAATAGAAACAGGAAAAAGTTTGCAGTTTCATTAGAAGCATCTACAGCCTGATTTATTAAAAATAACTGAACAAGCTCCAGCTTATAAGTACAAACCACATTTGGAAATAAGGCTTTGTTCGGTGAACGTCTCCTTTCACAGTGTGCCAGTCTGGCTAGAGAATCATCAGCTTCCACTGGTTAATAATCTGCCAGCTGTTTTCCAGGAAGGGGTTCATTTTCCATCACAGAGCCAAGAGCGCCGCGCAACCTTCCATTTCCTCTGTCGCTCATTTCTCATTAACAGTCTGTCCATTTCTTGGCAGACTGTAAACCACATTACAAACTGCTGTTTGGACTGTAAATTGTACTCAGAAGGTGACATTCACATTTCCACTCTCCTCATTTCCTCCCAATAAAAACATGATACAAAAGCAAAAGCAAACATTTACACACACACACACACACACACACACACACACACACACACACACACACACACACACATTCATTAATACCTTACTTATATTTCATTCTCAAAGTGAAGGCCAGCTTTCAGTCAATACAGTTTTTTCTGCTCCATCTTGTTGTTTTCTTTCAGGTGACAATTGAAGAACTCACTTCTTCAGTACTTGTGCACATCCATTTTGCACATTTGGGTATCTGGAGTGTCTACTAACCCACAAGCGTTGAATTAAGACAACCCAGTCAGTTTTTTGGGGGCTGTCTAGGTCAGAAAACATGTGATTCAACAAGACATTCAGATCTGGCTCCTCTTCCTATGTCACATGCAGAATCATTAGAATATTCCATCCACAGCTTGAGCAAAGAACATATATATCTAGATAAGAAATGAAAGTCTATGGTTTGTTCTATTGTGATGTCAGTGCCCAGCAGCAAAGCTAAGCCATTTTGGACTGAAAGCGACTACCGCTACACCAGTAAAACGTCCACCTACAAAGAGCTGTTTAAATGTAAAATTAAATTATTTCTGTTCTATTGACTTAATTTAAATATCAAATGTCCTGTGTTGAACACTAAAAATATTATTATTACGCATACTATTATAACTATTAACTTACTGTACTTATTTATTTATTAAAGCTTTTGCTTGGCTGCTTCCCAGAGGAGCATAAAGTGAGTGTGGACATAAATGACAGGACAGATTTTGAGAGTCATCTCAGTTTTTCAAGTCAAGGATCCAAAATGGAGTCCAGACCATGGATGTAGAAGAGGTTCTCCTGTGCTTTTTACCCTCCGTGTTAGTAAATAACCTACAACTCCATTAAATCCTGTTGATGCCATGCTACTAGCACTACTAGCTACTGGCTGATAGCCAGTTGTTTGGGAGCAGAGATGTTAATCCATCCACCACGGTACAGGCTTACAGCATATAGCCCATGGGTGTATTAGAAGATAATAAAAGTGATGACTTACAGCCAGTAGCCTAAAGCAAAGAATTTGCACAAAAATACCATAAACTGGCTGAGATGACAGCATTAGTTATACATGGGTACTGGCTGATGTGTGTGTGTGTTATCTGCTATGCATCAATAAGAAATGTAATAAGAATTTTCTCATCTCGAGTTGGACAGGATCAACCAAACACCAGCAGACAGAGCAGCTCAGAGTCAGCAGGCTGAACCAGAGGATTCTTCAAATCTCAACACTTTACCAATTCATACTTTTATTCCTGTTCACATCTCTGGCTCCAGTTTCTCTTCTGCCCCTGTCGACCTTCACAGCCTGCAGGAAGCCAATTTCACACACACACACACACACACACACACACACACACACACACACACACTGCGCTAATATCCACTGCAAATACTCATCTGATCCTGTCTAAAATAATGTTCTTCTTCATGCACTCAGCCCTGTGCAGCGGTATCTTACACTGATGGCTGTGACAAAGCATTGGTATTTAATGCCCTGGGGATGAGAATGGGCCCAAAATGGCTGTTTGTTATGTTATTTAACCGTCCGAGACCCGAGGGAGCGATCCCTACAAACTTTACTGTCTTTCACAAGCTGTACCAAGTTCAGTTTTACAGCTACTCTACAGGTCTCATATGAAACTAGAAAAACCTAAGGAATCTATTGTGTAAAAAACACCCCATGGGTACGCATGAGTCTCCCCTTTACAGACATGCCCACTTTATGATGATCACATTGGAATGATTTGAGGTTAAAATTTTTTCAGTTCTTTATTAGCTTCTACATCCATAGTCTCAGAATGGAGTTGAATCGCAGCTGTGCCACTGTACTAGTTTTGATGCTCATTAAACTGATGGTGTCTCTGTGGTTCCAGATGTTTCTGGACTCCCAGGAGCTGCTGCATGACATGATCATTCCTCCAAACCACAGACATCGATGGGAGCAGGGAAAATATGGAAACATTGTTCTTCATGTACTCAGGCATGCATGCAAATACAACTGCACAAATGCATCAGGAAAACACACACACACACACAGACACACACGCACACACACAGAGCTGTTAGCTCACAGATGCTAACGCAGCAATGATATTCACATTTTGAGTGTTTTTAGGAAGTTCATCTAAACCTGTGCATTACAGCACATCAGTAATGCGGACGGTCCAGAGCCAGAAACTCAATATGAAGCCTCAAAACAGCATCAGCTGCCACAGTAGGAATAGTTTAATCATCTCTGGCAGCAGGAATGTTTTTTATATCTTACCGATTCATCTCCTCTCGTTTATCTCCTGGTGTAAATGAGAGGACCGTGATAAACCCCCTGTGATGCAGACACTAACGTATCTGAAGCTTTCCACCCTCTCCATCGGAGTGCTGTTGATCCTGAGGCTGCCTAGGAAAAATGTTGGCATTGTATGTGTCAGCAAACCACGGCTATGTTGAACATCAACGTTTTTACATTCAGTCAGAGCAAGTGACAGCAAGCATTATTGAAAGTATCGTGGTATGAAAGTAACATAAGAGGCAAGAACGTCCACAAAGGCTGGGAGGGCCGTGCCATCATTTTCTTCTGTGTTCCCTTTCCCTCTTGTCTTCCACATGTTTGTGTGTGTGTGTGTGTGTGTGTGTGTGTGTGTGTGTGTGTGTGTGTGTGTCCATGCCGTCTGCCTGGGACTCAGTCTACCTACACTCCTGCCGGCAATCAGCTCATCACCTAGCTCAACTCACACACCTGCCATTCATCAGCTGTGAGATCCGAGCTTGTTTTTGAATGCTCACCGTTTCTCCCGGGTCCTAGGATCACTCGCCATCTACCTGCCTTGCCTGCCTGCCTGTCAGTCACCCTCCTCGCCTCTACTTCACCCCAAACCCAGCCAGCCTCCACAGTTCCCCCCATACCTTTATTATTCCCCCTTGCTGACCTCCAGACATCATTACCCCATCTCTACCTTCCACCTCAGCATTAAATCCATTCACTGGTGGTAACCAGGAGGAGAAGAGGATGGTCAAACACAGAACTTTCAACCAGGATTCTGCTCTTCATGTCCCATGTGAAACCAAAAGTAAACATATACTTCACACTTTTTACATAACATTGTTACTCTTGTTGCTTAATGTTACACAAGAAGGTCTGGTAAGGGCATTTATTTATTACCGGTAGTTATGTTTTTGCCATTTTCATGTTGTTGCAGCTGTTACATTTTTTTTACATTATTTTATCATGTTGATATGTTATTAACACAACTTATGATCTTTTTTCAAACCTTAACCAAGAAGCTCTATCCTAACCAATTGTTTCAGTGTTAACTACGAGTCACTGTATGTTTCTGCAAGCACAATACGAGGTTGATATGAAAAGTAGGTGGCACTTCATTTTACAGGTCTGCAAATTTCATGGTAATTTGGTGATAATTAGCAAGTAACCTATTTAAAATTTCTTTGGCGTTACTGCCAAATTACTCCAATATTTACATCAAAACTTAACAAAAATTACTTTACATTATTTAATAATTATATTCCACTATTTCCCAATAGCTGGTAGTTAATTTTATACATTTCCAGGAAAAGAAGTTAATTGATATGCTTTATTTCCATGTCTGCTAATTATTAGATAATAATTAGCAAATAGCTTATTTGAAATTTCTTTAAAACCTCCCTGAATCATGACAGTTAACTACAAGGTTACATTTGTGTTGACAATAAGTCACAATGGTGAGATTTGTGCCTGATCTTCTATTAATTTTGGTTTTACACCTCCGATGAAGCCTTATTTTAATGATTATATGCTACTATATGCTATTTTAGCATAAAATTAATAAATAATGTTTATATTGAAATAATAAAAGTAATTTTCAATAAATTTTGAGGTAAATATTGAGCAAACTTGGTGGTAATTCTGGAGAAATTTCAAAAAAGTTACTTAATGATTATCACCTAATTACCATGACATTTTTAGACCTATAAAATGTGTTACCAAAATGTATTTACGAAAAGATCTTTTGGTTCAGGAACATCATCATTCAACAGATCCGTGGTTTGCAGAAATGTACAATTCCAACATTTTTTCTGGCGCCTGGGTTGTCTGAGGGGTTGGTAATCCCTCTACTGCTTCCTCCCAGAATCAACCATCAGCTCCTCAGTGTTACTGGCATTCACAGAGAGGTTGTTCTCCTGGCATTGGTTCTCCAGGTGGGTCACTTCCTCTGGGTAGGCCTTCTCATTGTTGTCAGAGATCAGGCCCCCACAACTGTGTCATCAGCAAACTTGACATGGAGACTTGGTCATACAGTCATGGGTGTACTGGGTGAACAGCAGAGGACTCATGACACATCCTTGGGGGGCTCCTGTGGTGATGGTGGGGAGGGAAGAGCTGTGGCGGCCCATGCTGAGATCTGAGGGGCATGATTGAGTTAAATACTGCACTGTAGTCTACAAACAGCATATTAACATAATTCCCCTCCAGCCAGGGCAGTGTAGATGAGGTGATTTACTGCATCATGCCTGGATCTGTTGGAGCGGTATGCAAACTGCACCAGATCCAGGGATGGGGATGTTGAGGAGGTGATGAAGTCTTTGTCTCAAAGAACTTCATCACCACAGAGTCCTGGCCGGTAGTCATTTAGACAGCTGGGACGAGGTTTCTACGAGACAATTTGAAGCATGTGGGAACAACCAACAGTCTCACAGCAGTTCAAGGAAACAAGATTTGATTTATGCTCATAGACACACATTTCCTTTTTTTCATGATCAGCATGACTTTCAACAATGTAGCTTTTTCCTATGAATGTCCAACAACACATGACACACATGTCTATTTCCACTCTAGTCCTTTCAAAATAAAATTAGTTAATTAGATTTATGAATAGATCAACTTGGTTAGGCTTACGTAACTACTTAGTTAGCTCATTTAGTTAGCTCATTTGTTATTCTGACCATCACAAAAAAATGTGAAATTTATGTCACCATACAGGAATCAATTCATTAAATGTCATGACTATTTCACAAACTGCTGTGCGACTGGGCCGGGATAACAGACTGCGTGAAGCCACATACTCAAAGGAGACACCACGAAGGCCCACAAGCTTCCAGCCCACACAAAGGCATTTACTCTCAATGCCTCATTCATTGCTGTATTCCCCGAAATGCCAGAAAGTGTACACACAAAATATTCAGTGAAGAAGCAAGAAGTCAACGAGTGTTAGCGGCAAAACGCCTTAAAACAAACATGCAACTCCTCAGAGTCGGGGAGGAAATGTAATTAACCCAGTCTCCTTCACCTATGAAATGGTGTACTCATTTACAAATACTACTTGTTGGGGACTATTTTCGTCCACATTTGGTGCTCTAGTGAGTATTTGTGGCAGCATGTGGGATTGAGGCTTTGAAACACGCACACAGTGCTTATTAGTAGATACACTGATGTCTGCGACTAGACCACAGACATCAGGAAAACAAAGACACAGACACTGTGAGATTAAAAATGGATGTTTTCATTATAAAGTAGGAGCCAACACATAAAAACATCAATAACACTGATCTTGGTATAGCAGTAACAGTAATGAAGTGGTGTGGAAGCATGCCTCTGCGGGATGAATATTGCAGAGGATTTCAATAACAACTCTGCAGAGCTCTGAGACGACATCTATTCAATTATTAACTACAGCTGGAAACATGTCATTTTAAAAGAAAGTGCGTGTGTGTGTGTGTGTGTGTGTGTGTGTGTGTGTGTGTGTGTGTGTGCGTGCAGAGTTTTGGATTGTAGTCTTCATTCATGGATAGTGAACATCACAGCAGGGTGAGATACTGTACTTCTAGTAGTTATGCTCCACAAAAGGATGCCCACTTCTATGACAGTAAGTGTTTTTCAGTATTGCAGGGCAGGGAGAATGGTTCCCATGCAGGATCCGAAGCCCACTCTGTATCCATCTCCTTGACAGTAACCTAGACAGGAAAAGATGGGATATTACTAAACATGTGATTATGGACATGATGGACATGGACATGATAATCAGTATGATCATATTACATAAGAACACTTTAATTACAATATGTTGAAAGGTTATTATGGATTTTTTGCCCAATGATGGCAAAAACTTTATCCCTACTGAAGCTTCCTAAAGGTGTTGTGGATTTTGAATTCAACATTTATGCCACACTATACCAGAATCAAAATGATTTTGGGCCCAATAACCCCACCTGAACATGGTCAGCAAAGCCTTGATTTTTTTTTCCAGATGTTCCTGTGGTGTGAGGTATGGTGGTGTTTTTTGTTTTGTTTTTTACATCACAAACGGCTCAGGAGTCTATCCTTTGGACAGCCAATGACACAATCATGTGGGAAAGACGATAGCCAATAGAGAACCAAGATGACTGAAGAAGGAACGACAACAACCGCAGTCATGACTGTCATGACGTGAAGCATTAAGTAAAACGCGTGTTTATTTAACACGTCTCAGCGACTTCATCCATCCTACTTTCAGTGAAAAATGCATTTGAGATGCATTATAGGAAGTGTGGGATCAAATATTTTTGGAATTTGACCACAAGGGACAAAGTCAGGATATCAGCTTATAGCCACGGTTCATACACCTTTACGAGAAAGCACAAATGGATAAGTGAGGTGAAACCAGATATTACTATTACTAGAATTTTGTACTTTTTACTACAAAATGTTACTCCAATAGTGTAGAATTTACACAAAAAATATTGATAATCAAAGAAACTTTTTGCACAAGCTGCTGTTTTTTGTCATTTTCCTTATTGATAATATAGTTTGAGAACCAATTTTACATAAGAATGATCCAGTTATCTGGCTGCTGTGCTGAAGGTCTAACCTGTGATGGTGACTTCATCTCTGTCTTTCAGGAAGGTTCTGGTTTCTCCTCCTCCCAGGTCAATGTTCTTAGATCCCCTCCATGACAGCTCCAGCATGGAGCCAAAACTCTCTGGATCCTAAACACACAGAACACACAGTAAGCAGCGAGCACTACAAATGTACTGCGCTAACACAAAACAGAGAGGTAGACAAACAAAATCTACAGTTTAAAGATTTTAAATCAGTATTCAAGATTTGTCTTTCAGTTCAGAGATTGTTCTGCATTCAGGTCAACATTGTTAGCATGAAATGTCAGGCCTGACTTAACCACAGGACCTCAGTAGAATTGATAGACTATGTATTCTCATGCACAGATACATAACTAACAAAAAAATATATCCGTCGTAACTAGTATTTATTAAGTGCTGGGCACACTGTACATGCAGACACTCACAGGTCCACTAATGGTACCAGAAGCCAGCAGGTCTCCTGGTCTGACGTTGCAACCATTGACTGTGTGATGGGCGAGCTGCTGCTTCATGGTCCAGTACATGTACTAGAGTCAGAGAGAAAAATGGTAGAATATGAGAGAAGAGAGGCAGACTGCCACACTGGAAGTTACACAATTATACAACAGGTATAACCCTAATTTATCGACCTACCCAGTTCCCAAAGTCTAGTTAGGGACTTTAGTAAAACTATCAGGGAGGGAAGGAAAATCTATTTTTTTTAAACCCATGTGAGTAGCTATTTGCAGAGCAGACCAGGATCAAAGAGGAGTCTAACACGCATTCAAATGCACTTGTCCTCAAGCAGAGCTTATTAATTCAGAATATAAATGATAAAAGTACTTAGCAAAGTGAGGAATATAATTTTGCAGATATAAATAAATCCCTCAAAACTATTGTTACTCTTGTTATTGTTACTTACCTAATATCAAAAATAAATAATTGAATTAATTAACTAATTTAATATAATTAAAAAAATGAATAAATTGTGAACTGAAATCATTAATTGACTGACAAAATAAAGTACTCATGATTGTTTTTTTTATTAATCAATCATTTAAAGCAGCAGTAGGTAGAAGTGTAGCAAATATGATTTAAAATCTGTCTATATCTTGACAGTAGTACATGAGATGGATAATCTGAAAAAAATCATGTTCGTCTGTGTCCTCTGGTGCTCCTAATGGCATCTGTAAGATTTCGCAGACCGGAGGAAAACAACCGATCAGAGCCGGCTGTCAGTCACTTGTGAACTCAGGTCAAACGGTAAAAAACTCGTCAGTGCTGATCAAATATTAATCAATATTATGTTACTCTAATGACTATTTTGTAAAATGCTTTCAGAAACATCACACACGTCACTGTTTAGCTGTAAAATGAGAAAGTTTGTGACCCATCAGTCATGCTGAGATCTGTTGAGGAAACACCAGGCACCGCCCACCAGCCGGAGCAAACTTTCTCATTTTACAGTAACAACAAGATGTTTCTGAAAACATTCAAGACTTCACATCAGCTCTGATTGTTTTTTTCCCCTAAACTGTAAATTGTTGCAGATTAGGAGCACCGGAGGACACCAGATGATACCGGAGGACACAGAGTCACATTCATTTTTTTTTTTTCAAAGCCATGAGGAGGTGCAGAAGTCTAGTTTTCTCTCAGAACACTTGAATTACAAAATGCTGAAAGGTTATTATGGATTTTTGCCCAGAGATGCCAAAAACATTCTGCCTACTGCCACTTTAAATCACACTCTAGAAAAAATATAATAAAATTTAGCTGTTTTAAGTTTCTTTTATGTGCTTTAAATCATTGTGATTAACATACAAATTGAATATCTGCATTTGGACCTTGAATAATACCACACTGTGCTTTCGGGAAGTTGTGATGGACATATTTAATCATTTTATAGACGAGAAGAAGAAGAAGAAGAAGATATTCCTTTATTAGTCCCACGAGGGGAAATTCAATTTTTTCACTCTGTTGTTAACTTATACACGGTACGTGCAGACCCGAACACACACATGCACAAACATGCAACAATGGAGAGATGTCAGAGTGATGGGGCTGCTCCTGACAAGCCCCCCGAGCAGTTGGGGGTTTGGTGCCTTGCTCAGGGGCACCTCGGCAGTGCCCAAGAGGTAACTGGCACCTCTCCAGCTACCAGTTCACACTCAGTTCTTGGTCCATGTCAGGACTTGAACCGGTGACCCTCCGGTTCCCAAGCCAACTCCCTACAGACTGAGCTACTGCCGCCCCCAAAAACTAAACGATGAATGACTAAACGATGAATCCATTAATTGGAAAACTAATCAACTGATTATTTGATAACAAACAGAATCATTATTTGCAGTCCTTCTGTTATCTTTCAGAACCACAAAAAACTCATAGCAGTCATTATGTCCAGCTCCCCCTTTGTGTTATGATGGTGTTGATGAAGTAATTTCAATACTGTCTGCTTTATTTTCTGTTACCAATAGTTCTACAAGCCATACAGGCTTAATGTTAGTCAGTTTAAAACCAGACAAAAGTCAGATCATCCATGTCAGATGATGTCACTATGTGACTGGCCAGTATATTACTATACTGTAGACATCATGTAGCACTGAGTGTTATAGTGGATCTGGCTCAGCAACATACAAGGTTGTTACCTTAAAGTTGGACTTGCAGATGGTGGCTGCCTCTGCCATGCCCTGTCCTTAAAGAGCAAACAGCAAAGAGTAACGTATTGAGACAGACATTCACTTCATAACATGTCACAGTATTACTGACCCACAACAGTGGCTTATAGTAATAGTTACATCAAGGCTTTGCACACCATGACTCTGGTATTGTAGCATTCAGCCATGGTGGAAAGTAACTAGGGCGCTCCAGCTGGACCAGCTACATCATGAAAATACTGCTTATGTTAATGCATCAGAAATAATAATGTAATAAAATATAGAGATGTACATGTTGCTAATGGCACTTACTGTGTATAATCTTAAGATGGGCATACACTGTGTGATTGTTGAAATGTTGTTGTGTAATTCCTACTCCAACTGTATGAGTAGATTGTTCAATCTAAAGACAAAGTTCATGATGTACAGTATGTGATCACACTGTACTGTCCAATCATCAGCCATGACCTGAGTGATCACACTGTACTATCTGATCGTCAGCTATGACCTGAGTGATCACACTGTACTGTCCAATCATCAGCCATGAGCTGAATGATCACACTGTACTGTCCAATCATCAGCCATGACCTGAATGATCACACTGTATTGTCCGATCGTCAGGTATGACCTGAGTGATCACACTGTACTGTCTGATCGTCAGCTATGACCTGAGTGATCACACTGTACTGTCCGATCATCAGCCATCAGTCATCAAGATTGGTTTGAAAGCGTCAAGGTCAGTGTAGTTTGTTTGCTAACAGAGGTCTGTATGGGTCACAATGCTAACAAGGCAGAAACGTGCTACGCTGATCATCTGTAGCATCCTGTCTGCTGAAATGTCTCAAAAAAAGAGGCAGTGGTGTAATGTTATATGGACTTGCAGGTGGCGAGGAGACGTGGACAGTATGGAGGTAAGCTAGCTATGTCTTGCTGTACCCTCTGATTACTGTAAAAAAAAAAAAAAAAAAGATAGAAAAAAGGCACAGACATTGGGGAATTGGCTCGTGGCTCTGCTTCAACTGTGCAAGAGCCTGTGGGTGGACGACCAAAACTTCATCCGACTGTCTGGAGTTAATCTGTTCTCGGTCCCCCCTGTACACTGCATGTCATTCAATCTGACTCTACAATGAGTCATGCAGCTCAGAGTTCGGGACAGAACCAGGCTAAAATCATACAGTGTATGCCCAGACTTACTGAGTGCAGAGCTGTTACTTCTAGTGCTTACATTTCTCTGCTGCTACTTTTACTTAAAGATAGGGTTGGTAATGTAGAGAAACCACGAGCAAGACAATGCTAGATTTTTAAAATGATCCAACTGAAAAACCCACCAAACTCTTCCCCAATGAACGTAGCTTGCAGCACTAGCTCCAAAGGTCCCTAAATCTAGCGAGAAAGTCGGCCAGTTGACAATACTGACAGTCCGTCCCTTCAGGCCTCCTTCCAAAGACACTCCCACAAAATTATCATTTTAACATAAACAGCACACACACACACAGCTGTCAAGCTAGCAGGTGGAAGACTTACTTATTTTGTCAGTGCATTTGATTTTTTTGATTGCTGTCGGGATGTAAAGGGAATTTCAACAAATATAATAAAAATGTTTTTGAAGAACACTACCAACCCTAGCTTTCAGAAAAATATCTGAATAAGTCGCCCACCTCTGATTCAGTCAGTGATCTTTATAAGACAATCTATGAACATTATAAAACATGAGTATAGTATGTGCTTCTACTGTACATACACAGTGGAATCATTATAGTTGCTTAGATGATAGTCACTCTGTGTACAGTACCTTTAAGTGACACAAACAGGTTAATGTTGAAAGTGTAAGCATCAGGGTGTTGCAGGTAGGGGAGGGGCTCCGGGTCCTGCAGAAAGACAACAAACAGAAACAAAATGAACAAGAAACTAATGTTCATTACTAAAATGGAGAAACAAAAAGACTTTTTATACTTAAATCCTTATCACTAGTGAGACAAAAAAATGATGTTTGTCCTAGAGGTGGCACCAGAGTTAGGGGCATGTACTATAATAGCCAATGCAAAGGTCTTAAATGTTAATGTTAATGTTAATAAGTTCGTCAATCCTTTCTGAAAACACAAAGTGAGGCCTGCAAACAGGTCTGTGGTTCTACATCATGGTACGGTAGCCCATGAGAAGAAAAAGATTTCTGAGGATCCATTTTCCTAAGTCTGATCGGTATATATATATAATTTATTTATTTTATATCTGTGAAACAGGTGGGGAAATATGAAGGATGGAAAATGTGAAGATATAATTAAATATAATACATAAATAAGTTTAGGGAAAAATAAATATGGGGTGAAATGCAAATTGAAAATAAATAAATAAATTTGAAAATCAATAAAACAAATACATCATAAATAAAAGGGAAAATTAAACAGAAGTGTAAATGAAAAAAAGGAATTAAATGAAAAGGGAATTAACAAAAAATAAAATAATCAAGCAAATTAAGACTGAAATATCAATTTACGTCACATTTTATCAATTAATTACATTCATTCATTTTTAATATTATTTTGCTATATTTAGTGACATATATATGTGTGTGTGTGCATGTGTGTGTGTGTGTGTGTTTGTATGACTTGGACGCTTCTGTGTAAGGAGACCCTTGTACTAACCTGGATGGGGTTGGGCTCTGCAAAGGGTAACAGCGCCTCCATTGGGATGACCCAGGGTGAGATGGTCGTCCCGAAGTTTTTCCCCAGGAAAGGACCAAGAGGAACATACTCCCACGCCTGGATGTCCCTGGCTGAGACACAACACAAACATTACTGCATAAGCAGGCAGGTTATGGTTCTGGGATGGTAATTAGCAGTCAGGCAATAAGTGAGTCCAATAAGTCTACAGAAACTACGGGAGACCCAGAATGGTGTAGACTTTCTGCTAAGCATGGTGAACAAACAAATGACAAGATAATGTAAAAGTTCTCTGACTCATGTTTTCCATTACTTTACAGATACAAAGGATTACAGGATGCTAGAAGAATAAGGACTTTTATTTAATGAAAATCTGATCCTGTGGGGAAGTAGCTGGCAGGTGCAATTTCTCATCATATTTATATAGAAAATACAGGATTAAAAATATATTGTCTTTTTTTGTAATCATATAACATATTTTAAAGAGGAATTTCTAAACTAACTGCTAAGCAGGAATATGGGGCACAAGGGTCACTGTTACAATCCATCCTTATATAACCAACGTGAGAGCTATGTCCGTATACTTGGCACAAAGTCAAACACATCCCTTATCGCTGGTCCACAGGATCTCACTACTTGGCGGTTTTTAGCCAAGTGGATGAGAGTCAGTACATCCAAGTCTGAGGACATGGTTCTCTGCTGGAAAATAGTGGATTGCTCCCTCCGGGTGGGGAATGAGTCTCTGTCTCAAGCGAGGGAGTTTAAGTATCTCAGGGTCACAAGTAAGGGAAAATGGAGCAGGAGATGGACAGGCAGTTCAGCGCGGTGTTTGCAGTTATGCGGGCGCTATACCGGACTGTTGTGGTGAAAAGCGAGCTGAGCCGGAAGGCAAAGCTCTTGATTTACCAGTCCATCTTCATTCCAACCCTCACCTATGGTCATGAGCAAGAGAATGAGATCGCAGATATAAGCAGCTGAAATGAGCTTCCTTCATAGGGTGGTTGGGCCTTAGAGATAGGGTGAGGGGCTCAGACGTTCAGAGTAGAACCGCTACTCCTTCACGTCGAAAGGGGCCTGCTGATGTGGTTCTGCCATATCTGATCAGGATGCCTCCTGGATGCTTCCCTTTAGAGGTTTTCCGGGCACATCCAACTGGTAAGAGGTCCCGGGGTAGACCCACAACATGCTGGAGAGATTATATATTTTGTTTGGACCCCACGGGGTCCCCCAGGAAGAGCTGGAAAATGAAAAAAAAAAAAAAAGCCTGCTGCCCTTGCGAACTGGCTCTGGATGGATGGATGGATGGATGGATGGATGGATGGATGGATTGATGGATGGATGGATGGATGGATGGATGGAATTTCTAAACTTCAAGACAAACCTAGTAGCCAAATCTGTCAGTTTCTACCTTTGCCTAGGAAGGTTTGACAACCACTGAAGGGAATTCTTGCAGCTATCTGCAGCTTATCCAGTGTCCAACAAGCATTTGCTTCTACTCTACAAAATAATTATGGCAGTTCATAGGAGCAGGCTCAAAACTGAACATTAAAAAAATGAGGGGTGTTTTCTTGCATTATCATTGATGCGTAGTGTATTTAGGTGCATTGTTCTCTGTACTGGTTAGGAAGGGTTAGTGTAAGTTATTTCATTCTCATTTCCCTCCCATTTTACTGATTATGTGCTTGCCATCCAGTCGCCGAAAAATGCAGTTCTTGCAGAAATCTTCAAATTTGTTAGGTAAGGTAATTGCACGCATGTACTGTATGTTTATTTATACAGCATATGTACTGTACCAGTGCTGGTTACAACCTGATATAAGCGCTAACAACAACAGAGTGCATCTTCTCATGTCTCAGCTAGTTAGCTGTTAGATTTTAACAGCCGCTAAGGGGGTAACAAATCTGTGCCCATTGTCTCATCATGCCTATAAAACTGGAACACACCTTGTAGTAATGTGATGTAACTTTGAAAAGCACCATAATGCCAGTATCCTCCTGCAGCAGTGTTCCCATAGGTGTCCTCCGCTGAGAGGCTGACAAAGTAGCAGTGACCTAATCTTCCAGGGAAAGAGCTTTAATGGCGTTTGCTCTCATTATCTGCCTGTCTCTGTCCTCACGCCGACACGGCTCATTGACCGAGCCTTCCTCACCCACTGTGAGCCTTTAACCAATGACTTCTCAATTAAACCACTGTGTACCACTGAGAACAGAGGGTGAAGAGGAAGACAGGGGGGCATTTAACTTAGCGTGCAGTTGTATGCCAGACATGTTGGATGGCAAATATTCACAGAGAGCCTGTGGAGAACTCTGCACAGACTGATCTCCTGAGGGCTTCAGCAAGTACTAAATGAAACCACTGTCAGTTTCCTTGCAAGCTGCACATTCAGCAGAAATGTCACTGCCTGAGGAATCGCTCACACTGAGCTGTGGTGAGAAAAATAAAAACCTACTGAACAGAAATACCCGTATAGAACCAGTGTGATGGGCTGTGGTTGAAATAATCAGTGTGGAGGATGTGTTGCATTGTGTGCATTCACAGGTTGTGTGACTTTCCCAGATTGTTGGACTACATGTAATATTCTGTCTGATGAATATGTTTGCCTGTAATAGATTTGTAATCTGTATGCGATTAATCAAAACCCAGTTCACATAACATGATACCTACAAATACCATGTGAGATTATGAAACTTTTGAAAGCAGAAATAACACATTGTTTTAGTGGAGGTGAGAAGAGAAAAGAAGAAGAAGAAGAAGAAGATCTACCTTTATTAGTCCCACAATGGGGAAATTCAATTTACACTCTGTTTAACTCATACATGGTACATGCAGACCTGAAACACACACATACATGCATTAATGGAGAGATGTCAGAGTGAGGGGGCTGCTCCTGACAAGCGCCCCGAGCAGTTGGGGGTTTGGTGCCTTGCTCAGGGGCACCTCGGCAGTGCCCAAGATGTAAACTGGCACCTCTCCAGCTACCAGTTCACACTCAGTTTTTGGTCCATGTCGGGACTTGAACCGGTGACCCTCCGGTTCCCAAGCCAACTCCCTACAGACTGAGCTACTGCCGCCCCCAAAAGATGAATTTGTGAGCAATAAAATACACCCGTGTTAAATTAATTTGTTGTTATCTACTACAGCCTGTCTTTGTGTGGTATGACCAGTAGCTCATAGTGGCTAATGCTAGCTAATGTTGAAAAATCTTAGGTATACTGTATATTGCTGTGTAACTGACATTATGTGATTCTGTGCATTAGGAGAGTGCCATATGAGTATAGCTGTAAAGATGTTTTATTGTTTTTCTTGACCCACATTTTCAAAAAAGTGTTATGCAAGTATAGTTATAGCCATTTTGAAATAAACAAATCACATTTCTCCAGTCACAGACTTAATGCAATAATGCATTTATTTTAGGGCTGCCAGTCAATTCAAATCCATCAAACGCAAAAACGTCTACATTCAACGTATACGTGGTTTGCAGAAACATCCAATGACAACTTTTTTTCTGGGGACTGTGCTAATATAAACTATCTTTTAGAAGTAGTTTGTTGAGGTTTACTGAGGTTTGATATTGCAAACAGATACACATTGCATAGGCAATTAATAATAATAATAATAATAATTCGGATTTGCTTTAATAATGAAGTTAGGCAGAAGTTAGTTTTAATCCAACTAAGAAGTGAGGATCCTCAGTTTAGGGTTTGATGTGAATATTGTAATGTAATTGTGTTAATGCTTTGTAAAAGGAATATTTTACTGTGGATATCAATAATCACCTATCATTGTTGTACTACATATAATGCAGCAGACCCTGCACATACTGTATCTTTATCTCTCTATCTCTATTTCCAATGCCAGTCCAATTTCTCAATTCAGAGTTAATTGAGGATGAGTTGCGAGTCAAGTCATAAGTCTATTTATGTGTGACCCCAGAACAACTTGAGTACAAGATGCCAAATCAGCAGCAGGGAGAGCTTTCCAAACAGACTGTAGCTGTAACCCTGCTTTTTAAAGATGCAGTGTGTAGAATCTGGTGGTATCTAGCGGTGGGGTTGCATATTACAACTTCCCCTGTGTAGACTTGTGTCCCCGTGTAGACTTGCGACGGTGGCCGATGCGAAAACATGAATGGCCCTCTCTAGAGCCAGTTTTTGTAAAAACAGAGGGCTTTGAGAGTGTGTATACATGGGAAGTGAGAGGTGAGGCAAGAGAGAGAGAGTGGTGGCAACGATGACGGAAGAGAGTAATGTTATCAACACCGGCCCAAGCTGAAAAAGTTTGGTTTCTCCATTCTGGGCTATTGTAGAAACATGGTGGAGCAACATGGCAGACTCCGTGGAAAGGGGACCTGCTCCCTCTGTAGATATAAACGACTCACTCTAAGCTAATGAAAACAGAGCACCTCTCATTTTCAGGTGACATATATTTACATTACTATTATATAGTAGTAATAGTAGTATATTATAGCCCATTTCTGCCAGTAGATCCCCAATTGTTACACACTGGTCATTTAAAGGAGACATGCTCATTTCCAGGTTCAGAATTATATTTTGAGTTTCTACTAGAACATGTTTACATGCTGTTGTGTTCCAAAAACACATTATTTTTCCCATAGTGTTTGTCTAAACCTGTATTCACCCTCTGTCTGAATCGCTGTTTTAGTGCCTGTCTCTTTAAAATCTCCTCCTGAAAAAGCCCAGTCTGCTCTGATTGGCCTGTGAGAAAAATGTGGTGCACCTTTGCACAGGTAGTTCTCTAGCTGTGGGTGGTATATTCTCATGAGCCTGTATGTGACATAGGAAGGGGAGCCAAATCTGATTGGCTTGTTGAATCACATGTTTTCTGATCTAGACAGCCCACCAAAAACTGCCTGGGTCATCTTATTTCACAGTTTGTGGGTTGGTAGACAGATACCCAGATGTATGTGCACTGAAAAAGAGAGTTTTTCATGATATGTGTTCTTTAAATATGAAATCTACTTTCAGCCTCCTTGCACAGTACATGTATACTTTACATCATCATAGTAGAAGAAGAAGAAGAAGATAGTCCTTTATTAGTCCCACGAGGGGAAATTCAATTTTTACACTCTGTTGTTTAAACACTCTGTAGTACTTGGTATCAAAGAGCAGGGGACATAAAACCACAGGGTCACCCATAGAAAAAAAAACACAAATGAATAAATGAATTAATATGTTGTCATAATTGACTATTGCTGGTAGAGACGACTGAAGCGAGAGTAAATATTAGAGAGAACAGCAGACAGAGAGCAACAGCATCATGCTTGTCCTCTCCAGAGCCTTCCAGCTAAATCAATAATACATATACCAACTTGTGTTTTGATGACTCTGCCATTTAATCTAAAATCATTTCCATCCAACTAAATCTGAAGTGACATCAACATGTATAATGCAGTTTTAAATTAGGGAACAAGTGTGCATCTAAGTGAAACGTCACTGCTAATTAGAGCTGCTGATGTGGCAGCATACCATCATAAGGATAATGTCGTTGTGAGGTGTTGGGCAGATGTTCTTACCACTCCAGTCATTCATGAGGACCATGCCAAAGATGTGCTCGTGGGCTTTTTCGATGGGAATGGGCTCCCCGAGCTGATTCCCTCCTCCAACAAAGAAGGCCTAGTGTGTACAGGAGAAACACAGCAGCAGTGAAATACTGATATTGTGCAATACTGAATATTATACAGACTGGCAAAAAGCAACAGAGAAGGACAAGTCAGCCATTGAATGAAGTTATTTCAATATCAATTCAAACATTACAAACATACAGGTAATTTGATTAAGTAAAGACTGTAATCACCATCTCCAGCTCAATGTCCAACTGCTTAGATGGGCCAAACACTGGAGGTTTTGCTACGAGAAAGAAGGAAAAAGCAAACATGGTTATCATCAGCTATATAGATATATGGCTCAGAGCGGGTTGTCACAGGGTCGGTGGTTTGGATGTAACCACCAGTCTTGAAAATTTGGTTGTAACAAACTTACTCCTACATAAATGATATGAATAATATAGCCCACCACTGGTGAATGCAAGGATCTTACTCTGGTCAGGTCTCATCTGGCCTGAGGGGCGGCGGATGGGGGTCTCAGAAACAACCACTGATGATGCCCTACCATGGTACCCCACTGGAAGCCTCAACCTGCATACAGATTACTGACTTTGAACGCAACAGGCACCACAGAATATAAAGGTTTGTACATAAATCATAGTCAGTCTAATACACTGAATAGGAATGGGATTTCACTGAACAACAAGTAAGTAAACTAGGGCTGATAATCAATTAAAATATTCAGTATTTAATACCGTTATCAACATAGGAGTGGACAAATATGCTGCTATGTGCAAATGTATGTATATATTTATAATTGGAAATCAATTAGCACAAAATTATGACAAGATGACAGGTACTACATTTAGCATAAAAAATATGCTCAAATCATAACATGGCAAACTGCAGCCCAACAGGCAACAACCTGTGACCCTCATGCTGTGAGGTGACAGTGCTAACTACTGCACCACTGTGCAGCCCAAAAATCTCAAGTTGTGTTAAAGAAATTAGTGGCGTTAAAATGAATTTGCATTAACATGTTATTATCGCGCTAACTTTGATATCCCTGAAATAAATACATTGCTGTTCATGACAAATACGATTAGATAGAATAAAAAACTTAATGAAGATACTGTAATCCAGTAAACAGTGGTGTTACCTGTAATGTACAAATCAAAAAGCATTTGGTCTTCCTGCTTAACCTAACTGCATTGTGTCAGAGTCACCTTAGTGTTCCTCCTATGGGGGCCCGAGAACAAATAAAGGCTATCTGTGCTGCGTGACTGAGGCGCTCTGCTGCACTGTTTAAATGCACACTGATGTTCTAGGTCCCAAATCAATTAGAGAAACCTTGTAGTGTCCCTCCACATATCACTGTTTGAAGAGAGCCTTGAACAATTTCTTGTAAGCTTCCTCTCAATATTTGCCCCAATCCTGGGATTGTACCAAGGCCTTTTGTTCATGCTACCAACAGCTGCTAGTCTCTTCTGCTGGTTTGAGAGATAGTATACCAGTTTGGCATCAGAGCGTTCTCTTTCCCACGGAACATGATGCCAACGTTGGTGGCATGGTCTCTGGAGGAGTAGAAGTCTGTGTAATTGCCTGTGAAAAACAAATAAGAGGAACAGACTGAAATATACACATCTCTTACCTGTATCCTTCTTTTATTAGTGAAGTCTGTTAGCACAAACCTGACTAAATGAGCCAAGTAATACGAATGGAATGTGTTGTTAAACAGTGCCCCCTAATGCTGATGTGCCTCAAGTCCATTTATCTATATGAATGCTATTTCCTGCATTTATATCTATTTAGCAAGCAAATAACTATAAAACAGTTATTGTGCCTTCCATTATGAATCAAATATATTACTAGAAATCCAGATTTAGTGGGTCTCAGCACTCAGCACTGCTCTGGGGAGTGTGGATTAGACCATGCATATATTTTTTGGTTTTATTCATCTACATAAGCCTTTTGGAAAGTACCATGTAAATATTCCCCTAGGTCTCAGTAAAAGTGACACACACCTTTTGAAGATTTTTATGGCCACTAGTAAGAAAACAATTACTAAATGCTGGTTCCAGAGGAACCCTCTGTCTAGCCACTCAATGGAGACAATGTCTTTCACTCTTCAACTTCAAAAGGGGAAATGGGATTATTATAACCATCTAGACTTTTAACATTTTTTTCTTTTTTGTGTCTGAACCCTTTCATTTGCAAATGCAACTGTACCTGTGCCTTTCTGTTTTCTGTGAGGAAGACTGTTTATGAAAAACTAGAAGGGATTGTCCCTTGACATTACTGGCCCACTGTTGACATTAACCCAGAGTGACATGTAAAAAATGATCTGTAGATGTTGGCAAGTCTTTGAAATGGAAAGCTGCACTGACTCAGACAAATCCATTATTCAGGATGTGTGATGGGACATTACTGCTGGAGATGAGGTGGTCCCATCTCTGAGTGGATGCTGGACAACTGGCCTTGGATGAAGCAAACATTTCTGATAGTAGGAGAGACTCACCAATGTCTGCAGGAAGGTACATAGTGGCTGCACTCTGATGGACAAATGCTCTGCAGAGACAAAGACAGAAAGACGAAAATCTCAGATGAAATAAGCCGTGTCAAGAAAGGACCGAGAATCAGCCAGCAAGTAGAAAAGGCTGGGTTCTAACCCTACAAGACAGTATTTTCCAGACCATTTCAATGACATTAACGTATGTCTAAATTATTGTTTTTGTGTAGTTCAGAGGACATTATGATACACTTAAAGCTGCACTGGATAAAAATGGCGCAAATATGATTAAAAACGTTATTTCTATAAAATGGTCACTATATCCTGACAGTAGTGCATGAGACAGGTAATCTGATAAAAATAATCCTCTTCTGTGTCCTCCAGTGCTCCTAATGGCATCTGCAGGATTTCACACCATGCACCACCCACTATCCAGAGCACAGCCAATAGGAACGCTCTCTCTCTGAAATGACCTGTGATTGGATCAAAGTCGTCTGTCGTGGACTAGATCTTCTAAAACCTGAAAACAGAGCAATGCGGAGGTGCAGAAGTCTAGTTTTCTCTCAGAACACTTGAAATACAATATGCTGAAAGGTTGTAGTGGAATTTTTAACCAGTGATATCAAAACTTTCTGCCTACTGAGGCTTTAAGTGACAGGAAATGAATAGCCACAGACATGTTCATAGATCAGTCAGATCACTTTGTTTATCACAATAATTATATCGGCATGGAAGAAATCGGTTTTGGTTTTTGCACAACTGGGTTTCCACTCTGTTGCTCTCCCTTCAGCTGCTCCTCCTCTCAGGGGTTGCCACAGCGAATCACCATAGATTCGCATGCTCGTTTGGCATATGTTATACTCCGGATGACGCAACCCTCTGTATACGACAACCTGCTCTACCCTCTGAGCCACGGCTGCTCCTGTGTTTAAAACAGACTAGACTAGAAAATATGATGGCATCCATATTTACTGAGGTCAAAGTGTCCCAAAGGAAGCAGCAATCCCAACACTTTCGTTATCTGCAACTGCTCATCCTTTACAGGGTTGCGGGGGACTGGAGCTAATCCCAGTTGACATTGGTTGAAAGGTGGGGTACACCCTGGACAGGTCTCTATCAGTCACAGGGCTGACACATAGAGACAGGCAACCATTCCAAAAACAAAAACATTTAGAGAACAGAACTGAAACTCTCCATAGTAACCTAGTACGACCATTTTAATTTTAACATTTTTGTATTGCATTTTCAATACTCTGATGAAGACTAAGTAAGCCGGAGTACAACACGGATCTTCACATATACAGACTACACAGACTGACCTGCTCCGAAGGCTGACATCATCTCTCAGTGTGCTCTCATTGGCTGACAGCAACCCCTGCAAGGTCCTCCTGGCCTCCCTCCAGGCCTCATAACCAAGAGCCATGAAAGCGTTCAGTGTGGACTTCAAGGGAGACACAGACAGCAAGTCAAATATGATATATAAAGCAGATCTTCCTATAATTACTTGACATATTTCTAGAATGCAAAATGACAAGTAGTAGTATCATCATACAGTATGATAGGACCTTTCAAAGCATATGTTCAGTGAGTTGCACTTAATGTTCCTGCTCTGTAACTACATTTGTGACCAACGGTTCCAAATTTGGCCAGTAAACAAAAATTACCTCCATATTTGTTTTGTTATGTGTTTAAAATTAGTTCACAATTTAAAATTTGTAATTTGTAATTAATTTCCTAATATGCTTCTGTCTGATACTGCCAGTTCATCACATACAATCCAATAGTAAAGACTGAAGAGGACGTTTGTACATCATCGTTGGACCAACCCACTGTCAGTCATGTATTCTGCTGGTTGTTGATTGGAAGGACGCCAAGCTGCCTTGGAGTGTCATTTGAGATGTCTTGGCCAATCACAGACAAGAATGAAAAAAATGTAATGCACTGAGGTGATCGGAGATGTCCTGCCCTAAGGGAGAACAGAGGGTGCTTGACCTCCTCTACCCCCCCACGATGCCACAACCACTTCACACACAGGCTGCAGGTGTCGCTATTCAGGCATTTAAATCAGGATTTAAATAATCTATATTTTCCAAAGAAGAGAGAAAAAATATTTTATAAATGATACTGAGATTTGGTAATGGTTTATTTAAACTACATGTGTCAAACTCAAGGTCCACGGGCCAAATTAGGCTCGCCACCTCATTTTATGTGGCCTGTGAAGGCTTGCAAAGAATACATCATGCTTATCATACAATTCTATGCCACTTTACAGAAGTGTGATGTCCTTAAACTACATGTACCACAATGAATCTCGATTTTATTACTGGTTTCCAGCAGCGGTGCTCTAGCCGAGTGATGGGGTCATAAAAAAAATATGAATAGTACCAAAATGTCTCATTTGGTACTATTTTGTACTATTTTGGTACTCATTTTTTTAAAATAAACTGTACAATATTTCTTCTTGCAATTATTTTTCCTAGACTTCTGCTTTCAGAGCTAGTTATTAAATAATTACTAAAACTAATAATAATCAAATGCAGAGGCAATCTTGTAATATGATCAAGATATAGTCTTTCAATTACAACCGGCCCTTTGAGGACAGCCATAATGCTGACGTGGCCCAGGATGAAATTGAGTGTGACACCCCTGATTTAAACCAATTACCGGTACTCTTTGATATATCTTGATCTTATCTTGATATGTATATATATCTATATACTGTGTGTGTGTGTGTGTGTGTGGGCATGATGAGGATAATGGGTGTGTGAGTGGCACTGAAGGCTAGGTGGTAATATGTGACATACTGTATATCTACTCTTAAATGCACGTATACTATACACATGCACATATCTCTATACATACACATACAACTCGCTTTCCTTTTATGTGTAGAGGAAAGAGGGAACAAGAGAAAATTAAATAAATGATATCAGATAAAAAGCTGGACTGGCTTATGGTTCTGCTTCTGTGATTATTAGTGATTCAGCTTACCTGGTCAAAGACATCTTGATGTTTGGAGATCACAGGCCCTTGAAACAAAGACTTTATCACACTGAGGTCCAGTATCTGATCCCCAATGGCAACACCAATGCGACGTTTTGGCTGCGAAAATAAAACCAATTCTGACTTAAATTCAGATGATCCACAGCACGACGACACGCCCACTACCCTGCACCTATCAAGTGCTTCTAAATATTTCAAGATAGCAATGTTTTACTTGGCAAGCCACAAGTTAACCTGAATCTTTTAACCCTCACCTATTCAACATACAGGGACAACTGCCTGGGGTCCCCTAGAATAAACTACTGTAACAAACTGCCATAATAACAAAATATTAACTTATTTATACTTTATTAGTTATGTAATTTATGTCAGAAAAAAACAAATTTATTATTTTAGGCACGTAATAGTCAATTTGCATATTGTATGAAACATATGCATATGCTGGAACTGGGTGCTCTTTGGACTGGGGGCCCCCAGGTACGCTATACATTTTTAAAAAGTATTAATATGATAAGAAGTAATTAGGAACAAATTGCTTGACAAAGTCCTGAAAAATTGGAATGACTAAAGCACCTGTGAGATATGGCAAAAAGTACATATCTGCTCAGCTCAGCTGGTAGACTGAGGGTTAAAGTCCAGCAGGTTTCCCTTCAGTAATAGGTAATATTTCAACAATAATACTTGTTTTTTGCAGTTATGCAACTTATATTCTGCCTTCAGTCATTTTCATTTTCTTGCACTCTATTAATGCTGTTACATTGGGTGTAAGACTTGTACTGGCTTTGGTATTTGGGGTTGTCATGATGAGACTGGAGAGGCCCAGGTTCCAGGTTCACAGCTGCCAGACACACTTCAACACACTTCCTATTCGTCAGAACATTTAGACATCTAGACATTATCTTTTTCCTCATAGACCCACATTTATGTACATATTTTATTTTGAAAACTATGACCAGAAGTCCTCCTCAATGTGTCTACTTTGACGACACTGTATCCCTTTTTAAAACCAGGTGAAAAAAGCAAACTGCACTTACATGATCAGGTGTAGAGAATATTCCATAAGGGAGGTTGTGGTAGGAGAAATCAGACGATGGATCGACTTTTATGAAGGACATTTTCTCTTTAGCAGTGATGTCCCACTCAACCTTACCGAGGTACTGAATGAGTTCACAGCACTGAGCTCTTCCAGATGTTTAACTTTGGACAGGCCCGCCTCCCATTGCAGGACCAATCACATGCTGCCTGTAGTATCCACCCTAATCCAACCCTCTGGAAGTTAATGCAAACCAGTCTGGTAAATGACTAAGCAAAATTGTAGTCAAGGTGCTGATCAGCTTAATCTGTTGTTGGGAAAAGTTGAGAGAAAAGGACAGATTTTACCTAATGTAAGTTTAATGAGGGAAAATCAGAATTCAAAACACGAAGGGAAGATGGAGCCAAGCAATAGTTAAAATGGGAAATCAGAAATGTAACTGTTTGCATGCATAATATGGTACAAGAGTAGGAGTAAGACAATAAGTATTTCAGAAGTTTTTAAATGAAATAATGATGAAAGAGAGATATAAATCAGGCTGCATTAACCTGAAGTTATGTATTAACTTTTTTTAATTTTAAAGTTTGTACAATGTTTCCACAATTCCATCCTTGCTACACAGCTTATTGTTAAATTAAATCATTAGTAGTTAATGCAACAATACCGAGTATCCTAATGCTGCGTGCACGGATCTACACTGGTGGCATAAACTACAGATTGGGCCTTTACTTTGGTAGTGGCTTCGTAAACTTCCGGCATGCAACTGACATCACAGACATGCGCTGTAGTGCCACCCTCGGTGTGGACCTGCGGACACCCATGGCTGTGGATCCGGACTGTCTACTGTCATTTCTGCTCGTTTTGTCGTCGCCTGTCATGAGTTGACAGACTTGTTAATGTTTAACTCGTGGAAAGCAACACGAGTGGCTCCATGTCGACGCCGCGTCTTCCACACTAACTTACTGACAAGCGAGACAAACGCGTATACACGACACACTTCGCAGAGCTATTTGGTAAATCATCATTTCTGAACTTGATTTCAAGTTGTCCCGGGCAGAATGGCCGCCTTGCGCGCTGCAAAACAAGCTCTGAGGAAAGAAATAAAGCGACGGGTTGCAGCTTTGAGTGACGAGGAGAAACACCGCCAGTCTGTCGTCCTGTCGCGACAGGTAAGCTCAGGGAAAGTTACCGCAGACCGGAGGATTTCATAGTGTACAGGAGCTCATTAGATTTAATACTAAGACCCACAGAGAGACAGCGTTAAAGTCCAATATAACGGCTACCAATTAACTGCACTGGATACGTTTATAGACATGTAAGATATTGTTAACGTATGTTTAATGTGGACAAATACTTTTTTATATGAATTCATAGGTCCAGTTTTTCAATTCGGCGCACACCTTTTGTAACATGAAGGTCTCAATTACATAAAAAGTTGTGTTTGGTCTTCTTCTAATAAAACACTTGGAAGTCAGCAGTTACTGAAAGTGGGCTGTGACTGAAATAACGTGGTAATGTCGGTGTTTATGAACCAGGCCGAATTGATTGAAAGTTTGTCCAGCTGCCCTTAACGAAGTTTTAAGTGATAGTAAGAAATAGTAATGTAGCTGCTGATAATCAAATCCGCCATTAAGTTATCATATTGTTGGCCTTGGTATCTGTAGACTCCCTGTGTATGGAAAATAAATGAATCAATCAATAAATTACTCGATAGATAAATAAATGAATAAATAAATAAATATGTCAATAAATGGAACAAAATAGTATTAAAAATACATATAGCAATATATTAATTCATAAAATAGGACATAAATTGTTTCGTTTTAATTTGTTTCTTTATTTATCTTTGTATTTATTCCCTCATTTATTTACTCTTCCGTAATTTTCCTTTTAATTTGTGTGTTCATTTTTATTCATTTTGAAATATATGTACCATATTTATTCATTTATTATAAATTTATGCATTTATTTATTCTACATGATTTCCCCTTTGCATTTCACCTCCCTCGGGCTCAGCGGCAAATCTGATGGTGAGGTCGAGTAGCAACAGGGAATGAAAATGGGTTGATCAGCAGAAGCAGACACTGTTTGCTAGTTAGCTGACTAGCATCTAGTCAGGCACCCTAACCACACATTCATTGACAGCCCCCTGATTTACATAATGTGGCAGTAATGCATAAAAAAATTAAAAAGAAATGTAAAAAGAAAAGAATACATAAATAAGTTTGGGGAAATAAAATGGATGAAATGCAAAGGGAAAATTGTGTATAAATAAATAAATACATACATTTAAAAATAAATGTAAAATAAAATAAATGTAAAATAAAAATCAAGTGCATAAATAAATTAATAACAGGGAAAATTAAACAAGAGTAAATATATAAGAGAATTAAAACAGAAATATCAATTTATGTCACATTTTATCAATTAATTAATTAATGGCTACATTTATTTTTTTAACATTAATTTTGCTACATTTAATGACATATTTATTGATCTATTTATCGAGTCATTTATTTTTTCATTTATTTTTTTATTTTTGCAGGTTCCGTCCTCCCTAGCTATCGCCACTATTTGGTGTGGGTCATGACTTGATCCCTGGCTGCAGCTCTCAGGAAGGCCAGGTTAAATGTCTAGCCATGCCACATTATATGCATCAGTTGTGCTTCGTTCAGTACACATTGGAGCTGCGGCAACTGAATAGTATCTATTAAAACTCATCCACATACAAACAGGTTTCAACAAAATTTCATGTCCACTGGTTTTTCCACTGTTAACACACCTTTTCAGTATGTTCACTAGTGACAGTATTATAATAACAATAACGCTTTAAATTACACACATTTTAAGCTGTTAGAGTTGTACCTAACAAGAAATGTTTGGAAACAACATCCTTCTATAATTACAGTAAGACCTATAGTAGAAATGCTATTGTCTGTAAGTCATATGTGTTATCTGACTTTACAACACAGAAGCATGACATCAGGTAACAGTTGCCCTTTTTGGATGTCTGCAAGTCCCTATTCAGGAGCTGTTTTGTGAGTCAGTTTTGCCCCTGCAAAGTAAATGTGTGAGACATCTTACTACTTGAATTTCAAAATTCACCTTTTACCGGATCTTAAATCATTATGACGTGAACAAATTAATGAAAATCTACTCTGGTGATCAGTAGAAAAGTAGTATGTAGGCCATATTGTTAGTGCCAGACGGACGGCCTGAGTATTTCAGAAACTGCTGATCTACAGGGATTTTCACACACAACCATCTCTAGGGTTTACAGAGAACGGTCCGAAAAAGAGAAAATATTCAGTGAGCGGCAGCTGTGGGGATGAAAATGCCTTGTTGATGTGAGAGGTCAAAGGAAAATGGGCAGACTGGTTTGAGATGATAGAAAGGCAACAGCACCTCAACCACTCGGTACAACCAAAGAATGCAGAACACCATCTCTGAACGCACAACACGTCGAACCTTGAAGGCATCAGCAGCAGAAGACCAACGTTGCCTGGTCTGACGAGTCTCAACTTCAGCTGTGACATTCAGATGGCAGGATCAGAATTTGGCGTAAACATGAAAGCAAAGATCCATCCTGTCTTGTATCAATAGTTCAAGCTGCTGGTGGTGGTGTAATGGTGTGGGGGATATTTTCTTGGCACACTTTGGGCCCCTTAGTACCAACAGCATCATTTAAATGCTGCAGCCTACCTGAGTATTGTTGCTGACCATGTCCATCCCTTTATGACCACAGTGTACCATCTTCTGATGGCTACTTCCAGCAGGATAATGCACCATGTCACAAAGCTCATATCATCTCAAAGTGGTTTCTTGAACATGACAATGAGTTCACTGTACTCCAGTGGCCTCCACAGTCACCAGATGTCAATCCAATAGAGCACCTTTGGGATGTGGTGGAACGGGAGAATCGCATCATAGATGTGCAGCCAACAAATCTGCAGCAACTGCGTGATGCTATCATGTAAATATGGACCAAAATCTGTGAGGAATGTTTCCAACACCTTGTTCAAAGTATGCCACAAAGAATTAAGGCAGTTCTGAAGGCAAAAGGGGGTCCAACGTTTTACTAGCGAGGCGTACCTAATAAAGTGGCCGGTGAGTGTAGTTGCTCAATTTCAAGTTGAAAACAATTAGCTTAGCTTTGGGCTACTTGGGAAGAAACCAACCTGAGAGGACGACTGAAGGGCAACAAAACTCATTAAAGGTTTATTCTAGTTTATTTCAACTTGGGTCTGTAGGTTGGTCCAGCTTTTCTAGTGATAACAACATTGTATTCATCAAACTGCTGAGATCTGGGAAGGCAGCGGCATCAGAGGTCAGACGTCTGTCAAAGGACCAGACAGGTTGAAAATAAACCTCCAGGCTAAACAACCTTACTTGCAAGAGAAGACAACGGTGAACAGTTATATTATTTCCCAAACTGTCTGCTGTAAACATCCATCATCTCTAGATCATCCTTGACCTACCATATTGTACTGACTGTAGATGTGCACACATTTTTCTATGCAATGACATATCTGATCCCTGCTCATCGTTTTTTTGACTCGTCACACTCTGTTGTAGTGACAACACCGTGATTCCAGATTTAAGCAATTTCTTTGGTGAGTACAATTAATTTATAAAAATGATGGCTGAACTACAAAAATAAGACCCAAGTTGTAATAAAGTGTAATTTGTCTTAAATGTATATCTTACCATATCTTACCATATGCTCCTGATCTAATTATGAGAAACATGTAAGATTGGGTTCTGCATCAAACCCAAAAGGAACCATTGTATTAGGCTAAATATTTACCTCCGTCAAGGAGGTTATGTTTTTGCCAGCGTTTATCTGTCTGTTTGTTTGTTTATCTGTGTTCAAGATAACTCAAAAACTTATGGACGGATTTTGATGAAATTTTCAGGGTGTGTCGAAAATGTGAAAAGGAGAACTGATTTAATTTTGGGGGTGATCCGGAAGAAATCCTGGATTCTGGAACACTTTGAAATTTTCGTTAACACTGGGGTAAATGGGACCCAAAATATTGATTCTCAATATCTCTGGTAATTGTCGCCCAAAGCTCATGAAATTTGACTCAGGGATTTACAATGTGTACTTCTATCAAATCCCAAAGGCTGATCCAGATCTGATCCAGATGGCGGATTTTAAGATATTCCTTTATTAGTCCCACAGTGGAGAAATTTATTAGAAAAAAAAATGGGGGTACTCTTACGTTTTGGCCTAATGTATTGACTTTTATGTTGTGTCTTGTATATATGTTCTATGTTTGCCACTGATATAAAATTCTTTTTAAAAAATGTAGGATTTTTATTTTGGAGTGAATTACAATATGGGGGGAAACTATGGTGCATGGCGGAGGTCTGCGCTCTCCAAGTGCTTTTCTAGTTATTAATTAATCTTCCAGTTACTCAAGCCCAAGGTGACATCATCAGAAATATCTCAAAAAATATTCAGTTTGCGCTCCCATGAGACAGAAAAGCAGCAAATCATCCCAATTTAGAAGCTGTGTACTTGAAAAATTACTTAAACGACTGATTGAAGGTTTACAGCTCTAATATAGTGCATTCACTGTGGAGGAACTGTTGAAATTTTAATAGTCACGATTCAATCATGGAAGATAAGGATCTTTATTATATTTATTTATTTTGACTCCCTGCTCCTGGGCTCTGATAATGTCACCAATTTTAACTTTCTCTTACTCTGCATTTTCTTTTAGCTGTTCAGACACCCCAAGTATGTGTCCTGTAAGAGGATTGCCGTGTTTCTCAGCATGGATGATGAGGTACGCACCGAGGAAATCCTCAAAGACGTGTTTCAACGGGGTAAAAGCTGCTTCATTCCCAGATATGAGAGCAGCAGCAGCCACATGGACATGCTGAAGCTCAACAGCCTGCAGGACATGGAGACGCTGCCTCTGACATCGTGGAACATCCGACAGCCTGCTGAAGGGGACAACAGCCGGGAGGAAGCACTGGCTGCAGGTCAGCATGTACACATCATCGTATACAGTCTACAGTACAATCTGTATATTGCTGATCAAGGACCAGAGTATAATGACCTGATAGTAAGAAACATGTTTTCGTTACCTTAGAATGAGCCGTTTATATCTACATTAGGAGCGGGTCCTCTCCACAGCATACTTCATGCTGCTCCGCCATGTTTCTACAGTAGCTCAGAACAGACAAACCAAACTGTTAACTTTTCCTGCTTGGGCCGAAGTTGATAACGCTACTCACTCCCATTGTTGCCGCTCTCTCTCTGTCTTGCTTCACCACTCACTTCCCACCTCTGCTCCAAATGGCCTTCCGTAAAACTTCAATTAAAAGCAGAGCCCCAACTGGACACAGAGTCCCTTTTACTCGCTGGTGTGGCGACACGTTTTCACAAATAAACACAGGTCTCAGTTAAACGCAGGCTAAGTTTTGTCAATATGGACATATGGTACATCGTTAGATCGGTTAGATTCTCCAGTGCAGTTCATTTTAAGGAAACCATGACCACTAAAGTATAAGAAGAAGAAGATCAACCTTTATTAGTCCCACTAGGGGAAATTCAATTTTTACACTCTGTTGTAACGTATACACAGTACATGCAGACCCGAAACACATATACATGCATCAATGGAGAGATGTCAGAGTGATGGGGCTGCTCCTGACAAGCGCCCCGAGCAGTGGGGGGTTTGTTGCCTTGCTCAGGGGCACCTCGGCAGTGCCCAAGAGGTAAACTGGCACCTCTCCAGCTACCAGTTCACACTCAGTTCTTGGTCCATGTCGGGACTTGAACCGGTGACCCTCCGGTTCCCAAGCCAACTCCCTACAGACTGAGCTTATGGTGCTGTTGATTGCTGACCGCCCTGTTAAGTCTGTGCTTCCCTCTCAGCAAAAGGAATTAAAAGCCCTTCCCATATACAGGTGCTGGCCAGTAAATTAGAATATCATCAAAAAGTTGAATTATTTCAGTAATTCCATTCAAAAAGTGAAACTTGTACATATATATTCATGCAATGCACACAGACCGATGTATTTCCAATGTTTATTTCTTTTAATTTTGATATTTATAAGTGACAACTAATGAAAACTCCAAATTTGGTATCTCAAAAAATTAGAATATTGAAAAGGCCAATGAAAAAAAAATGTTTTTTTAGAAATGTTGGCCAACTGAAAAGAATGAACATGAAAAGCATGCACATGTATAGCACTCAATACTTAGTCGGGGCTCCTTTTGCCTCAATCACTGCATTAATGGGGCGTGGCATGGACTCGATCAGTCTGTGGCACTGCTCAGGTGTTATGAGAGCCCAGGTTGCTCTGATAGTCGTCTTCAGCTCCTCTGCATTGTTGGGTCTAGCGTATTGCATCTTCCACTTCACAATACCCCATAGATTTTCTATGGGGTTAAGGTCAGGCGAGTTTGCTGGCCAATCAAGGACAGGGATACCATGGTCCTTGAACCAGGTACTGGTGGTTTTGGCACTGTGTGCAGGTGCCAAGTCCTGTTGAAAAGTGAAATCTGCATCTCCATAAAGTTGGTCAGCAGCAGGAAGCATGAAGTGCTCTAACACTTCCTGGTAGACGGCTGCATTGACCTTGGACCTCAGGAAACAGAGTGGGCCAACACCGGCAGATGACATGGCACCCCACACCATCACTGACGGTGGAAACTTTACACTGGACCTCATGCAACGTGGATTCTGTGCTTCTCCGCTCTTCCTCCAGACTCTGGGTCCTTGATTTCCAAAGGAAATGCAAAATTTGCTTTCATCAGAAAACATAACTTTGGACCACTCAGCAGCAGTCCAGTTCTTTTTGTCCTTGGCCCAGGCGAGACGCTTCTTACGCTGTTTCTTGTTCAAGAGTGGCTTGACACACGGAATGCGACAGCTGAATCTATGTCTTTCATGCGTCTCTTCCTGGTGGTTCTTGAAGCGCTGACTCCAGCTGCAGTCCACTCTTTGTGGATCTCCCCCACATTTTTGAATGGGTTTGTCGTCACAATTCTCTGCAGGGTGCGGTTATCCCTAGAGCTTGTACACTTTTTTCTACCACATTTTTTCCGTCCCTTCGCCTGTCTGTTAATGTGCTTGGACACAGAGCTCTGTGAACAGCCAGCTTCTTTAGCAATCACCTTTTGTGTCTTGCCCTCCTCGTACAAGGTGTCAATGGTCGTCTTTTGGACAACTGACAACCGGGGGCGGCAGTAGCTCAGTCTGTAGGGAGTTGGCTTGGGAACCGGAGGGTCACCGGTTCAAGTCCCGACATGGACCAAAAACTGAGTGTGAACTGGTAGCTGGAGAGGTGCCAGTTTACCTCTTGGGCACTGCCGAGGTGCCCCTGAGCAAGGCACCAAACCCCCAACTGCTCGGGGCGCTTGTCTGGAGCAGCCCCCTCACTCTGACACCTCTCCATTAATGCATGTATGTGTGTTTCAGGTCTGCATGTACCATGTATGAATTAAACAGAGTGTAAATTGAATTTCCCCACTGTGGGACTAATAAAGGTAGATCTTCTTCTTCTTCTTCTTCTTCTGTTAAGTCAGAAGTCTTCCCCATGATTGAGGAGCCTTCAGAACATGACTGAGGGACCTTTTAAAGGCCTTTGCAGGTGTTTTGAGTTAATCAGCTGATTAGTGTGGCACCAGGTGTCTTCTATATTGAGCCTTTTCAGAATATTCTAATTTTCTGAGATACTGAATTTGGTGTTTTCATTAGCTGTCAGTTATAATAATAAAAATGAAAATGAATAAACACTTGAAATATATCACTATGTGTGGAAGGAAAGTATACAGTATACAAGTTTCACTTTTTGAATGGAATTACTGAAATAATTCAACTTTTTGATGATATTCTAATTTACTGGCCAGCACCTGTAGACGTCTGTCCCAAATACCATACGGCGGTAGAGTTAAATGATTGAAGCAAATAAAAGCCTCGGCTATTAACTGCAGTTTTATGGTACGCTACTCTTACAACTGGCTCTAGAGAAGGCCATTCATGTTTTTGAGTTGGCCACCACAGTTCTGCCACATGCTTGGCACACGGGAGAGGCTCCAGTGGGCTGCAATCCACAACCTCTCTGATAGATAGCACCAGATCCTACACACTGGACCTTTAACAGGTCACACACCTATTCTCCAGTGATGTTTATTCTCAAGATGGCTCCACCTTTTAGCTACAATTATGTGTCATATCTACAGGTTTCTGCTCACCGTGGCCAGCCAACTACTCCTTCTACCTCCACATAGACTCAAGTGAAGCAAATATATTGATTCTTGCATTAAAATATTTATTTCAAAATCCTAAAAAAAAAAAACTACTATTACGCATAAAGGGTAACATCATAGCTGCAACACTGCTGTCCACATTTACAGGCAGACGTTTGTCACTGATTACACTGTCTGCTCTCATTATCCAGGAGGTCTGGACCTGATCTTGATGCCAGGTCTGGGGTTTGACCGGCTGGGGAAGCGTCTTGGACGAGGGAAGGGCTTCTATGACACCTATTTGGAGCGCTGCATGAGACACCCTAAAGGAAAGCCCTACACTATCGCCTTGGCCTTCAAAGAGCAGCTGTGTCAGGACATCCCTGTGGACGACAACGATGTGCTCATAGATGAAGTCCTGTATGAAGATGAGTAGCTAATCAATCACCAGTGGTGGTCCATCAACTCAAAACTGGCTATATTTACGTTCCAAAGTCAGCCAATAGTTTAACCCGACCTATCAGTTCAACATTAATAGTCTTTTCACTGCAGACACTTTGACTTATAGCAGGAATAGTCCAGGTGGAACTAATCAGACTAATGATGTCCCATTGGAATACAGCCATCTATGATTTGTCAAAATATCATCTGTGATGTCATTATACCAGTTAGGTTACCAGTATTCTGTTCAATATGTCATGCTGATGTTGCCATAAAGAGTTATTTGGTTTTACAAATCACTAACTCCTTGAGATGAAGAATTACTTTACAACATTAATGGACAATTAAATTATATGCAAATAAAGTTATATTGGGAAAAGCACAGTGCTTGAATATACGTCTTAATAGCTGATGGACCTTGATTGCTGTTATATAGGTCTCCTACAGTCTACTCTACTACTCTCATTGTTTCACATTTCTACATCACACATTGTGACTGATAGAGCGCCACAGTAGTGAGTGCTCTTTCCTCGTTTGAGCAAGATGTTGGTGACTATTGATTATCACTGCTGGAGCACAGAGGACATTTACTGTGTTATTACCATACAACAGTAGTACATGCAGGGTTAACAGCCTGTTGACCACCTGTTATCACAGGACTCCAGTTCCATAATTAGGTAGGGGTGTAAGAAAATATTGAAACAATCGAATATTTCAATATTTTGTTTTGCGATACTCTATTGATTTGTAATTAATAGTTTACATGCAAAGATTAGCTCAGTCAGTACTTAATTTGATTTGCAAAAGTATATACCCTCTCATAATAGTGCTATGATGTTGGATGTTACAGGGACTGATAAACGCAAATGCAGATCCCAGTCTTCTGACTGCATAAAAAAGTCAACTTTTTTTTACTATGAGTTTCCTAAGAATTCGATTAAAAAAAAAAAACACAATATACCACCTTGCTTACAGTATCGCAGTGCACTGAATCATAACCCCGGTAGCATGATTTGCATCGTGTCGCCACATTCCTCTTTATCCATAATGATACATCATAATGTATTTGTTGATTAGAGTTTCTATTATTAATCTGAAGCTGTAAAGTAACTAACTGAAGGTATCAAAAAAACATAGTGGAGTAAAACATACCATATTTCCTTCCGAGATGTATTGGAGAAGAAGTATGATGTAGTAGAAAAGTGTAGTACAAGTACCTCAAAACTGCTCTTAAGTACAATTACTTGAGTAAATGTACTTAGGTATATTCCACCACTAAAATATGACAAACTGAGTCCCCATAAATGGTTTGTCTGGTTTGTGTTCGTACATCCTACGAAGTGGTTCTTGACTCCAGTCCTCAGGACCCACTTGACTGATTGTTTTTGTAGGATGAAACTCAGATTTAACCACTGTTCTTGATTAGTTGAATCAAGTATGTGATTTCCTGTTGGTTAAAACAAAAACCTCCTAGACGGTGGGTCCTTAGGATTGGAGTTGAGAAACCCGGTCACTATATCCTGACAGTAGTGCATGAGACGGGTAATCTGAAAAAAATCACGTTCCTCTGTGTCCTCCGGTGCTCCTAATGACATCCGAAAGACTTCACAGACTGAAGGAAAACAACCACTCAGCTGCCATTTATGAGAACTGGCTGTCAATCACTGACAAACTCCAACCAAACGGTCAAACAAGGCAGTGCTGATCAAATATAAATCAATATTCTGTTACTGTAATGACTATTTCTCTCCTCAAATGTTTTCAGAAACATCTTTTAGTTACTGTTTAGCTGTAAAATGAGAAAGTTTGTGACTCGGCAGCCATGTTGAGATCAGTAGAGGAAATACCAAGCACCGCCCACCTGGCCTGACCTGTGATTGGTCAAAGTCTCCCACCACAGGAGAACCATGAGGAGGTGCAGAAGTCTAGTTTTCCCTCAGAAAACTTGAATTACAATATGCTGAAAGGTTATTATGAAATGTTTGCCCAATGATGCCAAAACTTTTCTGCCCACTGCAGATTTAACACCTTTAAAACATACTTGTTCAAGGGTCAAAGCAATCATTGTCTTGTCTTACGGTCATGGCTGTTGACCGGTGTTCTCATATTGTTGGCATAATATAAAGAAGTGAAAATAAATGAACACCACTTTATGATTTCTGAAGAGTAAATGCAATTGGCAGAAGTAAAAAGCTAATATTACGTTAAACGAACATCACCACCACTAAAATAAAGGCTAATTACTGTTTGATGTGATGACATTTGGTAGTCTCATTTAGCCACCGCCTTTTTGAAGATACAGAGGCTTCAAAACTCACGAGTAAGGTATTAAATGATGTATTTTATGTTGTAGAACAAAACATTAAAATCTCTTCCGCTTGTGTTAAAAACCCATTCAAAAACCCACAGACTTCCAGACTTGGGAACTGGAAGTTCTCAATTCCAGGTTTTAGGACTCAATTTTTGTATCGTTCTATAGGTCATGTTTGTGCATTCTTCTTCTTCTTCTTCTTCTATCAAGTCACTTCACAGGAACAGTTCTCTACTTGTGCTAAGAGCTTTAAGAGTGAAGATGGGTTGTATGGGAAGAGTTTCTTTGTCTGCAGCCTCGTCACCACCAGTCTGAGCTCTGACATACAGAGGACTGCTCTAGCTAATGTTTCACAGGTCACCCATCTTGATATGTTTGAACATGATGTTTGCTCACTCTGTAACACCGGCAGCGATGGCCCTTCTGGTCTTCTTTCCAGTGTGGAGTTCAGTTCAGAGTCAGATGACTCATATTGTTTCCGCCTGATAGATAGTGGTGGGACTGACAGCCGTGGGTCATCCTGAGAAACCTCCATGTTCTCTGGATCAGAGTCATCAGAACTATCATACTCTACAAGATGAAACCCAGCAGCCAGACTGACTGGTGAAATAACACCTGTGAGTTGGACACTGGAGCTGGATTCAACTGGATCTGGCTCACCTTTATTTGTCGCATTTATCATATCACCTGCACGTAAAGCAGTAAGTGACTGCTTAAGTGAAAGATGACAGTCTGGCAACCTGATTCTTCCACATGCTGCAGTGAAGCCCTGCCAGTCAGCTGTGAGATACTTCAGGTACCGCACAAAGTACTCCAGAAAGCAGGTTTCCGTGGAGATGAGGAAGTCAAGGAGGATGCTGTGGTCAAACGAGATGCTCTGAAGCAGCAGCAGGAAGTGGCAGTGAGGGTTACAGCCAGAGGCACAGGCTGCCTCCAACACAGCAAAGTCTTCCATCCCAGAGCAGAGTCTGCAGGCAGAAACCAGCAGTTCAGTTAGCTTGACTAGCCTTCCCTGGATTGCAACAGCTGACTTCACAGATTTCACTGTTTCTTTTCTCTGGTAAAAGGGAGTGTTAAAGTTCCGTTGCACAACAACTGGATTCTCGCAATGTCACAAGATCACACGAGAATCGCAGGATCACAAATCACATGAAAATCCATCTTGTCAGGCTTCAAGTATTGTAATGCATTTGTGACCAATCTGCATCCTGTGAGGAAATACTGGCAGCTATGGGTGTGGCTTAAGTGTGTGAGACAACACAGAGAGGCTTCTGTAAGATTTTGATTGACAGATGGTTCATCCAATCACCTGCCAAGTATTTTTTGAAAGAAAGTGCCTGCTCTTTTCCAAACACTTTCCAATGACTGCTTCTCAGATGGTTCAGTTTAACAAACCATCTGGCGGGTTAGTGTTAAAGGGTGACTTTAGTATTTTTCAACCTGGACAATATTTTCTCATGTTTTCGTGTCTAACTGACTAATAGGGACAACAATTTATGAAATTCAGTATTGAGTATTGGTAGAGCGCTGCAGACAACAGATGCTCATGGGCTGCAATATAATGCTATTGGGGCAAACCGGCACCTTCATTTAGGTCCACTAAAAGTGCTTGTTTTCGGCATGACAGGCTTTGATTGTTATTAGAAGTGTCTGATATTATGGAAAGTCTCAAAGAGAAGTCAACAAGCACAGGAGGGTCCACCAGCTGCTGCAAGGCTGTGAAGCTCAGGTGTTCCTGTGGGTGCTGTGACCTTATGGCCTCAGAGGAAGAATGCTATAAAGAGTGGGACCTGCTGCTGCCCGATGTTCAGATTTCATAATGAGACTTCTCTTTGAGCGGGACACACAAATAGACCAGATGAAACGAAAGGTAAGAAAAAGGGTCTATTTCTCTGTAGGGTCCTTTCCATAAAAAACAAGCACTTCGGGGTGTTATTTGGCTCAGTTGTTGGAGCAGGTGCCCTTGCTGCAGCAACCCCAGGTTCAAATCCTGCCTGGAGCCCTTTGCTGCATGTCATCCCCTCTGTCTCCCCATTTCACTACTATCATTCTCAATAAAAATGAAAAAGCCTCTCCAATAAATAATCTTTACAAAAAAAATACGCACTTTTAGTGGACATAACATTACAGTGACATTGCTGCTCATTTAGGTTCAGTTTGAGATTGAAAACTACTGAATTTACCCTTCAAAGTAAGGTCACATTACACTCCGGTCCTATGACTATATGCTCCCTCTATCACTCACAAATCTGGACAGATGAACAAACTTGATCTCCAGCTGGATTCAGTGTAATCCCCCTTGCTGTATTTGATCAAACATGTTTGGAAATATTATTAATATAATAGTGTGTTTTCATCACTCTGTACACCCTACTAAAACTACAAACTCCAGCACTGCTCTCATAGACTGTGATTGATCAGCAGTTATTTATTGTCAGAACTGTGACATCATGTCTTCAGGGCTGAATGTGGGGAGATTTGATGAAACCAAAATGTTGATGAGTGAAATCACCTGTTAGTGTGAATAATGAAAATCTGCAAGTGTTTGTCAGGCTGTTTTCTGCTGAGCTTTTATTCAAGTCACTACATGTAGAAGTTTCTGTTTGAAGAAAAATTAGACAGTCCCAGTGATGCAGTCTTTGTGTTGATATCTGCCACCCTTGACAGGTCATACAGAGACAGATAACCATTCATGCTCACATTCACTCCTACGGGCAATTTAGAGTCATCAATTAACCAAAACTGCATGAAGAAACCCCACACTTACACAGGGCAGAACATGCAAACTCCACACAGAAGAGCCCCAAGCTGGATTCGAACCTGCGACCGTCTTGCTGTGGGGCACCCATGCAGCCCTGCTTTAATGTTTAAAACATTATTTTTCTCATCCTGTCTGTCTGAATATACCTGTATTCAGACAGTCTGCGGCCCTGACAGCGCATTTTACCAAAACTAATCAGTTGTTCCTCCTTCATGTTGTTGCTCTCAACACCCGCGACAGAATAAACAGGAACAAAAAAAAAAACCTGACAAAAGCGCTGACGACAGACTATGTGCTGTGCAGCGTGTTTGGGCTGAACATTTCTTGGATGCTCTGTTTCTATTTATTCTTTATTCTGACGGATGAGGAATGGCTGATTGGTGAGCTGAAATGAGGAGTTATCTGATACCATACTTAATTTCACTACAAATGCCTATATACGGAGGCTGGAGGGCGATCACCAGGAGATCAGCTTAAAATTTACTAAGACTACTGTTGGCTGTATTGGGATTTTCAGTATATATCGCTGTATAAAACCTGTTTTCTTATGCATTTCTAGAAGGTTCAGTGAGACCTCTGAACCAACGCAAACTGCGCCTGTGGTATCGGCCATGAGAAGCAGGTAATTATCGGTTATCATCATCTGAAAAGCATCCATATCGTGTATCCTGTGAGAAATAACCATTTTAGATTTAATAATCAGTGTATTGATTTGGGGATGCCAGTGTGATGGTCTGTGTTTACGTTGCGAGGTAGTCACACGAGACTCAGCTGAAGTCGTCAGGACTGATCCTTGTCATGAGGTCAGCAACTGCTGTTCTGTTGTTCACCTGATGATACTGTACAGTATATACGGCAATGAACAACCATATGGCTCTTCTCTCAAAACAGAAAAGTAAAGAGAGTTGAAACATCACATTGAGTCTGTAAGTTCTTAGCGAACTAGTAAGTACTCATCTGTTGAACCCTTGTTCCTGTGAATTTTGTTTGCATGTCATGTGGATGAAAATAACTGAAACATACTGTACATACTGCATATGTGTAGTACCTGTGATGGAGGAATATGGAAAACAGAGCTTTGGCTGCCTCCATCATGTCGTCGTCCTGTTCTCCAAACAGCAGGCTGACCCAGCAGCAGCTGTGAGTGACCTCGGTCAGCTGGACACTGCACCGCCTCAGGAAGCCCCACAGACTCTGCAGATACCTATAAACCTCTGTGGCACTGTCCGCCCCTGCTGTGAGAGGACACAACAGGGATGTATCAGCATAACCACTCAACTCATGAGAGGAGTGCCCTCTGCTGTGGTGATACAGCCAGGGTGTCCAGAATTCCTCCTCTTACTGCATTACTGACTAACTGAAACGGGACAGAAATGAAATACTCACCTAAAGTAAAAGCAGCTTTGCTGGGTCCCTGTTCTAAATGTTGGTTATTAAAATTACAACTGGAAACGGTTTCCCTAAACTTCTAATATATCTAAGTTGGCACCTCAGTAACAAATGTTTGGAAAAACCTACCAAGATTGCACATCATGATTACCAAATTCTAGAGGAAACTTCAACAGTTGCATTGCAGGTCAGACAGCTAAAAAGTTAGCTGTAGAATCAGGTGAAAATTCTCTGTGTGTTTATGATCATGAGCAACCACTTTCACGCTGACATATTGTCATTTGATGCTGTGTCATTATAAAAAAAATAGCAATTACAGCTGCTTTAACGCACCCGCTTGTCAGCCGATTGAATGGGTGTTATCACTTGTAAGCCTCATAGCTATAGGTTAGAAGGGGCCCACTACACCTAGTAGTGGGTTCAGAAGGTCCCTATAATCTATTCATGATCACCAATACAAAGACAAGAAGACAACAAGGACCTCTAGTGACTGTAGCAGTTATAACAGGAGCAAATGAGGAAGGCAGGTGATGTAGTACTTTAAGTGACAAAACCTGTTGGGTGGTGTTCAGGGTGAATGGATGGTCAAACAAACACAGGGCTATAACCCAGGACACTGCTGGTCATGGCCCACATGACACCAAAAGTCATCACCTTATTTTGCTGTACTGTTGTTACTTAATGTACGTACTTGACTAATGCCAAGCTGCGTAGGTTATGTATCAAATACAGTACAGTAACTTACATAACAACTGTAGTTGGTTTAACCCAGAACACAATCTTTTCTGTAGTTTTGTTGCCTAAACCAAAAGTTGTATTGTTTCAGTTCACAACTTTAAAGTGGCAGTAGTTAAGGCTTCAGGGATTCAAGTCAGCAAATGTGATAAATATGAGCATATCATATTTGCTCTAATCTGCCTACTTCAGCTTTAGTTTACTTTCACTTTCACAACATGGTATGTGCAGCTTGTCCTGGCAGTGATAACCGCCATTATTGGCTGATAATATTCAAAATAAGTGTTTAAAGGTGCATCAATCAGTACTTTTATTTTAACAATGGGTCAAATGACTGTGTAATGTGTATTTTTTTTACTAAGACTAATGAACCCAAAGAGACTTGCTGCCAATGATGAAGTTCCCCTCAGCTCTACAGAGGGTTTTAGCATCTTTCAGATTAGAGTTTGGGTTTTACAGCATGCCGCTTTAATCAAAACGTTCACTTCACACTCAGCACCAACTCCTTCAAACTGTTCTCATGTGACATCAATCCACAATTGAATACAATACATACAATATATACTGTATGTGCGCCAGTGTTGTGATTTTCATCACCTGTTCCTCCAGCTGTTTGGATGTGAAGCTCCACGGATTTGAGAAGTAGCAGGCTGACAGCTCTCAGCATCACACAGTCTGCTTTCTGACCCTCCTCATTTCGGATGTGTCTGGTCCCCCCAAAGAAAGAGGAAGACTCCACTTGAACACTTTGCAGCCAACCAGTAGCCACTGCTGTTAACACACTCTGAGCCAGCATGCTCATATCAGAGCTGAAGTGCTTGTATTTCAGCCCAGTGAACGGCACTTCTCCTAATGCCCAGTCCTCTCCTGCTTTCTGCAGCACCGCTCTCTTCAGAAGCAGCAGCGCTCGCTTTTTGACAAAATACTGCGAAGAACAGCTGATTGTCGTCAGGAGTGCTGAGGAGTGAACGTGGGTTACTCTCTGACTCTTAAGACAGACACCGGCTGCACATATCAAACTGGATGCAGTCAGCACCTCCAGCAGATCCAGCAGGAGACAGAATGTTGTTCCCCAGTGTCTGCTGCTGGTAAGATCCACCAAACACTGTGGCACTTCTTTTGTCTCTTCTGGGAGAAACTTTGAACATAAAGCGCTTAGGCTGGAGTCAAGAGCTGCCAGAAGTTTCACAAGGATTTCTGATGGAAGAAAACACATGCATTCAGAATGAAAGATTAGGTACAGCAACACAACAGTGATCAAACTCCAAGCAACCAGTCCCTGTACTATGAAGCAAGAGTTGAGGTTAGCGGGGTGACCTCAAATCTGAAGCCAATGGGTTTTTAGTTAGATGTCTGAAACTAGAAAAGCACTTGGAGAGAGCAGACCTCCGCCAAGCACCATAGCCCCCCCCCCCCCCCCCCCCCGGCGGTTTCTTCTGGATCGATCTCCTCAAGTATTAAACTAGATCAAATTCATTGACATACTTCAGATGCGGAATTGTCTCAGCTACACGATGCCGCTTGTTAGAAATCTCTACCTCTAATATTAAATGCACAGTAGACCAAAATGATCAGCCTTTGGGATTTGATAGAAGTACACATTGTAAATCCCTGAGTCAAATTTCATGAGCTTTGGGCAACAATTACCAGAGATACTGAGAAACAATTTTTTGGGTCCCATTTACCCCAATGTTAACGAAAATTTCAAAGTGATCCAGAATCCAGGTTTTCTTCCAGATCACCCTCAAAATTAAATCACTTCTTCCTTTTCACATTTTCGACACACCCTGAAAATTTCATCAAAATCCGTCCATAAGTTTTTGAGTTATCTTGAACACAGACAAACAGATAAACGCCGGCAAAAACATAACCTCCTTGGCGGAGGTAATAAGGTCTGTGTTTAACAAAACCTGAAGCGATTTTAACATTTTGTTCTACAACGTATATAATACATCGATAAATACCCCATTAGTGAATTCTGAAGCCTTTACGTGTCCTATATAAGGTGGATGCTAACAAGTGGCTTAATGAGACTACTAAACATCCTCATGCCGACTCGACTCCTTCACAGCCTCGCTGTGTATGCTCACACTCACTGTGTGACCATGGTGTAGTTTATTTATAGCCTTTAGCCTAACATTTACGCTTCAAAAACCCTAAAAGTGGGGTTCATTAGATTTTCTTGCTGAACAAGACATGTAAGTATCATAAATGTGTGTTGGGCTCATTTTCTGCAATAATCCAAAACCCAACGGAACAATCCCATTGGCTTTTAGTCAAGGGAACCAGGAAACTTCCTGTTGAACTACAAAAATACATCATACCCGGAGCACTCTATACTTTAAAATGATTTTAGGGATCCTGGTCAAAATATGTCATGTGTTAACGTAAAAAAAAAAAAAAAAGAATATCAGCTAATATACCGTTATTCGGGGGGTATGACATGCAACACAGGTCCCTGGCTGGAACTGAACCGGTGCGTCATTAAGGCCTCGTGACATGTGCTGTAACCATTTAGGGGCCCGTTCCATAAAGTGAGTTTAAATAATAAATAAGCCATGCTAATTTCGGTTAGTCTGACTAATTGTCAGTTAACTCAGTTCCATTAAACAAATTCAACACAGTTCAAGCTCAGTTACTATGGCAGCTTATACTGGGAAACTAACCTGGTCCGGGGCAGGCTAACTGTCAGGCTAAGCCTGAGTCGTTGCTCAGTCAGAGTTCCTGTAACACTGATCCGGGAAAGGAAAGCAATGATTTTGAATGTCTCGCATGCGGGCTGCACGGTGGTGTAGTGGTTAGCGCTGTCGCCTCACAGCAGGTTCGATTCCGGCTTGGGTGGAGTTTGTATGTTCTCCCCGTGTAAGCGTGGGTTTTCTCCGGGTACTCCGGCTTCCTCCCACAGTCCAAAAAAATGCAATTTAGGTTAAATTGCCCGTAGGTGTGGATGTGAGTGTGAATGGTTGTCTGTCTATATGTTGTCTGTCTCTATGTGCCCTGCGATGGACTGGTGACCTGTCCAGGTTGAACCCCGCCTTCGCCCAATGCCAGGCTTCACTGGCATTGGGCGATCGGCTCCAGCCCCCCGCGACCCCTAACGGGATAAGCGGTTGACGATGAATGAATGAATGAATGTCTCGCATGCTGCCATATTATTTGAGTTTATTAACCATTATTGAACTAATAAATAAAGTTCAAGAAAATCAACTTTAATAAATAATAAATACAATAAATTATACAATTTTGGGGCCCTCAGGCGCCCCATGTACCAGAGCTGAGTCCTTACCACATCGGACCAGTTCAATGCCGACCCACTGCCCTTTGCTGCGTCGGCCCCTCTCTCTCCCACTTTCATCACTATCGCTATCACCAGTGAATAAAGGTTAAAAAAAAAGCAAAAAAACATCTTTAAAAAATGAATAAATTATACAATAAGTGATAAGATAGACCTACATACAGTACATGCTTATATATTAAATTATTAGAATATTATTATTTGGGACTTCCGGTTTGGTGAGCGACACGATGGCAGCATAAAGGAAAGAGCTCCCGACATTATAGGTTGAAACTCGCCCTCAACGACTCGAATTTTAAAAAACAGTCAGGTCATAGTCTGAATATGGAAAGGGGGCCGTGTAATGCCTAATAAAAAGAATAAGAAGACATTGCAGTCGGAATTATTCGACGGAGACAGAGCTAGCCATGCTTCCCCAGCTAGCAGCGTGACGGAGGACGACAATGGACAAATGGAGCAGGACGGAGGTAGAACAGACAAAGTGGACTTGGGACTTATATTGAACGAGCTGAGGGAGTTCAGGAAAGAGAGTAGTCACCTGTGGCAAGAGATTCGAGACGATTTAAACAAAACTAATATGAGAATGGCGGAGGCAGAGGAGAGGATAGATATAGCCGAAAACCGGATTCAAGTGACGGAGGAGGCGCTGTCTGAGTTGCTGAAACTTCAGATACAAATGGAGGAAAAGCTGACTGAATTGGAGGGTCGTACTAGACGAGACAATATCAGAATCCACGGAGTAAAGGAGGGTGACGAAGAAAACTCCCCGTCCATGGTCTCTTATGTGGAGCAATTGCTGCGAGAAGGGTTAGAGCTACCAGCCTCTTTCGAGCTACGAGTGGTAAGAGCACATCGTGCCATTACGCCGAGGCCACCACCAGACGCCACGCCGAGGTCCATCGTAGTTAAACTGTCATGCTCCAGGATGAAGGACGAGCTACTGAAACTAGCCTGGCAGAGGAGGGGATTCCAACACCTCGAAAAGAGGGTAAATCTCGATCATGATTATGCACCCGCTGTGTTAAAAAAACGAAGAGAATATACTGAAGTAAAAACGGTGCTGAAGGAGAAGAAAATCAGATTCCAGACGCCGTTCCCTGCCAGGCTAAGAGCTTACTATCCGGAGGGAACGGTGCTATATGGCTCGGCCAAGGAAGCGACCAGAGACATGGCAAAGAGGGGGCTCCCAGTGACGGTCCTTACACCACCAGAGTCCCTCCTGGAGAAGATCCAGCTTTTAACGTAGAGCACGAGTAACGAGAGAAGACGGGGGACCCGGAAAGGAGCTGGGAGGGGACCGGACTATAGAGAAAAGCTTCAAGCCTTTAGACGTCAGGACTCGGTGTAAAAGTAAGCGAACTGAATGTTGTTGACTGTGTGGGAGCCTAAAGAAGAGGATGTAAATTCTTAAGGACGGGAGAAGGGAGGAGAGGTGGACTCGGCTTATATCGTAAGAAGTATTGAGTCAGAATAAGCACTGCATATTACATAAATAAGTTGAGAGCATAAAGGCATAAACTGAGATTATATTTTCAAAGGTCGGGAGAGTTTTTTCCTTAGCCACATGGCTGGATGGACAGTGATATGGACAGAGACAGGAAGATAGACGAAGGCCCTCTCCCACCGACAGGGGGGAGGTTTTCCCTTTAAGCCCCCCATACATCGGGGCTCACTCAGGGTCAGGATTAAGACCCCACAGGTGGAAGTCAAGTTATTAGTGTTATGTTCTGAATGTGTGAACGCCCTTTCAGGGGCAGGTTTTGCTGCCGTTCTGTGCAGCTTTTGGGGTGTTCCTTTCCTACAGTGGTTATGTTTAGTTAACTATGGTCAGCTGAGATGGTACAGGTTATTGATCCATTTTTTATTTTATTCCAGATTCTAAATGCAAGCAGTTAACATAGTAACGTAAAATGTGAATGGCTTAGTAAATCCTATAAAAACAAGCAAGATATTAACAAAATTGAAAAGAGATAAAGTGGAAGTGGCCCTTTTACAGGAAACACACCTAAGGGATGCAGAGCATACTAGATTAAGGAGAATGGGCTTCAAACATCAGTTTGCATCATCATACACGGCAGTTCACAGGAGGGGAGTGGCTATATTGATTTCCAGTAGAATTAGTTTTGAACTTACATTCGAAAAGAAGGATAAAGAGGGGAGATATATACTTATTAGAGGAATTTTAGGAGGTTCTTTGGTAACAATATTAAATGTCTATGCACCTCCTAACTCAGACTGGGATTTTTTTAAGTTAATATTTGATTTAATAATAGCAGAATCCCAGGGGGTTCTAATTTGTGGGGGCGACCTTCATATTAGACTAAACCCCAACCTTGATTCATCTAACATACATACAGTTCAGTCTAAATTGATAAATAAGAAAATAAATTCAGTGATGAGGGATACTGGACTGTTGGACGTTTGGAGAGAATTAAATCCATCAAAGAGAGACTACACATATTTCTCTAATCCTCATTTGGCATACTCAAGGATTGACTATTTTATTATCTTTGGTAAAGATTTACACAGGGTCAGGAACTGCAAGATCGGGAATATGGACCTTTCAGACCATAGTCCAGTATATCTAAAACAAAATTTTGAACAACACCAAAGAAATACCTTGTGGAGACTTAATATTCATTTGTTAAATCACATGAAAGATCAAATCAAGGAAGATATTAAAGAATATCTTGAACATAATGATAATGGTGAGGTATCTCCCCCAGTATTATGGGATGCGTGCAAGGCAGTATTGCGAGGTAAAATAATAGGTTATTGTGCTAACATAAAGAAAAATCGTGAAAGAAAGATGATCCAGCTGCAAGAGGAGTTGAAACGATTAGAACAGACGCACAAAGATACAATTGACCCCAAAATCAAAGAATTATTAATGAAGAAAAAGAATGAAATAAATGAGATCTATACTAAAGAAACACAAAAAAAGTTACTTTTCATAAAACAGAACTATTATGAAGGGGGAGGTAAAGCGAGTAAAATGTTAGCTTATAAGCTGAAAAAACAACAGGCCGAGAATTCAATTCTCAAAATTAGGGATCCTTTGACTAACCATCTACACTATGAATTAAAAGATATACAAAAGAGTTTCGAAAATTATTATCAAAAATTATACTCTCAACCTCAATATGACAGAGGGAAAATAGACGAGTTCTTCAATAAGACCAGGTTGCCTAGATTGACTGGTGAACAGAGCAATCGACTTGAAGCCGAAATAACTGAAAAAGAAATTAGTTCAGCAATAGCACATCTCAAACCGAACAAGGCACCGGGCCCGGATGGGTTTCCCTCGGAATGGTATAAGGTGATGAAGGATTCGCTGATCCCGATGTTGCAATCCACTTTCAACTGTGTCCTCAAAGAGAATAAGATACCCCCTCCTGGAAGGAAGCGGTAATTTCACTGATTCCGAAGGAGGGGGGGAATCTGAATGCAGTAGTTATAGACCAGTAAGCGTGTTAAATCAAGACTATAAAATTTTTACATATATACTTTCCAAATGTTTAGAGGGATTAATGACACAAATAATCAGTCTGGACCAAACAGGCTTTGTTCGTCAAAGACAAACTCAAGATAACATCAGAAGGACCCTTCACATAATTAATCATATATCGGAGAATAAAGTAGAAGCAGTGATAGTGGGAATCGATGCAGAAAAAGCATTTGATTGTGTGAATTGGTACTTTTTATTGAAAGTTTTGGAGATATTTGGCTTTAGTAATAGGTTTATCAAAACAATACAGGCGTTGTATAATAACTCAAGGGCAAGGATAAAGATTAATGGAGCGATATCGAACCCATTTACATTAGAACGGGGAACAAGGCAGGGTCCAATCAGCCCCCTCCTGTTTGCGATTTTCATTGAACCTCAGAGTCGGTGGATAATACAGAATAAGGATATCACAGGAATTGACATGAACAGAGGGGAACAGAAAATTTCATTATTTGCAGATGATGTATTGATGTATTTGTCCAACCCAGAACAGTCTCTTACTCACTTATTCTCGGTATTGGAAGAATATGGTTCCTTTTCTGGATATAAACTGAACGTCTCCAAGACTCAAATTCTCAGGTTTCAGTACAGCCCATCAAAAAAAATGAGGGAACGGTTCCCACTGAGGTGGGAAGCAGAAACAATGAGTTACCTGGGGGTTATTATACCGAGAGACTTATCAGACCTGTTTACTGTTAACTACTCACCTCTGACTAGACGGATCAAGGACGATATAAGGAGATGGGATTTGATACCTTTTTTAAATTTCGGATCTCGGATTGAATCGGTAAAAATGGTCATTTTGCCAAAGTTGCTATACTTTTTCCAGTCTCTTCCACTGGATATATCAGACCAACAGTTTCAGGAATGGGACAAACTTATATCGAGGTACATTTGGAAAGGACATAGACCAAGAATTCGATACCAGAGTTTACAATTAGAGAAAAACAAAGGTGGGTTTGCACTCCCGTGTCTAAAAGACTATTACATTGCCTCTCAACTGAGACCTTTGATCTGTTGGTGCAATCCAGAATATTGTGCTAGATGGAAAGAAACGGAAATGGCTGAAATAGAGGAGTTTCCAATTCAAGCAGCAATTGGGGATAAGGACTTGATGAATAACTTGATTATTTTAGGCAATCCATGGATCAGTTTATCTTTGAAGGTATGGAGCAAGGTAATAACTCAAAATAATCTGAAAGACGCGGTAAAGGTTTTGAGATGGTGTACATATGACCCAGAATTTCTACCTAATAGGTGGGATGCAAGATATAAAGGATGGATGGCTAAAGGCCTTACTGCATACTGTACCTTCCTACATCGAGGATCGATAAAAAGTTTTCAAACTCTGAAGGAGCAGAATGGTTTGAATAAAGATGATTTTTTTCGATTTTTCCAAATACGGGACTATATGGAGCATTTGATGAAGTTGAATAAACACGGGCAATTGGACAATACATTATTAAAAGTATTTATAGATGCCTATGTGTTGTTTAATAATCAAAAAACCATCTCAAGGCTTTATAAGGGACTACAACAGATAAAAGGTGGTACTGGGTATATAAAACAAAAATGGGAAAGAGAGGGAAGTTTGACCTTAGATGAGGAGGATTGGGAATATCTATGTGAATCTCAATGGAAAACATCAAGCTCAAATGTATGGATGTATAATCTAATCAGGTATTTTATTACTCCGACCCAGAGGAGATATAAAACTAACTCCTCAGGTTGCTGGAGACAAATCATTATCACATATTCTGGTCTTGCCCGTTGTTGATCCCTTTTTGGCAGGAGGTGCATAAGGTTATACAAACAGTACTTCAACAGGTCATTCCATTTAACCTAATAACTTTGTACTTGGGTGGACTGAAATCAGAAACTGTTCCTACTCACGACAAACACCTATTTCGCATTTTGAGTGCAGCTGGGAGGAAAGCCATCACAAGAAAGTGGTTAAAACCAGAACCGCCTACTTTCAAGGAATGGATCGATATAATTTATGATATATTTAGGATGGAAAGGATTACTTTTGCCGTAAGGTTGCAACAAGGTATATTTCAAAAAAGATGGGAGAAATGGCTAACTTATATTGTACCGGTGCGATCATCATTTGTGTAAAACAACCTGGAGGTCATTTACAAATATTTCTTTTTCATTTTGCAATATTATTTTCAGTGTGGGAAAGGATCACCCCTATGTTCAAGTTCTAATAATTGGGTTGACTTGTTTTGTTTATTAATATTATGTATTGGAATAGGTCCTTATTTAATTTTGCTAAAAGAAATGCTCGTTTGTTTGATTATATGGACCATGAAAATGTTAATAAATAAAGAATATCAAAAAAAGAATATTATTATTTGGGTTTATGCTACATAATACACGCCTGAAGTACCCCAATAGAATGTTATAGCTACATTAATAGTTAGCAGTACATTTGCAAAAAGTTATATTAACAAAATGTAGTCTAAATCCTCTATTTTTCCCATAGGAAACTATGCTTAAAAATTATTGGTTTATGTATTGGTACGTTTTCTGCTCTTACTAACTGTTTGAATGTATTGCTCAAAATATTTTATTACATTTTAACTTTGTTCAGATCCCCCGACCGCTCCAATGGACATAACTTGGATGTCTAGAGCTATGATTACTGTCATCCATCCATCTGCGACCGATTACCCCGCTTGGGGTCAAAGGGAGGGCTAGAGTCGATCCCAGTTGACACTGGGCAAAGGCAGGGTACACTGGACAGGTCGCCAGGCTATCACAGGGCTACTTAAACCTGACTCAAATTAGTCTGATTGTGTGAACTTGAATCGCTGTAGCCCTGCCTGAGTTGTCAGGTTCATTCATGTCAGGTTTTGGATTTGAAGCCACACATTTCTTAGCTCACTTTAAGGAATGGGCCCCATCTACCACAGCACCTTGTTGGTTTTAAAGTCATCACCATCAGTAAATTCCAGTATCAACCTGGCTTTAGGTTGCATTCTCAATATTCTTCCTGTAACAAATTATACGAGCCAATCAGTGCAGATAGCAATGAATGAAAAACTAACCGGTTTTACCTTGATGAGCTCCTTTAAGAAGTCTTTTTAAGACTTCGGTCAGTGACCACAGACAGCAATCCAATTCAGGACCGGAGATCGAGCTGTAAAACGCCTGCACACACTTCTGCTGCCAGACAGAACTGACTGTACCCTGAGAAATGAAAGTAGATATTATTCACATACTCTATACCACTGGAACATAGTACAACATGTCAGATACTATGAAGCTAGTATTGGTCAAATAATCACTGCAGGTTTTTTTCATTTCGCTGTAACCCCCACTTCCCTACCTGTCCCTCTTCTCCTGACCTTTTTTGACTTTTCTGGTCCATGTCGATTTGCAGAGCCGCTTTTAGGCCAAACTCTTTGCATGTGTTCACTAGCACCGTGTCATTTACTTCATGCATTATTCTGTGACAATAAACACTGAATAGACTGATTGAATGTACAGAAATTTACTTTCATATAATCTTCTACAAATCTTTGTCAAACAAAGACAAATGCTGTCCGCTCGTCCTCAAATGGTCCTACATCGACACTACAATCCTCCCTAGTTTATGAATGAAGCTGTACACAAGTTGAAGCCATTGAAAGAGCAGCACTGTGTGTGTTTGACCAATCAATCGCTGCAAGCTCCACCCTGAGAGTTCTGGTACTTCCAGAAAATACTACCCTCAACCAGGGCTTTTTGGGGGATAAAAAGGCCCCAGAATTTAATTTGGCCCCAGGTCCCTGCTGCGGAAACTCAACCAGTTCCTCAAAAGGTGCCTAGTCCAGGGGGAAAGTTCTTAAGGTGGAAATGGGGCTATAGAGTGACCTTTTGTAGGTGAAGGTCAGACACTTTGGGCCCCTGGACTTGTGCTATTCTACATATCTTGTGCATCGGTTTCAACATATTCCCCTAAACATTTTGCCTGATTGACCTTTAGTGTCTTTAGGATCTAGAATTAAAAATGTGTTAAAATTGGTTAGTTTGAATAAAGCTCGGACACAACAGGACCCATACCACCAGTGTGGTTAAAGAAAGTTGACTGGTGACTGAGACTTTAACACTAAAGAGTCAGACTGTATATAAATGAAGTAATGCTTTCGAGGCAAACTTGGCTAAAACCTCAGTGATTCTAAATGCACACAGTACAACTCACAGATTTGTAGAGCTGATAGAAAACACACGTTGATACGGTCTTTGCAGCTAGATGTGAGATGATCTGGTCCTCAGATTGGAACAGGAGGATCTGTGGAATAGTGAGAGGTCACTGTAGAAAACACGGATGTATTGGTGTTTTTGGTCAGCCTGAGGAAGTGGGGCACTTACAAGTTGTGACATGAGATCCATGTCTTGAAACAACACCGTCAGGATCTCCAGGCAGTATGATGTCTCCGCTGAAGATGGGCTCCCAGACGCCAGGGTGGAGGTCATCTTCTCCACCAGAGTCACACTGATGCAGGTCAGCTCCACGCTGCTGACAGAGCAGCTCTCTGAAGGAGTACACTCACTGTCCTCCTCGCCGGGGACCGGTCCACACACCCCGGAAAATATCACGCAAGCCAGATCCGCAGCACTTTGACTGGGACGTGATGCCATCAGGAAACATCTGTACGCATCTGTCAGGCAGTCAAAGCGTTCTCTCCTGGTGGAACGGGCTCTGTGACCCGCTGTGCGATCCATGATGCTGCCTCTTCCGTGTGGATCTGCCACGTGACACACGCGGAAGCAGCACTACAGCAAATAGCAAGCGGAGTCCATGGATGAGTCAAGTTAGCGAGAGTTAACAAACAAAGACCGGATGTACGCCATATGGGCCTTCAAAATAAAATAAATTTCAGCTCGTTTCATTCAGGTGGACTAGATATCAATGACGACCATAGAATCAACATTACTTGAATGATGACATTTAAACATGGACTGACTGCTGTCAGTTGTCCAGTTTTACAGTTTCAACGCCCACAGCAGTAGCTTTTATCGCATGTAGTAACTTTTATTGTCACACATTGTACAGCATAGTACACAATGAAATTTAATCTCTGCATTTTACCCATCCTAGTATTAAGAGCAGTGGGCTGCTAACATACTATACAGCATCTACAGAGCAGTTTGAGAGCAAATGTTAAAAATCAGTGAGGCTTTTATTTTGATAGAAGTCAATAGGAATTTAGAACTGTAATAGGACGTCTCGTTTGCATTTTTAACAGTTGCCTACAACAATATGAGGAGCATCATAATAAACTAGGAAAAAAGTTAGTAAATTAGTGTTTAGTGGATTATTTCTCTGTTGTTCCAATGCTAATTGTCTTTATATTTGAAATGGATGGAAAGCCTATTTATTCACCTTCACAGTGATGTAAAACTTATAAAGATCATGCATTTGTGGGATTTGCCAAAATTCTTTTTTGACTCTTGTTTTGAGCTCCAGGTGCTACCAGTCAAACACCACAAGACCAGACTACAGGATCACAAAGTGATCCGCTTCATTCTGAAAAGTCAGCTTTTTCAAAACCAACATGGCTCAGTTCAAAATGTAGTTTCAAAACAAAACTCCTCATCTCTTCTCTGACATCAAGTACCTGGCTGACAGCACTGATTAAGAAGAGATGGGGAGTTTTGTTTTGAAACTACATTTTGAACTGAGTCATGCTGGTTTTGAAAAACCTTACTTTTCAGAATGAAACAGATCACTTGTGATCCTGTTGTCTGGTCTTGTGGTGTCTGATTAGCAGCACCTGGAGCTCAGAACAAGAGTCAGTCCAACAGCAGAATACTCTGTTTAGCATGGGCAGAGAATTTAGGCAAATTTCACTTGGGTGCTACCCACATAATCAGAGGTGCTGCTGATCCCACATATGCATGACCCTTAGATGTTGGACATCATTGTGAAGGTAAATAAACATGCTTTCCAACCATGTCAAATACAATGACAATTAGCACTGAAACAACAGAGAAATTATCCACCAAACACTAATTTCCAAACGTTTTTTTCCAGGTTTATATTGTTAGCCATAGTCATAAAGACAAAATAGAAATACTGACAAGGCTTAAAAATATGCAAAATAACGATACAATTAAATAAGGGTTCATTCCCTCAGATTTACAGCATATGGCACATAATGGGAACATGGCAAAGAATCCTATGTCACCAAGGTCCTGTGTTCCCGAAACCGTTCTATTTTCCAACCGGTCACATGGCCAGGACCTCTTACCGTCACAGATTAGGCAACAAAACTAGGGTGGAGTCAGGAAATGGTTGCACGCAGCTCTTTAAAACTTTACAGTCAGTCACAATAACTCATCTTGCATTGTTGCTACAAAACTAGTTGACATATTATTAATAGTTTTGAATGGTCTGAGGATGCTATTATGGGCTATAAAATCATATCCATCTTTTAATCTTTAATCTTTTAGTGATGCCTTGCAGACAGTGTTTGAAGGGAACGCAGAACAACACCTAACAAGACCTGATTAGATGAGATAAAAAGACCTAACTACAGGAAATGTTAATGCTTTTTGCTGTTCTGTTTTTCGTCAAAGATGTTCTAATTTTATCTGGATGATTCACAGCAGCTCAGTGATTAGGATGGGTTAAATGTAGAGGCCACATTTTGTCTCTATACATCTCTATACATCTCTATGATGATTCTAATGAGGTTTAAGTTTACAACTGTTGTTTGACATAACCATGCACTTTCACACACACAGAACTACAGTTCCACAGACACATACACACACATACACACACTCACACACATAACAGACACAAAGACACTAATGTGCAGATACATACACACCATGTAACATGATTATTATTATTATTATTATTATTATTTTTAACTGCATGAAATGTATTTATGGTGTTGGCACTATGGCCACACCAAAGACCATAGTTAATTTATTTACTGTTAAAATTAAAATGATTTCAGCTGAAATGTTTCATTCCCTCTGGCCCGTTTTACCTGACCATTGTGTCGTAGCTCAAGAGGTAACCTGCTGATACTCTGACTCTCATAATTCCAAAACAATTATACTTTATGACATATTTTAACAAAGAAATATTAAAGAGACACATGCCAATTTAGAAAAATACCATTAGATGTCATGCATAGCTTATTTGATGGTCTTATAGATCATTTACCAAAATGTGTCCCATTTTACCTGACTCTGTCTTACTTGGTTGGGTTTAGTAAAAGATTGTGGTTTGGGGTAAAATAAGTTTTTGACAACCTGTGAATGAGAGCAGGCTGGTTCACCAGCTCTGTGACTTGGACTATTGTGTGAATTTGTCAAAGGGAACATATCACAGAGTTCAACATAGAGCCTGTGAAAAATTAGCCCCTGACAAGAAGAAGAAGAAGAAGAAGATCTACCTTTATTAGTCCCACAATGGGGAAATTCAATTTACACTCTGTTAAACTCATACATGGTACATGCAGACCTGAAACACACATACATGCATTAATGGAGAGACAGAGTGAGGGGGCTGCTCCTGACAAGCGCCCGAGCAGTTGGGGGTTTGGTGCCTTGCTCAGGGACACCTCGGCAGTGCCCAAGAGGTAAACTGGCACCTCTCCAGTTACCAGTTCACACTCAGTTTTTGGTCCATGTCGGGACTTGAACCGGTGACCCTCCGGTTCCCAAGCCAACTCCCTACAGACTGAGCTACTGCCGCCCCAAACATAAACCTTTTGAAAAGTTTACTTAATGTGGTTTAACAGAATATTAAACTGAGGAGCATGGGACCCTGGAACATCGATATACTCCCTAAAATGCAGTAATACCAGACATAAACAGGAGCACATGTAATGTAACTATAGAAACATTTCATTAAATCATTAAATGGTGTTATAGATTTGACACTAACAGGTCAATGATATTTTGTTGCTGTTTTTTGAACATTTGTAAAGGCTATTTTAAGTTTGTAGAAATTTGAAAATTTGTGTAAGAAAAGAGAGGAGGACTTGCTTCGTTCCAGTGGCATCAATTTGGTATTTCCCCTCAGTTAATATGCAGTTAATTAAACTGTTCCTACCTGACTCAGATACTGCAGAATATCATTTAGAGTGAAATGTTTTCAAGCTTGAACATTTTGGTATGGGAGAAAGAAATAAAAGATTTAGGTTTCACAAAGTCACGTACTTGTTTCTCCATCGCTTCTGGAGATACCAGGCATATTAGTTAGATTTCCCTGGACGCTGTGCAGTGGCTGCCCTCTGCTCCTAATGCATGGCTGAAATGCAAAGATCGGATTTCACTATGATGTGCTGTGTATGATTGTATGTAACAATAAATTAGATTTAGACAGCAATTACATGCTGTAGACTCTAGACCAGCATTAAAGGGACTGTATGTACGTTTTTACACGTATAAACATAATATTTGAATGCCAGTGTGTGAACAGGTTGTAACCTAAGCTAAAAAAAAATTGTATATCTATATGACTTTCTGTTTCCTGTATCAGCCTGTTGACTATTTTTAATGTGAAGAATGCGGGACGTGGTGGTTTGAAAGTGACGTCATGTTCACTCATGAGTGCCTTTACTCTCTTCAGCTCCGTTTTAGGGCTTAAAGTGTGCAATTAACCGCTAACACCAGCCGATGACAAGCACCCACCACAGCTCAGACTTCAACACAAACTCCACAGAAGCATAAAAACCCAAAGTTATATCTAGTTAAGACAGTCTTGCAAAGCAAGAATGTGACTGACAGGGGGACACTAGGATCAACATCGACCAGGCTTTTGAGTCATGAAGGGTCCTTCGTTTGGTTTTGGGTATGAAAATGGACCAGAAGCTGGCAAAATTCCTATTGGACAGGTAGAGTAAGCCAACATATTGTAGGCATGTGAGATATATAGATATATTGTGGTTTTAACATTCAGTGTCACGTGTGTCACCTCGCTGTTTTGACCAATGCTGGCTAGCATCTGCATAGTGCGATTGCAAGCGCAAGCAACAGGATGCTGACTGTCACTGTTGGTGTCACTGTTTACAAGCAACTTCGGATTCTTATGTACTGTATAACCCCTTTAAGTTAAACATGCTGCCGAATAGGAATCACCATTTGTCATATAAATAGTGTTAACTAGCTGCATTTAATTCATTCAATATTGATGTATTGTAGTGGGAAACTGGGGTTTACATTTTGCCAGAGTGTGGTGTGTTAAAAATGCCGAAAAGCCATTTATGAAATCTTCAGAGTCATCTTCTTTATTTGCTCTTGAACTAAGTAGCCAGCCAATTTTTCTCTCTGACTACTCTCTTCTTTTTATAATATGTGTAGACTTACATTAAGTTCTGGAAATATGCATGGGGAAATGCTAGTAACAACTGCTGGATGGACTGCATTATATCACTATCTAACCAAGTAGCCTACATTTTACTCAAGTACAGTAGGCCTGCTTACAAATTTTAGGTACCCATACTTTAGCTTTAGTCTTTTCTTTCCGTGGCACTTTCTACTTCTCCTTCACTACATTTCAGAGGGAAAGATTGTACTTTTTGCTTCACTACAATTATTTGACAGCTTTTTAGGGATACTTTACAAAACTGCAAAGCATACAAAGAGTTTATAAAATAAAAAAAAAAAAAATCTGCTGTTTTTCCCTTTAATAATGTTGATAATGATAGTGTAGTAATAATATTGAGGTTCAGACTATTGGCTGGACTACGCAAACATTGTGAAGTACATGTCATTGTGATGGCATCTCATTTTCACTATGTATAAACACCAAACGACTGATTAAGAGATTGGAGAAAATAATCAGCAGATTAATCCATTATGAAAATAATCATTGGCTTAGTTAAAGTGAGCTCCACTTCAACCAGCTACAACAGTAAAATCCTACTTTTACAGTGAATGAGTCATCACAATCTAACAATCAGGAGATGTTTTTCCACTTGTAATCATTTAAGTACCTTTTCCTGATAATTAGGCCTATGTAACATTTCCAGTGCATGACTTTTATTTGTAACAGAGTCATTTAACAGTGTAGTATTTGTAGCCTTCTGGTAATTATCTTTTCTCTTCCAAATCCTTTACCAGATTATATTGTATAGTGCCAACAGTTCTGAGTTGAAGTCATATTTCCATTACTCCATTTGTCTGCGTAGCTTATATTTATCCTGCATGTTGTTGATTGTTTAGTTCTTGTTTGTTTTGTTGTGTTTTTTCAGGAGGACATTTCGAGGACGTGATGTTTTTATTCTGAAGGACTGGAGACGCCGGAAGTCATGTTGTTTTTACTGCTGGAGTCAAACTGATGTGCTCACAGTGAGACTTTGTTGATAAAGCGGATTGTTCAGCAGCGAAATTATGCTCTGCATTGCCGAGACTGACATTTAGGGGAGTTTTAAGAGACCATATTGCTCTTAAACGATGGATTTGAGTTGAAACGGGCAGAAATATGCCGCTTTGACAACTCCAATTCTTCCTGTCTGGAAGCTGATTGGCTAAGTTGAACGTCGGCTCAGCGTCTGTCAAGTATGTTAAGTCTTTGTTTTATAGTGTCAAAGCTGTTGTGTTTACTAGTAAATATGTAGAACCCACTTTCATATCGATGCAGCCAGTGTATGGAGGTTTATCTGTTCCCACCACAGCAAGTAACGTTACAAAAAAGTCAACACAAGCTAGCCGAGCTAGCGTTAGGGAGTTCGTTAGCTTGCTGGCTAACCAGCGTTAGCTAACAGCCTGGCATAAATTCACCCTTAAATCAAGGGTTTTGCCAAAGAACGTCGCATTCACTACATTTTCTGCGATATGTGAAACGAATCGTCTTCATCTGTCCGTTTGGCTCGCTCAGCTTTTGTAAGGTACCGTCATGGTGTACTTGTGCGTGATTTGTATTGTTGGTTATGTTAGCAAGTAAAGCCATTCTATTGTCCATTGTATTTTCATCAACCGGTTAATGTAACCAACTGAAAAGGTAGTGTTGAATAAGACGACCAGACATGCGGTAGAGTTTTCGGCCTTGTTGCAACGTTTCAGTCATTAGTTTTTAATAAGGCGTTAGCGTAGTTTTAAACTGAGCTATTTTTATTAGCAAGTTGTGCTACATCCCTCTCATTGATATTCCTGTCACTCAACAGTAATGTTGGTATTATTAGTAGTAGTACTATCAGTTAATGTATCTATAACACATCCATAATATTCTGTGGTGTTTATGGGGTGCATCAAATGAAATTATTTGATCATTTCTGTGTTTGTTTCTAGCTTTTCACCTTTTTGCTGACTTGCTAAAACGACTTTGTGTGTGTGTGTGTGTGTGTGTGTGTGTGTGTGTGTGTGTTTTGCAGGAAAAACAATTGAAGACAGACTTCCATCTCAGTCCCCTCTCAGCCCTCCTGACAGTGCAGCTGTATATTTACAGGTGCAGCTCCGATATGACTAAGAGAAGCCCGTCTCTTCAGCTTGTCAAAAGGTAGTTTTTTTTTTTTTTTTTTAATTATTTACTTGAGGTCAATAAAAGAAGTTTAGATACTGATCTTTTCAGGGCTCTTAAATCTGTGTTGTCTGGAACACAATCACAGTCTCTGAAATGCCACAGTTATGTCCCCAGATCCTCTGTTTTAAACTGCATCTATGATTTAGGGGTTGGATATACTCAAAATGTATCCGGACATCAGAAGTTCACTCAGCTAGTTGTCTACATAGGTGGATGTGTTCACACATATGTCAGTGAGTGTGGCCCACGAGGACATACATTTTGGCAGACAGCTTGTGGACGGTCTGCACTTGACATTTAGATCTTTGTGGACATATGCAGATGACAAAATTGACCTCACACGCCCACACACTCACTAACATGTGAAGTATAATTTGTGCATTATTAGGCTAAAGCACAAATTATACTTCACATCCAGTTGCTATGTCCTATACCAATCACCTTAATGGTACTAGAGATGACTGAATTGGAGGTTAAACAAAAACCTGCTGCACAGTAGTCAACAGTGTTTTGGCATCTCTGGGCAAAAAATCTATTAAAACCTTTCAGCATATTGTAATTCAAGTGTTCTGAGAGAAAATTACACTTCTGCACTTCCTAATCACTTTGTTTTCAGGCTTTAAAAAATCTAGCCTGTGATGGAAGACTTAGACCAATTACAGTTCATTTAAGAGAGAGAGCATTTTTATTGGCTGTGCTCCAGCTGGTGGGCTGTGCTTGGTATTTCCTCAGCTGATCTCACCATGTCTTCTGGGTCACAAACTTTCTCATTTTACAGCTAAACAGTAACTACAAGGTGTTTCTGAAAACATCTGAGGAGAGAAATAGAGATCACAGTAACAGAATACTGATTCATATTTGATCAGCGCTGCCTAGTTTGACCGTTTGGCCGGAGTCACTCATAGACAGCATCTGGACGGCAGATTCTGATTGGTTGTTTTCTTCTGGTCTGTGAAATCTTGCAGATGCCATTAGGAGCACTGGAGGAACTTTTTTTTTTTTCAGTTTACCTGTCAGGATAAAGTGACTGTTTCATAAAATTAACCTTTTAAATCATATTTTCTCCATTTCTACCCATGGCAGCTTTAACTGAACTTCAGGATCATAAAAAAGCTTCTTATAAGAACACGTTTTTGCATTGCAAGTAATTTTTATTAAAGCTAGGGTTGGTACTCAATAATACTGGCAAACTACTAGCAAGGGTAGGCTAGATTTTAAAAATGACCCCACATTTGACAGAATATTGAGACTGTAGTTGATTGTAAGGAGACATTAGAGTTATTATTGTAGGGTAAATGTTCTAAGATATGAATGTTTTTATTAAAATTAGAGACATACATTTTTTGTGATAATAAAAAGTGCAACTCGACTAAACTAGACTTCAGTAAGCCTAATGCTTACAACTATTTTCTTTTGCAGGGTTTGTTTCTCCTATGCACCTGTCTACCAGGTGTGTCTTAGACAATTCATTGAAATAGCACTGACATGTATGTGAAATATATTATATATATAATGAAAATTTATTTGAGATGATAGAACAGTTTCACAGCATAGTGGTCAGGTCACCAGCTCTTGGCAGCTGAGTCAGAAACTTGCATGCCCACCCGTGTAAAGAATGTGTTCACCAAATGTCCTAACAGATGTTAGGTACAGGTGACATTCCCATTCCAAACTGTTACAGGATGCTGAACCATCACTGCAGAAGGAACCCTGAGCTTCATGAGGAGCTGCAGATCCAGGCTGCAGTGGCAGCGGGGGATGTCTGCACTGTCAGGAGAATGCTGGAGCAAGGGTACTCGCCTAAGATCCGCGATGCCAATGGCTGGACACTGCTCCACTTCTCTGCTGCCAAAGGAAAAGAGAGATGTGTTCGAGTCTTTCTTGAGCATGGAGGTCAGAAGCTTGGTCTTGTTTTGTCTTGCTGTTGAAGTTGGCATTTAGTGGTTAGCATTATGCCATGATAGATCTTAACACTAGAGGTCATTATATTACTGGAAGAGACAGTCTTTCATTCACCTCTGTGTTAGCTGAAAGCCATTCAAGTTGAAAGGTGTATAACATGATGTCACATATAGGTTGTTCATCTGGCAATGAAATTGACCCATTATATTTACATACAGCAGTCCTCACATCTGCAGAAAATGTGATCTAGAAAAATCTGTTCTCCAAATCTATATACAGTATGTAGGTATATAGTATACATATGATGCTGTTAAAAGAATTTGAAGTTAAAAATTAAAATACAGCTATGGCCATTACATTTGGGTTCATTTCCTAAAAGCAGACTTTAGCTGACATTAGGCGTCCATTTTTGTCTTTGTAGTTACTTTTGTGGTGTTCAGTGCAGAAATGAATAATAATAATTACTTTATTCATGTAGGGTTTTTCGTAACTCCCATATCTATAAAGCATTATAAACATACTTATGTGCTATAATCTGCTTATAGCACTGTGTAGTTATAAGCACTCATAATGCAAAGCCTTTTATAATAACTTATAAGCTCAAGTATAATACTGGAAGGCTCATAGTGTATTATAAATCCCATAGGTGTAATACATTATCATATTTTATAATGCATCATAATCACTGTTATAAGTTACTCTAAGTGGTCATTGTGAGGAAAAATGTCACTACCAAGAACAATGCAAAACATGTAGAATCATTTTTTACGGTGTAAAGGACAATTCGTGTGACCTGGTGAGGAGGTTCACCCGCAGCCTCTATGCTGTATTGATTTCCTTCTCCTTTCCACTCTTTTCACTCAGCTGACCCCACAGTGAAGGACTTTATCGGTGGCTTCACAGCCCTTCACTATGCTGCTATGCATGGCAGAGCACGCATCGCCCGACTGATGCTGGAATCTGAGTTTCGCAGTGACATTATAAACGCAAAAAGCAACGATGGCTGGACGCCACTCCACGTGGCTGCCCACTACGGTCGAGACTCGTTTGTACGCCTCCTCCTCGAGTTCAGGGCCGAGGTGGACCCGCTGAGTGACAAAGGGACCACACCACTGCAGCTGGCCATCATCCGTGAGCGCTCCAGCTGTGTACGGATCCTTCTGGACCACAGTGCCAACATTGACATTCAAAACGGCTTTCTGTTGCGATATGCTGTCATCAAAGGCAATCATTCGTACTGCCGCATGTTCCTGCAGAGGGGAGCGGACACTAATCTCGGACGCCTTGAAGACGGCCAGACCCCCCTGCACCTGTCTGCCCTCAGGGATGATGTCTTGTGTGCCCAAATGCTCTACATGTACGGAGCTGATACCAACACCAGGAACTACGAGGGTCAGACACCAGTAGCTGTTTCTGTTAGCATGTCTGGGATCAGCCGGCCCTGTCTGGACTTCCTACAGGAGGTCACGAGTGAGTCTCACCAACACACTACCTGTCACACAAACATGTCCTACAGCGTTCCATATAGGTACCCGAGTTAAAATAATTCAACAACTAATTATCATAATGAATAATCGATTTATTATTTTAATTGATTAGGCTAATAGTAATAATAATAAAAATCATAATACATTTTATCTGACAAACATTTAAAGCCCCAGAGGTATTAAATGTACTCGATAGAACCACAGACAATCAACACTTTCTGAAAGTTGTAACCAGGGAGTGTTTGGTGTCATTACATAAATACTTACATAAATGACTTACATACATTTACTTACATCAATGACTAAATTAGTCATTAAGTGATTTTCTGATTTCTGATTTTCTCTGTTAGGAATTGGCTTGAAAGTCAAATAAGAGGGAAAAGAGTGTCCTCAGTTGCTCTTGCAGTAATTGATTTTGATATATTATATTCATATATTCATTTATTCATGTCTCACCTTGTCGACTAATACTTAATGTATTGATATTTTATTTTTCACATTTTACTTTCTTAGGCTGAAAGAGTGATCCTAAACCTATACAGCTGATACAGTTTCTGATTTTTTTAAATGAATAATCTGATAAAATACTGTTCAGCTGATGGATAGAAAAACACGGCCCCTTACGGACGATTAGTCGATTACAAGGACGCAACCAACTCGCTTTTCAGTGAATGTCACTTTTTTCAGTTTGGGTGTGCTTAAGATGAGCATGGCCGCGACAGTTTGACAGGATATCGCCTGCTTGTCGCTCCCTGTTTCGGATGGCCTGGACCTTCCTACCTGCCTGCTCACCTCTCACTGAAAAGGAGTTACGAGTTGCGTCAATTCCCTCATGTGAAAAGTCCTTAACCTTGAAAAGAAGTCTGTGAAAGTGGCTGTGGGGGTGGATTCAAAGTTTAGAAGAAAAAGTGAGCTATTTATTGTAAATTGTGTGGAGGAAAAGGTAGAAACATGTAAAGAGTGAAAGAGTGCTGTTTGCCAGCACAAGGTTCTAATGACTACTGTTCAGGCACAGAACAATCCCAGGGTGAAGGAACAGGAGAGCACATTACCTGAAGCGTTATGATTTAGAGGGAACAATGGCTGCATTCCTCCACTGCCCCCTGCACTTTGATATCAAAGATATCAAAGAGCTGTGCACTGATTCAGACAAGCCCTTTCAGAGACTCCAAACTTTCAGCCAGATCACATATCTGCTGGGTTATTGATTACACCTCTACCTCCTGGATTAACTCATATGCCATGAAAGGCTTGTCCCCGACCGTATGACAGCCACCCGGCTCTTTTCATCTGCTGCACATGTCAGTGTTCCCCTTAGGTTTTTCTCATGTCAACTTCTGCCACATGCACAACTGTCCTCATACAAAGGCTCCAACTTCAAGTCCATACTCCACCCAGAGAAAATGTCACATAGATACTGTATGTCTGTCATTTTTGACATAAAGGTCTAGATTTGTTTAGAAGTCATGAATCCTTAAAATGGCATAATGCTCCTGTAGGATGTGCAGTGATGACTCTGGCAGCCTGTTGACCTCAGGCTAGTTTTTGCATTCATTGAGCAGCATGTCATTAATCCATGTGAGATGATTGTATGAAAGAAATAATTAATATTCTCTGGCTGTATGGAACAAACGAACTTCAGTCTATACAGTCCATAACCGGGGCCTCTCATAACCGGAGCTTTTAAGAGCCTTGTGAGGTTTTGGTACAATATTCTTCACTGTTTTACAAATCGTAACATTTCTGTTCATCCTTCATTAAAGAGGTGAGAGTGGTTCCAACCTCATCATCTTTAAGCTTTTTGGTAGGTGAGAAAAGTAAGCAGATGTAATTTTGTTATTGAGTTACTTCCATGTTTACATGAACTTTAGATCCAAGTTTGTACAGCAGTCAAAACTCTTTAATTGTGTTTCATCTTAAATCTTGTCCCTGTACTGTTTGGCTGTGTTGGTGTTTCACATCAGACATCGACAGCACTGCTGCCAAACCCTGAAATTACCTGGAGCGTCCATTAAGCATCACCACTGAGCTTGCCCACATTTATGGAAACAGAAATAGAACATGTGACAATAGATGTAGAAATATAGTTAAATTTTAACTTCCTACAATGGAAAAGTGATAATTGTAACTATCCCGGTATTTGGGGTTTGTTGCCACCTAGGTTGTGAGTTTGGTTTTATTTATAAAAACCCTAAAATAAATACACTAATTACTTATCTAATGGCTCAGTTTAATCAAATCACAACAGTGCATATTTTCCCACTCATTGAAGCATGCAGGCAGTAGGTAGATGTTTTGAGACTTGTGCTGCCATCCCAACACAGTGAAGGTGAAAGGACTGGCACAGGCCCTGGACTGATATTTCTTTGAAGCACCATGGAGTCCATGGACATGATGAATACTCCTGGAGTTTTTAGTTTTATCCACCTCACACAGCTGACGAGAGTTTCCTGTGGTGGAAGGAAAGAAGAGCCTATGGCAGAGGAGTCACTTTACTGACTGATAACACATACACACATCACTTCCTGGAGTCAAGGGGGTTCTTCCCAACTGTTTGCATACAGCTGATACTGAGTGTGGATACTGGGTGATTTGGGGAGCTGATTAATGGCTGTGGAAGGCTTTTGGGGTTAAGCTAATTTCCATACTGTATATGGAAGAGCAAAGGATTTTAAAAAGTCTTGCTTTAGCATATTCTAGTGGTATTACCATCCATTATCAGGCTTAAATGTTCCTCTTTCAGCTGAAAGGATTTCTTTTCAACATAACACCACACAGCACAAATGGACTGTAGAACTGAACACACACAAACAAGCTGTATTTGCAACAGAAACGCTTTTACAAATTTTAAACAAGCTTTAAAATGAAGGGCAGTTGTATGTTTTATATTGTATAGTAGACATGCAACAATGCCAGAAATTCAGTCGTTGATAGCAGTGAAATCCCATGATTCTTCTTTGTTTAGTAGGCCCCTACTAGCTCACAAACATGGGAAAGATGTGTGTTGAGAATACCTATTCAATAGCCTGATGACAGTCAGATCAGGTTAACAAATACATGTAAGACCAAGTTTACCAATGGGCTATACACCACATTACAGGCATGGTTGACACGACTGATGTCAGGCTTATCTATTACTACAGGGAAAATTGATGGTTTATTATCATTCGAGCCATGTATTTAATGTGCAAACAAGCAACATACCATTAAGACGCATAACAGGCATGCAGATTCTGTTCTGCTCAGTCATTGGTCAGCTCAGCTGGGATGTTTTCAGCCAACTAGGATCAGTGTGTTGCAGTACTCTTCAGGGGAGAAACTACATATGCTAAAGGGACTCTGGTGATAAAGTAGCTCAAACACTTATCTTTAGCTTTGCATCACTTCCATTTCTTTTCACTAATCGTCCAATATAAATACCAATACCAACTTATTTGCAATAAGCCAAAATGTGCCGATAAAATGGTTCCCAGGATGCATCGATCAAGCTGCAGTAATGACCTCCCTCTCAGGTGTTATTCCACTGTGTAATAACTGTTTCTGTTCCTCTTTCAGGACAACCTCGGTCTCTACAAGATTTGTGTCGAATAAAAATCCGTCACTGCATTGGCCTTCAAAGCTTGAAATTGCTGGAGGATCTACCGATTGCAAAGGTTATGAAAGACTATTTAAAACATAAGTTTGACAATGTGTGAAGGCAGCAACAACAGAAGAGGAAAGCGTGACTAAAAACTGCCATTTATATAGACTATGCAATCTCAATGCTCTTCGTCTGGAATAAATGTCCACAGGTCTGCTCTGTACATGCTGAAGGATAGTTAGTCCTGCTTGATCGTCCAGTTCAAGAGTTTTCTGCTCCTGTTCTCAATTTCAGCCTTTTTATATTTAGAACAGTGGCTGAGTATTGGAAATGGATCCACCTCATGTGGGCAAAGTTTGTGTTTTGTTGGGGAAGAGAAAACCTCATTTGACAGATTGCATTGTTACTACAGTTAGCATTATTAGCGTTTATGTTGTCACTCTAAAAGCGTGCAAGATGTTGTCCTTTTCACCAAGTGCATACTTGCCAATGAGTCTTTTTTCTGTTTCTTTCTGTTTTTTTTTTTTCTTCACTGAGCTATAGGAGGCGATACTCAACTTGCTGAAGTGATGGGTTTTCTTTCTTTCTCAGAATTGAACAACTAATTGAACAACTTGGATAATGTAAAGCTTTAAAAAACAGCTGACAAGTTATACTTCCTGATTTTGTTTCATCAACCTAATAGTGAGTCTAACTCCCAAAATAGCCTGGTTCCAAACCTCTGAATCACCACCCACATTGCCAGTTTGTTAAATGACTTGTGAAGCTAATAGCACTTGTGTTTTGCCCATTGACATGCAGCTATTTCCAACAGTTGACCAAGCATAGCTAGCTAGCTATGTAGGAAGAGAGAATCAGTGTTAGTTTAGGCAACTTTGCTCTGAACAGAAAGCAGGAATAAGAAGCAAAATATGGAGCTAACGATGGCTGGAGATGTGGACTGTATGGTCTACAGACTGCAGCACAGCATGTAAAATACTGCTCCAGTAATATGAAAACAAGCTCACTTCAATTCATAACAACCAAAGAAAATTTCAGACCTGCCAGAAATCCATTTTATCATCCAAAAGCCAGATGGTTGATCATTCAGGCAATTAATCATGCGCCTTGTGTAAATTCAGCTAAATAATTGGTGACTATTTCTCAGTGCTGTTATATGAGGTACAAATCCATAGTCCGTTTATTACCTAGAGTAGATGGAGTTCGGAGAAACAGACAGTAGTACCAACACAAGAGCGAAGCAGTGTACTGCTGTGGATGGGCAGCAGCAAAATGTATTTTAAAATCCCTAAAAGAATCCATTTTAGTTAAAGTCAGCGCAATATTTTGGATATTTTCACTGCTTTTGGTGTCAGACAGCCCTCTCTGAAACTAAACCCCTTACAGCTTACATTTAAACTGCTGTTATTTGTTTTAGGGCAGCTTTTCTTTTAGGTGTCTACAATCTGTTTAGCTGCTGCCCCGTCCACAGCAGCACATTGCTTTACCCCCACGCTGGTACTCCTGTCAGCTTCTCTAAACTGGGAATGTACCGGCCGTCATCTACTGTAGGTAATACACTGACTATGGATTAGTGCCTCGTATAACCCCACCTCAAAAACACCTAGACTGAAGTGAAGCAAAATTCAGTTTCATCATTGAATTGAACAGATTTTTAAAATATCAACATTTTATATTTTGAAGCTGCCACTGTGTGCTGTAACAAAATCAGGGTTTCTTTGTGAAACAATTCACAGGATTCGATTTACTCAAACAGATTTTTTTTCTGATATGCAAGAATAACTTGCACAGATACATCTGTATTTCATGACACAAGTAAGAAAATAACATGCCGCTGAAGTGATTTTGGAATTTAAGTTTGATGGTTACAAGTATTAATTTGATACTACCAGTTGAACAGTGAAATTGTTCTGCAATGAGCAACTATAAATTGATCCATATCGACATTATGTGAAGTACGTTTTGAGTTTGGAGTGAATGCACTGTGACAGAATTCTGTTCTGAAAGCACCACCTTTATTCACTAAAGCAGTTGTTGATGGCATCATGCATAATAAAGTCTGTTTTGGATAACACTGACACAATCGCTAGAAGCTAAAGTCAATGTAAATATGTTACATGTACAACAGATATTTTTGTAGAATTTATTTAAGCAACAATCTCTGGTATTCTTAATGTATTTAAAGTTTGGAAAGTATTGTGATCTGTTTGGTGTGATTCAAGTATTTTTACTTTTTTTGTGTGTCTGAGTTAAAGTACTCTGTTGTACAAGAATAATTTGGAATCAACATTAGATTTTTATGGCAGAAATGTTGGGTGCTTTCTTAAAATTCATCTCTTGCAGGTAACTCTGTTGTGGAGATTATACTGTGAATTTTTCATTTGACAATTCAAAATAAAATATAGGATTTGGGATCTAACGAATGCCCACGCCACAGGAAACATTTCTTTCTTTGTCTCTGCATGTGTTTAAAATTGGTAGTGACATTGTGTGGCGCCTAAAGATGGTTTTCTTAAAATGTTGTATTCACGGATCCTTTCTAACAATGTTCACCTGCATTAACATGTCAGTGTCATATGTTAAAATGTTTGTCTGCAGCTTTGGTTTGGGACATTTTGTGAAAATTGCACATTGTGAAATACAAACTATGCTCTATGCAGGTAAACTGGGATTGAAAGTTAAAATGACTTTTAACAAGACTACACACAAGCAGTGAGTTGGTTACAATAGGTAAGATCACTTCTTTTCCTATAAACAGCCAAGTCCACAACCACGAAGATACACACCTGTGTCATGTTTCAGGGACTGCTTCTGTCAAAATCTGCCTTTCTAAACTCAATACAGTGTAACAGACTGACAGACTGGACCGGTCCTATTTTATAGGCTCCTCCCAATGCAGCCCTGTTTCTCCTAAATGTGAAGGACACTGCCAGCGAGTACTTTGTGTTCCTAAAGGCCCCTTAACAGGTTGTGTCCTGATGACGATAAGTCGACAAAACCCAGTGTGCACCTTGGAGGTCTAACAAACGAGGCGAGTGTATTTAAACGTGAGTAGATGACATCTCTGCTTGCATAGATCTTTTTTTATTTCTATCTAGATTCTCCATTGTACAATCTGACATGCCAGGTTTTATTAGGCCATCTCACGCAATGTGACATACAATGAACCTGTGAGATCGCTCAGTTTATAGGGGCCTTAAAGGAGGTGTATCATGCTCATTTTCAGGTTCATACTTGTATTTTGGGTTTTTACTAGAACATGTTTACATGCTTTAATGTTCCAAAAACATTATTTCTCCCATCGTGTCTGTCTGAATATACCTGTTTTCATGCCTATCTGTTTAAGAACCCCTACTGAAAAAGCCCAGTCTGCTCTGATTGGCTTGTGTGAAATATATGGTTCACCATTGTAAAGGTACTTCTCAAGGTTGAGCCTGCATGTGACATAGGATGGGGAGCCACATCTGATTGGCTTGTTGAATCACGTGTTTTCTGATCTGGACAGCTCACAAAGAAATGACTGGTTGTCTTGATGTGTCCTCTTTAAATGATTGAATGCCGAATTGATATTTGTTTAATGGTGCCCTTGTTAAATCAGGTAATACATTTGGTGACCACTTTGTATTTAGCAGTTGAGTGGGCCCAGTTGGTCATCAGTTATAAGCAGTTTAAATGTTTTTATTACAGCGAGTTGTTGAATACTCGATTCTAATTGGTTAATCAGAGCATTCTGCGGTCTGTTATTACTTTATAGCAGACCTGGCTAGAGGCTGTATCCTCTAAAAGAGGCGGTTGTTGCAATGCAACTAGAACGAAACCAATGTGTTTGTTTAAATACCAATTTGTTTTCACTAATTTAAGAGTGTGAGTTTTGTGATTTTTCATATGGCCAGGGTTTGTGATTGTTGTCTCCTGCAGCAGTTTTACTGATGTCTTGAATTTAATTGATTTGACTTTTGATGATACGTTCTGAATAGCAAGATTCTGGATGCAGCCTCCTCCCTTTTGACTCAGTACTGATTTTTATTATGCAGTATTCCCACATGAGTGAAAATAAATACCCAAGTGTTCATGATGCCAGAATATTCTCCACCACATTTCACTTTTGTTTCATGTTCTATGCTGTCCATCTTTCTCTTCGGGCTTCTGGATTTGATACGATGCCATTTTGCAGCAGCAGTTTTGTAATGCGAGTGACTGAGTCTGTCATACATTGACTGCCTTCTCCAGTTGGTTCCTCAGCAGACTTTGGTCGTCAGTCAGGGAAACACTTCATATATGTCTTTATGTGGCTATCAAATGGCTGTAAGTCTTCCACATCATTTACTACTGAATGTACAGAATATGCAGATTTTCAAACGTAAAAAGCAAAATGTGTGAATAAACTTTTGTGTTTAATTACTTTTTAAGTTGTGTATTTATTAGAAGTCAAAATCTGGGTTTTATACCAGATATCATTCAACACAACAGATCATTCTATCATTACCATTAATAATCCTACTCACCAAGTTAATAACTGAGCTCTGACATCACCAAAGAAGTCAGACAGAGAAACATGAGCAGTCAGATGATTAATTGTATTTGGAAAAAAAAATAAAGGTAGCAGTAGAGCTAGAGACCATCTTGTGATGGGATTACACCAGCTGCAACTCCAAAATGGGCTGTGGGGGGACAATGGACCCCTCCTCACTTCCTCTCCCCCACCTTTGGCCCTCTTGCTTGAACCACACCCATCTTCTAAATTAACCTTCATAATAATTTCAACTACACCTGTAAAATGAAATGACTGCATCTTCCAGTTATGACGCTATGTCACATTAATATTATCCACAAACAAACACCTGGCAAAGTACTGAAAACTGCTTCTGTGGCAGTTCAGTCCACTCTAACCAGTCCACTCAGCCTCACTGTCCCACTCTAACCAGTCCACTCAGCCTCACTGTCCCACTCTAACCAGTCCACTCAGCCCCACTGTCCCACTCTAACCACTGCACTCAGCTTCACTCTCCCACTATAACCAGTCTGCTCAGCCTCAGTGTCCCACTCTAACCAGTCCACTCAGCCTCACTGTCCCACTACAACCAGTCCACTCAGCCTCACTGTCCCACTACAACCAGTCCACTCAGCCTCACTGTCCCAGTATAACCAGTCCACTCAGCCTCACTGTCCCACTCTAACCAGTCCACTCAGCCTCACTGTCCCACTACAACCAGTCCACTCAGCCTCACTGTCCCAGTATAACCAGTCCACTCAGCCTCACTGTCCCAGTATAACCAGTCCACTCCTGTCTGTCCTCAGAATCCATCCTGATCCCATGCTTTTCACTTGTCATTTCACACCTCGTTACAGTGAAATGGTCACAATTATGTTTAGGCTACAATAGCACTTACAGTTACGTACAGGAAAACGATCATGGTTGGGCTTACAATAGGCATGTAAACCAAGTATAACACATGAGATATGTGTAAGATCATTTACAGAAAACACATCACTAACATAGTATAACTTCAAAATAACTCAGCACATTGGCACAAAAACACTGGCCTCCTGGTTTGAAGTCCTGTGTTTGTTGGACTCATTCACCCTCCCTCCTGCCCACCATAAGCAGTCTGTCTCACTTTTTATCAATAACTCTGAGCATAGCATATTCATGCAGAGGTGTTTACATTGCAGTCTCGACGGACTACACGGTGTGAAATGATGCTGAAAACAAGAACGTTGTTGTGAACACGTACTTTGGATTAGGAAACAAAAACTACTCTGTTAGGTTTAGGCAAAAACATTATGGTTGAGCTTAAAATTATTATTTTTCAAGTGCAAATGAATGTTGATGTTGTGAACATGGGACATGAATAAACAGCTGATTCTAAAGTGAAGGTGAACCTTAACACATGGCAGACAAACAGCAGTCTCCTGTGTTTATTGGACCCATGCACCTCCCCTTCCTCCCGCCCTTTGTATGTCTTTTTGCTCTAGAATCTACATCACCACACTTTGAGCGTTTAATATTGCCGCGGATGGGTTTACATTGTAGTTAACTGAAACATCAGTGCGTCTCATACAGTCACTAAAGGGTGCCTTGTGCATTGGTATCAAATACCCAGGGGTGTGACAAAGCATCAGTATTTTCTGCCCTGGGAATAAGAGCAGGTTGGATTTACAGGCGAAGAGCCACCAGGAAGCATTAAGACCAGTGTGAATTATACATAGATGCACCTGAGGGTGTACAGAAACCATGCAGCCTTCCTCACACTACTGGATGTCGTGTCCCTGTTTGTTTTTTTGTTGGTTCTGGACTATTTAAGGTGAAAAAATGTGCTATTTTGTATCATACCATTTTCAATGGTCAGTTATGTTCAGTGGCTCTGAATGTCTTGCCGAGGCTGAAGTGAAGGCATGCAGTCATGTCAGGGCACTTAGGTATTAAATCATTTGTGTTTATCGTCCTAGTTAACCATACTGATATTTTTAACAAATTTTTATTTCTTATCAATTAAATTATTTATTTTTAATAGACACAGGGTGTATTTTTTATTTTACTGTCTTAAAAGGTTAGAACTTCAGTAACTGATCCCTGACAAAGCACAGCACTGTTCCCTAACAGTGTACCAAAGGTACTAAAAATGATTTATACTTGATGCAAGGGGTTAATAATGACAGTCCCTCTGTACATGTGTACTCCTTAGGTTTTGATTTATAGTTAAGGGTCAGATTTGCAGTCATTGGTATTGTAACACAAGGCATATGTATAGGCTAAAATCCTATTCTGTATTCTTATTCTTTCATTCACTGTGATGTGGTAACAGCGGTGAGCTGAAGGCTTGCAGGGAAGATGGGTTCATCAGATATGTGTTACTGAAAACTATCAGGTTACAGAGCTTCTTCATATTTTTTGTTGTTGTTTTCACTATCAAAAGTCTCTACCAACATTAGATATTTGGAGGAGAAAATACAGGCAGTCCAACAATCATAGTAACAAAGACATAAAGGTACAGCAGCTGACTTTAACACCTTCCTGCCCTCTTTTATAGAGGGGTAGGGGGGGACAGGGAATGTTCAGGGGGAGATAAAAAGTCAACAGTAGATGTGACTTGGAAGTGGTGTGCATCAACTGAAAGCTGGGAACCTGAGATTTGACCTTAATTTGAGATGCAGCTCAACACTGTGTCAAGTTGTTGTAGTCATTAATCAGAAATAAAAATGTATTAGAAATGAATTAATCAATTAAGATAAATAGTGAAAGTGGATGAGCATAAAACATGATGATATAACTTTGTGATCGTCATCCCCATGCTCTATTATGTCTCATAAATTGTTGCAGCATTATTTCGGTTGAGACCATTTGTTACAAAGATTTTGTGCTAATTTTAACCATTTTTTATCACTGAAGAATTGATAAAAATGATCAATAATCCCTCTAGAATACCACGCTGGGATACCAAGACCTCGAGGAACACCATAGAAAAAGCCATGCTGTGATTTGGGCTCAAAAACTTTTGACATATGCAGATTTCTGCAGAAATTGCATTTTTCAGCAGTTGGATGGTGAGCACTTCTGTTGTGTAAACTGCTCAGAAACCCCCTTATTTACAATCTAGGTAGGAAAGCCATCCATCCTCTGAATGTGCTAGGTCTGTAATTTGTGTTTCACAAGCCTGTGATTATCCTAGAAGTCACCACAGGTCATTTTATACAGTGAGGTGAAGTTTCAAAAAATGGTCTCACCACAATGAAATGGCTCCTGTGGGGATTAATATCATCACTTTGCAATTCCATGACTGTTTATGGACTTAAGTATGCACAAGTATTCAAACAAACCATTTTGAGAATAGACAAAAAATAACACATTTATACTGCATTCAAAAACCTGCATGACTTTTGCCCCAAACTGCATGTGATTAGCATAATGTGGGTATATCTGTAAAGGGGAGACTTGGGGGTACCCAGAACCCATTTTCATTCACATATCTTGAGGTCAGAGTGTTATTTTGTATTCTTCCTAGCAAGCTAGCACGACAACATGGTTGGTACCAATGAATGGATTCCTAATTTCATATGACCAACGGCCATCAGGAGTGTTAAGGGGCTGGGGACACATCATGCTCATTTCCAGGTTCATACTTGTATTTTGGATTTCTACTAAAACATGTTTACATGCTTTAATTTAAAAAAAAAAAAAAAAAACACATTTTTTCTCATCCTGTCTGTCTGACTATACCTGTATTCACCCTCTGTCTGAAACACTCAGACGCAGTTTTATCACCTGTCTTTTTAGGACCCCGTCACGATAAAGCCCATTATCTGATTGGCTTGCAAGAAAGATATGGTGCACCTTTGCAAAGGTAGTTGTCAAGCTGTGGGTGATGTATTCTAATAAGCCTGCATATGACATAGGAAGAGGAGCCAAATCTGAAAATGACTGGGTTGTCTTCTTTCACAGTTTGTGGGTTGGTAGACACTCCAAATACCCAGATGGACGTACACAAGCACTGATAAATTGATTTTTTCATATGTCTGCTTTAACACATAGCTGTAAACCCTTTATTTAAGTTTTAGGTGCTGTCAGTTGTTGACCATAATTTGATTATCATCAGCAATATGTGTATATAAGTATCATTATTCTAGTTTTATTACATATAATTACATTTTGGAATACCCAGATATACTCATGTTTTGGGACTATTTGAGTAGGATGAGGAAGATAATGTGATACTTTCTCCTTCCTGTGTGGAAAGTAAGTATCATCAGATAATAATCACCGCCAAGCCTGTTCAGGTCGTTCCACTCACACTGGCACAGTACCAGGGTGTTAACTTTCAGAGGATACCAGTGCACATGTGTGTGCATGCTTAGCTTGGAGGGGCTGTAATATTGTTATTCTTACATGTTTGATTGGTTACCCTGCCCCCACCCAAAAATACTAAAATATAAAAGCAACAGGGAGATCTGAAAATGGCACTTTGTCAGGCATCTCTCCTGAACTCTGTATCAATTTACAAAAGGCATTTTCCCTTTTCTTTCTTTATTTCCCCTTTCTTTTTTCCCCCTCCGGATTGCTGTCTTAAAAGAGGTGGTTTCTGCTTTCGCCTCCATTTGTTCCCAACAGGACTCAGTCAAACACTACACTGAGCTGAGGTGACCCAATAGTGGCTGTGATATACTGCTGTCTTACTTTACCAAACATAGGGTGCTATCGTTGAACAGATCACTGGTAGCATTACATGATAAAACAATGCCATCCCTCTGTGGGCCAGCAAGCCTTCAGACAGTAGGAACAATGGCAGCTTTGTCAGGAGTTTCTACAGCTCAGTGTGCTGTCTAAAAATATCTAAATGCATCTTCCTCTCTTACCTGATACAGCACCTCCAGACTGTCTCACCTAAATCAAATATGTGCACATGTCCCCTATGATGGATTCATACAAAATATATGAATTAATTTAATTCCATTTAATTTAATTCCATTAAATGCATGAGTTTGCAAAGTCTAGTAGGTTTCTTGGTAATCTAATATGAGAAAGTGAGCTCCTTTCTTCAGGCCACATCAGAATAATGTATTTCAATTGTATTAGAAAAGTAGAGACTTGTTGGTATCATTCTCATATTTAGTTTCGTTTCTAGATTTTGACAATGTATCAAATGACAATGTGTGAAAGGGGTCTCTTGCAGTGATAAACCCACAGAAAATGATCCTTCACCAGTGATTCAAACACAGCCCTTTCTTGGATTCAGTTGCTCCTCTTTCTACCAAAACAAGATGTTAAAGAGGTCTATGCTGTGATTTACTGAAAAAACATGCTCTCAAGCAGACATGCGGTAGATTGAAAGGCATAAAACAAAACTGGATGTTTTCTACCTCCTGTGGCGCAAGTGTGTATTAAATCACAAGCGTCTGTCCACTGCCAAAGGAGCCTATTTCTAATGATTAATAAAATAAATAATAGATGAGACTCGTTACAAAATTAGTTCCTCATGTGCAGCTGCTTCTGCAGAATTAGTAGTGAAATAATCTCATACTCTCTGTCCCAGTTAGTCTGAGACTCATTGCCTAAGTTGATGACAATGAAGCATCAGCCTCCTTGACTCCCAACCATCTACATTTTTGTTTACATTTTTTTTTTTAAGATTTCTGGCCATTGCTGATACCTACAAAGCTGGCTGCCACCCCACTGAAACTGCTTAAGTTGTAAATGATATTCTCCTTACTATAGATTCAGATTCCACCTCAGTAGTTTTACTGTGCAGCTCTTGACACTATTGATCATTGCATACTTCTTAATCGATTGGAAAACAGATTTGGCGTCTCTGGGCTGGCACTCGCAGGACTACAATCTCGCCTGTCTAAAAGAAAACAGTGTTTCCTGTAATAATACAGCATTAATATTGTCTGAGATGAAATAAGTAGTAACTCATGGTTCTGTTCTCAGCCCTCTACTCTTCACCCTATACATCTCATCTTTTGGCTAAACTATAAGCAGTCATTGAATTAATATCCACTATTTCACTGATGCTACTCTGGACGTCACATTATTTGTTGCTCCCAAATTGAGATAAAACTGAGATGCTGATCATTGTAATGTTTTTTTGTCAAACCTGCAGCAGGCTAATATTAGACATCTTCAGATATTTCAGAACGCTGCAGCTAGGAACATAACAAAAGGTAGAAAATTTGACCATACTACATCAGTTTTAGCTTCCCTTCAAAATTGACTTGACTTGAATGAAAAAGCTCATATCAACCCACTGTACACTACCTACCCAGCAGCAAACAGTGGACAGACAGAGTTAGAGACTAGCTTGGGAACTAATAGCTCTTTTCTATCACAAGACCATAGCACAGTATAACATAACATGTACTCATTGTCACAGGTTCTGCTTTTCTTTTCACTTTTCTCCAACCTCTTTGAAGAAAAGTTCCTGAAACTCAAATTGGGTGCAGCTCAGGTTTTACTAGATTTAAGTTACAGGTACTTTCAGAGTTTGGAAGCAATCACTGTAAAACAACATGGATGACTACAGCAAACTGAACACCTTGTGTCTGGCAGCAATGAGGATACAACAAATAGCCAAAGAGTGCAAAGAACAAATGAAACAAGATTATAGAAAATTAAAGGATCACAAAATCCTACATCTGTAGGGTGTATGCATGCACAGTTGTGCATAAGTTAAGCTTCTTGTTATTTCCGTTTTATGGCAGATTGGAACCATTGCTCTTGAAGTTGTCATACTGCCCCCTACTTTATTAGATGCATTGTCACATTCTAGCAGTCCTTCAAAATAAAAGAAAGAAAAAAAAACTTTCATGTAGTTTTGCAATTTACTGTGAAGGAAATTATTTGAGGTCGCCTGAATTGAGACATACTCAGGGCTGTACGTTAATGTTGCTAGATGAATGAAACATATTCGTCCTCCAGGAAATGAGAAGGCATTCCAGGAGCTGCCATTGGCTCGTTTCCACGAGGCTTTCTCAAGGGACTCTTTATCTTATTGCTCGGTCCAGGAGACAAGCAGCTAACAGGGGTCAGCTGTGTGACGTTTGGCCACCTTGTGTCGAACTTTGAGAAAACAAAGAGGCTTTTTCTGGTGGCCTTCGTCCCCTGTTACTATAAGCAGCTGTTAGCTGCACCATTTTATCAAGACTTCATTTTGTGGTGAAAGCACTTCACCTACTTGCCAGATGCACAGGCCACTGAGGCAGAACAAAGTGATAGTGAGGCCAGTGCAGGAATTTTCTCATGCTGGCATCCCAACCTCTATTTGTCCCACTGCAGCACCACTCACTCCTCTAAAATCACATACTTTAATTCTGCCTTTATTTCATGAACATTGCTGATTGATTTAACATACTGCCAAATGTTAAAACCACATCTCTATCCTGTTGTAGGCTTGCTGGGGTCCAGGACTGCACACATTTATTGTTGGTACTCTACTGTGGATGCTCCAATTTAATGTTTTTATAGATAGTCTTGCATACATATAAATTTGTAGATTAGAAAAACATGCAAAGCGTGGCTTATCAAAATAAACTTCTGTGTTCACAGGAAATTTCCAGTCATTAAATACATACAGTCTCTTATCTTCAAAATAAGCTTTCAGCATAGGTTTACTTAATTTTTAGGGTTACTTACTCAACAAATCAAATTGGTTAGGTTAGTTAAAGGTTGTGGTTTGGGTTAAAATACATAAGTATTTTTGTTGTGTAAAATTAGGCTTGTTATAAAACTGGTGTTAGTAAAGTACAGAAGCTTCGTGACAAAACTAGAGTAAAATCACTCAACACTGACTTGGTTTCACATGGGACACAAACTAGCAACCTCCTGGGTGAAAGTCCTGTGTTTGTTTGCTCCATTTATCCTTTGTGAATTGTCTCACTTGTCATTCATGTTATTCAATAACAGTCCCTCGATATACTGTGTCACTTGCCCAGGCTAAATGCAAAAACACTGACATTCAATGTGTTGAATTGTTTCTGTGGTTTGCAGAAAAGTACAGTGCCAACAGTTTTTTCCAGGCGACTGGGTGGAAATACAAAGGCCTGTGATGAGGTGTCATTATCCAGATAACATCACCAGATATACAGTATACTGTCCTTTAGTGCCTAATAGAAGTCCCTATGAAAAGTGAGAACTACTGACAGTATGTTCTGTGGGTTATCCTCAGTAACTGGGACACTGGATGACAGTTAGGGTTAATAACAGTGTCAGTACATTATCAATATTATGTAGTTCATGTCCTGTCACAGGTCTGCAACCTTTTTTATATGGCGTTGCCATGATCTTTCTCTAACTTCAGTGAGTGAAAGGAGGCAGATTGTAAAGTGCTTTGGATAAATGCAGTCCATTGAAGTATCTGGCTGCCTAATCTCAACCATATCTTAATCATAGTTTATTTACCTTGACCATAATGTTTCTTTGGTGCATCTTACATTGAAGTTTAACTGAAAGAATCAGTACAGCTGTCAGGTGGGAGGAGAATGCTGTGTTCCCGCCAACTAAACGCCGCACCTCTTTCTCAACTGATAGTAATTAGAAAAGGTCAGCTAGTCTTCACGCTCTTTAGCTCTTGGCACTGTGTCCCACGGCTATCCCCCGTCCTTGGGCCTGCAAACCAGGGAAGGGAGGAATGAGAAAGAACATTACTAGGGACACAGGCTGCTCAGCATCTCGAGGACCAGAGGTCCAGCACCTCACGCCAGGTTGATATTGGCACCCAGCCAACCTGAAAAGAGAGCCTGAAAAAAGAAGAACTCTTAATCCTACCATACCAAACCATCTGCATTGCTGCTCTGTTGCCTTGCTGCTATGCCTCGAGGGCTGAAACAGCTAACTGCTGAGGCCTGAAGCAGCTCCACTGTATCTAGGACGTGCTGGTGGTACCAACCAGTGTGAAGAAAGATTTAGTTCAAGAACATTTTGAACTGAGTGACCACTCCAGCTATGACTGGGGTGTTGAAGAAATGGCATAAAGATGCTGCACCGGATAGAGAGAGGCGATGGAAAAATGCATCAAGGTTACTTGCCAGCTGACCATATCCAAGGTTGCCCGAGGACACCGAGGGAGAGAAACGACTCAATCTGGGTGGCACTGTTGGATCCAAAAGATCAAAATTGCTGTGTTCCAGACAGAAGAAGAACAAGAATCTATCACCACTCTACTCCAAACGGCACAACCTCCATCTACCCATCTGCTCAGTGAAGGTGATGTATAGATGCATTTCAAGTGAAAGCGTTTGACGACAAGATGAATAAACAAACTTATATTGAGTTAATAAAATAGGTCAGTTTACAAAATAGATGGTCAATATCAAATGCAAGCAGAATTAGGAAATTCATCTGTAAATGCTAAACTTCAATTAGATCAAGCCTGAATTTATAAGATGAAACTTCTCAATTTTCCAGAGAGATACCAGTCACTGAATTGACCTTACTACATTTAATTTGTTTCTGTCTACAAATGTTACATCACTGTATTCCCTCAATTATCCTTTATTGAGTTTTATTCCTTTTCCTTTTGTTTTATGATTTATTCAATTACATTCTGGTAGTAGTTTAGTCATGCATTTAGTCAAATAAACACTTCATTTTATAAAGAACTTGGTTATTTGACTTTATGTGTGTATATAAACAATTGAAATCACTGTTCACCATGCCCAAGAACTCCTTTTGATATTAATTAAAGATTGATTTTTAATCTGCTCTATGCAATAACAATACATGCTACAGAGGTAATGGACACAGTAGGCTCTAGGTGCCACTAGTGTGGTCTTAGTCTGTAAGTCCTGATATACAGTAATTTCCATGAAAATGACATAACACATTGGCATGTGGTTCCCTTGTTCTGCCCTGTTGCCTATCCCAAATGCAATCTACAACATCACTGATGTAAACTACATTCACTGCGAAAGTGCTTTTTTTTGGTTCAGAAGGCACAGATTCATTTCTGTTGTACTCACTGGTTTATAAGCAGACTACAGAAACCTTCTGAAAAGGGGCCACAGCAGGCTGAATGGCTCATATGCATGAAAGAAGACAGCATCATTACAAGAAGTTGCTTAACATTTCTATTCTAGTTGAGCTAATTTAAGCTCTGTTCATCCTCATATTGTAAAATCACTGAACAACAGTCTTCATTTGAAGGTAAACCAGACACAGATAACAGCATATGACAGTTTCAAGTGGCAGATGCTCAAACCGTCTGGGCTTCCTGATTCAAACTGGCTTACTCATCAGCTATTTACAGTTTAAGAGCACCAATGCCTCACATGTGACTCTAGCTAAAAAAAAATAGAAATGTTTCTTTCCTCTTCTATTGTTATCTTTGTCCACATTAAGAGCTCTCCATCCTTTCTTTTTACTGCTCTTTTTTATAAATGCTAATGGCTCTCATTGCAATTGTGATTAGCTCTTTTCTGTGGTTGCAATTTTGGCACAATAATGTGAAGTTTTTTTCCAACATGATTAAATCAGTGAAAAGAATGGGATTTTTTTCCCACACATTCTTCTTCGTGTTTATCTTTTCATTGTCAAAAAAGCAGTCAGACTCATATAAGTGATTTTCTAACCTGACCAGCCTGATTTTTGTTACACAGAATCATCTGCAACCATGGATTTTGACCCTTGAAGTTGTCATTGCAAACTGTTTGGAAAAGGGCAGACACTAATAAAATAGTAAGCAGGTGATAGGCTGAACTATCTGTCAATCAATCTCTTGCCAAAGCCAGCTGGAAGAAAAGCGAAAATATCTTTTCCATGTTGGAAAGTCTTCAGTGGCATTCTTTGCTTTTCTTTCAATGAAGAAATACTCTCCAGCTGTGATATAACTGATGCTATTGCAGCAGCTATACTAACCTCTTCATGAGCCACCATTGTTGTTTACGAACAGTCACCTTTCTGTGCCACTTCGCATACCTAAACCAAGCCAGTCGCTACAGTAGCTCCCCATAGGATGCTGTTTGGCCTGTGGTCTGGCCTGCCAGACATATTACTTGAAGCCTGTCAAGATGGATTATCATGTGATTGTGATCCAGTTTTTTTCAATAGTGCATCACATTTCATTTCTTTCACATTTCATTTCAACTATTGTTTTAGCCAAAGAACAAGTACTGTATGTCAAAATTTGTGTTACTGCAATTCCACTACTTTTGGTAACTAGTAACTACTAGGAACTACTTTTTCAGATTATATAATGTAATTACAATTACTGAAATTTAAATGGGCTTGTAACTTTTGTTTTAATCATAACAGATAATGGCACACAGGTGCACACAGGTATACATACTACATATCATGTTTTGTTGTTTTTACCTGCATCAGTATGTTTTTTATGTATTGCAGGGTGTCTTTGGATGTCCTGAAAGGTGCCACTAAATAAAATGTATATTATTATTATTATAAATACACATAAATACACATTGTCTCTTCTTACTGTTCATCTGGTGTCACAGCAGAGCAACCACTTAATAAATGTCAGCAACAAATTAAAGGCCAGCAGATGAATATCAGCTCAATCAAAGAGTCTTTCGAGTTTCATTCACTACAAACATAACAAGACACATATGTCTCATATTTTGGCTGAAGTTTTCAGTGAAGTTACTCTATATCATACACTTTGAAACACTTCTTCTGCTACACGTTCCATGGAGTCAACAAGCAGAAATACAGCGCCAGGCTACCATTGCAACTCAAGTTGTGTTCGGAGGGAGTGTTACCCAAAAATCCCGTCAACAGGATTCAAGCATTCTGCTGCCATCTAGTGTATACAATTAATATATATACATACATATAATACACTTAACCCCCACCCCTTAACCGCTACCGTATCACTGCATTAACGCAGCAGTGTACCTGGAATATCTGGACATCAAGGAGGTATTCAACAAGGCACAGGCAACCTTGCTTCCTCGTCATCCATATGGCTGCTTAGACCTTCTCCCCGGTACTTCCCCCTGGAGTCCACAGTGTGGAGAGGCTGCAGGCATCTCCCACTGGAGCAGGCCTCTGATTCGTGGAAAAGGACAAGAACCCCCCGTTAACTATAAAGTCCTCAGTGACATCACTGTCAAGGGGCCATCTTTTTCAAGCTTGCACATCGCGCATATCAGGGCGAGGGATGAATGGAAGACGCTCCTTCAACACTCCTAGTGGACACTATGAGTGCTTGGTTTAGCCAAAGTTCCTGCTCTTTTCTAGGCATTCAGGGACCTACTGAGTACTTGAGTTTTTGTGTACCTTTCTCAGTCTCATATTCTCCATGTTTGAACAAGAACATGATTTCGCACTGTGCTTCGTTGACAATGCTGATAGCGTACAGATGGACCCTGTCAAGGAGGTGATGAATGTGCCCAGCAAATAAGGCTTGTGGTGAGTTAAAGCTACGCTTCATGTCTGCTCCCATACTCACCTTTCCTGCTCCCTCTTGACAGATAGTGGTAGGTCTGGGTGATATGGCCTAAACATAATATTGCAACATTTTCAGGCTGCAATATTTTCAAATATCCTCTAAGCACCTCCATAAATGCTCGATTTAATCCTTTGATTGCATACAATTGCACCAATATGATGATTGTTGTAGTCCCTGCAGCATATACCTACATTAAAACATTCTTGTTTATATTCATTAGTGGTTTCTATTGGAACAATTTTAATGCTGGACCACAGATGGTGGGTTACCTTTGTTAGCGGTTGGCCAACTTTTCTCTCACTGAAATGTTTAACTCCGGTAGAGCTTTCTCCACAAAGTAATTTCTACCAGGCAGTTCATATTTTGTCTAAGTGTCCTAATGAGTCTTTTGAATGCAGGCTGGGATTTCTTTTTTGCACTTTTTTGTCATATGGGATTGCTTTGGAAAGCGAGGAAGCCAGAGTCATTTGCTTCTGTGCTGGTTCTGGTTGCTTTGGTTTTGTTTTATTTGGTGAGGGTGGAGATGTGGAAATGCAGAGTTTCAGGCTATTTTGTGGTGGGTGGCATTTCAAATCGAGTCAACGTTTGTGGAAATAGTTTTGCGGCATATTTACAGACAAACATCGTTTGGTCAACATCCTCCATGCGATACCCAAACCACTGACAGATCACAGATCAGCTGCTGTAGGTCTATCAACCAATTCATAGACCTACATCTTCAATCCGTAGTCAATGCTCGCAATATAGTCATTTTATACACCGTGCACAGGACAAGCCGTGATACATTGACTATTTTCAGTGTCTCTCCCACCCCTACTTTGTGGCAGAGGCGTACACCTCAGATTCCCAGAGGTCCATGGAGGACCGAAAGCTTCACCCCTGTGCCTTCATCTCGCGCAACCTGTTATCTGCCAAGAGGAACTACGACAACCGGTAGTTGTTGGTACATCCAGTCAGCCAAATGGCTGAATTCACATCAAATCAGGTAGGTTCTATTCTTCAACAGTTTCAACTTCTCACTGTCCTGTGAGAAATGTCCTATTGGCTCTGGTCCCTGGCATCTCTGAAAACAATCTTTTCAAACATTTAATTTTCATGACTGAAAACTTTTGAGCAGTAGTGTGTGTATCACAACAGAGACATACATCAGGCCGGAGACATCAGACTGTTGAAAGTGACCGATCCAAGAATCAGAGACATTAGCCACTGTCTATTCCAGCCCATCTCAAAAACCAACATGATGAGCGAGCAAGTGTTGAGTAGTTGGGAGGATGTAGGGAGGGTCAAGCTTGTGCTCGCCCCATTTGTGCATGTGGGGCAGAAATGTGCCTTTGCAAGTAAGCTTTTCTGCTTGTGCTACTGTTTTGTGCACTCATACCATGTGCATGCGTCTAGTTTTTATGAATGCAGATTTTGAAACTAATAAAATGCCATAAATTCTGGTGGTCTTTGTGGAACAGGACACAAGTTTGGTTTTCTATAATATGCTCACTTCATTCTACTAAGTTTCCTAGGAAAGAAACTGCTGAACTCATGTTGCAACACATTTTCCATCTGCAGTCTCCCTAGAGATATCGTCTCTGTCTGAGAATCACTATTCGCCTCTGGTTTTTGGAATGAGTTTTGCAGCCTCCAAGGAGCCACCTTCAGTCTGCAGGGTTCTATCTTCAGTCCAAAGGCCAATCTGAATGCATAAACTAGAAGATGGAGACAATTATATGCTGCCTCTCCTCCCACAAGCTATCCTCATGGTCCAGACAGCTACTGTAGGTTGATATCACAAAGCTCCGTTCTTCTTTTTTCACAGATTATTACTTTCTCCTTCTCAGCAGTGTGTGCAGCATGTTTTGCACTCTGTTATTGTGTGGATGGACCTCCTGCGCAGGTATGACAATCATCATTTAAGTCTTCTGAGGCCACCTGGTACCAGCATTTAACAGTAATTGAGCTGTGCTTTCCTACACACTGGTGAACTGTTCCAAAATAAAAGTTTTTACAGTGAGATTATGTGGACTTTTTATACGTTGAGCAAATCTCCAAAACCCATTTGAAGATGTAAACAGACAGACATTTGCTTATCTCAGTCAGTGTTGAAAGCATTATTGTGGTGCAGACTGCTGGACATTATTTTCACTTTTTTTGCCTTTCTCTGATGTAAAAAGTAATTAGAAGTCTGTGAAATAATCCCACACTTCTAATAACTTTGTATCCACACCCCTTATGATGTGGTTGTGTGTCAAATGTTTTTGAGTTTATCCGTTATCCTGTGAAATCATTTCAATATCACAGCAAGCACTGATTTTGTGATTTAAAGGTCAAATAACATCTAGGTTAATACTACTCTGCATCTGGTTGAAAAATTAGAAAAAAAATGTTTTTTTAGATGTGTAGATGTTTTCTGAGTTTTTATGTCTGATCTTAAAAATATGATGATATGTGGACAGTCTTAACTGTTCTCAAAAGGAAACACACATTCTTAATACTAGTTAACTGACTAGACTTTTAGGGTGAATATTCTGCCATGCTAGCTCCAAAATACATAATAAAGCTTTACTGACCCAAAGAGAGGGGAACAGGTAGAGGGAGATGACTGTGTATCCAGACAGAACGCATCGTGTGCACTAATCCACTCATGCTTACCTGAACAGCAAAGGAGAGCAGGCCAGCTATCCTAACTGCTGTGGGAGTCTCTTACAGAACTGCTCCGACTTTCCACACAATAGAGCGTATTGATTCGTCATGCATCCAAAACAGTTCCACTGGAGCTGTGTACTGTGTACAAGTAGCCTCTGAGAATTTCTCTGCAACAGGAGAACAGGTGATATGTCCTCTGTGGCACTGCCATTAAAGCATTGCATTTCTCAGCCGAGAAATACAGCCCCAGCTGTGGCTGTTTCAGTGTGTGTGTGTGTGTGTGTGTGTGTGTGTGTGTGTGTGTGTGTGTGTGTGTGTGTGCACATGTGTGTGCCCGTACATTTTAGGTAGTATTAAAGTAATATTAACCTGAAGGCTGAAAGCTACCCAAAACATTAACATGATGGTAATCATATTTGTCAATGAAACAAAGCCTGCCAGCAGAATTAAGGTGACAATCTTAGTAGTACAGTACAGGACAGAACAGGACAGGACAGGACAGGACAGGACATTTGTATTGTACTCCAATTCTATCTTGTACAGCAGCACAAGGTAGAATTGGAGCAAATCTGATTAAAAATAGGTCCTGACAGTAGTGCATGAGACGGGTAAATGGTAAATGGACTTGCATTCATATTGTGCTTTTCTATTCTTCTGACCACTCAAAGCTCTTTACACTACATATCAGCATTCACCCATTCACACACACATTCATACACTGATGCGAGAGGCTGCCATGCAAGGAGCCAACCTGCCCATCAGGATCTAATCTAAATACTCACACTCACATACACCAATGGCTCTGCCTTCAGGAGGATTAAGAGTTAAGTATCTTGCTCAAGCACACTTCAATGTGTGACAGGGGGAACTGGGGATTGAACCCCCAACCTTCCAGGACAACATACTCAACCTCTGAGCCACAGCCAGGAAAGCTTAAAAAAGAAATGAAAAAATTTGTCTCTTTTTCCAGTTGGAAAAAGAGACAAATGTGTCTCTGCTTCCAGTTGGCTATCCGCTGATGCCATGTTGTGTTGACTCCAGGATGGCATTCGGAATGATTGTTTGGCTCCCGGTATCGCTGCTTTAAACGTTGTTGGGGGCTTGTGCCTGTTTGGAGTGCGGAGCCATGGTCTGTCAATCACACAAATCCCAACCCTCACTGCTGCTTGTTTATTCAAAGTTCATTAATACTGAACATGTAGCACAAAATTTGATGCCGCATGTTCACGAGTCCCCAGCAGTACCCCCGCCAAGTGTAAAGTTGGCGGTTTTCAAGCTGGGCGAATTATAGACGTGAATGTGAGCATGAGTGGTTGTCTCTATGTATCAGCCCTGTGATAGTACCTTGTACCCTGCCTTCACTCAATGTCAGCTGGGATTTTAAGTTACGTACTAAGGCTAGGTGAAGACTACATTATGTAAGGAACGTAGTAGTGATAATTATGAAAAAATATGTAACAAGTTTATTTTGAAAAGACTGTGCATGCTCGTAACAAGCAGAAATTGCAACTCTAAAAGTGTAAGTAAAGCGTCTTAGGTTAAAACATGGGGCCACTTACCAAGCTGCCATATCTGATGAGTGAGAATATGTTGACTCTTAAGGCCTTCACACACTGGGTGAGTAACGAATCAACAACAGGAATATGAAAAATATTCACCTGCAAATATTATGTCTAGGGCTTGTAGTGTGAAATTTAAGAGTAGTAAATATTGTTGTCTTGGTTCGGACTACGCAGCTTCTGTGTTGTATTGTAAATATAAGCGCATCAACCCATTTCACATAATATGATTGGGTCACAGTGCAAAAAAATTTACCTTGTTTCTGGAAAAAAAATTGCTTTTTTGCCACATAAAATTTGTGTTCTGTGTGAGAGTGCTCATGACAAAAACTGGAACACAAAAATGGAACAATGGCTGTCGAAGTCACAAGAAAGACATATTATAGAAAATGTGAAATTAGTTATTTTGGAAAGAGCTTGCTTGCATTTTGAGAGAGAGGCTGGGATTTGTTGAATTGACTTCACCATAGTCTGGACATACTGTACATAGCATAATGATGATGGTTCCTCGCTGTTGCTGTGTTTAATTGTAAAAATCTGTCCAAAACGTGTGAGGATTTCTCTGCAGTAGCACAGTAAAATAGACCTTTCACTTTACCAGTTTCCTAGATGTTTAACTTTCTTCCCCAACTGTGCAGATATACCATCAGGTAGGAAAGTTAATCTACTGCCCATGAGAACCAGTGATGAGAGATTCTATATCTAAGCTCCTTTTGTTTAACGTTGTTCTTGAATGAATTTGCAAATTGCTCTGATCTGAAAATACAAAGCACTCTCTCACTGCTCGTAACAGACTGGGTAAGAGGCTGAACTCATGTGAATTGGTGAGAAACAGCCAGGAGTAGGAATCTCTTCCTGACATCAAAAGGTTGCCGTCTCACTTCTGTCAGCTTAGGCAGGGAGGGATGACAGAGGGCCGCCAGGCAGACATGTATCCCTCTGCAAGCTGAGCCCTCCGAGCGCCCTGCGCTGAATGGATGTGGATGCCGAGCGAGGCCTGCACCACAGCGAAACCCTGGGTAAATATATGCAAAAAAGAAAGCTTAGACAATATCCACTGTCCTAACAATCGAGTCTTGGTTTCTGCAACAGGTTTTTCAATTATGACCTAAAACCGTCGATTTTTAATCAATCTTGATCCTAAAGTCAAAACAAGCTCAGTTTAAATATCATCGTTTTCAGACTGGAGGGATCGGATGAACATCACATTTCAGTTGTATGTCTTATATTCAGATATTTTTCACATATTTTTTCTTCATGAAAAGTTGACTTTTTACAGAAACATAGTTCTCACAGGACAGCAAAGCTACAAACATATGATGATCTTAAAGAATACGATGTATTGCTGTAGATTAAACTGGATCACGGTATGGTGACAGAGTGCTGCACCAGGTCCTTCAGGGCTGCTACAAGTTATCAGTTGCGTTGGCTAACACTAGTAGCTAGCGACAGCTCAATAAAAAGGCCAAATAAAAGGATTTATTTTGTTATGAGTTTAAAAGTAGTTCACAATTTACACATTATTATTAATTCCCTGCTATGCTGCTGTCTCGTACTTTACTGCCAGTTCATCACATACAATACAGTGGTAGAGACTGAATACGACATTTGGACATCATCATTGGACCAGCTGGCTGTCAATCTTGTATTCTGCTGGTTGTTGATTGGTAAAAAGCTAAGGGAGGTTCTCCTCCCTTGGGGTGTCATTTGACATGTTTTGGCCAATCACAGATTAACATGAAAAAAATGAAATACCTATGTCACTGTTGAGACATTTTAAGTAGAATTGATCAAATAATAGATTTTTTTCCAAATAAGAGAGAAAATTATTGTATAAATGATACTGAGATCCATCTGGAAATGGTTTATTTAAACCAATTACTCTGTTTTATATTTTCTTTATCTTCCTCTTGCCTCTTTAAAAAAAATAGAGGAGGAGTAACCTTGTCTGCCTCAATGGACCAACCTCCACTGCTACTTAGGTTACGTTAGGTTTAGGCAAGAAAAGTACTAAGTTGGGCTCAGGAAAAGATTGTGGTTTGTTACTTAACCTCTTAAGACCCGAGCTCTTTTTTTGATATGCATTTTTAATGTCTCTTTGCTATTTGGGCTTATTGGAACCTGATAAGTATAAAAACTAAGCATCATCTTTTGACATAATGTAGTTTTAGAGAAAAATTATGTCCACATATGCGGACACTCGTTCTGAATTTCCATTAAACACAATAAAGTCACCATTGTGTAATAGTGCAAACCTCTATATGTCCACTCTGAACACAGCAGTGTTTTTCCTGACTGCTTTTGCATTTATTAATAACACTTGCAAACATGTTTTTTTTTTAAACATTTTGGAACATCACAGTACAATTTAACAAAATGAAAATGTTTTCCCCTTTTGGACAGTCATAGCAACAGTATGGCTCATTTGAAGTGCTGCAAACAGTTGCAGGACTACTAGATGGCAGTGTACGTATCCTCGTACGTGTACACAAGACCCCAGTTAAATAAAATTAAGTATTATATTCATATGACCCAAAATGTGATGTCATCGCATGTGTACGCCAGGTCCTAAGAGGTTAAGTATATAAGTTATGTGACAAATAAATCAATACTGACATAGGGTTTCACATGTTCCACTCACATATTTTTATTGTTATTATTTATTTTGAAGTATTGCATTAGAAAAGCAAAATTCAATAAGACTTATTTAATTGCTAAAGAAAAAGTGTTTTGCACTTGGTTGATGTGGTTTTTGCCTTTATCAAAAAAACGTACTGTACGTTCACTACGTTCTAACGTAGTTAACATTTAACTCAAATGACTTATCAGCTGTTTCTGCTGTCGGCATCTTCTTGGATATTCCCATATAACGTGTGAATGCTTGAAACATGACCAGTATTAGCTGACATGAGAACTACTAACAAGAACTATTAAAACTTGCCCAACTGAAACTAATTCCTGAAGATGTTGCTTCATTTTTCTATTGTAGATGGTTGGATGGCCAAGCTTACTGATTGCGGTTGACAACCTCTACTTCTACTACTCTGTTTACTGGCAGGTATCCTATGATGCCAACTTCTGTTGAAACTACACTGTAGTTGAGTCTATTCGCTCCAAACTGGTTGATGGACATACGCCTAATTCATATTTCTCTTTTTTTCTCTTTGGAAAGTTTGCTTAATATTTGCATGACAACTGAATGGAAACACAGCTAGTGAGGAAGAATGACAGAATAAGTGAGAAAGACAGCTTGGAGAGCACGAGGGGAGGTGGATGGGTCCAACAAACACAGTATTTGTTTTATATTTGTGATGATTGTGTCATGTTTTCTGTACTTATGTTACGTTATTATGTACAGTATGTATTTTACCCAAGCCCAACCATGATGTTTTTCCTAAACCTGACTAAGTGGTTTTGTTACCTAAACATAACCGGGACTGTTTTCCGTTGACAACATGGCGTAAATGACATATGAAAAGCAGTTTCACAATGTTAACTCCAAGGTGTGAAATGACTCGAAAAGCCTAAAACGCTTTATCATGACCTTTAAAATGGGGTGTTATTCATACACCTTCCCATAAGATTATGTTGAAAGTATATAGTGCATAAAATACACTGTTCTGTTGTTGTAGGTGTAGAAGCAGTTGCAGGTGTCCATACATCATTTATATGACAATAAATTCAGTTCAGCAGATGCTTTTTCAGATAAAACGTGTGCTTTAACAATCAGTTGTACAACGTATAATATTATAATGTCTACACTATTTTCTGACTCTGAGATGGTATGTATTCATTTCATGACTAGCAACATAGAAAACATAATCTGACCAGTTATGGTTCCTTCAGAACCTATTTGCTGTGTCAGAGTTGTCTATAAATGTAACTAGCCAAAGCTGACGTCGCTGTAGCCGTATTTACCCATTCTCACCTCCCTCCTCTCGTCCTTTAATGTTCGACCATGGAGAACATTCAAACATGTGATACTTAACGCAACTGCAATGCAAGACAATTCACTTATTGTCATTGTTCACAGTTCTGACCTCAGCTCTTTACTCTTGTTTACTGGCAGCATTGAGGCTCATGTAATTGGGTAGGCTTTCCCCTGGTCCATATTTTGGTCCGGTATCAGAATGTGAGCTCCTTCCTGAGTTGTGCTCTTTTATCTATCCTGTATATTTTGCAACAAGTGGAAGAGCAGTGCGTTCTCATCAGGGCCTGAAAAGAGCCTTTGTTTGGCTCAGAACACCTGGACAGAGTTATCGCAGTGGTTCAGACTCTCCCTCTTTCCTTCTCTCTCTCTCTCCCCTCTTTTTTCTATCTGTCCATCTTTTCCAATCTGAATTGTTCTGTCTTTCTCCCCTCCCCCACTCGTTCTTTTACACTGTCTGTGTGTCCAACTAGAGCAGTGTGACTGCAAGTCCAAATAATAGACAGGCACGGGAAAGTGCTTTAAGGTTAAAGAGACAGCAGCACAAGGTAAGAATGACATTTAAAGTGGTCACATCTAAGAGATTATTAAAGCCAAGACCGAGACCAGCAGTCAGGAGTATTCACCAACTTCAGTGGTGCTTTTTGTTTAGCATGAAGGCAGTTTTTCCCTAACTGTAACTTACATGTTTAAACTTAAAATACTTTGTTTTTTTTATCAACCAATTCCTGAAGTTATTAATTTCAACCCTGAAATTATATTATTTCTGTGCTACATATCTTGTCCCCACAATATAGTAATTTGTATGTCTGACACAATGACTCTGTTTCCTTAGAATGAGTCAGATGTGCTCTGAATTAATAGCTTAATTACACCCCACAGCTATTTTTTAATTCTTACTTTTTGTATTGGACTGAGGAATACTCAGGTCTTAGCTGCAAATTTAGTTCTTTGTAAATCCTTCTAAATTCCCTCTATTCATTTTCATCAGTTTTGAGGCTGTACTTTCTTTTGGTGTTGTACCAGGGTGTGTTATATTGCTATATTATGTATTTCCATATATACATGAACTAAATATAACAACACCAGATCAAACTACAACCTCATCAAGATATCATATTTACTACTTGTACTGCTGTGTAGGACTGAAGCAACAGCAGCAGCAGCTCAGTGTAAATATATTGTACATTTTACAGTATCCATACTGAATATGATAATGTTTTTTTTTCTTTTATTTATTATTATGAGTAGTACTTCTACAGTAATTGCCTCCTATGTCATATTAATCTCCTGCATGGACAATATACACTTTATTTCCTATTTATATACTCCTATATATCTTTATCACTTTATTTATTCTAGTATATAATCCATCATTTTTATTTTATTTCTTGACCTATATGTTGTTTTATTATACTTTAATATTGTGAAGGTTTGCTTTTCTTTGTTTTGATATTCTCTTCTATTATTATTTTGTACTCCATAAAGCTTAGTCACATGATCATAATACATGGACTTGTGTATATTTTCACTGACACCATGGGATTCTATGAACTGCTGTTATATATAATTCTGTATTTGCACTGATGTGTGTTTTCACACACACAAATCACTTTAATTTTCACTTATACTGCATTATGTGGTTTGATTACATTTTCCTAAATCGAGAATTGTAGCTGAAATGAATACTAAATGACCGGTGTTTTTTCTGTGAAATGCTATTTAACCAATAACAAAACACATAATGCTGCAATTAGCTATATGCTAGTGATTGTAATTGGGCTTGAAGCCTGCTGATGGAGACGACTTGACCGTCATTAGAAGGTGTGCAGTGCCAATTAGCCTGGGTAGTCAAGTCTGGAAGAAGAGGTCACCTGGCTCCACTTTTCAATGACAGCACGCTCTCCTAACTCTCACCCAGCTGGAGGATTTTGTGAATATTCTCTGCTGTATATGCAGTAGAAATTCATAATCACAGAGTGATCACGCCTTATTGTGTTCACACAAACTATTGTCATGAAATCTACAGCAGCAGAATTTGCAGAGATTTTATTTATACTAAATCATACATTTTAATTTATTTCCACTCTTCACGTATTATCCATAACAAGTGTTTTATTCCTTGTAAATTTGATAAAAGCTTTTGAGTCAGTCTGGTAGACGAATGTGAGCGCTTGTCTCTACATTGAAATGGTACGTGTGAAAGCGTGTGACATAATTACAGTATTTCCAGTTACTTTGTCTTAATTTTCACAGTGTAGCCTACTGTAGGTTCAACGTGAAAATGCTTAGCTTCAAATGCTTTACATTCAAAATCTCATACAGCATACAAAGTGAAAACAGCTGCAACAGACTGGGTGATGCATTATTGTGTTTTTAGGAGCATAACAGCACTGTGCGTGATCTTTATTTAATTTGAAACATTTATGCATCCATTTTTAATAGAACAATCATAAAAAGTGCAAAAAATATTTTATTATTATTGCTTTGCATAATCAATACAGATTATTCAGTGATCATTTACTACTACAGTGCAGTCCCTTATAGCAATGTTTTGTAATATAGTTAAGGTAATGTATGTACAGTAAGCTATGTGTCTGTGGCTTTGATACAGTGATCTGGAGCCCTCTTGATAGCACACCATTTCTTCGTTTACAGTAAAGGTATTCATTCAAACCAGCATTGAGTAAATCTATTAACAAGTATCGTGTGTGTAAGACTGATATCCTGTGCCATAGGGCTCCATTGTTATCCAAAATATTAAAAACACATCAGTAAGCCTCACTGTTGCATTGGCTAAAGAAGAACTCACCAAATGTAGATTACCATAATCTGCTGCTGAAAACGTTTCAAACCAATGCACTATCTGCTCCTGTTTGACTAAACAGTTTGATAAAAACTACAGTGGCTTTGTTCCATACTTGTTTTCTGGCCTCATCTAAAGAATACTAATAGTGGCCATGTTGATCTGTCACTTGCTGTTAATCCCTCAAACTGTCTGAGCAATGAATCCAGTGCAGGTTCCTGCGTATTTGCATGGGTCTGGGCCCATGCTTTGCATTTCATATTGTTTCCCGACTTATCCATCCTGCCAACCCCCCTCCCCCTCCCCCCTTCGTACAATCCCTTTGAGTCTCTCTCTCTCTCCCTCTCTCATTATGAAGTGTTAGAAAGTTGCTGAAGTGAGAAATGAGCCTGCGAAAGGCCGTTGTCCCAATTAAACTTTGACATAAAGAGTGACAAGAAGCGATGAAGGGGAAACAATAGCAGACTGTGTATGAGTGCAGGCCCGGAGCAAGCAAGCAGCTTTGTCCTCATGAACAAAAGCATTTGTTTGCATGTGTTCAACTCCATTCAACTTCACCAGGCCCAGGTGCAAAAACCAACTTTGCAAGGAACATCACAACTCATAACACCTTTGCACGGTTGATGAACAGCCTGTGGTCCGTCCAAATAGGCCGACAGCAGTAGATCAAAGCTGCTGTGTTGCGATGTAAATATTGTGCAGCAAAATTAATTCAGTCCCATTACCTTCATTGTCTGGACTGAAAGATACAGCCAAATAATTCAGGTGTGAAATTTTACTCAAATTTCCCTGAAAGGTTCTCTATACTACTGTATTAACAAACATGATTAGCTATATAGAGGAGTAATGTCCACCTGAGCAGAGAATGAAATCTGTCTCCCTCTGTATGTGTTAATTCAAGCTTCTCTGTGCTTTGTTGACATAGCCGGGCCGGCGGAATGTGCTTTTAGTGAGTGTGAGGGTGCCCCATTGGCGAGCTCACCGCCGCTGCACTCACAGCAGTTATAGCTGATAACACCGTCGCACCCAGCTTCCCGTTCCCCGTCAGGTTAACGCTGTAGCTCTGTCAGCGGTTGGCACTGTAAACACCAGGGCTGTGTATTGGCAAGAATGTGGTGATACGAATCATATTGTGCATTTACATTTATCACAGTCCAGAGGACACATGCACTGAAAGGATGCATCTCTTTGCAAATAAAGTTAAGTATTAACTGAGTTAATCCTTGCATGTAAATTACTAATTATAAATCTCTACAGTGTTTTGAGTTGAACTGACAATTGATCAAAAAAACATAATATACCAATATGTGACGTTTTCAATACTTTCTTACACCCCTGGTTAGCTGCTAGCTGCCGACTCAGCTGTCACCATGTTGAGAGGTGTGGAGAGAACAGAAATGCTCAGAATTTTGAATTTAGCACCTCCAAGAGGTCTCAGACACACAGCTTGTGAATTATTTCACACACACATTTGGGGACGGCGCCATTTTTGTTGGAGGTGCAAACACTGGAGGTGCCTGATATACAGTACATTGTTGTGGCCGACAGCGTGGGTGGCTGTTTGTAAAAGAATGCTCATCCCACCAGTTCAAAGGAACATAAAAATGCTCTGCCTTTATTCACTGTGGTCATGACTGGACATGGTAGCTGCCTCACAGTCTTGCTGAAATACACAATGAAAGAAACAGCAGGTAAGTGGATCACATGACCACCATCCACCCTATTCGCACAGCATTAGGAATAAATAGGATCCATGTTGCACGACGTTTCCAAGGTTGTGTAAGAACAAGAATCCCCTCAGAGAAGGGCCCTTCATGTGAGCTGAGGGGCGGAGTTGGAGGGAGGAACTCCACACTCTTATAAAAAGCCAGTGGATGGGCTGACAGTGTTGAGTAGACAGAGCAGACAGACTGGCCCTGGACTGTAGGCTACTGCTGACCCAGAATGGCACAGAACGGAACAACAGAGAACGGACTGGCCGAAGGGATCCCAGCTTTGCCTTTTCCTCAGCCTGTCAAGGTCCAGGAGGTCAGACACACCAAGGTAAGGGGCTCTACAGGTAGACTGGGGTTGGAAGCATCGCTCTCATTGTGTTTTTAACTGTGACGATCATTTAAAACAGTTGAGACACAAACCAAAGCCATTACAAACACTCTCCACTTCCACAGATTTTTATTGACAATGAATGGCACACATCCAGCAGTGGGAGGACATTTCCAACTGTCAACCCAGCAACAGGTGTCACAATCTGTGATGTGGAAGAAGCAGACAAAGTAAGACGGCATCATTTTATATTACAGTATATAATAATAATTTAACGTCATAAGGCCTACATTTCACTGAATAAGTAAGACCTCAAATAAACATCATTTATTTGCTTTGGATGTTGGAAAATAAAAAAATAAAAACTTTTTTTTTGCCAAACTTCATTATTTAACCTATGATTGTAAGGATTTGTGTTTGTCAGAAGAATGTATTTGAAGGCCAGCATGACATAACAGCTGAATGAAATAGATAAGAACCTTTTGCAAATTTCAGTTTATAACTTTTTACCACACGCTGATAAACATATTTGATAAATGAAGGTAAAATGCAGCTGGAAATCGACATATGTAAAAACAAATTTAGCCCCTTGTTATTATTATTATTATTAATGTTGTTGTTGTTGTTGTTGTTGTTATTATTATTGCCACTATACTACCTTAGCGTTCAGAAACAGTCCGCCTGGAGTCACAGCCTGCTGGGTAGATATAACCTGTGTTAAAGAGTTGTCCTCCAGCTACGGGACACCCGTGTCCTCCTCACATTGTCTCGCTTTACTTAGCTTCACCTATCTGTGTTAGGAAGACGTTGACAAGGCGGTGAAGGCAGCCAAGGCGGCCAAGCAGAGAGGCTCTCTGTGGCGGAGGATGGACGCGTCCAGCCGCGGAAGGCTGCTGCACAGACTGGCCGACCTGATGGAGAGGGACCGGCTCCTGCTGGCGGTGGGCTCATTCCCAGTTCCTTCTTTACGCTCCTCTAGTCCATAGCAAGGTCGTGTTTTCCGAAGACAGCTGCTGTAGAGGCGACGTGACTTCTCTGAATTGTTCGCACTACGTACTGTTCTTCAGTTAAATGATCTTTAATTAACTTAATTCTGGGGAACGATGGGATCGATACTTCAAACTTTATTGCACTGGTGCGTGATACATAATAAGATATCATGAAGTGGCCATAGTGACTACATATTGCCCAGTCACGTATAACAATACCACACTTAATTATAAATGTGTTGTATTCAAAATGTCACTCAAGTAAAAGTATAGGGGTTAGCAAAATGTACTTAAAAGTATAAAAAAATATATACTATTTATATTATTTAGTTATTATTACTGATGCATTCGTTTGAAATTATTGTAACTGTATTGTATCTGCTGTAGGTGAAGGTTGTAGGTATTGGGTAGTTTATTTCACTGTATAACTGCATCATATTTATGGTTATTATAGATTTTTTAAAATCTTAATCTGTCAAGTGACTCGCTGTTAGGTAAAAAAAATGTAACACTTTCCTTTGAAATGTACTGGAGTAGAAATATAGATTACCATAAAATGGAATTACTCAAAGTACTCCATCAGAACCGTAGTCACCTTAGTAAAAGTTACTGTCCACCACTGCTGATTTATTTCTTCTTACAAACAGATTTCCTTTTTCTTTCACTTTCTCCTGTTTACATGAACTCAGTGTCAGAGCTGAAAAGCTCATATTCTCTTAATTAGCAGATCCTGCAGTACACAGCTAACTATATATGTTATATATGTTTCCTCTGATGACAACGTGCTTCTTTTTCTCCTGGTCCTTGGTTCAGAGATTATGCAGAACAATAGATATCAGTTATAAGAATGTAGCTTCATAAGAAACAAGCTTATGGGATTTTCCTGCAGCTGAAAAATGTCCATGTGCTGTCATGATGTTGACTTATTCATATCAGGGATTGGCCTATATTATTGCATGACATCATGACACTGTGACCCCACCCCAGTCTCCTTTGTCTCTTTGTAATGATTGCTGGATGTTACTTTCCCTCTCTTTCAGATAATATTTGGAATAAAATCCCCGTTGCTGGGCCTATTCACTCTGTTTAGCTGCCAGCTTGCATTAAGACTTAGATCTGTAAATGAACCCTTACAGATGTGAGTGAAGTAATAATACCAGATTGCATGTGACTGCTAATTGCAAACATGCTCTGGAGTGGTAGTGTGCAGGGTATGGCTAATTACACTAAATTCCCAGCTATGTTTGGGGAAATAAAGACCAGATTGGGACCATTTAAAGGTACAGTAAAGTAGTGCAGTGGCTTTAGTATCTGCCAGAGCTGAGCCTCACGTCTTCTGATTTTTCCTTTTACAATGAAATAACAGTAACTCCAGTAAGCATGGTATAGTAGTTAGTACTCAATACCATGTAAATCATGTCTGACACATTCAAACATAATCATTCATTATTATGCATTCATCATAATCTGTAATGAACTTCATTTTACATGCATAGCATATAGTCATGTATTATCAAGTCACTGTACATTGCAGTGGATCACTGTTGACATCCTACTGCACCACCCCTCATCTTTCAGCCTCATACTCAAACTCAGCGCTTATGCAGCCCAAATGCTGGCATATATTGAGTGTTGAATATTTTTGATTATGGATCAAGGAATGATGGAATGAAGGAATGAGGCGTTCTAGTCACAGTGCTAGCAAAGCAGCAGGTGGTCATAGTGAGCTGTCACGCTCAACAGATCAATAGAAATGAACTGATCGACAACAGTCACAATCCAAATATTGATACTGTATATGTCTGGTGACTGGGGCTGCACGCTGTGCAGTGGTTAGCACCGTCGCCTCACAACAAGAGGGTCGTAGGTTCAAATCCAGCTTGGGGCTCTTTTATGTGGCGTTTGCATTTTCTTCCCTGTGTTAGCGTGAGTTTTCTTCGGCTTCCTCCCACAGTCCAGAGACATGCATTTTAGGTTAACTGATGACTCTAAATTGCCTGTAGGTGTGAATGGTTGTCTGTCTCTATGTGCTCTGGGATGGACTGGCGACCTGTCCAGGGTGTACCCTGCCTTCGCACAGTGCCACCTGGGATCGGCTCCAACCCCCCGTGTCCCCTAACGGATAAGCTGGAGACAGGTGGATGGCTGTTTGGTGACTGTGCCCTAAAACTTTAATGCAACACTTTGTTAGGCTCTAAATTCCTGTAATGTTACTTGACTATGGCGGGGAATGCTCTCTCCGGTTTGCTACAGCATTACATTTTGGAGGGGAGATGTTTTGTAGTCTACCAGGGCCGCCACTCCTCCTACCCTACGGTAACTACATCAAGTGGCCGTGGAAGCTAACATTAGCAAATTTTTTTTTTTCAGTTTGAATCAGACAGAACTGCATTATTGTATTGACTTTTGCAGTTTTGTTTCCAACTGAGGGCTTATCACTAACATTAGCTACTAACCAGTAACACACTATTTAATCGAGAGCCGCCAGGTTTCTAATCTTAATGTTCACCTGGCCAAACAGACCCTGGCTCCCCAAATCACACTGATGATTATACACAAATCTCATACTAGTACGTCATGTGATAATGGTAAAAGTGAACATTTTAACTCACTACGGTTTGGAATCTCCAGTGCAGTTCACTTCACAGAGAACTAAGTGATCGGAACACAATCCAAAAGTAATCAGTGATCAATATATTTGGAGGATCGCTAACTTGGTCTTAGTTTTGCAGCTTTGTCCAACATTTCAATCAGTTATGATAAAACTGTATACACCAAGTAGTTTTTGAGATCAACACAGTTTCAGCAGTTTGTGAAGTTGTCAGGAAATGTAATCTATTTTTATTTTTGTGCACATTGACACAAACTTCCTTTTTTTTCCATGATGCTCAGCGTGACTTTCAACAACGTATTTTTTGTGTGTTTTCCTACAAATGTCCAGCAACATGTGAAATTCCCACTTCAGTCTTTTGAAATAAAACTATTTAGTTTACTTTAGGAAAAGATTGTGGTTTGGGTTCAAACTCATGATGTGCTGTAACTGCAGAATTTACATGAGAAATAAAACAACTTTGACTTATGGTTTCATGTGGGACACAAACAGCAATCTCCTGGGCAAAAGTCTGGTGCTTTCTGACCCACTTATCAACAGCAGCTTCCTCCCTACATGGTTCAAACTTATGAAGATCCATCCATCCATATTCAACCGCTTATCCCATTAGGGGTCGCGGGGGGGCTGGAGTCGATCCCAGCTAGCATTAGGCGAAGGCAGGGTAGAACCTGGACAGGTCGCCAGTCCATCGCAGAGACAGACAACCATTCACACTCACATTCACACCTATGGGCAATGTAGAGTCATCAACTAACCTAAACAGGAAGCCGGAGTACCTGGAAAAAACCTGCGCTTACATGGGGAGAACATGCAAACTCCAAACAGAAGAGCCCCAAGCCAGATTCAAACCTGGGACTCTCTTGCTGTAAAACGCAATTGCTAACTACTGCACCACCATGCAGCCCAAATCATGTAGTTTACATAGGAATTGATTTTGTGGTGCTCAACCCAAAATCAATTCTGAAGTGTGAAATGTGAAAACTTGTGTGTCTATATACACAAATATAAATAATAAGGTCTGTGACACGTCAAATGAATAATCAGGCAGGTTTGAAACACGTTGTATCTAGATTCTCTAAATCACTTCATTTGGAGGTCAAACTGAAATCAAGTGTAATGTTGCTAATCATCCCTCATTATACAGGAAAACTATGGTATGAACAGGGAAATAGAAATAGAAATAGTTAAATCAAAGCTATATAATTAGGCACCCTTGCATCATTTACACTTTCTTTAGAGTAGTTATGATTTTGCCAAGATTATAGTGCTTCGTGCTTGACGTGATGCAAGTTTCCCTGGTTCTTTAGACCCTGGAGACTCTGGACACAGGGAAGCCCTTCCTGCAGTCCTTCTTCATTGACCTGGACGGCAGTATCAAAACCCTTCGTTACTATGCAGGCTGGGCCGACAAGATCCACGGCAAGAGTCTACCTGTAGGTGAGTGTGTGTCATCATATTGTAACTCTCAGGAATTCAACAAAGGAAACCACCATGGCCAACAAAGATGTGAAACATGTCGCCATTGTTAAAAACAACAGACAACAGAGACAACCACACAGTAACACAAATACACTTAAAAACAATATACAGTATACAGTATATTGTGTCTATATAATATAAATTTGTGTGTTTACACAAGATGCATTCGGGCACAGTACTGTTGTGTAGGTCACCTACATTCTGGCAGCAGAAGGCAGAGTTCAATGACTAGATTTATTCAAATTCATTAATAAAGCTCCATAACCAACAACTTAATTAAAGTGACTGGGCCTGGTTCATGATTGTCTTCAGCCCTGGGTGGTATCTCATCCAGCCTCTTAATACTTCCCCCTCTTGTCAGAGCCTACTTTGCGTCTCCTCTACCTCTGCAGGACAGCAGATAGACAAAACACGCTTGCCTTTTCCTCCTGATTAGATCCCAAAAGAGTGGTGAGAGATGTAAAGGCACGGCAGGACAAAAGGAAGAGGAAGCGGCTGAGATAGTAATCAGTGAGGTGCAACAGGCTGTGAGGATTAACGATCAGTAGTGGTTCAATGCCTCATCGAGCCGGCAGCCACTCAGCTAGTAATCCCCGCCTTTATACTAGAGCAGTTTCACTCCCAGTCATCAAGATGAGATGCATAATTGAGTTTTAGTTTGATATGAAAATAGCACAGTTGTAGCAAGCTACATACACTGTGAAATGCTTTCGTAGCAGAGCTACTGTATAGACCGTTAGTTCCATTGGATGCAGATGAAGCCAATGTAACAGTTTTTCTGAATAAGTCTTGGGACTCGGGATAGACAGATCTCTGGAAACCGCTTTCAGTCTAAATGTACTGACTACTTGCTTTGCATTTAAAAAAATGAGAAAACCAAACAAATGTACCTGGTATACCTATTACAACAGCAGGAATAAAAATAGGATGATGAAGAAGTTCAAAATAAGAGCCTACAAATACAACAATGCATTTCCAGCCAGCAGCGTGATGAATAACTCATTCAGCAGACCGATTTCGACAGAGACAGGAAACAAAAGTATCTGCTAGGGCTTTTAAAGTTAACGTAATAATGAATTAATCACGAGAAATCACGAGGATAGAGTGAAGATACTGGTATCATGTGAAACTATAAAACCTTAGGAATCTATTGTTACCACCCATGTCATACTAGCTCGTTGTGAAGGAGGATAAATAACACTCCTAGCTTGTGCTAAATTTTGGCATTGTCAAAGGGGTCCCTTGACCTCTGATCTCCAGATATGTGAATGTAAATGGGTTCTGTGGGTACCCACGAGTCTCCCCTTTACAGACATGCCCACTTTATGATAACAACATGCAGTTTGGGGCAAGTCATAGTCAAGTCAGCACACTGACACACTGCCAGCTATTGTTGCCTGTTGGGCTGCAGTTTGCCATGTTATGATTGGAGCATATTTTATATGCTAAATGCAGAACCTGTGAGGATTTCTGGACAATATGTGTCATTGTTTTGCATTGTTTATTGATTTCCTATAAAAATATATATACATAAATTTGCATAAAGCAGCTTATTTGTCCACTCCCATGTTGATAAGAGTATTGAATACTTGACAAATCTCACTTTAATGTACATTTTGAACAGATTAAAAAAGTGTGACTAATTTAATAGATTAATCACAGTTAAATATTTTAACTGACTGACAGCCTAACTGCACTAGTTATACTGTAGTTGTTTATCCTGTTTTGATCCAAGTGAAAATGTTTTTTTGAAAAGACAACTCTCACCTAAATGCACTTGTGATTACCTTTATGTTTATGTTGTCATTCTTATACAAGTTATTTACATCTGAGATATAAATATATGCTAACAAAAATGTTAGAGAGCCCAAGACACTCCACTGTGGGACTCCACATTAGGTCAGGTCGTCTATATAAATGACCATGAAACTCATCTCACTAAAATCTATATAATCTACCATTATTTTTGATATGACTCCATCAGCACAGAGGGATATTCCTACCTCTGATTTTGTACGTAGAACATGAAGTGTCAGTTTGGAATGAGGTGTGTTAGCCTAGCAGAGCTACAGTCAGCCTGGGGCTGTCTGTCTGAGTCTTGTGTTACACACTGACAGTAGCTTCCACCAACACGTCGTGTATGAGAATGTTCCCAACTGACTTGAGTGAATGTAATCTTCAGTAAGCTGTGATTGAACATGGACTCACCCAGTGTCTCAAAGATAAAGGCGGCTGGAGATGAGTCCTGCTGTAGGGGAGTCTCTCCCAGTTTGTGATCAGTCACACAGGAAACTGGAGAAGGTCAGGGTGCAGACTGGGAGGCCAGGTCTGACCAGTTATCTGCAGAGACGTTCATGCACTGTACAACTTATGTCAGGTAAAGGAGTGTAGATCTCGTTGTTAGTACTGGTTAGACATTCTAAACGGATTTATGTGTAAACAACTTAACAATACAACAGAGATACTGAGTTGTATTTTCTGTTATGTGAAAATCTAAGAAAATGCAATTAAAGGTGCAGTGTGAAGGTTTTAGCGGTGAGGTTGCAGATTGCAGCCAACTGAAACTTCTCCTGTGTGCATGTAAGAAAACTACAGAGGCTGATGTAGATATAAATGGCTCATTCTAAGGTAACAACAATACATTTCTTATTTTCACGTGATTATACATAAGAGAAAATATACTTATAAATAGTGTATTCAATTTGCGCCAATAGATCCCCCTAATTGTTACACGCTGGCCCAGAACTGACAGGCACTCCAAATGAAATTGTTTGTCCACACACTCCAGAATAACGCCCTTGATCTGATGTCCGGCAGGACCAGATCATTTGTCTGTGCCTTCCAAAACTATTACAGATCAAAAATTATGGTGTAACAACACTATTATTTGTAAAACTCTTTGAAAAACTTGGGTTTGTGTTAAAATCAGTGCTCAACATGGGCCTTTACTCACTGGCACTACTTGATTTTGACCATTAGCGTACTGTGAGTTTCTTGCACACCTGCATTTCTCACAAGTTGCTGGTACTCTTTTGCCCTCTCCATATCAGGTTCTCTAGGAGATTCATAATGGAGATTCATAATGGAGATTCATAATGAAGACTCATAATGGTGCAGTGCCAGTGTTTTGTGTAAAGCTTAAGCATAAGCTGTATGAACATAAAACAATGTGGAGAGTGAGCGATACAACATTCACGTCCTTTTTGTGGCGTAATTTGTGAATTCTTCATTACAACTTTTTTTTATTTGTTAACAAATGTAATTAATGAAACAATGTTTAAAAGATTGGATTTCTAGGTATGATTTTACAGGGCAAACATTTCCAGAATTAATTACATGACCAGAATTAATGTCCTGATGAAGGTGAAAATGAACTAGTAACAATAGTAAAATAATATAGTTTTAAGTCAAAACCTTCACCTTCACCTTTACTGTAGAAATTCAGAATGTATCTATGAAAAATAAAATATATGAGTACATACAATGCAAGGCTCATTCTACCAAGATGCACTACAGAATGCCACAGGAAGTCATTCCTGCCCATGACCATCAAACTTTGCAGCTCCTCCCTCTGAGTGTCATGCTTTGAGTCAGTAGACTGGACCTGGACTTATTTAACCCATTAGCTGCTATATACAGTACTGACTAAGCTGTACAATCAATTGTGCAATAATTCCACTGTGCAAAATTATCATTAATACTACATTCAAACTGCACAGTCAAGAAATATTTGTATTTAATTCTTATTTATATCATTCTAGCCTTTATATTTAACACATTTAATAGATCCCACTTCCCAGTATTTGCATTTACTTCTTTGTGGTTATGTGGTTATTTGTATATATTTCAAATACTCAAATTTTCTTATTTTTTATTTAGTACTTATATTGCTTTACATATTGTCTTTATTTTATTTGTGTTTATTTTCTTACTTTTTTTATGCTAATACAAGAGCAACTGTAATTCCCCAATATCCTCCTGGGATCAATAAAGTATTTCTGATTCTGATGCATCTCTGTATTCTGCTGCTTAATATGTAGAGGCATACTGACTGGGACACTGCTCCTAAAACCTTATAATACCCTACTATAGTATAGGCTACAAATAACAGAGAAAAGCACTTTAGCTATTAACCACTATGGGCAAATACTGTATACAGGCACATCACCTTAACAGTATTATGTTTCAGTTGGAATATTATTGGAATATTATAGGCCTACTATAGAAGATGCATAGCCCAAGTAAAATAATATAGCAATAAAATCACAACTTATTATTACTGACACATAACTGATTGACAGTATATCATCCTTGAACAATAATGCATAAATACATGGGAGCAAGAGATTGCTGATGCCATCCAATACACACAACATGTGAATAAGAGAAGTACTCATACTTATTTTTTCCACTTTAAGCACTGGTTATAATGACTACTTCAGTTTAGGGGACCTTTTTGTCATTCTGGTTACAATAATAAACACATGGTTATGGTTCAGGGACAAACGTGGTCATGGTTTTAAAAAAAAACACAGGAAGAGAACATCAGTCACTTGATGTTTTTCTATTGGTTTAAACCGTGTCCCTCAGCCTGCTCTCAGTATAGGACTTCATTCATCGGAAAGCCAAAGGTTGCGCATGACTGTTTTAATTTGAATCTAACTGAACAACTTTCTTGTGCAAACATCTACTTCTGCTCTGTTCTATCTACTTCTCTCTCAAATTACCTTAAAAGAACAATGAGTAGGACAATGTATAGACTGATACTAAAATAGTCCCTCCCAATCATCACTCGTGCTCCATTAGAAGTGTGTGGTGGAGTCTGCATCTGCAGAGTCCCTGCAGCCCTCTGCTTGGATTTTCTTATTTTGCTGTGTTTGAGACGTTTCTGGGCATCGATCTCTATAGAAACATAATGACCAGGTGCCAGACTGTAATCACCCATACAGGAGGAAGTTACAAAAATGGGGGACATTGCTGTCGAGCACCCTAACTCTCACTGAGCCGGGGAGAAGGGACCAACTTTGAATGTTGTGTTTACAAACGGCAACCAATGGGCTACCTCTGGGTCTGAGAAGTGACGCCAATGTGGAAGTGCCCTAAACCTGCATTCTTTCCAATAGCCAGCAGAGGCGACTCCTCTGGTTGCAAAAAAGAAGTCTGATTGCATAGAAGCCTATGAGAAAATGAGCCTACTTCTCGCTTGATTTATTACCTCAGTAAACATTGTGAACATGAGTTTATTTAGTAAATTACTGTCCCATTTAGAGTCAATAGACCAGAAATTAGGGGATGCTTTAGGGCGAGGCTACTTGGGATTGACAGGTCACTAAACCCTTTCACAGTGTGTTTACCTTTTTGGTCGCCTGAAAATATCTCATTCAGCACTCAGTTGTACTTACCTCCACCCTCTCGTGTCATTTCTGGTTGCAATAAAACAACATGGCGACATCCAAATACTAAGATGGCGACAGCCAAAATGCCAAACTCAAGGCTTCAAGACAGCAACCCACAAACCAATGAGATGGTGACTACGTCTAGAAAATCCTACTCATTGTGCCTTTAAAGCCACAACAAAAATGTATCCATTATCTGTAGCTGCTTATTGGTTGGAGCTGATCCCAGCTGACACTGGGTAAAGGCGGGGTACACCCTGGACAGGTTTCCATCCGTCTATCACAGGGCTGACACATAGAGACAAACAACCATTCACGCTCACATTCACACCTACGGGACATTTAGAGTCATCAATGAACCTGCATATCTTTGGACTGTGGGAGGAAACCAGAGAACCTGGAGAAAACCCACACTAACACAGGGAGAACATGCAAACTCCAAACAGAGGGACCACAAGCCGGGTTTGAACCTGCAACCCTCATGCTTGGCAGCAGTGCTAATCACTACATCACCATGCCACCCTCATAACAAAAATAATCTCTGAAAATTAAAAAAAAAAAAAAAAAAAAAATACATTCAGTGCCTAAATACTAACTTCCACATAGAATACAGTGGATCAAGCTGATTGTACCTTTTTATTTTTATTTTCCAGATGAAAGCTTCATGTGTTTAACTAAACACGAGCCTGTTGGCGTATGTGGAGCCATCATTCCGGTAAGTGCACAGGGAATCTGGTTTGAATTTATGAGCAATAATGTATAATAGGAATTCTTATTTCCTTTCACATTACTTTGTCTTAGTGTGAAAATCAAACACATACACAGTCACACTGTAAATAAAATAAAACAACACCACTGTTATTATATACTGTTACAGTGTGTGTGTGTGTGTGTGTGTGTGTGTGTGTGTGTGTGTGTGTGTGTGTAGTAAAAGGTACAGGATGTCTGACCATTCAGCTGTAATACAATCTGTTCTTAATAAGCATTTAAAATATCAGAGCATTGCACAATATCTAATTTATAACTTGAGTTCAGCACATTTTAGTGGTGCCAACTCCTGATGGGCCTATGCACTGTGGTTTAAGGGTCTGCTGTGCTCTGGCACACTGTACAACTACATATGGATAATAAGCATCATAATACATGTGTTCAACTAATTTAAAGGTATGCTCTGACAGTTTGGGGAAAAAAACATTATGCAGCTTTGCTGTTCTTTCCAGAGTCAGAAAACATGTATATCATTTTCATATCTGTGGATCAGTACAGAGCCCCAGGAGTACAGTCTTGGTCACATTACACACGGGGACCCAGAAAGACTTTTTGCTGTATATCTATTCAAAATGAAACGGCTATATATGTAGAAAAAACCTTGATTATCACCATTAGGTTCAAAGAGCTGCAGCTGAAATGGGAGAAAACTTTTCCCCTGGGATGTTTGGATTATACTTGCCAACCCTCCCGATTTTCCCGGGAGACTCACGTTTTTCATTGCCCTCTCTCACTTTCCTCTCAGAGTCACAGATCTTCCGTATTTCTCTCAATTTCTGACAGTTTTTCACACATTTTTTTCATTTTCATTATTAGCCAGTGTCTGGAACTGCACAGTGTGTATAATCTCTACTGTTTCCACCCAGAGGACAGTAGAGCACAGTTTTAGCTCATGTTTAAGCTGCGCTCATCAGTGAGTTCCCGAAGTTTGGCTTTCCTCTGTGCTGCGAAAAGCCGTCGTGGCATGGAAACAACGGGTTTCAGAGCGCAGTGGCGCCATTGTTGTGTTGTATCTGAGAGGCCCTTCAAAGAGTGAAAGATAAAGAGAGAAATACTTTAGCAGTAGCAATAAGAATAAGAATAAGAAACGGATGAATATTAATTTATGTTAGAGATTCACATGCCAAGTTCTCACCAGAGGGGTAAATTATTTTCTGTCCGGGGAGTAAAATCAAAAGTCTAACATAAAATGTTGTCACAGTGAACTTTTTATTTTATTATTTTCACTCTCAAAAGTCACCAAAACGCAGGAAACTCAAATTTTTCTGGGGAGGACCACCAGACGCCCTCTTTTTTGAAACGTTGGCAAGTATGGTTTGGATTCATTCATTCATTCATTGGATTCAGCTGGTAGTGCATTTCACAACTTTTAGGACCTAATAAGGGCTATTCATGTGTTTATACTGAGAAGTTCATTTACCTCAAAAAATTTAGCTGCTGAGTTAGAGATGTCTCTTTCCCAATGTAAGTCAATGGGAAAAGTCTTTTTGGGCCCAATGACGTCACATGATGGACAGAAAAGTTGTTGCTTTTCTTGCCGTGGGAAACTATTACAAACTTTTAATTAGAAATGTTTGCAATGTGACCTTACAACGTTTCCCCAGACGCCTGTGTGGCAAATGCTCTTTTTGGGTGGCAGGGGGATTTTTGTCTTGCCATACCAAAGTTGTCCAGTGGGGCAAATTAGCAGAAAGACTGACTGCACCATATCTATCCATCCAATATCTGTAACCACTTATCCACATTGGTACAAAAGTATTTCCTAAAATGTCACAGGGTTCCTTGAATGCAGCAGCCCAGTGAATGGCTCTATCATTTACACACTTACAATCTGTCTGGCTTTCTTGGAACTATATTCAGGCTTAATCGGAACCACTAAAGACTGAATTTAACTTTCCAGAGAAGCACTGATTATAAACGTGTAGTTCTAGTAAGACAACTGCACTCAATTTCAAAGCACTGTCTGGCTGTGAGGATGAAACGAAACCCTGGTAAGTGTACCAGAAACTTTATCTTAATCTTTGCTCTCCCTAAACAAGACCTCCTCTCTGCTAATCCCTTCAGGGCTATTCTTATAAGAACACACAGCTCCAATCCTGTGCTGCCTGGATTTACTTTCACACATTGGAATATATGTATTTTTTCTTTTGATTATAACTTCATCAGATTTAGGGAGGGGCAATGGTTGGTGTTTCACCATATTGTGTTGCACTCTGTGATAGATCCAGACAGAGGCATATGTATAATTTTGACATCATGACAAAATACAGCCATTCTGTTTTTATCTTTGAGCATAAGCCTATAACCTTTAATGCTGCTTTGGCAACAAAGGAACAAAACGCCTGTTGTTTGACATGGGAGATTATATCATAAAAGTGAAATTTATACTGAAGGACATTGTGTAATTACTGAAAGTACTGCTGGCGCACACACAGCATGAGTCATTGTCAGAGGAAAACAGGGAACCTTTCTCCCCACTTGTGATCCCAAGATCCCTTAATGGCTCAGAGTGTTTCCAAAGTGTAAATGTTAACAATGCCTAAACAATAAACATGCAGCACTCACAAGCATTGCTGTCTAATTTGGGTTTGAGTGCCCAATTATTTGTCCATTTGTTTCCAACATGGAAATGAGCAACTGGAAAATAAATGACATCTTTTCTGAATTTGTTTTAAAGATTAGAGCTCCTGTTATTATCCTTTATGTCCCTCCAGATCAACATCCAAGTGATAAAATGGATGTTTTTCTGGGAAAACCAAAATACTGATGTATGCTGCTTGGCTTATTAGCCCCAGTTTGTGCCTCTCAGGTTGTTATTATTGCCATTGGAGAATGAAGCAGTGATAATCACCAACATCATCAAAGTGAGTGACACAAATGAGTTACTGTCTACATAAAATACTTTAATAAATGTATAATTTAAAGAAGAAAATATTCTTAGACCCTTCCATCCTTTCTGTCCACAAAGTATGCAGTATGATTTGGCTGTTTACAAGACAAAAATATCAGCCGAAACTGACACCCATCTTTTGCTGTGTTTAGGTATTTAATGTAGCTAAGGCACTGCCCAAGGGCCCAGTACCTCCAAGGGCCCCCAAGAGCCAGGCTCACTGTACATTATAGCTATTGATTTATGGTAATATGATTACTTACTTTTTTGTTTGTAATTTGAAACAGATTTAAACACAGTGTTAACGTTGTGAACAGTTTGTGTTCAAATGACTACAGATGTAAATTCAAATAAGTCAGCAGCCAGATTGGACATGTAATCCCCTCAGTATGTTCTGGGTGTTCCCCGGGGTCTCCTCCCAGTTACGCATCTCCAGGAAACCTCTCAAGGACCCTGTCCAGGAGGTGTCCTTCTGAGATGGCCGATTTAATGTGAGGGAGCAGTGGTTCTACTCTGAGCTCCTTCCAGTTGTCCAACTCCTCACTCTGTCCGTAAGCATGAGCCCAGCCATGCTGCAAGGACAATTTCAGCCACTGGTATCCATGATTTAATTTTTTCACTACCCAAAGCCCATGAGCCCAGGTGAGGGTTGGAGCTGATGTCAGCTCCCTCTTACCACCACAGTCCAGCACAATACTGGCATCACTGTAGAAGGCACATCAATCCTCAGTTTGTTGAAACAAACTAGTTTGTACCTGTTTCTGTGCGACCAGCTTGAACTTGAATTGTGGACTAACTGTGCCTTTCTTTTGTAACTGTGCATTAATCGGATTTACATACTGTATTTAAAGCAGTCAGCTAACATGTTCTTTTGTCTATGCTAGTGGAACTTTCCTCTGCTGATGTTCATGTGGAAGATGGCGCCAGCCCTGAGCTGTGGGAACACTGTGGTCATCAAGCCAGCAGAGCAGACCCCCCTCACAGCCCTCCATGTTGGATCGCTCATCAAAGAGGTCTGATGTTTGGTCTGAGGTCAGAGAGATGTTTAGTCTTTAAACCTCTCATAGTCCTCTTGATTCTGGGCCTGTAGGGGAGACAATCTGGACCTGAACACTTCAACTATGAGCGGTTTGGACTGTCAAAGGTCCTTGTCCTTCACTAGACATAAACACAGTTTAAGAAAGCCTTTCATTGACACATTTCACTGACTCTTTCACTGTAACTCTGTTTCACTGTCACTGCGATCTGTTAGCACATCAGATGAATAGACTTCATCTGCATAGGACTTTCACCCAGAGACCACTGTTCATGTACAATGTGAAACCAGATGTCACTGACTTATTTGTTATATGAGTTATGCACTTGAAATGGTAATATGGAAGATTAGGATTTACATAAATGTCTATTATGTCATCACCCATAGCCAAGTAAGGTAACATAATGGTGACTGAGCCGATGGCCCACTGATAAAAGTATTGTAATTAGGGCTGTCAGTCAATTAATCACATGATTGTCCATAGTTAATCCAATTAATCACACATTTTTAATCTGTTCAGAATGTACATTAAAGTGATATTTGTGAAGTATTTGATTGTCTTAGCAACATGGGAGTGGACGAATATGTTGCTTTATGCAAATGTATGTATATACTGATTATTAGAAATCAATTGACAACACAAAAAATGACAAATATTACCTTCACAGGTACTGCATTTAGCATAGACAAAAATATGCTCAAATCATAACATGGCAAACTGCAGCCGAACAGGCAACAACAGCTGTCAGTGTGTCAGTGTGCTGACTTGACTATGACTTGACCCAAACTGCATGTGATTATCATAAAGTGGGCATGTCTGTAAAGGGGAGACTGGTGGGTACCCATAGAACCCATTTTCATTGACATATCTGGAGGTCAGAGGTCAAGAGACCCCTATGGAATTGGTTCCAGAACATAATTCAGAATTTAACCTCCTTCATGACAAGCTAATATGACATTGTTGTTTTAAGGTTTCCAAACTGTGTGCATAGTTCCATTTTTGTCAAGTGTACAATAGAGAAAAACTGTAACTTTCCAGGAAAGTCATTATAGACACCCATTTCATAATACTGCAAATATATAAATATTGTAATACTTTTCATTCGTGGGCCATAGGCTCAATCTCTGATTTAACAGACATTTACTTAAATGATAATCTTTGAGATTGACACTTTAAGTAAAGCCACTTGTGTACTTATTTTATCTTATCTTTTTCTAATCCTAATCTCGTAGTTTTGTTGCCTAAACAAATTCCACACTGCAGAGGCTCACACAGGTGCACTGATAACTTGCAATGCTGGACATTTGTAGGAAAACATACAAAAAATGACTAAATAACTTTCGTTAATAGGGTTGGTTGTATGAGGATATGTTGCTGACATACACACTTCAGAAGTAGCTACAACCCCCTTCATTTGTTGTTAGAAAGAAATGCAACAATTAGATATACAAATATTTTACAATATTTAGACTGTCAAGAATATCATGTAATGCTCATAGAAAGATGATAAAAGAAATGCTGAACCTACCCTGGGCTAGGCAAATGGATCAGATGTCTTTGACCCCATTTGAGGAGTGTTTTGCTGTTGACTCAAAGCACTAACATGCTCTCTGGGCTCTTTGCCATGCCAGGCGGGGTTCCCTCCCGGAGTTGTGAACATCGTTCCAGGGTTTGGTCCCACAGCAGGAGCAGCCATTGCCAGCCATATGGACGTCGACAAAGTGGCCTTCACCGGCTCTACAGAGGTGTGTGAGTGTATGACAATGCACATTTGCTGCATTATTATTATTTTGACAAATGAATAAAAGATACTCACATACCGTACTTTGATTCTGATACAGAATCTAGCTGCCATTTGAGTGGTGCAGTTCTGCTTTTTAGTGCTTTTCTCTGATTCCTTCTACAGTTCTAATGTAGAGGAGATTTGGCCGAATGTAGACAGGCCAGTCGTCAGGAAAAAATGTCGGCACTGTATGTTTCTGCAGTTCACGCACACATTGAACGTTTACATTTTTTGTATTAAGTCAGAGCAAGTGTGTAGTATGTCAAGCAGCCACCACTGAAAGTTGTGTGATATAATAATGAGTATATACAATATATATATAATAAATTGGCATTTTATTATTTTAACATATTAGTATTGTTCTCTAACTTTAACCAAGTAGTTTTGTAGGCTAAACCTAACCAATCATTTCACAATGTTAACCGTGTAGCACTGTACATTTCTGCAAGTGTGATATGAGGCTGATATGAAACATTTATGAGAAGTATCTTTGATTCAGAAGCTCCACATTCAACATATACACTCATGGTTTGCAGAAATATACAATGCCAGCATTGTTTGTACAGATGTTGTCATAGAGAGGAAAATAAAGACGACAATTATAGATGCTGCAATAAGTGGGCCTTCTCCCCTTGTGCATGTCGGTGATACTGGCAGGACGCTTGGCTGACGTGGCTGTTAGTTAGATGGTATTTCCTGTGTAGAGTGCAAAGCACTGGAAATGACATATTGCAAATTTTATACCACTTCCTGTGTCCACCATGTGACACTAGAGAAGACACACATTAATTACACATTATGTTGCTGTGTATCACATGTAGACCACACCATGTAAAGTTCATGTAAATTGGATGATATTTATCACATAAGGATGACTTCCTGTTGAGAGTAGGTGGCTCTATGATTCAATATGGGCGAGTCGATATCTTCAAACCTGGACTGCCAGCATGTGGAATGTGGAGCAGATTGAACGATGTAAAGTCAAATTACAACCGCTTCCTGCGTCATGGTGAAAAATGCAAATTGCTCATCTCCACAAAAAGTCAGCAGCTTCACAATTTAACATTGTGGTCTAGGAAAATGTACAATATTCAAATTGGCCAACCTCCGGCTGGGCAGAGCAAATGAAAGCCAAAGGAAAATACAGTATGTCTGAAATGATGAGAGTAATGTGATTACCAAATTTTGTGAATATCGGAGCAACTTTGTTCCAGCTATGGCCTTCCAGGCATTAGGGGGTGCCATGCAGCCCGCTAAACATGTATGAATCCAGTCACTGTAAACTCTTGCAGTGGTCACAGGTTTTAATGTGTACACCAGCGTTCATGAGTTTTCTAGTATGTCAACAGGGTCAATGTGTTTGAAAGTATTTGTAAAAGAATGTTAAAGAATGTAGATGGACCAGCTCTTTAAATATCCTCAATAATTTTATTAGCGTGAATAGTTTGAGGTGAAAACCAGTCACATCTGAAGACGCTTTTATTCTGTTACTGCATATACTATATGTAAAGGTGGTCTTTTTTCAGTGTTACCCATGATGCAGTAGGGTATAACTTTGTATACCGTTCGTTCGTGCAGGTCGGTCAGCTGATCAAAGAAGCGTCAGCCAAAAGTAATCTGAAAAGAGTGACTCTGGAGCTGGGAGGGAAGAACCCCTGCATTGTCTTTGCTGACTGTGACTGTAAGTAAACATGCTGTTTCTCTCTGTCTCATTTTCAGCATACACTGGGGTTGTACAATATGACCTGTAATATGGTTACTTCACACCTTTGCAGCCCCAGGTGTTTCACTGCAGCATTTACTATTACAGAATTATTGAAATATGAGGCCTGTCAAGTCTCATCTTTCATCTGTGCAACTGTTCAACCAACCTTTTGTGCCTTTGCTGTCATCTAACAACTATAAGATCTCATACTATCAAAAAAGCTCAGGGGGCTGCAGAGAACCCTGGCTGGCTCGGGTTGCTGTGCTGTTGACAGCGCAGGTTGGGCTGGGTATTGGTGCTTTATAAGGTATTGACCGAAATAATCCAGTACCAAGTGATATCAAAACTTCTCCAGTCAAAGGATAACTGCATTTGTTCCTTTTTTTGTATCCAAAAATATGACTATTTGCATGGTTTTGCTCGCAGCCAATCACCCAGAGTGTTCTTTGATTTACTGCAATGTGTGATTAGCCCATTACTGCAGCAGCTCCAACACATACAGTCTGTGACATGGAGTTGGGTGTATTTGAGTGCCAAGATGCCACTAACGTGTTTGAAAGTGTATCAATATCACTGTAAGGGCCTGGCATTAGTAATGGTATTGTATTTTTTTAAACAATACCTCGTCCCATTGCTGTCATTACGGAGCAGCAATAGAGGAAAGCAGATTAAACTGGATGGTGTAATACAGCTAGTACTGTGCCATTCATGTGTAATATGATGATATAATGTCATTTGACTGATGGCATACAGTATGCATTTGTTGAACTGATAAACACCGCTGTCATATCCTTTAAACAGCACCTGATAAAAAAAAATGTAGTTTTGTTGCTAGGTCCACATCTGTGTGTCAGTGTTAAACTAATCAGCTAGAATCATCTTGCATAAACATGCATTGCTTGCTGCAAGGATTATGTTTTTCTCATATTGAAAGTACAGTATTTGTAAAACATTCACTCCCAATCTGCACATGACAACTAGCTATCATTGAGGACACAGTGATCACGTCCTCAGTGCCTTTTTTTTCTGGGAGCTTGAGAGAATTTAGTGGTCTGGTTCTAGACCTCTGAACTCCTTCCTCACGTAAGATTTTCAGAGATTCAACTAGGTCTGATGCCCATTAACAGCTCTGTCCCTGGTTGAAAAATCTCCAAAACAAAGCGAGCTAATCAGAGCTTTGAAGGTGGGAATAAGACTGGTGACGTCATCCTCATCTACCAGAACAAGGAAACAAGTGACAGAAGTATTACCCACAAATCCACTACTTCTAAAACCCTGGCTGTGGACCTGGTTAAGTTATGATATAATGAATCAAGGTTGGTTGTAGTTAAGAAAACTATAATCAACTACAGGTAGTGACTGTTGGAATGACAAAGCAGGCATGGGGAAATGTTGCTACTTGTCAGCTCACCATCAAGTGCACCAAACATCCCAGACTGAGTAGAGAAGGTGTCATTTTCTCCTGAAAAATGATGTTAGAGTGGTTCTTCTTTATTGCTCTTTGTATCAGTGTGTGCGCATATTACTATAATGCTGTTAATTGTGGGGACATGAATCTGTTTACACAGTCACATTGTGGGGACTTTCCTTCCTTTTGGGGACAAAATGCATATTCCAGTAACATAAAACATTATATTTTAGGGTTATGACTTGGTTTAGGGTTAGGGTAAGATTAGGTTGAAGTTGTGGTCAGTGTAGGATAGGATTAGGCAAGTAGCAGTTACAGTTAGGGCTAGGGTAAGTAACCAGGAAACAAATGTAAATTAATGTAATGGTAATGTTCTCGGACGTCATGGAACGTGTGTGTGTGTGTGTGTGTGTGTGTGTGTGTGTGTGTCTGTGTCTGTGTCTGTGTCTGTGTACAGTGGAGCTGGCAGTGGAGGAAACCCAGAAAGGAGCTTTATACAACCAGGGTCAGTGCTGCACAGCTGCATCACGTGTTTTTGTGGAGGAAAGTATTTATGAGGAGTTTGTGCGTCGCAGCATAGAAAACGCCAAGAAGATTGTCATAGGAGACCCGCTGGACCCTCAGACATCACACGGGCCACAGGTAGGAGCACACATTCAACAGAGTACTAACAGACAAGCTGTGCCTAAACCTGTAATAACGGACTTTTTTGGGGGACAATTGGGGGCAGCAAAGCAAGCTGTGAATACACCATTGACATACAGACCTTCAAACTTCAGTTTTTTTCATGTGGTTAACTTCTCCGCCTCTGTTTAAGAGCAGCCGCTCTGAGACTTCATGCAGTGGTTGACACAGTCCTGACCAGGACTATAGGTTTACCAGCAGCTAGTCTCCATCTCTGTCGCACAGTAGAGTTAAGAACATCATTTCTGACATCAGATAATGTGACATTTGGCCTCAACAATGCCGGTTGTTGAAGTCAGTTTTCATAGTGGCCAGATAGTGGTACTGCAACTTCCGTGTTTGTCACGAATGCCATTTGGACCAAAAACACTTTTTCCCATAGCTGTACATTGGAATAAAGTTGTCTCTAACTCAGCAGATAATTTCTTTTGATGTGAATCAACTTCCCAGTATGAACGCTATATTTAAATCATTAGGTCCTAAACATTGTAAAATGTACAAATAGCCAAATCGTTATTTCCCTTCCTCCATCAATGTGAATGAGACCCAGACCAAGGCTGGGGAGAAGGCTGGGAAGTTGAGTTAGCAAACTGTGACTACAGTATGACAGTTGTGACCAATGGATGTGATCAATGGATGTGGACAATCTGGGTACTTTTACTTTTTATTTTGAAGTTGAGCCATTTTGGCTTCATGCACCACTGAACAACAAGAAATGCTTGGGGCCCCATCACTTAATACATCCACGAGTACACTTCGCTTTCTTCCTGGCAGTGAGACAAGAAGATTGATATCAATCTCATGTCTGTGTATTGTACAGATTTGAAGTCAGGACATGAATATCCGAGTTAGAGGCAGGAGGAATCAGCGAGCCTTGTTCTATCCAAAGTTCGAAAATATACCTACCTACAACTCTAAAACTCACTCATTAACACACTGTATCTTGTTTGTTTAACCTGAACATATTTGAGCTGAATTGGGCTAAACACCCTGGTGCAATCTCTGTGCTGGAAAACAACAATGAAAGTGATATGAATCCCACTGTATCATTTTACGCTGTTTAACAACAGCAAACAAGTGAATTTCCCCAAATGTAGGATTCCCCTACAAATAAAGTGTTTCCTTCCCTTGTGTACTTGCCCGGCTGATGCTGGCCCCAGATTGACCGGCGGCAGTTTGACAAGATTATGGATCTGATAGAGAGTGGGAAGGAGGAGGGAGCCAGGCTGGAGTATGGAGGAGCAGCTTTGGGCGAGAAGAGCCTCTTCATTCAACCCACCATCTTCTCTGGGGTCAAAGACCACATGCGTATCGCCAAGGAAGAGGTACAGCTTGTTTCAGTTAATTTCAGATGAATCTGATACAGACAAGGACGAGGATGGCGTCAGTGTGTGAAAGTAAAGGCTGACACCCAGTGGAACAGTGCTTCAATTACACCACACACGGTGCACAGTAACACGAGTGAGGAACGCCATAAAGAAAAACTTGGGCTACCGTAGTTTTCATATTAAAAGACTTTATTTGTACATTGTTTCAAATACATTGTCACAATTTTAAATTTGCAGGCCATTGGAAATAATGGGTTTCAAAGCACAGTGGTGCCGTTGCCATGTTCTATGTGAAAGGCCTATTAAAGTTAGGCACAATTAGGGGTCTGGCCACTTTATGTGACAGGTAGGTACCATCACAGGTGGATGATGGTCTGGATGACCTCCGTGCCTGCAGTTTCCAACAGGATTTCAGGAACTGAAATGTCCTTGTTTCACCAAAACTTGGCTAAATCCTGGAATAACATTGATGACAGTGTCATTTGACTCTTTTTCTGACTTCATATATACCAGTCTGATGAAAAATGGAGGCTCAGCTTAATTTAATTATAAAGTGAGGAATCTCTATCTCTATATTCGCATAGCTCAAGAACTGGTGTTCTCTACTCATCCAATCAACTTAGCACTTTACGGGTGTACTGCTGGGGACCCCATGGAATGCATTGTTGAATTTGCTGCAATTTGGACACGCAACACATTCAATATTAATGAATTTTAATAAACAAGCGGCCAAAAATAATGCTTGAAAAATAAACTTTCAAACCAGAACACAGAATCAGATATGAAGACACTTTCTGTGTCGGCCACCAGGATTCCAATCATCAGTTTGACGTTATGGCATTTTGATCCAGAAATCCAAGATGGCTGCCATCCAGTAGCGTGAAAATGTAAACTTTTGAATGGAAAGATGTTTTTTCAGTGAAAACTGTGTACCAAAGACACCTTCTGAGGTACATTTTACTTTTTAAACTACATTTGATCATTCATTCTGGGATGGGATATACAATATGGATTCTGTTATAGCTGATTAGTGCATTACTATCTAGGTTGGGTTTTGAAGAAGAAGAAGAAGATCTACCTTTATTAGTCCCACAATGGGGAAATTCAATTTACACTCTGTTTAACTCATACATGGTACATGCAGACCTGAAACACACATACATGCAGTAATGGAGAGATGTCAGAGTGAGGGGGCTGCTCCAGACAAGCGCCCCGAGCAGTTGGGGGTTTGGTGCCTTGCTCAGGGGCACCTCGGCAGTGCCCAAGAGGTAAACTGGCACCTCTCCAGCTACCAGTTCACACTCAGTTTTTGGTCCATGTCGGGACTTGAACCGGTGACCCTCCGGTTCCCAAGCCAACTCCCTACAGACTGAGCTACTGCCGCCCCGAATGCGTCTGGAAAGATACCAGTTTCGAGTGATGTGCTTATAATTGTTAGGACATGACTTGATACACTGTTGAACACCAGTTTAAAGAATGCTGTGGGCACAGGGTCAACGCGTGAGGTAGAAGAGTTACATTCAGTGACAGTCTTGCAAAGCTAGTATATTACACATTTATGTTTTATGACACAGTCTTTACTGATATCTTTCCCCTCTCAGATCTTTGGTCCAGTGCAGTGTATCTTCAGCTTTAAAAGCCAGCAGGAGGCCATAGAGAGAGCAAACAGCTCACAATATGGCTTGGTGTCTGGAGTCTTTACAACCAGTATGGACAGAGCTCTGTCCGTGTCTGCAGCCCTGGAGACCGGCACTGTCTGGTAAGTCCCTGTTCATAGTCCTGACGCCAGGGGGATGTGTTTTGAGGCATTTGATTTCAGTTTATTTATTGTTTATTATTGTTTCAAAATTAAAATTTACATTTTATTTCAATACCATGGAGCAATAATTCAGATATGAACTAATGAAGTAATGTGAGGGGCTACTGCACCTGCTACATGATCATTATACAAGAGTCACAATATTTTTCAGTGTGTCTTTCTTACTCAACCAATTTCTGCTGTCCATACTCACACACCGACCATTATGAACATTAGAAACTCAACAAGCAAAGATAAGAAGGAGGAAGACTGACTCCTCTTGACCTCTGGTTAGGGATGGGATATACAATATGGATTTGATCACGGATCATTAAAAAAACGGGCGTGGGTGGTGTAGTGGTTAGCACTCTCGCCTCACAGCAAGAGGGTCGCAGGTTCGATTCCAGCTTGGGACTCTCCCACAGTCAAAAGACATGCTGTTTAGGTTAATTGATGACTCTAAATTGCCCGTAGGTGTGGATGTGAGCGTGAATGGTTGTCTGTCTATATGTTGTCTGTCTCTATGTGCCCTGCGATGGACTGGCAACCTGTCCAGGGTGTACCCTGCCTTCGCCCTATGCCAGCTGGGTTGACGATGGATGGATGGATAGATCATTTAAAAAACACACACACACAATAAGCTGACTGTAGTGAATTTCTGTTATCATGAAAATTGTGACTATCCTCATGAGTGAGCTGTCTAAAGCTACTGTATCACGATAGAGAAGAGAAAAATAGAGCTCGAGTCAGAGTACGGCATGTCATGCCTTCAACATAGTAGGTTTCATAAATTAGCATTCTGACTCCTGCTCCATATTTAAAGGGGCCATATCAGGCTCATTTTCAGGTTCACACATACTTGTATATTTTGTGTTTCTATTAGAACATGTTTACATGCTTTAATGTTCCAAAAACACATTATTTTTCTCATCCTGTCTATCTGAATATACCTGTACTAACTCTCTGTCTGAAACGCTCCGTTTTAGTGTCTGTCTCTGTAAGACCCCTTCCGAAAAAGCCCAATCTGCTCTGATTGAAAATTTGAGCGGCAGGGGCGGTATTGCATTTGCTTTACTGTACCGTTGTTATGAGAGGAGAGATGATGCCAGAAGGCAAAGCTCTCAATCTACCAGTCAATCTTTGTTCCTACTCTCACCTATGGTCATGAGGGCTGGGTCATGACCGAAAAAACTACATTATGGGTACAAGTATCCAAATGGGTTTCTCTGGAGGGTGGCTGACAACTCCCTTAGAGATTGGGTGAGAAGCTTAGCCATCCATGAGGGAGTCAAAGAAGCACCGCTGCTCCTTTGTGTTGAAAGGAGTCAGTTGAGGTGATTCAGGCAACTATTAAGGATGCCACCTGGGTGCCTCCCTAGAGAGATGTTCCAGTAACACCAGCTGGGAGGAGGCCCCAGGGAACACCCAGGACTAGATGGCGAGATTATATTTCCACACTGGCCTGGCAACGCCTCAGGATCCCTCAGTCACAGCTAGTAATTGTGGCCCGGGAAAGGGAAGTTTGGGGTCCTCTGCTGGAGCTGTTTCCCCCAGAACCTGACCCCAGATAAGCGGCTGACGATGAGTCATGAGTCAAGAGTCATAAAAAAATAATTCACACATTTAAAAATAAATTTAAAGAATGCAATAAATAAAAAAATAGAAATTAAGTCTAAAAAGAAGTAAAAATAAATACAGACATTTTTGAATTAATAAAAATAAACATAAATAAATAAAAGAAAATTACAGATGCATAAATAAATAGGGGATTAAGATATGTAATGATAATTAAAGAAGCAAATTAAAACAGAAATATCAATTTATGTCAAATTTAATTTAAATTTACTAGTTAATGGCATTTATTTTTAATATAATTTTGCTACATTTAAATACATTTTTCTATTTATTTATTTACTGAGTCATTTATTTATTCATTTATTTTTTATTTTCGGCCAGTTCCATTTTCCATATGTTCAATCTAAAAGTGTTATGTTACTATCTAATGCAAAGGTATGAGATTAAAATGATCTTGTTTTACATTCAAAATGAAATCAAAATGTTGAACTCTTATAACAGTTTCAGCTGGCCATCATTTCACTGCTGGAAAAGGGTTTATTTATACTAATTTAAATTTAGTTGAGCCATTCTAAAGTTTTGTATATGTTTATTTAACAAATTTTAAATAACAAAATTATCAAAATCATCATCAACCACTGCTTTTTCCCTCTCTATATTGCTCTGATATTACACATTGATTTTTCTCTCCACATAAATATGACAGTTTCTGAGGATCCGGGGAGATGGATAAACTCAGGATATACATTATTTATTTTTTCAAAGAAAACATGTCTGTCTTCTCTCTCTCTCTCTTTTTTCTGTTAAGGATAAACTGCTATAACGCCCTCCATGCTCAGACTCCCTTTGGAGGGTATAAGATGTCAGGCAATGGACGAGAGCTGTGAGTATCATCAGGGTTTGTTCATATTTCATGTTCTTCAGTTGTTCGCTGTGTATTCCCTCACTAACCCTGCTTGTGTGTCATCTCTGTCCTCTCAGTGGAGAGTATGCTCTGGCTGAGTACTCGGAGGTGAAAGCAGTGACCATCAAACTGAGTGAAATCCTGTGAGAGGAGCTGACTGAGATGTCCATCACATCACATCACAATCCTGTCCAACCCACACACTCTTTCTTTGTCTTCAGTTATGCTCATGATGTTGAGATTAGGGTTAGTCCAATATATCAGTTAGTCTACATGCAGTATATCAGAGCCTTCCTCTATGATATGCTAGAGGTGAGAGAGGCTTTTACTCAACAGCTTCAGTAATGTCACTCTGTAAAACTGCTAATGCTCAATTTGACAGGTTTGTATTTTAATAATTATTTATTCAGAAGCTCCCTGGATGTAAGTGTGTGATTTGGTACCACAGTACTGATGGGGAAAATAGAGACAGTGTTCAGTTGGTATATTGGAAATTGCTGGCTTAACCCACAGAGCACAAGCAAGCCATTCAAGATATATGATGAATAAAGTTTCCACCAACAAGTGAATAATTAATGAATATTTAGGTTATTGGGCTTTAAATTGCAATGAAATTCCAATTTGACTTGTAATTTGTACCACAAAACTGAGTTCTTTCTAAGAAAATACCAAAACAAAAAAGTGCGAAAGCATTGATACAATCATTGACATAAAAACGATCCACTTATTGGTACATTTTAGAGCTTTCAGCCACATCTGGAGGCCTTCATCAGTGGATGGAGTTTGCTCACTTGTCACAAAGATGGTTTAGTTGTCGTCACTTGACTGTGTGTTGTAGTGTTAGTGTTAGTGAAGTGTTGTATGTGCAGGGACATGGTAACCTGTCTGTGATCAGTGGATGCTGTGAGCAGTTTTGGTCTAGCGTTCACAGATGATGTCTATTCCTGTTCATTCAGTCTCTTGTCCAAGGTCCTTGCTCTCTTTCTGATGTAGTGTCCCTGCAGTTCTGTAGAAACTGATCCAGTACTGAGGGAGAACGCTGTAACCTGCAGCCACTAAACAAGTTACAGGGGCAAGTGAGCCACATAAGTGTAACATTACATCCACTAAAAGTGTTTGGTTTTGCCACTGACAGGCTCAGATTATTATTTTAAGTGACTGACAACATTATGGAAAGGACCCTAAAGAGAAATAAAATGGTTTTTTTTTTTTAACCTTTTACTTGATCCGGTTTGTTTGTTATTGTGTCCATGTCCCGCTCAAGAAGAAGTCTTGTAAATCTGAATATCAGTAAAAAAAAAAAATACAGGCAGCCATTGAATTCAAAGGCCTCATCCACATTGTGGAAAACCTATAAATATTCAGCCATGACACTGAAAATCTTTTAGTTAACTGTCTTCCCGCAACACGTCACCTTGCTAGATGTCAGAACGAGCCTGTCGTGGCAAAAACAAGCACTTTTAGTGGACGTAAATGACGGTGCCACCTTGCCTGAATAGCACCATATCACAGCCCACGAGCAACTGCCAGTTACAGCATTACAGTGTTGGACATAAAAACAGGGGCAAGTAGGGTCCAGGTAGAAAAATACAGAGGTTACCCTTTCAGTGACTTAGATAATCTTAGAACTAAGAACTAGGGCTGTCTTCTTTCCATACAGGCCCACAAGCGCTTATTATCAAGCAACCAAAGTTCCATCTGAGATGACAACTGAACCATCTCCAAAACAACAGCAGGAACTTCATCTGCTGATGAGACCAAGGTGAGATGTGGCTGAAAGCTCTGAACAGGTCCAATAATTGGATCTAATGCTTTCTGAAGTCAATAATAAATCTTCAAGTTTAACCACTATGGTCCCTCAATGAGCCGCAGACCCACACACCTTTGAATTGAATCAATGTATTGTTCATGTAAAGTTTTAGCACCCCAGTCATGGGCCACTAAGCAGAACTTAATGTCTAACTTAATGTCTAAAAGTCTAACTTTTAATTACACAAATAGAGGAGGGAGATGAGTAGATATTCTCTTTCTTGTTGACTACCTGGGACATCCCTCACCGAAGAGTGTTCAAGAAATACTCCAGTAGTTATACGCATACCTTGTTTTTCTTGTCTAGTCCAGCTCTTAAAGAAGAAGAAGAAGAAGAAGAAGATATTCCTTTATTTGTCCCACAATGGGGAAATTCAATTTTTACACTCTGTTGTTTTTACTTATACACGGTACATGCAGACCCGAGACACACACATGCACAAACAGGACCCATATACATGCATCAAATGGAGAGATGTCAGAGTGAGGGGGCTGCTCCTGACAAGCGCCCCGAGCAGTTGGGGGTTTGGTGCCTTGCTCAGGGGCACCTCGGCAGTGCCCAAGAGGTAAACTGGCACCTCTCCAGCTACCAGTTCACACTCAGTTCTTGGTCATGTCGGGACTTGAACCGGTGACCCTCCGGTTCCCAAGCCAACTCCCTACAGACTGAGCTACTGCCGCCCCCAAAGCAGTTAAAGCAGATTGATCACATGAGATACACTAAAGCACAAAACATAGAAATTAATCAACAATGCATTTTGCATATGAATTCCATTCAAATCTCATCACATCTCCTTGACAGAACAATGTGGACAGGTCAGAGAAAGAAATAGCATTTATTTTTGTAATTGCTGAGTAACTGATGTATGCAGATACTCTTTGTTTCTAATTCCAAGCACTGATTGTGTCTCTGGTGTTCTCTCTGCTGAGGAGAATGAGCCGTCCCTTTCAAATGTTGGAAAGAACTCTGTTCCTTGTCTCAGATAAGGTAATATTTACCTTGCCAATAACAATATAGTACTGTAACAGCAACAATGTTGTCATTGGATGGATCAACTTTAACTTTTCTTTGTACCATCATATATGTTTGAGCGTTTATTATCACACATGGGAAACAAGTCTGTCTATGCATTTTTCTCACATTTGTTTTGTATATAAATAGAAATTCCGAATAAAGAAAATGAAATGCACTTTGTGTGTCATTCCTTGCACCTGATGTATCTTTTATACTAGAAAGCCTGGTAAAGGTCAATGTCTGCACACAAACTAGAGGACTGTGGGGAAGATATGACTGGACGTTTGATTCATTTTCATCTAATTTGTATTTTTAGAGTTGGATATAGCATGGACCAATGGTACACAAGACATTATGTGGTACTGTTTAATGTAAAATATCATCATAATTAATATCCAAAATTGGTTATTAATTAATTAACTGTTTACCTTCACAATGATGTCCTACTTGTATCCCTGGTCTGACCCTGGTCATTGGTGTGAAGGAGGTATAATTGATTTTGATATGATTTCTCTGCTTATAATGCTTATGCATTATAAGCAGAGAAATCATACACGCTTGGCACAATCTGCAGCCTCACTGCTAGATACCATCAGATCCTACACATGTTTGCCTCATACCATAATTCTCAAAGTCATATACCTTAAAATATGAGTTAGGCAATTATGCTATGAGACTGACAACATGTCGGTCACTGTTTTGAATAATGTCCAACATTATTATTATTAATATTTCCCCAATCTTTATTTTTACTTTTCTATTCTTGCTGGTGAATTGCTTTTGCAAAGAATCTTACTTGGGTAATTGTAGGTTTTATTTTGAAATTTTTTTCCGGATGCGTGGGCTGAAACCGATTACCGGAAATGCCTCCTTTATCCAGTCTGACTTGACACAGCGTTCGTCTGGATTGGAAAGTTTGTATCGTGGAATCAGGAAGTTCAGCTTCAACGTTAGTGTTAAGCCGTACTCGGTGGCAGCCCGTCTGAGGACCTGAACACTGTGGGACCCCGTCGGGATGCTCTCTGGACCTCAGCCATGTGGTGAGTTGGCTTATAATAACTGTTGTGTCATAATAGTTCATGTCTGGTGTCTTAGCTGCAGCTATTAGCGCGAGAAGTGATATCGTTTAGCTTCATTAGAGCAGGTTCACGCACCGTTGTCATTAGAGGAAAAACAAACCAGTCTGTGTTTAAAAAACTGCGAATTTAATACACATTAGCTTATTTTTAAAGAACTTTAAGTGTCAAACATAATTCAGCATATTTTCCATACTCCCACGAAGCACTTTTTTATTTCGGCATTACTATAATCCAGAAAGAGGCACAAAAACACCTCAGACAAGAGCAGGCTCCAACCTCACCGTTCTGCTCCTGGTAAAGTGAGGTGCATAAAACCCTAATGGACTGGAAAAGCTGAATCAAGAGACGCTTGCATCAGCTAGTACCAGCCAAAGGAGTGTGTGGAGCCGATCCCAGCTGGCAGTGGGTGAGACCTGGTGTCTACCCTGATGCGCAATTTGAGTCTGAGTGACTCAGTTTTGCTTTTTAAATGGCTCCCCCACAGCCACTGTACTGCCATGCCTGTTGGCACACTAAGCTATATACAAGATGTATGCCAAAACACACAAATACACACACACACCTGCTTGTGTGGAGGATGAAACACAAATAAAGGAGCCCCCATGATGCCTTGCATGAATTATGGGTGCGCAACCTCTGCCACATCTTGTCACTGAACCTGAACCAACGTTTTCCATGGTAACAGTACACTCATCGTCTCTCCTAGAGCAATTGTATTAATAAAGTTAGTAAAACAAGTGAACAGGAGCTATTCCAGCTCAGGCAGGATAATGTGATCATAGCTCTGCCTTCTACTATGGAGGGGTGGAGGACGACCTGAAGAAGTGGCCTCAGATAACCTGTACAAGCAAATTTAGCTGCTTTATTGACTCCGTTGCTACAGACGGTGAAGCCACGAACAATCTGAAAAGCTCTTGGGCAGATCATTACTTCCACATTAACATCGTTTAGTTTTTAAGTGATATCATTTTAAGTTTAATTCAGTTTCTTGACATTTTACAATAAACAGTGACATACAGAGCGTTCAGAAAGTCTACAGACCCCTTCACTTTCTTCACATTTTGTTATGCTGCAGCCTTATGTTTAAATTGTTTAAATTATTTTCCCTGTCATCAATCTACACTTGTGTCATAATGACAAAGGGGAAACAGAATTTTTGATTTTTTTTGCAAATTTATTAAAAAGGGAAAAACTGAAATATCACATTGACTTCAGTATTCAGACCCTTTACTATGATTTAGCTCAGGTGCCTCTCATTTCCCTTGATCATCTCTGAGATGTTGCTCCACCTTGACTGGAGTCCACCTGTGGTAAATTCAATTGATTTGGCATGATTTGTTGATGATATAAGGTCTCACAGCTGACAATGCATATCAGAACTAAAACCACGCCATGGGGTCGAAGGTACTGCCTGCAGAGCTCAGAGACAGGATTGTGTCGAGGCACAGATCTGGTGAAGGCTACAAAATGTTTTTGCTGCATTGAAGGTCCCCAAGAGCACATCGACCTCCATAATTCTTAAATGGAAGAAGTTTGCAATAACCAGGAGTCTCCCTAGAGCTCACTGCTCGGCCAAACTGAGCAGTCGGGGGAGAGGGGCTTTGGTAGGAGAGGTGAACAAGACCCTGATGACACTCTGGCTGAGCTCCACAGATCCTGTGTAGTGATAGGAGAAACTTCCAGTAGGACTACCGTCACTGCAACACTGCACCGATCTGGGCTTTATGGCAGAGGGGCCAGACAGAAGTCTCCCCCAAGTGACAGAAATATGAAAGCACCTAAAGGACACTCAGACTGTGAGAAACAAGGTTCTTGGTCTGATGAAACCAGGATTGAACTATTTAGCCTCAGTTCTAAGTGTTATGATTGGAGGAAACCAGGCACCGCTCATCACCTGCCCAACACCATCCCAACGGTGAAGCATGGTGGTAGCAGCATCGTGCTTTGGGAGTGTTTTTCAGTGGCAGGATTGAGGAATAGCAGAATGCAGCAAAGTGCAGAGATATCCTTAATGAAAACCTGGTCCAGAGGGCTCAGGATCTCAGACTGGGCTGAAGGTTCACCTTCCAACAGAACAGTGACTCTAAGCACACAGCAAGACAATGCCTGAGTGGCTTAGGGACAACTCTGTGAATGTCCTTGAGTGGCCCAGTCAGAGCCCTGACTTAAACCCAATCAAACATCTCTGGAGAGACCTGAAGATGTCTGTCCACCGACGGTCCTCATCCACCCTGACAGAGCTGGAGAGAATCACATTTTGATCAGTGCTCCCTGTTGGGTGTTTTTTAGGTTACTTGACACACTGGTGGTCATCATTTAAGCCATGCAACTATCCAACATGTCTTTGTGGTGCAGTGCTGATACAGGTTAGTAGTATTGCCCCGTGAGGTAGCAGCGGTAGCAAGGCAGGTTTTGCACAATACCTAATGCTGTGCAGCATCTTCTTTGTTAAAGCCAAAATAGTTCCAAACACCTGACGTACTGTTCCTCTTTGACACTAAAATTTCCACAGAATCAGGTTCTGTTGAGCCTGAGGCCAGTGTACAACAGCACAAGGTACAGCATTGCGGGCTAAGTTGATGCTTTCTCTGCCGACTGCTCTATTCTCGTGTGTCATGTAACCAGAGTATAATCACAGCCGTTGGGGTCAGAAAAACATGTTTTATCATATTGCGATATTATCGCAAATGCAATTAATCATTCAGCCCTAACCTGAAACTAACACCGGATGTGAGATGTGGTTGGGCCCAACAGTTAAAAGCTGCAATTTTGTTGTTTTTTCATGTTTATTGTCTTGGTGGGGTTTGCAGATGTTCAGCAAGGTTTAAATATTTTACATGTTATTTTTGATTGCTGTTGTGGCTAAAATGTTTTGATTGTTGTGATGAATTACCTTTACTGATCCAACATGAAAATTTTCCAACATTTCACACAATTCATCAGAGTTAACCATCACATTATGGCTAATCTACAGCCTGCTTCAAGGTCACCATCAGTTTCAGAAGCTCCTGGCCCCCTGTTCATGGTGCAAGCCGTGCATTTAGTGTACATTTCCGCACTTATGTACCAACTCTAAGTCAGCCTCAAGTAGAGACACCTGACTGCAAATCTTTACATGTACGCGTCGTTAAAAATCAAGTGTTTTTTGGGAATCAATGTAGTATCACAAAACATTATATCGTGATTCTAAAGCAACAATATTTTTGTTCCCCTATCAGATTTGTATGTTTTTTCCATAATAACGTTCAAGACGGGAAAATGCCCCACTAATTAAGTCCATGCTCTGCTTTTTATCTGCGGTGATTATGTGCCAAGTTGGAAATGAATACGCCAGCTAAGTGCGTTTTAAAGGTACTGTATGTCTGCGACGGCATGACTGTGTGTGTCAGGTGTGTTGCTCAGGACCAAAGGAAGCACAGCGTCGAGTGTGAGGTTGTTTGTATGAGCAGTAACACCACAGGCTAATCATTCAGCACATTCTGAACAGGCATGTCCTGAACACCCAGTGACCTAGTGACCAGTTAATTAACTGTTAAACAAAGACAAGATAATTAATTACCAATTATTAGTAATGCTATAATTTTGGATCAGTTAATGATTATGATATTATTTGTAAACCTTAACAAGATTGTTTGTAAAACATATTTGTAACACTTTGTAATAGTTGGTTTGTAAACAGCTATAGATATTATTTGGGTGGTTATACAGTAAATTGCAAGTGATGATTATTATATCTTGTTAAATGGTTAATAAATACTCTGTGAAGCATCTGTAAACAACATTTAGATGGTTAATACTTTGTAATTTTGTAAAGGTTTACAAATCATTTGGTAATCATTAATGAATACTTTATATAATATATAAAATTTTATAATGTGTGTAACAGTAAACTGATAAATAGTTTACTAATGTAATGAGAACGTAATTGTTATCATCTCTTATCAGTTATGATTCAATATATAATTTATATTATCAAGTCATTGTTGAACTGTAAAATAACGATAAACTAAGTTTAATTATCTGTCAATTTACCATGTGTTAATGATGGTTGTTATGAAGTGTTGCCAGAAGATTCTATTTCATTGTGTTATGAGTGTGAGGTCTTGACACATTCTCAGGATTAAGGTCAGAATAGCTCCGTCTCCTTTGTTTCCTTTTGTGGAAGCACAATGCTGAATCACTGAGAGCCCTTTTATGTTGTCTCACACTGAACTGAACACTTTTTTTTTTTTTTTTTTTTTTTGGTGAGGTTTCTTTAAAAATAGTTCCAGTAGTATACTGTATAGTGCAGCACTAGTGTAACACAAATACACTCAGTGACCAGAGTAAGGAACACTTGTGCAGTCTAATACAGTCCAACACAACAGGCTTCCTGTATCAATATTATTTTCAGTTTATTAGCATATCTCAAAAACATGATGGTAGTTCAGTCAAATTTGGTCCAGAGAAAAGTGAGTAGTTTTTGATTTAAATTCAACAGTGGTGGAGACTTTTTGAACAGCTTTGCTAGGTTTTCCTAATGTGTGGCACATTTTAAAACTGTCTACTATATTTTGATTTGGTAATTTTCAAGTCATTTTCTATTGACAGTTTGTTGGACTGTATTATTTTCGAAAGCATTTTTTGTCCACTGCCTATATAAAGGGAAATGCATTTGTATAAATGCACTTGTTTTTGTATATCTCTCTATCTTTCGAGTGTGCCAACCACTAAAAGCTCTTAACTCTACATGTCTGCATTCATTCATTCACACACACATTCATACACAGATGGCAGAGGCTGCCATGCAAAGAGCCAACCTGCCCATCAGGATCTGATCTAAATACTCATTCACACACCGATGGCTCAGCCTTCAGGAGCAATTTAAATGTCTTCAACATGAATCAACACCCTTCCGATGGTGGACAACCTGCTGTGCCTCTGAGCCAAAGCCGCCCCTATAGTAAATGTATAATAGTGATGAAATACAATAATTTATAGCATCTAACAATCCAAAAAATATCAGCACAGCTCCTTAATCTTTCAAAACACTTCAAAAATAAATAATTTGGGCTGCACAGCTAATTTATGTCTACTTAACAGTTAGAAAATATGTTGGTGTGTGTTTGTTCTTCATCATTGCTGCTTTGTCTTTGTGTAGAGTGACAGTAGGATCCGGGCCTCCTCCCTGTGGTGGATCTCTGCCCTCATAGTGATTAACCAGTGACTCCAGAAGGAATGTCCTACTGGTCTGTTGGCCTTCCCCAGGACTCTGGAGACACTCCCAGCAACATGGAGCAACAAAGCAGTGAGTTATCACACAACACGGTCCTTGTTTTCTTGCTATGGTGTCAGAAGCATCAGGCAGGTTCACAACTGCAGCGCTGCTTAAATTTAGCAAAAAGGAGAACTGAAAGTGTTGTTGTTTGAGAGCCACAAGCTTTATCTGTTGCTGTCTGACTGTATGCACGAACCAGACTGTGCTCACTGAACCCAGTGAGAATGTCTCCAAAAACACACACAAGGTTTCTCTAGTAGCAGGTTATAGTAGATTGTAGTACAGCCCCAACAGAGTTAATGACAGATGATGGGGATAACATAGATGCAGAGTACTGTAGATCAGATTATAGGAGGTCGACAGGTTTTCCCAACAACAAGGAAGCTGTTGTGATGTGCTGTTATATTTGTCTTTTAACTTCCTATCTACATCAGAAGTGGGGACATGTCTTGTTGTGCTGGTTGACTTCTTCTGCTTGTGTCCCCCTTGTATCTGCATTTTAACACATATTTGAGCATTTTTACAGTGTAACATGGTGCGTTTTAGACAGTTCCTGCACAGTGCCCTATACCTGCTTGGTTGTGCCTGCTTGTCTCTGAATTCATCCGCCCTCCCCAGACTGTGGTTATTTCATAAAGGCTACAGAACCAGTAGGGTAGAGTGATGTATCAGGTCAGAGATGGCTGTGTAGGTACAATGTCTGGATGAAGTCTCTCAGGTAACAGTATAGGTATATTTATAGGAAACTCCTTTGTTGGGAAGTTCTGAATTTGTAAGCACTCTTACATTTCCTATATATTATGTTATGTTATGTTATATTATGTTATGTTCATTTATGTGATTACAAAATGATAAAATTCTGTAGGGACTTAAGTAGAGCTGTTTACAAAATGCATCAAAAAAACTTGTCCTGGTTCAGGCTGAGAGGACGTACGTTAACGTACGTTAACTTATAGTTGACTGGATGTCAACTATAAGGAGGTAAATATTATTATAATTACTGTCATTATTCAGACATTTTCAGAGGTGTAACTGGGAAACTAGGCATGCTTGTCATCATATCAGTAGTGTGGTGGAAGATTGTGGTGTTTCTGCAACTTCAGCAGATTTATTACAACTTAAATGTACCAATATCTTAAGTCTTACCAAGGGGGAGAGAACACAGGGAGTGAAACATTCATTCATTCATTCATTCAGAAATTTATTAGAGGATAAACCCCATGAGATGCACCATTTTGTTTTCAAGGGGGTCCTCAGACACAAAACACAGAAGTTAACAATCATTTAAGCACATAAATGATAATCATAATAAATTAAACAAAAGCATAAATTCAGCAACAAAACAATCAAGATAGAACATCAACAGGGACAAACACAGTCTCTCCCTCCATCCCATCCCTAACCACACCAACATAACATGAAAATATTGAGCAAAAAAATAATTATTAAAATTATAATGAAATAACATCATGTCAAAAATATTGAGTTTATAAATTGAAAATAAAAACAAATACAATCAAAAACAAGAAAAGTAGATTTAAGTTAAGCCAGCAAAGAGATCTGGAAAGAAGTAATTGATCTGAGTAAATTGGGCCAATTATTCCAGTCTGATGGGGCTTTAAACTTCTTTAAGAATTCTAGGAATGATAAAAAGTGAATATGATGATATGAACGGGCCTAAAGCTGTTTTAAATATAAAGGATAATTGAATTTAATACATCTGAAAACAAAGAGCAACCAGTGAAAATGTCTCCTAGAGTGCAGTGGTAGCCAGTTAAGTGAATCATACATGAAACAATGATGTGATGAGGACACCTTAGAACAAATCTACACATAAGATTAAAAAATTGTGAAAATAGTTTACAAAAATGCAGTGCAGTGGTGATACAGACACTTCATACAGCAGAGGTAATATAAAGTGGACCTGCCGATGCACATTCAACCCCAACTTTGTTTTCTAAGATACTGTTGAAAAGTTCTCATTTCAATCAGTTAATTAAACATTTGCTTAAAGATATTTTAACAAAGTTTTGTGTTGGAGTTTGTATTAATGTAACCTGTAACACTGCCATGTTAATGAAAAACAGGAAATTCTCTCTACTTATTAAATTAAATCATTAATTGGTTCATTGATAAACTTTGTAAAGCTGTGTAATGAAGCTGTGTATTTATCTATTTCTTATCTTAATATCTTATCTTATCTTATCTTATCTTATCTTACATAAAAATATGAGCAGATGGCATTGGAGCGGGGGCTGCACGGTGGTGCAGTGGTTAGCACTCTCGCCTCACAGCAAGAGGGTCGCAGGTTCGATTCCGGCTTCTGTGTGGAGTTTGCGTGTTCTCCCCGTGTAAGCGTGGGTTTTCTCCAGGTACTCCGGCTTCCTCCCACAGTCCAAAGACATGCTGTTTAGGTTAATTGATGACTGTAAATTGCCCGTAGGTGTGGATGTGAGCGTGAATGGTTGTCTGTCTCTATGTTGTCTGTCTCTATGGCGACCTGTCCAGGGTGTACCCTGCCTTCGCCCAATGCCAGCTGGGATCGGCTAAGTGGGATAAGCGGTTGACGATGGATGCATGGCATTGGAGCGGTTTGTCTCTGACAGATTGTTGACTAATGTGCTGATCAATAAAGTGTAGCTTGTAAATAGTACCCCATTAAGAGCAATGCAGTCTGTGGCCCAGTCCCAGGGTCCACACTCAGACACTTTGACGCACATTCCCGCGAAGTCTGTGAGGGTTTAGGACTGTCCCACTGTCACATCGTCCTTGACGGCTCTCTCTGACATTTTGAGCCCTTCATGAACACTTTCCATGAGTCTGCATTTCTGCAGACTTTGGCTGAGGGATTTACCCACAATTCATAACATTGTGACGTTATGCACAGGGTTACTACTCGGGCTGTGTATTGGCAATAAACTAGTGGTATGATTTATGTCATCATACAGGTGCTATTCAATATATTGCTATATATTTTGCGATTCTGTAAGCAAGGCAATACATTGTGATTAAAAAAAATGAAGGAAAACTGTTGTAGTATAAAGAACACACCATCATATGCTTAAAATCGGAGTAAAAAAAGTTTTTATGCAGTCAGAAGAGTTGGATCTGCATTATCACAGTCTGTAACATCAGCTTGATAGTACTATGAGAGGACACATACACAGAGCATCTCTTTGCCAATGAAATAAGGCATTGAAAAATTGATAGTGTTTTTGAGAATCGATGTAGTATCACAAAACATAATATACTACTATTATTATTCTACCATGTGAGATTTTTTTCTGTTTTCTTACATCCCTATTTACCATGGTTACCAGATTAAGCACAGGATGTAAACAATTTTTTTTTTTAAAAAGGCAAACAAAGAGGGCGGCACATGGGTGTTCAGCCTGGCATGTTTAAATTTACACAGAAACATTAAAATTAAGAATTTAAGAAGGATTTATATTACACACCCGATTCATTCATCTTTAATTTTGCTTAATGAAGTTTGATAAAAACAAGTAAATTGAGGTTTTGACAGTTACCTGTAGCCTCATAAGGCAAGAGCCTGGAAGACATTCAGATAGGCAGTAAAAAGCATAAAATGAAAACCAACAATTGGCATTGTCAAGGTGACATGATAGTCACCATAAAGTGCTGTCCCATTCATATTTAGCCCTTGCAGCCTCTTACACTCAGTCATTTACCAGGTGACGTCAGGGTTGAGGGTTTAAGGTGTTAGGGGGGCAGATTGGGATTTGGCTGGCGGGTCAGCTGCCCCTCCTTCATGACCCTCCTGTTGGCCAGCTTTAGACTCGGTCAGACTCTACCTGGCTTTGGTGAACTAGTGTTTGAATGAGGGATGGAAATTACAGTATTGGTATGGTGATTTTCTTGTTGTCAACATGTCCACAGATACAGCAACAATGAATGGATCTACTAACAAGTACTGAGTGTGTATCAAAGCCTGAAACGTTATTCCCCTCTGTTCCAATGTTAAAACACATCAATGAGCCACACTGTTGTACTGGGTGACATTGTCCTATATTACCATGAACACACACACTGTATTTTATTTTGACTCAATCCCACATGCACCTCCCTGCTGCCACAAATACTCACTAGCCACTGAAAACTGTCCCAGACAATGCACAATTTATTCTTGTTGGAGTAACATTTCCTAAAAACTACAGTGATTTAAAAAAAAATAAAAGAATGATCTCTGTATATGTGAGTTGTTTTTATAGATTAATGTTTGGTTCCTACACCAATGGACTTGGAGCTGAGTGCTATATAAGATTACAGTGGATCAGTGCAGACACGGTGTGAGGGACACAGAGACAGGAAGCTCAGCGGCTGGCGTGGCTCTTTAACAAAGGAGCATCATTCCCCGCTCCCCGTCCCTGCTACCCCCTCCTCCTGTTCCATACCTCTCCCTCCATGCCTCCTTCATCCTCCCACTCTCATCAGCCTGTCAAAGGGTTAGAGAGGAGGCAGATCATCCAGGGAATACAGCTGAGTAGAAGCCACACAGCAGCTGACGGGAAACCATGAAAAGAAAGCACTCAGCTTTAGATTTAATAGAGGCAGGAGGAAGAGGATTCGCTGCTTCGCTATGAGCAGGTTAGTAGGACAGAGGAGCAGGCGGGCTGAGCTAAACGCTGACCGGAGCCTTGTTTATATGCTGCACATGTAGGACTGACTGAGCCTTAAATCTACACTGTACTGAGCTCCAACTCTGATATCAGTTTATTGACCTCAGATCTGACTCAGCCAGTGTGGTCTGCAGAGCTGTGCGATGCATCCGATGACTTCCATACTGTAGAGCTCATTAATACAGCAGTGGTTGTTTATGAGAATCCATTAACCTGATTCCGATAGCACACTCTGAATACATTTCACTCAAGTATGCATGTATGCATCACACTGTTTTAATGGAGGGTTTAAGTGGGACATTGTCTAAATCACTCAAGAACTAGAAAATGCATTTCTTGCAGAAAATCGGTGTGGATGCTGACAGCTTGTTTAAAATGCAGAAATGCAAACTGTTAAAGCTCAAATGAGTTGTACTGCACTACTAGAACACCTTGAATTTGTAAAACTAGCAGGGTTGGAACCCGTCTTGGTCTTGTGAATGGAGGGGTACTCAGTAGTTTGCAATCTGCAACTACACCACTAGACACCACTGACTCCCACACACTGTCAAAAATGTGACATATCAGGATGACCACGGTGACCTGAGAGCTCCATTACCACCCGACACAACTACTAGAAACCCTTTATGGAGGACATGATCTGAACAGTTTACGTCAAAGCTGAAGATGCTACTTTGTGCATTATAAGTACCCAATTTCTATTTTCATTTCGTTCACTATGAATAAAGTGCTTTTATTTATTCTTCACACTGTAATTTTTTAAATGGTGGACTCCACCACTTACAATGACATAAATTCACTGAAAGACTATTGCTGAAAAAAATGACTATAAACCATTATGAGATGAGGGTTTGATTTCATGAAAATCTTCAAGATTGTACTGTAAAACTAACGCCATGCTTTTACAGAACTACAGTACATAGTGTAAGTGATCCCTTCTTAACTGCAGTGTTTCATCAAAAGAGGAAGCTTGTGGTGGGCCTTCAGGATCACTGTGTCACCAGGCAGCACAACGCAAAGTAACAAAAGTAACAGAGTATTTGGTATCTGTGAGAAAACAAGCACTACCTCACGAATACCTTACAGATGCATTTCGTCAGGGTTCGACGATTGAAGTCTTGATATCAGAATATCGGTAAAGCTCTTCTCGGTAGAATGGCAACTCTGATTTAACAGAGTACATGTTCACAGTCATTCCATTGAGCACTGGCTGTAACTGACTTGTAGTCTCCTGTCCAGAAAACTGATGAGAAAACACACCATTTTACCAGCTACCAGAAGTTTTGTTGTAATGTATTCATTTTCCATTGGTTATGTGTAATGTAAGGTTGAGACTGATTCATTTAGGGGTGCTCATACTATTAATGATTTTGCATGTTGAGTACTATCCACAGTGGATGTGAAGCTGGTTCCTGCTTGTGGTCCAGCACTGACAGAGGGAAAGTGAAACAGTTGATTAATGTTTAGTGTTGAGATGATCAAGATGGAAATTCCCCTGAAAGTTTTTCACTGATACTGATCAGCAGCACCTATGTTCTATGTTCTAAGTTAACACAAACCTTGACCTGTACACTTCATAACAGTAGGTCTGATTTGTATCGTGATGAAATCAATCCTACATCAAGATATCCTGATACACAGTTAGGTTGTCGAAATTGATGATAACAAGCACATATTAACTCATATTTCTCCGAAAGTCTGATTAAATTCAGTTAAATTAAACTATTGTCTTAATCTGATTACTCTGTATAGCTCAGCGTATAGCTGGAAATATTATTTTTTTCTCTCTAAGAAACTAAAGTTCCAAATGAGAAATTACTTTTGATTTGTCAAGTATTTAATTCACACAGAAGTATACAAAAACAGGCTTTACTATGTGGTTATTTCATATAGACTATTTATTTATTCAGTTACCAGAAAATATGCTATATTGTGATATACTGTATATTGTTATTGAGATATGAAATGACCTATATCATAATAGAAGATTTGGGACAATTGCCCAGCCATACCTAATACTTAATAGAACAGTTAAAATTCAAAGTTACAGAGTCTGTCCTCTCAGTCTGAACTAGGACCACTGACTAACGTTACCGAGTCTGTCCTCTCAGTCTGAACCAGGACCACTGACTAACGTTACAGAGTCTGTCCTCTCAGTCTGAACCAGGACCACTGACTGACGTTACCGAGTCTGTCCTCTCAGTCTGAACCAGGACCACTGACTGACGTTACCGAGTCTGTCCTCTCAGTCTGAAACAGGACCACTGACTAACGTTACCGAGTCTGTCCTCTCAGTCTGAACCAGGACCACTGACTGACGTTACCGAGTCTGTCCTCTCAGTCTGAACCAGGACCACTGACTGACGTTACCGAGTCTGTCCTCTCAGTCTGAACCAGGACCACTGACTGACGTTACCGAGTCTGTCCTCTCAGTCTGAACCAGGACCACTGACTGACGTTACCGAGTCTGTCCTCTCAGTCTGAACCAGGACCACTGACTGACGTTACCGAGTCTGTCCTCTCAGTCTGAACCAGGACCACTGACTGACGTTACCGAGTCTGTCCTCTCAGTCTGAACCAGGACCACTGACTGACGTTACCGAGTCTGTCCTCTCAGTCTGAACCAGGACCACTGACTGACGTAACCGAGTCTGTCCTCTCAGTCTGAACCAGGACCACTGACTGACGTTACCGAGTCTGTCCTCTCAGTCTGAACCAGGACCACTGACTGACGTTACCGAGTCTGTCCTCTCAGTCTGAACCAGGACCACTGACTGACGTAACCGAGTCTGTCCTCTCAGTCTGAACCAGGACCACTGACTAACGTTACCGAGTCTGTCCTCTCAGTCTGAACCAGGACCACTGACTAACGTTACTGAGTCTGTCCTCTCAGTCTGAACCAAGACCACTGACTAACATTACCGAGTCTGTCCTCTCAGTCTGAACCAGGACCACTAACTAACGTTACTCAGTCTGAACCAGGACCACTAACTAACCTCTCAACTAGGACTCGTCTGTCCTGAAGCAACTCTGACTCTGGTTCTGGTAGAGACATGCAGGATATTGTTGTTAGTGACTTTAGATGTAATTCATTCATTTAACTTTAATATAAATCTGGATGAGTGATGCCTTCATTTCACTGATTTCCAGAGTAAAAATAAAACGGAATAAATACACAAAAATAATGAAGAAAACAGACACAAATGGAACACAGTAAAGACATAAAGAGTAGAATAGTGACACATTGTTACACGATGATTAGTCTAAACCGTATTACTAGTAACATCACAGTTTCATAAAAAATGAAACTATAAGACAAACAACAGCATTGTTTTGCAATTTGTGTCTTTTGAATAAAAAGCTACGTTTTCATTCAAGTTTTGCTAAAATTATCATAATACTGTATCATGTGAAGATCATGAACCCAGTATCGTATTGTACCGTGAACTTAGTATCTGGATAGAGAGGGTTGGAATAGTGCATCCCTAGCTGGTATATTGGTCTTCCACTGGAGGTTTTTATGTCTTTGTGCTGTCTGTAACATGATCCTGTGTTTCTTTCTGCCATGTGAACTAATGATCCTCAAGTTCCTCTTAAGTCTCCTCCTCCTCTCTAGTCACATCCCCTGCTGATCACACTGGTTTAGATTCCACTATTGTTTGTTCTTGTAGCAAAAGTCAGGAGTGTATGTTTCCTTTGAAACCAAACTAAAATCTGGCTCAACCAGATGGACAAGTGAATGAGGAAATCCAGTAATGGAGTGATGTTGCCATGTCTTCTTTTAGCTTCTTGGACGTTGAAGGTTGTGATAGGGGAGTATTGATGGTGGATGGGAGGTGCACATGTGTCTAATGGTTTCACTCCCTCAGGCTTTCTCATATAACCTCAGCTGCCCAGCCAGACTCTCTCTGTTTTAATTATTCATAGGAAAGCCACTGGGCTGCAGGACGCTGTATTTATGTAGCTGAAACACAGCTGGAAGAGGAAACAGAAGTGTTAGCTGGTGAAATGAATAACCAGTCTGAGTGGCAATGAGGCCCAGATTCCCCAGCATTGTGAGGGCACTTCTTATTATTACGTTTTAGTTATGAGCAGAGGTTTCATCTTATTTACCCAGAAATGTAGCTACACTACAGTACGATGTGCAAAAACAAGCCTGAAAAAGAAAACTTCCCAACTGTCAGTTCTGCTGTCAGTGTGCTGAACAATTTAGTTGATCATTGACAGGAAATATAAGATAATTGTGTAAGTGATAACTTTCCAAAGTCGTAAACACATAACTGTGGCACAGTGTTTTTGTGTCTAGTGTCATGTAATCAGGAGGGGAGGCTTGGGCTGTTTTTGGAACCTCATACTATACTAGTTGTACATACCGATTTAGCCAAAATGTAGTATCTAGTGTGTAGTATGCGAACAAAAGCAAAATCTACAGTATGCCAAAAATACCTGGATGTCGTACTTATTCAGAGAAAATCTCCAGTCTGCATCAGACCAGTCTACCTCTCCTATTGTATCCCATAATGCAACACACTGTGCCGCTACAGTCTACAGTTACACCCACAACAGCAGCCAAAACGACTTGTTTTTTTATATTTATCATAGCTTTTTCTTCACTAAATTCACTTCTGAAAAAGTCTGAGGCCGGAAATCAACTGTGTAGGTTTTATTTATTGTGTGTAGGAATATTAGATGGAAAATCAAACATTTTATCCTCGTAGATGAGCAGCTTTTAGTTCCTTGTTGATGAATAGTGTTTAAATATGACAGCATGAATGTCCATTATACAGTAAATTAACAGGAACCTCTTTATCTGCCTTTTGAATTGAAAAGCTCCATAGTCGCTGGGTGATGACGCTCACAGACCAGCTGCAGAGCAGAGGAGAGGGGAGGGAGGAGGAGGAGAGGGAAAAGGAGAAGGGAGAGGAGATGGGAGGGAAGAGGGGAGAGGAGAGGGAGGAGGAGAGGGGAGAGGAGAGGGGAGAGGGAAAAGGAGAAGAAAGAGAGGAGGGAAGAGGAGAAGGGAGAGAGGAGGGAAGAGGAGAAGGGAGAGAGGAGGGAAGAGGAGAAGGGAGAGGAGAGCGAAGAGGAGAAGGGAGAAGAGAGGGGAAATGAGAGAGAAGGGAAGGGAGAGGAGTGGGAGAGGAGAAGGGAGGTAGGGAGAGGAGAGGGAAGAGAGGGGAGGGGGGGCAAGGGAAAGGAGAGGAGAAGTGAGAGGAGAGCAAAGAGGAGAAGAGAGGAGAGGGGAGAGAAGGAGGGAAGAGGAGACGGGAGAGGAGAGGAGAGGAGAGGGGAGGGGAGAGGAGGAGAGAGCTGTTGCTGAGACAACATATTACTCTAATATTTGGAGGGAGATCAGTCCACTGGTTAGTTTCTGTAAACAAAAAAATCAGTTTGAGGTGCTCACAGTCACAGGGTTAGTCACCATACAATACTGTCTGTTACAATAATGCTGGTGATAATGATGGTATTACGACGGAGGGTCATCAGTGTTAAAACACTGTTGCTATCTCACTATGAGACACATTCACTGACAGCTGATTTAAGGCTTTGGAGACCAAAGACGGGCTGCGTCTAAAGTCCAACAGAATAAAGATAGTGAGAAGAGGAAATGTCTCAGCTTGTATTTTTTTCCAATGACGTTCAATCTGACATGCCTCAAAACTGATACCGTGCTGTCTGTCAGTTATGTTGACTACAGAATATTTGGTTTACAGACAGAAGTCAGATGCAGTCATGACATCTATAATGTCATCATTACTTTCCACTAAAATCATCTTTGGACAGCAGCAAGACCAAGCCAGAAACCAAGGGTCCCATCTCATTAGCAGATGGTTAACGATAAAACCTCATGTAATTCAGGGATAGATGCTCATATTTTTAAGCATCAAGCCCTTAAATTTGCTGGCCAAAATATAGGTGGACCAAATGTAAATGTATGTAAAAACAATAGAATAAAGGCAATTTAACACAAGTCAACACAGGCTTTCTTTGCTGTGGCACTTTGATAAATAAAAATACATTAACAAAATAAAAATGTAGCATTATGATTTATTTAATTGAAAAGTCAAGTTATTTGTTCTCTCACAGTCTCATCCATAACGGTGCTCAAAGTGAACAACGAGAAATTATGGTTCTTGATTTCTGTATTGCTTTTATTTTTTTATTTCATTTTTTTTACTGCGTTTATGTTGTTGATCAATACACCAAAGCAACGTCTTTATATTTAAAAATCAACTTTGCAATAAGTGGAATCTGATGAAAAGGAATCGTTGTGGGGCCAGTTCTGGGTTTTGCTGAAAGCTATCAGCTACTTCTTCCTGCGGTCCGTGTTTTATGATGGCTAATGCAATTTGTAGGAAGATCACTGAATTAATTTTATTTTGGTTATTATCCTGGATAACTGGTCTGATGCTGCTTCTGCTGTTGTCATCAAAAATCTCAATACTAAATCTAGCTGTGTTTTATTTGCACATTTTCTTTTTGTGTCACAGCCATGTGCTTCTGAGGTTAGTTGTGTTGTGTATTAGCAGAACACCTAACCATATGGTTTATTTGTTAGTTTCAGATCTCATTAACACATATTACACAAATTGTAACAAACGTCTCAGTTGCTCATTGTACTCTGGGGCGGCAGTAGCTCAGTCTGTAGGGAGTTGGCTTGGGAACCGGAGGGTCACCGGTTCAAGTCCCGATGGACCAAGAACTGAGTGTGAACTGGTAGCTGGAGAGGTGCCAGTTTACCTCTTGGGCACTGCCGAGGTGCCCCTGAGCAAGGCACCAAACCCCCAACTGCTCGGGGCGCTTGTCAGGAGCAGCCCCATCACTCTGACATCTCTCCATTGATGCATGTGCATGTGTGTGTTTCGGGTCTGCATGTACCGTGTATGGGTTAACAAACAGAGTGTAAAAGTTGAATTTCCCCTTGCGGGACTAATAAAGGTTGATCTTCTTCTTCTTCTTCTTCTAATATGCACAAATTCAATTTTACACGTAAATGCTCAAGAAATGAAAGCTGTCACCACATACCTGGTATCATATCATATTATATATCATATACAACCATTTACCATCAATAGCTATAGATAATAGGAGCTGAATACTGAATATTGAGTTTTTGAGCACCAAGAGTATTACTAATATCTGTGTGTGATGTGAGTTCAGTGTGAAGTGCTTGTTTTACCTGCCATCAGAGGCTATTAGTCTTTCACAGTGTGCACTAATTCATTTAGCTGTACTCTGGTTCATGACCTAGTTCTGGGTGCACGCTGCTCACAGGACTACAGTAATACAATGTGTTCAACCTACAGCGTGCTGCCACAATCTTCCGTATGATCCCATTCCTCCTCACAAATACTCTTTTAACTCCCACTTGACCACTCTTGTCTGCCTTCTTCTGTATTCATCAGACCCTGGGGAGGAAATGGGAGCCAAGGCATCGTTGGTGGAGGGTCCGGGGCCCGGCACTGCTCTGGTTCCTTCTCCCACTCTGGAGAACATCCAGGCAGCATATGAAGAGGGAGAGGAGGAAGTTGCCAGGGAGCTGATCCAACAAGCCTGCTGTGTGGAGTGCAGCGCAGGGATGCCCCGCATTAGCGGAGTGAGCACACCCAAAATATACGACCGTCACATTGTCACGGTCATCGCTGTAAAATTATGTGTTGTGTGAAAACTGGGATTATAGGTATATGATGGCAAGTCATTGGCTTGAAAACAACAAAAAAATAACAACACAAAAACAACTAAGTTTTTACTTTGATTGTATGTACAGAATGTGAATGTGGTAATTAAAATGGTAAAATATAATGACATTCAGCATTGGCTATCAAAATCCACAATCCAAATGTAAACCAAAATTAAAAAGAAAAGATTGGAACTTGTACTCAATTGGTATCAGGTTTTTAGTTCAGGGATCAAGTCTGATATGAAATTGATGCTTTTAATTGAATAAAATATTTAATCATGATTAGTCGCATGATTGTCCAAAGTTAATCCAGATTATCACAAATTAACTAGACATTTTGGATCTGTTCTAAATGTACCTTAAAGGGAGATTGGTCAAGTATATAATCTTAGCAACATGGGACAAATATGCTGCTTCATGCAAATGTATGTATATATTATTGTAAATCAGTTAACAACACAAAACAATGATAAATATTGTCCAGAAACCCTCACAGGTACTTTAGTATAACAAATATGCTCAAATAATAACATGGCAAACTGTAGCCCAACAGGCAACAGCTGCTGTCAGTGCGCTGACTTGACTATGACTTACCCCAAACTGCATGTGATTATCATAAAGTGGGCATGTCTGTAAAGGGGAACCCATTTACATTAACATATCTGGAGGTCAGAGGTCAACAGACCCCTTTGAAAATGACCCTGGTTAGTTTGGGGTGTTATTTGACATCCTTCATGACATGGACATGGTTGGTTGGCTAACTGGTTGTTTTCCTCCGGTCTGTGAAATCTTGCAGATGCCATTGCGAGTACTGGAGGACACATAGGCACATGTTTTTTTTTTTTTTTTTTTTTTTTTTCAGATTTAACTGTTATTGTCACTATAGCTATTGTTCTATATGACTAAAATTGTGTGTAACAATAATTTGCTCCAATTCTATCCCCTGCAGTTTCAAGCTTGTTTAGTAGTAGACCATGTGAGATGTATGCTTTTATTCACCGTAATCTCAAGACATATATGTCTTGAGATTACGGTAAACAGGCAGTGTGGGGGTGACCCAATAGCTGAGTGGTTGGGGCTCAGTCCCTGGTTGCATTCCTGGCTGTCATTCAGTCAATTCTTGTGTTACTAACAGAAAAGTCTGACATTTGAAGACACGTCTAGTGGAAATTTCTTGAATTTTGCATAAATGTCCACTTGTTCTCAAGAATGAACTGATTCAAATTTGGTTGTCAGAGGTCAAAGTTCAAGGTCTGTCCCATTCTCTTGAATGTGATATCGTAGGAACGCCTTGAGTGAATTCTTCACATTTAGCACAACCTTCCACTGGGAGGGAGGGGAGAGAGGAGAGAGAGAGAGAGAGAGAGAGAGAGAGAGAGAGAGAGAGAGAGAGAGAGAGAGAGAGAGAGAGAGAGAGAGAGAGAGAGAGAGAGAGAGAGAGAGAGAGAGAGAGAGAGAGAGAGAGAGAGAGAGAGAGAGAGAGAGAGAGAGAGAGAGAGAGAGAGAGAGAGAATATTCTTACTGTTTTTGTGATACCAAGAATTAATCCATGTGTGTGTTATTACAGGTGCGTCTCCTGTGTGTGGCCACTCAGCGTGGTGATCTGCAGAGTGTGTGTTACCTCCTGAAAGAAGCCCGTATCAGTGTACCCCAGGAGCCATCCAACAGCAACCCAGCCATCCTGGCAGCCTACTATGGCCACACCAGCTTGGTCAAAGAGCTGCTGGATTCTATACCTGGTAGGAGCAAAAGACCTCAACATTCATGATAATAATGCATTCAATCATTCTTAAATTGAAGGCTAACTTATGTCCTGCAGTTTAATTAATTACATATTCACGGTGTTGCTTTTACTGCTTTAACACCTTAAAATAATTAAAGAGGCTTTACTAGTTATGGATAGTACTACTCACCCCATGAAAGCAGTTGTATAATGTACACGCTCCCTGTTACTGACGCTGCTGCCAATTGGACTGATCTGATAACTTTACCTCTCACATGTCTGGAGTTTCAAACCGGAGTGAACAGATTAAAAGTTTTATATTTTGCTGCTATATTTTAGCTGTTATCTGATTCACCATCTAGTTAAAATCTGTGTTGATTGTAGGTCTGGACAACAGCAGAAGGACCTGCAGTATCTCTCTGTCACACACCTCGGCTGAAGCAGCCTGTTACTGAAAGAGATATTTAACATGTGACAAACAAACCTAAAAGAACTTTCTGCATTTATTAGAAAGATTTCCCTCACTGATAAGAACTGTGTGTCTCTATTTATATTAGTGTTAGATCAGTTCAGACACAAACTGTAGCTGAGCCAGCTGTCATCAGAATCGGATGTGGACTCACATGACGCTTCAGAGGAAAAGACGTCTCATGTCTCTAAAAACTTCTTTCCTGAAGGAGAGGGATGTGATTACAAACTGGAAATGCATTACAAACTGGAAGTGTGAAGAGATGGGTATTTACTAGCAGTGTCACAATTTCGATTCTACATCAGAAATTGATCAAAATTAGCTTTTAATCTCGACTTGCGAAATCAGCGGCATGAGCGTTGATTATTTTTCCTCTTTCCACACCCATCTACTCGTGTGCATCTGGAGAAATAATACAGCTGGATTAAAAAATATACATCAGTCATCTCACTTATGGTTAAAACTTTAAACCAGCACAAAAATCCCAGTTGCCTCCATGTTCTGAACAGACACATTTACAAACCCTTACAAAAGTAATATTCAGGGTGTACCCTGCTTTTGCCCAACGTCAGCTGGGATCAGCTTCAGCCCCCCAGTGACCCCAAATGGGATAAGCAGTTACAGATAATGGATGGATGAATTCGCCTAGTGGCTAGTCGACTTTAGTAAGTTATTTAGTTAGTTGGTTAGTTACATTTCATTACTCCTCCTTAGCTCTTTTACTCTGATTAAACATTAAATCACTCCACCTCCCGACAGAACAAAACCACGGTGGAATTTCAGCCTATGTGCATGTTTTTTTAAGTTTACATTACAACTCAACTCAACATTATTGACTCAGAGTTGCTGATGTTGGTAGCAAGAGCAATGAGCTAGCAGGCCGTTAAGTGCTAGCAGGCCGAGAGCAGAGCTCCACCTCTGCTCTCGGTGACACCCATGGGTGACATGCAGCGATCAGAGGAGAGAGAGAGAAAGGAAAGAGGGAAAAAAAGAGAGGGAAACAACCATGACAGGAAATGACAACAAAACTGTATTTTGGAGATTTCAGCTCCAGTATAATGCTCTGCAGAAGGATATACATTATTTTTTTGTACTGATTATGTACTGAGGTGGGTCACACAAATACTAATGATGAAAAGATGCAGCTTTCTATAGTGTAAATGGTTGTAAGCTGATTTTTGGAACACTTACTAAATTTTTAATGAAGAATTTCAAAGTGTAAATGACAGTTGTCAGGTCATAAAACCAATGATCTGTTGATCTTTACGAATCAAGACTCCATAGTCTAACTATACAATGTTAAAATATAATCGAATTGTGACCTTAAAATCAAAATTCAAATTAAATCGTGACACCCCTAGTATTTACCCATGAATATATAAAGAGAACTGGATACAGCGTTGGAAGCGGGTCCCTGTTCATACTGAAAGTTGCTCAGTGGCACATGAGACAAAAAAAAGCTTGACTTTCGAGTACAAAATTACCCAGATGTTCCACATGGGGCCCATAAAGTAACCACACCAGTTTCCTTTAACCCGGCTCCCTGCATTCACATGAACTGAGGAAGGGAAATAACTCAGGATTCAGCTATGAGTGCATTTTAAACTTTTCAGACTGAAGTTGATTTACCTCAAAAAGACATACACAAAGACACATAGACATCTTGTTCCCAACACAATCATTGAGAATATAAATGTAATAGAAAACTGTGTAGGTCAGGTCTTAAATGAACTTAGAAATCATCTGTCATATTGGTCAGTGGACTAAAGGAAGCTCAGCAGTGCAGTCTGTGTGGCTGTTAATGAAGAAAAGTACATCTGATCTCCCCTGACGTGGTGTTTGCTCCCTCTCAGGTCCATGTCTGAGGAGAGACTTGCTGAACTGGATGCTGGCCACATCATGCCAACAGGGTCACCTGGATGTGGTCCGGCTTCTGGTCCACGGCTACGATGCCGATGCCAAGGACTGTGCCATCCATAGTGATGAATTTGCTGTCATCACTGGGCTGCCGCTCTACGCTGCTGCACGAGCAGGTAGGGACGTGCACACACACACACACACACACAGCTGAATGCACCACGAAGTCCCCGTCGGTGCCCACATGCTTTCCACATGCTTTACACTACTTTACACTTGACACTACAGTCAGCATAAACCCTGCTTTACAAAGCGATGTAGACACACAATCAGTTTCAAGATAGCAAGTGACAGTTTGATGAGCGCTGTTTTCTTAAGTCGCTGTCAGTCAGATTGGGGGCGGCAGTAGCTCAGTCTGTAGGGAGTTGGCTTGGGAACCGGAGGGTCACCGGTTCAAGTCCCGACATGGACCAAAAAAACTGAGTGTGAACTGGTAGCTGGAGAGGTGCCAGTTTACCTCTTGGGCACTGCCGAGGTGCCCCTGAGCAAGGCACCAAACCCCCAACTGCTCGGGGCGCTTGTCTGGAGCAGCCCCCTCACTCTGACATCTCTCCATTACTGCATGTGTGTGTGTGTTTGTGTGCATGTACCATGTATAAGTTAAAACAGAGTGTAAATTGAATTTCCCCACTGTGGGACTAATAAAGGTAGATCTTCTTCTTCTTCTTCTTCTTCTTCTTCTTCTGCAGCCTACAAACCATAGTTTCTCTCTCAATGACACGTTCCTCGATTACATTTTCTTACAGACTGAATCTGGGGCTGGCGAGCAACCCTATCCTTCATTGAGTCTGGGACCAGGGGTCAACTTTACATTTTGTGTTTACAAAGTGGAACAAATCCTACTGTGTGTTGTGTTGAATACAAATGTAGTATCTGACTTGAGCTTGAGATGAGACGTCATTATGAAGCACTACATGGACAAACAAATCAGACTGCCTTAAAAAAAGCTTCATATCTACATTTTCTTTTTTTTTTTTTTTTTTATTCTTTATGGTTTTTAGGCCTAGACATGAACCTGCTGTAGATGCCTGTGATTTATGTTTCAGCTTCACATTTCACTGGCACAACTTTAGACGCATTGTATGAGATCGGACTGAATTGTCCTTTAATTATATTCCCTCTATGCTAAATTCAGTCTTCAGCGAGTGAGCACAAGGTCGGTCTACAGTGGAGACGTCTTTGTTAGAAAACACCTGCAGCCTAGGCTGACCAATCACAGTTAAGTCACAATAAGTTACTCTAACCTTTGTATAATGACTTCTTCAAATGCAGAACAACATGAAAAGTGTTGTACTCTGAAGTGCTGGAACAGTACTGGTGACAGACACACTCCACCTCTGGTACTGTGAAGACCTGATGTGATCAGTGTATTCTGTATTGCAGGTAATGAGGAGATAGCGTGCTTCCTGCTGCAGAACGGTGCAGGATTGTCCTCATACACTCTGATGGACCATCCAGCCTTCAGCAAACATCTCCTCAGACTCAGGCTACAGGAAACCTCCAGTGCAGAAGGAGAGGAGGTTTGTGTTCTGGAGACAAAGGGCATCATTGATAATGTAGCAGAGCAGCATCGTCATCATCATCATAACAATACAATACAACACTTCAGGCAATATAGAACATAATATACAGTCATTGCACCATTAGTGTATTCTAATAGATGGGCATATGAGTGACATATTTGTAATATTTGTCCATGTGGGCAGTAAAAACAATACAGCTTACAAGGAGTTATTTTTGTGCCATTTGTGCCAACTTAATGCATCACAAAAGTTAGAGTTTATCTGGTGGTCAGATTTTTAGTAGGCAACATTTTTGGCATCATTGGGAACCTTTCAGCATATTGTAATTCAAGTGTTCTGAGTGAAAAGTAGACTTCTGCACCTCTTCATGGCTCTGATTTCAGGCTTTAAAAAATTCTAGCCCATGATGGGAGATTTTGACCATCCATCCATCCATCTTCAACCGCTTATCCCGTTAGGGGTTCAGGGGGGTAGTCATCAATTAAACTAAACAGCATGTCTTTGGACTGTGGGAGGAAGCCGGAGTACCCGGAGAAAACCCACGCTTACACAGGGAGAGCATGCAAACTCTCAGGGATCTTAAAGGTTCATTCAGCCCACTGTTGTCTGCGTTTCTCCTGTGGTCTTAAGACTTGCGAAGAGGCAAATTAGTCTGCTGACATGACACACAGTATGATAGGGCTGCTGGTGGTCACAGCAGTAAACTCACTGTGCAGCCTGCAGCTCAGTGTGTCACCGGTAAAAACACACTGGAAAAAAATAAACATTAGGTTTATCTCACTGTGACAACATCTGCTGGTGCATATACTGTATTTATTAATACTTGTTGGATTTAATGAATGAAATGCAGTGGGGGAAAATTAATCTAAGAGCATCTGTCTCCACAGTAAATCATCTGTTGAAGGATTGATGGTTATTTATTTGTGCTTTAGTACATAAGTGCTGTGAAACAATCTGTAAATAGCATTTCCTTGTATTCACAGCACCGCCAGCATCTCTTTTCTATTGATTGCCCTCTTGCATCTATGATCTCCCTCTCTCTATAATTCTCTTTTTTTTCCTTTGTCTTTTTAAAGTTGAGTTGAGAAGCTGACAGCAGAGCCTATCGTCTGCAGCACTTGCATATTCGCTTGTTTGTAACTTGGAAATTCATCTGTGCAGGCGGTCGCTGTGTGCTGGAGTGGTCTGCAGCTGCCCTGGTTGGAGCTGGATTGGTTCATGGACGTCTCCTCACGTATCACCCACCTGGATCTGTCATCCAACAGCCTGACTGCTCTGCCCTCCGTGGTGCCCTGGGGTCTCATCCACCTGCGGACTCTAGATCTTTCCAACAATCTGCTGAGAGAGCTGCCAGCTGCTCACAACTCCCAGGAGGTCATCTGCTCAAGGTACATATGGCCCAAGGTAGTGTGGCCTAGATGCAGCTGTGACAAATATGTTTTCATACAATACCAGGATAGCAGCTAGTCAGTAAACTCTTATATATATAAAACAAAAACTACTCAAGAAAGTAGTTCAGATGAGCTCAATCTTGACCAGATATAGCGTGAAATACTACTTGCACCACTTGCTCCACCTCAGATACTTGTGTAACTTTTAATAACTTAAGGAAACATATAGAACTAATATTCTGAATATTTATGTTTTGAATGCAGGACTTTAAATTGTAGTGGAGCAATCTTACCGTATTTATTGATTTTTGGTGCTTTTGCCTGAGTAAAGGTTGTGATTACTTTTTCTACTGCAGTCCAATAGCTCTTCCAAGAACTCCAAACTGTCTTATTATATTTACTTCCTGTATCTTAGTGGGTCTTGTTGGCTAGTAAGTGATCTATGCATCCATGCTCTGAGAACAGTGATACTTAGTGATACTGAACCCAGTTGTTTTTGGTCAATAAATGTCTCAAATTCATTTTTCTCGCACTTTGGCTAAAAGACCAAAAAGCTTATTTCTGCAAAGGTTAATGTTGAAGTAGTTCCTCATTTAAGGCTTTTACAACTGTAGCGCTGTCAGCTGTCTCCCTCTCAGCCTCCTCTCCTCTCCTCTCCTCTACTTTAGATTACAGCAGATCACTCTCTCTCAGAACAAGCTCACCAGTTTGCCACCTGGACTTCTCCATCTGACCCACATCCAGAGACTTTCTGCTGCTAAGAACCAGCTCACAGTCCTGTTTGACATCCCTTCCAGTATGTTCCAGCTCAACTTATATATAACTATTGTAATCATGTTGAAAGAACATTTTCATATAAAGTTAATATAGATTTAAAAAATATATTACATCAACAGTTACATGTCAAGGTATATTGAAAGAGTTGGCTCAAGAGCTGCAAGGGTGTCATGGCACTCACCCCACACTTCAGCATCACAGCTGTGTCAGATGTGGTACATCTGGTGCATGAACACATTCCTGAACATCAACTGGAGGGACATTTGAAATCAGCTAGCATATGTTAGGCACATAAACCTGCAGGTCTGAAGCTGTGATTCAGCCTGACTCGATACTTCTAAGGCTCATTAGTTTCACCAATAAAGTTACTCTGTTTCCTAACTGACATCTGTGTCCTGCTGCAGCAGGGCACTGATGGCTAGCCTATTAAAAACAAAATTTTTTTTTAAAGTTTAAAAACAAAACACAGTGAAAATACAATATGTTGTCATGCAAATATTATTTTTGAAAAGCTTGTAAGCCATTGCATAAATGGGCTAATAAAAAAGAGAACTATATAACAGAAGTCAGACAGCCAAAGATGATTGTTTATCATCAATTGTTTGAAATATCAAGTCCATAAAACAGTCCATAACCCTGGGGTAGTTTACTGTGATAGGAAAGAGAGAAGAGCAAAACATCTCTTCTCACACTGGAGAGGAAGGAACAGAGAATGCTTCCCTTTTTCTGATCACTTAACCAGCTCATTGTTCAGTACCACTCATCTGTTAACAGCCTGAATATATTGATGGTTATATCAATCAATCATCAATATCAATACAGGTTATTCAGCCATTTATGCTCTTTATGTCAGATAAATGGATATTGCCATATATTTGCCATGTAATTGGCCATTTTGCTATTTAAAAAACAGATTCAAACTCATTTAGAGTATCAGCAGCTGTAAGGCTGTAAAGTTGTTAACTTGTCATTTGATAAAGGTGTGGTTTAGACTTTGACTGTGTTCTTTATTTCCATTCTGTCAGCTACTAACTGGATTGGTCTACGTAAGCTGGAGGAGCTGGATGTGTCTGATAACTGTCTGACCAGTCTGCCCACGGCAGTCATGCACTGTTTGAAATCCTTGAGCTTCCTCAACGTGTGCAGAAACACACTGAACACCTTCCCTGACCCCTGGGGTTGTCCACTGGTAAGAAACTAATGATCCACTTCCTGTTTGGTATTTCTGCTGGTATTAGAGGAATTTTCTTTAAATCGTTTAAATAGAATATTCCAGTTGCTGTTGTCCAGGTTTGATACTCTAGGTCAGACCTGGGCATTATACGGCCCGCGGGCCAGAGGGTTCTGTCCGGCCTGCGAGGTTTCAGTCAAACCACACAATTTTTGATGGTTGAATTGATTTAAATTGATGTGACTGATGTTTGAAGTAGCGTCACCTGCTGAGGTGGCAGTGTTGTAGGTTGTGTGATACTGGGAGTTTTGGTATGGATCTGATACCAAATATAGGGTGTGTAACACTGATACCTATACCAATACTTTTTACTTGAAATGTTGAAATCATTGAATAATTTCGTGATTTTGCCTTTAGTTGGTTGATTATAATTATGCTGAAACACAGGACAAAGATTTTAACTAAACAGTTTTTTTTAATTAACTATCTATTATGGACAGTGGTAGTGTTTCCGAACACTGGAGTCCCTTTAGAAAACTTCTAATTTTACTGCAGCAGGATCTGGCCTTTTGCCCTGCTCAGTTTCTGGTTCTGGTTCTCTGGTGTTTCCCTTTCCTCCAGCAGGCTCAGCAATACAGCCTGGGCCTCCAGAAATGTGGGGTTGATGCTGGCAGAGCAGCAAGGTAAAGTTCTGCTCCTGGCCAGAGGCAGATGAGCCGCCGCTTTCGGGTGCAGCGTTCTCCACCTCCAGCTGGAGTCCCGACTGCTGGTTAAAGGGGGCAGAGAAGCCAGACTTGCGTCTGTCCATGGCAGACTGGTTGCTGCCAGAGGCCCAAGATTTAGATTCTAATATAAAAATTATAAAAATAAGAAAATGTAACAAAAATATAAATATAACAATGTAAACAACAGCAGAAAATACTTTAAATTGCATGGATATACTTGTGAAAAATAAAGTCAGTAATAAAGTAACAAAGTCAGTTCTGCAAAATAAGGAAACAAAAGCAGGGAGAGAAAGAGGGAGAGAGAGAGGCACCGTTTGCACAAACTTGGAGAGAAGCTGCGCTCGCTCGCATGAACGCTGTGAGGAAATTCAAGTAATTTTCTGGATGTATAGACACGAAACTTCAACAAAAGTATTGATCTCATCACGCTAGTATCGATCCGATACCAATATGCACCTTGGTATCATTACTATCGATATTTAGATCGATCGTGTTGCCAACTTAGCGTGAGTTTTCAGACCCCTCTTGCGACTCATAAAAAGCTCAAAAAGTGACCAGAGACAAATCTAGCATTTTTTTTTCTCCCTGGTGTTATTGGCGACTTTAGAGACTCTTCCGTGAAAGCACATCGTTCGTACTCTTTTCAACGAGCAGTGGGCCCCTCCGTGTCCCAAAGCACTCACATGGCTGTATTCAGAGAATACAAGTTGAAGTATGACTTTGAGACAAAACATACAGAAAAATACAGAATCCAGAGATGGAAAGGAAAGCTAAGATACTAAAACAGCAAGGACTTTTTACAAAGCTGCATGCAACGAAAGAAGGGAATGTAAGCGTTAATGTTAAATTAAATGTAAGTGTTAATGTTAAGTTAAATGTTACATTTGTTAATGGAAACATTACTACCCTAAACAGTCAGTTCTGTACGGTTCAAAGACTCCTGTATATAATGTCATTTTCTTAATAATATGCTGTTTGGAGTGATTTTTCAATATAATAAATGTTGAAAAATAAGAGCCCAGTATGTTTTCTGTAGTGTTAAAATAGAGGTTACGTCTGACAGTATTTGTTTGGCCCCCGGCAATAATCTGGGGTTCTCATGTGGCCCCCCAGGAAAAATAATTGTTCTAGATATTACTGCATACTAGTGCAGTACCCACTGACAACCTGCCTGCTCAGAATGGGCTGAGTGTTTGGCCTGTGGTGTTGCTGTTCTCAGCTTTTTCCAGAACCATACAAACAACTTCACTTCCTTGGGTCCTAAGCAATACACCTGTCATGACTCAGTTAGAATCACCAGTGAAATACACTCTGGTTCACAGGAAAAAAACACCAGGGACACACTTTACTGACTTTACTTTGCCTGGGGCCCCCCAACTAAAAGGGCCCCAAACAGCTATAGATTTATTATGAAAAAAATATGCAACTCAGCTGTACTACCTGCTGTGTATTTCTAATTCAGAAAACATTGTAGTACCACATGTACCTTACTCACAAACTTTAACAATTAAAATATGGTGCATTATTCATTAATCTATCCAGCATTATATTAGAATTGAAGCACATTTAAGTACATTATTTCACTTGAAGTAAACATTTGAATGCAGGACTTTCACTGTGCAGTATTAAAGTTTTACTGTATATAAGATAAGATAAGATAAGATATTCCTTTATTGGTCCCACAGTGGGGAAATTCACACATTACAGCAGCAAAGTGGATAGTGCAATAAAGATAAGAAGCATAGATTTAAAAACAGTATTAATACAATAAAATAAATAAATTAGTATATACATAATAGAAAAAGTAAGGAAAGCCAGAAGTATGTCCTTTATATCAATAAATAAGTTTGTTGTGAATGTGACTGTGATTGTGGTTTTACTGGGAGCAGTGCTGGTTGTGGAGTCTAACAGCTGCAGGCAGGAAGGACCTTCTGTAACGCTCCTTCGTACACTTAGGGTGTAGCAGCCTGTCACTGAAGGAGCTCTCCAGAGCTCTGATGGTGTCTTTCATGGGGTGGGAGTCCTTCTCCATCATGGATGACAGCTTAGCCATCGTCCTCCTCTCTCCCACCACCTGCACTGAGTCCAGAGAGCATCCCAGGACAGAGCTGGCCCTTTTGATAATCTTATCCAGCCTCTTCCTGTCTGCAGCTGTGATGCTGCTGCCCCAGCAAACCACTCCATAAAGTATGGCTGATGCCACCACAGTGTCATAAAAAGTTTTCAGGAGTGTCCCCTGCACTCCAAAAGACCTCAGTCTCCTGAGCAGATACAGCCTGCTCTGGCCTGTTTTATGGAGTTCAGAGGAATTTGTGGTCCACTCCAGTTTATTGTTCAGGTGAACACCCAGGTATTTATAAGATGTCACCTATTATGTATTTGATAGTTTTACTTTAATTTTTTTTTTTTTTTTTTTTTGAGTAGAGTATTTCTTCTACCACTGCCAATACAAACATTCCCAGTCAGCGAGAATGAAATGTAAAGTAAGTACAGTGTTTGCATGTGGCTCCTAAAATCACTGAGAAACTCAGTTGGGTTACTTAGTCAGAAACATGGTGAAATACACTTAGAGGAGGTTTCCAAGTAGGCATATTAGTCACTTGCGTAGTCACCACTACATTATAAAGTAGAGTATAGATTTAATTAGCGGAGGTACTTTGCTGGTGGTAACATTATTAGTTAGTTTCAAGACTGACACCAGAAAAATACAGTCTTAATCACAAGGCAGTAACACACCCACGGCTTAATTGTGGTTTACCCACGGTCACACCGGGGAAATACACTCTTGATTGTTTCTCCTTCTAGTTGGCTATCTGCTAATTCCACTAATACTGACTCCAGGGAAGTGAAGAAAAGTTTGGTTGTAAAGTGAACACTAGTCAGTGAACCGCGGATGATTTTGGGATGGTTGGTTGTCTCCCCGTAGGCTCCTGGTATTTCTGCTTGTAGCGTCAAGGACTCGAGCCCATTTGGGACGACATGCTTATCTCAGTCTGAGCCCCGAAGCCCCACCGCCACTGCTGTACAGAGCACTGTGTGCTTGTTTGTTGAAGGTTTATTAATATTGAATGTGATGCATGTCCAAATTGCACCAAATCCAACACTGCACATATACCTGAGAAGTGTGAAGTCCATTGGATGAGTGGTCCTGGAGATATGCAAATAACACACAGAAGTGCAGACAGATATTTCTTAGTCATTTGTTGACATATTTCAGTATAACTGTTTGACGTATGCTCTTTGCCATGGATAGGTAGCTTATCACTGCAATTGGTTTTCACTGCAAATGTTTTGATGGTTGCACTCATTCATCAGTGTCACATAATAATGTGAAATCTGTTTGAGGGTGTGATTGCCCTCTCTATTAGGCCTCTGGGGTTGGCTCATCAGGGAGATTCAGCTCACCAGCTGCATGACTGTACTGACATGAATGTATTTATTGAAATATTTCAAACCAGAAGGTAACAGCTATAATGTGCCTTCATCACATTGATGCTAATTGATGCTAATTTTATGGGGATTTTACTGAAACAAATCAGTGAATTAAAATGACTGATATTAACACACATGGATATTCCTCTTTCTTCTCCCATACAGAAACAATGCAAAGCTTCTTCCAATGTGATCGAGAGTCTTCCAAACACCATCTCTATCTTCTGGAGGACTCAGCTGCAGGAGGTGGACTTCTCTGACAACAGCTTGAAGGAGCTGCCCTCATATATCTTTGAACTGGAGGTAGGAACCATTATCTGGCTCTGTTACTCTACATATGCATGAGCACTAAGATAGAGAGCAAATATTAGTTACAAATCTATGGATTAAACAAAAAAAAAATTAGAAGTAGTCAGACTCGTGTGTGTGATCTGTTAAGTAGCCTCCAGATGGCACTGCTGCTGCGTAGTTGACTCCATGTTTGGGTCATTGAGTTACATTCTTGCTCTGCAGCATAGAAGCACCAGGATGATGATAATAACAATAATACAAATAAAATCATAATAATAATAATGATGCACTTTTATTCCTATAGCTTTTTTAAAAAAAATACAAAGATATTTATAAGCCAAAAATAAAAATCACAGACAAACAAATACAAGTATACATGTTAAAATCAGAAATATTACTTTGCCAACACCTCTGATAAAAATGAAAAACAAAAAAAAAAAAAACATTTTTGGATTGGATTGTAGAGCTCCTTTGAATGTACCAACACAAGCAGAGAAATGCCAAATCAATTTTGTACAACAATGGATATCATGCCAGAAACATATTTGCTGATTTCATGAACATTCACCTTTTTTCTTGTATATGAATGAAACGTATGAGTGGTCAAGACCTGTTATACCTGTCAAATACAGACAGCTGGTCTTTGTTCACTGTGGAAAAACAGTTTAATTTTAGAAGCATACTGCTGTATTCTGAATGAATTTGGATATTGTATATTCTGTTGAATATGATATACATCATGACTGCCAGTTTACTAAGAGTTTGGACACCAGTTGTTTTTATTTTTTTTTTTTTGCATTATACAGTTAAGTAGTTTTAAATTTTGACACCAACTTTATTCAAGTCGATGTCCAGTAAAAGACAAAAACTGTGATAATGTATTCTATCAACCAGCCCCATGAGTGTCGCATCCTCTTGACTGCCTCCCATGTTAGTCATTGACTTTTTTGCTTCAGCAAAGCTTCTTAGCTTTTTTTTTTTCTTTGTTTTGCCTAACGCCGATACTGACGATGCTTCATCTGCTAATTTCCAACAGACATGCGGCTCTGTGGGTGAAATTCATCTTTTACTCTGTAATTGCCCACAAATGAAACAGAGCAGGATGTCTTATATAACAAGTTTCACGAGAACATTGCTTATGCTAATGAGCTCACCATTCATCAAGTTGAAACAAGCAATTTGCATCAAGTGTGTAGTGAAGAGATTTTGCTGAATAAGCCGTGGAACACCTGATGACCTGATAACCAAGTCCTTTGGTGGTGTAGGAAAAGACAGTATGCCATACTTGTGTCCTCAGTGGTTGGCTTTAGTGCCCCATGCTTATAGTCCAGCATAAACCATTGTGCTAGAATAACTGTAGTTATCGTGAGGGATGTTTAACTGGTTATTATGGTAGTGTGACAGGCCTGAATACTGGCTGCTCTAACTGTTATGAAATCACTTAATCATTAACTAGCTGGGAAAGGATGCATGCCAATGTTTGCTATGTCCTCAAAATGACTGCCCAGAGGACACATCTGTCATTTTCATGACCTAATGTCAGGGCATACTGACCTGTGTTTCAGTCTCAATTTCAATACTGATGCCTCCATGTGACCTTCATAAATAAACAAGACCATCAGCTGGAAGATTGGATGTTTTTGTATAGTTAATTTTAATGCTTATCATTGGGATGAAGTCCATGCAAAATCAGACAAAACAATGCAGGTTCACCGAAAATCTTGGGTCTCCGGCAGCAACCAGTCTGCCATGGACAGACCCAAGTCTGGCTTCTCTGCCCCCTTTAACCAGCAGTCAGAACTCCATCTGGAGGTGGAGAACGCTGCACCCGAAAGCAGCGGCTCATCCGCCTCTGGCCAGGAGCAGAACTTCACCTTGCTGCTCTGCCGGCATCAACCCCACATTTCTGGAGGCCCAGGCTGTATTGCTGAGCCTGCTGGAGGGAAGGGAGACACCAGAGAACCAGAAACCGAGCAGGACAAAAAGCCAGATCCTGCTGCAGTAAAATTAGAAGTTTTCTAAAGGGACTCCAGTGTTCGGAAACACTACCACTGTTGTCCAAAGGGACTGACAAAATCAACATAAAATGAAAGTTCCTCGTATGTAGTTTAGTTGATTAATTAATGAAAAATAATCTTAAAACCAAAATGTTTTTTCATTAGAAGTCTGACCACTTTGTCACAGAACCCAATGTGGAACCAACAAAAGAAGAAAGGTTTATCTGCATAATCCACAGTAGTAGACTCCTGACATTCTCCTGACAGGTATTATGGTACCAAAAATATTAATTCTGTACCTCCACTTAAAATTAATTCTGGCTTTAAAGCACTATTACAACTTCTGTGGTATACTGTATGTTTTCTCCGAGACTTAACTGCAATTTATTTCAGATCACTCTTTACCTTTAGACAATGCTTGAAAGAGTAATGAGTAAATTAATGACTTGAGGCAGCGCAACCACAGTAATCACAAGGAGAACTGTGGAGCTTATGTTCTCATCGCTGTACAGGAGAGCTGGCCAATGATCCAGTCAGCCAGATGTCTGTGTATTCCTTGAAAGGAAAATGTGAATGTGCAGTTTACTGTATCTCACCCATCCTCCCACTCATCCTCCCATCAGGCTCTGGTCTCGTTGAGATTGTGTGGGAATCACATTGCAACACTCCCAGCCCCCAATAAGTGGAAGTGCTCCCAGCTCAGGACCCTCGATCTTTCCAGGAACCAGCTGGGCAAGTAGGTCCACACTGTAGATACACATTGCCAGCTGTTACTGAACAACTCAGCCATTCTCCATTCAGGAGTTCAATTAAGGTCGTGTGGGAAGAAACACCATGCAGCTTTAAAGAATTATTTCTCTATATATATATTTATATATTTAAAGAAAAAGTCATTGATAACATTTTATGAAATATAAATCTAGTTTTAAATCCTCTTGTTGAATTTGATTAATTCTGAATACCCATATCAAATCTAAGTAGGTTACGTTTTCGACATTTGTTGATAAATATAAAGGTATAATTAGTAAAAGACATGCAGTTTTTTCATACATTATAAATGTGCAATTGTTTCCTGTTCTAAAATGGTGTGTATGAATATTTCTGCATACTGGGGTCATTAAACAGTCTTGAATTCCATAAATTGTGTGAACTGTATTTACGTGTGATGATGTTAGTCCTCATAGGAGCCATTTCATTTTAATGAGATCATTTGTTGAAATGTCCTCACTGTATAAAATGACCTGTGGTGACCTCTAAGATAATCACAGCCTCATGTAACAAACTAGAGACCTAGAGCATTCAGATGATGGATGGCTTTCCTAGTTAGACTGACAATAAGGGGGTTTGTGAGCAGTTTACACAACAGAAGTGTTCACCATCCAGTTTCTGAAAAATGTAGTTCTTGTAGAAATCTCCAAATCAAAACCTTTGGATTCCAGATCACAGCATGGCTTATTTCTGTGGTGTTTCTTAAGGTCTTAGTGTCTTAATGCAGTATTTGGGAGGGATTATTGATCATTTTCATTAATTCTCCAGTTGTAAAAAAAACGTTAAATTTAACACCAAATCTGTGTAACCAATGGTTTCAAGCCCAAAAATTGCTGTAGTAACTTATGAGAACGTATGAGACAGGAGGACCACCAAATACATCTATCATAAAGTTATCACCCCTTAAACACTTCTACAATTAATTTTAGAAATATAAATAATAAAAAGAATAAGCTGCATCTCTAATTAATCTTCAGGTTCCCAGCTTTCAGATGATGTACACCACTTCTATATGACATCTACTGTTGACCTGCTATCTTCCCCTAAATTCCCCCTGTACCCCCCTAAAAAATCTAAAGTGGGTCTGTTGTGGGTCTCAGAAGGTTAAAGGTAAAGCCTGGGCTGATAACATTTTATAAAATGTAAATGTAGTGTATAATCCTCTTGTTGAATTTGATTAATTCTGAATGCCATATCAAATCTAAGTAGGTTATGGTTTCGACATTTGTTGGTAACTAAAGGTATAATTAGCCTAAACTCAAAGATTCACTCTAGATCTGTCATCACTTTTTGTTGTAGTTGTATGGAAGTTTGTACTGAACGTTATGCATGTTGTCACACTAGGCTTAAAATGGAGTTCTTGTCTCTCTTGCTCATTAATTTTGTTCTTTTTTTGACAGTAAAATTGGCACATTTACAGATCTTTCTGTATCATAGTAAGCTAAAGCCAATGCAGTATACTGTTTGTAGACGAGGACTGTTGTCAGTCCTTCTTCATGCTGCTGTTCCTGACATTAGTGGACTTCTGACTTTATTTCAAACTGTGTCTTTAGAACAGAGGAGGGGCCCAAATCCAGGAGGCTGGCCTTTCTGACAACATGGAGCAGGAGGGACCCGGACCCAGACCCAGGTAGATCTGCTTTACATACATGGAATTAATTCATTCAAATAATTTGATCCTAATTGCTCCTACTAATGTGGATTTTGGAGATGATGTCAGGACTATGGGGTCTGACTATTACAATGTTTCTGCTTTTATTCAGTACCTCCATTGTGACGTGATTGCAACAATTAACATACAGTTAAACAATTCCCAACACAGTATATACAGTATATATGAAGATGTTGCAGTGGCCTTGGGATTGTATGTCAATGTTGCCACCAAATTGGGGAAAGCAGGACTGGCCTGTACACATACAAGTAAACGAGGGAGCTGCTGTTTTTTGGAGAAAAAGCACTGAAACGTCTACATTTTCCAACTGATGTCAATGAGTCGTTTTTATGAATGAAAACTATTTATATGGTCTAAAACATACACTGTATATTTCCCTTGTATTAACCATTGCAGGCGCTGTGTGTGCGTGCATGTGTAAGCGTGCACAGTTTCGGCAGGTAGATGAGCTGTTCGAGCAGTGGAACATGTCGTCATTCAAACCTGACAGAAACAAAATAAAACTCACCAAAACCAAATTTCCCTCCGGGGATTAACAAAGGTTCATCTTATCTTATCTTATCTTAATCTTTCCACCGGCCTCTTCCACTATTCCAACCAATATGGTTGAAATAAGCTCTTAATCCACAGTATTAAATGGGAAAATGTGCTGACACTACATGTTGTTTTTCCCTTGAGCCTGTCTCTTTCCCTACTGGAGCTGCTGGGAAAGATGCTTAGAATGCACATCCCTAGTTGTTTTTATATTCAAGCATGAATGATCTACAAGTAGTACTTTAAATAAGTTAGATCCCCCCGTTTGATTAAAAACGGTTCAGATTATTATTGTTATGAGCTTCCGGTGCACGGATCAGCGGCCGGTCTGTCTGTTGATAGGGTATTAAAAAGTTGTCTTCTCATATCACATTTTCCCTCCACATTTTCACATCATGGACATTATAGTTTAAGCCACATTTTTTCAGAACATTTGCGTCCGTAGTACATCAGATAAGTGCTAGCTAGCATTTATTAGCTTAATATTAGCTTACAGATCTCCACATGGAAATAAAGCCATATTGACAAACACAAGTTTTTACAATTCCTCGGGACAAATGAATTATTTTCCACCAGGTAAGCAGTTCAGTTCATGTAACATTATGCTTAGCCAACATTGATACACATCTAGCATCAATTAAAGCCTAGGTTTAAGATTTTACATCACCGGAGACAGACAAATCTTCTCTTTTGACTCCATGTAGGTTATAAAACCCTGAATATAAGAACAATGCATTAAAATCAGTTGAGAATTTTAAATGTTATAGTACTTTTTATCCAGAAAAATATGTTAACAGGCCAGTCCTGCTTTCCCCAATATGGCCGCGACGTGAACGTGACGTATTGCAGCAATGGGCTGAAGCGGCCAATGTGATATCTGTGTATGTACAGTATATCTATGGGTTAGATGGCCAAGCTGATTTCATCTGTTTCCGGTTCACAACCTTCTTCTTCTACTCTGTAAACATTTCTAACCATCCTCACCCTATACCTCAGACTAACCTTTTGACATACGGAGCTTGTTGGGACCTACCTCACATGCTCAAAGCTGCAACTTTTAACATATTTGCAGAAACTGTAATATAATAATCAATATAATATTTGATAATCGCTGGGTACTATTCGATCATTCTTTGAATACCAAGCCCACCCCCAGGAATCTTAATTCATATTTGCCTTAATTGACAGTTTGATCAGAGTTTGTGAGCTTAGCGGGCTGTGATTGACAGCTGTGTTAGGAGCATTAAGAGGAGGCAGAGGAACCTAATTTCTTAACAGATTATGTGTTTCATGAGCTGCTGTCAGGATATAGTGACAGTTTGAGCAAATATGAAATAAAAGTTTTTTTTTTCTAAAAGTTACCACCTGCAGCTATAATTCAGAGCAATATACAGTAAGTCCTTAAATTAATCAACCTCTTGGTGAGTAATCTGCTACCACACTACTGTGCCTGATATGGATAGCATTGGCTGCACTACTAAAGATCGTTTTAGTAACATATTATGATTATTACTGAGTTCACTAAACAGTCACTATGATACTGATTTGACTGATTAATTTCCCTCCGGGGATTAATAAAAGTTCATCTCATCTTATCTTATCTTAATGTCCTGTAAGTCCAGTGTGGGTCAGTCCTCTGATGTGATGGAAATGATGCAGTTTGATTAAATACAGAATTGTTGTATAACAGTGTATTTTATTTGTATTAATGTTACATAATGTTTCACATGCTGTTTCAGAGAAGTTGCATCCTGCCAAGAATCCACTTCTGTGGAGGATGCTGCTTACTTCTTATTTACTTTGGCACAAACATGAGTCCATAAGCCAGTAACATTCTAATAAATGGTATCTAGTTGCTGTGTGTGTTTGAGCATACTTGTTTTGACCCTCTGCATGGCTCTGTCTTGGTAGTGTGTCCTATCGAGTTTCCCATGATCCTGCGGGATTCATTGGAAGTACTTTTTTTGAATGACAACCAGCTGGAGTGTGTTCCCCAGTCAGTGTGTGGCCTGCACAGCCTCACTGAGCTCTACCTCTCCAAGTGAGTCCCTCTGTCTTTCTGTCAACCTTCACCTGCACATTATCCCTCTCAGACTTCCCTCTGACACGTCACTAAAATATTGATGTAAAGTTATAATCCCCAGATCTGTTTTTTCTGCAGTTGCAGAGTCTGACTTTTCTGCAGGGGCACTTGTGTCTCTGTCAGTGCTCAACATAGAAATGTAAAACGCAACAGTGTCTGGGTGATAAGAAAGGTCTTTACACATTTGCCAAATAATAAAGTCAGAAATGACAAATGGTTTTGGGTTCAAGCCCTGGGAACCACTGCTGGGTATGAGGTCAGTCCTGCTTCTACAGCTGTATGCAGCTGTTTTATACAAGCAGCAAATTGCCCTGCTCTCACGCACCAGCCAGAATGATTGAATTGTTTGGAAAGTTGTGGATCCACAGCAACCTGTAGTTGCCAAAAAAAAAATGACTTTGGCAAAATATCCATCTGAATGTTTTTGAAAACCCTGAGGTCCATGAGGTGAATAGTTCTTTGAATCAAATTAGAAATAATTAAACATGTTAAATAATTCAGAATTAAAAATGCTATATGGATGGTCCTGTCTTTCATGTGGAACGTTGACCCATGTTGTTTCACCTTCTCTGGGTACAGTAATCCTGCAATCCGGGAGCTTCCAGCAGAGCTCAGTCAACTCTCCAATCTGTGGCAGCTGGACATTGAAGACCTCAACATTACTAACGTCCCCCAGGAAGTCAGAAAAGAAGGTACTGTCCCATTGTCTTTAAAGACACCCTCAACTGACTTTTCAAAAGGAAGCAAACTGTTCTGACTAAAGTTAGAAAGCTTAAATGACTGAAGTCCCATATAAACTTCAACTTCATGAGATAAAACCTCAATACATTTTGAACAGACTAAAAATGTGCAAGTCAATTGAGATTAATCACGATCAGCTATGGACAGTAGTGTCATTAATCACAATTAAATATTTTAATTGATTGACAGCCCTAATCATTAACTTTTGCTGCAACTCGCAAATTTTGCTTTTACTAAAAGAAGTTAACTCAGGGGTTAGAGAAGTTCGTCCTTTAATCACAGTGTCTTTGTGTGGGAAACCCTCTAGTTGCCCCCCAGGAGCTTCACTGCTCCTAAATGCTCAAGACGGCTTAAATGCAGAATTCTTGTCCAATATGTTATGCAGTTTATGATTATATGTGGCAATAAAACGTTTAAGTTTGACTGTACTGTACATAACATGGTGCACCTTGCATGTCATTTTGGTAATGGTTGATAAAGTGATGTATCACAAGTTCATAGTAAAGAGTAACTAGCATTACAAAAGTAATTAGGAATTACAGTCAGATAAATCAAAAGCAGTGAAAATGAAATACGTTTCTGTGAAATATGTACAGTACAAATATTAAGTAGTGTAAAATGGACACATTCATGCAGGGTAACTTTTGTTGATATGGTCATGCTACCCCATCGCATAGTGTTAACCTCTTCTTAAAATGATAGCGCCCCCCTCTGGACTTAGGGATAAGGGTTGGTTACGGTTTTGGTCGGGGGAAACAGAAACACAGCACCAGCTGACGTGCAGGTGGTTTTATGAGAGAGGTGGTGTTATGTCTTTGTGTCAGCTGCCGTAAATCATTGGATGCCGTAAAAACAGTTAACAGTTGTTATTCATTAACTGTCTTGGTATAGATCAAATAAATGATTCATAATTTATGCATATGTTATATGATAGTTAGTATAATATTTATACACAAAATATTCATACTCCTTGAAATAAACTGTTTGATAGTATCTCCCATTCTGCTGAGAGTTCAGTGATTGAAGCAAATAAAAGCCCAGGCTATTAAATCTAGTTTTATAATATGTATTCTGTGTGTTGCTGAACCTTTCTATAGCTTTTTGGTAATTTGGTCATTTTCAACATCCTGAAAACCAAATGATGACCTCTGTTTTTCAGGTCCTGCATCTGTCCTGGCTTTCCTCCGGGCACATCTTCGAAAGGCAGAGCCTTATAAGCTGTTGAAGATGCTTGTGATTGGTCCACCAAGACAGGGGAAGACGGCCATTCTGGAGGCTCTACAGAGCGGCAGGGCGGCCCCGTTCACCCCAGCAGGGTGCAGCATCTCCACCTCTACCTGGGAGCTGGACAAACCCAACAGAGGCAAAAACAGCGTGAGGAAAACACAGACAGCACATACATCTGGTGTACATTTAAAACACACACACACACACACACACTCACACACTCACACACTCACACACACACACACAGTACATAGTCTACATTTCAAACCATTAAGATGAGAAGGGATCTGTATTGTATTTATCTACATAATTGAATTAACTTTCTGATTTCTGCGGCTTTCTAGGTCAGAAATGAAACACTGTACAATCACAGCTGACTGTACCGTACTGACAGCAAAATCACGTTATAGTGACTTTTAGTCAGTGAGTCAGTCAGGTCGGTCCACCCATTCATGGACCCCAGAGGATGAATCCTAACAAGTCTCTCTCTGGCACCTCTAGGAGGTTGATATGTGTTTTTTAGTGAAATGTGTCAATATCTGTCAAGAAATTTGGCATTCACACTTCTTTTAGGCTCAGTGATGGCCCTTGTGTCCAACACTTTGGTTTATGATCAAATACCTGCATAATTAATGGCATTCCTCATCAGCCACAGCTGGGCTTTGTGTTAGTAATTAGCATGGTAGCATGCTAACATGGCATGTTGGCTTGTCCTACAACCAAGAGCTCATGGATCTGCATGAACTGTTTCTAGTAATTCCTCTCCTGCATGTCTATTGATCTACACTGCAGCAAAAACTATATAGAATAACTCGCTCATTAACCGAAAAGCTTAATGTGCACATGAGCAGGGCGAGCAAAGGAAAGACCATCAGAACAGACCACTGTCATGGATTATTGAGCCAGAAGAATCACATCGTGCTGGCGCAAATACCATAATCAGAATAAAACATTATGTTTTGTCCATGATCACATGCAAGCTGATAAAAAAAAAACATAGAATGGAAGTGGAAACCAATGCAAAACATGATTATCCAGTTCTGTGTGATTTTTAGGAAGATTTATGTGTGTGCCTTCACCAAATAACGTGACCAAATATTACCAATATTACCAGCATTGCCACACTCTCTGCCATGCAGTCCTCATTCTTAAAGCAATACCTCTTTCTTCTAGTTGTATCTTTCCAGCCTTACAACTTTGATAATGATGATTATGATGCCTCCATACTGGCGACAGCCGTGGCCAGATTGTTGGGTTGTCTGTCTGACTGCATGTGGACAGGAAATCTCAGGAGCACAAGGAGGGAATTTCTTCAGATTTGGTACAAACGGCCAATTTGACAGAAGGATGAAGTGATTAGATTTTGATAATCAAAGGTCAAGGTCACTGTGACCTCACGTCCAACCCATTCTCATGAATATTATATCTCAGGAATCCCTTGAAGGAACTTATTCAAGTTTGGCTCAAACATCCAATTGAATTCAGAGATGAACTGAGTAAAATTTGATGGCCAAAGATTACTGTGACCTCACAAAACTGGCTTTCTGTTTGGCCATAACTCAACAATTCATATGCTAATTATGACAATTTCACACAAATGTCTAACGAAGTAATGAAATGATGACAGTTTGGACAGACATGGCTGTAACCTGGTTGGCATGGTGATGCAGTGGTTAGCACTGCAGCAAGAGGGTCACAGGTTCAAATCCGGCTTGGGGTCCCTGTGTTAGTGTGAGTTTTCTCCAGTACTCTAGTCTCCTCCCACAGTCCAAAGACATGCAGGTTCATTGTTGACTTTAAATTGTCCATAGGTGTGAATGGTTGTCTGTCTGACAGATGATGGATGGATGGATGGATGGATGGATGGATGGATGGATGGATGCAAACTGCAACTTGACTGGTTGGCAGAGGCATAGAACCATGAGGTGGTAATTCAAGTGTATCCATGTTTTCATATGGTAAAATGGTAAATGGCTACATACATACAGCACTTTGATTCAAAGTGCTTTACAAGGTTTGCCAAATCTGTGACCCTCATTTATCCATTTCACACACACACACACACACACACACACACACACACACACACACACACACACACACACACACACACACTCATTTTTCTTTCCAGAAATAATACCCAACACACTTTGTCAGCAGTTTCATATGGATTAGTTTTTTGTTAGTATTTCCAGTAAACACTGTTCACAGTGAGGTCTTTGGATCTGTTCACTGGAAACTTCCAACTTTCTACAAAATCAGGGAGTGGGTCTTTAAGGCGTCATGTTTGTTATTTTTCAATGCGAAGTGAGCAGAGTCATTGTAACATTACATTCACTAAAAGTGCTTGCTGTTGCTACTGACAGGCTCAGGTTTTTATTTTAAGGGTCTGACAACATCATGGAAAAAACCCTTCTGAGAAATAAAACCTGTTTCTTACATTTTGTTTCATCTGTTCTGTTTGTTATTGTGTCTAAGTCCGGCTCAAGGAGAAGTCTTATTGTGAAATCTGAATATCCATAAACTCTGGCTCAACTAAATACATGCGGCTGTCGAATGCAGCCGTACACTGATTACACCACTTACTTTTGCTTTTTTTATAGAAATAAAAGTCATTTACTTCATTTTCTGTGTTATCAATACTTAGTCGGACGACAGACGCTACAATCTGAAAGTGTCTGCTGGAATTAGGTGTCAAAGTGAGATGCAAAAGTACATCTTTGTCAATATTTTGGATCTAAACCCAATGCTATAAGGGAATCATAATGTTAATGAGACAGTCACCATGAGGACGAAGCAGTCACAGCTGATGTGTGAGCTGCAGCAGCGCAGGTGGAAATCTGTAGCTTTGCAGCAAAAGCTTGAACAGAGAGACCAGACACAGAGCCACCCAATAGTAAAAAGACTGCAGTAAGCACTCTACACATATTGTGCGCAAACTTTTCTTGTACAATGTCCGGTGTAATGTTGTCACAAGTTTATTAACCCATGGGAAAATTTCCTCACTGTCACATTCCTAACCTCATCCACATTGTGGAAATCATCTAAATATTCACTTATATATATATATATAAAATATTCCAACACAACAAAATCTGCCCAGCTGTCACTCATGTCTCCACTGTGGATGTATTCCACTATTCCACTACACATAAATGATGGTGCTAACTTGCCCCAGTAGGATTATATTGCAGCCTGTGAGCAGCTGTCATCTACAGCGCTCTCCCTCAGTCCTGGACCAATTTCATGAATTGTTGTTCCCATTAGTTAGTTAGACACAAAGATACAGGAGAGTAGGGTCCAGGTTGAAAAACACCAGTTACTCTTTAATAATGACTGCTTTTATTCTTGACTCATTACCTTACATATTCACTTTCTAGCCTTTCTTTAGAGTTGACGCTTGTCTTGTTCCACACAGAAGGACTCCATGGCGTTCAACGTGTGGGACATCGGAGGTCAAGCGAGCATGTCCACAGTCAACCAGTGTTTCTTCACTGATAAGGCCCTGTACGTGGTGGTCTGGAACCTGGCACTGGGAGAGGAGGCTGTGGCCAACCTGCAGACATGGCTGCTCAACATAGAGGTGAAGTTTAACACACGCACACACGCACGCACACACACACACACACACGCACGCACGCACACAGAGTACATGGTCTAGATTTCAGACCATTAAGATGAAAAGGGATCTGTATTGTATCTGTCTGCTGAATTGAATTAGCTACAGCTGTGCTTTGTGAGAAGTGTTAGTAATTAGCATGGTAGCATGCTAACATGGCATGTTGGCATTGTCCTGCAACCAAGAGTTCATGGATCTGCCTGAACTGTTTCTAGTAATTCCTCTCTAACATGTCTGTTGGTCTACACACAGCAGCAAAAACTATGTAGAATAACTCATTCATTAACCGAAAAGCTTAATGTGCACCTGAGCAGGGCGAATTTTGTGATTATTTTGCAACCGTTGTGCAACTCTGCTGTGTGTAAATGATGTTTAACAGAGAGAGACTGCAGGTGGAACAGACACCTGCTGCCTGCACATGGCTTTAAAGAGAGTCACTACAGCAAAGGAAAGACCATCAGAATAGACCACTGTCATGGATTACTGAGCTGAATCACGTCGTGCTGGCGCAAATACCATAATCAGAATAAAATGTTATGTTTTGTCCATGATCACATGTAAGCTTATAAAAAAAACATAGAATGAAAGTGGGAACATAAGCTAAACATAATTATGCCGTTTTGTGTAATTTTAGGAAGATTCATGTGTGTGCCTTCACCACATTAATTACCAGAATTGCCACACTCTCTGCCATGCAGTCCTCATTCTTAAAGCAACACCTCTTTCCTCTAGTTGTATCTTTCCAGCCTTACATCTTTGATAATGATGATTATGATGCATCCATACCAGCAACAGCTGTGGCCAGATTGTTGGGTTGTCTGTCCGACAAAAGATGAACTGATTAAACTTTGGTGGTCAAAGGTCGCTGCGACCTCAATGCCTAATGAAGTGATGAAATGATGACAGTTTGGACAGACATGGATGTAACCTGGTCAGCGGGTCACAGGTCCAAACCTGGCTTGGGGTCCTTCTGTTTGGAGTTTACATATTCTCCCTGTGTTAGTGTGAGTTTTCTCTGGGTTCTCCAGTTTCCTCCCACAGTCCAAAGACATGCAGGTTAAGTTCATTGTTGACTCTAAATTGTCTGTAGCTGTGAATGGTTGTCTGTCTGACAGATGATGGATGGATGGATGGATGCAAACTGCAACTTGACTGGTTGGCAGATGCATAGAGAAGTGTATCCATGTTTTCATATGGTAAAATGCTACATGGCTACATTCATACAGCACTTTGATTCAAAGTGCTTTTTAATGTATGCCAAATCTGTGACCTCATTTATCCTACTTCTGCAGACCCACTGAGAACCTGGTTCCAGCTGTACATCAGTGAGAGTGGGTCAGAAGTGAAGAGCATGACTGTGATGGTACTTGTGTTTTACTGGGAGGGAGGAGTGATCTGCTTTAAAGGAAAATGATTTGGTTGTCTCACCACATAAACCGACCACAAACCGATAGATGTCATTTAATGGAAGCATGATGAGGTGAAAGATGTTGAAACTGCTTTCATCATTTTACTTAAGTGGTTCATTGAGACCTAATAACTAACTGTAACATTCAGTGCCTCCCCTTGGCTTTCACATTGCAAAAGGGAAACTTTGTCCTATGAATTTTGTTATTGCCAATCTCTTTCATCCAGAGTAGTGAGAATTACACTCAAGAATGAGTCACCGTAGTAAGTAAAAAGGTCTCTTCTCACTAAAAATCAATACATGTCCTCAGTGATATGGTATTGTACAAAAGCCTGTAAGATTTTTTTTTTTTTTTTGTGTAACTGAGTTTTCTTATGCTGGTACAAAATAAGTAATAAATAGATATTAGTACCACACTGACAAGTGTCTCAAAAGAGACTGTAAACAAAATCAATTTTAGTTTTTTTCTGTTTCACACTCCTGAGGAATACGAAAAAAATAATAATGTCCCTATTATAATGATGTAATATCCTGTCAATGTCTCCGAGGGTGTGTGCTCTCCATACCCACAAGCAGATACGTAAGTATACCGTGTACACAAAACACTGACAACAAATGTAGTTCTACTTCATTTTTTCCCTTACCCCAAAACGGTCTCAATGAACCACTTAATTGAAATGATGAAAGCAGTTTCAACATCTTTCACCTCATCATGCTTCCATTAAATGACATCCATCGGTTTGTGGTCGGTTTATGTGGTGTGACAACCAGATCATTTTCCTTTAAAGCAGATCACTCCTCCCTCCCAGTAAAACACAAGTACCATCACAGTCATGCTCTTCACTTCTGACCCACTCTCACTGATGTACAGCTGGAACCAGGTTCTCAGTGGATCTGCAGAAGTAGGACTGTGTGTGTGTGTGTGTGTGTGTGTGTGTGTGTGTGTGTGTGTGTGTGTGTGTGTGTGTGTGTGTGTGTGTGTGTGTGTGTGTGTGTGTGTGTGTGTGTGTGTGTGTGTGTACTGTGTATATGGTTTGTATATACTGTATTCCATGTGTATATACTGTATTCTGTGCGTATACGGTGTGCATACTGTGTGTATAATACTGTGTATATACTGTGTATAATGATGTGTATATGTTGTATACAGTGCATGTACAGTGACAGTACAAGTTTATTATATTACATACACAGTCCATCCAGAACGTCTTCAGACCCCTTCAGTTTTTTTCAGATTCTGTCATTTTGCAGCCTTATCTTAAAAATGCTTGAATTATTTTTCCCTTAATCGATCTACACTCAATACACTATAATGACAAAGCAGAAACAGAATTTAAACTTTTTTTACAAATGTATTCAAAATCTAAAACTGAAATATCACATTGACTTAAGTATTCAGACCCTTTACTCAGTACTTAGCTGAAGCACCTTTGGCAGCAGTTGCAGCATCAAGTTTTCTTGGGTATGACGCGACAAGCTTTGCACACCTGGATTTGGGCAAATGTTTGCATATACAGTATTTATTATTGTAGTCAATTAACAACACAAAACTATGACAAATATTGTCTGCAGATACTGCATGTAGCATAAAAATATGCTCAAATTATGACATAGAAAACTGCAGCCCAACAGGCAGCAACAGTTGGCAGTGTGCTGACTTGAGTATGACTTGATCCAAACCGGATGTGATGATCATGAAGTGGGCATGTCTGCAAAGGGGAGACTTGTGGGTACCCATAGAACCCATTTTTATTCACATGTCTTGAGGTCAGAGGTCACGGGACCCCTTTGAAAATGGCTGTGACAGTTTTTCCTCACCAAAATTTAGCACAAGTTATTAGCGGAGCGTTATTTAGTTTCCTTAAAGACAAGCTACTACAAGTTTTTTTAGTTTTAAAATTGAGCCTCTACAACCTAAAATTCCAAGTTATGGTAATGCATAAAAGAAATTTGTGACATTAAAACAAATTTGTGTTGGCATTTTATTATAGCCTTGACTTTGACAGCCCTATTAAGGATTTTAACATTTTCTACTGTCAGAAATGTCATTGTTTGATAAATATGGGTTCAGGCTCCTGTTTTTGGGATATGTTAATCAGAGTCAATCAGATATAGTATCAGCTTCTGCTTTGATATTGTGAGTTGTTAATGATTGACACATCTCACCAATTGGATAAAAAAACTAAAATGTCTTCATTAATAAATGAGCACTAGTTTGCATGTGACCAGAGTTCCATACAAGTCGCCCAAAATCCATCTGCTGAGGAAAACCATGAGAAGTGGTTGAAAGCCCCAGAAAAAAGCTACAAGTTGGAGATTTTCTTGTGTCAAACAGCTGTTTCCAATGTCAATGATGAACTTCGACGCTCATTTTTTTTGTTTTCATTGATATACATTTAGTAAACATGTTAATTCCTGTGTGTTGTTGCTTGTAGGCCCGAGCACCCAACTCTGCTGTGGTGGTTGTGGGAACACACTTGGATCTCATTGACACCAAGTTTCGCACTGAAAGACTGGCCACGCTGAGGGCTTATATTCTGGCTCTGTGCCGATCGCCGTCAGGGGCTCGAGCCACCGGCTACCCTGACATCACCTGGAAACACCTGCAGTAAGCACATATTTGACCATTCATTGTTTAAGCTTCATGTCAGTTGTCACCAGTATCATCGTTAAAGACATCTATTCATCTTTCTATTAGTCTGCACAGTGTATTAATGTTTGTGTGTCTTGGTGCTCAGTGAAGTGTCCTGTAAGACCCTGGAGGGCTTGGATGGGCTGAAGAAGCTGATCTACCAGGTGGCTCTCTCCATGAAAGACAGCAGCAGTTCAGCCTGTGGCACTAAACTGGTGGGCAGACTGGTGAGTGAGGCAGTGTGATTGCTAATAAGATAAGATAAGATGAACCTTTATTAATCCCTGGAGGGAAATTCGGGATGCCCAACATTGTGTGTCTGTAGAGAAAGCTGCACAGTTTGGATCAACAGAAACTGTTTGCTTACTAAGTAAATACAGTATATCACTCATGGAATAGAGCTTTAAGAGAAAGCTCTCTTGAAAAATAAAAATAAACCAAAATAAACAGTAAAGTGATATAAAAATGGCAAACTTACAGCTTCCAAGTTTGAAGCTGGGCCCCGGACATGGATCCATCTTGAGTGACGCTCAAGATGGATCTATGAATGAAGTGATGAAGTGAATGCAGAGGTCTTCTCTCATACATTGGGTCTCTAGACACACTGGGGACACACATAATGTTAAAAAGCCATAAAAAAGTATATTTTGCATAATATGTCCCATTTAATAAGCTTAAGATGTGACAGAAATATCTCATCCCATACAGCAGCATGAAAACCACCTAGTACCTAGCTTTTTTTAACCAACAGCCATAATATTCACAATGTAATCACCCAAATTCATAATTAGGTTTTAATAAATAGTAATACTCAGTGGAATTTTAGTCGATTTTACTATATAGAATGGATAAAGATGTGGAATAGTGAATACAAAATGCATGCCATATTTGTGTGGGTTCATCACGTACAATGTAAGGCATATTAATACAGTCCCCAGCAAAACTATTGGAACAGTGAGGCCAATTCCTTTATATTTGCTGTACACTGAAAACATTTTGGTTTGACATCAAAAGTTGAATATGAAACAAGAGATCAGTATTTCAGCTCCTATTTCCAGGTATTTACATCTAGATCTGTTACACAACTTAGAAGACGCAATTAGAAGCACCTTTTATAACAGAACACCACATTTTTAGGTGAGCAAAATTATAGGAACAGATAAACTTAAAATAGATTACGATAATGTGAATTTTTTAAGGGGGTTCTCCCTTCAGTCTCCTCCTTAGCAGGTAAAATGCTGCTCAGTAGGGTTTAAGTCTGGAAATGGACTTGGCCAGTCTAAAACCTTCCTCTTCTTTCCCCTGATGAACTCCTTGGTTGTTCTGACAGTGTGTTTTGGGTCGTTGACTTGCTGCGTGATGAAGGATTTGCATGATTAGCTCCACTGTGTTTCACAGATGAACTTGTGTGTTTGGGATCATGAGCAGATCTTTTCTGTCTCCACACATTAACCTTTCCATCACTTTGGTGAAGGTTCATCTTTGTCTCATTAGTCCAGAAAACTTTGTCCCAGAACTTTTGAACCTTGTTTCTGTACTTTTTGGCTAATTCCAATCTGTCCTTCCTCTTCTCATTGCTAACGAGTGGTTATCATCTTCTGTTGTAGCCTCTGTCCTTTTGTTCCTGAAGTCTTCTGTGAATGGTGGATTGTGATTCCTTCACTCCTGTCCTCTGGAGGTTGTTGCTGATGTCACTGACAGTGTTTTAGGGATTTTCTTTACAGCTTTCACAATGTTTCTGTCATCAACTGCTGATATTTTCCTTAAACACTACCGGTTTTCTACTGGTTTGATGTCTGTTGCTCAGTATACTAGTGGTTTCTTTCTTCTTCAGGACATTCCAAATGGTTGTACTGGCTATGGCCAATGTTTGTGCAATGGCTGATTGCAATGATTGATTTTCCATCTTTTCTCAGCTTTTCTCCCATGGACAGCTCTCCGGTCTTCATGTTGGTTTATTTTGAACTATATATGCAGTCTGCAGAGGCAAAACCCAAAGCTGAAACTGAAAGTAGATCCATCCATCCATCTTCAACCGCTTGTCGATCCCAGATGGCATTGGGCAAAGGGGGGGTTACACCCTGGACAGGTCGCCAGTCCATCGCAGGGCACATTCATGCTCACATTCACACCTATGGGCAATTTAGAGTCATCAAGTAACCTAAATTGTATGTCTTTGGACTGTGGGAGGAAGCCTCACAATAATTTAGCTCACTTTAAAAATGGGAGGAGGGTTTCAAACAAATGATACTATCCTCTAAGTTGATTTAGATGTAAATACCTGGAAATAGAAGCTGAAATACTGATCTCTGGTCTCATATTCATCATTTGATGTCAAACCCAAATGGTTTTAGTGTACAGTAAAAATAAAGGAATTGGCCTCGCTATTCCACTAGTTTTGGAGGGGACTGTACATACTATTACATTGTTAGATTTTTATAGAACTTTTAGGTATTAAATACCAGCTCTTGAAAATAAATTCAAAAACAGACCATACACTAGAACTAGAACTGGAACTATTTGGTCAAAAACACAAACTGTCAAGCACTCTCTTCTCCATCAGATCCCCAGGAGCTACCTGACCCTTCAGGAAGCAGTGAAAGCAGAGAAGCAGAGGCGGGATACTGAGGCAGAGGTCCAATACCTAACTGATGCCCAGCTGGACCGTATCATCGAACAGAACCCAGGAAGTGACATCAGAGATTATGAGGACCTGCAAACTGGTGCTGTGACAGCAGGATGAGAAAATCATTTGTTTAACTTGTTTTTTGTGTGTAACCTTGAATGATTTCTTTGTACAAGAGTGCATTTCCAGTATTTATTCAAGCAACTTTGGTGAGCCCCCACTAAACCACCCGTAGACAGCCCCGTATGTCACTGATTGGGCATGAGAGGGACTATACCGAAGCACATAATGTTGGATGTTTCCATTCATACACCTTACAACAGTGGAGCAATGCTGACACACTGTCCTCATCTGATAAACAAATCCCATACATGCTAGTCAGCTTGTTGTGCTAATCTCATCACATGTTGCAACTGCATATGGCTGAAAATTCCGGGTGCAGCTCGCGCTTGTGAACTTAAGCTCTGCATTGCGTGCATCAATTTACATCATGTTTGCTTGTGACTGCATGTACCGGCTTATGAAACCGTAACAGCCCTAATGTCTACACAAGTAAACATGGTCTCCTTGAACAGTAGCATCACGTGAAATATAAGCCAGTGTGTTACAGCTACTCCTGAGGATTAACACATCTGGTTATGTGTTTTTGAGTTTTGAGTTTCACTTGCTAAGCTGTTGTTGAAAAACTGGGTCTGTAGTTGATTAGTCACTGAAGTGTGTCACTGTGAGCCAACCATGTTATCACTGTTTTATATTTTATATAGAGAGTATATTAGGCCTATATTAGGGCTGTCAATCGATATTTAATCGTATGATTGTCCACAGATTAATTGCAAATTATTTGCACATTTTTATTTGTAACTTCAAGCGAGATTTGTCAAGTTTTTAATATTCTTATCAACATGGGAGTAGACAGAGGTACTGCATTTTGCATAACAAATATGCTCCAATCATAACATGGCAAACTGCAGGCAACAACAGCTGTCAGTGTGTCAGTCTGCTGACTTGACTATTACTAATCACCATGCCAGTTTTTTCTCTCCAAAATCTGGCTCAAATTGTAGCATTTTAACTCCTTTACAATGATGGGCATGATGTGGTTGGTACCAATAGATTCCTCAGGTTTTCTGGCTTTAACACTGAGCCTGCCACAACCTAAATAATCACAAGTTTCGTTATTGTGTTAAAGAAATTAGTGGTGTTGAAGCAAATCTTAACGCGTTAGTTCCATGTTAACTTTGGCAGCCCTAATGTATTATATTCATTACATAATTCATGCTTCATTCATTCATGAACACCATGCTTATGGCTCTACTCTTTTTTGCTCTATATCCAGCCATCAGCTTCCTGATAGAGACGGGGACTCTGCTGCACTTCCCTGATACCAGCCATGGCCTTTGTACCCTCTACTTTCTGTGTCCTGTGTGGCTGTCAGAATGCCTGGAGAGGATCATGCATCTCAAGTCCTCTCGCTCGGTAGCCAGGAATGGAGTGATCCGAACTGAAGACCTTAGGGTAAGACTCAGGAAATAAATGGTAAAATCAAAAGAAAATGTGACTTTTCAGAAAAAAAAAGAATTTGGCTCTCTGAGTTGTTTTGTGTAATAATGATGATATTGAGTTGCTTTGCTGATTCTGTGATGATGTCTGTTGTGCAGATGCTATTGGTAGGAACAGGGTTCACCGAGCAGACAGAGGAACAGTATTTCCAGTTTCTAGCAAAGTTTGAGATTGCTCTTCCTGTGGCCAGTAACAGGTAAAATGTTGTCTTTTACTAATTGATACTCAGTTAATACATATGGTGATTCCCTGTACATTTTGGAATTTTTGATCCACAATGCACATACATTACTATCCTAATAGAAAGCCAATGATGGCAGAGGTCCCATCCGAGGACCTTTTTCTGCTGCAGTTTGTCCCACTCTTTTTGCACCACATAATTCATAACTTCAAAACATAGCAATGCAGAACTCCCTCACATTCATCTAGCAGCTAACAGCCAGAATCACTGGAGCAACCAACCCAAACATCTTAGCAACTACCCTGAACCCCAGAACAAATGCCTAGTCACCACATCTTGATGCCCTAGCAAACAATGACTAAAACTAAAACAGCCATCAATGCTTGCACCCAACTGGAAAAGCACACACCGTAGTAATAACCTAAAAACATCTTGGCAACTACCTTCACTCATCACTCACTCACTCATTGTCAACTTCTTATCCAGGGTCAGGTCAAGGGGGCTACAGCTCCAGCAGGGGACCCCAAACTTCCCTTTCCCGGGCCACATTAACCAGCTCTGACTGGGGGATCCCCAGGTCCTCCCAGGCCACTGTGGATATAATCTCTCCACCTAGTCCTGGGTCTTCCCCAGGGCCTCCTCCCAGCTGGTCACGTCTGGAACACCTCCCTAGGGAGGTGCCCAGGGGGCATCCTTACCAGATGCCCAAACCACCTCAACTGGCTCCTTTCAATGCAAGGGAGCAGAGTCCCTCATGGATCGCTGAACTTCTCACCCTATATCTAAGGGAGACGCCAGCCACCCTCCTGAGAAAACCCATGTTGTACACTTGCACCTGCGATCCAGTTCTTTCGGTCATGATCCAGCTCCCATGTCCGTAGGTGAGAGTAGGAGCAAAGATTGACTGGTAGATCGAGAGCTTTGCTCTCTGGCTTTTTTAATGTGGTAAAGCAAATGCAATACTGCCCCCGCTGCTCCAATTCTCTGGCCAATCTCACATTCCATTGTCCCCTCACTCACGAACAAGACCCTGAGGCAACCAACTTGGAGACAGTCATTACTCCACAAAGCACTTACCAAACAACTAACCACCACATCCCGGTCCCCTCGCAGAGCAGCAAGCATACGTTTCTTCAAACATTTTCGAATTTCAACATATTCTCCATTTTTCTTTTATCTTGGTGTAGCTATCTGCTGCCCCACCTCCTTCCCCCTAAGCCAGCCATGGACATCCATGGCTTCCGTCAGCAGACCAACAACACCCTGCAGCGCCTTGTCCAGATGAGCTTTGTTCCTGCCGGATTTTGGGAGCGCTTCATTGCCAGGATGCTCATCAGCCTCACAGAGATGGACCTGCAGGTACTGAAACCAGCTGATTGTCGTCATTCATCGATTTACTTTTATTTTTACATTCATGGACTAATATGTTGTTTGTGCAGTCATTTGAGCCCAAAAGAAACACCAAGAGCCAGCGCAGCAGAAACTCGGTGATCTACAGCTTTGCTGGAACCCAGCCCAGAAACCGTTGCAGCACCTTCAGGGTCCGTCGCAGCCAGACCATATACTGGAAGGAGGGGCTGCTGGTCACTTTTGATGGAGGTTACCTCAGGTCAGAGCTGGGGCTAGAAGGATGTGGGAGTGATTAGAGCTGTCCCACTCCAATAGTGCTCATCCCTCACACTATAACTTTTCATGAAGCCTAATATACAAAAATAAAATAAAAATAATAATAAACATATTGAAACACCAGTGATAAAATATCTGCAGTGCTCAGAAAATCTAAAATAAATGCAACTATTGAAAGGAAAGAGAAATTGAATGCGATCTGCCCCAAAGGTTTTTGTTACTGTTGTTTGCTTCACATAAGCGTTAGTGTACATTGTGAATCATGAGATGGTGAAAGCAGATAAATCTTCAGTGAAGTGAGGCAGTGACATGTGTTTGTGTCTCTGCAGTGTGGAGTCATCAGATGTCAACTGGAAGAGGAAGAAGAGTGGAGGCATAAAGATCATCTGCCAGTCAGAGATGAGAGATTTCTCTGCCATGGCCTTCATCACAGACAACGTCAACTCTCTGATTGAACAGTGGTTCCCAGGTCAGTGCACTGCTATCTGTTTATGTGGACACAGTAACCCAGCTGTTGACTGGAGACTTTAGGCTCTCAATACATGCTCAGATTCTTAGTTTTGGTACCTTTACATTACAGTTGTAATTGTACCTAGTGTTTATTTTCTAATCACCAACTTTACTTCGCACTGATAGGTTACTGCTGTAGGTCAGGTTGTTTTCCAGATCCTGCTGCAGTGCACCAACTGTATTGTCAGCATTCTGTAACGTAATTCATTGTAGGAATCTACGGTATATCCACTTATAGGTAATTAAAATGCGAAACTATTGCCATTCCACACATGAAAATGACCCATTTAATTAAATTAAAAAGGACATGTAACAAATGTATTATAACCTGACAAAGTCACTCACATTGTAGTAGTAATCTTAAAACTGATTGACCAAACCCTATGTACCAGTCTGTCCAGGTGTCAGTTCTCCAATAAACATGGATCATATGCAGTACATGTCTTTTATCTGTGCCCTTTCTTTTAGCTCTGACAGCCAGTGAGAGTGATGGAAGTCTCCTCATAGAGCAGTACGCCCCATGTCCCCTCTGTGTCTCACTGGACCAACAGAATCGGGCCGAACTCGCAGACAGCCTGGCTGGCCAGGTTGAAGAGAAAGGACCCTGTGGAGGAGATGGGGTTCATTACTTTAACATGGAGGACTGTGTGCTGGCTGCAGTGGAGAAGGAGCACATCATCTGTCCTCAGCACCCTGACCAGCCAGTCAGTCTCCAGGAGCTGGTCCCAGAGCTCTTCATGACTGACTTCCCTGCACGGTAACCTCTCACCATTTAATGGAGCATTTTCTTTTACAGACTGATATTGGTTGGGCTCGAGTCAGTACAATAGTTTCAGACACATTTTTTAGTCATCTGCCAAATTGTTGTCAAAGGGCGTAATAAGGTCTATTATACTCTGAAAGCTTTTTATATCACTGCCCCATCTAGGCGACTATGTCGGACATTTCAGGCCGTTAAATTAATGTCTGTTAATTTATGCATTCACAGCATTTTTGTTCTTTTGCTGAGCATGGTGTGACTCAGCGGCAGCATATTAATGAGCTGAAGCTGACAGAGTTTTTATGGGGAAACCTGGATAAATTGTTGGTTGTTGTTTATCCACATTAACTAAACCACTTTATGTGGTGATCAGACTGAAAGTGAGCGTGCTTGAAATGTTGCTAATATGCACTCATTGTACAAGAAAACTCTGAACACAACTGCAGTGCGTACAGCCTTCAATCAGAATTTAAGCAGGAAGTACGATTGATGCTGACATGAACAATCTGGGTAAGAATTTAGCTGTTCTGTGTGTTTTCTCTTCTAATTAAGTTTGGATGCTTGTTTCTAACCTGTCTAATCACCGCTGTGTGTGTTAATCTATTGGTCTGTGTGTGTGTCGGTGTTTGCGTGTTAGGCTCTTTTTTGGAGAGGACCCAGCTTGAGTACTCCGAGGAGGAGGAAAACATCCTTGGCCAGGGTGGCAGTGGGACCATCATCTACAGAGCCCGATATCGTGATCGACCGGTGGCCATCAAACGCTTCCACTTCAAGAAGTGTCGACAGCAGACCATCAGCAGTGACACAGGTGTAGAGTTGTGCTCTTCCGGTTTTTAATGGAATTGTTTAAGGAGTTTCTGAAAGGTAACACTGACATTTTGGCATAAATGCAACCAAGATTTTTTGTCTTGTCAGAAAAAAAAAAACATTTACTTAAAGCCAGCATTACACAACCACTGCAACTTTTAATACTACCTCTAATGATAATACTTACTTGGGATGTCTTCATCAACTTTTTCTGGCTCTGAATGTTGATATGATACGAAGGAAAGACTAACTGTGAGAATATGAATCCTGAAAATGACGTGATGCAATCCACTGGAAGAGGACGTGTCACTCTCTTGGAGTTGTTGAGCCTACAAAAGTACTCAGTCCACTCTGACTGTATAGTGGAGAGAGTGGAGGTTCTTCCCTCACATGATCTTTAGCGGAGTATAGACACTGGCTGACAGGGAGTACTTTAACAAGAAAACAGTTGGCCTGTTATCAGGTCACTCACTCAGTTAACATTAATTAGTGACGGCTAAGATAATATGCGTTGGCGACATTTGTCATTTTAAACAGAAAACATTAACGCTGGCTAAAAGTAAACAGCTGCTACCTGAAAATTTTGCACACTGCTGATATTAACTTTGTACTGCCAATGTCACTGTCTGACCTCAGAGTCACTCAAGGTGTGGCCAAATCATTTTTCACGCTTTGCACACTAATTTTCACTGTGGTATGCATTGGAATGCTATAATTGCATCCCGTGGTCTTCATCAACTAATGAAACCGTCTCAAATGTCATCACATATCTTTCTTGCCTCAGACACCATGGTGAAACACCTGCAGTCTGCAGATGCCTGTCGGAGCTTCTCTGAATTTCGCCAGGAGGCCAGTATGTTGCACTCTCTGCATCATCCCTGCATCGTCTCTCTGCTGGGCATCAGCATCCATCCACTCTGCTTTGCCCTGCAGTTAGCTCCCCTGGGCAGCCTCAACACTGTGCTGGAGGAGAAGCGCAAAGGCAAAGGCATGTAGAGAGATGAGCATTGTGTGATTTCCCACCTGAAGTTACTCTTGTTTCTAGCTTGTTTCTATCTTAGTGGAACATGAGGGTGTGTTTTCTCATTGTAGGCTCCAGGTACATGCCTCTCGGTCACATGCTAACTTTCACAGTAGCCTATCAGATCGCAGCAGGACTAGCATACCTTCACCGGAAGAGCATCATCTTCTGTGACCTCAAGTCTGACAACATCCTGGTGTGGTCTCTAGAGGTTTGTATATGGATTACCATAAGAAAGCCATACATTTTTACATTTTTTGACAATATTCTGAAATGATATCAACATATCAGACTTTTCAGTGAACTTATTTCATGTGTTGTCCCTGGTGTTTTCACAGTCGACTGAACTGTATCACAACAGAGACAGGCATTCAACATACCATCAATAGAAACTTGAATCATCCTTTATGTTTTTAAGGAAACAGACAGGCTCACTGTCTAACTTATTCACTTGTTGTGGGTCTTTTTCCAGGTGCAGGATCCTGTTAACATCAAACTGTCTGACTATGGCATTTCTCGACAAACCTTCCATGAGGGGGCGTTGGGGGTCGAGGGCACACCAGGGTACCAGGCTCCTGAGATCCGACCAGGCATTGTGTATGATGAGAAGGTACTGACCAGCGCTTCTCAACCCACATTAAGTGGTGTGTGGAGCAGTATAGTATGGATAGCATTAGTATAGGAGTATAGGAAGGATGCTGATGTCTGTTGATGCATACATACATACAGCAAGATAAACTACTTGCTAGATTTTTTACATTAAGTTTGCACTAAACGATATAGAGTACTTTGCTTATGCTAATAGGAAATTACATTGTTGAAAGTCTCAGTAATTAAACATCATGGCCATTTTCAAAGGTGTCCCTTGACCTCTGACCTCAAGACATGTGAATGAAAATGGGTTCTCTGGGTACCCAACAGGTCTCCCCTTTACAGACATGCCCACTTTATGATAATCACATGTAGTTTGGATCAAGTCATAGTCAAGTGAGCACACTGACACACTGACAGCTGTTGTTGCCTGCTGGGCTGCAGTTTGCCATGTTATGATTTGAGCATATTTTTATGTTAAAATCAGTACCTGTGTGGGTTTCTGGATGATATCTGTCATTGTTTTGGGCTGTTAACTGATTTACAATAATCAATATATACATAAATTTGCATAATGAAAGTTATTTTTAGGTATTTGAGTATTAAATACTTGACAGACAAACTGATAAAGGAAAATGTCCGATGAATTTGTGATTAATTGTGATTAATATCTGTTTAGTAATACCATTTTAGATGCTTTATTACTTTTCTTCTGGTGCCACCATCATGACATCATTTAAATTTTGCACATAATAATCTACTGCAGAGTTTTGGGCTTTCAGTCTTCATATTTACTGGAACTCATGTGTTCCAGTGAAGACCATGGTTGAGACAATGAACACCCTGTGTTTCATGCTGGTGACAGTATTAATAATGTCCCTGTCCTACATGAGATGTATCACTTAGTTTATGATCATGTCTCTCATGGTCTGCATGCCAAACTGAATCATTTAGATCCCCACATCCTCCATCCTGCCACTCTGTACTGTACATCTATGTGGCCCATTTTTCCCTCTTCATCACTTATGACTTGATCCTAACATTGGGACACATGTTGAATTAATAATGGCAAGGGTGCTTAAGTGCGGAAATTAGTTTGATTCACCAGGTGCAATGTATGCACACAGCATGTGGAAGTCCTACACTGCAGAAGAAATGGATCTGGACTCTGGTATGTTGATTTGTAGTCTCCTGTTTGAGCAGAAGGTATTAGGAATGACCAAGCAGCCCCTGCTTCACTATTTATTTTACTTGTCACTCCAGAGAATTTACAGTTAGCAGGCTGATTGTTTTGACTGGCTACTTCCTCTCTGCAGCATGTTGCCTTGCTGTCTGATATGTACCATATGTTTGCTTTAAAGCCATAGATGTATGCAGGTTTTACCATGGCTGTATATTGACTACCTTTGCATCTACACAAAAAACATATGAAAATACCAAAATAAAGCTGTTTCAATGCCTAGTACTTGTAGTAACACTTTGTAGAATATAAACATGATTTTCTACAAAACATTTTTTCATTTAACAGAGATGCCAAAGGTCTCAAATGTTACAACTTGTCCAAAGAAAAGCAGCCAGATAAGAACTTTTCCTTAAAAATCAGAAAACTTTTGATTTTAAATAAGGGTGTATTCGCGGAAAGAAAAATCTGTGCTAGCTTTCAGTACTTGACAGTTTTTGACACTCTACAAACACATCCCATTCAATCCCATAGAAGTATTGTACTGACGTTCAATATCCAACCCAGTGAGGTTAAGGCCTGGGACCACTACTGAAATTACCTGGCAATTTGTATGTGGATATTTTCAATAATCAGTCTCTAAAAGAGCTAGAGAATGGTGAATTTACACTTTTATAATTGCCCAATTTGCCCAAATTGTCTTCAAATGTCATTATTTGTCCAATCAACAGTCCAAATTCCAACGATATCCAGTTTACAATGATATAAACAGATGAACTTAAATGGTGAATGGATTAACAGTATTGTTAATTAATTTTCTCTCAGCTGACTAAATTGATTAATCAGCTGATCGTTGCAGCAGTAAATGCAACCGACTGGATACATGGATATTCCTTAATCTAAGTGTGATTAAATTCTTAAAAATGATTGGGGTAGTGTTACGTCACCCAGTTGTCTCAGTTACACAGTTTGGATAGTGTACAGTATTAGTAATTTCATTAAGGAAAAAAAGTCATATTATTGTGCATATACACTGTAAGACAGGTCATTGATCTCACTCTGGGGCTGCTTGACTGATAACTAGAGCGTGTTTTAGTAAATGGTATTTGAATTCAGCCTGTATGTGTTCTCGCTGCTGACTTCCATTAGAACACAGCAGTGTGTTGATCTGATATGCCTGGTCTAGGCCCCTCTTCTCCCTGGGGAAGCTAGCTTTACTAGGGCTTACTGTTTTACTGCCCCCTTCCTCTGCAGAGGAAGCATTCAAAGAACAGAGCAAAATATCTGTAACCATCCAACTCTGTTCATCAGCCCCTCTCCCACAGAATGCACTAAGTTCAGTCAATCAAACACCCATTCTCCTCTCCTGACCGTTAATTTCACTTTTTGATGTGGTTTAGCTATTCTAATGAGATGCAGACATGGCTGGAGAGAGAATAAATGATGGTGCGAGTGGGAAAGGAATGAGGAGTGTAATAGGAAAATAAATGAAAAGCAGCTTCTTAATGGCTGTTAACTTGTTTACCAGCTGCGAGTATCTTGGCAAGAAACAGAACATGTGCAAGTATTTGGCAGTTGAGGATCTGGACAATATACAGTAATACTACTAGAAAGCTGTTACAAGCCATTTGTTATTAGGCTTGGATTATATCAACACTACTGAGTGACAGGATTAGAAATAGGAACCAAAACATGGATTGTCGCGTGGGAATGTGATGTGTTAATTCATGTTTAATCCTCTTCAGAATCAGAAACAGTTGATTTCCATGCAGGTTTGCACATACAAGGAATTTGTCTTGATTTGGTGCATAAAATAATAATTACCTTGCACGGCAGCTGGATTGTCAGCTCTTTGCCATCTTGTCAGGTTTCAAGTAATGTATTTGTGTCTGGCAAACCAGAGCATGGACCAGTGGTGACTGGTGACTCGAAAAATTGGGGAGGACAGGAGGAAAGCCAAGTGTCTTGATAGCCTTTTTGTTGGTCGAATTAGAAAGTGGTCACATATTGGTTGACATCCTTCATGAATACAACTAAATAAGGTTTTTTATTCATTGTTTTCTGACTGTTCATCATAGAAAGAGCAGTTTGTCTCTGTCTTTTTAAAATTTCTTCATGTAGTGATTGAGAAGGTATTATTTATGAATAATTTTGAAAGACACTTCCTTGCCTTATTTATTAGGTATTTGTGAGGAAGCACCCAGACCTTCTTCCAATAGCTTATACTGTACAGTATATCATTTACAAATCAGTTCCAACATGCCTTGACATATTTTATTAACACTGCTTTGGAATAGGGCAGGTTCTATTCTCTATTATTATTTCATAGATGTAAAATCTTCCAAGTTGGGAATCACCTGAGTTGGGATTATCTCTGCTTTCTTACTGTATGTTTAATGAAAAATGAAGAACACTAGAGTCACTAGAAATCTGTCAGTCCAATGAAAGGTGATGTAGTACCCACTACATTCTCCATGTAGTGCAGCAGTCCGTCGCATATGCTGGGATCCAGTCCCAGGTGAGCAGATTATAGAAGCATGTCTGGCCACAGCACCGTAGTGCCGCCGTGGGTCAGCCCAGAAAGCAGAGGCTTCACCAGCAGAGCAGAGCTCTCCATTCCTGCCTTTAGCTTACAGTCCGTCAGGGCTGCTACAGCAAGCTAGTTGTTGCATGGCTAATGTGAGTAGCTATCTCCTACTTGATTAAAAATGTGAAATGGAAATATGGAAAAAAGGAAATTTGGACTGGAAAATAGAGTTAGAGTTTTTTTGCATTTAAAATGTGCTAATTTCTTTTATAATATGCTGCTGTATTAGGTATTAATATTTTGCTTTACATCCAGTTTGTGCCACTCATGTACATACAGTACAGTGAGAGAACTGACGATGAAATTCGGACCAACGTAATGTCAATATTGTATTATTCTGATTGTTGATGATCCGAGGGAGGACATCCTTTGAAGCATCATTTTAAATGTTTTGGACAGTAACAGATTAGCATGAAAAAATAATGGATTACATTAAATTTGATAGAAGTCATCCCACCCTAAGGGAGGACAGCCAGACCCTGTCCTCCTCTGCTCCCCACCACCACTTTCTTGCCTACCCTGCACGTATTTGCTGTTGAGGTATTTTAAACAGAATTTCAAGGAGAAATACTGAGCACTGAGATTTGTGAATGGTTTATTTCATCCAGTTAGTCTTTTCTACATCTTGATCACTCTCATGCCTCTTAAAAAGAGTGGAGGAGCAGCCTCCTCTGACTCTATAGACCAGTCTCAGCATCCTGTGAGGGGCTACTGGCAGCTACAGCCGTGGTTTAGGTGTGTATGAAGTAACTGTTTATTCTTAACAACAAAGCATCTCCTGAAGAAGTTAGTGTAGATACTACAATAGCATCAGTTATGTCAGAACTAGACAGTATGTCTTCATGAAAGAAGAGCAAAGAATGGCACTGAAGAGTTTTCTACATGGAAAAGATGTTTTCACTCTTCCTGACTGGCTTTGCAGATTGACATTGACAGTTCATCAAACAGATTTACAGGTTCATCAAATCAACTGCTAAGTGTTTTATAAAGACCTGCCCTTTTCCAAACAGTTTCCAATGACACATGTCAGATGGTTTTGTGTAATGAACCATCTGGTGGGTCAGGTTATCATAGCAATAAACACAATGCTAAAGCCAAGTAACATACAGTATAAAATAGAAAAATACAGGTGCAGATTACAACCAGTCAGCTGCGTGAATGATGCGCTTGGCAGTGGCCGTAGCATTCCAGATGGTGATGGAAGTGGTGAGGATGGACTCAATCTTGGCAGTGTAGAAGTGCACCACTATTGTCTTTGGAAGGTCGAACTTCTTCAGCTGCTGCAGGAAGCACATTCTGTGCTGTGCTTTTCGCAGTAGTGGTGTGCCATGTCCGCGGAGGCGCACAAGGGTATCGGCTTATTTCCCTCTCCTCCGGCATTTCACTGCTTGAACAAAGGAAATGCAAACAAAAGCCCATAATTCCACTGATGATGAAAGAAAAGTGGAGCTGACCCTCTGATGGTCATGAGCTCTTCCCTGGTGAAAGAGCTCTGCATACTGTAGAATTAGAAAATGATAGAAATCAAAGTGCACTAACACATCAAGGCAGTCATCTGCCATCTTGTTGATTGTTATTCAGATAACTACACGAGGAGGTTTGGTAAGTTAATGGTGCAGAAACATGTCTCTGCTGTAATTATGAACAAAAGACGATATGAAAGTCCTCCTATGACTGAGTGCTGATCTAAAATGACACTGTGGCCACAGTATAGCAGCTGTGTCTATATATATATATATATATATATATATATATATATATATATATATATATATATATATATATATATATATATATATATATATATATATATATATATACTAGACATGTTGAATTCAGAGGGGGATATCATTGGGTCAAAATGATTTGTTATTTGCTCTCCGGAGAGTTTGTCTGGTTTGAGTGGTGCATTCAGTTTGTTGGTGTTATCATTAGACAGTTCTCTGAAGGCCACGTTCATACTCCTCAAACCATTCAGTGTTTAGCTATTAGTCATTAGTCCACTCCATACTCCTTTCATTTCTCACCTGGCTGTATATATTACAACTTATCATGCCACATAAATACCTCCAATATTAACACAAAATCTACTCAAGTGAAGTCAATTTTATTTGTATAGCCCAAAATCACAACTTTATCAGCCCTCAGGGGGCTTTACAGTCTGTGCGACACCCTCTGTCCTTTACAGCGCAACCTTCTCATCGGATAAGGAAAAACTCCCAACTCCAACAGGGGTGGGATCCCCCTTTCAGGATGGACAGACATGCATTAGACGTTGTGTATACAGAGTAACAACATAATGAAAATACAACATAGGCATTCCATGTGACAAAAATCAATCCATATAATATGAACAGAACTGTGTGAGAAAATGGATCCAGGAGAAAGTCAGTCAGCTTCCCTTTGTCGCCAAACACAGCAACACAACTTCCTCTCCACTCCAGATAGAGCCAGGGCAGCATGACTTCCTCTCCACGCCAGATAGAGCCAGGGCAGCATGACCTCCTCTCCACTATGGAGCATTGAGAGAGGACCAAAATGTTGTTTTGAAATGACATTTCCGTAGTAATGTAAATGTATGTTACCCATGCCAAAAGCCCCCTTGGACTGAAGTCATTTGTTATGAGTCTGAGCTTCCTGGAGAGGTCGTCCAGCACAGACAAACATGAGAGGGGATTGGGGAGGCACACAGCAGTGCTTATGGGACATAAACAACAGAGGGTTATTGAGAGGCAGCCTATAATTAATAATAATCTCATCGGCAAGACTAAGAGGCTGAAGTTATACATTGAGACTGAGACCAGCCTACCAGCTAACTAATTGAAAGTTAGTGCAAAAAGATGGATTTTGAGTAGCTGTCCAATCAATGTCTTAAGTAGCACTAATAAGGATGAGAGGATTGCATCTCTTTGTCTTTCCAGCGGGGATAAAAACTGTTGACATAATGAATAGTGAGAAGGTGCTAGACTAGTCAGCTTGAGGTCAGGAGGACTTCCTTATATGAATATGCCAGAGTTTTCCCTAGCCCCTGTGACGCCATAGCATACCACAGTCCTCAAGTATATCTGGAGTCACTACCGAGTGATGTCACCACAGAAGCAGTTCAGTGCTTTTGGCATTGCACAACTGTTTGCCTCTGCAGTTATTCTGGGAGGTCCCACGGAGGCTTAGTCCCCTAATCACTATCTGTGACCACTCAGACACAAGAATCCACTCAGGTATTTTAGTCCTCAGATATGGGTTTCAAGGATGAGATGAATGAGGAAGAAGAAAGAAGGTGGAAAAGTGGAGCTTGTCTTTATAAACAAAAAGTAAAAGTGTTTAATTTTTTTATCATGCTTAATGAACAAATTTTATATATTTTATCTACTAATTGGTATCAACTACAAACAAGAGAAGAAAAAAACAAGGAACTTTGAGCACTGAGTGTATAAGATGAATGAGCTTCAGAAGATAAGTGGAGACCAGGATAAGCCAGATTTGTGTTGCTGGGGTGTATCCGTCAATCAGTGTCTCCATTGTCATTATCAGTTAAAGTCAAGAAATCATTCCCCTCCTCCTCCTGCTGCTTAGTGAGCTATAGTTTAACTTCAAAATTGTTTTCTGGCATCATACCCTACTATTATTCTGTGTACTGTGTACACTGTGTACTGTGTGTTTTCTCATTTCAGTTTCATCTTTGTCTTATTATCATTTCATCTACATTCCTGACACATAACCTATCTCCACCCACATTCTCTTCTAAATCCATGGCTGATTGGAAGTCTTATTACTTACCATCTGCCCCCTTTTTTAGAGAGGTAGGGGTGGGGGTGAGGGATATTTAGGTAGACAGACTAGATCAGCAGTAGATGTCACATAGAAGTGGGAACCTGACGATTAATTTGAGCTCAGCACTGTGTGTTAAAATGTAACCATTTTTATCACTCAAGAATTGATAAAACTGATTAAAAAGACATGGTCAATCAAAAACATTTGACATTTATATATTTCTGCAAGAAACCTAGGAAAGCCATCCATCCCCTGGATGCTATAGGTCTCTAGTATATGTTTGCAAAGTTTCATGAGGCTGTGATTATCCTAGCTGTCACAACAGGGCATTTTATATAATGAAGTCAGATTTGAAGTCATGAATACAATGCGTCTCATTGAATCCACAACCGTATCAGCTTTAGAGTGACACCAAATTTGTGCAATTCCAAGACTGGTTAGGGATTGGTTGGTTATTACACCATTTTAGAATAGGTTAAAATAACACATGCATACTGCATCCAAAATACTGCATGTTTTTTTTTTTTGCCAAACCTGCATGATATTAGCATGAAGTGGGCAAGTCTGTAAAGGAGATACTTGTAGATACCCATACAACCCATTTCATTCACACATCCTGTGGTTATAGGTCAGGGGACCCTATTGAATATGGCCATGCCAGTTTTTCGTTGCCAAAATTCAGCCTAACTATGAGACATTTGGCCTCCTTCCTGACAAGATAACATGACATGGTTAAGTCATCTAGTTTCAAATGGTATGTATCTTCACCTGAGCTAAACTGAGACACTACAGCCCCTGAAAGAGTTAGGTCCTTAGGGCCTTTTTAAGAGGATAACCTGACCTTGATGTCCCTTGTTTTTGTCTCTCATCATCACCACCTAAAGGTGGACATGTTTTCCTATGGTATGGTGCTGTATGAGCTGCTATCCGGGCAGAGGCCAGTGCTTGGACACCACCAGCTTCAGATAGCAAAGAAGCTCTCCAAAGGCATTCGACCAGTGCTGGGCTCTCCAGAGGAGGTTCAGTTCTACTGCCTCCAAAGCCTGCTGACTGAATGCTGGGACACCAAACCTGAGAAGGTGAGCCTCCGTGGTTGTTCGCACTGTTTTATTTGGCGGATATGGTGATTGATCAAAGAAACACAGTTTCCCAGTTTGTTCTGCTTTGTAGCAAATAGGCTGTGTGGTTAGGGTCGTGGTCCAGCTGGAGACCCATGAAAAGTGTCCCAGGGCTGGGGTTAGGGTTAGAGCAAAACTGGTCATGTCTGCAGGTGGAAAGCCTGTGGGATGTACCCTTGTCACATGGGACATTGTGAAACTAATATGCAACCTTTCCAGTGTAGCTCCCAGCTAGCAGGTAAAAAGTGACTACAGTATTAGCAGATAACACAAGGACTGCAATGCAAAAGGAACTCAACACTCCAAATTGTGGGAAAACTGGTAAAATAATCATAGAAATACAGAAAATATGACTAAAATTACACACTAACAAAAACAGACAAGGGTTAACTCACCCCATAAGTTAAGTTTAGGTGCAATAATGTTTCAGTTTTTTCAAGTAGTGGGGCAGTTGTTGCTTTACCAGTTGTACTGCAGGCCCAATGGTTTTACTCATCAGGAAGCAGTGAGTGGTGATTAAGTATAATGAAAACATCAGCAGTTACTCTAACCGTGTGTGTGTGTGTGTGTGTGTGTGTGTGTGTGTGTGTGTGTGTGTGTGTGTGTGTGTGTGTGTGTGTGTGTGTGTGTGTGTGTGTGTGTGTGTGTGTGTGTGTGTGTGTGTGTGTGTTAATGCGCAGAGGCCTGTAGCCATGCAGTGTGTGAGGCAGATGCAGGAGCCCAGCTTTCCCTGCCTCAGGTATATGTTGTCCTGTGACAGCCAATCGCAGCTCTTCCTGTCCCAGCTGCAAGGACACAGTGCTGTGTTCTGGAATGGAGACAAGGACAACAGGTTTGTTTCAATTTCTTAGTCTGCTAATAACATGCATGAAAAAACTGTCTTCACAGTCATACATTTCTTGTTTTTTTATCTTCACAAACTTTGAGTGCTCTGCATACATTTAAACGACTTGGATACTGTTCTTAATTATTACTGTATAATATTTTGCATCAAACCATAGCACTTTCGATGTTCACTTAAAAAGGTCACTGAAATGGACAGAAAGAGAGAAAATGGCTTGATTGGTCCAGATTCTGAGGATCAGCTCTCTGATGGAAACTGATATTGTAGTCTACACGTTGTCATTATCAAAGATTTCTGTAGAAAATAAGTTTTGCTGCAGGTCTTTCTTCTCTGACAGCAATAATGTATCATATAAAAATGTGAAGGGAGCCACTATCCTTGTGATTGATTTGATAAATACAGTATGTGGGCATGAGTCAAAGCCCGCAGTCCTGCATACTCAAACTGCTGTTAAAGTCCTTCAATCCAGGCAGCATAGTGAGTCAGTGTTTTTACCCTCATCCCACAGAGGAGGTTGACTTCTCAGACCAGGTCTCAGGACTTGAGCGGACTACAAAAGTAGAGTACAAAAGCAGTTTTATAAGTTCATATACGTATGTGGAGTAATACAGTATAAATGTTACAGCACGTAGGTGCTTATACAGCACAGTAATCCTGACTCCCGTGTGTAATCTAAGAGCTCTATTGTTTTCTGTTGTGGCAGCAGAATTCCAGGTTAATCTCTGTACAATAAAAGCAGCTTTCATCCCTTCATACAGGTGGTGTTAATTACTGCTGCTGACTCCTGTAGACTTCTTCCTGCCATTAACCCCTTCACTGCGATAAGACCTTGTTAGCTCCCCTCCCCCAACTTTCCCACTGCCCTCCACTAGACCTCAGGTCTTGGGAAATGGCTATGCGAGGCAGTGGCCAAGCACCTCCAGTCATTTAAACAATGTCCATACTAACGCATATAGAAGTCGTGGTCTTTTAGTTTTGGCCTTCCATCCACATTAAGCTGGTGTAGCACACTCCTTACCAAATGAGGGCATGCACGGTCCATTTACTTGTTCACAAACAGTCAGTAAGGTGAAAGCATGAGTATAAAGTATTAAGAAACTATTTCTTTAGCTGTGTTTCATTCACATATACATAAGTATTGCATTTGAAAAGCTTGATGGAAATGGCAAAATTTGATGAAATTTCTTCAGTTGTTAAAAGTTTCCGCTCACTTGAGGTGGTTTTTGCCTTTGTTGAAAAAGGGTTTGTGCGTTGAATGGATTATGCGAATGCCTTTGCAGAATAAGTTCTGACACAGCAAACATTTAATTCGCATGACTGATCAGCAGGTTCCGCTGGTCTTCTCAGATATTCCCATGACGTGTGAATGCTTGTCTTCATCTCCAAACAACATGAAACATGGCCAATACAAACTCACATAAAAGAAAAATTAAACCTTGCCCCGTTGAAACAAATTCCATTTCTTTCTCGTAGATGGTTTGGTGGCCAGTTCACAACTTCTACTTCTTCTGCTCTGTTTACTGGTGATTACTGCCATGCTGTAAGTGGTGTAGGTGGACCCAAATGCAGAGAGCGTAATGAAGGATTTACTGTAGGAACCAAGGGGAAAATGGTTGAGCTGAAACAGGCTGGTTGAGGAGAATGGGAGTGGAGACACAAATTAATGCAATCAAAAACAGCGTAGAGAAAAGGCTCTGATTCACAAAAACTGAGCAGCAAAGAACGACCATTTGGTTGCAGCAACGATCTGGCGATGAGTGACCTGAGTTGATAAACTGCATGGTGATGAGCTTGATTGAAGGCAGGTGTGGGAGGGAGAGAGGAGCGCCACGTCACACAGACAAACACACACAGGGAACACAGAGGAGAAACACAGGGAAACGCTGGAGTGATGGCCGAAGGAAGTCACAGAGTACATCATTGACCAGAGCCAGGAAGAAGACAGCAGACAGCAAAGGGAATTACCAGGTAGCCAAAGTGGGCTTTTGTTCAGGTCCAGCTTGGTAAAGACGGTGGCAGTGCGAGCTGATCGGGGGCAAGGGGTACTTGTTTTTAATGGTTATATTGTTCAAACCTCTTAAGTCAATGTATGATCACAGAGATTTATCTTTCTTGGACACAGAAAGAAACCAGCACAAGCAGGCGAAGAAGATAGAGGAAATAGGCCAGCAATGAGAGAATCATTAATGTACTTCTCCATGCTTTCTCTCTCGAGACAGGCAGGAGAACACCAGGGAGTAAGTCAAAAGCACAATCATAAGGGCAACAGGGAGGCAAGGAGAGTCATCATTGCTTATTAAAAGCTGCACAGAGGTCATGGTAAACAGGGAATGACTCTTGATTCCAACACAGACTGGCTTGAAACTACAGGTGTGAAAAACAGAAGACCCAGAGTCGCAGACGAGACGGTGACACATGCATAGCTTATAGCGTCAACCTCTGACCACACTATGCTGTAGCCATATTCACTCCAAACCAGTTGATCGAAATGCACCGAATTTGCATACTTTTTTGGGACATTTAAAAAATGTACTTAAAATTTGCGTGACAAATGAACACGGCTACTGTAGACGTGACTCTGACACATTTTGGGGCAAACGCATGGCCTTTTGTAGAGTCATTAGCTATGGTAATACCACAAACTCTGCATATTTGTTTAAAACATGTCATTGAGACATTTGGGCTCGACTCTTATCAACATGGTGGCCAGGTCACAAACTTTCTCATTTTACAGCTAATTTTACAGCTAAACAATACACTAAAACACCAAAACACTAAAACTGTTTCTGAAACATTTAAGTTTTAAGAAGAAGAAGAAGAAGATATTCCTTTGTTAGTCCCACAGTGGGGAAATTCAGTTTTTACACTCTGTTGTTCACATATACATGCGTCAATGGAGAGATGTCAGAGTGAGGGGGCTGTTCCTGACAAGCACCCAGAGCAGTTGGGGGTTCGGTGCCTTGCTCAGGGGCCCAAGAGGTAAACTGGCACCTCTCCAGCAACCAGTTGGTCTTGGTCCATGGGGGACTTGAACCGGCGTCCTCCGCGTTCTAATCCAAGTCCTTACGGACTGAGCTACTGTCACCCCCATTTAACATTTAAGCATTACAGTAGGTACAGTATTGATTCATATTTGATCAGCGCTGCCTAGTTTGAGAGTTTTGTCAGAGTTTGCTAATTTAGAAAGCAGTGATTTACAGTTGCTCAGAGACTGCTCGGCTCCGGCTCGCCTCTGATTGGTTGTTTTCATTCGGGCACGGTGGAAACTTGCAGGTGACATTAGGAGCACTAGGAGTTTTTACACAGATTATCTGTCTCATGCACAACTGTCAGAATGTGACAGTTTTATAAAAATAAGTATCTGGCCACATTTCTGACTGCAGCTTCAAAAAAAATTTCAAAGTGTCCGTTGAACTGTGTGAATACACAGCTGTAGTGAAGTTGACCTGGAAAGTAGGTCGGCAGGTAATGAATGTTTGCAGTGATCAGTATGTGTAACGGCTTTAATATTCTGCTTTATTTTTAATGTCTATGCTTAAACCTATCTAATGCCTTGCATCACTTGTGTTGTGTAGGAACTACAGTGTGGTGAATGTGGAGAAGGGCCAGGTAGAGGTGAAGAGAATGTCCTGTGCAGGCAGCAGGATCAGCTGTCAGATGAAGATGGGTAACATTCTGTGGATGGCCACTGAGGTACAGTGCACACCACCCAGCCAACACCAGCCGAAATCGCATTCACCATTTTTGTGATTGTACAGCATGTGACTAAATGACCCCCTAATTCTGATGTTTAGTTTGATTCTAAACATTTTTGTTAGTTATAATGATTTGATACCAACACAGCCTATAGATTATTCATGACATGGTACAAACTATAAGGTCTGCATTAAAAACAAAAAAAAACACTGGGAAATTAATGCCATCCCATCCTGAATCAGACCTAAGACAATTTTGAGAAACTACAGACCAGTCAGGCCCAGTTCGGTTCAGGCAGAAAATCAAAGCTCTAGTCAGTGGTGTTGTGCAACTCTTTCTCTCAAAGCCACAATAGTGCAGCTTTCCAAGACCACTGCAGAATTCAGTTGGCAAATTGAGTTTGGATTTTTTTATTTTCAAGTTGGCAGCTGACATCAGGACATTAGGTCTTCAGGGATGAGATAAGTTCAGATCAAATGGACGCAGTTTGGCTGTAATGCTCTAACATGCGGGAGCAGTGAGCGCTCTTGAACACCAACTGTCTTTTGAGAATTATTGTTTTTTTTCTTATAACTTATAAAGGTTTTATGAAAAGGTTTGAGGGAGGACGGGACAGAGCACATAAAGCACAGACTGGTGCTGTGTTTGAGACTGAAAGGCTGTCATGTCAACTCATGTAATGGCTACACTCGTTCAGTACGTTCAGATTACTTAAATTATTATGTTATGTCACATTCATTTAGCAGAAGGTCATCCATATTCTCACAATAAGTGCATTCAACTCCATTCATAACAGACAGGAGAGTAATATTCATCTAAACATCTCCAAGTCTTGAAAGGAACCTTGAGAATCATTGTGTAATAATGATGTACTATAGTTTTACACTGAATGTGTTCATTATTGTATAATATGTTGCATGTGTTTTTGTGGTAGGAGCAGGAGGTTTTCATCTACAGTCTGAAGGACATGTGTCCACTCAGTCAACCCCAGAAACAGTTCTCCTGCCCAGCCATCATCACCTGCCTGTTTCCTGTTCCAGCAAGAGAACAGGTCAGCACACAGGTCACACACACACACACACACACACACACACACACACACACACACACACACATTCATTGTTGCATCATGACTGTGAAGCAAGAGAAGATTAATACAGAAACATAGGTGATGAAGACACTTCAGGTTACTTGAGTATATGATTTATTTCAACACAAATCTGATAGAAGGTCTTGGTACAGTATGCATTGACCCAGTTATACAGAAAGGTAAAGAAACACTTTGTCTCTGCTTATGCCCTTCAACTGTCTTGTATAACACATATCTGAGATATCTGAAGATTTTAAGGACAGAATACACATTTGCACGTGTGATAGAGTGAACAGCGCACATCTCTAAGGATTTTCTAATCAAGACTACTGGATAGCCTGCAGCTCCTACACAGTGTTGGCCTATATATAGACCCTGTTCATGCCGACGTCATGATTATGTCACAAATTAGTCGGAAGCAAATAAAAGGAAAGACTGGAGACAAACACAAATCATTGGAGAGAAAATGTTGCCAATATACTGCGTGCACAATTTTTAGGCAAGTGAGTATTTTGACCATACCATTTCTATGCATATTTTCCAACTCCAAGCTGCATAAACTTGAATGCATATTGGATTTAAGCATATCAGGTGATGTGTATTTGTGTAATGAGGGAGGGTGTGGCTTGAGGAGAGCATCAACCTACTGTATATCAGTGTGCATAACTATTAGGCAGCATCTTTTCCTTAGGAAAAATGGGCCAAAAAGAGATTTAACTGACTGAAAAGTCAAAAATTGTAAGAAGTCTTTCAGAGGAATGCAGCACTCTTGCAGTTGCTAAGATATTGGGTCGTGACACAGGACCATCAAATGTTTTCTTCCAAATAGTCAACAGGGTCGCAAGAAACGTGTTGAGAAAAAAAAAAATGACAATTAACTACCAAGCATTTGAGAAGAATCAAACATGAAGCGAAAAAGACTGTGGTTGCTGCTGCACAAAACGTTGATCGTCAACAGATCAAGAAACTGACAGACTCCATGAATGGAAGGCTTGTGGCTGGTATTGAAAAGAAGGTGTCGATATTGGTCACTGATTTTTTTTTTTTTATTCTCTTAAGAAAGTCAAAACCTCACTTTTACTCTCTTAAGTATTCAGGTTTGAGGTTTATTAACATTTTGGATTGACCGAGAGCACAGTTGTTCAATAATGACATTATTCCTCAAAAATACAACTTGCTTAATAATTGTGCACACAGTGTAGTTACGCTTAGCCTTCTGCTAACCATAGTTGTAACAGCTGCTGCCGTGAGCCCACTGCTCACACAGAAGGCTAAAGTATTTGAGAGATGGAGAGAAAATGGATTAAAATGGCTAATAGATTATCTTAGCCGTGAGCCTTTGGCTGCACTTAGCAGAATCTAAACTACATATATTTTCTCTCCATCTCTGAAACACTTCAGACTCTTTTTGAGGTCCTAGAAAGTGAGTGACTGTACATATTCAGAGAAACTTATATTTTGTTCAGCATTGTTTTCTTGGCTTGTTGTTGAAAAAACAAGCCAAGAAAACTTCCTTTCCAGCATTAGTTAACGTTTTCAGATAATTATTCTGCCTCCACCTAAGTCATCATGTTTACTAACAGAAAAGGCGTCAATGCCTCATAAATTTTGCTAATACAGTTATTAATTTTCTACAACATGTCGACTGATTCCAGAGCTATAGCGTCTCACCGTTAGCAGTGATGGGAAGCTGCTACTGTGGGGCATTGCTGTGATTTGTGCACATCAGTATGATCTGACATGGTTTAGTTCCCTTAACAATTACGTGACAGCAGTCCTAGTAGGTCAGACCTGAAACATCTATGTGACACTTCCAACACACCTGAAAGTGAACTGAATGTTGTCAGGTTTACAGGACGACTACGTAAGGTTCAGCGTAAGGTTCAATACACACTGAGAGATTAAATGCATTGTTTTGTTAACCTGTAACACATCTAGCAATTTATTTAGTCTTATTATTTTTTCCCTCATACTCACAAATGTCATTAATCAAGGATTAAACTTAAAAATGAATTTTAAAATCAGTGAAACACTCTTCTTCCTTACATACTATTCAACAAATATCACCAAGCAGTGGTTCTTTCTGTGCTGCTCATGTCCGAGTAAAGAAGCAAAAAGTTATCACTTACAGATAGATAAAGCCAATAATGTTACACAGTCCATGTCTGAAAAGGGCTTAGATGGAGTTGAATTGAACATGAACATGTCTCCGGTCTCTGATGAATTGCTTTGCATGACATTGATCTTCATTAAAGTGAAGGCATGGAGACATTGACAGGTGGGATGTCCACAGTTTAGTACAGCCAGTAATAACAGTGCTCTACTAGCTTATCTGCCACTCATAATTGCCCTAAAACATCTCCCTGTCAGTAGCAAAGCTTTGTGGGAAAACATTGTTTTACGGTTTGTACTGCTGCTCCCCCTCTGACCTCTGACCTGCTGTCCCATTACCCATCTACTCATAACTGCCCTGCACCTTCGGTACCTTTTGAAGTGTAGCCGGTAGAATCCAGGTGTTGCTAGGGTGGTGCTACGGATGAGGTGTTGTGGGGGGGACTCTGAAACAACATGCAGATGTTGTGACACAAGAACTTGCATAAAGTGTAAGCTGATTATTAAAATGTAAATGTTCCTCACCTATTAAGAGCTTGGCCAGAGTGTTTGCGGGAATGTCTGATGGCCTGGTGGCAGTGTACAGCTTGGTGGAGGACCTTCCTCTGGAGGGGGAATCCTACCTGTGTTCACACACCCTCAACAAGACGGTGTTTGCTCTGAAGGACTCAGATCCCAGGCAGAGACCCTACCCAGTCAGGAGCATGGCTCTGGTCAGCAGTGGCTCCCAGGTGAGCAGATGGTCAGATATGTCATGTTTGATAAGTCATGATGAAGATAACCCATGTATTTACAATATGGACCTTGAGTTAACAGTCCATTCTCACTGTGTTGTGCCTGTCCCCGTCCCTGTCTCTGTCTCTGGTCTTTATCAGTTATGGTTCTCCAATGGTCCAGGTGTGCTGGTCATTGACTGTCTGAGTCTTCAGGCAGTTCAAAGGCTAGAGTCCTACGACCCGCCGTCCTCCATCGTATCCATGACAACCAGCTTCAGTCTATGGGGAGAGGAGGCAGTCTGGACCCTAGATGACCACATCAACACCCTGCTGCTCTACCATGCTGCCTCCTACCAGCTCTGTGCCAAGTACTGGTGAGTGGAGCTTTAATGTAAAAGACTGCCAGGGAGGTGTCATCAGCAGGTGTAGCATTTTGAATAGTGAGCGTTTCGAGGAGCAGTTGTGTCTATAAATGCAAGTACAAGAATACGTGATATCTTTTTGTGTTGAAGATGACTGATGTGAACTTTCTTCATAGAACAAATGCTGAAAATCTTACTACTAGTGTGTGACATATCAAATAACCCCAGCTAAGTAATTTCTGAAGGGCATTGCTCCAAAAAACACACTGTTCATGCAACGAACATCACATGACTAATTATGATTCATATGCTTTATGCATGTATTTTTTGGATTGGAACAATGGACAGTCCCTTTGTATTTACTATACAGACGAGAGTGATCACTGTTCTTATCTAACTCAGCAAGTAAGAAAATAAGCATATTTCCCTACTATTTGTTTAAAAACACTAAAAATAGTTTATATATCAATATCAGACTTTTTCACTCTCAAATATCTATATTGATAATGGTGTGAGATATTCAGAACAGGCCGGGATAAGGGATGAACACCCCAGCTTAGTTTCTGTGTGACAATGAGGCCAAGGCAGCATCCCCCTGTAAAGCTCTGGGAGTAGCACACTGTTAATGAATGATCTTCTAAAACCATAGACTGCAGGGAAACGTGGAGGCAATTTATGTGATGTCTACTTTCTGTCTAAAGGGATGGTTTGAGGCCTGCTCTGTTGCCATCTTTGCAAGGTAACTGAGTCAGAAAATCCTCATTTTAGCAGTAGAGAAAAAACTTTCAGCAGTTAGAGTAAATAGTTTCTTGTAGATTGAGGAACTGATACATGTTGCGCTTAATATATTAATATTTGCATATTATTATTTTTGGACTTATTAATTCCTAATATTTCAGATTTTCCTCTCTATCTTCAGTGCATGTAGGGGAATCGTGTCGGAAACTTTGTCTTCCTGGAGAGTTGGGAAACATCCTGATGTGGGTCTGTGAGGCCCATTAGGCCACTGTGTATGATACTGAGCTTTATAAGAAAAGCTGACAGTGAGTAATGTTAATTTTCTGATCAAAGCAGAAGAGTCTCTGACCTCCCACGTCCATGAATATTTTAGGCAATATTATACCTCTGTTACTGCCGGTTGGCTATCTAATGCTAATGAGAAGGTTGCACACTACGACAATGATGTAACAGACTATATATGCAATGTTAACCTGTCTGATACTCACCACTATGGAGAGGAAAGCTGCTCATAACAAGTTGAAACAGAACTGTTTTGATTTGACTGGCTGTTTTATGTCATGTCATGGTTTCAGCTGCGGAGACAGCAATCCTCTACGGGACGTCTTCCCTGTACAGCGTCCTGCAGGGGTTCCCACAGTGACAGCCACTGAACTCAACACCACAGACCGAGAAGAGAAGCTGGAATGGGCTAATGGAGAAATGACATTGATCTACAGTGAGAAGGCAGGTACTCAGATCATCCAGCACCAGGATTCACTGTCAGACTATCTCGTTCATGCCTCCACATCCATATCATCCAACTGCTCCTTGGAGCTGCTGGGATCAGACCTTGCCAGCACCGCAGATGTCTCCTCATTAGCCAGCCACAGCAGTGTACAACTGTCTACAGACCAGGAGGAGACAGGCAGGGACCAGGACCAGCAAGTGTCCACCACCCCCGAGTGTGATCCAGACACTGCAGAGACCGTGAACCCCACGCCACCTCACCTGCGAGCCTTTAATGTGCTGCCAGTAAACGGAACTCTGTGGATCCCCAGGTACAAAAATACTGCACCACACAAAGACACCGGCCAAAATGATTTGAATATGATTCTGAACAGGACAAATAAAGGTATTAAACATACCCATCTTTAATTGTAATATCAAAATCATACATATTCACAAAAGCTGAAGTCCTTGCACCATTAAAACATATAGAATGTGTAGGCTAGTAAAGATATAGATCTATGAGTAAAGACCTGTAATGTGTACAGGTTGCTAGGAAATTGCACCATTTAAAGGAATACTTCACCCCAAAATGACCATTTGTATATCAGTATCTCAGCCTGTGTTAACTTGAATTCTTGAAGAACAATTGCATTCCTCCACAGCGAACGAGGAAAAATGTGACGTTTGTGCAAGTGTATTGTGTTTTTAAATAGAAAGGATTTTGCAAAGATGCATGTGTTTTAGAAGTAGACTATGACTGGTTAAATGAGACTTGGAATACACTGCACTAGTCGTGTTACAGTTTGTTAGTTGTGCTGTTGTTTAATTCTCCATTCACCATGGAGGTGTGTGAGAAATAGAGTTTTCTTCAAGAATTCAAGTTAACACAGAGTGACATTGATATACTGTACAAATGGTCATTTTGGGGGTGAGGTAACATAAAAAACAATATCATTGCAAGTCACTGCAGTATCAAGAGTTGTAGCATAACTAATGCTAATTTTAGCAAACCCTGTAAACATGATGTAACCATGGGGAGATTCACCAGCGTTACATTACGTGAGCTTTGTAAGACTGTCACTGAGTGTAACTCTTCAACCTCATGCATTGACCCTGAGCCCACAGCATTCTTTTAATGGGTGTTTGACAGTGTATTAAGTCATGTCCTAACAATTAAAAAACACATTACTTGAAATTGGTATCTTCCCAGACGCATTTAAAACAGCTGTTATAAAACCATTACTAAAAAAGAAACAACCTAGATGGTAATGCACTAAACAGCTGTAGACCAATATCAAACCTCCCATTCATTCGTGAGGTACTTGAGAGAACAGTTTCAGTGCAAATAAACGCCTTCCTTAATGAAAATGATATCCTGGAAGAATTTCAATCGGGTTTCAGAAAACACCTCAGCACTGAAACAGCTGTCGGTAAAATCATCTGCGACCTCAGACTTAATACTGATTAAGAATAAGGTTACAGTTCTTATTTTCTTAGACGTTAGTGCAGCGTTTTATACAATTGACCATGAGATACTAATCAATCGCATTGAAAAGCTGGTTGGTCTTACTACACTGGTTCAAGTCATATATTAAAGGGAGATGGTTCTATGTCAGCCTAGGAGATCATGCATCTAAGGAACATGACAACTGCTATGGAGTTCCACAAGGGAGCTGTCTAGGTCCGTTATTGTTCTCATTATGCATATTGCCACAGTGGCATCATCAGAGAACATAACCTGAACTTACATAGCTATGCGGATGACTCACAACTGTACATATCCACTGAACAAAAACGATGCTGCAGCAGTTAACTCCATCACAAATTGCCTTGCGGCTGTGAACAATTGGATGAGCAATAATTTTTTAATGTTAAATGAGGACAAAACAGAAATTCTGTTTGCCCCAAAGCAAAAAGGAAAAAGCTGTCCAGTGATCTGGAGAAATTAGCTCCATTGATTAAATCTGAGGTCACTAGTCTTGGCGTTGTGACACATCAATAAGGTGATGAAGACATCATTCTTCCATCCGAGAAACATCGCTCAAGTACCATTTTTAAATCAAAAAGATGCTGAAAACGAATACATGCCTTCATTTCAAGCAGACTTGACTACTGTAATGTACTTTATACCGGCCTCCCTAAAAGAACCGCTGAGAGACCTCAGCTGATTCAAAACTCTGCTGCTCAGCTGTTAACGAGAACCAGGAAGGGAGAGCACATTATTCCAGTTTTAGCTTCACTGCATCGGCTTCCGGTAGCATATAGTATTGACTTCAAAGTCCTAATCCTTGTATACAAGGCTCTTCATGGGCTAGGACCAACTTACATCGCCAGCTCCCTCGCTGACTATCTGCCTCCAAGAACACTTCGATCATCTGCTGCTGGTCTATTGGAGGTTCCCTACAGTAGCTGAAGGAAAATTGGAGATGCAGCATTTGTTACCTACGCACCTAAACTATGGAACACACTACCCTTAGATATCAGGGAAGCCAACTCAATAGATATCTTTAAAAGAAAGCTAAGAACTTTTCTGTTCACTTTAGCTTTTAATTAGCTCTTAATTAGTTTTAACGCTGCTTAGCTGTGTTGCATTATTTATTTTATGTGTTTTATTTAACTTATATGTAACTTATATGTATTTTACTCTTATTTAGTTTTAACATTGCTTGGCAGCACTATTGATTTTATATGTGTTTTTACTTAAATTAAATTAATAATAATAATAATTATTATTATTATTATTATTAACAGTTCACATCATTATTTGCCAACGTCTGAATATGTGTCCGGTCAGATGTGTTCACCATATTCCTTGTTACTTGCTTTACCTTACTATATTCACTCTAAATGTGTCATATACAGTATAGTGTATGTGTGTGGTTGTTTGGCAGGCGTGGAGGTGATGTGATGGTCATTGAAGTGCAGTCACATGGTGATGAGCTGAGGGGGCGTGTCATTGCGGTCCTCAGTCCACCTGGATGTTCCTCCTTGGGGTGAGCTCATTTCCTGTTAACAGTTAGTCTCCACCAAGCATGATGCGGGATTTTAAAGCCATGCAACATTTTTCTTTGTTTTGTCACACATTCTAAACAGAGATAAATCAGTAAAATAATTATGATATCAAATATGGGCCAAACACTGTCTCCCCATGTATCTTCTTTTTTTTAAACTCTGTCCCTAGTAACTATTTTGTACTATGTAATTACTATCTTTATTGAGTAATAATATTAGATTAACATTTTCTAGATGATATAATGTAAGGGATGGTAGTAATCAGTGTTCATTTTATTTCACTCATTTCCAAGACTTGTATCAGTTCACTCAGCCTTAAGGACAAATACATGATGTCACAGGCAGTTTGTTGATAATAGAGCATACGAATAGCAAGATCGTTAGTGGGCTCAGCTCTGTGGAGTTGATGTTCAGTTCATTTCATCTTTATTGACAGACTTGTAGTCATTAAATTCAAAGTCCATTAAATTCAGTGTTCAGTGGGTGCAGCAAGCATTTTGATGGAATATCATAGAGATGAATCAAACAGAAACTGGCTGCAGATCTCTGTTAAAATAATACACATTTAGTTTAAGTGTTGTTATACAGGCTTTAAAGCTCTTTTCTCTCAGTTTCTAACTGGTCAACACTTTACACATATTAGTACATACATGTAAAGTCTTACATACAGAGCATCTACATACAGATACAGCCATAGGTCCTCTCTCAATATAAATGTGTTATTTTACATCTGCATTAATATGGGATCTCGTTTCCTTTAGGCTTTATCTCATTTCTGTATTTGAATCAGTCTTTCTAACATTAAAGGGTCTTAGTGAGTTCTGAGTTGGCTTCTCTTCCACCTGCATGGAGCCTATTTTCAGCTATGCCTGAAACCAGTCACCACTAGCCAAAGAGCTATATATGAATCTACTGATGCAGCTTCAATAAAGCTTAGTGAGATCCGTCATCATGTACTTATGGTGCTCGGCTGAGTCTGTAATTATTTCTGTAAAGAAGGCAGCAGCTGGTCCTTTGCAGAAAGGACTTCTGTGTGAGCTTCCACTGAGGGGCATGGCCTTTTAGCAACAGGCAATAAAAGGGCCACCTAACACAGGGCTCTTAATAAGCAGTTATTGCATGGTGCACCTGTAGCATAGGCTACACATTGAGCGGGTCATGGCTCAGGTCAAGGGAGGGGTTGTCAGGCCTGCAGGGCTTAATTCATATCACACAGCTGCTGTTGTGTTGTTCCATCCAAATCCATTACAAATGTATTAAAGCCTGAGTTGTTATTGATTGTGTCTGTTCAGGTCTCTTATAGTGATTTCACAGAGCACAGCCTCACCTGTGTCACCTGCATGAGGCTGTATATCACAGAACATGAACATCAGTAGAGGATAATGACACACCTCAGGAAGATGAAACAACAATGGAAGCAGATAATTCAGGGTTGTTCTGCATGATACATGATACACCCAGACGCTCTTCCTCCTCCCAGAATGCTTTGTGTCACAGCCTTCATAAATTAGAGACGGTTTCAAAGTAGGTTGCTTTGTCCTTTTCTGCTTCTTTGATCCGTTTTACAGGAGAAAGTAAAGTTAGTGGAGAAGACATTTTAGAGCAGAACAGTGAAGGGTTTATTTAGTTCTTTGCCAGCTTTTAGACAAATAGTAACTTCAGTGCTAACAGTGCATTCAGTATCCTCAGTGGCTTTCCAGGGAACCGCTTCCAAGAATTGCCTGCTAGCTTCTAGGAAGAGCTAATTACAGTGCACAGAGATGCGCCACCAACTTTAGCTCCTTCCCTGCTTTGCATCCCTCTCTTTCCCTCGTAGATTGATCTCTGTCTTGTGTCTCTCACTTCTCCTCCCTCTTCTCTGTCTCTCAGGGTCCTGGAGGAGGCAGCATTAGTGGCAAAGGACACAGTTGTATGTGGCTTTCATAAGGAAAACATGGAGTGGTGCCTGTGTGTCTGGAGGGGCTGGGGCTGCCACGAGCTTGAAGTTTTCTACCAGTCGTATGAGGAGCTTGGCCGTTTGGAGACCAGCTTGAGGAAAAGAAGGTAGCTGTTGTGCTGTGTCGGCGAGGTGCAGAATCACAGCTCTGTACGGCAGGCGAGCCGAGGGGAATACACACCGACAGAGTGCCAGTGTTCAGAGCAGGGGGCCGCCAAACGCTGACATCAGGGCAACAGAGGAGGGGGAGGAGGGCTGAGCCTCCAGCTGTGCACAGCGGTTTTGTCCCCTCACTACATATTTCAATACCAATAATGAGAATCACACAGCAAGAAAAGCCCTGAAGCGGAGTCACAGATCCATGTTGCCAGAACAAAACTTTACTCCTGCACAGAGGTTTTAATTTTTATACTTAGACAGTTTGGTATGACTGGAATTCAGTTCAAGATGTGGTGGACTGTTTGTGTCTGACTCCAGCTGCTGCAATCCATTGTTTATTTTCTCTGTCTATTTCAGTGTCCCTTCATTTAACTATTCCAATCTGCAACAATATGTACAAGGACATTCTTAAGGGACAAGTACTGACTCTTTTTTAAATGAGCTGCTGTTGGAGTTAAGGTGGCGCTGCTGGGAAACAGCTGGTTGTTGGTGGCTGGATGGCAGTGGCACTGACTCAGAACACATTGTTCCTCTCTTTATTTCTGCCACATGAATCTGCATGCAAGCCACAGTTCTCATTGTTACCAGAGAACATCTGTGCAACATTATGTTATTATAACAGACCAGTGGTTCCCAGCTTTTGCCATTAAAACTTAATACTTTACTTTTTTTAAAAAAAGAATGAGCTCCATTCTGGTTTCAGGCGCCATAGTGTGTTCTTTGCTCTGTTCCACTGGCATCTGTACCTCAGTAGAATAGGAAATCATCTGAAACATGTTCTTTGGGTTTTAGTTTTCATTCTTCCCCGTCTGCCTTTCCATCACAGGGCTCACATTACCCTAACATGCACAAGAGACTCACAGGAAATGATGCAGCATGCTTGTGCACATTTTACATAATGTATGTATTACATCATGGCATCATTAATTTGGATGGCCATTACTTGTCTAGTCTTCTTTATTAGAAAACAAACAAACAGGCTGTTTGGCTGTGTTGTAAACAGCTACTATAGCAGTTGTTCTTGTTCTGTTGTGTCTTTGACAGATTAGCTGCTCAAATAGTTTTTGAAAGTGGTCAGTACATTCAAACAGAACTCTGGTGGTGCTGTTGACTCATATTATTAGAATACACTAGTAACCACAGGTGTCACCAACTCAGCCAGACCTGATATCAGTAGGACTTCAGCTCCCATAAGACTTTCACAGTGTGCCAATAGCTTGTCAGAGTATATTAGTTTTGAGCCTTCATGGGTGGGTTTTGAGACCATGGGCCCCTGGACACAGATAGGAAAAAGGCCCCACCACCTCTCCTACCAAAGACACACAGATTTTATGGGGATTTGGCCTATTTTTGTGGTTATTTTGTGTCTTGTGTAGTTGTTTTCTGTCTGTTTATGGTCATTTTGAGTCTCTTTGTAGTCACTTTGTGTCTTTGTAATCATTTTGTGTGTCTTATCATAGTTGTGGGTCTCTTTGTGTCTCTTCACAGCTGTTTTGCATTTCTTTGTGGTGGTTTTGTTCTCTTTTCAGTGCCTTTGTCTTTCTGTGTAGTTATTTTATGTATCTTTGTAGTCGTTTTGTGTCTTTTCATAGTCACAGTGAATTTCTTTGTGTCTCTTAGCAGCTGTTTTGTGTCTCTCTTCCCATTTTATGTCTCCTTGTGGTCATTTTGAGTCTCTTCCTGGTTGGTGCGTGACCTTTTGAAGGTGAAGGCCACTTTGGACTCTTGGGCCTGTGCCCAGTAGAGCCACTCAGTAATCTATCCATGCATCCCTTACTGTACAGTGGCAGATACCAGTCCAGGTTAGTCTATTGACTTTTCAGAAACTCTGCTGAGTTACAGATGCCTGTGGAGCAGAGGCTATCTATAAGAGGGGGGGGGGGCTTTAGCACTCTATAGGCTAGTTATATAGCCAGACATAAGCCCCCTGTTACTACTACATGATCTAAAATGTATTATTCCTTGCTCTGTAGTCTATCTACATATGACTAGTGTTGCCAGGTGAGCTCACAGGTTACAGACATGGCAGATTTATGCAGGAATAAAAGCATAGGCACCACTGAGCGCAGGACTTTGGGTGAAGCGTTGGCTCAATTGTGTGCTTACAATGAAACACTGAGAACCACTGTAGGAGACCAAATGGTTTTACATATTTTTTAACTATTTTATCTTTCCTACCAAATGCTTTTGTCTTAAATTGGCACATTTGCATTCCTACAGTGGCCAGTGAATACCTCTATATTGTTCATAACAGCGGAATAGTAAGGCAGAGGTTATGTATTTATCAGAATGTATAATAAAAGCGTATTGCAATAGAAGTTGTCGTGTACATAATCACTGTATAATATGGTACTGAATAAAGTTCTTATGAAAGCTCTGCTTCATGTCTGAAATCATTCTTTGTGAAACATGGAAACTGAACCTTGTTCTCACAAATCTGTCCTGCATCCATGCAGTGCAGGCTCTTAGATAGAAGGACCGATGCCTCCTGTGATGAAGTGATTATGACAGATGGGAGAAGGAAGCTGATAACAAGGCTCCTGCTTGGTATGACAAACATAAGAGGCTGCTTCCTGCTCGGAGCTTTGGCATAGCTTTCTGCTAGACGTGCTGCTGACTGACAACAGTAATGTGATATGTAAAGCAACATGTTAACGTAACCACAAACCCAGTTAGTATTTCACTTGGAGGGCTTGAAGAGACAATTAAAATAATTAAGCAGCACAGGTTGATGCAGTATACCCTGACTTTCAGTCCCTAGCAAGGGTCATGTGGGTCATCACCCTCCACAATGAACCATACAAGCATTAGAAAGGGTCCACTGACTAGCTTACAAACTCATCTTACTCATTTGTAACAAGATAAACCTTGGTAATGGAGTGGTTTGGGTTACAGGATTATGTGATAAAACTAGTTTGGATGGCACAGTGGTGGTTAGCACTGTAGCCTCACAGTAAGAATGTCCTGTGTTTGATCCCTGGTCCAGTCAGGGTCAGGATCATAAAATCAGAATTCCACACCAGATTGGTAAGTGGATGGAAACAGCTGACCCACTGTGGCAACCCCTAATGAAAGAAGAACATTGAGAGTCAATAATCTCTCATTGCCACATTACACGTGATTCCCTGAACATGCCTGGTGGTGATAACAGTGTCAGTGTAGACACAAATGAAGCACTAATGCCGACAGCCTCTGGTAAACACCCACAACTTTTATACTCCACACCTCCAGCCTGTAGTGTTGTCTATGCCCAAGCTGATAGAAAGGCTGGGGTCTCTCTGTGGTCATTGTTTAATTTTTCAGACACTGAAATATGTTTCCTTAACAATTGCTGATAAGCTGTGCTAATTTTCACTGGATTCCTGCTTTAATTGGATTTCTCACCATAATCGACAGTAATCGACATAAGACAGTAGACAGTACGGTATGTAACCACAACCATTTTGTTGTGAGAAAACATTGTTTTACGCTGGATGCCCTTCCTGACACAACCCCCACCCCCCCACCCCACCCCTTCATGCATGCTTTGGTTGTGGGAACACGAGGAGAACATGTAGACTCCACACAGAAAGGTGCCCTGCCACAGATATCTTCTTGCCGTGAGGTGACAGTGCTAACCACTGTACCACACATTGTGAGAAAAACATCTGAGCTGTAACATTAGCTGTAATATTTTAGACCTTAAATTATCCAGAAGCCTGAAAAGACAAGAGGCTACAGAGATTTTCTTGGAAATACCTGACCCCCCCTGACCCCTGGCCCCTCCTGGGTGACAGGGCTGGTGCCAGGAGTTTACTCTGCAGCCAACATGGTGGCACTACAAATATCATGAATGATGCTCTTGTCATTTAAAAAGACTTGACCCTCTGTTGGACTGATATGAATAAATCATGCTCAGTCTTCTAGTGCTCTCATTTAACCTCTGCTCAGGACAGAATACCCACAGAAGTCCTGGCCTGGCAGCCGCTCAGCTTCTCACACTGAACCAGCTCTGCTCAGGATAAACCTTCATTCTTATCACTGCTGGCCTTCCAGATTTGTAACACAGACAGGAATTACATATCTCTGTATTATATTACTGAGCAAAAGCCTATTTTTGTTCCTTGTCACATGAATCAATGGCTCATAGTTGTGGTTTTCCCCCAGACCATCAGACAGAAGAGGGCAGTAGAGAGAAGACTTGATAGCTAATCGCTCTGACAAGCTGCCTTGATGCAGTGCTGCTGTCAGTATTTCTATTCAATGGTTCAATGGTATGACTTGAAATTTCTCATTATACATCTCCTCTCAGTCATGTTCATGTTAATGCACTTTGTTTTGTCTTTGAGGTAGTGCAAAGCAGCCTATGATGCATTTTTATTGAATTTTGCTGATTAGAAATGTAGCCACTCAAACAAAATGTAGCCTTAATGGTGCATTCCAGCAATTTTAATGCTGCATTTCCATTCATTTAAAAATGACAGGTCAAAATCCAAAATGCTGGGGCCTATAAAGCCAAATTGAGATACCCCTCATGGAAACATCAGTAGATCAGTGACGTTTCCCTTTAATGACAAATAAAACAACACAATCAGACCTGGAGATTTGGAGTAGGATTAAGTTGGGCAAATCCTTCCACACTGACCATGCACTGAGATGCCTCAGAAAAATGAGCTCACTAAACCAGAATAATGATGAAGCTGCACATCCACCAAGCCCATCATGCATGTGAGACATGCACAGACAGGAAACCTATCTGAACAGCCGATCAGCTTTCTCACTTTTTTATCATTCACCAAACCAAACAACAGGAAGTGAAAATATATTATAATGCAAGAGTTTCCTTTTCATATGCAGTGTAGAGAATGGTGGCTCAGTAGCATGTCTGCAAACCTTCATCTTGTATAGTGTTGTCACTCCTTACCTTCATCACCAAACTGCTTTCATGTTGTGCTGCAGCCATATCAGTGAGACACAGACGGTATCTGCTGCTTGGTGTGTCTTGAGAGAGACTTGGACACAATAACAAACAGTTCTGTAAGTAATCTGAAAAAAATCATGTTCTTCTATGTCCTGCAGTGTCCTTCGGCGGTCCTAAAGGCATCTGCAAGGTTTCACAGACCAGAGGAAAACAAACAGAGCTGATCTGGAGTCTGCCATTCCTGAGCAGCTGTCAATCACTCAGGATCACTGATCAAATGGTTAAACTAAGCAGCACTGATCAAACATGATTTGTTACTGTAATGCCTATTTCTGTTTAGAAAAATGAAAAAGTTTGTGACCCGGCAGCCATGTTGAGATCAGTTGGGAAAATACTAAGCACCGCCCAGAAGCCAGAGCATGTATTCTCATTTTACACCTGAAGAGTATCTTCAAGATGTTTCTGGGAACAGTTGAGAAAAATAGTCATTACAATAACAGAATATTGATTCATATTTGATCAGCACTGCCACTGTTTGATTGGAGATTAACAGCTGTCTCCATTGAATGAACAGCCAATAGCCAATCTCTCTGAGAATGTTGAAATCTGCAGTCAGACTTACAGTGTGACTAAAGGGGATCAGAGGTTGCTTGGTTGGGTTATGAAATACCACCCCCACCCCCAGATTAGGACAATGCCTCTGTTGTTCACCACAGTTGCTTCTACTTCTATGAGTCAAGGAGATTTGGCCTGCTCAAAAGTAAATCCTCTGCATAACACTGATCACTTCCACACCACATGTGTATGTCTGCATTTCAATATAAATCTAATCATAAATGAAGTTTCATTTTGTCGCAGTGACCTGCCTTATTCTTTCTTGATTCAAGACACAGACACTCATTTCTTATAAGCTGAGACCTGTTGAAATATTTCCCCTTGGGTTTTCAGGACTCAATGATAAACACAAGTGACTTAATAAGACAGAGATGTTTCTGTTTGTAGCTCACATGGATGTGTTTTGTTAAACAATCATATACTAAAATCAGTGTGTGCTGATCCATCCAGCGTTGCGTAACAGTGTTGGGTAATTTCTTTTCATGGCATTTGGGCTCCATGCTGCTCAGTTAGATTCATAAAGAAAACATTAGTCGTCTTCTATATGTTTCATCTGCACATTGTGGGGCCTGTGAAAAGACTTGTGTAATGTCCTCAGTGGCTTGGAGACTGCACATGTTTAATAGAAAGGCTGTGATGCAAATGTTTTGAAAGGCGATAGATCTGGTCTGGGTCTTAAAACGATAATCGGGTGCCCTGAATTCCAAGTCCAACAGGTGTGTTTGGTGCAAAAACAACAAACAACACAGCTCATTACCAAAAGAACAGCATACCCACGGTGAAGCATGGTTTTGGCAGCATCATGCTTTGGGGCTGTTTTTCTTCATCTGGAACTGGGGCTTTAGTCAAGGTGGAGGGAATTATAAACTGCTCTGAATACTAGTCTATTTTGGCACAAAACCTTCAAGCGTCTGCTAGAAAGCTGAAGACGAAAAAGAATTTCACCTTTCAGCGGGACAACGACCCAAAGCATACATCCAAATCAACCAAAGAATGGCTTCACCAGAAGACGATTAAAATTTTGGAATGGCCCAATCAGAGCCCAGACCTGAATCCTCTAGAAGATCTGTGAGGTAACCTGAAGACGGCTGTGCACTGGAGATGCCTTCACAATCTTTTGCAAGGAAGAGTGGGCAAATATTACCAAGTCAAGATGTGCCATGCTGATAGACTCCTACCCAAAAAGACTGAGTGCTGTAATAGAATCAAAAGGTTCTTCAATTTAACCAGGTTATTGTAAGTTTTTTTATTTTTCATTTTTCCAAAACCATTTCAGCTTGTTTTTAAATATAATTGTACAGGTTACAGGTCACATTAAAGATGGAAAAAGTTCTGAAATAATCTATCATGGTCTCATTTTTTTACATCCCCAAAAAATGGGCTGTCTCTCAGACTTTGAGACCGGGCTGTCTCGCAGACGTCTTCCTGTCAGGCCCATGTGGTTCCCAAATGGCAGAAGTTGGCAGATCCAGCACCTTGGGATTGGACAAGGATTTGGCAATATTCACTGGTAACATACAGCAGGTGGTTAGCTCTACTGTACCTGGGGCAGTGTGTGGAGGGCATGTTTCAACAGATTAAGGTAAACTCCTCAATCGGCACACCCACATCCCAGCAGGAAGCCCCCAAATTGTTTTCAACTGAATTTGCCCCCAGGGAACGGCAGCATTAGCCTACACCTAATGAAAACATTCTGTGGATGGACAGGCCGGCACATGAACACCGGGCTGGTCCACCTCTGCCCAGGGAACAGCCCAGTGCCATATTAATATGTATTTTATTTCTGCTTTCCTTAACAAAAGATTTTAACAGTGGCCCGAGGCAGAGTTGAATGTTTGGCTCATTATGAATTAAATTCATGCAGTAGGGCAAATATGATGTAGCCAGCTCTCAGGCAACGATGGCCCATCATTTCAGAGTCTGCCTACTTTCTTTGATTTCTGAGTACTGAAGTCAAACTTGTGTCAGCTGTCAGCTAGTGACGTCCAATCATTTCCATGCAAGTGTGCAGTGTTGCCATTGTAACCGTGCACTTCTCATCATTACTCTGTTATGCTCATGCCAACCTCCTCCAGTTTTTATTACTGTCATTTGAATATGTCATTTCCACATTCAAGATCCATTTTATGTTTGTATTCATCATCTTCGCACACCTTCTTCACCTTCTTCAGTTCTACGTCCATGTTGGTCTGTGATGGGACATCAACCCAGATGTGGATCCTGTAGATCCTGTTGGAGCGCAGCAGTCCTAAGCAGTCAAAGCAGACATTGCTCTGATAGAAAAGCATGCAGTTGGTTTTAAAAGTATTAATAAATAACACTCCCACATATCAGGGAACCCTTTTATCTTTTATCTTCCCCAGAGTCAGATAAGACTATCAACTACATATTTGGCACAAAGACTGGAAGCAGGAGGTCACAATAAACCTCTAAAAAAACAAAAAAAAACTCACCTTTCAGTCCAAAGATAACTCCACATAGGCTGTGAATGAACAGATTTCCTAAAATCTCAGAGTTCCTGAGACATTTATTTAAATGGGAAGATGCACCTGTCCCTGCTGGAGCCCTCTGTGGTCTCATCTGGCTCTTGTCAGTGTCATCAGAGATACAGTGCAGCAGAGTTCCTGCTGTGTTCCACTCTGCCTGCTGAAGAGTTTCACTGATAACATTCAAAGCTCTCCTGACTGTAATGTGGAGGATTTAACCAGATCCTCAGTTCTTCAGTGATGAAGTTCATCTTTATAGATATAGCTGCATATGTTCAGCGCACACAGGCCATGGATATGATTCTTCACTCTGACAGCACTATAATAGCTCCTGTGAGAAGTGATGCTGTTTCATTGATTTAATTTTTTTTCTGGTTATTTCTGCTGTTCAGAATGACACTGCATCACACACATTAACCACCACTTAAAAAGAAGGTAATGTTTTGTTTTACCTATATTTAACCATATAAGTCAGTTGAGAATCAATTCTCATTTACAGTGAGGACCTGGCCAAGAGCCAGCAACAGTGCTGTGTTCCAGAGAAGCAAATTCAAAAAGCAGGTGCAGAGATCAGAAACTAGTGCTTGTAATGAGTTATTAAAGAGTGAGGGTGTGGAGTTTTAGCATCTTTTGTAACTTGTTCCAGTCACTAGGAGCAGCAAACTGAAATGAAAGACGACCAGAGGAGTTACAGACTTTAGGACTACCCATACTCATGATTAGATGATGAGATATGGATGGATTTTGCCAGGGATAGTTTTATAAATGAACTGGTACCAGAGGATCTGGCGTCAGGAATGGAGTGATGGCCAGTTGACTAGAGAAGACAGGTTACAGTGATAGGTGTTGAAAGGGCACCAATGAAAAGCAAATGGCAGTATGCTAGACGACGTCCACATTATTATGGAGACTTTTGGAAGTAAATTTGTCAATTAAGTCGTCATAAGGACCGGAAGAGTTGTCGTCTTAACCAAGATGCTTTATTACGTTACAGGCAACCAATTCTTGCTTTTGAGGCATAGTGTATTTTAATGTATTTCAGCATCATGATGTGAGCTCCATGTTTGAGGCGTTTTTAAGATAATACTAATACAGTAGCTTTGTCTTTCAAGGGGTGTCCAGAGATGGCAAGGGTCACCCCCGCAACCATCATCACCCACCTGTTAGAGATGGAACTGTCAAGCCACCACACTCGTCATGCAGAGCAGAGAGGGGACTAAGGCTGCATTCACACCAAATTTTGGGTTGTGCAGAGAGTTGTGGGGGAGTGTCACTTAATGACACATTAATGGCAAGCGACTGCTCAACGATAACATCTTTTGTTCCCTCGTGGCTGGGTTGTATAGCTCGTGACTGGCCACTGCAACATGATGTCGGGTTGCGTTTCTCCAAAAGTTTCAACTTTTGGCCACAGGCCACTACAGGTTTTTTTCAGCATCCCTTGCGGTCCTCAACACAGCAGCTTAAACACACTGCCCACATTCAAATGAATGGGAGGACTGGCATTTTTTCTGCATCGCCTGATTTTGGTATGAATGCATCCTAAAGCCTTGTTTATGCACACAAGATGCCTCCACAGATGGCGCATGAGCTAACAAAAGCATTTATCCTCAACATGTTGTTTGTTGCAGGGTTTGTTTGTTGTTTTGTGATCTATGATTCAGATCAGCTCCAAAATTGAATGGGTTCTTCCTTGGCTCATGCTTCACACTTCCACCAAGTTTCATACAATGCCAAGTAGTTTTTCTATAATCCTGCAGACAAACAGTTGAACAAACAAACCAAACTGAAAACATAACCTCCTTGGAGGGTGGTAATAAGAAGAACTTTTCCTTTCCACACTGTATGTAAGTACATTTCACTGGTAATTCCTGTTTGCTTTTACTTCAATAAAATGTTGAATATCAAAAGTGTAGTGGAGAATTTTTACACTGTGGTGCTGCTAGTAGTACTGTCGATAAAGTGAGCAGTAAACTGGGGCCCAGTAGATAGTAGTAGTAGAATGTCATGCAGGCCTCACACAGGAATGATACTGGAGGTGAAATGTCACCGGGGCCCCGCTGTCTCCATGTGTGTCTTTAAAAACAATATGCCAAGTCATGGCTGCAAAACAGCACACATGGTTTTGTGTGTGTGTGTGTGTGTGTGTGTGTGTGTGTGTGTGTGTGTGTGTGTGTGTGAGACACAAGATGATGACAGGATCTCCCCGCAGTGACTGTGTATTCAGCAGAATGAGGAACATTGTTGCTCAGTAGTGGCTGTGACGCTGTTTGATTATATGATGACTACAGAGCTGATCAGTGCATCACCAGATGTTAATAAAAATACCCACTGATCATTTTATTTAAGTATGTATAAATAGATCAGAACAGCTACTAAACACACCTTGTGCTTTGTTAACTGATGTTCCCAAGTTGAACAATTAACTTCAAAGCTCAACAGATAAATGTGTTTCATAATTTTTAAAATGAAATAAAAGTTATTATCCCACTGTGGTACTGATAATACTCTGAGAGGAAAACAGAGGCCGATGTACTATACATTGTAATGTAATGCATTTCCGCAGTAATGGGTGTACTTATGTATACCATTTTAGATTGTTGCTGATGCTGCAGGTTGTAGCCGCTCTGGGCTGCAGGTGGGTTCTCATGTTTGTTCTCTTTTAATCAACATGTGGAATGAACATAAATACAATATTGTGGGTGCACTCTTAATATTTTAGTTGTCTTCCAGACTCTCGTTCTCTGTCCAAGCTGCTTCCAGCCTTCCTCAGTCCCATCACCCTACTGCACCCTCCTCCTAAGTTTGAAGTGTACCACTTCAAACTTACTTAAAGGGCTACAGGGCCAGGTACCACTGGGTGATGCACACATTCACATCCTTCATCCGGTGAAGCCATTGGAGGGGCACATGGTTGGAGCACAGGGTGAAGGGGCGCCCCTGCCCCTCGTCCTGCCCCTACTAGTAACGCAGGGCGTTGACCGCCCACCGGATGGCCAAGCATTCTTTTTCAATGGTGCTGTACCTCGTCTCCCTCTCAGAGAGGTTGCGACTGAGGTACAGCGCTGGACGATTGACCCCCTGCACCTGCTGGGATAAGACAGCCCCCAGACCTCCTTCTTGACCACAAGAACGATGGGACTACACCACGTACTGTCTTGTCTATTACTCCCATCTCCAGCATGGCCTTGAATTCCCGCAGGAACACTTTTCTCTTGTGCTCCGGCAGCTGATAGGGCCGTGAATGCACCGCTTTCCTTAATTAGGTCCAGCACTGCCCGTGGCTTCCTGCTGAACAGCAGTTCAAAGGGAGAAACTCCTGTGGAGGCCTGGGGAACCTCCCGCACTGCAAACACAAACAAGGGAGCAGCCATTTATCACAATTAACGAGACAGTCGGCCTGTGGGTGGTAAACACTTGTCCGAATAGACCTATTATCCAATAATCTGTACAGCACCATACCCATCTTGCTGTCCCTGCCGGGAGCCCCCCCATGAACTGTTTGAGGACCACTGCCTCCAGCATCCTCTTCTCTCCGACGGACTCCCCCGGCTGTAGCCACCTCCTCGCCGTGTCCCTCAGTTGTTGTCAGAAGACAAATGGTTGGTCGGCGGGCCCCAGCCAGGCTGCGCAGATGTGGTGGCAGTGGTCCTCAGCAGAGTTCGCCAGCTGGTCCAGGACTACCAGCTTCACCTCCTGGAAGTTCCCCCTGGACACGGCCAGAAAACGTTTGGGGATCATCTGCATCTGCCATCTTATGAAGGGTGACCCCCAACAGTGGGGAGGGTGCCGGCAGGGGGGGTCGTGGGCCCTGCCTGCACCAATAGGCCCTCCAGCACCTGAGTCTGCCTCTTTGTCTGAGGCTGTAGTGCTTCAGGTGTCAGCTGTTGAGGGCTGCCTGCTCCCAACTCATCACCGCCATCTCCCCCAGCGGTCAATTGCTGCTGGTCTGTCATCTCCTCTCGTACACAAGGTCAGTTGGACGCCAGTTTAGCCGCTCTGGACTGCAGGTGGGTTCTCACGAGTACACACATAAGGTGGAATCAGTTTGTTCTCTTTTAATGAGGTAGACAGAAAACCCTAACCTGGGCTAGATATATATATATATATATATATAGTTCTATTCACATACATTAAACTCGGGATCAGAACAATCACTAATCTGGTCTGCTTTCTGCTGCAGAGCTGCAAAGGCTGAGTATTGACTTATCCCAGCATTTGCTTTGGATGGCCTGTTTAATTGTCCCTGCAGGGGCTTCCTGACAGTGATCACAGATCACAGAACCACCAAGCTTCAACTCAGCTGCTTCACACTTTCTTCAGGATGTACTTAGTGAGGTCTGCTGTTGATGTATTATCATTATTTGCACATAACTACTGGATGACTGGATATGAATGCTAGCACAGGAATGTCCCCTAGGGTGGATTACTAACCCTCTGCTCCAGGCCCCACATCCTCAGGGGCCCTGAAGACCCCTGCTTCACTTTCTTTGGTACTATGCACCACTTAGGCAGTTGAGGAGTGCGTAGCATTTTTGTGGATCTATTAGCAGAAAAGTAACATAATATGCAGAACTAGGATTTTATTAGTGTAGATTCGCCTGAAACTAAGAATCACTGTGGGCTGCACGGTGGTGCAGTGGTTAGCGCTGTTGCCTCACAGCAAGAGGGTCGCAGGTTCGAATTTGGCTTGGGGGCTCTTCTGTGTGGAATTTGCATGTTCTCCCTATGTAAGTGGGGTTTCTCCGGGTACTCCGTCTTCCTCCCACAGATCACAGACTTGCAAAGTCTGCTTTAGCTATCATGTTGTGTGTATGTGCGTGCATGTGTTTAGGTTAACTGATGACTCTAAATTGCCCACAGGTGTGAATGTGAGCATGAATGTTGTCTATCTCTATGTGCCCTGTGATTAACTGGCAACCTGTCCAGGGTGTACCCCGCTTTCGCCCAATGCCAGCTGGGATTGGCTCCAGCCCCCCCGCGACCCCTAACGGGATAAGCGGTTGAAGATGGATGGATGGATGGATGGAATGCTGAAATGTTGCTTCTCCATGTTTTTGCAGTAGCCCAGAACGGTCAATACTGGCTCTGAGAGAGCCTTTCATGTTTTTACACCACCTGAAGGCCACAGCAGGTTCTCTATAAGCTTGTAAAATTCGGTAACATGAGCCGCAGAGTGCACAACTGTGGTGCTGACTTCTGTTGCTCCTAAAGCAGTGCTATTATGGTATGGATGGCCTCTGAGCGAGATGCCATCAAATGTAACACAGAATGCAGGCGTCACCTGCATTCTGAATGTTGTTTCTGTGGTGACATCATCCTGGCAGGTGATAACTGAGAATGTTACACTGAGAAAAACGTCACAAGGGTAGCAGATTAATACTTTTCCCCCATTTTATTTCTTTTTAAATAGAAAACCTCGCCCAGTGGGACAGAGTTGAAAGAACAAAAATTACAAAAAGTCCAAGAAAATAAAAAACAAACACTATGACAACACTGTCATTCATCCTGTTACAACAGTCTTAAAATCAGCCGTTCATGTTGTAAGAGGAACATTAACCCAATGGAGTGCTACAACGTACAGTACCTGCCTATGCGCAACACAGGCAATAGCAGGACAGTGAGGCCCATGAGGAAATGTTCTGTCCTCAAACCTGTAACACAGGACCAGACAATGCAGGGTTTCACATCACAACTCAATGGAATCAGCACTGAAGCCACACCTCAGTAGACTGGGACCAGCCGCAACACTTTTTATATCAACATAAAAGAAAGTCCTTTATAAAAAGAGACAGCGATGTGTGACTTGAGCTGGCCTACCAGAGTGCTGCTCCCATTTCAACCCACTCGGATTAAAGGCCAAGCTGGTCCCCACTTCACCCATCAGAAAGGCCTGGGATAGATAGAGCTTTTGTGTTTACTCTCCATTATACAGTCAGTTTCATGTTTGTGCCTGCAAAACACCACCACCCACCCACCCACGCACACACATGCACGTGCATGCATGCACACACACGCACACACACACACACATACACACACACACGATACCTAAAGCAGACTGTGCAAAACTCTTTGGTGATAATGAGTTTAAGAAAAGGAACATGAAAAAACGCCATCCCACCACTGTCATGGTCGTACAGTCTTTCCAATTTACAAATTTCAACTCAGAGAGTAGAAAATGGAGCCTGCAAATTCAATAAATTAGACAGCAAAAGATGAATTGCAGATATAAAAATCCAGCAGTTGGGTTCACAGAAATTAATTATAAAGAAAACAGTGTTGGGTCATATTACCAAAACCATAAAAGCAAATGGAAATGAAAACCACTGTAAATGAAGAGATCTAATGAAATGGCCCTTAGAAACTGAGATAGCTGTGATCTGAGTTTAATTTGATGACGATGCTGACAATCAGTCTTTTGTAAACATTCAAGAGTTGAGTTCGGTTTGGAGCACTGCTAGTCTAAGAGTACACGGACACAAGTCTGTTTTCTGCACACAGGACAAATGGAGTATTTAAGGACCATGATGGTGCACTTCACTGAGGTACACACTAATAACTCCTACCTGTCCTTCTCCCACCGTCCTGACAGATAACATGTAACAGGCTAGAGGAGCCTTACACCCCTGAAGTTATCAGGCTCACAAAATATTTCATTGAACATGAATCAAAACATGTACTCCCGTACTAGAGCACAGACTGTCTCTATGAATTGTTCATCATGGCGTTTCTGTATATTTTTCTTTAAAAAAAGACATATTTTCAAAATATATCCATTTGAAGTCTTTCATTTCAGTAAAAAATAAATTAGGTAGTGAAAACACCACGCAGTGAGAAGTGAGCACAGACCGGTTCACTTTTCAGTTTTTGACAAGTCTGCAGCCTGGCTTTTCTCACGCTGTCCTAACCGAACCATTATTGCTGGCCAGTCTCCTGAAGCCGTGGTCGTTCTTCTCCAGCCAAAGCTCAGCCAGCTGCTGGGTGGAGCCGTGTGACGAGGCTTTGGAGCCCAGGCACATCTTATATTGCTTTGCCTCCAGGTTGGGGTCACATATGACGGGGTGGTGAACATGCACTATCCCTGTGTCTGTGCTTCTGAACAACTTAATCCCTGACTGGACAAATTTGTTAAAAAGGTCCACGTCCTCCAAACCCCATCCTTGTATAGAGGTGTCAAAGCCTCCAGCTCGGACCAAGTCTCCCTTGTAGACGCAGACAATCCCGAAGCCGTAGTTCCTCCATAGACCTGTCTTGGAGGTGAAGACATAGTGGTTGTTGCTAGGGACCTTCCCAGCGTACACCACCTTGGGGTCATACTGGCTGAAGATGATGGGAAAGTAGGTTTGCTCCCCCAAGGCTGTATTGGTCCGACATCGCTTAAGGAAGTCACTGGTGAAGAGCAGATCCACGTCACAGTAGAAGAGCAGTGAAGTGTTAGAGAAGTGCAAGGAACCCACTTCCAAAGCCAGAGCCCTGGAGAAGGAGCCGGTGACGGGTTTTATCTCCATTTCAGCCCGAGGATACTTCATGTGATACTCCCTCATCAACTCCACCTGCTTGACCCGCTCGGTGTTATTGTCTGTGCTGAAGAGCAGAATCAGCAGCTTGACGTTCTGGTTGGGGATCAGACAAACTCTTTCAAAGTTGGCCATGAAGCGCACAAAGATATCATAGCGTCCGGACAGAGGTACCAATATGTTGACTTTCTTCTCTTTTGGTTCCCTCTGGTCCTGGCCAGAGGTAGCCAGCTTGAAGGGCACCAGCATCTTGAGGGAGTTGGACAGAAATGAGAGGGAGTCTGAATCCTTGTTGATGTGACTGGCCAGAGCTCTGGCATCCATCTCCCCCTCCTCTCTGAACTGGATCTGGCTGAAGGTCTGCTGCAGGTAGGCATGCCTCCTCACAGGAACTGTCATGGTCTTTCCTTTGTGCTTTTTGTACAGCAGCAGCAGATCCAGCACATACTCTGCCCCGTACAAGGGATTGACTCTCCGGTAGCCATACTGGATTTCTTTGAAGTCTATGACCCGCCCCCGGGTCTTGGCATTGGCGTTGATCATCTCCATCACTTGCATGATGATGTCATCCAGGGCTTGCCTCTGGGAGGAATCTATCCCTCGGCGAGGCGGTTGACCTTCAGACGATGAGAACAGGTACTTCCCTGTCAGGAACTCCCACTCCAGGACCTCCTCTCTCTGCCGTGGGTGGAAGCGCATAAATGAAGGCGGCATGCCAAGCTGGAGGTCCTCCCGGCTGGGCTCATTTGCTCCATAGCGCCCCATCTGTACAATCTCTCTGTGGAGCTGAATGGTTCGGTGGCGAAGGTCTGCGATCTTCCGGCTGAGCATGTAGCTGTGTAGGCGATACTGGTAAGGAGGGTTCTTGTTGGGGTGGAGAGTGATGGCTCGATGGATCTTGCTGTTGTGCAGATCTCGTATGTAGCCCTTCTTATTTGGTTCATAGTTCTCATAGAAGAGCTGCTGCATCTGTGGAGACAGGAGATGGATTCTGTTAGAGCCACTGAGGCCATGTTCATCTGCAACACTGGATGCTATTACACATGCTCATTGAAATGGAAAATATCACTTTGCCATGTCTGTTCCTGAGCATACAGCTTACTAATGACAGCTGAAGGTAGAGGTATGATCCAGCTGCACTCAGACCCATCATACTGCAAGAACATGATAAGCACCTTGCTGTAAGTACCAGTCTGTTGAGCAACAGAGCTTCAATAAACATTCCATAAAGTGTGTCTTCTGGTTGTTGGCAACCCAACCAAACAGTTTTGACCATACGTTAAGAGAGTTCAGAACAGAGGCTGGAGTGGAGAGAATGGAAAGAACTTGAGGTTGTACTTTTTTATCAACCACCTTTGACCGAGTAGAACATAAACTTGCAGAAATGCACCTTATATATAGTCAGCATGCATGCAGTCAACTCCCTGTGCCCTCTTCATCCACAGCCAGTATGTTTTTAGGTGGAAAAAATAAGTAATTGAGTGAGTTGCAATTCACTGCATACCTGCTGGAGTTTTACAAACCTACTGTTCCTCAAATCGCAGGAGGCTGAAAGTGTAAACATTGGGACAGCTGCTTTGGAGCCGCTGGCAGAATCTCAACCATGGTCAAGAAGGCAGGGTTTGTGTATGTTGCCTTCAAATGAAGGGAGCATCAGAACGGCTGCAGCCTCTAGAAAGTCTAATTTGAGAGGACGGCTCTGGAATGCAGCCACAAGCCTGATCCCCAGGGAAAGGCCATACTGGGAATAAGACAGGACAGGCCTGAAAGCTATGGAAAATGATACCTGAAGCTGAATACGATCACAGGAACTGCCTGAGTAACTCTTTGCTTTTCCATGGCTTTAGCCTGCATTCCTCTGCACCTAAGAGGGCAGCCTGCCAATCAAAACACACTGTTACCTTGTCATTAATGGAAGTCTTGAGCCAAGCTGTGCCTTCAGAGGTGGAGGGTCAGCCTTTACATCTGAAACCAGGCCTGTGCATGTGCAACAACCGACAGAAATTCATGTGTAGTATTCTTTCAAACCAAAAACACTGCCGGCAGTTTTATCTAACAGTGTTCATGTGAGTGATGTCTTCCTTACCCTGTCTGCTACTCACAGTTTGATTAATCAGCATCATTTAGGCTGTGATGTCTGGAGGGTGGCAAGCATGCTGATCAACCATATTTATTCATCAGTGCTCATGATTATTGACTTGGCCTTTCATCGCTATATGATTTTAAATTGAGGTGTTTGTGTTACAGTTGAGGAGTGGGTTCCATGCCATTGTTCCAATGACCTTTGTTCTGAAATAGTCGAAAAATAGCCCCATTGTCACCCGTCCTGAAAACGAATGGCCACTGTTCTGAGGGCCCATTGCTCTGAAAATAAAAACTCTGTTACAATGAACAGGAGCATATGGCTGATTATTATGCAGAATAACGTCACTGGCCCATCCCAGATGCAATATCTTTCCAATCATGGCAAAGGCATGACCTACTCTACTATAACTCATTTACCCCATACCTAGGGTTTGTGCATCACTTCTAATGCCTAAACCTAAGCAACCCAACAAATGGAGGCAACAAGTAATCAGAGGCAGCGTGGTGGGTCATGCCTTTATCATAGTGAGGAGGGACGGCCCTGGACCCCTGCAGAGGTTACTGCCATAAAAGGTCTACTGATAAAATGCACTGACTTCATCAATATTGAATCTCACTCAAATCTCCTAACCAGCAGCGGGTCATATAAACTGACACTAATTAATGTTAACTGTGAGTAAGTTGATGGCAGGCCAAAACAATTACCTCAACATTATTTCAATATTAAGCTTAGCAGCTTCATAGTTAAGATCCAGGACCTTAAGTATTTGGACCTGAATTGGGGCCAAAGAAGCTTGATCAGGACATCATTAGGATTCGTCCATGCAGTTGTTGTGAGTAAATACTGAAAATGTAGGGAGAGCCTGCCAGTTATTTTTTTTTTTGCTCTGGCTTTTCTGCAGAAAATCTACTCAAGAACATATAATTGTCTCTTTCACAGTGTTTATTAAACTGATACTGTGCATAAGAGATAATTACTGAGCGAAATATTTAGATACAAAAATAAGACCAGGAAGCTTATTCAGACATGAAACTGACAATGTTAAACTGCCATCAGAGTAAGGTAAAGAGGAGCATGTCTGAAAGGGTCATTCTTGCATTTCTGGTAATAATAAGCTTTTATTGGGACAAACTGAATAGTTTCCCTCCTCACAGTATTTTTCCAGGCTAGTTCAGTTGTTGGCTCAGACTGTATCCAGCAGGGTAACACCAGTGGTCATCAGCTGACAGCCAATTGGTCAGGATGTTTATGACTATCTCCTGTGGCTACACCATCATTAGCACTCTTCCTAATTACATGACCTCCACTTTTGAGTCACTGTTGCAACTTATGACTAATTAGTGCAATTTTTTCACAGTCATTAACCTCATAACATCCCTGCCTCGAGTAGAATGAACAGCAAAGGCAACGGTGAGTCTGAAGGTATTGTCGGAAGCTCTGCGTGCTTCATTTCAAACACATCTGTGCGTGAAATGAAGCACACAATCTTCAGCTCTGTGAGATGATGATAAGCTGAATGGTCTAAGATATTTAAAACAATACTGAACTCATTTTACATACCATATTATATTTGACACAAAAAGATTGGTAAATGTACAGCCTTATCTGACTGCCTACTTTTTCACCGTGCTTATCCTCAGAACCCTCGCCAGAAGCTCGTAAACTGGCCAGTAGTGAAGAGACATGACAAGACGTGGCCGATTGGAAGAAGGTTTTCAGGATGCTGACAGAAATGGAGCCACCATATAGGTTACACCACAATCTCAAGACACAAATGTATGGACTGTAAAAGGGAAAGACACTCTCTAGGACCACCATCAGGTGGACATGTGGCGGGGCTTGACTGTATCACGCTATATGCGTTGCGTTTGAATTAGTGGGTCCGAAGAAGTACATGTTAGTGTACTATCAGACACTGCAGACCTACGTATGTTTTCAGTTTCATTGTATATCTCGAGTCGAGACAAACAAGGCGGAGCAAGAGAAACAGTATTATCTAACAACAACACAGTCTGTGACCGAGGATAAAGTTATCTGAAGTGAAGGGAGATGCCAAACCAATGAACACAGTTCGAGGCCATGGGAAGGGTCTGTGCTGGGATTACATTGGTGAAATGAAACCATTGTCCTGGCCCTATATAAACATACTGCTACACACTCTGCCACAGAAATCCAGTCTCCAGACAATTATTTCTGAAACTGGTCCAGTATTGAAGGAGGGCGCTGCAGACAGCAGCTGCTCACAGGCTTCAGTGTAATCCTATTGGAGCAAGCTAGCACCTTCATTTAGGTCCAATAAACGTGATTGTTTTTACCATGACAAGCTCTGATTGTTATTCTAATGTCTGACATTATGGAAAGAGTCTTGCTCAAGGTCTCAAGTCTCAATCTGAAATCTCGCGATGTGACGTGTTGCCACAAGAGCCATATCTATCTGAGCCAGAGGATAGGGATATTCAGATTTCACCACGAGACTTCTCTTTGAGCGGGACAGGACACAATAACAAACAGCTTGGATGAAGTGAAATGTAAGGAAAAAGGTTTTATTTCTCTGTAGGGCCTTTTCCATTATGTTGTCAAATACTAATAGATATCAATCTGAGCCTGTCAGTGGCAAAAACAAGCACTTTTAGTGGACATAACACGATGCTGCTCACTTACAATACTGAGCCAATTTCAAAACTCTTTGCCCCCATTAACTTAGACACAAGAATAGCTTTGACACAAAATGATGGGAAACACATTAAAACACAGCAACAGTGACCTTAATGTTCCTCAAGATCAAAACACAGGAGTCACCTGGATAATTTAAACATACGATAGCTTTATGTTCTGACAACCAGGTTTAATTATTTCATTTTTCCTGTCAAGATACCAGAAATTTCGTAGTTGATACCAATACCAGTGAAATTACACAATTCTCTCCAAAACCAAGATAAAAAGAACAAAATCAAAACCATGAATTTTGTATCAATCCCTGATAATCCACCACGTTTCTTGCCAAAAAAAAATAAATTTTACAAGATTCCATTTGAACACATCATGATAATGTTAAAATTTACCTTCGCCCAATTCTCATTTTCACTTGAACGCATCATAATGCAACATCTGTATGTCAGCTGTTAGCTCTGTCATTTAGCCAAGCAGCACTGTGCAACAGATTTTTTGTTCACAATGTAAATTTTGGGTCAATTTTCTATCATCCACGTGACCTACAATACCACTGTCGATGAAACAGTGAATCAGTTTTTAGTCCTGCCACCCTGGTCACGTAGAGTGACTCCGAAAAACTTCTAAATGCCATAGTATTATTCATTCATCATTCATTCATCGTCAACCGCTTATCCCGTTAGGGGTCGCGGGGGGGCTGGAGCCGATCCCAGCTGGCATTGGGCGAAGGCGGGGTTCACCCTGGACAGGTCGCCAGTCCATCGCAGGGCACATAGAGACAGACAACATAGAGACAGACAACCATTCACGCTCACATCCACACCTACGGGCAATTTAGAGTCATCAATTAACCTAAACAGCATGTCTTTGGACGGTGGGAGGAAGCCGGAGTACCCGGAGAAAACCCACGCTTACACGGGGAGAACATGCAAACTCCACACAGAAGAGTCCCAAGCCCGGATTCGAACCTGCGACCCTCTTGCTGTGAGGCGACAGCGCTAACCACTACACCACCGTGCAGCCCATATATATATATACACACTGTATATAGGTTAGTGAGTGTGATGCTGGAAGGCTTGGTGCAGCAGGCAGGCAGAAGTGTGGTGGAAGTGAGGTCTGAGGTTCAGTCTGAGCAGTAAGCAGCATGGCCGCTGCGCTGCCTGTGTTTAATCTGCAGGACAATAGGCAGTGCCGCCTCTGAGCGGGCCATGCAAATCTAATTGAAGACAGCATTGTGTTGCTGTAATTGGCTCTTTTGTAAGAGAAAGTGGTCTGTCCTGACTAATTTCTCAACTCAGGGAAAAGCTTCTCACACCTAAGACAGCTCCACAATAGGTCTGGTATCAATGTGTGAAGGAAGGTGGTTGTACCATCAACAGAACTGTGACACCAGATGACTTCGCATTTCATCTCATCAGAGGTCGGCTGATTCAAATCTCACAGCCACGGCTACAAAAATAGAAACACTTAGCGGTACGCTCATACATCGTGCTGATAAGTGGAACTCCATTATGACTAACCTTTAGAGAAATCTCACTTCCTGTATCTGTTTCAAATTAATAGCCCTTAATTTTTCAGTGGACATAAATCCTTCATTTTCCAACAAGGCTTTAATTGATAAAGGTTCATCTTATCTTGTGACAAATTTCCATGAAAGTGCTGTGGAAACACATTGACTTGTCAGTTGTCATATGGTACTTAAAATGTTTATACTGGCTATTTATGTTACCAAAAAATACAGTCTGACTGGGAAATCAACACACATACATAAAGTAGGACAATATCTCTTTAGATAAGTAATCCAGAGCAACGTAGTACTGAAAATATATGAAAATTAAAGTGACGAAAATATAATATAATAATAATAATAATAATATAATATATTATGCTTAGTACGCTTTGTAGTAGGCATGCACATTGTGTGACAGGCACCAGTTCACCTACCCTTATTTTTTCTGCCTGGCCTGTATTTGGGGCTGGCTTTTACCTATTTTTTGATAAACACACTTCTGGCCATTATCTGTAAAAATACAGTAAGTAATTTGTAAAACCTCTAAAATGTGTAAGTGCTTGTATACCTTGATAGACAGAGAGGGGACGGAGATGGAACATAGGGATGGAGGAAGACAGAAGAGCTCAGGGAGGGACAAATGAGTAGAAAGAAGAGGAGGCAAGGAGAGGGCAGAGGAAAGAAAGAAAGAAAGAAAGATGAGAAACGCTTCCAACACACTTACAAACAGGAAGTCTGGCTGTGATCCATAGTCCCTGAAATACCAAAGTTCAAGGCTTGGTTGTACTGTAGCTTCAAGTCTTAAAACACTGTCTGCATTTTTATCAGGACTATATTCCTTTAAATGGTCATGGAAAATGACTGTACTTAATACAAATATCCACTTTAATAAACTAAATACAAGAACGGCAAACAAAACAGAATTAAAGATGATCGGTAGTGTTAGAAAGTTAAGGATGTGAAAAGTCATCTTCATACTGAATGTACTATCAAATACAACAACTAAGGATGAAAAGTCATTTTCCTACTTTTTCTCTGCAAAGTCTCATCTAAAAACTGCTGGTCTAAAACAGTGCGGCTCCAGCACAAACCAATTACACACTTTATTTACTCTATAACTTTTCCAGCTTTTATTTCATGTCTGTTTGTGTTTCAGCTATAAAATGTATTTCTATTTCTATCTGAAACATTTCCAGTAACATTCTGTGACGCCAACAATACATGCTGTGGGTCTAGGCTTGCATAAGTCACTGGGAACGGTGCAGAAATGCCTTAGTCCACTCACTTTATGACAGGATAAACAAAAGAGGAGGGTCACATTAGCATAAACAAGAGTGAAAAATAAAACGCCATTAAAATATACAGACACTCCAACAGAAAGCCTCTGGCAAGAGCAGAGACTCAGTAGAAATTACTGATTCTGAGTCAGCAGAGGAACTGATGAGATGATGAATGTTGTGTGGCCTGAATTCATTTGATGAAGCATCAAACAAAGACAAGGTGCAGTTTGACCAGGGCCAGGTCAGGATATTAGAAAGACCGCAGACAGGATATGAGAACAGAACCACAAACTCAGTATTCCCAAACAGAGAGGAGATCAGAGTGACTTCATTCTGGGCTCATACTTCAAATTCATCCCAACTGGTCAAAAGTAGCAAATGTTTCTTTATACACTTTGGCAGTGGATTAAGAGCATTTGATCAACTTTTATGGCCTGTGAGGATTTCTCAGCAGGTGGAAAATAGAAATAAAGAATGCAGAACCTCCAAATTAAAATAACTTTAAAAATGCTTTTTCTGAATAGTCTGTCTGCAACATCAGACAATTTGAGTCCTTTTCTTGTCAATCCAATACTAATCGCAATCACGATTTTTGCTTCCAACAGTTAAATGAACATGACTGACTGTGATATTGACATTTAATGTGTGTACTTCACTCATAAAAACTGTGCTGCATTAATCTAGCACCAAATTTAGATGAGGACAATTTAACCAACATATACCTAAATAATTGCCATTCATTTCGCACATGTATGGAAAGAACACTGGTTGAAATCTGCCTGTATGCTCAGAATAACATCACCAGAGTTACTGCCACAAACTGCTAAACCAGACATTCTAGGTCCAAAATTATTTTCCTGTTTTCTTAGTTGGAAATTCGTCAAATACAAAAACAAACATGCTGACAGATGCCTGACTTTTCCAAACCACTTTTCAGGATCATAGCAGCAGTGGGAGTGATCAGGCAGGAGCTAGTTTATGGAGAAATGCCCACAGGGATATGACGCAAGCACTGACATGTTCCCGTCGCGTCATTGCAGCACAACCAGAACTATCTGACTTATGCAAATGACTTGATGCAATCGTGTCACACTACAGTGTCTGAACTGCATCCATCCACACACCCATTCTCTAGGTTTCCTTTTCTCAGGGTTGCTGCTGCTGGTGGGGACTACTGCCCAATAAACTAGCACAGAGTAAAATCACACTGTTAAGTAGCACAAGTTCAAAAAGGAAAGCATCAATCATTAGATGTCAGTATATAAAATGTTTGGCAGTAAAAGGTACTATTGATTTCCTCTACTCCGCAGTCTTGTTCCAGTTAGGTCACTATTAGACTTGATGATTCAACACATTGGCAGAAATCCCAGTTCACAGACCAGCTGGTTGAAATCTGACCAAGTAACACTATCCCCTCCTCCAGCAACTTCACTCCACTGTTTCCATGACAACATTACCTCTAAGCCCATATTTATCAAACCGATTAAGTCAAGCACCGTCACTTTTATCATTTTATGCAGCATTTTTTAGAATTTCTTTGGTAAGGTAGCATGAGACAGGTTTAAATTATTTGTATTTTGTTCAGACATTTAGACCACAACATAATGCAGGAGGAAATGTTACTAGATACTGAATAGGCAAACAGAATCATTCTATAAACTGCCAGTGCATTTTCAAATCTATTTTCTGTGGTATTTGAGTGTGACGAAACCTCTGGTCAGGCTTTATGTGTTGCACATCACAATGAGAAGACGATCACCTTGAGAAGAACCATTATCTGAATATGAGCTCTTACTACTCCAGTGTTCTGAGAGCACTAATAAAGGAGGAATGTGAGCAGGCCCTTCGGTTTGCGTGTCCACTGACGACTGGACAGGACAGGGTGACAGGGAGCAGAAAAGGACCTTTGTTCCCTCCAGCCGGTCCCTCCATCCAGATGTCTTCTTTAGCTCAGGCTCCAGGGAGAGATGGGAGATATGCACTGTTACGACTCAATTACAGAAGAGAGCTGAGACACCGTGAAAAAAATGTTGCCTCAGATTCCTCACAGTTCTCAGAAAAAGAAAAAAGCAAGTAAAATTTCAAGACAGCAAAGTCTGGACTGAGAGCTGATTCTGACCTTTCTGAAGTGACTTCAGGTCAGGGCAAACTTATGAAAAAAATAAACGTATCACTTTATCAGGAGAGATCAGTAATACAATGAAGGTAATTGTGGTGGTCACAGCTTTAAACATATTACATTTGTAAAACTAAACAGCAACATGTCTTTTCACTACTTTTTCATATAGCTTAAGTTAGTCCCTAATGACATTTGTTGAGAGACTTTCAACATATCACCGCTTAAACCACCATTGTATGCTAGCCTAGCATAGCCGTTACCTTTTATCATCTATTTTGGCTACTATCTATTTGTTTGACATTGTTTCACCATGACCACCAATCGGGAGATTGCCTCAAATGGAGCAAAGGTGATGACACCTGATGGCCTTTCAGAAAAGCTCTTAGATTTTCAACTAGAAGAACTTGGAGGAACTACACAGGACTCTGAAAAAAAGATGCTGGTGCTCAGAAAAGACACACCATCGGGCATCGGCCAATTTCAGGTCGTCAGTGAGTGCCTGTCAGCGTCGTCGGCTCTAGTCTGCCCGTGTCTGAATGTTTTTTTTGGTCGATTTAGCATGTTGAATAGGATAATCTCTCTGATTGGCTAGTCAGCTTGAACGAATCAACGCACAAGAAGAGAAACAGAAGTGAGGACAGCAAGCCAACTTAAGGTCAAGAGGAAATCTAAGACGGCTCTTTTTTTCTCATTTTTCATCTTCATCTCATCTGATCATTCCAATATATGGATACTGCCACAGTGACATGGCCATCTGGAATGAAGCTAACTGAGGAGTGAGAGCGGTGTGAAAATGGTTTCATGAACGCATCATAACAGCGGCTTGTATATCCAATGTCCTCTGTCTTCCAGTTTCCATTTTTAAATGATGAATACAACTACCTGCCGGCATTGGAGAGTTATTTCTTCTCACACAGGTGCAGAATGTATGTGCTAACAGGCCATCAGTTGTGGTCTTTGTGGCCTGTCTGAGAGCAACTTTTTGGTCAAGACACAGGTGATGTGATGTAAGTCATTAACAGAGCAGCCTCTCTTTTAATTCCCCTGTGCCAAAACTTTCTGAAACCAACAACTTTGTGGGGTGATTGGTCAGCTGTGTGGAGATGAGAAAGGAGTCTTGGTTAAAAGTCCTTCATGGCACAATAATTTGTCTTTTTTCATGTGAACCAAGTGAAACAGCATGAACGTCTTCCAGGAGAGACAGTCAGAAAATGTGTGCCAATATGCCCATATTCAAAAGATCGGACAGCATGTAGTGTTAGTGTAGAAAATAAGTTCAAATCATAAAATGGCAAATTTAAGCCAAACAGGCAACAACAGCTGTCCCTGTGTCAATGTGCTGACTTGACAATGACTTGCCCCAAACTCCATGTGCTTATAACATGTAGTTTGGGGTCAGAGATCAGGGACGATGGCCATGCCAGTTTTTCCTTGACGAAATGTAGCCTAAATTTGGAGCATTATTTAAAGTCCTTTCTGCCAAGCTAGTATGACATGGTTGGTACCAATGGATTCTTTAGGTCTTCTAGTTTCATATGATCTATCTATCTTCACTCTAACTTTAAAAGTGAGTCACTACACCATAAAAATCACAATTTGTGTTAATGTGTTAAAGAATTTAGTAGCGTTAAAACAAATTTGCATTGATGCGTTATCATTGCATTAATGTAGACAGCCCTAATTTATATGTACTGATAAATACAACATTGGTAAACCATAAGTTTAGAGGATTTACACAATAAGTGTTACCAAAATCTCTCTTACAACTAAAATGTTCCATTCTCCCAAGTAAGACACATAAGGAGTGTTTTATCTATAGTGTGACAGCTCGCTCCAAGTATAAAGTCACCAGCACTAACAGTGCAGTAGACACATTACACATTATCATCGCTACAGGAAGTGCATTCATATACAGAATATCATAGGAGATGTGTAAAGCTGCTAGGAAAAAACTATTCACATCACCCTGTCCACAAAGGGGAACCAAGAGAGGACAACGCTACCATAATGACCCACACATGACAAAAGCAGAACAAGACTGTTGCTTCACTTCCGTCTAAAAAAGGCTGCAATTTAACATCAGTCAAACGGGTGATTCAATTTAGTATTCACCAGCACTAACAGGTGACTGCACAACAGTTTTGATCACACTGCACTGAAACTATGAGTCACCTGCTGCTACTGCTAACATTGTTACTACTAACTACTGATAGGAGGGATGTCAGTTTCGAGTTATTTTAATTTCAATAGCTTGACACCCATTAACTGGTAACTATCCGGTTAAAGAACAAAAAACACAAAATGACATGAAATACAAGAACTTTCCTCTTACTCCAACTCTCCATTGACTCAATGAGCTTTGGCTCTGCATTTCAAAGCATTATATCCATCTAATTTTAATGTTTTTTGTTGTAAATGTCTTAACTTTTATTGTATTTTCTATTGGCTTTGCTTTTATTGCTGCATTTTGATCAGGTCACAGAAGGTCCTCCTGACTGGTATCAGCTGATATTCGTTCTAAATAGTTTCATCGGTGGCCTCTATAAAGGCTGATCAGATGATCATCCATTCTACTCATTTGTCCGGTTTCTCGCCTGCTCTTTAATTTTCTCAACTGGGCACATGTGCACGCCACACACACACACACACACACACACACACACACACACACACACATGCAGAGGGCCTGGCTTTGTGGAGCTTGTCACGGTGTGTCCTGTCTTATCAGCTCAACTAGTTAATAAACTTGTGACAACACCGGTATTACACGTTAATGTCACATCGGACATTTCACAAGAAAAGATGGGGGTCAATATGTGTAGCACGCTTACTGTGCTCTTTATCATTGAGTGGCTGTATGTCTGGCCTCTCTGGTCCATCTTCACTGCAGGGCTGCAGGTTTCCACTCAGCGCTGCTCTGCAGTGCACGCCGGCTGTGACCGCTCCGTCCTCCTCATGACGACGGCTTCATTAACGTTATGCTTCCCCTAAGCATTGGGTTTAAATCTGAAATACTGCCAAATAGGCACCTTTGCTTTTTGCTTTTGACACCAAATCCTCCACCATCGTCTTGTCTGTTAACTCTCTCTCGCCCCGTGTGTGAAATCTGACTCCTGCTACTCTGAGTTGAGTCTCCGTATGGAGCAGACACTCTCTCTCTCAGTATGTAGCGTCCACCGTCCGACTACTGTATGTGACTGCCATGGCAAGCCTAATTAGACCATAAGTTAACATATAGACTATGTTATGTCTATGTCTAGTGTCTAGTCTATGTCTAGTCTATGTTTGGGGGCGGCAGTAGCTCAGTCTGTAGGGAGTTGGCTTGGGAACCGGAGGGTCACCGGTTCAAGTCCCGACATGGACCAAAAACTGAGTGTGAACTGGTAGCTGGAGAGGTGCCAGTTTACCTCTCGGGCACTGCCGAGGTGCCCCTGAGCAAGGCACCAAACCCCCAACTGCTCGGGGCGCTTGTCTGGAGCAGCCCCCTCACTCTGACATCTCTCCATTACTGCATGTGTGTGTGTGTTTGTGTGCATGTACCATGTATGAGTTAAACAGAGTGTAAATTGAATTTCCCCACTGTGGGACAAATAAAGGTAGATCTTCTTCTTCTTCTTATGAGTAATGGGTCAAAACTTGATGGTTTCTTACAAGTTTATTAGAACTTGTGACTGCAGTGGAAACAGGAAGTGGGTCAATAAACTGTGATGGACAGTTGAGGTAATGTTCACCCTTGTTTTTCTTCCATAGAAGTCTGTCAAACCTGATTACATCCTGTTGGATAGTCTGACTACTCGTGCTTCTTGACCTGTCCGAATCATTTTTTCAACTCTTGACTACAGTGATACTACTACTGACAGACATGGCCTATCCTACCCAGAATCAATTGTACAATTCCAAAAAGTGATTCAAGTGACAGAATAAGGAGTTTGGAGAATTACTGCTGCTGGGTGACTGTGGTGTACAGGTGAAGGTGCACTGGGATATATGCAGTCCAATTATGTTGTTACTGTATGGCAACAGAAGTTATATGACATTTTATGTACAGCTCAAAGCCAAAATCCAGAAAGAATACACCATGGACAGAGATCTGAAGAGGGATACAATCCTTCAGTGACTTTTATCATGCCATACGAGAGGCTGCTCTCACTAGAACCAAGAGGAAAACACACTTTCATCGAGTATTTAAGAAAACATACAAAAAACAAACACCGAGAGGCGAGTCCCTGAAGGCAGGGTCACTGGCTTTGTAAGAGCTCTTCACACTGAAACTCAAACATATACAAACTGTTGAAGTGACGGCGGGAGGATGGATGATTTTAGTTCAGAGGCAGGGTGATGTGGTATGGAGAGGCGGCAGCTACGATGTGTCCTGGACTGCACTCTGGCACCACAATAGAGGGATATTGCCTTATAGTCCTCTCATCTATCATTCCTCTAAAAGTCCCAGCCCATTACCAGGAAAGGCCAGGATAACCAGCTTGTGACACACCTCCAGTTGTCTAGAGTACAGCGCCACTTCATGAAGCTATTAGCTACTATTAAAGAGGATTATCTCTTCTTCTGAGACTGATTTCATTTATGAATCACACAGAATCACTGATTAATTAAACCTAATATAAATTTGAAATGCAAATGCAATACAATGCATGTGCCACCAGTTTAACCTGGACAGACTGAAGGGTTTTTCACTCTGATCCAGGGTGAACGAGGTCTTCCCCTCACCTCAAGCCCACAGCCGTCCCTCGTCATTCTAAGAAGAAGGCAACAGCTGACAGCTACTTCATTACTATCTGTCTGCAGACGGGCAGAGCATGGGCGGATCACAGCATGAACTGCTTTCTTCTTCCCATCAAGGCAAAAGCCTAAATTAAAACCTTCCATAAAAGTGAAGGGAAAAACGACCCAATATTGGTCAATTTTTTTCTTTTTTTATTGTCGAAGGTAATTATAGCTGTGCGGAGGGCAGCAGCATACTTGTGGAGTCCTGGTGGTCTGTAGAGCTAGCATTTAGTGAGTGCCGCCCAAGGAAGCTGTAGGAACAACAGGAACTGGGACGTGGGTGTAGGAAAGCTCGGAGACAAGTGTTTCTACACACTCGCCGACTGAAAGTGAATATGTCTATGCAAGCCTATAATCTGCACCTCAGTCCCTGCCCTAAACAATCCCCCCATTCCAAAAGCAAATCTCCCTTTGAAGTCCAGTTTCTCACTCTGCCATGTTGAGCTCTTGTCATAGTGTGAGGAAGTGTATAAAACAGCACCTGCTAAATAAGCAGGGCCTGTGTGTGGTAGCAGGCAGCTGTGAGGGATGAAGGAAGACCAAGATTAATATATGGTTGTTGGTTTTGGGCTCCTGATACTGTCTGACTTGGGTCTCATATTTTATTTGTGACCTTATTAAAGGCAGTTCATAACTGATGCTTTGCTAAGCCCTTCTCCCGTTGGTTACTGTTGCTACACCTGTCAAGATTTCACATCCAGCAGATTGGCATTTCCAACAATATCACTGAGAAATATACCAAAGGATATAATATTAGCAAATTTCTGGAGTAATTGTTCTTAAGGGGGTTTTGCAGGGGGTCAAGAGGCAATAACCAGTACTATGTGCCTCCTCCCCACAGTGGGAACTGCCACTGGTGTTCAAGGCTTTGGTGAAAAACTCATTTGAGCCTCTAGAGAGTCCCTCTTTAAAAGGTGTTGTCATTTAAGACAGCGTTGCTGCTTGCATTGACCTCAGTTAAGATAGTATGAACAGACCGCCCTACCGTTGTACCCCAGCCTGTTGACTCTGTGGTGACCGCAGCAGGGCTACTCTCAGACTGAATCCCTTTGAATTTAAGGAGTTCATTCAGATCGAGGGTCATTCAACTGGTAAAGAAGAAAAGCAAAAAAAAAAAAAAAAAAAAATTCCCAGGCCTCTCGACAGGCACAAAGAGACCCTCCCACTATGGTCCACGCACCCCTTACATGCAGCGTGGTGTTGTTGGCGGCCTTGTTCGGTGGGGTGAGTGTAGAGGACATACAGTATGTGGGCAATGTGACTCAGAGATAGAGCAAGTTATCCACCAATCGGAAGGTCGGTAGTTCGATCCTTGGCTCCTCCAGTCACATGTCAAAGTGCCCTTTAACCCCAAATTGCTCGTGAAGACTGAGCCATGGATGAGTATTTAGATCACATCCTGATGGGCAGTTTCGCTCCTTGCATGGCAGCCTCTGCCATCTGTTTATGAATGTGAATGGGTGAATGCTATGTAGCGTAAAGAGCTTTGAGTGGTCAAAAGACTAGAGTCCATTTGCCATCTATGGCTCCACCCACTGTATCCATAGAGTCCAGTAGAGGGTGGTGCCCGTGTGAGTTAGAGGTTAAGGTATTGTAACCCTAGTTCTATAAGCACAAGCAAAGCCCTCTACCAAGGAGGACCTGCTACTCCGGTGCTGCTCGCTGAAGAGGGCGTGGGATGCCAGGACGCTGTCTTACATACATACTGTGAGGATACACATATTTGATAGTCTGATATGGAAGAATGCGTGTGGGTGATTGGAGGAGAGTATTACCCAACAAGTCCCTAGCATGAAAATGATAAATCCACAGTGAATCATCTCACGGTAAAGCCCGTCACATGTTCTAAACACAGATTAAACAAGCTGCGGTATATACAGTATACTGACCATGCACAATGATGTCACTCCAGAGGAGATGTAGTATTACTATACCTGAGATCATCATACATCAGAGTTATCATAATCAGATTGCATCATTTCAAAAACAGGTCACTTTTAAAACTGATATTCATTTAAGTGTGTTAGTGTTAAAATGTGTATTAAAATACTTTCCATCGCTTTTGCAAAACCTTTTTGATTTCTACATTGTTCCAAAACATTTCAAGGTTTTTCATGACCTTACAAACCCTGCAAATTCAGATTCAACAATCTGTTTTCTGTAACAAACAATTAAATTAGTAATCTCAAATATTTTGTGTCATAAGTAATTTCTTCTGGTCATTTAGTGTATATGGTACGTGTTAGGACTGCCTATGCCTTATTAAGGCAGGTAAACTGTGGACAGAAAATGGTTGTAGGAGTGTTTCTTTCCTAAAATGCCTTACTGTTTTCTCAGGCTGTCAAACCCACTGTCCCACTATGATGCACGATGCAGTGAAAAAAAACACCACAGAAATCTGTGATCAGCACCAAAAGTGGCAACAAATGAATTGTAGATTAACAGAAAATCTTTCAGATTAAATCTGTAAATCAATCTGTCTTTTCATCAAATTACAAGGAACCAAGACCTCCTGCTGTAAATACAAGTTTCTAAAATACGAATTCCACTCTCATCTATCTCGCTGCTCCTAATGATCACTGCTGTGAATGATGTGTGAATATATCAAACCTATTCACAAGTGAGGTCAGGCTGAGGGTGAGTGGCGTGTAGTTATACCCTGAGGTCTGAACAACAACATGCTTATCCCGAGTCTGACCTGTGGATGTGTACGGAGCAGAGGTATTGGTGGATGATGAAAAGGAGAGCCTGGTAACACTGCAGAGCACCAAGGTGGAGCAGGATCCAGTCTCAGCTGTGGAGCTTAAACTTTCATATAAAGATCAGACCCTCCTCCCAACCCTGTGGCTGGCCCAGGGGAGATGGCGGGAGTGGGGTACTAATTACAGCCCTGCCCATGTTTGATCCCACCGACAGCATGGCCGTCCGACCCCCAGGTAAATGGCGAAACAGCTGCACATTGATGGTTATGGCTCATCGTCCAGATGTCACCACTGACACAAGCAGCCGACCTGAGAAACCTCCCCGCAGCCATGTGACAACCACTGGCTGCTGACGGTGAAAGGGAACATTCAGGGCCATTTTCTCAACCTCGCCTCAATACTTCCATCTGAATCTGGAAAAGAGCTAAAGTTTAAATTAGGCATTTTTTGCTACTTTGCTGAAATGCAGTTTAGGGATGTAAAATCACAAGTTTCATCCCAATATGATATACTGAATCTTTGGACAACAATACGATATTTGCTGACGTTACAGAGTCTACCATAATATGATACAATTCATTTCAATTCAGGGGCCTGCGATCAACATGAGACAATATCATGTGCTGATTCGACACAATCAGTTACACTTTTATCAATTTGCAAAGAGTAACTAAAATAAGACTTGAAAATATTATTACTGGGCTCTGTAAGAAAGAAATGTGCTTGTTCTGAAATTGGTGATACACATGTGCCATGCGAATTTCAAAATAAAATAGCTTAAGGAAGTATTGCAACACCCCTAGTTAGTTTCATGTCACATGGCCAAATGCTAAATTTTCAGGTGGCCACAGGAGAAACGTTAAAGGACCAATATATAATCTATTTACTGTAATGAATCATAAAATGACCATGATATATCATCAGAGAATAAGGAACCATGTTGAATTGAAATACTGGCTTCTCTGACAACAATGCTAGAGCCAATATGTTCTCCTTTGAAAGTTCCTTTCCGGTCCAGAATGTCTGTTTTTACTTTGGATCGGTGTAATCCCATCTACTGCCCATCTCGAAAAACCTGTTGCCACAAATGAAACTAACTGGCACGCAAACACAGCCCTCTGCAGCCATGGAAGCAAGCAAACCATCTGGATCAACAGAGATAACATAATATTAGATTGTTCTCAGCTTGAAAAGCCTCATCACATCTGTCTGTGGTCCGGGTGCAGCTGTCAGAGAGTACTTGAGACACATTATCTGCTACCAGTCACACCAGAGAAGCAGACGGGCCATGGATCCAGTGCTTTGAATTAGGACTGTTACCTCTTTTTTATTGCTAGCTGTCGGTCCTACATATTGTTCCTTTAATATTGATGTGTTGCACACACTTACATCCCCATCGTTGTAAATCATATATTTCTTATTGTCTAAGCCTTACTTATTGGGGGTAGCTCCAAGACAGATCGTGTTCTCTTGACCCCAAAAATGACTACAACTCAGATCTGTAAAAAAATTACCAACAATTTCATTTCCCCACAAACCGAGGTGAGAAACTCGGCCTGATCCAACTAAAGCTGATCAAGCCAGATCCACTTTGGTTTATGCAGAAATGTTAAGTCTTGGCCTGTCAACTCAAAGGACAATAAGCTCTCTCTGTAATAACTCACAAACTGGCACCCAGTCTCAAACACGTGCAGTCAGGACTCGAGTATGTTCAAATAAGCTGGCCTGTGGTGGATATCACAGCAATTCTAGCAAGTGAATGGTCCTCCAGCCAAAAACAGAGGCGCCCTGACAGAGGAGGCCTAGGCTAATAGTTACATCAGAGCCCAGGTGAAGGGCAGCAGATTGCCTGGCAGCACTGATGGATGGCTGTGGGGGGAGGGATGGATATGCTACCAGTAACTGAATTTAATGAGCTTTGTAATGTCTTGATGTTGCCATCCAGATTCACAGGACACAACACATGCATGCATGTGCATGTGATTATCTACTTAATTAATTAACCCTCTCACATGTGTGCATGTATGTGTGTCTGTGTGTGATCAGTACAGCCATGCAGATGTCTTGACCTCTGAGCTCCAGATATGTGAATTAAAATGGTTCTATTGGTACCCATGAGTCTCCCCTTTACAGACGTGTCACATGTGTGTGTGTTGTTTTGCAGGCACAAACATGAAACAGACTGTATAATGGAGAGTAAACACAAAAGCTCAATCTATCTATCTATCTATCTATCTATCTATCTATCTATCTATAGTTGCAATCAAAATTATTCAACCCCCATTGCATATTAGGTTTATTGGCAAAATGTACATTTTTTCAGCTGTTTGAAATAAACAAAGTAGACAAGAACAGTTGAAATAGTTAAATAAAACTAATATTACCATTGTTTTTATCCAAATTCAACACAAATGTTACTTTTAATCACTACTGCAGTCTCATAATTATTCAACACCTTTCTCAAGGACACCTGATGCAAATAATCAAGGGCTTCATCAGTTCAGGTGTACTTGAAATAGAACACATAAATACCTGGACTGGCTAGGGGTTTGTTGAGAGTGATGTTTGATTGCAAGTTAGGACAATTAATAATCCATTCATCCATAAAAAGTCAAAAGAATTGTCCAAAAGGTTCAGAGAAGAGATCATTGCCTTGCGCAAACAAGGGCAGAAAGAGGAAACTATCAGCGGCTGCCACCAGATTCCTGAGGAGGCAAGTGGTCAAAAACTCTTGAGTGACTGCAAGACACCTGCAGCAAGATTTGGTGGCAGCAGGCACTGAGGTTTCAGTTTGTACAGTAAGGCGCATACTAAACACTTGAAGGGCTCCATGCCCGGACTCCAAGACGTACACTACTACTGACCCAAATGCGCAAGAAAAGTCGGCTCCAATATTCTCAAAATCATATAAATAACCCACAGAAGTTTTGAAATTTTGGGGCCTATGGAACAGCAGTATGTCTGGAGGAAGAAGAATGAAACATATGCTGAAAAGAACACCCTGCTTACAGTGAAGCATGGTGGTGGCTCAGTGATGCTCTGGGGCTGCTTTGCTGCCTCTGGCACTGGAAACTTGCAGTGTGTGGAGGGCACAATGGATTCAGTCAAGTATCAGGAAATCTTAGGAAAAAATGTCAGGCCGTCTGTGAGGAAGCTGAAGCTTGGGCGTCATCGGACCTTCCAAAAGCACAATGATCCCAAGAACACCTCAAATTCCACCAAGACTTGGTTTCAGAAGAAGAAATGGAAAATTCTAGAGTGCCCAACAAAGTTGCCTTACTTGAACCCAATAGAAAATCTCTGGTGGGATTTGAAGAAGGCAATATTACTGAAATGAGGCCATTGCCCATGACAAATGGTCCAAGATTCCTCAGGAACACTGTCAGAAGCTGGTGGTGTCTAATAATATAATATCTATCTACTGTATTATGCTATAGAACAGAGACAAATACAATGGCCTGTTGCTCATTAGAACAAAGTGTATGAATGAAGAAAACTCAGCATCAAACAATAAAGCAGAGGTATAATTCCTCTAGTCTTGTGGGGGGATGTGTTGTTTCCAAAGAGCTGTAAATGCAGAACATGGTGCGCCTCACTGTTTGACCAGTGTTTTCATTAAATGAGTATTTTCCACTAGAGAAGATGGGAGCTGGGACTGGTTGCACGAGGATTGCGGGATCATATATCACCCGGAAATCTATTTTGTCAGGGTTTAAGTAATGCGTTTGCGTCTTGCCAGCCACTGACCAGACCAATTACCATCCTGAGTTCCTCCTATGGGCGTGGTTTAGTTGTGTTTGTGACAAGGCCTACTGAAAAAGCCTGGGTCACGCATCGTCAACGCGTCATATCTTTGGGACACAGCACTTGCACAACAAAATCTGGTCTGCACTCGCCGAAATTGAGCCAATCGCAAGGCACAACCTCAGCTTCAGTTACAATGTGCATCTGTTATATCCATATCTGAAGACCTGTGTCCACCTGTGTCCCAGCTTCCTTTAATAGGCCTTGGTGTATAATGCAAGAGTCGGACTGACAGATGGTCCATCCAATCACCTGCAAAGATTTTTTTAAAAGTGCCTGCCCTTTTCTAAACAGTTTCAAATGATGCCTTCTCAGATGGTTCTGAGACCATTTGATTATTATTATTATTATTATACGCAGAACCCCCCTGCTGTTCTTGGTCACTCAGTGTAGAAATGCCTCTAAATGCATCTAATTCATTTCAATGATGCCAGTCCGAACACTATATATTATATATACACTATATATTATATATATATACTACTGTTAACTGAAGGTTGCGACAAAAGATTAAATAGTTATTGATAACTTTCCAGTGTTGTAAAATCCTGTCTGTGAGTATCACAAACGGTTGGGTTTTGGCATCTAATAAGCTTTTAAACACAATGATCTGTTATTCCAACTGGACTTCCTGGATTGGATTTCACTGTCTTACCGGTACCTTAAACAATGGTATCCACAACGCACAACGCCTCTGCACGGTTTTCACTCAGGGCTGTTTTCGGTCTGAATCCTTGATAATGGTCCAAGTATACTGTAGCTGCCCCCCAACACCTTGATTCCCAACACAACCTAATGTTGGCTTGTAGCATTATGTTCGTAAGGATATAGAGAAGAAAAAGACAAAATAATCATAGCTTGGTAGCATATGTACAAGCATGTGTGCATTTCATTTTCTGTCTACTACAGAAATTGCTCAAGTCCCAATGGAGTGAACTGCAATCTGTCTTAATTGGTTAGGGGATGTTAGGGGATCACTGGTCCTTCTGCCTAATAAGCCTCATCCACACCTTCATTTCAACTGATATGTAGTATGTACAGACTCACAGCTACTGCAGAGCGCGATAAACAGTCAGTCAGTTCACTCACTGTCTGTAATGAGGTCTCCAACTTCCTAATGAAACATTGTTGGATGAAGGTTGTGTGGTGCCAGGAAGTGCATTAGCTAAGGCTTAAGAGGAAAAAAAAAAACTCTTATTGTTCTCTGAGGAAACATCCAACAGCCACAGTAAATAAACAGCAACACTTAATGTAGTCTACATGTTTTTATTAGTCTGGCTGTTGATGTATCCTCTGTCATCCTTTACACTTCCTCCTCTTAACATTTATTTGGTTACTGAGCTTAGCTAAATGAATGAAATCAAGCTGGCTTACATGATATGTAGTGTCAAAGTTTGCCCTATTTAATGGCCAGCAAAAACTGTTCCAGTTTTATCTTTCCTCTCTGAAATGACCAGATGTACTATATGAACTGTTTGTCCACAAAGTACCAATAGAGTAGAAGTCTTGTGAGGTGACTTGCCAGAAGACTACGGTAGAAACGTGACTGAAAGTTGAAGAGAGGAGTGCCGGTGAGACTTCTCCCTGAGCAGGACTAGATCAAGTGACAGGTGAATGAAAACATTGTATTTCTGTGTAGGGTCCTTTCCACAATGTTGTCAGACACTAATGACAATCTGAGCCTGTCAGTGGCAAAAACATGCACTTTTAGTGGACGTACATTGACGATGAAGAATTGCCCAGAACACTGCAGCCTGTTTAGCAACTGCCATCTGCAGCTCGAGCAGTTTCACTACTCTCTTCAAAGCACCCAGACTCCACTGACAAAAACAACACGTTTCACTTTCAGTTCAGTTCCCTGTTGGAATATACTGTATTCTACCTATAATGTACATGGATATAGATTTTTTTTAGGTGAGGCTTTCTTGTAGGTGGCTAATATAAGCTTTGCTGCCCCAGGTGCACACTGCACCGCACACATACATCTGCGCAAAAATATTGGCAATCACCAGTTTGGCTGACAATGGCCAGTTGGGAATTTTAACATATTGCCCAACCCTAGCACTGACCACCGTCTACTGTAGGTGACTACTGATAAAACTATTGCTAAGATGCTGTCAAGAGATGGTTGATGATTAGCCTCCCACTGAATAACTTCTGCATTCTGCTTCCTCCAGTCTGCTGCAAACCGGGTGAAGTGTGCCATCCTTGGCCATGCAGACATGGTAAAACTAAAGCATAATGCGACACACAAATGGTTTAGGGTTTATACATCAGTGCTCCAAGTCTGTATCATATTACTTTCTGCTTGGTTTTAGCAGCCAGCATGATGAATGGCGGCAATGCAGTGTGAAAAGGCTCTCAGGAAGTGAGACATGTGATGAGTCTCAATATGTGATCAGCCAGTGAGATGGGCTGGCCTGGGGCGAGGTGTGACATGTATGAATGTTGGATTCATGCATGTATGTGTGTCTGTGTGGGATTTCAACACTATATGTGCATGCACATGTGACTCCAACAAACAGATGCACATGTGAACGTCTGTCTTGTGCGCGACTGCAAGTGCACACGCATGTGCGTGCGCAATTGTGACTCTTTTAACCCTCCAAGACCTGCGGGATCCCAACCAGCCTTATTGTCTTTCAGAAGTTGTAGTGGACTCAGTTCGAGAGCTACAGTGAAGGTACTGGTAACATATGAAACTAGAAACCCTGTGGAATGCATTGTCATGTGAGATTATCAACTAAATAATGCTCCAAAGGGGTCCCTTGACCTCTGACCTCAAGATATGTGAATGAAAATAGGTTCTATGGGTACCCACAAGTCTCCCCCTTACAGACATGCCCACTTTATGATAATCACAAGCAGTATTTAGATGCAGTACAAATGTGTTGTTTTTGCCCATTCTAAAAATATTTTCTATATACTATACCTTAAACAGCCCAATCGTGTTAAAGTGTGATGATGTTAGTCCCCATAGTCGCGATTTCATTGTAGTGGGACCATTTTTTGAAACTTGAACTCACTGCATAAATCATTATATCATTGCCTCAGCTTTCCTTGGCTTAGCAGATGCACATTGCCAGTTAGACACTAGTAGCTTTATTAGCCTGTCTATAAACATAATATGATGTTAATAATGTTGCCATTCTGCTGAAAACTAGAGACAAGCGAGACAAGCTGGATTTAGCACCATGGTGCTGTCAGCAGCAGTTGCTGACGTCAGCTACTTTTTTAATTTGCCAAAATGTCATTATGACAAATGTAAGTAAGCTGGCATAAAATCAAACTGGTGTAAGCTTGCACATCAGACCAAAAAGAATTTCTATGATGCTCTTTGTTTTTCTACTTGTGATATTGGAAACAAATAATAACCCCTTCCCAAAAGACAGAGGTAATAACGCAAGAAAGATAAATGAGGGCACTGGCAGGTAATGACAGGGAAGTTTCAGTCTGTGCCAGCGACATAAGGTTTATATGGAGTCTGAGCCACAGTAGATCATTCTAACACATATTTTAAAATAAATTAATAGTTGCGTCGAGGTTTTATAAAGACATTCCGAGACAAGGACTAGCACTTTTCTCTGGTCTGAGAAAATGTCTTAAAAATGGCAGTCGTGAGTTAAGATTTCCTTTCAGTCAGATTTTTATTGCTCCTACATCCCTGAAAAGAGACCACTTTTCCCATGACAATCCTAGTCATCTCCCAGTCTAATTAAAAGTGTCTGTATACAGCAGATTAGCAGGAAAATATCATGCATTGCCTGAGGACAGACTGACTTTCATGTTGCTTCTCTAACCATGCACAAAGAAAGTGACGCTTCACAGTCTAACACTGAATTGTCATTCAATCCTTGATCTACTTGGAACATTAGAACATCATCTACTGACCAAAGTGTTTGGCACTGCAACACTCCACAGAAGGAGAGAGAATCGTGTTGGATACAAGATCAATATAAAGTGCAGCAGTGTCATTTTGCAACAAGCATTTGCCTATGAAAGCAAATTTGCTTTGCAAAAGTAAAAAAGAGATGTTTCAACTTATTTGAGACTTGATTTAGGTTTGTCCCACAAACTAATTAAAAAACAGCTCTTGATATTAGCCTTCAGATGTAAAATAGTTCTATGTAAAGGGCCAATATGTAATGTATTTACTGTAGTAAATGATAAACTGATCATGATATGTTATCAGAGATTAAGGAAAATACTGGCCTCCCAACAACAATGCTATAGCCAGTATATTCTCTTTTGAAATCTCCATTCTGGTCCAGAATGTCTGTTTTTGTTTTGGCCAGTGTGATCCAATCTACTGCCCATTTCATCACCCCGTTGCCACATATGAAACAATTCAGCATGCAAACACAGCCTTCTGCAGCCACAGAAACAGGAGGCCAAAATGCCCAAAAAGTGTTAAATGATTGTTTCCTATTTGAGTAGCCTGAAAACAAATGGCCCATGCTCAATCAATATGTGTGAACATGAGCTACTCCCTCAAAAAAGTCAGAAACCAGAGAAGTACCGTATTTTTCACACTATAAGGCGCACTTAAAATCCTTTAATTTTCTCAAAAATCGACAGTGCGCCTTATAATCCGGCACACCTTATGTAATCAATTCTTGTTGTGCTTACTGACCTCGAACCAATTTTATGTGGTACAGGGCACTCAGAAATCTGTCAAAATGTTTTATTATGACTTTGGTAAGCTACGAAGCCACACCGCTGGATGGATTGTCGGGGCATTACGGCACTCACCGACACTGTCAAAACCCAAGTGAAGAAAACTAATTCGGAGCTTGCCATCATTCGGGTGGATTAATTTAAGAACTCCAACCGCTAGATATTGGTCTCAATGGGTCATTCAAAGTTAAATTGCAAGCTGCATGGGAGCGTTGGATGACAGAAGGCGAACACATGACAGGGAGATCGTGGATGCCTGGGCCAAGTTATCAGTGTCAAGTGTCGTCCGAGATTTCACAAAGGCCAGAATCATCACTGAACAGCTAAGTAACAGCAACGACACTGACTCGGATAATGACGAGAGCACCTCATGTATGAATAGACACGTTCATTGACAGTACGTCTTATAATCTGGTGTATAGTGCGAAAAATATGGTAAGTCTCAAACTTGTGATATCATAAGTATAAAGCCTGGAGGTGCTCCATAGACCTTGAATGGGAGACTGATGCTTGTTTTCTTTATTTAGACCCAAATGATTCTTCTCTTGTAGTGTTGTCAGCTGTGAAACAGAAAATGTCCGCATATACTCAGAACATGCCCTTGGGTGCTCTCAGTGTCATCTTCTTCCCAATTCAGTGTCTATGGAGCAGTTCCACACTTTATAGGCTACTTGATGACATCATAAATTTGACTTTTAGCATTCTACTTTTTGGATTTGTTCATATTTACAGTTATTTTTGGATTGTCTGAATTTTGAAAATGGGCGTAGTTCCCTTTTAACTACATCTGGAATAAAGAACAGCAATGAAATGTGAAATGCTCCCCATTTCTGCCTCTCTGGCTGTGGCACAGTTTATTTTTCTTCTTATTTAAAATTTTCAATGAATGAAACACGGTAGTACTGGTAAAACTAACTGGTAGTTAAACAGATGAAATGAAGTTGGGTGTCAAACCATTCATACTTCTACTAATACTTCTACAGGTACTACTATCACCATCAACAGTAACACTGTTACATGTCTCTGCCATCACCACTGATCCTATGGCTATATCTCAGGGCCTGAGAGTACTCTCCCTCCCCATAGCAACAATAAAAGAAAAGGCAGAAAGTGGAAAGCTGGGAAGCCTTGATTTTGAAAAAAAGCCCAAGTGTTGGGTTGGACGATTTGCTTCGTCATAACCTGTGGATTTGGCGAGACAGCTATTTCTGCTGAGGAAAGCAGAGAGAGAAAGAGAGAAAGGAGTGAGAAGATGGAAAAAATGAGTACACTCCTAGACAGTCTGCACAGGTTAGAGAGAAAAGAGAGGAGGGAACTGAGGAAGCTGTATATGTGTTCATTGTGGGAACGAGGAGACACGTCATAATAGATGTCATTATCGAGTGTTACATTCTGCTCCGGGCGAGATGTTGCTCAATCTCTGCAGTGGCAGAGCCATCGATATGGAGACATATGGAGGCAGGCAGTCCGAGGGAGCTGCAGTCTCTGAGCTTACAGCTATGAGCAGCTACGTGCTGTCCAGACTGTGGTCTGTGATATAACAACTACATAATTAAGAAGCAGCTCATGCTGACATGTTAGTAACTGAAGAGGTTTGGTGTGGATACACTCTAGAGCTGCTGAAGGAGCTGTGCGATGACTCATGTCTCAACTAAATGTCACACTACCTCAAAAAAATATAAGCCAATAGAGCTGCTGGCAGTTAAAGATCCACACCATCATAGAAATGACCCCAACAAATGAATGTGTGCTGGCATTATACCGCTGCAGCTGGGCACAGCCCACACCTCAGTCTGCACAGACTACCGGGGGTTGATGAATCACCTATTCAGGCCCAGCCAGACCAACAAGACAGCGCCAGGGACAGAATCCAATCAGCACAAAGTCAGCTCCATGCTCCACAAGCCCTAATGAGTTTGCAACGGCCTTCTTTTCTGACAGCCTTCCTCTGTAGCCTTGGGATGCGGCGGTGTTAACCTTGCACCTCAAAGATTCATAGTCTAAGAATGTAATCAATCTGTGCTATGCTACACCTGAAAACATGTCGGTACCCTGATGATGTCATCCCACTCTGGACCAATCAGTGATGAACATGGCAACAGCTGGCTATTTAATACAAACTTAAGAGGACCTGACTTCCTAAAATGTACTGGATTTTCTGTGTATTACCTCCACACGCATCCCTTTCTATGGAAGTCTGAGAAATGAAAAAAAAAAATGTCACTTTGTTAAACCCTTGAATTTGGACATACAAAATATATATAGTATACACATAACCTGAGCCCTCCCCCCAGCTCCAACCTGCTGCAGACAGCCCTCTAATCCTACAGCCACACAGCACAAGGAGCAGGGAATTCCTTCTCCTTCAACTGCATATTCATGAACATGCACCTTACACTCTCAATCCCAAAATCTGACTTTTTCCCAGCTCTGTCACTCTGAGGGCGAACTGTGTTCTATATATAGCAGGTCCATTAGACCTCTTCCTCCATTCACATATCATATTAGGCCCCAGACTAGTGACTAGCGGTCAAAAAAGTGGCTGTAAAATGGTGGATAAACACATTTCATTTGCTATATTCTTCACAAAAAAGTCCCCCATTATTTTTGTTGCTTTCTCTTCCTCCCTGCAGTATTAGCAGACTTGTTGTATTGAAAAATAGCTGCTAATTAAGCTCTGCTACTTGGCTGATAACACACGTTGTTTCCTATAAATTCTTCAAAATAACAGTCCATTATTTTGTTATTTAAAAGCTTTTATTATGAAGCCACAAAATCAGGAAATGTTGGGATTTCTTCAGCAGCAACTTACAGCTGAAAGCGAAACAGTGAAATAAAGCAGGTCTCTGAAAGTAGAAACAGGAATGCAGGGGAGAAACTAAACTTCAGACCACACAGATTCGGTTAGAAAGTATAAAAGTACTGATAGCAGGGATGCTAATTATGAGGGTTTTATAACCGATAACCGACCCTTGTTAACCGATTATTAACCGTAACCAAAAAGATTTGTGCCTCGCATGCAAACAACTCAGACAAGTGAGTCAACAGTTCACTATCAGCAGAGTTACTGTAGCAGCCACTCCACTGCACCAGTAAGTTAAGCTGCGAGGTTGTTAGCTGTGTATCTGCCTGGTGTAACGTTACTCTGCCTGCCTGGTGTAACATTACTCTGCCTGGTGTAACGTTACTCTGTCTGCCTGGTGTAACGATACTCTGTCTGCCTGGTGTAACGATACTCTGTCTGCCTGGTGTAACGATACTCTGTCTGCCTGGTGTAACGATACTCTGTCTGGTGTAACGTTACTCTGTCTGCCCCCCCCCCCCCCCCCACACACACACACACACACACACACACACACACACACCAGACAAGGTTAGACAACAGCTCATCTAGCTGCAAAAACATGGAAGAGGTGCAACCCACACGTTTTCAGCTAATCCCCAGAGAGGAGCCCAAGACAGGCCACAGGAAGCCACACAGCCCATCTATGAATTTAAAAGGAAGCTGTTGTTTCTCTGACAGCAACATGTTCATTTTAAACCCATTGTGCTGTCTTGACGATAATACAACGATTTGTCTGTCTGGATGCTCTGTCCAGGGGACAAGCTGAAGACTTTGGGATGATATGCCTGAGAGGCTGCAGGAATTCTTTTCTTTTCACCATGAATAGTATCTCAGTAACATGGCCTTGACAGCTGAGACATTCTCCTCAGTCTGCATCACAGCACTGGAAATATTCATCAAGGACGACATTTCTTCCAGTGTGACCTTCGCACCTCAGCATAGCTGTGTCTAGGATTTGAAAAGATCTACTTTTTATCAATATAATGTTCTACATCTATCTCAGACTTATACATTATGGTTAGTACACCACTCACAGCTTTTATTTTTCAGTGAAACAAGTAATTATGTAATTGCATGTCAGTTATACTGTGTATTATTATAGGTTATTCTAGTCATATTTTTGAAGAGATTCAACCTAACTAACAGACTTATGCCCCTTTCATACCAATGACCAGGTTGGACCAGGGTTATCTGACCCTCAGTTCAAACCAAGCCAGTCAACCCAAGTAGAAACTATAGATATGTATGTATATGTAGATAATATAGGCTACATTTACAAATGGATTACAGAAACTTCTGAAGACTGAAATGTATATTTCTCTCACTCTATCATTCCAGCAAGATTTGCTTCATATAGTCGGATTATTAAAGTTTCAAGCTAGGTATATGGTAACAAGCTTGTCCAAATGTAATGAAATGAGATTATATTTCATTTAGTTTGTAAATAGCTTGATAATATAAAGAACTGCGACTGGGTTTGTTACTTTATAACAGATGGAACAGGCAACAGATGGATTTTTTGCAGGTTTATTTGGAAAGATAAAAAGTTTAAAATGTCAACGTTACAAACAGAAAATGTGTAAACATGCTTTCAAAACAGATGTGCTCACAGCTGGTGATACCATGAGGTAGTCAGCTTATTATTAACACAGTGTGTTTTTGCGTAACATAACAGCAGATGTCTCACAATGCATGCTGGTTTGATTTGTGTCCAGCGTGATGCCAACTTGCTCTGACGTCATGCACACATAGGCAGCAATAACCTCACAAGATTGAGGCTGGCGCCACAGTTGCTCTCCACTGACTACAAGAACCAGGGCATTATGGGAACGGCCCTACTTCTGCTGCCATTGTTCCATTTGTTTATGAGCCACAGCAACCTGTGATGTTGCCTCATGGACTGTGCGCCCTCATTTGCAACCAAACAGGTGTATCCCGCCATGTTTGTTAGCGACCCTGGTGCGGACCTAGTCTGGACCCACCTCTCAAGCTGGGTCACAAAGGCGAGTCAATCAAAACTAGTTAACCCTTTCACACACACAATCAACCCTGATCCAATCCTGGCTGAGTCCACTGTGTGAAAGGGGTATTTGTTGAGTAACCACAATATCCCAGAGACACACATGTCAAAATATGGACAAATAAATCCAAGAGATTCTGAATTAAGAGATTTAGTGATTTGGGTGTACAGACCCTTAAAATGCTTAAAATGGAAGAAAGCATCCTAGTAAATCACTGACCCGAAACACAATAATAATACCATTGAAATTCCTGTTCGAGGAGGCAACAACTACTAGAACTTATGGTACAGTAAAATGTGACTTGATTTTTATCAGTTGGCTTGAGAGTGCATATGTTCAGTATATGGATATGCATCCATGCATGCAGTAATGCTGCTGTATAAACTTGTGTGTAATATCTTACCCGCCTGATGTGAGCAAAAACACAGAACATTAATTATCATTACGTGAACAGCAGCTTGATCCTGTGATGCCTACAGGTATTCTTCAAAGTCAAAGGAAGGAACCCTCAACAGTTGTGGGCAACAAACCAGAATTGGTGTTTCTAAAAAACCCAGACCATTCAGTGACATGTGACTGTGGCATTTGCACTCTCTGTAATATTTATGGACCATTCTTGGCACTGAAATGTGGCGAAAAGCTGTCTGTAAGTGATTTCAATCTCCGTCTGCAAGCGTCTTATCGCGTGTAGCGCTTCATTACTCCCCTTCCCTCCGACGCTCCAAGTTCTGCTCTCCTAAATCAAAATGTTAATTTTTGAAGACCAAATATATATTCAGGGCTAGGCTCAACATTTTCTGGCTCCAGTGACACCACAGTGCCCCAGGCAGCACTTGATTGTAACGTTAGGTACAAGGGCGCCTGGTTTTTTACAGGATATACTATGTACTAACTTAATTTGTTCAATGGTAAATCAAACAAACCATTCAGGAGAATGCATAAGTACACTCTTCTGCAGACATGTGAGGGTATGGTGCCTTTGCTATGGTACACTGTATTACAAGCTTGTAAACCAAAGTAAATCTCAGTGTTATCATACATTCAAGAGCAAATCTAGCCCCATCATCATTTATCTGCATACTAGACATACTAGTTGCTGCTGTCTGTGTACACACACTGTCACACTACATGGGCAAATTAAATGCCAGAGCTGGAAGATTGCTTGTTCCTGATCAGCTACAATAGCTCTGAGTTACCAAAGTTTGGCACTGATTGATGAGAGACTAGCCAGTATACCCTTAAAAGTACCAAGTACCAAGTTGGGGGCGGCAGTAGCTCAGTCTGTAGGGAGTTGGCTTGGGATTCGGAGGGTCACCGGTTCAAGTCCTGACATGGACCAAAAAACTGAGTGTGAACTGGTAGCTGGAGAGGTGCCAGTTTACCTCTTGGGCACTGCCGAGGTGCCCCTGAGCAAGGCATCAAACCCCCAACTGCTCGGGGCGCTTGTCAGGAGCAGCCCCCTCACTCTGACACCTCTCCATTAATGCATGTATGTGTGTTTCAGGTCTGCATGTACCATGTATGAGTTTAACAGAGTGTAAAATTGAATTTCCCCATTGTGGGACTAATAAAGGTAGATCTTCTTCTTCCTCTTCTACCTAACCCTACATACAAAGTCCTCACTCCTCAAAAGCTAGAACCCAGGACAGCAGAAGGAAGAGGAGGGAGAGAGGGTCCAGTGGGGTTATCACTGTATACACATCTAATCCCTCCAATATGAGGGCACATGAAGAAAATAAAAACCAAATGGAATCTCTGTTTACTACAATGTAGCAATGCCATTTGACTGTCAGGTGCAATTGATACTGTGATTGTTCACAAAATATCTTGTCTGGTTATTCTGCTGCACTGAAAAATTTATGGGTGAGGAACTATTCCCCCCTCTGCCATCACAAGTGATCAGCAAATACATGTCATTACATAATAACCATATTGTGGACAACACTTCTTCTAGTCATCAGATACCAGAGTTGGCCAGAAGAGCACCGATACAGTACACAGTTGAATTATGGGATTCATTTGGTTCCAGTTAGTGAAGGAACTTGGTGTGACAGTGTTTGATGTAGACTGCTGATTCCTCCATTGATTAAATACAAACCCTGACTTTGGCCACAGATTCCTTCAAATCATTGAATACAGTGAATTCTCTGTCTGCCATCGTAGCACCATGTGCCTTTGATTTAGCAACTAATCAGCTATTTGAAAAATGTGATAACAGTCAGAGATGGCACCCTCAAACAGACAGTTAGAACTGAAGGAATGCCATGTGGAGCTTTACCTACAAGTCCCAATATTATCCTACAGCCAGTGGCTGTGTTCAGGTCGAAGCATCTCTCAGGGTCCATTTCTGGAAAGTCAACAATGACTGGGTCGTATTCCAGCTCCATCATGGCTGCCGAAAACAATCCACCACCATTTTAACTGGTGTGTCTATGTGTTCACTAGCTCCACCAACGGAGTGTCTCCCTGCTTTCCTTTGTCTAGACAAAGACAAGTGTAGGTGAGAGGGAGACGTTTCTCTCATTGTGTTTTAACCATATAGCTGTTTTTATTCACACATGTTCTCATACATACCATATTGAGCAGCAGCAGTCATTACCAAGCTGCTGAGCTGCACATAAAATCATCAGTTTACAATCACAAAATCGTCACACTGAATCAACTAAAATCCAGGTAAAGAAGCTGTGCCGTGAGATGGCCCACACTTTCATTTAGAGAGAAAGTTAGAAGCTACTAGAGGTTATCATATCACATCAAGTACTGTACAGCCACAAAGCATCTGTGAACACATGTAAATGTACTGTAAACATGAATGTATGCTTGTAAAACACCAGTGGACACGAAGGACTGGAGTACAGCCAGATCCCGTGTACATACAGCGTCAGACATCTATATGCTCCTGCTGAACATGAATTATAGCCCAACCGAAACAGGATACCGATATATAGATATTTGAGTGTTTCATGAAATAAAATTATTGTTTTAATTCTGATGCCAGTACCAGTACCCCTTGACCTTGTCCACTCCTTGAGGCGTTGGCACCCTTGGGCGACTTTACTGTCTTTCAGGTTGTAGCCGACTCAGTTTTAGAGCTAGTGTGAAGGCATCACATGAAACTAGAAAACCCAAGGAATCCATTGGTACAATAACATACTCAGTCCCTTGACCTCTGACCTCCAGATCTGTGAATGAAAATGGGTTCTATAGGCACCCACGAGTCTGTATCATAATCATGTTTGACATGATTTGAGCATATTTTTTATGCTAAAATACAGTGAGGGTTTCTGGACAATATCTGTCATTGTTTTGTGTTGTTAACTTCCAATTTCCAAAATTTCCAGTAATAAATATATACATACATTTGTATAAAGCATAAAGATAAGAGTATAACATACTTGACAAATCACCCCTTAACGTATATTTTGATCAAATAAAACATGATTAATTTGTGATTAATCACACTTAACTATGAGCAATCATGCAATTATATTATTTGAATTGATTGACAGCCCTATTAACTACAAGTTTTGTTTAAATTGCAATTTCTTCCTTACCGCATAATTAACAGTAGCACTCAGTTACCATCATCTTACTCTAGCTCTGGCCCAAGGCAAATCAAAAATGGAATTAGTGGGTGTCATCCACACAAGTGTGAGGTAAGCAATTTCACCAATATGAGCCTCATAATAGCATAATAGCAACTGTGTTCACTATCTGTGAAACCACAGATACCATGAACGCTCTTACACCGTCTCTGCCTGTTCTATTCTCCTCCTGCACCATAACTCTAATCTCAGCCATATCAATCAGATTCAGGTTATAACCCATATTCTATCAAGCAGACAGGACTAGGAAATACATGTTTTGAAAAACCCTAAATGTGAGGATGAACTATTTCAGATTTAGCTCAAACAACTGCCGTGACATGAAAATAGTGGTTACAGAAGGTGCAATCCACTGACTGATATTGGCCCACTAACATCCATGTTAAATCCTCTATACACAACAACATGCGGCATGCAGGTAAAAGGCCATGGTGATGTGAACATGAAGTGGTATCAGTGCCAGCTCCTCTGTGATCCATCTATGAGGAGGAAACACATGGTGAGGACCTGTATGGTCATTGTAAGACTCTTAGAAACTAATCTCCTCTAATTGGATGCTGGAGGCTTAACACAACCACTGTGATTGACTGTGATAGGTGTCATGATGGATCGAGCATGGTGAATGGACCAGCCTCAGGGCTCCTGCAGCGGCTCTACCAAGCCACAGCTACCAGCTTGCTGGCTCTTACATCATTATGAATTCATTCATTTTTCATTTACTGATAAAAAAGTCAGCAAAAGCATCTGAATCGGCTACACTTGAGTGATTCAGCTGGATGTAGCGATGCACTCAAATAGAATGGAAATGTTTTAATCTGATCTGAAACCTTATCCTGATATTCACATTTTCAAACTAGAATTATCACCTCTTGGTTGTGTTACTTCACCAACCAGTCAAGTTGCAATTTACCTCAATTTCTCTCCAAAATGTCATCACTTCATCATATTATCCTGTTAGACATTTGTGTGACATTGTCACAATTAGCATATGAATTTTTTCTTTATGGCCAAAAATTTGTTTCGTGAGGTCACAGCGACCTTTGACCACCAAATTCTAATCAATTCATCCAGTGCCTCTGACTATGGCTGTAGCCGGTATGGAGGTAGGAAAAAGGAGGCCTGATGTGAAAGGAACTCATAGACAGTCAGACTCGGTCTGAAATAGACCAGAGAATAATTAGACCTGAGCTGAGCCAAAAAGAAAGAGAACAGCAGCGTGATGAAATAGAGCAACAACTGAACTTCAAAGTTCATACACATCTGCTTCTAAAAACACTTTCTGGCTGGACACAAAAACACAAAATTGGTGGACATGTACCGCTAGATTTAACTTTGTAGACATGACCACTGACTATTTACGTAACAATTCAGCCGCAAATTCACAGACTGACCGTACACGGTCCAGACAGATACTCAGTTTTGACTGAGTCTTGTTTTCCTGTGATGAGGATCATGCATCAGCATTATTAGAGCTAGACATATTGACCAATTAGTAGTGGCAATATAAATATAATCTGTATCTGGGTTGACGTGGGTTGGGTCTTGGTTCCAAGGAACCACGTGGACCTGCAAAGAAAAAGTCAATGGAAAGATGTGGCCAAACGAAAATGGCTTTTGACTTGGACTAAAAGGCCATTATCACTATACCTATGAATCTGTCCAACTCAGTGTTTCATCAGCTCATTTTTAGTGATCTGGTTTTTGAGCCATTTACAGACATGATAGGCTAAAGCTCAGTCCTACATGAGCTCACATGAAATAGTCAGAATACACACTTTGCATGCCTTTATTATATAGCACTATATCTACATCCTGCTGTGTGATTGCAGCTGTTCCTGAGCAACACGACATCTATAGAACGTCTCCATTGCATCAATACACTTGATATTTCTGTTGCTAAAAATCAATTATTACTGAGAGTTGTATCTGTATTATTTCAGCTAAGTAGAGATAAAGATATTCAGATAGAGAGAGAGCTCACCTGAATCATTTCATACATGATTTTTGAACAAGCATGTGAACCTGCAAACAGAGTGCTGTAATTGGAGACCCTATGTATAAACTGCTCTTCCAGTACGTGAGCTGATAGGTGTGAATAGAGCAACTAACACACAGCAAATCACCAATGGCTTCTGACTGGCTGAACTAGAGGACTTATCGGGAGGAGAATAGGGGTTGTGAGCAAAGATCGACACACCTAGACTCCATCTTACAAACTCTGTTTCCAATACAGAACCACATCAATGAGTGAATATTTAGATGATGACGGGTGGTGGATCGACATAGGCAGACAAATACATCCTGGCATGGATGGATAAAGATTATGGCTTACTGGTTAGTGCACTGCCCCCAATGTAGGCCAACGTCAGCAGCAGAGCTTAACTCTGCTTTATCTGCTTCCTCTGCTGGCCAGACAGAGCTGCTCTGATCACAACAAGGAAGAGTGTAAACCATTTTGCTGTACATTCAATTATTCATCCAAATAATTGGCTATTAAAAATATAGGGATAAACTGTTGTATAAAGTTTTCAACCTCTTTTGCCCCAGTTGCACTGCAAAACTAATCTGATAACAATCTCATCAACTTACAACTGGTTCTTTTGGTTCTTTCTCTCTCTGAACTTTGTGTTACTGCAGCCTTTATGGTAATCCCATGGCATTCCATTCAGACATGTACTGTGATGACATTGATAGCAGGGTGCTTATTCAGACACGAGATCTACATGTTAAACTGCCATCAGATTTGCATGAAAAACAAACTTTAGACTGTATGTTATCCAGAAAAAGTCTTGTACAGTGACCCATAAAATAAAGCCTTCCCAACATTTTAGACAAGTATACACAAGTGTATGACATCAAATTCTTCATAAGAAATCAAAAACAACCACGACAGAGCAGTGATTGACAGGCAGAGGGCTGAAGCAGAGGTGATCATAGTTGAACAGCAGAATAGAAAACAGGCAGGAGGATAGAATTTATGGACAGACCCAAACCTCAGCTCCTACACAGAGGCACATCACAACTACCTGAGATGCCTGGGTTGGAACAACTAACATATCTTACATTCCAGGCATGATGCATGCCCCTGGAAACCCTCCAAACTAACAATGTACTTGGAAGACACAACCACACTAAACATTGTCCCAACAAAAGCATGCAAGTGTAAGAGACGTACACAAAAGAATAAACAACCACAGAATGCCCCGAAAATTACAGCGAGACATGCTGCTCACAAGGCTTGTGTTACTTTATTTTTTCTAAATACTTGGCATCAAAGGTGAAGAAATGATACTGAAGCCTAAATTGCGCCTGAATCATCAAAAATCACCTTTTAACTTGTGGCAAACAATGACACGTGACCATATCGGCACCTATATACTTAAAACAGTGGTAAAAGCCTTCATAGACCAACATCAGTCTGTATACATCAGTATACTTTCAGCAGAGCCCAAAATAGATAATAATAATAATAATAATAATAGGATAATACAACACAAACTTAAAATAAATAAAAAATATGACACAAGCTGCCACACAACCAGGATCACTAAACACTTGCTGCTTTGCTCTGTAGCTTGTTCAGTGACTTGTAGAAAGGAGCGGCAGTGTTTTACTTCACTACCCTTCCCAGTGCTCCTGCCGCCAGTTGTCTGGAAATGGAAACGGAATTGTATATATAGCGCTTTTCTAGTCTTCTGACCACTCGGAGCTCTTTACAATACATGTCAACAGTCACCCATTCCCATATCAGGATCTAATCTAAATACTCATTCACACACCAATGGCACAATTTGGGGTTAAGTGTCTTACTCAAGGACACTTCAGCATGTGATCAGAGGAGCCAGGGATTGAACCGGCAACCTTCCAATTGGTGGACAACCTGCTCTACATCTGAGCCACAGCCGCCCCAATGGAAGGTAATCTACCAGTTGCAAAACTCTGGCAAAATGGTTGAGGCTGAACTCAAATCGTGGGGTACCTTCTAGACACAACCCCTGCTGCCAGGCCCCAGAGTACATCAGCTACAACTACATCACTTTATATCCAACACTGTGATGCTGTGCGTTTTAAAAACATGCCATATGTAAATCTGCCTGTCAGGTCTCTCCCAAACATCAAACCTATATCATTTAATTTACTGACCCTTTACAACGCTGCACAGTGTAGATTGTGAGGTTAAGCTTGGGAATTTTAGAAGTATTGCTCAATTTTAATATAAAAGTGTGCCTTTTAATTGTGAAAATACACATAAAAAGCAATGCTGAGTATTATGGCATGCTTTGATTAGAAGTATGTCCATTTAATTGTATTGTAACCTGCACTTCATTTAGTCATTTTCTTTACCAATATCATTAAAATGACCAAAATCAGCTGCCTCCCTGGGACCACTCACACCAATATTTTCTTATCAAACTCAGTGAAATTAGAGTTGAATTGGACCTAAGCACACTTGGCGGTTTAGGTGAGTTTTATTTATTTTGTTTCTGTCCAGTTTGAATGACGCATTTGTTCTTGGCCACCTTGGCAGAGGTCTACCCTCTTCAAGTGCCATTCGAGTATTTTATATACTACTGAGCTACTGGACACCTGCATTTCCACAAGGGGATGCATAAAGTATATTCTATTACAGATTCTTTTAACAGTGTTTAACAGTATTCGTAGCTGTGGTAAGTCAACTTCATTAATTTGATTTGCCAACTATCTGAATTCCCATTTTCACAACACATACTTCAACCATATTTTTTTGTTTTTTTTGTTTTTACTGATGCCTCTTGCACTGTCCCCTTTGCTGCTGTAACACTGCAAATATCCCCAAAGTGGGACTAAAAAAGGATTATCTGATCTTATCTTGATAGAACAATTAAAGAGCGGGGAAAATGGGAATGTATCAGACAAATTCCAGAACCTAAAGGCGTTATCAGTCATGTTACAGGAATGGGTAATACAGATAAATTACTGCTGACGGCTAGTAGGCTAACTGTGTTCTCAGTTTTACTGGCATTTGTGAAAGCAGAGCAGCTGAAGACGAAATTCCAGTTTTTGATTCATCAGTTTGGGTTCAAAAAGCTTTTAAAGATGTGGTGGAGCTCACTGCGGGTGCTCCATATTGTTGTGGGGTCCTTGACATTAAAAGATTGACACAGAAACACATAATGAGGAGTAATGGCAGCCAGGCCGAGCCAGCGGTAAGCTGACAACTGTTCAGTCCAATTAACCAAAGTGAATGGGCTAATCCTCCCCTGAACACCAAGCACTGCTCGGCCAGTCTGCACGCATTTCTACAAGAAAATAATGTATTGGCAATAAAATGACAGCAGACTAGTGACCTTTCAAATGCTAATCGAAAAAAAAGGGCTACAAAGCAAAAAGCTAATTAAGTGTAGATAAATGATGAAGCGATCATAGTTCAGACTCAAATGAAAGGAAATTCCACCATATTAAAAATGCTAACCACATCGGTCATTTGGCTGTGCAGTCACAGACCAGCACCTTGGCTTAAAGCATAAGATTAATGCACATAATCCAATGCAGGATATACTGCAAGTTGGTTCAACACTAGCCAGCAGTGTTTACCATTAATTACATCATCTCTGGCGGCCTGCCATAGTCTAATATGTCCTGCCACAGTTTCATAATGAACCAAAAATATTCTTACACTTCTCAACTGATGGGCTGGCTCTCAGCTGCTGAATTTCCTGCACAGCGGTACACCAACTGTTAGAGGTCGACTGATATGCTTTTTTTGATTTTTATGGCCGATGCCGATATTTGTTTTAACGTATCACGACAGCTGATGGCTGATATATGATGCAGATTTTTTTGGGGGGAGGCTGATATGTTTGGGTGATTTTCTTTTTTTTCCCTCCATCTGATAATATGATCTGAAAATACAACAAATGATGCACAAAATTTCTCAACTTCAGTAAACATTTATTGAACAACACCTATAGTTTGTCTCTCAAATCTACATTTTCTGTCTGCACTGCAGTGCACTTATATATTTTAAATAAAGATAATGTACAAACTAAATATTCAATACATACAGGTAATCAAAAAAGCTAAACTTCAAAAATAAAGTTTTAGTGCACTTAGCAGCATTTATCACAGATGCAGAGGAGTTACTGAGTTTTTTTTTTTTTTTTTTAAATATATTCAGGGTTTGATTCCCACTCCTCTCTGTGTTTTTGTGTGTACAGTTTAGACTGAGACATGATGAGCTAGCCAGCTAGATGCTGCTTACCTACACTGCTTGAAGGTATCCACAGTTATGCTGTGCTTATGACAGAGAGGCTCACACACAGTGGATCAGGTGAGTAAGTGACTGAGGCTGTGTGAGTGAAATGCAGTGCAGATTTTAGTGCACTGATTAATTTAAGACGAAGAAACTTTAACATTTACATCCAGCGGTGGCTTCATGCATACGCGATTCATTTGCAGTTTGGACACGGAGGGGTGAACATCTCCTGCTCTGACTGCAACTAGGAGGGACTGCTGCGCAACGAGGACTGGACCGCCTGTGAGTGCTGTCGGGTGGGGGAGGGGTCTACAGTAGCAACCGCTGCTCGTTGAGAAGAGTAAGAACGATGCATGCTTTCACGTCAGTCCCCAAAAGTCTCCAATAACACCAGAAAAAGTCGCTAGATTTTCGGGTCAGAGACTCATCCCCCCTCGGCACACTACAAACAGTCCTTTCTGTTGGTGGCCATCAGGCACCATAACCAAGGTCTGACCCCCATGTGACTTTCTGATCATCTGCTCCATATTTTATTCCTGGCTCAAAATGTATATAATTACATGTAATTATATAACTACATATACATGCTTTGTATATACAATACCCACCCACCTGCTGCACTTTATTTATTAGTTAATACTATTTTACTTATCTTATTTATTTTATTGCCATTTCCTTCATTGCACCTTCTCTTTTACTTATATTGTATTCATCTGTACTGTTACTGTACTGCTATGACACCTGAATTTCCCTACGGGGATTAATAAAGGTTCATCTTATCTTATCGTAGATTTGTCGCTAGTTGCAATTTTTGAAAAAGAGTCATTAGAGGGGTCTGAAAACTTGCTAAGTTGGCATCACTACTGAGGTTTGCTGGTAGACCGGCAGTTTGATTGACACAATGGGCGGAGTCACACGTGTTCTACAGCAACAACGCTGGGCTGCCCGTAGATGCGGCTGCTTGATAATCGGCTTAATGTGGTCAGACATCGGCCGATGTCTATTAATTGGTCGACCTTTACCCACTGTACCGTCTAAAGACCAGGGTGAAAGTGGTTTGCGGCTTCGGCCACGGAACTCGCCTCTCTCAGGGCCGTGAGTATAAGTAATGCTTGCTATGCTCTCTCCCTGTGGGATCAGGGTGGGGCCCTGCAGTGAAACAGGGGTACATACGCTCCTCTATGTCAGCGTCGGAAGGTCACTTTGCCAGTGGTGAAGCCTTGAATGTTGTGAGTATTAAGTGTGAAGATCTACAGAAAATGTAATGTTGTGAATGTGTCTTCGTAACCAGACCATCAAAGTAAATGAAGCTCTCTAACCCAACCAGCAGCAGATGATGGAAAAGTGAACAGTGCATGCTCTAGGCTTCACTGCATGAACTGTACCTGAAAATGGTCTGAGTGAAAGGAAACCCTTTAAACCCTTAAGACATTTCAATAAACTAATGTTAACATACGGTGTTGGAAGAATTACTCAAATCTCTATTTCATATGACATAGAATTGGCATCGAAATATACTTAATGTACCCAAAGTAAAAGTACTCAGACACAGAATGGCTCATTTCAGAATAATGTAATGTATTTACTATATTAGAATTTTATTGATGCATTAATGCGTTCATCACTTTAATGTTGCAGACCCTAGCACCCTATATAGCAACTACAGTGCATTAGCTCAGTACGTTCTCCTTCTCCATCGTAAAGTACTGCGTTCACTACAGCTTATAGCTGCTAGCTTGCTACACCTTCATTGACACCACCCTGCAAATGCATGTTCCTTCAGTCAGTAAAAAATAAGACTCATTATTTCTTGGTCATGTGTTTGAGCCCCACGTAGGCCTGAGGAATTTTCAGTACTTTATTTTTATGTTATTGTATTGTATTTGTATTTTTTATGATTGTAATTATCCCATGTCCTATGTATATTTATTCTTTTTCTGTAAGCTTAATTAAAAAAAAAAGAAAATGACAAAGTGTCAGAGTATGGTGTACCAGGGCCACAAATGTCTTAAAGACTACCAGGACCACAAAAGCAAGCACTTTGCCACGAGCCTTTCCAAACCGATGTGGCACACCGCCTTGGAGGAAATGGAAAAAAGTGTGACAGCAATATATCAAAGTCTGCAATTCCCTGCACAGAAGTGGCAGCTTTTGAGATGAAATGTTCACTCGTTTATACACGGCCCTCTGCAAATATTTTTTTTATTTGGTCTGTTTTAATTTGTGCACTGTAAGACAGAAAACTCACTAGAAAACTAACCAAAAGTAACAACTGCACTCTGATCTGGATGAACCAAACGGACTATAACTTGTAACCTTAGATGTCGATGAGAACAGCATTTGCAAGTTGTAAACTGGTAATTTAATAAATTTGCTTCAAACAAACTAGTTTGCATGACATGTTGCCTGACCATGTCCAAAGTCAAAAGGGTTTCTACCTCTTCTAAATGGAACAGGTAGAGACTCACACACTCAAAAGTGGGGTGAAAAGACTGCCATCAAAGAGAGAAACTGTAAATATCACTCATCTATGGCAGCCTCTGACAGTCTTCAAACTCTGTATATCCCAAGCTCCACAGCCGCACTCCACTGCCTCCAACACCTTAGCACAACTGAGCATTTTTTTCTTGAGCAACATCTAAGGCCCCAAACAGACAGAGACATCAGAGTGAAACACTTCACCAGCAGAACCATTGTTTTTCTATGGTACACAGTTCCTGCTGCGTGATCCTTTTTTGGGTTGCATGTTTTTCTAGTGCATTTTAGTTGCACATAAAAGTTTAAACATTCTCAACTTTTCAACATAAGGCATGGAGCTGCACCACTTGTCAAATCAAGCAAGAGACTGTAAATGTGGTAGGAACAGTGGAACAATGACAAGTGCAGACGAAAGGTTGATATTACTAAACCTAAGACCTTGTTTTATGGGTTTTTCCCTTCCTCATCTAACAGCACAGCAACAACAAGAGCTTGACGTCTGCTTGAATCCTTTTTTTCCCCCAGTTAATCAAATTTGATCACCGGGTTGCTCAAGCAGCCCCACTGCACAGGCGTGATGCTGTTTTGCCCGTCCGCCTATAGCGTCATGTCTCTCTCTGACTGGGACCCAATGCATCTTTCCACATCACTGTGAGCTTCACAAAGACGACTTTCTGTTGGGACTCAAAATCAGGTTTAGCCTGAGCTGTGAGCTCACTATCTCAACAGAAATTGTTGGATGGACAAAAAAAAAAAAAAAAAAAAAGGGGAAATCCTAAAGCAAGGTGAGAAAAGCAAAAACACATGATGTAAACTAAAAAGCAAAGCCAAAATGCCAGAACAATGAAAGCCTGTTTACCACTCAAGAGTTGTTAGGATGATCATCTGAAAGGCAAACGCTCAGCAAAATAATCTGTGACTGTGGCCACTGGAACCAGCTGCTATACAGTAGATCTAGACTTTGCAACAGCCAATGGAAAAATCATTAAATCATACAGGACATGAACAGATCGTCAGTTTAAAGGCATTGAAATCATTGATCTGTGTAACTACTGCTTCTATTTGGATATACAGCTTTCTCTGAACCACATCACTTATTCACACAATACAAACAACAATACACCTTAGGCTGAAACTGAACCCCATACCATGCCAGGCCTTAATATCCCTGTATCGGACTATCATGGATTGGACTGATATGGGATTTGAAATGTCTTTACCGTTCATACTTTTCCTTAAATTGCCTGTTTTTGTGTCTTTACATTCAACCAATTCTCCCAACACTCAGTGCTTACCCTAGAGTTTAATTCTTCCCAGGACTTCATCAGAGTTGAAGCAGGGAGAAAGAAAAAGAAACTGTTGGGAGGAAAGAGGAGGAGCTCGGGAGCATGACTAAGGCCTACAGTGGAAGAGCTTTAGAGTGCCAGTAAATGCCAGGAGCTTTGGCCAAGCTGAAAAGAGAGAGGAGAAGGCTTCTGAGAGACAAGATGAAGAAAGCAGAAACTCAAACTGGAAGAGAACAAAGATTTGAGGGACAAGAGAGCAGAGCTGTTTCCATACTACTGCAATAAGTTGAATTCAATATGAAAATTCATAGATGGGCAACACACACACTAAATGTGTCTCCTCTAGACAGAACTGGAAGCTGATTGTAGTCATGGACAGATTAAGAAGACACAGGCTGTCTCTTGGCAGTGCAGAGCTACAAACATGACAAACGCATCATTTGAACTTATCATTCCTTGTGTGTCATATCAGATATGAATGAATGTGTTCTTCCACTGCCAAATTTACTGTCTCAATAAGTTTCACTGCCCTCACCCTCCAAAAAATGCAAGAAACAGTTTCTGGATAAACTATACTACCTAACTACTAACCAGCAACAAAAGCGGAAACACACCAATGACTCCAGTAAATGGACTACATGCACAATTGCCTTTTATGTTACAAATGAATTATCGAGACATTTTGTTTTCATTTTATTTTTTACACATTGCCAACAAATAATGTGTCTCAAATGTCCTCCTGATGTTGTGGGGGACCAGTTGGACTATGTTTTGTCTTCTTTGTTTCTTGGTTGCAATTACTTTTGGCTTTCTAGTGGATAGCTATCTGATCTACCTAATCAGTACAGTGGAAGTGTAACTAACCTTTGTATAAAAGTGAAAACTGGGGCTTTGTGAATGGAGAAGAGAAAAGAGAAAAAATGTCAGCATTCTGCTTCAACAGCCCTGGCAGAGTTGGTAAGCATACAATTAGAGAGGAAAAAAAGGAGGTGGTGTAAAAAAGGAAAGCAGGAGCATGAGCTGGCAGTGGGCTGGACACAAAGGAGGAGCCTGGCTTGCTCTGCAGTGACAAGGGCCAGGATGGCCCAGCAGAGTTAACCTCAGCCTGGGATGAGGGAACTGGCCTGGAGCAAGGCTTTTCAAGAACCAGACACCAGGGCCTCATGCAAGAATATTTTCTTATTCTTATCCTAAAACTCACTTTCTTTTTTCCCGTGAGGATTGCTAGTGTGAGTGTTCCATGTCACAGTCACCAAGTAGGCTTGCTGCAGTACTCTGTGTTACTGGTGTTACATGGTGGTTAGGCACCCATTGATTAATTCACATACCCACTGCCACCACCCCCACCGCAAAGATAAGAGACATAAAACTCATTTAGTTAATTTTGGTATATCAGCGGCATATTAGATAGCCGGACGATGGATGCTACAGTCTGAAAGTGAATCCATCTTAAGGAGTCAACTCAGAGCAGGAGGTGTCATATTTCTCACACATGGAACGAGAGAGAGTTGACAGATCAACAGATAGCAGAGGATTTGGTGTCAAAGCGAAAAATAAACAGGGTAATCGGCATGAGGAGGACAGAGCGGTCACAGCTGGTGTGTGCAGCGCAGTGGCACCGGGTAGGCCCCGCAATGAAAACTGGACCGGAGAGACCAGACGCAGGACCGCATCACAGTAAGCACTCTGCACATCTTGGCCGTCATCTTTTCTTGTAAAATGTCCGGTGTCATCGGTAACATTGGTCTTGTGACAACTTAATTAACCACCGGGGAAATTTCCTTACAGTCACATTCCCATCACCAATCTCTCTTAACTGGATACTTTGCCACCTTGGACATATAAATGCACATTCAGGGGATTTGATCATTAGCACAGTCAATACCCCTAAAATTGCCATATAAGGCAACCGGTTTTGTTCCATGTGTGGGAATTTAACACCCACATCCAGTTGTGAAAAATCAACAGACAAATGGTAACAAAGTTTAGCACCGTCAGTAATCATACAATATGACTCATATCAGGCGAGCAGAAACAATCAGAAAATATTAATAGTACAGTTGCCACCAATTATTCCTCAGAGCAGAGCTGTACTGTGACAGAAATGTTACACTGAGTGAGTGAGATTTCCTAACTACTGAATTGTACAAGATGCTGTGCCGAAATGTGACGATGATGATGATGATGACGATGATGATGATGATGATACGGTGATCTAAATATCAATTTTGCAGTAAGTCTGTCTGAGTTACACATTAATTTAGTACATTTCCGTATCATATTTAAAGTGAATGTTCATTCAGAAGGCATAATGATTGCAGGTCAGGACCAGCACTACTGATGCTCATGTAGTCTCTGTTTCCATGTGAGTCCTGTTAGACAAAAGCTTTGGCTTTGGGTCTGGAACTTCACAACAGACACTTTTTTCCCCAAACACACAGTCATTCAACACTTTGTGAAACTGACACACCACAAGATAGCACAATGAAACTGACACAATCAAAGTGGCACCACAGCGATCTGATAAGCTATTTCATGCCAGGCTTTAAACCAGGCCAGGCTCTACTCAATGCCACTACCTCCCATTCACTGCCCTTCAACACAATAAAGTGTACAACTTTGGACTTATATTACAACATATTTAGGTCTGTAGCCTTGATTTTGTATCCTTTAATAATCCACCTATCCATTACTTCCATCATTCTGAATAGCTTAAAATTCAAGCATCTAAAAAATATTCATGAAACAGGGTTTATGGATCTTGTGACAATGGAGCGTGATCCATTGGTAACAAGGGAAAGATGGTGGAGGTGTGTGCATTTATCTATGAATAGTGATAGAGTGACTTTTCTACCGGGAGTTCAGAAAAAAAATTGATATTGTTGTTCTAATCCATCTGTGGGTGAATGGCCGTACTGCTGCAGGTATAATACATGATAAGTAAAACATGTACTGCCTCATTTAATTCCAGTGGATTACTCATCCCACTAGAGGAGAGGGGACACTTGACCTCAGATCAGACCACAGATCACAATGCTGTCCATCTGGTCCGTCTATAGAAACAGCTTTTTACAACCAGCAAGCTGGAGTTGAGAAGCATCCAGAAATGGATCAACGAATCAGTGGACTGTCTTGGATAGAAATGTCCCGGTCAAGTCTTTTGGGCCCAGAACTGAGTCCTTTAATAATGGGTATCTCCGATATCGAGTCCAATTCGTTGCTTACATTTACACAAATGTTTATTAAATATGTGTGTGAGACATTGATGAGACAGCTGTGGCCTTCTAATATTGGCACACTTTATTTTTCACAAGCTGCTTAATAAAAACACTTAAAGTCCTGGTTCAAACCTATAAAGTTGATGAGCTGAAATTACGGATTACAGAAAGTTTAAGTGAAAGAATGCGACCCCTGAAATTGACATGACTTATTAATCAGATTAAGTTGCCAACAGCTTTACGTTCACTGTGACTGGACAATACAACTATGAAGTGTATTAACTTGGTATGCTTCATCTTTGTCTGAATGTTGAGATCATCAGCTCCTGCCAGGGCACCAGAACACAAGTTGGACTCAGATGTTAAATGAACCTCTCTTAATCAGGCAAGTATCAAGTCCTGCTGCAGGCATAGCATTATGCCTGGACAACCAGGATAAATGGTAAGTTGCACTGCTGGTTTCCTATTTTTCGTGTCTATATTACAGGTACGTGAGATTGGCCGGAGAATCGGAGCAGCAGGGGTGATACTGCATTCACTTTACCGCACTGTTGTGACAAAATGAGAGCTGAGCCGGAAGGCAAAGCTCTCAATCTACCAGTCAATCTTCGTTCCTACTCTCACCTATGGTCAAAGAACTACGGTGCATTGTGGGTAGAAGCGGCTGAAATGGGTTTTCTCAGGGGGGAGCTGGCATCACCCTTAGAGATAGGGTGAGAACCTCAGCCATCCGTGAGGGGCTCTCTTCAGTAGAGCCGCTACTCCTTTGCGTTGAAAGCATTTGGTAAGGATAGGCATCTCCTGGGGGAGGTGTTCCAAACACGACCAGCTGGGAGGAGGCCACGGGGAAGACCCAGGGCTAGGTGTGGAGATTATATCTCCACACTGGCCTGGGAACGCCTCGGGATCCCCCAGTCAGAGCTGGTTAATGTGGCCCAGGTGAGGGAAGTTTGGAGTCTGCTGCTGGAGCTGTTGCCCCCACGGTCCGACCCCGGATAAGCAGCTGATACTGTAAACCAGCCTACCATACTATTACATTCTATGTTATATTTTATGTATATTGTAGTTTATTCCAATATCTTACCTTCTGACAATTTGATGTTTTATGATTTTGATTATTACTTGTATGATTTTCTTTTTATATATTTTTTAGTAGCATTGTTGGACGGATCCTGAGAACAAGAACATCGACTGCTTCACTGTAATGGTGCATATGCAAAAATAAAGACTTTTTATATATTTCTTTTTAGAATTTAACAATGTATTCAAGTAGTTCTACAAAGGCAGCAAAGACACTCCTCTACTTTCTTTAAATTTAGAAAGAAAATGATCATGTTCGATCACTTGTGTCAAATATACAGCATGTGTGAGGCTAAATGATCCTTACACTGAGAGACTTAAAACCAAAACACAATAACCTCCAGGTCAAGGGAGTTAAGTGGTGTAATGGCAGGATGTGGTCTCCTATTTACGTGGACACACCACAGAACCAGATGTGGTGATGCTGCTTTGGGGATTTAATGAATATTTGTCTACCTCTATCCCATTTTTTCTACAAGTATCTACAGTGTTTCTAGACACTGTAGATACTTTGTGTTGGGAAGCTACAACAGAACATATTATTGTTGGCTTTTTTTATTGTTGAAAAGCAGTACTTTTCCATTGAATAGAAATATTTTAGATGTCTCAGCTCTACATAGTATATAGGCTATGTGTGCTTGAATGCATTCTGTATGAATATACCACTGCTTCTATAAGTTGTTGCATAACTAAGATTTAAGAGGAAGCAGCCAAGAGTCAGACAGACATATTTATCAGATTAGTTACAAAGAGAGGTCAATTAATATGCATGAATTAGACTGAGATAGTAAAGGATAAATGGGAATGCAGTTAATCCTTAAGAAAAGAGGCAGTATGGTGAGAGTACAATAGTGCTGCTGTTGGCAGGATGAAAGCGCCTGCAACAGTGCAAAGTGAAAGGGCTGGCCACAGGTTTGGCAGCCCTGCAGGCCACTCAGGAGAAATTAGGATTAGGAGGTGGACTCATAGCTCTCAGCAGTGCAGCCTTGTGATTCCCGTTATTAGCTGTGTGTGGAACTTGTTTGTGAGCTGGCATGCAGGGTGGGGATGGAATCAGTGATTCTGTGTAAAGTAGGCTACTGCTCACATCAAGAACATTATAACCCCATACAGTGAGCAGGCCACAGCAGGCCACAGACCTGTGACACTCAGGTAAAGCAGGGACAAATGCATAGATGTCATTTTCATTTATTTTTTGATCACATATCATAAATCATATTTGTGGAAATTTTAAGATTTAAGATTCAAAGCTGTATTTTTCATACTCATATTTCTCAATATGTGCAGTGAAATATAGGGGTAGCATACTCTAGAGCACGAGCTTTAGGGTTAGTGTGCAGTAGTAGTAAAAATACATTCAAACAAACAAGCTTACTACTTCCAATGCATGTTGTCAGGACGGACTGAACATATTCCAGTTGACATCGCTCAGGGCAGTATAGCCTCTGATAGGGCAGTCCTATGCCTGACCTCTCTTGTCTCTACAGCTTCCTGAGCTGTCCTTTATATGTAGTAGTAATAGTAGTAGTAGTAGTCATAGTAGTAGTAGTAAGAGTAGTAGTACAGAAAGACGCAACAAGGAATACAGAGAGAACTGTTGTATTCTTTACATTACATTTACATAAAGTGATCAGATGAAAAAAAACTTAAAATGGATTCATTTCCTTCACTTCCTGGTTTATTCATTTGAAATAATGTTTTCTTTGTGATTGAGGGGTGTTAATTGTGATACATAACATTAAAAGTCATGCATCTATTACAGTGCTCTTCTACTAGACCAAGACATGCATATAGTGTATTTAACCATCTGATGCAGTAGAGACATGCTGTGCTGTAAGTGTTACAAAAACATTCCTGGTCTGACCTCATCAGATTGCCACTGGGACTTTCATGTGGTAGGGGACACGAGACAGATACAGAAAACTGCCATCACATTTACAGTATGTAATGAGACACATGTCTGAAAGGGGCTCTGGGCTGACTCCATATACAGTAAAAGCTTGCAAGCAGACCAGACCACCAGTGTGCTACGTGTACAAAACACCAAACACCATAGTTTAAAGAAGGAGCATGTTTGTCATAAGCATGCAGAACAAGACTTGGTCCAAATACAGTACATATCTGGACAGTGTAGGGTCAGTTTGTGAATTTGTAGCTAAATTGTTCTACAAATAGTCAGTGGTTATGTCTATAATGTTAAATCCAGCAATACATGTCCACTGGGTCCGGTGAGGACACTAGGGGACGCAGTACTCTGCTCAACTGCCCGTTCAAGTGGTGACGTACCTTATCATGGAATGCACCCGATTGGTCCCTTCTGCTCGCTGTTTCCGAAAAGGAAACAACACTGCTCACTTTCTGTTATTCCATCTAAACAATCGACCAAAATCTACTTCTGAAAACATTGTAAACGATAAATAAGCTATGGCACTGCTGAATCTGGTTTCACTTTAAAAGCAGATCGCCTAGTTGGACAGCTTGGTGCAAGTTTCGTGAGCCGGACGTGTTGCCCTGGACGGGCTCATTTGTATAAAGGTTTGTTCCTTGCCTTTTCATTTTTGAAAGAGCAATGAGGAAACTGAAACAATCAGCTGACCAATCATATAACTCACTCACGTTGAGATATGTCTGAAGTGTGACAGACAATTAGAGCTTAATCAGAAAAAGCCCACCCACGGTAGTGAAGACTTTTACAGGATTCAGCGGTCGCTACTAGACCTATAAATCTCCCAAAATGTCACCATTCTGCTTAACAGTTGACTGCTGCAGCCACACACAGCCTGCACTTCATGCTGCAGAGCTGTAATTCCTGCTAATTCAGCACTCTGGCCTTCCATCTCTGTTTATTTTTGAATGGTGTGTAAACATCGTGGGGCCTATTTCTACCATGATGCAAAGGCACTGCTGGGGAGAGACAGAACAAACAGAGTGTTGGCCACAGGATGTCTGAAAATACACAAGGCTCACGACATACTGCTGCATACAACAGCAGAGTACACACACATACAGTACACAGATGCAGACAGTATTAACATTATGATGTCATCACAATAAGCCTGCTCAGTGTTATGTGCTGAATAACTGAAACAAATATATCATTCACCTAAAAAACCCTTATTCCATTTAACAAACACACAACTTGGTGAAACAAAATCTAAAATTAGACAGCATCTGATCCACACAGACGAAGTAAACAAGACTAACAATGTGGTGCTTTCAGCACCACAGAGTACCTCTTTTATACTCGGAGCTATAGCATAATGAAGTTTGAGAATGAGAGGTTGGGTTTGGAAACATTCAGAGATAAGAGCAGGCTGAGGCATCACTCATGAGTGTGGGTGGCTGACTTCCTGTGTCATGGTCCAGCATGAGCACGTCTGACTGCTGATCTAGAAAAACAGGCCGTCTGAGAGCTAAAACAGAAAAAAGAAAAACGACCGATGGGGTGCTGTCCTCCTCAGCATGTGCTCCCTATTTTGAAATCAGGTTGCATCACACACATTCACATGGTGAGCAAAACTCTTGAGGAGCGGCTTGTAACTACAATGACTAGAGCTGGCTCACCTTAAGAAGTCAGTCCACCTTAAATGAGCCTGAGCCAAAGTTGTTAAATGGAGACTGATGTGCACCCAGCTGTAGTAATACTTTGCAGTGAGAGAAAATCAAAAGCAGAAGGCTAAACAAATCTGGATGTCAATTTTAATATCTGTCAACAGCAGTATGCTAGCTAACGTTAGCCTTTGTAGCTAGTTCCTCATTGCACGGCAGCACCGTCGGTTGCTTCAGCTCTTCTCTCTCATTGGCTATTGTGGTCCAGTTAATCTGGTCCAAACATTGATACAGACCAAGGTCCCAGACCAGATTTCTGCCCCGATTGTCAGGAGGATTGAATGAAGCATAAATCAATCCAAAACTCCTGTAGTCAGAGCTTTGCTTAACACAGGCTTCCTCATACTTTTTTGCCCTGTGACTCCATTTTAAAGCCCCGTAGTTCTCTTAACTCCATTATTACACATCATGAATCGGAGTACAGCATGCAGTATTTTGCAGTTGTGTTTTCAAAAGAATTGAGGGAGCTCCACATAGATGATGATACATTACAGAACTATTTGAATTTCCATTATAAACATATTGACCTTACCCTGGGGTTAAGACTCTCCTCTTGAATGTAGGTCTGCTTTGGAGGTCCATATTGGGTCCATTCCAAATTGAAATATGATGAGAAACATCAGTTTTGATTCTTATGAATCCCTCAACATTATTTCATTTTTCTAGTTCCACAAGCTAATTTGTTTTTCTTATCTTGACATGCATTATAGACTTGTGTTTGTCATGTCAGACGTGAGTCTCTGAGAGACTGAATGACTGAGACTGAATTTACAAAAATAAAAGACAAAGAAACATGATTTCTAAGTGTCAGCGTCATCAGTGATGAAAGACAAATCACAGAGCTAAAACAAAGTGAATATTAGGTCAGGTCAGTTTCAACATTAAGGATCCACAAATTATTTTGTTATATAGTGCATAATATATAGAAAATTATACAGAATATCAATGACTCTCTCCAAAAACTGTTTTTCACTGCACGACAGCTAGCTTTGGTGAAGTGGTCCAAACATTTGACTTGTGCATCCAGCTAAGAGCTGAAACAATCAAACATGGGCAGATTTGTCTGTAAACATCCTCCAAAGAATCCAAAGGATACAGCAGCTGGACTGAAGTTTTAATCAACGATGTTGACGTTAAGACTACCCTGGTAAGTGACGTGTTGTTATTTGACATACGCTAAGTTGGCAAGTAGCTAACGTTCTAGCTAACACTGTCATGAGGAATCAGTGCCTTGGCTTGTAGTGTCGATGTTACAATTAACTACTTTGTTAGAGGAAATTTGACCAGCCTACATTAGTTTGATAGATAAGTAATATGACAGCAGGCTAATGCTAGCTAACGTTAGCTATGTGTTAGTTTAACTAGATGATATTGTGACTTTGTCCTGACTGTTATCGTGCTGCTACCCTCAACTTTGACTGAAACCAAAATGGAAATGTTACACTGTAAACCAGACCTCATTCAGCTGACAGCCTCATAATCATCTGGCAAACACATAGCCAAGCTAATGTCAGCCAGCTAGCGTTAGCCAATATTAGCTAGCATTAAGCAGCATTAGCTAGCATTAGCCAACATTAGCTAACATTAGATAGCATTAGCATTAGCCAGCTGTCAACAGCAACACAGCAGGTGTTGGTGGTCTTTCCTTTAACATTGTGGATGTAACCTTCAGTCTAGTTGCTGTACCAACATTTGATTGTTTTAACACTTAGCTGGGGTGAATAAGTCAGGTGTTTGTCCAACTGTACCAGTGCTCTGATCTGACTACTTTCCATGTTGGTGTTCACCCTGAGTGTGACATAAACAGAGGGCATAGAAACAGAGACAAAACTCGTCTGTATGAGTCTATGGCCATGGATTTATAAAGAGACGTCTGTAAATCAAAGGATAATTTATTTCAAGGTAAATCAACTTCCCAGTACAAACACTTTGACCCTCATTTCAATCATTATATCCTAAAAGCCAAATCTAGAGTCATAGTTGCCCGTCTGCTCCTCCAGTGTGACTGATTACAGTTAGTCCACGTTTTTGTAATTTGATGGTTACCTTCTAAACATGACCGCGTTAGCCTCTGGTCAGCAGAAGTCAGAATCATTTCACTGTGTCTCAAATACACTGCCTTGATAACCCAGCTGCACACGGGCCACAGAGAGATGTGTTGAGGCTTTTCAGGTCAAGAGGAATCTAACGTTGTGTTATCTTGGTTGATCCAGTCCATTAACTTGCCTCCATGGCTGCAGAGGGCTCTGTTTGCCTGCCAGTTTTATTTCATATGTGGCAATGGGGTGATGAAATGGGCAGTAGATGGGATCACACCAGCAAAAACAAAAACAGACGGTCTGGACCAGAATAGAAATTTGAAAAGAGAACACACTGGCTATGGCATTGTTGTTGAGAGGCCAGTATTTCAGTTATTTCAGCATGTTTCCTTAATCTCTGATGACATATCATGATCATTTTATGATTTAATACAGTAAATACTGTATGTTACATGTTTAAATATAATAACAGCATAGAAATAATTTAGTTTTACTTTTGGACAGCACTTTGTAGGCACACGTATTACTGGCGTCCGGTAGTCGCTTTCAGGCTAAAATGGCAGAAGCATAGTTTTGCTGCTGGGCGCCGATGTTGACATGAAATGAACAATTGACTTTCACTTCTTAGCAATATCCAATATTTGATGTAAATCATACCTTTATGGGCACACACTGCTTGGCTAAAAAGGAGGGAGACATCTGATTGGCAACAGATAATTCCATGTTGAAAGAAATGCTTGTGGATCAGGCGACATCAGGGGAGTCTCCAAAAAACCACACACAAATGCAGTGAAGTTCATACATGACAAGCAGTTTGCAAATGCAGGTTCAACAGATTGTATATACATGTAACAGCATCCAAATATGCTTTTGATGAAAATCGCAAATACTTTTAAATACAGATATTTGTGGATTTCTATTACATTTGTTTAAAACAAGAAATATTTGTGTGCGTATCTGGAATATATTTGTGAACCTTATTTTTTGTATGTGTCTTGAGTCTGTTATATAAAACAATATATTTTTGTGAAAATTGAAAAATATTTTGTGGAGAGAGTCATTTATATAAAAATCACAAAATATTATATATAATTTCTGAATCCTTCTGTGTGTATTCATTGGTATTGAGACTGAGCTGACTCCACAGTGTCTTGCAGATACAGACCAGCAGCCAAACAGGGGTTAATAAATCTGGTCCAATGCATGCTGGGATAGGCTCCTTCGCCCTTTAAGGCTTTCTCCATGCTAAAGCACCAGAACCAAAAATATCATTCTGTTGTTCTATATATAGAACTCTTTTTGTCAAGCTGCTGCTCTCGTGTTGGAGAGGAGACTGTTTCTTCCACGACAACTCTCCATCATTACATCGGGACATGGCTACCATGGCAACAAACTCATATAGCACATGCTGGGAAATATGAGGCCTCTACAGTTGCACTGTAGCAAACCTGCCACCCTCTGCTAGCCTTGTTGATGGAGCTATCTCTCATGTTCACAGTGATCAACAGTCAGAAGCTAGTAAATCATTTTGATGTGTCTGTCTTAAATTTACTTGAACCATATGTCACTGAACTGAATAATATTTAACTATTAGCTGGCAAAAACAGGACCCTCTTTCCCTTGTATTTTAAGGTAATCTTTGAGTACTTATACATTTCTGTTGCTGGATTTAATCAACTCTGTGCATGTTCTAAGTTGCCATGGCAGAAGTAAAATGTTTTTTTGGTCTAACCTGATGTACAGGAAGCTTTCACACCGACACAGTTTTAACTGAGAACCTGAGTACGCTGAGGGAAAAAACTGAAATGATACTGGGAGAGCCAAAGGCTGAGAGCAACGAGGCTTCATATTAGTTATGTGACACGAAGGTGAACAGCCTGGGAATGGGTTTTCTATTAGAGGCATGCTGTGAGCATGGCTATCATATTGATTGTTGTGATTAAACATGTTTAGTAGCAAGTTATCTGTCAGAAAGGATGGGACTTTATGAGTGGGAATACAGCAAACAAATGTCTATTCAGCCTTGTCAATCTGCTCTTCACCAATCTCTGTGGTAGTAACTTGTTTCTCGTCTTCATTTGACATTCCATGATGGATTCATATTATTAGTGTTTGTGTGATGGAGTGGTCAAAACTATGGTGGTGCACCATATTTACCTCTATGTAGGAAAACACTACATTCCATCTCAGCTATACACTTAAGTCAAAGGGGTGAGGACATTTTATTTGCCCCAAAATGTTGGTCATACTTACTAATTTGTAGTAAGTAAAATAGTTTGTACTACACAATGTTTATCCACTACTACATCTCCTATGACCACTACAACATATCTGAGTTTTACCTTGAAATCCGCATTAAAGGACATACAAATCATCACTAGTCCATTTCCTCCTTGTATCTGATGGACAAGACCCAAGCTGAACACATGATGAAGACACCTTTTATCATTCACAGATCAGATCTTTTCATTCTCATTGTCTCAATCATTTCATTACTTTCACAGGGTTCTGAGTCATTTGAATACTGGCCATATAAACAACAGGTCTATGGCACAGCCATGTCTAGACATGTCAGAGAACAAGCTGGTTAGGGTGAACACGCACTCATCTGATGACGAGGCTGCAGTTTTTCTTCAGAACTCCCAACATGAGGCCACTGTGTTGGGCTGATTTGATTAGTGGTGTTGTTTTAATAACTTTTCTCATTGCCTACAATGACAACACTCGCACAAGTGACAAGTCTCAACAATGACTGAATGCCATACAATCCAGCAGGCACGGTGCAACCAGTTCAGCTGTCTGCTCAATAACTGAACTGAACTGCAGTTAGTGTGAAGCAGGGAGCGCCTCTTTTTCACACACACACACTCACGGCATATTCGCTTTAGTCTTTGAACTGAACATGTCAGTTTATTTCCACCCTTGATCCATAGAAGATTAATGTGGACTGCATATTTGTGATTGCGTGAGTATTGTGTGAGTGATTTAGGTGCAAGCGATCAACCACTTGAAAAATAACATACCTGTGTGCCACTATCTAAACAAGACAAAACCTTGTTGTGTAAACATCACACAACAGTGCAGTCAGGACACCATGTACTAACCAGCCATTGGGATGCTATACTGGAAACCTAGTCAGGTCAAAGGTCAACCCAGAGGTCAGGGCCAACACACGGAAACAAGGCTCAGTGCAACTTTATGGTGGTCATAATTACACAATCACTATTACACAGAGATCTAAACAAGCAGTCTTTGTTCTCCTATTCAACTCAAAAAGACACAAATCTATCCAGCAGGCAAACAGTTAAAACTGGAGATGCTCCCGACATGTGCCTGGATCAGTCTCTTATTTCTGCTTTTTTTTGTCTGTACCATTTACACATGATGGTTTTACGTCACACACAGTGGCACAGACAGTAACGTCATGCATGTTGTGCATCATCTGTGTGTTCACCTTTGAATAAGAGGTGAAGACCTGAAGTACTTTTATTGCGCCCATGTTGGTAAGTGGGCCAAACCACAATAACTAATGTTCACATGTTTTTGGAACAGCAACACACACCTGCCCTTTCACCTCACAGCTCTCTCCCTGCTCTCCCTTCAACTCTCCTGCACCGTCATCTGAAAACAACTGGTGTGGACAGTTTACAGCTCAAATGCTAAAGAGCTTTCTCTATTAGGGTTCTTAAGTCTTGAATCGGATATGTGTCCTGAAATGTGTCTGTTTTGGAGCCAATGACAAAAAAAACAAAATATGATACCATCTTACCTCATAGGACCAGACACACTGGACCCCAGCAAATCTCCTGACACACCGGCCCACCTCCACGTCTTCATGGGTGGTGTACATCTCCTGAAGACACTCTCGGATGTGGGGCACCATCCTCTTGAGGACCTCTCGGCTCATGATGACCCCTGGCCCCCCCATGCAGAAGTTCTCCCCAGGCTCCAGGGCCAGTTTCCCCAGCTCGTCCCGGGCTCCCATGCCTGTTTGGCCCAGGAAGATTGCCTCACTACTGTTGAGGCTGCGCAGGAAGCCCTCTAGCTTCTCACTCTTAATGTAGACGTCGTCATCGGCCCTCATGAACCACTCGTACTTGTCCAGGTAATGGTCATGCATGTACTTGAGCATCATGAAGGACTTTTTCTGTGGTGGGTACGAGTCATCGACATTCCTCAGAGCCACTATAGGAATGGGTATGGAGGTGTCGGAGCCCTCACTGGAGAAGAACTCCACGCGACCTGGAATTGTCTGTGCCCACGTCCTGTAAACACATAGAAAAGGATGGATTTATAAAAAGGCAAAATAAACAACAATTATATGTAATAATCCCCAATAACAGGAAACCTGTTCAATAGAATATACTGTATATCTAGCATATTCATATCTACCCCTCACCATTTAGTCTACATTCTATAGTTATTCTATATACTGTTCATTCTTATACACTGTCTCTACATTACTGCTCTGCTGCTTTTGCACTTCTGGTTGGATGCTGAACTGCATTTTGTTGCCTTACCTGTACTCTGTGCAATCACAATAAAATTGAATCTAATTTAAATAGTAATAGCTGAAAAATAGATGCGGACACTGGATGATCAAATGGTTCCACATTTGTGCAGTTGGACGCTTTTAGGTGCGTTCAGATCGCAGCATGGTCACACATTTAGGACACTTACATGAGCAGCTGATGAAATTTACATGACTTGTGGCTTTTTGGAAGTGGAAACGGTTGCCTTAACAAATCTACTGTACATAAACGTTTGTTTTAAGGTGAATGTATGAAAGCTAGTGTTGGTAATCTTCAAAAACATTTTTGTCATATCAGTTTAAATTCTCTTACATCTTGACAGCAATCAATAAAATCAAATACTCCAACAAAAAAAGTAATCTGGTATCTGTAGCTGTTGCAGGACTGTAATAAGCCCATCCAGTTACTGTATTTCATTTAACATGAATGAAATTCATCGGGTTACCTGCCTATACCTACTTGCTCATGCACTCTGTCCGTGCACTCATTGCACATCACCAGAGTCATAAACAGCTGTGAGTAATAACAGTAACTATGTTCGCTGTTTACATTCATAATGATCATTCAACAACAGGGAAATAGGGATGCTAATTTTTTTAAAAATTCTTAAATGATGACCAACTGTTGTTAACGATTATTGACCGTTAACCGACAAGATCTGTGCCTCATATACAGTGGTGCTCCAGCTGCAGTATATCAGGGTATCTGTAGCAGCCACGGTGCTGCGTTCACTGTCTCCAGTTCACCGTCAGGAGAGTTACCGTAGCTGCCACGGTGCTGCGTTCACTGTCTCCAGTTCACCGTCAGGAGAGTTACCGTAGCTGCCACGGTGCTGCGTTCACTGTCTCCAGTTCACCGTCAGGAGAGTTACCGTAGCTGCCACGGTGCTGCGTTCACTGTCTCAAGTTCACCGTCAGGAGAGTTACCGTAGCTGCCACGGTGCTGCGTTCACTGTCTCCAGTTCACCGTCAGGAGAGTTACCGTAGCTGCCACGGTGCTGCGTTCACTGTCTCCAGTTCACCGTCAGGAGAGTTACCGTAGCTGCCACGGTGCTGCGTTCACTGTCTCCAGTTCACCGTCAGGAGAGTTACCGTAGCTGCCACGGTGCTGCCTTCACTGTCTCCAGTTCACCGTCAGGAGAGTTACCGTAGCTGCCACAGTGCTGCCTTCACTGTCTCCAGTTCACCGTCAGGAGAGTTACCGTAGCTGCCACAGTGTTGCCTTCACTGTCTCCAGTTCAGCAGAGTTACCGTAGCTGCCACGGTGCTGCGTTCACTGTCTCGAGTTCACCGTCAGCAGAGTTAACGTAGCTGCCACGGTGCTGCCTTCATTGTCTCCAGTTCACCGTCAGGAGTTAATGTAGCTGCCACGGTGCTCCGTTCACTGTCTCCAGTTCACTGTCAGCAGAGTTACTGTAGCTGCCACGGTGCTACGTTCACTGTCTCCAGTTCACTGTCAGCAGAGATACTGTAGCTGCCACGGTGCTCCGTTCACTGTCTCCAGTTCACTGTCAGCAGAGTTACTGTAGCTGCCACGGTGCTACGTTCACTGTCTCCAGTTCACTGTCAGCAGAGTTACTGTAGCTGCCACGGTGCTACGTTCACTGTCTCCAGTTCACCATCCAGGAGAATTAGCAGCCATGGTGCTGTGTGTGATGTCGCGGATATGCAGCCATTTTCCCAGTAAAAGTCTTCACCACATTTAGTTTAGTTCTGCAGGTTTTCAGCTGTGCTTTGCCCGCATTAATGATAGTGATTGTTCGACAAACACTGTGTGTGTTTGTGCTACATTTGCAGCTGCTACCTGCTAGTGTTGCCGGTGGATTTGTGCCTGCTGTAGCATAAATTCAGACGGACCGTGTGTGTGTGGCGGTGGTGAGTGTGGGTTTGTTGGTGGCATTATAGCTGTGAACGTAGCTGTAGCAGACAGTGTGTGAACAGTTTGGTAAATAAATGCTATGAGGCTACAACCTACAACTCCTCAGCTGGAAGTCCCCATGGATATATAAAGGGACCTGGATGCAGTGTTGGGAGGCGGGGCCCTGTTCATTCCTTTGAAAGTTGAAAATGATTATTATTGATTTTTAACGTTTAACCGATAGCGTTAATCGGTTGAAATACTTAAAGTTAGTTATCAGTTAATTATTAACATCCCTAATTCAAAACAACATACAAATACATTGTATATATTTTTCTATACCGGTTCTATCACAATATAAGCTAGGCTATATTTATTTCTTTTTTCCTTTTTAATTTCCCTTAAAACTGTTATGTTCACTTTGTCCTCAAGTTCTTAAAATTAAAATATACTCTTTATATTTCATGTATTTAATACACAGTATACTAAAGAAGGTTTTACCTTGTGGTTTTCATAATCATTTTCATTTATATTCATTTTCTATGTTTCATATAAACAATTTATTAATTAAATTACCAGAAAGCATGCTATATGTATGTGTGTATATATATATATATATATATATATGTATATATATATATATAAAATTTGATAGGATAGGATTTGATAGGATTTCCTTGAATAAACATCATAACTGTACATAGTAAATGGACTTGCAGTCATTTAGCACCAGCATTCACTCATTCACACACATATTCAACGACCATCATGATAATAAATGCAAGCTATTTTAGCATTGAAAATGCCATTACATTTAAGTAAATAAACAGTGTTTGATAATATAGCAGGGTGGTAATGCAGGTTAATTTACTATGTTCAAAGAAAGTGTATTTTCCAAAATCTTGAGATGCCTTATACACTCCTGATCAAAATCTTAAGACCAGTTAAAAAATTGCAAGAATTTACGTTTTGCACTGTTGTATCTTAAGAAGGTTCTAAGTAGAGTTTCAAAATGCAAAAAGAAGAAATGAGAGACTAAATGTTTTGAGCAGGCCATTTATTGAAAAGAACAATTTAACTAAAATAGGCTGTTCATCAGCTGATCAAAAGTTTAAGACCATAGCTCAAAAAAAACCCTAAAACAGAAATTAAAGTCTCAAAAACAGACTCAGTAATGAGTAGCTCCACCATTATTGTTGATCACTTCAAAAATTCGTGTTGGCATGCTTGATGCGAGTGTTTCCAAAAGGCTTGTAGGAATGTTGCTCAAAGTGGTGAAGATGGCTTCACGAAGGGCATCCACTGTCTGGAACTGATGTCCATTTTTGTAAACTTCCCTTGCCATCCATCCCCAAATGTTCTCAATTGGATTTAGATCAGGGGAACATGCAGGATGATCCAAAAGAGTGACGTTATTCTCCTGAAAAAAATCCTTTGTCAGACGGGCATTGTGAATTGCAGCATTGTCCTGCTGAAAAACCCAGTCATCACCACACAGACGAGGGCCCTCAGTCATGAGGGATGCCCGCTGCAACATCTCCACGTAGCCAGCTGCTGTTTGATGCCCCTGCACAACCTGGAGCTCCATTGTTCCATTGAAGGAAAAAGCACCCCAGATCATGATGGCGCCCCCTCCGCTGTGCCGTGTTGAAAAAATCTCAGGTGGCATCTCCTTGTCATGCCAGTAGCGTTGGAAGCCATCAGGACCATCAAGGTTAAATTTTTTCTCATCAGAGAATAAAACTTTCTTCCAACTTTGAACGTCCCATGTTTGGTGCTCCCTTGCAAAGGCCAAACGGGCAATTTTGTGGCGTTGAAGGAGACGTGGCCTTTGAAGACGTTTTTTGTTTTTGAAGCCGCTCCTTTGCAGATGCCGTCTGATGGTTATTGGGCTGCAGTCAGCACCAGTAATTGCCTTAATTTGGGATGAGGATCGTCCCGTGTCTTGACGGACAGCCATTCGGATCCTCCGGCTCAGTGCCGGTCAGATTTTTTTGGGTCTACCACTTGATTTTTTTGTTCCATAAACCTCAGGATCTTTTAAGAAATGCAAAATGACTGTCTTACTGTGTCCAACCTCAGCAGCGATGGCACGCTGTGAGAGGCCTTGTCTATGCAGCTCAACAATCCTGCCACGTTCGAAGGCAGTGAGTTTTTTTGCTTTTCCCATCAAGAGGTCTTGACAGTGTGATTACTTGACAGAAAATGACATGGAATCCAAATTTTTGCACAGATTTGGGCTTTTAAAGGATGTGGTCTTAAACTTTTGATCAGCTGATGAACAGCCTATTTCAGTTCAATTGTTCTTTTCAATAAATTGCCTGCTCAAAACATTTGGTCTCTTGTTTCCATTTCTTCTTTTTGCATTTTGAAACTCTACTTAGAACCTTCTTAAGATACAACAGTGCAAAATGCAAATTCTTGCAATTTTTTAACTGGTCTTAAGATTTTGATCAGGAGTGTATGTAGGCCAGACAGACATCTCACCTGCTTATTACTGTGCACAAATGTACTGTGGCTATGTCGCCTACTTAGGCCTCCAGAGCCCTACTGGTGCCGGCAGACATAGAAACTTCCCGGCCGGGCGAGCTTTGTGAGGGCACAAAATTGAGCAAAACAATTTGGCTTGTTCAGTCCCGCTTTGTGATATAGGCATCTCCCAAAAAAACTGACTGGGTTGTCTTATTCCACAGTTTGTGGCTTGGTAGACATTGCAGATACCCGAAAGTATGTGTATAAGCACTGAAAAAGTGAGTTTTTCATTATATGCCCCAAAAGATACCATATAGTTGAAGCGGACATGGACGCTGACACGTATTTTCAGACACAGCGTTCTGGCATACATGAGATGAGATGGGCATCTAAACAACACAGCCACAGCTAAAACCAGCAGGGATGAGCGGATGTCATGCAAACTTAGGAATGGTCTGTCTTCCATTTGTGGAAAAGATGATTCTTTTATGCTGAAATACAGTACTCTTAATACACCAGAGGAAACAACCGACACACTTCTCAGAAAGCCAAACATGTGCAGTGCATCAATTGTGACATGTGGACAATCTTGAGTTGATAAACCACCTTGATTAAACTTGTTTTCAATGAAAGGAGGCTCACAGTGTCGTCAAACATGCTGAATTAAAATCAGTTTTTATTGACTTTCTTCACTATGTCTGCATCAGAGGAATTCAGTAAAAGCTGATGGACAGCTGGAGAGCATATAATGACATGTGACTGTACTATCAGATATATAAATGATTCTAATAGGACAGTGTGTAAGAAAAGAGAGAATCTGCAGCCGAGTGGGAGGATTCTCACTAATGAAGCTATGAGTCACACTTTTCTAAGACCGATTGTAAATTTTAGGAAATGTTTATGTCTGGGCTGAGAAATGGTGAAGCAAAGGGACATATTATGAAAAATCAGTGCTTGTGCACATACATAAGGCATGTTTGCAGTGCCTAGCAACCCACAAACTGCAAAATAGATGACAACCCAGTCAGTTTTTGTGGGCTGTCTAGATCAGAAAACATACGATTCTACAATCCAATCAGATTTGGCTCCCCTTCCTATGTCATATGCAGGATCATTAGAATATACCACCCACTGCTTGAGCACTACCTTTGCAAAGGTGCACTATATTTCTCAATAAGAGCAGGCTGGGCTTTTTCAGGAGGGGTTCTTACAGAGAAAACCCAAAATACAAGTATAAACCTGGAAATGAGCATGACATGCACCTTTTAACATGTTAATGACCATGAAACTGATGTGTGATGTTCCTCTGCTAAAGCAAGCAGAAGACATTTTTCATGTAAGGAAAATAAGAGAATTAATGACCTGAAAAGTAAAACTGAGATTTATATTATTAACTTTTTGATATTCATCTCTATACTTTATTGCACATGGTGGTGATCTAACGCTGTAGATAACTGCTCTCATTCAGTGCATGTATGTTTGACACTGTCAGAAATTCTGTGTATGCTAAATTCCAGCTTAGCCCATATGATAATTCTGTTGATAAGCATTAGGCAACACAGTCTTAAACCTAGTTTTTGTGTCGTTTTAACAGAATAAATAACTCAACCGTGTCTAGTCCTGAAACTAGAAACGCAGGAGGAGAACTTCACAAGACAACAATCTGCTGCACCAGCATAAATGGTTGATGATATGATATGAGCAGAAAAGGGTCTGTTTATGAAACGGTTAGCATCAGAGCCCTGGGAGAAAGTTTAGGTCTAATCCAATTCTGTAGAACCCTTAAAGGATTCCTCTAGTATAAATATTGGTGCGGCTTTCTACGCCACGATAGCTGGCCCACTGTTGTGATTGGTCAAACAAACCAAACTCTTTGGACTCCACCTCCACTCCAACTAGCTTTGTTTGAGAGCGTGCAAAACAAGCAGTTATGCAAATGTGTTACTTGGTGACATCACCATGTTACTTAAGAAAAGGCAAGACTTCAAGGGAGGCGTTTCAGACATTTAGGGAGCAGTGTTTTGGTGGGGGAGACCAACTCCCTTTGGCCTGCCCAGGCCTTGTAACTCTGCAGACCTTTTACATGCACAAAAAATTATACAACACACTAAAGGAAAGGGAACGAGCACAAAAGCATAAAAGGTTCTCTTTAAATCACCTTGAGAGATTTAAAAATCTACTTCACTACACACAGGGAGGATTATTGTTTTTGGTGGAATATCAGAACACTCTTCACGGACATATTATAGGTCCTCAAGGATATTATAGGTCCTATATGCTTCTGTAAGTTGTAGTTTGACGTATGTATTTTTGAGAAAAACACCAGTCTATTTCTGAACATATATAATCTGTGCAGGGATCAGAAATGACTATATAAGAGTCCCGAACTTCTGTCTGAGGTCCCAAGAGATGTCCAGTGAAAATGTCAGACTACTTCTACAGAAACATATCAAGTTCTCTATATGTAGCGAGGAAATGTCAGCACTCAGTCAGACATCTGATGAGATTCTGCCAGGTGGTTGCTGAAATGAGAAGGTTTGTAAAGCCCTGGTTGGCATACTGTCTTGGTACATGTAGCCCTGGAGACCTCCTGAAGGACTAGCAGACCCAATAAATAACATTTTGTTCCTGGAACAGATAGCACTTGAAGTGATCCAGCTTGATTACCTCTCAAACCCCACTGACCTGTCCTGCAGTACACACTCTTACTGTACAGACAAACACTGTTCAAGCCTAAAGTGTTACATTCAAAATCCCAGTAGAGATCCTAGAACTGAAACAATTAGTCTGTTTAACAATCAGTCATGTGGGAGAAAAATAATCAATAAGTCATTTGTAAAGCAAAACTGTCATACATTCTGACTGAACATATTTGGTTTTTTGACCGTTAATTGGACAAAACAAGATATTTGAAGATGTCGCCCAGGACTCAGAGAGATTGTGATTATCTATTTTTTGACATTTTATCGGCTAAATTATTAATTAATTAACTAGAATCAGTACACTGATTAACGATGCAAATAACTATTCGCTGTAGTCCTGTTCCAAAGTTTCCAAGGACACCAAATCAGTCTAGAGAAATGTGTGTAAAATTACACAGCAGACATGAAGAATATTTCCATTTCATGGAAGGGTGCAGCCATGAAAACATTTGGGTCTGAATATTTCACTCAGTGTTAACATCATATAGCTTCAATGAAGAGTATATATATTACATATTGGAGCACAATATTTCAACGATTATCTTACATTAAAGCTCAAAGACCTAAATATGGAAACCGGTAATTCTTAAAACACAAACAGTTACCTGGTAGAAAATCATTTGAATTTTTTAACGAATCAACTGGCTGTTTGGAGTAATTTCAGCATATCACATAAACTAGACACATCACGTAACGCTTAATTTGGTATATTTTATTGTATTTTGTGAATTTCCTTAAAACAAAACAATAGAAACTGTGGGCTGCTTCTAGCAATCAGTATGCACCAATGACAAAGTTAGAATAACTGCTGCTGTCTAAATATATTGTATGACAGGCCTGTAAACCGAATTCGGATGTGTTTTTACTGCCCCATGTCCCTTTAGTTAAGCTTATAAAGGAGGCAACATTGAAGTGGTAGTTTTAATGTGACCGGTACCTTCCATGTGGAAGACAGAAAGACAAATGGGTCATTTGTGGGAAAAGCAGCATTCTTTTCTGACACGTCACATACCTATATGCAGCCACGGCTCGGCTGTTCAGGTACTTCTGGGCAGTCATGACACCAATGAAGAGGAAATTATTGGACCTGGTGCCAGGTTTCTCGGTCGCCGGTGAACCGTTATCTTGCGGTGGCCATAGTACTCCGCCGTATTCCTTTCTGTGACCTCCGTTCAACCCACAGCCGGCAGGGCTTGCCTTACGTTTTTGTCCAGCTTTCTTCAACTCGGACGCCTTGGGTAGGATGAGTCTGGAAGCCAGTGTGAACCCGACAACCAGTCCCAACAGAACACTAAACCATGCTCTTCGGCTTCGACCTGCCATTCCCCAAAACTTCACCAGCTCCCTGTGTATCCTCGCTGTGTCCAAAAAACAGCGCGTCTGTAACAGCAAACCAATAAACAAAACGAAAAATAAATAAAACAACAAACGCCAGATCGGTGGGGCTCCCGTGTCTCCAGTAAACCGGGCTCACACACACTCTCTCATAGTAGAAAAGCCCTTTTCTTCCAGTTGCCTACGTAGCATCACAGCAGTCTCCTTGAAGCTGCCACCTGAACCGTTCTCTGCCGCTGCTCCCTCTGCTCATCAAGCTGTCCGTCTCTACCGACCATCGGCAAACTTCAGCGCCGATCGACAATAGCAGTGTTTTTTTTCTTTGCCTTGAATAGCGGCCCCATTCTCGCCATTATCTCGCCATTGGAAGTATGTCGACTCAGACTGCCGAGCTCGCTGATCGCGAAAGGTTTAACAGTGGTTTGACCCAACGGCCTTTCCGTAGAAGCGCTCTGACTGGTTGGCTTGATGAAGCTTGGAATCCCGTCGAGGTGGTCGTGGCTAGAAGGGAGCTAGCAAGCAAGGGAAACTCTCGCGAGATCGTTAAGGTTAAGCGTTGATATCGGACAGTTAAGATTAAGCATTGGCCTCGAATGGTTATTCTTAGGCTAGGTCATCGGACAGCGAATCTCGCGAGAGTTTTAGCTTTTTGCAGCTCTCAGATCAGATTTAGCAATTTACGGGCTCCCTTCTAGACATAGCCCTTCGGGGTGGGAGGGGCCGGAAGTATTTTTCTACATCATATATGAATCAGTGTCCTTAGTATAGAAACCCAGACTCTCCGGATAATGTAACGATCATATCGGTATACAATTTGTCAAACTTTGCTCCTAAGGCGTAACGTTTCATCCGCCATTTGGCTTGGCAAACGGCTATAAATACTACTATACCCATAAGCCTCAGCAGCCGTTGCCATGGAGAAAGATCCAGTCTGAGGCGCGAATCACAGCGGAAGCGAATTCAAAACGCTTCGTTGTTGTAGTTGTTAACAAAATACAACGAAAGCAATATCAATATTAAAGTGACTTGATTTAAGATAAAATCCGTTTTTGCAACAGAATTTAGCGTCGTTAGCGGCCCACGTGACAGTATTATAAGCTCCGTGATTGGATGTTTCTTACCGAAGTGCATCCTGGGAGCTGTAGTTAACCTTTCCCCTGAAATTTTGATTGAAAGATGAGCATTCAGGTTATGTTATACGGAGGAATCTCCTACACAGGACCACTGAACCCATCTGTAACATGACGATAGTTGTACATAAACTTTAGTTGCTCTCTATGGCTATGCTTAAAGCTTTTATAATACCAACTACATCAATATAACAACAATAATGACAATGATAATAGTTAGTCTATAATTGTCACTAATATTTATAGTCACGGTTAGGCTATTAATTACTATTATTACTTTAATAAGTACCATAACACCGCAGTTTATTACTATCGGTCACTGTCTCATAAATTAGTAGCTCCCTGAAAGCTGAGCTGGACAACAGATATTAAAATAAAATTGAAAAAAACTTAATTAACAACATTAGAAAAAAGTCGCGTGAAACTAAGAAATTTATTGCGAATGTGAAACAGTGAAATATAATGGCTATTATTATAATATTTTTTTCTTTTTTATATGTGAGGTATAGAAGAAGAATAATTTTTGTTGTGAATTTGTTTTGCAGCATTAGCCCTGTATGTAGCCTATATACTTTTGTCATATATGACTGAAAACATAAAAAAATGCCCTGTATTGTCAAATGGAACATCCACAAACACAGCATATCTCTAAGCAAGCTCTCTAGTCTGGAGCGCCTCCATCTGGTTGTTGCAGTTGTCTACAGTAACTCGGTTGGATTGTGTTGGTTATGTTTCCTGATAAGTTTTTGTGCTCTTTTATACTCCATAAACATAAAGAGCTTTCAAACCCATCAGAATATCTCACCACTGTATCTACTAACAACTACTGTGTGTGTACCAAAGCCTGATATACTATATCTTCTTCCTCTAAGCCAGAGTTCCATTGTCCAAAAACATATTAAAACACAAGTCACACTGTTTCCCGTTCCTTCATCACCATGAACACACACTGTAGTTTATTTTGACTCAATCCCACATACACCATCGAACTGGATCACACATTCACTAGAGCATCAAATGTGGAATAATCTGCCGCTCCAGCTGTTAAAAGGCATTAAAACAAATTTACATTAACAGGTTACATATGCATTAAGTTTTATAGCTCTAATAATAATATATATGTGTGTGTGTGTGTGTGTGTGTTATGTATACATAAACTGTATATACAGTGTATATACTGTGTAGTAGGAACCAATGGGCTGAAAGCCATTGATAACAAACAGACAGGATCAAGTGACAGGTAAGAAAAAGGTTTTATTTGTCTGTAGGGTCTTTTCCATAATGTTGTCAGACACTTATAATAACTAGAAAAGCACTCGGAGAACGCAGACCTCCGCCAAGCACCATAGTTTCCCCCCATATTGTAATTCACTCCAAAATAAAAATCCTACATTTTTTAAAAAGAATTTTATATCAGTGGCAAACATAGAACATATATACAAGACACAACATAAAACTCACAATACATTATTTCTAAAACCAACATATGTACATTAACATTTTTCTACTGGATCTAGCTCTGGATAAGAAATAACAAACCTACATTCATTTTGTCTGTGTTCAAAGATTCCTTGACCATGAAAACATACCCTTACCAAGTGGATTTAAGTTTATATCATTATTATTAGTTCAGAAGTTATTAATGAAAATCTCTTTCGGTAATGGCGGTTTCTTCTGGATCTATCTCCTCAAGTATTAAAGCTAGATCAAATTCGTTGACATACTTCAGATGCGGAATTGTCTCAGCTACACGATGCCGCTTGTTAGAAATCTCTACCTCTAATATTAAATGCACAGTAGGCCAAAATGTAAGAGTACCCCCATTTGTTTTATATAAATTGCTATAAAGTCCATCATCTGGATCAGATCTGGATCAGCCTTTGGGATTTGATAGAAGGACACATTGTAAATCCCTGAGTCAAATTTCATGGGCAACAATTACCAGAGATATTGAGAAACAATTTTTTGGGTCCCATTTACCCCAATGTTAACGAAAATTTCAAAGTGATCCAGAAGCCAGGATTTCTTCCAGATCACCCCCAAAATTAAATCAGTTCTTTCTTTTCACATTTTCGACACACCCTGAAAATTTCATCAAAATCCGTCCATAAGTTTTTCAGTTATCTTGACCACAGATAAACAGACAAACAGATAAACGCCGGCAAAAACATGACCTCCTTGGCGGAGGTAACAATGAGACTGTCAGTTGCAAAAACAAGCACTTTTAGTGGATGTACATTGAAGTTGAGGAGTTGCCCTGAGCGATTACATTGCAGCTCGTTTAGTGGCTGGCGTTTACAGCGTACTTCCTCAATGCTGGACCAGTATCAAAAAGTGTTGTCCCTACTAGTTACTTAAACATAAAAACACAGGAAAATAGGGTCCAGGTTGAAAATGATCAAAGTTACTGTTTTAGGCCCCTGGGATCTTGGCTGCTTAGCATGGTTGGTAACATAGCCTTGTTGTGTTTTGTAACAGACTCATCTTTCTGGATAAAAGCAGTTCAAGTAAAGCTCAGGAAGTGTTAATAAATGCTGCACCCAGCATGGTGCACCTTCAGGTGCTTGTAGATGGAGACAAAACAAATACCAAGTGACCATGTCTTTCATATCTTTATTGCATAAAAATGTATAGACATGTCCTCCTTACATTTTGATAGATAGAAATGTTAACTATGTTAACTATTTTATCAGAATGTACTATTTCTGGTAATTAATCATAAGTCCAACAGCTACAGCTGCTGTAGTGAGATCAAGTCTATGGAAGTACACATTAAGATATATGAGAAAAAAAAACACACTGACTGTGAAATTCATCAGCCAAACCTACTGGTTACATACCAATTACAGGAATGGCGTCATCACAAGCTTTCAATTCCAAAATGCATTTATCCCTTTGCTGTTTAACAGCATGATTCATGATAATCAATGTCTTTGATGCTTAATAAGGTAGAGATTAGTGAGTAAATAACAAATCAAACAAGACAGCAGGTACTGTATATGCTATTAATGATGCTAACTAACCAACACCCACTGGAAGTATGGAGTGAGTAAAAAAAACATTTTAATAAAGTGTGAACTTGGTGATATTGTCAGCTTGGTTCAGTCAGTCAGTGTGCACATCAGGATGTCAGAGGTCAAAGGTCATACAAACCAATGTCTCTGACCTTCTTTAACCTCATCCACCAGATGACGGTCCTCTCCTGCCAGGTCTCCAGGAGCAGGAGCCTCCTCCCTGTCCAGTCAGGGGATTGTAATCTGAAACACACACAGAAGAACAGAATGCGGACTGCTGGTACAGGATGCACACGTGGATGAAGAAAATGTTTTCAAGTTGGGTTGTATGACGCACTTATCCACAGTACACGTGTCACTTACAGATGACGGTCAGCACTCCCCCAGCGAACAGAAACAAACAGGAGTATGAGCACCGGAGCAAAGCAGCAGTGTTGTGGACGGGGATGGCAGAAAAACGTATTTTAGCCATCTAAAAGAAAGGCTCACCTGCTGGAAAAAAAACTGATATCCGTTTAAGTGTATGTAATATTTAGAATATTTTCGAACAGCAAACTGAATTGAAAGTGAAACGTATCTACAGTGTTTTTGTCTTCAGAGCTTGCTGGCTGGAGAGAACATAAATAAGTTTCACTTTCAGTTCAGAATGAAAGGGCTGTCTGACGGCAAGATAAAGTGGTGAAAATATTCTAAATATAGTGTACACTTGAATGCATATCGATTTTTTGGTTGAGCCTTTCTTTTAGGTGGCTGTTATTTATTGCAAATAATACACCTACTATGGAGAAGTGCCTCATACAACCCAATTTCAAGACATTCTAGATACCCCTTTAAGCCGGGTGTATCATCTGATCATTTCATTCCGAAAACAACTGGTCAAAACATTACAAAATCTGAAATATGGTTGAAAGCTTTAGGAAATGACTGGCACTAACAACAGATGTAAGAACATACTTATTTGACTTAAACATGCCTATACCCTGGTATGCTACCCATTGCCGCTGTGTACCATCAGTGGTGCTGGCTGTGGTAAGAGGTGAAACACTTTGTTCAGCCTGGTCTTAAAGGGCCAGTGTGTTGCATTGTAGGGGATCTATTAGCAGAAATGTTCAACGGTGTGGGTGTTTCTCAAAGTCAAAGAAGGATCCATCAACAGCTGAATTTCAAGAATGCTTTGTCATCAAATCCCACCAAAAGTCTGTTTAAGTATCAAAGATCCTTCGTTCAGACGATTTTGAAGGTTGCATGTTTATCCTCCATGCTCCTAAAACACCCACAGTCCTATGCGCATGGTGCAATTCCTGTTCCCTGATTGAAAACACACTATTTAACTTATTTATTTCACCTCAGTCCTACACACTGGACGCTTAGGTTACGCTTTAGTAGAAGTGACAGGAAATAACTAGTCAACGAGAACAGTATATCTTTTAAAAGGGGAACCACAGTGTAAATGGGTTCCTCTAATAAGTATAATGTGTCTAACATACTTGTTGATGATGTATGTGTGTGTTGTGTTCTGTCACTGTGTATATGATTTAACTGTGACCTTCCAAGAGACTGTAGATGAAAATGAGCTTTATACTAACTCTAGTGCAGTACATACATCCAGTGGTAACGCGTAAGTTTACTAGGGTACAAGGTCCCTTACAAATTAAATGAATTCAATACAACAAAAATTCTAGGTACATGCTGCAGATGAAAGAGCATGTTAGATATTTTAAATGAAAAAAAAAATGTAGAAAAACAAAACAAAAAAGCAGCATATCAATAATACCTTCTATTTAAAGTTGAAGTGCATGCCAACTGCATCAGCTTCTGTCCTGTGAAGTACATACCTGCACTACGAAGTGGCTTCTTGTCCGGCTTTGGTTTCAACACTGTCGATGATGAGCTGGCCTCTTCAGTGGTCTGCAGAGATAAGCATTCATCAGATACTACAGTGAGGTATTCGACCACCTGTGTGGGCCTTGGTTAACAACCTTTACAATCTTTTACCAAATCATTGTTTCATCTCAAGTAGCCACTTGACAGCAGTGATCTCAGACAGTCAGAGGAGGTCAAGTGTATCCTAAACCCGCTGACACCAAAAACATGGGTTGACTTTTCTTGTGCCAGCAGATAAGTTTGAAATACTGCAGAATGTAATGGAACAAGCCAGAGCAGCACAGCGAGTTGTTGAAGTTAAGCCCAGCTAAGCAACTGCTTTTACTTTGTCCTGGTGTTGTATAATAAACTACTAAAGATCATTACTGTAATTATTACCAATATAACTTTAACTTAGGTATAATATGTAGACAATTTCTCTTCCTCTCTCCCTCCCCCTCTCATTGTGGTGAGCAGGAGGGGCCAACTTTGAATATGGTGTGTTAACGAACAACAACCGTCAACTGTTACATATTACACCTTTAACCAAGGTCTCCACACCTTTCTAAACATCAAATTCATTGACTTTACAAGGACTTTCCAGGCCCATACCCTCAAATTCAAGGCCTGAACACAACATCACTTGAAACACGGATCATGTTAATTACTGTAACAGCAAGATTTTTCATGAGAACGGCTTTACAGAAGCTCATATACAACAATTAAAAAGAGAGAGAGAGCTCGATATGTGAACTAAGGGTGTCTAAATATACCAGCAGTGATAACTTTGATATGTAAAAAAGAAATATTGATATCATGTTAATACAGATATTATGTGTAAATAATCCAGCATCTCTTAAATCATTTTACAGTATATGGTTACAGACTCACATTTTGAGGGTAATTAATTTGCCAAAAGAGACAAAACACACAATAAACAAAGTTAAAGATGAATTTGACTGAGCATTATTATTTTTCTCTTAATTTTCTATAGATATTGCGATAATATCATTATTATTAGGTCAAAGGTCAAGGTATCCCGATGAAAACTACCATGAGTTTTTCCTTGCCAAAATTTAGCGTAACTTTGAAGCGTTACTTCGCCTCCTCCTTGACAAGCTAGTATGCCACCTTCCCACTACAACCTCTGAAACATCAAAAAGCAGCTGGGATTATAAGAGGTTAATTAAAAATTGATACTGTGTTTTGGAGAGTTGATACAGTGTCGCACAACATAATATCGTGATACTCGTGTGTATAAATATTTTCTTATGCCCCTAATCGTTATCATGAACTGTTTTGGCCACAATAATAGCAGTGAAATTCAGACATTGTGACAGGCTGAATGTGAACACTTTCGGGATTTCTTTATTGTTAAGATGTTTTTGTAAATTAAAATGTGTTATATTGTACAACACATTTTAGTACAAGTAGTGAACCCCTTTAAGGAATAAGTCAGCGTGTATGTTGTGTGCCAAGAGCGAACGAGTGTACATGTGTGACAGACGGTGAGTATGTAGTTAGCAGCCCAGAAAAGAAGAAATGTATACTTTATATGTAATAAGTAAGCCATTTTGTGAGGATACTGAACATCAAAATGGTTTGAAATGTTAAGGTCCTTTTAAAATGCATCCACAATAGTGAGCAAATCCTCGGATTAAAAGAGCTGTAGTAAACGACAAAGTTCCAGATGATTAAACTCACCTGAGAGGATTTTCCTTTGTAACTCTTTCCCTGTTGCATACTCTCCCATATTGCTATTTTCTGCCTCCTCTTCTCTTCTTCTTGCTGTTCACAAAATAAATCACACATTCAATTGGTCTGAGATCATCTTTCTTTCAAAAAATCATTTCTATTTCACTACTGCACCTGTTTCTGTTTCTCTCTGAAGATGTCAGCTTTGGCATCAAGCTCCTCTTGCATCTTTATCCGAGCTGCTTCCATGGCTTCTTGTCTTCTAGCCACTAACGTAGCATCTTCATGAAAAAAAAGTTAAAAATCATGAGAGTTAGCCTTCATTAATAAGTAGTGAATTGCAATGACCAAACTTAGCTGACAGTTAATAAACAGAACATTAAACAATAACATTTTGGATAATAAATAGTCATTTGTCAAGAATTAGTGATGTAGTGTGAGCTTCTCCACTGTGACGATTTTTATATCATTGTAAATGGAATCTCTTTGTGTTTTGGACTGCTAGTTGGACAAAATTCACCTTGGACTCTGGGAAACTGTGACACATTTTTCAGTGTTTTGTAACTTTAGTAACTGAACAGTATGAAAAACAAAATTCTCAAATCTATAGATCATGTCCTGACAACAGCACATGCATTTCTTGTGGCGTTTTTCACTAAAGTCAAATGTATCAGTACAAATGTTTTCTAATGATCCAGTGACGCCACGAGTAAACCTCTGCGATCAACTGAATTGTGCTAGTTGTTCTATTGAACTGTAGAACTCTGACACGTTCATCAACATGGTCATTCTGTAAATCCTGACATGATTAATGTTTGAGCCAACTGCCAAGGACCTTTCACACAGATTTCACTCATCTGGTTCGGTGTCATAAAAAATAGCTGACAACAGGTGAATCTTTAAATTCAATTAGAAACAAGATTTCTCACGCGCACACACGCACGCCCAAAGTTTCAGTCAACAAGCTGCTGTTCCGGAAGGGAAGGTGTGAGATTATCATGTACTGTATGTGATGAGGGAGCGGTGGACACAGGAAGGAACAGACAACGTCTCTGCTGTGAAAAAATACAGGTGAGACATGTTGTTCTCACAGCAGAGCATGTTGAGAACATGTTGCGCTTTATGTGTACTGTACCGTAAATATCAGACAGAATACTGAGTGGATAGATAACAGTCAGTGTTTCCCCTATAACTGTACAAAAAGTATTAATTGAATGCCAGAAATAACAACAAATATCCACTCCAACAGACCAATGTGCTGACCAGTGTACTTGTGTTTTCAGCTGAGCAAGACCACAGAATATTCAGTTAAAACAGTTCAGAGGTGCTGTTTTGACCTCTGTAATGTTTGCTGGAACTGATGAGCCCTGGTGCATTTTATGTGAAGTGAACACTGCGCCAGACTGTGTTTAAAAAAATAGTCTTTTAAATGCCACATTGTTTGTCAGGACACCAGTCATATGGTAAATTTACTTTGGAGGTACAGTAACTTGGCCTTATGTGCTCTGAACTCCTGACATTTGTTCCTGCTGTTCTTCACCACTAATGGCAGTAACAGGCAAACCAGCTTTACCAGTGACAGATTTTATTTTTAAATAATTGCTGTGCGGTTGACCTACTTTATGCTGATGTGAGGAGTGGCTCATGAGGATTTTGAAAAGTAACTGATAAATATTTAAAGAAACTAACTTTTTGTAACTGTGTTAGTGCCAGGCCAAACAGTCAACCTAGGGGAACACTGGGAATGCTTGGATGGCCATTGAGGTATTAGAGTACATTAATATTGTGTTGTTCATTTAATTTCATTCATTTCTATTTTACAATAACATAAAGGGTGCCGAATAAACAGAGGACATGCCAGAAAGGTTTACACTGCCAGTGTGAAACGTGTTTTTATGACATGAGTTTATTATTCAGGTGGCTATTTAATTTCTTTCGGATGACTGTATGCAAGTCTCAGTGAGAAATAACATAAAGAAACAGTATCTTAGTGTCTTCTGTCATACTGACACAGTAACTCAGACATTGGACAGTCTTGACTCGAGTACCGACATTCCATTTTGGTGGCAGTTGTGAACTTGTTGATGAACTGATTTACTTTTGACACTAAAGCGTGTCAGCCTTTTGCAGGACAAATGAAGTGCTGAGCTGCTCAGTGTCAACTGATGGGGTGATTGCTTTTAATGTTTGGAGAACTGCGACAGTGTTTCAGAAAACATGTTGAAGTAAATGAGAAAAACTATACTGATCAGCTGATTATTCAATGTGAAATGAATTGTTACTCTCAGTTAGTTGGTCCACTGACAGTGTCTCCTCACTAAGCCACAGCAGACGGGTACATCCTGGTAATCGCATGGAAGTTTGTTGTTGGGACAGAACACCCTCACTTCATCACATGGAAGATACACACTTAACTCAGAGACTCGTAATAACTTCAGCTGAGAATGAGGACCGAGTCATCTACTCACAGACAGTATGAACTAGAAGAATCATTACAGCCAATAACTCTCTCAGTGTATATCTGAAATGGTAGTATTATTGTATTAAGATAGGTTGGGATTTTTTCCAGGTCTATGTTTTACCAGAGAGGCCGCAATAACATTCACTAACAGTCTCCCTTGCTACTTTAGATAATATACTTTAGATATAATAGTATACATAGTGTGATGCAATGGTGAATAAGGGATTGTGTTTGATTCCATTGACTCTTATTTCACTGATCTGGCCTGGTCTTGGTACTGTGAAGTGCTGGTGCTAACCTTGCAGTGTTTGTGGGGGTGAACTGTGGTAGTCCTGGCTGGATCTCCTCTTGCTCAGGTGCTGGATGAGCAGATACACCAGAATAGTCACAACCAACAGGTACCATCCATACTGGGACAGAAGCTCTTCTACTGTGGGGGGCAGGAGCAAACATGTCACACATCTTCTTTTAACACAACTTTAATTAACATATGCAAGATAAACTTGGAAAAAAAAAGGTTTGGAAATTAGTGTTTGGGGGATTATTTCTCAGCTGTTACAATGGTAATTGTTATTGTATCTGACATGGTTGGAAAGCCTGTTTGGGCGGCACGGTGGTGCAGTGGTTAGCGCAAGAGGGTCGCAGGTTCGAATATGGCTTGGGGCTCTTCTGTGTGGAGTTTGCATGTTCTACCAGTGTAAGCGTGGATTTTCTCCGGGTACTCCGGCTTCCTCCCACCGTCCAAAGACATGCTGTTTACGTTAATTGATGACTCTAAATTGCCGTAGGTGTGAATGTGAGCGTGAATGGTTGTCTGTCTATATGTTGTCTGTCTCTATGTGCCCTGCAATGGACTGGCGACCTGTCCAGGGTGTACCCCACCTTCGCCCAATGACAGCTGGGATCAGCTCCAGCCCCCCCGCGGCCCCTAACGGGATAAGCGGTTGACGATGGATGCCTGTTTATTTACCTTCAAAATGATGTCCAACTTCCACTACAAAGGATCATCTATTTGTGGGATGAGCAGCACAGCTGATTGTTTGGGTAGTGCCCAAGTAAAATTTGCCAAAATTCTCTGCCAATGCTCAACAGTGTATTCTCCTGTTGGTATTGACTCTTGTTTTGAGCTCTAGGCGCTGTCAATCAGGCAACACAAACAATAGAACCTTTACATGTGGGGGCATGTCATGTTCAGTGATGAGTCCAGGTTCTGTCTGCAGAAGTTGAATGGGAGGGTCAAAGTATGGAGACGATGTGGAGCTATGCTTGTTGCGCTGATCAAGTAACAGCTTTTGGTGGGGGCAGTGTCATGGTGTGGGGTGGCATCTCCCTCACTGGCAAAACAAAGCTTGTCATCACTGAAGGCCATCTCAATACAGTGACATATCAGGATGAGATTCTGCAGCCAGTGGTGATCGCAGACCTCTACCCAACTGAACACTTGCAGGATGAGCTTGGCCGTGCCGTATATGTCAGTGACCAACACAACTATGCTGACTGACCTGCAACAGAACCTGGTTGAGGAATGAAGTGCCATCCCACAGTAACATGTGACCAGGTTAGTGACCAGTATGATGAACAGGGTCCAGGTTGTTGTGGCTGCGTATGGATCCAAGGTTCCTGACAGTATATTAAATGTATAAAGTGGAAAATTGCCAATATGTCTTGTTTGTTCCTTGTTACTGATGACGAGTTCAATCATTCCATCCACCAAACAACTCAGAACAAGAGTCAGTACCAACAGGAGAATACACTGTTTAGCACTGGCAGAGAACTTTGGCAAATTTGACTTGGGTGCTACCCACATAATCAGCTGTGCTGCTCATCCCACAAATGCATGACCCTTGCAAGTTGGACATCACTGTGAAGGTAAATAAACAGGCTTTCCAACCATGTCAAATACAATGACAATTAGTATTGTAACAGAGAAATAATCCAACAAACACTAATTTACAAATATTGTCTACAAGTTGATGTACAGTACACTTTAACAATCTAAATCGGGTTAATAAAAATAAACTGATGACATGAAAAAGAATTAGTTGAGATAACAGAGATAATAGCAATTGTTGAACTTAGACTCTAGATTATAGTATCATCTACAGGCTTGACTTTATTAAGACTGAAATAATTATGAAGCAATATAAAAATGAACCATGTTTGTCACAGTATCACGTTGGTAGATGACGCAACGTTACGTCATGAGACTGCACGTCTCAGCTGAGAGTAACTTAAACACGTACAGTATATTGCCAAGGAGTGAAATTGGTCGTTCCACTGCAAAAGCAAAGCTACGTTTCTGCCATTTTGGACTGAAAGCGACTATCAGACGCCAGAATAAGTCAGCCGACAACGTACCGTACAAATTATTTCTATTCTAATGTCACATTTAAGGTCACTGTTTAAATGGCCTGCGTTGAAGAATAAAATATTATAAATATATGCGTTTTTCACTCCAAAATGGTGGCAAGAAACACCTAAGTTTCGTCTCCTTGTTTCTATACTCTCTGATGTAGTATTCAAAACAAAGTGCTAACTACTAGCATGCTATAGTGTGTCGTTACCAAAGAAACGGTAGTTCCATTAGTTAAATCAGAAGCAGACCTAATTCAACATGACATAAAGTGGTCTTGTCATCGTGACACGTTACCAGTTAGGCTCAGGGAACTCAGATCTTGGTTTTTAAGTGGCGCCTTATCCACTAGATACGACGAGTCACCGTCATTGACGTCTGTAATCTCCACATCATCCATTTTAGACACAAGTAAATGCTGCCTGATTAGGGCACGAAAACGCGTGTCTCGTGCCGCGTAGCAAACGTTATTGGCTCTTAACTACTTCTAGTGCTGGGTACTTCTTCTCATGTCGACCATCTTCGCCAGAACTGCTAGCAGAGCAGGCGCTATAAACAAGCTACAAACCAGAGCAGCGTTTTAGGATGACGTGTTGGTCTCGTCCTGCGCTTCTTCTTCTTTTAAAATTTGCGGCAGACTACACGCAGCAGAGGCGCACTGCTGCCACCACAGGTCACTTGTAGGTTACCGATGGCTGAATTAAATAGCATAGAATAGGCCTTTATTAATCCCACAGTGGGGAAATTTGGTCGTTACAGCAGCACATTTAAAAACACCCAAGTGTACATAAAAACATATGGAAAAAATACAGACAAATATACAGGATATACAAATATAAACAGATATACAGGAGTATATACAAATAAACAGGAATATAGACAAATATACAGGAAGATAACCTATAAAAAAGGAAAAAAGAATAAAGTAAGTAAGATTGATCAGAAAATCTTGGAAACTGTAAATTCACAGGATGGAGTAGATTTTTTTATGCAAGTATATTATATATAAAAGTATAGATATAGATATTGCACAGGTATTTCACAGTGGTGTGAAGAGTTAGCGGTATTGCACAGCCTCTATATATATATATTGTGGGCACGTAGAGTCCTGCGCTATGAAGAAAGTTGATTATAGCCTTTGCTGTTTCACTGTTCTCTGACTTTGATATTATTAGATATTCTATTACTGAATAGTACACAGTAAAAGTTACATTATTTGAGAATTTGTTCAAGAAGTACCATGTCTAAATATTAAACTACTGTTGTCTTTAATTATGAATAATGGCTCTGAAACCCCACACGCCACCCTGGAAGCCCGGAAGTTTATCTACGTTGGATTTACATCAGCTTTAAAGTGTGAACTGTACATTCGAAAGTCATTGATTCGATGTTAATTCAGTTCATTACTGTCAATAATTAAGGTACATTTTGAACAGATAAAAATATGTGATTAACTTGTGATTAAGTTGCAATTAGCTATGGACAATCATTCAATTAAATATTTGAATTGATTAACAGCCCTATAAATAGGTAGTCAGACAGATATATGCCTCTGGTGTGTTGTAATGTGTCATCTTAAAGACTGGGGAAGGCCTTTTACACACTGTATTGCAGGAAGAAGCATTGAGCATCCTGCTTTCCTCTGAAATATCCTCTTTTCTCCCACAACAGTTTGGTGGACAACACATTTTAAATATTGAAATGTTGGCAGACAGACTAGACTGGTGAATGTTGAGAGCCATCTGACTGGAGTCAGATGATAAATGGAGATGATTTGCCACCTAAAGAGGATAAACCTTTGACTTTTATAACATTTTGTACCTCTGGTGCCACCTTGAGGCCAAACTTTGTTGTTTTGTGGTATCCAAGAATAGCAGTGGGTTGTTTTTTTTTCTTAATTTTTCATCTTTCCAGTGTTTTTTTGTATAAAATAATCGTTACATCCACACCACCACCATGACTCTAGACGTTTTGGTTTATTGTATGTATATTGTATGTAATGAAACATTTTTTTAAATGTATCAAAAACCATTGGTATATGTAAATGAATGTCCTGTTACCATTCCCTCAGGATGTTCACCTTCACTCACTTCCCTGATCTCAGGTGGTTTCTCACAACTCATGGCTGTGTGGGGATGCTTTCACCTGTATATTAAACATCTGTTTGGCGTTCTGCTAATCCAGCTGACTCTGTGTACTTGCTAGTTGAACAGAAGCAAATTAGTTTGGGCAGCATTTCAGCCACTATACTGTACATTTTATAACACCTGCAACCAGTTCACTATTTAAAACTTCATATTAGCTCACTGTATAGCAAATAAATATACAATGTTTAAATTGTATCATTTGGAGTGTTTTATTGAATGCAACACGAAACTAGTGAAGATGAGAAATTAGGATGACAAAGCGTGTTCAGTGGACCGCTGGGATGCTGGCGTTGTGTGGTTTTGTTCACATCTACTCCTCAGGGGAACCCATGGTTTCCAAAAACACAAGCTGCTCTGTGATGATCAAAAACAAGACATCAGTATGTTTGTCCTCTTTGCATTATGCAAGAAAGTTGTCCACAATTCAGATGTAATCATGGACTGTTAAGTGTATGCCTGCAGACTAAATCATTTCTAATTTACCCAGCATTAATCTGTCACAAATTATTTTAGTCTAGAAAACATTTATAGGCTTTATCTTTTACATTGACTACTGGAGCAATGAAATATATATTTAAAGAAGTTAGTTGGAAGAAATACAGTGTGATAACTCTTTGTCTCTACAGCTTACAATTAGGGCTGTCAAAGTTACGTTGATAACAAGCTACCACGAATCTGTTCTAACTCCAGTAATTTAATTCATTAACACAATTTACATTTTTTATAGTGGACTGTTAAGCTAGTGACTGCAGTTTGGGTCAGATCATAGTCAAGTCAGCACACTGACACATTGACAGCTGTTGTTGCCTGTTGGACTGCAGTTTGCCATGTTATGATTTGAGCAATATTTTTATGCTAAATGCAGTACCTGTGAGGGTTTCTGGACAATATCTGTCAATGTTTTGTTTTGTTAATTGATTTACAATGATACATATTTCCATACATTTGCATAAATATAAGAAAGAATAAATATATATATATATATATATATATATATATATATATATATATATATATATATATATATATATATATATATATATATATATATATATATATATATATATATATATATATTATTACTATATTATTATATATAATATAATAAATATTCACTTCTGACACAGTGGTCTGCAGAGTGGGGGCCCCGCAGGGAACGGTTCTGGCTCCGTTCCTCTTCACGCTCTACACTGCAGACTTCACTTACAACTCACCAACCTGTCACCTGCAGAAGTTCTCTGATGACTCTGCTATCGTCGGCCTCATCACTGATGGGGACGATGGGGAGTCCAGAGAACTTTCCCAGGACTTTGTGGACTGGTGCCTGCAGAACCACCTCCAGATCAACGCGGGGAAAACTAAAGAGCTGGTGGTGGATTTCCGCAGGCAAACTCATCCCCCTCCAACACCGGTGAACATCCAGGGATCAGACATCGAGATGGTGACATCTTATAAATACCTGGGTGTTCAATAAACTGGAATGGACTACAAATTCCTCTGCACTCTATAAAAAGACCAGAGCAGGAGACTGACTGAGGTCTTTTGGAGTGCAGGGGACACTTCTGAAAACATTTTATGACACCATGGTGGCATCAGCCATATTTTATGGAGTGGTCTGCTGGGGCAGCAGCATCACAGCTGCAGACAGGAAGAGGCTGGATAAGATTATCAAAAGGGCCAGCTCTGTCCTGGGATGCTCTCTGGACACAGTACAGGTGGTGGGAGAGAGGAGGATGATGGCTAAGCTGTCATCCATGATGGAGAAGGACTCCCACCCCATGAGAGACACCATCAGAGCTCTGGAGAGCTCCTTCAGTGGCAGGCTGCTACACCCTAAATGTACGAAGGAGCGTTACAGAAGGTCCTTCCTGCCTGCAACTGTTAGACTCCACAACCAGCACTGCTCCCAGTAAACCACATACACATTCACAACAAACTGAGCAGACACAAGTGCAATAACAACTCATATGTGCAATTATATCATCTGCTCAATTGTAGTAACTGGACAATTATTTATTAATATGCTGGACATACACTCCTGATCAAAATCTTAAGACCAGTTAAAAAATTGCAAGAATTTGCATTTTGCACTGTTGTATCTTAAGAAGGTTCTAAGTAGAGTTTCAAAATGCAAAAAGAAGAAATGGAAACAAGAGACCAAATGTTTTGAGCAGGCAATTTATTGAAAAGAACAATTTAACTGAAATAGGCTGTTCATCAGCTGATCAAAAGTTTAAGACCACATCCTTTAAAAGCCCAAATCTGTGCAAAAATTTGGATTCCATGTCATTTTCTGTCAAGTAATCACACTGTCAAGACCTCTTGATGGGAAAAGCAAAAAAACTCACTGCCTTCGAACGTGGCAGGATTGTTGAGCTGCATAGACAAGGCCTCTCACAGCGTGCCATCGCTGCTGAGGTTGGACGCAGTAAGACAGTCATTTTGCATTTCTTAAAAGATCCTGAGGTTTATGGAACAAAAAAATCAAGTGGTAGACCCAAAAAAATCTGACCGGCACTGAGCCGGAGGATCCGAATGGCTGTCCGTCAAGACACGGCACGATCCTCATCCCAAATTAAGGCCATTACTGGTGCTGACTGCAGCCCAATAACCATCAGACGGCATCTGCAAAGGAACGGCTTCAAAAACAAAAAACGTCTTCAAAGGCCACGTCTCCTTCAACGCCACAAAATTGCCCGTTTGGCCTTTGCAAGGGAGCACCAAACATGGGACGTTCAAAGTTGGAAGAAAGTTTTATTCTCTGATGAGAAAAAATGTAACCTTGATGGTCCTGATGGCTTCCAACGCTACTGGCATGACAAGGAGATGCCACCTGAGATTTTTTCAACACGGCACAGCGGAGGGGGCGCCATCATGATCTGGGGTGCTTTTTCCTTCAATGGAACAATGGAGCTCCAGGTTGTGCAGGGGCGTCAAACAGCAGCTGGCTACGTGGAGATGTTGCGGCGGGCATCCTTCATGACTGAGGGCCCTCGTCTGTGTGGTGATGACTGGGTTTTTCAGCAGGACAATGCTGCAATTCACAATGCCCGTCTGACAAAGGATTTTTTTCAGGAGAATAACATCACTCTTTTGGATCATCCTGCATGTTCCCCTGATCTAAATCCAATTGAGAACATTTGGGGATGGATGGCAGGGAAGTTTACAAAAATGGACATCAGTTCCAGACAGTGGATGCCCTTCGTGAAGCCATCTTCACCACTTGGAGCAACATTCCTACAAGCCTTTTGGAAACACTCGCATCAAGCATGCCAACACGAATTTTTGAAGTGATCAACAATAATGGTGGAGCTACTCATTACTGAGTCTGTTTTTGAGACTTTAATTTCTGTTTTAGGGGTTTTTTTGAGCTATGGTCTTAAACTTTTGATCAGCTGATGAACAGCCTATTTCAGTTAAATTGTTCTTTTCAATAAATTGCCTGCTCAAAACATTTAGTCTCTTGCTCTCATTTCTTCTTTTTGCATTTTGAAACTCTACTTAGAACCTTCTTAAGATACAACAGTTCAAAATGCAAATTCTTGCAATTTTTTAACTGGTCTTAAGATTTTGATCAGGAGTGTATTTTAGCTTTATTTTTCTACTATGTATGTATTATTTTATTTGTATTAATACTTTTTTAAAATCTATGCTTCTTCTTTATTGCACTATCCACTTTGCTGCTGTAACATGTGAATTTCTCCACTGTGGGACTAATAAAGGAATATCTTATCTTATCTTATCTTAAAAGAACATATTTGCCCACTCGCATGTTGATAAGAGCATTAAAAACTTGACAAATCTCACTTTAAGGAACATTTTGAACAGATAAAAAATTTTGCAATTAAATATTTGAATGGACTGACAGCCCTGTTTAAGATACTTACTGCTGTGGTGTGGTACAGGTGGACCCAAAGCCACACACAGACTAGAGCAGGCCTGGGCATGATATGGTCTGCGGGCCAAAACCAGCCCTCATGATGGTTCTGTCCGGCCCGAGAGCTCTCAGACAAACCACACAATTTTACTTACGAAGCTAAAAAAAAAAAAAAGTAAAGAAAATAGCTTCTGTTTTTTTCTGTTTTGAAGTGCCTGTGTATTGCTAGTGTGCTTCGTCCTGCTGTTTTTACAGAGGTTGGTGGTAAAGCTGTGTGCTTAGTTTGCAAAAAACGTGGCTGGATTCAAAGGATACAACTTGAGCCGCCACTTTGAGACTAAACATGCAGAAAAATACAGAAACCTGTCTGGAGATGAGAAGGAGAGGACAGCCGAGGGCTGCTAGCTAAGATACAAAAGCAGCAAGGACTTTTTACAAAGCTGCATGTAGCCAAAGAGGGAAATGTAAGTGTTAATGTTAAGTTAAATATTAAATGTTAGTGTTAATGTTAAGTTAAATCTTTAAAACATTACTACCCAAAACAGTCAGTCCGGTATGGTTCAAAGACTCCTGCATCTAACAGAATTTACTTAATAATCTGCTGTTTGGAGTGATTTTTAGCATAACAGATGCTGAAAAATAAGAATAATAGCATGTTTTCTGTAGTGATAAAATAGAGATTACATCTGACAGTACTTGTTTGGCCCCCGGCAACAATCTGGGTTTCTCCGCCCCAGGAAAAATAATTGCCCACCCCGGGTCTATAATGTAAAGAAATAGTAAGAATAGTGTGCTATTGTATTGTAAATCAGTTTATTCATATTATTTCAATAATTTAAATACTGTCTTACTAACTATCTTACTCCACTCTCTAATGTAAAACAGAGAAAATAATATTATGTAACCCAACTACAAACTGTATGTTTTACATCAGTTTGTTCATATAATATCACTTATTTAATAATTCATAGATAATTTGTCTGACTAACTAACTATTATTAGTCAGTCAAACCACACAATTTACCCTACGAAGCTAAGAAAAACAGTAAAGAAAATAGCTTTTATTTTGAAATGCTTGTGTATTGTTAGTGTGCTTCTTCCTGTCACACTTGACTAGACTATTTTAAGTCACTTTGTTTACATGTCAGATTATTCACCTTCTGTGTCCTTGGTGAACAGCAGCCTCCCAGGTGGTGGAGTAAGATAGAAAGAATGGTAGTAAAACAGTGCTGTAATGCAGCTAACCTTCCAACTCTGCCAGCTGTACATTGCAACTTCAAGGTTTTTTGGCAGTGCAGTGCAATGAACTTGAGTAGTAACATTTTTAGGCAAGTCATTTCATCTTTCTGCATTTTCAGCAATGCTTTGCAATTAATTTCAGCTATCAGCATTCACGCTCATTTTCAGCAGGAAATGCATTTTATAGTTTTTGGGTTGATACCGTATGTATGTTACAAAGATTTGTTGCTAAATTTAACTATTTAACTTTTTACTGTTTGAGAATTTATTAAAATGATCTATAATCTCTCCAATATACCACATTAAGACACCAAGACCCTGAGAGACACCATATAAAAAGCCATGCTGTGATCTTTTATATGATTTTTTTTTTTTGATGATTTAGTCATTCCCCAGGGATCAAAAAGAATGCCAGTGTTCATATTGCAGAAATAGCATTTTAATAATTATCATCCAAGAAATCCTAAAATGAAAGAGTTAACATCACATTCTTATGCTGTGACGCTGAAAAAGCTATAAATAATAAAACTTGACAAGAATAAGAAGGTCAAAGGTTAAGTTGTACATAGTGTTGGTAAGGTTTCCGTCCAATAAGTAATTGATCAGCGTCTCCTGCGGCGCTGTGGTTTGGACGTTGTCCCTGCCACACAATCTGCTTTGCTACAGCGGCACATCTCCACTGCAGTGTAGCTGTGCTGGACCTTGGAGCCGTCGCTGCAGGTCAGCTCCACCTGCCTCAGACTGGTGCTGACCTCTTGGCAACACTCACACTGGTGCAGCATCGAGTTAGCTGCTGCAGAATATCTGTACACACAGACACACAGACACAGACACAGACACACACACACACACACACACACACACACACACACACACAGTGAGATGAACATAAAGGGTTCTTCTTTATTATCTAATCCTGTCACCCTGTCTTATTGGGAGGTTTTGTGTCAAAATCCAGTTGTAAGAGCCTCATAAAATTAGTTTATATAGTCCTGACATGACGCTTATTGCTACTTAGAGTTTCCCAACAACATATTTCTTCCCTTGGGCACAAATTTCAAATCAGGATAAGACAGTAAATGTGGCAAAAGTTGGGTGAGCATACCTATAGAATTGCAGTAGTCCTGATAAATGATGTTTTGACTTCTCATTAGACCCTGCATTGGGTCTCAGACAGTGGCGCCATAACTCTACTTACTAATTTTACATACTGTCTAATGATATGCTGTTTTAAAGAGCGCACAGTGCCTGACCTGAAGCAGGCTAACTGAACCTGAGAGAACTGAACTTCAAGTTACAGTGAAAACTAAGAGGTTTAGCTGATCAAGCTGAACATCAAACTTGATGCTAAACAGACTTACATGGACGAGCTTCCACAGTGTCCAGCGCAGAACGTCATGTTGACCGGCTGCGTGCTCTTACAACCGCTCACCTCAATGACTGTCTGATTAGTCTGGACCTCACAGATGCTCCGCAGCTTGCCTGGAACACACAGCAACTGTTAGGCTCTACATGAAAGTCAACTTCCCATTCTTTAAACCAATTCTGGATTTTATACCTTTTATTCAAATACTGTGACAACACTAACTTACAGGTTTTGCAGCATCCATTAGCGTCAGTTGTCTCTGTACCCTGGAGGATGAAGACACATGTCATGTACAGTATACTGTATTGTGGGTTAGACAGTTGGGGGTTGTGGGGGGAAGGGGGGTTACTGGAGTAAGGGTTAGACAAACTCACAGGTTCACAGTCCAAGGGGTGAAAGGGAGGACAAGTCGTCTTGGTCTCCTTGGTAATAAGCTGTTCATTGATCCTCTCACAGGTATATTGCACACACTTGTCATTAGAGGGCACAAAGGTGTTGTTGACCTGTACCAACAGGAAAAGCAGAGGCTAGGTCAGATATTCAACAAAGTCAACAAAGACATAATCATTTATCATTTTAGGCCAATCACACAACTTATTTCTGTAGTAGAGCACCATTAGCTGTGATGAAGACAAATAAATATGTATTTTTTTTTATCTGTCTTACTTTCATCAACAACTATCTAAATTGTCAATAAGTAAAACGATGTCTCTTTCTACAGCTAATATCCCCTTTCTCATATTAATGGACATTAAAAATATGAGCAAACATATATAACGGCAGTACTGACCTCAATGACATGTGTTATGTTGTCAGGTGTGGTGAAAATACAGCTCTTCTGAACACACGTCCCGCAGCACTTGTCATGTACAGTCTGATATTCATAACCCTGGAGACAGAATGAGTGAGAGAGAGTGGGGGAGAGAGAGAGAGAGAGAGAGAGAGAGAGAGAGAGAGAGAGAGAGAGAGAGAGAGAGAGAGAGAGAGAGGTTGAGCACTTGAGTGTCCTCCATGTTTAACTCCTTTTTGTGTATGGCATTTCAATGGATAAAGGATTTTTGTAATGGAACTTTCTTAAAAACTTGATACTGGGGTTTTCTGTTCATATAGTATTGTCAGATGTATGTATATATCACTTAAGTAGACAGTGCATTAAAACAACTCCTCATTTTGCTTTGAAAAGCTTTGAAAAAAACTCTGTATTGATAGGTATTGCTCATGTCAGCTGACTACTGTGCAGTCCAGTTCAACAGCTAAGACTAACTACAACATGCATTAGTTGGCGCATTTGTACAAAAGAAAGTTGGCTCAGAGTATGAGTGCATCCCTCAGGTGAACATGTGTGTGTCTGCTGGTTGTCCTGTGAATTAGCTTACTTTGGAGCAGTTTGTGTTGCAGACAATAGGTTTGCAAGTAATGATGTTGAGCTTGGTGATGGGATTCGTTCTGGGGGTACAGTAACACTCCTGACAGGGCTCAGGTCTAAAAGACCCCTCCTCTGTTGCTTCTCCTGCTCCTGGTGATACTGTTGTTCTTCCTAATGGTTGCCCTGGTGTTGACGGTGCTTCCAATGGTGGTTCTGATGGTGTTTCTGATGTTGGTATCTTGGCACCAGGCTATAAAATACACAGTGATCAACACTTTATTCTCAAATATCAATTCAGTATTCTAAGGAAGACCTTTGACAGATATATTGATGTCCGGAGTTTGGACTGTGCCCTTACCTGGTACTCAGTCATGTTATAGACACATACACCTTTAGGAACTGCAAAAACAAACAAGAGACATGAGTAAGTTTAACACTGACACAAGTTTATTGGATTAATAATGTAGATATGTGCTAAATAGGCTAATCTATCTCTGTACTGGATGCATACAAATTAATATTATACATAATAATAATCTTCTATTAGTGTAACTCAGGTAAGAGTAAATGTGTTAATATGAGTGTTAAGAGATAAGATAAGATAAGATAAGATGAACCTTTATTAATCCCCGTAGGGAAATTCAGTTTGTTAACGGGTTAATGTGGCCTGGGAAAGGGAAGTTTGGGGTCCCCTGCTGGAGCTGTTGCCCCTACAACCTGACCCTGGATAAGAGGTTGAAGATGAGTGAGTGTGAGAAAAATGGCCTTATAAACGAAAATCCACTAAAATTTTCTTTGTTCAACAGTCAACAGACTCAATTGTGAGTATGATTATCCATTCATTCTCAGAATGTGAAAGAATGATACCAGTCAAGGTTATGCACAATGTTCTTGAGCATGAAAGCCCACAAGTTGATGATGCTGATACACTTGCATATATTGCTATGTTGCTTGAACTAAAGTCACATACCACATTCATAGGATTGGCAGCAGGTGCCATTGGTGCCATTGACTTGGAAGCCCAGCGGGCAGGTGATAGGAGGGGGACACAGGTTTGCATTGCACTCTGTTGGGACAAAAGGATGAAATGATTACAATATATGAATGTGTAGATTTGTCTCAATTTGCCTTTGATAACAATTTCTTAACAGCAGTTCTACATGTTTAGATGATTCACGTTAGATTCAAGTTAGATGCTGCCGTGACCCAGGCTCTCTTTTTCAGGAGGGCACTGCTAGTATACATTTCAACACGTTCACACATGGAAGCTCTCTGATCTGGCAATACATCCTCATCCCTACTTGTCACATACCACCCCACTATGGGATCAGGCAACAAAACCACTATAGTTAGGTTTAGGAAATAAATTTATGGTTGGGTTTAAAACTACTACATTTGGACTGTGAACATGATATTGAATGTTGTGAACACGGGAGATGAATGAACAGCTGATTGTAACATGATGCATGGAACACCAACAATGGTGGTTAAAGAGTAAGTAAGGTGGTTGAATGCGCTTACTGTAAGTTGTTTTGGATAAAGGTGTTGGCAAAATGAATGTAATGCAATAAATGCATTTCAGAATGTACATCAGTAAGCATTTTCTTCCTCGTCATAACGTTGTGACTTCACTGATATCTTCACTTTGGTAGTAAATTCAGTCTGTTGCGTCTGATTCAGTACAAACCAGGCCTATGTGAGCACTGGCAATAAGATTAATAGCTCTGCACCCACCTAACATATTGTAACATAGTATATATTACAACTTCGGGGCAAACAGCTGCTGATTTAGTCAGTGATGCTGATGATTCAGAATAGTCAGTTCAATGTTAAAGATCTATTCATACATTACTTTTCAATGAGGTGTTCAGATGGATATCAATCTCATGTCTGTGTGATAAATACAGAGCTGAAGTCAGCAAATATGCCCTCCAACAAGTCTAAAGTTCACACTTTGTATCTTGTGTGTTTAATCCATACACAAACAAAAAGAATTAGGCATAGTTCCCAAAATGTTGAACAATTACTTAATAATAATGGCTGAAATGAGACCACCTCCAGACGTGGTCTGGCAGGTTAAATAGTATTCAGACTGCAGCGTGCTGTGTGTATTTACACATAGAGTAAGATGTCAGAAACAAATCACATGTTAATATCAGGTGGAAATGGGGGGATATGAGTTCTACACCAGTGCGATGAAAAAAAAAAAAGCCTATGGGTTAATCTTTGTCAGAGGCAGATTTTACAGCCATCAACTGTCACTTTATGGCATCAAGGCTACAAAATGACAGAATCACATCTAGTTCTGTGACACTACAACTGACCGCATGACTGTGTTGTGCAGCAGCCGTCTGTCTTGTTGACCAGCTGTTGACCAGGTCTGCTACAGTTGGGGCTCTGTACTGATGGGCACTGAACAGGCTCACACTGGATGCTCATGGAATCATTGTCACACGTACAGATGTTACAGTCACTTGTCCATGTTTCACCTGACTGTTTGAAAGACAGGAACCAGTTCAAACACACAGCTCATGCTTTGCTACTGTACATGAATATGTGTGACAGGCAGGCACATAGTAGAGTTTGTACCTCTTTGGGTTTTCCATCAGGTCCCACACAATCTGAAATTCAAACAGAAACAAGTGTATGTAGATTTGAAGGATTTCAATTCAAGCTAATGCTTTTGAGAAAAGTCCAAATTTGTTATAGGATCTCCTCTTACCGCAGGAGGTAACACACATGTCATAGACTGTGTTGAATAAAATGGTGCCAGGAGGACAGAAGCAACCCTCCTTAGTGTTGTTAGTGGATGCATCGCTATCTGCCAGGAACTTTTTGTTGTATCTGATGTCAGAAATGGAATTACTGGTTATTACCGTGGTGTGATGTTTTGAGGAATTCTCACACAGCAGGGCTTTACAATCTCACATCTTAAACATAATTTACTTTACAATTCATGAGAGTGGAAATGCGAGCATGTGAATCAGGGAAATGGTGTGTAAATGTTAAGAACTCTTAAAACAATAATAATAAAAAAACATGATACTGTCAACATATTCTTTACCTGTCATTGCATGTAGGCTCTACAGTCGAGCCACAGGCCATGTATACCTTGTTACTTGGACACTTGTGCTCTGTAAGATGGAGATATGTTTACATTTTTCAGAAGTCCATGCAGCAACTCTAGTATTATACTGTACACTATTGATTATATATCTTACCACACAGCCCATTGGTTTCATTCCTCCAGTCGATACAGACTCCTGCATTAGAACACTCAGTAGCATAGGCCTCCAGACTGGAGCAGCCTGTGGCATTGCCACTGTCGCAAATGTCAGATGTACAGGATGTCACAAATGGTCCTGGGGGTATGACTGTGTTGCATGGTGCAAAAACACTAAAGGGAACATACAAGCCAGGACAGTATGTCAGGAAAAGACTTATGACAAGTGACCAGAAAAATATAAACTGTCATCTAAGATGTGGTGGAAAGCAATAAAATAGACCTGCAATAAACATTAACTTTCATAAAAGTATAAATTATTCCTAATTATACTGTTACTCCCTTATGGCTTGTCCAGACCAGCTGTGTGAGCAGCACCTAACAGCTGCCTCGCTGAACATGCATCGGTTGTTCACAACAGCTGCATTTCTGTTGCTGCTGTTGTCAGCCCATTTTTTCTACATAGAGTGTGCTAGAGTGTGAGTGTGACTTTCATAATGGTCATTTCATTTCATTGAAAATGACATTCATATTTATTTTAGACAGAGAGAGGTTAAGAAATGTGTGGTACTTTATAAATAATAGTAATAATCCACAATTAAAATCCTGTAATTTATTCGTTCATGGAGCTGTGCAAGTCACTGCATATTCTACAACATTGAACATGTTGTAATATAGACGGTATGACGTTAGTACACAGTCAAACAATCACTTTCACTGGCTGTTTCTACTGTGAACCACGTGGCTCCTGTTAAAAATAGATGAATAAAAGAATAGATGTTGAATATTTAGAAGAGACGCAGCTGACATGCAGCCGAGCCACGTCTCATGGTTGGCTGTGTGGCAGCTCGAACCTGTTAACATGGACGCCGAAATAAAAAAACAACAGGTTACGCAGCCACCACGCACTCCTGGCGTTCCCTGTGTGGACAAACTGTTATTCTCTAATTTAACACATTGTTCTTGTGGGTTCCTTGTTGTTGTTTCTTTCAGTATGTACTGTTCTGGTACACCATAGCAAAAAAAGGCTTTGTAAAATGGGAAGAATTACACCATGCGTTGTGTTATTGACGTTTCAGTTTCAGTTGCCTGTTTCAGAAGTTAGTTTCACTCACCATTATTGATTTGTATTTGGTATTTGTTCCACTAATTTCACTGTCAACAGTGTCCTTCATTCACTGTTTACAGTAAATTTCTATTAGAACAAAGTAGAGCCAAAGAGACACGCCGTGCATCTCCTGAAAAATGTGACTTGGCACCACAAATACCACAAAAGTTTGAATGGACATCAGCTCCATGAAGTGGGATTTCCAGACAAGTACCTCACATCTGTTTCAACAGCCTTATTAATTAATTCTAGGCACAGGAGCTCCTCCTCATCATGATCATCATCATCCAACTAGTCCATATTTTTTTCCAGCCATGGAGTTGTGTTGGGCCAAACTTATATGTAACTATTGAATCATGCCTATCAAATAAAGACCATCCGACAAAGGATTTGAAAACCATCCATCCATCCATCCATCGTCAACCGCTTATCCCGTTAGGGGTCGCAGGGGGGCTGGAGCCGATCCCAGCTGGCATTGTGCTAAGGCGGGGTTCACCCTGGACAGGTCGCCAGTCCATCACAGGGCACATAGAGACAGACCACATATAGACAGACAACCATTCACGCTCACATCCACACCTACGGGCAATTTAGAGTCATCAATTAAACTAAACAGCATGTCTTTGGACTGTGGGAGGAAGCCGGAGTACCCGGAGAAAACACACGCTTACATGGGGAGAACACGCAAACTCCACACTGACGAGCCGCAAGCTGGAATCGAACCTGCGACCCTCTTGCTGTGAGGCGACAGCGCTAACCACTGCACCACCGTGCAGCCCGATTTGAAAACCACTGCTTCAAATAAAAAAAATTAATGGTACATGCAATCTGCTACAATACGACAGTATGTATGCCTGGCATGTGCCTGCACCAGACCACACAGAACTCATAGGCACACAGCCGCAGGAATATAAATCGAGCATTAGCCCCAATACTGTGTTCATCATATACACACATCCATTTTTGGTCATGTTCTCAATATGAAATAAAATGACATCTTTTAAAAGTACATCAATGATTGAACTGCTGCCAGAACTGGTAATAATGCAATATCGGTTTAAGCCTTTAGGCTATATAAGCTGTTTCTGTAATGATCCTTTGTATTACCCTACCATGTAGTGCATCTTCCTAACCCTATTTCTCTCTTTTGGTTATTATCAAATGGATATGATTATGGCAATGAAGAGTTTTACTTATGCTGAAAGCCATCATGCCACAGTGGGCAGCCACAGGTCTACCTTTAGCCAAATGTGCTGTTCTACATTTCAGGGTCTCGATTTTCAAACAAATTGAGCTGTTTAACATCTCAAACTACTTATTTTACTGCCTAAAATTTTAAAAGCTAAAAAAGAAAAATACTCCTCAACAATCATCACAAAAATCTGAAAAAATGACAGAAAATGCAGGTTTTGTTATTTAAAAGAAGGCAGGGGCATAACATTGCAGTTACTCTATATGTAATAATGATAATAACAATTTATGGCACTGTCCATAAGTGTAGAGGAGTAAGTGGTTCTGGCAGCGCACCTCTGAGCCTTCAATACATAACATGCCAGCACTGTATTCCACAGGTGCAGTAACTGCACATAGCATCTCAAAAGACCTGACAGTGTAATTTCAGCTGTGTCCTAAGTCTGAATATAATCATGCAAAAATTTAAATGTGATTGTGACTGCAAGCTGACTGGATAGACACATAATTAGCTAAAAATAAATGTACTTTATAATGTGTAGAACTGTACCTTAAAGCAGTACATAAGCATAAGAGAATAAAGGGTTTTTTGAATATTTTGTGGTTCCCCTCACCTGCTAGTTAGGAGATCACAAATGGCAGGTTTGCAAGCAGGCTTTGTTGTTGTTGGTTTTAAGGTGGTTGTAATTGGTGGTGGGGTTGTGGGGCTGACACAGGGTGTACCTGGGACATGCCACTGGCCAGCAGAGTCTGAGCAGCTTTCCACTTGGCCGTTTGGAGAACGACAGTCATTGGCCTGGGAGTTGTCACAGGTCCCTAGAAAAGAAGAGGCAGGAGGTTCAAAGAAAATTCATGAGCTGTCCAGACCTGTTGTACATATACCTGTTTTACAGCTGACCGCTGACACTGCAAAGCTTGCCCTGCCTTCAGCTGCTTATTTCAGACACACTATGACATCTGCCTTTTTACTCATCTATTAATATTTATGTGAATGATCTTGCAAACACATGGAATGAAACATGTAGCTTTATAAAGCAATTTGAGGGAAGTCTATTACGGTCAAATCACTCCAGCATGCACATCCTCATGAGCTGGTGGCAGTCATCGGTCTGAAACAAGTGATTTACAATAAGCTTAAGAAGATTTGGTGAATCCAACTTGGAACACGTATTGTAGCAAGCCTGTTGTTGATTGCGGCCCATTGCCTCCTTTAGCAGTCTCATGCTGTCGACTTGTTGGCTTGGATTTAAACTTCATTTTTGCCTTCTAGATTTTCAGCATTATTAATCAGCTGTACATATTAGACTCACATATTTTCATCCTGTGTCATAGGAATTATGAAGGGTGCTCCTGTTCTTGTGATCATTCTGGTTGTTCAAAATCTCTGAATTGTATTGTATTGATTATTGTAACTTCTGTGCTAGATATTAGGCCTAGCTTACAGTAACTGCAGGCTGCCAATGACAGTGCAGTGTCAGTTCTAATTTCTAATTCTAATTTCTTCTGCCTGTTTGCATGAAAAGGTGTTTAAATGACAAAATAAGGCATTTAGTGCGCAATGTGTATGTGTCTTGATTTCCGTATGTCATTTGTATGACATGACGATTGCCATGCTTTTTTATTGACGATTGTGGCATGTTTTCTGCAGTTGTTTCTGTATGTGTTTAACTTTATGTTTATGTAGCCCTGGCTTAATAGAGTAAATAATTTTAACTGTTAGACTATATTCATGATGTAATTAGATCAATAATTTGCTTAGTATTCTGTTGCAGTATTGTGATCAATATCAGCTGTGGGCAGATGACCTGACATGCAGTGTCAGATTCTAGCCAATCAGGTGAGACTCCCAGCATTTCTTGCTGGCTGTTCTGGGATCAGCTGTTTTGTCACTGTCACTACCATTGCTCCAGAGCATCATCCTGCTATGCCCAGCCTTCGAGCATGACAACTTGGACCCTGCGTCCTATACTGGCGGGAGATATTGAAATTGCAACCATTCAGTGGTGAGTAAAGAAAGTCCGCTAGCTGTTTGATATGGGCATGTAGAAGCATAAGAGTGGGAAGTCCCGCTCGCCGCAATGCGAATCGCGACGCCAATCGCGACGCGAATCGCGATGCTAATAGGGTAAATTTGCAGCTAACTGAGCTAGCCACTAGCCGCTAATCGCGCTAGCCGCGATGCTAGCAGTATAATAGAAAACACCATAAGCCATGCTAATGGCGGTAGCATTAGGATACAGGTGGAAAATGTGGGCGTCAGCCCCTGATTCTGTCATTTACTAGTGTGAATGGTTTACTGTGCAGGTTGAGTGTGGCCTTGTTGAGGTCACAGTGTATAGTTGAGTTGCCTAGAATGAGTTTGATAAAACGTTTGATTAAGGTTTATTGTGTTTTTGTTAATATTACTCACATACTGTAGAGTTAAACTCTCACACAGGACTTCAGCACTTTACAGTATAGCTGTAATATGTCTTGTTGATGCATCAAATCTCTTTGTTCAAATTAATTACTGTAACTTAAGAGTGTATTTAAGTTTGGGGCAATTGAATTATTTAGATCAGAGGTTTTACTGATACTTAGCCATATATCATGCTAAGTCTGTGGAATTATGTATAGCCTGAATTGATTACTGATACGTGGGTGTGACTTTGTATGAATGTGTGACCTGTCTATAGGTCAGGTTTTGGTAAGGGGTGGATTTATGGACCAAATCCAACACCGGCATCCATTGAGAGACCATATCCATAAACGAGGAGAGATCCCCGAGATTCAAGGTAACTGGATGGCAAGCCAACCCGAGATTCCTGAGAGGACGGGAAAAGACTATTCCCTCTAGGTGGTCATTGCCTTCACTACTTCACGGTGTGGTAGGACACATAAACTGAACCACACACACACACCTGGATTGGGCCCCAACAGTCGGTCCAACATTTTAACATTTAACTGATTGGTCTTGGACATTTTACAGGGGGGATTTTATTTTATATGTGCACTTCATTATTTTAGTTTATTATTTTTTATTGTGGATTTAATATTTTTGTTATTGTTAAGTTGATCTATTTTATGTTCAGTACAGTTATATTTTTGAAATTATCCCTGTGTGTCTCTTTGATGTTATTCATAATCTGGGCTCCTACAGTCGTACTAGACTTCTGATTCCTGGTCTGCCTTTAACATATTCTATTTACAATCCTAACATAACAAAAATTGGGTTACATTTACATACTCATTTTTGCCTGAACCTAAGTTAGCGGTTTTCTTGCCTTAACTGTGGACATTTGCATGGTATACAAACGTCACATGAAAGGCAGATAAAATGTGTACTCATGATGCACGGAATACTGCAACTGTTTAATGTCATGGTATTTATATGCCTTCCCATGAGACCGGTTTGAATTTCTTTCAGCCGAAGTGTCACTAAAGAGGTTTATGTTTATGAAATGTTCTGATAACTCACCACACTGTCCCTCAGTGTTTCCACCAAAAAGCGAATAAGGGACATCAATGCTGAATGAGGAGCCCCTATAGACCACTTTTGTTTTGATTTCCGGTATCTCCAATGTAATCACCATATCTGTGCTAGTGAGCTGTAGGACAGAATTCTTGTAGGCGGGATAGATACGTTTCTGATTCATATATACCTGTAGGAGAAGGAGACAAAACACATTATAGAAGACTGTGAACTGGGCACAGCAGCATTTCTAACTGCACCACTTTGTTTGACAGATTAACAAAGTCAGTACTTTCAAAACAACAAATGTTTTTGACAGTTTGAATGGTTACTTACCGCATTAGTTACTGTTCCTGAAGTCTTCAACTGAGTCAAAACTATCATGTAGGATTGGTATGTAACAATCAGAGCCTGGGGACAGAATGTGCTGTCTGAAGGCTGACACTCATGGTTATTTACTATAATAGTCAGGTTATATTTAGTAATAATCTCTTTGACCAGGTAGTAAGAGCAGTTCTCCCTGAAACTGTATGATGTTCCATCGAATGTCATGTAGTAGGATCCAGCCCAGCCAGTGCACACACCTGCAGGATAAGAAGAACCAGGTATGGAAATAAGTAACAACCGGAACAGGCAGAAAACATCATTACCTCCACCAAATGGAGTATGTTACATCTATCATAATGTTGTAAACCCTTATACACTCTATAATTAATTTTAATTAATAAATGTAATTAATTTGTCTTTAGTTAGTTAGTTTAGGTTTATGATTAGAACATCTTGGCATAGTGCTGAACTGCATCTCAAATTAATCTTCAGGTTCCCAACTTTCAGATGATGTACACCACATCTATGTGACATCTACTGTTGACCTGCTATCTCCCCCTAAAGACCCCCTGTACTCCCCGTGAAACAGATTAAAACAGGTCTATTGTGGGTCTCAGAGGGTTAAGACACCAAGACCTTGAGGAACACCAAAAAGTTATGCTGTGATTTAGTATTAAGAACTTTTGACATTTGGAGACTTTTGCAAGAATTGCAGTTTTCAGTGGTGAGCACTTCTGTTCTGGAAACTACACAGATACTGTCAGGAAGTATAAATGTTAATCTTATAGTTTCCGGTTGCATGCTTTTATTTTGGCGCACTTCCTGTTTTGTTTGCATCCTAACCTCTCCTCTCGTTGCAGTCAGTTCACTCCCTGCCCTGCATGTCTCCTGCCTTCACGTTAGAGCACCTCCTCCCGTCCTGATTATCATCACTAGTCACCTGCGGCTGATCGTCATCCCCTGCCCTGATTGTGTTCACCTGTGTATAGTTATCCACCTCCCTCACCAGTATATAATGTGTCCTCCCTTTTCCTCCTGTGCCAGTTCGTCTTTAACTGTTTAGTAAAGCGTACCCGCCAGCTCCCAGTGTTTTTTGTCTCCTAGTGTTTTGACCTTAGCTTGTATTTTTGACTTCGCCTTTAGCCCGCCGATTTAACTCTGTTTGCCTCGCTGACTGCCTTTTCGTGTAATGACCTCCTGCTTGTAATAAAGACTGATTTTTGCCTGACACCCTGCCTCTGAATCTGCGTTTGAGTTCCACCTGAGTCCGTGTTCAGCCGTGATAGATACCCCATTATGATGGATCTAGCTAGGAAAGCCATCCATCCTTTGAATGCGCTAGGTCTCTAGTTTGTGGCTATAAAGTTTTGCGAGGCTGGGATTATCCTAGATTATAGGATAGCTAGGTCAAGTTTCAAAAATGAAACTTGGTCAAGTTTCAAAAACGTCATCACACAGAAATAAAAGTTGAGCTCACTTTATGGATCCCAGCATGCAGAAATATTCAAACACACCATTTTAGAATAGGGGACAACACATTTATACTGAATGAAACAAACTGCATTGGATTATCAAAAAGGCCATCATAGTTTTTAGTTTTAAATATAGGCTTTCATAAAACAACAAAAAAACTATTACACAACTATGAAAGAGAAAAAATATATGCAAGTAGGCTATAATTAATGAACACAATTGCTGATTACTGTTATTCAAATGACTAGTTGGATGGGGAGTTTTGTGTTCAACAAACTTGAATTTGAACTTGACCATCAAATATAAAATCCAATGAACCCATTTATTGCCTCCTAATGTAAAAATAATTAGATATAGGATTAATATAACAATTTAATAATTTTTATGAGTAATATTTTCAGAAATAGTCACCATTTTTTCTTGAGTTGCAGTCAAAAGTAAATGTTTTGTAATCAATTTCTACATTATTTTAGTTTGGCAATCAGAAAATTTACTGTTGAACTGCATCAATGAGCTCTCCATCTCTCACAGAATACCTCTGGAGGGGCTTCCCCAGGACCAGTCCAGGACCTGACTGTGTGATGGGCTGCTGTCTTAGTAAATCAGGTGCTGAATACACACAATACACAATACCGATTGTGGCTGCAAAGTCTATGAAAACTGCAACACATATTTACGCAACACCATTTAATTAGTAAATCTGTCTCTAAGTGCTTTCTAGTATACAGTATAGTACAATTAATTTGCAGGAGGAATGTCAATAGTGTTATCACGCTGACCCAAGATTGCTGCATAAAAGTAAAAAGTGGTAACCTGTATTGAAAGGTTACATTTTCAACTTACATTCACATTCATAGTGGAAGCAGCATCCGTCATCATCGTAGACTTTGACAACTTTGCGTCCATTGGCACAGATGGGTTGTTGTACAGTGGGACAGGGAGTATGTGTCTCTGTGATCTTGCCATTGGTGCAGGTAGCTGTGGTACAGTTACTGACCCTCCAGGACTCTCCATTCTGGATGTGTATTGAGAAACAGTCATATAGGAAACCATGTGTAAAACATAATTAGTGTAATTCAACTGATTTTTTGTGATGTAGGGTTGTTGGTATTTTCGGCACCACAACCAGTGCGAAATGCACTTTCAGTAACTGACCAAGCTTGCCAGGTGTACCTATGGCACATTATCATACATTACAGGTGTTATGACAATCATGGCCAATCACATTCACTATTTTCACCCCCCTTCATAATTCACTGACAGGTTGGGAATCCTGTTCCTCAAAGGAAACATGAAACATATTGTTCTGGAAAATGCTGTTCACAGCAGCTCAAATATTGTGTGCTGATGATCTTTAAAAGTTGAACTTTACGTTTTTAGACATGGTCCTACAGTGATGATTTCCATGAGTGATAGTGCATAATTTTATTTGGCGCAATCACAGTGATCCATACAATAACAAGCAGTTAACTATCATATCATCATCATCATCATTATCATAGTGGCTTATTTAAATTGAAAGCAGAATTCAAAATATGGTCTAACATTTTGCATGTTTCTTTTTAAACACAAATTAAAAAAATTCGGAGTTGACTGTTTTACATGCAAAAAGAATTGTTTACAGTTTTGGAACTAAATAGTTGGCTCAATATTCTCTAATGTCACTGCATAACAATAGTCCTGTTAATAATCCTCCTTTGAAATTTCCATTCCATTCCAGAATGTCCATTTTTGTTTTGGCCTGTGTGAGCCAATCCGCTATCCATTTTGACACCCTGTTGCCACATATTAAACAAACTGGCATACAAACACAACCTTCTGCAACCATGGAAGCAAGCAAACAAACTTGATTAACAGACACATTAATGCAGCTGGGTTCACAAAGCTCAAAGTATTTGAGACACACAACCAGCAACTCACAAGTGACTCAGACAACTGCTGGCCAGAGGCTAATTACGTGATTCTAACAGGTTAACTGCTATCAGCCACAGGCATAGATGGTTTGAATTTGAACTGCAGTACATTATAAATGCTAACTGTGAATGCTACATATTTCTCCTTTAAGTTTAACTGAAAAGTCCCCACAGGTTTGTTCCTGGACACAAAACAGTGACTGGTGAAATAAAATGCTCAAAGTCTTTTTGTAACACAATCATTAATAAAACCAAAACCTCACCTTTCTTGGTGGATTCACATCATTGCAGTCTGTGGTAGTTGTAGATGGCGTTGTTGATGGAATGGAAGTAGAGGTAGGAATAGTTGTAGTGGAAGAAATTGTGGCGTTTGTAGTGGTGCCAAACACTGCAGTGGTAGAACGTGCGGTTGTGCTGGGTATCGGTGTTGTGGGACATGGACTGGTCTGCGTCTCAACTTTACAAGATGCATTGCAATATGCAACATAACACCACCCTAAGCCATCAGTGACATTGTAGACCAAGTCCCCTTAAGAGATAAGTGGAGAGTGGAGATACAAATTTAGTACACCAAATAAAAGGATTACTGATTTGTAGAAAAAAAAATAAATAAATAAATAAAAAGAGATAGTTAGTAGGTGTTCAGACTGAAAACAGCCCTGCTTTAAAAAAAGGTGGTTCTTACTGTGAAAAGTTTGTATTGACTGAGCCTGAGACTGAACCAGGATTAATCTGTTTTGTAAAGCCAACTCCACGCTAATGTGTGAAGACTAAGTCTAGACTAAGTATAGCCCCAGAATGTGCCTTCTGAAAATCCCAGTAGGTTGTTCCAAATCACTTACTGCTAGTCTGACCCGTTTCCCAAGTTGCAACTCTGGTTCTGAGCCAGGTAACCAGTGGGATGTCATTTTTGCTTGGATTTGGAAGCAGAGGTGCAACTTGGGTGTCACAGAGCCACAAATACTAAAATATGGAATGTGGAGAGTATATATTAGATAAAAACAAACACTGCAACTTTAACTCCAACAAAACAAAAGAGAATGTGTGGCAGCGTGCTGTCAGCAGTGAGCTCAGACTCTGACAAAAAGATAAACTTGTTGCAGCTCTCTGCTATAATCATGGATTCATTTTGTTAATATTAAAAGTTAAGCTGCATTATAACATTAAAATACTGTATTTTTCGCACTATAAGGCGCACTTAAAATCCTTTAATTTTCTCAAAAATCGACAGTGCACCTTATAATCCGGTGCACCTTATGTATCAATTCTGGTTGTGCTTACTGACCTTGAACCAATTTTATGTGGTACAGGGCGCTCAAAAATCTGTCAAAATGTTATATTACGATTTTGGGAAGCTATGAAGCCGCACTGCTGGATGGATTGTCTGAGATTTATTTTAAGAAACTGAATGGCTTTTTCCACAAATCTCTGTCCCTATTGATCTGCGACTCCATGCACGCCCATCTCACCGATACTGTCAAAACGAAAGTGAAGAAAATTAATTTGGAGTTTGCCATCATTCCAGGTGGATTAACTAAAGAACTCCGACCACTAGATATTGGTGTCAACAGGTTGTTCAAAGTTAAACTGCGAGCAGCGTGGGAGTGTTGGACAGAAGGCGAACACACATTCACCAAGACAGGGAGGCAATGTCGGGCGAGTTACTCCACTATCACGAGACGAGACGTTCATTGATAGTGCACCTTATAATCCGGTGTGCCTTATAATCCGGTGCGCCTTAGTACAAAAAATATGTTACTTTAAAGTATCATATAAAACAAGTATTTTTTTTTACAGCAAATTAGACAATTAGCATTTATTTTTCGAAATTAAAGGGTTACACTTACACAATACAATAAATTGTGAGTAACTACTATAGAATGAGTGAGGAACAAATCAGAAAAAAATCTGATCATTAATAATCAGTTCCTGAATAACACTGAATCCTGGTTTATAGTAAATGATGAGTTACAAGACAACAAATGACAAACCTCTCACAGACAACCTGGAGAATGATTCGTGCATATCAATCTGTGAAATTACCACAACAGCGGCCAAAACTAGGAGTAACACGTGAAATACACTGATCCGACTTTGAGGTCCTTGAACACCTACCAGACAGCTTATCAGTAACATTATTCCAAATGGCCGGAGATAGCGATAGACCGTAGAGGCTGGAGCGGGGATCTCGACAGTGTCAAACTTAGTCTCTGAGTCACTGCTATCACAGCGGCGCCTACATCGCAGCATAAAAAATGATCCAATCTCTGCTAACGTTGAATCTTGGGAATTGACTGATGGGTATGACGGTTACTGGCTAGGTTCTAGCAGCAGTAACTCCATCTGTGTTAGCAGTCAGTTTGCAATTGCCAGTCGCTGAGGAGAGAGGGATACCAGGCAGCGCTTGATGGTATTTATACAGTATAAGGTAGTAATGAACGTATTTGGTAAGCACGTACTGATTGGCTGGCTACATTCGTGCAAATCTCAGTGGGCAAATGCGTGCATGTGATTGGAGGAAAGTATTACTCACAGATTCCATTAGAGGAAGGAGCCTATGTGAGAATTTAAAAAACTGCTTTTTCATTTCTGTAGGAGATTGAATACATGTTTAAAACTGTACAGAATAGTATGCATTGAAGTACACTGTTCAAAGCCCGATTCATTAAAAAAGCATGATAGAAAAGAGAAAATAGTATTACAAATATATAATTTCATTTCAGAACTTGGAATGACAAAACAAGTATATAAAGAAAAAATAGTGATCTGAAAAAGCAAATACAAAGGGGTCTCTGAACCTTCTGTACTAGTAGCCCATGATAAAAGAAACAAGATTAATGTGAAAATGGAAAATGGAGAATCACCTACCAGGGTGATGTGAAGTCCCATTGACAATGCAGACACACAATGTTGTAGTTGTGGGAAGCAGTGATGATGTAGAAACAACTGTGGTTCTGGCTGGTCGAGTAGTGTAAACAGTTGTGCTGCCTGGGAGTGTCTGTGTTATTGGGCCAATGGAAGTTGTAGCTTTAGCTGTTGCTCGTGTAGTTCCAGTTGATGCTACAATAGTTGTTGTGTTCAAAAACGAAGGTTGTGTAATTACAGTTGATGTTTGCGTATTTTCTGTGACAACAACTGAGGCTGTAGTTTTAACAACAGCTGTGGTAGAAGTTGTAACTGGGCCAGTGGTGACTTCTTTAGGTGGTTTTGTTGTTGCAGTCTTTACTGTTGTCTTTTCAGATGTTGTTGTTTCTGCAGGTTGGGCTGTGGTTTCCTTTGTTGTTACTGAGGGTACTTCAGAGGTTGTGGTAGCAACAGAAGGCCTTGATGTAACAACTGTTGTTTCAGGGCTTGTTGATGTGACACCTGACACTGAAATCGTAGTTTCAACAACAGCTGTGGTAGAAGCCGTAACTGGGCCAGTGGTGACTTTAGGTGGCGTTGTTGTCTGAACACTAACAGTTGTTTCCTCTGTTGTTGTTGTTTCTGTCGGTTGGGCTGTGGTTCCCTTCGTTGTCACTGATGGCACTTTAGTGGTTGTGGTAGCAACAGAAGGCCTTGATGTTACAACTGTTGTTTCAGGGCTTGTTGATGTGACGCCTGACACTGAAATCGTAGTTTCAACAACAGCTGTGGTAGAAGCCGTAACTGGGCCAGTGGTGACTTTAGGTGCCGTTGTTGTCTGAACACTAACAGTTGTTTCCTCTGTTGTTGTTGTTTCAGTCGGTTGGGCTGTGGTTCCCTTCGTTGTTACTGATGGTCCTCCAGTGGTTGTGGTAGCAACAGAAGGCCTTGATGTCACAACTGTTGTTTCAGGGCTTGTTGTTGTGACGCCTGACACTGAAATCGTAGTTTCAACAACAGCTGTGGTAGAAGCCGTAACTGGGCCAGTGGTGACTTTAGGTGGTGTTGTTGTCTGAACACTAACAGTTGTTTCCTCTGTTGTTGTCGTTTCAGTCGGTTGGGCTGTGGTTCCCTTCGTTGTCACTGATGGCACTTTAGTGGTTGTGGTAGCAACAGAAGGCTTCGATGTAACAGCTGTTGTTTCAGGGCTTGATGTTGTGACACCAGGCACAGAGGTCGTTGTTTCAACAACAGCTGTGGTAGAAGTTGTAACTGGGCCAGTGGTGACTTCTTTAGGTGGTTTTGTTGTTGCAGTCTTTACTGTTGTCTTTTCAGATGTTGTTGTTTCTGCAGGTTGGGCTGTGGTTTCCTTTGTTGTTACTAAGGGCACTCCAGTGGTTGAGGTAGCAACAGAAGGCCTTGATGTTACAACTGTTGTTTCAGGGCTTGTTGTTGTGACGCCTGACACTGAAATCGTAGTTTCAACAACAGCTGTGGTAGAAGCCGTAACTGGGCCAGTGGTGACTTTAGGTGCCGTTGTTGTCTGAACACTAACAGTTGTTTCCTCTGTTGTTGTTGTTTCAGTCGGTTGGGCTGTGGTTCCCTTCGTTGTTACTGATGGTCCTCCAGTGGTTGTGGTAGCAACAGAAGGCCTTGATGTCACAACTGTTGTTTCAGGGCTTGTTGTTGTGACGCCTGACACTGAAATCGTAGTTTCAACAACAGCTGTGGTAGAAGCCGTAACTGGGCCAGTGGTGACTTTAGGTGGTGTTGTTGTCTGAACACTAACAGTTGTTTCCTCTGTTGTTGTTGTTTCAGTCGGTTGGGCTGTGGTTCCCTTCGTTGTCACTGATGGCACTTTAGTGGTTGTGGTAGCAACAGAAGGCTTCGATGTAACAGCTGTTGTTTCAGGGCTTGATGTTGTGACACCAGGCACAGAGGTCGTTGTTTCAACAACAGCTGTGGTAGAAGTTGTAACTGGGCCAGTGGTGACTTCTTTAGGTGGTTTTGTTGTTGCAGTCTTTACTGTTGTCTTTTCAGATGTTGTTGTTTCTGCAGGTTGGGCTGTGGTTTCCTTTGTTGTTACTGAGGGCACTCCAGTGGTTGAGGTAGCAACAGAAGGCCTTGATGTTACAACTGTTGTTTCAGGGCTTGTTGTTGTGACGCCTGACACTGAAATCGTAGTTTCAACAACAGCTGTGGTAGAAGCCGTAACTGGGCCAGTGGTGACTTTAGGTGCCGTTGTTGTCTGAACACTAACAGTTGTTTCCTCTGTTGTTGTTGTTTCTGTCGGTTGGGCTGTGGTTCCCTTCGTTGTCACTGATGGCACTTTAGTGGTTGTGGTAGCAACAGAAGGCCTTGATGTAACAACTGTTTCAGGGCTTGTTGATGTGACACCTGACACTGAAATCGTAGTTTCAACAACAGCTGTGGTAGAAGCCGTAACTGGGCCAGTGGTGACTTTAGGTGGCGTTGTTGTCTGAACACTAACAGTTGTTTCCTCTGTTGTTGTTGTTTCAGTCGGTTGGGCTGTGGTTCCCTTAGTTGTCACTGATGGCACTTTAGTGGTTGTGGTAGAAACAGAAGGCTTCGATGTAACAGCTGTTGTTTCAGGGCTTGATGTTGTGACACCAGGCACAGAGGTCGTTGTTTCAACAACAACTCTGGTAGAAGTTGTAACTGGGCCAGTGGTGACTTCTTTAGGTGGTTTTGTTGTTGCAGTCTTTACTGTTGTCTTTTCAGATGTTGTTGTTTCTGCAGGTTGGGCTGTGGTTTCCTTTGTTGTTACTGAAAGCACTTCAGTGGTTGTGGTAGCAACAGAAGGCCTTGATGTAACAACTGTTGTTTCAGGGCTTGTTGATGTGACGCCTGACACTGAAATCGTAGTTTCAACAACAGCTGTGGTAGAAGCCGTAACTGGGCCAGTGGTGACTTTAGGTGGCGTTGTTGTCTGAACACTAACAGTTGTTTCCTCTGTTGTTGTTGTTTCTGTCGGTTGGGCTGTGGTTCCCTTTGTTGTTACTGACGGCACTCCAGTGGTTGTGGTAGCAACAGAAGGCCTTGATGTCACAACTGTTGTTTCAGGGCTTGTTGTTGTGACGCCTGACACTGAAATCGTAGTTTCAACAACAGCTGTGGTAGAAGCCGTAACTGGACCAGTGGTGACTTTAGGTGGCGTTGTTGTCTGAACACTAACAGTTGTTTCCTCTGTTGTTGTTGTTTCAGTCGGTTGGGCTGTGGTTCCCTTCGTTGTCACTGATGGCACTTTAGTGGTTGTGGTAGCAACAGAAGGCTTCGATGTAACAGCTGGTGTTTCAGGGCTTGATGTTGTGACACCAGGCACAGAGGTCGTTGTTTCAACAAAGGCTGTGGTAGAAGTTGTAACTGGGCCAGTGGTGACTTCTTTAGGTGGTTTTGTTGTTGCAGTCTTTACTGTTGTCTTTTCAGATGTTGTTGTTTCTGCAGGTTGGGTTGTGGTTTCCTTTGTTGTTACTGAAAGCACTTCAGTGGTTGTGGTAGCAACAGAAGGCCTTGATGTAACAACTGTTGTTTCAGGGCTTGTTGATGTGAAGCCTGAAACTGCAATCGTAGTTTCAACAACAGCTGTGGTAGAAGCCAAAACTGGGCCAGTGGTGACTTTAGGTGGCGTTGTTGTCTGAACACTAACAGTTGTTTCCTCTGTTGTTGTTGTTTCTGTCGGTTGGGCTGTGGTTCCCTTTGTTGTTACTGACGGCACTCCAGTGGTTGTGGAAGCAACAGAAGGCCTTGATGTCACAACTGTTGTTTCAGGGCTTGTTGTTGTGACGCCTGACACTGAAATCGTAGTTTCAACAACAGCTGTGGTAGAAGCCGTAACTGGGCCAGTGGTGACTTTAGGTGCCGTTGTTGTCTGAACACTAACAGTTGTTTCCTCTGTTGTTGTTGTTTCTGTCGGTTGGGCTGTGGTTCCCTTCGTTGTCACTGATGGCACTTTAGTGGTTGTGGTAGCAACAGAAGGCCTTGATGTCACAACTGTTGTTTCAGGGCTTGTTGTTGTGACGCCTGACACTGAAATCGTAGTTTCAACAACAGCTGTGGTAGAAGCCGTAACTGGGCCAGTGGTGACTTTAGGTGGCGTTGTTGTCTGAACACTAACAGTTGTTTCCTCTGTTGTTGTTGTTTCAGTCGGTTGGGCTGTGGTTCCCTTCGTTGTCACTGATGGCACTTTAGTGGTTGTGGTAGCAACAGAAGGCTTCGATGTAACAACTGTTGTTTCAGGGCTTGTTGTTGTGACGCCTGACACTGAAATCGTAGTTTCAACAACAGCTGTGGTAGAAGCCGTAACTGGGCCAGTGGTGACTTTAGGTGGCGTTGTTGTCTGAACACTAACAGTTGTTTCCTCTGTTGTTGTTGTTTCAGTCGGTTGGGCTGTGGTTCCCTTCGTTGTCACTGATGGCACTTTAGTGGTTGTGGTAGCAACAGAAGGCTTCGATGTAACAGCTGTTGTTTCAGGGCTTGATGTTGTGACACCAGGCACAGAGGTCGTTGTTTCAACAAAGGCTGTGGTAGAAGTTGTAACTGGGCCAGTGGTGACTTCTTTAGGTGGTTTTGTTGTTGCAGTCTTTACTGTTGTCTTTTCAGATGTTGTTGTTTCTGCAGGTTGGGCTGTGGTTTCCTTTGTTGTTACTGAAAGCACTTCAGTGGTTGTGGTAGCAACAGAAGGCCTTGATGTAACAACTGTTGTTTCAGGGCTTGTTGATGTGACGCCTGACACTGAAATCGTAGTTTCAACAACAGCTGTGGTAGAAGCCGTAACTGGGCCAGTGGTGACTTTAGGTGGCGTTGTTGTCTGAATGCTAACAGTTGTTTCCTCTGTTGTTGTTGTTTCTGTAGGTTGGGCTGTGGTTCCCTTTGTTGTTACTGACGGCACTCCGGTGGTTGTGGTAGCAACAGAAGGCCTTGATGTCACAACTGTTGTTTCAGGGCTTGTTGTTGTGACGCCTGACACTGAAATCGTAGTTTCAACAACAGCTGTGGTAGAAGCCGTAACTGGGCCAGTGGTGACTTTAGGTGGCGTTGTTGTCTGAACACTAACAGTTGTTTCCTCTGTTGTTGTTGTTTCAGTCGGTTGGGCTGTGGTTCCCTTCGTTGTCACTGATGGCACTTTAGTGGTTGTGGTAGCAACAGAAGGCTTCGATGTAACAGCTGTTGTTTCAGGGCTTGATGTTGTGACACCAGGCACAGAGGTCGTTGTTTCAACAAAGGCTGTGGTAGAAGTTGTAACTGGGCCAGTGGTGACTTCTTTAGGTGGTTTTGTTGTTGCAGTATTTACTGTTGTCTTTTCAGATGTTGTTGTTTCTGCAGGTTGGGCTGTGGTTTCCTTTGTTGTTACTGAAAGCACTTCAGTGGTTGTGGTAGCAACAGAAGGCCTTGATGTAACAACTGTTGTTTCAGGGCTTGTTGATGTGACGCCTGACACTGAAATCGTAGTTTCAACAACAGCTGTGGTAGAAGCCGTAACTGGGCCAGTGGTGACTTTAGGTGGCGTTGTTGTCTGAACGCTAACAGTTGTTTCCTCTGTTGTTGTTGTTTCAGTCGGTTGGGCTGTGGTTCCCTTCGTTGTCACTGATGGCACTTTAGTGGTTGTGGTAGCAACAGAAGGCTTCGATGTAATAGCTGTTGTTTCAGGGCTTGATGTTGTGACACCAGGCACAGAGGTCGTTGTTTCAACAAAGGCTGTGGTAGAAGTTGTAACTGGGCCAGTGGTGACTTCTTTAGGTGGTTTTGTTGTTGCAGTATTTACTGTTGTCTTTTCAGATGTTGTTGTTTCTGCAGGTTGGGCTGTGGTTTCCTTTGTTGTTACTGAAAGCACTTCAGTGGTTGTGGTAGCAACAGAAGGCCTTGATGTAACAACTGTTGTTTCAGGGCTTGTTGATGTGACGCCTGACACTGAAATCGTAGTTTCAACAACAGCTGTGGTAGAAGCCGTAACTGGGCCAGTGGTGACTTTAGGTGGCGTTGTTGTCTGAACACTAACAGTTGTTTCCTCTGTTGTTGTTGTTTCTGTCGGTTGGGCTGTGGTTCCCTTTGTTGTTACTGACGGCACTCCAGTGGTTGTGGTAGCAACAGAAGGCCTTGATGTCACAACTGTTGTTTCAGGGCTTGTTGTTGTGACGCCTGACACTGAAATCGTAGTTTCAACAACAGCTGTGGTAGAAGCCGTAACTGGGCCAGTGGTGACTTTAGGTAGCGTTGTTGTCTGAACACTAACAGTTGTTTCCTCTGTTGTTGTTGTTTCAGTCGGTTGGGCTGTGGTTCCCTTCGTTGTCACTGATGGCACTTTAGTGGTTGTGGTAGCAACAGACGGCCTTGATGTCACAACTGTTGTTTCAGGGCTTGTTGTTGTGACGCCTGACACTGAAATCGTAGTTTCAACAACAGCTGTGGTAGAAGCCGTAACTGGGCCAGTGGTGACTTTAGGTGCCGTTGTTGTCTGAACACTAACAGTTGTTTCCTCTGTTGTTGTTGTTTCTGTCGGTTGGGCTGTGGTTCCCTTCGTTGTCACTGATGGCACTTTAGTGGTTGTGGTAGCAACAGAAGGCCTTGATGTCACAACTGTTGTTTCAGGGCTTGTTGTTGTGACACCAGGCACAGAGGTCGTTGTTTCAACAAAGGCTGTGGTAGAAGTTGTAACTGGGCCAGTGGTGACTTCTTTAGGTGGTTTTGTTGTTGCAGTCTTTACTGTTGTCTTTTCAGATGTTGTTGTTTCTGCAGGTTGGGCTGTGGTTTCCTTTGTTGTTACTGAAAGCACTTCAGTGGTTGTGGTAGCAACAGAAGGCCTTGATGTAACAACTGTTGTTTCAGGGCTTGTTGATGTGACGCCTGACACTGAAATCGTAGTTTCAACAACAGCTGTGGTAGAAGCCGTAACTGGGCCAGTGGTGACTTTAGGTGGCGTTGTTGTCTGAACACTAACAGTTGTTTCCTCTGTTGTTGTTGTTTCTGTAGGTTGGGCTGTGGTTCCCTTTGTTGTTACTGACGGCACTCCAGTGGTTGTGGTAGCAACAGAAGGCCTTGATGTCACAACTGTTGTTTCAGGGCTTGTTGTTGTGACGCCTGACACTGAAATCGTAGTTTCAACAACAGCTGTGGTAGAAGCCGTAACTGGGCCAGTGGTGACTTTAGGTGGCGTTGTTGTCTGAACGCTAACAGTTGTTTCCTCTGTTGTTGTTGTTTCAGTCGGTTGGGCTGTGGTTCCCTTCGTTGTCACTGATGGCACTTTAGTGGTTGTGGTAGCAACAGAAGGCTTCGATGTAATAGCTGTTGTTTCAGGGCTTGATGTTGTGACACCAGGCACAGAGGTCGTTGTTTCAACAAAGGCTGTGGTAGAAGTTGTAACTGGGCCAGTGGTGACTTCTTTAGGTGGTTTTGTTGTTGCAGTCTTTACTGTTGTCTTTTCAGATGTTGTTGTTTCTGCAGGTTGGGCTGTGGTTTCCTTTGTTGTTACTGAAAGCACTTCAGTGGTTGTGGTAGCAACAGAAGGCCTTGATGTAACAACTGTTGTTTCAGGGCTTGTTGATGTGACGCCTGACACTGAAATCGTAGTTTCAACAACAGCTGTGGTAGAAGCCGTAACTGGGCCAGTGGTGACTTTAGGTGGCGTTGTTGTCTGAACACTAACAGTTGTTTCCTCTGTTGTTGTTGTTTCTGTCGGTTGGGCTGTGGTTCCCTTTGTTGTTACTGACGGCACTCCAGTGGTTGTGGTAGCAACAGAAGGCCTTGATGTCACAACTGTTGTTTCAGGGCTTGTTGTTGTGACGCCTGACACTGAAATCGTAGTTTCAACAACAGCTGTGGTAGAAGCCGTAACTGGGCCAGTGGTGACTTTAGGTGGCGTTGTTGACTGAACACTAACAGTTGTTTCCTCTGTTGTTGTTGTTTCTGTAGGTTGGGCTGTGGTTCCCTTTGTTGTTACTGACGGCACTCCAGTGGTTGTGGTAGCAACAGAAGGCCTTGATGTCACAACTGTTGTTTCAGGGCTTGTTGTTGTGACGCCTGACACTGAAATCGTAGTTTCAACAACAGCTGTGGTAGAAGCCGTAACTGGGCCAGTGGTGACTTTAGGTGGCGTTGTTGTCTGAACGCTAACAGTTGTTTCCTCTGTTGTTGTTGTTTCAGTCGGTTGGGCTGTGGTTCCCTTCGTTGTCACTGATGGCACTTTAGTGGTTGTGGTAGCAACAGAAGGCTTCGATGTAATAGCTGTTGTTTCAGGGCTTGATGTTGTGACACCAGGCACAGAGGTCGTTGTTTCAACAAAGGCTGTGGTAGAAGTTGTAACTGGGCCAGTGGTGACTTCTTTAGGTGGTTTTGTTGTTGCAGTCTTTACTGTTGTCTTTTCAGATGTTGTTGTTTCTGCAGGTTGGGCTGTGGTTTCCTTTGTTGTTACTGAAAGCACTTCAGTGGTTGTGGTAGCAACAGAAGGCCTTGATGTAACAACTGTTGTTTCAGGGCTTGTTGTTGTGACGCCTGACACTGAAATCGTAGTTTCAACAACAGCTGTGGTAGAAGCCGTAACTGGGCCAGTGGTGACTTTAGGTGCCGTTGTTGTCTGAACACTAACAGTTGTTTCCTCTGTTGTTGTTGTTTCAGTCGGTTGGGCTGTGGTTCCCTTCGTTGTCACTGATGGCACTTTAGTGGTTGTGGTAGCAACAGAAGGCTTCGATGTAACAACTGTTGTTTCAGGGCTTGTTGTTGTGACGCCTGACACTGAAATCGTAGTTTCAACAACAGCTGTGGTAGAAGCCGTAACTGGGCCAGTGGTGACTTTAGGTGCCGTTGTTGTCTGAACACTAACAGTTGTTTCCTCTGTTGTTGTTGTTTCTGTCGGTTGGGCTGTGGTTCCCTTCGTTGTCACTGATGGCACTTTAGTGGTTGTGGTAGCAACAGAAGGCCTTGATGTCACAACTGTTGTTTCAGGGCTTGTTGTTGTGACGCCTGACACTGAAATCGTAGTTTCAACAACAGCTGTGGTAGAAGCCGTAACTGGGCCAGTGGTGACTTTAGGTGGCGTTGTTGTCTGAACACTAACAGTTGTTTCCTCTGTTGTTGTTGTTTCTGTCGGTTGGGCTGTGGTTCCCTTCGTTGTCACTGATGGCACTTTAGTGGTTGTGGTAGCAACAGAAGGCCTTGATGTCACAACTGTTGTTTCAGGGCTTGTTGTTGTGACGCCTGACACTGAAATCGTAGTTTCAACAACAGCTGTGGTAGAAGCCGTAACTGGGCCAGTGGTGACTTTAGGTGGCGTTGTTGTCTGAACGCTAACAGTTGTTTCCTCTGTTGTTGTTGTTTCTGTCGGTTGGGCTGTGGTTCCCTTCGTTGTCACTGATGGCACTTTAGTGGTTGTGGTAGCAACAGAAGGCTTCGATGTAACAGCTGTTGTTTCAGGGCTTGATGTTGTGACACCAGGCACAGAGGTCGTTGTTTCAACAAAGGCTGTGGTAGAAGTTGTAACTGGGCCAGTGGTGACTTCTTTAGGTGGTTTTGTTGTTGCAGTCTTTACTGTTGTCTTTTCAGATGTTGTTGTTTCTGCAGGTTGGGCTGTGGTTTCCTTTGTTGTTACTGAAAGCACTTCAGTGGTTGTGGTAGCAACAGAAGGCCTTGATGTAACAACTGTTGTTTCAGGGCTTGTTGATGTGACGCCTGACACTGAAATCGTAGTTTCAACAACAGCTGTGGTAGAAGCCGTAACTGGGCCAGTGGTGACTTTAGGTGGCGTTGTTGTCTGAACACTAACAGTTGTTTCCTCTGTTGTTGTTGTTTCTGTCGGTTGGGCTGTGGTTCCCTTTGTTGTTACTGACGGCACTCCAGTGGTTGTGGTAGCAACAGAAGGCCTTGATGTCACAACTGTTGTTTCAGGGCTTGTTGTTGTGACGCCTGACACTGAAATCGTAGTTTCAACAACAGCTGTGGTAGAAGCCGTAACTGGGCCAGTGGTGACTTTAGGTGCCGTTGTTGTCTGAACACTAACAGTTGTTTCCTCTGTTGTTGTTGTTTCAGTCGGTTGGGCTGTGGTTCCCTTCGTTGTCACTGATGGCACTTTAGTGGTTGTGGTAGCAACAGACGGCCTTGATGTCACAACTGTTGTTTCAGGGCTTGTTGTTGTGACGCCTGACACTGAAATCGTAGTTTCAAAAACAGCTGTGGTAGAAGCCGTAACTGGGCCAGTGGTGACTTTAGGTGGCTTTGTTGTCTGAACACTAACAGTTGTTTCCTCTGTTGTTGTTGTTTCTGTCGGTTGGGCTGTGGTTCCCTTCGTTGTCACTGATGGCACTTTAGTGGTTGTGGTAGCAACAGAAGGCTTCGATGTAACAGCTGTTGTTTCAGGGCTTGATGTTGAGACACCAGGCACAGAGGTCGTTGTTTCAACAAAGGCTGTGGTAGAAGTTGTAACTGGGCCAGTGGTGACTTCTTTAGGTGGTTTTGTTGTTGCAGTCTTTACTGTTGTCTTTTCAGATGTTGTTGTTTCTGCAGGTTGGGCTGTGGTTTCCTTTGTTGTTACTGAAAGCACTTCAGTGGTTGTGGTAGCAACAGAAGGCCTTGATGTAACAACTGTTGTTTCAGGGCTTGTTGATGTGACGCCTGACACTGAAATCGTAGTTTCAACAACAGCTGTGGTAGAAGCCGTAACTGGGCCAGTGGTGACTTTAGGTGGCGTTGTTGTCTGAACACTAACAGTTGTTTCCTCTGTTGTTGTTGTTTCTATCGGTTGGGCTGTGGTTCCCTTTGTTGTTACTGACGGCACTCCAGTGGTTGTGGTAGCAACAGAAGGCCTTGATGTCACAACTGTTGTTTCAGGGCTTGTTGTTGTGACGCCTGACACTGAAATCGTAGTTTCAACAACAGCTGTGGTAGAAGCCGTAACTGGGCCAGTGGTGACTTTAGGTGCCGTTGTTGTCTGAACACTAACACTTGTTTCCTCTGTTGTTGTTGTTTCTGTCGGTTGGGCTGTGGTTCCCTTCGTTGTCACTGATGGCACTTTAGTGGTTGTGGTAGCAACAGAAGGCCTTGATGTCACAACTGTTGTTTCAGGGCTTGTTGTTGTGACGCCTGACACTGAAATCGTAGTTTCAACAACAGCTGTGGTAGAAGCCGTAACTGGGCCAGTGGTGACTTTAGGTGGCTTTGTTGTCTGAACACTAACAGTTGTTTCCTCTGTTGTTGTTGTTTCTGTCGGTTGGGCTGTGGTTCCCTTCGTTGTCACTGATGGCACTTTAGTGGTTGTGGTAGCAACAGAAGGCTTCGATGTAACAGGTGTTGTTTCAGGGCTTGATGTTGAGACACCAGGCACAGAGGTCGTTGTTTCAAGAAAGGCTGTGGTAGAAGTTGTAACTGGGCCAGTGGTGACTTCTTTAGGTGGTTTTGTTGTTGCAGTCTTTACTGTTGTCTTTTCAGATGTTGTTGTTTCTGCAGGTTGGGCTGTGGTTTCCTTTGTTGTTACTGAAAGCACTTCAGTGGTTGTGGTAGCAACAGAAGGCCTTGATGTAACAACTGTTGTTTCAGGGCTTGTTGATGTGACGCCTGACACTGAAATCGTAGTTTCAACAACAGCTGTGGTAGAAGCCGTAACTGGGCCAGTGGTGACTTTAGGTGGCGTTGTTGTCTGAACACTAACAGTTGTTTCCTCTGTTGTTGTTGTTTCTGTCGGTTGGGCTGTGGTTCCCTTTGTTGTTACTGACGGCACTCCAGTGGTTGTGGTAGCAACAGAAGGCCTTGATGTCACAACTGTTGTTTCAGGGCTTGTTGTTGTGACGCCTGACACTGAAATCGTAGTTTCAACAACAGCTGTGGTAGAAGCCGTAACTGGGCCAGTGGTGACTTTAAGTGCCGTTGTTGTCTGAACACTAACAGTTGTTTCCTCTGTTGTTGTTGTTTCTGTCGGTTGGGCTGTGGTTCCCTTCGTTGTCACTGATGGCACTTTAGTGGTTGTGGTAGCAACAGAAGGCCTTGATGTCACAACTGTTGTTTCAGGGCTTGTTGTTGTGACGCCTGACACTGAAATCGTAGTTTCAACAACAGCTGTGGTAGAAGCCGTAACTGGGCCAGTGGTGACTTTAGGTGGCGTTGTTGTCTGAACACTAACAGTTGTTTCCTCTGTTGTTGTTGTTTCTGTCGGTTGGGCTGTGGTTCCCTTCGTTGTCACTGATGGCACTTTAGTGGTTGTGGTAGCAACAGAAGGCTTCGATGTAACAGCTGTTGTTTCAGGGCTTGATGTTGTGACACCAGGCACAGAGGTCGTTGTTTCAACAAAGGCTGTGGTAGAAGTTGTAACTGGGCCAGTGGTGACTTCTTTAGGTGGTTTTGTTGTTGCAGTCTTTACTGTTGTCTTTTCAGATGTTGTTGTTTCTGCAGGTTGGGCTGTGGTTCCCTTCGTTGTCACTGATGGCACTTTAGTGGTTGTGGTAGCAACAGAAGGCCTTGATGTCACAACTGTTGTTTCAGGGCTTGTTGTTGTGACGCCTGACACTGAAATCGTAGTTTCAACAACAGCTGTGGTAGAAGCCGTAACTGGGCCAGTGGTGACTTTAGGTGGCGTTGTTGTCTGAACACTAACAGTTGTTTCCTCTGTTGTTGTTGTTTCTGTCGGTTGGGCTGTGGTTCCCTTCGTTGTCACTGATGGCACTTTAGTGGTTGTGGTAGCAACAGAAGGCCTTGATGTCACAACTGTTGTTTCAGGGCTTGTTGTTGTGACGCCTGACACTGAAATCGTAGTTTCAACAACAGCTGTGGTAGAAGCCGTAACTGGGCCAGTGGTGACTTTAGGTGGCGTTGTTGTCTGAACGCTAACAGTTGTTTCCTCTGTTGTTGTTGTTTCTGTCGGTTGGGCTGTGGTTCCCTTCGTTGTCACTGATGGCACTTTAGTGGTTGTGGTAGCAACAGAAGGCTTCGATGTAACAGCTGTTGTTTCAGGGCTTGATGTTGTGACACCAGGCACAGAGGTCGTTGTTTCAACAAAGGCTGTGGTAGAAGTTGTAACTGGGCCAGTGGTGACTTCTTTAGGTGGTTTTGTTGTTGCAGTCTTTACTGTTGTCTTTTCAGATGTTGTTGTTTCTGCAGGTTGGGCTGTGGTTTCCTTTGTTGTTACTGAAAGCACTTCAGTGGTTGTGGTAGCAACAGAAGGCCTTGATGTAACAACTGTTGTTTCAGGGCTTGTTGATGTGACGCCTGACACTGAAATCGTAGTTTCAACAACAGCTGTGGTAGAAGCCGTAACTGGGCCAGTGGTGACTTTAGGTGGCGTTGTTGTCTGAACACTAACAGTTGTTTCCTCTGTTGTTGTTGTTTCTGTCGGTTGGGCTGTGGTTCCCTTTGTTGTTACTGACGGCACTCCAGTGGTTGTGGTAGCAACAGAAGGCCTTGATGTCACAACTGTTGTTTCAGGGCTTGTTGTTGTGACGCCTGACACTGAAATCGTAGTTTCAACAACAGCTGTGGTAGAAGCCGTAACTGGGCCAGTGGTGACTTTAGGTGCCGTTGTTGTCTGAACACTAACAGTTGTTTCCTCTGTTGTTGTTGTTTCAGTCGGTTGGGCTGTGGTTCCCTTCGTTGTCACTGATGGCACTTTAGTGGTTGTGGTAGCAACAGACGGCCTTGATGTCACAACTGTTGTTTCAGGGCTTGTTGTTGTGACGCCTGACACTGAAATCGTAGTTTCAACAACAGCTGTGGTAGAAGCCGTAACTGGGCCAGTGGTGACTTTAGGTGGCTTTGTTGTCTGAACACTAACAGTTGTTTCCTCTGTTGTTGTTGTTTCTGTCGGTTGGGCTGTGGTTCCCTTCGTTGTCACTGATGGCACTTTAGTGGTTGTGGTAGCAACAGAAGGCTTCGATGTAACAGCTGTTGTTTCAGGGCTTGATGTTGAGACACCAGGCACAGAGGTCGTTGTTTCAACAAAGGCTGTGGTAGAAGTTGTAACTGGGCCAGTGGTGACTTCTTTAGGTGGTTTTGTTGTTGCAGTCTTTACTGTTGTCTTTTCAGATGTTGTTGTTTCTGCAGGTTGGGCTGTGGTTTCCTTTGTTGTTACTGAAAGCACTTCAGTGGTTGTGGTAGCAACAGAAGGCCTTGATGTAACAACTGTTGTTTCAGGGCTTGTTGATGTGACGCCTGACACTGAAATCGTAGTTTCAACAACAGCTGTGGTAGAAGCCGTAACTGGGCCAGTGGTGACTTTAGGTGGCGTTGTTGTCTGAACACTAACAGTTGTTTCCTCTGTTGTTGTTGTTTCTGTCGGTTGGGCTGTGGTTCCCTTTGTTGTTACTGACGGCACTCCAGTGGTTGTGGTAGCAACAGAAGGCCTTGATGTCACAACTGTTGTTTCAGGGCTTGTTGTTGTGACGCCTGACACTGAAATCGTAGTTTCAACAACAGCTGTGGTAGAAGCCGTAACTGGGCCAGTGATGACTTTAGGTGCCGTTGTTGTCTGAACACTAACAGTTGTTTCCTCTGTTGTTGTTGTTTCTGTCGGTTGGGCTGTGGTTCCCTTCGTTGTCACTGATGGCACTTTAGTGGTTGTGGTAGCAACAGAAGGCCTTGATGTCACAACTGTTGTTTCAGGGCTTGTTGTTGTGACGCCTGACACTGAAATCGTAGTTTCAACAACAGCTGTGGTAGAAGCCGTAACTGGGCCAGTGGTGACTTTAGGTGGCGTTGTTGTCTGAACACTAACAGTTGTTTCCTCTGTTGTTGTTGTTTCTGTCGGTTGGGCTGTGGTTCCCTTCGTTGTCACTGATGGCACTTTAGTGGTTGTGGTAGCAACAGAAGGCTTCGATGTAACAGCTGTTGTTTCAGGGCTTGATGTTGTGACACCAGGCACAGAGGTCGTTGTTTCAACAAAGGCTGTGGTAGAAGTTGTAACTGGGCCAGTGGTGACTTCTTTAGGTGGTTTTGTTGTTGCAGACTTTACTGTTGTCTTTTCAGATGTTGTTGTTTCTGCAGGTTGGGCTGTGGTTCCCTTTGTTGTTACTGACGGCACTCCAGTGGTTGTGGTAGCAACAGAAGGCCTTGATGTCACAACTGTTGTTTCAGGGCTTGTTGTTGTGACGCCTGACACTGAAATCGTAGTTTCAACAACAGCTGTGGTAGAAGCCGTAACTGGGCCAGTGGTGACTTTAGGTGGCGTTGTTGTCTGAACACTAACAGTTGTTTCCTCTGTTGTTGTTGTTTCTGTCGGTTGGGCTGTGGTTCCCTTTGTTGTTACTGACGGCACTCCAGTGGTTGTGGTAGCAACAGAAGGCCTTGATGTCACAACTGTTGTTTCAGGGCTTGTTGTTGTGACGCCTGACACTGAAATCGTAGTTTCAACAACAGCTGTGGTAGAAGCCGTAACTGGGCCAGTGGTGACTTTAGGTGGCGTTGTTGTCTGAACACTAACAGTTGTTTCCTCTGTTGTTGTTGTTTCTGTCGGTTGGGCTGTGGTTCCCTTTGTTGTTACTGACGGCACTCCAGTGGTTGTGGTAGCAACAGAAGGCCTTGATGTCACAACTGTTGTTTCAGGGCTTGTTGTTGTGACGCCTGACACTGAAATCGTAGTTTCAACAACAGCTGTGGTAGAAGCCGTAACTGGGCCAGTGGTGACTTTAGGTGGCGTTGTTGTCTGAACACTAACAGTTGTTTCCTCTGTTGTTGTTGTTTCTGTCGGTTGGGCTGTGGTTCCCTTCGTTGTCACTGATGGCACTTTAGTGGTTGTGGTAGCAACAGAAGGCTTCGATGTAACAGCTGTTGTTTCAGGGCTTGATGTTGTGACACCAGGCACAGAGGTCGTTGTTTCAACAAAGGCTGTGGTAGAAGTTGTAACTGGGCCAGTGGTGACTTCTTTAGGTGGTTTTGTTGTTGCAGACTTTACTGTTGTCTTTTCAGATGTTGTTGTTTCTGCAGGTTGGGCTGTGGTTCCCTTTGTTGTTACTGACGGCACTCCAGTGGTTGTGGTAGCAACAGAAGGCCTTGATGTCACAACTGTTGTTTCAGGGCTTGTTGTTGTGACGCCTGACACTGAAATCGTAGTTTCAACAACAGCTGTGGTAGAAGCCGTAACTGGGCCAGTGGTGACTTTAGGTGGCGTTGTTGTCTGAACACTAACAGTTGTTTCCTCTGTTGTTGTTGTTTCTGTCGGTTGGGCTGTGGTTCCCTTTGTTGTTACTGACGGCACTCCAGTGGTTGTGGTAGCAACAGAAGGCCTTGATGTCACAACTGTTGTTTCAGGGCTTGTTGTTGTGACGCCTGACACTGAAATCGTAGTTTCAACAACAGCTGTGGTAGAAGCCGTAACTGGGCCAGTGGTGACTTTAGGTGGCGTTGTTGTCTGAACACTAACAGTTGTTTCCTCTGTTGTTGTTGTTTCTGTCGGTTGGGCTGTGGTTCCCTTTGTTGTTACTGACGGCACTCCAGTGGTTGTGGTAGCAACAGAAGGCCTTGATGTCACAACTGTTGTTTCAGGGCTTGTTGTTGTGACGCCTGACACTGAAATCGTAGTTTCAACAACAGCTGTGGTAGAAGCCGTAACTGGGCCAGTGGTGACTTTAGGTGCCGTTGTTGTCTGAACACTAACAGTTGTTTCCTCTGTTGTTGTTGTTTCAGTCGGTTGGGCTGTGGTTCCCTTCGTTGTCACTGATGGCACTTTAGTGGTTGTGGTAGCAACAGACGGCCTTGATGTCACAACTGTTGTTTCAGGGCTTGTTGTTGTGACGCCTGACACTGAAATCGTAGTTTCAACAACAGCTGTGGTAGAAGCCGTAACTGGGCCAGTGGTGACTTTAGGTGGCTTTGTTGTCTGAACACTAACAGTTGTTTCCTCTGTTGTTGTTGTTTCTGTCGGTTGGGCTGTGGTTCCCTTCGTTGTCACTGATGGCACTTTAGTGGTTGTGGTAGCAACAGAAGGCTTCGATGTAACAGCTGTTGTTTCAGGGCTTGATGTTGAGACACCAGGCACAGAGGTCGTTGTTTCAACAAAGGCTGTGGTAGAAGTTGTAACTGGGCCAGTGGTGACTTCTTTAGGTGGTTTTGTTGTTGCAGTCTTTACTGTTGTCTTTTCAGATGTTGTTGTTTCTGCAGGTTGGGCTGTGGTTTCCTTTGTTGTTACTGAAAGCACTTCAGTGGTTGTGGTAGCAACAGAAGGCCTTGATGTAACAACTGTTGTTTCAGGGCTTGTTGATGTGACGCCTGACACTGAAATCGTAGTTTCAACAACAGCTGTGGTAGAAGCCGTAACTGGGCCAGTGGTGACTTTAGGTGGCGTTGTTGTCTGAACACTAACAGTTGTTTCCTCTGTTGTTGTTGTTTCTGTCGGTTGGGCTGTGGTTCCCTTTGTTGTTACTGACGGCACTCCAGTGGTTGTGGTAGCAACAGAAGGCCTTGATGTCACAACTGTTGTTTCAGGGCTTGTTGTTGTGACGCCTGACACTGAAATCGTAGTTTCAACAACAGCTGTGGTAGAAGCCGTAACTGGGCCAGTGGTGACTTTAGGTGGCGTTGTTGTCTGAACACTAACAGTTGTTTCCTCTGTTGTTGTTGTTTCTGTCGGTTGGGCTGTGGTTCCCTTCGTTGTCACTGATGGCACTTTAGTGGTTGTGGTAGCAACAGAAGGCCTTGATGTCACAACTGTTGTTTCAGGGCTTGTTGTTGTGACGCCTGACACTGAAATCGTAGTTTCAACAACAGCTGTGGTAGAAGCCGTAACTGGGCCAGTGGTGACTTTAGGTGGCGTTGTTGTCTGAACACTAACAGTTGTTTCCTCTGTTGTTGTTGTTTCAGTCGGTTGGGCTGTGGTTCCCTTCGTTGTCACTGATGGCACTTTAGTGGTTGTGGTAGCAACAGAAGGCTTCGATGTAACAGCTGTTGTTTCAGGGCTTGATGTTGTGACACCAGGCACAGAGGTCGTTGTTTCAACAAAGGCTGTGGTAGAAGTTGTAACTGGGCCAGTGGTGACTTCTTTAGGGGGTTTTGTTGTTGCAGTCTTTACTGTTGTCTTTTCAGATGTTGTTGTTTCTGCAGGTTGGGCTGTGGTTTCCTTTGTTGTTACTGAAAGCACTTCAGTGGTTGTGGTAGCAACAGAAGGCCTTGATGTAACAACTGTTGTTTCAGGGCTTGTTGATGTGACGCCTGACACTGAAATCGTAGTTTCAACAACAGCTGTGGTAGAAGCCGTAACTGGGCCAGTGGTGACTTTAGGTGGCGTTGTTGTCTGAACACTAACAGTTGTTTCCTCTGTTGTTGTTGTTTCTGTCGGTTGGGCTGTGGTTCCCTTTGTTGTTAGTGACGGCACTCCAGTGGTTGTGGTAGCAACAGAAGGCCTTGATGTCACAACTGTTGTTTCAGGGCTTGTTGTTGTGACGCCTGACACTGAAATCGTAGTTTCAACAACAGCTGTGGTAGAAGCCGTAACTGGGCCAGTGGTGACTTTAGGTGGCGTTGTTGTCTGAACACTAACAGTTGTTTCCTCTGTTGTTGTTGTTTCAGTCGGTTGGGCTGTGGTTCCCTTCGTTGTCACTGATGGCACTTTAGTGGTTGTGGTAGCAACAGAAGGCTTCGATGTAACAGCTGTTGTTTTAGGGCTTGATGTTGTGACACCAGGCACAGAGGTCGTTGTTTCAACAAAGGCTGTGGTAGAAGTTGTAACTGGGCCAGTGGTGACTTCTTTAGGTGGTTTTGTTGTTGCAGTCTTTACTGTTGTCTTTTCAGATGTTGTTGTTTCTGCAGGTTGGGCTGTGGTTCCCTTTGTTGTTACTGACGGCACTCCAGTGGTTGTGGTAGCAACAGAAGGCCTTGATGTCACAACTGTTGTTTCAGGGCTTGTTGTTGTGACGCCTGACACTGAAATCGTAGTTTCAACAACAGCTGTGGTAGAAGCCGTAACTGGGCCAGTGGTGACTTTAGGTGGCGTTGTTGTCTGAACACTAACAGTTGTTTCCTCTGTTGTTGTTGTTTCTGTCGGTTGGGCTGTGGTTCCCTTTGTTGTTACTGACGGCACTCCAGTGGTTGTGGTAGCAACAGAAGGCCTTGATGTCACAACTGTTGTTTCAGGGCTTGTTGTGACGCCTGACACTGAAATCGTAGTTTCAACAACAGCTGTGGTAGAAGCCGTAACTGGGCCAGTGGTGACTTTAGGTGCCGTTGTTGTCTGAACACTAACAGTTGTTTCCTCTGTTGTTGTTGTTTCTGTCGGTTGGGCTGTGGTTCCCTTCGTTGTCACTGATGGCACTTTAGTGGTTGTGGTAGCAACAGAAGGCCTTGATGTCACAACTGTTGTTTCAGGGCTTGTTGTTGTGACGCCTGACACTGAAATCGTAGTTTCAACAACAGCTGTGGTAGAAGCCGTAACTGGGCCAGTGGTGACTTTAGGTGGCGTTGTTGTCTGAACACTAACAGTTGTTTCCTCTGTTGTTGTTGTTTCTGTCGGTTGGGCTGTGGTTCCCTTCGTTGTCACTGATGGCACTTTAGTGGTTGTGGTAGCAACAGAAGGCTTCGATGTAACAGCTGTTGTTTCAGGGCTTGATGTTGTGACACCAGGCACAGAGGTCGTTGTTTCAACAAAGGCTGTGGTAGAAGTTGTAACTGGGCCAGTGGTGACTTCTTTAGGTGGTTTTGTTGTTGCAGTCTTTACTGTTGTCTTTTCAGATGTTGTTGTTTCTGCAGGTTGGGCTGTGGTTTCCTTTGTTGTTACTGAAAGCACTTCAGTGGTTGTGGTAGCAACAGAAGGCCTTGATGTAACAACTGTTGTTTCAGGGCTTGTTGATGTGACGCCTGACACTGAAATCGTAGTTTCAACAACAGCTGTGGTAGAAGCCGTAACTGGGCCAGTGGTGACTTTAGGTGGCGTTGTTGTCTGAACACTAACAGTTGTTTCCTCTGTTGTTGTTGTTTCTGTCGGTTGGGCTGTGGTTCCCTTTGTTGTTACTGACGGCACTCCAGTGGTTGTGGTAGCAACAGAAGGCCTTGATGTCACAACTGTTGTTTCAGGGCTTGTTGTTGTGACGCCTGACACTGAAATCGTAGTTTCAACAACAGCTGTGGTAGAAGCCGAAACTGGGCCAGTGGTGACTTTAGGTGCCGTTGTTGTCTGAACACTAACAGTTGTTTCCTCTGTTGTTGTTGTTTCTGTCGGTTGGGCTGTGGTTCCCTTCGTTGTCACTGATGGCACTTTAGTGGTTGTGGTAGCAACAGAAGGCCTTGATGTCACAACTGTTGTTTCAGGGCTTGTTGTTGTGACGCCTGACACTGAAATCGTAGTTTCAACAACAGCTGTGGTAGAAGCCGTAACTGGGCCAGTGGTGACTTTACGTGGCGTTGTTGTCTGAACACTAACAGTTGTTTCCTCTGTTGTTGTTGTTTCTGTCGGTTGGGCTGTGGTTCCCTTCGTTGTCACTGATGGCACTTTAGTGGTTGTGGTAGCAACAGAAGGCCTTGATGTCACAACTGTTGTTTCAGGGCTTGTTGTTGTGACGCCTGACACTGAAATCGTAGTTTCAACAACAGCTGTGGTAGAAGCCGTAACTGGGCCAGTGGTGACTTTACGTGGCGTTGTTGTCACAACCTCTACTGTTGTTTTTTCTGATGTTGTTTCTGTTGGTTGCGATGTGGTTCCCTTTGTTGTTACTGACGGCACTTCAGTGCTTGTGGTCTTAACAAAAGGCTTTGTTGTTACAACTGTTGTTTCAGGGTTAGTGGTTGTGACACCAGGCACAGAGGTCGCTGCTTCAACAGCAGTTGTGGTAAAGGTTGTACCCGGGCCCGTGGTGAATTTACTTGTTGTTGTCCCAGCACTTATTGTTTTTTCTTCTGATGTCGTTGTCTCTGTAGATATGGACGTGGTTCCTATAGTTGTTACTGACAGCACTTCAGTGGTTGTGGTAGCAAGAGATGCCTTAGAAGTTAGAACTGTAGTTGCAGGGCTTGTTGTTGCGACACCTTGCACGGAGAAAAAAACATTATTTCTTGAAGAGATTAAGACAAATATCTCAAGTATCTCTTGTCTCTCATATAGTTTTCCTTTTGTTTTTCTACCAGTTTTTGAGAATATGAAAGGAAAATCTTTGATTTTGATGCATATATTTTTTACCTGATGTTGTCTCTTCAATTGTGCTGAATGCAAAGGGAGTCGTTTTAGGACCAGCTGTGGTGGTAGTTAAGCACGGATATATACTTCTGGTTACGGTTCCATTGGCCCCACACTCAGCTGTGATGCAGTTTCCTAGCCCATCTGTGGTGTTGTAGATGGTGTCCCCATACTCATAGGTTTTTCCATTAATGAAGCATGTACAAGCTACAGATCAAAGTATCGTCTTGTCAATTTTCATGTTCTCAGAACATGCATATACTGTATATATACTGTATATATAGTCAGTGTACATTATGTATACTTACAGTTTACATTGTAGCTGCAACTTATTCCAGAGACTGTACAGGAACTTTGAAAAAGAAGGAAAATGAAGTGATGTCATTGACCCGTGGCATTATAAATTCCATGAGCAACCATAATTCTATCTCATGATGTTAAGCAAATTTCAATCATATACTGTATACAATATATATAGTAAACAGTCTATCAGATGCAGCAATTACCAATCAAACTGTGAAAATGGGCAGCATTGAACAAATATGAATCAAGATTCTGTCACTCTAATGTGTATTTCTCACCGCAGACGTTTTCAGAAACATATTTTTGTGTACTGTTTAGTTGTAAAATGAGAAAGTTTATGATGATAAAACCTTGTGACAAAACCTGCCTACAAGCCCTTCAGAACTGCATAGTATCCAACTTAATGACACCAAATCTGAGGTCATCCTTTTTAGATCATCCCAACCTTTTTATCTTGCGTCAACTTGGCATAGAGAGTCAAACAAGGACTTGTGCAGAACAATGTCTGTCGGGGCAACTGTAACAGTAATGCTGATTTGTCCCATTTGTTCTGTATCCAGCTAACAATTAATCAAAACCTGGTAAATGATTGACAATTAACCTTTCAGTATTCAACATGTATAGAATTAATTCATCCACAGATAATAACATAGTGTAGACACATGTATTAATTCAAATTATTTTCAACACATTTAAAGCTAAGTAATGGTTTACTTGAAGGCCAAGATATGGGGTGACTCCTGACCTGCCCCAAGAAAAAACAGGGGAGGGAATTGTAAACCATTCATAGAGACCATGGCAGAGGATTCAAATACAGAATTATAAACATATTAATAAAATCTATCCCAAAACAAAAAGGTTCTAAAACTAAACATAAAAATCCCATTTAATCAGCTAAACACCTTTTTGTCATCAAGTGACAAGGCTGGATACATGGGGAGGCCCTGTTGTGCATGGGGTGTCCACCAAATCATTATAAGGTCCTGCTCCACCAGTAACATTTCTGGTCTGGAGTATTCACTCCAAGGACACCAGCTCTCCATCCTGAGGACTCAGGTCCAACACCTCACACCTAGCTGATACCGGCACCCTGTCCACCTGAAAGGAGGCTCTGAACCTTTGGACTTGATCCAGTCCGACTAAATAAATGAATGCTGTCCTGCTGCGCTGTCTCTCTGCTTGTCTAAGCCCTATTTATTTACAACAGTTTGTTGTTGTTTGTTGTTGCCGCTCTGCCCTGACGGCTGAAACAGCCAGCTGCTGAAGCCTGAAGCAGCTCTGCTGTATCTACGTGCTGGTGAATCTCAGCCATTGTGAAGAGAGAGACTTAAAGAAAGACTTTAGGTCCAGAATCTTTTGAATCGAGTGACCCATCCAGCTCCAAGGAGGGGGGGTCTGAAGAAATGACACAGAGATGCCTCGCCAGACAGAGAGAGACGAAGATGGAAACATGCATTAAGGTAACATGCCAGCCATCCAAAAACGAGTGTGCCCTAGGACACCAAAGAGAGCCACTGAGGGAGAGAAACGACTCAAGCCAGGGCGCATTGTTGGATCCAAAAGATCCAAACTGCCGTGTTCCAGACAGAAGCTGCCACCACTCTGGTCAAGACAGCACAAACTCCCATCTACCATCTACTCAGAGAGGCTGATGTATAGATGTGTCTTCAGAAGAGAAAGAGTTTGATGACTATACTAATGAACAAATTCATAGCCAACTAATAACTCAGTTACACATTTGACAGTTAATATTAGACACAGGAAGAATTAGGGAATCCATCCACAAACTCTAAACCTGAATTAGACCACGTCTAAATTTATAAAATGAAACTGATTCCCAATCTTCCCTGGTGCTTCTTAAACTCTTTGTTGTATGAATGGTATATTAATACCAAAACTAAATTTAGTTGATCGACAAACATTAAATCCAATCAGAGAGAGATATCAGTCACTGAATTGACCTGGTCATCTTTAATTTGTTCTATTCATGAATGTTCATCATTTGGATTTGCTTTATTCCTTTAATTATTCTTTATTCAATTTTATCATTGCTTTATCATTCATTAATGTAGTCAAGCAGTTAGTCAAATAAACACTTAATTAATAAAGAAATTGGTTTCTTGATTTTGTGTGTATATATATATACGTATATATATACGTATATATATATATATACACGTATATATATATATATATGTATATACGTATATATATATATATATATATATATATATATATATATATATATATATATATATATATATATATATATGTATATATATATATATATATATATATATATATATATATTCAAATCACTGTTCACCAGGCCAAGAACTCTGTAGCAACCATGACATTATGAGACGCAACTGATTAATACCAAATTTAATTATTTTTCCCTGTTTTTATAAAACTGGATGGTGCCCCGAGTGGGTAACATCTAAAGTTGAATGTTACCCCTTTCCTTCACATTTTATGATAATTTGTCTTACAATTAATAATTTGGGATTATTAATTGTGAATATGAATCTTGATATTAATTAATGATTAATTGTTAATCTGCTCAATGCTACAGTACAGTCATCATCCATTTTCTGTAACCGCTTTACAGAATTGTGATGGCTGGAGCTGATCCCAGCTGACAGTGGGCAAGAGGGCACCTGTGGACAATTCAGAGTCACCAATAGAATGAACCTGTAGAAAACTCATGCTAACATGGGGCTAACATGCAAACTCCACACAGATGGGCCCAAGCCATGCTGCTTATGTCCTTTTGAAATGAGATAACAGCCTCTTGCACATCATGGCCTTTTTCCTTATGTAAGCTACTATCATCTCCAGCCTTTCTTACTGCTAGTCAGTGCCTGTGAGGTGGCATCCTCTATGTTTTGTGCCGTGTGCTGTTTGTGGAGGCATTTGTTTCCTGTTCACTGACATTATTAAACTTCAATTCATCAAAAGTTTAGAATACAAACAAGCTGATGAAAAAGCTGATTAAAGATTTGGAGCTTTGGATTCTCCAGCTATTGTGGGTCACATATTCGTTTTCATCCACGCATTGCTTACTGGCAATGATTCAACGGTCAGTAGCTATCACATTAGTCTGTCAATATGCCCTATGCTGATTTGCCAAAGTATGGATGTAATCACTCTCCTCAGTTATTTTACATCACTAGAGTGCATGTCCTAATTGGTATAATATACCACATTAGCACATGTTAGCCTCATAGCAGAATTGCCTAAGTCATATAACTTAAAATATGACTTAGGCAATTATGCAATTATGGCTAATGATATGTATCATTGCCTAAGACTAAGCCTTTAGTGTGACAATGAACATACCAAGTGTAACAGTTGCTTGATGGAACCTTATCTTTGATGCTGTAATGGGTGCCTTTGTCATCATAGCAGCCGCATTGTTCCCAGGTGACGCACTTCATGGTGTCTTCATCAAAGTAGGGCTGGGATGGGGGACAGTGTGGATAGCAGCCTGCAACAGCATTATGACATTTTGATTAACCTCCTCACAAATATTTGATATAGCTAAATTGTGTCCTCCTGCATTCATATAGCGCTTTTTCCCAAAGTGCTTGAAATTGGCCTATCCCACACCCACACGTACACACACGCATGCACATCTGCACACACACACACACACACACACTCATAGATCTTTGACTGACCCTGTGATCACTGGACAACTCTACCTCCTGAGCCTCCACCGCCTCATCAGTTATAATCCTTGCAGCATTTCAGAGAAACAGTTTGTTTTCTTAGGATTGCCATATTTTGTTTGAAGCAATAATTGCTGAGTGTAATTGTTCTACACAGTTCATTTGTATGCAGACTGGAAGACTGGAAGATACCGTTACATAGCAACATCTGTGGCCTAAAAATCCATCAGGCCAGAATGAAATGTTTGGAGCGGGAGAGTGAGGTACACTGCACATTGGTTGAAGAGGTTGTCAAGGCAGCCCGCTCAGCATCTTCCCCAGGCCCCAGCGGTGTACCCTACCTCATCTACAAGCGCTGCCCAGTGCTTCTCCAGCACCTGTGGAAGACCCTGAAGGTGATCTGGCGAAGGGGGAGAGTGGCCGACCAGTGGAGGTGTGCAGAGGGAGTTTGGATTCCCAAGGAGAAGGACTCGAAAAACATCAACCAGTTTCGAACAATCTCACTACTAAGTGTGGAAGGGAAGGTGTTTTTCAGCATCGTCTCAAAAAGACTGACCGAGTTCCTCCTCAAGAACAACTACATCGACACTTTGGTGCAGAAGGGGGGGGGGATTCCTGGAGCTCCTGGCTGCCTAGAGCACACCGGTGTAGTGACACAGCTCATCAGAGAGGCCCGTGAGAACAGAGGTGACCTTGCTGTGTTGTGGTTGGACCTGACAAAAGCCTACGGGTCCATCCCACACAAACTAGTTGAGCTTGCCCTACACCTCCACCATGTTCCCAGCAAGATCAAGCTCCTGATCTTGGATTATTACTCCAACTTCAGGCTCAGGCTCACTTCTGGGTCAGTAACATCAGACTGGCATCACCTTGGGAAAGGAATAATAACCGGTTGTACCATCTCCGTTACCCTTTTCACATTGGCGATGAACATGGTGGTTAAGGCTACGGAGGTGGAATGCAGAGGGCCCCTATCTAGATCAGGTGTTCGCCAGCCCCCCCCCAGCAAGGTGTCATCAGCTGGGATTGAAGTGAGGACAGGAAGGAAGTGGAGGGCAGAGAAGTCAGTGGAGGTGGCAGAGTCACGCCTGAGGCAAAAAGCGCTGGTAGGGGTCTTGGCAACAGGGAGAGCAGGCCTGGTCTACTTCCCAAAGACCCAAGTGAGCCAGGCTCGGGGAAAGGAGAGACACCATCTACTCCAGGAAGAGGTTCAAGCAGGTGTGGAGGAAGAGCGAGTGAGCAGGGTAGTGGGACTCCGGCAGCAGGGGGCCTGGACAAGATGGGAGAGCACGTTGCAGCGCAAAGTCACCTGGTCGAACATCATGCAGGCAGACTTCCACTGCGTCCGGTTCCTTGTGCAGGCAGTCTACGACGCCCTCCCGACGCCAGCGAACCTCCATGTGTGGGGGAAGAACGAGACACTGTCCTGCCCCCTTTGCTCCGGAAGAGGCTCCTTAGAACATCTCCTCAGCAGCTGCCCAAAGTCCCTGGCTGATGGTCGCTACCGCTGGCGCCATGACCAGGTTCTGAAAGCAGTTGCTGAAAGCATAGCCTTGGCCATCAGCACCAGCAAACACCATCATGCTCCGAACAAGGCAGTCCCCTTCATTAAAGCTGGAGAGAGACCCCGGGCATGTCCACAGAGAACATCAGGACTCCTCCACTCAGCCTTTGATTGGCACTTGCACGTTGACCTGGGAAAACAGCTGAGGTTCCCCCAGCAAATTGCATCAACGTCTCTCCGGCCAGACATGATCATTACCTCTGAGGCTTCAAAACATCTGATCATGCTGGAACTTACAGTGCCCTGGGAGCGTATTGAGGAAGCCAACGAAAGGAAACGTGCCAAGTACCAGGAACTGGTGGAGGAGTGCAGGAGAAAGGGCTGGAGGACATCCTACGAGCCGATAGAAGTTGGCTGCAGAGGCTTTGCAGGACGTTCTCTCTGCAAAGTCCTAGGCCGTCTGGGTGTAACAGGGGCGGCCAAGAAGAGGGCCATCAAATCTGCAAGCGAAGCCGCAGAGAAAGCCACGAGGTGGCTTTGGCTCAAAAGGGTAGATCCGTGGGTTGCTACTGGGACGCAAGCCGAGGCATGATCAATCTCGACTGGGTCACCTGGGGGAGGGTGTCTGATGTTGCGAGACCCGAAACACCTAATGAGCCCAGGATACATCACTGATGATGCGTCCCAGTGCATCCAGGAGATGTTTCTTTCAAGCAAATGGACTGCATTTATACAGCATAGTGCTTTTCTAGTCTCAGCAACCATTCAGAACACTACAACACAAGCCAGCATTGACCCATTCGCACACACGTTCATACAGAGGCTACCATACCAGGTTTCACCTGCTCATCAGGAGCGATGAACACAAGTTTTTACTGTTTGCTTCATGCGTGTTTACTGAAATTATCTAAGATATTTAATCTCTTGGATATTTAGTTTTCTCTTACTTTTGTTTTCTCTTACTTTTGTTTTGGTCAGTTGCTTTAACCTCTTGTGCCCTAGCTCTATTTCTGCCTAAAATAACCACCTGAAATGAATCAGGACCAGTAGTACATAAATTGTAAGTAAACAAAACTATGTATTTTACAGCTTCATCAGCTGTCTGGGCTGGACTGACAGTGGAACTACAGCGGGACTGTTGGTGTCCCCGTCTGATGTGTGCTGCGTCACCACTCATTGGATTGAGAGGCTTCTAGTGACACATTGCGTACAAGTTCCTAATAGTGAATAAGGTTAAAGAAATTAATCACTACATGCACCTAGACAAGACCTTTGCAAATGTGTCATTAATCATATCTTTAAAGACCTTATTATGGGAAAATGTGTTGTTAGCTTTCTTCAAAAAACAGACAAACAATATTTTATTATAATAAATCGTATGTTTTCTTTTAATCATTTATTCATTAATACAAATAAACGATAAATACCTTAGTTTTTTGTTTTCTTGAAGGATGTTGAGCAATATGTGAAACCACTTTCAGATTTGACTATAAAGCTATTAAAGACATTTAATAGTCCTGTAGGTTTTTGAAATATTTGTTTTGTGTGGTATATCCCTGGCACGTTTGTTATTGTTAAGCTGAAGAAAGCAGAGATGATATGACATGACGCTATGGGTTGGTTTTTGTCCTGTCCTCTCCAATATTTTCAGTCGCCACTGAGCTGCAGCTAGACATTTGATGAAATGAATTGAAATGAATAGTGTTTGCATCAAGGAGCATTCAGGTCTTTCGGTGAGCTCAGAATTTCTAGTTTCCAACGATATCAAGCATGGTATTATAGCCTTATGGGAAATTTTCGCAGCTCTGATCACAACTTGTTTTATGTTTAAAAAAGTTTATTTCTCTATGGCATTATTATTAAAATACTTTGTAATGAGACATAATTTGGACTACATACAGTTGGTTTACGGATTCTGAAAGCTAAAGACTTCAGGTTTACAAAACTGTATAACATTCATATGTTCTATAAATAGATGATTATGACATAGTGTTTTCAATCTTTATTAAAGCTCTCAGGCTCAAGTTAATGGACACAGAAAAAAATGTCACTTTAAATGTCTATTAAAGGTAGTGTTGGGTTGGTAGTGCTGTTTAAATACACCTTTCCTTAAATTTATTGAAATTGTCAATACATCATTTAGATCATAAATTACATTACATCAAAAGTGTATGCATTTACACATACACTTTGCTAGATTCTCAGCATTATCAACCCTACCTTTAACATGGCTGCAAGATAGATTAATAAAACTACAAAGAAAATAACCTACATAAATGAAAAGTTACACAAATACGGGCTATAATACCTGTTTGGTTGGTTTAAATCAAAGTTCTGTAAGCATATCCATCAACAAAATAAAAGAAGAAAAAGTGTACGTCTACAACGTCTAAATACGTGAATTTAAATACTGGCACAAAAGCACTTCTGATCGATACTCACTTTTATGTCTGAGCAGAGAAAAGGTGAATCGGTCAGTTGACCCGAGTTGGACTCAAGAAATTACCTTAACACAGAGATTCCAGTAGTCAAGAAGATGACATGCAAGATCTGTCTAATGTACCTTCCAGGGCAGTGATGAGGTTGGAACAGTTTCCTGATGGATTTCTACATGTCTTCATGCAGTCAGCTCCACAAGGCTTGTAGTGCCACTCACAGCCATCAGGGGAGTTATAATAGTCACAAAAAATAGCTGCAAGAGACAAAATCTTCTTAAAAAATGTTACAAAAGTCAGGGTGTTAGTCATTGTGACAAATTGACAAACTTTTAACTAAAGAGACAATTCCCTACAAATTCTCAAATCCTGTAGCTCAGGTACTCCTGGTGTGATGGTGACCAAACTTACGGCACAGGTTTGGTTTCCTCCATTTAACGCAGGCCCCAGCTTCATTACAGGCTTTGGCATAGGAAGCCACAGCAGTGCAGAAACACTCACAGTCTCCACCGGTGTCACATGCACAAGAGTCTCTCACACAAGAATCAAAGTATGGACCTGGGTCAACCTTGAACACACAATCATATACTGTTTAGCAGAGAAATACAATTTGAGGGCAACACAAACTTTGTCCCATGCTTGTAGTAGTAGTAGCAACAGTGGCCTTGGTGGCAGTAGTAGTAATCACAATGGCAATACCATTGGTTTTAATAGTAGAAATAGTGGGGTGATGGTGGAAGGTCGGAGTCATAAGGAATCACCTACTGGGGACTGTGAATATCCAGTCCAAATATTTGACAGTCTGAAAAGTAGTTTTTAAGATATCTAGCTCTAGACTAACGTTTGCACGGATGGATGACCAGAACACCCAACCGATCAACATACAAAGCAATGAGCTGCACTTAATGCCACAGCTGGAGAGAAACAATTACATTTCTATAATTTCCCAAATATCATGGCAGTTAAAGTGATAGTGTTTGTGTATGTGCATACATTTGTGTTTAATGTGTTACTATCATCATAGTTACCTGTGAATGACAGCTGTTGAAGGTAACACTGGTGATAATGCTACACTGTCTCTGGGACCAGGCTTCCCGGTAGCGGTTAGAGGCACAAGGATCAGTGAGTAGTTGGGCATTTGGGCAGCTGGATGAAACCTTCCAACTGTTACCAAATTCTAGAACGTCTGCCACTGTCTGCTGGGAGCGTGTGGTGAAGTCATTCTTACTGTTGCCATCGTAGTTTCCACACAGACCACATACTTGACCCTGAGAGGTAGGAATCCAATGACAGAATTTACTGCTGTGATAGGACTGATACAGAATAAGGCACCTGTTTGTTGCCACTGAAATATCATTCAGCCCTCAAGCATAGGTTAGGCATTTTCATTGCAGTGTCTCATAATGTCTCATGTATACCAAATAGCTGCTTAGGAAGAAAATATTTCAGAGTATTACAGCATAATATAAGATAGATTGTAAGCCAGATTTTCAGAATAAATGTATTTTAACTTGTTTCAAAGCTGAATTAATTATCTCCAGGTAAACTTTAAAACAGCCTTCATCATTGTCCACTATTGGAATTAAGTCCAATATTTCTTCTTCTTTTATCTCTGTTTTGTCTCCACCACTCCTGGGATAAATATCCTGTTAAGCTAGATGCAATGTTTACTAGCTACTCACTGACTAGTAGGGTAGATAAGTTGGGAGATAATTCTTTGTGATTTCAACACAATGAGAAATGCCTTTTACATTACATAGAGTTAATTTACTCAGTGTTAATGAACATTTTAATTTAAGTTTATTTGTTGTACAAAATGTACTGACTGTGAAGATTCTCATGGTGTATGATGACAATAAGGCAGACTGAATGAACTGCCTTAACCAATATGCTCTGTGCAAAAGCCAAGTGTCAATCAAAACATGTAGACTTGATTCTTTACCTGGAACTGCGGGCTGAGTTTAACAAAAAGACTAGTCTTCTTGTCCCACATGAGCACGAGTCCCGGCTTGATCGTCACCACCAGGTAAATACCCATCTTGTGTACCTGAGCAGGGAACACCTGGCTGCTGCCCTTTACCACCTGGAAGTTCTCATCTTTAAGTTGGAATTCGTTATCCTGTGGGCATCAACAAAATAAACATGCATTTTATTACTGCACCAGTTAGGTGAGGTGGAACAAGTAATCACTTACTCAATAATAATAATAATAATAAACTCTACTAAAAAACTGCCCCCTCTTTCACACACAGAAACAGATGGACTACATTGCAATATGAAAGCTACGTTTCATTGGCAGTGTCACTGAATGTGAATGATCATAAAGGCTGCACATGTCCATGATATACAGTATAGTGTGAGAATCAACATCATAGCATAACCATGAATAAAATTATTATTATTTTATATTATACTATTATTATTGGTTGTAGAATGAGCCTTGTGCCTCCACCTATGGTAACAAATAAAATTTCAGTGTGCTTTTTCACCTACTTGTTCATATACTGACAAAAATATGAATGCAAAACTTTTGTTTTTGCTGCTATTTTTTATGCGCTGAAGTCAAACATCTAAGACTTTTTCTATTTGCACAAAAGGCCTATTTCTCTCAAATACTGTTCACAAATTTGTCTAAATCTGTTAGTGAGCACTTCCCCTTTGCCGAAATAATTCATCCATCTCACAGGTGTGGCATATCAAGATGCTGATTTGACAGCATGATTATTGTTTGTTTTTATGTAGGTGTGCCTTAGGCTGGTCAAAATAAATGTCCACTCTAAAATTTGCAGTTTTATCACACAGCACAATGCCACAGATGTTTGTGGAGGTTCTCATTCATCCAGGTCATATTCATTCAGGCAAAAAATTGAATCAAAGGCAACTGGACTTAGATTTGTCTCTGAAGACGTTTCGCCCCTTATCCAAGTGGCTTCATCAGTTCGAACGTCTGACTAGTCCCCACTAGCCTGTCGATGCCACAGATGTTGCAAGTTTTGAGGGAGCATGCAATTGGCATCCTGACACCAGAGCTGTTGCCCGTGAACTGAATTCATTTCTCTACCATAGGCTGTCTCCAAAGGCGTCTCCAAGAATTTGGCAGTACAGCCAACCGGCCTCACTACTGAAGACCATGTATAACCACATCAGCCCAGGACCTCCACATCCGGCATCTTCACCGGCAAGACCAGCCACCCAGACAGCTGATGCAACAATCGGTTTGCAAAACCGAAGAATTTCTGCACAACTGTCAGAAACTGTCTCAGGGAAGCTCAGCTGAATGCTTGTCATCCTCAGCGAGGTCTTGACCTGACTGCAGTTCTTTGTCGTAATAGACTTGAGTGGGCAAATGCTCACCTTCAGATTTAGACAAATTTGTAAAACAATATTTGAGAGAAATAGGGTTTTTGTGTACATAGAAAAAGTCTTAGATGTTTGACTTCAGTGCAGAAAAAAACAAAAACATAAACAATTAGGTTTATATTTTTAATTGTACATAAATTTAGACAATACATCATTATACATTATGCATAAATTGTTCATCATTTTAATGTTGACTGGGTGTTATAAGGCTTATCAATCATGAAATGACAATAGGTCCCAGTCTTAGTGATTATCATTCGAGCCATAATGCTTGCCCAACCTTAACATTAATATTAGTCTGACATTTTGATCTAGTATTTGAGGCAGAACATGGACACACTGTACAAGTGTTGTGCTTACCCCCAGGAAGATCTTGATGGTCTTGGAGCAGGTGGTTCCTGTGGTTCCACATGGAACATTCTCAGTGACAATTCTGAAGCTTCCATCGCTCGGACCAGTGCCACAGTAATCCTTAGTAAGGCATAGACACAAGGAGGAAGATATAAATTGATATCTGGGGTTTGATGAAACCCCATTACCAATTACTGGTCTGCATTATTCCTGCAATAGCCATTTGGTGTATTTACATTCAGTATATACCTCTCTATATAGCGCTTTAACTGGTAGTGGCAGGCTGCACTTGATTCAGATTGCATAAATCTGAGGGCCTTGCAGGAATCAGTGCAGCATGTAATCCAGTGCAGTTTAATCTCATCCAGTTCACTGTTTACTGTTCATTCTCTTACAACTGTATCAGAGCAGAATTATAATAACGCTAATTTTCTGCTGCTACTTCACATTTAATGTTTAGCTGGTGACACACAGGTACATTTTATTATGAAGAAGCCACAGATAACACAATTTATTTGTGACCATGGTCCTTTATCCAAAATGTAGAAACAAGACAAGGGTCATTTGGGAGATTTTTTAGTCTTTCTGAGCACTCTCCTTTTTTGTGCTGCTGATCCCAGCACTGAAAATCTCTGAACTTTTCAGAAAAGTGTTGGTGACATCATTGTAGACAATGAAGGAGATGTGGTCATGTCTGTCTATTCTGAGCAAATACATCAGACAGACACTATAATAACAAAGACCGAAAAGCACATTTGTGCAAGCAGATTGGCCGAGTGAAACGTTGAATGTTGCTGGTGAGTGTTCTGCTTTTATCACCATGTTGTCTCTGATGGATCATCTTCCTTATTCTATGGCTGTCATACTGAGTGGTGACAAGCTCCTTCATAAAAGTAAGAGGGCATACATCCTCCAGTTGGTGCTCATGGTGAAAAAACAATGTCAGACAAATAGTTGCCACAATAGACAGTAGCCAAAATAGCTCGCAGAGCATTTTCTATGAAAAATGCACTGCGAAAAAGGGATTTGAATATTCCCTCCATTGACTTCCATTGTAAATAAATGTTGGAAAAAGCTTAATATCTTAAAAGTATAAAATGTATGAAAAAGTTGAATGTAAGCAGGACTGTCCTGAATAATTTGATAGTTCGATGGTTTCTGTAGCGTAAAGCATGCAGAAGTAGTCCAAAAACATACAGAGGAAATATAAGTAGAAGAAAAAGTTGAGGAATAAAGACTTGGATAACAATACTGTGACTGCTGCTGTACAGCATTTACACTAATTTATGATGTCAACTTACATGAAATCTCAAATACTGCACTAATTTGCCTCTTGCTGTTTTCTGTTCAGATTGTAGAGGCAGATTATGCATCAGTTTATAGCAAAGGTGAAAGATAGAGTTGTTTAGGCAAGGTTGAGAAGGCAGCTGGCCAAGATATCAGTTTTGACATCAACTGCGGTCATGGTGACCAAACATGGAGTGGGTGAGTTATGTTTGGCAACCAAAGATAACTGTTATTGCCAGATTTAAGACGTCTTACGCAAGAAGACCCTTGTTCGGAACATAACAGGAAATGAGAAGGACAGTGAATTCCTGGTAAACCATGAGACACGACACACATACACACACATACGCACACACGCACACATGCCCCCCCCCCACACACACACATGAACAGATGCTGAGTATAAATACGCCCTGAAATCTGAAGGTAGGGGGCTGTTTCCCAATGATTCGTAATGTAGGCTAGTATACTGTTGTATGCTACGAGCTGCGAATAAATTGATCCCGTTGGCTGTAACCTTTCTCCTTGGTTCTCCAAGTCTCTTCATTTCAGTGTTTACTGAAGTTGAGCATTTTCACTACAAGATCATGGTAACTGATCATTGGTAAAGTCATAAACCTCTGGGTTTCCAGCACAAGTCACCACAATGAAAAATAATGCTAATGACGTTGGGATGCTTTTCCGCTCTAAGCTGAATTAATTTCAACTCAATGAATTCAGGGCACTCCTGTCAAAATGTGAGGTATACAGAGCAGATAAACATGAGGTGTTCAGCAATGCAAAACCTGAACACAAAATGCTTGGATCTCATTGAAACAATTACAAAAAGCCACTCCAGACTGCTAAAACACATTCTGTTTGATTGGGGCCTGCTGTTGCTTGGAAAGCTATTCACGTTGTGTGCAGCATAGACTTTTTATGGTATGATAGAGGGTTTTATTACAACAATGTGATTTTTTTTGGCTACGCTGTAAACAGATACATAAGTTGCTCTCTGTTGTGTATCTTACAAAATAGGCCGAGCTGCTAAAAAAAACCCCACATTTACTGTTATGGTAATCACAGGTGTAACATCTTAATTAACAATTCTATTCATTGTACATCTGTCCCTCTGCCACTTTACCTGTAGGAGTACGTATTCACACTCTCCACTGAAGTCAAACCTCTTATCATCAAATGTGACGTAGTGACTGTCGCCATAGAGCCCACAAACTGCATCACACACATTGGTGGTACATGTGAACTTTCTTCCTCTGCAGTAGCTGGGGAGACACACAGCAGACATAAACTAAATCATATATATCTATATTTTTTATTTTTATTTATTTTTATTTATCAGCATTATTTCATCAGCATCATCAGCAGAATTATCTGTAATTATTGGGCTACTATTATTAATTTAGCATTGAGAAGGCAAAAATGTGTGTGCAAATTGGAATTAAACTTATATTCTCACTTTGCTCTCTGTTCTATATCTGCCCAGAGGACCCTGCCTAGAGTTGCGTGTCAACTACTTGTAAAGAGCTAGTGTCTGTCCATTTGAAAAACCAACTGATTGTGGCTGATTAGTGGTAATTTAGTGCAATAATAATAATAACAATAATAATAATAATAATAATAACAATAATAATACAGAGAGGCAATTTTGATTTTAACAGAGACAAAAAGAAAATGTAAAATCATATAAAATTCAAAAAGCATGGGAATGTTGACAGCTGAAATTAATGGCAAAGCATTGCTGAAAATATGGAACTATATTGTAAAACTGGGAGAGCTGACAGCTTAACAGTATGACCCAAAAAATGTGTAAATACATTGCTAAAAAAGTAGGAAGCTAAACTGTAATGCTGTAAAATGTGGAAGTTGGAAATAATTTACTCAGACTGAAAGTAGATTTTGGGAATGAACCTTTAAAACTGTACGAAAGAAAGTAATACTTGGCGAAACGAACCTTCAATGCAATAAGTGATTAGACAAACAGTAGTATTTTGGTGGACTGAACCTTTAAAGTAATGAGTCGCTCGACAGACTGTAGTATTTTGACCAAATTAACCTTAGACAGAAAGTAATATGTTGGCTGAATGAACCTTTAAAAACTATAAGTTTTTTTGACAGACAGTAGTGTTTTGGTGGAATAAATTAGTACTAGTAGTAGTAGTTGTAATGGAAGGAGTAGTGGTATTAGTAGTAGTAGTAGCAGAAGGAGCAGCAGCAGTAGTAGTAGTAGTAGTACTAGTAGAGGATGGAGCAGCAGCAGTATTAGTACAAGGAGTAGTAGTAGTAGTAGCAGGAGTAGCAGCAGCAGTATTAGTAGCACTAGCAGTAGGGAGCAGCAAAGGGAGCAGCAACAGCCATTGTAGTAATAGTAGTAGTGGTAGTAGTAGTACATTTTGGAGTTTGGAGTACACATTTGAGTTTTTGCTCCAGACTTCCAGAAGTGAGTAAACACTGCAGTGGATGAGAGAGAAGGAGGGATCTGTTGGTGCTCTGAAGCAGATAATTATTAACTGTAAATCCTATTAACTTAAATGGGAACATTATCTGATAGAAGACAAAAATATATGTTTAAATGTATTCATTGTGCATGAGGAGTGGAAGTTGTGGAAATTACAAGTTCTTTTACCATAAAATTCTGAAAAAATTAAAAACGCTGTGTGGGTTACAGTGTGAAGGAAATACAAACTCATTATAAACTCAGAAAATGACTGAAAAATGCGTAAAACTTAAACTCTAAAAGATATCAAAAACTTGAATCAAACCTTAATATATATCTGAGATTTGGTTCCCACTTTTAACAAGGCTTGTGAGCCAATAGTATAAAGTTGTTGGTATCTTATAATGTTTCTGTGTCGTTAATGATCAAGTTGCCAGTTAGTGTGGAAGAAGCAGAACAGCAGGAGACATGCAAAATTCAAGAGTGGGTCTATTTATTGATGTATTTTATATCATAGAACAAAATGTTATGTCAATGAATTATTGTGAGGTGAATGCAATGGAATGAGGGAGGGAGAAGGAGAGATCTAGGGGTTATCAATATTATCAATAGCACCTTTAGAACAAAAAAGTTGGAACAATGTGAGTGGGTTAAATTCATATGAATGTCATTGACAAATTGAATAATACTAATAACGTATAAAAAATGTGGCATATTTTAAGGCTTGAATATGATATGAATCAGTAGATAAGAGTGGAAAATGCATGAAAAAGTAGCTGAAGCAGTAGGAAATGTTGGAAAAGTCAGAAAGAGATGAAATATGCAAAATATAGAGTAAGCAAAGAAAGAAAATCAAATGAAAGAGTTAAATAAGTGTTCTGAGATTGAGTTGAGGTTTCCTTTAAGTCTGCTGAGGTGACAAGAGCACTTTTATTTTGACATATAGTGAAAGTTGTTAGCTTTTATTTTAAAATGAAAGCCTCATCTTGAGCTTAGGAAAAACAATGTCTCGTCCTGAGTGCCCTGTTTAGGCACAGTTGTCTTCTGGGGGGGGCTTTTATTTTGAAAAAACTATGTCCTTCCTGTTAAATCCATCCACAGCATTATCCAACAGTCAGAACAAGTGACATAGTATTAATAGCATGAGATTCCCCTAAGAATTGGAGTGGCCATCGTGTCCTATCAGTTGTGACTCTTCTGTCACATCATCAGTCCCATTAGTCAATTGAGTGATTTGGTGGCAATTGGTGTCTTTTCTTTTCTTTGTTATTATAATAAATAATACCAATATATCTATTTGTGTTTTCATAAAAAGCCATCTTTGAACTTGCTTTAATGTCACAAATATTGTTTTTTTGGCTCCTGTATTTTTCAAATTAAAATGCAATCTGACTTCATTGCGTAGGGCAACCTCTGTAAGAGGAATATATACTGTACATAGTATGTGCATTTCCATGCAGGTACATACTATACTGGTGTGTATGTAAAGCACTGTACAAACCAGGTGTTGCAGTCCACAGTCAGTGTCTGTCCAGGCTGATAGGTCTTTCCATTGTGCACACATGGACAGCTGGTCTCGTTAATACAGCCTCCTGCTCCATCTGACAGCAGACCATCTGGGCACATGCAGCCTGATGTACAGCCTGTACTGATCTGCATTCAAACAGTGGAGGGTGAAAAGAGGGAATGAGCCAAACACGGCCTGCACATGTATGTTTGACTGCTGTGAGTGTGTATGTGCTATGCTGTACTTACACAAGTCATGTCCACAGTGAGGCAGCTTTTCTGACATTCAGTCCCAGTGGTCCCAGGTGCAACAGTGGAGCAGTCAATGTAAACCATGGGGTCGCGGCATGATACTGATGCTGGGTAATAAATAACAAATTCATGGAAAAATTGTAATTATGTCAAAATTCCAGATGTCAAATGCATAATTCCATCCTCAATTCCCTATATTTCAGCAGGAGGAATTTTCTTGCAGCTTGGAACCTTCATGATGTGGTAGATAATTTATAATGCTTGACCACTTAATTGAATTCAACAGTTAAGCACATTGGCGTTCAAAGGTCATTAGACATATAGGAATTTGAGAATATCCATATATTGAAACCTACATTGTAGTCGTGTCCCTCCAGAGCAGCTGAGAGCTCCTTGTCTGCAGACACTGTGAGAACAGGTTAAGGGGAAATAAGAAAAAAGCATCCAGAAATTATTCTTTGTCCATCGATGGAATTTTCTATCCCTAAAAGCCTAGCGTAGCATATATATGCATATACAATATATAATAGAGACAAGCTTCAAATTCTGTCTGAACCAGACTGTGGGCAAATATTGTGACAGTGATAATGTCAGAACTGTGCAAGATGCAGTCATGAAACTTTACAGGTATGTAGTTGATATCAAAATGAAGGTTGAGTTCACTTTATGCCTGTGGCTTGATTTGATGTTGCAGCTGTCCAAGGACATTATCCAGTAAGTGGCTGTAACTCACTGAGGAAAAAGTGTATTTGCACCAAACATGGATTCACTCCAAAACACCTAAATACAACTTTTCTTATAGAAAACAATCAAATTCCCTGGTTGACTATGGAGTTATTCAACAAAAAACATGTTTTCTTTCATATGTTATGCCCACACAAAGGTAATTCCTCATGGTGACATATCACTGCAGCAGAAAGAAAGGGTAGATTTTCCAGAATTATATGATATATAACGCTTGATATCCACCAAAAGAATTAGCTCAGAATTGGCAAACATATAAAACTATGTACAGGTGTTTAACACATGTGATGATGTTGACTGACTGCAATGTCCTCTAGTTTGGCCTTTGACTGTTCTCCTTTTTGTTTTTTTAAACCAGGGATTCCTCAGTGGGGGCGGCAGTAGCTCAGTCTGTAGGGAGTTGGCTTGGGAACCGGAGGGTCACCGGTTCAAGTCCCAACATGGACCAAAAACTGAGTGTGAACTGGTAGCTGGAGAGGTGCCAGTTTACCTCTTGGGCACTGCCGAGGTGCCCCTGAGCAAGGCACCAAACCCCCAACTGCTCGGGGCGCTTGTCTGGAGCAGCCCCATCACTCTGACATCTCTCCATTACTGCATGTGTGTGTGTGTGTTTGTGTGCATGTACCATGTATAAGTTAAACAGAGTGTAAATTGAATTTCCCCACTGTGGGACTAATAAAGGTAGATCTTCTTCTTCTTCTTCTTGAAATTTTAGTTTTACTTGTACATTCATATCATGTTGGCAGATTTGGTAGAATGGGAAATAGTCCTGTTATTCCAGTATGGGAGTGCTCACACATCCAAGATGGTTACTCTCATTGCTTGCTTTGTAGTCACACCAGACAAATGAATATTCAAGCTAAATTAGCTATTTTACATGTAATATACAGTATTTATAACAAATAAAAACAGATACAATCAAAACACAGTTTTAATTATCTAAACTGACTGAATTGGGGTTAGGATATGTTTTAATTTTCGGCAGGCTTTGCTTTTGGTTTGTTGACGCTTATGTAGAACTTTCAACTGTCCAATGGATTGTCATTAAATTTTGTTGTTTGCTTTTTCTCCAGAAATCTATTCTGAAATTTGATATAAACATTCATGTTCCCCTCAGGATGAATTGTTATAAATTTGGTGATCCTCTCACTTTTCATCTACAGCCACCATCGGGTCAACATTTTAATGTGTTCAACACTTTGGTTTATGACAAAATACCTGGAACATTAATGACGTTTCCAGCTCAGCTGCATGTTGTGTTTAGTGCAAATTTGCAAATGTTAGCATGCTAAAATTGTAAAGGAGGATGGTGATGGTGAACATTATTCTACAAATCATCAGCATGTTGCATTGTAATTGTGAGCATCTCAGAATACTTACTGTACATAGAGCTGCTACCTTGTTTCCATTACAGTGGCTCTTCCTGAAATAACTCAAAATTGTACTTATACTGTATGTGCTTCTTTTAGGCAATGCTATTAGAAAACACTCAATAAACATAATCATTGTTATGCTGATGAAATCCAATTATATCTACCAGCCAAGCCAGAAGAAACCTAGTTAGCTGGCATGCCTTAAGGATATGATACCTGTATGTGTCACGCCCCGAGATGGTTAAGTTACGTTTTTGTCCTTGTGGTTGTGAATGTTGTCCATTTCCTGTTTTACTTTGAAAACTAACTCTCCCTCTCGTTTCAGAGCACGTCACTTCCTGCCATCCTGTTCTTCCGTGTTATGAATGAATGAGATTCCCTGACCTACTTTCCAACTACCCTCACCTGCGTCTGATCGTCTCCCCGCCCTGATTGTGTCCACCAGTTCATAGTTAGTCACTCCCCTCTTTAGTATTTAAGCTGTGTTACCCTTCCCTTCTGTGCCAGTTCGTCTTCGTATCTCCTAGAGTGCAAGCTTCCTCGCGTTATTTTTCCCAGTGATCTAGACTCCTCGTGTTTTTGAATCTCTGCTCGTTTTTTGACCCTGCCTTTGCCTAGCGATTTGGATTTGTTAGCCTGTTGGACTGATCTATTGTGTACCGACCTCTGCCTGTTGTATTAAAAATTATTGTTAACTTGGATCTCCTCTCCTTGTCGTGCGTTTGAGTCCAGCCTGTTATCCAGTGCCTCACAGTATGACCTGTGGTTTCCTATTTGATACATTATGGCCTCCATTTTATTTGGTGCTCTGAGTTCAAAGTATAACACATATTACCCTAAAATGGAATAAAAATTTCCTGTCCATACCGTCCTCTTTCCTGTCCTCTTGATTTATGGCTTATTATAAAGTAAACTGTTGTGTGTTTAGTACCTGACCCCTTAATGCTCAACTCCTGACTCTGTTGAGGTTCTCATTCATCCAGGTCATATTCATTCTGGCAAAAATTGAATCGAAGGCAACTGGACTTTTTTTGTCTCTGAAGACATTTCGCCGCTTATCCAAGTGGCTTCATCAGTTCGAACGCTACAGTCTGACTAGTCCCCACTAGTCTGACTACTACTCCTGACATTATCACACTCTGTACTTACCATGTGGAGCCGTCTTTGCTGACAGACTGCCCAGCAGGAATAATGGTGTCTTTATCGTAGCAGGGACAGCTTGCACTGGACACACAGTGCCCTTCCTCGTTCATGTAGGTTCCCTCGGCACAGCCACAGCCGTCCACTGTGGTAAAGTTGGTCTGGCAGGAGTAGTCAGCCTCGCTGAGGGAACGACAGCTACGACTGCAGCAGGTCATGTTGTAGGCATACACTGTTCCTGCTGGACATGATGTACTGAATTTGCCTAGTGGGAGAGAAAACATTTGAGTAGTAGCATGTTGGTAAATTGTTTGTTTTTGCAGACAGGATCATAGGGTGCTAAGGGTGCAATTAAATGAATCCATTAACTCTCACATTCCTCAAGGCTCTGGCCGAGGTTGCAGCCATCTTCGACTCAAACTTATTAATCAACCCTAAACCTAAGCTAAATTATAACTCATTTGAAAACCTTGTTCTTAGTCTTGTACACCCAACCTGGAAACATTTTAATATTTATGTGGACATTGATAATGATACCCTTAGTACTGCATTTATCTATTATTAGATTCGAATGGCTTCTGTCAGAGTATAGCACAACTATCTTTATTTTTTTTCCGAATCCCAACTATAGTGGTTTTATTGCCTGAACCTAAGCAAATGTTTTTGTTTCCTTCACAACATTTAGCATGTTTACTGCGACCGAAAAGAGTGACGCTGAGGGGTCTGACAAAGCGTATGTAACAAGAACCCATTGTACTTTCTGAAAGTATGAGAACTTTCAGAGTGGAGTTTGCAGGTATTACCATCGCACACCATAACACACACACAGTGCTCCTTCAACTGTAAAAACAAGGAGGTGCTCTAGTATTTGATTTAGGACCATTTCAAGATGAGGAGACAGCATTTGTTTTTGTTTGTTTTTTGTTTGGCGTCATGAGTCCTTTTAAAAAAGAGAGAGAGCTCATGTGAGATTAGAAGAGAGAGAGACTTAGCATGGTGATGCTATGAATGAGAGAAAGAAAAGCTGTTTAGGCTTAAACTACTACGTTTGTATAGAGAAAATGACACTAAACATTGTGAACACAAATGATCATCCGATTGTAACACAACAAACGGGATGCTGTCAGCAGGTCTCCTGGATCAACGACTTGTGTTTGTTGGACACATCCACCTCCCCTCCCACTTTTTGCTCTTTACATCACTACACTCCCAGCACACTTTCATAGTGTTTAGTGTAGCCGTGAATACATTAAAGTTAATGGAACGTGCAGTGCGTTTCATACTGCTGCTAAGGGGTGCCATGTGCATGGACTGAGAACGGGCTGTGCGTACACGGGACACAAATTAATTGCCTGAACCTAAGCAAATGTTTTTGTTTCCTTCACAACAGCCTCAGCCTCATGGCTGAATGTAAAGTCAAAGTGTAACACAATGCTATCAACGGGCTCCTGGATGAAAGTCCCTGTGTTATTGAATAGTTCTGCTGCCATAGGCCTAGACTACCAGTGGAATTCCTATGATAAACTGAGCTCCAATCTCACCTCTCCATCTGTATGCATCTGTCTTCATGCATGATAACTAACTAACTTGATTTCTTCCCCAGAATCCGTGGGTCTTCTCGTCTTGCAGGTATCTTTGGAGGTTTACACCTGAATCGTGGTTGCACCTGCTTGGCACCCACTGCTCCTGCCATTACTATGAGCCATATTTATTAATATTACTGCTACTATCACTGTTATTTTTATATTAGTAGTCATATTTCTATTACTATTTCTGCTATTATTACTGATATTACAGTTCTCACTCTATTATATCCGCTGCAATTTATAATCATTAGTCCTATTTTTATTATAATTATAGTCATTGTGCTATTATTGTTGTTGCCATGCATCTTTCTGTCTCTCTTAGAAGTCACTGAACTCACCACAGATGGTTGCCCTCCAGCCACTGATGTGGATTCCTGCTGCTGAACAGGCATAGACATATGCAGAGACTGCAGCACACATGCAGTCCTCACTTTTCTCACAGTTACAGCTGTCATACATGCAGTTCTGTGAGGAGACACAGCGGACATGGACACATTTACAAGGGTACAATAGTTTAGTTTATTTGTTATGCCAGCTTTGTGTGTGAAGACTTACATCTTTGTATGTGCTGGGGCTAATGACAGAATGACAAGGAGAGAACACACCCTTGGGTTCTGTTATTTTGGAGCACCAGTACTGGGCATAACTCTCTGAATTACAGAAACAAACACAAAATAATTAGTTACAAAACATCACATGTCCTCCTAAAATGTGGTTCTATATGGTATAGTTTCATTCATGTGTTCATATGCCATGACACAATAAATGTTACATCATGTGATGTGACAACACATTAGAGGAGAGTTAGCTGTACCCTTGCTGACACTTTCGCGACAGGGGTGTCCAAAGTGTGTTGTGGAGTCAGGACAGGTGACTCTAGTTTTCCATGTGTTGGCAAAGGCAACAGCGGTGCCCTCCACCAGCCCACTAATCACCCTGAAGTCATCGCTCATTATGTCGTTGAAGTTCCCACACAAACCTGTTGAGTGAGGTGATACACATTTACACAGATATGAATGTTTAACATGAAATTTTATAAGCAGAAACACTTTTCCAGTACTTTTTTTTTTTTTTTACATATAACTGGTCGATTATAATTTGTAAATTCTTGACGTGTTTTCTGAAACAATAATGTCATACCAGAGGTGGTTCCTTTGAGTGAAGTGTGAGCTGAGATGAAGACCTGCATCATGGGGGACAGCTGGACCATCACTTGAATGCCCAGCTTGATGTTTATGGTGATGTAGAAGGATGATGGCCTGAAGGCGCTCACCTCCGCTGTAGCAGCCAGAAGACATTGAAAAAATCAATGCCACAGATACTGTTGCCTGAAGTACTGAGCTTAAATTCTCTGCATGTTAGATTATAGCCATCCCATGTTCATTTATTCTGCACTTGAGTTTCGGTTAGGGCTGTAATTAATGGCTCTGAACTGAAGGTCTTTTTTTTGTTAAAAACAAAACAAAAACACTTTTCACAATTTGTTTGGCATGCTGTATGTATTCTGTAATAATTTGAAGTAACTCACGTGTAAACAGGGGAAGCTGAGAAAGAATGTGGTTGACATAGACCTGCCCGGATGCCTGAATTTTAATAACCTGACAGTTTGTGGAAAGACACATGTTAGATTAACACAACAGGATTTCCAAATAATTCTTGGTGCACCATGTTGGTGGGTTGCACAATATTGCATTATCAGGTAAGTAAATCAAAACTGTAATACCAACTTTAAAATAATAAAATTATAAAAGTATTTGCAAGTTCAACACAGATCTGTTCCATAGTCTGATTTCTGATAGAAAAGTGAATATTATAATTGTATGTGTGTGTGTGTGTGTGTGTGTGTGTGTGTGTGGCGCTTACCACAGAATTGCTGTGTAAACTCAGAGTTACAGCTCTGAGGCAGGTTCTACTGTCAGCCAGGCCACACTTGACAAGGTCCACCAGCACAGTATATAAGAAGCCATTACTTTGCTGTAACACACATTGGGACAAAACTTTAAGTTTAAAACTTTAAGTTTAATAGTGAATGAAAGGCTGAAAACTGCTGACAGTAAAATCAATTGGAGACATGACACTCATATCACCAACCATAAACAGGAACTATTTTAGGACACACTCAGATTTTGCTTTTGATAAATGGCTCAATCATGTTGCACATTCATTACATCCTATTTATAACATCAGACTAGTGGGGACTAGTCAGACTGTAGCGTTCGAACTGATGAAGCCACTTGGATAAGGGGCGAAACGTCTCCAGAGACAAATCTAAGTCCAGTTGCCTTCGATTCAATTTTTGCCAGAATGAATATGACCTGGATGAATGAGAACCGCCACAGACTGATTACATCCTATTGTACAGCATGATGGTATCTCATTCATTCTCTGTGCACATGGTTTATCAATCCATCCATCCTGCTGGAATAAAATGATATAACTCCAGCATGTATGTGGTGATATATAGTATAATACTAACACTGTTGCAGATGATGAATGTGTACTACCTTAGCCAGGACGTAGGAGCAGTCACCATGGAAGGTGAAGACTTTTCCATCGAAGGTGTTGATGTGAGCCCCTCCCTCCACAGAACAGGTTCCTGGACAGTTCTTCTCCGTACAGTTCCACTGGCCACTGTCACACACACTGTCAGCACACACACACATCAGTAATCTATTTATATGCAGTTGCAAGAAAAAGTACGTCAACCATTTTGGATTACTTGGATTTCTGCATAAATTGGTCATAAAATGTGTTGTGATCTTCATCTAAGTCACAACAATAGACAAACAGTCTGCTTAAACTAATATTGCACAAAAAAATATATGTTTTCATGTTTTTATTGAACACTACATGTCAACATTCACAGTGCAGGCTGGAAAAAGTATGTGAACACCTAGGCTAATGACTTCTCCAAGAGCTAACTGGAGCCAGGAGTCAGCCAACCTGGAGTTCAATCAATGTGATAAGATTGACGGTGTTGGTTAAAGCTGCCCGGTCCTTTAAGAAACACACACCAGTTTTGAGTTAGCTGTTGCCTGATTGCCTGATGTGAACCATGCCTCGCACAAAAGAGGTCTCAGAAGGCTCAGAAGAATTGTTGACTTATATGAAGCTGGAAAGGATTACAAAAGTATCTCTAAAAGCCTTGATGTTCATGTGTCCACGGTAAGACAGATGGTCTACAAATAAAGAAAGTTCAGCACTGTTGCTACTCTCCCTAGGCGTGGTCATCCTGTAAAGATGACTGCAAGAGCCCAGTGCAGAATGCTCAATGAGGTGAAGAAGAATCTTAGCGTCAGCTTAAATACTCACAAAAATCTCTGGCACATGCTAACATTTTTGTTGACAAATCTACAATAAGTAAAACATCAAACAAGAATGGAGTTCATGGGTGGACACCACGGAGGAAGCCAATGCTGTCCAAAAAAAAAAAAAAAAAAAAAAAAAAAAAAACACATTGCTGCACATTTGAAGTTTGCAAAGGATCACTTGGATGTTCCACAGCACTACTGACAAATTATTCTGTGGACAGATAAAACCAAAACTGAGTTGTTTGGAAGGAAGACACAATGCTCTGTGTGGAGAAAAAAGGCACAGCCCACTAACATCAAAACCTCATCCCAACTGTGAAATATGACGGAGGGGGCATTATGGTTTAGGGCTGCCTAGCTGCCTCAGGACCTGGACAGATTCCTGTCATCAACGGAAGGCATGACCTCAAGAAAGTTGGTGCATTCCAGGCGGTAAATATTGCAACTCCATAGTGCAGACAGATGAGAGAGTTAGAGGCAAGACGGGTGAGATGGATAAGGTTGAGAAATACAGACAAGTGAAACAAAGAAAGGGAGAGAAAAATAAAGAAGAAATGGCGCTCCCCCTGGGAGCACTAAACCAGTGTGTCTCATATGTTCAGAAACCGTGGCTCTTATTAAAAGTGCATGTGTGAAACGCCATTATGAGACAAAACATAAAATAAGTTTTGAACACGCATACCCACTCATTCAAATCTGAACTGAGGTCACAGAAAATAAGTAGTCTGAGAGCCCAGTATGACCAGTCCACCAGGGTCCTGAGCCACATGTTAACTGGCCAACAACATGCTCATGAGTATTCCCTCAGAGTTGCTTGGCTTTAGTGATGGAGGGGTTGTCAAAGAATGCATGAGTGCAGTAGCTGAAACATTACTTTAGGGAAAACAAAAACAAAAGCTTTGTGATAAAATAAAGCAAATACCTATGTCAGCATCATCTGCCACAAAGAAAAGTGAAATATTGACTCAGGATGTGCTAACCCTGCTAGATGAAGCCATGCATAAGGCACCATGTGTAGGCTTAGCTATGGATGAGTCCACTGACGTGTGAGGATGGCCTTGACTCCATTCAAGTCCAGGTTTAAAATCCTGGCAGGACAAGCTAGAGCTCAATTTTCTAACTGAGCAAAAAAGTGAGAGAGTTGAATCTAAGGGGCTAAATAGCTAAACAAAAAGAAACCAATACAGATTCTCTGAGGGCCAGAGACCAGAGTCGAACATGTTATAAAGTCATTAATATGGATAAGTGAGTTATATCCAGGAGGAATCCACATTAATATATCCACATCAGTGAAACGGGAGAAAATATGGGGATTTGGGTGGTACAACAAAATGTGGGGGGACTTAAAGTAAACATTCACTGTACTTGTGTAAGAAGGTAAAATTCTAACGTATTAATAATTTGAACAAAGTGAGCAGATTGTGAGCAATTACCTCACATTTTAAATTGTAAAAAAGGTGGTGGTCCAGCCCACCAGGCTCCCCGGGAGTCAAATACTGATGTGTTGTCAAACTCTTTGGCAGCAAAGTACATGGCATGCTTTAGCGTTTGTAAACCCTCCATATCAATATTAGATGCTCAGAGATGAGTGGGAATGTGGTGATGTAGTATAAAGATGGAATAAAAACACACAGGGATGGTGAATGGGTCAAACACAGGACTGTCACCCAGGAGAGTACTGTTTGTGTCTCGTGAGAAACCAACATGTGATTTGTCTTTTGTCTCTGCCCAGTTTCATTTTCACTTTAAAAAGGTAGTATTTTTTAACCCAAATCACCATCCTCTTAACTAAGTGGTTTTGTTGTCTAAACCTAAGTAAGTGTTTCTTTGTTTGAATTCACAGCATTAACCAGGTGTTTTATATGACCATACTGGTGTGTCATAGTTTGACGAGCTGGGCTACCAGTGCGTTAGAATGTGATGTCAAGGGTTATTCACAAAGCATCAGTATAAGACAAGTTGAGATGAGAACCGGTTGTGTAGTCACATAATGTATTAGTTATTGGTAATCCCATAATAGTGCCCTAAGTTAGTTCTTCTAATTTTGATATGGCACACACAAGATGAAATCCTAATTTTGGAAATTATGTTTTTTTTTTTTCACTGATGAAATCTGCTGGAAAGATGTGAACACTGATCCAAAATTTTATCAGATATGTAACAGTGAACAACATCTTGAAGGAAAAATGTTAGACATCAGAGGCAGTTCATTTATATTCATTTTTACAACCAAGTTTTTATCTTACCAGGATCTACAGCTGTACGAGTAGGACTGTCCTGACTTGTAGACTGTGTTGTTGTGCAAACATGGACACTGATCCACTGCAACACAGCCAGTGTTACTGATGTCATCAAACACCGTTCCTGAGGAGGACAGGAGAGATAATAATTATAATAATTATTATGTCTGTGCATGAGATATGATTGAGGTTGTATATGCTTGCATGTAGGCAAAAAAATTGAATCGAAGGCAACTGGACTTAGATTTGTGAAGACGTTTCGCCCCTTATCCAAGTGGATACTCCACTTGGATAAGGGGCGAAACGTGATTGATTCAATTTTTTTGCCAGAATGAATATGACCTGGATGAATGAGAACCTCCACAGACTTATGCTTGCATGTAGTTTAAAATATGCATGTATACCGGCGGGACAGCTGCAGCCATCATGGTGGTGGCTGTCGCAAGTCTGGCTGGCCTGAGGAGTGGAGCAGCTGTCAACACATGCACTGCTATATTCCAAGAACTCCATGTTGTATGGACATTCCATGTCTGTGGAGACAAACACTTGTTGCTGTACCAGTGACACACAATTTTGCAAACTGGCAAACAACACTGCAACTGGTCATTCAGGGCCAGAACGTTAAAATCAACTGCACATCCAGTAAGTAGCTATCTTTAGGTGTTAGCACCCTTACAGCAAAACGTTGCATTTCTCCATTGCTGGGGCTTGCCACCTGCATGGATACATTGTCTGGAGTACTCTGAGATGGTTTTGCAGAGGACAGAGTCGGTGTTGTCTTTAGAGTTGCACATATCAGCCATACAGGCTTTACCGAAGGATTCCACATCCAGAAGGTTTTGGCAACTACTGAATGCGGCACTGGAGAAGATCTGGTCGCACAATTGCTGCAAAAACAAAATCAGAAAATAGTCAATCTGCTAGAAAATCCAGTTTGGCGTAATAAGATACATGTAAATAGATTATTCGTTTTGGCTTTGAGGGCGCATAGACCAGTGTGAGCTTTAGTTTGGTGTATGATGAAGTTTGGTGAGCAAATGCATGGTGTGCTGGAGAACAGCTGTTGATGTGTGTCAGCTTTGATGGACTTGTTCCCATACTTGATATGCTCTGGTATGATATCCAGGGCATTAATAAAGCAGCAACCAACCCTTTGTGAAGATATAGTTGAGTAATGTCTACCTGAGCAGGGAATGAAGTCACTCTCCTGTGTGCGCTGTAATCCGAGCTTCTTCATGCTTTGTTGACATAGACAGCCAGACGTGCATGTATGTTCTATTTTACTTTTGTTTTATTTCATAAGTTTTATTTTTAGTTTTGAATAATCATTTTACCACTGCAAATACCAACATTACAATTACAATTCAACCACCAGAAATGTATCAAGCACTTTTGAAAGACAAATCATATAAAAGGAAGTTGACAAAGGCCAAGGTGTGATATACTGAAAAATGATATTGACCCTTACAAATTAGGAGGACCTTGACAGCTTGTGGCCATTACAGTAACTAATGTGTTTAAAGAAAACATCGGCTAATACTGCATATCTACCGGTATCTTGCAAAATGAGACCCATAATGGCCTACATTTGTGTCTGACTGTATACTCGATACACTACATTTTGGCTTTTGAATCCTATTTGAATCTTGAGTTAGCGGTTGACACTTACAGTAAACAGCCAGCAGATAGCACTCTTACCCTTCATCCTCTAAAAATGGCTGACATCATAGTCCCATTCCAGAAACATGCCTTCATGTCGCTACATCAACTGGATTAAAATGAAGGTGGTGAATCAGAGTTTCAGAGCTCCATTGATGATGGCTTTTTATGTTCAGGTTCAATCTACTCAGAGTTGATCAAACTGGCTATGATCAGCTGATCTGGAACCGAAAACTCCCACCTCAGGATTAGTCAACTCAGAGTTCAGGTTTAGACAGGTTTAGAGCTTGTTTAACCTGCTTTCTGCAGATTGTAAAATAATATAACAGAATCATGAAGAAAACACATAATCCTGGAAAGAAATCAACACGGTTTAAATGGCCAAATGCAGAAAGGATGGCTAGCAAATGAAAGTATAGTTTATATTTCAATGTTTAGTTTTTATTTGCTCCCAAGTCTGTTTCACACCACTGGAGTCAGTGACGCAGCTGAAACCAGGTTACATTGTCATACACACCACACTATTTTCAATGAAAAAAAAAAGAAATAATTTCTTTTCTTCTATTCTACTCAATATGTATCATATTCATTTAACAGAATCCATAAAGTAATTATTGTCAGATCTACTCATGCTCTACATGGGGCAGTGATATATAAGTCTGTTAATTTATGCATTCACACATCAGCAGGTTTTTTTTTTATTGCCAGCTGTCCTTCCTGCATTGGGCAGAAGCAGCTGTGTTATTGGGTTATCTGCTTAACTTCTTCATATTTGTCTATTATCATAGTTTGATCTTGGTTTGTAAAAGATTCTGTTCTACTGACAGTAGATTAACCATGTTTTTGATTGGTCAAATGCTCCCTGCTGTACACAGAGCATTGTGTGAATGCTATTCACACATATTGTTGTGTGTCCACATTGCACCAAAAAAAAAAAAAAAAACGCACCATAGTAACTGTTGAAAGCACTTTTGACTTGTGTCAAACTGGTGTTCATCAAGAGAATGTCACATTGCTGCTTTTTCTTTCTGTCTATTTCATGTTACTGAGAAACATGGCAAAACAGTAACACATGCTATCAGATGGATTATGTGTTTGCCGAATTACAGGAGATGCTTGGACAGATTCTGAAAAGATAGTGAATCTAATTTTATTGGTACAGTTGGTCAGTAATAAAAGCTGCCTTTTCATTTCGTTGAACAGAGTTGTGCTGATACAGACAGCAGCTCAGAGCAGGACTGTGCAATACTTTCTGCAGAGCCCTGAAGCCCCATCCCCTGCTGCTGAACACACCGCTTGTTTATTAATCGTGAGCACGTTGCATATATATGCAGATATGCAAGGGAAGTATCCACTTACATACAGACAGATTTCTGGCTTACTTAGATCTGATACTTAGATCTGATGTAATATTCCATACATTTGGAAGACACAACAGGAGAACAGGGTAAAATTGTTTAATATATACCACCATGAAACTTCCCCAGCTGATTACTTGATTTAAGTTAATTAGTTTTTGAATTACAAGTTTTCTGAGCTGTTATAATTAAATATGCAAATGTGGTATTATCCAATGCTAACTTTTGGTGAATTAGGAGAAATCTACAGACACAATTAGACAAACACCTAAATGTGTATTCTGGATGTTTTCTATCCACTAGTCTAGAAGATATAGACGCAAAATAGCCCCAAATCTCAAAATTGAAATGAAAAACAGTAAGAGCTTTTGAAAGTGCATGTAAAATGTAAAAACTTTAAAAAAAAAAAAAAAAAACCTTAAGCTCTTAAATCTTAATCTTAAAAAAATAACCAAATTTCAAGTCTTAAAAAATGGTACATTTTCGGTCAAGGTACCTTGGCACAGATAAGGGAAGGTTAGGCAACGTTATGCTATCTTCACACTAGGAGCGACAAAAGCTACAAAACAGCCAAGCGTGACCAGCTACATTGTGTTGCTGAAGTGCTCATTGACATAGTAGTAATCAATGTAGCACTGGGAACTTGCTAACAGCATTTGCTTTAGATGGAGCGGAACTGGGTGAGAATAAAACATTATTGGTTGACGTTTCATTGGAGCGCTGAAAAAAGTATTCTGTGATTCTATGATTGACTAGTAGTCATTGCTTTCTTCACAGAATTTGATAAGTTTATTGCTGATGAACAGGACTGGTGGAAGGTTAGTAAGGTTAATTATTTTGACTGACACGCATGTTTGTTGTTTTCGAGATTGGCAGCCTTCTTATATTATTCTTCCTTATTATAGGAGAATTGTTTTTAAATATATCTACACCCCTTAGCTATATGGATGGAATAAAATTACAGATTTGTCAGAGATTTAAATTTTGTCATAATTATACTGAATGTGAACCTTAATGTTAATATAGCAAACTGATTAACAAGGAAATGCAAAAGGTTGCCCCTTATATAGGGCATCTCATTCTTCACATATGATTTTACGAGATGTTTCATGCAAACATGTTTGGAGTATTATAAACAGTGAATAGTTACCTTATTGCCACAGCTGAGAACTGGGTTGAGTGCAGGCTCCTCACAACTCTCTGTTGGCCCATTCACCTTGTAGGTCTCAGCATAGTCTGTCACGGACAGTGGAGCTCCTACATTACAGACAATCACACAACAATGCTAATTGTGATTATTCAGCCCAGTATCTTTTTGGGAATGTTCAGCTATTTCAAGTCAATGGGGAAATATATTTAAAAAACTTTTTTCAAATAGTAGGGTAGGAGTCTATCAGCATGGCACATTTTGACTTGGCAATATTTGGCCGCTCTTCCTTGCAAAAGTTCTCCAAATCTGTCAGATTGTGAGGGCATGTCCTGTGCACAGCCCTCTTCAAGTCACCCCACAGATTTTCAATAGCATTCAGGTCTGGGCTCTGACTGGGCCATTCCAAAACTTTAATCTTCTTCTGGTGAAACCATTCTTTTATTGATTTGGGTCATTGAAAGGTGACATGCTTCATCTTCATCTTTCTAGCAGACACCTGAAAGTTTTGTGCCAAAACAGACTGGCATTTAGAACTGCTCATAATTCCCTCTACATTGACTAAAGCCCCAGTTCCAGCTGAAGAAAAACAGCCTCAAAACATGATGCTGCCCCCACCATGCTTCACCGTGGGTATGCTGTTCTTTTAGTGATGAGTGGTTGTTGTTTTTGCACCAAACATACCTTTTGGAGTTATGGCCAAAAAGTTCAACCTTGGTCTCATCAGACCATAAAACATTTTCCACATGCTTTTGGGAGACTTGATGTATGTCTTTGCAAAATTTAGCCAGGCTTGGATGTGTTTCTTGGTAAGAAAAGTCTTCTGTCTTGCTACCCTAACCCATAACCCAGACATATGAAGAATATGGGAGATTGTTGTTACATGTAGTACACAACCAGTACTTGTCACAAATTCCTGCAGCTCCTTTAATGTTGCTGCAGGCCTCTTGGCAGCCTCCCTGACCAGTTTTCTTCGCATCTTTTCATCAATTATGGAGGGACGTCCAGTTCTTGGTGATGTCACTGTTGTCCCATATTTTCTCCACTTGTTGATGACTGTCTTCACTGTGTTTCATGGTATATCTAATGTCTTGGAAAGTCTTTTGTACCCGTCTCCTGACTGATATCTTTCAACAATGAGATCCCTTTGATGCTTTGTCTCTTTGCAGCCCATGGCTTTTACCGTAGGATGCAACTACGTAAATGACAGGAAGATCGTACTAGAACAGCTAAACTTTATTTGGGGTTAATCAGAGTCACTTTAATTGATGGCAGTTGTGTACTGACGTTTAACATGAGTTTGAATGTGAGTGAGAGTTAATTCTTAACACAACCACGTCCTCAATTATTAGAGGGTGTTCAGTTTGTTTTTCATTTGAATTGTGCAGGTTATAGGTCACATTAAAGGTGGAAAAAGTTCTGACATGATTTATTACGGTCTCATTTTTTATGTCACAAAAAACTGGCATTTTAACAGGGGGATGGAGACATTTTCTATCCACTGTATTATGCAGCAGGATAAAGAAACACATTCTGAATTTCTATAGTGGGTAAATCATACTAGGAGATTTGGGATTTAGCCATCCTTCCCCAAGAATGTTTGAATTTGTTTCACTTAAAACTATGCAATCTTAGAACATCTTTGCTCTCAACTCCCCCTTGCCTGTTAAAAGACACACATGATATCATGGCAGCATCGGCAAACACTTCAAAAGTGAAAGAGATTAATCCACATTGACTCCAGGCTCAGCTCTAACTGTTGCCAAAGGTGTCTCTTTGTCACCTATGCATGCGATTTTTTGTGATTCAAATCCCATTATATCAACTGTCATTCACCAACATTTGTCGGCCACTGCCATCAGATGTTGTTGCCTAATATTAAGGAACCTATTCACACATTGAGTACTCTGAAAGGATATTACCGTCTTTCATGAAATCATTGGCTACGCCGTCCAAGTTTCCACAGAGTCCACATGTCTGGTTCTGGTATTTCTTGTCTATTTCAACCTGTGAAAATGTCCCAAACATACAGTATAGTAGTTATTGGCAAAATCAGTAATTAATCATTCATTACTCAAATAAAGCTGTTAAGATTTAAACATATAATTAATGGAAATCTGACATATGTCATAGTCTAATACATAGTCTTTCTGTGTAATCCATTAGGGAAATTAGATCATACTTGTGCTGTGCATGAGCTCTGATATGGGTATACTCTAGCAGTGTGTTGTTTAGATAGTTATTAGTAAAGCTTTGCTTTTCCAGCTGATGCATGACCTGTAGTAAAAACTGCAAATTACACAAACTGCACGCTGCTGCTAGGCAGTCATCCTTGATCAGTACTTGAGTTGTTTTAGTGCAGTTTGTCTATCTCAACACAGAAGTCAGTGAGATTGGAAGTAAAGCTGGGATCAAGAAAGATCTCACTTTGATTCAAATATTTTATCATGATTAACTGCATGATTGCCCATAATTAATCGTAATGAATCGCAAATGAATCACATATTTTTCATCTGTTCAAAATGTACTTGAAAGGCAGATTTATTTAGTATTTAATCCACTTATCAACATAGGAGCGGGCATATGTGATGCTTTATGCAAATCTGCAATATGCAAATTTACATATTTATTATTTATTACAATATTTATATATTATTATTAAATATGCAAAACAATGTCAAATACTGTCCAGAAACCCTCACAGGTACTGCATTTTGCATAAAAAAATATGCTCAAATCAACAGGCAACAACAGCTGTCAGTGTGTCAGTGTGCTGACTTGACTATGACTTGCCCCAAACTGCATGTGATTATCATAAAGTGGGCATGTCTGTAAAGGGGAGACTGGTGGGTACCCACAGAACCCATTTACATTCACAAATCTAGAGGTCAGAGGTCAAGGGACCCCTTTGAAAATGGCCATGCCAGTTTGGAGCATTATTTATCATCCTTTGTCACAAGCATGTAAGGCATGGTTGATACTTGCCTCCTGACTCCTTAGTTTTTTCTAGTTTCATGTGATACCAGTATGAACTCGCTACAATCAAAAAATTGCAAGTTGAGTTAATGTGGTATTAAAGTGCTTCAGTGCTGGTAACTACAGAGGGTTCTAATTTCTTGACGGAAATCATGTGTTGATTTAACTGCTCATAGCAACTGTGGGAGTTTTGTGGAACTGATTACACCAGGCCATGAGGAGTTGATAACTCTAGTCCAAATAGATCAGCTGCAACTCCATGTATAAAGGGTGGTAGGTATCAGTCAGTTATGTTTGCCTTCCGCCTGACTCTTTAAAATAGTGGACTGCTTCTCACTGCTAATCGTTTTACCTACCTCGATCAATTTATTCAATTGGTTTGTGAACAATTGTGATTGTTGCTAGTTTGATGAGCTGATTGGACAAAACTGCACTGGCTGTCTCCTAACTTATCAAGTATGTCACCCAAGTGCAACACCGTGGCTCTTGGTTTTAATAGCTTTTGGACAACAATGGATTTCTGTGGAAAAGAAAGATAAGCTCTATCAGACTGTGGCGACACTGACCATAGTTGTTAGAAAGATATGTTTATAGTTGGCTTTGGTATTTTTGATAAGAAAACATCAGCCTTATCATTTAAACAATTAAAACGGTATAAAATTAAGTGAGTTTTTTGTACTCATATGCAAACATAATAAGCATGTCCAGGACTAGGTAGAGTCAGATCCTGTTGAACTGTTTACAGCAAACTAACAATGTGTCCTTTTGTCAGTGTCTGAAACCCCATGACCATACATCTGAACACAAAACAGGACTGTGTGTATATGAGACGGTACATACATCCAGGGAGTCAGCCAGGTTCCAGATAAGTGTAACTCCCAGTTTAGCTTCGACAGTGATACTAGAGGTTGTCCCCTTGAGAGTCACCCCAAATATGACATACGGCAGAGACACCCTACAGCAAACACAGAGTTAGTGTGAACATGAGACAGAAAGCAACAGCTGACACAGGAAGTCATATTCTAATAAGAAACAAACTAATAACTGTGAAATGAAAGTCACAGGAAGTCATAAGGCTCATTTGTAAAGTGTTAAGGTAGTCAGGGGCTAAATGCTGCAGTCTCCAGACTTTCCACAGTGTTACAGGTCAGACAAAAATGTTTACAATCTGGATAACTTTGTCTTATTGCTGTTTTTGCTGTTGCAGATTTATCCTACACTTGATAAAGATGAGCAAGATGAGTTATACATCGAAATGTAACACTGACAGCTTGGACACTCAAAGAGTTGGGTCTCTTTAAAAGAGATAAGCCTTTAAAAATGTCACAGTTCCACTAAGTCATCTCTAACTGACACACAGATCATCTCTTGTTCTGATCAGCATGAGCAAATGCTTTCAGTGGTCCCAAATATTGATTCTTGATGTAGCCTACCTTCAGAGCCCCATTAGCCGTCATCAACACCAACCTGTTATGTTCCAGCATTTTCCTCATACACTGACACACTGATTATTGATGCTTAGTATTAGTGTTCATTACTATTAGTATTATATTTAGCCCTGCTCACTTAGTTTCCAGTATGTTTTCACTTTGTGTGTTTTAACTGACTTAGGTTGGTGGGAGACTGAGGTGTGTCCTGTGCAACAGCCTATTGTAACTTGTAATTTATTAGTTATTGTGACAATTAATAATTAAATACCAGCATCACACCCATTTGATTTCCTCTTAAACACTAATATGTGGGTATCTTTTTTGTTTGAAATATTTTTGCTCATACTAGTGGGGCTATTCTACAATCTGTTTCACAAATATTCATACTGTAGAATTCTCCCTTTCAGGTAAAAAGGCAACTGATGAAGAGCCAACCTGGGCTTGGGACGGTATACTCTTTCTAAATGAAAGAAAGAAACACTGTTATTGACAGGGAGTATTCTACAGTGTTGCAAATCCATGTGAAGCAGATGACATCTGACATTACTACTGTTATTATTATTATTGTTGTTGTTATTATTACTAACTTACTTACTGACAAGACAGATAAGATGTGCCTGTGTTTTACACACTGATTGCTATTCCACAAGTTTTCACTGATGTATCCCCCTGGAGTACTAGTACACACAGCTGGAAATCACTGATCTAATTATTATAACTTCTATGTAAAAAACTTAAGTTGTAAACTTCAATAAACAGAATATATCAATAACACAAGATTGACAAACAACTGAACATCAGAATGGATAACAATTATTAAAACCAGGCATGTGTGAGACTAAAAAGGTAACTGATGCTTTTCAATTGGGATTTCTGAATCTACAAGTTGTTCATATTGTAGCCAAAATAACAACAATAACACTTTGGTTGTTGTCTGCTTGGGATTCAATAATTTAAAATACTGTGGAAAGCCTTTAAAAAGAGTTGATAGTAATGAAGAGATAATTGGTTGTAAATAGGCAAAAGAATCATAACTGGTAAGTCCAATTATTAACTTTTCTCATTTTTTTCTATTGAATGTCACTCTCAGTGATTGGAGTTTGCAGATAAAGGTAGGAGATAGAGGTAACTATCTCCATGACTACTTACTAACCATCCATTGATGGATGTCAAACAGTTTTCAATATAGAAGAATCTAACTTTCAACTCATCACTTCTGAATGTAAATATCTGATTAGAGCAAAAATTCCCAACATCTAGAACAGAGTCTCAGCCTGTAATATGGAACATAGGATGTAGAGTGCCACTGGGATACAAGTACAGTAGTTGACAGGTCTGGACTGAACTTACGTCTTGCCATCGACAATCACTGAGCTGTTGGACAGTTCCACCACAGAGCCATCAAGCTTCATGATGATGTTGCTAATAGTGGGGATGTCGTTGATTGTCTCACGCCTCATCTGGATGTTGAAATTTTCGTAGCTCTCCTTACACTGAGAGGCCACGACGTGGTTACAGGTGGAGGCCAACTGGAAGAAATTTCCATCAAAGGTCTTCCAGTGGTAGTGTCCCCAAGTTGTGCACACTTGGCCGATGTGATTTGTACTGGCTACAACAACATTAACATGTAAAACATCTTTTTAACTGACATGAAGAGTTGAGCAAAATCAGTTTTGGGCATTTGCACAGTTACCTGAACTCAGGCTCAGTGTCTGTAGAGGAGGAATGATGGTTACTGTAGAAAAGAGAACATATAATAATTAAAAATACATAATTTGTATGTAGCCAATTTATGGAGGTACAATTTATTTTTGGGAATGTAAGTATGGAAGCTTTATATTGCATTTGTATGGTGCTACCAAGTTCTGTTGTGATTGAATAATTATGATTATTATTATTATTGGCAGTAGAAGTAGTAATTATAATAAACAACATCATTTTCTAATGATATTTTACAGACAAATACAAATACATGTGGAAATTATCAAAACAAGATAGAATATATCTCAATTCAAATGAATTAAGCATATTTTCTTTCCTTCTCCATACACCAGAATGAACTTCACAGAGTCCAGTCATCTTATGCTGTATCCAACAAGTGTCAAACTGTAAGCCATCACTCACCAGTCTGTGTGAGTGAGCCGACCAGCAGCATCACGTAGATGAGCCATAAAGTGGATTGGAGTCCTATGGTCCCCATGTTTGGTGCTGAGGACTGACCCACTATGAGAAAACTCACCTGGAGAACAAATCCCTTTATAACCAGGGAAGGTGGAGCTACAAGAGAGAGAGACAGAGAGACAGACAGAGAGAGTGTAAGACAGCTCCAGATCTAAATATCTTCAGTGTGCTTGTCATTTACATTTAAAATAATTACCCGAGAATACACACACAATGTTACCACATTTTACTAGTGTTTTTGTTTGCTCAGAAAACCTCGACGAAGTAAGTTTTATTTCAACATTGGTGGGGACACATTTTAAGTGGGGAGTCTGGGGTTCCTCCGCCAGGAAATTTTGAGCAGAACCTGAGCATTTCCTGCATTCTGATGACTTTTTCTGCACCAGTGTGTGCCTTTTCTGCATCAATTTACTGTGGGAATATCTTTATTTATATAAAGGAAAACATAAAATTCAAGCTTCATGATATAATGGAATATAAAGCAGTCAGGCTCTCAGGCATTCGGTATTAGATCAGCTGCTCTCATTTAATGTCATCTCTGCTGATACATGATTTAGTCTTCCTTCCTCTTTTTGTCTTTTGTCTTCAAATGTGCATGTGGCACCTATTCATGTCCATGATAAATGCATGCATTTTAATTAATGTACAAACCTATGGACTTTAATAGCTGACATGTTTCAGATTTCAGCTCATGTTCAAAACTTTCTACGCATTCAAAATATTTCCCACATATGTTCTCTGAGTCATACTCTAACTCTAAATAGACTCTAAATAGTCATAATAATATTTTTGAGAAAATAAAGTCATAATAATAATGTCACAATGCCACCTATCCCATCGTCTGCTGTGTATTGCTCTGTGGAGCCACTCTGCTGATATGGTAGTATCCCATTCAGACTGTCTGACAGTCACAGAACCCCATCTGGGACTCTGGTTTCTGGATGAGACAACATTTAGAGCAGCGGGCGTGTGCTGCTCTTCATCGGAAGTGAAAAAATGAAACTGAAAACACTTCTGATTAGCCATAAATCTCACCACTGTGCGGCTTATCGTCTACACAGATGTAATAATATCGTAATAGACAATGTTGACAGCATTGTTGAAACATGACTCAAAATTTAACCAAAACCAGCATCCTTCCCTAACCTTATCCAAATGTTTCAGTATCTTAAACTGAATAGCGCTTGGGATGCAGGATTAGCTTGGTCCCTGACTATAACTATACTCAATTTGCCATGCAGACATTGCACATAACTCTGAGTTTTGCAGATCCGTCCAAAAAGATGTTTTGTTAGAATATCTTTATATTTAGATATATTTGTTTAAAACAGTAAAATGTAAAACCTAAATATATTAGTAGAACATAAACACTGTGACGGTCTCCCACTTTTTGGGAGATAAGATTATTTGCTTTCTTGCCGAGAGTTAGATGAAAAGATTGATACTACTCTTATGTCTATATAACTGGAGTCAGGAGCCAGTTAGCTTTGCTTAGCGCAAACACTGGAGACAGGGTGAAGGAGGGGCTTTCCTGGACCTATCCAAAGATAACAAAAACTACTTGGTTAATGTGAAGGAAAGATCATGGGCAGTCTCCTGTGCCAGCCTACATCACTCTACTTCCTCATTTGCTTCTGTCAGAGGAAAGTCATTATGTGCATGACAACAAGAGCTTTGTTTTTCTGTCAGTAAAACATACTGTTCACAAATTAAAACCTGAAAAAGGAATGCATAATTTCAGATGATCCCATACAGGTCACAAGGGCTCATTACCAAGTTTGATTCCTTGTTCATGTAGTTGAGGTTGTGGCGCAGATGTAGAGAGGGTTGTCCACTAATTGGACATTTGGCAGTTTGATTCCTTGGCTCTTCCAGCCTACGTGTCCTTGGGCAAGATACTGAACCTCAAATTGCTCCCGAAGTCTGTGCCATTGGTGTGTGAATGTTCCTGATGATACTTTGTCATTTAGGAAAAATCCTGATGAGCAGGTGTATGAAAGTGCGAAAAGAGTGAATGTTGACATATAGTGTGAAGCGGTAGTCAGACGTTGAGTAAAGTCCATTACCAGTTACCAAATTGTTGTTAATGTAGTGTGTTTAACGTAACATTGCAATTGCAAACACATGTTGACATACTGGAGCTAAGCTGTTATGATGTAACTAGATAGACCCAAATGCAGATTGTTGCTGTTCTTCTTCACTTCTCAAAGTAGGCTCACTGGGTCATCCCATCCTAAATCAGGCAGGGTCCCATTTTGCTACTCCATCCACCCAAAGGATTTCTGTAGCTGGCAAAATGGTAGAACTTAACTTTACCGTTCTTCTTGCCATCTCGCAGAGTGCCTTCATACAATTTCCATTTCACCCCAGTGGTCGTTCAGAGTTTCATACCACCTGTGGGTTCACTGAAAAAACAATTCATGATGCCTGAAAGATCACCAGCCAAGTGAACTGATCAATTACTGCTTAAGTAAATTGAAACAAACCTTTGGGCACTTGTATCAGATGTCAGCCCAGTCACCAGGAAAAAATGCTGGCATTGGACATTTCTGCAAACCAACGATACGTTCAACGGCAACATTTTTACCTGGTAGAGATGTTGACAATGTACATTTCAGCAAACCAGGGATACACTGAACTTCAAAGTTTTTGCATTCAGTCAGAGTAAGTTACGTAGTATAATGAAAGTTAAGAGACACATTGGCTTTCATCCAGCAGACCACTGTTTGTGTCCTGTGTGTCACAATCAGCTATTTGTACGGCACGTGTTCAGTGTTATTTTTACTGCACAAAGTAGTAGTAGTTTTAACCCCAACCATGTAAATGGACTTAAATTTATATAATTTTTTTTAACCTTTCTAGTTTTTCAACCACTTAAAGAGCATTACTCCACATGTTACATTGTTGTTACATTATTATTTGAAAGTAAACCATGATATTTTTTTCTAATCTTAAACAACTAATTTTGTTGCATAAGCCTAACCAAGTTTATCTCAACGTTTGGCATCAAGTGTGGTACGAGGCTGGTATGAAATGTATTTGTGTATTTTTTGTTCAGAAGCATCACGATTAAACCTGTCCAAGTTTTTCAGAAATGTCTAATGCCAACGTTTTTTTTTTCTGGCAATGGGTTGCAAGTGTAATATTACTATTGACACATCCTGATCAATAGGGTTTCAGGTCCCTAATCAACAACCTGACATCATGATATCATCTTGATGACTGAGTATTTGTATGCAATCTAAGCATGCGCTATCATTAAAATAATATGTAGGAGTGTGAAGTTTGCACGTTGATTGCTTTATATTTTACATTTTATTTAAGTTTGAGGACAAAATCACTGCAGAGGGAAGACATGGAACATTTACTGAATGGTCCAGTTGGGCATGGCATGAGCCAGAGTGTCTGTGATTTAACATTTCTTATTGTTGAGTAAAAGGGTCCAAAGCTCTTCCTCTCACAGTCATGTTCATTTTGATAGTGTACAGAAAGAATGAGTTGTTTGTCTGCAGATGTGCTCTGAATAATAACCTTTGCATTTACATGGCCAAGCAAGCAGGGCTGAAGACAGTATTTCCTCCAATAACATAGTTCACTCTGCTGTGCTTTAAAATACAATTAGAAATCAAAAGATACATGCTAATACATGAAAATGATTTACAAGTTCCAAGCAGTCTGAATGTTAGACAAAGAATATCTAATCAATGGCTTATTCGGTGTGTATGACGTCTCAATATGCAGTGGTCCACACCCATCACTTAGTCGGCCATGGAAATAGAACACAATATTCCACATTGTTCAGATGTAAACATGACGTGTGTTGCTCTAAGGAGGTTTGAAGGATTGTTTGGCTTGTGTTGATGTTGCAGGCCTGCATACATAATCCACAGTGACTCAGCTCCCTCAGTCCAGGATATGCATCCTGTGGTGAATCTTTGATAAAAACTCTGGTCTGCTTTGCTAACTGGTGTGTTTGTGTTGTGTCAATAAAGACTTATGAGCCAGTAATGAAACTCTGTCAATACAGTGACAAAATATCATGCTATGCAGTATATTACTGAAATAAATCAGATTCCTACTTGGCATTTGAATTCTTGCGCAGGTGTTGTATGAATGACATCAGTTCAGAAAGTGTGTGCACTGTCAGTTGTCCATTTAGATTTTTTAAAAGATCATTCAGACATCAATTTGTTCAAATGTTTTTAATGGGAGTCCACCTGTCTCCACATGGGGTGGAGGACAAAGAAGCTTACATCAGACCAGCACATACAGGTACTTCGCAAAAAGTCAAGGCCGTGTCCCCTTTTGGGGATAGAAAACCATAAATCACGTATACACATCTAATAATTACTTTGCAATCTTTCCTGAACCCGAGCATTCATAATACCTTAATAAATTAAGGTTGACTGCTGTCATGTCCTTTATGCTGGAGGTGCTAGCTTGGAACCTTAAAACCCCTCAGTTAGATGTTTTTTTACAACATGGCAGGGGACCAATTGGAGATCAGCTTTTTTGGATTTATTGTTGGTGCAACCAACTACACAGCAACTCTTTGGCATAGCATTATTACTATTACTGGTTTGTTAAAAGTAGAAGTTTGGAGACATGTCTCAACTTCTTCTCTTTTTGCTGTTACCATCTATAAGAGACATAGGATTCGTTTCACCCAAAAGGGGTTGTGGTCATGCAAGTCTGATATGATTATGTATTGCAGGTCTGATGGCTCTAGTTGTATGACCCTCAACATGACTGAACTCAAGTTCTTGGGAACAAAGGAGGGATTTGGTCTGAGAGTAGCCATGCTGCAGTCATCACGAAGCACCAAGTAACTGGGATACACCGACAGGGCAGTCAGTTCACATACTCTCTTCACTGAGGTCAAAGCAAACAACAAAGCTGTCTTCCCTGGGTTCCCTCGACACAGAAGACACAGGACAACTTCAGCAATGTTTAACACAGTCTTTAATCTCACACACTTTCAATGTAAACACTCTTAACTCTAAGGACAAGGCACTGCCGTCCTCCTTGAGGTCCTCTCCTCTCATGTCTATACACCTTTAGAATGACAAGATCTCCACCTCTCCATCAGTGCATTTATCTTTTCATTAGCAGAACAATTGACAGAGATATTGCTTGATACATTTCTGGGTCACCAGTATCTCTAATCACATTTAAAGCGCTACTGAACTTTGGTAGAACCTTGAGTTATATTGCTAACTAGCTGTGATACAGTATATGCCCAACTAAAGGAGAAAATCATCATCAATTGCTCCTGTGTTCCCGTGAGCGGATTACGGTTTGTTATGCTTTTTTTTCTCAATCCATTCACTCCTCTTGCTAGTGAAACAGGTCACTAAGGTTGCTTTCACACAAAACCTGTTTGGTTTGGTTTAGTGCAGTTTATTTTAGCTTCTATGAAAATAGAACTCTGGTAAACCTATGTCTGTACCAGATTTATGGCTTTTATCACGAAATACACAAAACACACAGAAGGAACATCCTAACTGGCTGGCTACATTTATGCAAAATTCAGTGAGCAAATGTGTGTGCATGCTTGGAGAAGAGTATTACCCAATGAGTTCAGAAGAGGGTGGAGCCTGTGTGAGTTAGAACAATCACTGTTTTACAATGACAATTTATATATTGAATGAAGACTTTTCAATATTAAAGGCATAAGTCTGATTGTTATTAAGCACAATGTTTTGTCAATGAGTCCAAATGTCCAGCATGTACCTTTTGTTGCTAACTCCAAAAAAAATACCAATCAGACCTTTGACCCTTCATTTATTTATCACAGACCGCAGACTAGTTCCATAAATATGTCTGTAAGACAAAGCTGCTCTTCTTGCAGAATTAATATCAGCCTAGTGAGCAAAATGTAAGCCCGCCATTTTTCAGAGAGCAAACTAGTTGCTCACTTTACATTACATTATATTCATTTGGCATTCACTTTTGTCCAAAACAACTGAGAACTATTATATGGAAAGCATTACTAGAAAATGTAACTTTTAATATTGAAATAAAATATATATAAAATAATAAATTATTAGCTAAAATTAAATGGTAACTTCCATTACATCAGGAGAACATGTGTATATGGAGGACAAGAAGAGTCATGGAAATAACAATAAAGCATGTCAATAATTAAAAAGAAATTGTACAATAAAATTAGGCATTACTAAATATGTTTACAGATTAGTTTATTAATCTATGTACTAATAATAGAATCACAAAGTAATTATTTGAAAACGGGCAAAAAAAGGAATTATAAAAAAATGACAAATTAATAAATAGTTTGTATTAAATTTTTTACAAGAAACATGATAAAACACTCAGTAAATACGCAATTGATAATACATGAATGAATTCATAAATAAATAATGGAATTTAAAAATGTATTTGAAATTGGACTTTAAAAATGAAAATAACTGGATTCACAAATGAATTCAGAATACAGATTTTAATCTCTTGTCTCTTATTTGTCTTTATATATAAAGACGAATATGAGACAATGGCACTGGGATATATTATTTGTGGGATCTATTATTATGAAGAAGAAGAAGAAGAATATTTATTTATATAGCACATTTCATGCAGAAAGCAGCACAATGTGCTTTACATGTGCGAACACGAGATAGAAAAAATAAAAATAATATATATGTATATATATATATATACACATATACGCATATACATACACATGCACACATACATGTCATAAAGCATTTATGCAATATAAACAAACAAGCAGGTAAAACAAGCACACATATTCACATAAAAGGCAATGAGGCCATTTGTGTATTTTTTCATAGTGTTTATTGTCACACTAAAAATCAAGGCCTATGAAAAGAGGCTGGGACATGGATGGACAACACATGCACAGTGAAACTGAAGCTGAGGTTGTGCGTTGTGACTGGCTCAATTCCGGCGAGGGCGAAACAGATTTTACATGTCTGTCAACACCGCCACTATGTTACAATATACTAAACATGTAAGGAAATCACTTTAGTTTCTTCTACTCAGCAGTGTTCAGTGGTTGTGTTCGGGGAGTTTAGTGTGAAGGGTGGAACAGTAGCAGTGAAGCGCTGTTATTAACAGGATTGAGATGTTTATTACAACTTATCTTCCATCTGATAGTGAAAGGAGAGAACACAGTTCTGGAGCAGCAGCTCCCGGCTGTGTCTGTGTTAACCGCTGCCTGCCTGAAGTACGGTAATCCTCAGTGTTGATTGGCTGTTGCTGATGACGTGAAACCAATCAGACAGCGCTGCTCTGCCACCATGCCGACTAGCTGCTACCCGTTTGCCCCTCTTCTTCCTGTTGTTCTCCAGCCATTCACTCACCTTGATCTGATGATTTATATTAATGCATGTTAACATTGTTGTATATTGTTCTCAACAACTTGGCTTAGAAATGCCTCAAGTAATTTGTTGCTTATCTGACCCGATTTCAGTTGGGATTTTTTTCAGGTTGATATGTATGATTACGTCTTTCACAGCTACTCTACACACTGTTACTTGTATGCTCTAATTACTTGGTGTTGAGAGGTAACTCATGATAATTTGCTTTCATTAGTCTAGTTAGATAAATGTTATTAAGTATTAAGTAAACATCCTTGTTTACCAAGACTCCTATGAGTACCTGTTATCTCCGCCCATTAGCTTGAGAAAGATCTGACTTGTGGATGTGTGCTGTGTGGTACCGCCTTGCCCAAAGGCACTGTGTCGCACTGGGAGTGTCTGTGACTCTGTGTGTAGCTTCCAGGTGCTGTATTTGACTGCTCTGTCATCGCAGCTTTGCTATGATCTTTCTGTGAGACCTTTATCTCACAATTCCTGGGCAAATAATCAGGGTTGGGAAGTAAACTGGAAGCAGGATGTGGCCACAGCATGCATATATGAAGATGATAGGCTTCTCACACAGCTACTTGATTTATGGGCTACAGCTGAATGTGTATTATTACCACAGGTTAAGGTGGAGGCTGGAGGGCACACGCACATATGCACGCACGCACGCACACACACACACACACATGCAAACACACACATATCCTAGTTCTTATATCTTTGCAAAGACACATGTAGGCTAATATATTCCCCAGTCCCTTACCCTAATCTTAACCATCACTACTTAATGCCTGATGCCAACCCTTACCTTAAACCTACCCTAAACCTAATTCTAACCTGGACTTTGAAGCCCACTCTGAACCCTCAAACAGGTCTTTGAAAAAAGTCAGGACCAACCAAAATGTCCTTGTTTCAGTCCTCACTATGTAGCGTACAAAACTACATGCATGTCACACACACACACACACACACACACACACACACACAGTTTGTTTTTGAATAATAACCACAATGTGGCTTATGCAATTTGTCAGAAACCTTATACATCTAGTGTGAGCATATTTTGTCATTATTGTTTCAGCGCTGAAACAACAAATTAATTATAATCCTAACAATATTGCCAAAAAGAGAGGGGTCAGATTAGAGGTTTTTGTGTGCCCATGATGAGCCCAATAAACTCCAATTCCAGGACTTGTAAAACTGTTGCAACCGTACGTCTTAAATCCTTCAATATGCTGTAAAACAATCAGACATACCTGGAGTTCTATTAATCTACATTTTATGGTAATGCTTTATGTTACAGGTAATATAATGTTAACAAAGAAACTGGTGATGTAACTGAATTCTTAGAAAAAGGTTATTTAGTACTAATTACAGAGACTGTTCATTGTGAATAAAAACAACATGCGGTAACATAGTCTTGTAGTCAATACATATCAGGTTAGCTGAACATGAAATAATAAGAAATGAACAATGAACAATTTTAAGAGCGCTGCTAAGATGCATGTTGTAGAATAATTTTGAATAATAAATGCTCAGTATACATGAAAAATGAAGTTTCCAACCAAACAAAGCATTTTTTTCAAATAATTGCTTCTGTTTATATTTCCCTGAAAGAAGTACAACATCAAATTGTCCTTTTAAGGAAAGGTATTTCCGTTAAAGGACAATTTATTAGTTATTCAGCTTTAGTAAATAATTAATAAATTATGGACCCATAAAATTGAACATCATCTCTTTTGAAATGTAGGTTGCTCTGAGCTAATAAATCCTGCAGGGTTGAATCTGTGATTTCTTGCGTGCTTCTTAAAGAATTAGAACCAGATGGTGGGTTACAGTGTGATCTTCTCTCCTTTATGACTCATTACATTTGTATCACAACTCAAAATTTTGAAAGAAGGCAAAAGTCAGCATGGCATAGCCCCACTGCTCGACCCCCGCTAAAGTAGGGCTGAAGGTTTTGCCCTTTTGGAACAAATGGAACTGTGGACACTGGGCATACATATATATATATAACCCCAACTTTATCTTAGCAGGGGTATAAAATGATATTTCAGTTCAGCAATAGAAGCAATAAAAAAATTGAAAAATTCACATTTTTTGCCAAAATTAAAACATTTTGGGAATTCTGAAATCCTGACATCAAAAGGCACAACTACGCTACACTGTCAACATCATATTAAATTTAAAACTCCTAGGACAAATAGTTTCCGAAATCTGCTCCTGAATTGGAATAGAAGTTGAAAACAATCACTTTTTTGAGAGAAAATTCGGTAGACTGCATAGGACCACCCTGGAACCTCAAACGGCACAACTAGACCATATTGTAAAGCCACAATATTCTGCCCTGGAAACAAAACTCATCACATTTTTTTTTGGCTAAAATTTAAAAAAAACTTTGTGCACCCTGGACTTCTGACCGCCAAAAGGCACAACTACCCCACACTGTCAACCATCATACCAAGTCACACAGAGAATGAAAGTGTGACATGTTAATGGACGGAAGGATGGATGGAAGGAAGGACGGAAGGAAAAAATTACAATACCGTATATACAATATATAGTGGAGAAATTATAACTGTTCAAAAAACTCATCGACATAAAAACAAAACATGAATAACCCTATTTTGATTAGTCAGCTCAGTATTATAATGAAATTGTTCATTTGTTTATTTGTTTCCATTACATTAATTTTCATCTAACGCAAGCAACTGTTGTAAATTTCTCCACTGTGGGACTAATAAAGGAATATCTTATCTTATCTTATGTTATCTTATCTTAACTAGTACAGTGATGAAATTGACAGTGAACACATGAGGCACTGTGTTACACTGAAGTAGTGGTGACTATCAGGGTGTCACACAGCCTGGGAGTAAGCTCTGTCAGTAGCTGACATAACTATCTCATGTTTGTCCTAGTGGTTTGATTTTAATTTCATTTCAAAGAAAAGATTGATGATTTATAAAATTTGGATAATTACACACACTCACACCTGCACACACACTGCATGCACTAAGAAGACAGGACAAAAACAAACATGCTCAGCCTGCAGCTACAGTATGATCTTTATTAATGAAATCTTACAGGGTTTATAATCCTATCAAACTAAATCTATGTATGCTAATACATTAGACATAAATAGAGGAATTATGTATGCAGATGATGTTGACTCTGATTCAATTATGACTGTTCAGTTATGTTCCTTTAAACTCATGCTCATTACAAGTGGCCAATGCATACGCTTGTCCTGGTTTTTGCCTCATCTTCTGCGTCGATTTGACTTGACACTGGAGGAAGTTGTCGCCATTTCACTACGGCTAACAGAGCACTCTGTCTTGAGGCACCCGCAGGTGTCAATGTGGGTGTAGGTGTAGGTGAGCTCTGTGTTGTCAGGGCAGGGGAGCTGGATCTGCCGCTCGGATGTAGCAACCTCCTGGCAGCAGGAGCAGGTGTGCTGCAAGGATCTCATTTTGGTAGAGTAGCTGAGAGAAGAGAGAACGAGAAAGGTTGTATGAGGAAAGGTAACACAGGAGGTGACAAAGAAAGAAGGCAACAAAATTGGGAAAATTGGGAGAAATAGAATTCAGTTGACTGCGGAGCTATAAAGTTTTGAAAGGTCTCAAGATGGTCATTATATGATATAAACCCTTTAAACTACATTTATATAGAACTGAGCAAAACTCTTCAATCTGTAGTTTCAGTTTAAATAAGATGATGATTTAAAGGGGCAGTTTTATGCAACAATCAGTTTACTACTCATGGTTAGTACTGAGCCTCGGAGCTTTGTCAAGTCTGACAATACAATCATGTTGTGAATTTCATGGTGATGCCATTCCAGCATTCCAAGCACAGCAGAAACATTTATTTAAAGATACCAAGAACTTTCCACATCACTGATGATAAGGAAAATGACATGAGCGGGACTCACAAGGTGAAGGTGCCACATGCTCCACTACAGGATGTGACATTGACCACGTCTTTGGAGCGGCAGCCCTGGCTCTCCAGGTACACAGCAGTGGTGGACACGCTGCATGGCTGACCCTTCGGAATACCTGAGACATGCAAGGGAAACATGTTGAGATAGAACAGCATCTCATTTGACCAATGCAATCTCATTTTAAGGTGTAAAAATAGCATAAAATTTCCCTGTATCATTTAATGTCATCCGCATTTTAGGCTTTTTGTGTATCTTTTATATGCTACAGGCTTAACGTTGTGAAAGGTTTTTTACGTGTCAGTTAATGTCACATTGTTACTGTGAAAAGGTTGTGGTTAGGTTTAGGCAACAAAACCGTTTAGTTAGATTTTGGACAAAAATCATGGTTAGGCTTAAAATAAGTACATAAACTAAATAAACTAAGTAAAATATGCATGTGCAGTGTCACTAACATAACTTCAGGATGACTCACACACTCGGTTAGATCCCAAGCTGACAAACACCATGGTGCGACAACTGGGGCTGACGGCAGCCCACCAAGTTAGATACTTAGTCATTTACTTTGTTAGTTAAATGAGAACACAGGTAGCATTAGGACAATATTGCGACAGGAGTTTTGGTATGTTAATATTCAGCTGGTAACTGGCAAGTTACATAAACAAACGTCATTTATTTTCTTTGTGACTGTCTTTGAACAGTCTGAATAAGACAGCAGAGGAGGAGAGACAGGTGATCAGAGAGGGGAGAGGATGGAAAATGGGGAGACAGAGACAGATGATCAGAGAGGGGAGAGGACAAGGGATGGGGAGACAAAGACAGATGATGAGAGAGGAATGAGGACGAGATGGAGAGACAGACAGTTGGCTTGTTTTTATCGACATCCAATTTTGCAGAAATCAAAAGAACTGTGGAAAAAAACACTGCACTGAGAAATACGAACGTTTAGGAGGTTAAGGTTTGGTCTGAAAAGACCTTTATATGAACAGTCATAAGACATCATGATTATGATTATATGACTTAATAAGGCCAGGGATCAGGCATCAATGGCTCTGCTCATTTAAAAGCTCTAATAGATCATGGGGCTTTGTGTAACCAGAGTGAGAGGAGAGAGTGGTCAGGCTACATGAGTGCAAATAATATCCAGGACAATCTCATGGAAGCAATACATACAGACATGGCAGCATCCATCTGGAGCTATGGTCTCTGTTCCCTGAAGGAGATACACACATTCAAATCAGTATTCTGTGGGTCAGAGATTCACAGTAGATAAATAGGTGGCAGTGTGTTTGGTATCTCCATCCCTATTCTTTAACATCAACATAATGTCATCAATGACGTGTTTTGTACTGGTTTGTGTGTGTGTGTGTGTATGTGTGTGTGTGTGTGTAGGTGTCTGTGTGTGTGTGTGTGTGTGTGTGTGTATGTGTGTGTGTGCGCGTGCAGTCACCGGTATGCATTCATTAGGGTCATAGGGAGGACAGATGGTTTTGGCTTCTACGGTGATGAACTGATTAGCGATCTTCACACATTCAAACTTCACACAGGGGTTCTCAGCAGGAGTCCAAATGGTGCCAGGCTAAAGAATGATTTAACAAAAAAAAGCAAAACACAGTTTCCCAGACAGAGTCACTATCATCTCTATATCAACACATGTGGACTGTTCTTGTGCTGGCTTTTAGCCTTTGACTTTAAGCCATTCTGCCTCCCTGTTGCCTTGTCTGATATGTGTTTTTCTGTACATTACAAATAGTTTATTGGTAAACATTTTCCAGCATGGTCGACAGTTGTGGTTTGTTTGCCTTTATTTCAGGCTGTCTTGGTAGATAATCATTTCACTATGAAATTAAAATCATCTTGCAGAGATGTGAAACTTGAAACTCATCATACTGATTTGAAAAGTCTGCATTGCCTAAGCATAGTGTATATTTAAAAACAATAAAAGAAATGGTATTGTTTGACCTAATTCTCAAACTTATCCTGTGGAGATGCCACAAACTGTGATTTCTGTGTCAGACTGGCTGGCGTCATGGAGTCAGCTACTGAGGATCCTAATAAGTTAACTAGAACCCCCTCCTGGTGTATGAACAGGAGGAGCAACATAAACTGCAAAATGTCTTCAACTGCACTGCTTTATTTGAGCTGCCATTATGTCATATGTCAGGTTATGCTAAAATAGCCTAAAAGTACAAACAACAAATGAAGGCAATGTGATCTGATCTGTGATCTTGTATAAGGACAGTAGAGATGCCAGAGACCATAGTGACCTCATAGATATATCAAATCTAATCTCTTTCACTCTCTCCAAACACACACACACACACATTTACCAACCTTTAATATGTGTGTGGAGTTGGACAGTGCAACAACACAGCTTATTTGGACACACTTCCCACAGCACTGGCCAGCGATGATCTGGTACTCATGTCCCTGAATAGAGACAAAAAGACAAACTCAGCATATAAACAAAATATAAACATGTAAAACCAGTACAATATCTGGATGATATTTCATTGTTTCTAAATGTATAATATGTTAATGTCAGAATTTAGATTCAGGGTTGACATTAGTAATCTGTTGGGTTTACAATATATTTTCATTACTTAGTTATTTCCAGTGGCAATACAGAAGCGGAACAAAAGTTGAGGCTAATACAAGAGTACAACGTTCTGTCAAAGCACTATAGTGCTCAAAATTTACTAGGTGAGCACAAACCAATTCAAATTCAAGCTTTAAACATTCTGCGGGGAGTCTTTTAAAATCTTCCCTCATGATTTCCTGTGGTTGACTTAGAGGTTGAGCTCTGAAGAATGTGAGAAGGTGCTTACAAACAGGCTTCAGTTGATGTCACTCAACTTTTTCACTGTTAAATATCCTATCTGAATTTGTAAAATGATGCCTGCTTAAATTTGTTTTGTTCTGTTTTTACCCAATAGTCTTCCTCTATTGAAGTGCTTGGTGTTTTCCATGCATTTTGTCTGCATTTGCTCATTTCCAGCAACAATATTGAGTAAGGCGGGAAAAATATAATAGAACAGACAATAATAGAATGGAAAAAGAGCACGGCAAATCTGTCAGAGGTCAAAAGGGTAATCGGTATTTTTCAAGCTGGACTATATTTTCCCATGTTTTTGTGTCTAACTGACTAAAAGGGGCAACAATTTATGAAACTGGTCTCGTATTGAGGGAGAATGCTATAACTGGCAGCAGCTCATGGACTGCAATAAGGTGCTATTGGGGCAAGCTGGCACTGTCATTTACGTCCACTAAAATTGCTTGTTTTTGCCATGACAGGCTCTGATTGTTATTATGTGTCTGACATTATAAAGTCTCGCTCAAAGAGAAGTCTCTTTCTGAAATCTGGTGAGGTGAAGTGTTGCTGGAAGACAACGGTGGAATAGCGGAATATATCCATGGTGGGTGCATCAGTAGATTCTCACTTTCATGCGTGAAATGGCTGTATCCTCAATGTCCTGCTTTACTGTAAAGTAGTAGTATATAGCATACTATATACTACAGTACTGGTAATGGGTCATCCATACACCGCCTCACGCCTTTCTCCCTTCACAGTTCACATGTATTAGCTCTGTGCTGTAAGAGCATATGTAAAAAATCTTCAAACATGAAACTGTAAGTGAGGGAGGGAGGGAGGAAAAGAGAGATCTTACCAGAGGGCAGTGTGTGTCACATGGTATAGGCTGACATTCTATTATGTTCAGATGGCTGCTGACATCTGTATTGTGACTACAACTGCACTTGTCACATGGCTTCATGGGCACCAGGTCTCCAACCTGGATGGACAGAGTGAGAAGTTCAGAAGAGACACTAATACTCAGGAGGCTGTTCTGTCAAAAATAACATTGTCTTCTTTAAGTGAAACCAAAATCGCCAAATTGAACATTACAACACAACTAATACGCTTAATATGGCTTAGTTACATATATCATAGCTCTCAATAGAACTAGCACACACACATTTCTAAATAAATCACTTTGTGTTTTGTCCTAAAAATCCTGAACCATAACGCAATGAAGCAAATTAGATATTTTTCATGGATTCACTTATGGATCTATAGGACAAACCCATGTTTTTTTTGTAATTTTGAACTTTTTCCACACAAGAAGAAGATCAACCTTTATTAGTCCCACTAGGGGAAATTCAATATACACTCTGTTGTTAACACACACATGCACATACAGGACCCATATACATGCAACAATAAAAATTCCATCCATCCATCGTCAACCGCTTATCCCGTTAGGGGTCGCGGGGGGGCTGGAGCCGATCCCAGCTGGCATAGGGCGAAGGCAGGGTACATCCTGGACAGGTCGCCAGTCCATCGCAGGGCACATAGAGACAGACAACATATAGACAGACAACCATTCACGCTCACATCCACACCTACGGGCAATTTAGAGTAATCAATTAACCTAAACATCATGTCTTTGGATGGTGGGAGGAAGCCGGAGTACCCGGAGAAAACCCACGCTTACACGGGGAGAACATGCAAACTCCACACAGAAGAGTCCCAAGCCGGAATCGAACCTGCGACCCTCTTGCTGTGAGGCGACAGCGCTAACCACTGCACCACCGTGCAGCCTACAATAAAAATTATATAATAAAAATAAAAATAATAAAAATTCCACCCAGTCTCCATGAAATGTGGTATATAACATTGATGGCTGTGACTCATTTGCTGTCGATATGCCATTACCTATAGGTGGTACTACATCAGCATAGTAAATGTAAATGGTCATGAGTTGTGGCCAAATAGTCTTCTTGCACAAAGACAAGATTTAGGTAGCCTCTAAAAAGCATGGCTAATCATCAACTGTTTGCCATTACAACCAGTTAGTATGTCTAGAAATGTGATTATAATACCTTTCAAATATTTCTCCTAACATGTTTTAGGTTGTATAAAAATGACACAATTGTCCAAATCCATGTGTTAAACAAAGCCCGACTTTTATGTTGCATTCTTCACATCAGTTTCAAATGGAGGTGGTAGATGTTTGCTCTCACCTGATATTCAAGATTTTTGAAAACGCACACATCCTTTTTATGCACTGTGAAGAAAACAGACCCATCAATAAAGGCATTATAAATGTGATGCAACAATCAGTGGTAAAACCTGGCTTTGCAGTTACAGTAACATGCACAAGCATAGAACACTCACCGCACGAGTAATTGAAACAGCAGACTCCCATCGTGGAGTTTAGAGTAAAACCAACTGGACAGGATGGCACAAGACTTGAGCACTGCTTCACATCACATTCTGTTCAAAGACATGGATGTTGAATAAAAGAGGGAATGTTCCTGCTTGCAAATAAGATAATATAAACCTTTATCGTGTAAATAACAACGGAGGAGCACTTCCACTGAGAGTCCTAATAAATATTCAACAGGGCCTTGATTTCACAACAAGCAAGAAAAGAGCATGTTGTGGTTACTTGTTGGTCGTCCATGAACATTACGGAATGTACAATATCCCAGGGTTGTCTCCTGCGAACGACCTGCCATATATGATTGTTTAAAACTTTAGTCATCATCAAAAAATATATCAATCTTTTTGGTTATAAATACTCACAGCCTGTACATTAGAATTTCAATTGCTTGCTTTAGTGGCACATAAACAGCTGATAGCAGGACAGAGCCTTAATTTAACACCTGCGTCAGACATGTCCTGTTAAACTGTCTGAAACTAGAAATCTGGATACTTCCCAACCTATCGAAATCGAGAATTCTCAGCTCTGACATTAAGTGTTGCTCATGATTGATTTCACACTGTGCTGAATATATAAAAACAGTATGTATTTATAAATACAAAATGCATTGATTCTAGTATTAAGAGTTGTTAGCATCTTGATGTTCACTTACCACACTTCTCCTTTTGACAGCAGCCAACAGTATCAGTGACCTTGACCTGACCCTCTTGGTCACAGCTGAGGGATGGCTGCACTGGACAAGACACGGGGTGGCATTTGATCTGCAGTGTGTCCTCATCACATACACAGTCCTTACAGTTTTCTGTCCATGTTGAATTGGCCTGAGGATACAAAGTTTACTGCAGAATTATGATGGGAGGCATGGCATTATCACCTATTACTGGCCAGTCAAAAGATTATGCAAAAAGGGAATGGCATTGTAGTCATTTACCGGTGTCCATTTTCCATCTGGCAGCCGACAAATTTCTGTTAAGAGAAAAATATAAAGCAGAAAGTCATTTCCATTCATTGGGACTTTGGTCAGCCGGCCTCAGGAGCTGACACTAGTAAATTCTGAATGTATCCTCTCTGATATCATGTTTAAATATTGTTTTTATTATTTTTAAAAATCTATTCATTTTTCCCACTTCATATTCTAGACAGGGCTGCACAGTGGTGCAGTAGTTAGCACTGTCACCTCACAGCGAAAGGGTCGCAGGTTCAAATCCTTCTGTGTGGAGTTTGCATGTTCTCCCTGTGTTAGCGTGGGTTTTCTCCCGGTTCTCTGGCTTCCTCCCACAGTCCAAAGACATGCAGTTTAGGTTAATTGATGACTCTAAATTGCCCGTAGGTTTGAATGTGAGCGTGAATGGTTGTCTGTCTCTATGTGCCCTGCGATGGACTGGCGATCTGTCTCAGCTTTCCTAAATCACTGCTAGTCTTGCTCCACCTTAAGCTAAATACATTTTATTTACATAAAGAGAAAGCAGAAACCATATGTGAGCAGGCTACTAACCATGAAGAAAAGCTGAAACTTCTGCAAAATGGTGGATTAAATAATGACATTTGTGAATGTTTCTTTAATAGTTTCTGCAGTATCCCCACACATTACCTACAGTATGGCAAAGTTATGGTAAACGCTTTAAAGTGGAGTCAGCAATTCTGGAGAATGACTGTTGATATTTGAACTCTACACTCCAGATTTACCGTCCCTCTCATTCTATGGCCTTTCCCTTGTCCTACTGTACGTGACCCTGTTGCTGATTGGCTAGAATAGTGTCATGTTTGTTTCCCATTTACAGATTTTTTTAGCACACACCCAAAATGGACAGCTAGCGGAGGAGATATTCACTGAATTTGAGAAAAAAAAAAGTCATAGATTAGAATCAGAAAAAAAATAGTTTGCATCAAATCTCTGAAACGCAAATAGGAATTTTACTTGGTCGCAAAAGGCCATCAAAAGTACAGCGCGTTCTTAAATGCGACATAGCTGTTGCCATGCAGTAATGCTATCTGCACTTACCACAGGTGGGCACACATTCATCAGAGCTGGAGGAGAGGAGGAAGGTGCCACTTGGGCAGTAGCAACCCTCCAGCTTCACATTTGTCATGGCACTGAACTCATTGACAGTATAGATGAATTTCTGGTTGTACCTGCAGAAACAACAACATATTCTGTGAAGGCCACACCTTGATGCTGTATTTGAATCAAAGCATAAATGAATGAAAATTGATTGTGATGAGCATCAACAATGTCTTGGAGAACTGCTGTACCAAGAATCGCAGGTCGGCTCCACCTGAGGGCCACAGGCCTGATACACTTTGGGGCTTGGACATTTATATTCTATTAAGAGACGAAGAAAGAAGAAACATCGTGCTTCATAGCTGAAGTCATTGCAGTGATTTTGTTAGCGAAATTATAAGTAATAATAATAGTGCTTGACTCTAACATTACATATTCTGGTTGCATACCACAGAGTCCTTCGGTGGCACTCCTCCAGTCAATACATACTCCAGACTCAGCACAGGCGTCAGCGTAGGTTTGTAAACTGGTGCAGCCAATGTGATTAATATGCAGGTGGCAAACGTCAAACTCACAGGCCATAACAAATGGACTGTAGTCAATGATCTTGTGACAAGCTTCAAACACACTGGGGAAGATGGTATTTATAGTCAGTATGGACACTTGACACAAACTGAATGACATCATTACACAGTATCAAGATGAAAATAATCTAGTAATGTGTTGCTTGTCAGTTGTGTTAGAAGTTGGGTTTTGTCTAAGTTGTCTAGTTCAGTGCCCATTCAGAGACAGAACAGGCTGATTGCTTGCTTGGTTCTCAAGATATGTGAAGGACAGTCATGTATACATGCACAGACAGAGATTCCTTCCTTTATAATTAAGTGTCAAAAAAAGTAACTATGTGTAAATGTCAAAAAAGTAACTATTTCCAGCTTGGTCCAAAGATGTTCTTTACCAAATTTTGTAATGATTCTCAAGGTGTGGTTTATATTTGTCAGATTTGTCTGGATCCACAAAATCCAGGAAAAAATAATTTTGTTTCTGAGATTTATAGGTAAATAGTTACTGGCCAAAATATAAAATTCATTGTTCTAATGCCACCATGTGGCCAAATTGCATCACATTCAAGACTGCTTTCCCTTGAGCCCTGAGCAATGCACTTGCCAATATGAAGTCAATCAGATGAACGGTACTCGAGATATGTGAAGGACAAAAGAAAAGACAGATAAGACAGAAATTCCTTGTTTTATAGTTAGATATGACCTTTTCAGGGATGGAATCTATAACAGTGTGGGCTTCATCTATCTATTAGACTAATGGCTTTTTGTCATTCAGACAGAAGTGTATGTTATCTAAATGTTATGGCTTTAGACATGACATGACATGACATGAAATGGAATGACGATGATGGAAAGAGTCACAACACATGATTTTTGGAGAACATGGGTGAGCTGGAAAGCACTGATAAGAAGGAAGAGTGTTTGCTCATACAGGCTAAGGCTAGCCCAACTTCTTTCTAATGTATCCTCTAATAGAGCGCTATAGGAATGAGTCCTAAAACCAAGGCCTATGAAAGGAGGCTGGGACAAGACCAGACACAAGCAGATATGGGTCTTGGGGTGTGGGGTATAACACATGGAGGTGCGGTTGTGCATTGTGATTGGCTCAATTACAAGTACTGACCAGATATTACTGCACAAGCATTGTACCCCAAAGACATGACGCGTTGATGGCATGTGACCCAGCCTGTTCCAATAGGCCTTGCCTAAAAATGAGTTATCATTTTAGCACTTCCAGGTACCTCATCTGGAAGTCAGTAGGTTTTTAGAATGGGTTTTTAGTTAGATGCCTGAATTAAGGTCTGTCTTTAAAACAAGCTGAAGAGATTTTAACAATTTGTTCTACAATTTAAAATACGTCAGTAAATATCCTACTTGTGAATTCTGAAGCCGTTATGTGTCTTCAAGAAGGTGGTTGCTAACAAGTGGCTATATGAGACTACTATACCTCATCACACTGACTTGTCTGCCTTTACAGGTAGTACAAATGACACCAATGTCGTTCAGTTATAGCCTAACATTTTTTTTTTTTTTACTTCTGGTGAATGTGTTCACATACAGTTCGCTTCAAAAAACCATAAAAGTGGTGTTCATTTGTGGAGGTTATCTAGCTGAGCAAAATGTGTAAGTATCATGAATATGTGTTTGCCACAGAGCTTATTTTTTGCAATAATCCATTTATGCATTTGTATTAGACACCAAGGGCATTGATCAAACATAGGTATTTGGTAACAGTATTTGATAACGGTTTGGATATTACAGATCACTAGAGCAATTTCTGACATGTTTTCACATTTTCATCTTACCTGCTCTTCATGATCTCACAGATGGTTGTATTGCAGGTAATAGGTGTAGGTGTTGGTTTGGGAGGAATTTGTTCACAGTGACTGTTGTTAACATGCCACTCATGTGCCATATTAGGACATGAAGGATCAATTTTGCCACTGGGCAACATGCAGTCATCTGCCCGGTTGTTGTCACATGTGCCTAGAGAAAATCTCATCAATATAAATCATACTGATTGTAGAATGCATGTCATTTATCAACTGACATCCAGACGCAATGGAGTAAAATGATATTCATTTCTACAGTAGGACTTACCACACTGTCCCTGGGTGTTGCCGCCAAATTTACTATAGGGCAAGTAGATACTGAATATGAGCCCTGAGAAGGTGATCTTGGCGTGGATTTTAGGGATGACAAGCACTGTATCAATACCAGTGGTGGTTATACGGAAATCACCATTCTGGTATGCAGGACTTACATGCTTGTCATTCACAGAAATCTAAAACAAAAAGCATCATGATATAAATGTCAGAAATAACTCTTTACAAACTTCTTTTTCAAGTCCAGTGCAACTACAAGAAGCCTTTCTTTTAAAAGTTTTGCAAATTTGGATGAGACATAGTCCAAACCAGTGGTTACATTTGTACTGAAGGAAAAAATTGGAGTTGCTGCTAGGATCATGACTAGAGTTTGAATACAAAATAGAGAAAGTTAATAGCACCATTAAATTACCTGATTTGTGAAAATCCCATTGATATCTTTCTGTGTAATAAAGATCTTGTAGCTTTTGTAGAAGACAGTGATGGATTGAGGACAGGACAAGCCATTACTTTTACCACAGTAATAGTTATCGATCATAACACTGAAGTTGTTTTTGGGCAAGATCTCTTTCACCAGCCAGTAGGAACAGTTGCCTTGAAAAGGATAGTAGGTTCCATCGAAGGTGACATAATGGGGGTCTCCCCAACCATAGCAGATACCTTCATACAATACATACATTAAATTGAGATGTCAATTAATCTGGTATCATCTGGGACATAATATCCAGTTTTAAATAAAATATGAGTAAAATAAAAAAGTCAAAAAATATCATCTTAGGTAAAATGCTTTTACGTGGTCAACCATGGGATTTTGCAACCAAACAGCATTTTAATATGTCTGACTTACACTGGCATTCATAGTGGAAGCAGCATCCGTCATCATCCAGCACTTCAGCAGCAGGGAAGTTATTTGCACACACTAAAGGCTTTAATATTGGACACTGTGTATGGTTATAGGTCACCTTGCCATTGTCACATGTTCCTACACGACAGTTACTTTCCTTCCAACTTTCACCATCCTGTGAGGACAATCATACATTGGAATTAAAGAAAAAAGAGAAGGCTGGTATTGTCATAGAATATCATATTAATAATCATGCATAATCTGGCAAATTTAATAATAGCCTTTTAAGGATGGAGCCATACTGCTTAACAATGGTATATAAAAACAAAGTTAAATACTGCGTATTATGTATGGAATGGAAAAAAAGAAGTACCTTTCTTGGAGGATTTACGGAAGCACATTCTATTGGTTTAGGACACTGGTGATGTTTGAGTATGACATGACAGCTCTCATTGCAGTATCCGATGTAACAGTAGCCATCATAGTCCGTCTCATTGTAGACTATGGAGCCTGAAAACAAGGGAAGATTGTTGAATATCACATATGTGAAATCATATATTACAGAAACTATCATATGTATGCACTGTAAACTGTACATCCATAGATACACGTAGACTTTGATACTCTCACTTATTTTACCACTTAAATCATTAATGTTTGTTTTTGACAAATTAAGCTACCTTCACATGAAGAGATTTGCTCTTCACTCACACTTTCAGAGACACTAGGTAAAATATCTCCCCAAAAAGAGTGCAAGGACCACCATTCACTGTTTCCAGGCAACAGTTGTGGCTGTTCTCATTGGTTGTGCTTTGAAAGGTCAGCGGCAACAAGGTCAAAGTTGAAATAATTTGACGTTAACTTTGAGTGCTGTGCTCACGCCAAGGACAGAGCTCCAAACTCGTTGGCTGGCACCGCTCTCCCCACAGGAAAACAATGGCACAGCCAGTGCAGAGAGATTTTACCGCAGATCATGTGTGGACAGCTTTACGGAGAAGCTTACGGCAGTAGCTCAGTCCGTAAGGACTTGGGTTAGGATGTGGAGGACCCGGGTTCAAATCCCCCATGGACCAAGACCAACTGGTTGCTGGAGAGGTGCCAGTTTACCTCTTGGGCACTGCCGAGGTGCCCCTGAGCAAGGCACCAAACCCCCAACTGCTCTGGGCGCTTGTCAGGAGCAGCCCCATCACTCTGACATCTCTCCATTGACATGTATATGTACTGTGTGAACTGTACTGTGTGAACAACAGAGTGTAAAACTGAATTTCCCCACTGTGGGACTAATAAAGGAATATCTTTCTTTCTTTCTTTCTTAAACACTCTCTGTACAAAGCCAGATGTAATTGTCTTTGGCAACCCAACTGTGACAAAAGGTAACAGAATTGTGCCTTTGAGCAGATGATACATTTGCAGGGGCAAAGTCAGTCTGCACAAATTTTATGTCCCAAACAAACAAATTGATGACACTGAACAAGAGCAAACTGTCTTGATAATGCTGACGTCTGTGAGAACACGGAGGCTGAGAGTTCAGAACAGAAGGAGCTATCACACTCTCATCAGCTAATGCACCATCCACTTTTGGTCATCTGCAAGCCCAGAGAAAAACCTAAAGTGCTGTGGGCAAGCAAGAGAGAAAGGTAGCTAAAAGCGAAACTGAAATGCCTATAATATCTTTAATTAGTAATGTTGTAATGTAATTCATAATTTCTTTGCGCTAATGCTGTATAAATTCAGAAAGTCACTCCTGTCAATATATTTGCAGGTATGTTTTCAAAAATCATAAAGACTTAAAGGAAAACTACTGTTTCCTATGATGTTAATGGTTGATTTTTAAAACAAAAAAAGAGGATGGTTTGGAGCTTGCTAAATGTCTTTTTCATGTGTGCAGTAGGAGGTACATTAGTTTGACTAGGACAAGGTTTTTTGCACATGCACAATACCAACATACTGTAGTCTATATGATACTCTGAAATTTGCAATGGTGCCTGAAATAGATGACTCAACTGCAATATAAATGTTGTTATAAAATGTGAGTCTTTGTTAATCACACTTACCAGGGGGGAACAGTGTACCATTATGAAGGCAATGGCATATTTGTTGCCCAGTTACTGGTTGAGTGGTTTCTCCTGTCACAACAGACATCTCAGTTGTGACAAGTGTAGTGGTAGTAGAAGTAGCTGTAGTAGTTTCTCTTGTGGTAGGAAGTATGGTTGTTGTAGTTGAAGGTGTTGTGACTGTAATAGTAGTTGTGGGTGGCAGAGTTGTGGTTGTTTCAGTTGTGGTAGTAGGTATAGTGGTTGTCGTAGTTAAAGGTGTTGGAGATGGAACTGTAGTGGAAGGAGTTGGACACCCACAGCATTTAAATTGAATCTCATAATCAAAACATTGTTGCCGAAGCCCTTGTTGTTTGTTGTAGCATACGAGACCGACATCTTTATTGCAAGTCACAGTTTGTCCCACCAGTGACATGGAAAGATCTGGGTAAAGAACAGCTCTACACTGGACTTCTTCAGGAGCTGAGCATACATGGTAGCCAGCCGAGATAATCTTCTGAATAGATTCATCCTCTCCACCATCAGGGCCTGGTGTGGGCTTGCCAAGATTGATCCATTCTGACCAACCACATGTCATATCATGTCCCCCAGGGCAAGGTGTGGTTGTAGGTGGAATAGTGGTAGTTGTTGTTTCGGTTGTGATAAAGGGTGTTGTGACTGTAGTAGTAGTTGTGGGTGGCAGAGTTGTAGTTGTTGTTTGAGTTGTGGTAGTAGGTATAGTGGTTGTCGTAGTTAAAGGAGTTGGAGATGGAACTGTAGTGGAAGGAGTTGGACACCCACAGCATTTAAATTGAATCTCGTAATCAAAACATTGTTGCCGAAGCCCTTGTTGTTTGTTGTAGCATACAAGACCGACATCTTTATTGCAAGTCACAGTTTGTCCCACCAGTGACATGGAAAGATCTGGGTAAAGAACAGCTCTACACTGGACTTCTTCAGGAGCTGTGCATACATGGTAGCCAGCAGCGATTATCTTCTGAATGGATTCATCCTCTCCACCATCAGGGCCTGGTGTGGGCTTGCCAAGATTGATCCATTCTGACCAACCACATGTCATATCATGTCCCCCAGGGCAAGGTGTGGTTATAGGTGGAATAGTGGTAGTTGTTGTTTCGGTTGTGGTAAAGGGTGTTGTGACTGTAGTGGTAGTTGTGGGTGGCAGAGTTGTAGTTGTTGTTGGAGTTGTGGTAGTAGGTATAGTGGTTGTCGTAGTTAAAGGAGTTGGAGATGGAACTGTAGTGGAAGGAGTTGGACACCCACAGCATTTAAATTGAATCTCGTAATCAAAACATTGTTGCCGAAGCCCTTGTTGTTTGTTGTAGCATACAAGACCGACATCTTTACTGCAAGTCACAGTTTGTCCCACCAGTGACATGGAAAGATCTGGGTAAAGAACAGCTCTACACTGGACTTCTTCAGGAGCTGAGCATACATGGTAGCCAGCCGAGATAATCTTCTGAATAGATTCATCCTCTCCACCATCAGGGCCTGGTGTGGGCTTGCCAAGATTGATCCATTCTGACCAGCCACATGTCATATCATGTCCCCCAGGGCAAGGTGTGGTTGTAGGTGGAATAGTGGTAGTTGTTGTTTCGGTTGTGGTAAAGGGTGTTGTGACTGTAGTAGTAGTTGTGGGTGGCAGAGTTGTGGTTGTTGTTTGAGTTGTGGTAGTAGGTATAGTGGTTGTCGTAGTTAAAGGAGTTGGAGATGGAACTGTAGTGGAAGGAGTTGGACACCCACAGCATTTAAATTGAATCTCGTAATCAAAACATTGTTGCCGAAGCCCTTGTTGTTTGTTGTAGCATACAAGACCGACATCTTTATTGCAAGTCACAGTTTGTCCCACCAGTGACATGGAAAGATCTGGGTAAAGAACAGCTCTACACTGGACTTCTTCAGGAGCTGAGCATACATGGTAGCCAGCAGCGATTATCTTCTGAATGGATTCATCCTCTCCACCATCAGGGCCTGGTGTGGGCTTGCCAAGATTGATCCATTCTGACCAACCACATGTCATATCATGTCCCCCAGGGCAAGGTGTGGTTGTAGGTGGAATAGTGGTAGTTGTTGTTTCGGTTGTGGTAAAGGGTGTTGTGACTGTAGTGGTAGTTGTGGGTGGCAGAGTTGTAGTTGTTGTTGGAGTTGTGGTAGTAGGTATAGTGGTTGTCGTAGTTAAAGGAGTTGGAGATGGAACTGTAGTGGAAGGAGTTGGACACCCACAGCATTTAAATTGAATCTCGTAATCAAAACATTGTTGCCGAAGCCCTTGTTGTTTGTTGTAGCATACAAGACCGACATCTTTATTGCAAGTCACAGTTTGTCCCACCAGTGACATGGAAAGATCTGGGTAAAGAACAGCTCTACACTGGACTTCTTCAGGAGCTGAGCATACATGGTAGCCAGCCGAGATAATCTTCTGAATAGATTCATCCTCTCCACCATCAGGGCCTGGTGTGGGCTTGCCAAGATTGATCCATTCTGACCAGCCACATGTCATATCATGTCCCCCAGGGCAAGGTGTGGTTGTAGGTGGAATAGTGGTAGTTGTTGTTTCGGTTGTGGTAAATGGTGTTGTGACTGTAGTAGTAGTTGTGGGTGGCAGAGTTGTAGTTGTTGTTTGAGTTGTGGTAGTAGGTATAGTGGTTGTCGTAGTTAAAGGTGTTGGAGATGGAACTGTAGTGGAAGGAGTTGGACACCCACAGCATTTAAATTGAATCTCGTAATCAAAACATTGTTGCCGAAGCCCTTGTTGTTTGTTGTAGCATACAAGACCGACATCTTTATTGCAAGTCACAGTTTGTCCCACCAGTGACATGGAAAGATCTGGGTAAAGAACAGCTCTACACTGGACTTCTTCAGGAGCTGTGCATACATGGTAGCCAGCAGCGATTATCTTCTGAATGGATTCATCCTCTCCACCATCAGGGCCTGGTGTGGGCTTGCCAAGATTGATCCATTCTGACCAACCACATGTCATATCATGTCCCCCAGGGCAAGGTGTGGTTGTAGGTGGAATAGTGGTAGTTGTTGTTTCGGTTGTGGTAAAAGGTGTTGTGACTGTAGTAGTAGTTGTGGGTGGCAGAGTTGTAGTTGTTGTTTGAGTTGTGGTAGTAGGTATAGTGGTTGTCGTAGTTAAAGGAGTTGGAGATGGAACTGTAGTGGAAGGAGTTGGACACCCACAGCATTTAAATTGAATCTCGTAATCAAAACATTGTTGCCGAAGCCCTTGTTGTTTGTTGTAGCATACAAGACCGACATCTTTATTGCAAGTCACAGTTTGTCCCACCAGTGACATGGAAAGATCTGGGTAAAGAACAGCTCTACACTGGACTTCTTCAGGAGCTGAGCATACATGGTAGCCAGCAGCGATTATCTTCTGAATGGATTCATCCTCTCCACCATCAGGGCCTGGTGTGGGCTTGCCAAGATTGATCCATTCTGACCAACCACATGTCATATCATGTCCCCCAGGGCAAGGTGTGGTTGTAGGTGGAATAGTGGTAGTTGTTGTTTCGGTTGTGGTAAAGGGTGTTGTGACTGTAGTGGTAGTTGTGGGTGGCAGAGTTGTAGTTGTTGTTGGAGTTGTGGTAGTAGGTATAGTGGTTGTCGTAGTTAAAGGAGTTGGAGATGGAACTGTAGTGGAAGGAGTTGGACACCCACAGCATTTAAATTGAATCTCGTAATCAAAACATTGTTGCCGAAGCCCTTGTTGTTTGTTGTAGCATACAAGACCGACATCTTTATTGCAAGTCACAGTTTGTCCCACCAGTGACATGGAAAGATCTGGGTAAAGAACAGCTCTACACTGGACTTCTTCAGGAGCTGAGCATACATGGTAGCCAGCCGAGATAATCTTCTGAATAGATTCATCCTCTCCACCATCAGGGCCTGGTGTGGGCTTGCCAAGATTGATCCATTCTGACCAGCCACATGTCATATCATGTCCCCCAGGGCAAGGTGTGGTTGTAGGTGGAATAGTGGTAGTTGTTGTTTCGGTTGTGGTAAAGGGTGTTGTGACTGTAGTAGTAGTTGTGGGTGGCAGAGTTGTAGTTGTTGTTTGAGTTGTGGTAGTAGGTATAGTGGTTGTCGTAGTTAAAGGTGTTGGAGATGGAACTGTAGTGGAAGGAGTTGGACACCCACAGCATTTAAATTGAATCTCGTAATCAAAACATTGTTGCCGAAGCCCTTGTTGTTTGTTGTAGCATACAAGACCGACATCTTTATTGCAAGTCACAGTTTGTCCCACCAGTGACATGGAAAGATCTGGGTAAAGAACAGCTCTACACTGGACTTCTTCAGGAGCTGAGCATACATGGTAGCCAGCAGCGATTATCTTCTGAATGGATTCATCCTCTCCACCATCAGGGCCTGGTGTGGGCTTGCCAAGATTGATCCATTCTGACCAACCACATGTCATATCATGTCCCCCAGGGCAAGGTGTGGTTGTAGGTGGAATAGTGGTAGTTGTTGTTTCGGTTGTGGTAAAAGGTGTTGTGACTGTAGTAGTAGTTGTGGGTGGCAGAGTTGTAGTTGTTGTTTGAGTTGTGGTAGTAGGTATAGTGGTTGTCGTAGTTAAAGGAGTTGGAGATGGAACTGTAGTGGAAGGAGTTGGACACCCACAGCATTTAAATTGAATCTCGTAATCAAAACATTGTTGCCGAAGCCCTTGTTGTTTGTTGTAGCATACAAGACCGACATCTTTATTGCAAGTCACAGTTTGTCCCACCAGTGACATGGAAAGATCTGGGTAAAGAACAGCTCTACACTGGACTTCTTCAGGAGCTGAGCATACATGGTAGCCAGCAGCGATTATCTTCTGAATGGATTCATCCTCTCCACCATCAGGGCCTGGTGTGGGCTTGCCAAGATTGATCCATTCTGACCAACCACATGTCATATCATGTCCCCCAGGGCAAGGTGTGGTTGTAGGTGGAATAGTGGTAGTTGTTGTTTCGGTTGTGGTAAAGGGTGTTGTGACTGTAGTGGTAGTTGTGGGTGGCAGAGTTGTAGTTGTTGTTGGAGTTGTGGTAGTAGGTATAGTGGTTGTCGTAGTTAAAGGAGTTGGAGATGGAACTGTAGTGGAAGGAGTTGGACACCCACAGCATTTAAATTGAATCTCGTAATCAAAACATTGTTGCCGAAGCCCTTGTTGTTTGTTGTAGCATACAAGACCGACATCTTTATTGCAAGTCACAGTTTGTCCCACCAGTGACATGGAAAGATCTGGGTAAAGAACAGCTCTACACTGGACTTCTTCAGGAGCTGAGCATACATGGTAGCCAGCCGAGATAATCTTCTGAATAGATTCATCCTCTCCACCATCAGGGCCTGGTGTGGGCTTGCCAAGATTGATCCATTCTGACCAGCCACATGTCATATCATGTCCCCCAGGGCAAGGTGTGGTTGTAGGTGGAATAGTGGTAGTTGTTGTTTCGGTTGTGGTAAAGGGTGTTGTGACTGTAGTAGTAGTTGTGGGTGGCAGAGTTGTAGTTGTTGTTTGAGTTGTGGTAGTAGGTATAGTGGTTGTCGTAGTTAAAGGAGTTGGAGATGGAACTGTAGTGGAAGGAGTTGGACACCCACAGCATTTAAATTGAATCTCGTAATCAAAACATTGTTGCCGAAGCCCTTGTTGTTTGTTGTAGCATACAAGACCGACATCTTTATTGCAAGTCACAGTTTGTCCCACCAGTGACATGGAAAGATCTGGGTAAAGAACAGCTCTACACTGGACTTCTTCAGGAGCTGAGCATACATGGTAGCCAGCAGCGATTATCTTCTGAATGGATTCATCCTCTCCACCATCAGGGCCTGGTGTGGGCTTGCCAAGATTGATCCATTCTGACCAACCACATGTCATATCATGTCCCCCAGGGCAAGGTGTGGTTGTAGGTGGAATAGTGGTAGTTGTTGTTTCGGTTGTGGTAAAAGGTGTTGTGACTGTAGTAGTAGTTGTGGGTGGCAGAGTTGTAGTTGTTGTTTGAGTTGTGGTAGTAGGTATAGTGGTTGTCGTAGTTAAAGGAGTTGGAGATGGAACTGTAGTGGAAGGAGTTGGACACCCACAGCATTTAAATTGAATCTCGTAATCAAAACATTGTTGCCGAAGCCCTTGTTGTTTGTTGTAGCATACAAGACCGACATCTTTATTGCAAGTCACAGTTTGTCCCACCAGTGACATGGAAAGATCTGGGTAAAGAACAGCTCTACACTGGACTTCTTCAGGAGCTGAGCATACATGGTAGCCAGCAGCGATTATCTTCTGAATGGATTCATCCTCTCCACCATCAGGGCCTGGTGTGGGCTTGCCAAGATTGATCCATTCTGACCAACCACATGTCATATCATGTCCCCCAGGGCAAGGTGTGGTTGTAGGTGGAATAGTGGTAGTTGTTGTTTCGGTTGTGGTAAAGGGTGTTGTGACTGTAGTGGTAGTTGTGGGTGGCAGAGTTGTAGTTGTTGTTGGAGTTGTGGTAGTAGGTATAGTGGTTGTCGTAGTTAAAGGAGTTGGAGATGGAACTGTAGTGGAAGGAGTTGGACACCCACAGCATTTAAATTGAATCTCGTAATCAAAACATTGTTGCCGAAGCCCTTGTTGTTTGTTGTAGCATACAAGACCGACATCTTTATTGCAAGTCACAGTTTGTCCCACCAGTGACATGGAAAGATCTGGGTAAAGAACAGCTCTACACTGGACTTCTTCAGGAGCTGAGCATACATGGTAGCCAGCCGAGATAATCTTCTGAATAGATTCATCCTCTCCACCATCAGGGCCTGGTGTGGGCTTGCCAAGATTGATCCATTCTGACCAGCCACATGTCATATCATGTCCCCCAGGGCAAGGTGTGGTTGTAGGTGGAATAGTGGTAGTTGTTGTTTCGGTTGTGGTAAAGGGTGTTGTGACTGTAGTAGTAGTTGTGGGTGGCAGAGTTGTAGTTGTTGTTTGAGTTGTGGTAGTAGGTATAGTGGTTGTCATAGTTAAAGGAGTTGGAGATGGAACTGTAGTGGAAGGAGTTGGACACCCACAGCATTTAAATTGAATCTCGTAATCAAAACATTGTTGCCGAAGCCCTTGTTGTTTGTTGTAGCATACAAGACCGACATCTTTATTGCAAGTCACAGTTTGTCCCACCAGTGACATGGAAAGATCTGGGTAAAGAACAGCTCTACACTGGACTTCTTCAGGAGCTGAGCATACATGGTAGCCAGCAGCGATTATCTTTTGAATGGATTCATCCTCTCCACCATCAGGGCCTGGTGTGGGCTTGCCAAGATTGATCCATTCTGACCAGCCACATGTCATATCATGTCCCCCAGGGCAAGGTGTGGTTGTAGGTGGAATAGTGGTAGTTGTTGTTTCGGTTGTGGTAAAGGGTGTTGTGACTGTAGTAGTAGTTGTGGGTGGCAGAGTTGTAGTTGTTGTTTGAGTTGTCGTAGTAGGTATAGTAGTTGTCGTAGTTAAAGGTGTTGGAGATGGAACTGTAGTGGAAGGAGTTGGACACCCACAGCATTTAAATTGAATCTCGTAATCAAAACATTGTTGCCGAAGCCCTTGTTGTTTGTTGTAGCATACAAGACCGACATCTTTATTGCAAGTCACAGTTTGTCCCACCAGTGACATGGAAAGATCTGGGTAAAGAACAGCTCTACACTGGACTTCTTCAGGAGCTGAGCATACATGGTAGCCGGCAGCGATTATCTTCTGAATGGATTCATCCTCTCCACCATCAGGTCCTGGTGTTGGCTTGCCAAGATTGATCCATTCTGACCAACCACATGTCATATCATGTCCCCCAGGGCAAGGTGTGGTTGTAGGTGGAATAGTGGTAGTTGTTGTTTCGGTTGTGGTAAAAGGTGTTGTGACTGTAGTAGTAGTTGTGGGTGGCAGAGTTGTAGTTGTTGTTTGAGTTGTGGTAGTAGGTATAGTGGTTGTCATAGTTAAAGGTGTTGTAGATGGAACTGTAGTGGAAGGAGTTGTAGCAGTTTTAGTAGATGGTGGTTTAGTTGGTATGGTTGTGAAAGGAGTCATAGGTTTTGTGGTTGTGTTGCACTCCACTGTCTTGCAACACTTTGCCTTTATTTCATAATTTAAACATATGGGAGGATACTGTAAACTGTTCTTACAAAGGAGTCCTTGGTTATTACATATAACCTTTTGTCCCAGTTCTTTCAGGGGAACCCCCGGATAGTGCACAGCCTGACATTCCACTGCCACTGGATTCTCACAGGTTTTATATCCTTTCTGGATGATGTGCTTGATGGTTTCATTGTCCCCACCTCCAGGACCATATTCAGGGTAGTCTGAATTCATCCATTGTGACCAGTAGCATACTGTCTTCTGACAAGGTGTTTCAGTAAAATGTTCTGTTGTTGTATGTATTATTGGGGGTTTTGTGGTTGAAGCTGGAGGAGTTGTAGAAGGAGTAGGGGTTGTTGGGCATGCACTATCGTCACAACACAGAACTCTGACTTGATAGTTAAAGCACAAGGCCAGCGGTCCTGATTGATCTTCATTTCGGCATGTTAGCCCCTCAGTCAGATCGCACTGGACCACTTGTTTCACATTGTCAATGGTGACATTAGGGAATTTCTCAGCTCTGCATTGGATCTGGCTTGGCTTGGCACATATCTTGTGCCCAGCCTCTCTAATCTTTTCATAAGTTTCACTGTCTCCTCCTGGAGTTCCCAGGGTGGGGAAGCTAGTATCAAACCATGGCGACCATTCACATGGATTACATGTGACTGTGACAGTGTGTGGCTCTGTGGACGTACAAAATATAGGTATTGGTTATGCGGAAAATAATTATAAAGATACATATATTTTCAGTTGCCAAAATGAATACCTTGCACATACCTTGTGTGGTTAATGTAAAAACAAAGGTGGTTGGAGGCTGGTTGGCTGTAGTAGTGTTTGCAATGGGCATATGTGTTGTCGGTGTGGGTAATGGGCATGGATATGACCTCTTGTCAATGGTACCATTCTTTCCACACACTGCTGTGATGCAGTTACCATGTCCATCTGTTGTGTTATAGATGGTATTCCCAAGAGGATATTTGTTTCCATGATATGTGCAAGTACATGCTGTAAAGAGAAGAGATTTATTGTTAACATATTAACCATTAAAATAAGTATATATTTTCAGAACCCACAATCTCACATCTTCACATACCTTGGACATCATAATTGCATTGGATGGTCATTGAACTGCATGTACTTCAAGAAAGAAAACATAACATCTATTGTCAGTCTTGATTTGTTTTTTGATTTCATTTGAACTTGTCACAAGGTTACATAACCTTGATTGGGTAATAATGTAATACATGCTAGACCTACCATGTATGACAGTTTTCAGATGTTGGCACTTTGTCGCTATTTTTATAGTGTCTCCCTTCTTTATCGTAGCAGCCACATTGTTCTTTTAAAACACATGTCATTGTATCCTCATCAAAGTATGGCTGAGCAGGAGGACATTTTGGATAGCAACCTAATTGAAAAAAAAAATGTTCATACAGTGCACAAAATATGTTGTTTAACACTTGTTGGCATTATTGCCAAATCATGGGTGCCACCAGTTGAAAGTAACTTTTGTGTGTTCACCTGGTATTGTAGTTGAATGAGCAATATTATTAAGCAACATTATAAACACAACTATACAAAAAACACCAAAGCTTCAATCTTGAATTTAATTTGATTGGAGGTTAGGTCAAATTATAAAAACCTTATCTTGTGGCATACCTTCGAGTGGAGGTACCTGTGCAGAGCAGCTGCCTGAGGGGCTCCTGCAGGTTTTCATACAAGGGGATCCACATGGCATGTAGTGCCATTCACATTCACCAGGGGGATTGTAGTAATCACAGAAGAGAGCTGTAAAATATAATAATACTTAGTATAGCACATTCCAGACTGCACTATTCAGAAAGCATACTGATGAATTTAGGTGTGCGTTTGTTGAGTAGCCTTACAGTATTTTTACCTTTATAATAGGCTGAGTTGGCCTGAAACCAGAGCATTGCAATACTCTAATCCTGAACTATTACAGTGATTTCAGGCTGATAATCCCTTGAAAGATACTGTTTTCAGACTGTCAGTGCCCCAAGTGAGCGCTAATAACTGGTTGCACTAACTCTGTCTGCATTTTTCTCCTTGCGATGAATATGCTTGTAGCAGCAGTTGAGTGCAAAGACCCTATTACCAAGAGTAGTGCATGGCAGCTTCTATCAGGGCTTTCATAGATGGCTGCACAATGACCAAAACATCAGTCCTGAGCAGTAGAGTGCAGAGTGTGGAAAAGTCAAATGGGTCTGGCAAATTCAGACTGTATGGCATTCTCTGTAGAATTCTGGTTAATAAGAGGTACCATCAACAACTGTGAAGTTGATGGAGAGGAACCTCAGCACATATGCAGGTGGCTAAATCTCTCTTGCTGTCACTGTCACCAGATCCTAGGTCATGCTTTATTTCTTTCTGTTTCTTCATTTCATTCATTGTTTCACTTCCTGTTTTATTTTGTCATCACTAACATCCCTCTCGTTTCAGATCACTGCACTTCCTGCCCTTGTTTGTCTCCACGCCTCCTGACCTACATTTTATCACCTCACCTGTGTCTGAATATCTGCCCCGTCCCTGATTGTGTCCACCTATGTCTCGTTGATCACTCCCCCTCTTGTATATAATGTGTGTCCTCCCTTCGTCATGTTGCCAGTTTGTTGCCAGTGTGTTGTGCTGAAGTGAGTTGTGCATTTGAGTCCAGTCCCTTTCTGACCCGAGTGGTAACAGTACAAACTTACTTAGACCCAGTGCGCGACGCCATCCGTGCCTAGAAGAAAAAGTTATGCCATCAAGAAGAACACCAGGGAAAGAGACGAGCCTCCAATCAAGCAATCGAGTTTCGCACCTTGGCTGCAGACAACAGCTAGAACAATGCCTCTCTCATCGACACCTTCCTTCACAAGCTCTCAGACCCAGTCAGAGATCAAGTTACCCCTCTGGACGTCCCATCCGACCTGGACTCCATCATTGCCCTCGGCATACACATCGACAACCGGCTGAGAAAGAGAGAGAGGCAGGTCGGCAGTTCCTCCTCCTGTCCAGGTGGGGCAACATTGCCGCTCACTCCTAGTCTGCCGGTCTCCTCCTCCAACTGCTCCCGAGGGTCCTTCATCTCCCCCTGGCACCCCGGAAGAGCCAGTGCAGTTGGGTCGGACACGGCCGACTCCTGAGGAAGGACAGCGCCACCTTCGGGAGGGACGTTGCATTTATTGCTCACAACTGAGACATTTCCTTTTTACATGTCCAGAGAAGGCAGGGCTCACCAGTAAAAGAGAGGAGACTGGTGAGCCGAACCCCTGCACTGAAGTTTCCCTCCCAACCCCTGACAATGGCCCCGCTGAAACCCAGACACAGACCCTTGATCACCCCGTGTTAACAGACTCTGGCACTGATGAGAACTTTATTGAAGTTGGCTGAGACTCTGGGCCTCCAAAAGATTCTGTTGCCTGAACCTCTGGAGGCCAGTGCCCTGGATGGTCATCTTCTGTGTCGAGTTATTCATCGGACTCAACCCATCCAGCTCATCTCAAACAGTAACCACACAGAGACTATACAGTTCGCCATCTTCACTTCCCCTTTTCACCAGTTAATTCTGGGGTTACGATGGTTGATTAAGCACAACTCACATATTGACTGGTCCACGGGGAGGGTGCTAAATTGGGGAGGGGATTGTCCCGTAACATGCTGTACCTTTGTTTTCCTTTTGGAGCATCCCATCCTTCCGGTGGTTTCCCCTGGAGGGGAGGCCAGAACCACTTCCGCCTCCCCAGAACCAACGTCATCGGCTTCCGATCCAGTCTAACCGGACCTGTCCAGTGTGCCCTCCTGTTACCATGATCTTAAGGAGGTCTTCAACAAGGCTCCCGCCACTTGTCTACCCCCTCATCAAGACTATGATTGTGGAATCGACCTGCTTCCGGGTTCTGCGCCTCCTAAGGGTCGTCTCTACTTCCTCCCCGCTCCAGAAAGGGAAGCCATGAAAGAGTACATTGAATCATCCCTGGCAGCCGGCATCATTCGACCCTCTTCATTTCCAGCCGAGGCTGGTTTCTTTTTTCGTGGAAAAGAAGGACAAGACACTACGCCTCTGCATCAACTACCATAGGCTGAATGACATCATTAAAAACAGGTACCCGCTCCCTCTTATCTGCTCTGCTTTTGAACAGTTAAAAGCTTGATCTCAGGAATGCCTATCATCTAGTGCAGATAAGGGAGGGGGATGAATGGAAGACTGTGTTTAACACCCCTAGTGGTCACTACAAGTATCTGGTAATGCCCTTTGGACTTACCAATGCCCCTGCAGTTTTCCAAGGCCTTGTTAATGATGTGCTCAGGGACATGTTAAATCAGTTTGTTTGTATATCTTGATGACATACTGATTTTTCCTCCGATGAGCAGACACACATTAAGCAGTTCTGCAACACCTTCTCAATCATGAACTCTTTGTAAAAGCAGAAAAGTGCGAGTTTCATGTTTCCACAGTGTCGCTCATAGGCTTTGTGGTGACTCCAGACAACCTCCAAATGGACCCAGCTAAGGTTAGTGCTGTCACCGACTGGCCTACTCTAACCAGTCGTAAGCTAGTCCAACGCTTACCAGGCTTCACCAATTTCTATAGGAGGTTAATCAGGAACTTTAGTACTATGGAAGCTCCTCTACATGCTCTAACCCCCCCCCCCATGTTAAGTTTGTTTGGTCTCCCCAGGCAGACCAGACATTCCACTGGCTTAAGGCCAGCTTTTCCTCTGCCCTGATTCTCACTCTTCCAGACCTCCAGCAGCAGTTCATGATGGAAGTGGATACTTCGGACACCGATATTGGAGCTGTGCTTTCCCAACATTTGTCTGACAACAACAAGCTCCACCTCTGTGCCTTCCTGTCTCGCAAGCTGAGTCCTGCTGAGAGGAATTAAGATGTTGGGGACAGAGGGCTGTTAGCTGTAAAGGTCACATTGGAGGAATAGAGGCATTGGCTGGAGGAAGCGGAGCAGCCATTCCTGGTTTGGATGGACCATAAAAACCTTGAGTACATCAGAGCTGCCAAGACACTTAATGCTCGTCAGGCCAGGTGGGCCCTTTTCTTCAGTCGCTTTAATTTCACATTATGCTATCGTCCAGGTTCCAAAAACATCAAACCTGACGCCTTGTCCCACCTTTTTGACTCTGACCCATCTCCTAAGAACCCCTCCCACATCCTGCTGCCCTCCTGTGAGGTTGGGGCCATAACTTGGGAGGTTGACAGAAAGATTAAAGAGGCCCTTAAAGATGTCTCGGTCCCTGTCTCCGGGGGGTGCCCAACTAACCGGTTGTTTGTCTCCTGCCACCCCGGAACCAGAAGAACAATGTTCATCATAAAACAACGATTCTGGTGGCCGGCCATGGTGAAGGAGGTGGGGGAGTATGTGGCGGCGTGTCCAGTCTGTGCCCAGAATAAATCCTCGTATCGCCCTCCGTCTGGTCTTCTTCAGCCTCTTCCTGTGCCTCATTGGCCCTGGTTTGACATATCCATAGACTTTGTTACTGGCCTGCAAGTCTCTGAAGGTAATACCACTATCCTCACTATTGTGGACAAATTTTCCAAAATGATCCATTTTGTTCCCCTGCCAAAGTTACCCTCCACCAAGAAAATGGGGGAGGTCATGTTGCACCATGTGTTTTGTCTCCATGGTTTCCCCAGGGATGTGGTGTTGGACTGGGGGCCGTAGTTCGTTTCCTGGGTTTGGAAAGAGTTTTCACCTCCCTAAGGAGGTGTTCCAGGCACGACAAGCTGGGAGGAGGCCCCGGGGAAGACCCAGGACTAGATGGAGAGATTATATCTCCACACTGGCCTGAGAATTCCTCGGGATCCCCCAGTCAGAGCTGGTTAATGTGGCCCAGGAAAGGGAAGTGTGGGGTCCTCTGCTGGAGCTTTTTGCCCCCGCGAACCGACCCTGGATAAATGGTTGACGATGAGATGACGATGAGGTGGTTGTCAATCTCAAGAGGGGGCAGGTCTTACAGAATATGAGCCTGACAGAGGGCAGGCGCCAGGCGGAAAAGAGTAGAGATATGGATACTTGAAAGTGGCATCCTGCAAATGAATTCACTTTTTGTGAGACCATGATGGACAGCAATGAATGCTGACCCTAATTCCTTGCTAAGTATTTTGGTTTAGTTTTATGTCTTTTTGGTGTCTGTTTGCACCTTACTCAAATCCAAATCAAAACACTGATATTTTCCTACTGTGCTGTTGAATGGGTCTGGCCCATCCTACATCCAGGACATGGTCAAACTATTCCTCAGCCTGTCCACTACACTCTTCTACTGCCAATCGGCTTGCTACTCCTTCAGTGGGACAGCAGCAGAAACTCGACACATCTTCCATCATAAAATGAAGAGTCATCTGTTCAGACTGTACCTTGTCCCATAACCTCCCCTCCCCATCTCCTAGTGTCTCTAAATTTAGCACCTGAAGTAGATCGGTACATTTACTGAAGTATATTTCAAGATCGGTGGGGGAGTGAGGCAGACCCAGCATTGCCCCTGGCAACCAGCCTGAGCAAGCTGGCTGACTAACAGTGGTTGCTTAGAAATGGAATCCACTCACGCAAACGACCAGCCTCCACCACAACTCAGACTTCAACACAAACTCCAGGGAAACACAAAAAAATGCAAAGTTATATCTAGCAATGCCTGTATTGCAAAACAGGAATGTGACCAATGTCGGGGGGAAAACTAGTGTCGGAGGAGCTTGTGTGCACTAGCGACAGTGAAACAATAGAGCAGCAGAGCAGAGGAGAGTTAGTTTAGCTCTGAGAACATCAAGGTTTCCCATGTCTTGTTTCCCTACTGCTGTGGAGTGACGGTATAGACTCAGACTAAAACTACGGGGTCTCCCCTGTGCCTTCTGACCATGGGTAGGAGGCTGAAGCAGGAAAATGATCACTAGGATCAACATCAGCCAGACCTTTGTTTCATGGAGAGACCTTCACTTGGTAAGTTAACATTATCGCCAAGCACATGAAATATACAGCATAATGCTATTGTGTTTTTAGCTGTCACATTCAGTTTCGAGTGTATCACCTCACAGTTTTGACCGATGCTTGTTTGTGTCTATGTAGTGCAAGGACAAGCAAAGTGTGAACAACAGGACACTGACTGATGTTGACTTGATGGTCACAGGTGTCATTGTTAACAAGCAATTTACGATTCTTACATTGAGTCCTTTTAAGTTGTTAAATTGTATTACTTTATTCTGGCTCTCTTTGCTAAATAACATGACTTACTATGCCACTGATCATTTTAGTTGTAAGTTGTTTAAATTGTTTAGTTGTCACCTCAGTGAGTACATAACTTGTAAAACAGTTTAGTCTATAGAGAAGTAATGGCAATGGAACCCAAAAAATGCAAATTCATCAGTTTCAGAAAATAACTTTTTTTACTCCTAAGTTGTTTCTTGTAGTTCTCAGATCTTTGATAAATATGGGACACAGATCTCAAAATGAATCAATAGCATTTAAGGTTGAAACTTGAAAAGGTTGAGGGCAGAAATGTCAGCTATCACTGATGACAAATGATTATAATATAATATAATAATATTATAATAATCTTATCTTATCTCAATTATTGATTCTTACAGAGTTGATAGACTTGTCTCTCCCTTTGTCTTAAAAATAAGGTCAGGTCAGGTGTACTGTATGAACCATATGCTTATTGTAGCTTTTCAACAGGTGATGTTTCATTTTGGTTACTCACGGCAGATCTTTGGGGTTCTCCATCGTATACAGATGCTAGCTTGATTACAGGATTCAGCATAAGCAGCCACAGCAGTGCAGAAACACTCACAGTCTCCACCGGTGTCACAAGCACATGAGTCAAACACACATGCTTCATAGTATGGAGCAGGATCCACCTAGAGACAAGTGTATGATGATACACTAATGAGTTCAACTGGGATGAAAGAGCAGCTACACAGCACAAATTGACGGAAAGGCACCGTTGCACTTCTAGTTCATTACATCTATGTTTTTTTTTTTGTTTTTTTTTTTACTTCATTTATCTGACAGCTACAGTGCTACAGTTACTAATTACAGTATATAGCAAATCAGTATTTTAGTACATAATGTATAAAATGTATAGAATATGATACATTGTTAGAGATTAATGGGTAACATTCAACCTCAGTATATATATATATATATATATATATATATATATATATATATATATATATATATATATATATATATATATATTATAAGTAAGTAAGTATATATAAGTATAATAACAATCCGAGTCTGTAAGGGGGCAATGTATAAATTGTGGTGAATTTCTCCACTGTGGGTCTACTAAAGGAATATTTTATCTTATCTTATAACAGAGTTCAAATACATTTTTCCCATGTGACCCTAATCCTCTTCTGTAGTAATGAGTCCATTAACTTTGATACTTTATATACTTTTGTATGACAATCTGACAATGGGTTATTTGATGTCTTAATCTGTCTTAAAAATCTGTTTGTTATTAACCTGTTGGCCTGAAGGCACACAAGGAAAGCTCATGAAAAGTCTAACGTGGTCTCTACGTCAACATCAACCTACAATGGAGTGGCAGGCAGAGAAGACATCGCTCTGTATTATGCTGCACTGTTTCTGGGCCCACGCCTGTCTGTATGGGTTGGCTGAGCAGGGACTGGCAATACTCTGAACATCAGGGCAGCTTGGTGAATCCTTCCAGCTGTTCCCAAACACCAGTGGGTTGACCACCACAGCGTGGCACCTCGTGGTGAAGTCATTATTTGCGTTGCCATCATAGTTGCCACACAGCCCACACACACGACCCTGGAAAAAGTATAGTTCTTTATATCATTTTGGTCAACTTAAATATGAAAACAAAGTTTGTCTTTTGTTATCTGAACAAACCAATTTTAGTCTCACGAAAACCAAAACCTTCCATCACATATTGCAGGATTACCTTGTATTTTGTACTGAGCTTGATGAACAAGCTGGTCTTCCTGTCCCATATGAAAATGAGTCCATTGTTAGCTTCAATTACCAGGTAGATACCCATCGTGCTATAACGGAATGGAACTGTTTTTTCATTTCCACTTGAAAGCAGTTGGTAGCTTCCCTCTGTTAGAATCAGTTCTGCGCTCTAAAAGAGGACAGAAATTGATTGTCAGAAATGTAGTGTATACTTGTATCTAGGCACACACACACACACACACACACACATATATATATATATATATATATATATATATAGTATATATATAGATAGATAGATAGATAGATAGAGAGAGAGAGAGAGAGAGAGAGAGAGAGAGAGAGAGAGATGATAATGCTGTAGGTTTTATATTGACTGTTCACCCCCAGGAATATCTTTATGTTCTTGGAGCAAGTGGTTCCTGTGGTTCCGCATGGAACATTCTCAGTGAGCACTCTGAATGTTCCATTGCTCTGAGCACTGCCACAGTAGTCCTGAGGAAGATGCACACACACATCACACACACACACGCACACACACACACACACACACACACACAAATCATCAATATTACTGGCCACTATCATTGTCTTTCTATCTTATTAATGTTCTATTATTATATCTTACTATTGTTTTAAGTTGTCTTTAATTGCGCAGCTGCGGAGCTTCTCTTATTCTATACATTTCGCTGTATCATTGACCCTGTGTTAACCTATATATATGACAAAACTGCTTAACATTTTCCAGAGATATGGGATGTTGATATTTCTTCAAAATGAAAGATGCAGTTAAAGCCTTGATGATACTCTGTACAGACATGAACAGCTGCAGACACCACAGACGCATGGCAGTAGTTCTGTTTACCGCTTACTGTCTGATTATTGTACAGGAGCAGTTTTGGACATGAGGGATTGCATCAATTCCTAGCACTGATACTTGATGGGCTTTCAAACTGGAACCAACATAAGCGTGTTTGAAAACTTTTTTCTTTCATATTATGAAAATAGCACACTAAAATGTGTTTTTTCAAACATTTTATGTGAGAAATAAGACATACAGTTGCTGAATCTGTCTTTTCTCTAGATCGACACCAGTTAGTTTAAAAGTTTCTCAGGAGTTTTCAGAGGCCTTGAGTCATGCTAGACACCCCTGATCTGCATGTAAGTATCCTAGACCTCAACTTTATGCAAATGAGGAGCAGCCAAATGTGAGGCTCCGTCTCCGCTATGGTACCAGCATGCATTGCACGGCTGCTTAGATAGACAATGAATGGGATACATGGAACATACTATGGATAATATGGACACCTACTATTAGTTGGAGGACTCATTCCACACATGCAGACCTGTCCACACAGCCACTAGTGTAGTGGTGGTCACAACAAATTGCTGGTATGCCATCAAATGTGGATTCGACCAAAATGTTTAGTTCTGCATCCACATTTATAAATCAAATTTGTACTTCTCAGAGAACAGGAAATTACAGAAAATACCCTGTTAACTCAGTTACATTTTAAGGCATTTAAATGTGGGTGTTACCACTTCATCAGTTTCTGAACCCTATACAGTCCAGTGGATGTAGAGATATTATGCATGTAAATCCTCATTGCAAGACAGAAAACAATTCCCAGACATCAGTTAACATAGTACTTTCATTTAATGTGGTGTGTTTACTAAGATAGACAGCAGTATTAGAGCACAAATGGCAACCTGTTGAACTTTGAGTAGGTTAAGGGAGGGGAAAGAATTTGTTGTTCTGCAAGCCATTCAGATTTTGATGTAAACTGGTTAAGATCCTCACTGATTTTAGTTATTTTAGTGTAGCTGAGGGGCATTTTACATTCTCTAAATGTACAAGCACTGTTGTTTTTCTTTCCAACTCCTCAGCCATCAGAGTTAAAACTTAACAGCAAAAATCTACCAACCCCTTAGAAATGGACATCGTCCAAATACTAAATCTCAGTTATGTATAAGACATGTGATAGCTACATAACCCAAACGTATCAAATGCACATCTTAACCTGACAGAAAATACCCTGTTAACACATCGATTTTTAACTTCTTAAGGCATTTTGGCCATTAGGGCTGACATGATTGACATGAACATACGAGCCCCTTCTTGATGTAGGGGCTGCACAGGGTTGTATGTGTGCCTAATTTGTGGTCATGTGGGCTCTTACTAAAGGGTATGTTTGGGCTACGTAGCTGTCACATGTCTTATACACAATTGTAATTTAGTGTTTGGGAGTCCACTTGTGTGGGGTGGGTGGATTTTTGTTACCACTTTAATGCACTGTTCCTTTTAGCGGACGTTCACACAGCATCAAGTCATCAGCTCAGAATAAAACCTCTGTTTGTTGTTGTTTTTGTTAGTGGAAGTTCTTTTTTAAAAATAAATATAGATATACACTATGACCCTGTGCAGACCAACAGCTGTCAGTTGATGTCAGACATCACTTATAACATACATACAGTTATTCCTAAAATACTGGAGATTATATATTAATATTTCTGAATGGGCGTGATCACAGTGCAGCTGCAGGATGTAGTTTGAAAGTGAGTTTTTTAAATAGGCTGTATATAATCTGAACTTCAGCACTTCATTGACATTTTAGAGTGGAATTTTATTGTGACCAGTCTAAGGCACACCTGTGCAATAATCATGCTGTCTAATCAGCATCTATTGTTCACAAATTTGTGAACAATATTTGAGAAAAATAGGCCTTTTATGTACATAAAAAAGTTGTAGATCTTTGACTTCAGTGCATAAAAAATGGGAGCAAAAACAAAAGTGCTGTGTTTACATTTTGTTCAGTGTATTTAAAATGTAAGGTAGGCTACAGTCTAATACACAGTCAGATTCCACATCATCCATATTAACATAACGGCCCTTCTGTGCACTAAAATGTCTCCACTAATCAGAAAGGATCTTAACCATGTAAAATGGTTAAGAGCTTACTCGACATTGGTTGCCATTTGTGTTCGAATACTGCCATCTAGTGGGAACTTTGGCAAACACACTACATTAAAGGAAAAGCCAATGTCAACTGACCCTCAGCTAAGCCCCACTCTAGAACAGCTACTGTCTTACATTAGAAACCATAACTAGGTGCAGGAGGCCTGTCAAGTTTTCAGCAGTGTGTATGTACATCTGATAGTAGATATCTTCAAAGTATAGAGGGGAACGTCACTGTTCCAAAGCCAAAAATGCAAGAGGAGTGACATTGGACATGGATCAAACAGTGTAGAGGACATCACGCACAGCTGAATCCATTGAAAATCAACAGAAACTCCTGTGTTTGGTAAGGTATTGATAATGTTAGCTAGCTTGGCATGTTAGCAAACAAAAACAGTTGAATGTTAATTATTAATTTGTGAGCTGCAGTGTATGGATCAAGCCCACATGTGCAAGCAACATCCTTGCTTTAAACCAAATGGAAATAATTTAATTTTATATTATATAATGGAAAGCTATAGGGAGTCATAACTACACATTGACATAAAAAAACATATATTGACTAAACCTGCTGTGTAGGATAATTGTTCCTATATAGGTTTGTCTTTTGCATTGGGACAAGTATCTTAAGATGTTAAAAATGGATGCATATAATACCATGAATACTAATTCAATATTCCTGATATTAATTCTGTCATGAGGACAGTCTACAAGATAACTCCATATACCCGCCTCTAACAGGACTATGCATGTGTAGAAAATGAAGAAAGTTTCTCACAGAGCACTCCTGATACATAAATAATAATCATGTTTAATGAATATGTCTTTAGGAAGTTGGTGCTTCTGTCACTACTGGCATGCAACATACATAACCGTAAGCAAGAACATTCAAGAGTACGGCATCCCTTTACTTTTGTGCAACATACCTAAACTATTTGTAGGACGGGGTTAGAGACAATGATTTACTATTCTGGTCTCATTCTTGAGTATCACAATAGATGCTGAATCTGACATTATTGACAGTGTGCGCACTCATCAATCCAAACACTGTCCATGCTCATCAGGTCCATCACTCTGTTCATCATCTGTTTTTGTGTGCATTCATACCTGAGTGAGAATGTATTCACAGCTGCCATCAAAGGTGAAGCGCTTCTGATCAAATGTCATGTAGTGTCCAGCACCATAGACAGAACAGGTTTCTTCACACTGGTTGGTAGTGCACTGCCAGTTCCTGTGTTTACAAGTGCTGTAAACAGATACACAATAGATGCCACCAGGCTTACAATAAAAGACATGCCTTTTTATTTGTACATATCAGTCACAGACATAAGTGTATCAAAAGAATTAAGCATCTTACCTGCTGCATATTTCTAGATTTATAGCATTTCACTCCATATTTGTGATTCACCTACCAGATGTTGCAGTCCACCTTGGTGGTCTCTCCAGGCTGGTAGGTGACGCCATTGTGAACACAGGGACAGGCCTCTAGCTTCATGCAGCCTCCTTTAGCATCAGACACCATCCCAGGTGGACACATACAGCCGGAGACACACTCTGTGGACACCTGGAGAAGAGATCTAACTTACAATCCATATATGTTTCGTCAGTGCTCCAGCAGAGAAAATATTTAATATTACTTCAGAACTCAGGTAATCCAAATATTTAAAATAAACTAATAATCTAATCTAAAAGTAAATGCTCCTTTATGTTGGGGAGAAGGTGACTCACACAGGCCATGTCTAATGTGTTGCAGCTTTTCTCGCATTCAGTTCCTTTTGCAGCTGGACCATTATCAGAGCAGTTGAAGAACACCATGGGAGGAGCACAGGTTGCTGAGAAAAGACATATATGAAATATCTTTAATGCATTTCTAAAAATAATCTTAGACTATTTGATGTACCTGAATGTTAGAAAGATGCTTATTTATTTATTTATTTTACAAATTTTCACCCCAAAATAACATAGAAATATGCCATTATCATATGATGGCCAGTCCCTGATTTGTTAGAGGCTGTGCATGATGACACACATATATGTTGAATTTCCCTTGAATTTTGTATTTTCTGAAGCCAACACCAAGCTAACCTCCCCCCTGCTTCCAGTCTTTAACCACATCCTGACTAGTAGTAGTTGCAGTAGTATTTTTTATTTATTTATGAAATTAATTAAAATGAACAACTATTTTAGCTATGCGGGCAGCCAACAGCTGTCTCGTTCTACATCTGATAGATGACTATATGTCACAGCTGGACAACTCAAATATAATTGTACTGCCATATGGGTTAATACAGTACTATCAGGAATTAATGTAGCACACACTACTTATCAGGTGATTCTGTATTATATAACTTACATGGCTGTATAATAAACTCTCCAATGCAGTGGAGTTTGCCCTCCTTACAGGTGCTACGGGAGAAAAAAAAAAAAGCACATTAATATTCACATATGTACTGTAGATCCTTACAGCACTCTCTTTCAACATTTATGATAATTTCAGTATATCACTAATAAGTCAAAAAACAAATATTGACTTGTCCTTCTAAAGCCCACCAATCAACTGGAAACAAAAGGAGTGAAGATTCGACACCTGCCTTTTCATGAGTGAATCAAATCTTTCATTTTATAGGTATTAATATACTTCACATTTTAGGGCTCAAAAGCATTATAGGTTGGGGCTTTAAGGCTATGACATTACGTATAATATACTCTCTAGTGAACATAGCAAATTTCTAATAATAATAAAAATAATAATTTTCATACCACATGACGCCGTCCTTGTTGACAACCTGTCCAGGAGGCACCACTGAGCCTTTATCATAACAGGGACAAGCCTGAGATGGGACACACTTCCCCCTGTCATCCAAATAGGTTCCGTCTGCACAGATACAGCCATCAATAGGCGGAAAGGAGATGTGACAGCTGAGGTCTGTGGTGCTGATGCAGCGGCAGCTGTGACCGCTGGATTTGATGCTGTTGGAGTAGACCATGCTGCTTGGGCAGGAGCTGGCATATTTCCCTGAAGAAGTCAGACCACAGAATCAGTGAAAAACTTTGAGACTGTTGCACTGCAATCATACCAAATGAAGATGTTTAAAAGACAACTGTGCTATAATGCTACAGCAACATTTTCTATAAGCATAGAATGTATATAAGAAATGGACATAGTCACGGCGACGTCACCCATTGGTTTGTGGACTACCGTTTTAAAGCTTTGAGTTTGGTATTTTGTCTGTCGCCATGTTGTTGTTTTTTGCAACCAGAAGTGACACAAGAGGGTGGAGCTAGCTGACTTGTACCCTACAAGCTAAATGTACAAAAAGCAGAAGGCATGTGGGTCAGTGGAAGCCCAAAGCTATTGTTATGTCCCATGGTACTGTAGTGGGATTATACCACCCTGCATGCAACAGGAGGATAACTTTGTCAGCAATAAAAGCAGACATCATGATCACTAACTCAAGGAGGTTTCATGAACGTGAAGTTGATTATCATACTTTGGATGGAAAGAAATTGTTGACATTCAAAGCGGGTATGACAAGCAAAATACAAAATATATACATAATTTGAAGTAATTTGGGTAAAACCTCTGGAGTGATTCTTTAGAATCACAGCGTTGAATATAGACATTGAGCTTGTCTGTCAGAAAACTCAGTAGAGATGTTACTTTCAAAGTAGCCTACTCAACACTGTATCAGCCTTTCAAAGCAGAAGTAATGCAGCAAGACGTTTCACTGACTTGTTTCAACACGTCAAAAGTCACACAGCCATCCCAAATAAGGCCTTGTTACGTCATACTCATATCAGACAAAAATAACAATAATAAAAGCAGTAAGACCACTTGTATTATGATTGTTGTTTCATTGCGGTCTCAAATTGAATCCTTCCATACAAATGCATGGGTTCGATTTGCTCTTCTGTTTCACAGTTACTCAGTACTCACCACAGATGGTGTTCCTCCAGCCACTAATCTGGATTCCTGCCACTGCACAGGCATGGACATAGGAGGAGACTGCAGCACACATGCAGTCCTCACTTTTCTCACAGTTACAGCTGTCATACATGCAGTTCTGTGTTGAGACAATAAAAACAGCAGTGGCGTATGAGTTCATGTCACAGATCCAGAGACTGGGCCACAGAAATCAGTAAAAACTGTAATTGTGAGACTTACCTCTTTGTACGAATCAGGGCTGATCTCTGAGTGGCAGGAGGCAAACACTCCCTGAGGGTCACTCAGCATGGAGCACCAGTGCTGGGCGTATTTCTCTGTCATTGACAAACAAGGACCAACGTCAGATTTCTGAAGAACCCACAGTGATAACAGAGAATCAAAATGAGCCAGACCAACCATTATCCAGGCTAAGACTGCAGGGGTTCTCAAAGTTGCTCTTAACATCAGGGCAACCAGCACGTGTCTTCCAGCTGTTCACAAAACCAGCAGCTGTGGCATCTGGGACACCACTGAGCTTAAGAAAGTCATCAGCTTGGTTACTGTTGAAGTTCCCACACAGACCTGCGGGCAGACACCATCATGTAATGACAATACAGAAGTGGCAAATTGGATTGATTGTGCAGGTACTCTTTCCCCACATGGCGCAAGAATCACAACTCATCATCTTTCTGTCTTTCTGTCCATCAGATTTTCTTCTTCTTCCATAATGAAACAGACTGAAAAGAAACAAATAAAAATCCCACGTTCCAAACTATGAATATTCAGTATAGGGGAAATGATCCACACTGTGTCTCTGTAGTTGACAACTATTATGTAAATGTAAAAGATATGTTTGAGTTCTGCAACTTTCACTAGAATGCAGTTCTTTTATTCATTACAGCAAATTATGCAGTCCATCAATGGAATATTTAAAATAACATAAAACTAATGAAAGTTTCATGGGGGCATACTGTATCAGGCACATTTTTAGGTTCGTATTTGTATTTTGGGTTTCTACTAGCACGTTTACATGCTTTAATGTTCAAAAAAGATATTTTTCTCACCCTGTCTGTCTGAATATACCTGTATTCCCCCTCTGTCTAATACGCTGCATTTCAGCACCTAACTGGGTTGTGTTATTTCAGTTTGTGAGCTGGTAGGCAATCCACATATCCAAATGTATGTGCAAAAGCACAAAAAAGGGATACGCAGAAATTACTTTACTATATGGTTTGAAAATTTGGTGGGATATAAAAATATGATTACACATTTGAGTTGGTCCAAGGTAGTTTGAGAGCAACACTTTTTAGTTTCTACAGTGAATAAGCTTCATGGAGCCAGAGATACTAGTAACACTTTTTAAGACACCCATGTCTTAAAACATGTTACTTATAAGGTCAAGTATCATAATACTTCATAATCGCAGGTCACACAGTTCATTCTCAGGTCTTTTCTTTTTGAAAGGTTCATAGTATATTATAATTCCCATAGCAATCTTTTTATAATGCATTATAATCACTGTATAATACATTATAAGGTGGTTATAAGTCACTCTAAGTGACTTTTTAAAAAATTATATTATTTATATGTTATTTATGAGTGCTTATAACTAGAACATTACAGTGCTATCAGAAGATTATAGCATATTATAAGTATATTTAGCAATACATTATAGACATAGGCAACATAGAAAGTGTTAGATAATAATACTAAATAAGATGTATTGAAATAAACACTAAACAAGATATCAAGACAACCACTACTACATTGTTGAATAGCTTGTATTCATGTCAAAATCCTCTCTAGCTTTTTACACTCATGGTTAGGAGGTATGTATATTGCAGTATATTATATACTTCACAATTTACTTTTGACAAGTGTACATCGTATGGGTGTTAGAATAGATGTAGCAGTAGTAATAGTAGTGTTTGTTTACAGAACCCCTATTTTCTCTGTTTTTTTTTTCACATATTCACTGTTTGTGACAACCAAATGGGATCGATAAAGTCATCTTTACTTGAGTTCTGTGGGATGCTTTCAGATCATTTTAGTACACATACCACATGTCTTGTCCCGGTAGGAAGTAGGCACTGTGACGAAGAGCTGCATGAGTGGCTGGAGCTGCACCTCCAACAGAACACCAACAGATGTCTGCACCAGCACATAGAAAGAGGATGCTCTGAAGGCGGAGATCCCAGCTAGGGGTTAGGAGAAAGTTTGAGGATATTTGTTAAAGGGACAGATTGAAATACTACTTATCTGTTCAGAAAAAGAGTTCACAGTTAAAGCATCTCACACAAATATATCATCCTATCCAGGGTAGAGGCAAATGAAATGATGCTGATACTGATACTGATGCTGATACTGAATTTGCAGTAAACATAATGAAGTTGGTGGAGAGGAATGTGTGGAAACAGCCACTGGTTATTGGAATCAGCCTCTGTAAAAGTAGATAAATGATGCTCATCAAGTGTGATACTGAGCTTATGCTGCTAAAATTCATTTAATTTTGGATTGAATGTTCGAAAAATTTTGGATTATTCATTTATTTTCTTTCACGTTTTTGTAATTCTTCTTGTCATTGTCACTGTTGAGCTATAGCCACATTGAGCTATGGAGATTGTGACCTCACATGGACACAAGATGTCTCCAACCACTCCTTTTTATCAGCCAGCAGTGAGATCTATCATATACTGTAAGACACACACTAAACACAAACACTCTCTCCCCACACCCTAGCCCACCAGTGGGTTTTGCAAGGGCAGCAACATTGACATTCATCCTCACTTGTTTTCAACCCACAGCCTCAGGTATATATGTTCACTGGAATTCACAATCAAGGCTGAAATACAGCTGCCAGGAACTGAACCAAACAGCTCCTTACATGGGAGCACCACCCCATACCCTCTTCTATGTTTTCAACAGATTTAATTTACCAACAAGCCAACAAGATTTCTATAATAAGGCAAGTACATTGGCCACAACTACAGATGCTGTGGTTTATAGCATTTCACTTTACAGAATTAAATAAGTAGAATATAGAAACCAGCTCAAATGCTGTATTATACAGTACACGCGGATGAATTTAAGGCAGTATTTAAATGTTGATCAAGTAAAGAAAGGGATCAGAAATCATAGTTTGGGCTTCATAGTGAATATTTAGGAACTGAGAAGCCTGATAGGAACAGAAATAAAGTGTTGATCCTCTCATTCATTCATAAACTGAAGAATATACTGTAGCTTATAACGTGGACACACAGTGTATCTTTCTACATGTCAGATAGAGAGAAAGTCAAGGTGAATACTGTACAGTGGAGAGTCTCTCACCAGCAAAGAAGGGTAATTGAGCGTAGATGCCATTCACAAAAACTTTTCCATTAGGTTGGATGGTGATCACCTTTAAATAAAAGGAGACCAGAGGTTAGAATTGAAATCTCTGCAGTCTGGGTGAGTTCAGTGCTGCTCAGTCCTGTTTATAGTGCTCTCATGCAGGTATATTGTGCATATTTGTCATAGTATTTTATATTATGTTGGTATATTTGCCTGTATTTTAATTTTAAATATTTTTTATTTTTATTTCCTCTTAACAAATTAAGTGTATGGACCAAACATCAAGACAAATTCCTTGCATGTGAACAACCTAATTGGTAGTCAAGCTTATTTTGAAGCTTATCCTGCTTGTACAACACGATCACGCCAAAAAAAAGAAAAAAACATGATACATTATATAACATGATTTTCACTTTGATAGACTCTAGTCCTAATCTGAATAATCTGAAGTTGAAAAAGTCAAATAGTATTGTGTGTGAGTGTTCATATGTATGTGTATCATACTCACATGAAGCCCTCCAGACAATCCTAAGGTAACAGACTTGAGGCAGGTTTCACTCTCAGTCAGTCCACACTGCATCAGCTCTCCCTGAATCACAAACTGGCCTCCACTGCAATCCTAAACATACACACAAAATGATCAAACTACTGCTGAACTGAAACACCATACAGTACCTGCAGACAAAAAGGGTAAAAAGGAGAAGTGACTGTGGATGTATTGGCTCATCATCAGGTGCATCAGCCTAATGACAGAGAGCATGTGTGTTGTGTAGGAATGCTAACACACTCTCTGTGTGGCTGGAGGGGATTAGGAGCAGAAGAAAAGTGATGCCTAATATTAAAGATGATATGAGATATTAATAATGTGTACTCTGTATTTCTCAATAAAAATTGTTTGTTGACTAATTATTGTTGTTAATGCAACAAAACAATGACAGCATCATAAAATATTATTAATTTATTCTTATGTTCAACACACCCTACTTTCCTTAATAACTTCTATTTAGTTGATGTTATTGTTTATTTTAGTGAGTTACCAAAAGACCTGATCAACTAGTTTGGAGGCGATAAGAGTTTCCAAGCCTTGATCTTACTGAGAAGGGAATTTTTGGATACACTACGTTCCCCTTTTTAATATTTGAACATTTAATTTAATGATTAACTGATTTAATATATGGGATGGTACAGATATGTTTTTTTTTATTCACGTTTGTTTCATAAAAGCTTTGACTGTTTCGAGGTTGAGGTCTTGGCTTGTGTAGGAGTGTTGTCCATGTGTCACCATGGCAGGGGTGTGTGTGTATAACAGCATGAATGATGAATGTGTACTACCTTAGCCAGGACGTAGGAGCAGTCACCATGGAAGGTGTAGACTTTTCCATCAAAGGTGTTGATGTGAGCCCCTCCCTCCACAGAGCAGCTTCCTGGACAGTTCCCCTCCATACACTCCCACTGGCCACTCTCACACACACTGTCAACACACATGTTTTATTTTAATTGCCAGAGAATTGCTGATCTCCAAAACAAACTAGGCTAAACACATTCTTAGACCTACTTTTTCTAGAAATTGTAAATTCTATAATAGGCCAATGATGTAATCTCATCCTTAGACAAAGGTCACTTTACTGGAACAATTTTTATAAGTTGACCATTATCTCCTTCCTATACCTTCCTTCTTTATGCTATTTGTGTTTCTCAACAGGCATTATTCTGGTTTGAATCTTACCTTCATAGTCATTGTTAGTGTGTTTCTTTTCATTACAACCAATACGATTATCTACAATTCAAAGCACTCTGCATTCAGAAAATTCTCTTGTTCAAAAATGTTTTTAAAATAATGATCTTATACTAAACATGATGTTTTGTTCTAAATATAATATCAATCTTCCATTTGCTGAATTAGCTACTAACTGGAATTGGATTGATTGACTTTGGATTGATTCTGAATTTTCTTTTTTGGCTTCACTGATTCTATTAAGAATAAAACAAACATCAGTCTCTTTTTTCATTTTACACTCAGGTAGGAAAATAAATTATCACACTCACACTTTTACTTCCCGTATTGATTATGATGATAGCATACACCAAAACAATTCTGAAAGACATTTGTCCTTTAAATGTATTTTACAATAATATCTGTAGCTTTGTCTCAAGTTTTGTTTCATGTATGATACACTTAACTGTTACCTTTAAATCTAGGTGGTTGCTCTTGTTCTCAAATGCATTTACTTCAATTATCCTTTATTCTTAAAATAGCCTTTAGTACCAATTAGATCATCATATGCTCACTTAGACACATTCAACATGCTTTTCTTATTGTGCCTAAAACTATTAAAGAAGCTGGGGGGCCTGTTTTAATTTTAAAGCACCATGACTTTCATGACTTCAAGACTTCTTACGTTAGTAGTTCACCTCAAATTAGTTTTTTTCATGAATGTATTTATCTTAGGTTTTTGTTCATAGTTAGACTCAGGAATTTGACATAATGTTTGTCAGGCAGTGTTAATTTATTTAATTTCTCATTACTTTTGTGCAGATGACACCTGTAATAGATATGCAGTATGTGAGCCCTTACGTGTGTCCTCTCGCTGATCTTATTACATTAATTGTTTTGTGTTGTTTAATTGATATCATTACTAGTATCTTTTATTTATTTCATTGAAATATCTGTTCATATTCACATTACTGTATCAGAAGACTTCAAGATGATGCACCTTATCCTCAAATTAAAATCTGCAGTACTGCATATCATACCATTTTTTGCAGTGACTGGAGTAGGACTCCCCAGGTCCATAGATCTTGTTGTTGTAGCTGCAGGAGCACTTGTTCAGTGGGACACAACCCTTTCCGTTTAAATCATCCAGCACCATGCCTGAAAGTCATCAAAGAATCACTGCATTGAAACACAGTGCGTGTGTTCATTGCATGCGTGCGTGCGTTCGAGCGTGCGCGTGCGTGTGTGGGTGCGTCACTCTGCTGTACCTGCTGGGCAGAAGCATCCATCAATACAGTGGTTGTCACAGGTGTGGCTGGCCTCTGGGTTGGAGCAGGTATCAGCACAGGGACTCCCACACTCCTTGTACTCCATTTTGAAGGGACATGACTTCCCTGTGAATATATCAGTTGTTTTTCACTACTTGACTTATGGAACCCCTCTGGCTTGACATGTTTACAGCCTCTGGTGTAGCCTTTGTCTTGGCTGTCCATGGTTGGAGAAACAGTTGAGCCACCAGTGGCAGTGTGGAAAGTTGGTCAGTTGCCATCAACAGTTTAATCACATCTCTGGGCAAAGGTTCATGGTATCTTTAATCAACTATATTAAGTGAATTAACCCATAAACTCCTGATTTTCCATAGAACGTTTAGTGTTCACAGAATTTATGATGGCTGTTCTTGGATTGCTCTAATTTTGATGTGATTTTTGGTGTTTGTGTGTTTGGAGTAGGGAATCCCTATGCCTGAGACATTTTGTTTGGGCAAAATCAGAGATGCATAGCAACAAATTACATTTAGTCAGTTACATGTACTCAAGTAACTTTTTAAAATAAATTTTACTTGTCAGAGTAGTTTTAATGCAGCATACATTTTATTCTTATTAGAGTAGATTTTTAGGGAAATCACAATTTTTACTCCGTTATATTTGGATGCATTCATCTAGCTACTTTATTTATTATTTTATACATTCATAATCCGTTAAGAGGACAAATGTTCAGCTGGTCCCAGGTCTGCAGGAACTCTCCTATCCTAACTCAGCAACACCTCCACATGACTCTGTTCAAAGCAGCAGAGCTGAAGATACAGCAGGAGTAACATCAACATTATGGCTTTTAAATAGCACTAGCAGCTAATATTTTCTGAGACAAATTAATAACGTGCTATGCAGCAGGCTCTGGTTGTGAACGCCCGTCTGACGTCAGTCGCCTGCTTCAAAGAATCGTGTGGACACTGAGCTGACAGAGAGCAGTAACTGGGTCCATTGTGTTAATTTTGCTAAGTTTAATAATATATACTATACACAGTATATCATGCTTCAAAACTACTGCTGCACCAACTTTCTGTCATAATGTAAATATTCAAGCTAAAGGTGTGCATTTAACAAGTCATGCTGTGTGTAGCCTGATGAAGGGAGACAGAAAAGTAAAGACCAAATTATGCACATGAAAAAAAGACAAACTGCTTTTATTTCATGTGCACATGACCAATATACTGTATTTCAACCACAGATGGTTTTCCTCAGGTCAAAGTAAAGCACCTGTATTTAATAGGCAATTAATGATGAAACATCACAGTACTGACACATTTTTAGATTTGCTGATTTATTTGTCAGCTCACAGTATAATATAGGATACAATGAGCTACTATTGCCATTTAAAAATTCTTTAATTGGGCTTATTGGTGTACTTAATAGATCCTATAATATTAATGTAACATTTTATACAGACTGGGAATAATGTCTGGTGTATTGTCTGGTGGTAGGTTATCTAATCAGGAGATGATGACTTGTGAATTCATCACAAATAAATACAGGTGGTTCACTTTAACTTTACCTGAGGAAGACCATCTGTGGTTGAAATAACTCCAGTCATGTACACATCAAATAAAAGACTTGCAGGTGTTTTTTTTTTTATTATTTATCTTATTTTAATTACTTTCTATTTATGATACTTTTTCAGGAAATACTTTTGGAGTCTTCCTCAAGTAGTTATTTTTATGACTATGTTTACTTATACTAGTACTTTTACTTGCAAAGTAACAGTGCTTTTACTTGAGTATAGTTTTTGGCTACTCTACCCACCGCTGCACAAAAACCCAGATGGGGCAGACAACTGCTCCTACCCATGGAATATTCAGTTAGCAGGGTCTAATGAGTGTACTAGTGTACTCACAGCAGAGCTCTTTGGTTCTCCAGTTGTGGGGTATGCCACCAGCATGTGCACACTGTCTGGAGAACTCTGACACAGTGTTGCACAGGCAGAAGGGATCTGCATGTTCATCTATGGCATTACCACAGTGGCAGAGGTCTGCAATACAGGCAGAAGTGAAGGCGGAAACATCCAACAGACTGTGACAGCTGCTGAAGGCCGGCCCTGTAAGGATCTGTTCACACAGAGGTTTCTACAGCAAGAGACAGAAAGAGAGCGCATTATTAGTTTAAGCTAAGATAGTGTATCAGTTCTGTGCAAATTCTAACAAAGGCCACACAGAGAGAGACATATAGTGTAGAACACGGTAGAACATTCCATGTGGTTGTGGCACAGAGGAAGAGCAGGTCGAACTACTGACCTTCTGATTGCTGGACAACCTGCTCTACCTCCCTGGCTCTTCCAACCCACATGTCGAAAAGTCCTTGAGCAAGATACTTAACTGTAAATTGCTCCCAGAAGCTGAATATTCATCCACACAACCATTGGTGTGTGAATGAATATTTAGATTAAATCCTGATGGGCAGGTCGGCTCCTTACATGGCAGCCTCTGCCATCAGAACTGTGTATGAATGTATGTGTGAATGGGTGAATGCTAACATGTAGTGCACAGTGTTTTGAGTGGACAAAAGAAAGCTAGAAAGCTGTCACGTAAATGCAAATCTATTTACCATTTGCCATATAACTGAGTAAAGGCTCACCATGTTGTTGCAGCTTTGTGTTGATTCCAACGTGTAGTCAGAGCAGCTTTCAGTTGGACCATCCATTTTCCAGAAGTTAGCAAAATCCACGAGTGATATTTTTACACCTGTTTGGATAATATCAAAGAAACATCTTAACTCTGTTACCATAGCGACACCGACTGACTTGTGAAAGTGGTTCAAAGTGTACCATGGCTGTAGAACTCATTGTGGAGCTGGACCCCATTAAAGTCTCCACAAAGACCACAGGTTTGGTTCTTGTACTTCGAGTCTAGTTCCACCTGTGAGGACAAAACCATCACCTTAAGCAGTAGCAGAGCTCTCTACTGGACACACACACACACACACACTATATATATGTATACATATATATATATAGTGTGTGTGTGTGTGTGTGTTTGTGTACAATAAATTCAGTCAGTCCTTTTGTGGTAGGGCTGTCCTTCTAAGTTGACTAACACACTATGATCCATAAACCTGAATTTGAATTTTACAAAAGCACCACTTTAAAACGTGTGTGTACCAGAGATGTGCTCAGAAATTTCTTGGAAACAAGTCATTCAGTATGAAAAATCATAAAAAAAATGACTAGTCAACTAATCAACTCGGAGGGACCAGCCCTAAATATTTGCACAGAGCTATTTGTTCAGTATGCAGCCTAACCCTGTGATACTTTTTTATGTATTATTTTAAATGACAATGGTCATAAAAGAAGTTCCTCTATCCTACCAGAAAAGAGTCCTCCTCATTCCAGACAGCAACTAATCCCAGCTTTGCTTTGATTTTGATGTAGGTGGGAGTTTTCTCGATGAGCACCCCTGCCTTACTGAATGGTAGGACGGCTCTGCAAAAAGCAAAAAAAGCAGTCCCATTATTTTAGCCATTATTTTAATTTTGTTCCTGCAGCCAAAGGTAGATTGTCAGAGGTATCTAACCATGTGAGAAGGTATGAAAGCAAAGGGTGGCAATAAATGCCAATATTTTGTTGTGGTGATTTTACCTCTGTGCATTATGTCTTTAGGTTCACACTGTTCTAATGACTATCACACAAAGAATGATTCTCAAGATCGGGATGCATATAATATCATAAACAAAGCATAGAACATTTCCAGAGAGCCACATTTTTCTTCTATACATTTATTTTCCAACATGAATTTACTTAACTAACCGCTGTACTGAACAGTGTTTATAGAAACAAAAAGATTTCTAAGGTAACATACTAAGGTTGCCAGGTTGGTAGGTAACTGTTCCCATTCATGCTAACCAAGTCACGACTGCAATCCAAGCCATTCCTGTTGGCATTTTTATGAGATATTATAAAATATGACCCATATGTACCATCCAGTCTGAAGCAGACTGAGTGGAAGGGGCTTACGGTTTTTAGAGAAAACTTACAATTGGCCATCAACGACCACTGAGCCCTCAGAAAGCTCCACTAAGGAACCCTCCAACTTCATGATGATGCTTTTGATTGTGCGATGGCTGCCAGCCTCCTGTCTTCTTATCTGGATGTTGAAGTCCTTGTAAGTACTCCTGCATGAAGAGGTCAAGATGTAGTTGCAAGTGGAGTGCAACTGGAAAATATCTCCATCAAAGGTCTTGAAGTGGAAGTTGCCCCACGTACTGCAGACCTGGCCATTGTGGATGGGACTCACACCTACAAAAGCAGATCAGGACATGACACCACCAGCATTGGCCATATTTTACACAGGTCTTCACCTACATTAATTAATTCTCACACTTTGCTTACATAAGGAAACAGTTTACAGATACTGACCAACAACCAGCAAGCTCACCTATTATTTTTTCAGGAATCTGGGACATCGAGGAGAACGTGTTCACAGCAGACTTTGCCTCTGTTGAAAGAAGTAAGAGTTATTTACCAAGTATTCAATAAGCAAATCTCAGACTACATTAAAACACAATAAGGCAGTAGCAGATCAGTAAACATTTGAACTGTTAATAGTTCCATTCATTATATTTGCCAGGTTGCCTAATGGAATGAAATATATGTACCGCTGTGCCAAGCAGCTACGATGGCAGACAGGGTCAGCCATAATAGCCACTCGTTAGCCATAGCCATCTGCTTCTCCACAGAAACTCTAAGGAAGATGGGAGGGAGGCCCAGCTCTTTATAGCAGGGGGCAAGGTCTCAATGTGGCAGTGGAGGGAGTGGCAATCCCATAGCTTGACATGGTGATTCATGACTTTTGGTCTTGCTCGTGCCATTTATTTCCATGGTCCTTGGTTCACTCCCCTTCAAACAACTGATATGAAGGGCGAGGTTACAGGGCATGCAAACAGATGTTCACCTCACAGCTGTGATGGAAACAAACTAGCACCTACATTTAAGGCCATGACCTATACTGTTGTGAAAATTTTGGCCACAATTGATGGCCAACCTGGGATAGTGTTGGTGCTTTTACGTGGTCAACCCAATGTTTTCCTGGATCATTCAGACTGATAACTTTCTATATCCATATCACATCAATGCAGCAATGGAGGAGAAAATTGTTGCTCTTTCTCAAATTTGTACTTATCTCAGATCTCTCGATCTTTGTGATTATGTTTATTTATTTTGTACTTTTTTTTAAGCTGTCTTCTTGTCTTCTTGTACTTTGTGTGGTGTCTCCAAATAATGAGTTGCTCCAAATTGCAAAAAAATATAAAACCACTGAGTACAAAAAAAAACAAAAAAAAAACACATACCAATATCTTAATTCAACCAGCATAAAAGATCAGTGGAGAGAAGCCTCCTACACAGAGCACAACATCTTGTCAGCAAGCAGGAGAGGAAACAAAGGGAGGTGCAGCAGGTCTGGGGAACACACAGGACAGCTATAAGGATGTTGTGTTGTCAATGTTGAAAATCCCACCACAACTTCAGATCAGAACGAACACTGCTGCCTCAACAGGGACCACCAGAAGCATCCTTTATGGCTGGACTGTCACAACCAGTGTCAGAGTAGTAAACACTTACCATAAACCATTCAACACCTTAAGATCTCTGCTGATACACCCTGAAGACAGGAATTCCCTGAAAGGGAGAATGGAGTAGTGTATGACATCATCCTAACATCACATGTAACGGTTGAGTGGAACACCACAGCAGAGAAAGAGTGAGGACCCAGGACAAGAATCTGAATAGCAGACACCAGACCAAAACTGCAGAGAGCATCCACTGTGAAAAGGTCAAAGGTCATCGAGCAGGAGTGAGTGAACAACCAGAGAAAAATCAAGGACAATGTTCACATCTGACACCGGAGGCAACTGTGCAGTTTTATGACTGCATGTTACACAGCAGTGGTGCTATTACAGTGACAAAAACTGTCCACAGACAGAAATAAAAACACTTCTTTCTTGCCAGGATAATCCACAGACCTTGTTGTAATCAGTTTTCATCGCTACTTTCTACCAAAGAAATAGTCCCTATGAACTGCTGACAGTGTGTTCTGTCAGTTACGCTAAATAAGAGGGAAATTGTTCCGGGAAAGTGAGGATGCTGTTTTTAATGTAATTCTACCACAAACTACATTCCTATCACCTCCATTGTATTGGGTGGGAATGTAGATAAGATAAGATAAGATAAGATGAACCTTTATTAATCACTGGAGGGAAATTCGGGTGTCATAGCAGCAGCAACAACAGTACAGATGAATACAGTATAGTAAAAAGTAAAAGAGAAGGTGCAATGAAGGAAAAGAAGGTGCAATGAAGGAAATTGGCAATAAAATAAATAAGTTAACAGTAATAAGTAAAGTGCAGCAAGTGGGTGGGTATTGTATATGCATAGCATATATATATGTACTTATATAATTATATGTAATTATATACATTTGGTCCAGGAATAAATACGGAGCAGATGATCACAGAGTCACATGGAGGTCAGACCTTGGTTGAAGCAGAAGTCGGAGGTGTAGGTGGTGAACAGGAACAGTTCCCTGGGGAGCACCGGTGTTGCTCACCAGCACGTCAGACAGGCTGTCCTGCAGTCTGACATACTGTGGTCTGCTGGTGAGGTAGTCCGTAATCCAGTCCACCAGGTCGTGGTCTACCTGCATAGCTGAGAGCTCCTCAGCTAGCCGGTGTGGTTGGACTGTGTTGAATGCACTGGAGAAGTAGAAGAACATGATTCTCACTGTGCTCTGCGGCTTCTCCAGGTGCGTGGAGGCTCTGTGGAGCATGTAGATGATGGCGTCGTCCACGCCAATGTTTGCCTGGTATGCAAACTGTAGGGGGTCCAGGGAGTCGCTCACCAGGGGCCTTAGGTGCTTCAGCACCAGTCTCTCCAGGATCTTCATGACGTGTGACGTCAGAGCGACTGGCCTGTAATCATTGGATATCTCTAAACCTGCACAAATACAGCAAAAACAGCAAAAACAGCATGCAGACATACCACTAGTGTTGTTTTTTTAATTTGGTTGAACTGACCCTTTTATAACATCAACAGTGAGCTGAAAGGAACTTTAAGGATTGAGGATCCTGTATTTGAATAGATTTATTCAACTGGTACCTGTAGTAATGACCAGTGAGAAGAAAAGCAAAGGTTCTGTCTTTTCCTTCTGGCTCAGAGCTTCAGGATCCGACTTTGGTATTATTCCAAGATCAAGTAGGAAACACCCACTACTGCCAAATCTGATTTAAACCTGTGAGAATAATAGACCACCATTACAGCCAATTATGGATTGATATAACATAAGGCTTTAGATAAATAAAGACTTCACTAAATACTCTCCCGAGTGTTTTTATTTGCTTTGCTTTATCATATTTTGACTCAAGCAATAAAAGCTTAAACCCATTCAAGGTGTGTTCAGATCTCGGAGTGATTAACACCTTAGTCTTTTGTTCTCTTATCACTAGCAGTCATCTTTAACAATAGAAAGACTCAACAGTGACTCAACATGAATGGAAAGCAGAGATTACTTAAATTCACCTCAGTTCATTACAGATCCATTAGTATTGTTTTACCATTCACCCAAATGAGATTATGTGGCTGGCTCAAGAGGGTCTGCCGTGTACTGCACGGCAGCATGGGCGTAGCCCTCCCATCTAAACAGTAACACAAATCAGCAATTGTTTTCAGTCATGCTATTTGAATCCTGTTGTTTCATAAGAGGTTCTGTAACTCACGCCCAAAACATTAGCTGCTGAGGCACTAGATGGGGGTTCGTGTGGGTGGGAGTCAGGTTTTGAGTTGAGATGAACCAGGACCAGAAGCACTTCATGATTGTAGGGGTGAGTCCAATAGGGCAGGAGCTGACGCTTGCTGCTGTTTTAAAGCTCATGGGGCCAGTGACAGGGTTAGTCAGTGGCCGTGCTTGGCCTTCTTCGTGCCCCTCTTCAGTTTTGCCCTGGATGAACTGTAAATTGACATAACTGACAAAGTAATTTGCAAATTTCCAAATAAAATATAGAAACACTGGGGGGCCCAATAGCTCAGTTGGAAGAGGGACACCCATATAACAAGGCTGAGTCGGGGTGGCTGTGGTTCGAATCCGGCCTATGGCCCTTTCTGCATGTCGCCCCCTCTTCTTTCCCTTTCCAAGTTATCAGCTGTCCTGTCAGTAAAGGCTAAAAAATGCCAAAAATAAATCAATAAATAAAAAACAAACAAACATATGGGAACATTAAAGAAAATAATGTTATTCTAAACGTGATAAATAGTATGATTATGATGTAATATCACATCACAGTTTGGTGAATAAAGGATGCTCAATCACGTGTACAAGCAAGAGGATGCTGACTGCAGTACTACTTAACGGTAATTCTGAAATGTACATATAGTACCTTTAAGTGACAAGACAAATAATGTGGTTTTAAGAAATTCATTGTGTTAGCCCATACGCAGATTGCTTTTGTCCCACACTGTCTACTATGTTAGACAGTAGAGAGGCTTTGAAATAGGCCAAGACAACATAGCCTCAATGTCTTCAGTAGTAGCTTTGGCTCTGACTTGTATGTAAAGTGAAAATGTTGCACAATATTGAAATTTTCTGAGTCAACCTGAGATGTGACAACATTGGGTGTTTGGGCAGTGTTCACCTCCTTCAACCAACAGTGATAACTGGGCTGAGACTTTGGTGGTTTGGGCCCAGTCATTACAAACCAGCACCTGTGGTTTGACCAGGATGATTTGGAGAAATCTGAATGTATTTTTTTTTTTTTTTTTTTTTTTTATCAAAGCAAGGTCACATCAAATATTTGATAAGATGAATATAAAGCTAGCTGCCTAAATCATGTGTACCTATTAAAGAAAAAAAGCAGCAGAGACTCCCATTTGCGGTATATCAACCAGACTTATCTTGGTCAAATTTTTGAGAAATATGACTAGTGAGCTGTTATAATATTGCCAATGCATATTTTTATTTATCATTCAAGTTGTTTTAAGCTTATTGCAAATGTGCCAGCTACAGTAGCTAATGGCAGGTAATTGTCATTATTATGTACTGTAAACATATATACAGGATTTGTATGAAATCATGCCATTTAACAAATGAGAACACAATGCAGAGAATCTGATCCCACTATCTCACTACTGAATTACATTCTGGTGTGAGATACAGCTACTCATGGAACATTTAGCTCACACAGTTCAGTAAATACTGAATTAGGCCCATTCCATTTGTTACCCATCTTGTCACTTTGGTGTGTGTTTTTTTTCACTGGGACATGCAGTGCCCATTCAAAACCTGTTCAGAAAGGGCTGAATGCTTGGCCTGTGGCAGAGGCAGACTTTATTGTTTACCGCGAGGCAGGCAACTGCTTGGGAACCTAACTAAATGGAACCTAAATAGCTAGATAGATATGAAAAATAATGACTTACGTTACTATTCTAACTCACTGTACCCAGAAATAACTGACAAAAGGCCCCAAAAGCACTTAAGAAACATACACCTCAACTGTACACCACCTACTGTGTACCTCTAATTGTACTTCAGAGGAAAACACTGTGGGAAACCACTGTGCAGTGGTTGGCACTCTCGCCTCACAGCGAGAGGGTCGCAGGTTCGATTCTGGCATGCATGTTCTCCCCTTGTTAGCGTGGGTTTTCTCCGGGTACTCCGGCTTTCTCCCACAGTCCAAAGACATGCTGTTTAGGTTAATTGATGACTCTAAATTGCCCGTAGGTGTGACTGTGAGCGTGAATGGTTGTCTGTCTATATGTTGTCTGTCTCTATTGCCCTACGATGGATTAGCGACCCTGTCCAGGGTGTACCCCGCCTTCGACCAATGTCAGCTGGGATCGGCGCCAGCCCCCCCCCCCCCTCCCCACAACCCCCAACGGAATAAGCGGTTGACGATGGATGGATGGAGGAAAACACTGTAATACTACATTACCTGACAGAGAAATGTTACTGATTATGTTGCAGATTCAGATTTTACAAAATAGAACTATTAAAATGTAATGCATTATTATTCAGCAATCTATCCATTACAGTATATTTGAATTGAATGCTTCACAGATGTTCAGTAAATTTAACTACATTGTGCTAAAAATACCTACCTAAAATTTGAATGCAGGATTTTTGTTGTATGGAATTAATAGTTTTACTTAAAAAAAAAAAAAAAAAAAAAACGGTTTGAGTAGGCCTAGGCTTATTTGTTCTACCACTGCCAATATCAACATACGTAATTAGAGACAGTGAAAAGTAAAGCAAGCTGGCCCCCCAAATCACTAAATCCATCCCTGAAATTGTAGGTGATAGAGTAGCATTAGCATAGGTAGCTTTGCACACATTTTAATGGTGTTATAAGTATAAGGAAATACAATCCGTAGAGGAGTACTTTGTGGGAGCTTGCTCTGAAAATAGACTTACTCACAAGGGGAAACAGACCTAAGTCATCCAAGTAGTTCTGTCTGCAGTATCTGTGAAATACAACTAAAGCTCATGCTTTAGTTGATGCTTTGAGGCCTGAGAAGTGAAGACAAGTTCAGCTGTAATGTTATCCAGCATTCATCTAGCGTTAGGGGGCTATATCTAGGATCCAGCAGCAAAAGTGAACTGCAGTGAGCCACAGTCTGCCTGCTGTGGACAACATGCTGGACTGTCTGAAGAGCTCTGAAGCCCCTCAGCCACTGCTGAACAGAGTGCTGTTCACTTGTCTATTTAAAGTTTATTAATATTGAACATATTGTGTGTCCAAATACTACCCAATTCAAAAATGCCCTTCCTTGGATGCCCAGCAACATATCTACTGATCTACTTCACTGAAGTAGATCAGACAAGATAAGATAAGATAAGATAAGATATTCCTTTATTAGTCCCACAGTGGGGAAATTTACCCATTACAGCAGCAAGTGGATAGTGCAATAGAAGATAAGCATAGATTTAAAAACAATATTCATACAAATAAAAAAGTAATAATTTAGTATATACATAATAGAAAAAGAAAAGAACAATAAGAAAAATAAAAATAAAGCCAGAAGTATGTCCATTTATATCAATAAATAATTGTCCGGTTCCTATAATTCAAGCAGATGACATAGTTGCACATGAGTCCTTATTGCACGTATGTCCGGTGAGTTTGTTGTGAATGTGACTGTGATTGTGGTTTACTGGGAGCAGTGCTGGTTGTGGAGTCTAACAGCTGCAGGCAGGAAGGACCTTCTGTAACGCTCCTTCGTACACTTAGGGTGTAGCAGCCTGTCACTGAAGGAGCTCTCCAGAGCTCTGATGGTGTCTCTCATGGGGTGGGAGTCCTTCTCCATCATGGACGACAGCTTAGCCGTCATCCTCCTCTCTCCCACCACCTGCACTGAGTCCAGAGAGCATCCCAGGACAGAGCTGGCCCTTTTAATAATCTTATCCAGCCTCTTCCTGTCTGCAGCTGTGATGCTGCTGCCCCAGCAAACCACTCCATAAAATATGGCTGATGCCACAACAGTGTCATAAAATGTTTTCAGGAGTGTCCCCTGCACTCCAAAAGACCTCAGTCTCCTGAGCAGATACAGTCTGCTCTGGCCTTTTTTATGGAGTTCAGAGGAATTTGTTGTCCAGTCCAGTTTATTGTTCAGATGAACACCCGGGTATTTATAAGATGTCACCATCTCAATGTCTGATCCCTGGATGTTCACCGGTGTTGGAGGGGGATGAGTTTGCCTGCGGAAATCCACCACCAGCTCTTTAGTTTTCCCCGCGTTGATCTGGAGGTGGTTCCGCAGGCACCAGTCCACGAAGTCCTGGGAAAGTTCTCTGTACTCCCCATCGTCCCCATCAGTGATGAGGCCGACGATAGCAGAGTCATCAGAGAACTTCTGCAGGTGACAGGTTGGTGAGTTGTAGGAGAAGTCTGCAGTGTAGAGCGTGAAGAGGAACGGAGCCAGAACCGTTCCCTGCGGGGCCCCCACACTGCAGACCACCGTGTCGGAGGTGAAGTCCTGTGTCCTCACATACTGTGGGCGGTTTGTGAGGTAGTCCAGTATCCAGGATGTTAGATGGTGATCTACCCCTGCAGTCTCCAGTTTGTCCCCCAGAAGTGTCGGCTGGATGGTGTTGAAAGCACTGGGGGCGGCAGTAGCTCAGTCCGTAAGGACTTGGGTTAGGATGTGGAGGACCCGGGTTCAAATCCCCCATGGACCAAGACCAACTGGTTGCTGGAGAGGTGCCAGTTTACCTCTTAGGCACTGCCGAGGTGCCCCTGAGCAAGGCACCAAACCCCCAACTGCTCTGGGCGCTTGTCAGGAGCAGCCCCATCACTCTGACATCTCTCCATTGACATGTATATGTACTGTGTGAACTGTACTGTGTGAACAACAGAGTGTAAAACTGAATTTCCCCACTGTGGGACTAATAAAGGAATATCTTTCTTTCTTTCTTTCGAAATCAAAGAACATGATCCTCACAGTGCTGCCAGGTTTCTCCAGGTGAGACAGAGTTCGGTCCAACAGGAAGATGACGGCATCGTCCACCCCAATGCCAGGTTGATAGGCAAACTGTAGTGGGTCCATGGATGGACTCACCACAGGGCGGAGATGTTGGAGGACCAGGCGCTCCAGGGCCTTCATCAGGTGCGATGTTAGTGCCACCGGCCTGAAGCTGCTGGGGTCCTTGGGGTGTGGGGTCTTGGGCACAGGTACCACGCAGGATGTCTTCCACAGTTGTGGTACCTTCCTCAGCTTCAGGCTCAGGTTGAATAGATGTCCAAAAGTCCCACACAGCTGGTCTGCGCAGGACTTCAGGAGCCTGGAGCTGATGCCATCTGGACCCGTAGCCTTCCTCACGTTCATCTTCTTGAATTGGTTCTTCACCTGAAGTGTTGTGAAGGACAAACTAGAGTAGGGGGGTTGTGTGTCAGAGGCAGAGGAGGGGGTTGGTGGGGGGTCATGGCTGAGTGGAGCAGAGGGGGGTTGACTATGTTGTAGAGCTGGAGCCGTAGGTGTCAATGGAGGTGTTGGTGTCAGTGGGGGGGCTATTGTTGAGCTGAAGGTGGTGAAGGAGGAGGAGGGGGGGCACTGTCTTGAAGTGGTAGATGGAGGGGGGTTGCAGCAGGGTGGACTGGGCCGGGGGAGGGGCAGGTGACTCATTGAACCTGTTAAAGTAATGGTTCAAATCATTCACCCACTTTAGGTCTCCCACAGCCTTGGAGTCTGGCTTCTTGTGGCCTGAGATGGTTTTTAGGCCTTTCCAGACTCCACTGATGTTGTTCTGCTGCAACTGTTCCTCCATCTTCCTCCTGTAGCTGTTCTTCCCCTCCCTGATTTTCCTCCTTAGATCCCTCTGAACAGCCTTCAGCTCCTCCTTGTTTCCTGACTTAAAGGCCCTCTTCTTCTCCTTAAGGAGGGCCTTTATATCAGGATTAATCCAGGGTTTGTTATTGGAAAAACACCTTACCGTCCTGGTTGGTACGGTGTTTTCCACACAGAAGTTTATGTAGTCCGTGATGCAGCCCGTCAGTCCATCTATATCCTCCCCATGAGAGTCCCAGAGTTCCTCCCACACTGTTGTGCTGAAACAGTCCTGCAGAGCTTCCTCAGCTTCTTTGGACCATGACCTCACTGTGCGGGAGACGGCTGGTTCTCTGTGTACCAGGGGTCTGTACACAGGCTGGAGATGAACCAGGTTGTGGTCTGATCTTCCCAGGGGGGGGAGGGGGGTTGATGTGTATGCCTCCTTGCAGTTAGCATACAATAAGTCCAGGATTTTATTGTCCCGTGTGCAGCATGACACATACTGGGTGAAAGTTGGTAGAGATGCACAGTTCTCAAGATATGCAAATGGCACACAGACAGACAGACAGTTTCAGCACTTAATAGTTAGATGTTTGACCCATTCAAAGCACAGCACACACCTGATATCATAAATGAATCCCTGATCATCATCATTCATTAAGACCTGGGTCTGCAACATAGCAAATGGTGATGAGTGGTGTAATTTTACAGAACTGCTTTTTCTCAGTTAAAATTTACTGCTAGCAAAACTACCGGTATGTAGCCTAATTGAAAACCTAATTTCCTGTGCCCTTGCATTGACTACTGTGGTCTCAATAACATCACAGTCATACTGCAAGGAGCCATAGTCTTCCCCAACCTGGACCTCAGAAAGGTTTACCACCAGGTCAGAATTCAACCAGGAGACGAATGGAAAACTGCTTTCAACACACCACTGGGCCACTTTGAATACCTGGTCATGCACTTTGGCTTAACAGAAATTAATGAAATCATCATCTATGTCATCAAATCAAATTGTCAGTGCAAAGCTAGTCAGTGAGATCCAAATGGGCTCCACTGATAAAGGAATATGATGAAATTTATCTATGGTTCTGATACCTCCTTTGTTCAGTTTTTTTACACCTTGTGTGTCTGGCATAGAGGACATTTTGTTTGACAATATTATCTTGCATAAAACTAGTTACTATAGCAGTCAGTATATGCTGTAATAAATCTTCTACAATGGTAGCTGTTGCAGGACATCATTATGATACTCTTCATAACCATCTCCAACCTTCATTTACCTTCCCCATCAAGATGTGAATGAGCATCACCCCTCATTCCCTCCTTTGTGAGTAACAGTCACAGTGGAACTTGGAGTCACATGCTTCCTCTGACATGAACATAGTCATTAATCACACTGAACCTGTTTCCTTATTGTTCAGTGCTGTCAGCTGCATATTAGCAGCACAATACAAGTTGTCAACATTGGCAGAGGTACAGCAGCAGTCAGTCTTCAGTAGCAGCCAGTGCATAATACCTAAGTGCTTAAGTGCCAGGTATGATAACCACCTGACAAACAGACCTCTCACTGGAAAATCTATCTAGCCATCCATCCAACCATCTGTCCATCTGCAACCGCTTATCCTGTTCAGGACTGCAGGGGGACTGAAGCTGATCCCAGCAGACATTAGGTGAAAGCAGAGTACACCCTGGACAAGTCACCAGACTATCACAGGCTGACACATAGAGATGGACAACCATTCATACTCACATTCACACCTGCGGGACATTTGAGAATCAACAATGAACCTAACCTGCAGTGAGGTGTCAATCCTAACCACTGCACCAACATGGTGGTTTTGCACCTAGACAGAAAACAATAAAGATAAGATAAGTAGGATTTGGGTTTGGAAAGATGGCTATTTAGCTATATCAGGTGCCTTTTGTTGAAAAATTTTACTTTAAATGAAGTTGATGTCACTCAGTGTCACTTTTCATAAACTAACCAATCACAGCCTGGATGGTACAGAACACTAAAAAAAAGGTTGACATGCTACAGCATTGTTACGCATGGTTACGATTATGATTGTTAATGAGCTGGCATGAACAGAGTACTAACCAACAATGTAGTCTTGCACAAGGATTTAATTGGAAATAAAGGGGAAAAAAATAGATAAGGAACAAAATGCAAACATTCTAAATATTGGTTTTGTATTTAAACTGCTGTATTGTCCAGTTGGAATTAATGAAGCCTCAAGGGGGGTGCAAGCCAGTGTCTCCCTTGTGCCTGTCCCAAGCCCGGATAAATGCAGAGGACTGCGTCAGGAAGGGCATCCGGCGTAAAACAAATGCCAATAACCAAATATACAAATCTATGATGATTTGCTGTGGCAACTCCTGAGGGGAGCAGCCGAAAGGAGAACAACATTGTCCAGTTGGAATTAATATTATAGTAGGGGTATGTAGTATACTATTATAGATGCTGCACCCTTAAAACAGACAGGCCTCTGTCTTCTGTCTGGCACATTTACGCTCCTCATTGTGTTTGTTTTTTCCAGACGCTGCTACATGCAGACTGATGGCATACTGTGTCGCTTAGTACAACAATAAACTTCTTATTATATTATATATCAAACAGTAAAAATCAAACACAATCAACCAAAACAAATGATTCAATAATGTACAATTATAAGGGCATATCTTTCTGTAGATGCCTGGAAAATTACATTTCCATAAACTTTATATGGTTGCAATATTTCTAGGATGCAAGAGACAGATGACATATAACATTATATAATTCATATATTAATATTATACTAGTCAGATGGCTCCAGAGATTCTTGTCACCTTGCTGCCAGTGCCATTGTGTGAATAAGTGCTCCTTCTAGACAGACTTTCAGTGGCTGTAGTAACTCAAATTCAAGTCACCACAAATCCCAGTTCCAAGGTTCACAGCAGGCTGGAGGCCAGCCTCAGGGTCTGACCTCAGCAACTGCAGCAACATAAAGTTTGCTCATCCAGCAGGGAGTTGGGGTGGTCCAGGATCAGACCCTGGGGTTTGCACTGCCTGAATTTGCATTGCTACTGCCACTAACTGCTCCATGTCAACGGGCTTCACCACAACAGCATAAGCGGCCATGTGAACTGAAATCAAGTTTGTGTCTAGATGGTAACCCTTGATTCACAAGAAATTTTGAAAGTCTAGAGTTATCATGTAGATATGACTTGAAAACAGCCCTGCTGCATTGTGCAGCAGTGTGGGATAGTCACTTTAATGGCCCACTGAGGCCATATTTGTTCCCTCATGGCTTCGTCGTACAGCACTTGATGGCCACTTATGTGATTGGCCACTGTAGCAGGACGTCAGGTTGTCTTTCTCCAAAATCAGCTTCTGTTGCTCCTTTTTTTCAGGCACATTGTTTCAAGTACCAGTTAACTCCAGTTCCAGTATAGTTTGAGAAAGTGATCCCAATGTTTTGTCATCAAAACACTGCATAGCAGTTTACAACACTGTGAGACAAGATGGTGCAACTCTGGAAAATTATCATAGTTAGAATCAATATGTATCATGTAATAAAAATACATAAGGAATTCATATCACAAAGTAATCTACTCAGGTGATATTTTGTGATTTATATTTAAATGACTCCACAAAATTATACTTCAATGCACACAACTATAGTTATCATTGCATAGCATGAAACACACATATATAAAAAAGAGTATATTTCTTATGTACACAAATATTTCATGTTTAATACATGCAAACTGTTGAACCTGCATTTACAAACTGCTCATCATTTGTGAATTTCACTGCAATTGTTTTAGCATGTTTTTTTTTTTTTTTGAGACTTCCCTAATGTTGTTCCATTTACAAATGCAATTGCCTGAGCATGACCCCATGAGGATATGATTTATATCATGCACAGGATGGATGCAGAAACTAGTCAGCTAGCTAGCTGTGGTGAAGTGGTCCAAAACATTTGACTTTCCACCCAAGCTAAGTGTTGAAACAAACAAATGTGGACAGAAAAAACTTATTAATATTATATCATTATATTAATATTATATTATATTTCTGTCAGATTCCCCTAATTGTTACAAACTGGCTCCTGAAGTTGTCATAAGATAAGATAAGATAAGATAAGATAAGATAAGATAAGATAAGATATTCCTTTATTGGTCCCACAGTGGGGAAATTCACACATTACAGCAGCAAAGTGGATAGTGCAATAAAGACATGAAGCATAGATTTAAAAACAGTATTAATACAGTAAAATAAATAAATAAATTAGGGTTAGGGTCATGAGGAATTAGTGTTGTGTCAGTGCCGTTGTTATAAGACAATTTGAAGTCTTGAAGTCTTCCTTCATTTTACAGATCAAGGCTACACTTACACTTACAGTGTTACACACATATTTAAAACTGAGACCATAATCCAAGAGAAAGTATGTTTTCCTCAAAACATGCAGTTTAGTCATATGGGAGCATCATTTTGTGGGTGACAGGGTTGCAATTGAGTGGCTTCATTCAAATGAATGAATGAAGAGGCTACATTTTATTTTCCATGACAAGTAAGAAAAAGTTGTCTGTGCACCTCCCAGCCATATACAGCTGAATCAGGAGCTTCTAAGTTTGAGGACAGCAAACCTCCATGAGAATAAACAAGGGACTGGAACACACTAAGTGATTTGCAGCCTTTAAAGCTGCAGTGGGTAGAAATGGAGCAAATTTCACTACGAAAAGTTGGTCTTGAGCTATGGAGTATGACACATCCACAGTGCAACTGGAGGTGTGATGTTGGAGGGTTACAGCCAGGCAGCAGCCTCCGGTTCTGAGAAGTGAAAACAATGTAGAAGTGCCCTTAACTTGCATTATTTCTAATAGCCTGCAGGGGGCAACTCCTCTGGTTGCAAAAATAATTCCAAATGCACAGAAGACTAGGAAAATTACCCCACTTCTCGGTTTTATTTCCTCAATAACCATGAGTTTATGGTCTCAATCAATAGTTTCAAGTCTTCTCCAATACAGCACGATGTTCACTTAGTAAATTTAGTAGTTAATTGTCTGTGTTTTTGCCATAGAACTTTAATTTAAATTTAACTTTACTTTTCACAGTGTGTTGTCTAAAAATGTCTTATTCAATGTTTGGTTGTACTGCACTCCACCATGGATGTATTAAGAGAACTGGATACAACGTTGGAGGCCCCATTTCTTCCTGTTCCCTTCAGTGGGGCACAAAGCCAAAATGGCTCTACTTCCGATTAGAAAAGTACCTGGATCTTCTGGCGAACTTCTGCGCCTATTAGGCCCATAAGGCAGGTGCAGTAGCATCCTCTCGGTCACAGGGTCACAGTTGTTATGCTGTCATCATGTTTTGTTAACTCCACCTCATTCAAATAAACAGAGGAAAGACATAACTCTGGATCCATATATTCGTGTATTTAGCAACTTTTGGGAGCTAATGACCTGAGAAAGAGTTATAAGAGTGTTGGTACTGGGAAGTCGATTTACCTCAAAAACAATTAGCTGCTGAATTACAGATGTCTCCATCAAACAATATTATTCTCAGATGTACGTCTCTTTCCCAATGTAAGTCTATGGGAAAAGGTCTTTTGGGGCCCAATGGCATCATGTGACTAATACTTTGGTACCAAATTGATGCCATGAAAGTGTGACAGTAGCTTAGCTGTTTTTCTACAGATACCATATGTACCACCAGGGCTCGAGACAAAAGGCATCTTGTCGTCCTGGGGATGATAGAAAATGTTTATTGACTCACAATCGACTAGCGATGTAATAAACTGTAGCCGATCTGTGATCCCCCACACAGTTCAACATGCATGTCACCACATATTAATTACACATTAACGATCGGAGTGTGAAATAAAGTTTTACTGTTGGTCGTTAATGGACGATAACATAACGTAAAAATGTGCAATCAGTAGATTGGAATTAATGCTTTAGAAGAAGAAGATCTACCTTTATTAGTCCCACAGTGGGGAAATTCAATTTACACTCTGTTTTAACTTATACATGGTACATGCACACAAACACACACACACATGCAGTAATGGAGAGATGTCAGAGTGAGGGGGCTGCTCCTGACAAGCGCCCCGAGCAGTTGGGGGTTTGGTGCCTTGCTCAGGGGCATCTCGGCAGTGCCCAAGAGGTAAACTGGCACCTCTCCAGCTACCAGTTCACACTCAGTTTTTTGGTCCATGTCGGGACTTGAACCGGTGACCCTCCGGTTCCCAAGCCAACTCCCTACAGATTGAGCTACTGCCGCCCCCAAATAAATTTATAGTCACTGATCTCCGATAATGCTACACTGTGAACAACAAATCTGTGTTGAAGACAGCAAGGGAAGAGCTGGTCATGTTTGCAACAGCTAATGTACTAAATGTAATAAATGAAAAGCATGTTCAACTTGAAGGTGGAAATTTACCTCATTGCTGTACCATACATGTCCCAAACCTTGATATGAACCGAACCATGAATTTTATGAACTGTCTCACCCCTACCTATCGGCCTTTGCTTCAAAACAATGGATTTTACCCTTTTTTGTCAGGGACCCCTAAATTGATATATATTAGGTCAAGGACCCCTGTTTATGAGATTTTGCCTCAGGAACCTCTATCTGAAAATATGTTTCGTTGTTAGACATGACTAAGACTAGAATTCTATAGTTGACAACCCTAACCATGAATGAAGTGAAGTGGAAACCTATGACCTATGATAAACACAGTTGCTCTTATGACTTTTACTCACATTGGGTTCACCTCTATAGTGAATTAAGTAGGGAAAATATACTACTCCCCCATTTTTCTGGGGACCCATGGAACTCCCTCAGGGTCCCCAGATGCCTAGTTGAGAACCATAAATGTATGAAAGCACTCAGCTGAGAAGTTATGTCCTGCAGATTAGAGTGCAGAGCGTCATCTTCAGTGTTTGACAAGTATTATTAAACCATGTGGGTCTGAGCTCCAGAGAAACTATAGTGTGAACAGAAAGAGGACTGAAGCCCCATCGGAGCTGAAGTGAACCAGAAAGAGAAATGAGTTTTCTTTTAAATGAACTGAGAATATGAATGCAAAAAGAATTGGGTCCCCATTCTGTTGCTCCACCTTTTGGTCTGCTTTGTTTGAAAATGATTAAATTGGAAAACACCCTTAATGTTGTCCCTTTGCTCTATGTTGTAGTCAGTTGCTGTATGAGCAACCACATGCAACAATAGCATTTTGGTAGATAAAACACAGTTCACATGGATCAAATACTGGTAAACTTCATGCAAAACTGTGTTTTATGTTTTTCAACTGCAACTTCAAGACAGACCTCTTGTTCTGAAATGCATAAATATTTAAAAGAAAACCACTCCTCCACCAACCCAACTTTTTGAAACTTCCAGATAATTATCTGTCCACAGCACACAGAAGCCACAGGCATGGTTGCACTTGGTTTGTGAGAGAGATAAGCCTGATATGTAGGCGTATGAGCTGTTATCAGTGTGTGTCATGTTAGAATGATAGCCCTGGGCGATGCTGAGTGCTGCTATTTGTCTAGCAGGAGTGGTGCTGGACAGGGAGCAAAATATGAGGAGTAAAAAAACAGGGAAATCTGAACTGAAGAAAAATATAGGAAAAGTACAGACAGAATAAACAGCACCAGCTTTGCCAGCATAGCAGTCCCAGGACATACAGTATCATACCGGGATATCATATTTATATTGGAGGATTTTGCTGTAGACCTACAACATTTACACATTGCCAATATTCAGTTCCAGTACACAAAGTAGTGTGACATTTTTACAGTACAGTGGAAAGTTGACTCAGGCTGGTGTAGAGCCGGGCATTGGTAGACTACTTGATAATAACTGAATACCAAGTGAAACTTCTCCAGTCAAACAACACTGTATGCTTTTTATACCTAGATCTAGAAAAAAAGATTATTTGTATGGTTTTCAACATAAAAATCAGTGCCAGCATTCTTCAATTTAATGCTATGTGCGGCTGGCCCACCACAACAGCAGCTACAAGCACACAGCCTGCACACAACAGCAGCCCGTTCACCCAAAAAGGCATATGAAGGACACAATAATGCACACGAATTAGGCGCACAATAAGAACACCTTTCTTGATTTTTGCATCACTCGTATGCCATGTATCCTGTACCGTGTAAATGCATCGGCATATAAATGCTACAGTTAGAGTTGTTGACGTGGCATAAAAAGCGAGAAAGACTGCTTATGGTGTAGAGGTGAATGGGTCCAATAAACACAGGACTTTGACCAGGAGACCGGTGTTTGAGAGCGCTGTTTTGTCTTTTCAGTTACGTAGTTTGGTACATTAATAATGTTTGTCACTTGAAGATTAGTCTACATACTTATTTTAGCCAAATCATTTTCCTAAATTTAAAGCTATAGTAATATTTTCCAAATGGACAGCCGCACAGACATGACTTGACACGGAATCGTAATGACGAAAAATTTGGATCTTTTATACTTTATGTTGGTTTCCCCCTGTGGCAACCATCATTTTGTCAATGCTACTCAAAGTTCTTCATTTTCTCCACCAATCTGCGTCCGTGTAGTTAGAAAAATTTTGATGTTGGATGGTGTCGGACTCTTGCAGATGTGGCAAGCATAAATCGTGCATAAGTCAGTGGTTTTGTTGCCTAAGCCTAACTGCAGATGTTACCATACCAAAGTTTTGTTGCATTGTGTAGGCCTACAAATGACATGCGAGAAGCAGCATACAAATGACAGGTGAAAAGCTTAAATTATGTCCACATTACACAGAATGTCCATGTAATCTTGTGCAATTTAAATATGCCTTCCTGTGAGACCAAGTTGAACATGAAGAAGGCTGAAATGGCAGCTGCTAACAGTGTTAACAACAGCAACAGTGATGACAGTTTTAATCTGAGGGGAAAGCAGACTGACACTTTTGTGACAACACTGACCTGCCACCATGGATAAGGGGACACATGGGGATGATGTTTTAAGTGGTAACCGCTGTATGAGCGTAGTAGAAAGCAGCAGTAATTAGCTTGCCAGTGCAACACATACAGCTTCCAGTCATATGATGGTATGGAAAAATTAGAAAAAAAAAGGTATCAAAGGAATTACTCTACTGTAATCAGTATCACTTTAAAGGTAGTGGTATTGTAATTTTTTAAACAATACACAGCCCCAGGCTGGTAGATGGCTGGTGTACAACTCACTTTTGACAGACGTTTGCTTCCAGTGGCTTTTTAATTTAACCTTGGCAACAATTTGACCTGATCAAGTGTTTAACTATCCTCAACCTGACCATCACCACAGTCAATCTGTAACACATCATCATATTTTATATACTGATGTAAATAATATGTTTTTATCTAAAAGATAACTAGTAAATATACATATTGGCAAATAAATATTTAGGAGTACAAAGTGTAGTATTTCCCTCTTAAACATAGTGGAGTAGCCTAGAGGTAGAAAGTAGCATAAAATGACAATACTCTTGAAGAAGAAGAAGATATTCCTTTATTTGTCCCACAGTGGGGAAATTCAGTTTTACACTCTGTTGTTCACACAGTACATATACATGTCAATGGAGAGATGTCAGAGTGAGGGGGCTGCTCCTGACAAGCGCCCAGAGCAGTTGGGGGGTCGGTGCCTTGCTCAGGGGCACCTCGGCAGTGCCCAAGAGGCAAACTGGCACCTCTCCAGCAACCAGTTGTTCTTGGTCCATGGGGGATTTGAACCGGCATCCTCCGCATCCTAACCCAAGTCCTTACAGACTGAGCTACTGCCGCCCCAGTAGAAAAGTATCTCAAAATTGTAATTGATCCTGATGTGAACCTCACAGTCAGTTTAAAGCAGAATTCAGTGTGGATGCCCACAGAAGTGATAACTGAACTCTGCCCTCCTGTGTTTCTGAAGCAGTGGTGCTTTGTTCTGGTTCACACACCCACATATCTCAGATTTATAGTTTCCCACATCTCAGGTCAAAGTTCGCTATTTATCCCATTTGCCAAAAATCTGCCATAAGTTACCAAAACAGACAATGTGAATGTTCTATGTCAGTGTGACAATTTGTTGAGACTGTTGCGTAACAACATGACAGAAATGGCACAAGCTGGGTAGACAAATGGATGGACCTGTACTACATGGATGGATGACTGGATATGATTGCAAAGAAATTAAAGCTGCAGTGGGTAGGAATAGAGCAAATATGATTGAAAATATTTTTTAAAAGTTATTTTACTATAAAGGGTCACTATATCTCAATTGTAGTGCATGAAACAATCCATCCATCCATCCATCGTCGCGGGGGGCTGGAGCCGATCCCAGCTGGCATTGGGCGAAGGCGGGGTTCACCCTGGACAGGGTCGCCAGTCCATCGCAGGGCACATAGAGACAGACAACATATAGACAGACAACCATTCACGCTCACATCCACACCTACGGGCAATTTTAGAGTCATCAGTTAACCTAAACAGCATGTCTTTGGACTGTGGGAGGAAGCCGGAGTACCCGGAGAAAACCCACGCTTACACGGGGAGAAAATGAAAACTCCACACAGAAGGATTTGAACCACTGCACCACCGTGCAGCCCTGCATGAAACAAGTAATCCGAAAAAGTCATGTGCCTCTGGTGCTCCTAATGGCATCTGCAAAAATGTTCTGCCTACTGAAGCTTTAAGCTTTGAGTAAAATGTGAGTTTTAGTTTGTGTGTAACATTTCTTAATGTTGTGATCACCTGAAAATAAGAATCAGTCAGAATCAATCAATCAGAATGAGTTCAAATAAGAATCAATCAGAGTCAATCAATCAGAATGAGTTGTTTATATATCTATGTTTCTACAGTAGCTCAGAACAAACAAACCAAACAGATAAGGCCATTCGTGTTTTCACATTTTCATATTTTCATATTTTCCTATCCAGCATCATAGTTTTTCTGCTTGTTTGGTTTCAGGTGGCTGCAGATCCTACACACTGCACCTTTAATCTTTTTTTTCATTATTAGCAAAGTTAACACGCAATTATTATTATTATTATTATTATTATTATTATTAGTAGTAGTAGTAGTAGTAGTAGTATTGATATTATTATTATTGTTATTGTTACATTTTATTACCTGTAGTATTAGTACTGATATTATATTATTTTTGCATAAATTCTATATGATGTATAAATATTAATTCAAAAATATGATTATATTTGTGTTATTTTGATATAATGATGTTTTAAAAGCATAAACATATTTTATAGTTGAAGACAATGGAGTCGAAGAGGTGCTGGGTGTTTGTGGTAATCACTTTCAAGATGTGAGCACATCTCGCACATGTCAAATGGAATATTTTGCTAACTGCAACACCACATACCGTATGTTGTCTACAGATTAGAGTGCCCCTGTGGTTGTTTCCATGTATGAAGAACAAAAAGAACTCTAATAGACCAATTTGCAGAACAGAAATATACCATCTGCACAAGGAATGTTAATTATGCTATGGCATTACATTATGAACAAACAGGACATGGAAACCTTAACAAAACAGTCACAGTGTAAGAAGTTTCACTTCAGATCTTTTGGATTGTACAAATAAAAGCCACAAAATACTCCAGTCTCAGTGATGAGATAGACTTTTCTCCTTTTCTGTGAATTATCACTTCAGGCATGATATAAAAATTGTATTTTAATATGGAACTATTGAAGGGTAAGGCCATTTTGTACTCAATATGTTTGTCAGCAAAAATATAAGGACTAGACCAGTGATTCTTAACCATAGGGCCGCGGCCCAAACTTGGGCCCCGAGCGCCAAAAAAAATCAGTTTTGTACGTGTGGGCCGCGAGGGCCGCGGGACGCAATAACAACTCCCGACCATGTAGTGGCGCTAATGCATCAGTCAGTTGTTACTTTAACCAGCTCCATAAATAAGGAGAAGAAGACACTCAGCTAGCTGTAAACAAACAAGATGGAGAAATATTTAAAACGAAAAAATGAAGACGACCCCCGGTTTATTGAATTGAATTGAATACAAATCAAACCAAGAGTGAGATAATTATAAACCTATACAGTGTATATATATTAAATAATACATATTAAATAATATATGTAATATAATATAATTAATAATAATAAATAATATATATTAAAATTATATTTAATGGGCCCTGGGCCACTCTGTACTGAAAAAAATGGGCCTCAGGGTCAGAAAGGTTAAGAACCCCTGGACTAGACTATAGTTCTGGATAGAGGAATTCATTACATGTAAACCTACATTTAACCAAGTTAACCTGACTTTATAGTCACATTTTTTCATAATTGTTTTTGTTTTAATCATTAATCTCCTCTTTTCTTCACTTCTGTTTGATTCCCCCTCCCTCTTTTTCTTCCCCTTTCTTTTCTCCACTCCCTCCCCTTTTTCCTTTTTTCTCCTCTCCATTATTGATGTTTCATTTCCTTGTTTTTCAACCAATGTGCTTGGACATTGTGACCCTGATGAAGACCTGCATTGGTCATTTTAAACAATTATTGCCATGTAAAATAAAAACTAAAGACAAAACTAAAATGCCTTTGCATTTTAGTTTTGTTCAAACGCTACAGAGTGCCTTGGATTATTTTTGAGGGAGCCTTGCATTTTGTACTTTTTTGAGATGGCATTTCACCCTTGCAATTGAACCCTTCACATGATATTTATAGTTGCCAGATGAATGCAGTGGAGTAAAATGTATAATAGTGTATATCTAGGTCTCTAGTTTGTGGCTGTAAAGTTTCATGAGGCTGTGATTATCCTAGAGGTCACCACAGGTCATTTTATACAGTGAGGACAAGTGTCAAAAAATGGTCACACTACAATGAAATGATTACCATGGCAACTAACATCATCATACATGAATACAGTTGGACTCACTGGGTCCACAAGAGTCTCAGCTTAACAGTGATACCCAGTTTATGGAATTCCAAGACTGTTTAGGGACCCCAGTATGCAGAAATATTCAAAAACACAATTTAGAGAAGGAAACAGTATAACACATTTATACTGCATGAAAATAAATGTCTGCAAAGGGGAGACTCGTGGGTACCCAGAGAACACATTTTCATTCACATATCTGGAGGTCAGAGGTCAAGGGACCCCTTTGAAAATAGCCATGCCAGTTTTTCCTCACTAAAATGTAAAAGTTTGGAGCCTAATTTAGCCTCCTTCCGTGACATGGTTGGTAACAGATTCCTTAGGTTTCTAGTTTCATATATCTGAACTTGTTAGAGCCTCTGAAAGACAGTAAAGTCAGTCAGGATCACCCTCGGCCCTGCAGGTCTCTTAGGTTTAAACAGAAACTGAAGGAAAGGTGGCAGAAGCAATGGGAGGAAGAGAGGAAAGGACAGAGGTTTTACAGATTCAAAGGAAAGTTGTAGACATGACGTGAGTAGGAAGGAAAAGGAGACATGAGACAATCATATCAACACTTAGATTTGGACACAGACTATATACCACTCTATTTAAAATTGTTAAACACGAAACAGGTGTATTTAGTTACTGTGGACAAGAGGAAATTATGGAGTGTTGTATTGTGTGAAGATTGATTGTATTGCATTTGATTCAAGGCCTCACAGAGATAACAGCACACTTTGATTTAATTTAATGCATTATTAGTAATAAATGAATAACAAATTATAGCTATGACTAATTCTACAAAAAGTGTGAGTGACATAGATTACTATTTCAGTATCTATATTATATACAATACTCACCCACCTGCTGCACTTTACTTATTACTGTTTTACTTATTTATTTTATTGCCAATTTCCTTCATTGCACCTTACTTTTTACTTATCGTATTCATCTGTACTGTTGTTGCTGCTGCTACGACACCCGAATTTCCCTCCGGGGATTAATAAAGGTTCATCTTATCTTATCTTATCTTAAACAAATCAAAATGAATTGAAATATGAGATTCTCTTTTTTTCTGACGTTCTGTTATTGAACACGCCTGTTGAATATTGCAGTAATGCACCAAATCGGTGTTTGCCAACCACAAATAAACCTCGACGAAGGAGAACAGTAATAGGCGCTGCCCTGTCCTCTGTCCCTTGGCTGTTTCCTGTCCCCTGTCCCCTGCCTGCCTTGCTGCAAGAATGTCCTCCATGCGCTGGAGGGCGCTACGACAAAATAAAACCGGTTTTATTAGCAGCGAGCGATCGAGGCCTTTGTTCCGGTTTAACAGCGTGATCACAGCGTTGCGAGCAGATCCAAAACGTTCTGCGCCTAAAAGAATTCAGCTTGGTAAAGTCTGTTGTTGGCCTCAACATGGTGAAATTATCTGCGGAGCTAATCGAGCAAGCTGCTCAATATACCAATCCTGTGAGAGACCGAGAGTTGGATTTACGAGGTTAGTTCAACTTCCTTCACTGTCAGCGTTGGTTGGACATGTAACGTTAGCTTGCGTTTTCCGCGGGCATCACGCCGACCTCCATTCACAAAACGAAATAAGTATTTGTACCTATATCTGACATGAACTGCAACGTGTGTCTGGAGGACAGTATAACTTCCAGCTGTTGTTGGTGCCGAATTCCGCCTGTCCGCCGACTAGCTCACGCGTCTCACGGCAGCGCGCTAACTTCTAGAGAAAACCACCAGACATCATGATGATTTCTAAGTAACTGTACCGTTTAAATCTTCACATGCTTCGTTGTTTTTCCTGATAAGTAATATGAAGTTTATCAGCGTTTAGATTCATCAATGTTTTATTAGACTCCGCAGACGTAACGTTATCATGTATGACGGACGAAAGCTGCCACAATCAAAAGTTAAATCACTAAATAAACGTACCCTCAAAAGTAGCAAAAAAAACAAAAATAGTAAAAAATAAATAAATAAACGTGGTCATTAATTAATTGATAAAATGTGATAAATTGATATTTGTTTGAATTTGCTTTTTTCTTTATATTTGTATTCTCATTTATTCCTCTGTTTATTTTCAGAAAGGCATTATTTGAATGAATTTTCATAATTGCATTTTTCATTTATTAATTTTAATACTACACTTTATATTATATTTTAAATGTGTGTATATATTTATGTTTAAGCATTTATTTCTACATGAATTTCCCTTAGTATTTCACCCCTTATTTATTTCTCCAAACTTATCTCCATATGCTTCTTTATATATTAATTAATACATTTCTTCATGCATTTCTGTTTCATTGTGCAAATGAGGGAGGCGTTGCTTTTTTGTTGTCCTGCTTTCAGTCTTAAGACTGTCTGTCTGAAAATGAAGTTATCTACAGCTTTTACAGTATTGACATAGTTCCAAAATGTTTGAGTGGCAGTTTTGAGTCTGTACAATAAAATAATTTCAACAACTGATCAGACAAGATACCAACGTGACATTCTGTTGGGATCCTGTTCACTTCTGTAGACGTCACAATTCCATACTGTATGCTATAATTGTAACCCGATTTTAATATGTAGCATAATTCATAACTATTCATAGTAGTTGGAAATGCAGCGCAGTAATATACAATATAGGCTCACAGCTGAATCCTTCACTGTGTTTAATGTTTTATTCTTGATCAACTGTATGAATATTCGCTACCTTTTTTATGGAAGAAAGAACCTCAGCAGTGTTGTCGCTTTCGTATAGTTCAACCATAAACACTGTTGTACCATTATCATTTTCATTACAAAAAAAAATGTAAACAGCTCATAGTGTTCTATGAAAACATGTATCACTGTCAGTCACGCTCTCCTTGCCATGTTCATCATACTGAGCTCTAGAGACAAAAAAAATATTTTTCAAGGGAAGAAAGCGTTCCTCCTCAACTTTCATGTTTTTTCATCTCACAGGTTATAAAATCCCAGTGCTTGAAAATCTTGGAGCGACTCTGGACCAATTTGACACTATTGACTTCTCTGATAATGAAGTCAGAAAACTGGACGGCTTTCCTCTGCTCAAAAGACTGAAAACATTGCTTATGAACAACAACAGGATTTGGTAAGTTATAGCTGCAACACCCTGAATTGAAATATGAAACAGAAAATCATGTTGATTTTACGTTCAAATTAAACCAATGAGCAAATCAGTGCTTTCTACGGTTCAAGTTTGGATTTATTATTTACAGTTAAGTTTAGGTTTATTCTTAACGTTCAGATGAGGTGGACTGAAGATTGTACTTCCTGTTTGATAAATTTATTCCCATGAGGGGCACATAATAAAATGTCCCCTATCTAACATTCATTGTTACAGCTCCAAATACCTGGTTGATATGTCCTCAAATGTAATGTTGAGAGACCTGCAGGCCTGGGGCGACCCCCACTGACTTAACAGTCTAGAGACTCTAGCCGGTTCAGTTTTAGGGCTAGAGGGAAGCTATGAAAATATGAACATGAATATGATATGGAATTGGAATCCATTGGTACCAACTACATCATGCTAACATGTCTTGAAGGAGGCTAAATAATGCTCGAAAGTTGGGCTGAATTTTATTGAGGAAATTCAAAATACCAAAAAATGCAATTCTTGCAGAAATCTCTGTCAAAAGTTTTTCATACCAAATTGCTTTTTCTGTGGTTTTCCTCAAGAGCTTGGTGTCTTAATGTGGTATTTTGGAGGGATTGTTGATTCCCCAGTGGTTTAAAAAAAAAAAAAAAAAGGTTAAATTTAGCACTAAATCAGTGTCACAAATGGTATCAACCCAAAAATTGCCACAACAACTTATGACACAACATGGGGATGGACATCATATACTTCTATCATAATGTTATAAACCATTATACATTTTTACAATTCATTTAAAATAATTAATTAGTTGGTGTTATTCATCTCAAATAATCTTCAGATTCTTCTTCAGATCTATTGTGGGTCTCAGTTGTGATAAACAGACACATATGAATATTTTCAGATCAATCTGAAAGAGTTGTCTGTTTTTTTATGAATTTTGTTAGCTCTGTGGTAGTGTATGTAGGGTTAAAAGGGGCTAACCTTGTGACACGCTCATTTAGTGGGAAACTGTTGTATGTGTAAGTGGACTGTCACAAGCCAAGCTTTCTATCCAGACTGTAGTCTGCCTTCATATATCTGATGTGTAATAGACTTGTGTTGAATATTATAAACCTTCTGATGTGACTTTGCATTGCATAAACTAGTATGGCATTAGCTCACCTGGGATTAGGGATACTAATTTTGAACACTTTTTTAAACTGATTATTAACCATTAACTGACAAGATTAGTGCATCTCATGCAGCTGTGCATGAGATGAGATGCTGAGCTGTGCACCAGCTGCAGTATTTGAGCACAACAGACAACAGAGTCAACAGTTCACCATCAGGAGAGTTACTGTAGCAGCCATGGTGCTGCGTTCACTGTCTCCAGTTCACCGTCAGGAGATTTACAGTAGCAGCCATGGTGCTGCGTTCACTGTCTCCAGTTCACCGTCAGGAGATTTATTGTAGCAGCCACGGTGCTGCGTTCACTGTCCCAAGTTCACCATCAGGAGAGTTACTGTAGCAGCCACGGTGCTGCGTTCACTGTCTCAAGTTCACCATCAGAAGAGTTACTGTAGCAGCCGCAGTACTGCGTTCACTCGAACATGCAGCCATTTTCCCAGTAAAAGCCTCCACCGCATCATTTAGTTTAGTTTAGCAGGTTGTCAGCTGTGTGTCTACCTGACATAACGATACTCTGTCACCCCCGTCGGCTTAGCTTTAACTGTTGTCCCACAACAGTGTGTGTTTGTGGTACATTGGTAGTGCTGTCGGCTGGAGTGCTCCCTTTAGCCGTGCATACACTCTGTCGGTGCAGCGTAATTTTAGCAAGCGGCCGACAGATCGTGTGTTTGTGTGTGTGGCGGTGCTGAGTGAGAGTGTGTCAGTGACATAGCTACAAACATAGCAGGAGCAGTGTGTGTACAGTTTATTTGTTGGTGAATAAATGCTACATCTCCACTCTGTGCTCTGCTCAACACATCAGATTCTCTTAAGGTGCACCAATTTTCTACTTTAACTGACAAGCTGCTTCTATGAGTTTTACTCGGCTTTCCAATATTGTTAATTGGTTAAACTCTTAAAGTCGGTTAAATAGCTGATTATTAATATCCCTACCTGGGATGAATGCCCTCATTTATGAATGGGTTTAATGTGACTGGACAGGTTAGTGGTCAGGGCTGGCTTGCTCTCAATGCAAGCCTGCTTTATTTGAGTCTAATCAAGAAACACCTCTGCTTTGTGAGATGGTGCAATAATACAGTAGATGATGTTCAACTGTGTTAATGAAGTTCTGCCTTTGTGTACACTGGTTACATTAGAGTATATTTGCTTGTAACTTTATGAAATGTTTCTCCAGTCGCATAGGTGAGAATCTGGAGCAGTCTCTGCCGAGTCTGACGGAGCTGGTTCTCACGAACAATAACATTCAGGAGCTGGTGAGTACATTTCAGCAGCAGTAAGTTCAACAGAACCAACTGAACATTTAGGGATTTTTTTTAAATTATATGATAAAAATGGTGAGTATGAAGTTTACTGATTTCATACTGAAACACCAGAAAAATACATATTCCTCTTCAGTCTGATGCAAAACAACAACCATCCATTATCTGTAACTGCTTATCCTAGTCAGGGTCACGGGGCGACTGGAGCCAATCCCAGCTGACATTGGCGACCTGTCCAGGGTGAACAGGTCTTCAGGCTATCACAGGGCTGCCACAGAGAGACAGACAACCATTTACACTCACAGTCACATGTACGGGACACTTACAGTCAACAGTGAGCCTAACCCGCATTCAGAAGGTGTATGGTTGTATTTTTTCCCCCAGTTTCTTGCTCAGGAACACTTTGACATGTGACCAGAGGAGCCAGAGATCGAACCATCGATCTTCTGATTAGAGGACGAGACGCTCTTAGTCTGAGCAACAGCTGTCCTACTGATTCTGGATAAATGCCCATTATTAACGAAGCCCCTCTGAGTGGGTTTAATGTGACACCGGCACGGCGCCAGGATTTGAATTTTGAATGGGGCAAATTAATTTTGGGTCAGCACTGTAATTACAGAAGTTAGTACTGTTTGCCCGTTGATGGTTTCCAACTGGCAGTCTCACTCAAATAGAAATAACTAATATCATACTGAAGAAGGTAACTAGTACATCTAATTGATTATGACACCTTTAAAATGTTTTTCTAAAATATTTTCAATGCCAAGATAGCATATTATTTACTCACGACAGTTTGTAGAGCTATTACAAGCGCAGGTATTTTGTGAATGAAAAATGAAATGTATGGTATATCTACCATGTTTACTTTTTGCTGTGGCTTGTGTGGAAGTGTTTATCAGACCAAGGACTACTTAACAAATCAAAAAAAAAAACTTCCAGACCACCTAACTCCCCAGAAAACAGAAAATTCAACTGTGCACCTTTTGAATCCAACTTTCTCTCTTACACCAATGGGCTTAATTGCCCTGTTGACCTGTTGAAGTGAAAACAATTCATTCAAACTGGACAGAAAGGAGAAAAAAAGTAAAACTCACCAAACAAGTCTGAGTCTTTACACTGTTTTAACAATCAGCAACTCTGGTTTGGTTGAAATAAACCCTTAATTCTCTGAGTAAGATGTGACAATATGCCAGATATATGCCAGAAAATAAGCCAAAACACTGCAAAATGTGCACACTATCTTGATGACTTGGCTGGATTATTATTTATTATACAATATAAAGTGAGGCAGAAATTTTCAGTTATGCCTCCTGTCTTTCTACTTTTGAAGGTTCTTGTAGTCTCAATAGGAATTGCATTTGCTATATGAGCCAGTTGTACAAGTGGGCGGTTCCAGGTCTTTTAGGGCCACCCACTATGCCTTGCCTTATGTCACCATCAAACCCTTTACCGTGATGTGTTTTTGTGAATTATTATTCTTTTCATGTGTAGGGTGACTTGGACCCGCTGGCCACAGTGAAGACATTGACCCTTCTCAGGTATGAATTATCAGTACACAAATCTTGGGAAGTACAGAAAGTAAACTAGTCACCATAGAGTGTTCAAGGGATGATGTATCTTTGTAGGCAAACCAGGAAGTTTGCTTTGCCCTGGTTCCCTCACCAAAAAGCCAATGGCATTGTTCCCCTGGGTTTTGGATTACTGCAGAAAATCATGAAATTGTGTTTATTTGTGTCTTTGCATGGACTTTATATGTTATTGTCCAGTGCAAATTGTTGGCTTTGTGTTTGGTGTGAACATGACATAAGAAACTGTCTTGGGTCTGCGGCGGTCCCACAGAATAAATGAATTCAATCAACTAACTGTGGTGTGTGAAATCTAACATTGGTTGTTCTAACTAGGGCAACCTAATGACCACAATGTAAACATCAGTCGGTTGGTATCACAAACAGAACACACTGCTCTGCTAACCGCGTTAACTGACTTGCAGCTGAATGCATCATGGTTGCGCGTAGTGACGGCAGCTGTGTCCTCGTAACGGCCTTCAATTTTACTTGAATCCATTTTAAATACATACTCATCTGTGTTTATTGTCTATGCCAACCATTTACTAAAGTTACTACGAGCAACCACCGGTTAATATTGACGGCAGAGTCATTGCGACTTGTCGCTGCAGTAATGGCGGCGCCGCACAAAGTGGTTGCCGTATTCGTCCATACTCAAAGATAATTTGTTTACTGAAGTGCTTTGTGCACCACTGAATTATGATCATACATGTTTGTAATAATCACTGATTTTTCAGCTTGTTAAGGAACCCAGTGACAAACAAGAAGCATTACAGGCTCTATGTCATCAACAAAATCCCACAGATCCGTGTGCTTGACTTCCAGAAGGTAAAGCTCAAGGTAAGTGTAAAGAGAGCAGGTATACTGTGCTAATTTTTGAAAGTCTCAATTAACTGTGAGATACAGGGCCGTTGACCACTCTTCAGTGAACCAGTATAGTATTGAAAGGGCTGGCAGGAGTTGTGAGTCATGAATCGTATACATAGGTGATGGAAGCTAAAACAGTAGTATGGACTTTTCTTTTTATACATGTTCTTAACAGTGTGTTAACCTCTTCTAACCCAGAGTTAATGTCCTGTTCAACGTTCAAAGAAGTTCTGGTGAATTGTGCATTTTCCTGCCTGGCCTTGCCCCCCTTGGATGAAAGCTCAGTCTGTACTTAATGAGAGTTTTCACTTTAACTGTGTGATATTCATCATAGGAACGCCAGGAGGCAGAGAAAATGTTCAAGGGCAAACGAGGTGCTCAACTTGCAAAGGATATTGCCAGGCGAACGAAAACGTAAGATGAAAGTTGATGTTAGACAGCAGCTCCTCAGAATCACTGGATCCTGGCTAATGGAACGGGTTAAATAATGTACAAAAAAATAAACCCGGTCACCACCAGTTATATTCAGTATATCTGTGTACATGAGAATACACAGTGATGGTCAAGCACATTCTTTTATCTTCACTATGTGCAGTCATTAATGACAAAATTCCCAAAATGTTTAAACATATTTGAAACTATTTCACAATGAAAAAAAATCTTTTAAAAACTCATCACTTGTCTCATCAAATGAGAGCAAACACATACCTTCCTAAGTAAAGGTTAAGCTATAAATGGGCCTTAACCGTACCGTTTAAACCTGAAGTGACAAACTGTCACCACAGTGTTGCTCAGGACTGCTGTCTGAGGACAATGTATCAGTTTATTTGACTCAAGAAAAGATACTATACAGAGATGACTACCTTGGTTGAGAGGTCAGAGAAGCCCATGCATGTCCATGTTGTCTAAATGAGGTGTGTTCTTTCTTTTCAGATTCACTCCAGGAGTGGCAGCACAGTTTGAGAAGAAGAGGACAGGCCCATCTCAAGCAGATGTGGAAGCCATCAAGGTTCATTTGTTGACTTGAAAAATATTGGCACTGTTTTTGGGGTCTTTACATTACGTGAGCCGAGCTTGAATTTCCATCCCTGTATCATTCCACAAATGTAAAATGGGATGTTTCGTATTTAACAAAAACCAAAAGAAAAATAGCTACATCTTAACTTATGGTTCACTCACTATCTTTTTCTTGAGTTTAAGCACATTTCACTGTCTTCCTCAGAAGGTGGACTCAAGTATATGAAGCAGGTGGTTGTGGTTGACAGACTCTTCAACTCATCCTCATTGCTCCAATATAACAAAGCACGAGCATTAAGGGACTACAGCTGCATTTAGTTACCTAACGCTGTGCTATAAAGTGACAATAAATTAACCTTGAACCTTGACCACTTGATGGCAGCCCGTTGATGAAAAACCGTGAGATCAGCTCCAGAAAAAGCCAGTGAGGGAACCTTGAGTCAACATGGTTTTATTATTATTATTATTATTATTATTATTATTATTATTATGCTACTGGAACTACTGTTCCAATTGGTAGATGATCAAATGAAATGAGGAAATACTGGTCATACCACCACTGCAGAGATGAAGTACACTAATGTATTAAATAACCCAGATGAAGATTCAGATTGCTGAATGGAAAGTGATCCCTGAAAATATTTATTTGTCAGACCTTATTAGTTAAGGTTTACATGAGTGTGTGTTTGCATTTCAGAATGCTATCGCAAATGCTTCATCGTTGGCCGAGGTGGAGAGGTTGAAAGGGATGCTGCAGGCTGGTCAGATCCCAGGACGAGACCTGAGACAAGGTCAGTGCTGACCATATACTATTCCACAACTTAACTAACACTGTTGAGACTAGTGTTTGTTTTGAGGCTGATATGTCCTTTTGATTGGTGTGAACACATCTGGTCATTTATGTTATTGTGTTAGTTTTGACCAAACATTGTACTGAGGCAGCAGTGTTTCCAGCCAATCACAGTAGTAGAAATAACATGTTTTGAAAAAGCAAATCACTGCAACTGCAGGCAAGGATCTGCAACTTCTGGTCACTTTGAAATTTCTATCAAAGTCATCACTCAAACTTGGATGGCAAGTTCCCAAATATATAAAATTAATGAAATATCAGACATTATCACCTGGCACTGTGGACACAGAATACAGGTGTTGAAATACAAGCAAGTAATGAAGTGGTTAAAACCAGATAGCATCAGCAAGGCAGCCCATATTTGTCCTCTACTGACTTTATCCTGGGGAAGGTGAGTTAATAACAAGCTAGACTTTGCTCAATAGCCTAATTCCATTAGTTCTTAAAGGGCAAAATCCTTGGCCCTATTTCAGTAGGAGCCAAGCAGTGAGCAGGGTGCTCAATGTGAGCAGTGTATATACTGTAGTATGTTTACAGAATGATAATGATAATATAAATATGGGATAACACCAGCCTTTCCTCGTGAATTTGATTTTTATTTTATAACCTCATTGTATTTTGAGAGATGAATGAATATGTTCATTTGTAAAATCAGGTCCTGCTGGCATGGTAGAGGAGGAAGAAGAGGAAGAGGGTGATGCTGCACAGATGGGATCACAGAAGGATGGAGGCTCAGGAGAGGAAATGGATGAGGGTGATCATGAGGAGGTTGAAGAAGACATGGATGAAGAGCCACATGTTAATGGCTCCTGAGTTCCTGGAAATAATTTTTGTTCTGATATTTTTTATGTTGTAGTTTTCTTGTGTTGGTAATACATCTACCAGGGCTGTTTTTTATTTTGTAAAATGACATACATTAAATTGATTTCTTATATTACCGTGTGTGTTTCTTTAAGCATTCAGCTGACATTATCAGCTGAATGCATTCCACCTATCTGGTCTGATAATGTCCCTTGTTTTAAAAGGTCGTCACACTTCCATACAGTTGTGTGACTCCCAAGAGATGGATTAAAATCAAAATGTTAAGTGTAGGCTATTCTGACTTTCAGTGACTAGTATGGATCATTCTACATAGACCACTGGATTATACAGCTTCCAGAATGCAACCAATAGCATTATTGTTTGCCATGTCCTGCCTGATACAGTGCCTATAACATATATTCACCCCCATGGAAGTTTTCATGCTTTATTGCTTTTAAACATTAAATCAAGTTGAATTTCTTTTACTTTATTTTTACCAATTAACAGAAAAATATACTTTCATGTTAAACTAAAAACACTTTCTACTACACTATAAATATAGAAAATCACTTGCACAAATATTCACTCCTTTCAGGTCAATACATTGTAGAGGCACTTTTTTCAGCAAGTACAGCTTTTTGAGTCTGTGGTTAAATCTCCATCAGCCTAGTGTGTTATCACAATGCAATACCTTGACCTCACCATTCTTTGCAAAACGGCTCCAGCTCAGTCAGTTTGCAAGTATATTGATGGTGAACAGCCTTTTTCTAGTCTAGCCACAAATTCACAATAGGGTTTCCTGAATAGCTTTATTTGAGGTCCTTCCTTGTTGGAAAGCCGATGCAATAGTATTGCATTGAAAGGGGTTTAGCTGATGTACAACAAATGTAGTCAGTTTATACACAGTTGCTAAAATGCTGTTGAAACAAGTTCCGACTATACACAGCCTGTTGAAAAGCTCATTTTCTAACTCCATTTTATAGCTGCACCATTATCATGCTAATTCAGAAATATTATGCATTGCTGTAATCTACTTAATGTGATGTAGTTCCATTTTCACCCAGTAGAGTGTAACATAGGATCAGTAGCCTAGTTCATGCTTCAGAGTGGAGTCCAGGTTGAACCAGATACAAAAAAAGAATGATAGAAGGCTACTGTAGCTTATTTGAATAAGATTATTTCACAGTTGATAAGGTGTGAATATGTCCACAATGCTATATGATTTAGCTCTCAAAAGACACAAAGGTACAAAAATATTAATATTTCTAGGACTAAAATAAACCAAAATTTGCAGATAGGTCCAGTCCTATGCTAAACGTCCTCTGATGGGGCTGTGGGCCAGTAGTCCTGATGGTGATGCTACAGCAAACACCTGAAATTTAAAACTTCATAACAAATCAGCCGTTCGTGCTTCCATCAAACTGTAGTGAGCAGAAATGTTCAGATGCTTCAGCCTGGCAGGAATCATGAAGTCCATCATTTTGTTTTTCAAAAAACTCTGAAACTTCTTAAACTTATCTCATCCCACATTTTTTGCTCAATTGACACCAAATTTGCTGATTCTTCTGAATGTCCTCCACAAACCATCCAGCCAAATTTATTCAGGACAAGTCAACAAACTATTTGCAATAGATGTTGTGTGTACAGAGTAAAAACATAATGAAAATACAACATGAACAATCTATATGACAGACAGATATAATGGGAACATATACAGTGCTTGTTGCTATATAATTATACATCTTTAATTTTATTAATAATAATTATTATTGTTTAATTATTTTTGTCATTTATCACACCCTGTGTCTGAACATTCAATTCTTCTGGAAATGTTTGCCCTGCAAAATCATATGTGATAAATTAAAATAACAGATGCAGAAAATGTTGAAATAATATTTCATTATATTTGTTCAAAAAAAGGTTATGATCAACAGTTAACTAATTATTTACAAAACAGGCATGAACATTGTATCAATAAATGAGAGGGCAGAAAAGAGAAGCAGCTTGTGAGAAGCTCTGGTATACAAGAAAAAGTCAACTGAGACTAGTCTCTAGTCTCAGTATTTTGGGATGAATGTGTGACACAATCTCACATTCTACCCTAATAAGCATTTAAACACTTTTAAAAGGACACAAATGACACTAACCTGTATTTTAAGGTAGCCAAGTTGCTATTAGCTGCTATGAGACTTAGACCAACTGCCAACCGGACAATAAAAGAATAACTAATTGAAAGCTGGGGCAGATTCAGACTCTCTGATGTTCATAGGGAGGTTATTCCACAGGAAGGGGGCTCAATAAGAAAAGGCCCTTTGGCCTGCTGGCTTCTTTTTTTAATCTAGGGACAGACAGGATCCCTGTGAAAGCGGAGAGTCCTGATTGGAGCATACCATGTAAGTAGATCATACGAGTAGGAGGGAAGCACCTTAAAGTCTGATCTGATGTGGCGCTTCAACAATGGGATTCACGGTGGAGTGCAATATGCATATCAATGTGATAGGACAGCACATCCCAGGCTTCAAAATCAAGAAGGACAAAATGCTAACATTTCTCTTGTTTAATTGTTTCACATCACAATAGACATATGCGTACGTGTTTCGGTACGGAGCCTTCTTCAGAGCGTTTGACGTATACAGATTCAGTTCAATAATTTACACAAGGACAATGTTAACATACACCTGAGAGTTAGATCCAATTATGTGGGAACCAGTCTCTTTTCTTTTTACATGGATCTAGATACAGGGACCAGTCACAGTCATAGCCTATAATTCAGTTCAGTTCAATTTATTTCATTCGTTTAGTCCAGAATCACAAATCACAATTTTGCCTCAGGGTGGGGGGTTTACAATCTGTACAGGATACGACATCCTCTATCCTTTACAGAAATGACCCTATAGTTAAGTTTGATCCAAGCCCTGTCACATACAATGTTGCGCTCCACAAAACACTACTCCTGGCCATTATTGGTTCACTATTTAAGACCATACACTAGATGGCAATAGGGAAACGCTTGAATAAACCTCATTAATTTTTAATCATAGTCCTCTGGACGATCTTGTGTCACTAAGTGTATAGTGGTCATCTTCGTAGTCTGTAGGTAGCAAAATACTAAAATCAGTCCTAAACTAAAAAGCAGTTTAAGCAGTATAAGGATTCCAGGCTAGTCATGACCACAACTCATTGACTCCAGAACAAATAGAGCCACTTACCTTGTTCTCCTTTGGTACCGCTTGCCTCTGCCAGAAAATTAAATAACATGGGGACATGGGGAGAGTTTGCCGAAAGACCTGAAATATAACAGCAGGCATTTTTATGTCACTAATATATTCTATGGTATTCATGTTGTGTAGGTGTAAGATCTGCCAATTTATTTTCAATATGCAGCTTACCTCTGGATAATGCCATTAAGCTTCTAAACCAAACCATTGGTTTGAGAGTGGTATGATGATCAGAGTCTTCTTTCAATGTCAAGGCTTCACAGAGTCTGTCATTCACCTTATATTCCATTTTGCAGAAAACAAGTTAGCATTTACAGTATGGCTGAATAATGATTAACATTTCTCATGAGTGTTGTACCTGGTTTTTAAACTCTGTCCCCTGGTCTTGGTTTTCAGATGTCAGTTTCGATTCCAGACTAATAATAGTGACTGATCACCACAAGATACATCTTCTAGCAGCTCATCCTTTATAGCACATGACTTTTTAGATTTCTTCTGCAGAGAAATTGATGAGACAATGTATAAGTTAATTCCTTGTCCGAACCGTTTCAGCCTGCTTTCAAGGCCTGCCACTCCACAGAAACTGTACTTAGTAAAATCATAAATGGGCTGCTCCTAAACTAGGCTGCTCCTAATTCCACCTCTATACTTATACTACTGGATCTCAGTGCAGCTTTTGATGCTTTTTATCATCATATACTCTGGCTGACTGAAAAACAAATTTAGCATCACTGGGCTGGCTCTCTAGCATGGTTACAACCTTATCTCCACATATGAACACAGTGTGTCTACTTTAATAATATGACAAAAAAAAACTGCAAAATTCTCTGAGGTCAAATATGGCATACCTCTGGGTTCTTGATCAGCACAATAACAACATCATCAAAATTGTCTTCTTTCACCTACAAGCTGCAACACAGCTAAACTCAGGTCTTCTTTATCCAGGGCTGATGCAGAGATCCCAATTCACACCTTTGTATCATCCAGACTGGATTGTTGTAATGTTTTGCTAACAGGTCTGCCTCGTTCTAGCCTGCCTATTTCAGGACACTGTAGCAAGATTCTTAACTAAAACTAGAAAATTTGACCATATTAAACCGTTTTAGCTTCATTACATTGGCTCCCAATCCAGGTCAGGTCAGACTTTAGAGTTCTTCTGATGACCTATAAAACTGTAAATGGGCATGTTCCTTCCTACTTGTCCAATCCTACTTGAATCTAAATGGTATGCTCCAATCAGGACTCTCCGATGTCAGAATGCAGGGCTCCTGTCTGTCCCCGGAGTGAAAAAGAAGTCAGCAGGCCAAAGGACCTTTTCTTGTTGAGTGTCCTTTCCTCTGGAGTAATCTCCCTATGAACATCAGACAGTCTGATTCTTCAGAGGCCTTTAAATCAAAACTCAAAACCCATCTTTTTGTCCTAACTTTCAATTAGTTAGCTAGTTATTCTTTTATTATTTGGTAGATGGGTCGGTCTTGGTCTCAATGTATAATTTTATTAATTAATTTTATCATTTATGTCCCACAAGCATTGCTGTGTGCCTCTCTCTCTCAAGGCTTGGTTTGATGGGCTCAGCCAATTTGAGATGGTCAGCAGTTACATATAGGTATAATGTTTGAGTGTTCATGTTTCTGGCCATAATTTATAGGCTAGAGTATGTTTTCTATAAATGATAATGTATGATCTTGTGTTCCAAATGCATATTTAATACCAAGGCTTTTTATAATGTGTCATATTTAGACTTTTTAAATAGCCTATAACATAGCCTTAAGACTAGTAACATTAAGGGATAATTTTAATCAGCTGCTTAGTGTAAATGGTAGGCTAATGTTGCACAGATTATGAAGCTATAAATAAAATTTGTTGGCCTGTCCTGAATAAATGAAGTGTTTGACTTTTCTGTTTAAACATAAATAGTCACTTTTTTGTTTTGGAAACCAGTACTATAAATGGTCTGTGGTACACGGATAGTGTGGTGACAAGTTTATCTGGCTGTCTTCTGTTTGTAAGAGCAACTGCTGACTGTATGCAGTGTGTTTGATGTAACATCTACAATGCTGCACTGTGGTCACAGTGGTGCACTGGTAGAGGCTCCTGTCTTTCATGTGTTTGCCCACATTGGTAGGAGTTTGAGTCTCGTAAAACTGTTTATTATTTATTAGATTCACTTGGAAATGGCTGAAGAGTTCTACTTGATGCATGTTTACTCAAACAGGCTCCAAAGACAAATATGTGTATTTAGAAACATTTATTAATTTACAGGAAGAGCGATGTTCCAAACCTCACTAAATATGATTCCTCAAACAAGATTCCAAAGACAAATCCGGTATGTTCTGACATTGTCATATAAAACTAAAGTACGACACATTCACAAGGGCAGCTACGTATTTTCTACCTGCTTTGAACAGCAACTGGATGTGATTGTAAGATGTTAATGTTTGGATGTGCTGCAGAATGTTGCAGTTATTTCACATTGTGATTGAGTGACTTGTGCCAATGTTACCAGTAATAATGCTGAATATTTCCCCTGCTGTGTGTGTATTATTTTTGGTATTATAAAGTATATTGTTGGCAATAAATATTTATGTGTTGTATCACAATGCACTGCAGTGTCTTATTTGCTCCTTGAAACATCTCAGAATCTTCTGACTGGCTTATCTTGAGTATACTGCAAGATAGATTATCTATTGATAATTGTAAAATGCTTTGAACGGAGAAATGTTACATGTCCATGTAGAAAGCAGCCATTCTATATATATCATGGGATGGTACATGGGATGGTTGAAATACATAATATACGCAATCACATGAACAAAAATACAGTTGTGTTCATATTTTGTCAAAATGGATAACAGAGATATAGATGAAAACCTCTGGCTTGATGCTGAAGACAATATGAAAATGACTTATTTCCTTTCCTCTCCAGTATAGTATATATCCCTTACATTAGTAATTACTTGTGAATTATTTTTAGTTGAAACATTTTGCACATTTTGTTTTGTTGCAACCTTATACTAAAATCATTTAAATTATTTTCCCCTCATCAGTCTACACTCAATACACCATAATGACAAAGTGGAAACAGCATTTTTACTCAGTAAATAGTTGAAGCACATTTGGCAAGCTTTTTTGGGTATGATACGACAAGCTTTGTACACCTGGATTTAGATATTTTTTGCCATTCTCTTCTGCAGATTCTCTCCAGCTCTGTCAGGTTGGATGTGGACCATCGGTGGACAGACATTTTCAGGTCTCTCCAGAGATTTGGTTTGATTGGGTTCACGTCAGGGCTCTGACTGGGCCACTCAAGGACATTCACAGAGTTGTCCCCAATCCACTCCTGTGTTGTCTTGCTGTGTACTTAGAGTCACTATTCTGTTGGAAGGCGAACCTTTGGCCCAGTCTGAGGTCCTAAATGCTCTGGTCCAGGTTTTCATTAAGGATATCTCTGCACTTTGCTCCATTCTGCTATCTCTCAACCCTGACCACTCGTCCAGTCCTTGCCACTGAAAAACACTTTCAAAGCATGATGCTGCCACCACCATGCTTCACCGTTGGGATGGTGTTGGGCAGGTGATGAGCGGTGCCTGGTTTCCTCCAGACATAACAATTAGAACTGAGGCCAAATAGTTCAATCTTGGTTTCATCAGACCACATAATCTTGTTTCTCAGTCTGAGTGTCCTTTAGGTGCGTTCGTATGTCTTTCACTGAGGAGAGGCTTCTGTCTGGCCCCTCTGCTATAAAGACCAGATCGGTGTTGCAGTGATGGTAGTCCTACTGGAAGTTTCTCCCATCACTACACAGGATCTCTGGAGCTCAGCTAGAGTGTCATCAGGTTCTTGGTCACCTCTCTTATCAAGGCCCCTCTCCCCTGACTCCTTAGTTTAGTCAGGCAGCTCTAGGGAGAGTCCTGGTTGTTACAAGATTCTTCCATTTAAGAATTATAGAGGCCACTGTGCTCTTGGGTACCTTCAATGCAGCAGAATTCTTTTGAAGTCATTCCCAGATCTGTGCAGGCAGTTCCTTTGACCCCATGGTTTGGTTTTTGCTCAGATATGCATTTTCAGTTGTGAGACCTTTATATCAACATCAAATCATGTCTAATCCATTGAACTTACCACAGGTGGACTCCAGTCAAGGTGGAGCAACATCTCAAAGATGACCTGAGCTAAATTTCAAGTGTCTGAATACTGAAGTCACCTTTTCCTTTTTAATATACTTGCAAAAATTTCTAAAATTCTGTGTCTGCTTTGTCATTATGATGCATTGAGTGTAGATTGATGAGGGGAAAAAATAATTCAAACAATTTTAGCATAAGGCTGATACATAAAATGTGAAAAAGTGAAGGGATCTGAAGACTTTCAGAATGCACTGTATAACATTTACGTGCACATGAGAGTCCTGTCTATTTCTGGCCCTTATTTGTCCAGATTTGTCTAGTTGATATTTTTCTGTTTCTGTGTTAGGTGTAGAGAGATGCATAAGACCAGAGTCAAATTCCTTTAATGTATACAGGAGGTACAAGTGAAGCTGATTCTAGTTCTGACTTATTTTCTGTTTCTTCTGTCTGTCTTACCTATTTATTTTGAAATAAGTTTGTTAGTTAGACTACTGACCATTCAGTATTTCCCCTGTGCAAACTGAGCTGTAGTCGGATATTTATGGTAAAACGGACTTCCCAGGTAAACCTTAAAAGACCCACCTTTCCCGCGGAACATGAACGCGACATGGCCCGTAGTGTCTTGGCGTTAACGGCTTCAGGTGAAATGGCACACCTTCACCTGTACACGCGCGCACACTAACAGTGCAGCATTCTTCTGCAGATATGCGGAAGTGAAGCGAGGAATAGAGTTATCGATGAGACAGCCTACATGTTGCATGTTTATTAGTGAGTGGTTGATTTTAATGATGCAGTGATGGACTAATGTCAGTGAGCTGGAGCAACATGTAGTCTGGTTTGTTGTTGGATATACGTTTCTGGGACCGAACTTCACATCAATACTGGAACAACCTCCAACATGTTCTTCAAGACTGTCGAGGTAAACACTGAGCTGAGTTTGATCAACTGTATTGCTACCATAGCATGTGATCTGCTAACTGCAGTTAACTGTCACGTCACTTTGTTGGAATGAATAAAGGCGCTCACACTAACAGTAGCACTCAGTAAGTACATTTACTGTAGTATCCTACTTTCTACTTCCACATGTAGCCTATTGAACAGCTCCTGTCACTTCTTACTCTGCAGCCTCTTATTTTCTAGACAAAACTGCTACACAGTAAAGTCAGTTCGGTTGAGGAATAAAAAGAGAAAAAGTAAAAAAAAAAACTCCACAAAACATGTAGCTTATTTCTTTTCTGTTCTCTTTGTCTTGCTTCATGTTTTTAACAAAAAAAAAAATCACTTTCACTGTACAATAATTCATATTAAGCTAATTACCTCCGACAAGGAGGTTATGTTTTTGCCGGCGTTTATCTGTCTGTTTGTTTGTTTGTCTGTGGTCAAGATAACTCAAAAACTTATGGATGGATTTTGATGAAATTTTCAGGGTGTGTCGAAAATGTGAAAAGGATTTAATTTTGGGGGTGATCTGGAAGAAATCCTGGATTCTCGATCACTTTTAAATTTTCATTAACATTGGGGTAAATGGGACCCAAAAATTGTCTCTCAATATCTCTGGTAATTGTTGCCCAAAGCTCATGAAATTTGACTCAGGGATTTACAATGTGTACTTCTATCAAATCCCAAAGGCCGATCCATATCTGATCCAGATGGTGGATTTTATAGCAATTTATATAAAACAAATGGGGGTACTCTTACATTTTAGCTTACTGTGCATTTAATATTAGAGGTAGAGATTTCTAACAAGTGGCATCGTGTAGCTGAGACAATTCTGCATCTGAAGTATGTCAACGAATTTGATCTAGCTTTAATACTTGAGGAGATAGATCCAGAAGAAACCGCCAGGGGGGAAACTATGGTGCTTGGCGGAGGTCTGCGCTCTCCGAGTGCTTTTCTAGTTTCATTTTATTGTGTCCAAGTCACAAGAAGTCTGTTATGTTTGTCCTAGAAATCTAACAGGATACCAAACTTTGACAAATTAAGTGGGGATTTTCCTTAAATGGTACTTAACTTCTTCATAATGGACACAGGAGAACTGAATCCCATGTATATAGAGCTGGCTCCTGTTATTGCATCATTCGGGCTGTTTCAGTATTTCTGCTGAGGTTAATCTAAGTGGAACAAACGTGTGTCTGTGAGTAGATTCTCAACAGCTTCAGCAGTATTTAATCCAGAAGCAGTTCCACAACATCTGCATCAACTGTTCTATTTTGACGTCACATCTGGGATTGACCTGGAAGCGGGCATGCAATATTTCGTATCATAGCTTGTTGAAATAAGTAGATTAAAGCTGCAGCTAAGGATTACTTTCATAATCAATTAATCTTCTGATTGTTTTGGTCTATAAAGTGCCATAAAATAGTGAAAAGTAGCAATCACAACTTCACTTTAACATCATAACAAATTCACTTTAACGTCATAGGACAAAAAACACAGGAAATGTTCACATTTTATAGGCTAAGTCAGAGAATGACTGACAAAATGAATCAGTCATCAGAATTGATTTGCGGATACATTTTTTTCTGTTGAAGACTAATTGATTAATCAGCTAATTGTTTCAGCTCTAAAGCAGATAGCGAGTGTCTAAATACTGAGGGTGAAAATCAAGAGATGATGAGTGAGTGCTGCATGAATGCTCTGCTCTGTGATTTCAGTTAAGATAGCAGGACTGGGGTTTAATTTGACACATCTGCGAGTGTGTGTGGGCTCAGTGGATCAGAAGTGAAACCTGTTTATCACTGAGAGCAGTTGAGGTCACACCCAAGGTGAAGGTTCACTGCAGTATGTGGATCAGTATCTCTTAGATTAGAAACTAAGTTAATCGGTCACCTGAGTGAAAGGTGTGTTGAACAGAACAAAAAAGTAGAGGGTGGGAGACAGTAGGAGACAACAGACATGAGAAGCTGAGGGTGTTGGGCAGGTCTGGACCTGCAGGTTGCTGAATGTCTGTTAGAGAGGAAGACAAACACTCAAAGAGCTGTCCATGAGTATTAAGCTGTGAAAAAAAAATGTGTTTAGATGAGTCACAACAGACCGTGTGAACAACCACAAGGGTAATTTAAGATTTTACAAATGGACTGGTTGAATGTTAATTGAAGATAATGTTATTCCACTTATCAAGTATACTGATAGTAACTGTACAGACACACTACACAGTGTCCACCTGCTCAAAGTAATGCACTCCGATACAACAGTCCTTATATAAATCCTCCCTTCATGAAGTTTATAATGGTCAAGTGTTCATGATCATTTGGAAAGATGTACTGTAGTCAAACAAACTCTCTGTTTGCCGGACACTTGCTATCGTTATGCCGGGCAGAACACACAGCTGCTAAACTTATCTAAATGTGAGGTGGAGAGTTAATGGGAAAGTGGCTGCATGTCTGTGACACACTGTGGCTGCTAACGCTCCTGGAACTGAACTGGAGACAGTGAACGCAGCACCGTGGCTGCTAGCGCTTCCGGACGGGTGAAGAGTTGTTTGTTGTGCAGGCAGTCAGTGCTCAGTGCAAAGATTTGCGACATATACTGTAGATTTGTCTAGTTAGCATTCACATATGAGTTATAGAGATCTGACCCTCGTTAACCAATTATTAACTGTTAACCATCAAGATTAGTACCTCAAATGCAGTGGTGTGCCAGCTGCAAACAACTCTTCACCCGTCCAGAAGCATTAATCATTAACAGCCACAGATGTGTGTGTGTCTGTGTATATATATATATATATATATATATTTAGATTTATATGTATATTTAACTCAACACTTGTTTTAAAATAAAAGCCCTTTATTGGGAAATTTTGGCAGGATAGTTTTGGGGAAAATGTCATGATTTGCATGGGTCCATAAATTACCGGACCTTTTATTTATGAATGGGCACATGAGCACACACACTGCTCCTGAGCAGGTTATGTGTTCAGCATAAGTTACCCTGGCGATTTGCCCTGGTAAGAAGTCGTAGGACGGAAAACCCAGGTTTAATCCTGAAGTTACCTTGCTAACCCCAAATCCTGCTTTGTTGAGCAGGCCTCAGGTGCGATAGGTTTACAGCCTCAAATGGCCAAGCAACAGCTGATAAACACAACATTTAGGTAGTGAACAAAACAAAATGATTACAGTCAAAAACAAAAAGACAATGATATATACATAGTTAAGTTTCTTTTCAGCACAAAGCCGGCTGCTGGCTTAGGCATCAAAAAGGAAATAGAGGGCAACAGGGCTAACCTGCTTGTAAAGAGATCATGTTTACTGGTGCCTCTATGTGCTCAGCCAAATATTTTCAAACATATTTTGCCAAAAATATGTTTGTGCAGTTGTTTTTAAGCTAGATATTGATAGCCCTGATTAGGAATATGGGCATTGTATCTACAACCCCTAGTTTTTGATGAACAACAAGGAATCTTAAACACATCTCAGTCTGCAGGTACTATCATCAATTACTGAAATGCTGCTGATACACCAGGTCTTTTAGATGTTCTTACATTTAAAAGAAAAAGTTTGGCATTTCGCTAAAAAGCTAAACTATTTGAACAGTACTGCGAGTGGAGAAGAGTCAACATACAACAGTAAAACAACATGCTTGTACTGTGAGTGTAGTTTTAATGCTAACCTTATCTGTGTGTGTGTGTGTGTGTGTGTGTGTGTGTGTGTGTGTGTGTGTGTTTGCATTTGTGTTAAAGGAAAGCATTGAACTGCGGGACAGACAGGATGATTACAGCAGTGAGCCTTTCCTTCCTTCTTTGGTAAGAATCCATGTCTCTCTCCTCCTCTCATCTGAACTTTTCATACATTAACAAGATACAGTAACTGCAAACAGAGACTATATCTACTCATATGAAAGGGTTCTTTGACTCTGTTGGACAGATAAACCTGTGTGCCGTCAGGCATGAACAGACACAGAGCTTTATCTTAAAGGTTCCTCTTTCACCGCTCAAGATAAAACAATGAAACTGTTTGTCAGCTGTTTCATTTGCACCTTGTATCTTGTTTAATGGGTCTGCCAGGTGTGTTCAGTGCTGCAACATGATCTGGGTTTTACTTTGTTGAGTAAAATATAAAAGACTCCAAATCTTGATGGACTTACAGCAGTAATTAAAGTTACAATATTGTAAACTTAGTTCTATAAGCATGTGCCCTGCGATGGACTGGCGACCTGTCCAGGGTGTACCCTGCCTTCGCCCAATGCCAGCTGGGATCGGCTCCAGCCTCCCCGCGACCCCTAACGGGATCAGTGGTTGACAATGGATGGATGGATGGATGGATGGATGGATGGATGGATAGTTCTATAAGCACAAATGGAGCTCCCTTTGGGTGATACTCATGAGCATGCATTTGCACACAAGTCTGACTAGTCCCCACTAGTCAGACTGTAGCGTTCGAACTGATGAAGCCACTTGGATAAGGGGCGAAACGTCTTCAGAGACAAATCTAAGTCCAGGTGCCTTCAATTCAATTTTTGCCAGAATGAATATGACCTGGATGAATGAGAACCTCCACAGTTTTGAAGGGTGTTTCATTTTTGAACAGCCCATTCAGAGGACATTTGACTACGTACTGGTGGCCCACAAGGTGGATGATGACACAGACCAGAAGGCTCAGAGACAGAGAGCTTTCATCCAGCAGCTAGAAAAGAAAAACATCACCATCACCGTGAGTCACCCGACACATGACATAATATAGTGGGAACAATCTGGTGAATCAAAGACCGAGTTTACTGTCATATGTGTGTTGTTTTTGTGTGTTAGAGAATTGTCCATGATGAGAAAGTGTTTTTCGGCCTGCGTGCTCCCAGTGAGATGTTTAAAGACTACCAATACCTGCTCAAAGTCTCTGACTCATGCAACTGGTGTGGAGATGTAAGGGGCTCCGTCACCCAGGCTACCAGGTAACACACACATACGCATATATATATATATATATATATATATATATATATATATATATATATATATATATATATATATATATATACATACACACTTGTCCTCAAAATTATTCATACCCCATGGAAAATAACAATCTTTTTTAGATTCGTCCTTTGTAAAAGTTACAATGATGGTGCTTCTTGTGTATCTGTTTTCTACTTGTTGTTATGCACAAATCCACATATGAGTTGGTTAAACTTTTTTTGCATATTCATAGATATGGCCAAAAGAGATATTTTGCTCATGTTCAGAATTATTCATACCCCTGACAATATCTCAACAAAATGTATGAATCTGTGGCGTGTAGTTATTTCAAGAAGAAGAAGAAGATAGTCCTTTATTAGTCCCACAAGGGGAAATTCAATTTTTTCACTCTGTTGTTAACTTATACACGGTACGTGCAGACCCGAACACACACATGCACAAACATGCAACAATGGAGAGATGTCAGAGTGATGGGGCTGCTCCTGACAAGCGCCCCGAGCAGTTGGGGGTTTGGTGCCTTGCTCAGGGGCACCTCGGCAGTGCCCAAGAGGTAAACTGGCACCTCTCCAGCTACCAGCCCCCAAGATGTTACAATGGAAAAATAGCTTTGTTGTTGACCAAGTTTTAAACAATGATTTCAAAAAATTAATAAATAGCATCTTTTCAGAAGAGTATAAATAGAGGAAAAATGTTTTGGTCATTCCCAATTTCTGGTCCTCATGGTAAAGAAGAAAGAGATTAGCAGAGACTTACGTCAGTGTCTTGTGAGTGCCCACAATGAAGGAAAAGCTTACAAGGCCATTTCAAAGCAGTATGATGTTCCTGTGTCGACTGTCCAGAGCATCATCAACAAGCACAAGAGGTTCAATACTGTTAAAAACCTCAGTGGGCGTGGCAGGAAACGTAAGGTGTCCCCCAAACTTACCAGGAAAATCTCCCGGGAGGTCAACAACAACCCCCAGACCACAACCAAGGCCCTAATGGAAACACTCAACCAGACAGGGACAAAGCTGTCACGGTCCACGGTCCACGAGCGAGTCTTGTACAGAGGAGGTCTCCATGGACGTAGGCCTCGGAAGACACCTCTGCTCAGAAAGAAGCATGTGGAAGCTCTCCTGAAGCAAGATCCCAGCTTTTGGTCAACCATCCTGTGGTCTGATGAGACAAAGTTGGAGTTATTTGGCCATATGGATGTTCAATATGTCTGGAAGAAGAAAGGAGAAACATACAAGCCCAAGAACACTGTGCCCACCGTCAAGTATTGTGATGGAAGCACAATGCTGTGGGGATGCTTCTCTTCCAGTGGCACAGGGAACCTCGTAAAGATCCAAGGAACAATGAAAAAGGAGGATTACATCAGGATCCTTGATGGAAACTTAAAAGAATCTGCTAAGAAACTCCAGCTTGGACACAACTGGACGTACCAGCAGGACAATGATCTGAAACACACTGCCCAGGTAGTGAAGAAATGGTTCAAGGACAATGATGTCAGTGTCCTAGAATGGCCAAGTCAGAGCCCTGACCTCAATCCAACTGAGAACTTGTGGCGAGACTTGAAGACAAGAGTGATGGCTAGGAAACCCACCAACCTGACCCAGCTTGAGGCCTTCGCCAAGGGAGAGCGGGCCAACATCCCACAGGAGACATGCAGGAAGCTTGTGGACACGTACAAGAATCATCTAAAAGCAGTCATAAAAAAACAAAGGCTATTAAAGAGAGACATTTGACAAGGGTATGAATAATTTTGAACATGGCATTTTTTGGGAATTAATAAATAAAATACCCCTAAAATATAAAGTTTTCTTTTCTTGTGTATTGTTGGCATTCTTTCACTTGTTGGTCACTTATAACTCAAAAGCAAACTTGACAAAATGTATTAATTTCATCACAAAAATAAAAAATCACAAAAACTAACAGGGGTATGAATAATTTTGAGGACAAGTGTATATATATATTTTTATATATATATATATATATATATATATATATATATATATATATATATATATATATATATATATATATATATATATATATATACACACGTACACACACACACATCATATACATATGAACACACATATATACAGAGATACAAATACACACACACACACACACGCACACAGAGTCACAGACGATGGTGAAACCTGTACTTTTAGTTTAGGAAACTCTTCCGATAGGTGCTGTTTAAGGTGAAAGCAGTAGTTATGTAATTATCTTTTATATGAAGGAACAACAGCCTTAAAGCAGCAAACTATAGTCTTCAGTATGTAAAGATATAGCGGGGTAATGTCTACCTCCACAGAGAGCAAATATTGGGCATGCACCTGTCAATTTAGAATAATTCTGATTCACTGACATATGCACAGTAGGAGGAACAAGATAGTCCGGGGCTCATGTGTCATGAATTTGACAGTGTTTTGCATGCTTACTTATTTTGCATGCAGTGTAAGAACATTTCTATGCGCACATTAGTGAATGAGGCTTATTGAATATGCAGTACAAGTAGAGACGTGTTTTTTGTGAAGCTCTGTTGACATTTCAATAAATCTGTTTTGTCCTTTTGTCTTCTGTAAGTTAGTAATTTCTTTTAAATGAATTCAAATCAATAAGTCAGGGTTGACAGCAGTATTTATGTATTTTTTCTCTCTTAATTTTTCAAAGAAAGTTCAAATCACATGGTCTTTGAAGGTTGAGGCTGAAAGTAAGATTTTAAAAGTGGCTTCCTCAATTGCTTAATAGCATCACAGAACCCCAACTGTCTGTGCAGTCAAAATACATCATATTATATAAACCTACTCAGTTTGATACTGCTTACAATTTTTTTTTTCACTTACACTTTATATTATTTCTCCAGAATCCGAATTGTCAATTTCATCCTTCACCAGACCTACATCAACACAGGAGGTGAGTGTGATTAGTTTAATAAAATTTAGTAATGTCATCTGTAGCTTTGTAGCTTTAGCAAATACAACAAACGTGTCATCCACTCAGACCTTTAATTGCCAGCCATGAACACTGATTATCCAACATCTTGTGATATGAGACAAATAGCAGCCTCTCATAATAATGTGTTTTTTTTTTAATTAGAGAACCTGGAGGAACTGTTGATGAATGATGTGTTTGAAACCCTGTTCTGCCTCCATGAGGTGAGTCAACCGTTGACAGATTTCATTAAACTGCTGGAGCTATTACATAGGTCTTTAGGGCGATAGAGCAGGTCAACAGTAGATGTCACATTGAAGTAGTGTACATCAGCTGGGAACCTGAAGAAAAGAAAAGCACTGTGTCAAGTTGTTCTAGTCATAAATTATAAATAATCATTGATTAATTAATTAAAATGATTTGTAAACATGTATAAGGGTTTAGAACATTATGATAGAAGTATATGATGGCCATCCCTATGCTCTATTATGGCTCATTAGTTAATACCGTTTGTTACACAGATTTGGAGTTAAATTGAAGTATTTTTTTTTATCACTGGAGAATTGATAAAAATGACCATTAATCCCCCCCAGAATACCACATTAAGACACCAAGACATTTAGGAATACCACAGAAAAAAACATGTTGTGATCTGGGATCAAAGTTTTCTGCAGGAATTGTATTTTTCAGCGATTGGATGGTGAGTACTTCTGTTGTGTAAACTGCTCACAAACCCCCTTATTGTTAGTCCAGCTAGGAAAGCCACCCCTCCTCTGAAAGCTCTAGGTCTAGTTTGTGGTTGTAAAGTTTCATGAGGCTGTGATTATCCAAGAGGTCACCACAGGGTGACAGAGGGGTCAAGGTTCAAAAAATGGTCTCACGACAATGAAATGGCTCTTATGGGGACTAACATCATCACACATGAATACAGTTGGACTCGTTGGATCCAGATTTACAGTGATATCCAGTTTATGTAATTCCAAGACTGTTTCTTGACTCCAGTATGCAGAAATATTAAAATACACCATTTTAGAATAGAAGACTTTAACACATTTATACTGCATTAAAAAACTGGATGTGATTATCGTAAAGTGGGCATGTCTGTAAAAGGGAGACTTGTGGATACCCATAGAACCCATTTACATTCACATATCTGGAGGTCAGAGGTCAAGGGACCCCTTTGAAAATGGCCATGCCAGTTTTTCCTCACCAAAATTTAGCCTGACTTTTGCAACGTTATTTAACCTTCTGTGAATAAAAGTTAAACTGGGAGAATGTGACTCCTGAAACTGACGGATAGCAAGAAGACGGCTCACTCTATTGGAGTTGTTGAACTTCAGAAACACTCAGGGAATCACCTTTATCAGAGACAGCTGTCATTATCATTAGTGAATGTCTGAACTTAACCCTTCTATTGTGTTTGTTTCTTGTTTCTTACTATGGTGTGCCTGGTCAAAATTGGCCAGTCAGTTTTAACTGGTCATAAAGCAAATCTAAAGCACAAATTATCACCAGATAATGTGTGACATCTTTTAACCAGCTTTATTCCTAGTCATTATTACAAGTTCTATGTATTTATTTTTGGAACTTATGGTGTATAGACTCCTCAGTTTATAGTCGCCAAGTACATACAAGGAAGTGGCAATGTGTGATCATTTTGGCGCATGCCTTAAGCTGCATTCACACTAAATCAGGTGTTGCAGCAAAAACGCCAGTCCCCCCATTCAGCTGAATGAAGATAGTGTGTTTAGCCTGCGATGTTGGGCGCCACAGGGGGTTCCAGAAAAGAATGCAGAGGCCTGCATTGTAAAGAGAAACACAACCCTTCTTCATGCTGCAGTGGTCAATCATGTAGCCAGCCATCCAGAGCTTTACAACCCAGCCATGAGAGAACAGAAGACATTAAAGCTTGTTGTTAACACTGGTCTGGTCCGTGTATGTTGGGTTGTTGGGTGTGGTGTGGGGGTGTATGGAGAAGTTTTCAATCTGCTGGTCTCACACCCAACAACCGCCAACACTGTCATCCATGGAAACAAGGAGCAGGGTCAGCTGGCCACTGAGGTGTGATTGTTCTGGGGACAAAACCAAGCCCTGAAGGTTCACACATTCATTTCATTTGGCCATCATTTTTGTCCACAAACGCCACATACTGTATATGTAAAATCTGATGAAAAAAAGCATCAAAGATCAAAGAAAGTGGTCCTCACTAATGTCCAAATGTGTAGTGTGGAGGGACACATGAAACATTCAGTCAGACAGATGGAAAATACCATATTTCTGACAGAAGAAAGTGGTAATTAGCCATTTTTTCCCAGAACACAATAGGAGGGTTAAGTCAGTCACTCACCAGTGCACCAAATATTTTTTTTCATATTCACACCCTAGGATATACAGTAAAATCAAGGAAGTTTTATTTTCATTCAAGAACTTGTTAATACATGTAAGGGAACAAAACAATCAACAGTCTTGCAGCTTCTTGGAAAGAAGCGATTCTTTAACCTGGTGGTTCTGGCCTTGATGCTGTGCAGACTCCTGCCTGTGGGGAGAGGGGCAAACAGTTCATTTTCAGGGTAGGTAGAGTCCTTCATAGTGCAAGAAGACATATTCCAGCTGCCCCTCCTAAATCCATCCAGTCCTCTCCTTGGTTTTCTTCACATTGATGCAAAGGTTGTTTGCTCTGTACCACGCCTCCAGTTGTTCCACCCCGTCTGTACTCTGACTCATCATTGTGGGAAGTGACTCCCACAACTGCTGTGTTGTCTGCACACTTTCAGTGTCCAAGCAGACATAAGTCATTGGAGTGTACAGAAGACGGCTCAGGACACATCCCTGGGGGGAACCGATGTTAAAGATGATAGAGGAGAATGGAAATGTTGTGGATCCCAACAGTGTTTGTTTGAAAGTCTAGTAGTCAACATAATGCCACTTTATTCATTCATATTGTTATTGGAATGATTGTGTTAAAAGCATAACTGAAGCCCAGGAAGAGCAGTTTGGTATAAGAGATGCTGAGGTGAGATTGCATTCTCAGTGGATCTTCCTGTATGTGTACTGATGAGGGTCCATGTTGCGACATCAATGTTGTCCTTTATATGAGCCATGAACAGCTGTTCGAAGCACTTTATGACTACCGGGATGAGTGCTATTGCTCAATAGTCATTCAGGCATGACACTGTTGAGGTCTTTGGGACAGCGATAATCATGGCACTCTTGAGGCATGTTGGTGCTGATGACTGGGAGAGTGAACTCTGAGAACCACTATGCATAGTCCCTTACCACCCAACCTGGGATATTGTCCAGACCTGAATCCTTGCAGGGGTTGACTTTCTGTAGGGACCTCCTCACATCTTAGTGGTATTAGAAGCCTTGAAGTGGGCATAGAAGGTGTTCAGGGCATCAGGAAGAGACGGATCCCAGGGGCATTCTGCATCTCTTTTGCTGTAGTCCATCATGGTCCTGATGCCCCTTCACATACTCCAGGGGTCATTTGTGGAGAAGTGACCCTGAATTTTCAGTATGTATATGGCTTTGGCTCTTTTAATGCCCACTGGCAGGTTTCTTGTTGCTGCTCCCAGTGCTGAATGTAGAATCCCAGGCTGTCAGTAGAGAACGGACTGTTTTCAGCCAGGGTTCCCGGTGGGGGTGGATGGTGATTGTTCTGGTGGTGGTAACATTGTTGACACTAGTGTTGTAACAACACCAACAATTTGGTATCGATACTGGTACCAACATGTATTTCGATACTTTTCAATACTTTTCCAAATAAAAGGAGAACAAATCAGTAAATAAAATAAAATACCACAAAGACAGGCTTTTCAAATACAGAATTTTAAAATAAATAAAATAAATAAATAATAAAATACGATTCAAAACACTAACATCTGAACATCTGAAAACACTGCATCTTTTTTGTTATTGTGACGAGAAATTGTTATCAATAGTTTATAGAATGAAACAAAAATGTTCATTTTACTCAAACATGTATCTATAAATAGGCTAGTAAAACCAGAGAAAGTGGCAATACTGGTTTAATTTTTTTCCATAGCTACTTTTGTTGAGAGTGAGGGGGGCTGGCATTGCTGGCTTTCAGCACTGAATGTTTTTTTCATGGGTATATCAGTTATTATTTGTTGTTCTCTGAACTCCTTGTGCAGGTCTGGGTGCTTGTTCCACTCTTGGCCAGACATGTTTTATAACACCGTTTGCACAGTGGTGCTTCGGTGTTAGTGGCTTCACCGTGCTCATTTATTCTGAAGCTGAAATAATTCCAGATAGCACGTCTCGCACCTGGTTTCTATACGAGTTGCAGTGCATTGAGGGTTGCTGTAGCTGTCATCCTCTCCCTGATCCTGTCTCTCTCTCTCTCTCTCTTTCTTTCTCTCCCTCTGTCGTCAAGCTTTCATCCCGCTTCGTTTTCTTCGAAGCGCTGCTCGCTCCCAGTTGCTCGCCTTGGCTCAAATTACAATGCAGTAACGTCACTTGGCGATGTCACACGATGACGTCACCGCTGCCAGCGCTATATATAAAATGCTGTAGTACCGGTCTCATCCCAATGCAGTATAGTGCTGTTTTAAATGTATCAGTACCCTGGTACCAATTTAGTACCGGTATACCGAACAAGCCTCGTTGACACACTTACTGAGGTAGCTGGTGACAGATGGGGCATTCTCTTCCAGGTCCACATCTCTATTGTGCGGTATTGCTTCTCTGAAGATCTGTTAACGCATTTAGAACAGTCCAGGAGCATAGAGGCAGCTTCGCTGGGCCACACAGTGATGGTCTTATATGTAGATTTGCTGGATGTTAGGCAGTGACCCGCATGAGGGAAATGTGGTCAGAGAGGCCAAGTTGGGGGTGGGGGGTAGCTCTGTATGTCTCCAGTCTGTTTGTGTACACATGGTCAAATGTGTTCCCACAGTTTGCAGTGGTGACGTGCTGGTGAAACCGGGGTAGTGTCCATCAGGCTGACATGGTTGAAATCACTCGCAATCACGTAGAGTGCATCAGGGTGCAAGCAAGCAAGCAACTCCAAGCAAGTGGCAATCGCTATGGCTAAGCTTATCTCCAGGAGCTAGAGAAGCCACTACACTGCTGTGTGCCGCCATCTTGTTCACACTGCACTGTAGAGCCTGGCTGTTGTAAAAGGAGAACAGTGCTGCAACACTTAGCAGAATGAGGTGGATAAAAAAGTATAGGAATGAAAGGATCAGCATTTTATCAAGTTCATTGTCTCGGTACGTTTCTACTCTGCACATATTATATCATCTTTACACAGAGAAACTAAACCAGGACGAAGCAAGTTATGTTCTGGCTTCAGGGTCTGTGTAAATGTGGCTGTAGTTGAAAGGCAACATCCAACACTCAAGGCAGAAATCCACAGGGGGGCGGCAGTAGCTCAGTCTGTAGGGAGTTGGATTGGGAACCGGAGGGTCACCGGTTCAAGTCCCGACATGGACCAAGAACTGAGTGTGAACTGGTAGCTGGAGAGGTGCCAGTTTACCTCTTGGGCACTGCCGAGGTGCCCCTGAGCAAGGCACCAAACCCCCAACTGCTCGGGGCGCTTGTCAGGAGCAGCCCCATCACTCTGACATCTCTCCATTGTTGCATGTTTGTGCATGTGTGTGTTCGGGTCTGCATGTACCTTGTATAAGTTAACAACAGAGTGAAAAAATTGAATTTCCCCTCGTGGGGAGTTTGACAAGTGTGTTTCCCACACTTGGTAAACACCAACATGTCATGAAAAACACTGGTACATGGTTACTCTATATATTGTCCAGTAAAAAGTTGATGAAGCAGAGAAATTTGTTGGTTCTTTTATGTTGCAGTCACACACGTTCCTCATTGAGAGTTGGTAACAGCAGTGAAAGTGAACACATGAACTATTTAGATACACACACATTTTTGCCCAGGTATTATGTTGATGTGAAACAGTGTATTAGCATTTAGTTTAAACACCAAATTTCTGTATGTTGATTTTTTTTTTTTGCTCAGAGAAAGAAGCAGAAGCAGCTGAAGAAGAAGTGGGCTCGGTGGACGGGGCTGTTTACAGGCCAACCAGTCAGCGATGTCAAGTCAGTCTGTTACTCTATCTTTCTGTAACTGTACATCCGTCTGTATAACTGGATCTGTCTGTAAATGTCCCTCTGTCTGTCTGTGTGTATCTGTCTCTCCATCACTGTTAAAGATGTTAACATAGTGGATTAAGGAAAGCAGAATGTAAAACATTTTCAAGTCTCAGTTTTCAAACTGAGACAAAATTTCTGAGGTGAAAGGGACAGGTGCATGCAGGTGTAACACCAAAAAAATGTACTGGTTTTTGGACCCATAACTCAGTCTGAACATTAATATGAACACACAGACATGATACACTTATTTTTAGATTATGACACATCAGAGGATTATCTCTGATGTCCATCATGAACAAGCATCCATAAATGAAAATGGGGGCGGCAGTAGCTCAGTCTGTAGGGAGTTGGCTTGGGAACCGGAGGGTCACCGGTTCAAGTCCCGAGATGGACCAAGAACTGAGTGTGAACTGGTGGCTGGAGAGGTGCCAGTTTACCTCTTGGGCACTGCCGAGGTGCCCCTGAGCAAGGCACCAAACCCCCAACTGCTCGGGGCGCTTGTCAGGAGCAGCCCCATCACTCTGACATCTCTCCATTGTTGCATGTTTGTGCATGTGTGTGTTCGGGTCTGCATGTACCGTGTATAAGTTAACAACAGAGTGAAAAAATTGAATTTCCCCTAGTGGGACTAATAAAGGACTATCTTCTTCTTCTTAAATCCACTTGCATATTGAAAAAATTACTTATAGCTGCAGAACTTGCCTGAGAATCATGTTTTTAAGTTTCCTTTGTTGTCAAGTATCCAGTGATAATGTCCATCCAAGGTTAAAGGTTCTTTTAGTTGTCATTTGTCAATTTTGGTACTGGTAATGAAAATATTGGGCCTCAGGTTCCTTCAACAATACTTATAAAATATGTATAACCAGTATAGTATTTCAGATGGGAAAACTGAATGTGAATAGGATGTAGCTGCATAGGATGTATATGCATAGATCAACTGATAAATCGAAAGCTTTGCCTTCCGGTTCAGCTACCTCTTCACCACAACAGCCAAGTGCAATGTTGATATTACTGTTGATGCTGCACCAATCCACCTCTCAATCTCAAGCTCCATTTTCCCTCCCACATGAACAAGACCCCGAGACTACTATGCTCCTTCACTTCACATTCGTCTGCAAACTGCCCCAGTGCATGCTGAAGGTCACAGTCAGATGAAGCCAATAGAATCACATTTTCTACTAAGAGCCAAGAAGCAGTTCTGAGGGACATACAGGACACTCTCCCCGTTCTCCTTTCTCCAGCTGCACCTTGATATCTTATCCATGAAAGTCACAAACAGAATTGCTGACAAAGGAAAACCTTGACAGAGCCCCAACACACCAAAAATTTGTTTGGCTTCCTGCCAAGACTGTGCGTCAGCCAAGATAACTTAATAATATCTAGAGCCATCAGCCAATCTCATCTGCATCTAGCACCTTGCCACTGAGGCACTGAGGCCACCCCTGTGGTGTAGTTACTTAAAATTGCAATGGAAGATGGTCTATTTATAGATGATATGCATGTTATACATGTTAATACCAGATCTTACACTTGTTAATACCAGATCTTACACTTGTTAATACCCCACATTTTGAAAACATGTCTTCAGCTTTTAAAATCCATAAGCCAACTGTATGTTGTTGAAGCTATGCTATTACCAAGTTATTATTATGTATTAATATAAAGTCATACAAATATACCCTTTGTAAATAGCATAGCAAGATCTGGGTTAATTTTCTTGTCAGTTTACAACATGTTTGGTATCACTGGAAATTGCTTTATGTAGCACCCAAATGCAGCATGACTCGAAACACACCGTGTCCACTATTAATGTGCAAACGAAGCAGTCATACTTTATATTTACGGTCACACTGACATAAATCTATGTTATTGCCAAAATATTTCACAAAGGCATATTATTTTTGCCGGGCTGCACGGTGGTGTAGTGGTTAGTGCTGTCGCCTCACAGCAAGAGGGTCGCAGATTCGATTCCAGCTTGCTTGTGTGGAGTTTGCATGTTCTCCCCGTGTAAGCGTGGGTTTTCTCCGGGTACTCCGGCTTCCTCCCACCGTCCAAAGACATGCTGTTTAGGTTAATTGATGACTCTAAATTGCCCGTAGGTGTGAGTGTGAGCGTGAATGGTTGTCTGTCTCTATGTGCCCTGCGATGGACTGGCGACCTGTCCAGGGTGAATCCTGCCTTCGCCCTATGCCAGCTGGGATCGGCTCCAGCCCCCCGCGACCCCTAACGGGATAAGCTGTTGACGATGGATGGATGGATATTATTTTTGCCAAAAACTGCAGAAGTTACAGCAATCCTCAGGGAGGGGTCAGCAGCCATCTTGGTCCTGTTAGACTGAGTCGCTATGGTGGTAACTCTGGCTTTTGCCGCCATCTGGTGGCTGTATTGAAGTACTGACACCAATATGCTTCATACTGTTATGGCTTGTCCTGATCACTGTGTTAGTTTTTTTCTGTGTGTAATATATGGAATACACTGTATATAAAATATGAAAATAATTTTTTGAAGTTAAAATCCCAGTAAACAGTCAATATGGCCGAAACATGGAGACCACTTGAGTATATCTTTATAAATTGTATTAAAGATGTTGCATTTTCATCAAATTCACAGCTACAGCTGTAGTCAAAGAGCAGAAGACATTTAATTGCTTCATTATACATCTAGCAGGAATCCAGCTGCCAAACTAGGTGTAAGGAAAATGGGTGTATGAGAAGGAATAAATCAGTTCAACATGTTCTGGGTTTTCCTCATAAGTTTAGTGGTAATCAGATCAGTCAAGCCATTACACTTTTGCTTGATCCCTGCAAACTACACTCTCCTCTCGCTTCTTACTCTACTGTCTTGCCAACCTCCATTTTCCTAAGTAGGGGCAGGACCTCATCACCTAGATAGCACAGCCCTCGCCCCATGTCTAGAATAACAGTGTGAGGAGTGAGAAAGTCAAAAATGAAGCCTTGATCGACATCTCTGATGACTGGTATGTGATGTTGCAGCATCTGAAGCGTGATGTCTACCATACCTAATGTATTCAAACTCAGTCACAGCATGGATCTTTTTGTTAGAGAAGATATTGATATTTTGGGCTTCTCATTGACAACTGAAATAGTGAAGCCTGTATCTAGAATGATGTGTGTATCAGTGCCCTCCACAAATCCATTTATGAGGTGAAATCATGGGCTTCAGAGTTCCCAGTTTCAGTCAAGGGATGTTTAGAATACAACTAGGGTATATGTTATTTCTAGAGCAGCATCAGTAATGTTTACAAGAGCAAAGTCACCATATAAACTCATTAATATCTCACCAGAAACAATCTAACCTAAACAGACTACAGAGCCTACTGCCAGCTTTAGTTTCAGCTTGTGTACCCGAGGGTTACGTGGCTCGTAAACTTTATGAGGATAATATATTAATAAAAGAGGGGCTGTATAGTTCGGACCCTTGTCAATAACAGCGCATCACCGCTTCACTGCTACTGTTCCACCCTTCACAATAAACTCCCCGAACACAACCACTGAACACTGCTGACTAGAAGGAACTAAAGTCATTTACTTGCACTTGTTTTCCATTTGCTGTTAACCAGTGAGCAAACGTTCGGTGACGAGCTAATAACTGCAGTAGTGTAAGCACAGTGGGCATTTTCACTGCATCTGATAAGTGTGCCAAGTTTAACAACTTTTTGAGCATGTTAAGGCCCTCAAAAATGCGATTCATTTGGGAGGAGAAAAATAATAATAATAATTCCTACAGTTTCAATAAGGTCCTCGCAGCCTGACGTTGTCGGTGCTTGGGCCCTAACAAGTATCAGAAGTAGAAAATAATAACACTGATGTTAGAAAAAAGTGGGATTAATTGAAAGCGAGATTATAAAAATAAGTTTTGAGCTTTTTCTTTCAACAGAAGTTGCATGTCTTATTTGTGATGGGAGTTTGTTCCAAACCTTTGGTGAATAACAACACAGGGCTGCTTCACCATACTCTTTCTAAGTCATTTTTGGTCCAGCATTAGACAACCTAAGGGAACATTGCACAGGCTACCTGTAATAAGCCATTGTAACCAACAATTGGTGTATGTTCTCTGTTCCTGTTTTTTGTCCAAATTAAAAGTCAAAGCCAACATGCATCACTGTTTTTTCAGGTAATCCAGCATAAAGTGCATGCCATTAATCTAGGTGAGAAAATACAAAGGCGTGGGTCAACTTTTTTGCATCTTCCAAAGAGAGGTCGGTTCTAATGCTTGTCTTCATCCTCATCTTCATCTTCATCTTCAACCGCTTATCCGGGGTCGGGTCGTGGGGGCAACAGCTCTAATGCTTGTATATTTCTTAAATGATAAAAAGCAAACTTTGTAACGTTATTGATGTGATTTGAAATTCAGTTGAGAGTCGAAAATAACACCCGTGATATTATTTAAATTTCAGGCTTATTCTGTAGAGCCAGACTTCTAAGTTTGCGTTATGTCTCTTCTCAGATATGGAGACTAGAGAGTACACTTTCAGACACTTTCTTCTGGAAGACATTCATAGTGTTGACCTCAGTTGTTCATATGAAAAGGGACTCCTTTGTCACCTCCACACAGCTGACTACTCACTGAGTGAGATGGATGTGATGTCAGTGTGTGTTTTGGCAGAAAAGGTCAGACACAATCCATCAGAAAGGTGTGTTGACCATCTGACAGTTGTGAGCATACTGGGCACTTTACATGGTGCTAACTTGTCATGTCTGGTGTGAATTTGGGGCAAAAAATCCTAATCAAAAAAACAACAGAATTTTAGTCACTGGAGTTGATGTGCTTGTGTGTTACATCATGTCTGCCTGTTTGTTCCCTCCCTGCAGGTGTTACTTTGGAGAGAAAGTGGCTTTGTACTACCTGTGGCTGGGCTGGTATACCAGGCTGCTGGTTCCAGCTGCTGTTCTTGGTGTTATAGTCTTCCTGTATGGACTCGCCTTTTTCAACACCAACCCTCTCATGTGAGTTAGATGCTGTGGAAGTTATATTATGCAGTAAATGATCTAAAATGTGGGAAAACACTAGTCATTTTGCTTCAACAGAACTGTATTTATAAAGATTTTTTGCAACTGTTTAGAATTGTTAAATGTATGACTGGGGAATTCAAGTGGTTGTCTGAAAAAAATACATTGGCCTCATGCAAGAACATTTTCATATTCCTCTCATAAACCTCTCTATTCATCTCTGTGAAGTTTCATTGTTTGAGTTTTCAAAGTCAGACTCACCAAACTATCGCTCCTTTTTGCTTTGTAGAGAAAATATGTTCATGACTTGTACGATGGGTCAGGACCACTTGTGAATTTAATTTTTTTTACCTCAGAGAAAATCAAGGAAATTGATAGATTCTCCTAAATTGCTCCATAGGGCCACATGAGAACAAACCTGTGTTCTTGCATGAGATCCAATGTCCCTTGACTCCTGCCTATCCAACAAGTCTTTAAGTGATGGGAGGGAAATTTCTTACATTCTTACAAACATGATTAACAACTCTTCCTGTTAATCATGTTTGTTCTGGAAAAAAATCAGCAGCTGAGTCACTGACACAACATGATGGATCTTTTATTTCTTTTTAACCCTTTAATCTTTGTCTGTCTGTGTGTGTCCTCAGTAAGGAAGTGTGTCAGTCCAGCATCATTATGTGTCCTCGCTGTGATAAGAGATGTACAGTGTGGCAGCTGTCAGACACCTGCACCTATGCTAAGGTGAACTCATCTCATGTTACTTCATTCCGTTGATTTGATCTCTTCAACCAGCTGTTGTCAGCAGAGCCCTGCACAGGCTGAAACTGCCAGCCCTAGTTCGACCCCAGCCTAACAAAGTATATGATTTTTCAGTCCGACCTGATCACTTCACGCTCTCTGATGTGCGCTCTCTCTGACCTATATAGAAACACACACACAGACACACGCACACATTTCATACAGTGGCCTATGTGTGCAGAACTTAAATGAGCCCGAGTCTGACCTGTGCCCGAGCTATGAAAAAAAAAAGTTTTTTTTAATGTAGACGTCAGTCCACAGTGATAAAGGAAGTGTAGAAAGTGTTAAATCTGAGCTGACACACTGAATCAACCTAAACTGTACACACACTGCACTGTCACACTGTTAGTTAAGGCTGACTTCATCCCACCATCAGTCCATCTCACACAAATATGCTTCTTCTGTCTGTTTCTCTCTGTCAACAGCACACTGGCATTCAACCTTTTTTTAAAGGAGTTTGCTACTTATATAACACATTTTAGTTTAAAAAACATATCAGAAATACATAATTCCCAGATAATTTGGCCCAGCTGGGAGTCAGCTCAGGCCCGACGGGCTGCTGGGCTTGCAATACACTGATGGAAAACCTGGCTTGATCAGGATGTTATGATGGAGTCAGGTCTCTGTAAAGACGAAGAAGGTCCAGGCTGGGTTAACTTAGCTCTTTTTCCTGCTCTCTTAACTCTCTTCCTTGGGCGGTTATATTGCTTTCAGCAGCATTTGGTCTGGCTGGTCTGGCGGGGTGGTCAGAAGATGTTATGGGCAGTGATCATTTCAAGTCTGTTGCACTAATCCATTGTCCATGCTTCCTTTTTCCAATGTTGATGAGTGTCTTTCTGTCAGGCATTACATGCTTTAGTAATAAAGGCGAAAAGATGACAAATTAAAAAAAAAAAAAAAAAAAAAAAAACAATGTAGTGAAGTTTATGGGAGCTACTGGCCACTGCATCTGCATGCGTCACTCTCACCGTAGCTGAATGTCTCTTAAAACTCAGTTTTAACACCAAACTTGAGTTGAACATTTACACATTATGGAGGGAGTTAAGGAAAAAACACATTTTTAGTTTGGTCAGGGGGCTGAAATGGGTAGAAATAGATACATTTACAAACAACGTTGCAGATCCAGTCTTACGTATTTCTACACTGATGTCTGACCTGACTTGACTGGAGTAAACTAATCTTTTGTAAAATTGTCCTCCTTTTAAATTTAAAGCTTCTTGGTCTATCAAAACCCTTATTTTACAGGCACTTACAGCTTGTAATACTGCACTGACTGTTAGGGAGGCCCTGGGGAAAACATGAGCTGTGGGCCCCTAAGATGTCTGTAAATACAAACACATACTGGGGTAAACAAAGTTTGGATTTTGCTTTATTCATGTTTTTGGATTCATATTTCAAACAGGGTCTTGTTGTGGTAAGGACTAACCAGTGGATTTTGCTTGGGTTGCTGGACCACGCTGTAGCAAGTTATAGGAACAGTTATTGGAACAGGGTTATGGATAAGGATTATTGAAGTTACCACAAAACCAGCTGGCACCAGCAGAATGCTGCTCATATTTTGTTGTAAGTGAGTAACAAGGGCTTTACCAACTACACCAGTCCTTATATTTGTCTGATGAGGAGGTTAGTCAGGACTTTAGACACAAATGTAGTCCTAGTTTTATGAAGAGCTGGTTAATCTGTGTTTGTGTGGTAACAATTTTATGATCTCCCCCTCTATGATGTGTTTGTATCCACACAGGTCAGCCATCTGTTTGACAATGAGGGCACTGTGGCTTTTGCAATGTTCATGGCAATCTGGGGTGAGTGTCTCATATGAACTAATATCATGTATCATGATGTCTAATGTGTCTAATCTAATGTGATCTACTCTGGTGTCTAATCCAATGTGTTCTACTCTGGTCGCTAATCTAATGTGATCTAGTCTGAGGTCTAATCTGATCTGGTCTGATATGATCTAATGTCATGTGGAGTCCCTCTTTCAATGGTTGCCTGTGTGTGTTTTCAGCCACTCTATTCCTGGAGCTGTGGAAGCGGCACAGAGCCAGATATGTTTCTAAATGGAAGGTCTATGACTGGTGTGAGGAGGAGGTACTAAAGACAAAGCTGAGTCCTGTGTCTTTCTCTGTTGTGTTGTGTTGCAGCTCACTTCATTTCCTTCCGTTAACTAGGTGAAAGTTGCACTGATGCATACAAATACCCAGTTAATATGCATTTAAAGTGTATACACAATATATAGTTAATATGTAGTAAGAGTGTACACAATACCCAGTTAATATACATTTAAAGAATATACACTATGTACAGTATAGTGAATATTCATTTAAAGAGTATACACAATATCCAGTTAATTTGTAGTAAAAGAGTGTACACAATATATAGTTAATATGTAGAGAAAGAATATATACAATATTCAGTTAATGTACAATGAAAGAGTATACACAGTTTATAGTTGATATGTAGTAAAATAGTGTACATGATACCCAGATAATATGCATTTAAAGAGTACACACAATATCCAGTTTATATGTTAGCTGGTTATTGTGTGTACTCTCTCTTTAAATGCATATTATCTGGGCATTCGATATACTCTTTCTCTACACATTAACTATAACCTGTTTATACTCTTTTACTGCATATAAACTGGATATTGTGTTGTCTTTAAATGCATATTAACTGTGTATTTTGTTTACACCTTCACTACATATTAAATATATAGTATATTGTGTATACTCTTTATTTTTTTTTTCTATTGTCTGCATTTATTCTCATGGTTTAACACCACAGTGGGTGATATATTTGCGTGACCATTACCAGCCCTCCCTGGAAACTAAGCTGTCATTCTTTATTGGATTTTCTTAACATGTGCCACAGAGGGCAGTGCTGCACCGCAATGAATTGAGGGGGAAACAGATGATAGACAGGACGAGATTAGATGAACTGGGGAGAGTACGGACAGGCAGGCAGTGCTATTAGAATGCAAGAGTGTAAGCTGCTGTGTTATTCCTGACAACCAGCACCTCACAAAACAAAACAAGGAATCGTAAAAAGGACCATATTGAACACCAGAATTGTGGAAGTTCTGATAGTATAGAGTAGGCTGCCAGAGAACACACAAGTGTGGGAGGAATGCGTAGAGGGCATGAGTTTAGTGTGAAGACTGAAGAGTAACTCAGCACATTCTGGTGGGTCTTGCTAGATCTCAACAGTGGGACTCGACAGGAGCTGGAAAGCCGTGAACAAACATGCATGTGTGATGGACACCGAAGCCGAGAGCGGCTAAAGTGGCCCAGCAAGGCCCGGACAGCCAAGCGCCCCCCACCACAGGGAGTGCGAGAACCTGGAGGCCCCCCAGCAGAATCACCAGGGCCACAGAGAAACACGCCGACCCAAGGACCAAGAGGGGATGGCAAACCGACACCCCCAAGGCACCCAGGACAAACCCAGAGGGCACGGGGCACAAGGGCCCACCCGACACTCGACACCCATGCTGCACGGGGCCCCAAGGACCAGGGGGCACCCATACAAACCAACGGGCCCCGAAAACACCACGACACTCGGGAGCCGCAGCGCCAGAAAAGTGCCCCTGCAGCCACCATAGACGTAACACCAGCCGGCCATACGCACCCCGACCAGGAAGGGAGAATGGCACGCCCGCAAAGACGTACAGCCCTTAAGCACTACGCACACACCCTGAGGACACAAGAAGCGCGCAATGCCACGCCACCCACCCCGCCCCCACACAACCACCCACTGGAGCCGCACTACGCCCGGACCAAGGCCCCCAGCCAGCAGTACTTGATCTTTGGTGTTGGCACACATGCCCCAGGGGGCTGTTATCATTATATCACCAATTAAGCAAAGGTTTGGGGAATGCAGGATCCTGCAGTCCAAAATAGAGGAGAGTTTCTCTGTGACTGTTGACTGTTGCCTCTTATGTATACTCTTTAAATGCATATTAACCGGATATTGTGTATACTGTTTTACTGCATATAAACATAACGGAACGTGTATACAACATACAGTTAATGTGCCAGATGTATGGGGGCAGCTGATTTAATTATATCAAATTCTATTACCTGACTGATAAAAACTAGTTTATAATTGCTGGTTTTGTTCAGATCAGCTGGTGAGCACCGTCAGTATTTACAGACAAACCATATGCAAACCAAGTACTTTTGTGAAGAAAGTCCTCTCCTCTGCCTGTTACAGCTCTTGTTAAAGCAGTTGATTCCAGGACACAAATGTTGTTGTAACATACAATACCTCTAATGTGTAAGTTGAATCTCAGCCTGAATGTTTGTGTTGACAGGAGGAACTGATTCTGGAAATAGTCAATGATCCAAACTGTAAACCCAAACAGTTCAGACACTCCTACCTGCGCAGCACCCTGGTCCTCATTCTGGTAACTCTCATGGTAAGCACACACACACACACACACACACACACACACACACACACACACACACACACACACACACTCCTAAAAGTAAATGTGTTGTTTATGGAGTTGTGGGTGTGGTACAGTGTGGGCAGAAGCTGGGAAAAAAAAAGATTCCTAACAAAATGTATCTCACACATCACTAACTGCTGACATGGTGTGCATCCCAAGTATCTTAATTGACATTTCCGTCAGTTGTTTTGGTCTGGTCATCTTGAAGACAGTCTCAAAGCTCTTATTTCTGCTCTGAGGAGAGAGGATCAAGAAGCCATAAGAGCCATAAAAGAGAATACACAAGAGCAGCCTTCTTATTGGATATCAGTTATTGATTGGATGCTGCAGCTGATCAGACTGATCTGAGTTTCATACCAGAGTAAAGACAGATAACAGATTAACATCAAGTGTATCTCTCCCAAGTTTTATCAGGGCCTGAACACCAACCAGCAGTCAGGCCATGAAGGCATTATTGGAAATGTAGTGTCTATTAATATTCATGCAAAAAGACCTCTGGAGGTATACTCTAAACTCAACAGGAAATCAACTACTTTGAATTTACTGTACAACATTATGGGCAGTCTTGAAATTTCCAAGCCTTGTGCTTTAACAAGCTCCTCCTAGAGATTTAACCTGATTGACTTCAAATTTGGCCAGTATAGTCTTAATACCTTTGTAAAGAAAAGTTACAAAATTTTTGAGTTTTCATGGAAGAACATTGGCGTGGCATGGCAGTAAAAACAGGAAGTTGCTGTTGTAACGTCAGTGCACATTTTCCAGTCTGCTCCATATTTGTTATGCCTAATAAGAGTCCTGGCTTGAGGACATCCATATTCAAATTTTGGCTCATAGTAATAGTGCGACCTTCTGGCAAAAATGACGTTTTGCACTTTGATGTATTCTGCCTCACATATTAATTCAGATCCACCTCAAAGTAGGTTAGAATAGCCATAAGACCATAAGACCTTTGAAGAAGATTGTGAAGACGATGAGTTCTCATTGAACAGAGAACCCAGAGATGACAGCACAGCAAATTTCGATGAAAAAATAACTGTTGTAAGTTGACTCCACATGGTGAGATCTTCTCCAAATTTCACAGGTTTGATAAGCATCCTTATTCAAAGATGTTTAGCAGGCTACAGAAAGAAAACACTGCCTCTCTGCCACTGATAACTGTGCACTTCTATTAGTATCAGTACAATGCATGTGTGCAGACAAACTTCATCAAAAGTCTCTACAGCTGTTAAAACTGACTGAGCTGATCGAGCTGTGATCAGCTGCCATCAGAAAAGGACATCACTTTATGAGATGCGTCAGAGAGAGAAATGGTGATGCAATTTAAGAGACTTGGGATGCACCCCTGTTCATCTGCCAAAATTAAACTGCTTCATGTCCAAAAGAGCAGCTTATTTTTTTCTGGAATGATAGACTGTAACATCCTTCTATTGTCAGTCAGTCTTTAATTTCCTGCCGATTTGGGAACTTGAGAGCAATTTGTCAAAAACAAGGTATGATTTAATTTTATTGAACAAAAACAGATGATCCTTGTGGTTTGTCCACATAAACAGATGCTGATCGAGGATCCGCCGTAGCACCCGGGCACGATGGACTCCCTCAGGGACACTATGAAGCGATAAAAAGATTAGGAGATAAGAATCAGGTGGGAGGGAGGGGTGCAGAATACAAGAGCAGAGCAAGAAGAGTGGGTTAGGTGGGTATAGGAAGTACAGGAAGTGCCGTGTTGAGGCATGGTCCTACTCCCGAAATTATGCTTAGAGCTTCACTAAAATAAGTTCAGAGCAATATAGGATGATATAAACAGTCTGGTCAGACTGCAGTTGAGGTGATGCAGGGCTGTTTGGGTTCCGGGAGGAGTGCAGTCTTAATAGGAATAACAAGAGACATGTTGGTGTGTTTGTTTGTGTTCTAGCTGATGCTGATCATCGGTCTTGCTCATGCCCTGGTGGTGTTTCGAGTGGTGGCCGCCCCCTTGATGTCTGAAGGCAAGTGGGACTTCATCAGGGATCATGCCAACACTGTGGCTGTGATGCTTGGAGCTGTGCTGCACTATGTCACCATTCAGATCATGACCCGGGTACGTATCTGCATCCTGATCCTGTGTTCACACAGTGTTGGTAGAATGGGAAGAACAGGTAAAACACCTGTTATTCCGAGTTGGGAGTGTTAATGCATTATTCCAAGGTGGTTAGCTGTGGTGCTATAACCTGGTATTCACACTGGATAATCAGGCTCAATGAGCATATTTTGTGATGTTGCATATTTATAGCAGTTTATTACGAAGTGAAACCGTATACAAACAACTGTTATATGAAATGATCTGAATGGATTGTATTGGTGTTAACACTGGTTGTTATTTACATGTAACTTCCAGCAGTGCATTTGCAGCCATTCTGCAAACAGTTTGTCAACTTGTCTGTAGTTCTTTTCACCAAGCGAGAGATATTGTTGGTGTCAAAAAAAATGAATTCACTCAGAATTACAACTTACAATTACAAAGTCAAGGCTGATGTTAACAGTTTTCCCACTCTGCACCTCATAATAATGGTTTAAATAATGTGATGTGTTACATCAGATCCACACCTTGAGGCATGCTGGTCTGGGTAAACATGAATCCTTTGTACAGAGGTAAAGTCACACCCTGAGCTGTGTTTGTTGGGCTAAACATGATCCTTCTTTTTATTATGCACACAATGACCCTGTGACCTGATAAAAAATACTAGCAGCTTGTCTAACTGAAATCAGAATGGTCTTCACTTATTCTGTAAGGAAACATAAATGACTATGACATGATGAGTCATTAGTGTCAAAGCTCCAGGCCTGACTCAGGCCAACTCCTGGGGCGCACTAATGAATGGAGCATGTCAGAACTCTGAAGAGCCTACAAACATTTTTATTTTCCGTTTTTTCAACTAGCACACACAGCACTGGTTATATACTGTTAATAATAAGACATCTGTCTCTTCACAATATGCAACATTTGTATTTGTAAGTTGTAATTTGGCATTTTACTCACAAATTGGAAGCTAGTTAGCATAGAAGAAGAAGAAGAAGATCAACCTTTATTAGTCCCACAGTGGGGAAATTCAATTTACACTCTGTTTAACTTATACATGGTACATGCACACAAACACACATGCAGTAATGGAGAGATGTCAGAGTGAGGGGGCTGCTCCAGACAAGCGCCCCGAGCAGTTGGGGGTTTGGTGCCTTGCTCAGGGGCACCTCGGCAGTGCCCAAGAGGTAAACTGGCACCTCTCCAGCTACCAGTTCACACTCAGTTTTTGGTCCATGTCGGGACTTGAACCGGTGACCCTCCGGTTCCCAAGCCAACTCCCTACAGACTGAGCTACTGCTCTGACTCTGACTAGTCTAAATAAAATTTTGTTTTATCTGAACACCTGCTGAGTCATCAGGTCCTGCATACACACTGTTCATTCTGTATTATAGGACAAAGGGGGTGTGGCTAGCAGTCTCTCTTTCATGGGTCCAGGTTTGCTGACGTGAAATCATAGTGGATGACTCATACCCGCAGTGTCACAAGGAAATGGACACCCATCTGTTGGTCAACCATAGATGCCAGTGTGGATCCAGAAGCCACATTAAGGCATTAAAACCTTGAGAAGGTGCAAGGTGCTGTCCAGAATGCCTTCTTACAGATCTCAGATAGTAGTACCCCTCTCACTGCATCCCAGAATGTGGCCACACCTCTGGTAGAATGACAGATGACATCTGAGGTGGCATGCTCTGAGTGCCTAAAGCTCTGCTTGGGGAGATTACAGATCTAAACAGGGAAGAATGGCATGCCTTCAGCTCTGTGGTCTGACTAACAAAGCTAGGGGACAAGACCTTTGGAATAAAATATTTGGTCACAATGTGACCACCAAAGGCACATAGGACTAACAGAACGCATGTGGAATTTACTCATACATTTGGCTGTCTGAAGAAAAGCATGATATCAGTTTTCATTGATATAATTCTCAGGGTCTCCTCTGTGATCGGTTCAAAGAGTGACATACTAAAGGCTTGCAGGACCAATGGCAGTTCCCTGAGGGAGCATAGCCTCCTGGCAGCACACAGAAATTGTGTCAGCCAGTAATGCGCAATGACTGACCTTCCATCTCTGTGGCCATGGTTTACTGATGTTGCTGCCACATGAACCTTCAAGGCTGAAGCAGCCTGACCAGTTCAAAAAGATACTGCAAGTAATGCAGTATGTCTTGCAAAGGGCATGAGAATGGGTCTGAACCACTGTCCTTGCACCATGAAGAAAATGGCCATTCCCAGGGCTGGAGGAAGCTTGGGGATGGATACCAAACCTTCCCGTCCAGTTAAGAAAAGAAGGTCTAGTAAGTCTACTTGGACTTGCCCATACCAGTCCCAAATCACCTGCACTACTTGAGACTGCAACCACCATTCCACTGGGGCCGCACCTGACATAATCCACCACAGAGGCCACCTTGTGCCTGGGACCATTTCCACAGCTTCTGGGCTTCCATGAGGGACTTCAGTGACCTGGTTCTTCCGTGATAGTTGACACAGCTGAAGTATTGTCTGTCCAAATGAGCATATGATTATCCTTGAGAAAGGGCAAGAATTGCTTCAGCACCAAGTAGACAGACCAGAGTGCTTGGACATCGACATGCTGCCCATTCCACTGAGGGCTCCACAGCCCGTGGACTGGCCTCCGCTGCTACACCACCTCCACAACCATGAGACGAGATATCTGTTGCTGCCACTTTTCGCCTTGCTGGGACTGAGCCAAGAGGAACACCATGCAGCAAAAATGTGTGGCCTCTCCACTGATGGAGATGAAAGAGGCACTTGCAAGTTATTCTGACTTTGATCCACCTTTGTAAACAAGGATTCATGTGGAGGCTGTTGTTCCACCTCTGATGGGGTAGTAGATGCAGCAGCCCAAGGGGTGAGATTGCAGAGGCTACCATTAGCAACCCTAGCAGCCTGAGCCATGTTTGGACAGTCAAATTTGCTCCAAGATGGAAAGACTGTATTAGGAACTGAATCCTGTCCACCCGCTCCACTGGGCATGCCATTTCACCAACATGCCCAGAGCCTCGACATGAGCTAGGACCTCTGATGTTCTCTCTTATGTCTCCCAGAATGAGGATGTGCTAATAAGCCAGTCGTCAAGGTAAGGGAGAATCTTTACTGTCCTCAGACCTAGCAAAGTCTGCCCTCATGCATCGGCCAGTGACAGGCCGAATGGCAGGATGGCAAACTGATATGGATGAATAGGAACATGAAAGATGATGTCTGTGGAGGTGAACCACTTTCCTGGAGTGACCACTTGAAGAACGTTGATTGTACAAAGCATCCAAAATGGGATGATTTTTAGACAAACATTCAACCTCCTTAGGTGTAGTAGTGGCCTGAAAGAGTGTAGGGTAAAACCCATCACCTTGTGTATGAGTGTTTGCTCCTGTAATAGCCTTATTGCCCAGTAGTGTGGCTATATGCTGAGACAAAAATTGTGCCCTCACTGGGTCTGTGACTGAGATTACCTTGACCCTTGAGGGCAGTGGGGGACAACGATAGAAATATATTATGTAACCCTAAGAGAGAAAGAGAGAGAAAGAGCTATAGCGAGAGCTAGAGAGAAAGAGAGAGGTGTGCTGTTTGTTCAGACAGACTTGGAGAGAAGCTGCACTTGCTCGCATGAACTCTGAGGAAATCTGAGTAATTTGCTGGACGTATAGATGAGAAACTGCAACAAAAATATCTCATCATGCTGGTATCGATCCAATATAGATATGCACCTTGGTATTGATGCTATCAATATTTAGATTGATGCGCCTAGCCCTACTTGCATCCCTGCCCTGGTGAGCAGATGCCTCTGGATCTGTTCAGCAGCACTTTAGCTCCTCCAAAAATACAGGCGCGGGTTGCAGGAGCCCATTGAAAAACTGCTCTCCCACAATGCTGCCAGTGCATCATCCAGCCCAACCTTAGCCAGGGCTGCACACAGTGTCGTCTGCAGTGGGTAGGCCCTTTCCCCTAGCTCAAGTTTTACAGAGCTCCTGAGGGAAGTTCCTAAGCTATCCTTAGCCTGCAAGTCTCAGGCTCAGCCCCTGAACTGACCTTTGGAGGGACAGATCTACGCCCCTACCACCTACTTTGAACTGGAAATTTGAAGCCATGGTTGACGTCCACCATATCCTCACCCAAATTCCAGGCCACTGCCTGCGAGGTGGGGCCCATATCATGCTTTAAGTTGCTCTGTTTCAGCAATTAAAACCTCAAACTCCTGGTGAGAGTGAGCTTGCCCCTTTGCCTTCTTGTGCTCTGGCCTTAACAAAGACAAGTATGTTCAAAAACTATCACCACAGCCTTAGACGTTGCTAAGTTACTCTCAGGATGTTACAAGCAGGATGACAAACACCAAAAAACACAAAATGTGCTTACCTCTCTTGAGTCTGGAAAATACAGCAGCGAAACACAGATCTTATTGAGCGATTAACTAGTGGTAATCTTGTGCCACGTCAATCTTGTGACGTGGTAGCCTACACCTGGTCACTCCATGCATCCTTGCATTTCCAAAACATTTAACCCCATGTGACCTTTCTTGCTCTGCACAAACTGATCACCACAGTACTGATCAAAGAGCCCCAAAGACAACCTCACATTATAACTATTACTTTTGTGTTGCAGTTTAAGGCACACAAACAATTTCATACACATGCACACACACACACACACACAGTATATATCCCCTCATAAATTGCGAACAAACATCTGACATGAGCAGCTGACATGTGAACAAACAAACCAGTGAACAGCTTCCTGCTCTTAGAAATATCTACCTGCCGACAATAACAATATAATCAAATTTCTTGTGTCTTTGTTTTTGTCTCTCTCTTTCAATATGTGTATGTATGTATTACCTGTAGGTAAACCGATGGGTGTCCCTCAAGCTGTGTGACATAGGTGAGAGCAAAGTAGAATACCTAATTCAGTAAAAGATGTATACGGTAAATGCATTGATATCACCTCAGATTTAAAACAATAAAGTGTAGTGTATGTATCTATATGCATTCTAATCTATCTCACAGTACTTGAATGCATTTCCTATGATTTGTGTGTGTGTGTGTGTGTGTGTGTGTGTGTGTGTGTGTGTGTATTCAGAGAAAACAAACTCATTTGCTGCCACAGAGAGGAACTTCACAGTCAAGATGTTCACCTTCCAGTTCTTCACTCTCTTCTCCTCACTCTTCTATGTGGCCTTCTTCCTTGGCAGGTACTCTGTACTCTGTCTGTTGTCATGACAGATACACCATTTACACTACATCTTGTATTCTGAGGTCTCGTCATTTGAAATCGTGAAACATTCAAAATGCACAGATGTTGTCTCTATATCATCATGATGTGACCTCTGCACATTTCAAGCTCACAGAAAGCAAACATGATAACAACCAAGCAGTATTGTCTCATAAAGTGACATTGGTGAGAGATCAGTTATTTATAAAGTCCAAGGCCTCTAGTCTAACAGTAGTGAATGACAGTGTTAACGAAAACATCCACACCACTGAAATGGATGTGAGGATCCTTATGTGTTTTGAATATTCCACCTTCTCTTCCACTTTATTTGGAGAGACTCTGGACACTCATGACAGAAATATAATAGGCAGTAACCATTTGTCAGTGATGTGGTAATGTTATTTTTCATGCCCACAGAACCATTTTAAATAAGCCACTTTAAAAAAAGCATTTATCTGACAATTTGGGAGACATTTCCTCATCTATTTTCCTTAAAATAGATCTTAGTGGTGAACTGATATGTTACACATAAAGTTTTATCAAACTGTTAGGAGGGTCATGATGTCAGTAGCTGAGATGTAGCTCAGTATTTAAAGCAGCTCCATGTATTTGGCATGGTTATAGTTGCCTTATCCTTCAGCACTGTTTTTTTTAATTTATTTTGAGTAATGCTCTCACTTTTATCAGTTACTGTACTGTAACCAGCTTCCAAAGGGTTAAAATTTGATTGTTGATGAGAAGCTAATGTTTTGTTGTCAAAGGATAAACGGCCGTCCAGGGGACTATGTGCGTATTGCTGGATGGAGACTGGAGGAGGTGAGGAGATACACATTTTCGTTTTTTGTCATTTATACAGCATGTCTGAACCACAGTGCTAACCCTCTGTGTGTGTTGTAGTGCCATCCTAGTGGTTGTTTGACAGACCTCTTCATCCAGATGGCTGTGATCATGCTGCTCAAACAGACTCTCAACAACATCTTTGAGTTCACTGTGCCGTGAGTGTGCTGTGTTTTCATAAAATATCTCTTTTATGGGAGTAGATGGTGATGAGATAGTGTCCATCGGAAAACACAGTTTAAACATGTCAGACTTTGCATTCATGTGAAAATGTTGTGCTTTCCAGCTGGCTTAAGAGCTGCCTGAGAAGAAACACTGCAAAGAAGCTGCAGAGGAAGTGTGGTCACTGTTATAGGAAGGCTTGCCGTGACAAACAGGGGCGTGTGGAAGCATGTGACATCTGCAAACTTCGGGACTGGCTGTGCAATTACCACCTGGCCAGCACGGATTCCTTCAGTCTGTTCAATGAATTCCTGGAGATGGGTAGGTCCACAGACTCCCCCTGACCCTCACGCCTGAAAACCAATCATACTAGTTCAAAGGTGGATTGTGTCCTTGCACAAAGTCCCAACAGTACCTGACTGAGAAATGCCAGGACTAGCATTAGGTTTAGTTATTATCAGGACATTGCATCATGCCAATAAAGCCACTTGAATTGAATATATATGGTATATGTATATACAGTCCCCTCCAAAATTATTGGAACAGGAGGCCAATTCCTTTATTTCTGCTGTACACTGAAAACATTTGGGTTTGACATCAAAAGATGAATATGAGACAAGAGATCAGTATTTCAGCTTCTATTTCCAGGTATTTACATCTAGATCTGTTACACAACTTAAAAGATAGCACCTCTTGTTTGAACCCACCTATTTTTAAAGTAAGCAAAATTCTTGGAACTGTGACTGACAGGTGTTTTTTGTTGCCCAGGTGTGTCATATTACATTGATTATTCAAACAATAAATAGCGCTGAATGTTGACTCTCAGTTTCAGCTTTGGGTTTTGCCTGTGCAGACTGCATTTATAGTTAAAAAAGTGTAACCACCATGAAGACCAGAGAGCTGTCTATGAAAGAAAAGCTGAGAGAAGATGGAAAATCAATCAAGGCCATTGCATAAACATTGGCCATAGTCAGTACAACCATTTGGAACATCCTGAAGAAAGAAACCATTGGTGTACAGAGCAACAGACGTTGAACCGGTAGACCAAGGAAAACATCAGCAGTTGATGACAGGAACATAGTGAAAGCTGTAAAGAAAAACCCTAAAACAACTGTCAGAGACATCAGCAACAACCTCCAGAGGGGAGGAGTGAAGGAATCACAATCCACTGTTCACAGAAGACTTCAGGAACTAAAGGACAGAGGCTACAACAGAAGATGATAACCACTCATTAGCAATAAGAAGAGGAAGGCCAGATTGGAATTGGGACAGAAGTTTCTGGACTGATGAAACAAAGATGAACCAATGTGATGGAAAGGCTAATTTGTGGAGAAAGAAAGGATCTGTTCATCATCCCAAACACACAAGCTCATCTGTGAAACACAGTGGAGGTAATGTCATGGCTTGGGCTGCATGGCTTCTTCTGGACGGTTCATTGATCTTCACTGATGATATAACACATGATGGCAGCAGCAAAATGCACTCAGAAGTCTACAGAAACATTTTGTTTGCAAATTTAAAGAGAAACAAACAACAACTGAAAGAGGCTGTGGTGAAAGGCTGGAAAAGCATCACAAAAGAAGAATGTAAAAGTTTGGTGATGTCAGTGGGCCGCAGGCTTCATGCAGTTATTACAACTAAATATTAAGTATAATTCACTTTAATCCATTTTAAGTCTATTTGTTCCTATACTTTTGCTGACCTGAAATGTGGTGTTCTGTTACAAACAATGGTTACTTCTAAGTTGTGTAACAGATCTAGATGTAAATACCTGAAAATAGAAGCTGAAATACTGATCTCTTATTCGTTCAGTCTCATATTCATCATTGATGTCAAAACCAAATGTTTTCATTTTACAGTAACAATAAAGAAATTGGCCTTGATGTTCCAATAGTTTTGGAGGGGACTGTATATTGAATTAAATATATATAATATTCAATTGAAATCTACATATAATCTACACTAAAAGTCACAGTTTGATACACAGTATAAGAAACAAACATATGGTTGGCAGTTTATTACTAATCCTAAAGTGTTAGCAACTTTTTTTCCAGTGTAACACTGTTATATAACACAGCACTATACTGTACAGTTGTATGTAAAACAGCACACATGAACAACACACATTTCTCAAATTGTTGAACTTGAGGATAAACATTCTACATATATATATATATATATATATATATATATATATTTATATATATATATTAATAAATGTATTAATAAATGTTCTTAAAAATATTCTTTCTATCCTGTCCATCCTCTCCAGTGGTCCAGTTCAGTTTCACCACCATATTTGTGGCAGCATTCCCCCTCGCCCCCCTGCTGGCTCTCATTAACAACATCTTTGAGATCCGCCTGGATGCCATCAAGATGGTCCGCCTGGAACGGCGGCTTGTTCCTCGGAAGACCAATGACATCGGTGAGCTGTGTGTGTCTGTTGATATCAAAGGTTTCTGTGAGGAGTGGGCTGCTACATCTCAACAGACTGGAACAAAAATTGATCATATGAATAAGTGAATGTGATAATGTCATAGAGCCATCATGTAGCCATTAGTATAGCACTTGTTTTGTTCAGAAGTCCAGAGCAGCACGTCAGGCCGCCACGTCTCCATAGCTTTGCTGTGGTATCAGCCCAGACGGCTGATAGTGAGCCCCGTGCAATGAGCCCTGAGCGGAGTTCTCTTGATTCACACCCCGGCAGGAGCTGGATCCTGCTGGGGTGTGGAAGGAGAGAGCTGCTGCCGCCCAGCCCAGACACTCCAACCCTCGCTCAGCTCTACGGACTGACCCACAGCAGGACTACGGTGGCATGCAGTGGTCTGACACGCTGCACTCCCAGACTGGATCTCAGTATGGGCGACAAACCGCTGCACTGGGTCCTCCAGGGCTGCTACAACAATCTTTGCGGTTACATTCAGGCCTAAATAAAAATGATTTGTTTTCTTATGTGTTTAAAAGTAGTTCACAATGTACTCATTATAATTCATTTCCTAATATGCTGCTGTCTCATAATTTACTGCCAGTTCATCACATACAATACAGTGGTAGAGACAGTCGGACATTTGGACATCATCATTGGACCAACCCATGGTCAATCTTGTATCCTTCTCGTTATTGATTGGACGGAAGCTATGATAGGTTATCCTCTCTTAAAGTGTCATTTGATGTGTTTTGGCCAACTATAAATAAGCATGAAAAAAATGAAATACATTGAAGATAGAAGTTGTCCTTCTACCCTGCAGGTATTGCTGTTGAGGCATTGTAATTAGAATTTATTAAATAATGGATTTTTTTCCAAAGAAGAGAGAAAATAATTAAATAAAACATAAATGATACTAAGATCCATCTGGTAATAGTTTATTTCATATTTTGATCTTCGGCTTGCCTCTCAAAAAACAATAGAAGAGGAACAACCTCCTCTGCCTCTATGGACCAGCCTCCACTGGTCCATAGAGGCAGTACTGTCTTCTGTGTACAGGTGTATGTGTGTAACAGTACACAGTTAACAGTACTGTCTTCTGTGTACAGGTGTGTGGACAAAGGTTTTGGAGGTCATTGGCGTGTTAGCAGTGATTGCCAACGGTTTGGTCATTGGAGTAACATCAGACTTCATTCCACGTCTCGTCTACCGTTACCGTTATGGCCCCTGTGCTACTGGAAACACTCACACACAGTAAGTCATGTTACAGCTGGTAGAAACACCTGATGACATCTCGGCAGACAATGTTGTGTCTCATCATGAGTGATTTGTGGTCTTGTTGCAGCTGCATGCAGGGCTACATTAATGACACTCTGTCCACGGCTGTTGTGACACACCAAGCAGTTCGACAGGACTTTCTTCCAGCTCAGATGATTACAGACAACGGCTTCAATGTCACACAGTGCAGGTGAGAAGACCTTACTGTTGAACACACATTTTAAGTACACTTCTTGTTTTAAATGGTTGAACACACTCTAAAGGTTTTATGATAAAATAGATAGGACAAAACTATATTGTCTCCTCTCCATTGAGTCTCCCTATAAAGTAGCTTCTCTGTTGTATCATATTGCAGATGAAGTCTACATGGTTGGTCAAGGACAGCATTTTAATGAGGTTTGCTTTATGGGTTGGTTATAAATTGTATCAAGAGAAATATGGGTGTCTTATGTAGTTCTGAAGATGATTTCTGTTTTGAATGTTGAGTGTCAGAGCAATCTGAGCACACATCACTTAATGATTTTGTTGACACTGTCCAGGTGAAGGTCTGGTCAAGTTTCTCCTGTATAGACAGAGCATGTGAGAGAGGATTCTCTTCAACGTCGTTGATACAGAGGTTAGGGCTGCAGGTCAAAAGTCATTGTACTCCTTAGGGCATGGTTTCTTTGACATTTTCTAAGCTTTTTCCTCACTCTATGTCTTTAGATTAGAGGCGCCGTAAGGGCCGGTGGACTTACATGCATTGAGGTGTCAAAAGACGCTAACCACCTGACCCAATGAGATTTCCATTCTATCTTCATCTACTGACTCCAGCACCTCCCTGCATCTTTCAGATGGTTTCAAACTTGGTGAAATAGGTGGCAAATTTGTTAGCAGAGGCCAAGTTAACATACAGTACCTGTCAGGTTTTTCAGCAGTTGCCAGTCTTGAATGCCTCCTCAAGTTGTCTCTTGTTTACATTGTTTGCTTTCCTGAGTTTGTCTCTCAGTTCCTTGTCTCAGAGAAAAGACAAGGAAGATGGTGGGTCCAATGTGTCCTTGGTTTTAAAGGCTAATTTCCTTAGGTTCATTGTATGTTTTGTCTCTGGTTATGTAGGTTTTGTTACTGGAGTACACTTTAATGTCCCTGTTGCATATTATATCTTTGTTTATGTATTGACGGCAACTCAGCTCATTTGTGTAACTACAAATCAGCTAACTACAGCTTTTCCCTGAGTTTTCGTTCCTGTCCGCTCATATTAGTAAGAATCCATTTATGCAGCCTGGAGTAGTGGCGTGTAACCACAATTCAGTGAAGCATAGAAGAGCAGCCTCACAAAATTAAAATTAGTACCTCACATATTGTATGTCCTTATCTTATCCATTTTGTTTGTGATTTTTGGTGTTTGTTGGAGTGCAGACCAGCAAGGCTTATAGCAGGAAGTGCTGATTGGGATCTCTGTTGCTGCAGTCACCTCCTAAGTCCCTCGCCCCCCCTTGCTTTCCCTGACTGTCAGTCGTCTCCATTTCCAGGGGATGATAGCCAGCAGCGCTGCTCGATTCCTCCTCTGGCTTGTTGGTCATTTTCAGTTCCCCTGCAATGCTAGCTAGCAGTCCAGGTGTAGCTCGATCTGTGAGTCACATTGTGTTCCAGGGATCCCGAAGTGTGTCTCAAGGTTAGGCAGGCACAGTCGGCTCACACTGCATGAATCTCCATGTCTGCATACATGTTGCACATACAGTATAATCAAAGTCCAACAAATAAAGTCTGATAAACAGTAGAACTTTGTCCACCGATGGTCCAGTGTTTTGCAGGATTGGGACAAATAATACAGCTGCAAATCATATGAACAAATGAACATGCAATATTGTTTAGTCACGTCCAACTGCTTTGACACTCCTTCTCCAGCCTTGTTTTCATTTTAGAGGGTCAAATGAGACCCCAGCGACCAAAGCAGTTTTTTTTTTCTGCAGCTGCAGTACCTGTTTGAAGAGAGTAAAAGATAGGGACTTTTCCCCAGAGAATGATATTTCATTAAAGAATATATTCATTGGTCAAATGATACATGCTACTGGTGGTATGTCACATCAGCTGTCACTACTTAACTGAAATTCTGTTTGTAACTTGATGGCAGATCAAAATAAAACTTGTTTGTTGTCGGTTTGTGTGCTGTCTGCATGACGGTGATCGTCAGTCAAAGATTGTTTAAAGTTAAGTTAGGAGAAGCTTTACTCTGTGACACCACTGTACAAGTGCGAGTGGACTGAGTGTTTTTGTAGTCCCAGCAACTCACTCCAACAGAGTGATATGTCTTCAATTTAGCAGATTGTGTGACCCAAATTGTACATTATCTAGTTAAACTTTCATCAATGTCATATCAATCATTTCATCTTATTCTCTAAATATTGCTTAAATAGCAACCTCTTCCTAAAATACTGCTGGTTATATGGTGTTGGCATTTCAAATCGAATCAGTTATCACTTCCAGTGTGTTTGTGCGTTTACAACAGAAGCATTAGTCACAGATTTGATAAACGTCTCTCTGTTTGTTTGTACAGCTACAGAGACTACAGGAGTGATGAGGACTACACTCTGACTTCTCAGTTCTGGTTGGTTTTGGCTGTGCGCTTTGCCTTTGTCATCTTGTTTGAGGTTTGTACTCCTGATTTTCATCAGTGTTGTCCATTTGAACTGAAGATGGCAGTCAAATAGTTTTTGTGTTTCTGCAGCATGTTGTGGTGGTGTGTAAATTTATAGCAGCCTGGTTCGTCCCCAACAATCCCATTCGGGTGAAGAATGAGAGGCTGCATGACAAACTGGCTCGGCTGAAGGAGGAGCTACGGTAAGCCAACAGTACCACACGACAAAGGTCAAGAGATGAAGCTAAATATGGCATTACATTGGTCTCAAAACCCACACACATAAAAACTGGGTGCATCCGCAAGTGGAAAAGCCTCTTCGTGAGGGAACATTTCTGCTGGGACTGTGACGAGCGCTCGCTCAACCCTCTCTACATGCTCGCAAGTACTGAACTCGCTCACTCGTCAAGTTGACTTCTGAGACTTTGGAGGCGGGGATGGAGTAGACAGTGGCTGATGTCTCCGCTGCTTTGATTGGTCACTTTGAATCCTGACCATAACCTTTGATTGGCTGTTTGGTTTGATCATTTGGTGCCTTCAAATAGGGTTGGGTTTACCGTGTTTACGAGATGGGAAGTCATATACGATGCATGGTGTTCAAGTGGTTAAGTCATGAAGAACACCGCTGCTAAGCAACGGCAATATTAACGTTACTGTTTGCGTCTAGAAGAGGCTAAAAATTTAGCAAGCTAGCAAGTGGGTAACAAAATGCAGGAAATGTAAAGACATAATGACAGAGGAGAAAGATGAGGCCGTTGAGCATATCAACATATATATAGTATAATATATCATATTATAAAATTACCATCATTAAATGACATTAACAATTTTAACTGATTAATGCTATCGGTTAAAGCAGGGGTGTCCAAACTTTTGGCAAAGAGGGCCAGATTTGGTGAGGTTAATCTGTGTGGGGGCCGACCATTCAGCCTGACACTCTTTGAACCATTAACATAAGAGAATAACAGGTATCTTATTGGAGGCCATATCGACCTGTGTATCAGCCCTTCTTTCATTTCAACTGAACATCAAAAATCAAAAAACAAAAATATATTTGATTTAGAGTCAGATATCAAACACGAAATTTATGTCAATTTTAGACTTGGATCAAAAATATGAAATGAAAAAATGAGTGCTGGACCAAATTAGATTTTAATATTTAATGCTGAGTATTTGTATATTTGTTTCTTAAGACCCTAATGTTTGTTATCAATAAATATGAAGACAGTTTAGTTTGTTATACAAGAGCCAGTTTGATTGTCAGTTGAAAAACAAGAACAAATGATCCCTGATTTGAAAAGACTACATATTCATTAAAAAAGAAAAAAAAAAATAGAAGTGATTCACCTCAGAAGACTAAACATATAACTTGTCTGCACTAATGTGAAGGGTGGCTCTGAGATCTGGACTACAGTCAGTAGACCAGGTCTGGCTCTAAAGCAGTGGTTCTGATGCGCACACGTCACGCAGGTGAGAGTCTCTTAATCTGGTCCTCAGGCGGTTCTTGGACGTCTTCTTCATGTATGTGGAGCCAAACGAGCTCAGCATTTTATGAGCAACTGTTTGAATCTCTGGGAACCTGCCTTCATCCAGCTGGCGGTAAAAGTTGACAAAGGGAGCCGTTGGTGCTGACCGCGACACTCCGCATCACACTGCAGCTCAATGCGGTCCAGCTGGAGGAGGTCTGGAGCGTCGTCGGAGAAAGGAGTCCACGGAGAAAGGAGAGTTAAAAAGCCTGATCTCCTTTTCAACAGCTGCAAAATCCCGAAAGCGGCGCTAGAACAGAGATGAGGGGTCTGCTGCATACCTCCTCAATTGCACACCGATATCGTGGCGGGCCGCATATTGTTGATTATATGACAAAGGCTGCGGGCCGGTGGAAATTTGAACACGGGCCGCAATTGGCCCGCGGGCCGGACTTGCCTGGGTTAAAGGATCAAAAGAAATATATCAAATTAATTAAAAAGCTGAGCAAAACTCAGAAGAGCAGCTTGTCACTTAAAGGAGAATAGCTGGTCCATCTTAACAGCGCACCTTAAGAGAGTCTGAGCCTTAGTTATACAGGAAGTTGGCTCAGGTCTTGAGCTGAGGAGTCGTAGCATTTATTCACTGAAAAATAAAGTGTACACACACTGTCTGCTACAGCTACGTTCACAGCTATAATGCCAACGACAAACCCACACATGGTCTGTGCGGTCTGCGGATCTCCACCGTAACCCTGCAGACAGTTTGACCTTTTAACAACATAATTTTGTTCTTATTTCAGTGACATGAAACGCAGCAAATCAACAGACGTCTGAGCTCCTACAGCTGATCTCAGAACGGCCTCCATTGATGAGTCCTGAATGGTTGAAGTTTCGAAGGGACAGATGGTGTCTTCTTTTTATTTGTATCTGCTGTTAGAATACTAGACTGGACTGAAATGCTTGAGGTTTATTTGTCAGGTTCACTGGATGTGCTGAAACATCATCACACAACCATGGCACTACATGTAACAGCTTAAAGTCCTGATGTTTTTATATGAAAATGCAAGAAAGAATATATTGTTGTCATTTACTTTTGTGAATAAATTGTTGTTGTTCCATGAAGCAGGGTCAAGTTATATTGGTAAAGGAAGAATTCAAGTTTCCTGCCCAGCATTAGATGAGAACATCACTACTGCACATTTTTACATGATTTCAATAACCTCACAATGAATGTCTCCACAATGTCAGAAATACTGCTTCATTCAAAACTATGCCATAATATATAAATCCCAATTTTGTCACTATGAGCAGCAAATGGTTCCTACAATCTGGTTCAAACCAGTTACACACCACTGAAAACTACATGAATATACTGACCAAACACAAGACCAGTGCTACATGCACTAAGGTCTACTGCTCCACATCAGTCCAGCTGTTGGTGGTAGAGTGCCTATAGGCTGACATGAAGAAGTTAAAGTTTAGACTGAATGCTATAATTTAGGCCCAAACACTAGACAGTTCTAACCAGTGGTTATCTGCTCTTCTTACAATGTTTCTCAATTGTTTACAGGAATTTTCTGAGAGCATGTCTCATTTTCTCAGAACAAATCCAAAAAAAACATCATATGAAGAGACATTTGTAATAGCCAGCTGAACACTGGTGTACATAAAGTAAAACACTAGTAATTAAATTGAACTGTACTGAATTGAAACTGAATTGATGAATTAAGCAGTCAACCAAGTTAAGCTTGGTTAAGTGGATTTCTACTCTAATGAACAATTATATTACAAACATGACAAATGTAAGCATTTGAAAGATAAAATAAGCTCCATTTTATCTTTTGTGGCAACAGCACCACCATGTTGCAGTACTCTAGGCTGTGATGTCACCAGATTGCTTGGCTTGGATGAGTTGCACAGATACAACGGTAGAGGCTGCAAAACAGACTGAGGAGACGCAGGATAGAAGAAAACATCTGTTGTATTGTAAGGGCGGCACACTGGTGCAGTGGTTAGCACTGCCATCTCTCAGCTAGAGAGTTGCAGGTTAAGATGACCATATTTTCAAATGCATACACCCATTCGAGTGCCACAGGTTGTTAGAATTAAAAATGTGGAGCTCCGATAACAGCTTGTCCTGGGTGGAGAAAGACTGACAGGGATGGACAGTGCGCAACAGCATTCTAGTTAGAAAGTGCTGTGCTGGCTCTCTATACACCCGTGCACAAATTAATGAGTGTGGTCAGTTATAATTTCCAGGGTTGTGTGCATAGTGTTTACTCAGTTGTCATGTCAGAAGATGTAATAATATTTTATATAAGTGCATCGAACATAGCATTGTCTATATCATTCTTGTTTATTTCAGGACAGCAGGACCAACAGCTGTGCTTTCAATGCATTCTGTGCATACCTGTGTTCTGGCAGCTCCTGATTTAAAAAGGAAACACTATAAGAGCATGGAGAGAAAAGATGTACAGAGACATGACACCGACCGTGCAGTCACTTTTCATGTTAACACACAGGAAGCAGATTAATGTTTTGGGTTTTTTTTTTTTTTTTTTTTACCATAGACAGATGATTTCTTATGGCTATAGTTTGTCCTGAAGGCTGCACCAGCTCTCTGCTGCCACACTGAGACTGAATTACCAGCTCTATGAAAGTAGAATTTCCCAATCCTGCAAGTACTGGCTTCACCGGGAGGAACTCCAACAGCATGCACTCCTTCTGCAGTGGAGCACCTGCATCAGCATCACAGCACAGAAGTACTCCGAGGCCCCCAGTCCTCACACACACAAAGGAAGGCGCACACACTAACAGACATCTGAAACCCTCAATAGAATCTTTGATTGTAAAAAAATAACATTCAGCTTACCAGTAGTGAATGTGATGCAGTGATGCCAAAAACATTCAGCCTACTGCAGGTTTAACTAATGTAATCCAGACCTCATTGGAAGTTATTCATTAACTAATGGTTTACTGACAGTTCTTTATTCACTCCTCAGTTGTTCCCTGGTAACTACTCACATTTTTTAACTTGATTCTAAGGCCTATTAAAAATAGTAATATGTAATATTAACTATTTACCTTACTTATAATAATTGTATTTAAGTCTAGAGTGGTATAAGATATAAAATTGAGTCTTTTTTTGCCAGTGGTTTACTTATGCCTGCAGATGCAGGTTCGACCCTTACTTAAATATCAAAGCAGTAGTCACATATTTTCAAAAATGCATTCTGTCAGTTGTAAATAGGGTATCAACATTCAATCAATCCAAAAATTGTTTCCTTTGCACTGTTGCATGTGTTCAGCACCCTGATTATGTGTCAGGAAAAGAGCAGGGTGATGACCACCATATTGTGGGAAGTAGTGGAATAAGGACCCAAGACGACTGATTCTTCCTTATCATTAACAATGATAAGAAAGGAACAATGACATTAACAATGAATAATCATCCAGATAAACTATTTTACTACATACATTTCCTTCACTATGTATTGCTGTAGCATAAAAATGACACAGATAAGTGTAAGACTACATGTTGAAATTGTGACATGTCATACAACATGTTAGATCTGACATCTACATTTGCTATAGGTTAAAAGACACAAATTAATGTAAATAAAGGTTGAATACAAAACTGAACTCAATTTCAAATCACATCAATTAAATGAACAGAGTGGGAATTTTCCCAAAATTCTACCTCTCCGGGTCAGTTGGGACACCTTGTTCTGGACTACCATATTTTCTGGACTATAAGGTGCACTATAAATGATTATCAATATCACTGTCTCAGTAAGCACAACCAGAATTGATATATAAGGCGCACTGGTGATATTTGAGAAAATTAAAGGATTTTAAGTGTGCCTTATAGTCCAGAAAATAGGGTAATTTAAATTGGAAAAATTGCAGTCCAAATTGCACCATGCATTCAAATATCACTTATTCACACATTTCTTTGAGAAAAAGAAAACATGTGTACAATTATTATATTTTCATAAATTACTGAGATATGGATTTGGCAAAAAAGGGTTTCTGACCGGCTGCCACTTGAGAGAACGTTCATGAAGAGACTTCACAATTGGTCTTATTCTATTAGCAAAAGACTTTGTCTTGTTTTTGTTGATTTGTAACGAGATAGGAACTATAAACAGTACTGTTCCAACCATCCCTGGGAGAGCAGACACTTTAAACTTCTACCAACAAATATTAACGTTAGCATCATCTGCCAGAAAATGAGCTTTGTGTGTGGCATAATTAAAAACAGTATGGTAGAGGAAAAATAACAAAAGAGCCAAATTGTACTCACATACTGTTAAAGGGTTAACTCAAGTTTACTTTAATACTACCTTGCTAAAGGCATCAGTTAATCATATTAGCATCCTGCGTTAAGCTTAAAACTATATTCAATCATAAGTACAGCGAGGTCAGATCGGGACAGCCAGTTCAGTTCCAGTAAAGAGGAGTCAGAGAAAACTACAAAGTATAAAAACAAGAACAAAATGGGATAGCAGTGTAGCATAGATAATCTCGGTTTGAAGGTTGCAAGACTGTTCCCACGTACCAACTCCCACCAGGAACGAAGATCATCATAACTAGTATCAACAGGAATCAGATGTTGCTTGCTTGCAGCAGGACAGAAGAGGAAGCAACACCCAGCGAGAGAAGAGGACCAATCAGAAATACACGTACCCACATATAGTCATTGTTTGTAACACAATATAAAACTAGTGCTGGACTTCATGCCTCAGCAGCATCTTGTTGCTGTTAGGACAGAAAGACGACCCAGAGCTCTGTACTTTGAACCTCCAACTGCAAATTAAAAGTATTACTATCTAGTTTGGTCTCCCCTTCCATTAGAACCACCATTAAACGAGCATGCATAGGATTGTCAACACATTGATTTTGATTCATAGTTTTAAGATACAGGTTAAAGAAGACAAGATACTACACTGTATATTTTAAAACTGTAACTCATTAAATAATGTGAGGAACAGTCCAAAAGGTCTCCACTTTGAGGCTGAAAGTGAGGAGAGAGTGGCTGAGGATGACTATGCTGAATGACATCGATATAGCTGCTCTCTGACTTACTAAAATTGTACTGTCCTTACTGTCAATTAAAATGATTTGTTCTTCTTTTCAACCCTCAGAGCTGTTCATCCATCCACTACCTCAAACTGGAATTTGGCAAGAAAAGAAAACAATTTACAAGAAAAGAATTATTCTCACACAGTACAGGTAACCTATGAAAACATTTGACTAGCCTTAACACAAATAATGATTACCTCAGATTCAAGAGGCATCGTCCAGGACGTCCACGTGAAAGTCACTTCGAGTGGGTGTGTCCTGGTGAAGACTGCAAAACCTGTCACCAAAGAGTCCAGATCAAAAGAAAAGGATTTCCAGGGTACCATACTGCATCGGGACCTCCGGCGCCTCGCTGTCCTTATCGCAGCGGAGGATCAAATATCAGATATGTCAGGATATTTAAGTAGTTTGTTTTTGTTTGGACCATTCTGGATTTCTTAAATTACTGGGATGTATTCTCTAAGATAAAATTAAATCCTTTTAACCTCTTTAATTGGTTCACCTGAAATAGGATACATGTGCAAACTGCAAAACTGACAAGTAAATAGACATACAGGCATAAAATGTAAAGGATTCTTACTTTAACATATTATTGTTATTCACAACAAACTGACCGGACACAAAGTGCAATAAGAACTCATGTGCAATTATATCATTATTATCATCAACATCATTATTAATGATGGGTCATGTTTCAGATCCAGTAGATGTCCATCTTGTCTGTCCACAGAACCAGCTCCTGTCCTCCTCTGCATAGAGCATTTGGGGCGGCAGTAGCTCAATCTGTAAGGACGCCGTGGGTTCAAGACCCCCATGGACCAAGACCAACTGGTTGCTGGAGAGGTGCCAATTTACCTCTTGGGCACTGCCGAGGTGCCCCTGAGCAAGGCACCAAACCCCCAACTGCTCTGGGCGCTTGTCAGGAGCAGCCCCCCTCACTCTGACATCTCTCCATTGACATGTATATGTACTGTGTGAACAACAGAGTGTAAAACTGAATTTCCCCACTGTGAGACTAATAAAGGAATATCTTTCTTTCTTTAATTTATAACTTTTCTCCACAGGGCCATAAAATATAATCTTTATTTAATGAGGAAGTCACGTTAAGATTAAAACCTCTTTTACAAGTGAGACATAGGAATACAGGGTCAATTAGCAGCATCCAACACATAACAAGACAACAACATTGAATCAAGGCAGGTATAGCCAAACACATGACATCATAGAGTGTATTAACAAGGCAGCAGGATGCTCATGTGCTTATTTAACTGAAGCAACTGCAGCCAGCAGCGACCCCTTCCTTTATTGTAAGTTTAAAATCATTTAAAGCCAGAGAGGGTTCCAAGTTTAAGCTTGGCCAGCAGATCATCATTGGACCAATACTGTAAGACATGATTATTTCATTTATATTATTTATTCCTTGACATTAAAATTTCTTTTTCAAGGAAGGCCAAGCTAGCACACCACCACAAGGTTACTGAAGTAAAAGTGCATACTGGTGTAAACTAAACAGGTTAATTTGTTTAGACTTCAGAGGTTTTGGATTATAATAAATATAAAATAGCTAATTCTGTGAATGTGGGGACACATTTTGGGCGTTGGGTATGCTCAGAGTCAAGACTACAAAGTTTAGATATCTAATGTTTTAATGCTTTTTCACATTAAAACACAACTATATGATTTCTGTTAACATGACACTGCATCACTCGGGTAAATCTTAACTCAAGGTCCACTTACTTGGATGTACAGTGGCCAGGTGTCCCACTTTGAGGCACAATGTCCCACATTTTCATTGGTTCTAGTTTTCAAAAGTCAAACCGCTGCAGGACAGACGCATCTTTTAAAATCTGTTTGATGAAAAGGGAGGACAAGCCAGCATTTCCATAGCAACAGTCACTTCATTGGCCAAGTACCATGAAGCTGGAGGAATCTGTCGAACACGTGGGTGAGAAGGATGAGGGATAAAATATGCACGTAAAGAGGGTGACTGTACAGGACAGGTTTGGAAAATCTAATTATTTGTTATCTCACGGAGTCAAACGATGATTGAGAGCAGCGTCATCTCTGTGCCTCCAGGATCAACCTTTTATTTCAGAGTTTGTCTGCAACAACTGTGTATTAGAATAAAAATGGATTTAGAGGCAAATATAACATGATGGTGTCCAGATTGTCCTCTGAGACCTGTGACTGTATTGTCTTTCAGAGGCTCCACCACATTCAGTTTCAGCTGAAGTGAAGCCACCCGAGGAATCCACTGGTACCAACAAAGGCATACTAGCTTATTGTGAATGAGGTTAAATAATACTCCAAAGTTATGGTAAATTTTGGTGAGGAAAAACCATTTTAAAAGGGGTCCCTTGACCTCTGTCCTCCAGATATGTAAATGTAAATTCAATTCTTGTAGAAAATTCTTGTAGAAATTTCCAAATGCGTAAAGTGTTTGATCCCAAATCACAGCAAGACTTTTTCTAAGGTGTTCCTCAAGGTCTTAGTGTCTTAATGTGGTATTTTGGAGAGATTACAGATCATTTTTTAGCAATTCTTTAGTGGAAAAAAATGTTACATTTATCACCAAATCTGTGGAACAAATGGTATCAACCCAAAGACTATTGCAACTTATGAGACATAATAGAGCATGAGGATGGACATCATATACTTCTATCATCATGTTCTAAACCCTGATACACTTTCAAAATAGTTCTTTAATTTCATGTTACTGACAGTGACGTTATTGAAAGTAGGAGACAGAGGAGGTAACATGCTCTACCAATTGAGTTACAACAGCAGCGCTCAAAATGTTTTTAAATTCATTAATATCTATTTCTGATTAATGACTAGAAGAACTTTTCACACAATCCTGAGCTGCATCTCAAATTAATCTCAGGTTCTCAGCTTTCAGGTGATGTACACCACTTCTATGTGACATCTACTGTTGACCTGCTATCTTCCCCTAAAGACCCCCTGGACCCCCCTAAAAAAGACTAAACCTGCTCTATTGTGGGTCTCAGAGGGTTAAATCAACACAACACTTGAAAAGAATAAATCTGTAAACTCTAATGTGACTCTGTGTAACTTTATTTTTGCAGAGTTTGTAATTGTATTCATGGCTATTGATTAATGATTCCTCTTCAAGTTTTCAGGTCATTGTTAAACATTTTATCCATTGTTTTTTTTTTTTTTAAATCCTATTTCCGTGAAGGACTGTGGTCTGCATCTCTGCATGAAATAAAGTTATTACTATCAATATTATCACATTAAATTATCATCATCATTGCAATTCAGTTCGATATAATCACAATTTGTAGAACAGAGTAGTTAGTACAGAGATACCTACAAGTTTTGGAGGTATTAAACCAGTTTTAATGCAAATACTTTGGATTACGTCAGCTGAACAACAAAAAATATAGAAAAACAATTTTGAGGCAACGTATGTGCAGTTTATACACTAATTATTAGTGTTGTGATAACAGATAAATAACAGATAAAAGTGAGGATAGGTACAGTCAGTGTGTGGAAAAGTGTTTAAAATGTGGAATAAAATGCTTTTAATGTGGCAGTTGTCTTTAAGAAACATGTATGGTATTATAAAGTGGTATGTGTAGAATAAAACAAAACATTATTAATAATGATATATAATTATTGATCAAATAAACGGTTGAGCGCCTGATGTGAGGACAAAAAAAGACAGCAGATTTACAGAGAACATAAAATCAAAGTGACAGACTCGTCTCTTTGCGCCACACTGCCGACCCACCGCCTGCCCAATCATGAAAGGCACAATTTTGTTAAATATGATAATCACTCATTCTTAACTCGTAGATGTTGCTGAAATGTTTGCCCATGGCTCCCAGGGACTATACACTGACTATAACATCATCAACACATATATAACCCCACTCAGTATTTCCATATTATAAATACTGTAAGCCTACGTAAGCCTAAGTTTTTCTGGTATTCTCCAGTTAATGGAGAGCAGTAACAACCACAGTACATATAATTATTTGGCACAGCATTAGTGATGTTAGACAAGAGTAATTCAGTTATTTTTGTCTTATTTCTTTTAAATTTGGAAAACTCAAATTGTAGCGGACTCTACGGACATAATTCACCATAATCGGTGGTTCAATACAAGCAGTTATGTACGTTTTCTAAGTTGTTTTTCCATCACACTGACACAGTGACAGTTGGACCCTGAGAGGCGTCACTGTTTCTATGGTAACGAAGTTTCAGTGAGATGAGTAACGTCTTTAATGGCTTGTTTTTCAGTGTTAGGTGAGGGAAATAAAATACACACACCGTATTGCATCAAAGATGGAAGTTGAACTCTCTAAATCCCAGCAACATTCTACAGTATCTTATTTTATTTATCCTATTTTCCTAATGTACAGTACACTGATATAAGATATGTACTGTAAAAGCTCTGTGGAGGTGGCCGTGGCTGCAAGAGAGGGAGAGGTGTGGAGTACGCTCATGGGGGCAGAGCCAGGGTGAGTTGATTAACACAGTTGGTGCTTATTGTGTGTAATCAACTCTCTCCGCCACCCATCTAAAGGTTAGGGTTTGGGTTACACAGCCCACAATCATCTGGAGCATTGACGAAGTAAAAGTGGTGACATAAAGGCCAGCAGGCCTTGATGGATGAAACAGTGAAAAAGCAGCCAGAGGGACCTTCCCAAGTGCACCACCGCTGTATACTACAAACAATATGACACAAATTAGATGTGGATATGAGCCCACACTGGGGATTGTTTACTTGTTTGGTTTGCTGGTCTATTTTGAGCTGCAGGGCAGTGAAGCACTGTCAACACTGTGGGGAGGAACACAGAAAGAGCCAAAAACATCTCAAGCTCTTGCTCACTGTACATGTGTGCTGTTCAAAGCGCTGTGAGAACAGCAAGGCTGATTTGGGTTAGCTTGTATTCCAGAATCTGAAGGAATAAATCACATTTTACTTATTTTTTTCAGGCCATGTTAGATGAAATGTATTTATTATTGCTCAATTTCTTCAACACATTCACACTCAACTTGTCAAATACCGCAGCTTGTCAATGGCCCTACATTTCAAACTATGACGTTCAAGGTACCCCCCTAGAGGCGGGTTTGGACTCAGGGACAACATGTCAAGTTTCCACTTGATAAATGCATAGTCTTTTCAACATAAACCTGTGTTCACAAGAGACATACAGTTTCCACTTGTTACATGCAGTCTCTTTTCAAAATAAACTTTTAATTTAGGCTTTAGGTTTACTTATGCAGCTAAGCTGTGGATATGATTAGGAAAAGATTGCGACTTGGGTTCAAATAAGTAAGTATGTTTGTTACATATAATAGCTATGCTTGTTATGCAACTGCTGTTGGTAAAGTAATGACTGCTAATTGCTAATTGACTTTGTTTCATATGGGACATGACTAGCTGTCTCCTGGGGGAAAGTACTGTGTTACTGTGTTGGGACCCCATCTGCCTCAACCTGGACTTTCTTGCAAGTTAAACTATGTCAGTTGCACTGACTATCTAATGATGATGCAGATGGGTTTCCTTTAGAGTTCATTGAAAGCACTGACCAAGCTAATGTAGTTGACATGTAGGGAGTGAGAGTGGTTGTTCTTATGCCTTTAGCTCTACTGATCATGAGTCAGTATACAGTCTTTGACCTGAAGATAGTCTCTGGTGGGGATAAGCATCCAAAACTTCTGTTCTTGTCTTCCTTCTCACCAAGTGCCAATCCATTGCCAAGCTTGTGCTGTTCCTCACTTTCATCCTCTGTCAGGCTGTACTCTTCCTCTTCTTCTTCATTGTCACTTCTCTCATCTCTGGTCAGCTGTGACACAAGAAAGATGTAGAGATGTAGATGTAGAGAAAGAAAGCAGATATGAGAAATATACACTGATCAGCCACAATACTAAGACACTATGGGCATCCTGACCATTCTGCAGCTACATAGCCCCATACACAACAAACTGTGATGCACTGTGTGTTCTGACACCTTTCCATTGGAACCAGGATTAGCTTTTTCAGCAATTTGAGCTACAGTAACTCGTCTATTGGATTGGACAACACAGGACAGCCATGAATCCCTATGTGCATCAGTGACTCTGTTTCCAGTTCACCGGTTTTCCTTCCTTGGACACCTTTTGGTAGGTCCTGACCGCTCCAGACCAGGAACATCCCACAAGAGCTGCAGGTTTGGAGATGCTCTGCCCAGTCATCTACCCATCAGAGTTTGGCCCTTGTCAAAGTCACTCACATCCTTACGCTGCCCATTTTTTCTGCTTCCAACACATCAACTTCAAGGACAAAATGTTCACTTGCTGCCTAATATAGCCTACCCACTGCCAGGTGCCACTTTTGATATTCTTTGTACCTGCACTCTGCTAAAGCTAGCTCATTAAGTAATGCTGAAATAAACCAAGTAATGCCTCTCAACTGAACGATCAAAGAATGTTTATTAAATAATTTCTCCAACAACAGTTATGTGAATTTACAATAATTCCAGGTCTATAAGTCTGTGTGTAGTCCACCATCACTCTGTAGAGAGAGAGAAATCAGTGTTTCAAGAACAGCCACCATTTTGCCCAGGTTAAAGGTCAATAACTGAGACCAGTGACAAGCCAGCAAATGGTACATTCATCTGATCTGGCGTTGAAGGGTTTATATTCATGATCTGCCAAACAGCCTTATTACAATAATCTGTCTCAATTGATTTACCAGACCACCATGAAAAAAAAGTAGAAATTGTGGTATAGCGTTGCTAAGCAAACATTACCCATCAAACGTATTTGGAAATAATGATAGATGAGAGACTTTTGTTACTGAGCAGACTTACAGTGCCAAACATGAATTTTCTGATCATGCAGAGAATGAGGTGGGCCCAGAATATGTGCAGACAAAGAAGGACCAGCAGCATCACATTGAAGAAGTAGTAGCCAAAAAAGGCAGGGTAGTGCTGAACGGGGTAGACCCAGGTACAGTGGATCAGCCTGAAACACAACAGAATAGAAACAAGTCAAACTCTTTAATATCCAGGGTTCTGACCTGTGTCCTGTGTAATTAGTTTATGTTGTGCATTTTATTGGCACAAATGAAATGCTGTAGAACATTTGTGAGCAGATAGGGACTGGATGGGCAAATGGAGGTCATGGATGTAAAAGAAATCAAGTCTTTTTTAAATATTTGTTATTTTATTTTATTTTATTTTATTGCTGTTATTACAGAGTAGACAGTAGAGAGCTGACAGAGCGACTTGACAGAGGTGACTTGTTGGTCTCAAACTGCGGGGGATGTTGCAATGACTTGGTCAGCATCTTAAATGCTTAGGCCACCAGGACACCTCAGAGAGGTGCTCCTAAAGGTACATTCAGATAAAGAGCAGCTTCCATTGTTTCCAATGTTGACACATCAGCCGCAGAGCTGTCAAGATAAGCAGCAGTTATAGCAGGAAGAGGCTAGCTGCTGCACTTTTGATCATGCAGGGCAACTTTTCCACTGCCCAACATATTCGTATCCCAACAAATCCATATAAATAGGTTTAGGAAAGAAATATATGGTTGGGATTAAAACTACTGTGCTTGTACAGTGAAAGTGACACTGAACGTTGTAAACATGTGAAACAAACGAACAGCTGACGTAACGTGATGCACAGGACATGAACAGCTTTCCTCTGGATTTAAATCCTCATGTGTCTCTTTCGCTCTTTAAACTATGTCACCACACTCCTGGTGCACATTTACTGTTGCCATGGATGGGTTTACATTGTAGGTAATGGAATGCCTGGTGCGTTTAACACTGGTGCTAAAGGGTGCTGTATGTGGCGGTACACTGTCACTGTCGGTCATGACAAAGGTATTTAACGCCCTGGGAATGAAACTTGCCATCACTGTGTGACGATGACTATCAGTGAAACCACACAGATGGTGGAGTTACTGGTATCTGAATTATACATCATAAAAAGTACAATGGAGTAACATCAGCTTCAAATTTAAAAAATGTGACTATCCTGCTCAGGCCAATAAACATTTTAATGACATTAGTTAGCTAAAAATTCTAAATGAATTGTGTCATAATCTAATCATTCCCATTCTATTAAGCTACATGATGATATCAGAGTGGTTGGATGGCAGTAACATTCCAGTTGCTGTTACAACCTGAGGTAGTCCTGGTGGCTGTAGAGGCAGACTTGCTCACTTGTGCCACTTATGCCAACATGTCATTGCCACATGGCACACAATAGTAATTGCTAACTGGGTGAATGCTCTTTAATAGCTTGTTAATAGCTTGTCCTTGCCCATTTATATTAATGAGGATAGACACATTTGAAACATCGCTCAGTATCACAATAAAATTCACCATCAACACAAACTATAGCCTCCAAAATGACAATATAGCTAACACATCTCTAAAACTGTTTCAACACAAACTGAACATTAGATCTTTCATGACGGTAGGATTTAATAATGGGCTGTTAGATTAAATCCACATTTATTTTTGTCAAGTGGACCAAATAAACTGACAACTAAGTGTATATTTCATACATCATATTTGGAAATACTAACAGTAAGGAGGCCATAATGCTGTAAGCTCAGTACCACGGGGAAAAAAGCATTTTGCAAGAACCAAAGTAACATGAACATTACTATTTATGCCAGTAGTATCAGTGGCTGCAGTAACAGTAATTACAGCATGTGTACAAAAAAGTGAAAAGTTTGTAGATTTTGTTATTTCACTACCACTATTTCACCACTAACTACGTTTATAAAATCAAGTCACACCCTGTTGAACTTTTAATTAATTTCTTTGTTGTGTTTATTGCATGATAAAGTTATGATAAATAAAAGAGGCAATGTGTACTTGTACATTTGGTTTGATTATTATTATTGATAATCTTTTGTTAAAGCTTCAGTAGGCAGAAGGTTTTGGAATCATTGGGCAAAAACTCCATAATAACCTTTCAGCATATTGTAAATCAAATGTTCTAAGAGAAAACTAGACTTCTGCTCCTCCTCATGGCTCTGTTTTCAGGCTTCAAAATATCTAGCCTTTGAGACTTTGGTCATTTCAGGTAGAGAGAGCACTATTCAGCATTCCTTTAGGTTCCTGTTGATTCTGAAAACATCTAAGGAGAGAAATAGGCATTACAGTAACAGAATATTGATTAATATGTGATCAGGGCTACCTGGTTTGACTGTTTGATAGGAGTTTGCAAGTGATTGACAGATGGCTCTCATAGACGGCAGTTGGACGGAAGATACAGAAAGTGATATATAAAAAGATTCACTGTTTCCACTGACTAGAGCCCAAAACTCTTTGACCTCATTCACTAATATCGTCCTAATTTACTACTTTACTAACTAATTTACTAACCTATTTTGGGTTGGGGCAGCAGTAGCTCAGTCTGTAGGGAGTTGGCTTGGGAACCGGAGGATCACCGGTTCAAGTCCCGACATGGACAAAAAACTGAGTGTGAACTGGTAGCTGGAGAGGTGCCAGTTTACCTCTTGGGCACTGCCGAGGTGCCCCTGAGCAAGGCACCAAACCCCCAACTGCTCGGGGCACTTGTCAGGAGCAGCCCCCTCACTCTGACATCTCTCCATTACTGCATGTGTGTGTGTGTTTGTGTGCATGTACCATGTATAAGTTAAACAGAGTGTAAATTGAATTTCCCCACTGTGGGACTAATAAAGGTTGATCTTCTTCTTCTTCTATCTCATGCACTGCTGTCAGGATATAGTGTACTGTATACTGTAAACCATTTTATAAAAATAACTTTATTTAATCATATTTGCTCCATTTCTATCCACTGTTTTAATCATTTGTTTTTATTTGCACGCTATATATTTGCACTCTTTCTTACTTTGTACTACAACTGCTGCACAACAATTTTCCTTAGGATAAATAAAGTTCTATTCTATCTTATCTTAACTAATGTGGAGAATGCTGTAATAAAGTGTCTACAATTTATTAAGTCTATAGTTAATTTCAGTTTATAAGAAACATTTAAATGTCCCATTCTAACAGAATGTATGGAAAGAAACTGAAATATTATACTTTAGAGCTTACTGTCATTCATGCATACAAATAAAAACATAGTCATATTTCTCTCACACACAGACACACGTGCCATGCGCCTCATTTATGAACTTACCAGAATGGGAAGATGATCAGTCGTGTTATCATAAACACAATGGAAAACAGGACAAAAAGACTTTTGCAGGTTTTCTCCCATTTGGCATAGTTGAATAATTTAGCGGACTAAAAGAAAAATGAGATGTATTGTTAATTACTGTGCAGGTGTTACCTTTTTCTCTTTTTGTATTGTTAATTAACTACATTTCAAAACAGACCAAGTTAGTGGAGTAAACTGCTGTCCATTTTCTGTTGTATCATGGTATAACCTAAATCAGCCATGTATCCATTGGAATTACGTATATATATTGGGTGATTTTGCCAACCACAATGCCGACATTCAGTGCTATCAAGCCATCAATTTAGCATGGGCATATTACATTCGGCTCTATTAAGCTTTATGGCCATTCTCCACATGTCCATCAGATGACCTCGGACTTTACTCATCTTGATCTCCAACATCTTCCTGTACCTGTACCTTAAGCTTATGTCTCCCCTCTTCTTCCTTGAATGAATCATTGAACTCTTCCTGTCTGCCTGGACTGACTGCATTTGGATCCTTCCCTGGCTGCTTTGAACCCACTCATCTAATATAACAATTGACCCAGAAATTAGTCGTCTTTTGTGGATGAACTTAATGAGGTGGTCAGTACATGTCAGTCAGTACCTGCTGATCTACTGACAAAACACCTCCAGTACTGAGAATAAGAATGCAACTTCGTCTCTGGCACTTCAGCAAGCATCTACAAAGCCTTGATTAGTGAAGTCACTACCTGTATGGGCAGAGAAATTTGCTAACACTCCAGCATCCCTGTCTGTTAGTGTTGGGCCAGCTGAGCCTCCAGCCTGCTTCCCAGCCAACACCCCAGCCTGCTAGCCCCTAGCCTGTACCTGCAACTACCACCACAACTATTAATTTTTGTTAAATCACAGCTGTGAGTATAAACTGCCCAACCTTTTCTCCCAACCACAGTATATTTGCCAATAACACAATACAACCTTAACCATTTCATGCACTGATATTGTAAAAAGAAAAAAAAAAGGTAAAAAAAAATGTCTTTAAACTTGTGTGGATGTGACTGACCTCCAGTAAAACATCAGAGGCATCATGGACAATCATGACCAGCGTTCCTATACGAATGTAGTTGACACACCAGGAAAATGATAAGAGGACCAGTGTGGCCAAGTGGTGGATGATTTGTTCCCTAAAGTCCTGTAAGGGGAAAAAATAGAGAGAAGATGTTAAATCTTTACCAGACTACTAAACTAGAGCCTCACTAGCTCTATCTTGAGGCCAAAATGTTAATTGCATCTTACAACATTTTTTTTTTTTCATTTTCCTTGAACCTTACGAATAGTGAGGCTTACATTGTAAAGTTTGTCCTGAGGATGGTGCTAGATCAAGGGGGTCACTGAATTCAAAAGGACTCATCCTCAGGGGAACTTGAATGTTTACATCAAATATTATAATTACCAGGCTACCAATTAGATTACGCAGACACATTTATGGTGTGCAGATGGAAACTTTATCCTGATGGTGGCACTAAAGGAAAGCAATCTCATAGTACTATGGAAATCCAGCCATTAGATTTCAAGATGTTTTATCATGCACAAAAGTGTTTGAAGGATCTTTTTATGGTGGCACAATACAGGTAAGGGGGCCACCAAAATCACCATCTGGAGACCGTGAATATCCAGTACTTGTGGAGAAAGCTCATGACCTGTTTAACAGAACAACTGACATCGCCATGCTCACTAGTGACATGGTCCAGACAATTTTGTCCACTTTGTTAGGATACAGGATCCTTCTCTGGAGGACTATGGGTTGCTGAGTACTGGATGAGGTAAAATACAGAACAGACTGCAACAAAATAACTAATGCAAAAAATAGCCTGGAGGGTGGAGAAGGAAGGTCCTCTCCAACCATATCTATTTCAGATGTTGATAAAAGTAAATGGCAATGCCTAATTAAGACACAGAATGACATGTTTGTGTGAGACCACTAGGCAGGTAGTCAGGTTGACAGCAGTCAAGGCAAGAGATGACCAGCACATGTACAAGGAACTGAGTGGCTCAGCCAGATAAGACCTGGGGCCTCATTTCTTAGCCATGCATAAGAATTTAGCCTTCAGGTCTGGGGACATGGAATAACTGAACTATTATTATTATTATTATTATTATTATTATTATTATTATTATTATTATTATTACTAATAATAAAACAGAAGGAAGAAACTGTAGGCTGTGATGAACAGGTGGTGCTTGAGGGAGTAACACAAGGGATGTGTGGACTAGAATGAAGGAAATCACTGGGTTCAAGGTGAGAGACAGACAGCCAGTGGGCGGACAGGACAAACTGTCCGGCCACAGCTAAACTGTTTCTGGTTCACAGCCCACAGCTATCTCCTCCACCTCAGCTGTCTCCTCACCCACACCTCCACACATCCCCACTGACCCTAGTGCATTAACCCTACCCCCCTCATTCTCGCCTGGTAAGCTTCTTGGCCATAAATCTCTGAATTTTGGAGTGCTTTTCCTCCATTGAGAAGATGAGCACCCTCCCTTGCTTGACTGTGACTTCAGGCCAGGTTAGGAGATAGCTGGATAGACTCTACCAAGGCAAGGCTACAGGCCCTGACGGTATCAGCCCTAAATTCTGAGGACCTGTGCCAGTTGTCTGCTATTTGGTGAGACCTCTTCAACCTGGAGAAAATACTGGTGCTGTGGAAGACGTCCTGCCTGGTTCCGGTTCCCAAATAGACAGCTCCATCTGGCCTTAACTATTACTGAGCAATTGCCCTCTCATGTGATGAAGGTGCTAGACAGGCTGGTCTTGGTCCACCTAAGACCGCAGGTGAAATCATCGCTGAACCCTCTGTTGCTTGCCTGAACGTTGCCAAGATCAGAGATGGTGATTAACTTAAGAAGGAAGACGATGGCTCCACAGCCCCTGTGTATTTTGGGAGAGGATGTCGACATGGTGGAGGACTACAACTACCTGGGCATCCACATCGATAACAGACTGAACTGGAAGACCAATTCTGAGGCTGTACTGTGTATAAGGAGATATGGATGGATGAACAGACTCTCTTCCCTGAGGAAGTTGAGATCGTTCTACATGTGCAGCAAGATGCTGGAAATCTTCCATAAGTCTGCTGTGGCTAGTGTACTGTACTTAACCACACTTTTAAAGTTGTGGTGAAGAGGAGGACACTGAACAAACTGTTATCCATTATGGATAATCCTGATCACCGCCTGTTTTTGTCTAGCTTACAAAACTCTGCAATTCAGTTACATTGTGTGAGAACTAGGCTTTATTGTTGCCATATGACATCACAGATTTAACAGATATGTAGACGTTCTCACATAAGAGTATGTATGATGTCACTGCATCTGTTTATTAGTCCAGGGTTTCACATGACTCTTCTAAAAGTGTTCCAGTCTGTGTATTCAAAACAGACTCTTGGTGCTTCAGTTGCATCAGCTGCATCATTTGACCAATTTTTAAGAGTTGTGGTTTGAGGTTGACAAACCTTACCTGTAGGGAGGAACCAACCATGGCGTGGTCAGATGTTCCAAAGGCTGCTTTTGTAAACCAGTTCTAACTCACATAGGCTTCACCCTCTACTGAACTCTAAGGGTAATACTCTCTTCGAATCACACACAGAAGTTCACCCACTGAGATCTGCATCATCATCGCTGACCACTCAGGACGTGCCTACAGCATACGAGCATCACCATTGTACACAAGGCAATGTCCAGCACTGCCTGGCATCATATCTAATTGATTGAGTGAGCAGCTAGATAAATCTGGCGGGAGAGAAACTGTTTCGTAGAATTGCACGCTAGCAATTGAAAGACTGATTACCTGAGACCGAATTTGTGACCTGTGAAATGGACAGAATTCAAAAGCAGATCGAGCTGAGCAGGAGAGCTGGATCCAACAGGAGCCCAATGCCACGACCACGGAATGGATAAGTATTTTTTCTTGATATTTTATTTATTTATATATTTTAAGCCAACATGGGCATGGTCTTTTAGAAAAATTAAGTCACTGTACTACTAAGACACACTCACTCACACAGTAGTACTAAACACAGCCTGCCACACCGCCAGGGGGAGCCACTGCACCACAAACAAATACCAGTAGTCACAAACCACAAGAGACCTCCACCAAAGGAAACACCAACACTCCACTCCTCCCTCACCATCCCAACCACCAGCACTAATGAAACAGTACCTAACACCCGAACCCAACACCTCCAGTGAAACTCAGGTCCTACCAACACTACTGGACAAAATCCAACAACTTTTCACTGAACTCAATAAGAACATCATATCAACTCCACTTGCCCGCATCATTCCACAACTCTAACGCAGATTCACCCTCACTCATACCGGAAGTCATTGGTAACGTCAACCGCAGAATCTTTACCACCAACAAATCTATAGATGAAGAACTTCTGCGATGCAAACCAGACATCATGACTAAAAAGTGAATCCACATGAGAAAAGGAGGCATTCTCACATGACATACACCATAAACTTTCTTCTCTCCCTATCAAGAGGATCCATAACAACCAAAACACCAAAGAAATAAAAGAACTGGAAAAACAATGCATCTCCACAACTAAAGCACATCACATCATCAGCAGAGCAACTCAACAGCCCACCACCTTCATAAGGATCCACCTCACCAACCTCATGCACCTGGTCTCCTACGAGGTTTCCTCATAAATGTATTCCACTACAGAGTTGAAAAATCTCACCCACCCCCATTTACACAGCATTTCAAATTCCAACAATTCAAGCACATATCAATGCAATGCAAGAATGCAGTCACATGTCTCAGATGTTTAGGAAACCACCACCACAAATAATGTAACAAGGACAGAACAAACTGTAAATGTGCCAGCTGTGGCAGCAAGCACCCCTCCATCTCCAAAAACTGTCCCACCTACCTAGTCCTCACCACCACAGCATCAGGAGGCTCCCAACAAAATCATACAAGGTTCCAGTTCCTACCCAACTCATCCCACTGACCCCCCAAGATCCCAGTACAAACCTGACCAAGATACAAACAGACAGTCTTATCTTTTAAACAGCTCATAAATTATTTTTTATTTTAGTTACTTATCTAATCCTTTTAATCCATTTTATGGCTAATACCTTTTTACGTATTAAAATCAGAGGACTAAGGAAAAATAGAAGTGAACTGAAACAAATTTTAACTGAAAAACAAGTCACAGTAGCCTCCATTAATGAAACTTTCCTCAAGAAAGACACATCTTTTAAAATGGATGGTTTTAATATGCTAAGAAAAGAGCAACCAACAGGCCATGGGACGGAGTAGCACTTTGAATGAAATACAATACAGAGAATACAGGGAAACCATTCTTAACCTCATACAAGAAGAACTCGATTTCATCAACAAATTTATACAGCTCTCAGAAAAAAATGTGCTTGTAATGGGAGATTTTAATGCCAAACACAAGGACTTTATCTGCAAAACTACAAACAAATTCAGAAGAGCACTTAGAGAAATATTGGATACCACCAACATCACTATCCTCAGTAACAACGAACCGACACACAACCACTCTGCCCAAACCATCCACCCAGGACATACTGGACCTGGCCCTCTCATCACCAGACCTCTCAGCCACACTCCACAACCAGTGTGAGCCACAACATCAGCAGCAACCACCTCCCCAATCTTGCTACTTTCTCCCTTACACTCCACTACTTGCCCCAACACAGCACAATACAACTACAAAAGAGCAATCTGGGAAAACTACAGGAAGCATATCATTAAATCACTCAGCTCCCACACGGCCACCATTCACTAGATACACAAACTCACCCAGGCTAGTGGTGCATGCATGCCACTTCACACGCTTTAAATTATGTTTTTATATTTATTTTTTTTCTTGGTCCCAAGTCTGCTGGAGCCGGGAAATGCAGCTGAAAGAAAGCTGAAATAATACATCATTACCAAAGTGCATAGTGAAGTTTAATTCAATCATCCATTCTATTTTTAAAGTTATTTCTAATATCACTGCCCCATCTACATGACTATATCTGACTTTTGAGTATTCCATTAAATTAATGTCTATTAATTTATGCATCCACACATTGGCATTTTTTTTTCTTTTGCCTCCCTGAAGTTACCAACTTCAACAATGTTGCTATTAGTCTGGATGATTGTCTCATGCGTTACTCTCACTACTGTCAGGACATAGTGACCATTTTATAAAAGTATCTTTTTTTAATCATATTTGCTCCATTTCTATCCACGGCAGCTTTAAGCAGCTTTAAGGGACACAGAGGGTTTGTGAAACACATGTTTACTGTAACCGAAAAGTGAGGCAGAGGGGTCTTACTAAGCGTCAGTATATGACGAGTTGGGATGAGAACAGGTTAGACGGTACGGTAATGAAACACCAGCCCATTCTCATTCCCAGGACGTCAAACACCAATGCTTTGTCATTGCTGTCTGCATTTGATACTGCTCAAGGCTTTCCATTACCTACAATGTAAACCCATCCGTGGCAGCAATAAATGCCCTGGGGAAGTGCTGTGGTGATGTAGTTTTAAAAAGTGACAGAGACAGAGTGGGTGGGAGTGGAGGTGGAAGGATCCAACATACACAACACTTTCATCCATGATACCACTGTTAGGGTTTCTTGCATTACGTTTCACTTTCATGTTACAATCATCTGTTTGTTCTGTGTCTTGTGTTCACAATGTCACATTTTCATTGTACAGATGTAGTACTTTTTCTTAAACCTACCTATAGTGGGATTATTGCCTAATCCTAAACAACCAATTTTCTGTTTAAATCACAACATTAAGCATGTGTTTACTGCTAACGAAAAGTAACGGCAAGGGGTCTGACAAATCATCAGTATGTGACAAACTGGGATGAGAACATGTTTGTGGTGTTAATATTGACATTTCTTACCAAATTCATAAACATCAGCATTTCATGGGTTGAAAAAGGCTGAATGTGCTAGCTACTGTTTTACATCAGCCCTGAACCAATTCTGACATAGAGTTGGGACCTATCTGTGTCATGAAATTTAAAAACAAAAATGAATGTCAGTATCCTCTAATGAGAAGCCAGGCCATGACCCTGAGCAACTCTTGCCTCAGTTAGGGTCAGACCTAGGAATGAACTTACACATTAATGTCTTGCTAACTTTTTTTGCACTAGTGTTGTTTGGGATTCAAAATAGAACAACCTTGAATGTTTTGAGCTACAATGACCCATATACAGTATTAAGTACTACATACAGTACATGTTTGACATGTGTGAATATACTGTATGGTGACTTTATGTTACTTCTATTATGGGAATAAAAGCAGGGAAATTAAACATTTGGAGTGCAGGAGCTTCAACAAAGTTAAAATTTTGACCCATCACAACCACTACTCACCTTTCTCTTGACGTCAAAGGCAACACTTAAGAGGAGTGAGCCATAGAAGCTCATTTCCAAGATGTAATACCAGTACTGAGACTCCAGCATGGACTGCAGACAGAAAGACATACAGAAACAGAGGCAGGATCAGAATGAGATGGACAGCATGTAACATGAAGCTACAATGAATCTCACATAGACAAAATATTTATTATGTATATATGCTTAAGGCTGTGCTGTTTGTCCCATACCCTTTAGATGGAAGGAAGGAACTGTAGAAGAATCATTTTGTTCCCTCAACTCCATTTCTCAAAGTACAGGCTGATAATGAAGCTATGGGATCATACATCACAGTGTGTTAAGCTGAACTACATCATTGTTTTGTAATGAAGGAGCCTTTTACATATAACTATGAAAGCAGCTTTATATTCCTCCCACTCATGAAAAATAGAATACAGCTCTATTTCTAAATAAAGACATAAGTGTTGCTTTACTTTGCTTACAAAGTGAAAATTTGCATGAAGAGGAATGACTGTTACACTGACTGAGAAGATCACTGCTAGTATTTGGAAACACAGCATTTCTATTGGTATTTAAGTTATGACCAAAGGATACACTGTTTCTAAATACACTGAACAAAAACGCAACACTTGTTTTTGCTCCCATTTTTTATGCACTGAAGTCAAACATCCAAGACTTTCTATGTACACAAAAGGCCTATTTCTCTCAAATATTGTTCACAAATTTGTCTAAATCTGTGTTAGTGAGCACTTCTCCTTTGCTGTAGTAATCCATCCACCTCACAGGTGTGGCATATCAAGATGCTGATTAGACAGCATGATTATTGCACAGATGTGGCTTAGACTGATCTTTGACTTAGACTTAGACCTAAAATCACGCCAAACAGCATATTATTAATAAATTACATTATATGCAGGAGTCTTTGAATCATACAGCACTAACTGTTTTGGTTAGTAATATTTCCATTACCAAAACGTAACATTTAATTCCACATTAACAGTGACATTCCCTTCTTTGGTTGCATGCAGCTTTGGAAAAAGTCCTTGCTGCTTTAGCTGGAAGAATGCTGGAAGAATGGAATGGCAGTAGTGCAACTACAGGTCTGAGTAAAATGAATAATTCAAAAGGTTTTACGGAATCAGCAGGAGAACTTGAATTATATTTAATAAAATGATCTAATGTTAAAATGGCAATCATGGTGTATAAAAAGTAGGCTATACAAACCTGCTTTGGAAAACCTGTCCATACTTCTCGAGTGTCATAAAACCATTCTTTCTGTAAAAACATGGGAAGTAAGTGTAATTATATTTGTATGGTTTGTTTGGAATGTAGCGGTGTATAGATGTAACAATAAAGAGATAAACCCACAAGGCTGATAGTAACTTGAACATTTAACCACAGATACCTCACAGTAAATCTTATATTTCTGGCTGAGATGGGATCATGTTCTAATCATAAGCTACTCACATCGTACAGTGCTACTATTCCTCCGATGAACGCCGACAGGTAGAAGACAAACCTCCAGCTGTAGGACGGAGAGCAGTGACATGTACTGACTATGGCTACTGGAGGGATTGCATTATCATTATTATCTTTATCATATTTTTACACACACACAGAGAGAGAGAGAGAGAGAGAGAGAGAGAGAGAGAGAGAGAGCAGTGACCTGGCCTCCCTGAACTTCTTCAGTATTCCGGGAAGGTCCTGACTGCGTCTTCTTCTGAACCAGCGTAAAACTTGTCTCACTGACAAACTGGTTTTCTTCGACAGCCCATCAATGTCTGCCTGGAAAGGAGTGAAAACACACACAGACACACACACACACACACATACACAATGATTAAAATGTGTGTAATGTAGACGTATGTCTATCTCCCCCCAGAAGGAACATTATGGCAGTTTATTAGTCTGAAAACCTGCACACATAAAAACCAGGCGCATGTGATATGAGCGCACAAAACATTTTCGACAAGTGTAAAAATAGGAGCCAAACACCTGAGCACCTGTGACAGGGCACTTTGTAGTTATAGTACATTGTCACACATGTATTAATAAATCTGAAGTCACAGAGAAAAATGCTTTAGGAGTTGGAAGCATTTTTTTTTTCCTTTTTTTGCCCTGTGTAAAGGATTATTTTGAGGCCTTGAATTGGTAACTGATGCAAAGACAGCAGGGCAGGTGAAATATGATCAACCTTTTAAGCTCTGACTGCTGCATTTTGGTGAGCCCTTGTCATTGACAGTCTAGAGAAAATTCCAGTTGTTTTCATTGCAATAATCGATGCTTGATGTTGCGACAAGCAACAACATGGCCTTCTTGGCACTCAATTTTAGGTGTGTTTTTCACATTCAACGGCGGCAGTAGCTCAGTCTGTAAGGACTTGGGTTAGGATGCGGACGTCACGGGTTCAAGACCCCCATGGAACAAGACCAACTGGTTGCTGGAGAGGTGTTTACCTCTTGGGCACTGCCGAGGTGCCCCTGAGCAAGGCACCAAACCCCCAACTGCTCTGGGCGCTTGTCAGGAGCAGCCCCCTCACTCTGACATCTCTCCATTGATACATGTACTGTGTTTGAACAACAGAGTGTAAAACTGAATTTCCCCACTGTGGGACTAATAAAGGAATATCTTAGAAGTTATCGCCTTTTAGAGAATCATAGATTTGTGTGTTGTTGGCATAACAGTCCATGTTGATTTTTTCTGACCAATTAGCTGCACAAAAACACAAAACAAAAGTGGACCAAGTATTGTTCCATATGGGACATTAAATTTAACCTTAAACCAGTAGGACACAGACATAATTTTTGTGTTTTGTCTCTCAAATATGAGCGAAAACAAGCAAAAAACACCCCACTCAGACCACTAACCAATAAAAAGACCTCTAAGAGATAAAATTGAAGTTGGTCACATCTTTAAAAAAGTACATAATAATTTGTGAAATATATTTTTTTCATTTGGGTTAACTGAGTTTAATATTCAGTATCTTGACATGAGATTAATTATTATTGTTTCTATGTCCTGTTTTCATGGTTTTGGCAATGGGTTAGGGTTAGAGTTGCAGAGAGAATAATTATGTAATATAGCTAATAATATATGTATTTTATAATGGATATCATGCTGCATTGAAGAAGACTTGAAAGTAGCAGTTGAGACCATAAACCCATGTTTAGAATGTTTATTGTTGTAATAAATAAAATAAAGTGACAAGTGGGGTCATTTTCTCACAGACAACTATATAATCAGATCTTAATCTCTAATAATCTTATTTTTATAACCTCCTGATGGCCATTTGAAAGAATACAAGTTTAATGCACTTCCCCATTGGCTTCCTTTTTCAGAACTGGATATCGCTGCCTGGTGTGTTTTTTTTTACTTGCAGTACACTGAGTACTCACTGCCACCATACAGGGATAATATATGAGTAGTTATTTGTTTACCTGAGCAGGATTTCTAGACTGAGTAATGTAGTAAAGTTCCAGAATGGGGTTGTCCTCTGCTTTCAGATGGCCTCTCTGCTTGATCCCAGCGGAGACTGCCAGTGGTGTTGCTATCCACCTGAAATACAGTTAACAGACTCAGTCAATTCTAACAATGTCAGAGTCAGCTGAGGACATATAGTGCATGGTGATGCAGTTTTATTGATGCCATATTTATATTTATACATCAAAAATAGCCTTCATTCTTTACTATTATTGTCACTGATACTTTTATTCATAATATGACGTAGCTATGACTTTTTGCAAACTTCCAGGGCTCTGCTGTGTTGGTGAACTGCAACGGTCAGTGTAATACCTTTTTTTTGTTTTTTGACTGTTAAGGATTCAAGTGAGTTAGAATCACCAAAAAATACAATGGAGCAGGAGGTTCAGGTTCAAAATTAACTGCTTTTACTTTATTTGTTGGGGCAAAATATTTTCTTTTTCATGGCAGTGGCCATGGCTGACATGAGAAAACAAGGGGAAAGCTGGGGTTATAGCAAGAGATGCCAGAATGTTAAGGAAACAGAAAAAAATCACAGCCACGTGGACCCGAAATGGTCACGTTTGGATCAGAGAACAAGAAGGGTCTCAAGCAAAGATGATAAAGGAACTGAAAGAATCGGAGAAGTATAAAAGTGTACAGTGATAAATGGAAGGTGAAATGGTGATAAGAAATCTGACAGGAATGAAATAATGAGCTTAGAGTGGAAACAAAAAATGCACAGAATTGCACATGGATTTAGCTATAAATGCACAGGATGAAACAGATGGCAAAATTTATGATTTTCAAAATGAACTAGAAAAAAAAAACTTTTTTTACATTTGAACAGGGAATGCAAATATTACACAGAGCAACAATTCCACGATGAGGTATTGGTGGAAGGAGTATTATCAATCATTCATTTCAGCATTAGGAGTCTGAATTGTAACTTATATAAAATAAAGGATTATTTAAGTCAGAGCAAGAAAAGACTTAGTGTTATTGCAGTAACAGAAACATGGTTACAAGAGGAAGACACTGACGAAGTTCAGATAGATGGATATGAAATGTTTTATGTAAATAGAAAAAATAAAAAAGGTGGAGGGGTTGCTCTGTATGTATGTGCAGATTTAAAATGCAAAGTTGTAGGCAGTATGACAACTGCTGTCAACAATGTTCTGGAAATTAGTACAGTAGAAATCTCAACCGAAAGAACGAGAAACATTATTAGTTGTATTTATAGAACGCCAGGATCCTGTGTTGAATTATTTACAAAAAAAATAACTGAGTTGTTTGATGGAATCACGAATAAGAGTGTGTTTCTATGTGGGGATTTCAACATTGATTTGGGAAATGCCAGCAGTCCAATGACAACAAATGAATATATAAATGCAATGTATAGTATGTTTTTTTTTCTTCTGATAACCAAACCAACAAGAATTACCACACAAAGTGCAACAACTATTGATAATATTTTTACCAATGTCTCAGAGGCATTGGGACAAAGTGGGATCTTGATGACTGATGTCAGTGACCATTTGCCAGTTTTTACAGTCTATAAACATTGTGATGTTAACAAAACACAAGTACTTACAGAAAAACTTGTTAGAGATAGATCACAAAAGGCACTGGAGGCATTAAAAAGAGATCTGGAACAACAAAGCTGGAAAGAGGTTTATGTAAATGATGTCAATAAAGCCTATGATTCTTTCATTAGATTGTTTTGTAACCTGTATGAAAAAAACTGCAAAATAAGGAAACTGTCCAAGAAGGAGATGATTAATAGACCATGGATGACAACTGGATTGCAAAATGCCTGTAAAAAAAAAAAAAATAATTTGTACAGAAGTTTTTTGAAACTAAGGACAAAAGAGGCTGAAAATAAGTATAAGACATATAAAAATAAATTAGTATCTATAATAAGACAACAGAAGAAAGAGTACTATAGTGATTTACTAAGTAAAAGAAAGAAAGAAAGATATTCATTTATTAGTCCCACAGTGGGGAAATTCAGTTTTACACTCTGTTGTTCACACAGTACATATACATGTCAATGGAGAGATGTCAGAGTGAGGGGGCTGCTCCTGACAAGCACCCAGAGCAGTTGGGGGTTTGGTGCCTTGCTCAGGGGCACCTCGGCAGTGCCCAAGAGGTAAACTGGCACCTCTCCAGCAACCAGTTGGTCTTGGTCCATGGGGGACTTGAACCAGAGACCTCTGCGTCCTAACTCAAGTCCTTACGGACTGAGCTACTGCCGCCCCCAAACAGAGATGACATAAAGGCTACTTGGAGAATAATAAATGGGGTAGCAAAAAAATATATCAAGACTACCAAATTACTTTGTAAAGGAAAATTTAGATGTAAATGACGCAAAAGAAATAATTAATGAGTTTAATAATTTTTTTGTAAATATTGGTCCAAATCTGGCAAGAACTATTCCTGATACAATGGAAAAGGATGTTGGTGAAAATATAAAGGATAATATTAAAAGCATTTTCATAAATAAGGTAGAAGAAGATGAAATATATATATTGTTAACAAGTGTGTGAGTAAAAGATCTGCTGATTGCCATGATATAGATATGATGTTACTGAAGGATATAATCAGTTATATTATTGACCCATTTACATATATATGCAATCTGTCACTTTCAACTGGAATATTTCCTGAAAATATGAAAATTGCTAAAGTAATCCCACTTTATAAAAGTGGAAATAAACATGTCTTCTCCAATTATAGACCAGTGTCTTTGCTGCCACAATTTTCAAAAATATTGGAAAAAGTATTTACTGCCAGGCTGGACAAATTTCTCGATAGTCATGACATTCTGAGCAGCAGTCAGTATGGTTTCAGGGCTAATCATTCAACATCAATGGCATTAATGGAATTAAAAGAGGAATTATCTAAAGTAGTAAATGATAAAAAATATTTTGTAAGCATCTTTGTTGACCTGAAGAAAGTGTTCGATACCATAGATCATGACATTCTTCTTAAAAAACTTAGTAAATCTGGTATCAGAGGGGTGGCACTTCATTGGATCCCAAGTTATTTAAAGAACAGAGGACATTATGTTGAAATAAATGGTACAAAATCAAAAAGGTGTATTGTTACTTGTGGGGTTCCTCAAGGATCGGTCTTGGGGCCTAAACTGTTTCTCTTGTACATAAATGATATTGTTAATGTTTCAAAAATTCTGAAATGCATTTTATTTACAGATGACACAACTTTTTTTGTGCCAGTGATAATTTAATGCACATGAAAGATGTGGTTCAAAATGAACTGATAAAAATGAAACACTGGTTTAATGTGAATAAATTTTCTTTAAATTTTGATAAATCATGTTTATATTATTTTGTAATAGAGGTACAAATATTGAAATTTCACTGGAGATAGATGGTATAAGAATTGATAAAGTAAGTGAAACAAAGGTGTCATTATTGATGAAAATATTTCCTGGAAGCCACATATTAATAGCATAGAATTTAAAATAGCTAAAACAATTGCAGTATTACATAAAGTAAAAGATTATCTGATAAAAAAAGGCCCTATTGTCACTATATAATTCCTTAATTGTTCCAAATCTGACCAATTGTATAGAAATTTGGGGAACCACATATAAAACAATTAAACCAGTTTTCATTTTACAAAAAAGAGCAATAAGAATCATAAGTGGAAGTAGATAGAGATCCATCACATGCATTGTTACCAGAAAATATACAAAACAGATTTATTAAAAGGCAAAGTAATTATGAGTTAAAAGAATTTGAAATATTTATAAAACCAAGGTGCAGAACTGTGTTGGAAGTGTTGGAACGATGTGTTTCTGTTTATGCAACTGGATTATGGAATTATTTGGAGAAAGAAATTAAAGATGCCAATTCATTTGTTGTGTTTAAAAAAAGGTTAAAAATATGATGTTAACAAAATATAGAGAATTGTGTTAAATTGTTTTGATTCTGGGCTGCACGATGGTGTAGTGGTTAGCACTGTCGCCTCACAGCAAGAGGGTCGCAGGTTCGATTCCGGCTTGGGACTTTTCTGTGTGGAGTTTGTATGTTCTCCCCGTGTAAGCATGGGTTTTCTCCGGGTACTCCGGCTTCCTCCCACCATCCAAAGACATGCTGTTTAGGTTAATTGATGACTCTAAATTGCCCGTAGGTGTGGATGTGAGTGTGAATGGTTGTCTGTCTCTATGTTGTCTGTCTCTATGTGCCCTGCGATGGACTGGCGACCTGTCCAGGGTGAACCCCGCCTTCGCCCAATGCTAGCTGGGATCGGCTCCAGCCCCCCGTGACCCCTAACGGGATAAGCGGTTGACGATGAATGAATGAATGTTTTGATTCTATTCTAACCTGTTGATGCTTAGAAAACAAATATGTTTGTAAGTTGGTAAGCTCTGGATGCAAATCAGATGTAAGTTGGCCTGCAGCTGTTTCTAGTTTTATTGTTTATTTTTTATCCATCCATCCATCCATCGTCAACCGCTTATCCCGTTAGGGGTCGGGGGGGGGGCTGGAGCCGATCCCAGCTGGCATAGGGCGAAGGCAGGGTACACCCTGGACAGGTCGCCAGTCCATCGCAGGGCACATAGAGACAGACAACCATTCACACTCACATCCACACCTACGGGCAATTAAGAGTCATCAATAAACCTAAACAGCATGTCTTTGGATGGTGGGAGGAAGCCGGAGTACCCGGAGAAAACCCACGCTTATACGGGGAGAACATGCAAACTCCACACAGAAGAGCCGCAAGCTGGAATCGAACCTGCGACCCTCTTGCTGTGAGGCGACAGCGCTAACCACTACACCACCGTGCAGCCCTTATTTTTTATCTCTTTGTTTTATTTTTTTATATGTTTGTCAAACAAATTATTATTGGTTCTATGATTTGCGTGTCGGGAGGGGCAGATTATATATAAGATTTTATTCCTTCTGCTCCCTTTCATTCTGATGTCTTATTTTATAATGTGTTCTGTTTTTTGTTTTATTGACAGAATGAATGAATAAATAAATAAATAAATAAATAATAAATCTCTTAGAATAGAGGCCCATTTTACAAAGCAGACTTAACAAACTCTCAGAACTCTGAGTTGACTAATCCTGTGAGGGGAAACATAGTTTTTGGTTCCAGAACAGCTGATCAGAGTCAGTTCAATCAACTCTGAGTAAGTTGGACTTAAAAAGTCGTCATTAATGTAACTCGATACTACGATTCACTATGGCAACAGGTTAATAAAAGGCAGAGACTCCAGAGAATTTAGATACTGTATATTAACACATGGATATGAAGACTGTGCACCTTTGTGTCAGTCTGTGATATCACCACAACAACGGCTCAGTTTTAGTTTTATGAAGGAGTTTGGTGGATTAAGAAAGGTAGGTTTACATACACCTACTATAAAGTATCAAGTATGAAGTATCACTGAGCTCAGTTTAATTTGAATATATTTTTATTTATTTATGTATAATCTTCGTGATTAGTGTATCCATTATGAACTGACACTAAGAAGGGCCGCACCAATATACTGAAGATTAAGTTAGCTAGAGACAAAATGAAAATTAAAGCTGCAAGCAGCAATGAACAGCCCCGCCCCCCTAAAGGACCCAAGACTGAGCCTTGTGGGACACCTTTTGCAATACCATCAAATTTGATACTAGTAAATCTTTCTAAAAGTATTGTATATCAGTTGTGTTGACTGTATTTGAATGATCAATACAAAGAGCTGCACAGTGTTTCGCCACCAAACTTTAATATACTGTCTAATCTTTAGACAGGGAGTGGTGTGCTTTTCGTACGGTATAACCATGTGGGACAGTAGGTGGAATGTGGAATGTGGATGAATGTGGAATGTGGATCTTACCTTTCAAACAGGTATCTGATGAGTAAGAAGACGAAGGTATAGGGGACAGTGATGTAGAGATGTGAGGCTTTGGCATAAGCCCGGTCCTCCCTGTCTTCCAGGTCGGCCCACGTCAGGTTCACGGGAAGCCAGATTCTGTCCCACCAGAACCACTCATACAATGTGTCAAACATCCCTTCTCCCCACCAGAGCTACCAGAGGCCTGTATTACAAAGCAGGATTTGGGGTTAGCAAGGGAACTTCAGGTTTAACCTAGGGTTTTCAGTCCGATGACGGTGGATGACTTCTTACTGGGGTAAATCACCATGGTAACTTATGCTGCACACCTAACCTGCTCCTTAGCAGGTTATGTTCAAGATAACAGATGAACTTGTATAAAAGCACTGTCTACTGAAGCAGATTGTAAAATGCAGTATGAAGAAGTGAAAGTATAAGTAAGTTAAAAGCATTAAATATTAAAGAGTTTATGCAGAAAGGACAACTGGCAAAAAGTATATAAATTAAAAACTTTCTTAGACCTTAAAAAGCAATAATAATAATAACAATAATAATAATAATAATCCTTCCAGCTTTGAATTCTGTTCTTATATTTACTTTTCATTTGCTCACAACTCAGGGCGAAGCTAAAAATAGCTAAAATTGTCATACAAGCCACGAATTCCCCACAGGGAATAATAAAATATCTTCTATTATTGATTTAACGGAAGACATAAAGTAATGATAGTTAGATCTACTCATGCTCTAGATAGGGCAGTTATATTAAGTGTAATATTTTACACAATCACACACTGGCATCATTTTTGCTAGTTTTTTAACTTAGCTGTAACTGTGTTGCTTTTATTAAACCATATGTTTAGGTACTTAAATTGGTCTAATATTATAGTTTGCTCTTGGTCTGTCTGCTGACAGTTTGTTATATGCTGAAAACACCATTCCTTTCACGTGAACATGCTCATAACCAAACTGAGAAACCATGGTTCCACTTGATGATTTGATAACCACATTTGTAGGACCACTTAACAGGATTAGGGCTGTTTGGGTTAGTCAAGCCAGATAACAAAAAGATACCCTGAGTATGTTGAACTTGTAATACAGACTCCTGGTCACACAGACATACAGTTAGGTTATACTGCAGCACTGTCTGTAGCTAATATTTATAAGGCCGGATTAAGATATGACATACAGTTCACAACAAGGAAACAAAGAGGTGATGAACTGATCCAAAGAATCCAAGGAATCAGCAATTAAGACAACATTAAGCAGGTCATTCTACATATGAATATTAAGAAAAAGACAAACATCTACAAGAACAGAAGGTGACTTAACACCTGTATAGGTGTAAAATAACACTGATGACAAAGATGAAATATCCAGCCTGTTCTCTTTCCCAGGGCATTGTACTGTATACTGTATACTTTGTCAAGGCTATTGGTGTTTGCTGCTGCACAAGGCACCCATATGAGAATCACCTGGCTTTCTATTAACTACAATGTAAACCCATCTGTGGTAACAGTAAACACAGAGCACTGGGAGTGTGGTGACGTAGTTTAAAGTGAAAAGACACACAGCGTGGGCTCGGGATGGTGGGTAGATCCAAAAAACACAAGCTTTCATCCAAGAGACTGCAGTTTGGATCCTGTAAGGTAAGTTTTACTTTGACGTTACAATCAGTTGTTTGTTCATGTGCTGTTTTCACAACATTCAGTTTAATTTTTACTTGACTTTTTAAGTACTTTCACAGTAGTACTTTTAAGCCCAACCATGCACTTTTTTAAGGGTTGTGTTGCCTAAACCTGAAGTGACACATGTTGAAACCTAAAGTGATGCCAAGGGACGTAACAAGGCAGCAGTCTGTGATGAGTCTGGATGGGAACGTGTTGAAATATCTGGCTGGCCTTGTGACTGAGTTTGTTAAAAACCATAGGTATCTGCAACACCACCAGAGTGGTAAGCAGGAGAAACTTTTGATGCATGTCCCGGATGAGCAGCTTTCACTAAAGTGCTTTAGCTTTTCTGCCATATTTGGACCATTTCATAAACCCAAGGTTCCCTCCTTGGCTGTGTGTTACTCTATGTCAAGCAGTGTGACTTGCACAAATTCCAGATGAAACACTTCAACTGTGAGTTAAATTTATATGGCAGAGATGGAGGTAAGGTAAGATTCCAGAAAGTGGCTCCAATAAGCAGACAGCAGTCAGAGGTGCCACAATAGTGTGCATAAACGTCTATTTCCTAAACAAATATTGCCCCAGTGATCCCTCCCTTACTCACAAGATCATTTCCACACCTGTTTCAACCCTGCCCTCTCTCTCACACACACACACACACACACAGAGAGAGAGAGAGAGAGAGAGAGAGAGAGATCAAAAGCAGATAAAGGGTGAGACAGAGAGAAAGAGAAAAAAAAAACACTGTACAAAACTGACAATGAAAGCATGGGTTGCAGCTTAGCAACACAGCATTAGAAAGCAGTTAATAATGGAGACAATATGTGATGTGTTTGTGAGTGTGTGTGGTTTGTGGGTGTGTGCATGTGTGTGCTCTGCTGGGAGGTAAAATAACATGTACTGGGTGCAAGGCTAGCTCAGGCTGGCAAGAAGACTATTTAATAGAAGTCAAGTTGTTGAGGCTACCAATCATTCCCACTGATGGCCAACACGTTTGTGCTGGAGGTCAAAGTCCTGACATCACTTCTTGTCTCTAGCCTCTGTCCAAATAGCTTCTGCAGCTCAATACAATCTCTCTTTATCTCAGTTACTCCCTTACATTAACTTCACAAATTAGACTAACATAATATCCATATGGTACACATTCGAAAAAGCATTACCACAACATTAGATAAAAAACAGAGCAAAAGTCACAGATATAAAGAAGCTCCATGGCAATAGGTAAAACAATAAATCAGTACTACCATAATGACAAAGACTAAGCTAATTAAAGTTTTTATCACCTGTCTTGCTGAAAAATGAAACTTGTTCTGGAGCAATCATATTATGAAAATATAAACATAAAATTAAGATAAAACTTTGCTATCCTTATCTAGACATACAAAGTGAACCACACCTCATACTGTTGAGAAAGGTTATGTTCCAATGATTTTTACTTATTGGCTTTGTCACAAATGTAAATAGCATTTGCCTTTCTTTCCTTCTGGTATATTAGTAAGTAAGTAAGTAAGTAGTATTTCATTATATCCGGTGTAGCAAATGAAAATCTTGTCTTGACCCATTTGGAGAACTGTGACTTCATAAATATCATTTTCTGACCTTAGACTTTGAATAAGTACAGAATTTAATGTTCTGAAGCCACATTTAAAAACCTACTATTCTAATTGTGAGAAAAATTCACATAATTGTGACTTTTGTGACAATAATGTTGAGTCATAATGACTGAAATTTTATTTTTAACATTCCTAATTTACAAATCTTCGTTTGAATGGCAGGGTAGGGCTCTGACAGTACCAGTGGTTATACTTTGTTTTTATGAAACAACATGAACTAAGTCATTTTATGTAGGTACAATCTCAAAGCCTGCTGCTAATCTGTTTTCAATAGAAGGCTCATTAGAGATGACAAGTGACAGAAAAACAGAGAATCCTATAAAATATGCAGGTTGATGTTCTGAAATTCATCATTATAGATGTGGTAACATTTGGATAATTTATTAAGTTTCAGTTTGGGGACAGGGGTTTCTTTCTATTCTATCTGACAACATGTTGATGTCAGAGCCTGTGTCAGCACCAGCATTAGCCTGTCCTTGCAATGTCAGCGCCGATATGGTTTCCCGTTACTACATTAACGTTAATTTGTTGCAAATGGGGAGTGATTGCTTGTGGTCATGGTAATTTTCACTGCAAAGACTGGCTCTGTTGAAAAGCTCACTAGTGACCTAATCACAGCCCTCTATAGTCCTCTGGATTCAGGTCCATTATATTCAAGATTACAATAGATGTTTGAAGTTTGTCATGTCATAACACTGACAGACTGATAAGGAGGTTCTACATGTCATCCTGATGGAGAGTTGATTTTTACCACAATAGAGTAAAAGCATTTTCCGTAATGTGCATTACAAAATATGATCAGCCTGCATGTTGCACAGACAACTCTCTGTTGGACTTCTCCTCTGGTTGACTCCAAAATATATTAACAGTGATGAGAAGTACAATATTTTCCTCTGAAATGAAGGACAAAAGCTGAAAGTCTCCATAAAACCTCTGAATCACCTCTAAAAAATCATCAGAGACCTGTTTTTCATGGCCTCAGGCTACAAATACACAATAAATATACTGTTCCTTACTTGTCAGTTAGCTGTTGTTTGTTTAGTGCTTCAAAGTGACATGAAAGGCCTCCAGTCTAACTGCTTGTCATTCCACCTTTGCATAGCCCTGCCATGGTTACCTAGCAATACACGTCCTTCAAACTGTCAAACTGATATAACAGACAGTTCTGAAACACCTTAACCCCCCACAACTAATCTTAACTCAAACCTTTTGATTTCAAAAGGGCAGACCAAACAGCTTGGATCTCAGTGTGTTGATCTTTCTGAGAACAGTGACTTCATTCATCCCAACTCAACCATGATAAAGCTCACAGAGCCTGAGAGAAAACTTCACTAAACTATTAACCCCCCCTAACCCCCATCCAAAAAAAAAAAAAGACAAAAAACAAGCCTCTAATAAATTCATACCTGAACAGAAAGCAAAGCACTTCCATGTCCACTCACATTCAAGCTAAAACAAGCAAGGGGCTCACCAATCATGCTACAAGGTCACAGGCTTACCTTTCCACTGTCAGTGCTACCGGAGCAGGTAAGGGCTGTTGTTTCCACACCAACAGGCTGCTGTGTTTGCTGTGGGAAATGAGCACGGATGGTATAATCCTGTATTTCCCCGTTACAACAACCAGCGAGCACTCTCTCTTTGTTTGACATTCTTTTAGGTCACACCCAGCCCAGCTACAATTACCTGGGAAGGCTTTTTTTTCTCCTCCAGGAAGTACAGGTAGGCTCACACACACACACACACACACACACACACACACACACACACACACACACACACACACACACACAGACACACACACACACACACACACACAAGTTTATTTTTTCTCCCTGCCCTCAAGGCATCTAATAAACTTGTTTGTACTGTGCTCCTGATAAAGTACAAAAGCAGGTTCTCCCACAAAAAAAAAACATTAAAGGGACTGGGAAGCTACTGGGAAATTATGTTGACTTTTACAAAATGGCAGTTGATTGGCATGGTCCATTATAAACATTGTGCTGTTATTATGTTTTATTCGTAGTCAGTGACATAATCTATCAAATTACAGCAGCTATTTTCTGCACTTACATGTCAACTGACTCACTTGAACCAGTACAATTGACAGTTAAACTGCTTTCAGCACCAACTCCTCATCTGACTCATCATTTGACAACAATTTTTACTTTTAAACTGACAGTTGTACTGTTTTCAGCTCTTACAATGCATTTGACAATTTAAACTCTTTTTGCAGTTACTCGCAATATAATGTTTTAACCACTTTCAGCATTTACACTTCAGCTATAGTCAGATGTACATGCCATTAGCCATGTATTTCATGTGGCATTCTACTCCCCTTCTGCTATCTGCACTATAATCTATGCATCTAACATAATAAAATTACACAGTACTGCCATGTCTCTCCTTGGGTTATGTGTTTCATTATCGTATTCAGTTATAATTTCCTGTTTAATTTTGTGTTACTTACCTTTCCTCTTATTTCAGAAACTTCACTTCCTGCCCTTGAATGTTTCCCTCCTGCGTGTTCATTTACCCCATCCTTATTGGCTCGACCTGCGCCCACTCACCTCCCCAGTGTATGAGTCTTTGTTGCTGGGCTAACGTGTCTCCTCGTTTTCTTTCCTTGCCTCATCACCTCGCACCTTGGTCTCTCCTATCTGGGAGCAGAGGAGGCGAGAAAAAGATAAGAGGAGAAAGGAAACAAGGAAGGAAGTTTTAAAGGCATGAGATGTCCTATCCTCTGAGGCATCACATGAAGTGATGTCCGTTTCTGATCGCTGATCACAGCTGCATCAGCTGGTTGTTTTCCGCCAATCTGAAATCTTACAGATGCCATTAGGAGCGCTGGAGGACACAGAGGAACATGATTTTTTAGGTTACCTGTTTCATATACTACTGTCAGGATGTAATGACCATCCATTCATCCATCCATCTTCAACCGCTTATCCTGTTAGGGGTCACAGGGGAGCTGGAGCTGATCCCAGCTGGCATTGGGCAAAGGCAGGGAACACCCTGGACAGGTCTCCAGTCCATCACAGAGGATGTAGTGTAGTTTATAAACTAGTTTATAAAAAGCACTTTATTAATTTCACCTGGAGCTGGACCCAGAGTCCACATGGCTAGATTTGGACTTATTTAACACAGGAAATAGACAGTACTATCAAGTCTTTATTTGTGTTGTGGACAATAACGTGATAATCAGAGGAAGTTTGCAAGCCCTACCTATGAAAGGTAGAAGGTCGTTCAAAGACACTGTCCTCTCTGGCTCAAGGTAACATTGATTTTGCTCTAACTTGTTCAGTTGGAGGATTTAAAATTTTGACAGAGAGGGAACTTAACTGTGGGACATTTATTTGATAAAGGAGTTATGCTCACATTTGAACAAATTCAACAGAAATAGTCTTCCTGGAATGGATTTTTTTTTAACCTCAGGTGTTGCTTCTAGTTACCCGATATTAAAGGCTTTCAACCAAGAAGGCTGTTCAGTATGCTTACATTTGCTGCCCAGAAAAATATATCGCTTAGATGGATCAATGATAAACCATCAACAAATGTGGGGTTGCATAAACTGATATTTGAGCTAATACTAATGGAATATCTAACATACAGATTTAAATGCAAAATGGGTGATTTCTTTTAGACTTTTTAAAATGTGTAATAATAATAATAAAAAAGACTTATATAATAAAATAATATAATAAAAATAATAAAAGACTTACAAATATTGTATAGAGGGGTCTGATTTGAAAATTTGCAAAGTGACATTTTTGGGTTATAAGATGTTTACTTACTGACCAACTTATTTTGTTTTGCTTTCTTATTTTTCTTAGAATGTTTTGTTGTTACATATTGTAATCAGCTGTAATGGGCTGAGTGCCTCCTTATCCTGTACATATACTGTACATACATAGATGCTATGATATTTTCCACTAAATATTTACAGTATGGGGTTAGATTGTGTACAATCATTTCTTCGAGTATATAATGTGTTATGTATACTATGTGTTAGGGATTGAAGTCTGATGTTTAGAGTGTTAGTGTGTTGATGAACAGCATTTTTGGTTTTGTCCGTTTGTGTTAAAAAGCATAATAAAATATTGTTAAAAACAATTTAAATAAAGCACAGGTCTGAAAATAACCACCTCTTCATGGGGAGGATGCATACTGCTCAGAAGGCCTGAGGGTGAGTTTACTGTTTTACGTGTGTTTTGACTGCTGCTTTTTCACGGCATTCATCAACAACTTTAAGAAAAAAAAAATCTAAGGTCAAATATTGTTTTTCTTATGAACTCAGTTCATTTCCATAATTAAACATTGTGACTATTGCTATTTTACATAATGCATCACATTGTAGTGTTTTAAGTCTGTGTACACCTAACTGATAAAGCCCTTGTTTGACATCTTCTAGGAGCTGAACAGGGACAGATGAGGGGGTGGCCACAGCAGCCACTTGGCTGTGGTTTTCCCTGATACACTGATCCATTGGAGCCCCTAGTCTTGACAACACAGTCTCACGGCAGGTCATGGGATAGTTCAGCATGACTTTCAAACTAATCTATTTCAAGTGGAAGTATCTTTCCAGCCTACACCACATATATTCAGTCAGTCAGAGAGGAGAGCTGTATTTTTTCTAATTGGTTATTCTATTTGTCTTATTTAAGCATAATGGCTGCATTATTCCACATTTAATGATGACATGATGATGATTTTTGTCCCGTCAGCTGATGTCATTCACACTTCAACCAAGAAACCTAGGCTATAAAGGACATTATATAATATCCCAGATTGATGGTCACAATCAGGAACAAAATACTGTGCTGTATATTGAATTACAAAGAAATATAATGTGTGTTTATTGGCTGAACAGGCCATGATATCTAATGTTAAGCCATCACACCAAACATATTTTGAAACTGTACCTTTTATCGACAGCATACATCTTTATACTGTAACGCTGTAATCTTGACAATATTTTAAGTGCCCCACAGCACCATCTAGTGGCAAAAGTATGCTCCCCCAGCTTCCACGGTTATAAACTCATTGCGGTCAAACTATTGTCCAGGTACGTTGTGTGGAGAATGTCTGCTGCATGTTTGGCTCGATAATAGTGACAGCTTTCTTTGTCACTGCTCACATAGTTTAGATACATATTAAGGCAACGTTGTAAAGCCTGACCAATGGTTTTGCTATTATCAGCAAAAAAAAAAAAAAAATGTGAAATTAGGCTTGATGGTTTACACTAGATGTGAAATGTGACTTTAAAAATACAGCATATGCATTTGACTATCACAAAATAAAATGAGCCTATCTTCTGAAGGTAGTCATAGATTGGCACAGGTGGTCAGTGGGCAGTAAAGGGTTAGTAGTATGAACTCAATCTGATATGTGTTCCAGAGTTGATGGAGTAAATTGTGAAGTGTGAAGGTGAAGATGTGATTATTTATAAGTGTTGCAACTGAAAGAAAAACTCTTGCAGAATCACAATTACATTGGTCTTTAAAGTTGATAGGAAAAAAGGTCCTTTCTGACACCGCGGAAGCATCCATCCATCCACTTTCTTCTGCTTATCTGAGGCCCAGCTGCAGGGGCAGCAGTTTAGCAGGGAAGTGCCGACATCCCTCCCCCTAGCAACGTTTTCCAGTTTGTACTTTGGAATAATGTGGTTGGGCCCAATAAGTGCCCTGTAGGCACTACATAACTAGGTAAGGTGGCAACAGCTATCTGGGATTCAGCGGTAAGTGACGAGAGAGGTGATGCCAACCATGGACCAAGATGGAGGAGTTCCATTATCGCTGGAAGATGACAAGCATGTAATCATCAAGGCTCCCCTCCAACTCCAGCTCGCTGTTCTACAGCAACAAGGAGACATTTTCTATTGTCCTCTTGTCAGTTGTAGATGCACAGTACTGTTTGCTGGATGATATCAGGGGGAGGTGGCTGAGCACTGCTGGCTGTTCTGCAGGGAGGGCGGAGTGGCTAGAGACTACTGCTGGAGTGACTGGGACCCTCCTGGCTATGAGGCACTCGATCTGCCATATCATCTAACTTTGTCCTTTTGTGTGATAGTCAGTGTTGGGGAGTAACTATAGTTACATGTAACAAAGTAACAATTACAAAATAAATGTAGTTGTAATCCTCTCCGGGAACCATCACCTTAATGTGGTGGAGAGGTTTGTGTGTCCCTATGACCCTGAGGGCTGTGTTGTCTGGAGCCTAGTGCTCCTAGTAGGGTCTCCCATGGCAAATTGGTCTCAGGTGAGGGGCCAGACAAAGAATGGTTCAAAAAACCCCATGAATAACCGAGGCAGAGGAGGAGTGACCCGGCCCGGAGGAAGCCCGGGGCCCCTGTCTGGAGCCAGGCCCAGATGGCGGGCCCGTGAGCGAGCGCCTGGTGGCCGGGCTTGCCACGGAGCCCGGCCGGGCTCAGCCCGAAAAACCGACGTGGAGACCCCCTCCTCTCCATCCTGTGGGCCCACCACCCGCAGGAGGAACCGCTGGGGTCGGGTGCGCTGCCATATGGGTGGCAGTGAAAACCAGGGACCTCAACGGACCAGACCTGGGCGGCAGAGGCTGGCTCTGGGGACGTGGAACGTCACCTCTCTGTCGGGGAAAGAGCCGGAGCTTGTGCGGGAGGTGGAGCGCTATCAGTTAGATCTGGTGGGGCTTACCTCTACGCACAGCCTCGGCTCTGGAACCGTTCTCCTGGATAGGGGTTGGACTCTATTCTTCTCTGGAGTTGCCCAAGGTGTGAGGCGCCAAGCGGGTGTGGGGATACTCACAAATCCCCGGTTGAGTGCTGCTACGTTGGGGTTTACCCCGGTGAGCGAGAGGGTCGCCTCCCTGCGCCTTCGGGTTGTGGAGGGGGGACTCTGACTGTTGTCTGTGCATATGCACCAAACAGCAGTTCAGAGTATTCGACCTTCTTGGAGACCCTGAATGGAGTCCTGTATGGGGCCCCAGTAGGGGACTCCATTGTTCTGTTGGGGGACTTCAACGCACACGTGGGCAACGATGGAGGTACCTGGAGAGGCGTGATTGGGAGGAATGGCCTACCTGATCTGAACCCGAGCGGTCATTTGCTATTGGACTTCTGTGCTAGTCATGGATTATCCATAACAAATACCATGTTCGAAAATAAGGATGCTCATAAGTGTACTTGGTACCAGAGCACCCTCAGCCGAAGATCGATGATCGATTTTGTGATCGTATCATCCGATCTGAGGCCGCATGTTTTGGACACTCGGGTAAAGAGAGGGGCAGAGCTGTCAACTGATCACCATCTGGTGGTGAGTTGGATCAGAGGGTGGGGGAAGACTCTGGATAGACCTGGTAAACCCAAACATGTAGTGCGGGTGAACTGGGAACGTCTGGAGGAGGTCCCTATCCGAGAGATCTTCAACTCACACCTCCGGTGGAGCTTTCCTAGCATTCCTGTGGAGGCTGGGGGCATTGAACCTGAGTGGGCGATGTTCAAAGCTTCCATTGCTGTAGCTGCGGCGGTGAGCTGTGGCCTGCGGGTCTTAGGTGCCTCAAGGGGCGGTAACCCTCGAACACCGTGGTGGACACCGGTGGTCAGGGAAGCTGTCCAACTGAAGAAGGAGTCCTTCCGGGATATGGTACCAATGGGCCCGTGGGGTGGCAGCCGCTGCCGTAAAGGAGGCAAAGCAGCGGGTGTGGGAGGAGTTCGGAGCAGCGATGGAGAAGGACTTTCGGTCGGCACCAAGGTGCTTCTGGAAAACTGTCCGACACCTCAGGAGGGGGAAACGGGGAACCATCCAAGCTGTGTACAGTAAGGATGGGACACTGTTGACCTCAACTGAGGAGGTAATCGGGCGGTGGAAGGAGCACTTTGAGGAACTCCTAAACCCGACTGATACGCCCTCTCTTGTAGAGGCAGAGCTGGAAGCTGATGGGGGATCGTCGTCAATTTCCCTAGGGGAAGTCACTGAGGTAGTTAAACAGCTCCGCAGTGGCAAGGCCCCGGGGATTGACGAGATTCGCCCAGAAATGCTGGATGGTACGCCTCTTCAACATTGCATGGAAGTCGGGGACAGTGCCTAAAGAGTGGCAGACCGGGGTGGTGGTTCCCCTGTTCAAAAAGTTCAAAAAACTAGAGAGTGTGTGCCAATTACAGGGGTATCACACTACTCAGCCTCCCTGGTAAAGTCTACTCTAGGGTGCTGGATAGGAGGGTCCGGCCGATAGTCGAACCTCAGATTGAAGAGGAACAATGCGGATTTCGTCCTGGCCAACAACAACGGACAACGGACCAGCTCTTCACTCTCACAAGGATCCTTGAGGGGGCCTGGGAGTATGCCCATCCAGTCTACATGTGTTTTGTAGACCTGGAGAAGGCGTACGATCGGGTCCCCCGGGGTATACTGTGGGAGGTGCTGCGGGAGTATGGGGTAAGGGGGTCACCTCTCAGGGCCATCCAATCCCTGTACTCCCAAAGCGAGAGCTGCGTCCGGGTTCTCGGCAGTAAGTCAGACTCGTTTCCGGTGGGCATTGGCCTTCGCCAGGGTTGCGCCTTGTCTCCAATCCTGTTCGTGATATTCATGGACAGGATATCGAGGCGTAGTCGGGGGAGGAGTTGTTGTTCACGAGTTCACGAGTGAGGGAACAATGAAACGTGAGATTGGCCGGAGAATCGGAGCAGCGAGGGCGGTATTGCAGTCGCTGTACCGCACCGTTGTGACGAAGAGAGAGTTGAGCCGGAAGGCAAAGCTCTCTATCTACCGGTCAATCTTTGTGCCTACTCTCACCTATGGTCATGAGGGCTGGGTCATGACCGAAAGAACTAGATCGCGAGTACAAGCGGCCGAAATGGGTTTCCTCAGGAGGGTGGCTGACATCTCCCTTAGAGATAAGGTGAGAAGCTCAGTCATCCGTGAGGGACTCGGAGTAGAGCCGCTGCTCCTTTGCGTTGAAAGGAGCCAGTTGAGGTGGTTCGGGCATCTGGTAAGGATGCCTCCTGGGCGCCTCCCTAGGGAGGTGTTCCAGGCACGACCAGCTGGGAGGAGACCCCGGGGATGACCCAGGACTAGATGGAGAGATTATATCTCCACACTGGCCTGGGAACGCCTCGGGATCCCCCAGTCAGAGCTGGTTAATGTGGCCCGGGAAAGGGAAGTTTGGGGTCCCCTGCTGGAGCTGTTGCCCCCGCGACCCGACCCCGGATAAGCGGTTGAAGATGAAGATGAAGATGATGAACATGTAGTTGTAATCAGTTACAATTACTGAGAACTGAGAACTTACAGGCTACAGAAAAAGATGTTGTTTTTTATTTTCTTTTTATTGAACATTATATAACACATTTTACATACATCTTATATACAATAACAGTGTTTTTTTTTACATTAAAGTAAAATAAAATGAGAATAAAATAAAATAATGAAAAAAGTTAAGGAAAAGAGCCAAGATAAATAGAAATGTAAAGAAAGAAAAAAAGGGAACCTAATATCCCAACTACTGTAGCTATTAACTAGGGTTTTTCCCATGACGCACATCTCAGATAAAATCAGACCTAATTAGCTTTATGTAATCAATCCAGTTTTCCCAAATTCTTTTAAATCCCTCCATCTCCAGCCTCAGAGAAAAGGTTAGTTTTTCCAACATATATATATATATATATATTGTGTATAACCCAATCCTCGACCTTGGGAACCTCATTCTTCAACCATTTTCTGGTGACTGCCTTTTTACTTGCAATTAGCATTATTCTATAAATATGTTTGTCCCCATTTCTTTTAAGATTTATGTCCAATTTCCCCAGGTATAATACCTCAAATGTATGTGGAAGGTCTACCTTCAGTACTTTATCCATACACTTCTTAAGTTTGTGCCAATAACTAAATATGCAAATAAGGGGGCATCCCCAAAACACATGGAAATGGTCAGCTTTACCAGCTCCACATAATCTCCAACACTGTGTGTCATGGTACTTTGTTTGTGCTGGTGCTCTGAAGAATTGTATGATGTTCTTCCACCCATGTTCTCTCCATGATAAGGAACAGGTTGTTCTCGACTGCTGTTCATTTATCTATTCATCTGCTGATATGATAATATTTGCCTCCATCTCCCACCTCCTTTTTATATATGCTGTGTCATTTCCCTTTAAGTGTTCCACCACTTTGTATAATTTTGAAATTAGCTTTTTCCCCAGTTTTGATTCATATGCCGAAATGAAAAGTCTAATGATTTCTAACCCCCCTCATCAGTGGTTCTCCTTATTATTTGCTCAAGGTAATGCCTTAATTGCATGTACCTGTATTGATCCAGATTCGTTAGACTATACTGGTCTTTTATCACTTGAGAACTTTTTATCTCCTTCTTTTTTAAGAGCTCCCAGAATATCATGGTTTCCTTTCCCATTTTTTAAACTTGTATCTGTTCTATTTGGTATAAATTCAGAATCATACCCCGTCCATCTCATTTGTCTATTTTTTGTTTTCAAGTCACGTTTCATAATAAATTCAAACCAAACCTGTAGCATATTATCCCAAGGGTTTATCCCTTTTCTAATATGTTTTCTCAAGTTGTCATCCCCTATTATAGCTTGTATGGCAACCCCATATGTTGTGCTTTGTTCTCTGTTGTTCTTTCCACCTTGCTAAGTAGGAAGGATTGTATATCCATCCATCCATCCATCCATCCATCCATCCATCGTCAACCGCTTATCCCGTTAGGGGTCGCGGGGAGGCTGGAGCCAATCCCAGCTGGCATTGGGCGAAGGCAGGGTACACCCTGGACAGGTCGCCAGTCCATCGCAGGGCACATAGAGACAGACGACATATAGACAGACAACCATTCACACTCACATTCACACCTATGGGCAATTTAGAGTCATCAATTAAGCTAAATAGCATTTCTTTGGACTGTGGGAGGAAGCTGGAGTACCTGGAGAAAACCCACGCTTACATGGGGAGAACATGCAAACTCCACACAGAACACAAATGTGGAGCCCCAAACCAGATTCGAACCTGTGAGGCAACAGCCCTAACCACTGCACTACCGTGCAGCCCGTCTATTAATATCTATTATTTCTTTATTATGATCCACTGCTCAACAAAATTAAATCTGTTAATATCTGATTTAATTTTGTTAATATCTGATTTAATCAAAATTAAATCAGATATTAACAGATGGATTTAATTTTGTTGAGCAGTGGATCATAATTGATGGATTTTAATTGTCCTAAATCTTGAGGTAGATTAACTCCCAAATACTATAATATAATATAATAATATAATATAATATAATATAATATTGATTTTAAGCCCCAATTGATCTTGTACTTGTCCTTAATCATTTGACTCAGTCTATAGTTGAAGGTCATCACCTGAGTTTTTTGTATATTTATTTTATAGCCTGATAGATGGCCATAGTCTGTAAGGGTTGTCATAAGTGAAGGAAGAGATGTGTTCAGGCTTGAGATATATTGAAACATCATCTACGAATAATGCTATTTTTTGTTTCTTCCCCCCATATCTATACCTGTTATATTGTCATTTTGTTTTATCCAGTTGCTCACAGGTTCCAGAAAAATGGCAAAGAGAAGGGGGCTCACTGGGCAGCCCTGATGCAACCTTGTTGGTCTATTATATAGGACCTTAATAAATTTCTCATGGAAATAGAACTGCTTCAGCACTCTATATAGGAAATCCTACCCAATAGAGTCAAGCGCTTTTTCCACATCTGTTTCCACCACTACAGTCTCCATCTGATTTTTGACTACATTTTGCATTACGTGTAGGGTGTCCTGCCTCTGTAGAATAATTTCTAAACATGTAGCTAGAATAGCTGTAAAAAGTCTATAATCTTGTTTAAGAACACTAATTGGTCTATAACTGGATCATTCCTGCTCATCCTTCCCGTCTTTATAACGGAAATAATGGCTTCTCTCCATGAATAAGGAATTTCTCCCTCCTACAGCACCCAATTAAATGCCTTCCTCAAAAGTGGGATCAATGTTGCTCTAAGCGATCTGTACCATTCTGCGGTATACCTGTCTGCCCCTGGGGACTTGCCAGCCTTCAGATTTGAGATTGATTTGTTTATTTCCTCATCTGTAATTTCAGCAGATAAGGCCTTGTTTTGTTCTTCTGTTACTCTAGGTAAATTTAAGGTCTTTAAAAATGTGTCCATCTGGGTTTTATTGCTGGGTTTCGGTTGAGTATATAAATTTTTGTAATATGCTTCATAGTACTTTTGAATTTCCTGAAGCATCATATAGGACTGGAAATCCTGAGACCGCTGTTATTAATTTCTCCTCCATGACTTCCGTCTTTCTACAGACCAGACCAACAAAGAAAACTATATTACACCCTCCTACAACTGTGCAACTTCCGGCTGCACCTGATTGGACAAATACTTTCCTGTGTGGGCTGTCTGCTCCAGGATTTCAAACCAAACCATAACTAGAAAAGCACTCGGAGAGCGCAGACCTCCGCCAAGCACCATAGTTTCCCCTCATATTGTAATTCACTCCAAAATAAAAAACAAACAGAACATATATACAAGACACAACATAAAACTCACAATAGGCCAAAATGTAAGAGTACCCCCATTTTTATATAAATTGCTATAAAATCTGCCATCTGGATCAGATCTGGATCAGCCTTTGGGATTTGATAGAAGTACACATTGTAAATCCCTGAGTCAAATTTCATGAGCTTTGGGCGACAATTACCAGAGATATTGAGAAACAATTTTTTTGTGTCCCATTTACCCCAATGTTAACGAAAATTTCAAAGTGATCCAGAATCCAGGATTTCTTCCAGATCACCCCCAAAATTAAACTTTTCACATTTTCGACACACCCTGAAAATATCATCAAAATCCGTCCATAAGTTTTTGAGTTATCTTGAACACAAACAAACAAACAAACAGACAGATAAACGCCGGCAAAAACATAACCTCCTTGGCGAAGGTAAAAATCATGCAGTTGATGAGTCTGTCTTTATTTTGGATTGACAGTGTTTATTTTAAAAGATTCTATGGAGTTTCCAGAGATGGTGAGTTGCATCCGATGCCCATAATTTGCATAAAGTAGCCTACACCTCAACTTTATGGAGATGAAAAACAGGCAATGACGGTCCATCTGTTGAATTGCACTGCCACACCACCAGATTTAATTGCATGGAAAGGACAGAGCCTGTGGACATGTACCTTCACGGCGAGCACCGCACTGCGCTGCTCCTCATCTATGAAATTGTCTCAGTCTGAAGTCCAAAAGTCAAAATGTATTATGTATGTATGAAATAATTATGTATATCATCATTGTAGTGGCTGGGTCCAAGCCACTTTGTTAACACCTTCAGCTGGCTGTGTATGAAGACTGGCTTTATTCACACACAGAGGTATTTGCTGACTACATGTGATAGCGGCTAAAAGCCAGTGTTACGTCAATGTTATTAAGCTTCTAAGCTTCAAACTATTTGGTAAAGTGGTACACAAGAGAGAGGAATAAAAAGTGGCAGCTCCTTAACTTTGAACCGGTCATAAAGTTTGAATATTTGTCCATTCCTTGATAATTTATATTTCTTTAGCCCATAAGGGGAATCAAAAGTTTTTTTTTTCATTAAAATGAATCAAAGTTATGAATACTGTGATGTAGTCCACTAAGAAATACTGGTGTCCCCACCTTCCTTTTAGTTTTCACCGTTTCCCGCTCCGATCAGCAGGCAGCTCATCACTGACAGGCAGCTGGGTTTCATCAGGATTCAATTGATACTGAATAACATATCAATTATGATTCATAATTAATGTTATTTGATAGCTTCATACTAGTACAAATAATTTATATTATAGTATTTCCCATCTTTGCTGAGCATGAGCTTTGTGTGAAAGTAATTACAGGCCTCTCCCATATAGATGCCTGTCCCACATATAAGCCGGGTGAGGTCAGTGATTGAAGCAAATAAAAGCCTGGGCTATTAATCACAGTTTTATGGTATTTGAAATATGAAAAATAAATGCTTTGATGTATGCTGTACATAAAATAAATAGAAATAAAAGAAATAAATAATAAAAGAAATAAAAATAAAATGTAAAATCTTATCATTAAATGAGGAATAATGCAGCCATTATAGTAAAATAAGAAAAAAAAAATTACAAATCAGGAAAAAAACTACAGCTTCTGGGATCTCCTTTCCTGTCCTGACTGACAGAAAAATATGTAGTGTAGGCACGAATGATACTTCCAATTGAAATAAATTAGTATGAAAGTCGTGCTGAGCGTCACACCAAACGTGAAATTTGTGTCTATGTACACAAATCAATAGATTCAGTTTTGTTACTGTTTATGAACTGCCATGAGACTGTGTTCTGATAATTCTGTGTTCTGATAATTCTGGAAGGGGGTGGCAGTAGCTCAGTCTGTAGGGAGTTGGCTTGGGAACCGGAAGGTCACCGGTTCAAGTCCCGACATGGACCAAAAACTGAGTGTGAACTGGTAGCTGGAGAGGTGCCAGTTTACCTCTTGGGCACTGCCGAGGTGCCCCTGAGCAAGGCACCAAACCCCCAACTGCTCGGGGCGCTTGTCAGGAGCAGCCCCATCACTCTGACATCTCTCCATTACTGCATGTGTGTGTGTGTTTGTGTGCATGTACCATGTATAAGTTAAAACAGAGTGTAAATTGAATTTCCCCACTGCGGGACGAATAAAGGTTGATCTTCTTCTTCTTCTTCTTCTTCTTCTTCTAATTCCTGAGCGTCAGGTTTGATATGTTACATCATTTCAATGTTCTCTCAAACATTTAGCTTAATAAATGATTTCTAGTTTTCAAAAGACACCATAATCATATTCTGGGTTATCAAATAATGAGTTCACAATCAGAATCTCAATAAATACAGTTGCTAAGTAGTCCTGAGCCTCTCTGCAGGACTCAGTCCACAGACTGCAGCTGTTATTCATGTGTAGGTGTTTGTTAAACAGGTAACAGACTACAGAGAGAAAACACTGCTGCTTTGCCACGGATAAGAACTATGTGTCTTTATTAGTATTAGATCAGTTCAGACACAGACTCCATCTAAAGTCTCTATAGCTGTTAAAGCCGACTGACAGCTGGATCAGCTGATCACAGCTGGATCTGAATCAGAATCGGATGTGGCTTCACGTGACGCTTCAGAGGAAAGGACCTCTCAAGTCTCTAAAAACTTCTTTCCTCGTTTCCTCTGTCCTTGCATGGTTCATTGCATCTCTCCATGCATCCCTGGTGGGAGGGACTAAGACAGAAGGAAAGACGCAAGGGAAACGTGGATCCAATTATTAAGAGACTTGGGACGCACCCCACATCTTTCTGCACTTGAAACCACGCGTAGGGTTTCAACCTCCGACAGTGACAGACAACGTCACAGACCAATGAGAATGTAGGAATTTCTCGGGTTTTCTCGGGTCAGACTTTAATGGTACCAATGTGACATGAGTAGAGGCCGGCCCGGGCTGTGTAGGCGTGTCCTGCGCTGGAAGTCACTGCAGCCTGAATAACTGCAACTTCTCCAACCATAGAAAAACTGCGCTTCAGTCTCCCCGCAACCAAATCACCAGACTTTTCCAGTTTATTTTGCTTGACTTCATCATGCTTAAAAGACTTATGACCCATGTGCTCCTCACGCTTCTTTGCGTCCGACTTAATGGTGAGTACTTGGAACTCTTTACACGTGAGCTCTGTGCTGTTTAGGCTACGCCTGTTTCTCTTAGCTGTAGGCCAACTAAAGCAGTTAGAATACTCAGTTTAACTACTGAGCGTGTTGGCACACTAAAGATCAGTTCTTTTAGGAAGTCGACTGTTGTTTCCTCCTGTATGGCTGTAAGATTCCCAAGATTCCCCCCGACAGCGACTGCAACGAGTAATCACTGCAGTATTTAGGCCACTGCAGATTTTTGTAAACGCCAAGTTGAGCTCAGAAGTTGATCGTGGCTCTTCGAGTCATAGAGCATGAGAGCACACATTTTCAGTGAGTACAGTGAGTCAGGACAGGAGGTTATTCATGCCCATCGTGGCCGCTATTTGATGGAAACTGTCCCTCCCCACAGCCCAGACTGAGCTGGAGACAGAGGAGGTGGTTCCCACGCTGCTGTCCGGGCAGGAGCCGCACCTGTCCGCCGACCTCACTGCCCGCACACTGCGGCGCCGCGGTCAGCGCTCCTTGGACGCCACGGGGGGAGGACACTCTGACCTGGATAACATAATTCTGTCACTGCCCGCTTTCGGAAGGAGCCTGTATTTAAATCTGACGTGGGACAGCACATTTCTCTCAGGGGATTTTGTGGTCGAGGAGAGGCGCAGGAACCAGAGCGCAGCGGTTACCCGCTTATCCATGAACCAGCTCTGCTTTTATTCCGGCTCCATCATCAACCACTCAAATTCTCTGGCATCATTGAGCACCTGTGGCGGCCTGGTAAATCCATCTTCATTTTCTGGACTTGTTAGCTTTCATGTCATTAAATCCACGCAGTTCAGCTCTAGACCATTCAATTTAACGCACTGAAAAGGCAGCTGAATTGCAGCAGTAGTAGCCACTATGCTGAAATACCTCTGAATCTGTTTTTTAGCTCCCTTCTCATAAATCATTGTGCTTTCTCTTAAACCTACAAACCTGCTAGTGTTTTAGCCAGTCAGAGTCACACTGTGCAGCCAGTGTTCAAACCCAAGTAACTCCATTTTAAATGCTTAGGGTGATTCCCCTTTCCAAAAATGATGTGGAAGACATACAGTTTATCAATCTCCTGGAATGGAGTAGCATGAAAACAAACAAACAAACAAAAAAAAAAAACCAACAAAAAACATTAAGTCATTTTAACAGTCTTAAAGTCCTATTTTAAGAGGATACAAAAGGGAAAAACACTATTTTAGTAAAACTGGGTCAAAACTGAGTATATAGCTCAACTGTCAGTCAATGAATTTGTGGCTAAAGTGTTACACAGTTAGTCAGTGGTCATATCAATGTTAAATCCAGTAAGTCTTTCTTAAGTGTACTACAGTAGCATATCTACTGCTATAAAATAGATTATATAGACATTCATAAATCTCACGCTCCTTCCAACAATGCGTAAAAATGAAAATCACAAAGAAATCACAAAAGGACAATGTAAGAGGTAAGACAGTGTAAAAGTCCAACATAGTTAAAAATAAAATATAAAAGTAAAAGAATAACTATATAAGAAGGTATAAAATTGGAATATGAATAATAAGAGCTTGAGACAGGACAGATGCCTCAATGCTCTCTTCTCATCATGTTCCATATTTTGACAAGTGTAGGTTTTGTTTCTTTATGTAAAGATGATCTATAGTATGGTAATCCATTCTGAGCTGTACAGAAAAAAGCAAAGGAGAACCAGGAAGACGCACGTAAAACAGCGTCTGTAAACAAAAACATGATGTTGATCTTTGTACAGTTTATTTTTCTATCTCCGGTGTTATGGAAATTATATGATCTGAGTAGTTGCAAGTTTGGACATATCAGTTTTTGCTGTCAATTTGTGGCATAAGTCTTATGTATATTTGATCAAGGCATCTACCGTTCATGTGTGTAGATGCAGGAGGGACTATTGCTGGATGGAAGTGATGCATTCTAATAGTTTATTGAATGAATGATTTGGGTTGTTTCTTTGGCAGAAATTCATGTCTCCCATTACAATGTGGGCTTTTGAATAGTCTTGGATGAAGTTGGTGAAGGTGTTATTGAAATGTGTATTAACATCTGTGGATATATACTCTATAGTTACACTCAGGACTTTTGAGGTAATAGAGGTTATTTGGACTTTGTCTTCTGTCGCTTGCTTTAACAAGACAGGACAAGACACAATGTGAAGGAAAGTAGATTGCAATGCCTTTTTCCCACGATGTACCACTGAAATGTTGTTCTTTGTTTAGTTTTGAATGGTTTGTGGGATTTACAATGTTTTGGACTGACCTGTGTTGACATGAGATCATAATCAGTTCTTATATGGTCAATTTGGGCGGTTATTTTGTTAATTGATGATGAAGTTTGTCACGGTTTCCTAATGTCAGTGTATGCCAGTCTAGCCAGTTCATAAGTTGCATCTGGTCATGGCTTAATTTTGTCTCAGGATGAGTCCCTAGTATGAAGAGTTGTGCCCAGCATTGTACTTGTGAGATCATCACATACAGTATATCATTGCAGAAAGTAAACAGTTTAAATCAAGAATCAGTGGATCTGGTCTTTTCATTGTGACCTTGAATTTTGTGAGCAGCTGTAGCCGATGTGCCAGCCGAAGTGTTAGGGGGAAATTTATCACTGTGGCAGTTGAGGCGCTTCCTTTTCTTAAAGTTAAAGTTCTAACAAATCAATTGCAGTTGCTTTCATTCCAGGATACTTTTGATCAAAGTTAAGACTTTTTCTTAACTCCACCTTTAAATTTTGCCATAACATTTTATTTTGTTGAGTGAATCTTTTTGGAAACCAGTAATTGGCGCCATTAGTTAGGTTATCTACTACATTTATATTTTGTGTTAGAAGGACGTGAGTGCCAATTTTGAGCTGTAAACAAAATTGTAATGGTGTGTTCTTTACCATTCCAGCAGCACCTGGTTTGGGAATAAACTGTGCTCTTATAGTAACTGTAGTTTGTAATTCAGCATGTTTATGATTTAATCAGTTCACCTGGAAGTTGGTTTAATTTTGCAATATTGACTATATTGACTATTTTGTTGGTTCCTGTAATCAAGAGAGCATTTGTTAGCAAATCAGGGCAATTTGCATGTATTTGGCTTTTCAAAAGTGTGACATCCATGTCTGTGTGTTTGCCTACTCTCTTCAGTTAATCTGTTTGTTGTTGATCCTCACCCTGTCTGATTTTTTTTTTTTTTTAAATATAACCTCAGATTTTCTCCAGAGGGGATTGATTGAATGTGCCATTTTGGATTTCTCATTGTTGGGTGTATTGAATGTCAAACCACCAAGAGGTTTTATTTGAAGGAGATCTCTAAATACAATACATGCAATGCCTCCAAAAGGAAATGATTTGAAAGATGTCTTTGGAAAGTCTAAAATGGAATTGATAGAGCATCTCATCTCATCTTCAACCGCTTATCCGAGGTCAGGTGACGGGGGCAAAAACTCTAGCAGGTAACCCCAAACTTCCCTTTCCCGGGCCACATTGACCAGCTCTGGCTGGAGGATCCCAAGGCATTCCTAGGCCAGTGTGGAGATATAATCTCTCCACCTAGACGTGGGTCTGCCCCAGGCCCTCCTCCCAGCTGGTCGTGCCTGGAACACCTCCCTAGGGAGGTGCCTAGGGGCCAACCTTACCAGATGCCCAAACCACCTCAACTGGCTCCTTTCAACGGAAAGGAGCAGCAGCTCTACTCACAGATGGCTGAGCTTCTCACCATATCTCTAGGGGAGACATCAGCCACCCTCCTCAGAAAACCCATTTCGGCTGCTTATACCTGCGATTTAGTTCTTTCAGTCATGACCCAGCCCTCATGACCACATGGCCATAGCTGAGAGTAGGAACGAAGATTTACTGGTAGGTTGAGAGCTTTGCCTTCTGGCTCAACTCATTCTTTGTCACAATGGTGCGGTAAAGTGATAGCAATACCGCCCCCGCTACTCCGGTTCTCTGGCCAATCTCACGTTTCATTCTCACTCGCAAACAAGACCCTTAAGTACTAGAACTCCTTCACTTGGGGTAAAGACTCATTCCCTACCCGCAGTAGACAATCCATTGGTTTCCTGCTGAGAACCATGGCCTTCGATTTAGGTGCTGATCCTCATCCTGCTTCACACTCGGCTGCAAACCGATCCAGTAAGGGTTGGAGCTTGCAGACCGATGATGCCAGCAGGACCACATCATCGGCAAAAAGCAAACTGAATGCCTTTGTCTAGAACAGCTTTCGTCTGTCCAAAGTTTTGATTTTGGAGTGATGTTAATTGTCATGTTGAAGATAAATTCTTCTAAATGTTCTATCTCCAGATGTTAGATCATGGTCATCATTGAGCAGAGCAGAAGACAGCCATATCTGGGTGTTCTTGTTCTACTTGTTCCATTGCTTCCTCATCTTGTTGTTCATTATTAGCATCAAGGTCATCACCAATGTTTGAAATAAATTGTTAAGCTCAGTCCCTGGCTTTTATCACTATGTCCAGATGGAGCATGACTTTTAGTTTATCACTTCTAATTGTTGATGTGGAATAAATTGTCAAAATTATAAGGGAATAGCTGTTTTTGCTTTGAAATGGGTAGAAAAGTGGTAGCTCTGAATAATAATATTCATGGGGATTGTCTGTTTTAATTTATGGAACCTTAAAACTATTGTGGATTAAGTTTCATCCACCTACATGGACCTGGAATGCAAGTGTATGGAGGGATGTACTTGGTAAGTCTGTTTTTGGTAGAGACTGGAAACTCATAAATTATTTCATATTCTGAAATGTGTATGGGAATTGTAGCCATGTTGTCAGTGTCTTTGTATTTTCTCTATACAGATCTTTCATTATACTGTATCATAGTACTCGGTTGCAGAGCTGCAAGGTTCATATCTTTGACCAAATTGAGCATATGATAAAATATTAATTTCTGTAGCTCGTCTTGTCTTTTTCCAAAACTGTTTTTTTTTAATATAATATTTTCCATCTTCTCCTTAAACTTCAATGACTTCATAACAAATGTGTTATACAAGTAGCAAACTGCTTTAAGGAATAACTTGGTGCATAGATTGTGTGCTTAATGTTAGTGAGTGTCAGTGTTTGTGGTCAAGAGACAGACAGAGAGAGGGAGCATGTGTGTGAAGGAGTGATGGTGAACTACCACCACAGCTATTAACTCTCCACCGCACCGATTTGTCAACAAAAATGTTAGCATGTGCCAGAGATTTCTGTAAGTCGTTAGCTGACACTAGGATTCTTCTTCACCTCATTTAGCATTCTGCGCTGGGCTCTTGTAGTCATCTTTACAGGACGACCACACCTAGGGAGAGTAGCAACAGAGTAGCAAGACAATTTGTCTTACCATGGACACATGAACATCAACACTTTTAGAGATACTTTTGTAACCCTTTCCAGCTTCATATAAGGCAACAATTCTTGATCGTAGGTCTTCTGAGAGCTCTTTTGTGCGAGGCATGGGTCACATCATGCAATGCTTCTTGAGAACAGCTAACTCAAAACTGGTGTGTTTTTTATACAGCAGGGCAGCTTTAATTAACACCTCCAATCTTATCACATTGATTGGGCTCCAGGTTGGCTGACTCCTGGCTCCAATTAGCTCTTGGAGAAGTCATTAGCCTAGGGGTTCACATACTTTTTCATTCTACCAAATGTAGCGACTAGGGGTATGATGATATATCATGGTGCAATATTTTGTGATATGAAAACGTGATATGCATCATCGAGAGAGAAACTGTATTGCTTTGGCTCTGATCAGCCTCCTCTCTGTGTCAGTGCTCTCCACTCACAGTAGAGTTTGGCTCAATGTCCTGCCCACAGCACTATCTGATTGGTTACACATCATCAGCAATAGCCAATCAACACTGAGGATTACAGTGCTTCAGACAGGCAGCAGAAAACACAGACTGCCTGGAGCTGCTCCATGAGCTGAGTTGTGTTCTCTCAGTCAGTAAGATATTTATAATAATCCTGAATGCTGAAGTTGCAAAAACACCACAATCTTCCACCACGATCTATTGCTATTACGACAACATGCCCAGTTTCCCAGTTACACTGCTGAAAATGTCTGAATGATGCATGTTGTTGCTGCGACATCCAGTCTGTCCTCTCAGTCTCAACTACTAACTAACGTTACTGAGTCTGTCCTTAAGCAGCTCTGACTGGTTCTGGTTGAGATGTCCAGGATCTTGTTGTTAGTGACTTTAGACCTAATTCATTCATTTAAGTTTTATTTAAATCCGGGGGATTCACTGAGGAACTGGCGACCTGTCCAAGGTGTACCCCGCCTTCGCCCAGTGTCAGCTGGGATCGGCTCCAGCCCCCCCGCGACCCCTAACGGGATAAGCGGTTGACGATGGATGGATGGATTGAATCACTGAGGACATGACTTCATTTCCTGTGATGTCGATAGTAAAACTGTAAATAGTAGTAGTAAAATAGTAAAGTATAGTAAAAATTAAATTGAATAAATACACGTAAAAATGAGGAAGAAAACAAACAGACACAAATAGATCACAGTTATATAAATACAGTTACATTAACGAGAAGAATAGCTTGTTAACATTAAAAAATTGAATTATAGAACAAATCACAGCATTATTTTACATTTAGTGTCTTTTGAATAAAAGGCTATTTTTTCAGTTATATTTTCATCAGTCCAGTTTTGTTAAAATCATAGTTATAATATTGTATGATATTGAGATTGTGAACCTAATGTCGTGTATCATATTTTGAGCTGAGTGTATTCTCACAAGTAGCGACCCATCACCTAATCTCACAGCACCACTACTGTAAAACATAGGTCTCAAAACCTGCTGGTTGTAGCTGTACATCCTTACGATATGGCATAAACAACTGCAGAATACTCTGAGAAAACAGTTCGGGATTCTTCGTCTGTGAAAAGAGCACATAATGAGCAATCACAGGCTGTGTATGTGTTTGCACAACAAATCCAAAATCATTGTTTAGTTATCTTTTTATCAGACTTTTCGTTTTTAGACAGAACATGATATTCTGATGTAAATGTAACCATACATGTCATTAAAACTAGCATCTTACAACAATATTGTCCCCTACTGGCACATAAAGAGCTTTCCTGGAAAATTCCTTCAGATGCATATTTGTTAATCTATACACCGCCTTTGGAGCACACACATCTCTATTGTATGAATACACACCCTAAATTTTTCAGTACATCTTTTGCTCTAGCATTTCCTTCCTGAGCTAGCTGCTTCCCTTTGTGCATTCTCTAACAATAGTCCCTTCTCTCTTTCTGCCTATGAAATATAAGAGATTGTGTACACTACACATACATATGCGTCAACCACATACTGGATGTCAATATTTGCATTCCAGCATTTTAATAGAGATGTACTGTATTGATTAATCGAAACTTCATTGGCCAAATTAACATTGTCTTCATGACTTAAATGTGCGAGCTGATGCTGGCCTGGGAAAAATGTAATGAGTTTTATTCATTTTACACATTATTGAATGTCATTTTGAATGCTGTTGTACAGATGACACAATGTACCACAATGGTTCATCTTTTGAGGGTAATTTGCATGTCACATATTGATGAATAAATTGAACCTGAAGCAGCTGTGTTTTTATCAATTAATGGGGCATTCTCAGTCCAAAACAGGCAATAATGTGGTGAACCATGTTGCCAGAATCCCATAAAAGTAGTCTTTTGTTTTGCCTATTGGATGAGATGCAGACATCAACACCCCTTCAAATACCCAATACTAAATCAAACATTCTTGCTACAGTGACATGATTGCAATGCAAAATCTCACATCTGTCTGCCCATGCTAAACTGTCTCTCTTCTATCTTCCTGTTGTAAAATACTATATTAAATGCATCATCTAAATACTGATCCAATGCTTCCTGACCAATATCAACAGGCATGAGACACATGTCCTGGATCATACTGGAATGACTGAGTCAAACAGGTCTCGACTCAAATGCACGATACAGGATTCAGGCAGGAGTGAAAGAAGGCAGAGTCTTTACTGGAACAGAAAAGGGTTTGGTACACAGGTAGTCAAAACAGGCAGGCAAACAAATCCAATCACTAAGCAGAGCAGGGTCAAAAAACAGGCAGAGATTCAAAAACCACGAGGAGTCAAACACTAGGAAAATAAGGCTGGAACACTTTTTCACAGAGGAACAAAGATGAACTGGCACAGAAGGAAGGGGAGACACATCATGTACTGATGAAGGGGAGTGACTGACGAGAGACAGGTGGACACAATCAGGGGCAGGGTTTGACAATCAGACACAGGTGAACACTGATGAAAAGTAGTTCAGGGGATGTCAATCAAGCAGGGAGCGGGAAACACAAGGGCAGGAAGTGAAGTGCTCTGAAATGAGAGGGAGAGTTAGGATAACAAAATGAAACAGGAAGTGTAAACATGAATGAAGTGACAAAATAAACAGGACCGAGGGCTTGACAGGTGTGACACATACAGTACAGACGGACAGCAACGTCTGTCATGGAAAAGCTCATCTTCACCAACATCTGGAGATGCGTCACCACCGTCTATATTTGAATCACCCACTGGATTCCCTAAAACTTCATCATCGTGTTCCCGACAAAACTTTATAATGTACATATGTCTGCAGCTGAGCACTGAAACCAGCAGTAGATATAGGCTTCAACCACCTGATCCACATCAGGGACAATTAGGCATCATCATCATCAGTGTCTGAGTTAAACAGTTGGGCGACTTCGGCATCAAGCACGCCCCAATCCATCTTGTCATTATCCAAGTCAGTCTTGCTGTTACGTAGCTGTTCAGTGATGATTCCTGCCTTTGTGATCCATCGGCAGATAGTGGAGTAACTTGCCTGGCGTTGCCTCCCTGTCGTCCTCCCTGTCTGTGGGTTCGCCTTCTGTCATCCAATGCTCCCATGCAGCTCGCAGTTTAACTTTAAACAACCTGTTGACAACAATATCTAGCGGTTGGAGTTCTTTAGTTAATCCGCCCGGAATGACGGCAAGCTCCGCTTCACTTTCGTTTTCACAGTGTCGGTGAGATGGGCACGCATGGAGTCGCAGATCAATAGGGGATTTCTCTCAGCCACTCACTCAGTGATCTTGTCCTTGCAGTAGGTGTGGAAAATGGCTAGCTTTTCTTTGTAATCCTTCGGCGAGATGGTAGTTTTTGTGCATATGGAGAGATTACGCCTTTTCATAAAACGAAAGCACCAAGAAGGACCTCCTCGCAAGTCGCTGATTTTCATGTCAAGCGCTACCACTGCTGCCTTCAGTCGAATAGAAACTGTAGAGACGCTTTTACCTGCTGCTCTCTGTCGAATAACCCACTGTTTGTTCCCTCAGAAACTGTTTGGTCTTCTTTACGCGGCCCAGGTCATCTTCTTGCTTCCTCCACTGCTGTTCCATGATTCATCCAATATTAAATTCTCTTGCCGCTGGTCTATTCCCATGTTCTGCTGCATGACTGATAGCCTTAAGCTTGAAATCTGCGTGTCATTTTGGGCTCCTTATACACACATGATAATGTTACGGTGCCTATCTATCAAATCACAGTAACGTACGTATTACTTCGCAAGGCGCCTGACTTCTGTCAGTACGTATTACTCCATGAGGCGCCTGACTACTGTCAGTAAGTATTACTCCCCCAGGCGCCTGACTACTGTTACTGTAATGCTCCTGCAATCCATCCAGCGGTGCAGCTTTGAAGCTTACCAAACTCATAATAAAACATTTTGACAGATTTTTGAGCACCCTATACCACATAAAATTAGTTCGAGGAGGTCAATAAGCAAAATTGGGAATGTTTTCCCTTACAAAGTGCTTAATTTGCATATAATGAACGGAACTGGAGTGTGGTAGTTTATAATGTTAGCTTAATTGACAGAAAGATGCGAACTTGTAAAAGTCCATTATGCACTTCAGCCTTTTTACACACTTAACAGCAAATGTATTGTCCAGCAATTGATTGTAACAAAAATGGTGTATAGATCAAAATACAAGGGACTTTGTAGCTATGTTTAATTTGACTAAGTAGTTTCAGTGAATTTCTGACAACAGCCCCAAATAAAATATAAAATAATTGTCTATAGCTTCTTCAAAAAAACAGCCATGATCCATCCATCGTCGACCGCTTATCCCGTCAGGGGTCGCAGGGGGGCTGGAGCCGATCCCAGCTGGCATTGGGCGAAGGCAGGGTTCACCCTGGACAGGTCGCCAGTCCATCGCAGGGCACATAGAGAGAGACAACATATAGACAGACAAACATATAGACATTCACATGCACATTCACACTTACGGGGAATTTAGAGTCATCAGTTAACCTAAACTGCATGTCTTTGGACTGTGGGAGGAAGCCGGAGTACCCGGAGAAAACCCACGCTAACATGGGGAGAACATGCAAACTCCACACAGAAGAGTCCCAAGCCGGAATCGAACCTGTGACCCTCTTGCTGTGAGGCTACAGCGCTAACCACTGCACCACTGTGCAGCCCACAGCCATGATCCATTTTTTCAAATTTTGAAAGAGAGAAAAATGTTGGTAGCCATATCATCTTAATGACATTTACTCTGAGAACCAAAAAAGGGCAGAGTCCCCTCGTATTGTCTCCTGCATTTTAATGTAGCAATACCTTCTATCAGATTTAATTTCAGAAAAAAGTTTATTTTTTTTTAATTTTTTATTTTAGGTCCTAAATATATAATATAGTCCTGAACATATCCATGAAGATTCTCATTCATCCAGGTCATCGTTCATCCACTGTAGTAAATCAGGTTAACTGGACGTAGAAGGTTTCTTGAAGACGTTTCACCTCTCATCCGAGAGGCTTCATCAGTTCTGTTAGAACTGATGTTCTGTGAGAACTGATGAAGCCTCTCGGATGAGAGGTGAAACGTCTTCAAGAAACCTTCTACGTCCAGTTGACCTGATTTACTACAGTGGATAGTCCTGAACAATTTTAAAGGGGCAATCTTGTAAAATAATGTGTTCTCCAGTAAAGACAAGTTCACTTTTAACCTTTTTTTACTGACTGTTTTGATATAATGTAAAAAGCTAAGGAATACTCAGTTCAGGATTCGTTAAGGTAACAAGTAAATCATTGGTGTAAAGCGTGATGTGCGAAGTGGAATACCCTTTCTTAGAGGATGATTTTTTATCCCAATTGACAGAGGTTCTAGTGTTATGTTAAATAACAAAGGGGACAGGCAATCTCCCTGATATAGATGTAGAATAAAAGGCACTGATATGGTATTAGCTTATAAGACAGAGGATTTAGGAGAGTGATAAATCATTTTAATCCAGTCCACAGTGTCATGACAGCTGCTTGAGTGTTCTTACCTTAGTCAGAATACAATATGTTTAATATGTCATGCACATTGTTAAAGGAAAGCTTGCCTGGGATAAAGCCCACTCGACCTGGGTAGATAATGGTTGCTATATAGTCATTTAATCTGGTGGCCAGTGCTTCTGTTAAAATGTTGTGGTCTTAATTAAGCAGAAAAATTGGCCTGTAATTAGCAGGATCCATGAGATCTTTACTCTCTTTCAATAACAGACGTACTGTATGTTTGTCTCGTAAACAAACTGGAATTTTTTTTTTTTTTTTTTTTTTGGAATTGAATCATTTTTCATCCTGAGTAAGAAAGGTGTTAAGATCTCATGACATGCTTAGAAAAACTCACCTTCAAACCCAGGGCATTACTGGTGGGGAATTTCTTCTAACTTAGCAAGAGAAAGCATTACTTCCAAATTGCTCTCATTTAGATAAAGATCTAAAGAACTGAGAATAATCTGTCTCTGTTACTGTGGAAGTTTCAGTCTCTTAAGTTGTTCCTTTTTCCTTGAGGTCTCAAAAGAGATGATAAATCCTCTCATGGTAGATTTAAGTGTTTTTCACAGAGTACAGTGTGAAACGTCTCCTTGACATTGATTTCTAAAAATTCTTTAAGCTTATCGGTCATGTACTCTTTAAACCCTGGTGATGACAGTGATAGAGGGTTAAATCTTCAATTATATTTTGGTTTGGAAAGGGAGACGTAAAGCTGCAGCATAACAGGACTGATCAGAAATCAATATATTGTGATAAATTGTGTTGCTAATATTGGAGATTGAACGGGCCTCCACTATACACTAGTCAATTTTAGTATTTAACTGGTGCACATGTGAGTAAAATGAATATTCTTTTTTGTCAGGGTGTTGCATTCTCCTAATATCTGCCACATTTCTTGACTTCATGACATTTAGTGTTTGAACAGATAGTTGGAGATTTAGAGGAGGATCTCTCTAAGGATGAATCCAAATAAAGTCACCAACGATGAGGATACTGGAGGATCCATCCTCTGTAAGTAATTCAAAAGCTTTCCGCAAAATGTAGGGTCATTGGAATTCAGGCCATATACATTTAACAAGGTAATCTGGAATGAGTTATGAACTCAGAAATCAAAATTAATCTCCCATTTGGAACTATAATCTTGGATTTAAGTAAAAAAGGAATATGAAACTGGATAGCTATGCCCCTTGCTTGAGATGTAAAGGATGCTTGGTACACCTGTGAGATCCATTTAGGTTTTAATTTGTATTCAGTTACTTCAGTAGTGCAAGTCAAAATATTGGCTTTCAGTAAATGCAGCCTCTCTTACATGACATGGATGATATGAAATAAAATGTAGTAATATAGTAGTATGCAAACATATTTACATAATAAGTTGAAACACCAAACAGCACGTCTCTGCCCACAAAGGATCCACACTCACACACAAATGCAAAAAGAAAAAGAAAAGAAAAAATATCCCATAATACTGGGGACACGCATGGCAAATGGCCAGCAGCTGAAATTCCCTCCTGGGAAAAAAAAAACACCACAAACCCACAGTTACTGTGCAGTGGGAGTAAAACAAAAACTAATAACATAGTTGTTAATCCACCATCTTGTTCATTTTAACCTTAGATGAAGTAGAATATAGGCAGGCAGGCATAACAAAAGTTGTTCTCGAAGTTCCCAGTTCAGTTCAAAAGCCTACTTTTTCAACTGAAGTTCTACTTAGAACTTACTGTGCTGGACATGAAGCACGAGGTGTATTTTACCTCCCTCTCCCTGAGCACTTTGGTTACCTTACTGCATCCTCTTCTCTGTACCATAACCTCTGTAGTGAAATCAGGACCTGTTGGCCATCATAGATCATCTGTTGTTGCCAACTCAGTTGAAGAATCAGTTCTTTCATTTGGTAGAAGTGAATCCTGGCTATGATGCTCCTTGGCCTTTTAACATCAGTAGGTTTAGGCACAGGTACATATGCAGTGCACTCAATCCAGAATCACAGGCTTTGTAAAGTTGCTCACTCCGAGTAACTTTGGTATCAATCCTGCTATGAACGCCAGGTCAGCCTTTCTTTTCACCCTTGGGGATCCCCACAATCTTGATATTATTACGCCTTGAACACCTCTCAGATTCGTCATTCTTTGTTAGAAGCCTTTCATTTAACTTTTTCATATCTGTCAGACACATTTCCAGCGTCTGAATACGCTGCTCGTGATCACAGCCCTGTTCCTGTGCAGCAACAAGTGTTTCAGTCAGTGCCAGCTGACAAATTTGTGATTTAGGAGGTCAAATCACCAATTGATTGATTCTAGAATTCTGTCAGGTATCTTTTCCCACAAATCCAGCAATTCTTCCTCCGCATCAGGTCCATGCTCACATAACAGCCATGTCTGATTGGCATGCTTTGTTTGACACGTATCAGGCATCTATTCTCAAAGTTACCATATACAGCAGGATTAATGGAGAAATAACATTTTTTTCCACGCAGAGCTCCATGAGACCCAACTACTCCATGTGCGCCTCCCTTGCACTCCCCTGAAAAAATATATTGGGTGAAATTTACAGGGTAGGATAATGTTAACTAGCTGTTAACAATCTAACACTAAAATGTTTCCTTTATAAACAAACCTCACGTGCAAAGCACTTGATAACATTAATGTTTGCCCCATGGACCTATAACCAATAAAGACACCCTCGTCGATGGTTAATGCTGATGTGGTTAATCCTAAAGTGAAGTTATATTGTATTTGCCTAAAGTAAAATCAGTGTGATTGGATAGGAATGTTAATCTCTGCTCTTTGGATAAGTGCTCTGTAGATCTACTCCTTTATGCCTTCATCTTTATTTTTCAGCAACATTGTCACGTTGTAATGTTCAATTTGAGAAGTGATGAGTGTCAAGTCAAAGGCATTTAAATATCTGCAGGGAATTTTAGTCATGGTTGCAGCCATGTCGGTAGCAATATGACAAGGAGTAAAGCTCTCTGTGTATCTTCCATAAATAAATGACACCAAACAAAAAAAAACATCTCGGTATGAAGTTACAGTTAGACAAACAGTGCTTGTCAAACAGTGTGAGTGGTACTGTAACTGCTTATGAAGCTCGAGTCTCTGGAGGTGGCAGGGAAGAGGATTTTGCTCAGAGACCTGCCTCACTTGTACACTCATTTTAACAGTGTGTTGCACATGCTGTATTTGTGCATTGCTAATGCAGAAAACATGCAGATGCCTTGTAATAATTTCTACTGTTGTATATTTAGTGCCAAGCAGGGACTCTCAAATTAGGAGCTTATGTTTATTATAAAATGATGGAATTGGGATGGAAAAGGTTTCGTGAACTGGCAGAATCACTATTGTGTTCATTCATTCATTCAATCATTTTGTGATCATAAGAAAGTAAAAAGATACTGCAGAATAATGCCCATTACTTTAATCATGTGGCCGCTGGTTACATTACTGTATCGGTACACACTTCACTTCTTCACGTTCTTCATTCACCACACAACCTAACTATTAAAATTCTACTTTTACTTCTTTACTCTGAAACTGGTGTACTCATGGGAATAATCACACTTGTTCACAGACGGGGCTCATCCAGATTGGGGAGGACATTCTCTTCATTCAGCCTGTGGATGAAAAAGGCCCCTCGCAGTCATTCTCCGGACTAAAACACAGGCTGCTGCGACATCGGCGCAATGCCAAGCATAGCTCTGCTCCAAGTGCAGACCAGTCTACCTACTGTGGCACTGTACAAGGTGAGTGATGCAATGAGCTAGACCCAGATGGCATAGGATGAGTCTTTGGGTGACTCCAAATTGACTCTTTCGTGAAGCTTTTCTGACCTAGCAACAGTAACTCAGGGAGGTGAGACAGGACCGTAAAATTGTCAGCTATTTGACAATTACTGTAGATCTGAGGTGCCTGATTCCGCTGCCAATATCACTGTGGTGTAAATGTGGTTATGAAACAAATGATTATTCCATTCGGGCTGTATGAGGGTGCTGAATGTTTGGTTTTACATAGAATTACATGGTTTATCCCGATAAATCATGATATGTAGCCTATTTTGGTATAAATGTCAGGCTATTAATAATACTGTTAATATGCCTGTAGCTCAGAGGGTAGAGCAGGTCATCCACCAATTTGATGGTCGGTGGTTTGATCCACAGCTGCTCTCACATGTCAATGTGTATGACAACCTCAAACTGCTCTTAAAGGCTGAGCTGGTGTGTGAATGAGTATTTAGATTAGATCATGATGGACAGGTTGTGCTGCTCACCTTCAGTGGTGTCTGGCACTTTGTAGAGGTATTCTCTTCACAGATGAATCACAGGTTTCACTGTACAGGGCAGATAGCAGACAACGTGGATGGCATCATGTGCGTGAGCGGTTTTCTGATGTCAACATTGTGAATCGAGTTGCCCATGGTGGCGGTGTGGTTATGGTATGGGCAGGCTTAAGTTATGGACAACTACCAGGTGCATTTTATTGATGCCATTTTGAATGCACAGAGATACCATGACGAGATCCTGAGGTCCATTGTTGTATCATTCATTCACCGCCATCATCTTGTGTTGCAGCATAATAATGCACGGCCCCATGTTGCAAGGATCTGTACTCAGTTCCTGGAAGCTGAAAACATCCCAGTTCTTGCATGGCTTTCATACTCACCAGACATGTCACACATTGAGCATGTTTGAGATGCTCTGGATCAGCGCATACGACAGTGTGTTCCATTTCCTGCCATTATCCAGCAACTTCACAGCCATTGAAGAGGAGTGGACCAACATCCCACAGGCCACAATCAACAACATTATCAACTCTATGTGAAAGAGATGTGTTGCACTGCGTGAAGCAAATGGTGGTCACACCAGATACTGATTGGTTTTCCGACCCCCCCGTTCAGTGCCTTATACTGTAAATGTCTCAAAACTGCACAGTTTAGAGTGGACTTGTTTTGTGACCAGCCTAAGGCACACCAGTAATAATCATGCTGTCTAATCAGCATCTTGATATGTCACACCTGTGAGGCGGACGGATTATTTCAGCAAAGGAGAAGTGCTCACTAACACAGATTTAGACAAATTTGTGAACCGTACTTGAGAGAAATGGGCCTTTTGTGTACATAGAAAAAACTTAGATCTTTGACTTCAGGACATAAAAAATGGGAGCAAAAACAAAAGTGTTGCATTTACATATATTTTTTTTAGATTAAATGCAATTCCTTTTACCATTTACAAATTTGAAAATAGCTTGTGCTTTCAATCAATCTCCTTAGTGTGCCTAAATAAATCACCATGTTGACTAAGATGAACTATCCAAATTTGCTGGGCCATTAGCGAAGCATCTTGGCAATAGTTACAGAAAGGCTAAATAACAGCATAAGGCTACTGTATAAAAATAAGAAAACACATTTGTTAATCAGAGCACTTACATTATAACATAGGTCTATCAGAGTACAAGGTCCATGTATCAAGTTTATTTGTCTTTTCTATTCTTAGTCACATAATGACAATTTGCTTTTGTGTCTGTGTTTTACTTTCGTTTGTCCAATCACCTGCCAAGTATTTTTTTGAAAGTGCCTGCCCTTTTTCAAATAGTTTCCAATGATGGCTTCTCAGATGGTTCTGTTAAACAAACCATCTGACAGAGTCAGGTGAGGTAACCCCCCCCCCCCTTCCTACTCAACTATTTTAGCCATATTTTAATTGAGTGACAAATTTAATATTTCTTTTAGCGAGTTCTTCTTGTATAGATGGCTCTTCTTGCTTTTTCTCTCAGAAATTTCACAGCAGAGTTGAAGCTTCTTATGGAGCTTGTCGCCAAGGTATATTTAGTTTTTGTATGATGTAATTTAGTGGCGTCCAAAATAGGAATTGTGTGTTTTTCTACTTCTGCACTGCTTCTGAAAGATCAGAATATTTGTTTCCTTTGGGCTAACTATCAGGGCCCATGTCTGACAGAATGTAAGCTGTAAGTTGTAAGGTTGGAGGTTGAGGTGCTCTTGTAGACCTTATTTTGTTGGTGATAGCAACACTAAGTCATCTTCATGTAGGAGACGTTTAATTTCAGGTCATTCAGGGTGCAATGGATTGATCTAATTTACATACAAATTCATTCATGTGCACATTGAAGAGGATTGGCTAAGGGTGCACCGCTGCCTCACCCATTGTTTTTGAGTGTTATAGCAATTAAGGCATATGTTTTGGTTATTTGGGTCTCTGTGTCTCTAACTTTCTTAAAGTGATCTTTATACTTCAAATGGCTTTTGACAGCTCTCCATGCTGTCGGATTTCCATAATATACAATACACAATATACTGTAAATGTATGATATTGTACAGTTTACTGGGTTCAGAGGACACATAGTTAGTGTGACCTCTTCTAATAGATAGTGGTCTTACTGTGATTCCGTAGTGGTGTGATTGGGTTGAATATGAAGGCTGTGAGAAACTTTTTGCTCAGATTTGTTATAACATAGTCTATTGTACTACTGAGCAAGAGCACAGAGTCTCGTCGTAGCCTATCATCGATTATGTACAGATCCAGCGTGTGGCAGAGCTGTAGAAGCTGGGTACCACTTGTGCTTTTAATTTTATTCACCACTCATCCAACGTGTGAAAGTGTGTGAGGGAATTGCCTCTGTGCTACAGGACTGATTCAAACACACAAACTGGAATATGTTTGCCACACAAACAACCTGTCACCCCCACACACACATCAACAACTATGCTTCCTCTGTACGGGACTACATCTCCACCACTATAGACAGTGTCACCACCCAGAAATGGATCACCATGTACCCAAATCAGAAGCCCTGGATGAACAAGGATGTCTGTCTCCTGCTGAAGGCCTGCAACATCGCCTTCAGATTTGGAGATGCACAAGCCTACAGTACAGCCAGGGCTGACCTGAAGCAGGACATCAAGAAGGCCAAGCAACGCTACAAGCTGAAGGTGGAGGAGCACTTCTCCAACTCCAATCCCTGACGTATGTGGCAAGGCATCCAGGCCATCAATGACTGCAAGCCTATTCTCCCCCTTCTTCTGATATATCCTTCTCCAACAAGCTTAACAAATTTTATGCTCATTTTGAGAAGCACAACCATGACCCTGCAACCAAGGCCGAACTGACCACTGACCACCAACCCCTAACACTCTCCCACACTGATATCAGAGCAGTGTTGAGCAGGATCAACCCACGCAGAGCTGCAGAACCTGATGACATTCCCGGACGTGTGCTCAGAGCATGTGCTGGGGAGCTGGTGGGTGTACTGACAGACTTATTTAACCTGTCCTTAGCCTATGCTGTCGTGCCAACCTGCTTCAAATCCACCTCCATCATACCAGTGCCAAAACTCTCCAACCCAACTTGTATCAATGACTACCACCCAATAGCACTCACCCCCATCATCACTAAGTGCGTAGAGCAGCTGGTCTTATCTTATCTCAGATCCTGTCTTTCTCCCACCCTGGACCCACACCAGTTTGCCTAACGAAAGAACAGGAGCACAGAAGTTGCAGTTTCCATAGCGCTGCACTCTGTCCTCTCATACCTGGACAATAAAGACACATACGTCAGAATGCTGTTCATAGACTTCAGTTCAGCATTCAACACCGTCATCCCCACTAAACTCATCACCACACTCAAGGACTAGGGCATTGGTGCTTCCATCTGCAACTGGCTATTGGCCTTTTTGACCAACAGGCCACAGCAGGTTTGGTTAGGCCACCACTGCTCCTCCATCCTCAGTCTGAACACTGGTGTATCACAAGGCTGTGTGATGAGCCCGTTCCTCTACTCCCTCTTCACCCACAACTGCAGACCTGAACATGGTACCAGCAACTCCATCAAGTATGCGGATGACACCACGGTGATTGGCCTCATCACTAACAGCAATGAGTCGGCTACAGGGAGGAGGTGGATTGCCTGGAGTGTGGTGCGAGCAGAACAAACTGCTGTTCAACACCAATAAAACAAAAGAGCTCATTGTGGACTTCAGGAGGAAAGCTGATAGACACCAACCCATCCACATGAGTGTGTGACCAGTTTCAAATTCCTGGGCATCCACATATCACAAGACCTCTCCTGGACCACCAACTGCACCAACCTGGTCAAGAAAGTTCACCAGCGCCTCTTTTCCTGAGGATCCTGAAGAAGAACCAGTGAGCTTCTACTGCTGCACCATCGAGAGTATCCTCACCAAATGTATCACAGTTTGGTACAGGAGCTGCTCTGTTGTGGACCAGAAGGCATTGCAAAAGGTGGTGAAAATTTCCTAGCGCATTACCGGAGCCTTGCTTCCTGCTACTGGGGACATTTACAGGAAGCGTTGCCTCAGGAGAGCAAGGAAAATCAGGACAGACTCCACAGACTGTTTTCCCCCCTGCCCTGTGGGAGGCGCTACAGGAGTCTCCGGACCAGAATCACCAGGTTCAGGAACAGATTTTTCCCCACAGTTGTCTCCTTGCTCAACTCTGCCCCCCACCCCCAACTGAACTACCTCAATACATCTTACATCCCTGCACTACAACTGCACCTCATCCTTTCATACCATGTCATTGCACTACTGTATATAACTATTCTGTAAATGCTATTTAATAAATAGTATTTGCACTACTGTACATAATGTAATAACATAGAGCAATAGCTTGTTCACAACCTGTACATACCTGACATACAGAATACATACTCTTGTGGGCACATACTATATTTTTTATATATTTTTCATATATATTTAGCACTCTGTATATACTATGTCATATGTTGTTTATTACTACTTATGCACTTCTGGTTGGATGCAAACTGCTTTGTACTTGTGACATGCGCAATGACAATAAAGTTGAATCTAATCTAATCTAATTTTAACAAAATTGTGTTTAGGGGGAGTACGGGAAGAAGAAAACGCCTTGTTTGAACCATGCTGAGACTTTTACTTACCCTGGTCAGCGCTTCTCTCATTTTCTCCTCCCATAGGCTGGGGCTGCTCTTGCTGTTGTGAGGTAATTTCATGTTATGGTTTAAAGGAGGTTTTCAGTACATATCTGTTTTCTATTCTGAGCATTACAGACACAATTTGTTTGTGACTCAGATCGTACTACAGTTTCATTCGCTGCCCAACACAGCACGGAGGTTTTTAGTAACAATGCTGTATTTTGGTGTCAGCTTACCACCTGTTTCTGATGACCACTGAAGATATACAATTACCTGTAGTTCTCTGATTCTTGATGTCATGGCTATGTTGATCCTTAAACATGCAACCCAGAGCCAAACCCTGCAGTGCCCCCAGAACGCTACTCTTTCCAGATAGAGCATTAGGGAATGGTTGGATCCCTTTTGACTCTCTTCCAGTCCGTGGAGTAGTAGCATTTTTGAATGATCAAGAGTGTGTGATAGTGATGGGTCGGTCACGAACATAACGGCTCTTAGAGTCGGCTCTTTGAAGTGAACGATGGGAGCAGCAGCAGTAGTGCACGAACACACACACACACACACAGAGAGAGAGAGACGGGCACAACAAGAAGAGACAACATGGACACATTAGGAAGGTATAGTAAAGAAAATGAGTGACTCCAGGACCATTTCAATTTTATTGACAATACAAAGGCAGAGTGTAGAGTCTGCAAGAATATCATATAGAGCCACAAACAACCTGCACAGGCAAACAACCTGAGAACAGTCCACCAATCAGAGCAATGGAAAGATAAAACAGTCAGATGAGTGTGATATTAATGAAGGGGCCAGTGCGTCTACTGCAACTGTTGCTGCTGCTGCAGTATCTACAGCATCGTGCTGTACACCACCACAACCACCTAAACCAACCCAGAGCTCTATGAGACAGTTTTTGCAGAAGTCTGTGACCCCAGCAAGACATAACTCAGTTGATGAAGAACTGGCAAAAATGATTGCACTTGATTTCCATCCATTTTCAGTTGTGGATGATAAAGGATTCAGGAAGTTTATTAATGCATTGAATCCTATGTATGCAATTCCAAGCAGGAAAACAAAAAAAATCATCCCAGGCCTATATGACATTGCATCCACTGCCAGAGAAGGTTAAAAAAGCCACAGCAGCATCCTTCTTGTCAGTTACGTGTCACTTTATTGAAAATTCTAAAATGGTGGTCTGTCTTCTGGATGGTTTTGAGTTCAGCGACAGACACACTTCTGAGAACTGAGCAGAAGAGCTGCTCAAATTGGCAAAAGAGTGGGATGCTGTTACTGACAATGCAGCTAACATAACAATTACATTAGTAATTCATTTTGTGCATAATTTTATGTTGTTGTTGATAATAAATTAATTAAAGCAACAAAATAACCTGAAGAGCCGTTTGGAAGCCGAAAGAGCCGGTTCTCTGAAAAGAGCCGGAATTCCCATCACTAGTGTGTTAGTTGAAATCTTGTCCCGTTTCCTGCAGATTCTGAAAGCAGAATCTGTTTATAGAGATTGGGGTGTGCTATGGTTTACATGCTGTGTCAGATGTTATTCTTCTCTGACAAGAAAATCTAAGCAGAGTACATATTTCAGTATATATAAGATTTAACACTGATGCAGATGGTTTTACATTGTAGTTAATGGAAAGCCTTGTGCGTGTCATACCGACTCTCTAGGGTGCCTTGTGTGTCGTATGAAACGCTGCCGCCAACGCATCAGTATTTAATGCCCTGAAAATGGGCTATTGTGGTGTTTCTAACTTCGGTATTCCTGTCTGTTTCTCTGCCTGTTTGTGCTAGGGGAGAAGAAAGAGAAGATGTCAAAAGTGGGTGAAGAGGGTCGCAGAAAGAGAAATGCCATTCGTTTGCATGAAACATACACTGTAGAGACAGTGGTGGTGGCAGACTCTGACATGGTGCAGTACCACGGTGCCGAGGCAGCACAGAGGTTCCTGCTGACAGTCATGAACATGGTAAGAATACTAGAAACAAATACAGTCTCAGTCTTCCGACTATGCAGAATTGGTACAGTGTAGCATTTGATCACCATATTAGCACATTTAGAAGTTTTATTGACAATATGCTCACTTACTTATGAAGTGATCTGCACGGACAAACATTTCTGATGTGCCTTATGAATTAGCATACGTTGCTTTTGCTTTGTATTGTCACAATCTGAGCCATCAGGTCCATTAATTTACACTACATGAATCACAGCTGTGTGTGGGGAGTCAGCACCAAAGTCAGCAGTTCAGAAGGACTCTAATGCTCATACTCTATGGGTACACAAATGTAGAAGCCATAGGAAGAAGAAGAAAAGATCAACCTTTATTAGTCCCACTAGGGGAAATTCAATTTACACTCTGTTAACACACACATGCACATACAGGACCCATATACAACAATGGAGAGATGTCAGAGGGGGCTGCTCCTGACAAGCGCCCCGAGCAGTTGGGGGTTTGGTGCCTTGCTCAGGGGCACCTCGGCAGTGCCCAAGAGGTAAACTGGCACCTCTCCAGCTACCAGTTCACACTCAGTTCTTGGTCCATGTCGGGACTTGAACCGGTGACTCTCCGGTTCCCAAGCCAACTCCCTACAGACTGAGCTACTGCCGCCCCAAGCCTGAAAAATGAATGCCCACTCTCATTAGACGATAGGACACCATCTTAATACAAATTTCTTCTAGTGTATTTTGAACTGGAACTACATTTTACCAAATAAATAGTCCAAATGATAACTCCAGTGTGTTCTGTGGATTAGAGGGATATTATTTTTGGAAGGAGATGATGATGCTTAATTCATTGAATGCAAATCCTGTGAGCACCATAAATGAAATGAAAGTCCAATTGCCTCCATCATGTGAAGACAAGACCAAATAAAAACTATGATGGCGGGATAGTAATTGAAAGAGGTAACTATTGTTTTTGTAATGGCTTTGGATGACACCCCCTCGATTTACCTAGCTCAGACTGGTAAAGATAGATACTTCATAAAGTATTTTGCACGTAAGAAAGATTGTGGACGCTATCCCCGATCACCATTGGAGACCAGTGGAGACTGGTCTAATTTTTTCTTGGTCGGGCTCTGCCACATCCAGTCAATTTCAGCAAACATCCCAGTATGATTTCATTGAAAAAGTGAGTATCAAAAACACATGCAGAAATTTTAAACAAACAAGGGAACAGCACTCTGCTTCAGGGCTCTGCAGACTGAGTCCAGCATGTCGTTCACAGCCGTCAGATCGTGGCTCAGTGACAGCAGATCACTTTATGACTGAACTCTTCCCTGGAGTCAACACGAGCAGATTAGAACCAGAGTGTATTTCACCAGTGTGACCGCGAGTAAGCCACAACTTGGGTGTGTTTTTCCCCTGTGACTAAGACTGTATTTCCCCGCTGTAAGACTTGATACTATCTAATAACACTAATAACGTTACCGTCAGTAAAATACCTCTGCTATTAAATCCATGCTCTACTTTATGAGAAACACAAATCTGTATTGACTTCTTTATTATTTAAGTTTTCTTTTTCTTTTTTGTATGTATCAGTCAACCTGTTTAGTAGGCCTCTAATTTATCTGCTTTATTACAGTTTTTTTTTTTTTTTTTAAGTTTAGTACAATTTTGAAAACAGAACTCCTTTTATCAAAACACTACCCACAATTAACACAACCGCACACATGTAGCAGAACATCTCAGATCTATTGCAAAATGAAACACTTCATTCAAAAATATACAATTTATAAAAACATAATTTTGTCACTGTATGGCACACACATGGTTCATAGGATCTGATTCTTTTTGAATCAGTTACACACTGCTTTGTTCGATCTGAAACGCTTTATTTTTTCTGCTTTACTAATGATATAGTCTGGGTTTGATTTCTTTCAGAGATATTGTTAAAGACCATGAATATAATAACTGAACACAACACACAATACCTTGTTGTACTGCACAATGATGAAAATCTTTATTTCTCTCCACATTCATAAATCACTCAATACACCCATACATTTTCAAAGGTCACTGATATTGGCCTGATGTTGGCCTCCATTGCTGTTGTAAACAGGTACTCACCTGTGGTCTTTTTTATTGAGCTTTCATCCCGATGCTTCGTCAACAATCAAGCAATTCAATGTTTGCCTGGAGCAGCCAGGTGACGAGTAATGGCCAATTTGAATGGCTATGTTTTGAAATAACAAATAAGTGACTTTATGTCAGATTCCTGTCTTACGTAGGGAACTGTGTGCAGTGTGTTAGAAACGTGCCATGTTGAATTAGTAACCCTGACTGATATTTATTATTGGATTTGTAAACAATGTAGTGATTATATCTTGATATTTTAACATAGTTGCAATATATGATTTTGTTGCTATAATTCTCAAATTCTAATTCTTCTAATTCTAATAATTTTTGCATTTGATTACTTTTAAGAATTTGTTGCTCTTGGAGCAACTGATACTGATACTAACTGGGTGATGGAGGGTCTAATATTGGCACACACACACACATACTGTCTTGATTTTATGAATTGTACCTTGTTCTTTTCCTTTATAATCTCATTATTACTGGATGCTTTTGCGATATTGTCTTTGTTACATGCATGCCATTAAAGCATATTTAACTGAATTGTATAGAACCACAGTGGTTCTGTCAAATTAAGTGATAAATACCATATGCATGTTTGGAAATTACCTCAGCTATGTGCTGGCTGTTTCACCGGTGTTCCTGATGATGAGTAATTGTGACTTGGGTGTGTTTTTCAACATGGATTTAATGATTTGAGGGATACAGAAAAATGTCGTCTTGCTTTATCCTTTCTCTAACTGGGAATGTTGGTATCGTCAGTGGTAGAGGTAGGTCTACTCCAAACTTTTTTCTGAGGTAAAACTTTTAATTAGTAAACCTATTAATACAGCACAGTAAAAGCATTCTGTTTTTTTTACTTCAAGTGAAGAGTGAAAGGGAAGTATTATCAGCACAATGTACCTAAATTTTCTTAACTTCTGTTCAGAGTAGTGCTTTCAATTCTAGTAAGTCCAGAACAAAGTGCCTTTTGGGTGCTGCAACCTTTTACGACCTTCCCCTGACTCTGAGACTTTTGCCCCTGTACACCAGCCCTCTCGTCTGCATCCCCCCCTTAAAAATATCCTGTACAAAGGGCAGACCTCCAAACAGTATTCTGATTCTAATGGTGAGTTTGGAAGTGATGAAAGATACATTGCACATATTCAAAAAAGCATATACACACACACACACACACAGCCCTCACATTATAAAGCAGTAACATTATTGTATATTTTAAGGTCATAGAAATTATTTGTCACATGCACAAAAAGGAGAACTCTCAATGCAAAACTTTAGGGCTTGTTTACAGTAAATGTATAAATACAGTATATATGTCCATGTCCTTTGAACATCACTATCTTGCCAGAGACATTCTTAGAAGCCATAGATACCAATCCTGATGTTCTCAAAGAACTGTCTAGATTGCTGAGAGTTTCTTTCAAAGAGACCTTAGTGTAGGAGGAGGGTTTTTGAGTGGCCTGATCTGGATTTTTCTGTGGTTGCAACAGGCACTGAAGGACTTGTGATTACCATGAGCTTTTGACATCCCGTGAGGGAATATGACAGCATTTCAAGAAATGCAGACAAAGTTGAACTTAGGTGTATGAAATTGAACTGCATGTGTGACTTCTGTGGTGCTGTTCAGGCCCTTCTGAAGTTTCTGTCTTTATTTCTGGTCCTGTCTGATCTTCTCCATTGCTGACTTGCAATATGCCATTGACCTGAAAATAGTCAGAATGTTGTCTGAAAATAGATATTCATCATAGGCCGTGTGTTGTGTAGTGTTATTATATTGTTAATGTTGTACTAAGATATCATTATGGCTCAACAAAGATTAATGAAAGAAAAGATGGTGTGATATACTGTAATTATTGGTGAATCCTTTCATGCATAAACTGTCATGGAGCAAGGTGTTTTCATTCATATTTTATATGGATATATATATTTATTATTACTACTAATCAAATGTGAATACAGGTAGAAGAGCATTATTTTCCAAAACTCATTTTAAAAGGAGATACTGTATGTGGACTGGACACCATAAGATAAGATAAGATAAGATATTCCTTTATTTGTCCCACAGTGGAGAAATTTACATGCATTAACAGTCAATACATTTAAAATGGGACTGCACTAACTAAATTGTAATATATGCCGGTACAACTGTATGAGTGATAAGTAACCTGTGACCCTGGCAGCTCCAATAACCTGGTCACCCTCACTGTCTTAACGGCGCTCAGCTGAAAAATAAGTTAATTGTGTGAAATGAGACAACCAGTAGTGCGTCACCATGCATTAATGGAGTAGATTAAAAATCAAGAGTGAAATCAAAGCCGCAAGCAAATGTGTGCCAGATTTGGATTTAAAATCTGGGGCTGTTCCATAGACAGTGAATGGGGCTCAGACTTTGTTAGGCCCAGCAGGAACAGGAGCAGGAACAGGGGAGTGCTGTGGCCCAGCATGAACAGGGGATTGCTGCAGCCCAGCAGGAACAGGTGTCGGACGGACCCCTGACAGAAGAAGTGGAGCAGGGCACGGCATAAAACTTGAAGTCAGCAGGGATTGCCGACTCAGGAATGAGCTTCAAGTTGGCTGGGACCCCCATCTCAGACGTCGGCTTGAAGTCAGCAGAAACCCTCAACTCAGAGAGAGCCTTGGTGTCAGCTGGGACACCAGATACCAAAACTGGCGGGATGTCGACTGGGCTACTGAGCAGCTGAGGCTCAGGGTGTTTGGGCAGCTTAGGAGATCGCTGTCTCTGAGACCTACGCTTCCTGGGTTGCTAGATGGAAGCTAGTAGGCAGAGGAGCAGCCTGGAAACTATCCGGTTAAATGGTAGCAGACTGGAAGATAGCTGATGGGGAGGCAAGAGCTCCTCAGCCATAGCTTTGAGGAAGTCTCTTGGCATGCTCATGGGATAATGTTTTTCCCTTTCCCCACTATTGGAGGCATCAGTGGGTATTATTTTCCTAAGATTCCTGGCCAAAAAGTTCTTTTGCTGGATCCCTCGAGGTCAGTTTGTACTGTCACTATTTTCAGGTTACAAAAGGCCAGTCCTCAAAGCATGGTCAAAAGCAGTTTTGGAATACAAAACACTGGGACACAAACTCTCAAAGGTAAAACACCATACATGAGGAGCAATGACAAAGTGACACAGAGACAAGGCTATAGTCTATATATAGGCATATAGGCTACAGTCAAAACGTCTTTTTTGCTTAGGAAGTTTAGGTTAACTGATGACTTTATATTGCCGTGGTTGTAAATGTGAACATGAATGGTTGTCTGTCTCAGCCCTGTGAGTGTGTCAGCCCTGCAATGGACTGGCGACCTGTCCAGGGTGTACCCCGCCTTTCCCCAATGCCAGCTGGGATCGGGGTAGCCTGTTATTCATTTTTTTTTATTTTAGTTCCAACCTTGGTAATGAAGTGATATTTTTCAGAGGTTGTCCACGTTAGGTCGGATAATCCTTTATGTCAAAGTGTTCCAGCAGCAGAAGGACCTATGGTATCTCTTTTTCACAGCCTGTCAATCAATGAAAGACCTACAGTATTTGAAAATGCATGGTGTGAAGCAGCACTTTTTGTAGTTTCTGATCATTGCAGTTTTACCACAGCATCTTAACACCTGCTGCCGTTGCATCATAATTACAGAGCCTTGTGTAAGTGCATTCTCTTATCACCACTTACTAAGTCCTTATGAATCCTCCTTCACATCAGGTGAGGAGGTGAGGATAGCTAAGGGCAGGTGAAACCAGTCAGGGCAAGGTACACAACGGCTGCATTTGAAACGTTTTATTTTGTAGTACGCTAGGCCAGGTTTTGTGGGTTTCCGGTTTTCAAAAGCAGAAGTACAGTGCAGGATAATAGCAAACCTCTGCTACTCTAGCAACCACCTCTGCTAAGAAAGAACGAAAGAAAGAAAGAAAGAAGTGATAGATAGATAATGTTAGATAGATAATGCATGGATAGATAGCAGATATACTTTATAGATATATACATACATAGATAATAGATACTTTATTGATCCCAAGGGAATTTTATAATAACCTAGTAGACAATTTTAAAAATATCATACCTTCTGTAATTGCCCGTAATGTGGCACAAAGATGGCAAAGGAAGGCTAGATAAGTATTTTGGCCATCATATGAATCATATGTAAGTACATATCAGGCTTTCTTTTCTTTAAGGGTTACCTACGGTTTGGTAAAGTAGTAAACCTAACCTAGCCATGGGTACTATCACATAAGTCAATAAATTGTATTCTCTAGCAAACATATTTATTAGAAACCTGTTTAACCTTTAAAATAAGTGAACTCTATGTAAAAAAAAAAAAAAAAAAAAACTTTTCCAGCAAGGTACAAACAGTCATTTTATTTACATTTCTATATATCTCTATACAGTGTAGACATCCATTTTTGGTACACACAAACAATTTATAATTGTTTAAAAACTGGAAAAATGAATGCATCTTAACCTCCTACTCTACTTCTTCGGGCTATTTACAGTTAAATGCCCACACTCCTATAATCCACTTCTACCTGTGAGAGGGACTTGCGTCTTTCAAGACAGACAGTAAATGCCTTGGTCGAGTGTCCATGGATGGGGAAAAGACCTGGACCATTTATTTATATTGGCTGGCCAGTGCCACCTCGTATCATATGGTGTTGGAGGCATTTCATGTCTCTATCGGCTCTTTCAGTCCATGATGTCATCCATCGGGTCGCAGGTAGCATCATGGCCATCTATAAAAGAGTGGTCCATTTTCCTGCTGCAGATGAGCTGGAGGGGATTGGGGAAGGCTTTGCCCACCTGGCTGGCTCCCGTGCCTTCCATCAAGTGGCTGGCAGCATCGATGGAATGCACATCAGGATCAAGCCACCTGCAGCAAACAAGGAAGACTACCTGAATAGGTACCTTGCATTCAAATTTCCATTTCACACAAAGTTTAATGGCATGCTTTAATCTTATGTCAATGTCAACTACTATTAACTACATTTTTTTTTATCTTTAACAGGAAGCTGAGACCACAAAGGTTGTTTCCTGAACACATTTACAGGTATGGATGGGAATGAGTATTGTATCAACAGGTTGATACAATATTGCTTTGATTCTTAAGATTTGAATAGTGTTTTCAAGTGAAACTGTATCCCAGATTACATTTAATTTGGATTTGTGGTTACTTTTTATTGTTAATTGTATCATTACTTACAAAAATATTTCATAATCATATTTCTAACAAGAGCAGCAGCTTGTCTCAAAAGTGTTTGTGTCAGGCATTTTTTACATTCTGCAGTATGCCAAAATAAAACCTTTTAGAGCCTTTTTTAAAAGCTGTTACTCTTTTCTTTTTTCATTATACAGGACTACCTGGCTCAGGGCAAGATGCAGGGGTCCAACTCCATTTAAGTGCAGCAGCTCTACCTGCCTCCTGGTGGGGCATCATTGAGGATGGATGGTACCCATGCCTGGCTACACCCTTCAGTCTGATGACCCCATACAGGGAGCCGGTATAACCAGCATCATTCCAATGCCATTTGTGTTGCGGCATGAGCAATTGGGATGACGAAGGCCCGGTGGCGCAGCATCTTCCTCAAGGCTCCTGAGGTACAGGAGAACATATGTTATGTGTAAATGTAACTACATACAGAGAGGTTGACTGCTGAGCAGCTGTTAATTTAAGCAACAGATTGGCAGTGTTAGTTTTTGTTCTTGGTGCTGCCAAGAAGACACTGCAGGAGCATGACTACTAAATGCAGCACTGAACTTTTTTTTTTTTTTTGTACATAGTTTGTGTTCCTGCAATAATTGTTCATGTTTAATTAGTAATTTCTAGTTAAAGTTTCTATTTAGTAAGTTTAGGTTCAGCTGGTTTCTGTAATTACTCAATTATATGGCATACATTTGGGGCAGATGTGGCTCAGAGGGTAGAGCAGGTCCTCCACCAATCGGAAGGTCGGTGGTTCCATCCCTGGCTGCTCTGGTCACATGTCAACGTGTCCTTGGGCAAGACACTTAACCGCAAATTGCTCCCAAAGGCATAGCCATCTGTGTGTGAATGAGATGAATGATTATTTAGGTTAGATCCTGATGGACAAAGCTGGCACCTTAGCAGCCTCTGCCATCAGTGTATGAATGTCTGTGTGAATGGGTTAATGACATGTAGTGTAAAGCACTTGGAGTGCTCAGAAGACTAGAAAAGTGCTATATAAATGCAAGTCCGTTTGCCATTTACCATGACTGTATGAAAACAACCGTCAGTTAGAGGCAGCATTGTGTAAATCATACAGTATGTCACATTTGAACATTTTTTCTATTCATTGACGATAAGGACAAGTTAATATTATATACTGCATTAGAAATCCGTGAAGCTTGGCTCTACACACTATTTCTATTGTGCTAATATTTGTTTTACAATTTTACAACACAAGGCTGAAGTTATATTGCACGGTTGACTATGAGTGAGAGACCATCCTCAGAACAGTTACTACACCAACCTGGTACTGAAAAGCATTATGCGTGTTCACTCAAAATCAGGATTTCAATGATGGGGATGATAATGTGGCTCATCCACCCATTATTTATGTTAAATTGTTATATTAATATGTTCCCTGGGATTACATGATCATTATGATACAATGCAATTATCTGTCTAAATTATAAACAATGTAGAATATGATTACCGTATTTTTCGCAGATACATACCCATTTTTTTCCAAATCAGTACGACATTTTCGGTATACTGTAGATTTTGCTTTTGTTCGCATAGTACATGGTACATTTTGGCCAAATCAGTATGTACTACCAATATGGTATGAGGTGTCAGATACAGACAACCACAAAGGCAGGAAGCAATATTAGACATGATACACAAGAGGAATGAACTCATCAAAATAAGTGAGGAAACGCTAAAATGAATGAGACAAGGAATATAAGAAAACCAAAAAACCGGACTGGACATAGAAGGTTTCTTGAAGACGTTTCACCTCTCATCGGAGAGGCTTCATCAGTTCTGGTCAGTCTTCATCAGTCTCTCTATTACATCTCATGAGATCCTAAAATCCACCACCAGAACTGATGAAGCCTCTCGGATGAGAGGTGAAACGTCTTCAAGAAACCTTCTACGTCCAGTTGACCTGATTTACTACAGTGGATGAACGATGACCTGAATGAATGAGAATCTTCATGGATAAACCACAGAGAGATATATAAATACAAAATAGTCTCAAGTCTTAAACGAACAGGAAAAGTTCAGTGGCCTCTTGGTCCGGCGTCAGACCGTGACAAGTAGAAACCCTAAATAAAAGTATGAACCTGAAAAGAGACATAATATGCCTTAGTTAAAGGCATATACTGTATAATGCATTCATTCATGTCCTTTAAACATAAATGTGTTTACAGACCCCCAAAATGTCACAAAAGACCATCCACTCTCTTTTTCTCCTGCTTCATCTGGAAAAGCGTGGATCAGATTTTGTGTCCTGAGTTGCTGTCATTTCGGGAGACATGCAATATAAGGGTTTCCAGGTGGATCAGTAGAACAACGTCTAGTGAGGTGACGCTACCCGAGGATGCAAAGAGGAGATGTCATGCATCATCAGTACTACATATACTGAACAAAAATATAAATGCAACACTTTTGTTTTTGCTCCCATTTTTTATATGCTGAAGTCAAAGATCTATGACTTTTTCAATGTACACAAAAGGCCTATTCTGTTGTTTCCTGCACTAACTACAGTGTGCACCAACAACCACCAGGTGATATATGTGACCAGTCCAGACTGCAACACCTGTGAGAGAAGCTGAGCCCTGAATTTCTGCTCCTCATACAGTAGCTTACAGTACGTAATGCTTATAGTGATCGGAAATGGGAAAGCACATGGGAAAGCAGCCAGCTCTAAAGTTGTTTTAGTCTAATGATCTTGATACTGTACATGTGTTTCTTAATGTATGGCTTGTGTAAATTCAGATGTTCTACTGCTTAAATGTGAGTATGTGTTTACAAATGTCATTTATTAATCAGCTATTTTGTGTTTATTTTTAATTTGCACAATGTGAAAGATGATTCCTGAAAATAAAAATGACTGCACCAGTCAGAGACTCTCTGCCATTATTATAGAGTGAGTGTGAAATAATGTAATAACCAGATGGTAACCATGTTTTCTTATTGGGTTCCTCCTCCTATTAATGCATTGTACAGCTAAACCCGAACATAAATTACAACATAGATAATGGTTCAGTGTAGACAATTAATGAATTGCAATGATTCTGTGGTTATTTTACAACAGTCTGATGCTGTGTGATGATGTGTCTAAGGTTATTTGATATGTACGGTATTGCCCTGTTGCACTGTGTTATGATATAAGAATTATTAAATCAGCAGCTTGGATTAAACAATTGAAATAATGTAAAATAAAAATTGAATTAAAATACAGTTTAACCAGGTTCTTGTACACACTCTAAGAAATACAGTATATGTATATTAACACTTGTATGACTGGATATTTTAACGGAAATTGTCCATGCCACACATCACTGGTGTACTTCTCTTTATTTATATTTTAAATTTCATTATGGGACCTTGATCTTTGCTCTGGCAAATTCTGATGGCCATTTGAGGCAGCAACCCTGACTGCAAGGCAGCAGTAAGTGTTTTTTATGGAAAAAACTAACTAAGTTAGTGTTTTATTGGCGCTGTCCATAGTTTGATATGCTACTTTGTCTGGTTTGGTCATGTGTGACATAATGTTATGGTTGTAAATTCACAGAATGTCATGTTCGTGCATGGAAAAATAAGTCTGGACCCAAATGCAGAAAATGATGGAGACAGCTGACAAAGTCCGTGATTTAAAGAAAAGTAAGCTTACTCTGAACAAAAAATCAGGGAAGGCAGGTTAACAAAAGACAATCCAAAAGGTCAAGTCAAAAAGGAACAAAACCACAGGAAAAACTCTCAGAAGGAGCGACGATGAACTTACCCTGAAACAGGGGAAACAGAGAGACTAAACACACTAGAGGAGCATGGTTATTGAACACCAGTGAAACAAATCAGGGCAGGTCAAACAATCACAAAAAGGTGGGAAAACAAACAAAGGCAGGAAGTAAAATTCCAACTGCTATGTAAATGCCACCATACAGAGCGGGCAACACGCTGGGAGCTCTGCACCTGTTTTGGTTATGTTATTATTTTTCAGGTAAATTTTAAGTTCTTTGGTCAGTTTTAGTCTATTTTGCTAAGTTTTGCTAGTTTTATTTTTTTTATAGTTTCAGGCTCTATAGCACCCAGTTAAGTCAAGCCTGTTTTCCCGCATAACCGGAATGGATGATGGTGACAGCAACAGCAACAAACAAAGCTCCCAGGATCGCTTTACAACAGAGACGAGCACTCGCCACAGCCGTGACCTCCTCACTCCGGGTTTAACACTCTTTACCGAACAGAGAAGGAGAGGCAGGTGAGCCAGGGTCCTGGTTTGGCTGAGGTGGCGCACTGATTGCCCCCCATTCCCCAGCATGTTACTGGCAAACATGCAGTCTCTTGACAACAAGCTGTGCGCGTTGCGGGTGTGGATAGTGGAACAATGGTTTCCAGCTGGACATCAGAGTCTGCAATGTTATCTGTCCCACAGAGACCTGGCTGTCAGCTGAGGCACCGGTCCATGCCATCAAGCCCCCAGGTTTCACCATTCATTGGGCAGACAGATACCAGAAGCTTTCTGGGAAAACGAGGGGTGGAGGGATATGTCTTTTGGTTAACCAGACTTGGCGTATCCAAAGGAACATAGGGCCCATCAGGATCTTCTGCTCCCTCGACTTGGAGCACCTCGTGCTGCAGTGTCTGCCTTTTTGGCTACCCAGTTGAGTTTAAATCGGTCATCATCAGTGGTGTTCATATTTCCCCCCAGGCCGACACAGACGGAGTGCTCCAGGAGTTACACAGAGCAATTAACATGGCAGAGACCTCACTCATTGTTGCGGGAGACTTCAGTCGGGTCAATCAAGTATAACTGTATCAGCACATTCAGTTTAACTTTTGGGGAAAACACACTGGACCACTGCTACACCCCTTTCCACAACAGCTACAAAGCTTTCCCCTGCCTGCCGTTTGGCAAATCCGATCACTGCTCCATCCTTCTCTTCGCCTATAGGCAGAGACTTAAACGTGAAGCCCCTACCTTTAGGACCGTTCACTGCTGGTCAGACCAATCAGAAGCCATTCTTCAGAATTGTGTTGATCATATCAAACAACAAACAACAGCATTGTTGTTCCATCAAACAACAGCATTAGTGACTTCACAGACACAGTCACCAGATTCATAAAGAAATGCATGGAGGATATAGTCTCCACGAAACAATAAAAACCATGCCAAATCAAAAGCCCTGAATAAACAGTGATGTCCGTGCAGCCCTCAATACATGGAACACAGCCTTCACCTCAGACTCACCAGATGTATGCAAGAACTCATGTTACTCATTAAGGACAGTAGTCAAACAGGCAAAGAGTGACTACAGACAGGTGGAGTCAACGCTCACTTAAAACAACCTTAGGCACTTGTGATAAGAACTCCAAACCATGACTTTAAAGGACCAAGACAACAAAGCACAGCATCCACCCTCTCGAACGAACGTAATCATTTTTACGCAAGGTTTGACTCCTCTATCAGACCCTGTGTCATATCCTGCCCCATCTACACCCCTGCAGACAAAGAATCCCCCTTACTTAACACTTTTTCTCATAGACTTACATTGGGAAAGAGACATCTGTAACTCAGTGGATAATTTTTTGGTTTAAATTTTTTTTTAATCAACTTCCCACTCTGATATCCCTTATTTAAATCATTTGGTCATAAAAGTTGAAAAACACACTAATAATTAAATCCAGAGTTATTTCCTTTCTCTGTTTATGTCTATGGAGACCCAGATCGTGATGACGGGGCAAGCCATGACATTGGGATCCTGTGATCAAGTCATGTGACCAAGTGGATGGTCACGGGCCCGGTAAGACCTGGAAGACCCAGAGGATCCGGATACTTTTCTAGACTGAAGTCTACCCATTGACTTCATGCACAACTGAGCAGCTTTCATAGGAATGAACGGCACCCTGCTTCCAACACCGTATCCAGTCCTCTTAATACATCCTGCTACACGGACACCCACCCCTCTCCCACCAACTCAGCTGAAAACCTAGAATGCCCACCAACTCCACACCCCTCCTCTATGACTGCTACAGAGCAGGACTGTCCCCTTTCAGTCATAGAGACTGATGTTCGCCTAACCTTTCTGCGTATAAACCCATGCAAAGCGGCCGGCCCAGACGGCATCCCTGGCCGTGTCCTGAAGACCTGCGCACACCAGTTGGCTGGGGTTTTCCCAACAATGTACAACTTATCCCTCTCTCTCTGGACTGTCCCCACCTGCTTCAAATCCACCATCATCCCCATCCCCAAAAAACAGAAAGTGACCAGCTTAAATGACTGGTGCGCCATAACCCTCACCCCCACAGGCAGTAAGTGTTTCAAGAAGCTGTTTAAATCTGTCATCAGCCCCATGCTTCCCCTTACCCTCAACCCACTGCAATTTGAAAACCGCCCAATCACAGGCACAGAGGATGTCATCACTCCCATCCTACCTGAATGTAACAGAGACTAAGGAGGTCATCATGGATCATAGGAGGGAGGGTTGCACTCACCCCCCACTCACCAACAGCACAATGGTGGACACCTTTGAATGTCTGGTTGTCATTATCCATAAGGACTTGACAAGGGCCACCGACTTCTACCGAGGCACCAAGGCACAGGCTGCTTCATCACCTGGTACAGCAACTCCACCAACATGGACCGTAAGGTGCTGGGAAGGGTGCACACTAGGCCCAACACTTCACCACGTGCGAGCTGCCCAGCCTGCAGGTGCTGTACACCCAGCGGTGCCTCAGGAAGTCCCTGAGGGTCATTAAGGACACCACACACCCCCACAACAGCCAGTTCTCCCTCCTGCCCTATAGTAGAAGATACAGGACCCACAGGTCTCACACCAGCAGAATGAGAACCATATTTTTCCCCAGGCTATATGACTTTTGAACAGATAACTATGGCACTCTCACAAAAAGTACAACAAACAAGTGCAATATTTCAATCAATTCAATATGTGCAATGGCTGTGCCATATTTTTATATTGTTAATGTGTCATTTATTATTATATTATTATTTTATTTTATTATTATTGTTTTCCTACTAAACTTACTGTTTTTAATGGAGCTTCCCAGCACAAAATATTTTACATGGTTATACTTGTATAACCAGTGTGACAATAAACATTTTGAATTTTGATAACCAGACATAAGAGGCGAATGACTTTCAAAATAAAACAGGAAACACTAGAATGCAGACAGTCACAAAAAGGTCGTAAATTAAAGACAGGAAGTAAAACTAGACATGACACAAGGCGATTGACTTTCAAAATAAAACAGGAAACACTTGAATGAATGAATAAAACACAGAAGCCAAACCTAAGAAATTAAAAAACAGGACTAAGACAGAATATATTTATTTAAATAAATGATACATTTTAAACATATTTAAAGTTATTGTCATTGTAGATACACTGTTAACTAACAGAAAAGTTTGTTGATTGTCATTGCCGTTGATACAATATTGACAAAAAATGTCTTTTTTTTTTTTTTTTTACTGTAGATAAACCATAAATTAACAGAAAGGTTTGATGTTATTTTAATTACAGGCCCAAGTCTGGGAAATGAGCTGCCAGTACATATTCTATTTTAGGTACAGTATTTAATTTACATTTGTGGTTTTTATCCTGTAGGTATATAATTAAATAACAGAAAGTGTCCTGTATTTTCACTGTAGACACACCATAAAATAATGTAAATATTTTGTCTTTTTTTTTTTTTTTTTTTTTTTTTTACAATAGATACACAATTGAATAATAGAAAAAAATATGTTTTCTAACCATAGATACACCATTAAATAATAAAAACAAATTCTGTTTTTTACTATGTTAGTTAGTTAGTTAGTTAGTTAGTTTATTGTCCACAGTGTGGAAATTTGTCTTCGGTCTCATGTACAGCAACAACACATTACAATGGTAACAACACAGGACAACAGTGACAAATACAGTACAGACAGGTTCAACGAGACATGCTATCATTTAGTGCAATAATGGCATTAGGAATAAAAGAGTTTTTAAAGATGTTACGATTAGCTTTTGGTACTTTATAGCGTCTACCGGAAGGGAGTAGTTCAAACTCCCTGCAGAGTGGATGGGAAGAATCGTTTGCTATCTTAATAGCTTTTTTCCGAATTACTTCCTCATAGATAACACTTAATTGTTTTTGTGTCTTACCAATTATTTTAGAGGCTAGCTTCACTATTCGCTGTAGCTTTGTTTTTCCTTTTATATTTAGGTTGCCATACCACATTGCCATGTTAAAAGTCAAGATTCCCTCTATCATGTTCTTATAGACTGTTACCATAATATCTTTGCTCACTCCAAATGAGTTAAGCTTACGTAATAGGTGGAGGCGTTGGTTACAAGTTTTAAAAATATGTTTAGTATTTTTATTAAAATTGAGTTTTGTATCAATGTAAGTACCTAAATATTTAAAAAGGTCAACTACCTCCACTATTTGTCCACTAATTGTAATAGACTGAACAGTTTCCTTTTCATGGATGACAAGTTCCTTTGTCTTTGCGACATTGATCCCTAAGGAGCTTTTTACACACCAGTTCTGGAGAGATGAAACATGTACTTTATAGATTTCCTCCCCCGCTGTGTCCCCCTTCTTTAGTAAGGCAACCAATGCCATATCATCTGCATACTTGAACAAACGAAACATGTCCTGGTCTAACTGGAATTCATTTGTATACAAGGAGAAAAGCAAGGGGGATAAGATGGTCCCCTGTGGAGCACCAGTGTTAAGCACAGTGACATCAGACAGAGTATCATTAACACGGACCTGTTGAGGACGATCAGAGATGAAATCTCTGACAAGATGAATAATACCTCCATTTACTCCCATGTCAATGAGTCACTGCAGAAGGGTGTGTATCTGCATGCTGTTGAAAGCAGAAGTAAAATCAATAAAAAGGACCCTGGCAAAGTGGGAGGGGACTTGCAGATGCTTTGACAGGGTGTTAAACAGGCTAATAGTAGCATCATCGGTTCCCCTCTGACTTTTATAAGCAAACTGCAGATGATCTAAGCTGTTAGAAACCATTGATGTGATTTGTCAGCTTATGACTCTCTCAAAGCATTTTCCCAAAATGGAAGTTAGAGCAATGGGCCTGAAGTCCTTTCAGTGGCTCCAGGCTTCTTGGGGAGAGGCACAATGCAAGACATTTTCCATAACTTGGGCATAGTTAAAGAATCAAGCAAATGATACACCTTGGATCAGCTGTCAGTTGGCTTTAACAGCTGTAGAGACTTTGGAGTTGTTTTGGAGTTGTGTCTGAACTGATCTAATACTAATAGAGACACAGTTCTTATTAGTGGCAGAGCAGCAGTGTTTTCTCTCTGTGGCCTGTTACCTGTTTAACAAACACCTGCACATGAATAACAGCTGCATTCTCTATTTATACTGTGGACTGATTCCTGCTGAGAGGCTCGAGAAGCATTTCTACTGGCACAGTGTCTTTATATTATTTATTGATTATCAGCATCTGTATTTATTGAGATTCGGATTGTGAATTTATTATTTAATAACTTTTAACCCAGAATATGATGTCTTTTTTCATAATAGGAATTATTGGCATCTATAAAGATATATAAAGAACTGAAGTAATAGGTGTTTGTTGCTGACAAACAGACCCTCTGACTCTCCCTGACTTTAACTGTATCCTTAATAAAAGTTAATGAGGGAAATATTTCTAATAAATGCAGAAAGTTGTTTTAGGTCTGTTTGTCACTTGTTAAATATCTCTTTCAGTAACAGGCTGCTTCAGCCAAGGTGTGTGAAGGAGATGTACAGGTCCTGCTAGTGTCTAGACCTACAGTTAACAGATTTTAACTAGACAGTGAATCAGATAACAACTAAAATCTAAAACTTAGCAGTCTTCACTCCAGTTTGAATCTCCAGTAATGCTGAAGTATAGCATTAACAGATCAGTACAATCAGCAGCAGCATCTAATCAGTAACTGATATCCATTAAGGGAGCATGTCGGTCGGTAAAAAGACTTCCCATGATGGCTGCTCTCATGTATCTTCACTAATGGGTCCTCAGAGATCCCTCCTCGTTCCTCCATACAGAAATAAGCACTAAGGTCTTTAAGAACAGAACAACTTCCAGTTCAAGCAAGGATCAAGGAGCAAGGAAACGACAAATAAAAGACTTGGGATGCAGCCTCAGTCCTTGCGCTGCCCCTTGTCTGTGGCTAGTTTTTCTGTTCTTCCAGTCAGTGTTCCAGCATTTTGTTCCTTGTGTGCTTTAAACCCTTGCCTGTTTGTACTATCATTTTGCCGTGCATTTTTGCGTGCCTTGGATGCCTGTTTTGGACTGATTACTTGTGGACTGAACTATTTTGCAAGTAAAAATGTTTTATTATACTTAGTCTTGTGTGGAGTCCTGTGTTTGAGTCCTTGTCTGGTGGCCCACTGCGATATAAATTACTCTTTCAATTTACGGTACACCGCTTTCATCATTTCAGGTGATGTGTGATGCTGCAGGTAGGCTATTTAATGAACCCAATAAAACCCAATCTTGCACCTACAGCAGCATCTGTAGACCAGTATGACTGAACGTGGCATGTTGGGAATAGCATTGCAGGGCAGCAGTGTGATCTGCTTTGTCTTTATTTAGTCAACCACTGTTGTTATTTATTCTTCCTTTCAAGTCATTTTGGAAGATACTAATCTGAATTTACTTAGCTTGGGTAGTTGTATGACACTTTATGCAGTGTGTAATGTATGTGTGAGAAAATGTTTCCATGCAGCTGCCTTCTTTCCATGGCTAACTCTGCCTCTAGCCTCAGATATTCCTGTCTTGATGGCATTACTACACCAGATTACCAGTCTTCCTGAGACTGAGGCCCAGAGCCAGAGGGAGACATTTGTATCAAACAAGCACTCTGAATTAAAGGCTAATACTGTATATCAAACACTGAACAAAAATAGCATTGTGTATGTGGCTTGAGTCTCATTTATGGACATCATCATACAGCTGAACCTAAACAATCACTTGATATCTCTCTGCTCATTTTTCTGTCCTTTAAAACTTTTCTTCCCTGCTGGTGTAACCTTTAGTAATGTTGCTCCGTCTCTGGCAGGTCTACAACATGTTCCGCCACCACAGTCTGGGAGTCGGGATCAACATTCGTGTCACCAAGCTGGTGTTGCTTCACAGTCGCCCAGTAAGGCTAACTTTTCACCCTTTTGACCCCTCTTTAACTCTCTGTAGACCTGAACAACCTGACATGCTGTGTGTATGTGTGTGTGTGTGTGTGTGTGTGTGTGTGTGTGTGTGTGTGTGTGTGTGTGTGTGTGCGTGCGTGCTTTGTCCTTTTGTGTTTACTGCTATTTGTTATATTTGTTTGCATGTTAACACACCAAACTAATATGTTAAACTTTCAAAACACTACACCTGCATAACATCAGGTGTAACCATTATCATGTGAGCATTTTAACATTTAGCTCAAAACACAGCTATGCCTAGGTATCTACAGCCTCAGAGAGCTGCTAGCATGGCTGTAGTATTGTTTTCTTCTCAGTTTCAAACCTGTCTCCTAACAGGAGTTGGATCAACCAGCCAGGATGCTTGATGCTCAGCTTCACACAATGCACTGTTGATATGTACAATTACAAAATATACCAAAAATTAGGACTATTCAGAGAAAGTGGAAATTACTACATTACATTAATAGAATTGAAGAATAATCACCATGTGATTTTTTTTAATCAAATAGCCATTAAATATAGTGTACATATGAAATTGTGTTATATTTCTTCTTTCTGAATTCTCTGATAAGCTATGAGAAAATGTTACTAATTTTAACGACTGTTTATGAATGTATTCAAACAGTGCTGGACATTAATAGAAGGGTTAAAGCAAAACGAGATGTAATGACAAAGTACTGGAAGAGAATGTAGTTTATCTGATCTGTATCTCTTCTTCAGGAAAAGCTAAAGGTTGGACAGCATGGAGAAAGGTCTCTAGAGAGTTTCTGTCACTGGCAGTATCAAGAGTTTGGGGGGCTACGCTACCTTGGCACCAACCACGTTTCTGGTGGAAGGGACGACATTCCACCAGTGGACACTGCTGTGCTGGTCACCAGGTGTGTAGCCAATACTTCCTCAAATGAATGAATGGTAATGCATGATAAATGTATTAAATGTGGTTTCGGCTCTCTTGCTTGGACAGCTGCTTTTGTCTTTAGTGTTAGTTTGAATGAACTAACATAGTAATTCATTCAAATTATTTTTAATACTGCACACCTAAACTAATCCTAAACTAGGTCATAGAGTTGATGCTGATTTGCTAGTTACTTGTCTCATTTGGGTGAAAAGCTAAAATTACATTACTGTGCTTTACAGTAAGTAATCTTATGGCGGGTCCCTTCAGGGAATATCAGCAGCACGTGGCGGCAGTGGAACCTGTTAATTATCCATCCATCCATCGTCAACCGCTTATCCCGTTAGGGGTCGCGGGGGGGCTGGAGCCGATCCCAGCTGGCATTGGGCGAAGGCAGGGTACACCCTGGACAGGTCGCCAGTCCAGCGCTGTCGCCTCACAGCAAGAGGGTCGCAGGTTCGATTCCGGCTTGGGACTCTTCTGTGTGGAGTTTGCATGTTCTCCCCGTGTAAGCGTGGGTTCTCTCCGGGTACTCCGGCTTCCTCCCACAATCCAAAAACATGCAATTTAGGTTAATTGATGACTCTAAATTGCCCGTAGGTGTGGATGTGAGCGTGAATGGTTGTCTGTCTATATGTTGTCTGTCTCTATGTGCCCTGTGATGGACTGGTGACCTGTCCAGGGTGAACCCGCCTTCGCCCAATGCCAGCTGGGATCGGCTCCAGCCCCGCCGCGACCCCTAACGGGAAAAGCAGTTGAAGATGAATGAATGAATGAATGTCATAGTCGGATCAGACACAGCAGTGAGAAGACAGACCACAGCCGTTTCTCACAGCACAAATGAATTTTACCAATGGTCAAATGTTATGTGGTGGAAACCATCTTATTTAGACTCCTAGATATTTCTTTGTGTTAGATTCAGTTTCATTAGTTCTTTTTAGCATTTTAAATTCAAGGTTTTGTGCACTCGCTGAGGAAATTAGGTTACTCTAAACCTCGAACCTGATTTCAAATTCTCAGTTACATGACATTTAAGAAATCATCTTACTGATGAAAGCTGTAACCTGGCTACTTGAGTAAACATGTTTTGAGCAGAACATTAATCCGGTCTAGCTCTCATTTTGCACAGTTTGACCACAGCCGTATCTGTGAATAATAGGTGATAAGCCAGAGCACCTGTTCTTCTTCTCCCTATTTGAGCCTGTGAGTTATGGTAACGAACGGTATCAGGCTCCTATTGTGGATATTTCAGCGGTAGGGGAACAGGGTTTTTTTGGTAATGTTTTCAAGATCTAAAATCAAAATTAATTGATTCATATTGTTTAACATTTATTAATTTACTTCTATGTCATAATGTTTTAGGTGGTTGTACAATATGCATTACATTTGCTTGCAAGTAATGCATGCACATTTCACTATTATCATTTTTTTGTCAAAACTCGATAAATGTATTGGTTCTTCGTCACTGTAATTCTGGCAAACTTTGTGGTTCCTATAAAGACTTTTCTTTCACTATTTTTTACCTCTCTGTCCCTTGTTGTATAGATGTTCATTGCATGTAAAACTGGATTGAACCCCTTCAAACCTCACTTAATGCTTGCAGTTAATGGCAGTTTACAGCCCCAAGTCAACATGGCATAAATTGTTGAGAACAAACCTCGAGCAGAGGAGGTGGGAGGGAAGATCTGCTCACCTGTTAATGACTGACATAAATATGTGTACCTCAAGATCTGGTGGACAGAATTTCATCAAATTTGGTGCACATGCTCTGGGGGCAAGTATTAACCAATACCTGAAGTGTCATATTTGTTGGTGCATGTGGGTGTGGCCTATTTTCCAACTTTTTGATTTTTTTTGCAAAGCATATTTTTGATATCTCCTCTTAAACCACTGGACTTATTGCTTCCTAGATCTAACTCCACAGCTATTTGGCCCATTATCTCCAAACCTGCTGGATATGTTCACAAGAGTACCTGAAACATACTCTGAAAGTTAAATTCAAATCGGCCACTAAGGAGGGCTACTAGTCACACTATATGTCATAAATTGTCCAGTCAATACCATTCACAGGAAATCTGAGATAATTAAATATTAAATTCATTAATCCATTAAAATGAATTCATTAGAATGCATAAATAAGGTTAATTGCTTAAATAATGTATGTTTGATTAATTAAAAAGAATGTTTGGCAATAATTTAATGGGAGCAATTAAAAGTATACACCAACAAGAAATTGTATTGATGTTTCCCCTTTTATGGGGCTTCCCCATTAAGTGCCCCTCAGGTAGCATAGGCTCAGCATGACACACACACACACACACACACACACACACACACACACACACACACACACACACACACACACACATACACACACAGGACACGAGATGGTGAGCCAAAACCATGGACCACATTTTTAGCCTCATCATGCCAGTGAAAGGATCCACTGCATACTGTTGGACTGTTGATAACTCTCTGTCTGAGCGGTAGGAGTGTTGGAATACATTTTTTTTTAACTGAACTGAATTGGAAAATGCTTTTGAACAAAATTTAAAGGGAAAGCACTTTTAAACTGAACTGACTTGAAACATAACTGCAACTGAACTTGAATTCAACTAAAGTGACACGTTTCATGTACCTTGTTCTTCATACTTGTCAGTGTTATGTTATAGTATTTCAGTTAATTGTGATTTGAGAACAGTGAAAATGTGTTCTCACCTGTGATAGAAAGAAAAAGGAGTTTACACAAGAAAGTAACAAAACCAAATAGGTACAGCCCATTAGCCTACAATAAGATCATTATTAACAGATCGGTCTAAACAGTACCTAAGTGACATAACCAACCGGATGGATTGTCAGAGCTAAACTCAACTAAACTAAATCCCTAAGGAAAAGTGAGCCCAACTTACCTTATTGACACCTGCAGTTTTATACGTTGTTTTATATAACAGTTTCATGTGTTGTCTTTGTTCATATTCAGTAAAGTGCCAGCTTTTATATTTAAAGTAGCTGGTCTTTGGTCTAATTTTATATTGTTCTCCCACAGTAGATTCTCAAATTGGTCCAGTATCATTCATAGAGTGGTGTCACTGGTACACTTACCAGACTCTGCTTTGTGAAGTCCAAAACATGATCATTGCTGCCCGTGGCTTTTGATTTTGGCAATTCAGCTACTTCCTGAGCGAAAAAGGGCTTGAACTTGCAAACTGTTGCTTGTGGCTGTAATCTGTTCTGTTCCATTTTCATAACTGCTTTGTGTTTTATGTTGTCTTATCTATACTAGTCAGGGCATAATGAAGAGAGATTTTGCCAAACTTTCTTTTCATTTATGTTGTTACAATTTAGTCATGAAAAAATAGGACATCAATGATTTCAATGACAAAATTAAGACTACCATTAAGTAGAGACATGACTAGTGTGGGTAGCTTCTATGTGAATGGTTGCATAATATCAATAAAATCTGTGCTGGTTATCAGTGCAATTACAGTAAATTATTAAAGACGACTGAGTTCATTTGCTCTTGTTGCTCTTTCAGGACAGATTTCTGCGTTCATAAAGACGAACCCTGTGATACTGTTGGTGAGTACCAACAGTGTCTCTGTCTCACACACACACTCACACACAAACACACACACACACACACACACAAACACACTCCTCGAAGTTGGAAGACTCTCCTGCTGGTTCCCTGTCAGCTACAACAGCTACAGAAAGAGAGTTATACATAAGACGAGGACGGCGAGTCTGTGTTGCTCCACCATTACAGGGTTAGATCCAACATGCGTAAAGCACATTCCATGTGATGGCCTCACCCAGATGTATGCATAATGTTGACGCAGAAAAAACAAATCAGAGCCCAGCCCAGTATCCCCCCTGATTTCAAGCAGCCTTAAACATAGAAACAGAATGGGACACAATTGCCATTTACACAATCATGTTTGCTTCATTTCTACCCACTGCTGCTTCATATACTGAACAAAAATATAAACACATGCCCCCATTTTTTATGCGCTGAAGTCAAAGATCTTTTCTATGTTCACAAAAGGCCTATTTCTCTCAAATATTATTCACAAACTTGTCTAAATCTGTGTTAGTGAGCACTTCTTTGCCAAAATAATCAATCCACCTCACAGGTGTGGCATATCAAGATGCTGATTATACAGCACGATTATTGCACACACACATTTTGAGGGAGCATGCAGTTGGCATGCTGACTGCAAGAATGTCCACCAGAGTTGTTGCCCATGAACTGAATGTTCATTTCTCTACCATAAGCCATCTCCAAAGGTGTTTCTGAGAATTTGGCAAGACATCCAACTAGCTTCACAACGCAGACCACGTGTAACCACACCAGCCCAGGACCTCCACATCCAGCATTGTCACCAGCAAGATCGTCTGAGACCAGCCACCCGGACAGCTGATGCAACAATCGGTTCAAATCCAAAGAATTTCTTGCATTGCACAAACTGTCAGAAAACCATCTCAGGGAAGCTCAGCTGCATGCTCGTTGTCCTCACAGGACTCTTGACCTGACTGTAGTTCGTCATCGTAACCAACTTGAGTGGGCAAATTCTCACCTTCAGTGGCGTCTGGCACTTTGGAGAGACATTCTCTTCACAGATGAATCCCAGTTTTCACTGTACAGGGCAGATGAAGACGTGTATGGCGTCATGTGGGTGAGCAATTTGCTGATGTCAATGTTGTGAATCGAATGGCCCATGGTGGCGGTGGGTTTATGGTATGGTCAGGTGTATGTTATGGACAACGAACACAGGTGCATTTTATTGTTGCCATTTTTAATGCACAGAAATACCGTGATGAGATCCTGAGCCCATTGTTGTGCCATTCATCCACCGCCATCACCTCGTGTTGCACCATGATAATGCATGGCCCCATGTTGCAAGGATCTGTACACAGTTCCTGGAAGCAGAACACATGCCAGTTCTTGCATGGCCTGCATACTTACCGGATATGTTACCCATTGAGCATGTTTAGGATGCTCTGGATCAGCGTGTTCCAGTTCCTGCCAATATCCAGCAACTTCACACAGCCACTGAAGCGGGGTGGACCAACATTTCACAGGCCACAATCAACAACATGACCAGCTCTATACGAAGGAAATGTGTGGCACAGTGTGGGGAAAATGGTGGTCACACCACATGGTTTGGTTTTCTGAACCCCACTGTTCAGTGCCTAATACTGTAAATGTCTCAGACAAAACTGCACATTTTAGAGTGGACTTTTATTGTAACCAGTCTAAGGCACACCGGTGCAATAATCGTGCTGTCTAATCAGCATCTTGATATGCCACACCTGTGAGGTGGATGGATTATTTTGGGAAAGGAGAAGTGCTCACTAATGCAGACTTAGACAAATTTGTGAACAATATTTGAGAGAAATAGGCTTTTTGTGCACATAAAAAGTCCTAGGAGTTTGACTGCAGCACATAAATGGGAACATAGACAAAAGTGTTGTGTTTATATTTTTCTTCATCATCATTTTCATGGTGCAGTATGCTTTGACTTTTGAGCACTTCATCATTCACACACATCATCACTACACATATAATGCAGTGTAAATGGTGAAATTGTTTGAAGCCGAGAGTGTAAAACATATTTTCAGCTTGCTAATTTTTAAAACTTTCTTTTCAAATGCACATTTATACTTTGTCCCTTCTAAATAACAGTGTACCATTGCTACAATAACGTCAACGTAAGTCTATGTTTTCATTATCTCTACCAGATCGGCTGTGTGTGTGTGTGTGTGGGTGTGGGTGAGGGTGTGTGGGTGGGTGTGAACAAAGCTGACTCAGGCCTGTATTGTCATTCTGAGCTTTGACTATCCAGGATTCAGTGGCTCAGTGGAAAGCTTTTTATGTTGTAATGTTGTAACAGCTAATTAGCACAAAATAAATTTCTGGCCAAAGCTTGATGGCAGTATAGTGTTGTGAATCCAGAGGCCTGATGAGGCTTTGTGGCTTTTTTAAGGTTGTCTGGCTGGATCTACCGCTAGCTATGTGAGCCAACACATCACTGTTTGACAAGCCAGCTAGCCCCTAACACCAGGTCAAAACCCAGCACTGATAACAGCGCTGTGGATCACAGCTCTTTGTGTGGGGGCTTTGGCCTAAGAAGTGCTGGCTTCAATGTATCTTAGATGCAGCAGAAAATTTCAACCAAAACTCTCACCTCCCTGTGGAACTGCACCACTGGTCTTTATTTTATTCACATGGGTTTTATAGGGACAGTATGGTTAAGGCTTGTTCAGTACTTGCATCCACTGTCATTTATAGTGGATCTTTAACGGGTCAGATTCCCTTTCATTCCAATGAAAGCTGCTCAGTCAGCATTGCAAGAAAGTTTTATTTGTGTCCTTCTGTGCATTTTTGATTGATTGCTCATAGACATGAATGACACCAAACTGGTATGTTGAGTCAGTTGTTTTAACCCTTTGAACCCAGTTGACCAACCTGTTTCCTACTGTTTTCCTAATTAATTTCAGAGGAAAGTAAACTGTTGCACTGGCAGTACTTTGACACTGGAGAGAGAGAGGATTGCTTCCAATGTATGGTTATGTTTAGGCTACAAAAACACTATGGTTAAGGTTTAGGAAAAGATTGTGGTCTTTTTTTAAATATAGAAGAGTTAAACATGCACTACTAGTGTCACTGTGGACTTGTAGTAACTAACCATTTTTTTACATTTTATTTTTTTCTTTTATATAGAACACAGAAAACTTTATACAATTAGGGAGAGAACAAGAATTGCAGTGAAAAGCAAGGTGAATTAAATATGAGAGAGATTGTATAAGGATATGCCCATACAAACAAACAAAAACAACTTGAGTATCAATTATTTAACAGCTCCACAAAATCTGGTTGTAAGGGCTCTACGTATTTGACCCACTTGTTCCAAAATTTAATTAATACATTTTCTTGAGTTCGAGAGAGAAGAAACTCCTCTGATATATATTGATACTGTGGGGGGCTCAGGAAGCAACCAGCATCTTGTTAGAGTTAGTGGTTTGTGAAAATCTGAATTGAGAAAATCACTGATTTGTTGCTCACCCTCAGGTGGTTGTGTGTATAGAAACTTACTATATTTTTCAAGAGCTTTTTGAATTTCATCTTGTTTATACTTTATAGTTTTAGAGTCAGGATCCTTTATTTTGTATATAGTGCTATCTGCTCTTTGTTTTTGTAAGTTTCTTGCCAAGAGTTTTACTGATGTTGGGACAGATTCATAATAGTTTTTTTCGTGAATAGCATCTTTTTTGGGTTTCTTGTGAGTGTAGTAGATTTATTTCATTCCTAGTTTTCTTTATCAACAGATTTGGACTTTGTTCCCTTTATGTTGCATCTCAAGATCCTTTAATTCTTTGTTAAGGTCCATTAGTCTTAAAAATTTTTCTCATTTTTTAAAGGCACAAAAAGACAACAGCTGTCAACGCATCCCATATTATGACTGGATCAACCCCCCCTTATCATTTTCTTCCAGAAACACTCAAACTTCCTCTCTCATCTGGGTCTTACATTGTGGCTCATTTAGAAGACCGTATTTTCCAGACCATAAGGCACACCGGATTATAAGGCGCACTATCAATAAATATCAATATCACTGCCTTTTTTATATTTAAGGCGCACTGGATTATAAAACGCACCGGATTATAAGCGAAACAAAACGGTCAGATAAGTCAAACTTGATTCTATTAATTTGTCATGAATGTTAGGACTTAGCTTTTGTTTCTGTGTTTGCATGTTCTGTGCTTGCACTTCCTGTTTTATTTTGTATTATACTTCCTTTCTCATTTTAGGACACTTCCCTTCCGGTTTGCATGCTCCTCCGCCCGCACCTTCGAGCACTCCCTCTGATCCAGTCTAACACCATTCACCTGGTTCTGATTGTCGTCTCCCCGCCCTGATTGTGTCCACCTGTGAATCGTTAATCACTCCCTTCACAAGTATTTAATGTGTGCTCCCTTTTCCTCCTGTGCCAGTTCGTCTCTTATTGCAAGTGCGTACCAGCGATCTCCCCGTGTTTTTTGATATTCCGTGCCAGTTAAATCTCTGCCTGTTTTCACGACGTTGCCCCTAGCCTAGCGATTTGGATTTGTCTGCTGTTATTTTGCTATCTCGTGTACCGACCCATTTTTGTATTAAAGACGCTGATTTTTGCAACTGCCCTGATTTTGTGAGTCTGCTTGTGAGTCCAAACCTGTTTCGTACCCCGTTGTGACATAATTTGCCTTGAGTCAAATAGAAACTGCTTCTACCTGCTGCTCTCTGTTACATAACCCACTGTTCAATTTTGTCCTCTAACTGTGGCCATCTCGCTTTGTTGGCCTTCTTTACGTGGCGCATGTCATCTTCTTGCTTCCTCCACTTCCGTACCATTGATTCATTAATATTAAATTCTCTCACTGCTGCTCTATTCCCATGTTCTGCTGCGTGACTGATAGCCTTAAGCTTGAAATCCACGCACCATTTTGGGCTCCTGATACACACATGATAATGTTACGGTGCCTGTCGAAGCACAGTAACAGTACGTATTACTCCGCGAGGCGCCTGACTACTGTCAGTACGTATTACTCCGCGAGGCGCCTGACTACTGTCAGTACGTACTACTCCGGGAGGCGCCTGACTACTGTCAGTACGTATTACTCCGTGAGGCACCTGACCACTGTTACCATAATGCTCCTACAATCTACCCAGCGGTGTGGCTTCGAAGCTTACCAAACTCATAATAAAATATTTTGACAGATTTTTGAGCACCCTGTACCACATAAAATTGGTTCGAGGAGGTCAGTAAGCACAACCAGAATTCATATATAAGCCACACTGTATTATAAGGCTCACTGTCGTCTTTTGAGAAAATTAAAGGATTTTAAGTGCGCCTTATAGTCCGCAAAATGCGGTACTTGTATTCAGTCTCCATAGTGTTGTTCGTGGGTTATCGCCAGTATGCATAGTGTAGGAGAATAGTGCATGATCCGATAAATCAATACTACCAATGTCACAACTGCTTATTCTATAGCAATCTCTGTTTAATACAAAAAAGTAGTCTATTTTGAATATGTATCATGGGAGTATGAGTAAAAATGTCTCTTGTAAGGGCGCCACCTGTGCATTTTCCCATTTCAATTTCGACAGTATCTGACTTCTCTTAGATGGGTTTGAAATCCCTTTCACATTCCACATATTATGGAATTATTATTATCATTCTCAACCATCTGCCTCACTACATCCAACACTCCACTTCCCTTACCACTTTCAAATCACACCTGAAAACTCTTTAACCTTTTAATAAATTTAACAGTTGCTTTCTTAAAACTGGAATGACCCCACTTTTTCTCTTTATTTTTATTATTATTACATTATTATATAGTTTTATTGCCTGCTCTTATGACCACTTGATTGATGAACTGATTATTTTTATTGTTTGATTTTGCAAGGTGATCTTGAATGTTCAGAGAGGTGCCCATAAATTAAATGAATTATTATTATTATTATTATGGATAATTTGCCCAATTAGCGGGGCCAGACTCCTTTAATTAGTCAAGAACCGTAGGAATCCCACCTAACAGTATGTGAGACTCCTCGGCAGTTTTCTAGAAAATTGATTAAACTGGAGTATATCATGCATTAATTAAATGAGACTCATCATCGACTCTGAGGCTGAAGCATCAGTCTCCTGCTGTTGTGGACTGCCTTCTGAATTCCCGTTGCTTTTCCTTAATTCATGCATGGTGACTTATCTGTGTGCTGCCACCGCCGCCCGCTGCACCGGGCTCTTGGTCTCCGCTTCAGCCGCGCCATCCTCCAGCCACCTGCCAGGTAAACAGGAGCTGGATCCATGTCCACCCTCATGAATCCATGTCCCTCGTTGCTTCTGTAGCATTCTGGTAGAACCGAGAGCCATCATCATAGAAGACCTGCATTTTTGCAGGGTACAGTGTTTGAAACTTGATGTGTTTTTCTCTCAACACTTTTCTGGCTTCAGCATATTTGTTACGTTTCTTAAGCACTGCAGCAGGGAAGTCATGGTTGACGTCATCACAGAACACTTCTTTTGCCTGCCAAGCTTACCGGAGAACCTCCTCTTTCATCCTGTAGCTCCCAAACTTGACCACGATGGAGCGGGGTTTTGCCCGTGTGCTGTTCGGCTTTAGTGACAGTGTTTGGTGCGCTTGTTCTATTCTGAAATCCCGTTCATGGGGAAAGTTGAGTGCACCCCTCAACAGTTTGTCAAGAAAACTGACCATATTGGAACCCTCTTTATCTTTGGGTATTCCATAAATCCTTAAATTATTCCTCCGAGCTCGACCTTCTTCATCAATCAGCCTGGCTTCCAGATTAGCTTGACGCTGTTTTAGATGGGGCACCTGTTCTGCCAAGTGAGCTATACCAGTGCCACTGTAGTTGCTGTAGTTTGTCTGTGTTTGGTTCCAAACCTGCAATTCTTGAGACTGACGAAATGTGCATCATGCTTATTCTGCCAGAAGTGGATATTGTAGGAAAACAAATGAAATATGTTGACAGTGAATGTTTTGCAGTTATGAGCTGCCAGACATTTTGAGACATCCGACAGTGACTGTCTGGCAGGTCAAGAGGAAAGCACACCAGTTGAGGTTGGATATTTTGATTGGGAGATCTGCATGTCATGAGCAAAGCAGTGGCCCTAATAGAGGATAGTGTATCTACAGATATATCATGGTCCGTAAACTTGTAAATTGACCCTTGTGGGACAACATATAGGGACTGAGGAAAAACAAAAAGGTGTGTTCACACAGAAAAGAAAAGAAAAGAACAAATGATTATCATTACATAGATTCAGTCACTGCTGACAGGTTTTAGTAGATGATAAAGCATTGAAGCTTGCTTGTTTGGTGGAGTTTGTTGAATCAGAGGGCGATTTGGGGCTCTTCTCCAGCTCAGTCAGACTTCCAGGGTCCTCCCTCAGCCATACACAGTCTATTTTCATAGCTGAATATATTAATTTCCGTTTTCCTGTCTGTTTCCTCTTTCTTTTCTTTCTCTCTCTTTTTACCATTGTTTTCATAGCATGCCTCAGCCTCACACGCCAGGCTTCGAATAACATCCATGCTTCCTCCCACACCCACCACAGAAAACCTTCTGATTGTCATAGAGTCACATAGACCTCATAGTCAGTACACACTGACTAGAAGTGTGATTTGTAGAAAATGGGACAAAACATTCTCAACATGGTAAATGAACCTTCGTTGTTATCAATCAAATTTCTACTTTCTTTATTTATCAGATGCACAACAATTAGAAACAAAGCAGTCATTGACAGTGAAAATCTTGGGTTTCAGCTTGCCTTCAGTAATGTTCATTAATATGTACAGTATATGACAAAGTAAAATCACACAAATTAAAGTTAAATGACATTATAACACATAATTTTGAGGATGTTTCCTGTGGTGAAAGTTTATCCAAAAAAGGGCAATTTCTGTATAATCCGGAAAATATGGGAACAATAGTCTATGCTTTTTTATCCATCTTGCACAATTTGATTGTTAATTGGAATATGCAAAACAATTGCACGTTGGAGTCAGTTTTGAACACATGCACAACGTCACTATATTTGTCACAAATTCAAGAAACACACTGTGAAAATTCTAGTCTTCCATCATGGCTCTGTGTGTAAATGACTGCAGTGTTTCCAAACATGCAATGCTCCACACCAGCAAACAGTTTGGTTACACATGCACAATGAACACTATTATTTGATTGAATACCAGACAGGGTTTTTCGGAGCAACACAAACTACAAGAAGCAAAACACATCATACCGTGTAAAACAAAATACTGTGAGACATGGAAAACAATGTAAGGTTGGGGAAAAAAATGCATGGGTACTCATTGTGTGTTCAACCTGTGGTGAACAGATACTGGAGAGCAGCTGGCCTCACCGATGTTTTATTCAACCAGTTGAAAAAGAAAATCCGCAGAGAAAGTACATTGTTTGATTTTTAGACTCATTATCATAATGGCAAGGATGAAGCAAATTTTGTGTGATCAACAGATATTGATGACAGCAAGTTTTGTTTCAACACATTGAAATGTGTGGATGCCTTTGTGAAATGGTACATATAGCCTAAATATTGTGGTTATACATTTATTTTGCGTAATGGCTCAAGATTTGACAATAATATACTGCTGGAATACTTTAGTAAACATGGGGTCACACCTGTGGTGACAATGACAGGTAGCAGGGCTGTGCTGATGTACAGTGCAACATACATGCATACTGACAGAGGTGGCTAGATTATTTCAGTTTTCTAAGCATGTGCCTGTCAAAAACACCTGCTGCCTCTGAGGATATAGAGAGAGGCCATTTTCCTCACAGGTTTAACACTAGGGATAACAAATACTACAAGGGCCCTTGCCCAGATCCATCCTACTAAGCATGTGTGACAGTGAAAGAAAGTCTTTCATGTAGTGGTATGGCAGTCCGCAATGAAATGAAAATGAAATTTTCAAGCTGAGATTTGGTGTGTTACTGACGTGGAAATCATTTCTCGAGTGTACCCAGCCTGACCCATTTGTATTTACCACTCTAGTATCTAGCTGTAGGGGGGTATTCAAAACATTGTTTCTGCCCAAAGACACTGTAGCATAGAAAGAGCATACACTGAGCAGAATAAGACATATTCAGGTGTATTTATGCAATGGCTTGAATAAGTGGCATATACAGAAAACACTGAGATAAAACATGCACTCAATCATGGTGAACAGCAATTCGGGCCATACTTGGATGGGTAAAATCCAGCTACAAACATTTTTTATGAGCTTGAAGGGGTTTTTTTATGGATGTGTCAAATGCCATGTGCAGTCTGCTTTAAATCCTGTTACCAAGGTCATACCAAGATCATACTGTGAGATATACTGTGTGTTCAATGAAAAAAATCAGTACCTTGGAAACACAACATTCTTTTGGGTTGTAGTGATATGGGAGTGTGAGTGGAGGTTGTTGTCAAAATAAAACCTGGTGACCTAAGCTTTTCTGAACAGTTATTAAAATAATTAACTACTTGACCCTAGAAAGGCTCTCTTGGGTGGTCATACAAATGCCATGACACTGTATAACAACAACTTAGCTACTACGACTTCGTAAATCTGTATCCATTATCCAGTTGGATACCCTCAGACTATCTATTGGGATTTTGATCCCATTGATAATTATTTGGGATTTGTAAAATGTAATATGCTCTCGAGTGCAGTAAGGTAAATTTTTGTTTTTGTTTCTTTTTGGCTATTGCTGGCTGTAGGTAAGTGGGAGGTTTATGGATTAGGAAGCATGTTTGATTTTGTTTTATGGTTTAGCGCCACCACCTTTGTTGTGGAACAAAGGAAGGACTCTTCCTTTGTTCCACACCTCACTGAAGTTGTTGTTTTGTTGTATTTTGGAGCAGCAGAAGCTTACCAATTGTACTTTTGTTGTAAACACTGTACACTAAACAATAAATGACAGTGTTTGCCTGACCACATCAGCAGTCTTGTGGCTTCTCTTATCCCTATAGACATCTACAGGATTGTAACACATATTCATTAAACTCAAGTGTCATGTCATTGTGTTACAGGTATTGCTTATCTGGGGGGTGTCTGCAGTGCCAGAAAGAAGTGTGTATTAGCAGAGGACAATGGACTCAATTTGGCCTTCACCATTGCTCACGAGCTGGGACACAAGTAAGTTTCACTGTCCTCAAGTTTTAAACTGGTGTATTTTGAAAATATATTATGTTATTATACTGCTACTCTATTGTCTATGTTGCTGTTGTGAGAATGCTGTGAAAGTGTGTTCATGGTTTATGAGTCCAGTGTGAAGGAAGTTAAAGGTACCATGTACCATGTACCAAGGCAAACACATTATTCTAATAAAACGCTATTTTGAGTTAAATATCAATTTACTCTTCATTTAGTCTCAGTCTTTCATTTAGTCTAATTCTATTGGGATTTGGATACAGGTCTCTGTATTGGCTTGACAGTTCACCAGCCAAATTAAATGAATAGTTCCTTGGTTCACACCCTTTCTATCTACCTATCTATCTACACTGAACAAAAATATAAATGCACCACTTTTGTTTTTGCTCCCATTTTTTATGCACTGAAATCAAACATCTAAGACTTTTTCTATGTACACAAAAGGCCTATTTCTTTCAAATGTTAATCACAATTCAATTCAATTTGTCTAAATCTGTGTTAGTGAGCGCTTCTCCTTTGCTGAAATAATCCATCCACCTCACATGTGTGGCATGTCAAGTTGGATTAATGGCACAACAGTGGGCCTCGGGATCTCATCACAGTATCTCTGTGCATTTAAAATGGCATCTATAAAATGCACCTGTGTTCGTTGTCCATAACATACACCTGCCCATGCCATAACCCCACCGCCACCATGGGCCACTCAATTCACAACGTTGACATCAGCAAAGCACTCACCCACATGATGCCATACATGTTGTCTGCCATCTGCCCTGTACGGGGATTCAACCATGAAGAGAACACCTCTCCAAAGTGCCAGACGCCACTGAAGGTGAGCATTTGCCAATTCAAGTTGGTTACGAGGATGAACTGCAGTCAGGTCAGGACCCCGGTAAGGACGATGAGCATGCAGCTGAGCTTCTCTGAGACGGTTTCTGACAGTTGGTGCAGAAATTCTTTGGTTATGCAAACCGATTGTTGCATCAGCTGTCCGGGTGGCCGGTCTCAGACAATCTTGCAGGTGAAGATGCCAGATGTGGAGGTCCTGGACTGGTGTGATCAATTGGAGGTCTGCAGTTGTGAGGCTGGCTGGATGTACTGCCAAATTCTCGGAAACGCCTTTGAAGACAGGTTATGGTAGAGAAATGAACATTCAGTTCACAGGCAACAGCTCTGGTGGACATTCCTGCAGTTAGCATGTCAATTACACACTCCCTCAAAATGTGCAATATCTGCGGCATTGTGATGTGTGATAAAACTGCACATTTTAGAGTGGAAGGCACACCTGTTCAATAAACAAAGCTGTCTACTCAGCGTCTTGATATGCCACGCCTGTGAGGTGGGTGGATTATTTTGGGAAAGGAGAAGTGCTAGGTAACACAGATTTAGACAAATTTGACAACAGTTTTTGAGAGAAATAGGCCTTTTGTGTACATAGAAAAAGTCTCAGATGTTTGACTCCAGGGCTTAAAAAATGGGAGCAAAAACAAAAGTGTCCTACTTTGACATATCAGAGACACTAACACGGATCATATTCGAGAGTATATCCAATGTGGAGTTCAATACAGACTTTGTTCCACCTCACCACATCCACAGACCCAGACAGACCCAGCTTTCCAAAAACCTACAGCTATGTGAACAGTGTCTAGTGAAGGTTGAACACCGTTGCTTTTTTCAGAGTTAGAGACTTAGACACTCGCACACTTAGACACTCAAGCATAACAAGCAAGCTGTATTTGGATATTCTCTGGATTGATCTGATTGCTGGACAATTTTTCTGTCTTGTGTCCACAAACAGTCAGTGGACAAGTTTCCTGACTAATGTTTGCTGTGACAACAAGCCTCAGTGTAAGAATTCAAACAGACTGATTTCATAGCTATAACATAATATCCAAGTACCAATGCTATGATGTCTAATTTCTTTGCACTTTCAGTATCACTCCGATTCTGACAATGAAATGTTAGACTGATGTGTTGTCATGGTTGCTTAGTGACAGAGTCACAGGGGATCACTGCCGCCAACACGCAACAGGTTACAGATGCAAAGTAACAAAGTTAGCCGTTAAAACCTGCTACAAAATGGAAAGTGTAATTTATATGGAGTGGATTGAGCAGTACCCATCTCCAGAAAAAAAAATCCACCTGCTTAACGACATGCTGCACTAAATAAAGAGGACATTCCACAGTGTTACCCAGAATATGCAAGCATGCAGGAACGCAGCAGAAATAAAATAACCACTGCCTCCGCAGCACCACGATTCAGAAACTGAATCAGAATCTGATCTACAGTATGTATTGGTCTTGACACAAGAGAGATTATGTTCATAAGTGGATTGGACCTGAATAACAGCCTCGTCATGCCAGGCAACACAACTCCATCTAACATAAAAGGGAAGCTTAGCACAAGCAGTTATCAAAGTCATCCTACTAACACTGGGCAGTTTCTTAGTGGTTGCCAAGTAATTGGCAACATACAGTAATGTAAACAAAGAGCCAAATAATTCAATCAATATAATGTTAGCAATAAAAAAAAGAAATATGCAACCACTGTACTTGAAACACCCTGGTGTGTGTAGACAGGACAGCCTAATTTCTTGTGAGTAGACCGTGATATGTTGTGATTATATCACAGCTAAGGGGCGATGTTTGAGCCAATGCAAAGCGGCCTGCCATGAGCTATTGCTTAAATGTACTGTGACAAAGTAATCTCAGCTCGTGGTCTACTTACTGTCATATGACCTGTGTAGAATGATGCTCATGTGATGACAAGTGATCATACATGAGAGGAGATTGTAATTCTGTCTTAGTTCAAAGAGGATCTTTGATGTCAGATGTGAGATGTGAGAAACATGATGTTGACCAATTCAAATTCAACCACTTGTTATCACATGAACAGCATTCCACACTTGATCACATGATGACAACATCCATTTGCTGATACAGACTAAGAAATGAGTTGATTTAATTTTATTGTCATTACAATTAGAGTTGTTACAAACTTGCCTTGGTGAGCTCATAGTGCAGGACAGATATAGTACAACATCAGCACAGCATACCAATAAAACCATCCTAAGATAAGATAAGATAAGATATTCCTTTATTAGTCCCACAGTGGGGAAATTCACAATTCATCCTATAGATAAAAGAGAAAGCCAGCACTCTTAAAGCATTAGTGCCATTTAAGGTTAGAGAGATTATGGTACCCAGGAATATTAACTACAGTCCATCCATCCATCGTCAACCGCTTATCCCGTTAGGGGTCGCGGGGGGGCTGGAGTCGATCCCAGCTGGCATAGGGCGAAGGCAGGGTACACCCTGGACAGGTCGCCAGTCCATCGCAGGGCACATAGAGACAGACAACATATAGACAGACAACCATTCACACTCGCATCCACATCTAGGGGCAATTTAGAGTCATCAATTAACCTAAACAGCATGTCTTTGGACGGTGGGAGGAAGCCGGAGTACCCGGAGAGAACATGCAAACTCCACACAGAAGAGCCGCAAGCTGGAATCGAACCTGCGACCCTCTTGCTGTGAGGCAACAGCGCTAACCACTACACCACCGTGCAGCCCTTAACTACAGTCACGTTTTATTATTCTACTCACTAATAAATATGGGTTTGGGAGCTGGTAGATTGATATTAAAAGACTTACAGTGAGGACATATAAAGTGACTGAAACATTCATGTGAGCCAAGCTCAGCCAGTTATTTCATCACTTTGTTAAAGTGTGTTAAAGCTGGAAACATGCAGTCTGCATATAAAGCCCTCATTGATAGCACAGTTACACAGAACTAATGCCAAATTCACCCATTTGTAGCAGCTTTGTGACTGTGCCAGGTCCCTCATGACTTATCACAGTTTACATCAAGCTGCTCCAGCTGTGGAGGCTAGGAAAGGTAACTACCTGGCACTCACTGTGTCTGACTGCTGCCCATGGACATGTACATTATGGAAGTAATGTTACATAAGCCTATACAGTGGCACATCCATATGCACACATACTACATACAATTATTGTCAAGTAGCTATTAAAGCACAAGGGTGCTTGCATAAACTCTGTGAGCTCATGCTGACATTGTGTGGTAGTTTTAACGGACCATATTTCACAGGCGAAACACAAGATTATTCAGGATTTAAAATGAAATACTAAAATTTATACACCTATACATACTGTATGCATACATATATACAGGCAAAATGATTACTATTGGAGTTCATCATTCAGCATATGCTAACATTGGCTAATTAGCAGTAAATACAATGTGCAACTGAGGCTGATGAGAATGTCCTTATTTTTTCAGGCATTTGCTCATAAATGAAAACACTGAAAAAAATGAATCCTTGATAATGGAACTGCATGAGAAGTAATAAATGACCAAAGTGGCGGGCTGGCACATGCTCTGCTGCAGACAGTCTGTACTCAGTCAGTCAAGTCTGCAGTGTGTCCTGGTCTGTCAAGTTTTTGTCTAAAATTTGTCCACATTTTATGCAAGTCTGCTAATCACTATCATGGCCAACATGGCCAACATCGGAAAATTACTGGGATCACACTGTTCATCCTGCAGATCATTTGCGATCTTACAGCATTTCACCCGGGAATGCATAGCAAAAACAGACTTGCCTCTTTGTAGCACTTATAATAGAACACTTATAATTATAAAAGTTGTTGAATGTGCCAAGCTAAGCTATGCTAATGCTAAGGTAATGCTAAGCTACATTAGCATGAGCGAGGCTAGTTAGGTTCGACTTCTGGAACTGCAGTTGAAGGTCAATGAAACACATGAGACAGTAGTCTAGTTACTGGTATTATATTGATTTGAACAAAAAAAAATACTTGAAATGATTGAGAAAAAAATGATTCACGAAAAAAACAACAAAACAAAAAAGGTCAGTTATTCACACATCCAATTTCAGTTTCCTACTAGCAGTTATTTTGGCCAGTCATTTGCAGTGCACCTTTAACTTTCTCTAAATCAGGGTAATAGCCCATCCAATTCAATATTAAATAAACAATTAAATAAATTATAAAATAATTAAATAATTAAAAAAGAATGGGGTGTCCACTCCACAAAGGGAAGGGCATTTGCCATGTAACCAGAGACTACATCTGATTGGCTCCAGGGTTTTGACTTTTGTATCCAATAAGGTCGAGGTGCAGTGATTTTGCACCCACATAACCATGAACTACGGTGTATGGAGTTATTTCACCAGGGTTATATTTTACTCCAAGCTCCGTCCCTTGCAGCCAGAAACCAAAGGTTTCCCAGCTGACATGCTACAGAGGCCAAGGTAATGGGGATAGGAAGGTGGAGCGTGAACCACGCTGTGGAGACATCCATTCAAAGCCCCACTTCACTCTGTTGTGATGGCTAATGTACAGTGTATCTGGAGCAAGATGGACACCCCACTGTATATGCCAGGTGCCAAGTGGAAAAGGCCTCCTGGGAGGTTTGTCTCATCCTGACCAAAACCTTACTGAATGACCCTGTTCTGGACAAAAAGGTTAGCCTGGGTAACTTCATCATTATTAGAGTGGACAGCACGAGGAAATCTGGTTAACAGTTGGGCAGTGGGCTCTGTATTTACATCATTAACCAATGGTGCAACAACGTGAAAATCCACAATAGGACATAGAGATGCTGACCCTATTGATTCGCCCCTTCTACCTCCCACTGGAATTTCCTACTGTGGTCATCAGCTGTGTGTATATCCCACCTAGCCCACCTGCAGCTGAACTAGCAGCCCAGGCACCTATGCTATGTGATGAAAATACTCAGATATTCCAATGTTTATCATGGGGTATTTTCCTATTACCAGTATGCCACTTTCCCAGCAAGAGAAGAAAATGTGGGCTGCACGGTGGTGCAGTGGTTAGCACCGTCACCTCACACCAAGGGGGTCACAGTTTTGAATCAGGCTGGTGGCTTTTCTGTATGGAGTTTGCATGTCGGGGTTCTCCAGCTTCCTACATACAGTAAAGAAAATAGCTCTTGTTTTGAAATGCTTGTGTATTGTTAGTGTGCTTCTTCCTGTCACACTTGACATTGCTGTAAATTGACATGAGTGATGTTTGAAGTAGCGTCACCTGCTGAGGCAGCAGTGTTGCCAACTTAGGGACTTTGTTGCTATATTTAGCGAGTTTTCAGACCCCTTCAGTGACTCTTTTTCAAAAAAGCCACTAGCAAAAAAAATCTAGCAACTTTTTCTGGTGTTAGAAGAAGATCTACCTTTATTAGTCCCACAATGGGGACTAATTATTGGAGACTTTTGGAGACTGACATGAAGGCATGTATCAGTCTCACTCTTCTCAACAAGCAGCAGATGCTGCTGTGGGCCCTTCCCCTTCTCAGAGTACTCACAGGTGGCCCAGTCCTAGTCCAGAGTCGCAGCATTCCTCAGTCTATAATAAGTCATAGACTGCTAAGTATTTTTTTTCATGGAGGTTGGTGGTAAAGCTGCATGCTTAGTTTGCAAAAAGCATGTGGCTGTATTCAGGGAATACAACTTGAACCGCCACTTTGAGACAAAACATGCTGAAAAGTACAGAAACTTATCTGGAGATGAGAAGGAAAGGACAGCTGAGGGGCTGCTAGCTAAGCTACAAAAGCAGCAAGGACTTTTGACAAAGCTGCATGCAACCAAAGAAGGAAATGTAAGTGATAATGTTAAGGTAAATGTTAAATGTAAGCGTTAATGTTTAGTTAAATGTTAAGTTTTGTTAATGGAAACATTACAACCCAAAACAGTCAATCCTGGAAGGTTCAGACTCCTGCATATAATGTAATTTTCCTTAATAATATGCTGTTTGGAGTGATTTTGAGTACATTAAATGCTGAAAGATAAGTGCCCAGTATGTTTCATTATGAAGACAACACTGAATATGATCCAGGCCAAGAGACAACCATTGCTTGTCCTGTCTTTACTAATAAAATCATAAATCAAATATAATCACTTATAAGTGGTCAGTCATTTTGGACCAGGGACCACACAAAATTAATATTCTTTACCTTTATTTAACCAGATAAAAACTCATTGAGATCAGGATCTCTTTCAGGGTGACCTGGCCAAGAGGTCAGCAACACATGTCATAAGAACAGTTACAAGGAAGTGACAGTATAGATTAAAACGTACAATTTTAGAGGAAGCAGGAGCTATAACACAACAACAAACAACAATTTCAGTTTTAAACATAGGCACTGTTCAATGTCTGTCCCTCAGGATAGAACAAAATGCTCCAAGTGGAATAACAGAGTTTCAGTGCAGTCTGTAGAGTATTCCATGCCAAGGGGGCAGCACAGCTAAAACCCCTTTTTCCAAATTCAGTCTTTACCCGAGCAACAGATAAAACAAGTGTAGCGCAAGAACGCAAGGCATTGCAACTACTTGTTTTCTGCAATAAAGCGCACAGATAAGGAGGAATCAGGCCTAAAAGAGCCTTATAAATTAGGGTCAGCCAATGTACATATCTGCATGCACTCAGAGAAGGCAAGCTCGATTTACATACAATTCACAATGGTGAGTGAGACGACTACAGCCAGTGACAAATCTCAGAGCTGAATGAAAACCATTGTCCAAGACATTTGGATGACACACTCAAATAAAGCACATCCCCATAGTCAAGAATGGGTATGAAGGTCGCTGTCACTAATGTCTTTCTGACCCTGAGAGAGAAGCAGGTTCTATTTTATTATATATAATATACATGATAATATATATGAAACGAATTCAACAAAAGGGTTACATTTTTTAAGTTTAATTTACTGTATGGATACAAACATCACTCTACATAAAAGGAGGTGAGACATGATCATAATATTTGATGATGCATGAGCAGAAAAATGATGCAGGGGAAGGCGATGCCACATGACATCAAATTAGCCATATGTCTACAGAAAGGACATTGTTTCAGTTCTCAAAGTAGTCATTAACGGGGCACTGTATGCATCTACTTTATTTTATTTTACCAGGACATTTTCCCATTGAAATTCAAAATTTCTCCTGGCCTAGATATGGCAGCATCAAAGTTTCACTTAAAAAAACAGACTTAAAACAAACCAAAAAGTTAAAACAAACAACATATGAAATTTCATATGAAAGAAACAAGCAACCAGCTTAACATGCACCTAAACAATTAATGAACTTGGAAAAAATGCTTCAAAATATCTACAAAGACAGGGACTGAAAAGATGGCTGTTTGACTCCCTTGTTTGAGAACCAGCTATACTCCTCTATGACGCAGTGTCTTTGTCTCCATGTCTTGTCCTCAGCATGGGTATGAGCCATGATGACGACCATGCCACCTGCACTGGTCACTCCCACATCATGTCCGGTGAATGGGTGAAAGGAAGAAACCCCAGTGACCTGTCCTGGTCCCCCTGCAGCCGTGATGACCTAGAAACCTTCCTCAGGTGAGCTACTGCTAAATTAACCAGAGATTGATCTTGAACACATTTTTATATCCCCATGCTGTAAGGTGAACTGTATTTCACCATTAATCTTCTTTTTTTGTGGGCAGTGGTGTGTGAAAGTACAATCAGGACATTGTCTAGCTGGGGTATGAGTTTCCTCTGATTTTATATTTATGTACAGATGTGCAAATGATCATACATGATGTAAAATCATGCATTCAGATATTTGATACGTTACTCTGGGACTCTGTAAGAATTTCAAATTGGTTGTAACAGTGACACTTAAAGCCGTAAAGTCAACGACAGTCAGCGTCCTGTTGCTCGTGCTCGCCTGTGAGCCTGCACTACCTGAACGTGAGTGGGCGGACAGGCATCGTGTTGATGGATGATGTAAGTACACCACTGCTATTACAGTTTGACTAACATGTTTTTGTAACTTGATTTATATAGCATAATATTGTTAGCATAGGGTCTTTTGCCACACTTCATTATTGATGTAAGTTTCCATAACACATCTCATTTAGCTCATTAGATGCATTAATTTTTCAGAATAGAACAATAGACCCTTTTTATTGTCATGTAACGTTACTGAGTGGGTCAGGTAATGTAGTGAGACACAGCTAATCCTAATCTTACATCAGTTATAAACAGATGATAAGACTGAGATAATGTATATAAAATGTAAATAAAATGTATATAATAGGTTCTAAAGAACAGACTTTTTGCATTATTATTTCAGTCTTTGTTTTCATCATTTCATGGATGATTATAGTTTACCTTGCTGTGTCATTACAGTTTACCATTAATTATTTCACTGTAACTGCCAATAAGCATACCTCAAATATGGAATGTCACAATAAAACTAGCCACATTTTCATTATTTCCTTTCAGGATTCCAGTTCTGCAGACTTTGCAGTAGCAGAACGACAGCAGCAGTGAGAGTGATGCTAGACAATGCATGTTCCCGACTGAAGACAGCCAGCATGGTGTGCATGCCTGAACTGGCAGTTTATGCCCACAGATCTGGAAAATAAATGTTGCATTCGGGATCCAGAGAGGTGTCTGAGCTGGAGTGACCTGTATGGAACTGTTATGTCTCTGTGTTGATTGTGTCAAAGAAAAAAACAGATGCAAATAACAAAATGCTGTGTGTTCTTTTTCAGTTTTACAATGTATGCATTTACTTTTTTTTACAAGTTCTTTGATACATATTTATCATAAACAATAGTACTGTGAACCACTCTCAGGATTTTTCTCCATTCTTGATCCCATTGCTCATGTAGCTGAGCGTAACGAGCTTTTTTCCCATGAAACAGTTTGACTTGTACGTTATTGACATATTTATGCTATGGAATGTTTGTCAAAGCTGCAGATGATCTGTTCATGTTTAAAATACTGTATATAATCAATATCATCTGTCTACAATGTCTTCAACTTCAATAAAGTTTGACTGTGAAACAGATGTGTTTTGTTGCTTACAGTCACTATTTACTACCTGTATTGTTTTACATGCATGACATAAATTAATTTTTCATATCATCTGTTTAAACAGTGTAATTACATAAAGTCTTTGTGAAATGATGTTGAAATCATGTTTTATTTAGCTGATACCACAAGATTAATTGTAAATTAAAAATGACAAAAACTATGAAAATACAGTTCTTTATTCACAATAATAACAATGACAATAACACCAAACTATAAATTTGGTGCATATACCATAATTCCAAAAGTAGTAAAGTTGTTGACTTGTTCTACCCAGTTCTACTGTTCCACCTGAAAACCCATGTATGGCATGAAAAGTCTACATCATCAGCTGAGAGATTTCGATCAGTGTGTTTTCAGACACATTTTCTGATTGATGGAGCAGGAGACAAAGAGAGAAGATGGGCTTTTATGACATTAAGGGCATCTTTAGACACATCAGGACACATTTATGTTTAAGACATAAAAAATTGCATTTTTATAATAGATGACCTGAAACAGGTTCAATATTTAGTTAATTAAAGACATTATGAAAGAAAGAGCCATATAAAAAAAACTCTGTAATAATGGTTGAACAAAAAATATATGTAATAATTATAGTTATTTTTAGTATATATATATACGTATATATATATATATATATATATATATATATATATATATATATATATATATATATATATATATATATATATATATATATATATATATATATATATATATATACACACATATATATATATATATATATATATATATATATATATATATATATATATATATATATATATATATATATATATACATATATATATATACATATATATATATACATATATATATATATATGTACCAACAGAGATCTTAAGGTGTTGAATGGTTTATGTTAAGTGCTGACTGCTTGTGGATTGAAAACTCTGGTTGGATGTTCAGTCCAGCCATGTAAGGGGGTCCTATATATGTATATACGTATATATATATACACTAAAAATAACTATAATTATTACATATATTGACCCTTTATTTCATGTCATTATTCGTGTTGTCAGTGGTCACAACTGTTAGGTACAGCCAGACCACCCACGAGTTGCGGCTGCATTAGAAGAAGAAGAAGAAGAAGATCTACCTTTATTAGTCCCACAATGGGGAAATTCAATACCTGTTGTTTATTATTTTGCCGTCCATGTGAACGAATTAGAGCTGCCACATTGCCGGCGCACATCTCAGCGGTGTCCTTTCTAGAGATTTGAGGTCTCACCTATTTTTGATGTGTGTTTCACGGCAGTAACAGACAGTGTAAGTGATCGTTTGACTGTGTATTGACATCACATCAACAACCTTACTATAGTTTCGAAGTCTAAACATCTGTAGAATATGTAAAAGACAGTGAGGGTGATCTTCTGACTGTATATTGACATCATATCAGCAACATGACTACACTTCCAATGTCTAGATATCTGTAGAAAATGTCATGGACATGAAAAAAGTAAAGATGTATTTCTAAATCAACACTTCCTACGTTCATTTAAAAATAAAACCCCTCAAGAATTTTTTTTTGGTAGTTTGTTTTTTCTGTAGGCAGAACTCCTTCATTTGTTAACACAAGGCTTTTATTCTGAAATATGCGCAGGACAGTGTTGTAGAACATACAGTGACTTGCAGGGCTCGATGAATGAATATAGTACGGGATTTTAATTGTGGTTATTACTATTATTTACAAATGATCACGTTTTTTGACCTTTTTCTGTCAAAAATAAATATAAATGACATTTATAATGACATGAAATGGCCATTATGATAGTCAAACACTATGCAGAAAGAGCAGCAGCAGCTGCTGCAGAAACGCTGCAGAAACACAGCCAACACAGAGCTGGTGTAAACTACGGATGCGTGAATCACGCAGCTGTGAGATGCAGCCGCCATGTGCTCATCATGTGGCCAGTCTGTCCCAGTCCTTACTGATTGCAGTCAGTTAGCTTGAGCAACCATGCTAAAGTTTTTTTCCCAATCAATCCAATGCCGCTACACATTCTGCAGTTACAGTAAATAAAGCTCTTCAGTAATTAAGCCAAAGGCTTCACATGCTGCCAACCCAGTCGGCTAAGTAGCTAGGTGTAGATTATTTCTCAATATCCAAGTGAAATGCCAGTCTTAGCAGTGTTTACCCACTCCTCCTGGTTATAGCAACTGCAGACAAAGAGTGTCTGTCTTTACAGACTTATAGTCTGTGTAACTTTGAATTAACCAGCTACACCAGTGGTTAACACCATCCTCTGAGTTTTATGCTGAGAACTAAACCAAGCTCACAACCACACCGAGCTCTCTCTCTCTCTCTCTCTCTCTCTCTCTCTCTCTCTCTCTCTCTCTCTCTCTCTCTACTCTACATATATACACAGTGGCTCAGTAACTAACTCAGTAAAGCTGTGCCCAGAAAAGGCCACACCAGCATTTGATTGAATTCTGGAATAATGACTGTGAGACACACACACACACGCACACACCATCTAGCACATTCCCACAACATTGAGTAACATTCTCAAATGTTCTGTAAATGTCAGAAAAATGTTACACAAAAAGTTAGTGTAACATTCATGTTTTCAATTCAAGACTATTTTTACTGATCTCACACAGGCTCTGCCCACTAGTGGACTCTATGAGTAAGACTCTCTTCCAATTACAGGTGCGTGTTCGCCCACTAAGACATTCATGAATTTAGGTTACCAATCTGGATGTGCCTACCAAATATGTGCGCCACAACAATACAAAAGGCAGCATCCATCGCTGTCCGCATTCCTTCTTCTTCAGCGATCAGCAATTGCCCACCAATTGCTACATCTCAACGTATGGAGTAGCAGCTTCAATAACCTTGTTGGGACGGAGCTTAATGACGCCTGTGTCGCGTGCCTTGGCACAGGCCACAGAGAGTGGTGTTCAGCAGCGACCTGCCCTGCCCGGCCTGCTGAGCACTGCCCACGAAATTAGACAGCAGCAGCGGTGGGTTCACTTCAGGTGCTTCAATGAGAATATGCTGTTGAAGTCCCTGCTCTAGCCCCTATACTCTGTAGCTGTCTCCGGTCATCCCTTCTAATGCACTGGCTTAGTCTGCAGAAAATATGGCAACAATATTTTATCATGTCCACTATAGTCCCCGTAAGCCCGCTGCCGGGGTCACTGGGTCTTTTCCACCGGTGACAACCGCTATGGCAACACGTGATAGACTACAACTGCTCCCCCACTTCCACCCTTTTCTACTACTTTCTACTATCCATACTGTCATCCAGTCTTCCTGCTCCTCTAGTGTATATAGTCTCTGATTCCTTGGTTTTGGTGTCAGTTTGTCGTCGATCTTCATGGGTAGTGTGTCTCCTCTGAGAAAAAGTTTTTCCCCAGACTTCTTTGTAAGTCAGATTTACTTAGTTTGTCTTAGTCTTGTTTTGTGAATCTATCTGCTGGATTGGATCCACCAATTAAACCAAAACTTGACAGTCTGTCTTTCTAATAGGTCCAAAGCCAGTGCCTGCCTACTGCATACAGACCCCAGGAGCCGCTACCAGATCTGGCTTCCTCCCAAGCTGCCAGGCATGCACTACAGTGTGGATGAACAGTGCCAAATCCTGTTTGGAACCAATGCCACTTTCTGCAGTGACATGGAGGTACAACACGCTCCATTTGTCCTAGTATTTTAAATGTCACATTCAGTGTTCATAACATATTTATTGTATCACTAACCCACTCTAAAAACAGGAGATCCATTGATCTTTAGAATATATACGAGTTGTATATAGCCCCTGTCCTTTTTTGGAGTAACTACTCCAAAAAAGGACAGGAAGTAAAGCTGGAGTAACTACTCCAAAAAAGGACAGGGGCAAAGATTCCAAAGTTAAGAAGAATCTAATAAAAGATGTCAAGTTCATAACAATGTGGGACTGACTCCTGGTGGATGACCTTTGAACTTGTCACGATTCTGGGTTTTTGTTGTAGTGTTTCTTGTTTTATTTTGAAGGTTGTTAATTTCTTGTGCTTCTGCCAGCTTTACTTCCTGTCTATGTCTGTTTTCCCTCCTTTTTGTGATTGTCTGCCCCACCCTGATTGTTTCCACCTGTGTGACATCACCCTGTGTATTTAACCCATCCTTCCCCTTCTCTTGTTGGATCATCTGTGTAAATGGAGCTTTGTGAGTGTGTTTCTCTGCATCTCTCTGTTTCCCTTAGTGTCTCTCTGCTTCCCTTAAATTTCCTTTGCTTCCCTCTGCGTCTCTCTGCTTCCCTTAGGTTTCCCCTGCTTCCCTTAGCTTACCTTAGCTTACCTTAGCTTCCCTCTGTGGCTCTCCACATCCTTCCGCTTCCCCATGCGTCTCTCTGCTTCCCTTTGTTACTGCCTTTCACTGCTTCTCTCTGCGTCCTTCTGCATACCTCTGTGTCCCTCTGTTTTCCCTCTGTACTTCCTACTGTCCCTCTGGCTTAGGTATAGTTATTGTTTTCCTCTTATGTATTTTAGTTTTAATATTTTTCAGTTATATATTAAAGCTCACTTTTGTTTACTTGACCTGTCTCCTTCTTTCTGCACTTGGGTCCACCCCTTTAAAACACTCAGCTACCTGACAGAACTCCTCCCAGTGGATGATGTGAGCAGCTTTGGTCCAGTGTCCACTTTTCATTCAGTGTTTTGTTCACAGTCCTGGACTGGTCCTGGACTGGTGTTTCCCACAGCTGTCACATGCAATGTCATGGTTATGTCATACACCACTAATTTCTTCCTCTCAAAGGGGTTCTGTTTAGGGTGTACCAACAGAGATCTTAAGGTGTTGAATGGTTTATGTTAAGTGCTGACTGCTTGTGGATTGAAAACTCTGGTTGGATGTTCAGTCCAGCCATGTAAGGGGGTCCTACTGGGCTGCTTCTGGTGGTCCCCTTGATTTTGCTGAGTGCGTTCTGATCTGTTGTGGTAGGGTTTTCAACATCCACTCCTTGTATCCTTTGGTCCTGAGTACCCCTTGGACCTGCTGCTCTTCCCTCTGTCTCTCCTCCTCCTCACTCATAGGATGTTGTGCTCTGTGTAGGAGGCTCCTCAACACCGATCTTTGATACTGTACGTGGTGGTGAGAGTTTAGATAAAGAAACTGCTCTGTGTGAGTGAGCTTCCTGTAGTGCTCATCTGTGCTTTCAATTGCACACAGGACAATAGAAGAAGAAGAAGATAGTCCTTTATTAGTCCCACGAGGGGAAATTCAATTTTTTCACTCTGTTGTTAACTTATACACAGTACATGCAGACCCGAACACACACATGCAACAATGGAGAGATGTCAGAGTGATGGGGCTGCTCCTGACAAGCGCCCCGAGCAGTTGGAGGTTTGGTGCCTTGCTCAGGGGCACCTCGGCAGTGCCCAAGAGGTAAACTGGCACCTCTCCAGCTACCAGTTCACACTCAGTTCTTGGTCCATGGCGGGACTTGAACCGGTGACCCTCTGGTTCCCAAGCCAACTCCCTACAGACTGAGCTATTGCCGCCCCCAATAGTAGCATAACACATTCAAGCAGATGTATTTGTACCATCTGACAGCCATTTTGGACTTGTTTGGTTTTGTGAGGTCAATGCTGTCCAGGCACTTTGCAATATTGGCCAACAACATGTAGTTATGTGCCACCAAACTTCAGCTGTAGGCAAAAAGCTCTTCTTCCCCCCCAAGAGGAAGACTTATGGCTAGAACTATGGTTGAAAACTTGTCACATTACAGCTGCGTGAAACACAGAAAAGCCTTGACAAGACACTGAATGTACATCTGAAAATAGACAACATCCTCAAACGCATAAGCGGTGTGTGAACACCAGACCAAAACTGCTCACAGCATCCACTGGGAAGAATCTGAAGTTCTTAAAAATACAAAAAGATACATTTTACAAGCATGCAGGTCAGTGTGAATTGTCATTGGGCAATATGTACTGTACTATTTCAAGTAGATGCACAAGAGGTGTGCATCTGCAAGTGTTTATTGCAACATTCTTAGTCTCCTAGGCTCAGAGGGCATGATCCCTCACTACATCAACAGATAGTGTCAACTTTTATTTAATAAGCAAAAAGATGACAAGAAGAAGCAACTGGAATGAATTTTTAAAAGAGGACAGCTTTATATTAAAAAGTGTGTGTGTGTGTGTGTGTGTGTGTGTGGCAGCACTTGATGTGCACTGGCCTGTGGTGTTTAGTAGAGGGAGATGCATCCTGCAAGACTAAACTGGATCCTCCTCTGGATGGAACAGAGTGTGGAGCAGACAAGGTAGGACTTCCTTCACTCACACTGTGTTTCAACAAATACTCAGAGCTTCACCTCTCCGAGGCAGTATCTTCTCTAAGAAGATGCCTGTTCACTTGTCTAAATGAACACCATGATGAGTGTTAAGTGTTTTTGAAATAATTGTAATGTGTGTGTCTGTGTCAGTGGTGCAGGGCAGGCGACTGTGTCAGTAAGACTCCCATCCCTCAGCATGTGGATGGTGACTGGAGTCCATGGAGCCAGTGGAGCATGTGCAGCAGGACCTGTGGTACTGGAGTCCAATTCAGACAGAGGAAATGTGACAACCCTCCGTATGTAACCTGTCTTATCATGCATAATAAACCCCCAAATTGGTGTTTAAGTGAAGGAGGGTGATGACACCCAGGTTCAGCTATCAAACACAATTGATTTAAATCATATTCTTTAACTTAAGATTTAATTTCATATATATATATATATATATATATATATATATCATCACAGCAACCCTTCAGTGAGTCAGGCTGATCACCTCCATGCCATGCCACACTGATGCAGTAATTCATGCTAAAGGAGCCCCAAGTATTGAGTGAATAAATGCACATACTTTTGAGAAGTTGGACATTTCTATACTGTAAATCCTTTTATTGATTAATCTTATGAAGTATTGTAATATTATGAGATATTTTTTTTCTTTTTTGAGCTGTAAGCTGTAGTTATCAAATTAAAATGATAAAATGCTTGAATGGTTTTTGTATATTATGAATTTATTAAATTTTCACCCTCTTAAATAACTGATGAAGAATATCGAACAATCAATCAATTTTTTTAGATGCCTGTAGTTGCAGAAATACCCATATGTGATAGCCCTGACCTGTTTTTGTGATCGTCTGGTTAGATACCAATGCTTACAGACACTTATTTCATAAACAGAGTTCACTGAGAGTGCCTGTGTCTGTATTTGAGCAGGCCAGGTCCTGGTGGCAGACACTGTCAGAAGGCCAGTGTGGAGCACAAGGCCTGTGAACTTCCTCCCTGTCCCAAGGGAGCACCCACCTTCAGAGACCTGCAGTGTCTGTCCTATGACCAACATGCCAGCAAGAAGGGCAGCATGCTGATTGCTATTATTAATGATGGTGAGACACACACACATACATAAGCACTTAGGGGACACATTTAAAACCTACCCACCTTTGGGGACATCAGTTTCTGAGGTCTTTAGGAAGAAGATACCACCATCAACGCTTTACAGATGGCATCCACATCATGAAAATCATTTCATATTTCAGATAAAACCACCCTTTGTACCATGTGAAATTCTACCCTTAGTCTGGGGACAAGCAGGCAACCTTTTGGGTCACATGCTACTCTCAAGTCTTAAGAAACATACATCAGGGGCATTGAGAGATTGATATGCTTCTCCTATGAAGCGTCAGCATTATATTATAATTTAGCTTGTGAAATGTAAAACATAACAAGTACTCATCCCAAATAGGATGTCTTAAAATTAGGCACCTCTCTCATCAGCAAATTCTCATGATAGTCAATATGGTGCTTTAAAAGTCAAATGCAAAAAAACGAATGGGTATGATGAGAAGGTGTCCAGGAAAAAAATGGTTGAAATAAACCATTACCAAATGATTTATAAAACATATTTTTCACTCGTCTTAGGAAAAAATCTGATATTGAATTCTGATTAAAAGGCTTCAGCAGCAACACCTGCAGGGCAGGCAAGAGGGGAAACAGCAGCCTGTGTGAAGTGGTTGTCAAAGGCAGAGGACAATGAGCTCTCATATTAATTTAATGTAATACATGATTTTTCATTCTAATGTATTATTGGCCAAAATACGTAAAATGAATCCAAAAGGGAGGACATCCTGCCTAACAACCAGAATACACATTGCATCATTCCAGTGATAATTTCCAAACTTCATCTTCAGTTCTCTAGCACTGTATTGTGCACGTGTGACAAACTGGTGAAAGTGGTAGATTAATATAGTACATTAATATAGTAGCATATTAGATAATTATGTTTTCCTTTTTTAGTAGCAGTAGCTATTTGCTTTTTAATGCCAACAGCTTGTTGTGTCAGCCCTGACAATGTGGTGTTTGGTTTGTTCAAAAACCTAAGAAAAGAAGACACATCTTTTATAATAAAGTGATTATATTGGCAAAATCTTAAATTCATAAATACATGTTACAAAACATATTATTATATATGTTTCCTGAAGGATGTTGAGCAATATGTGAAACTATTTTCTAGCTAAAAGGCTATCAAGACACAAATATCTGTATGTTTTAGAATTGTCTAGCGTGATATACCCCTGGATCCTTGTTGTCTGCCTCTATGTGCCCTGCAATGGACTGGCGACTGACTACAATTGTCAAACATTTGAAGGCCACACCCTTCACACCGTGAGTCTGACTGATTTGAAATTTGACACGTTCAGATCCATATGCTCCTCTTGGACCACTAAAGTCTGCCCACTAGATTTTCCACAATTTTGATTTTTTTGAAAAACATTTTAAACATCTCCTCCTGCAGTGTAGGTGAAATTGCTAGCAAACTTACTGTGGAGCATTATTGGACAAATCTCATCAAAAGTTACATCAGCATAAGTAGATATCTCATTTCATTTTCAAGATACTGACCCATGACCTTTGAGAGGGTTGAGGTTAGCAGGAAATTGCTGTAATTCATTGACCATTAGTCCAATCATCATAAATCTTGGTAGATTTCACTATATGTTTGGGAATAGGTGTACCAAAGTGTTTTCAGCTCAACCGTCACCACAAATAGGAAAAACTTGTATCTTAAAACCTGGTGGATTGCACCAAATTTGGTGCACATGCTCTGGGGCAAGTATTAATCAAGATCTGAAGTGTCATATTGATTGGTGTATGTGGACGTGGCTTATTTAGCATTTTATGCTATATTATGCCTTTGCTCAATATGCTGTGAGCTGGAACAAGTTAGAGTATTCAAACTTGGCACCATAACTAGCCATGATGTCCTAATGCTTAACATAAATTACTTAATTGGCTATGTGGTGGTGCAGTAAGTCTTTTTTTGGCTGTCACTTATAGTATCACCACATAGCCAATGAAAAACTTTAAATGCCGGCCCCCTCACAATTAAAGTTGGATTGACTTGAAATTTGACACATTTGTCCACCTGAATATGCTTGACTATACAAAAAAGGACCGCTAACGTCCACAAACTAGATTTTCTTCTATTTAATTTTTTTTTTCTACTAAATTTTCTGTAGATCATTATTGGACCAAGCCTATCAAAAGTTACACAAACAGAATTGCTTTGATAGATGATGGTTTGGGTTTACTACATGCCGGCTAATGTCATGCACATACAATGCGACTGGAGATAAACTGGGACACATTTAGAATATTAACATTTTTCAAAACAGTCTTAACATTCTTTAAACTATAACAGCAATCATCACAATTGTTTCATGGAACATCATAACTCTATTGCATGATTGCTTAATGTAGTAACCCAAAACTCTTCATTCATGCTTCAAAACCTAGTTATTGTGTCAGTAAACTGGCCAGTGCCACCAAAATGAAAAGTTATTTTGTCATGGTGTGAGCCAGACTGCTCCAAATGTTAAGATGTTTTTGCTCATTTTTTTGTTTGTTTCTAAAGATTCTCTACAGATCCTGCTGTAGAGGACAACAATTTCAGCGAGAATCATCTCAGTCTTGATCAGCGAGCAATGTGCTAAGAGGATATTGTGCATATTGTAGACAGTTGTACTGACTCTTTTGCACTCATGTACCAAAACATGCAATTTGCTTGAATGAACAAGAAATTCTAATCTGTTGTGAACAACAAACTAATTGTTCAGATATTTTAACTTATTGTTTTGAAAAAGAATAATTCTCATTTAAGAATTGAGCCAAAGGGAATGAGAAAAACTGTAAATTGTGACCACACATTTTGTGTGGGTTACAGTGACATCACAAAGTTATTGAAATCCTGACAGCTCTTTTAAGGCATGGTTTCTGTATATGGGCTATGTATTTCTCTGAGAACTGAGCATTTGAACAGTATTCATATAGCAGTTAAACCTGTGTGCACTTAAACCGACACAGTTGGCGCCCCTGAAGGACAGGTGTGGAGAAAGCAGAATCTTGGAACATTGTGACCCAAGCCGTTGGAATTAGTGCAGACCATCCCTTTTTAAAAATAAAGTTTATTACTATTATTATTATTGTTATGTACTGTATGTATGTACTATGTTATTGTGTAATTCTTAACAGCAGATATCGTGCTGTATCTGTTCAAGACATATTTCCTTTGGAACAGTGCAGTTAATTTTATCTTATCTTTACTTTTAAAGACGTTTAGTGTTGTTTCGAAAGGTTGTTTCAAATGCTGTTTGAGCAAACAACCAGTGCTGCCATTTTTTCAGGGAAGGTCAGACTTATTGCATTTATCTTGTCTTTTACTCAACAAGAAATGCCTATGTGGGTGAGATGTTTATTTATTGCTGTAACGTGCTGTTAACATTTCCTTTGTTTTAGTATTTCTGCATTTACTGTTACTATACATTGAATGGAAACACAGCTTGTATTTTTCTGCCTTATTACACTATTATTACTATTATACTAGTAGTTACACTAACATGAGTTTATGTTGCTGTGTGTGTGTGTGTGTGTGTGTGTGTGTGTGTGTGTGTGTGCGCATGAGTAGAGAAGCCGTGTGTGTTGTTCTGCAGCCCAGTGGGTCGAGATGTCCCAGTCCTGATGGCTGACAGAGTGATGGATGGAACGCCATGTGGACCATACGAGGCCGACCTGTGTGTTAATGGAAGGTGTCAGGTACACACACATACACACTGACACACACGTGAATACTCCTTCAAAATTATGTCATGGAATGGTATATACCAAACAGAATTAGACTTTGTTTGGCCTGCCTTCTTTTCTGTAAAGAGGGACAAAGTCATGGTCAGCTTCTTCGTCTGCCAAGCTTTGAGTTGTGCCATCACAAATCGTCGCCACTTAGACTTACTCTCAGGTTCACTCAACTATCGTCCTCCAGTAAAAGTCTGAGCTGACTACTGATGAGATCAGGTGCAATGTTGCAGGCTATTGCAATGTATGATGGGACAGCCTTGTGCATATCAGATCAACCAGGCACCTCTCTGTATTGAAACAGCTCATGCAGTGTAAACCTTTCAGCATGCACAAACCTGCATTAACAAACTGCTTGTGATTTGTGAACTTCACTGAATTTGTGTTTGGTTTTTTTGAGACTCCCCTGACATCCCCAGTCCACATTTTTTTTCAATAGGGAAGTCAATCAGATGTCTCCCTCCTTTTCAGCCAACCACAAATAAGCCCCTCAAGTGTTTGATTTAAGTCATGTACAGGGGGTGGGGTGAACATGGAAAACAATAGCTATATGAATATAAAAAGAGGACAGCAGGCTTTTGTGAACTAGTCCAAGCATTTGATTTGCGCACCACAGGAAGGGTTGAAACATGGGCAGGTAAGTCTGTAAAGATTTAGAATCACAGCAGAGGCATTTAAATTTTTTTATAACATAAGTTTATATTTGTGTTGTCTTATCAACTCATCTTACACTATTGGGGTGTTTAAGATGCTATTAATTCATTACATAATACACACACACAGTATCTATATACTTGGTATAACATGAAGTTGTTTTGAGGGGCTAGGATTGCTTAAAAACAAATAAAACTTGGCAAACATTAAAAGTGTGTCTTGTGCTTGGGTGTGGCAAGGGTGCCTGTTAGCGCCCCTAGAATATTTTGACGAAGCCCTCGTGTTACGTTTCACCTAGATGTAGGAAATTTGGTCGGGCATGTTTCATGTATGGACTTCAAAAAGGTCTCCATGCTCTGAACCCAACAGGAAATCGGCCATTTTGAATTGACTCCACTCGTGATAACTTTGAAGGCAAAAGAAAAACATTTCTGTGAGCCATAATTTCCAGTGTAAAGAAGCTGACCGTGGACCTGCTAGCTTGCTTAGCAAAATTAGTATGTCTTAACGCTACTCTTGATGTGTGTGTTGCCCTGTACACACACAATTCTCATGTGTTGGTTTAAAGCCAATCAGAATGAGATCAGGTATAAGATGCTTGTATCGGTTGAGGTCAAAAAGTCATTTTTGCTTAGGAAGGTTCCTAACGGAGTAAAATTAGCTGGAAGTATCTAAGTAGCAGACATGATAACGGCTGTTTGAATTCTCTAAATGTTAAAGAAATGTGCTTCAGTGATTATCCCCGTTAACATAGGATACACGGGACAATCCAAGGAAAGGAAAGAATAACACCACACAATTCTATCTCTGTAGGAATAATGTAAAAAAAAAAAACAGCTGGTTTTACATTTAATGTAATCTTTGAATGATTTGAGTTGTTCAATAAAAACAAGTCTTCTGTGCCAAACTGTGGATGAATGTTTCAGACTGTGTTCTCATTTTGGGCTGACAGAGTGATTTTATTACAAAATTATCACATGAGAGTCTATGTAATACAGAAGGCATGCTTTCATTTTATAGGGGATGAAATATCTTTGTCCACCTAGACCCTGATCTGGTTCAACAAGTTGGTCTGGGGTCATATAAACTTCATCTGGCAGCTCTGGTCTTTGACGGACTCTGAAAGGGAACAGGCCTGATATGGTCCAAGACTGATGTTGTTGTCAGTGTTTATAGTGTTTTAGTACAGTCAGTTTGCTGGTTTCAGTCTGAGGAAACAGATGTGTATCGTCATACAAATCTTGAACCATCTTTTAACCTCTGTTAACTATAGTACACACTTGATTACAAACTTTTTTTTTTTTTTACTATTGCAGTCTTTACTATTGCTCTATATATTCACTACCTCACTACCATCCCTAACTATTTTGCAGTTATGTCTCAGTTTAACAACCTTGACCTTACCCTGAAGCTCTTCTCCATCCCTGCTGCAAGTGGATATTGAATTGCTGACCTTCTGCTCCACAGCAGATACACAAGAACAGAACCGACCTTCCCTCTCCCCCCATAGGGAAGATTGAACCATAACTTTTGCACTACTTCAGACCTGACATTACAGAGAATGGGCGAGTGCGATATGAAAAAAATGTACTTCCCCTACTTAAATACAGCTATACCTACAAGATACAGTAGTGTCCACAAACATCTCCATATGAAATGTGATACCTTTCAGCAGAATAACACACAGTATATTCACTGCATACTTGCTACGCCTATGCTGCATTTAAATGTGCACATACACATATACGTTCATATGTTACACCACATCAATACTGTTCAACTTACAGTTTGATAAGTAATTAAAGGTATTTATACGTCAGCATTGCAGTGTTGTGCATGATAAATTTTGATGTGCAGCAGCAAATGCTTGCACGTCTAACCACCTAACATAGAATTAACTGTAGATCAAGAAAGCTCATTGTGTTTTATTCGACTATTCCACCAAGGGGCGTTTGACTTTTTTGTGAAATTTAATTTCAACTGTCATAAATTATTACTGCTAATAATTAAAACCACAACCATCTCAACCACTATCCATTTTCTAGACCACCTTGGTCTAGAAAATAGTATGACTTTCATGATGCTAGACAGCGAAAGTTTTGAGTTTTAGTAAAATGCCATGGTCGTGGTAATGCATTGTTTCCCATGAAACAAGAAGTTGTGTTTGAGGGACTAGGGTTGTTAAAATCTAACAAAACTTGCCATACTCATTAAAAGTCCTAAAATGTGTTAAGGGATATGCTTCTTGTGCTTGGGTGTGGCAAGGAGGCTCAGTAGCATAAATTCCCTACAAACCCCTATAAAATTAGCATTTCACCTAGATTTACAAAATTTGGTAGGTGCATGTATCTTATAGCCACCTTATTCTTAGGGGTGTTATTGTAGAAATGAATGTGGGCATAACTTCCGATGAGATAGTGAGTAGTTGCAGTAAGCTTAGTCCCATTAGTCCCATAGACTAATCATAATGGCTAAGCACTAATGGTGCTTCTTTTGAAAGCTAGTTTGTCTCCATTTTCACAAAATCCTGCTTTATCTTTAACAGATATTTAAATAATGTCAAACTTACATTTTCTAAAACATCCAGGGGAGAGGAATATTTTCAGTGAAGCTATGAAAATAGACAGTGTCTGGCTGAAGAAAGACCCTGGAAGTCTGACTTAGCTGGAGGAGGCCCTCTGATTCAACAGACTGCACCATGCAAGCAAGCTTCCAAACTTTGTCAGCTACTAAAACATGTCAGCAGTGACTTGCTCCTCTCGGACTCCACTGGAACACGGAGTAGAACAGGAGGAACGGATGTTGGCTGAACTGCTGACTGGGAACCAGGAATAGGCTGCAGGCTCAGGAACCTAAGGCTAATTGACTGGCATGGGGGCTGGCTGGTGGCAGGCCAGGGAGGAGATTGGTAGCTAACAGACCAGAGTTCAGGCTGGAGTTTAGCAGGCTCAAAGCTAGCAGCCATGGAGGATGGAATGGTTTTCAGGAGCTCTGCAGTTCTAGATAGCGTCTCTGCTAGCCAAGGCTTGGAGGAAACCTCCCACAGATACTCAGAGCTGCCTTGTTTTCAACATTGGAGGTGTTGTTGCTGCAGCACAGAGGGCTTAATTTTGGCATTGAAAGCATTCTGGTTTCGTTTGTAGACAGAGTAGTAGTGACCAGTCACATTCAAGCAGGCTTTGGTTGAATGCAGGTTAAAAAAATCCAAGTGGAGAACAAAAGACTTGGTTGAAATGCAATCTCGGAATCCACCGCCTAGCATCTGATGATGATTTTTCTTTTTGTTGGTTTAAAATTAACTTGTAAAACTAGTTAGTTGTGAAACAATCCATTTGTACATGTCATGTCTCAACTCCAACTCCAGTCTTACATCAGACTGTGAACAATGAACAGCACACAGAAAAGGAAGTCGTGATATCTGCTGGCTACACCGGAACCCCAGAGCCCCCAAAAAGTTGCTTGCCCCATCTGTGGTTGGACCAATAGCCGATGGGTCCAAGATTGATTACCTGCCTGGCTCAGTAAGCTTTTTACTAATGATGGTTAATTTATTCTTGATGCAAAAGGTTAATATGATTCCTGTAGTAGATTCCTATGGTGATGGTTTCAATGGATTTCATATCACCATGACACTAACACATGTACCACACATGCATGCACGCACATGCATCAGTATACACGATGAGGGAAATTCATCAGTGTTTTTTTATTGTTGTTCTGGTCAGAAAATTGGCTGTGACAGCATCATTGGCTCCTCAGCCAAAGAGGACCGCTGTGGTGTTTGTAATGGCGATGGGCGCTCCTGTAAGATAGTGAGAGGAGGCTTCAACCACACCAAAGGAATGGGTGAGTGTGTGCATGTTTTTGTATCCAACTAGTATTTCCTGTTCTGTTCCATAAAACATCCTTTATTCAATAATTTTCATTCACTGCTGATATGATGCACTTTGGCTGATTTATTCAAATTGTTTAAGTAAAGATTAATATCACGTTTGTTGTCAGTAAGAAGCCTGAACTGGTTCCAGAACCTGCTCAGCTCAGATGTTTGTCAATACAGTCTGGCAACTGCTATTAATGCCCAGTACAGACTGGCTCACTATAATTTCTTCTTTCTGTACCTCACCGCACAGAAATGACATACTGTAAATCCAAATCTAAATTGTCAGAAATGTGCTTTAAATATTGTATGGGTTTGCTCCGTCCTAACACTGTACCTGGCTTTGTTCAAAGGTGATACCAGTTTGGTAAGACTTATGAGTTATCTTCCCATTTGAGTTTGCACTTGGCTTACTGGGGAATTTTACAAGTGTCAGCAGATAACTAATTCCCAAATTAAATTTATGGAAATCACTTTATGTATGGCTAGGAAATGTATAAGAGTGACATGGCAATCTGATTCCCCTGTCCTCCTTGATAGATGGTTATTAGAAATGACTAATCACATATAGCTTATACCTTTTTGAACATTTGGCAGCCTTATCTTGAATCCGTAGGTATATCACTGACGCCACCACTGGGATGTGATCATTTAGCTTGATGACCCATTTAAAGGATATAGCACTGTGTCAATACAGTGCCTGTTCAGTCTCTCTAGTGTTTCACTCTACACATGGACGGATTTAATGAAACTACAATACAAAGAATTCGCATCAAGGCTCACCAACCCACCCTTTTCACCATGTCCACCTCTGTATGTCTCTGAGTCTGTCTTCAAAAATCGGACAAAAGATCTGCACAGTTGCTAGCTACAGTACCAGCAAATTTAAATTCATCTGAATTTTGCCTTCAGGTCATTTTTTGATCCAGTACCCACAAAGCTTTTTTTGGATGTATATGCCCAATACTCTGTTTACCACTGATTTGGTTTCCACCTCATGTTCCTTTCTATTTATCAGGCTACATCGAAGCTGTGGTTATCCCTGCAGGAGCAAGGAGGATCAAAGTTGTGGAGGACAAAGCCTCACATAGTTTTCTGGGTAATGATGCATGTGTTTTATGTTCCTAGAGCAGGGGTCGGGAACCTTTTTGACTGAGAGAGCCATGAACACCACATATTTTTAAATGTTATTCCGTGAGAGACATACAATATGTTTAAAACTAAATATCATTGCATATTAGACACACTGCAGAACCTGCTCTCTCCACAAAGGCAAATTCCTCTGTCCATTGCTGCTGAAAAATACATTCCTCGTCTTTTTTTTTCTTTTAGTCATCTTCTCAAAAGAGTTTCTGCAATTAGCTAGTTGAGAACTCGATTAAAACAAGCCGTTGTCACTACCTGAAGGACGCACATCGACCGCTATTTTGGACAGCAAAATACGGCAACCCCACTTGAGCAAAGTGTCTCTGCCTCATCTGCGTTGCCTACGCAATTGATTAATAGATAGACACAACGACATGTGTGTTTGCCACTTTCCCACTGAAATTAGTGGTTTGACACTGTTTTTGAATGCAGATGGACCCGCTATCAATCGGCGTTTGTCCCCTTTCCCAGTGAGCAGCAGAAGCCGTGCGTCGCCTCCTTTTCACCGCTGCGTGTCTGCAGACGGCATCGCGCTGAGAACGCGCATATAGAGTGCGACAGAATTCAAAGAAGTGAACAATGGCGAGCAAGCGAGTCCTGCGGTGGCCAGTGTTCTTTTCAACGTGATGAAGCGGTAAACAAAGCAGAGGCGTATATAAGCCGGACTTCCTCTGATTGCTGCCTCATAGCGAACCGGCTTTCTAGCAGCCATGGAAATGGTAAACAGTGACCATCGCCTAGATGTGAGCCAGACGCAGCCATCAAGCGAGCCATAGGTTCCCGACCCCTGCACTAGAGGATGATCGCTACTAACTTCCAGACACTTCCACCAGCACAATGTTTCTTTGTGAACATTTGTCATGCATGTCATGTATTGATATGATCTTGTGTTTATCTATATCTTATCTGGATAGATGGAAAACATGGTGACTTTTCTGAAAACACTGTAATTTATCTAAAAATATAAGGATTGTTAATTCATAATTTTTAAAAAAATGTTGACAGTTCCAAAATGAATGTAGTGCTTATCTCTGTGGAAGATATCTGATGTTTGGTTTACACTTTTTAAAAGGCTACAAAAAAGCCAATAGCATGAAGATGTGGGCATCACATGGTATCTGTGTCATCAACAATAAAGTTGCCAATTACTGTAAAAAAAAAAAAAAAATGATGGCTGTGTGTAACGATAATATCTAGCTTAACTCTTGGTACCAATCCAAAAAGCTCAGCAACAAAACGAGGCTGCCTCTGCCATGCCTGGCCGTACTGACAGTGATGTATTAATCAGTCTGCAGAATACATGAATATTTACCGTGGCAACAAGTGACGACTGACAGCACATATTAACTATCTTAACTTACTTTGATCAACAATAACCCATAAACAGCAATATAGGTTATTGTTGATCACTCTGAAAGGGCTGAGAAGAAGCCTCTGAAGATTTACTTTACAAGTACAAAAGGGTTTGCTAGCGTCCATGTGATGTAAATTTAATCATCAGAGGGTGTACGTGTAGGCCCTGTGTGAATGTCCACATACTTTGGAATACATACTCCGGAAGTAAGGCAAACTCCCAACAGATTGTTAGAGGTCCTTCATCATATTAGGTTACTGTACATGACAAATGTAGGCTATTGATATAAGCCTTTGTAATTCAATATCACTCAAACCCTAATCTGTCTATGCCCTATTCACATTTGAGCAGATAAAATAATCTTTTCAGCTCTACCACTAACACCATTGTTGGGCCAGCATTGGGACAGGTGACTGCTTGGTTCAGCTCCCATTCGATCTGTGATGACACACAGAGCATGTTTTATGGGCATGAGTAGTGATGATACAGCAGCAGATGAACCGGTTGTTTTTGCAGTGGAAAAGTTGTGTTTGCATGGATAGACAAAGTAGCTGAAACTCTCCATCTGTGTCAATAAGACACATACATACACACATACCTACATGCGCTGACAGAACCTCTGACTGTAAATTTTTTTAACTGGAATTAACTCTGATTCCAACTGGTGATCTCCAAGGACAAATATGGTTTATTCCAACAAACAACCTCATAGAATGGAGTGGCAGGTGGCAAGGTAGTCAGTTAACTGGACTTCAGAGAACCCCAAATCCACTTTAAGTATCTTTTTAAAAGTTTGTCCTTTTTGTGGTTGAGGGAGGTAACAGCTGAAGAAGCAAAGTGCCCTGTCCACTCCAGAATTACCTTTTTCTTTTGATTTAACCTGTCACTTTAGAATTTGATCAATTTGATGCATATGACCCATCCATTCAAACAATAGTTTATCCATTAGCCCAGCACCTCAGTGTAGTCTCTGCCTATAGCACAGGCTGCTGGTCATGGTTGATGAGCACAGGCACTGTCGTACTATGCCTGGCAAACTCTCTATGATGATAAGATTCTGGACAGTCCAGTATTAGTCAGGAAATAATTCCAGGACATAACTCAACATAACACATAATATATTTTTTACATTTGTGTACTGATTAAACACATTCGTGAAGGTTGGAGGTGTTGTACTGTAGGTGTATTTTTTTTTTCTCCCTGCTTCAAGTCTTTATGCTAAGCTAGGCTAACCCCATTTTGACACCTACTCTGTAAATAATGAAGGGACATGAGAGAAAAATAAGTGTGTAAAGAAGCATAAATAACCATGTTCCCCAGAATGTCAGAACTATTAATTTGGTGCATCCAGGTGGCTGGATGAGTATTGCTGTATTGTTAGATCATAACTAATGTGGTATTTATTATAGGATTGCTGTGATATAGAAGACAATGAGGAGAATTAAGTAAATAAATAAAGAAATTTGAGAAAATAACACCAAGTAGTTGTCAGTAGTTCTGCCCGGTTGAATCTCCATTGTAAACAGTTCAACTTTTCATGATCTGAAATTCCAAAGATCGTAAAATGTACTGTATACGCATTAGTGTCTGGTGGACAACCAGGTGACATCCATTTAGTAAGAACACAACAGGTGATCATTATCCTTCATAAAACACAGGGTTTGAGAGTGTTACCTATGACCTTGTGTCTTCCTCACAGCTCTGAGAGACTCCAGTAAGAAATCCATCAACAGTGACTGGAAGATCGAGCTTCCAGGAGAGTTTGAGCTGGCCGGAACCATAGTGCGCTATGTTAGAAGGGGACTGTGGGAGAAGATGTCTGCCAAGGGACCAACTAAGACACCCCTACACCTGATGGTAAACATCAGTTTCTCTGTTTTGAGTTTTATCACAATACATGCTGGATACAGTGGCATAACAGAAACATCTTATTGATGGTGCTAATGATTGTGTGATTGTTTATCACAATTTTTTTGTGTGTATGTAGAGCGATATTTGATAACGATTACCTTTAACTGTAAATTAAATATGCACTGGTTAGTTTTGCCTACCACCTACATGATGAACACTTTCTATATTATTTGATTATCGTACCATTAGTAGAGATATATTTTTTTCAGCGAAAATAACAATTAATAGTAATCAAGGAGACTGATAACCGATATTTAGAACCAATATACTGTACATTTACAGATAAAATGAAAATCTTAGTGTCAAAATTTTGAATGTCAAAAATTCCAACATAAAACGTAATTTAAATGCTTTCAAGTGTATATTTAATTAAATACTGCAGAAAAACATCTCAGCACTGTCGCTTGACACACAACTCCACTTGCTCACCAGGGCAGCTGCAGTCTGCATTCATCTCTCTCTCTTCATTGCACAATAGCTATCATTGTGAGCTATTACAGTGTGTCCACGCTGGGAACATCAGGAGTATGTGGCAGCTGCGGAACCTGTTGGTTTTTTATTTCGGTTTGATGTCTAGACATCTGTAGAATATATAACAGACAGTGAAGGTGATCTTTTGACTGTATATTGACATAATATCAGCAACATTACTACACTTTCAGTGTCTATATCTGTAGGATGTCAAAGAGATGGAAAAAATACACAGATTTATTTTTAAATCAACACTTACTGCTTTTATTTCAGAATAAATTTCAGAAATATGAGCAGGATGTGCAGTGACTTGCACAGCTCCATGAATGAATAACGTACAGGGTTTTAATGGTGGATTATTTCTATTATTTACAAATTACCACATTTCTCACCTTTCTCTGTCTAAAATTTCTTCTCTGTTATGAAAGGCAAGCTCTGTAGAAAGAAAGAGCTGACAGCAGCAGCAGAAACACAGCTGGTGTGGACACCACATGTGTGAAACACGCAGCCACTCAGCGAGGCAGCTGCTACACACTACTGACGTTCCCAGCGTGGACACACCATTATTTGAAATTAGATAGTGCTGGGGGTGGAACATTGGTTGTATTTGAAACCGCCGCCTACTACATCCTGCTGATGAATGTCATATGTAGTATACAGTACATACTTCATAATGCTTCCCTGAGTAGTATGCAGTATAAAACAGTTAATGCAAAATATTGTGCAGTATGGTGGACCAGGCTTTAAAACCAGCTCATACCACTATTGCAATATTATTAAAAAATGCAACTTATTGAGCTATGACTTTTGTTGTTTATTTGTTTACTTTATAAGATACTGCAGGTTTAGCTCAACCACCCTTCAACAATTTATTCTTACAGCTCATGGTGAAATGAGACAAACAAGATCATGAAATATGGGGAGAAATATATAAGAGAAATATAAACATTGTTCGATAAAATTAACTCAAGCTGCTTTTTCAGTTACAGCAACAAAACAGTGGACTGATATTCCTATAGATATTAGAGTAATATGTTGTCTTAGCAGGTATCTCTGCCCCGTCAGAGGTTGCTCTTCCCTCGCCACTCTGCTGCTCTGTAGCCAGCCAGTCGCATTCAGACCGACTCTTGAGCGAGCTACACCCGCGGGCGATTGTGGAGCTTTTCAACTCCAAAAAGACATATAACCACAGGTAATTTTATAATAGACATCTGTGTTGTCACATTTAAACAAACCATCCATCAACAAGGAAATAAAAGTCTGTTGTCTATAGACAGGTTTCCAGAGCACTCCAGACAGCTTCAAGCAGTCTGTGAGCATGACCACCCCAGCTGCCAAGGTAGTGACCCCGGCAGGCGCAAGTCAACACAGTTTATTTTTTCTTTCGTACTCCGGCTTCCTCCCACAGTCCAAAGACATGCTGTTTAGGTTAATTGATGACTCTAAATTGCCCGTAGGTGTGAATGTGAGTGTGAATGGTTGTCTGACTATATGTTGTCTGTCTCTATGTGCCCTGTGATGGACTGGCGATCTGTCCAGGGTGTACCCGGCCTTCACCCAATGCCAGCTGGGATCGCTCCAGCCCCCCCATGACCCCTAACGGGATAAGCGGTTGACGATGGATGGATGGATGAATTTAGTGATGAAATACTGTAATGTAAAACATGCCAATTTTGGCTGCTGTTATTGTGACCATAACTTTTGCACTGTGCTTTGCGTTGTGGGATACAGTAGGTGAGGTAGACTGGTCCAATGCATACTGTAATTTTTTCTAAAACAGTACGACATTTTGCTTTTGTCTGCATACTGCATACTACAGCATGTACTACTAATATAGTTTACGGTTATGAATACAGCTGTTGACTACAGGTAGAAAGAGGCAAAGACAGAGCCAAATTAGCTTATATTTTAATTATTAATTTTGTCGGCAATCAGACAAAAGACAGAATTGGGTAATCATAAAATTCCTAAACACTGCAATATGTTGTCATGGCAAAATGACATTAGATTCAGGTGGATATATTGGTCTCAAGTGATTGATAACAATGATTAGGGCCCATGTGATGGGATTGACAGGATACCTACAGAATGTCAATATTAGCCAGGTTAAAAAGGTTATATCACCTCCATGTCAGGTATAGTAAAGACAGTTATAAATCTTTTGTTCTTGGTTAATAAGCTGATATGAGGTGTTTATTGATTGAATTTTCATACTTTCTAATGATGGATTCACCATTAATAAATTAAGTGTTGTATCAATCACATACCAGTCATTTGTTCCTAAATTTTCTCTTAGCAGCTTTGCTTGCTCTTCATAAGTCATACTTGGATTTTTTTTTTTCCTTGTTTCCTGATTTAAAAGGAGTGGTGCGCTCCCTCAGCCTCAGGCAAGCAGGACTCCTGGTTGGGATAGGAGCAAGTATATCACTCTAGAATACAGTCAATACAGAATCTAATATAGCCAGCTGCCGATTCAGCCTGACCAGTCTGTAGATTCAAAACATCCCTTAAGTTCAGATATACAGTATTATACTAGTCCAGCACTGTACTGTCCTCACCGTGGGCTGCACTCTAAGCAGCAGAGACTTGGGAGATAGAATGGTCTGCACTTTGTTGTAAGTTGTTCCAACAATCTCAAACAGGACTTAGAGATTATTTCAACATCAGTCCACCATTAGTCGTTAACAAAGAAGCATACTCCACTTCCCTTTACCTTGCCAGTAAATGTCATCCAGAAGAGCCCTCTAGTTAGAAGAAGAAGAAGAAGATCTACCTTTATTAGTCCCACAATGGGGAAATTCAATTTACACTCTGTTAAACTTATACATGGTACATGCAAACCTGAAACACACATACATGCATTAATGGAGAGGTGTCAGAGTGAGGGGGCTGCTCCTGACAAGCGCCCCGAGCAGTTGGGGGTTTGGTGCCTTGCTCAGGGGCACCTCGGCAGTGCCCAAGAGGTAAACTGGCACCTCTCCAGCTACCAGTTCACACTCAGTTTTTGGTCCATGTCGGGACTTGAACCGGTGACCCTCCGGTTCCCAAGCCAACTCCCTACAGACTGAGCTACTGCCGCCCCCATAAATAGCCCTATCGGGAGTGTTAGGGCCCGGCGAACACACAGCAGTCCTTCGTGTCCCCTTTGAAAGCTAATTCAGCAATGAAGTCCGTCCAGCTTGTTGTCAAGTGTAGATGTTGGTCAGCAGTATGCTGGGAAACAGGTGCAGAGTAGGACGCCATAGTAGTAGGATGCTACCTTATTTACCTCACCTCCTATTGCTCTGACTGCTCCATTGCCATTGCTTCATGGTGGTACATTTTTGTTTTAAGTCACCTCTTTCAGTAAGTCCTGCAGCTTCCAGCTGTTGGGAACATCCATTCTTATGTCCAGTAAAGTCTGGCTGTCATAGGTGATTGTGCAGAATACATTTTGTGCAAAAAAAAAAAAAAAGACAAATAACACGAAAGCAAATAATAAGGTGAGAATGGCAAGTCGCCATAATACAGCCATAATATGGCACTATCTTGGATGAGGTAGTTACTAGTTATTAGTTTAATATTGTGTGACCTCATCTTAAGTGAGGACCATCTATGCTTTACTACATGACCTTTTATGACATACTACAGTATTCTACATTTGTTTTTGGTTTTGTTTTGTTTTTTCTGACTTACTATACAAGGTTTTGTTTTTGTTTTTTGTTTTTTTTTGTTTTTTAGGAAGTTTCCATAGTAAACCTGTCATAAAAAAGCCACAGTATAGTATGATTAAAAAAAGCCATAGAGTCATTGTATAGTATGTCAAAAAAAGTTTTGAATGTATGTTTAAGTCATCATCTAAAAGTCATAGTATAGTATGATGAAAAGTATAGTGTTATTATAGTAGTAGTTTGGCTTCTTTTGAAGTGGGGTTGTATGAGATACTTCTACTCTAGGTGTATTACTTACAGTAGATGATGGTCGGTATGCCCTCAGCATAGAAAAACAGACAGGAGCACCAGAGGAAATCAATACAATGATGTATGTGTAAAGCAGAAAAACATATTTTAGCCACCTAAAAGAAAGGCTCACCTCAAGAAATTGATAAGCCTTTTAAGTGCACACTGTAAGGTATTTAGAATATAGTCAGATGGCAAACTGACCTGAAAGTGAAACATATCTATATTGTTTTTGTCATTAAGGACATTGTTGTTACATACCTGAGGTGGGTATGATATGCTGATGATCTGTGATGAGATGAAATTGGCAGATGTAATTAGACTTACTGATGTGTTTGTTGATCTGTAGTTTTAATAGAGAATTTCAGTGTAAACACTGTTTCAGAGGCTGAACTGATATTTTGGTGATCAAACATTAAGGTCACTGTAACCTCCCATTCTTGTGAATGTGGTATTTCAAGAACACCTGCAGGGAATTTCTTCAATTTTGGCTCAAGTGTCCATGTAGTGGTTGTTTTACCATGATCCAAGTTCCAGTCCAAGTCACGGTCTGCAAGGCATCTCAGTTCTGACTCGAGTTGTGAAGAGCCAATATACACAGAGGAGGCAGAGAAAACTTGAACATGGGTTTATTTGAGAAGCAATTACAACATTATGGCAGGTGATTTCCAAATTTATATTTTGCCTGGTCCAATACAGACTTGATGTTCCATATGTTAAATGTTATCATACTTGATGTGAGCACTTGAAGAACAAAATCTGTTTAAATTTTCACTTGTGTAAAATATTTACAATGTGAACTGAATTTGAAGTCACAGACAAAAACAAAACACCTGAGAACTTGAAAAAAATGTGAACTTGAATGAATGTTGAAATTTTCACTCAGAAAATATTGTGTTCTAAATAAATTCACAAAGAAACATATTTACATGTTGATATTTACACAAATACCTGGAAACTTGTAATCCAGCATTTACTCATTTATTATTTAATCCAGTTTCCTGTACAACCACAACTTGGTGATTACAACCTCTCAAATTGGTCACTGCAACTTCACAGAAATTTGCACACCTTGACTTTTGTGACACTCTGGTTAATATGTTGCAAAACTCACTTTTAACTGTGGAAGTGAAAGAGTAGACCAGGGGTATGCCTTGCAGGAAGACCTTTCCCTGCTCTTCTTCTGATTGGCTACTGGTTTCTAATCACTAACAGTGGGCAGCCTCGCTATAATGCCAACCGGAGCCTCAGCTGCCACAGCTGATGAGAGCAACACAGCTACAGCAGCTCTGAAGTCTGAATAGAGGGTACCTGGTCCAAACACTGTATATTGTTTCATCATTCAATTCTCGTCTGTTTAGATTTCAAATATTGGCAGTTTTATGAAAATTGTCAGCCAGAACCTGCTGTCTCAAGAGACCATCTCATAGACAAGAGGTTTTTATTCTTAAGTTGCAATGATCAATTTGACTGGTTGTAAAAGCCAAACTGTGATTGTACTGGAAAATTGTTCTGCAATTCCTATAACCTGATATGACTGAAAGCAATCAGTAACCAGTAAAATTGGGCTGATATCTGAAAGTACAAACAGGAACACAAACCACATAGTTTCAGGTAGAAGCATCAAAATCACTGACAGCTAAACACAGAAAGCCACAGCACTTTCTCTTTAGTCTCAACCAAGACACATGATTTTAGTCTGCAAAGACTAAACTAATAAGAGGAGACACGAGATGGTCACTATCTGCCCTGCTACCTAGCAGGACCACACATGTGGAAACATATATGTCACTGCTGCTTGGCCTGATATGGAGCAGCCCAAACTGGGCTCACTCATGGAAAAATTCTAGTGTTGATTTGCTATTTAACTGGAAGCAACTACTGTGAACTTGGCAATGGTTGTTTATTGTTATCTACGGTTTACCTTTTAAAATTTGTTCTGAAAATGAAGGTAAAAGGCAGATAAACAGAGTGAAGGTTGGTAGCCTTAGTTATGTCTTCACTTTCCCTTAAAACCCTCTTCGTCATGTCCCCAGGTGCTGCTCTTTCATGACCAGAGCTATGGGATCCACTATGAGTACACAGTTTCTCTGAACACAACTCAGGACAGGACCAGTGAGGTGCAGAGGAAACCAGAGTATCTCTACATCTGGACACACAGCAGCTGGAAGGACTGTACTGTCCAATGTGGAGGAGGTAACACACACACACAAACACACACACACACACACAAACACACACACCTGTGTATTGGTCGTTGGCCCATATTGTGTGCGTTACAGCTTAATTTCATAAGCTCTGTACAGCACAGTGTGTAGCAGTACAGTAATTCTAATTGTAATTACTTCAGTGTTTCAGTGCTTCAGTCTATGCCCCCTCTCACACAGTGTTCTGATGCCTTGGGCTGGGGCTGCCAGCTGTTGACAGAAAACATTGCAATCATGTTTATAGATAAAGATAGATAGATAAAGATTATCTAATTGTTAAAATTCAATTAATTAAATTAAATTAAATTAAATATTGCCAAAATGTCAAAGATAATACAATTAAATATATTTATTTATTTATTTATTTATTTATTTATTTATTTATGGTCTTGAAGAGCTGCAGCATTTATTTTTGCACAAACTGAACGTCCACTGTACATTCACTGATATTCTCAAAGCCAAATTAATTCTGTCTTCTGCTCCACTGCCTCACTTGTTTGCTCACAACATCACACACATCGGCGCCACTCTCTCTTTCTGTCTTAACCACTCACTTCCCACTCCATTCACTGGCTCTGTTATTCTCCAAATGACCAACACAACTCTTGGCCATTGTTGTTCTCCAACACACTTGGCACACAGGAGACTAGATAACTACTAAATAAGAGAAGATGAACCTTTATTAATCTCCGGAGGGAAATTCGGGTGCCACCATATGTTACACACTGCACCTTTAAGTAAACTAAAGTCAATATATAAAAAAAGAAAATGGTAAATGGTAGACAACAAACACATGCTGTGTGTGTGTGTGTGTGTGTGTGTGTGTGTGTGTGTGTGTGTGTGTGTGTGTGTGTGTGTGTGTGTGTGTGCGCATATGTGCAGGTGAGAGGAGTACAGTGGTTTCTTGTATGAGGATAACCAATAAAACCATGGAGGTAGTCAACGATAGCTACTGTCAACCTGAGAACAGACCACACCCCCAAGTACAACTCTGCAACTCTCATCCCTGCCAGTACCGGTGAGACGAACACACACAGACAAATACACACAGTGTATTTGTATCTACTAGTTCCTTGTTGACTTGCAAACTGAAAATAATTAAATTGGGAATAATTTGGAAAATTAAGATTAACACATTTACTTTTTAACACTACACTTAAACAGTGGTTTAGGGTAAGCATGTCACTGTCAAACAGCCACTTTGGTAGATATGAATAAGTGCTACACTAATTTAACCATGTCTGGATCACAAGTATCAGTGTACTAAAATTTGAGCAGTAAAAGTTTTTCTCTCTGTTTCAGACCCTCATCCAGAGTAAAATATTTAGACCCAGAGCAAATGGACTGTAGGTTATGAGCTATCTGTAAACATTTGTGTTTTTCACAGGTGGTTGACAGGGGAGTGGGGATCCTGCTCCATCACATGTGGTAAAGGTCTTCAGCAGAGAGAGGTGATTTGTGTTAACCATCTACAGAATGGCTCACTCATCCACACCAGAGACCTGTATTGCAAAGGAGAAAAACCTCCTATTCTTCAGGGCTGTGAGGGCCGCCTCTGCCTCACTTTGTGGGAGGCTTCAGAGTGGTCCAAGGTATGACATACACATACTGTGCTGATGTCATTGGAAGAAAAAAACATTGCAGACCCTGTGTCTTGATTCCTACAGATGATCTTTGAAGTGTATCACTTAACTTGTGTAACACTTAAAAGAAAGTGCACACAGGCACCATTAAAAGCCTCTTTAATTTTTTTTTTCCATTCCATTGTCCAATGATAAGTGAGATTTAGAGGCATTAACTTTTATTTTACCTTTAACACTCATTTGTGTGTAGTGGAGTTGTTCAGTATAAATAACATAGTAGGGACGTACATAGTAGGGACGTACTGATCCAGCTTTTTCAGTTGTGATACTGATAGCGATATCTGGGCTCTGGGTATCAGCCGATACAAGTACCGGTCCGATACCAGTGTTTAATTAACACACTTGTATGCCTCACTGTTTGAAGTGCCTGGGATCATTCTTGTATGTCAAAGGCAACATCACTTAAACATTTCTTTTGTAACTTTGTAAAACAAAATGTAAAATTACATCAATATAAATTGTTTTCAAAATGATAAATCATACATCAACAACTAAAATCAACATGGATTCAAGTATAAAACTTTTTAATAAAGCAACAAATTTCTTCACAGAATTTATGTGAGATTTATGACAGTCTTGTTAGGTTTCTTCTTCCTGCTCCTTTGCACTATTCTCTTGTCCACTTCCTCCAGTGTTCATCAGAGTGTGGTGAAGGTGTTCACAAACGGATGGTATTGTGTACAAACCCTCAGGGTCTATGTGATCCTCTATCCCAGCCCACTCAAGAAGAGCCCTGTGAGGACCATTCCAAATGTTACGAATGGAGGACTGGAGACTGGTCCAAGGTATGACGATATATATATATATATATATATATATATATATATATATATATATATATATATATATATATATATATATATATATATATATATATATATATATAAATAAGTTGTTAAAATGAATCATTACCAAATCTCAGTATCATTTAGAATTTTTCACTCTTCTTTGGAGATCTGGAGTCAGGATATGGTTAGCCTATCATCGCATAAAGACTGGGAGAAGCGTAAAACAGACAGCCTGGCTCTGATCAAAAGTTCAAAAATACAGCTATTAACACATATTAATCTTAAGACAACTAATTAACACATAGTATCTCAATTGTTTAAGCTGCACTAAAACAAAAAATGTAAAAAATACTTACATGATTTACAGGTATAAGTGAATTTGAAATGAAAACCACCAGACACAGTATGAGAAAGGACAATTAACACCTTTATTTGGCTGTTTCAGTGCTCGTCATCCTGCGGGAAGGGCCTGCAGTCACGAGTGGTCCAGTGTATGCACAAAGTGACCGGTCGTCATGGTAATGACTGTCCAATGACGCTGAGACCGCCGACCTACCGATCCTGTCACCATGGTACCTGCAATGAGAAAACTAATGTGAACACCATCACCTCCCCCAGGCTAGGTGAGACATAACTTTGTTCTACAGTCATGTGGAAAGGTTAAAGCTACAGTCGGTCACTTTAAGCAAATATGGCTATAATTATAATAAAAGTTAATTTTATCAAACAACAGTACATGAGGCATGTGAAGGAAAATTGTACAACAATTAATTGGAGACTGAAGAAGTGGACCAGAGACCCAGAATGACTTCACTGGAGGTTTATTTTATGTCTTGAATTCAAGGAGAATCGAGTCAGTAATATACGCGTGTTGCCAACACTATTGTGCTCATGCAGGCTGGCCAGCAGGGACTTTTTACCTAGCTCATTGTGCACTGTGATAACGCAAACACATTCCTTAGATATAAGGAATGTACAACTGAGAATGTTTCTAGCATAAACAATTTAAGTCTGTGTGTGTGTGAAGATGTTTTGCTTGCTAAACCATTGCACCAACCTTGGGAGGTGGGGGAGAAAGGAAATAGTTAAGAGGTAATTATCAGAGGTCTTCAACCTGTACTAGAATAGCTGGAGGGAGCTAATGATCTAAATGAAAATATAGCTAATGGATTATTCTTAATATATATGTATTTGACATAGAAAAAAAGGGAAGACCCATTTCCTAACAGTTTTCCCCTAACAAGGCAGGTAATCTAAAAAAAACAAATGGTCCTCTGTGTTGTCATTTGCTCCTAATGGACTTGCAAGATTTCACAGACCAGAGGAAAACAACTAATCAGAGGCTAGGAGTCTCTACAGCAGCTGTCGTTCATTCATGGACTCCAATCAAACGTCAAACTAGGCAGTGCTGATTAAATATGAACCAAAATAGGAACTTCCAATTATAGAGGACAAACATGTGGTACCAACCTGTCCAATACCTGTCCAATGCTAATGTTTGCCATGACGGTGTAACTGACAGGCCTCCACAATGAGTCTTATCTGAAATAGATAATGGAATACAAGTTTGACAATCACAAAAAAATTACAGAATGCGAACTGAAAGAACTGAAGGAACAACTGGACGACCAAGAAAAAAGAACCCACACACCAAATCTGAGACTGGTTGGTTTTCCAGAGGGAGTCGATGGGAAGAATGCAGTGGCATTCATACACAAACGGCTACCCAAGACATTTGATTCAGAAGGGGAAGCTTTTGAAGTGGAACATACCCAGCAGATAGCACCTGACCTTGTGCCAATGTGATTCGGCTTCTCTGTTTTTCTGCCACTGTCAATATCATTGATGCATCCCCGAACAAAAGTTCACTACAGTATAGCATCTCGACTACTATGCTTTTTAGAGATGTTTCTACAGCTCTGTACAAAAAGAGGAAAGCTTTGGTTCCACTGAAGAGGAAACTCACACTTTCAGGCACTTATCACGTTCAGGCAGCTACATCCATCCACCTTTTCTATAGATCTGGAGGGAGGAAGGCACACTTTCACAACTCTGCAAGCTGCTGAAAACTACCTGAAAACATATCACCCAGACATGCTGCCCCAAAATTAAAATAGCCTACCTGGTCTAATGACCCTGGATTTAATTCATGTTTTATTAACATAACTTTTCTCTCGGGTGAGAGGGAATAAAAGCAGCCATGAATGGACAGGATTGATGTTAGATGGCTTCCCCATAACAGGGCTGATCTTTACTGTTGCATTGCACCAGCTTAACAGGGACTTCCACTGCCTGAGGACTTTTGTGTTTGTCCCGACTCTCAACTGGATTTTTGAGCAAGGACTCTTGCTCTTTTTTTTTTTTTTTGAGAAAAACAGCCTGGTCAACCTTTATTCTTTATTGAACACTGTTTGATGTTGTTCTTTTCATTTTGGGTCCTGAGTAGTCTACCATTGTGGGTCGCCTAAATACATGTTTAAAGGAATGTTTAGAAAATGTTTAGAAAGAACTAACATACATAGGCTCCTTCGTCTAGACTCCTATCATATCCTGCAAACTATTCTTCTTAGGTAAAACTGATCTTATTCATTTGTACCCTGCTTGGGCTCTGGTTCCCTCTTAGTTATTATTATCTTTTGATGTTCAAGATCTCTCATACCAGGGGAGTAGCTGGAGAAGCCTCTCTTGATGTTATTAAAGGGAACATGTCCTTAATTATATAGTTACACACCTAAATTGTGATTTTGCTTAAGCTGACTTTTTGTCATAAACCTGATTAAATGACTAGTGGTTTAGGCTAATATATCCTTTCAGTATGAAGGAGGATTGGTACTATTTGATAATGTAGCAGGGTGGGTTACAGCTGCATTAAAATAAAAGCATCAAAACAACTTAGAGCTTGACACTTCCTCAGATGGAGAGGGAGTGGGGTTAAAGGGTGGTATATAGGGGTTGTTTTTACTATTTTTGTATCCATTTTCTTTTCTTTTCACTTTTATATTTACTTCAACACAGGAAATAGAAATGAATGGCTTAGATGAGGGAGTGGCCTGGGCCAGATACCCTTACATTTTGCTTTATATCTTACATTACTTTATGGAAAAAAAAAATTAAACACTAAAGGCATCAACTACCTGTCAAAACGCAAAATGTTACTTAATGTTCTGAAGAACTATTAAATAGACATAGCTGTCTTACAGGAGATTTTTTATTCATCGTTCACATCCCAATCCAGGGGAGTTGGCACATTGATAGGTAAATAATGTCCCTCGACAAGTGGATAATATTGAGAAAGACAAGCAGGGCAGATATGTAATATTGATATGGAATAGGTTCGATAGCAGCTGAACCTTTTACACTAGGTAAGTGTTTTTCACACTTACAGTACATATCCTCCTAGTGGTCTTATTATAGGTGGAATTATGACTTTAGTTTTGGATCCAACCAAAGTTTGGTTATCCTCTAATCCGAAAACTCTAACCAAAGCAGCCAAGGCATTCAAAAAGGAAATGGCAGACTAACTTTGTGGATATCTGGAGGAAAAGACATAGATTACTATGCAAGTATTCTTACTCGCATGCTTATGAAAGTTATTCCAGAATTGGAGATAAAAGTGGTAAATTATTAGCATAGCAGATCCAAAAAGAGAATAGCTCAAGAATTATACCCTCAATTAAAATCTGGCACAGTGGGAGCCGCTGGACTACAGTGGCTCCCACTGTAGTCCTAAACTTATCAATGACGCCTTTAAGGACTTTTATCTGAACTTATACTCCTCTCAGGATGTAGATACTCATAAAATGAATGCCATTCTGGGGATGACTGTGAAAGATGATAGGACCTGGACACTATTTTGTTTTTCTGCATTTACTCTATTCAGCCTTTCTCTCTGTTTGAACAAACATCACAATGAAGTGTAGTGGTAGCAAATCATCTGATGTCAAAATCATGTCAGAGAAGAGATAAGGAGTTTTGTTTTGAAACAAAATTTTGAACTGAGCCATGCTGGTTTTGAAAACAAGAAGACTTTTCAGAATGAAACGGATCACTGTGATCACTCTGATATTACCAAACATGAAGTCCTACATTTCCTACAATAGGAATCCTTACAGTAGGAAAATCGCCAGGGCACAATGGGTTTTCTATCCATAAAACCTATGCACCCTCTGCACCGTCTGATTATATGCAATAAACCATGCAATTGAGAGCTACCAGTTATCCAAAACTTTAGAACAGACTGTGATTATAGTTCTATTAAAGCTGGGCAAAGACCCAAAACTTTGTGGATTCTAGACGGATTTCCTTCATTTCATCAGAGAGAAGATATTTGCTGATGAGATTATGTTGTTCTTGACTAGGGTCATCACTCCCTGCCCTCTGCACCCTTCTAGATAAATATAGTAGGCAGTTACAAATTAAACATTTATAAAAGTGTGATAATGCCTCTCAATTTAGCTGCCCAAAAAACTGGAAAGAAAAATGATCCATTTCGGTGGGAACCTCCCAAGCTTTGTTATATTGGTCTGCAAATACCCAACTATGACCGCCTGCTTTAAATATGGAAGCTGATCTGGTAAGGTGGAATTAATTACCTATATCCTAACTGGATGAAAAAACTGTATAAAAATGAATGTCTGAATCTATTTCAGGCACTTCCAACACCAATCACAACAGCTTTCTTTAAAAATTTGGACAGACATAATTCCTGTGGAGTTCTGTGGAATGGTAAATTTCAAAGAGTCAAGCTCAAAACACTATGTCTTCGTGCTGAACAAGGAGGGCTAAACCTACCTTACTTTCTGCTATATTATTTGACCACTCAATCCTGAGTGATTTTGACATGTATCTAAAATTTAGAATATCCTCTACAAATTGAAGTCTCATGCAGCAGAAATTTATTCACTCCTGTCACAGTCGCAGAAAAGTGTAACACCAGATCCAAGGATAAAACATACATCTAAAACATAGCATGAAATCTTAGTGAAGTACCAAAGTATCTGCACAGTATACAGATCTTCCCCAATGCATTTTAATCTTGTTTTGCCCAGGGCATTTAGAGATGGCATTACAAGAAACTGACTATAACAGAGGTATATGTACATTTGGACACCTATAGAAGCTCAACAATTTGAAATCCTTTGAACAACTGAGAATGTCCTTTGAGTTTCCTTCAGCACACTTTTTTAAATATCTACAGGTTGGAGATTATATTACAGTACAGCAGAGTGGGGAATTTATCCCTTTAGAGGTCTTTGAGAAAAAGGATTCTCAAGGTTTTCTATCCTTTGCCTATAACAGACTCACAAGCCTGACAGAAAGTTTTTAGTGCAAAGGGTAAATGGGAAATGGATATTAGCTGTGCTCCCGAGGGCTCTCAATGGAAGCTGATTTGTGATCATTCCCTCCTGCTCACTGTGAACAGTGACACAAACTCTTACAGTTTAACCTTACTGTATACACAGGGTTTACTTAAGATAAGTAGTAGCTACTGTCCTAGACGTAAGATTGGAGCAGGGACTTTTTTATATATGTTTTGGTCATGTAGATGTCTCGAGCAGTACTGGTGATTTATGTTAGATATCTTAAAAAGAATTGTTGGGGTGGAAATTCCAATCACCCTGATGGGGGACTGTTCAGTTTTACCAATCAATATGAGGCGCAATGCTTGCTTCATCAGACAAGCCTTAATTGCAGCCAATAAATGTATAGCCATTTGCTGGAAAAATGAAGAGCCCCTTAATGTATCTTTGTGTTCTCATCATACTTACCATCAGAGAAGGTTATGACTAATCTTAAGAAAAAAACTTTACTTTTTGATAAATGGTGGAGAGGCTTTGTAGTCTGAGAGGTCTGAGCAATTTGAGCAGTGCACAGAAGCAATGCCCAGAACTGTCCCTGGTGAGTCAATGGATCATGGTTGACATTTTATCTTTCCTTTATTTTAATAGCAGTGGGCCTCGTGAACAGATATGCAATTTTAACATTTTCTCTAAGGCACAAACAAAAAGTACTCGAGGCCTGTCATTTGAGATTGACTATGAATTATAATTTGTTAATATGAATGAATTTGGAATTTAAATCTTACAGAAATCAACTAAAATATTTAAGATACAATATTTAAGATAAATCAAAATAAAATAAAATATAATGGAAATATAATGGAAAGGTATTCTCTGTATCAATGAAAATAAACTAACAACAACGAAACAACTAACTTGATATACTGTAACTGAGGAAAACTCAACTCATAGCAATGTAATAGAATGTCTTTATTGTCAGTGCACAAACTACAGCAAAATTAAGTAGTAATCCTGTTGGTGCATACATATATCAAACAGTAATAAAAATTTAAAAGGGTAAAAATATACAGTATTATACTGTATATGTCATATGCTATGATTTATGATTTGTATTGGCTCTAAAATAAATAAAAATATATGACCACTCAAAGTACTACATACCAGAATTCACACACACAGTCATACACTGATGGCAGAGGCTGCCATACAAGGAGCCAACCTGCACATCGGGAGATAATCTAAATACTCATTCACATATCAATGGCACAGCCTTTGGGAGCAATTTTTAGGTGAAATATCTTGCTCATGACTTTCTGATTGGTGGACTAACCGCTCTACCTTTGAGCCACAGTCAAATATCCACATCAGATATCTGTACCGAGTTCTTTATATACACATAAAAAAGGTGCAGTAGAAATGTAAAAACATCGGTGGAATGTAGCTGTAACTGTAAGTATTGTAGTGCTGATGGTCAGTGTAGTCAGTTGGTGGCAGTGTTTTACAGTGTTCTTAATAATTTAATGTCACACGTCGCTACACTGCCATCTGCCTTTTGGCTGACAAACAGCAACTGCCTAAATCAGCCCTAAAGCATCCGCAGTATCTACAGCAGACTGAGTCTAGGGTGAACCATGTTTCAGGAGCATTTGAGAAGCTAGAGGTTAGTGATATAAGGTTACTTTTGTCAGTAAAGAAACTGTTATGTTCAAGCTAAGAAATCATAATACTAAACACAAACAAACACGTGTTAATTATCTATTTGAAAATTATTTTAATAGACCTTGGGTGTCTTCAAATGTGCCACCAATTATTATTATTATTATTATTATTATTATTATTATTATTAGTGTTTTTAAGTGTTTGCAATTTTGTAAGATGCAAATGTGTTGTCATTCAATCTGTCACACAGTGTTAAGTGTAGTACTGAGTCATTTAATTTAGAGGACTTTGAAAATGTGATGTGATGTGATGATGCAGCACATTGACTTTCTGCTTTCAGCTGCTCTAACCTACAAATGCATGGGGGACCAGTGGACAGTGTACTGTCGTGTGATCCGAGAGAAGAACCTTTGTCACGACATGAGGTGGTACCAGCGCTGCTGTGAAACCTGTAGGGACTTTTATGCCAAGAGAATACTGCACAAGACCTAATGACCAAAATTCACTTAATTTTTTCTTCACAAATGCCTCTTTGGAGCAACAGTTTATATTACTGATGGAACTTTGAAAATCGCAAGTACAGGTAAATGTACATTTTAAAAGGGCTCATATGCCTCTAGATTTGATGAAGACTTTTGCTACAGTATACAGCTACAAAAAAAGGTCTATCAGATGGGATTCTCTTAATTATGCTCTCCTCTGAAACATTTACTCTGTTGTACTGTATTATAGCTAATTGTTGCAATTTCAAATACCTAATAAATAGGTTTATATAAAGGTAATATAATTATACTCAAGTATTAATTAAGTACTGTATACTGTAATGTGTAAGTATAGATATAAAATGCTGTTGGATTATGGTGAATCAACCTAGCCAATAGTAGAAGACTCGCTGATCCACAGGTCTGCTCGAGGGCTGGTGGATAGCTCATGTAGCAAAACATGGTGCAAGCATAAACATTCAACCTAGGGATGCATGGTTCCTATCCTATCTTGTTAGTACTCACTGATTTCTGGGATTCACCAATGTTTGCTTATTTTTGCTGGTCTCTTAGGTAAAAGAATTTTTTTCAGTGATCAAGAGCATACAATAAGAAAAAAGCATGTTGTTCTCACAGTCCACAAATTGTTTGTTCAATGCAAGGAAAGACAAGATTTGAATTTGAGGAACATAAAAAAACACATTAATAACATATAATCAAATTTAGATTATTTTATGTTCCAGAGTAAGTATAATGATTGGATTATATAAATATTACTGGTCCAATGATCACAATTTTCCCGTAATGCCAGTACTGAAAATCACATTTACTTTAAGATTATATAGCCATACTTCGATTTCACTACTGCTTAAGTTCTTCTTCTTACAGCCTTTTTTGGAGGCATCTCTTCAATTCTTGGGCATGTGGCAGAGTTTTTGCCAATGGCACAACACCACCCCTTATATACAGTAGTGTTTATTAGGCAATAAACTATGCTAATAATAAACAATATGCCACACACCTCCAATTTCATCAAGTGGGATTCGCCATTCAGAACACCTGGTTAATAGCAGATCTGGATGGTTAACAATGCTTGGTTCATCTGGAGTTGACTTCTCATTTTTTTTTTCTTTTAACAGAAGTTTTGCCACAGCTGATGCTGCATGAGGCCAAATGTGGTATGCAGTAGTATTTTCATACAAACATCTTTCATTGGCTGTTTCAGTGCTCATCATCTTTGCTTAAATCTGAAGAACTTCTGCAATTTAGTTGCAATAACATGAGCTACATTTTTCCCCACAGCACCCCTGCAGCATAACAGTTTCAGCAGAGACGACATGGGATATAGACATTCACATTCACTTTCAAGTCAATTTGATTATTATTGAAAAATTAAAGTAAAATTCACAATTGATATGCACTGCACTAGAATGTCTGCACACGTGTACTAGAGAGCCAAATCTGAACAACACACTGATACTAATAAACCTATGAAATAACCACTTGCTAAAAATGTTTTTCAAAAATGTCAAGAATAAAGCAATGTCACCGCTATCAATGGCATTGCCCTGTAATAATTATCTTTAAATGTTTGAACATTTAATACTTTACATTAGCACTAAACAGCTGTCACCAATAGCTGTTCCTCAAAAATATCATCACCCTCATCACATAGTCATGGAGCGCACATGCATCTCTGAGTGTGTAACGAAATGGCCTTAGTCTTTTCTAAGGGATTGAATGGTGCTATCTTATGACCTATTTCACTATTGTGGAATTCATCTTATTGTCAGTGATGGTCTTACTGTCTGTAAACAGTTATCTGTTTTAGTATGTTGTAGGTTTATTTAATAACATTGCCTTTATTGAGTCTGTTTTTGCCAATGTAGGACAACTGTCCTCAATTATTCCGGTACTGTACTTTTTATAAGTTGCACATACAGTATGTTTGGTACATGAACTGCCACTACATGTATTTTATGGTGCTAATTTGAAACTGAGTCAATATTCTGTGTAGTCACACTATATTTGTACTGTCATCCACTTTGTGTCCAATATTCAAATTCTGTTGTTACAGAATAAATAATGTGATCTTACATAGAAAAACAAACCTGTATGACCCATTATTAGTGTGAATGCTGTTCAGCAGAATCTTTAATCAACTTCAACTATTTCTTCTGTACGTTTTTTGGACTTTAACTACATACTTTAAGCTACAGAGACCGTCTATCTATCAACTATCAAAATATTCAGCTCGTTAAGGACATTAGTGCTTCTTGTTTCAACTATTTATACTTTTTAAAATATTGAGCTTTTTTCAGATTTTTTTTACAATGTAATCCAATGGAGAAAATCTTCAAATCCTCTTAAACTTGCACCACTTTGAAATACTACTACTTCTGCATACTTTTAGCTAAAGACACCATTTAAACTTTAAACTGGTTACAAGACCTTGAACTATTAAGCTATGATTCAGCTTTTTGATATCTTTTACAGTTTTTCCACAATCACAGTTTAAGTTTTATGCTTTTTCATACTTTTTCTGAGTTTAGAATGGGTGTGTTGCGTGGAATGATCAGGGCTAGAGCACGTGACACACAGCTAGAGTGGAGCTGAGATTTAACATCTTTTGAAAATTTCCAGAACAAATTGCTCCTACATCCACGATTTTCACTCTTCATACATAATTTCTTCATAGAAATGTTGGACAGCTTGTGCTGGTCACAGACATGTATCGGTCGGAATCAGTCGAACTTACACTTTTAGTTATAGGTGCCTGGAAGCAACAGCAACCCCAGTGTTCGCAGGCCCATTTTAATTTTGGCTTTTAGTTTTTGGATCAGAGCAAAAGTTAGCAGTTTTTGAAACTACTCCTGTGGACACATTTTTGACACTGCATGCACAAATTTTGCAACAGATCTTCATCAGAGAGTCCTTCCTGGTCTCCTCAAAAATCACTAGGAACTGTCCTCGACTTCCATGCAATGTTGAAGAGATGTGTCATCCATGACAGCCCCTTCACACCCAGAGCCTTCAGCATTTCTGGGCATTCCGGTTTGGGTTTACCAGGTCTGTCCAGAGTCTTCCCCCACCCTCTGATCCAACTCACCACCAGATGGTGATCAGTTGACAGCTCTGCTCCTCTCTTCACCCGAGTGTCCAAAACATGTGGCCTCAGATTAGATGATACAGTCACAAAATCAATCATCAACCTTTGGCCTAGGGCACTCTGGTACCAAGTACACTTACCAAGCATCCTTATGTTCGAACATGGTATTTGTTATGGACAGCCCATGACTAGCACAGAAGTCCAATAACAAACGACCGTTCAGGTTCAGATCGGGGAGGCCATTCCTCCCAATCACGCCACTCCAGGTGCCTCCATAGTTGCCCATATGCATGTTGAAGTCCCCCAGCAGAACAATGGAGTCCCCTACTGGAGCCCCATACAGGACTCCATTCAGGGTCTCCAAGAAGGAACTACTGTTCGGTGCATATGCACAGACAACAGTCAGAGTCCCCCCCCCCCCCCCCCCACAATCCGACGCAGGGAGGCGACTCTCTTGTCCACCGGGGTAAACCCTAACGTAGCGGCACTCAACCGGGGATTCGTGAGTGTCCCCATACCCGCCTGGTGCATCACACCATGGGCAACTCCAGAGAAGAATAGAGTCCAACCCCTATCCAGGAGAATGGTTCCAGAACCAAGGCTGTGCATTGAGGTAAGCCCCACCAGATCTAACTGATAGCGCAAGCTCCTTCCCCCACAGAGAGGTGACATTCCACTTCCCCAGAGCCAGGCTCTGCCACCTGGGTCTCCCCATATTTCTGGCATTATTGGCCATAAGCTGGGCACTAACTAGGAACATATCTACACCCACATCTTTCACAGTCTTTGCCCTGTTGTTTCCATTTGGGTTTCTGTGACTACTGTTTATCAGTCCTCTTATTGTGTTTTTGTGCTGCAACAGCAGCTGTCATTGTTAAAGGACTTGAGCGGTATCTTTGTGCTTTTAGCACAGTGGTATATATTAATGCATTTCCAAGGTAAGTTCTGTCTCTTTTAGTAAAAGCGACATTACTCTCTTGTCCTGCGCTCGTATTACTATTGCACTCTTGAGATGCAGGTCTGTCACATGCAGATTATTCCTATATAATTACTTCTGAGAGCTCCTTGTGTAGAAACACCTTTCTCTACTTTTGTAAAGGGTTTTTCTACACAAGAAACTCTCAAAAGTGGGTATCAGCTCGCTGACATTTATTCAGCAGGCTTTTATTCTGAGCTCATTTTGAAGGAAAACTGTTTTCATTAGTGTACACAGTGCTGTATGATCTTCATGTTTTCTGTCTAAGATAAATATAAATCACATCTATAATGAAGTTCTGCTCAGTGGGCTGAGTGGCCTGGTCATAACCAGGTTTTTGTTGGTCAATAGTGCAATCGCTATCTAATGGCTCAAAATAGCAATGTGCCAACCAGCACATCCAGGGGTGCACGGATGGGCAAGTATATTTGCTACTTACACAATGTGGGCACTGGGGGTGAAAAACTGCATCAGTATGAAATTAGCAAAACAGTTGTGCTGCACTATGCGCAGCTTTGAACCAGATATAAGAAAGAGCCCAGTATGTTATAGTGTTGGAGCCTGTTATAGTGTTGCAGCCTGCACACATTATTTCCTTTATTATTTTGTTTAGCAAGGACCTTGCCAAATGTAATGAAAAATCAGTAATGAAATTTTCTCAGGTATCCCAGATGAAAAACAATGGCAACATAAAAACACAGATCCATTAACAGTCAGAACAATACATTTTTATTACAGTAACATTACAGTAATACCTGCTCCCACAATGTACCCTGAACCTGAAACTATTTACAGACTTGTACAGTGTGCTGCAGCTCACATTTCCTGTGCTGAAGGAAAATCCAATGCAGTGGATGGAGAAACATAAACATAAAAAGTGTCTCTATGCTTACAGCTGAGTACAATATGTCTTCATCAGAGACACAAGATGGATATTGTTTAGATTTACAGTCTAAACCAAAATCATTTACAGTGATAAGAAATTGAAAGTCAATTGATCTCCTGGACAATAGTGGTGTAGAAATGAGTCCTAAAAAACAGAAATAAGTTAGCATTTTAGCAATTCTAATTCCCTCATACCAAAATCAAGGGTTTTTTGAATAGGTATTTATTTAGATGCCTGAAATAAGGTCTGTGGTTAACACAAGCTTAAGAAATTTTAACGTTGGGTGGTGGAATGTGGCCTAACCTTTGAGGTACTTCTACTTGACTTGAGTATTTCCATTTTCTGCTACTTTATTTGTATACTCCACTACATCTCATTGGAAGTATTGTACTTTTTACTCCTCTACATTTATTTGCCAGTATTAGCTACTTTGCAGATTCAGATTTAAGACTTAATAGAAAATATAAATCAACTAATAAACTATGATGTAGCATATATTTAGTAGCCTATATGAAGTTAAAATAAATTATTAATAAATACATACAATAAAATGAATAAACTTAACTTGTATACAATTTGGATGCAGGACTTTTACTTATAACAGAGAATTTTTACAAAGTAAATGGGAGTCCTGTCCCTCGGGCGCAGCAAGCACAGTCCATGGCCCCAGGAAGCAGCGAGGTCTGGGTGAGGGGATGCTGTAAGCTCATGGCCGGAGCCATGAGCACCATATCTTTTAGTTTTAACTACACACAAAACTGCTTCTCCTCCTGTTGAAAGGCATTTCAGCTCCACCTTTGCTCATTCTCTTTTTCTCCACACTCTGCCATGCAACCTCCACACACTGAATGTACATTGTGTTGATGCATACATGCACACATGCCCAATCAGTGATGACAAGCAGAGGTTATACAATCAGGTTAAAGCGGTGAGAGGATTGATGGAGTTTTGAGGGACTGTATTCAGCCAGTTCAAACCCCAGCACTAGGAATCAAAAGGAGCTGGTCACCAGCTTCACTGCAAAGTACTCTCCAATGATGGGAAGTGAGGAAGAAAAAGGGACTATGTTTTTCATCTCGCTAATTTCTTTTCTAATAAACAGTAAAATCATCAAATTCAGTGTATCATATTGCTATTTTCCAAGCTACTATAGCGGTCATCATTCAAGGAGACGAGTCTCGGATTACAAGAACTGAATTTGAATTGTGAGAACTGAATGTGGAAGTTTAGAAAGCAACTGAATTCAAGTTCATAATTTTAAATTTTAGTTTCAATTTTTATTTTCAGTTTCAAGTTTATTGGAATTCCAACCTAAATAAATCCAATTTCAAATTGTGTTATTCAGAATTTTCAATGTGATTATTCAAACTATACTATACAAATTCAAATTATGCGATTCATATTCAGTTTTAAATACAATCACTCAAGTTAAGCAATTCAAATATAAATAATTATATAAAATAAAATTTTGTTAATGTACAATTAATTAACAAATAGTGATTTTTAAAAATGTATACAATTTAAAGATTTATTGCAAGGCTGTTCTGTTGAATTGCAGTACATTAAAGAGATTTACTAAATGGAGAATGTAAAGAGGCCACACTAACGCTGCTATTGTCCATTGAGATTGCCAGGCTATCAAATGGGTATGGTAATGGGTGAGTTAGTTGGGCAACATAAATGTTTGTACTTTAAGGCATTTAAGGAGACTGCTGCTGTGAATGGATAAACCTGCTCTGATAGGGTTTTTTTTTCAATATAGTTGCTTTGGTGCTGGTGGGGGAAGCTGGCACATCATTAGTGTTGAGCATCACTAGTCTACAGTAACACAGAACCCCAAGCACTTAATGAGGGGGCATTCTATCAGAAATCAATCAATCAATTCTGTGGCCCAGGAAAGGCAAGGTTGGGGTCCCCTGCTGGAGCTGTTGCCCTGACCCGACCCTGGATAAGCGGTTGAAGATGAGTGAGTGATGAATGAGCGAGTGATCAATCACAAACACATTTTCCCTACATGTTAACCTATATGAGAGCGTTAGGATGTGGTTTGATTCAACAGACTGGCCAACCATTCAGGACTGAACATTTTGTGGTGGATGCATTACCGAATGGCTGCATTATTCACACATCTGTTGTTCACACCAGCTGCATGTCAGCTGCATTTCTGCTGCTGCTGTCAGCTCTTTCTTTGTACATAGAGTTTACCTTCATAATGGCCATTTCATTTCATTATAAATGTCATTTATATTTATTTTAGGTTAAGAAAGGTACACTAATTTGTAAACAATAATAATAATCCACAATTACAATTCTATACAATATTCATTCATGGAGCTGTGCAAGTCATTGCATGTTCTACAACACTATCCTATAAATATTTCAGAATAAAAGTCTTGCCTTAACAAATGAAAGAGTTCTGTCCACAGGGGGAAAGAAACACTTGAGGGCTTTTATTCTGAAATGAAAGCAGGAAATGTTGAAGTCAGAAAATCACCTTCACTGTCTGTGACATATTGTACAGATTTGACACTGTAGTTATATTGCCGATGGCTGTATACTGTCCAACGATCATTTTCACCGTCTGTTGTTGCCACGCACATTACAAGGGAACGTGACATTTAGAATGAAATTAAATGGCGATTATGAAAGGCAACTCTGTGTAGACAGAAAGAGCTGACAGTAGCAGCAGCAGAAACACTGCTGGTGTGAACAGCTGACTCATGAATCACACAGCCGTTCAGCAAAGCAGTTGTCAGGCGCTGTTCACAGGGCCGGTCTAGACAAGCTGTACGTCCAAATGAGGAGAACTTAGCATCATCAACTCTTGACCAGAGGATTCACACTTTCATGTGACTGCACTACACATTTTGCTGACTTGGGCTTCCTTGTTATGAAATTTCATTGTACTTTTCTGTTCCAGTTCCAGTCATATGATGATAAACAATGGGAAAAAGTAATATTTGGCATGAAACAGAAAATCATAGACAACATTAAGGATTCATGTGTTAGACTGACCTACTCATCATCTGCTGTTGCTCAACCAATAGTGGGCACAAAATGAAAAAAACTGAGTTTACATGTTCTTTGCAAATTATAATTGAAGAACTAAAAAAAATCACCTCATTTTTATATTTATTTATTTAGGACCAAAATTACTGACATAATGGATAACCTTGTGTGTTAGCTTTCAGATGATCAGAAAACCATACTGTTAATTTTGAAGAACATATCTGTGTCTTTCAGAAAGGTGGTCGTCCAGCACGGGTCAATTTTGAGGGCCTCTGGCTACTGAATTGTTGGTCAAATCAAAATCTAACACTTTCTCTTATAGGTTAACATCAAGGAAAAATTAGCTCAAATCAAATGCAACTATTTCAGGAAGAGGATCATGTATGTGCTGCTGGCTGGTTATAATTCAGAATCAAAGTCAATAGACCAATACATTCAGTTCAGCTACATAGTCATACTTTGTTTGGAATCTATGTACAAGTATACCTAAATATACAGTGTGTATACATACGGTGGTGCAGGTTGTCTGTCTATATGTTGTCTGTCTCTATGTGCCCTGCAATGGACTATATATATATATATATATATATATATATATATATATATATATATATATATATATATATATATATATATATATATATATATATATATATATATATATATTCATTATTTTCTACATTGTAGATTAATACTAAAGACATTCAAACAAGAATATGTTTCATATATTAGATTCTTTAAAGTAACCCCTTTTGCTTTGATGGCAGCTTTACACTCTCAGCATTCTCTCAATCAGCTCCATAAGGTAGTCTCCTGGACTGGTTTTGAATCAACAGGGGTGCCTTGTCAAGAGTCAATTTGTGGAGTTACTGGCCTTCTTAATGTGTTTGAGACCATCAATTGGGTTGGCCAGTGGTAGGGTGCAGTGGATAGCCATATTTGACTACTGCTGTAATCCATATTATGGCAAGAGCCACTCAACTCAGTAAAGAGAAACAACAGTCCATCATTACTTTAAGAGATGAAGGTCAGTCTCCAGAAAATTTCAAGTGCAGTCACAAAAGCCATCAAACATATAATGAAACTGGCTCTCATGAAGACCGTCCCAGGAAAGGAAGACCAAGAGTTACCTCTGCTGCAGAGGAGAAGTTCATTAGAGTTACCAGCTTCAGAAAATGCTAATTAGCTGTACTAGCTGTACCTCAGATTAAATTCTTCACAGAGTTCAAGTAGCAGACAAATCTCAACATCAACTGTTCAGAGGAGACTGCATGAATCAGGCGTTCATGGTTGAATTGCTGCACAGAAGTCACATCTGAAGATGAACAACAAGAAGAAGAGAATTTTTTGGGCCAAGAGACACAAGGAATGGACATTAGACCAGTGGAAATCTATTTTGGTCTGATGAATCCAGATTTGACATTTTGGGTTCCAACTGCCATGTCTTTGTGAGACACAGAGAAGGTGAGCAGATGGTTTCTGCATGTGTGTATTTTCCACTGTGAAGAATGGAGGAGGAGGTGTGATGATGTGGGGGTGCTTTGCTGGTGACACTGTTGGTGATTTATTCAAAATTCAAGGCACACAACCAGCATGGCTACCACAGTATGCTGTAGTGCCATGCCATCCCCTCTGGTTTGTGCTTACTGGGACCATCATTTGTTTTTCAACAAGACAGTGACCCCAAACACACCTCCAGGCTATGTAAGGGCTATCTGACCAAGGAAAGTGATGCAGCGCTGTGTTGATGACCTGTTGATGACCTGGCCTCCACAATGATCCGACCTAAACCCAACTGAGATGGTTTGGGATGAGTTGGACTGCAGAGTGAAGGAAAAGCTGCCAACAGGTGCTCAGCACCTGTGTCATTCAAGACTGTGGGAAAACCTATTCCAGGAGACTACCTCATGAAGCTGACTGACAGAATGCCAAGAGTGTGAAAAGCTGTCATCAAAGCAAACGGGGGCTACTTTGAAGAATCTAAAATCTGAAACATATTCTGATTTGTTTAACACTTTTTGGTTTACTACATAATTCCATGTCTTCTTTCATAGTTGTGATGTCTTCAGTATTAATTTACAATGTAGAAAATAAAATAAATAAAAAATATTGAATGAGAAGGTGTGTCCAAACTTCGGACTGGTACTGTCTATCTGTATATATAGACTCACGCACACACACACACACACACACACACACACACACACACACACACACACACAAGTAAAGTAAAGGCAAAAACTTAAATATATTTCTAATTAGAAAAAATGTGTTGCACATATTTCTCTGATTGAAATGCTTGCTGTTATTGAAGAAAAAACATAAAACAAAGATAAATTCTCACCAGATAATTCATAAAAAATAACTTTGATCAAAATACACTGTACAGTAATTATACGAAAATAAAAATATCATACACTAGCTACAATAACAAATCCAATGTAGTTCAATGATTATCTGCTGCAGTTGTTCAAAGCAGACAAATCAATGGCCTTCAATAAACTGTCTCGTACAGTTTAGAACAATACAATAAACTACAGCTATACAGTGTGTGTGTGTATGTATATACACATACAAATATACAGACGTATATACTATATTATGCACTTGCCGAAATGAAATCCTTTCTATTGTGTAATAGATGTCCTAATCAACTTTATATTGGAAAAAAGGACCACCTGAAGTAAATACTACATTAAAAACAAAAAAAAAACCATACTAACATAGTCAAATCCCAACACGTTCAGTTGTAGCAGGGCCACTCCATCCAGGTACTCTCATGTTTTCATGGTGCAAATAGGAACAACGATGACCAGTATCACAGTGCAGGTAGCTGCTGCAATCAGTGCTCCAATCTTACACACCTTAGACCTCCTGAACTCTGCCTCTTTCCTTTTGAGCAGCGAATCATAGCCTGGAGTGTAGATATCCTCCATCCAGTACTCCAGATTGTTGGGATTTAGGGACTCCTGTGTCTGATGAAATGAACAAAGGAAATAAATAAGAAGATGTATAGGTCTGAGAAACACATTGCACATTTCATAAACATATGCACTCCATGATGTTCTTAAAACATTCACCTGTGTTTTGACCGAGGAACCAGGTTAGAAACAAACACAAGGTTGTACTTGGGAGCCAGGTGTTCCACCTCTGCAAGTCTCCTTTGTGTCCCTTCATTCATGTATGTATTCAACTATCAGTATTGTGTGTGGAAATAGCATTGTGTTCCAAACCGTTGAGCTAAAAAGAAATTTGGGGATTAGAGAATTTTGCTTCTTGTATGACAACATCCGTGTGCCACAAAAGATATTTGAAATTACTACTCCTACATGATATCTGTTTAGACCAGGGGTGTCAAACGTATGGCCCACGGGCTGGATCAGGCCTGCAAAGGGGTTTAATCCTGCCCACGAAATGATTTTGCAAAGTATAAAAATGAGCTGCAGTTTTTCAGTGAAAGAAACTGCTGTTTTAAATGTGTCCACTGGATGTCACAATAGCAATTCTATTAAGCAACCAAACTGTTCAACCAGGGCTGAGCAAGTAGACCTGACAGCTGGCCCAGAGCTGCCTCAACATTCTGCCTATTACGTCTTCTACTTTGAGCAGAGCAGAGCACTTGAATGACTCGAACAAAATGCTGCAACGGCACAGTATCATGACAGCATATGTGTGTTCAGGTTGAAGCTGTCATTGTGGGAGACACAACTCGCGGGTGGTGATGCTGTTTTCCTTGTCTGAAAGATGTGTGTGCGACCTAACATGCCGCAGACATGAAGCGGTTCAAAGATAAAATAACAGGACTACTGCAGGAGTTTGAGCAATGTTTTCTGATTTTTGATGAACTGGAGAAAGACTTCAAAGTTTTTGCTCACGATTCACCGTGAATGCCTCTGATTTGCTCTGAAATTATTCATGCATTGCACAGCTTTTATATTTCTATCAATTAATAGTGTAGCCTACAAGACAGGGAGTAACTCATCCCTCTTGAATAGTTTCTACCTCAGTTTGTATGGTGTGGTGAGTTATCTCAGGATTAAGATGTGGAAATGCCAAATAAGGTATTTGATACCTAGAAGAGTTGTATGTATTTTGTTCATTGTTTTTTGGTTCGAATTGTGACATTTATGGTACAGCAAGGAGGCCAATTTTTCATTTATTTAGCAAAATAATTTATCCTTGATGTTTCCATTTTCCCTCTTGTCAGCAGTCAATATAAATAGAGGGATTTTTTTTGAGGTTGAAAAGCAAAATATCCTATAATATGTTCCACAGCAACCTTTTATAAGGGTTTCATCAAAATTAGTATGTGCGGAAGGAATCACAGAGCTTTTGGGAGTTACAAGTAAAAAACTGTCCTGTGTCTCTTATCCCCTCCTTGCGCTGCAGCATCTCTTGTAGTATATTTGGACAATTTTTCACACTCCATCTGACAGAGTTCGCTCATGCACAATATGTTAGGAAGAGGTCAAAGACTGCATTTCATTTGTAAGGTGAGATGAATTCCTGATGTCAGTGACACTACTAATTCGCTAGTTGTTTCCTGGCTTTTCCTGAAATCCCACTGTGCTTTATTGTTGCTCAGAATGTCTAGAAATACAAAGAGTACATCAATGACAACACAGTGGGATTGGAGATATAAAGTATTTCTGCAATATCAATTCAGTGAGTCAAAGGCAGCTGAGCTCTTTTAGTCTTGACCATGTTTCATCACTTATGGGAGAAACTTCAACTTTTGAGTTTGAGTTGAGTTTTTAGTACTGAAGACTAAAAGTTGCCAACTTTTACATAGAACAAGGACTTGGGATATTGTCCCTCATTTCTTGTAATGGCCAATATGAACATGTGGATTTACACCTTTTTTTGGACTTGCCTTAGACTCTACTAAAAGGATAGGTTCACAATTTTGCAAGTCTGTCTTGAAACAACTGTGGGCAGAGGCTTAAATAACGTTGTGATACAGTTGCAGTTAGCTTTGTAACATACAGTTAACATTGTGAAATAATTGCAGTTAACACTGTAACATGGTTAATGTTGTGAAACAGTGGTGATTAGGTTTAGGCAACAAAACCTTATGGTTAGGAAAACCATCAAGGTTGGCTTAAAATTAGTACACTTGCACCATTACTTAAAATATCGCTGTAGCGTCATGTGACTCAGTGATGTAGTGTCACCTGAAATGTCAACAGTAAAAAACACTCAACTAATGATGCAGATGTGTTTAAAGTGATAGCTCGGTGCACCTCATGCAGATACTAAATCAGTATGTAGCTACCGAGGGTCATTGCCTAAGTGTTGGTATGTGACGCCCTGGGAGTGAGACCAGGCTGTAGAAGTTGAGTGAATATATGAATATCAAAACAGGTTACTTTCTAGGTGTAGTCACTCCTCCTGTTCATACTGGTCATGAAAATAACTCTATTTTTTACTAACCCCACTGCTAATCAACAAGGACATACTGTCCAGAAAAACATGAGGAGGAGATTTTGCATAGTAACTCTGGAAGATACCCACTTGATTTGACTAGTTTTAGACTACTGAAGCCCTATATCAATTTCAGATGCACATTTTTGGGCAAAAGTAGTACTGTGGATTCATACTGGCCAGTGTGAATAGATTGATTAAAGAAAAAACTGTTTTAATGTTCATATGGGCACCCAACTATTGTTTAAAGACAGACTTGAAAAATTTTAGGCAGTTCAATTATTCAGCAGGTGCTGAGAGTTTGAGAAGTCCAGTACCTGCAGGTCCAGAGCTGTTAGCTGCTTTCCCTTCTCTCCTGAGTTGCGCTTATACTCCTCGATGGTCCAGGACGGGTGGCTGTGCTTGCCATCTGACAGGCTGGTGAGCCTCAGGTCAGTGTACAGGGAGTTGCTTTTCACATGGGCCTTAATGGAGGGGGTGAAAGGGTGTGGAGCAAAAACCTGTTCACTCAGATAGGACTCCTTTTGCGGTTTAGGGGGCCTGTGGGCTTTGGGAAACTCGTAATGATGCTCTCGCTCTGCCTGGAAATGGAGATAGGATTAGAGAACAGAAAAGTCATTAGGAAAGTTTCCACCAGTGCACTTTTATCAACCTTGTAAACTTCTGCTTTAGAAAAGACAATTATATAGTTTGCTTTAATTTAGGCAAACAAGGAAGTTACTTATTGTAGATCAAACAGGGCCTTTGTCTGAGCATCAAGAGACTTTTCAAACTTCACAACTGTCAGCCAGTAGGAGCACAAAATGTATAACAGGGCAGAGTTGACTTTAAAATGATTAATATCATTAGACCACTGAATTAAATGCCTGGGGAGACACAGTAAAATGATATTGTGCAGACATATACAAATATAGACAGTCTACTTTTCAAACCTGCCTGCTATGATGAACATATAAAACATAAATAATATATACCATCATTTTACCTTAAATCTACTTTCCTGATGTCTGCAATATGCAAGATACTATGCTTAAATGACTTTTAAAGATTGTCGAGACTGATGGGTTCATTAATCCTATCACTACCATTACACTATACGTCCACACACAGTAGATGGCGATCTTATTTCAATACAATCCAATCAGAACTTGCATAAAGCAGTAATGTCACCATTCTATCATTAAATAATTCTGGATTTATACATGACAAAATCTTATTGCTGTTTTTCTTAACATTATTTTAGAATTTATGGTTAGTAGCCAGATAGATAGATTTTGTAAATGGTGCTTTAATAGCACTTTATAATAATCAGATTTAGCAGAGAGTGGTTCTCCTAGGGAAAAAAAACTAATTGCTAGCTTTTACAGGAGAAGCATATTATTGCTTCCTGTAGATATTATTGGGAGGGGATAGGGCACACATACCTACTTTGAATATATGAAATATATTCAGTGTACTGCGGCTTAGGATGTAGGAATTGTAAGTTTCACTTTTTAAGCCACCAGCATGAGACTTGCGTTGGCATTTTCACTTGTCTGGTCTCTGAAAATATGAGACATACTGGTTTTGAACCGCCTGTGTGAAGAATGAACGAGTCTGTCTTCTCTCTTCCATCTTAACCCTTTGAATATAGCATTTTATCAACCCCACCTCCACCCAACACCCACCTGTAGGCTGTGAGTCTACGTTCCTGAGGGGATTCTTTATTATCATATCATCCCCACTCCACTCCACTCTGAGCTTGGTGTTTCCTTGTGATGAGTGACAAGGTCAGGGCCTACACCATCAGTGGTGTTAGACCTCATTCAGCTGACAGACACAGAAATCCTCTGGCAAACAAATACATAGCCAACATTAGCTAGCATTATTAGACAGCTGTCCGTAGCAACATGGTAGTTGCCAGTGGTCAATTCTTCAACATCATGGATGAAATCTTCAATCCAGTTGCTGTATCCCTTTGTTGGGATTATTTTAGGGATCTTCACAGATGTATCTGCCCATATTTGATTATTTCAAGACTTAGCTGGGTGCACAAGTCCAATGTTTGGGCCACCTCACCACAGCTAGCTGTCTGACTGCTTTCTGTGTTGGTGTTCGCCCTGTGCACGATATAATTCAATCACATGCCCATGTTATTGGCTGATAAGGTGGAGACATCTGACTGGCTACAAATAATTTCCAGTTGAAAAAATGCAATTGTAAATCAGTGCACGTCAGGGAAGTTTCACAAAACCCATACTGATGCAGTGAAGTTCACACAGAGCAGATAGTATTTGCAAGTTCAGTTTGTATGTAAATGTAACAACATTGGCAAATGCTTTTAAATAGATATACTTGTGGATTTGTATTACATTTATTTTAAACAAGACATATTTCTTGTTTTTTTGCATCTATATATAATTATAACTGTTTTTGTGCGCATTGAAAAATATTTTTGTGGAGAGAGTCACTTATATATAAATCACAAAATACATTTGTGAATCCGTATGTCCGCATTTGATCTGACCCCATAGTTTGTATCTAAAATGCTGTCAAAACTTTAATTCCTAACAAATACTAGTCCTATTGCCAATGCAGTCTCCATAATTCGCATCCAGGAATGAGACAGAAAAAAGGTGCGGAAAAAACAAAAAACAACAAAGCAAAAAAACATCATATGACCTTTGTGTTGGGCAAAATATGGTAGGTAATTTGCAGTGGAATTTTTACAAGACAAATTATGGACATGGCAGATTGACACAAGATTAAGATCACAGATTTAAAGTACAAATTACTAGAGGTCCCCAAGTAATACTAGTTGTGTGTGAATAGGGTTTTAGGGTGTTTTTACACTTAGTTGTTTTAAGCAAGTATTTTCAAAACTAAATCAGTTTTTTTTTATTTTTTTGGTTTAGGCAAAGAAGAACACTGGAAATACATCTGGGTTTGGACCAAATTGTCATGACTTTGGACTGTGTTAGTTAGATTTTCGATTAGTTTATTATTTTGGTTCTGTTTGTTATAATGAGTCTTGTTCTAGTATATTGTTTGTGATTCACTCCCTGTCCTGGTCCGGGTGTTTTGTCTTTGGTTATTTCCTGTTTTATTTTGAAAAGCCTTATGTCTCTGTATCATTTCTAGTTTTACTTCCTGCCCTTGTGTGTTTTCCCTCCGTTTTCTTGGTTCGCACCCCCTGACCTACTTTCCCTGATTGTTGCCCCACCCCTGATTGTTTCCACCTGGTCATCTTTCCTTTGTGTATATAAGTCACCCTTTTCCCTCTGTTCTTGTTGGTTCATTTGTTTAGTGCCCGTGATCTCCCTGTGCTCCGTTGCTCTGACTATCGTGTGCTTCTTTGTTCTTTTTCTGGATTTCTCCGTAGACCACCTTCTCCTTGGTATAGTTTCACATCTCTTTTCTTCTGGTAGGTTTTCTGTTTAGAGTTCTCCCTGTGCACTCCTTGTTGTCCTGTCTCTCACTTGTCTGTGTGGGTTCATTTGTAAATCTTCACTGTCTCTCTGTGTACTCTATGTTTAGTGTTAATTCTAGCTTATGTGAATTTAGTTTTTTGTAGTTACTTGTGTTTAATTTCTATTTCATTCAAGCGTCAGTTTATTATTATTTGGGATTACTGAAGAATTTTGTTAATCAGTCAATTAAAGACTCGCCTTTTGTTAAGCTATCCGTTGGTGTGTTTTCTGCGTTTGGGGTCTCTCTCTCTCTCTCTCTCTCTCTCTCTCTCTCTCTCTTGCTCTCTCTCGTCCTAGTGTTAATCTCCTAGCCTTCCTAACACAAATAACCTTGTGCAATGATGTCTTTTTACATTTCCAAACAATCCTGTAAGCTTTAAAGAAAATCTATAGTAGTTAGTTAGTAGTTAGTAGTAGTATAGTAGTAATTGCTTTAAACGCTTGCACCTCATACTTGGATCGTTTCTACAAATCTGCTGTGGTACAAATTTGATAAAGCTTTGTAAACAAACAGGAGGGAACTCATAAATGTAATATGGCCCACAGACCGACAGGAAGCAGTCCACAAATGTGTAAAAGTCATTTTACAAGTACAAATCAATCCACTTATACTTATACAGTATACCGTGTAAACCTAGACAGACAGACAGACAGACAGATAGATAGATAGATAGATAGATAGATAGATAGATAGATACTTTATTCATGCATTCATTCATTCTGGGCACCTGAAGGAAACCATGTATTCACCATAATATAACAATGCAGGGCATAGCCTTTTGCCCCCCTGTCTCCCGCATGGGGAGAAGGACAAAAAGCATCCAGTTCTATGCCCTTGTCCTGAATGAATTTAGGAACAAATTTGGGGTTTGGTCTGTGAGTAGCCCTGCTCCAGTCAACTGGGGTACATCAGTAGGGCAGTCAGTTCACATACTCTCTTGCCTGAGGTCAGCAGAAGTAGTAAAGCTGTCTTGAATTACAATGCCTTTAAAGAGGAACACTCTAGAGCCGTGGTCCGCAACCAACGTTTTAGGAAAACACAAAAAGCCCTTTACAGATGCAAGTGTTATCAAAGAGTGCATGACTGAAATAACAGAGGCGTTACTTGATGGTAAAGAAAAAGATGAGCTCTGTGACAAAATAGAGAAAATACCTCTGTCAGCCTACACAGCCACAAGGAGAAGTGAGATACTAGCTCAAGATTCACTGTCCCAGCTGGAAGAAGCCATTTGTAAGGCACCGTGTGTAGGCTTGGCTGTGGATGAACCTACTGATGTGTCTGACAATGCTCAGCTATTGGTTTACACAAGATTCTTAAACAGGGATAAAAATGAGTTCTGTGAAGACCTCTTAGGCGTGACTCCCCTGTAGACCACCACCAGAGGAGAAGACATCTACCTGGCTATTAAGGAAATGCTATCAAAGCAAGGAATAGAGCCAAAACAAGTCATATCAATAACCACTGATGGAGCCCCTGCCATGATAGGGAGAGAAAAGGGAGCTGTGGCAAGGTTGAAAGACGACAATGCTGAGCTGATCTCTTACCACTGCATTATTCATCAGGCTGTCCTTTGCTCCGCCCTGTCAGATGAGTATGCTGAGGTGATGAAGACAATGATGAAAATCATAAACTTTCTCAGGGCATCTTCTTCTTGTCAGCATCGCATGCTCAGGGAATTTCTCAAAGAGGTTGATGCAAACTCTGATGATCTTTTGCTCCACAACAATGTGAGATGGCTCAGCCAATTAGACAGCCAATTAGACGTGAAGTAACAGCTTTCTTGGAAGAGCTGGAAAGTCAGAAAGCATCCAACTTTTCTGTCTTTCTAAATGACGAGAAAAACATGGATATCGTAGCTTTTTTGGCTGATATCATGTCACACCTGAATGGGCTTAATTTGCAGCTGCAGGGAAAGAACAATTCCATTTGTGATCTGATGACAGCTGTCCGCTCATTTCAACGAAAACTTCAGGTGTTCAAAGAAGATCTGCAAGGAGACTACACACACTTCCCAAAAGTGAAAGAACAGGTGCAGGGCCATAGAGATGTCTCCTCTTTTGTTTACTTTGTTGACAAGTTGATTGAAAACTTCAGCAAACGCTTTGATAGCTTCAGCATTGGAGAGGAGCTCACCCTCTTCATACAGAATCCATTTCTCACCACTGATGTCAGAGCATTCTCAAATGATGTCGCACATCACTTCAAGTGGGCAAATTCTGGGCCTCTCCAGATGCAAATGATTGACCTCCAGGCAGATGTGGCCCTGAAAGAGCAGTTTGCAAGAACCGAATCTACCACCTTCTGGCTCCAGAACCTGTATTATTATTTTTTAAACATAATTTATTCAGATATCACAGTCATACTGCAAATAGACATATGATGTTCCGGACCTCTGCTTGAGGAAATTTATTTGAACTGGACCTACTCACATTTTACTTGAATACCCCTGCTCTAGAGGCTCAAAGGGTTCCTTCGCCAATGTCTCTAGTGCCAATGGCTGTTCCCACTGTGGGAAGGAGGCATGCATCACTAGCTGTTGCCTTCTGACCCCCTGCAGAAACATTTCAGTAGAGGGTGGAAAAAGACCAGTCTTTCACCAAATCCCTCATGGCAGTAAGAAATGTCTGCTGCATTCTTTTTCATTGTGGCATGAGACAGCCCATCATATATACATCATACACTGTAAAAATGAGAGAATAGACCTGACTGCACATGACAAGGGATCGAACCTCCTTTCCTCACACCTATGCTGGAACCCCAACCATGTTGCCCTGTATTAGGCAGTGGTGGATCCTTTTGCCACCTAGATGGTCTACACAACCTGTATAGACAGTCCAACCCTCCTCAGCCTGTCCCTCTCAGGTTATAAACCTGGAGAGGATGGCCCAGAGTGGGCAGCAAGCCTATCACCCCTGCGTCTGAGTCATGAATGTCTAATTGGTATTGGTTTAGGCCACGTATAAATAGAAGGCTGGCCCATAGAGGGCCGACATGGCAAGGTCCGAGCCAGAGATGAGGTCCTTGAATGCATCACCACTGGCTTGAAAAAGAGTTACAACTCGTAACCCTTGTTACAACCATATAGACATGTGTACTCCCCCCTCCTCCAGGGTTAAGCTGGAGTACCAGACATCCCACTGCTAACCAAGGGAACAAATTATGTGTCAATCCACAATATCACAATAACAATGGCCAAAACCAGGAAGCGAATACAGGCAGAGGGTGGTATTTTCCCATGAAAGGAGCAGGACCTCTGCAGAACTGGAGAAAATTACCCAATCTCAGCGTCTTATCCATCCGTTCTGTTAATGTGTAGTTGCGTTGCAATTCCTCGTAAAACTGTATTAGAAGATAATTGACCATCTGTGGCGCAGCAGCTAGAAAGATGTGATAACCTGTATCAACCATCACAGCTGCCAAACTCTCCCTAAATGGGAGGCTGTGGCCGACATGGAAAAAGGCTGAGCTGGCAATGAGGTCTTTCAACACACTGCCAACTCACCTGCAGCAGCTTTTCAATAGCTTTTCTCCTATGTGGGGGTAGATGAAAGAAAAAACAGAAACAGGAGCTCCTCTCAGGGTTAAGCTGGACTGATCTGTATTTTCCCTTGAGGTAATACAGTTAGACACCACATTTTTAACCCAGGGAACAATTTGTTTATGTTGATCTTCGATAACACCGCAATGACAGCCAAAACGAGGGGGAGCAAGTGAAAAACACTGATCAGACTTGAATACATCATAGACAACTCATCTGTAACATTATTGTAGCATTATTTAAAGCTGCTGTGCCCTGCGATGGACTGGCGACCTGTCCAGGATGTACCCTGCCTTTGCCCAATGCCAGCTGGGATCGGCTCCAGCCCACAGCACATTTTCAGCAACATTACCAGTATCAGCTCATTAACAAAGGGAAAAAAGTGTGGAACACTCACGTTATCCTCTCTTTTTTCACAGCATTATGCCTCGCCTCAGATCTATGATTAGTAAGTGGCCAGTGGTAGCTATAAACTGTGATTTGTGAGTGACAGGTGAAATCAATCCAAAGAGCCCCTCTGTAGTGAAGGGAGCCCCAGGAGCTCATTTTGATCTTTCCACAGAAGAGCCGTGAGTCCCAGCCATGTATGACAGGCTAGAGACATCACATGGCCTATGGCCCCTCAAATCAGATAATTAATCTGGCCAAAGCTCCTGTCCAAAATGTCAATTTGAGACGGAGAGGTGGGGTGTCCACCTAGGAAAACGTCAGTGAGACACCCAATATTGCAGCCAACTATGCTTGTAAAAGGTAGGAGCACATTAGTGACTGAGTGTTAATGTAATCAAAGTTACACGATGTAGCCAAGTGAAGGAATCACTGTCTAAAATTCGCCACAGTTTTTACTGTTACATATTTTTACGTTGCATCTTTTTTCACATGTACCTTCAGCAAATGTAATGAGATAACTTATGTTATGATTTGACGCTATGTAAAAATAAATTTAACTGAAGTAGCGTGCTATGCTCATGCCATATTACCAGGTCTACAATGGCAAGAAATAACAATGGCAGACACTGTATACTGTATAGAGATTTCATGGGTGAGGATGGTCACCTAACTGGAGGTGTTTCTATGTAACCACAAACCCCAAGGACATCATATTTACACATTTATTTATGTTGAAAAGCCATGAAAATGTACATTTTGCATTATATGTACCCTTTAAATTGTATATGATTATCTTAATACCTATGTCTAACACACTGATAGAAATATCACTCCCATGTCAGTTTTATTACTTGACAATGACTGCTTGAGAGACACACCAACAGGCTGCATACAGACAGTTCTGGGCCAGACTCATTTCATTTAACATCCACTCCATATAACGTAGTGCAGAAAGGTCACAGGGAATGAGTAGTGTGTTTAACACCCACTGAGACATTTTGACATTTCAACAGTGTTTTATATGCCTGCCCCCGATCAGCAGAGCTGTGTGGGGAGCAAAACAATAAAGTTGAAAATGAACCAAAAAAAGAACTGTAATAGAAATGTTCAACATTTTGGGTGTATACTTATTTCTGTCTTATTGCGCTATATCAGTTTCATGCCTGTGAGTCAGGGCATTCTAGAACTAGAACTGTGGTGTATGCATATCACAGTACTCTATCACAATATGTCTTTTTTCACCAAGGATGAGAAGAGCCTCATAATTGTGTACAGAGGGGGTTCCTGGAATAAGGTCATGTCGAGTTAGGTGTCAGTCAGAATTAAGAGCAATATGCTGAATCAAGTTTTGAGTGAGTTGTCTGGTGCCTATTCTGCAGACCGTCTCATTTGTAGAGGTCATGTCAAGTCCAGAAATAGTCAAAATTGCTAATAAAGTCCTGCCCCATTGCTGTGGAGAATGTTTGTAGGGACTCATGCAATTAGTGCCATGCTATACAGGCACTCAGGGTTTTTTGACAGAGTGGGGATGGGGCCAGAAAATATACATGTTTTGCCCATGCAGGCTCTGGATTGTGATTGCAAGGGACTCCAGTTGATTATGGAGTTTGACTGATTGTTTATCCATGATGTCATCAGTTCCCATGTGAACAATTATTGTATGAGCTGAGGGCTTTCTGCTCATACTGGTATGGTATAAAACAGTATGGCAAAATCTCATGGTGTTATGAACCAATCCGGAAATATTGATTTGCAAACAACAGCCTTGCCATCACAGTGAGGTTACCAGGAGCAAAACCTGTGCTCACTGACCGTACGACTACAAAAGACATTAGAGTAGATTTTTTTATTTGGTAAAAACTTCAAGCTGTATATAAAAGCAACCGATGGTGTAAATGTCATATTGTCATATAATATAAAACACATTCTCATCACAACTTGTTACAAACTGACGCTTTGTCAGGCCCCTTAGCATCACTTTATGGTCACAGTAAACACAGGGTTAACATTGAGAATTCAGACAAAAACACTTCTTTAGGTTTAGGCAACAAAATCACTTAGATTTAGGGAAAAACGTCATAGTCTGGCTTAAAATTACCAAATTTAGAAAATAAAAGTGAAGACAACACATCGGACACAAACAGTGGTCTCCTGGATGTTGAACAGTTGAAAGGAACCCCCTACAGGTCAATGGTCCCTACTGAAAGGTTATGCTGAACTTAACGGTGTAAGACTGGATGTACCACTGCACCCCCACTGCTCTCTGAACAGGTAGTAAGTCATGGTCCAGATCCAGGTATTTAACTTCCTTTGCTATCTCCTCCTCAGGTATTTCTGACAGCACACTGTGACTGTTGCTTATCCATTTTGTTAGATGAAAGCCTGCCTTGGCACTGATGAGTCCAATGTCTTTATAAAGGGATATAGCTTACTGTTCTGATGCTACAGAAGCAAGCAAGTCATCCACATAGAAACTGTGTGATGGTCTCAATCACCTGCTGGCTGCACACATCTAGAGAGCAAAATTATTGAAGCTTGGAGATGATGTTGTCCCAAACAAATTGACAACGCTCCTGTACTCCTCCATGCAATGCCTGAAGCCTCCACTGAGCCACCAGCAAAATCACAACAGGTCTGCATCCTCTTCTGACATTCGAACCTGATGCAACATAGCCTCAGTGTCAGACATCAGAACTACAGGCTCTTTGTTTGACCTGGTGAGGACTCCAATCAATGTACTTGTAAGATCAGGGCCATTCAGGAGCTGTGCATAAAGTGAGGCACCATGGAATGATGTTCCACAATCAAATACAACTCTGATCTTTCCTGATCTTGATCTGATTTTTGGGATGGTATACCATGTGGTGTGGAATATAGTAAGCCATGCCCTCACGCATTCCAGTTCCATCTGTGGCTGCAATTCTTTTTACGTATCCATTAGATATGAGGTCATTCATGAAGGCAATTTGTCCTTGTGGAATGCTGTGTCCCTGATTAATCTCCTCTTCAGGTTAAGGGCCTGATGCTCTGCAATCTTACAATTGTTAAGCAAACTCAATTTTCTGTTCTTTGGAGGTAAAGCAATGCTGTAGTGATGACCAACAAGATCCACAATCTTGTTGGCCATTTCCAGGAACATACAGTTTTCCCTTGACAGCCTTGGCTATTCATCGTAACTGTGTACTGTAACTGAAGTCTTATCTTGAATTGCTGTTTCATCAAGTTCATCATGTGATACAGCAAAAATTCTGTTGATGGTAACTGCAGGCTGACACACCGGCCCATCACAGCATTCTCCACCAAGTGATCCATTCACCAATTCTCCAACCAAGCATGATCTTGATGACATATGGCCCTTCATCCACACTCTTGATGACTACCAGTGGTTCTAACGCTCTGGGCAACATTCATGTCTATGAAGAGCTCCATATCGGCATCTATCTCAGGTAAGTAGACATGTTTCAGATGAGGACATCTAAGCAGGTCTTGCTGCCATGCGATGTTACTTCTATTAACAGGCATCCTATGTTGTGTGAAGATATCTGGCATTTCACCGTACAAGTCACTGTCCAATCCAGCCACTTCCAGGTCTGACACAATACACCCTTTCACAGTTTTCTCTTGGTCTATGATGTGCAAAATAATCCTTGTTTTTCTCCCAAAGAGATTCAGTCTATGCAACAGACCCATTGTGCAGAAGCAAGCTGAACTTCTCTGGTCCAAAAAACAGAGTTTCCCACTGTCCTTTGATTTTTCTTAGATTTAACCTTTACTTGTACAATGGTGGGCTTACAGTCTTCTTCACTTGGCCCAGTGAGACCACTGGTTTGGACTGCTGTATTAGTTAGTAAAAGAAGGACTCAAATACAGTCAACTTGCAGGGTGAATCGATCTAATCCATTAACTGTACCATGTACAATTCAGAATATAACAGAGATAAGCATAAACTCAACAAAGCTAGCTTTACGTATTATTAGATCTCTGTCCAACATGTCACTCTTAGTTAATGACTTCATTATTTCTCACAGTGTAGATTTTCGGCGGCAGTAGCTCAGTCTGTAAGGACTTGGGTTAGGACGCGGACGTCACGGGTTCAAGACCCCCATGGACCAAGATCAACTGGTTGCTGGAGAGGTGCCAGTTTACCTCTTGGGCACTGCCGAGGTGCCCCTGAGCAAGGCACCAAACCCCCAACTGCTCTGGGCGCTTGTCAGGAGCAGCCCCATCACTCTGACATCTCTCCATTGATGCATGTATATGTACTGTGTGTGAAAAACAGAGTGTAAAACTGAATTTCCCCACTGTGGGACTAATAAAGGAATATCTTTCTTTCTTTCTTATCTTTCTTTTTCTGACAGAAACATGGTTAATGGTTAAACATGGCGGTGCATTCATCTACTGCGCCGCCTTCGGAGTGGCAGCACGTCTTAGCAGCTCTCTCTTTGTTTTCACTTTCTTGTCTTTTTTTTCATAACTTTTGGCAACTTTCTACAACTTTTATTGGGTGTAGCTCTCACTTAACAAAAGAACTACACACCAGTGTAAATAGTTTGTAGAAGTTGTCCTTTTTCTTGGCATTTTCTTAACTTTTTCACCCGACCATGTCACTAAGGACCAATAACAACAACAGCAACAACAATGGAGACGGCCGCCGGCACTCGGACGGTGTATTCGCGTGGAGCGCTCCTCGACCTTCGGGACCGGGTAGCGGCACCACCGGCAGATATACCTGCCGAATTACGGCAACGGAGACAGGGAACCAGAGCCGGCGCTCTGGTGAAGGCAAAGAGGGAGAGACGGAGGACCTTTAAACCCGTCCTGCCCTCGGTCATCATGGGGAATGTCCGCTCACTCGCCAACAAAACGGACGAACTTTCAGCCCTTGTGAGGAGCCAGAGGGAATAGAGGGAGGCCAGTTTGCTGTGTTTTACGGAGACATGGCTGAACGGGACGACACCGGACTGTTTAGTGGAGCCGACCGGCTTCACCTTAGTGAGAGCGGACAGGGATAAGCGGAGCGGTAAGAGGAAAGGAGGGGGGCTCGATGGTGTAATCCCAATTACGTCTCCGTTAAACACCGCATCTGCACTCCCAACATTGAGCTGCTGGCTGTGAGTTTGAAGCCTTATTATTTGCCACGGGAGTTCTCACACGCCATCACGGTCATTGTGTATATTCCCCCGGGTGCCGTGGCTGCACAGGCGAGTGACGTCATCAGCTCAGCCGTCGCCGGTCTACAGACCAAACACCCGGACTCATTCATCATCATCAATGGAGACTTTAACCACGTTAAAGTCTCCAAAACACGAACTAACTTCACCCAGTATGTAACCTGTAACACCAGAGAAAACAGGACCCTGGACCTGCTGTATGCCAACACTAAGGAGGCATACAGCTCTACTGACCTGCCTCGGAGGATCAGACCACAACCTCATCAGGCTAGTTCCCAAATACAAGCCTGTTGTTAGGAGACAGCCCGCCACCATCAGGACTGTATAACAGTGGTCTGCAGACGTTGAGGAGGAGCTGAAGGAGTGTTACAGGACTACAGACTGGGGGATGTTTGAGAGGGTCCACGGTGAGGACATCGAGGGCCTCTCTCACACCATAACGGACTACATCCGGTTCTGTGAGGAGAGCATCGTACCCACCAAAAAGGTATGTTGCTTTCCCAACAACAAGCCCTGGATCACAGGGCACATCAAAACCCTGTTGAACAGGAAGAAGAGGGCTTTCATGGCCAGGGACACAGAGGGGACCAAGGCTGTCCAGAAGGAGCTGAAGAAGGAGCTTCAGCTGGCTAAGGACGCCTATAAGGACAAGCTGGAGGGGAAACTACAAGCCAGCAGCTCCAGGGAGGTGTGGGGAGGCTTCAGGAGGAGCTAACAGGCTACAAACAGCCAGGCCCTGCAGTGGAGGGGACGCTGGAACAGGCCAACCAGTTAAACCTGTTCTTCAACAGGTTTGACCATCCAGCCCCCAACAGCCCACCAGGACATCCTGAGCCTCAGCCCCCCCCCCCCCCCCCCCTTCCCTCTCAGCACAACAACACCAGCACCATCCCTGACCATCACATCAAGCCAGGTGATGAAACAGGTGTCCAGGGTGAACACTAACAAGGCCAGGGGGCCTGACAACATCAATCCCAGGGTGTTCAAGGTGTGTTCAGGGCAGCTAGCAGGAGCGTTCCAGCACCTCTTCAACCTCTCTCTCAGGCTGAAGAAGGTACCACAACTCTGGAAGACCTCCTGCATCGTCCCAGTGCCCAAGAAAGGACTCCCCAGCAGCCTCAACAACTACAGGCCAGTCGCTCTGACGTCACACGTCATGAAGATCCTGGAGCGACTGGTCCTGCAGCACCTCAGCCCCCTGGTGAGTGACTCCCTGGACCCCCTACAGTTTGCATACCAGGCAAACATTGGCGTGGACGACGCCATCATCTACATGCTCCACAGAGCTTACACGCACTTGGAGAAGCCACAGAGCACAGTGAGAATCATGTTCTTCGACTTCTCCAGTGCATTCAACACAGTCCAACCACACCAGCTAGCTGAGAAGCTCTCAGCTATGCAGGTAGACCACGACCTGGTGGACTGGATTACGGACTACCTCACCAGCAGACCACAGTATGTCAGACTGCAGGGCAGCCTGTCTGACGTGCTGGTGAGCAACACCGGTGCTCCCCAGGGAACTGTGCTGTCACCGTTCCTGTTCACCATCTACACCTCCGACTTCTGCTTCAACTCCGGAACATGCCACCTGCAGAAGTTCTCCAATGACTCCTCCATCGTCGTCTGCATCACAGACGACAACGAGGAGGAGTACAGGACCCTTGTGGAGAACTTCGTAAGGTGGTGCGACACCAACCACCTCCAGCTCAATATTGGTAAGACCACAGAGCTGGTGGTGGATTTCCGGAGGAGGAGGAAGGGCTCCTCTACTCCCATCACCATCCGTGGGGAGGAGGTGGAGGTGGTGGACAACTACAAGTTCCTGGGAGTTCACTTAAACAATAAACTGGACTGGTCCAACAACTCCGAGGCCCTCTACAGGAAGGGACAGAGTAAACTATTCTTCCTGAGAAGGCTGAGGACCTTCAACATGTGCAACAGGCTACTTAAGATGTTTTACCAGTCTGTAGTAGCCAGCTTTCTGTTCTTCGCCGTGGTATGTTGGGGGGTTGGCATCAGCACCAGAGATGCCACCAAACTTAACAAACTTGTGAGGAAGGCTGGGTCTGTGGTTGGATGTGAGCTGGACCGTCTGGAGGTGGTGGCAGAGGGGAGGACCAGGAGGAAGCTGGAGTCTATTCTGAAGAACCCCTCCCATCCCCTCTATGACCATCTGGTCCAGATGAGGAGTACATTCAGCCAGAGACTGATCCCCCCTCGGCACACTACAAACCGTCTGGGTCAGTCCTTTCTTTTGGTGGCCATCAGGCTCCATAACTACATAACAAGGTCTGACCCCTATGTGACTCTGATCATCTGCTCCATATTTATTCCAAATGTAAATAATTACATATAATTATATAATTACATATACATATGCTGTGCATATACAATACTCACCACCTACTGCACTTTACTTATTACTGTTACTGTTACTAATTTATTTTTATTGTGAATTATCTTCATTGCACCTTATTTCATTCACTGCACCTTCTCTTTTACTTTTTACTGTACTGTATTTATCTGTACTGTTGTTGATGCTGCTAAGACACCCGGATTTCCCTCCGGGGATTAATAAAGGTTCATCTTATCTTATCTTATCTTATCTTAACAAAAGACACAAGTGTTACTGTTCTTAATGAAACAGCAGCCCCAAATTTTAGGTTTTATGAATAAATGTTGGGAGAAATGGAAGGAAAGGAGAAAGAGAAGTTGCCTTATTTAAAGATTCATTCCAGTGTAAAGAGATTTCATTTGGTGATTTTATTTCTTTTGAATATCTTTGTTTTCTTTTAAGGGGTGTTCTTAAAATTCTGTTTTTAATCAATTTACAGATCTCCAGGATACTGTGCAAGTTTTACTGATGAATTTTCTGAATTATTGTCAGTTATCTGTACTGATTTAAACCATTTTATCTTAACCAGGGATTTTAACATTCACATAGATAATATGAGGGATGATAATGCCAAAGAATTTTCTTTTATATTGGACATGTTTGGTCTATGGCAACATGTAAAAGAACCTACCTACATTCAAGGTCACATTCTGGACCTCGTTATTTCTAAAGGTGTTGATATTTCCTCTGTTGTGATTACTGACTTGGCCTTGTCTGACCATTTTTGTATTTTGTTTGATTTACTGATCACTCAGTGTTCAAACAATCTCTTCCCTCTTGATGAAGAAGAGGTACATTAATGCAGGAAAAAGTGTTCAGTTTATGGAGGGCATAGCTATGTTACCAACCTTGAGTGCAGAATCAGTTGACAGACTCCTGGATCATTTCAATTTGAAAGTCTTGAATGTAATGGATGCTGTTGCACTGATAAGAATCAAAATCATTTTGAGCAAACAGAAGACACCATGGAGAAACACCACCATGGTCATAAACCTCAAAAGAGAATGCAGGAACACTGAAGGTAAATGAAGAAAAACAAAACTTCAAATTCACTATGAGTTGTGCAGCCCTGCGTAATTATAACAATGAGTCTGTGAATGTTCTCATTCATCCAGGTCATATTCATTCATTCATATTCATTCGTCCCCACTAGTCTGACCGTGGGGACAGACTGTCAGCGTTCGAACTGATGAAACCACTTGGATAAGGGGCGAAACGTCTTCAGAGACAAATCTAAGTCCAACTAAGTCTAACTAAGTCCAGTTGCCTTTGATTCAATTGTTGCCAGAATAACAATGAGGTGTGCAAGGCCAGATTTATCTGAAATGATCAACAAGAATGTCAGCAATCCTCACACTCTGTTTGCTATAATCGAAAAACTTACGAATCCTCCTAGTCAAGTCCAGAGCCCCTCTCCACTGAGAAACACAACGAATTTGCTGACTTTTTTTGTGAAAAAAATCAAAACAACTGGACAAAACATTAATGACACAGAGACAAACAAGAAAACAGAAGAGATTTTAAAACCCTACTGACAGTTTACAAATCCCAGAATGGTTTAGGCCCAGAATACATCTGTGAAATGTTCAGAGAACATAGACCTAGCAGGGCTCTTAGATCCAAGGACTCAGGTAAGATAGTCCAGGCCAGAATCTGGACAAAACATGAAGAAGCAGCATTTAGCTGTTATGCTGCAAACAAGTGGAACAAACTGCCAGTAGAGATTAAACCTTCATCAAATGTAGACACTTTTAAATCCAGGTTAAAAATATATCTTTTCTCATGCGCCTATGCATAAAATCTGCACAGTATCTTTTAACTTAATAATTAATCATTTCAATTCAATTTAGTTATTTTACAGATTTTACTATGAGTTTTGCAATGTGTTAATATGATTTTGTTCTTTTATGTACGTTTTAAAGCTTCATCTGCACCCCACTGTAATGCTTTTAATGGGGGTGGCAGTAGACCAACTGGTTGCTGGAGAGGTGCCAGTTTACCTCTTGGGCACTGCCAAGGTGCCCCTGAGCAAGGCACCAAACCCCCAACTGGGCGCTTGTCAGGAGCAGCCCCCTCACTCTGACATCTCTCCATTGACATGTATATGTACTGTGTGAACAACAGAGTGTAAAACTGAATTTCCCCACTGTGGGACTAATAAAGGAACATCTTTCTTTCTTTTATGTAAAGCACTTTGAATTGTCTTGTACATGAGGTGTGCTATACAAATAAACTTGCCTTGCAGCCAAAGAACTGTCCACTGTACTCAAGTTGCCCTTGCCTTTGCCCTCTGCCCTTGCCTTGCCCTCTGCGTCTGCTCCCACTGTCTCATGTCAAGTCTTGCATGAATGACATTTCTTGCACTCCTTATTTATGTATCCACATACATAAACAGCCAAAACTTGGCAGCAAAAACATTCTTTTTCAGGAAATGTGTTACAGTTTGTCAGAACAGAACTCAAGTGCAGACACTGGGTAAAAGAAGTGAACAAAAATGATAATTTATTTACAATAACACAAGCAATCAAAAACAAACTCAAAAACTCAGGCCACCAGGCAGAAACGAAAAACCAACCTGTGGGCAGCCGGACAAAACCTAAACGGGCGACAAAAACAGAGCGGTTAACGACGCGTCAAAAAATACAATTTTACAAGAGATAGCAAACAGACTAGAGAGCGGGAATGAGCGTACTTACGACTAGTGAGCGTGGAACACACTGGTGCTTGTTTACTGGATCACCCAGATATAAATAGGGCAGTTGATGAGCTGATATGTAACAGCTGTGAGTGGAGTCAGGTGCTCTTGATGAGCACAGGGAGGAGGCATGCCCATACCTAAGGGAAAGGCTTAACTGACAGACCGGGTTCCTGACAAAATGAATCTTGTCACTGTGAGCCCTTTGGTCCAATAAAGAGCACAACTCCAGCATATGTCCACCCTGGTAGTGCAGGCAAGTCTTTTTAAATGAATGTCCATCTTTAACTTTCGTGTGTGTTTTCGTTTTCTGTGTGCCTGTTTGATTGTTTGATTTGTATTGTCTGATTTGTAGTGTCATGTTTTGTTTGACTTCAAGAACAAAAGTGTACAATGTAAGGTGCTTTTTATCTGTTGACTTTTTACTCCAATAAAATGAAATATATACATAAAAAATACCTGCTTTCTGTTTGGGTCTTTCAACTGCATCATCAACTGCAGTAACAGTAGTGGCAATGCTACTTCCTTTAGCCCTTGAGCAAGGTGAAGGTTTTGTTCTGATGCCTTCCCTAACTCTGGGGCATCTTGTATGTTTCCAAATACAGGATCTGTTGCAATTTTCACTTGGTGCTCAATAAAACCCACAGTATCAACCAACATAGCATATTGGCAGGTGCGAACCCTCTCCATGGCATTACAACACCCACTGAAAAACAGACTGAGACTGTACAGTCTTTCCATCCTCTGACTTAATTGATGGCTAGGAAGTCAACATAGAAAGATGCTATCGTATGCTCATTTCCACAGTGTCCATGCAGCAAAACTTTTGCCTTTGCATATCCAGTGCCATCAGTCATGTGTTGACAGCTTCTGAGAAGCTCCTTGGGTTGCCACTTTGTGTACTGTATCAGAAAGTACAGGCAATATTCAGCATTGTTAGCCCTTCCTTCAAACAACTGCATGAAGGCATGGAACAGCAGAGGATTGCCATCAAATACTTGGATATATTTCTTAGACAGCAACACAAGACATTGTTATTGCACCAACATTGTAGTTATTTGGGTTCAAGCCCTGAAGGAGCCAGAACCCTATTGAGTTTGAGCCAGTTTATTAGGGTTCAAGCCTCAGAGAGGTCACAATGGTCACACTAACTGGCCACATGATGGTACTATGATTGGCAGCCAAAAAGTGAAAAAAATTAAAGGCAGACCCCCTCACACCTTAAGTCCGATTGGCATGAAATTTGACACAATGTCCAACTGAATGTCCTCTACAAAAACGCCTCCTGGACCGCAAAAGTCCACTCAATGGCAATGGGTTTATATTGGCATGTACTGGACTGGACCGGGCATGGACTGTCATCATGGCTGCTAAATTTGGAGCAGATTTGACAAAGTACACTGAAGTTACAACAACTTGACTGCCATGCTATAGTAATGCTAATAAAAACACAATAAAAACACAATCTTCACAATAATGCATCGTCAAGGTCTTAAGACTTTCCTGACCACATTTGAGGTGGATCTGGTCAAGCTGCTAGGAGGAGTACAATAAAATACAAAACCAATTGTACATGTAAATGTCCTCAGGACCGGATCCTTATCATGCCTGAGACATCTGCAGCAGATTGGACTGTGTATCATTGGAGTTACTACAACGCCCTGTTTCATGGTGAATGCTCCAGAATGGCCACCACACCACGGCAAGGTAATTTAATAAAAACTCAGGGTTTTAATAACTTTTCATCATTAAGGTCTTTATATGGTCCAGACCAGATTTTAAGTCGATCAGATCAAATCTGTTGGAAGCGTTAATAAGTGCACAATCTGTAAAATGCTAAAAAGGGTGAAAATGGCACATTGAATTCAAAATGGCTGACTTCCTATTGGGTTTTGTGCATACCTACAGGAGGCGTATTTTTGTGTGTTACAGTTGTGTTCAAAATTATTCAACCCCCACAGTAGATAAGTGTTTTTGCAAGTTTGACATTTATTTTTCATCTTGTTTATAATCACATTAAATAATGACATGTCAAATAAACAAATACAACTGAAATAACAAAAATATTTTTTTGAATATTCCAATTAATGGCCTTTCTGTGATTACCTCATTGACAAAATTATTCAACCCCCCTTGTCCACCACTCTTAAGAACAGACGTTTCCATCAGGTGTTGTCAAACAGCTGATGGAAACACCTGTAGATGTGAACGGAACCCTAATGAGCAGCAATTAAGCAGATTTAAAAGGACTATGATACATGGCTCTTCTTGGCAGTCAATGACATCTTTGCAACATGGTGAAGTCCAAGGAATGGTCAAAAAAGTTCAGAGAGGAGGTCATTTCCCTTCATAAGCAAGGATATGGCAAACTCATCCCCCTCCAACACCGGTGAACATCCAGGGATCAGACATTAAGATGGTGACATCTTATAAATACCTGGGTGTTCACCTGAACAATAAACTGGACTGGACAACAAACTCCTCTGCACTCCATAAGAAAGGCCAGAGCAGGCTGTATCTGCTCAGGAGACTGAGGTCTTTTGGAGTGCAGGGGACACTATTGAAAACATTTTATGACACTGTTGTGGCATCAGCCATATTTTATGGAGTGGTTTGCTGGGGCAGCAGCATCACAGCTGCAGACAGGAAGAGGCTGGATAAGATTATCAAAAGGGCCAGCTCTGTCCTGGGATGCTCTCTGGACTCAGTGCAGGTGGTGGGAGAGAGGAGGACGATGGCTAAGCTGTCATCCATGATGGAGAAGGACTCCCACCCCATGAGAGACACCATCAGAGCTCTGGAGAGCTCCTTCAGTGACAGGCTGCTACACCCTAAGTGTACGAAGGAGCGTTACAGAAGGTCCTTCCTGCCTGCAGCTGTTAGACTCCACACCCAGCACTGCTCCCAGTAGACCACAATCACAGTCACATTCACAACAAACTCACCGGAAACACAAGTGCAATAAGGACTTTATGTACAATTATATCATTGATATGATGGACACATTTTTTCTGTCTTTACTTTTTTCTATTTTCTATTATGTATATACTAATTTATTTTATTTGTATTTTGCTGCTGTAATGTGTAAATTTCCCCACTGTGGGACTAATAAAGGAATATCTTATCTTATCTTATCTTATCTTATAAAAAGATGGCGAAGAGGCTAAACATTTCAAGAGACACAATTGGGAGCATAGTCTGCAAGTTTAAAGCTAAAGGCACAGTGGAAACGCTACCTGGGCGTGGTAGAAAGAGGTTACTGTCTGCAACTGCTGTGCGATACCTGAGGCGAAAGGTGGAGAAAAATCTCCAGGTGACAGCTGAGGAACTACGACAGGACATGTCAAAGGGAGGTATTCAGGTTTTCTGCCCAGACAATAACAACGCACACTGCGAAATGATGGCTTCCATGCAAGAACTCCCAGGCGCACCCCACTGCTGACTCCAAAGCACAAGAAGAGTCGACTCCAGTATGCCAAAAACCATGTGGACAAACCACAAAGGTTTTGGGATACTGTTCTCTGGAGTGATGAGACCAAACTGGAACTTTTTGGGCCAATGGATCAACGGTACGTGTGGAGGAGTGAAGTGGAGGAATGATGCTTATAAAGAAAAGAACACCCTGCCTACTGTGAAGCACGGTGGGGGGTCAGTCATGCTCTGGGGTTGTTTTGCTTCTTCAGGAACAGGGAATCTTCAGCGTGTGCAAGGTATTATGAATTAAGTTCACTACCAGGAGATCTGGGATGCAAATGTCATGCAGTCAGTGACAAAGCTGAGGCTTGGGAGATGTTGGACCTTCCAACAGGACAATGATCCTAAGCATACCTCAAAATCTACCACAGCTTGGTTGCAAAAGAAGGGCTGGAAGATTCTGGAGTGGCCATCGCAATCACCAGACTTAAATCCCATTGAAAATCTCTGGTGGGACTTGAAGAAGGCAGTTGCAGCACGCAAGCCAAAAAATGTTAATGAACTGGCGGCCTTTGCCCACGAGGAATGGGCAAAGATACCTGTGGATCGCTGCAAGAAACTTGTGTCAAACTATGCTTCACGTCTAAAGGATGTTATTGTTGCAAAAGGATGTTGTACTAAGTACTAAAGTTGTACATACCTAAGGGGTTGAATAATTTTGTCAATGAAGTAATCACAGAAAGGCCATTAATTGGTATATTACAAACATTTTTGTTGTAATTTCAGTTGTATTTGTCTATTTGACATGTCATTATTTAATGTGATTATAAACAAGATGAAAAATAAATGTCAAACTTGCAAAAACACTTATCTACTGTGGGGGTTGAATAATTTTGAACACAACTGTACATCTGCCTGCCAAATTTCATACATGCAGGTAAAACCTGAGCAAGGGATTTGATTTTACCGACTTTGTAGGTGGTGCTAGTGAGTCATTTTGCAATGCCTAAGCCTAAGCCCCTTAAAATATCAAATGTTGCACTGTGTCTGATAAATGTGCAAAGTTTAACAACAAACTTAAACAAGGAGTACAATTCCAGTATGCATTGTATATACTGTATTTTTCGCACTATAAGGCCCACTTAAAATCCTTTAATATTCTCAAAAATCGACTGCGCCTTATAATCCAGCGTGCCATGTATCAATTCTGGTTGTGCTTACTGACCTCAAACCAATTATGTGGTACGGGGCGCTCAAAAATCTGCCAGAATGTTTTATTACGACTTTGGACATTACAGCACTCATCGACACTGTCAAAACGAAAGTGAAGAAAACTAATTCGGAGCTTGCCATCATTCCAGGTAGATTAACTTAAGAACTCCAACCGCTAGATATTGGTGCCTAGATATGGGAGGCAACGCAGGGCGAGTTACTTCATTATAACAAGACGAGAGCGCCTTATGTATGAAAATAGTCACGTGCATTGATAGTGTGCCTTATAATCCTGTGCGCCTTATAGTGCAAAAAATACAGTATTATGTAAATATAGAACTGAATTTAATAGTTTGGCCCCATTGTCACTGATTGGCCTGATGTCTGAATTGGTGCATCCCTACTATTCTGGAGGAAGAGTGAAAATAGAGCCAAAAATACTTGTAGGTTTGATTTGTACCTGTATATTTGATTTGTAGTTTGAACAGTCTGTGTGGACTTTTTTCACCCACAAACAAATTGATGTGTAACTGAAACCATTTTTTGAAAACCTGTTTAGTAAGTGAAAGCCTTGGTTCAAACATCTAAAATTCAGAATTCAGAATTCTGTTATACACATTGAAAATGTTTTCACAGTCACATCCAGTATAGTGATGTACAGCTGCAATACTTGTCACTGATTTGCTCCCATACAGTGCTTCATTATCAAATCCATTCCATTTGCGTAAGATTATTGAGAGAATATGTCACGCCCGTCAGCTCTTAAGCTGAAATTATGTTGTGTTTTGTCTTATATGTATTTCCTGTTTTATTTTGAAGTCTAACTCTCCCTCTTGTTTCAGAGCACGTCACTTCCTGCCCTCCTGTTCTTCCGTGTTTTGAATAAATGAAATTCCTGACCTACTTTCCATCCACCCTCACCTGCGTCTGATCGTCTTCCCCCGCCCTGATTGTGTCCACCTGTCCTTAGTTAGTCACTCCCCTCTTTAGTATTTAAGCTGTGCTTCCCCTTCCTTCTGTGCCAGTTCGTCTTTGTACTCCTGAGTGAAAGCGTCCTCGCGTCTATTCCCGTGTAAGCCACCAAAATGCTACTATGCACCTGAAAATAAGCATAATAGGTATTCTTTAAACTCGGGGTGTAATCTGCAAGTTGATCTGCTACTCCTTTTGAGTTTCTGATAGAGAGGATGGATTGGACCATTTAGGATCTAATCAGCTTTTTTTAGAATAGGATCCCTACACAGCTGTGCTGCAGTGACTTGATTAGTCACTTCATGTCTTGATCATGTGCTGCAGTTTGGCATGATCTTGGGCATGCATATTACCAAAGGTGCAAATCATACTGAATGACAAAACACTCTGCAAAAACAGTATTATAAAGCATTTGAAGAATACAACATTAAACTCTAAAATTATGCATTATCCTAAGATAGAACAGCCTCTTTTGTAGTTTAGTAGTTGTGCACATACACATAATTTTAAGTGGTCATTGACTCCAAGGTATTTATAACTTGAGACCCTTGAACTTGAAGTAATTCTCCCTTAATCTTGGCAGGAGGAACTGTTATCTTATTCTTACTAAAATCTACAACCATCTCGTTTTCTTCATTCTGACCTCAAGAAAATTCTCTGAGCAGCTTTGGATAAAGCTGCATGTTTCCCTCTCAAAACCTTCCACTGCTTTTTCAGATTTTAAAAATTCGATCAATGCTGTGTCATGGGTATGTTTAAAATGAGAATGAGCTGAGACAGATGCCTGACAGTCATTGGTATGAAAAGTATAAGGTAAGCACCCCTGGGAGGTGCCTGTATTAATAATTTTAGAAGAAGACATAACAGAGTTAAACTTCCCATTGGCTACAATTGGTGAAAAAATTATTAATCCATTTAATAAATTTGGGATTCACTCCCAGACACACCTGTTTGCTCACCATTAAATGGGGTTGGATCATATTGAACGCACTGCTGAAATCTATGAGCACAATTTTGACCAGGCTTTGGGCTAGTCAAAGATGTTATTAGTGAAAGTCAGCAGTGCATCTTCAACACCTCTCTCTGTTTGGTAAGCAAATTGGTAAGGGTCAAAAAAGATGAGACCTCAGGGTCCTGGTGATTCTACATAGCAGTAGAAACAATTGGAAGATGACTAATTTATTGGAGAATGCATAGGGACACTCTGAGTACAGTCCTCTCCACTTTACTCACTGATTCACATTAAAGAAATTCAATTAAAGTTTTTCAGCTGAAAACCAGTAGTATGATGAGTATGACTGATGGATTCAGGTCCAAATCTTGACACTTTAGTGCAAAAAATTTGAACTCTAACATATCATGTTGTAAATATGCATAGAGACTGCTCTCTACTGGTTGAAACCCAGTCAGTGCAATTGAATTTTGCTATTAGCTGATCTGGAGGCAGGTGACGTATACTGTTATGTATGAAGCTTTCGTCACCAATCAAGGAAAGTGATGAAAATGCTTACAAATTCATAGTGATGAAAATGCATGCAAGTGGAAAAACAGAGTAAGCTTATATTTTTAGCATTTACAGAAAGCAGTTTTTGTTACTTCCGCCAAAATTGTTTGATTGTTCACAGCAAAGAATTTTTGTTACTTTTGTCACAAAAATCACCCATTGAAAACTGGTCGAGTTCACACGGTCAACTTGCAGGCCTGGCCACAAGCTGCACTGTGCATGTGCAACACTCAGAGATGAGAAGGAAGTGAAAATGATGTGTATTTTTCCTTAACATCATTGGTTAAGACTTAAAAACAGGTTTTAATGTAATTTTAATGCAAAAGATTAGCAGGAATGTTTTGGGAGGTTCTTTGGGCTGTGATGGAGAGCTGACGATCAGTGACTCCACTGCAGCTTCCCGGGAAGAAGTTGAACTGGATCAGTACCAATCTGGAGAATGTGATCTTCCCTTACAATACGTTGTAGATGGAGAGGATGAGGTGAGACACTAGGGCACGGAGAGAAGATAACAGATTAGCAAAAGTCACTGAGACAAAGCTCACTTCAGCTCAAGCAACATGGGTGTTATGTTGTGCATAAGAAAACTCAAATATAAATGTGAAATTCAAAAAAAATGTTTTGATAAGTTTAAAGCAGATGTCTTGCATAAACACTGAGAAAATAAATGGCAATGAGGTTAATCTTTCCTCTCTGCCTCGATGGTGTTTACATCCACAAAAGAACAATGCTGTTGGAACTGTAGCTTTATTTGTTACAATATCTGGTGACTTGGTAAGGAAGGAAGAACGCAAATGCAGAAAGCACATAGACGGAAGATTTAACAAAAGGCGAGCCTTTAATCTTAGGCTGATTAAACGGTATTTTATAGTAACACAAAAAAATAATAAACAGTAACTCAAATAAATATAAACTAAACACAAAGTAACAACAAGGAAACTAAATACACCGAAACACGAATTAACACAAAACCTAAAATACACAGAGAGACAGGGAGGGTACACACTGGAACAAACACAGACAAGTGAGACACAGGACAACTAGGAGTGAGAGGAGAGACATCTAAACAGGATAAGGAAGACCTACCAGAAAGAAAAGAAACACAAAGCTACATGGAGGACATGGGTGTCTAACAGAATCCAGGGAAAAAAAAATAAAGAAGCATTAGAAAGTCACCATGGCAGAACAACGGAGTACAGGAAACTTGCAGGGACTGAACAAATGAACAGAAGGAAAGGGATGGCTTAAATACACACACAGAAGACAACCAGGTGGAAACAATCAGGGGCGGGGCAAACAATCAGGGAAACTAGGTCAGGGCTGTCAATCAGGAAAACCGAGGGAAAACACAGCAGGAAGTAAAACTAGAAATGGCACAGAGATGCAAGACTTTCAAAATAAAACAGACCAGGACAGGGAGTGAAACAAGACATTATGCCAGAGGTGAGTGACAAAAACAAACAATAACACTAGAATGAATATAGCAGAAACTCACAATAACAATACAGAACAAATAATACACTGACAGAAAAAACGAACTAACTAACTAACAAAAGTCCAGAACCATGACATTATTTTATACTTGTAACTAAAGCACTCCAACCTTAGAGGACCAAACATCATTTAACCAATTACAACTAACAATGATATACAGGATAATACCGTATTTTTCGGACCATAAGGCGCACCGGATTATAAGGCGCACTATCAATAAATATCAATATCAGTGTCTTTCATATATAAGGCGCACCGGATTATAAGACGCACTGGACTGTAAGCGAAACAAAATGGTCAGATAGGTCAAACTTGATTCTATTAATTTAGCAACTCAATAACTTCAATAACTCTCAACATATTTCAGTTGGGACACACGAAATACAAAACAATACACTTGTTTTTCAGTTCATTCCTCGTCCACAAATCCAGCAAATCCTTCATCATCAGTGTCTGAGTTAATTAAACAGTTGGGCGACTTCGGCATCAAGCTCGCCCGAATCCATCTTGTCATTATCCGAGTCAGTCTCGTTGCTGTTACGTAGCTGTTCAGTGACGATTCCTGCCTTCATGATCCATTGGCAGATAATGGAGTAACTCGCCCCGTGTTGCCTCCCTGTCGTTGTCCTCCCTGTTGTCCTCCTCCTCTGTGTGTTCACCTTCTGTCATCCAATGCTCCCACGCAGCTCGCAGTTTAACTTTGAACGACCTGTTGACACCAATATCTAGCGGTTGGAGTTCTTTAGTTAACCCACCCGGAATGATGGCAAGCTCCGAATTAGTTTTCCTCACTTTCGTTTTGACAGTGTTGGTGAGATGGGAACACATGGAGTCGCAGATCAATAGGGACAGAGAGTTGCGGCAAAAGCTGTTCAGTCTCTTGATTTCTCCTCCTCAAAAGTCGCTGATTTTCATGTCAAGCGCTACCGCTGCTGCCTTGAGTCGAATAGAAACTGTAGAGACACTTCTACCTGCTGCTCTCTGTTGAATAACCCACTGTTCTTTGTTCACTCAGAAACTCTGTTTGGTCTTCTTTACGTGGCGCAGGTCATCTTTTTGCTTCCTCCACTTCTGTACCATTGATTCATTAATATTAAATTCTCTCACCGCTGCTCTATTCCCATGTTCTACTGCGTTACTGATAGCCTTAAGCTTGAAATCCGCTTCGTAAGAATGTCTCTTCACAGGTGCCATTTTGGGCTCCTTACACACACAATAATGTTACGGTGCCTATCTGTCGAAGCACAGTAACAGCACATACAGTATTACTCTGCGAGGCGCCTCACTACTGTCAGTAGGTATTACTCCACCAGGCGCCTGACTACTGTTACCGTAATGCTCCTACAATCCATCCAGGAGTGCAGCTTCGAAGCTTGCCAAACTCATAATAAAAAATTCGGACAGATTTTTGAGCGCCCTGTACCACACAAAATTGGTTCGAGGAGGTCAGTAAGCACAACCAAAAAAGGCACACTGTCGACTTTTGAGAAAATTTAAGGATTTTAAGTCCGCCTTATAGTCCAGAAAATACGGTACTGTATTTGGTGTCAAACTGTCTTCAGTCATTGGCTGTGTGAAGTCTGTGATCCCAGAGGACACTTGCAGTCTATCTCACCTTGTGATTCTATGCCAGACCTAAACAGCAGACTGGACTTTTGCTTTTGATGTTTTGATGTGTATTTAGGATTGTCCTCCTCTTTCATTGTTCTAAAGTTGATGACTCTCTAGCTTTACTTACCAGCTGCTAGATTAGCACTGCTAATGTTGGTAAGCTTCTGAAGCTAACAATTAGCTACGTTGATGGGCAAGTAAACACTTTAAACAGAGTGTAGTTGGAAAGGTTAAGTCAGAATAGTCATGCACACAACAAGACCACAAACACATAAAGGGTTCACTTACTTTATAATTGGTCGATATGATGCGGTCAAACTAGCCATCGGTGCATTTACTTTGGAATCCCTGGGGCTTGTTCCACCTCCAAAGTGTGTAAAAGTTTAGTTTACACTGCATCCAGAGGACATTAAAACCTTCTCATCTCTGTTAAGCATTGCACATGCATAGTGCAGTTAGTCAGTGGGTATGTTTTTTTTGGCAGAAGTAACAAAAATTGCATGCTGTGAATGTGAATGACGAATGGTCAACAGTTATTATCAGGTCAACACTGTTCAACAAAATGTCAATCAAGTTTATCAAATCAATTAAAAATGTATTATTCCATTTTTCAATTCACATACATTTTCATCAACTCCATTTCTATCAGTTCATTTTTGTTACTTCCACGCCTCATAAATTACAGGGAGGAAGAACAAAAACAAGAAGATGCCCATACATTCAAGTCTCCTCCACCACCCTCCGTCAGACAAAAGACGTTGCAGCAGAGTTCTGAGGGAGGCACAGCATATCCAGGTACAGGTGGCTCTGTTATTAGTTTTTTCTTTTGTCTGTCTACCCCTAGAAAAATTATGAAGCAGTCGTTGGCAATGGAAATCTTGGTTCTCAGACTACCTCCAACAAAACTCATTAAATATGCAGGCTATATAAAAAAGAAAATCACACAAAAAGTTACCGTTTATTTGTCAGTGAATAAATACTACAGCTCCTCAAGACCCAAACCAAGTTCCAGTCTTGCTACCTGCTGATTTAAGTGAAAGGGGGTAGCACTGAAGTTAGCAACAACTTCAGCTCAGGCTCACTTAACATGGGCTGGTGTTTAAGGTGGATCAGCCAACTTCTTACCAGCAAAGAGGAACAACCACACCTCAGGACAACAGGCGTTGAGTTTTTATTCTTTTTTATTAAAAAGAAAAGATTGTTTTTCATTAAAATGCCGGGAAGAACCCAGCAATAATATTGTACAATCAAATTTTATTTTCTTGTGAGTGAGTTGATATAAATGTAACTGATTGTGTCAAATGGCCACGATATCGCCTCATATTAATCGCAGGCCCCTGCGATTGTTGTCCAAAGAATCAATATAACATTATGTCGTGATGAAACTGGTGACTTACACCCTTTCTGCTCTGTTAAAAATAAACCCCCATTTCAATGCTTCCTCTGTCCATGCTTCCCTATAAAATTATTTGATATTATTGACAACCTTATATGCAGCACAAAGTGCAAGAGCATCCTGTATGCTCTCTGTCCCATTGTGTTTTTGATTTTGTTACAATAAGCATTTATCTATATTTGATACCTCCGTTATGTGATGTCTGTTCTGTTCTGTTCTCATTAGTCAATACTGTATCCATGCTTTATGTTTTACTTTTGTCAAATACTGTGTTTCCATTTAATGTAAAGGTCCAGTGTGAAGGAGTTAGGGGGATTTAATGGCAGAAGTGGGATATAATTAACTATATTTTCATTAGTGTATAATTACCTGCAGCTAAGAATTATTGTGTTTTTATTAGCTTAGAAGAAGCCCTTGTGATTTAGGTAAGGAGCAGGCCCTCTTCAAAGAGTGTGTGTCAAGTCCTGTTTCAACAATAGCATGGAACGGGCAAACCAAACACGGGCTCTAGAGAGAGACTTACACATTTTTAAGTTACCTACAGGCCATATACTGTGTGTATATATACATATGTACTGTATATATGAATAAAAATCATAATTGGGATAAAACTGAATTTAAAAAATGTCTCTACCTCTTTTGCCTTCCGGTGTTTGTCCATGCTGTCTCTGTCCTTGTCCTTGCCCTTGTCTCCAGGGTGGCAGGAGTAGGAGACTGTCCTCCAGTCCTGCGGAGAGTTGGTGATGCTGGTGACCTTTGACTCAGTGGCACTGTTCTCCTCGTTGAGTGAGCGGGACGACCTCCTGGTGAACATGCTCTTCTTCAGAGCCTTTACCCTGAGGCTATCATTGTTACTCCCATCTGAGCAGCACCACTCCCCTGAGGAGCCAGTGTCCATTTTGATATTGTGACCAGTGGTGTGGCACTGGAAAACATGAGGTGATAGGTTGGTGTCGGGCTGTGAATGAGGGTGGGGGTACAGCTTGTCGGGGCAGGCACTGGACACGGAAGCAGACGTCATCTCTCCATGTCTCCCGTTGGCCTCAGGCTCCTGGATCTTCTCATCAAGCTTGTTGAGTTTGGAAAGCACCTGGGAGATCTCACTGCGAACCCCTGACAGAGACTCAAGCTTCTTCTCGATCTCACCAATCCTCATAACCAGCTTACACACACTTGATTTGAGCTCATCGTCTGTATTTTCCAGTGAATGAAAGAGGTGGTCCAGCTTGGACTTGGCTAGTTTGACCGTGTTGCGGTCAGGAGAACTGTCACATTCAGACTTCAGCGTAACCTGAGAGAGAGACCCATTACTGTTGTAACATGACGATTGGATAATGCCCAGAGAGTCACAAACACTCATATCATCCAGAAAACGAAAAATGTCACTTATGTCATCACTAACAGTCTCACAGTCCTCATCACAATGTTTGAAGGCATGCCTTTCTCTGTCACTGTATTTAGCTGGGCAGTCCTTCACCTTCTTCTGCTCAGCCTGCTCTGTTTGAGTCCCAACACTGGAGGAGCTGTCCCCTCTCTGAAAGGCTGACCTGTTCATATTTTTCTCCCTAAACCTTTTGCCTGCTTCTCTTTTCTCCAAACCAGCAGGCCCATTTGTCATCAGTGCTGCATCCTTGTTCTTTATTCCATTAGTTTTCTTTGCAGAGCCAGATGGAGAAGCTACTACCTTTTCCTTTGGACTCTGAAAATGTTGCTTGTTGTCAGTGCTTATAATAGTAACATTGCGATGGTGGTTTTCTTTGAGTGGTTTGCTATTCAGAAACGACTTCTCAAAGTCTGGAGGCCCATCCTCTGTGTTGAGACTGAGGCTCTTCACTGGCCATGGCAGATGCTTCTTCCCTGCTTTGTTACTTTGCTTCCTGCTGCTAACACACTCAGAGACTGTGGTCGGACCAAAGTATGTGGATGCCTGTAAATCATCCAGGCTCTCATGCCTCACCCTCCGTCTGTCCTGAAGAGGTGAGTTGAGTGTTGGCTCAAAGTAGGGGTTACTGTATGGGAGTTCAAAGCTGTGGTTGAAGAAGGTAGCAGGCTTGTGCAGCTCCCTCCTGTGGTAGCCATCAGCAGTCTTACTTCCCTGTTTGACCTCAGAGGGGATCACCTACAAAAGTAACCCAGACAAGAACTGATTCAGCTTTAAAACACACTTACACAGCCAATACAGTACAATGTACTAATACTAACTATGGAATCTTAAAAAAATAGTATTACAAAATATCACAGATGTGTGGAGGCCTTGAGATTATATTTTAGAAATAAAATGAAAATGCAAACTGAGTGAAAACATTTATACACTATAAAGGGAAATTATTTCTAGCAGCACTCTGCTTATGTCAGCAGTCACACATTCACACACACATTCATACACTGATCGCAGAGGCTGGATGCCAACCTGCCCATCAGGACCTAATCTAAATACTCATTGACACACTGATGGCTCAGCCTTCAGAAGCAGTTTGGGGTTCAGTATCTTGCTCAAGGACACTTTGACATGTGGACCAGAGGATCCAGGGATCGAACAGCCGACCTTCCGATTGGTGGAGGCTCTCACTCTACCACTGAGCCACAGAATAGACACGTCCTCACTGTGTTGTACATAATAGTTGGGCCATCAACCAATTAGAGCACTGTGAAAGTCCTGCTTGATAGTTAATGTATAATGTATATGCAATGATAAAATATGGGTTAGGGCAATGGTGGAGGAAGTACCTGAAAGCCACACTTGAGTAAAAGTACAGCTATCTAACCAGAAAATGGTTGGGTAAGAATGATAATTTAGTTTTGGTTTTTTTTTTCTGACCGATAACTGAACCTCATTAACATCAAGATTAGTGCGTTTCATCCAGCAGTGCTGTGGTTGTCGTGCCTAACAAGCTGCCCAGCTTCAACGATAAGCCGATGCACAAACAGGTTAAATCATCATTTATCACCAGCTGCAGTGTATGAGCACAACAGACAACTGAGTCCTCAGTTCAGCTGACAGGGAGAGTTAGCAGCCTTGATGCTGTGTGTGTTGTCATGTGCTGTCTCTCTCTCTCTTGCTCTCGCTCTCTCTCGTCTCCATCATCTGCTGCTGTCTCTCTTCTATCTCTCCATCATCTGCTGTCTTTCTCTTCTATCTCTCCATCACCTGCTGTCTCTCTCTCTTTTCTATCTCTCCATCATCTGCTGCTGTCTCTCTTCTATCTCTCCATCATCTGCTGTCTTTCTCTTCTATCTCTCCATCACCTGCTGTCTCTCTCTCTTTTCTATCTCTCCATCATCTGCTGCTGTCTCTCTTCTATCTCTCCATCATCTGCTGTCTTTCTCTTCTATCTCTCCATCATCTGCTGTCTCTCTCTTTTCTATCTCTCCATCATCTGCTGCCTGTATCTCTCTCCTGTCTCCATCATCTGCTGCTGTCTCTCTCTTCTATCTCTCCATCATCTGCTGCCTCTCTCTCTCTCTCTCTTCTGTCTCTCATCATCTGCTGTCTCTCTTCTATCTCTCATCATCTGCTCTCTCTCTTCTATCTCTCCATCATCTGCTGCCTCTCTCTCTCCTATCTTTCCATCATCTGCTGCTGTCACTCTTTCTCTCTCTTCTATCTCTCTATCATCTGCTGTCTTTCTCTTCTATCTTCATCACCGTCTGCCTCTCTCTCTCTTCTATCACTCCATCATCTGCTGCTGTCTCGCTCTTTCTTCTATCTCTCTATCATCTGCTACTGTCTCTGTCTCTCTCTTCTGTCCCTCCATCATCTGCTGCCATCTCTCTCTCCTCTATCTCTCCACCATCTGCTGTCTCTCTTTCTCTCTCCTATCTCTCCATCTGCTGCTGTCTGTGTCTCTCTCTCTCTCTCTCTCTCTCTCTTTTATCTGTCCATCTGCTGCTGCCTGTCTCTCTTACTCTTCTATCTGTCGATCTGCTGATGTCTGTCCCTCTCTGTCTCTTAAATCTGTCCACCTGCTGCTGCCTGCAACGTCTGGACCTTTACGCTCTGCCCCTTTTCCCTGCGCGCACGACACACACACACACACACACACACACACACACACACACACACACACACACACACACACACACACACACACACACACAGTTTAGAGAGGTGCATTTATTCTGACAGGCTGTTACGTTACAGACTAGCACATATTCACACACAGGTTGTTTTTTTAATTGAGCTTTATATCGGCTTACAATACTATTCAGGGCTACACTCAAAGATTAACTACATCTTTGAGAGCACTTTGTTTGCACTTGCCCATCACATGAATTAGAGTTGGTCCGATACTGACACCATTACAGGAAATGCATCTAATACCACCCAAAATTTTGGGATTGAATATCGGCGAGTAAGCCAGTCTATGCACTGATCTGATATCAGGGTTTCCGCCAGCCTATGGCAAGCCCGGCTCCCTAACAGGACTGAGATGACTCCCCTGATTACTCATCAGTCCAGCAGGCCTGAGATTTACGTCTCCATCACTACAGAGCTACCTGCTTGAAGGTGTGTGGATTGTTATTTAAAAGCTTGTACTATGAAGCAGCAAAATCAGGAAACATTGTTTCTCATCAGCTGCACATTAACTCAATTCCTTTACAGCTGAAAACAAAACGTTGAAACAATGCAGGTAAAAACAGGGAAGCAAAAGATTCAGTTAGGAGCTACTGAAGTACTGAGAGCAGAACACACAATGTCTCCTGCACACTTTTTTGATGGGGGAGAAGGGCTCACACAGGCTGTCCACTGAATAGACAGCTAGAGAATATGAAAATATTTATTCCTAGCTCCATCAGGGGTTCAGGCCGCGAAGGTGCAGAACCCTTCCGTTTGTGCTGATTTGTTATTTGTTATCTTATGCTGTGGCAAAAACTGCCATGAGCTGAAATGAGCTAGAAACATCAAACTTGGTCCAGTACCTGGACATGATGTGCAAGTGCTTCTGAAGAAATAATGGTGCTGTAATTAACAACCAAATATGGAATTTTAGACAGGCCACACCCCTCACATCATCCAATGCCCTCTACAAAAACCCTCTTCTTGGACTGTAGCCTATTTAGTAGGGGTGTGGCGATATATCGTGCCACGATATATCGCAATATAAAAATGTGATGATATACATCATCAAGGCAAAAAACTGTATTGCTATATTTTGGGGATGTAAAAAATTGATTTAAAAATGCGTTACTTTGGCTGTGATCAGCCTCCTCTCTCTGTCAGTGCACTCCTCTCAGTATCCACTGTGTAGTCTGGCTTAATGTCCCCCCCACAGCACTATCTGATTGGTTACATGTAATCAGTAGTGGTATGAGAACACACTCAGCTTACGATACGATACAATACGATACATAATATTGGGCTAATGATCTCAATACGATACAATATTATAACAATAACTGTATTTATTCAGTTTAAATTTTAGTCTGGATATCACTGGAAATGAAAGCATGTCCTCAATGATTACTCCAGATTTAAATAAAAGTTAACGTAACTTAACTAACATTAATGAGCCTGTCCTCTGTCTGAACATGGAGTACTAACTAACGTTACCAAGTTTGTCTCTCAGTCTGAACCAGGACCACTAACTAACATTACACAGTCTGTCCTCTCAGTCTGAACCAGGACAACTACCTAATGTCACTGAGTATGTCCTCTCAGTCTGAACCAGGACCACTAACTAACATTACACAGTCTGTCCTCTCAGTCTCAACCAGGACAACTACCTAATGTCACTGAGTATGTCCTCTCAGTCTCAAGTATGACTACTAACTAACATTACTGAGTCTGTCCTGAAGCTGGTTCTGTTACAGATGTGTAGGATATTGTCCTTAGTTACTTTAGTCGTAATTTATTCATTTAACTTTTATTTAAATCTGGATGAGTCATTGAGGACATGCCTTCATTTCAATGATTTCTAGAGTAAAATTAAAACTGAATAAATACACATAAAACTAATAAGAAAAGAAACAGACACAAACAGAACACAGAAAATACAGTTACATTGAAGAGTAGAATAGTGGCACATCCTATTACAAGATGATTAGGGCTCATGTTACTAGCCATAATACATTACAATTTCATAAAAAATGGAACTATAGGGCAAACAGCAGTATTGTTTACATTTTGTCTTATGAATAAAAAAGATACTTTTTCAGTCATATATTTTCATCATTCAAGTTTAAAAAAAATTAAAATTAGTGTGATTGTGAACCCAATATTGTGTATCGTATTGTGAGCTGAATGTACTGTCACACCTCTACTATTTAGCATTATATGTTGTAGTATGCATTTGCTCAATTTGCTGTGAGTAGCAACGAGCTAGAGACATAAACTTGGTACCATAACTGCATATGATGTCGTAATGCTTCACATACAATATTACCTCAGTTTGCCACATGGTGGAACTTTTTCTAAAATTTTAAAGGCCAGCTCCCTGTACTCTTCAAAAAAAGCCACCTGGACCACTAAAAGTTCAGCTACTAAATTATCTGCCATTTAGAATTTTTTTAAAAAGACATCTCCTCCGAAACCATAGGTCTGATTGGTACAAATACTGTATCTGATACCACTAAAGTCTGCCCACTACATTTCCGCAATTTTGAATTTTTCGAAAAACATCATGAACATCTCCTCCTGTAAGCATATTTCACAATACTAGCAAATTTTCTGTGGCTCATAATTGGACAAATCTCATCAAAAGTTGCATAAAGCTTGCTGATCTCATTTCATTTCCAAGATATTGACAAATGAACTTTAGAGGGCAAAGCTTAGCAGGAAATTGACCATAATTCATTGACTTTTAGTCCAATTATCATAAATCTTGTTAGATATCTTCAGTACGTGTCTGAGAATAGTACCAAAGCAGTTTCAGCTCAACCCATAGACAGCACCACAAATACCAAACACTAGTATCTCAAAAGCCTGTACATAGAATTCCACCAAATTTGGTGCGCTTGCTCTGGGGGCAAGTATCAACCAAGATCTGAAGAGTCATATTGATTGGTGCATGTGGGCGTGGTCTGTTTAGCATTATATGCTATACTATACCTTTGCTCAATTTGCTGTGAGATGGAACAAGCTAGAGACATGAAACTTGGTACCATAACTGGCTGTCATATGCTAGTGTTTCATATAAAATGTGATCCTGATTTGCCTGATGGTGGCGCTATCATTGACAGCCAAAAAAGGGAAACTTTTAAAGGCCGACCCCATCACACCTTTAGTCCAACTGACTTGAAATTTGACACACGTCCATCTCAATATGTTCAACAAAAAAGCCTCTAGAACATGTGTCAAACTCTGGCCCGTGGGCCAAATTTGGCCTGCAGTGTAATTATATTTGGCCCGCAAGGCAATATAAAATTACTATTAGAGCTGACCCGCCGGTACAGAACAGCGCATTCACCACTAATACTACAAATGCCACAATGCTCTGCTGTTGTTTTGGCACGTCAGCCAGGACAGGACCCAGACATGCCCTATACTCTGTGTCAGTAGTGATCTGTGCTTCGGCAGGAAAGCCCCGGCTCACCCTACCTCCCTGTGCCTCTCTCCCAGACCACATCGCGACCTCATACTACAACTGTCAACGTGTTACCCCTTCCCAAAAATGGCGAAAAGAAAGACAGAAAACAGAATTTTTCTGGACAGGTGGAAGGCAGAATATCTGTTTACATATGTAAAAGACAGACCCGTTTGTCTTGTTTGTGGAGCCTTGTTTGTGCCTCAGCTCCGCACCCAAGCTGCTCAATTGCTCTCCATGTTCAACAGCACTTTTCTTTGTGAGCAACTTTTCTGCTTGATGAAGATGATGAAAACATCTCACAGGAGATGTCTGACTGATGAACACCTTCGTTCGATACTGAGGGTTTCCTCAGATCAGAGCCTGAGCCCAGACATTGATGAACTAGCATCCAAGAAAAGATGCCAAGTATCTGGCTTGGGCACATCAGATTAGATCAATGTGTGGCAAACTGAGCAATAATTAACATTTTCTTTATGCACTTTTTCTTGCTACTCCAAGGCGTGAATGGTTGATCATTCATTATTGTTATTTTATTTTCTAATTTATTAGCCTGTGGAAAAAGCTTATTTTGATATTTACGTCAGAAGGCTGCAAATAGAAAAGAGGCATACAAATTATATTTAAATTTTATTTAATATGTCATTGATATATTTTTTTTTATTTGAAATTTGATTTTGCATGTCTGCACTATTAAGTTAAATAAGTGTTGCTTGTTCCATATTCAATGTTTAAGCAAAACTTGTTTGGGTCCATATTAAAGGCTCATTTGTTCAACGTTGGCCCGCAACTTTGTTTAATTTTAAATTTTGGCCCATTGTGTATTTGAGTTTGACACCCCTGCTCTAGAACCACTTAAGTCCACCAACAAGATTTTCCACCATTTTTTATTTTTTGAAAAACACATTTTTGACGTCTCCTCCTAAACTCTAGGTCTGATTTCTACCAAATTTTCTGTGTATCATTATTGGACCAAGCTTATCAAAAGTTGCATAAAGCTTGTTTATCTCATTTTGTTTTCAAGATACTGACCAAATTTCACAAGGGTGTGGCTCAGCGAATAAACAGACTTAAGTCAACAACCATTTGGTCAACAATCGCAAAACTTGCAGGGCATGTCCATTGTAATTTATTTATGTTCTTTGTAAGTGACTAAATAATAAAAGAAAATTCATTCTCTGTATGTATTTGTTTATGTTTTACATTAAAGGGTTTAACTTGAGCCAGGCCATGCAACAAATATAGTAATCATATCACATCCATATATGGTCAGTAGTAAACAGCTGTTAAATAATAACAATAATAACTACATATTTCATTTTATATGATCTAACTTACAAGCTAGGATAACTGACTGGACAAGCCTATTTGCTTGCAATAGTAACAAGTAACAAAGATGCTCAGGGAAATGTATCGGAGTAAGTATGCATTTTGGCATACATTTTATCTAGAAAAATGTACGGCCGCTGCCATCTTGGTATTTGGCCATCAACATGTTTTTTACAACCAGAAGTGTCACAAGAGGGTGGAGCTAAGTACAACCAAACACTGAAAAAGACATTTTCAGGCAACTAAAAATGTTAGAATTAACTTTCATGGAGGGAAACACAGTGTGAAAGGGTGACAGTTGTAAGACCAAAACACTGACAACTCTCAGACCAGACAAAAGCCATGGCAGCAACCTGTCAGTCACAAGGTAGCCCTGTCGTAAAGCATCCTCTGCTTTATGGTTAATTTGACTCCAAATGGGACCACAATTTACTAAATGAACATCATGCTGTATTGAAGAAGACTTGAAAATAGTGACTGAGACCATAAACTCATGCTTACAATGTTTACTGAGGTAATAAATCAAGTGAGAAGTAGGCTCATTTTCATATAGACTTCTATACAATCAGACTTCATATAGCAACCAGAGGAGTCCCCCCTGCTGGCTCTGCATTGGCATCACTTCTCAGACCCAGAGGCAACCCTCTGATTTTTCAGCAGTGGTTTAAAGTAACAAAATACACTGTACTCTATTAAGTTTTCCATTTTATATTACTTTGGACTTCTACCTCGACACATTTCTGAGGGTATTCCTCCTCATTATGTACTAGCAAGAAATGAAACACAGCATCATATCCCTTTGAATCTAATCAATAACTACTTTGTCCATCAAGAGTTAAGTCACTTAACAAGAAGAAAAAATCAAATGTTTGTTGGTCATAATTTTGCAAACATGCTTCACAAATCAGTTTTGTTTGTTTCTTATTTTGTACATGAATACTTTTGGACTGATAGTCAGATGGTGTGTGGGCTGTACGATAAATGATGTGAATTAATTATATGAAAAAAGAACTTTTGAAGTTAGAAACTCTTTATATAAAAATGTGAATTTGTTTTCATTTGATTGTATAAATGTTTGATTCATCTTTGATGTGGTAGAGTTCTGAACCCTGACAACAGTAGATTTACATTAACACTGTATCAAAGTTGCCCTCCATCTCTTACGTCTTTCAACAACATCCTAAAAATAAAAACACAAACCTGTGGTGAGAAGGGCACTAAGTTGTGGATGTCCTCCTTAAAGATGTTCCTCTTCTGAATGCAGGAGTGAACAGAGAAGGGCTCTGGATAGCTGATGTGCTGCAGGGACTCCTGGTCAGTGGTGGACTCACTGTCAATATCCATGTTAAAGTAGGTGCTCTGCATTTCACAGGGTGGGGAGTATGTACTGCTGCTGAAGTACTGGGGCAGATGGTGCAGCTTGTCCAGAGAGGCTGCTCTACATTTCACATCCTTGTTGACGCCCAGAAAGAAGTTAGGGTCTGAAGTGGGATTAAACTGCTGGCAGTTGTTGCACCCAGATGATTTAGCACAGGGAGGGCCGCTCTGAGACACAGGGTGCTGCTGGTGGTGGTGATGAAGGTGGTGATGATGGTGTCCATCCCTGGGCTGATCCATGTGCTCATAACCAAACCTCCTGTCACAGTCCTGAAACTCAAAGGCATCATTGTCAGAGGCTCTATGAACTATGGGGAGCTTGTCTTTGGCTATGCCTCCATTCATCTGGATCAAGTTAAACATGGTGATGATGTCTGCTGCCACCATGAGCTTCTTGGATTGCGGGTCTTCCATGGAACAGCGCATCTTGTCCTTGAAGAGGGTGGCAGGAAAGGTGGGGTCCAGGCAGGCCGTGTGGAAGAGCAGACTGCGGAGCTTGGCCAGTTGCACCAGGTCGAAGCGAGCGCACAGGGACTTACAGAGGTCCTGGTAGGACATAGTGTTGTGCTTGGTGTCAAGCTCATCCAGGATGCGAACGAGGAACATAGAGTACTCTGGGAGGGGGTCCATTGCTGCTGGGTGGCAGCTAGAGGCCGACTGGGGAAGTCCCACTTCAGGAGAAGCTTGGCACCTGCAAAAAAAAAAAAAATCAGAATGTTCATACAATACTCATGTACATAGTCAGGTTGTTTTGCCCGAACAGGAAATAAAGCAGGAGATAAGGAAATAAAGCTCACAAAAGACATGGAGGAGACATTCACACATATTCAAAATGACACAGTTTGTTGATTTTATTACACATAAGCAAAACGATGACTATAATCGACGTCAGATCTTGCGGAAATGCAAGTCCACCTGCATTTCGACACTAACTGTAGCAGTAGATCGTCTATGAGCATGCACAGGGAGATTTTAGCCTTATTTCAGTACCATAGCGTCGCTCACCCGGAGTTGTTGGGAAGAGAGATCATCTGATCTGCTCGGTGCAGCACAGGATGTCTCACCGGAGGGACAAGTAATGAGTAATCTGGCTCTCCTCCCTTCCACTCGCAACCAAAACATCCAATTATCCATTGGTCAAAATAAAAAGAGTCTGACTCAAACCAAACGCACAGCGCATGCTCACATGCACGCGTATAGTTAAATGCTGATAAAGGAACATTTGCGATCGCGGTCGGTTTAGATGTTAATTACGGATCCATCCTCCCAAGCTCCACAGTCACAGCCAGCTCCACAGCCTCTATTGTCCCTTCTGGACTGCTGCCACTGATGGACGCTGTGCTGGAAAAGCTGTCCAGGAATTGAAAGTGCATGCTGTGCTGAAAAAGAACCAGTGTCAAGGTAAACGAATAAATACTATACTACCGCTTTCCGTTTTCAAAATAAGAGCACTGGCGAAGTGTTCTTGAAAATCAAGTTTTTTTTCCAACTAGAGAAGGTGAAGAGGTATTAATAACTGTAAATGTAACAATAAACCAATGACCAAATACTCCCTTACGAGTAAAATACTGCTTTCTACCTGCTATCATTGGGTAAAAATTCCATAATAACTGTTCATCATTCAAGTGTTCTAAGAGAAAACTAGACTTCTGAGCCTCCTCATGGCTCTGTTTTCATCTTTTAGGATATCTAGCCCTGATGGAATACTTTGACCAATCACAGGTCAGCTCATTCAAATTGGCTGTGCTTTGGCTGGTGGGCGGTGCTTGGTATTTCATCAATAGATCTCTACATGGCTGCACGTCACAAACCTCATTTTACAGCTAAACAGTTACTACAAGATGTTTCTGAAAAAAATTGAGGAGACAAATAGTCATCACAGTAACAGAATATTGAGTCATATTTGATCAGTGCTGCCTAGTTTGACCATTTCATTGGAGTGACTGACAGCCGGTTCTCATAAACGGCAGCTGGACGCCAGACTTCAGATCAGTTCTGATTGGTTATTTTCCTCCAGTCTGTGACATCCTGCAGATGTCATCAGGGGCACTGAAAGAACAGAGGAGCATGTTGTTGTTGTTTTTTCAAATTACCTGTTTCATGTACAACTGTCACAATATAGTGACCATTTTATAAAAAATAACTTTTTTAATCATATTTGCACTAATTTTGGCTACTTCAGCTTCAAGCAAAAGTACAGAGTGCCCTTGTCAGAGTTCTGTTATATGGATATAGTATAGGACTTTTATTTCTGATTTATTGAAAGTAAGGGGCGGCAGTAGCTCAGTCTGTAGCGAGTTGGCTTGGGAATCGGAGGGTCACCGGTTCAAGTCCCGACATAGACCAAGAACTGAGTATGAACTGGTAGCTGGAGAGGTGCCAGTTTACCTCTTGGGCACTACCGAGGTGCCCCTGAGCAAGGCACCAAACTCCTGACAAGCTCGGGGCGCTTGTCAGGAGCAGTCCCCTCACTCTGACATCTCTCCATTTGATGCATGTATATGGGTCCTATTTGTGCATGTGTGTGTTTCAGGTCTGCATGTACTGTGTATAAGATAACAACAGAGTGTAAAAATTGAATTTCCCCTCGTGGGACTAATAAAGGTTGTTCTTCTTCTTCTTAAACAACATTTTAGCCAGGGAGTAGGCTACTGATAGATGGAATAGCCAGGTCGCAATTGGAAAACTTGGCATCATATGCACAGCAAGCAGTTGTTGGCAATGAAAATCTTGGACCTCAGGTACCCTTCAATAATGCTCTTTAAAATGTATATATAAAAAGGACATAAAAGCAAAATCAGAAACAAAGACATAAAATAGTGCAAATTAAAATATTGTACTGTTGGTCTTCTTCCTACATCTCTGAGTGTAGAGGTCCTCCGTGGATGGCAGCTCTGTCCTGTGATGTGCTGTTCAGTTTTATCACCCTCTGTAGAGCCTTATGGTTGAGGGCATTGCAACTGTCATACCAGGCAGTGAAGCAGCCGGTCAGGATATTCTTGGTGGTGCACCTGCAGAAGTTGCCGAGTATCCTGGAGTCCATGTTGAATCTAATCAGCCTGAGAGAGCCACTGTCTTGCAGTCTTGGTGATGTTGTCTCTGTGATGAGTCCAGGTAAGGTCCTCACTACGGACTCTCTCTACCGTAGTCCTATTGATGGAGATGGGGGCATGTCCTTCTCCCTGTCGCCTCCTGTAATCCACAATCAGCTCTTTTGTTTAATTGGTATTGAGATGGAGATTATCGTCCTGGCACCAAGTTATTTGAGCAACACAGTCCAATTAGCAAATAGGCTATGAAATAGTCATTGTTATTGCTGCTACTAGTTAGCAAGCATTTGCTATTTAGTTTAGTTAACTTCAGTTTACCTGTAGTACCAGGCTATTCCTCCCCTTCGACTGCTCACACTAGCTGAGTTAGGTGTATCCAGGCATTTCTGGGAGGAATTTTGGATGCTTAAACTGAGGTCTAGCATGCATGACGTGATTGAGATGGACTCTGTCAATGCATCAGACTTTAGCTTGAAGCATGCTTTGAGCTCTTTCCTCACTATGTCCTTGAAGGAGCAATTCTCTGGCTCTCAGCATGTTGTCAGTCATGTTCAGTAGGATGGACTAAATAAAGGACAACCTGACGTGTGCCTCTCCGCACATTATTGTTGTTGCCTTTGCTAGAGGTCTCAGTACCGGGATTAGCTGCTCCATCAATTTCCATGGGGACTCTCTCATGGAGAGGGATTTTTGGCTGTTCAATTTTATGGTGGTCTCAGTGGGAAGGGCCTACACTGGGATTCATTGCTCATACAGTTATTCGAGCATAGTTAACATAGAATTCCAGTGACATGCACAACATTTTTGGAGTTTGTTGACTTTGACACCCAGCTGCTCCTGACATATCTTCAAAGCACAATGTGATACTGTAGAGTGGCAGAAATGACGGACAACATGTCTCACGGCATAACTGGTCTTTGCAATCTCTGGTAAGTTCAACCAGGCTTTTATGGCTAGTTGGAGAGTGTGTTCAGTGCATCCAAGGTGGTGTGGAAACTGCTCACAGAGCTCCACTGCCAAGTTTATGCTGCTTGGCATGTCATGAATGGTGCAAAAGACAATCAGGTCCCACTCTTCAATCATTTCTTTCAGCCTCTGGGTAGTATTCGCAGCAGTGTCTCTCTTGGGCATGCTGGTGTTTCACAGCACTTTTGATCTTAGCTTCTGGGAATCTGTAATGTAGTGGGGAGTTGCCATAATTTATGGCAGGAGATCAATTGGGCACAATGTCCACAGATTGGTAATGAGTGAGACACCTTTATCTTTCATCTCCTTGGCAATCTTAGCTCAATTTTAGCTCAATCTTAGCTGTGTGATGGTGTTCCAAAGCGCAGCATGTGATGGAATTGCATAGCCTGGTTCAGAAAACTTTAATATGTCCCTGAAGCCGTCCCCAGAAAGAGCAGAGAGTGGTTGAATATCCATGACAACAAAGTTCACAGGTACTGCAAATTTGTTGTCAGATGTTTTCTCTTGTCTGTGACTGGATGTTCAGAAAAATCACTCATGTTCATCAGCCTCCGTAACTTTACAGTGTGTTTGTGTGTGCTTGTTGGTGCTAATGTTACTGCTTGTGCTAGCTGTTGGCAGCTGGTGTTTCATCTTTAAAAGGTTATGCAAAGGTAACATGTCCTTGTTGTACTGTAGGATAACTACACACAATTGACACACAGTGAACTGATGTCTTCAATGAAATACTTCCATACATATGAATGTCAAGCTTGTTTTGCTGGAGCTTATAGCTGCACTTCACTTCCATGGATGCACAGTAGAAAGAGAATGGATACAGCGTTGGAGATGAGGCCCCATTCATTCCTATGAAAGTTGCTCAGTGGTGCATGAAGCCAAAATAGCTTGACGTTCACTGTTTGGCGACTACAAAAATTGGGATCAACAGCTTGTGCTCTGCCTGAGGGGCTTGTTCACCAACCTCTACTGCAGTAGCCGGCATTTTTTCCATGACTAGCCCAGACCAGTGGTTATGTAGCTGTAGTTACAGCTGCACTTCACCACCCTCTGCTCCACCGCCATTTTGCCCACAACTAGTTGACCCATCCATGACAATAGTAATTGCTCCGAGAATTGCGCTGGGAGTGTGGTGGCTTAGTTTAAAAAGCATAAAGAAACACGGGGAAGGTTGGCAGGGAGTTGGATGGGTCCAATATACACAAGGCTTTCATCCAGGAGACCACTGTTTGTGTCCCGTGTGAAATTTCACTTTCACGTTACAATCAGCTGTTCGTTCCTGTCATGTTCACAACTTTCAGTTTCATTTTCATTTTATAAACTTTGTAGTTTTAAGCCCAACCATGTGTTTCTTTCCTAAACCTAACTATAGGGGATTTGTTGCCTAATCCTAAAGTGACACTGAGTAACTATAGTGGTTTTGTTGTCTAATCCTACAGTGACACAGAGAATAATTGTAGTGAAAGAAAGAAGAAAGAAAGAAAGATATTCCTTTATTAGTCCCACAGTGGGGAAATTCAGATTTACACTCTGTTGTTCACACAGTACATATACATGTCAATGGAGAGATGTCAGAGTGATGGGGCTGCTCCTGACAAGCGCCCAGAGCAGTTTGGGGTTTGGTGCCTTGCTCAGGGGCACCTCAGCAGTGCCCAAGAGGTAAACTGGCACCTCTCCAGCAACCAGTTGGTCTTGGTCCATGGGGGATTTGAACCCGGGTCCTCCACATCCTAACCCAAGTCCTTACGGACTGAGCTACTGCCGCCCCCAGTAGTGGTTTTGTTGCCTAATTCTAAAGTAACACCAAGAGTAACTATAGTGGTTTTGTTGCCTAAATCTAAAGTGACACCAAGAGTAACTATAGTGGTTTTAATGCCTTCTTAGCCACTGTCAAAATGACAGTATTGAGTGTAAGGAGGCAGCTCTGACACTGGCACACTGGGCAGTTCCTTCCAAACCAAGCCTGGCTACCTGGACTGGCAGAGGACTTGAAAGCCACTCTGTCCTTGTATGCTAAAGAGTCCGAGAGAGCAGTAACCAAGCCTGATGCGAACCTGACACAGCCTGTCACCATGTCATTCTTTTGTTTCTTCAATAAACTACTGAATTCATCCTGCTGCCTCCTGTAATGTCTGCATTTCAATCCAACCCATGTTGCCTCACACACCAGCTGTGACAGACATAAAAAAAAAAAAAAAAAAATACAAATGCATGAAGCTACAGTTTGTGCTTAGGAATTATCCATAGGATTTATTTTGTCACTTCACAACAGAGAGCACCATGATTATTACAGGGATTATATTGTTAGCCACCATATTTGTTATATTGTGAATTCCAATGTTCAATCATTTTGTATTCATTTTAGTGCTTTTATTGTGAAGGCAACATGTCTTACTTCCGGTCAAAGCCTGGTTAACTGTGTGATCAATGCAGTTCTTTGTTTGCACTTAGAATGACGTAACTACACCTACCATTGGACACTAGAAATATTAATTATGAAATACACTGACTTTGTATTAACATGATGACGTGAACCTGTTGCATGTGTGCTATACATACATGCGCTAACATTCTACTGGATCTATGGACACTCATACTGGTGCAGTCGTGAAGAGTACTTCACAGACATCAAGGGTCCTTCAGCAAATTCAGGAGTACATCAGCAATGAACTGATGAATACAAGTTTTTTTTTTCATTAGAGTTTCATCCATTTTTTTTTCTAAATGCAGACACTCCAGCATGACCACTATAATTTAACTGTTGCCTCTGAAATTAATGTAAGGATAGACAAACTGTAGAAGACAAAATGGTGTAAATAGTGCAGCTAGTATGGCCAATTCTTGAAGACCAACAATGCTAAATGATAGAATTATAAAATTATCAGCAAATACAGTATTGGACAGCTTCAACAACATGGAATATTAAAGACATCAACATGTAAAAAATATTACAAAGAGGACAAACAGCATGTTAACATTTATTTGGCTGTAATGGCTGACTGCTAGCCCTCATGAATCACAGTAAAATAAAGTAGCAACGATGATCAAAAGACAAAGTATAATTAAAATTATAGTTATTACTTAATTCTTGAAACTTCTTCCAGAAACTTTAAGTGACATTTCATGGTGTGAAGTGGTGTAATGCTTAATTTACAACCAGCCTGGACCATTTGAAGTGTTTATTAACAAGTCAAAGGTCCTGATATTTGGTTTCTTCCAAAGACTCAGAGAAGCAGTGAAGACCAGCCAATAAGACTATCAACTGATGATGAGAATCACAACAGAACTAATTCTACCATTAAAATGTACCTAAACTAATCTGCTATGTTTAACTAACTATCCAAAAAGAACTGAAGTTTGTATACAGATTGGCACTCTCAAGTATATACTGGACAAAAGACATCAAGATACAGAGTAGGATTTATGACACATCCAAACTGTGAATAAGACTAATGTGATGTGTGCTGAGCTAACATATGTTTTAATAACAGGAAGTTTTGTTTAACATGTACTGTACATTTGAGACAAAACTGAAAAAAAATCTTTTGAAATCCACATTAGTGACTACGTTTGTTGACATCAGTTAATTAATCAATTTCAGTGCATTAATACCTAAAACTAATGTAATTGATAAGCCTAAAAATGAAATGACAGTTTAATTGAGAGATATCAGTCACTGAATTGACCCAGTTGCATGTGATTAATTCCCATTTGTAAATGTTCATTGTTGTATTCATTGAATATATTCATTGATTTGGCTTTTTCCATCCTATTCATCCTATTTATTTTTGTTTCATTTATCCTCTTATTTTCTATTAGTAGTTTAGTCACATAGTTAAACATTTGATTTATAACGAACTTGGTTATAAAACAACTAAAAGCACTGTACACTATGCCCAAGAACTCTGTAGCATCCCCAAGATTGTGAGTTTTCCCTATTATTCAAAAACTGGGTGACCAAACTAATTGCACCTTTTACAACTCAGGGGTCTATGATTCCTAATTTTGAGTTATTCAATATAGATACATATTTTGACATTAATTAATGATTTATTATTAATCATCATCTGTACAATAGTGCTACATGTTTAACCAGATAGAGCATTAGCATCAGAACAACAGATAATCAACCAAACACAAATTTCCAGAGTTTTTGTTTCCAGTTTATTCAAATGACTCTTCACAAAAATATTTTTTCAATGCACACAAAAATGTATTATTGTATACAAATGTAAAAAAAAATCACTTAAAAAATAAGGTTCACAAATATATTTCTGATGCACACACAAGTATGTCTTGTTTTTAATAAATGTAATATAAATCTACAGATACATGTATTTAAAAGTATTTGCAAGTTTCATTCAAAACACATTTGAATGTTGTTACATTCATATACAAACCATATACGAACCTGCATTTACAAACTGCTGGTCATGTATCAACTTAACTGCATCTGTGTGTGTTTTCTGACACTCCCCTGACGTGCACTGATCCACATTTTTTTTCAACAGGGAATTATCTGTAACCAATTAGCTGTCTGCCACCTTATCAGCCAATCCCATGAGCGTGTCCCCTACATCATTGCACAGGGTGAACACCAACAGGGAAAGTAGTCAAACAGCTAGCCTTGTCAGAGTGGTTGAAACGTTAATCCTGTGCAACCAGCTAAGTGTTTAAATAATCAAACGTGGGCTGATATGTCTGTAAAGATCCCCAAAAGAATCCAAAGAAATACAGCAACTGGACAGAAGGTTTCATCCACGATGTTGAAGGCGAGACCACTAGCAACTGCATTGTTGCCATTGGCAGCTGGTTAATGCTAATGCTAGCTGATGTTGGCTAATGCTAGCTGGCTGACATTAGTTTGGCTGTATCTTTGTTTTTCAGATGATTTATGTGTCTGTCAGCTAAATGAGGTCTGGTTTATTGTGCAACATTTCCGTTATGTTTCAGTCAAAATTGAGGGTAGCAACATGATAGCAGTCAGGGCAAAGTCACAATATCATCTAGCTAAACAAACACATGCTGGTCAAGTCTCTGACAAAACAGTTAATTGTAACATCAACACTGTAAGCAAAAGCACTTATTCCTCATGACAACATCTGGATTCTTTTGGGGATCTTTACAGACGTATCTGCGTATGTTTGATCGTTTCAAGACTCACCTGGGTGCATAAATCAAATGTCTGAACCACTTTGACAAAGCTAGCTCTTCTCTACATACATGATGCATGTAGAGATACATCCATGTAGATACTGTTTTCCGCATTCACCCCACCCGCTGTAAACGACAAATCATACCCTCATGGGGACACGCTCATGTGATTGGCTGATTAGAAGAGAGATATCTGATTGGTTACAGATAACTCCCATTGAAACAAATGACATTGTAGGTCAGTCCATGTCAAGGGAGTCTCATAAAACCCACACAGAGGCAGTGAAGTTCACACATGACCAGCAGTTTGTAAACGCAGGTTCAACTTCCATGTGTTTTTGATGAAACTTGCAAATACTTTTAACTACATATATTTGTGGATTTACATTACATTTATTTAAAACAAGACAGTATCTGTGCATCAGAAATATATTTGTAAACCTTGTTTTTTTTAATGGATTTTTTTTACATTTATATATGATAACTACTTTTGTGTGCAATGAAAAACATTTTTAAGAGTGATTTGTACTGTACATAAAACAGAAAATACATTTAGGAATATTGAGACTGATCTGACCTAATATGTTCAACCCTTCTTTTGTCAATTCAAAGCAAGCCAGTTAACATGGGTCAAACCTTGGTCAGGACAATTCAGATATGACCTGGGTCACAGCCTGGGAGCAATGCACACCAGTTAGCTCAGGTGTTAGAAAGTGGCATGGGGGTTACAGGTCTGGAGGATTACAGAGAGGGGATGATAGTGGTATCATCAACATGTGCAAAAATGTAAAATGTCACAGAATGATGCACGTTTTTGGGATAATGTATACATACTGTATAATACATACAGCATGTTTACCTTTGTAAAAAGTTAAACTGATATATATGATGTGGATCTGTACCTAATGTATGCAACAACATACAACATACAGATTTGCAGCATCTATCTGTCAACATTCGTGAACATTTTTTCCTCTATCTACAATACCAGTGTATCATATATTAGACTACATTGTACTATCTAAAAGGGGTGGGATGGTTCATAAAATTCATGGTTTTCGGTTCAGTTCGGTACGGTAGACAGTACCGAACAGTAAACGGTATTTATGATACAGCAAGGAGGCCAATTTCAATTTGAACAGCTTTTCACTTATTTGCAAAAATAAGTCAACTGTTTGCATGAACAACAATAGACTAGGCTAACATAAGGAACGAGTGCCACTGTGTTATTTAAATACATCCATCCATCCATCCATCGTCAACCGCTTATCCCGTTAGGGGTCGCGGGGAGGCTGGAGCCGATCCCAGCTGGCATAGGGCGAAGGCGGGGTACACCCTGGACAGGTCGCCAGTCCATCGCAGGGCACATAGAGACAGACAACATATAGACAGACAACCATTCACGCTCACATTCACACCTACGGGCAATTTAGAGTCATCTATTAACCTAAACAGCATGTCTTTGGACTGTGGGAGGAAGCCGGAGTACCCGGAGAGAACCCACGCTTACAAGGGGAGAACATGCAAACTCCACACAGAAGAGTCCCAAGCCGGAATCGAACCTGCGACCCTCTTGCTGTGAGGCAACAGCGTTAACCACTGCACCACCGTGCAGCCCTTATTTAAAACAATTAATCAATAAAAAACAAATTATAGGCTCAGACCATCAACAAAAAGTGCATCCAGGCAGCCAGCACTAGACCTTTTTTTAAACAGTGACATATGTCTCTCTATTCCCAGATACTTGTATATATATATATATATATATAAAAAAGTGCAGCATAAACCACACTGTTTCAAAATAACACTGCACTGTTCATTCTATTTTCATGTTTTTCTGCAAGAAGATGAGTTTGTCCACATTCTACTACTACTTTGATAAATCATTATGGGGGGTTATTTGGAAAATTTAAAAGTTAAAAATTTAATGTTAATAGTAAATGTGAAAACATGCCTTAAAACCAGATGTAAGAACCAGAACCAGAAGTAAGATGTGTTTCAGTTTCTGTGTTCAATAAGGCCTCTACTGGACTCTGGGTAATACCAATTTATCTATGGTATTACCCAATCAATTTAATATGTCACTCAGCACTATAAATGCATAAAGGAGGAGAAATTGCAGCACATTGTCACTTGCCTTTTACCCAGTCATTTAAGAAAACTCAGGTTAAGCTAAGCAATGTGATGGCGAGAAGAAGAAAGAGAAACGCCACCTGCCTCTGGTTCTGGTTCATGAATGGAACACACTGATGTGACATTTGCCATCATGGGCAAACTGGTGAAGCATTCAGAGGCCCCAGGACTGGCTCAGCCCTTTCCCCCTTGGGCCAGTCTTCTGTTTACAGTAAGCCTGGCTATAGCGAGGGACGAGGGGATCAAGGAGGTGGCTTCATCTTCTCAGAAGATTAATTTCCTCTCAGCAGAAATCCAGGCCATGTTACAGAAAAAAATGGATTTTACTCCACATACTTCTTGCTTCCTGGTTCAGGATTTTTGACTTTCGTAGTACTTGGTTTTTTTTTTCTTCTTTTCTCTTACTATGTTCATGTTATGCACCAAGATACCTTGGGAAATGTTATGAAAACTTACTTGGCAAAAAAATTCACAATTCTGAGAAGGACAAAAATGTAATTTGGCTGTGGTGTAATATTAGTTAGAATTGTACCATTGAATGCAATGCAAATGATTTTTGAAGCTGCCAAATCAGAGACTAGGTCTGAAAGTGTTCAACTCTATGGGTACTGTTGAAGTCATAGTTGTTTTTTTTTGTTGTTGTTTTTTTTGTGGATTGCATTACTGGCTATCCAAACACCACATGGTTTAATAGGAAATGCTGCTGACTTGTTGATGAAGGTGCTTGCAGTGTGACTGTAGAGTGAGTCAGGCTCCACATCTGAATTGGGGCTGAATGCAGGAATTTAGTGTCAGCCAGCATTCAACATGACACCTTGTAGCAACAAGCAGTCAGCTGCTACAAGGCATTATACCTCTTTCCTATATGGTTCTCTTACTTATACAGTAATTGTAGTTAACAAACCTACAAATTCCTGACAGTGTATACATGACACTTGGCTTGATAGATACAAGATGAAAATTAAGTTATTTTTATTAGTATCGATATCTTGTAACATCTTTCTGTAAAAAAGAGTCCTCTATTCTGTTGTTACTTTCGACATTGGAAGTTTGTTTCTAGCTGAAGAGCTTAAGCCTTGTTAACCAGAGATGCTCACAAATCATTTTTGCAAGTTCAAGTCAAGTCTCATGGTTGTGATGAGTGTTCAATTATCTGCTGCATGTGATCCAGTCTATAGAGCACTACATAGCTATATCTAAGGATTTCAAAGCATGTACTGTATTATCACTCCTTTATCACTCCTTGTATTAGTGCACATTATCAGCACTGATTAGTTGCACTGATTTATTGCAATGCAATATGAAAAAAACCCACACAATGAATACAAGTGAATAATTGTATTTTGCCCCTAAAAGGGATATAGACTAATGGTACTCAGGGTAACAGGAAGTATTACTAACATTATTAGGCATGCAGAGTTAGTACAACCACACTGTATAATTACTCTGGATCTCCAGCTCACGATAGTTTATAATGTACTGTAATTTAACACGTCCCTCTGGCCTCTCAAATGTTGCTCACACAGAGATGCTCACACTCACTGTATGTGCAACTTAAGTGAAACTTGAGTCTAGGTCCTCATCTCTATTTTAACATTGGACACAGGTGTCTGAGAGGTCATGTTGTCTTACTGGTGGTATCATCAGAAGTTCTAAACTTCAGAAAGGCTTTGCTTTCCCACACCTATCTGATACCAGCTGGTTTCACACTGTTGCTTAAAACTATTTCAACCTGTCATGTGAAGAACTAAACACCTACAGTTCATGCCAGGAATCTTTATAAATAGCATTTTAATAATTTCTAATAATTAATTAATTTAACCAATTAAAAATAAGAGAATCACACGACAGAATAAAATAATTGACATTTTAAGATCCTTAACAGCGATAGTTTTGGAATCACAAGTAAGAACAAAACGTCTCTTAAATGAAACCTTTGGCAGACAGCACATCAATCAAGACCTTGTAACCTAACAGCGTCAATGGAAAGTTTAAGGAACTACAACACATACAAACACCGTAGCTGAAAAACAGGAAGGCTAAACATGTCAAGCTCTGCTTGTGGTCTGCAGTCCATTACATCAAACTATATAGCATGACTGAGCTCCCCAAAAAAATTTTTTTTTCCCTCATGTACAAGCTTTAACCTGATAGTAGGGTCTCCACTTTACCCAAGTCACTGTAGACAACTTGGCTCAAGTGTTTCTGTCTCAAAAGTTCAGACAACATCCTGACGTTATCACAAAAGGGACATATTCATTCCCATCATGCTCACACTGTCTTCAAAACTCTACATTATTTTAAAACGTTACTCCACAGGATATTACTTTTTAGCACCCTTCACATCTTGCACTGATTGAAAATGGATTTGTTTGCAAAGAAATAATTAGTTATCACTGTGAAAGATGATTCAGAGTGGAGTGACGTTGCATTCAGTTCTAAACATCCTCAGGTCATTTGTTCATTCTCAAATCTCTCATCACCATATAGAATTATATAGAATTTAATACAACCACAATTATTTGTCAGATTTCGGATGCACTAAACATTTTACAGCTACACATGAAACAGTAGAAGTTCACTGTGGGTTACTACAGACATGTTCTACACATACTAGTGAAGATGGACTCTGAATTAGACTCACTACAACGCAAACAGTGCAAATCACACCCTGGGATCAGCGGGGTGAATACAGACTGCAACTCAAACCCTTATTATCCTGACAAGAATTTCCCAAATACATCTGCCAATTGATATCATCTTAGATCAGGAGTCAATAGAGGAAAGGAAACAGATCTCTGTGGCTACCAGGAGTCCAGGGAGCTCAGATATGGCTGCAGTGTGTGGTTGAGCTTGGAGTGTGTGTGTGTGTGTGTGTGTGTGTGTGTGTGTGTGTGTGTGTGTGTGTGTGTGTGTGTTGGGTGTATGTGTCTGTGTAGTGTGTCTGTGTAGTGTGTGTGACGTGTGTGAGCTTGTGTTCTGCAGTTAGAGCTCCTCAGCCATCTGCAGCAAAGAGTTGATGGCAGCGTCCTTGTTGCCCTGTTGTGCGTCCAGCACAGTGCGAACCACTTCCTTATCCAGGTTGGGGAACATGTCCTGCAGAGCCTTCAGGTCATCCTCACTGCACACTGGCCCCTGGCCCCCAACAGCTGGCACAGCTGCTGGCATTGCCATGGGCACCATGCCCTGGTTGTAGACTGCAGGCACTCCTAGCAACACAGGGCACACATTGCTGATGAAAGAGCTAGCTCTATTGTAGCATAAATATGAAAATAAATGCGAAAAATGTATCATTATCCAAGTATTGTGACACAGGCTTGTTGTAAGGTTGTAGTTTATGAGCCTAATCTGTGATATACCTTATGACATCACTATGACATCATCAGAGTTATTTTCTCAGACTTGACAAAGTTCCTCCAGAGACACTGGATTATACATTAATCTGTTTTCACATGCTGTGTGTATGTGTATGACCTGCAATGGGCACATATCCCACTCCTTGCTGATATACAGAAGGCATCAGGACCACAGGCTGAGTCATCATCCCTGCTGGTAAGGACTGACAAAAAAAAAAAAAAAAAAAAAAACAGAGACAAGATAGAACTTTACTCCTGGCACTGATATATATATATATATATATATATATATATATATATATATATATATATATATATATATATATATATATATATATATATATATATATATATATATATATATATATGTGTGTGTGTGTGTGTGTGTATAAACTTCAGGGATGTCAATCTGAACATTTAGGAAACAGAAGTGATTGTGAATCACTTTCACCTGCTTTGGTGCAAATGAAAGTGACAACAGGTGCAACAGAGAGGCAACAGCAACACAACCCCCAAAAAGGGAATGGTTTTACATGTGGTGGCCACAGACAGTTGCTCTCTTCTTATCCTTCTTGACTGATTCTTCTCTAGCGTTGTGTTCTGCTAATGTCCTTGTCACTACTTGTAGCATGAGGCGGTACCTTCAGGCCAATCAGGTTGCAGAGGTAGTCTAGCTTCTCCAGGATGGGACATCTATATGTGCGGTCGCAAGAATGTTTGCTGTGTCTCCCAGTTTTTAGAGCATGGAGGAGATACCAGGAGACTGGCTGGACAGGCCTGTAGAAGGGCATCAACCCAGCAGTAGGACCAATATCTGCTCCTTTGTGCGAGGAGGACCAGGAAGAGCACCATGCAGCTCGAATGGCATTCGCCAGAGAACACCAGAATTGGTAGATCCACCATTGGTGCTAAACCGCAGTGTCTCCAGACTCTTTGATGCCTGTCACATGTTCTCAGTGTGAACCTGCTACCCTTTAAGTGACAAGTAGCTCCTCTGAGTTTTGCTCTTTTCAATTCATTTTACATATCTCCTTTCAATGTTGAACTGATTGTATTAATCGGTTAAAATTCTTAATGTTGGTTAGAGGTTAAATGGTTAATTATTAGCATCCCTACCCAGGAGTAATGTAAAATGTACATCCATACTGATGCTTTGTCTCACAGTACAAGAAGATGTAAACTTTCGGTGTGTGTTTACAGAGTGTCTATTAATCTACTTACAGCAAAAGACATCACCAGGTTGATCATGCCCTCCTTGTCGTCGCCCTGTCTGCCACTGAGGCTGAACCACTCATCCACCACACTGCCCTCCCTCAGGCCTTCAGGGATGGTGACATGTGTCCATGCTATCCTGTCGTCCATGGAGAACGCTCTCTGGATGGCACAGCAGCAAAAACACATGGAAACAAACAAAGTTCATGCTCATGAGATCACCTCATACACACATGCAAAAAGGAGGAAACGAAACAGAGCTTTCATGGGGCATTAGCAGCGGTTACCTGTCTGGAACAGAACGCTGTCTCTTAAACCTGCCTGTCACGTCATCAGTAGCTAACTGCCACAAGCAGTGACTGGATCTACAGTTAGACTAAACCTGCAGCACACAGCCACTGTACTCCAGCCTCTCTGTCCCACTGTAACCAGTCCACTCTGCCTCTCTGTCCCACTGTAACCAGTCCACTCTACCTCTCTGTCCCACTGTAACCAGTCCACTCTGCCTCTCTGTCCCATTGTAACCTGTCCACTCTACCTCTCTGTCCCACTGTAACCAGTCCACTCAGTCTCTTAAGTGGTCAGATCAGTCTCAATATTCACAAATGCACACAGAATGATTCACAAATGTATTTTGTGATGTATATATAAATGACTCTCTCCGTTGTTATCGTTGTATATAAATGTAAAAAAAAATCCATTTAAAAAATAAGGTTCATAAATATTTCTGATGCACACACAAATATGTCTCGTTTTTAAAAAAATCGAGATCCACACATATATGTATTTACATATACATATGTGTATTTAAAAGTATTTGCAAGTTTAATCAAAAACATATTTGGATGTTGGTACATTTATATTAACAATGTTGAACCTGCATTTACAAACTGCTGTGCGGGTTTTGAGACTCCCCTGACGTGTACTGACCCACAAATCGCATTTTTTTTTCAACAGGGAATTATCTGTAGCCAATCAGATGTCTCCCTCCTCATCAGCCAATAGCATGAGTGTGTGCCCACGAGGGTATGATTTACATCATGCACAGGGGATGGGTGAATGTGGAAAACAGTATCTATAAAAACATATGGTCAGATATGTCTGTAAAGATCCCTACTCCCTAACTACCCTCAACTTTGACTGAAACCAAAATGAAAATGTTACACAGACACATAATCATCTGGCAAACCAACATATAGCCAAGCTAACATCAGTTGACCAACATTAGCTAACATTAGGATTAGCCAGCTGACAATGACAAGCCTCCATAATTCTTAAATGGAAGAAGTTTGGAAGAACCAGGACTCCCTAGAGCTGCCAACCTGACAGAGCTGGAGAGGATCTGCTGAGAAGAATGGCAGGAAATCCCAAAGTCCAGGTGTATGAAGCTTGCGCATCACACCAATGCTGTAAGACTCAATCCTGTAAACACTGCCCAAGGTGCTTCAACTAAGTACCGAGTAAAGAGTCTGAATACTTATGTCAATGTGATATTTCACTTTTTCCTTTATAATAAATTTGCAAAAAAATTTAAATTCTGTTTCCACTTAGTCAATATGGTGTATTGAGGGTAGACTGAATAAAAAATAAGAATTTAAATGATTTTAGCATAAGGCTGCAGCAAAACAAAATGTGAATAAAGTGAAGGGGTCTGAAGACTTTCTGAATACAATATAGTTGTGAACCTTATTTTTTTACATTTATATCCAACAAATACTGTTTTTGTGTCCAATGAAAAATATTACTGTGGAGAGAGTCATTTATATATAAAATACATTCTGGGTGCATTTGTGAATATTGAGACTGATCTGACCCCGTAGTCTCTCCGACCCACTATAACCAGTCCACTAAACTCATCTCCATGCTACATACATTATATTGTAAGTATGTAATAATAATGTCTAAATCCCAAAATAGCCCATGAAATAAGGAATAATACAACATTATTCATATTCAGCATTAATTATTAATAGTTATTCTCTGACGGATATCACTGTTTGTTGTGCGTAGAAGTATGTGTGTGTAGAGCTGTGCGGGAGCACCACTGTCCCTGTCCTGAAACAGGGGATATGGAGACAGACAAAGGACCATGTCAACCTGCTGTGCTGCACCACGAAGCTTCAAATATATATTCAAATATATTCCTCACCGAAGCTTTGGTGTTTGGGACAGCCCCAAGCCAATGACTACTGGCTAGTGGCTACATGTATCTTTTCCAGAATATCAGCTGAGTGCAGAGTGTCTTTGGACATGGAACTCTGCCCTCCTGTGGCCAAAAAAAAAAAAAAAAAAAAAACACTTGTCTTTCTCTGCAGCAGCTGCTACTTCATCACCTTTCTGTTGTTCCATTCTCGCACGGTTTATCATGATTTGTTCATGTGACTTTTGTTCTTACTCTGTAACAGAGGCAACTTAAAATGTAGCGCAGTACAATACTTCAGATGAAGTAAAAGTAAAATTACTGAAAATTCCTTTATTACAGTAATGACAATAAATGTCACTGTATATGGGGCGGCAGTAGCTCAGTCTGTAGGGAGTTGGCTTGGGAACCGGAGGGTCACCGGTTCAAGTCCCGCCATGGACCAAGAACTGAGTGTGAACTGGTAGCTGGAGAGGTGCCAGTTTACCTCTTGGGCACTGCCGAGGTGCCCCTGAGCAAGGCACCAAACCCCCAACTGCTCGGGGCGCTTGTCAGGAGCAGCCCCCTCACTCTGACATCTCTCCATTGTTGCATGTTTGTGCATGTGTGTGTTCGGGTCTGCATGTACTGTGTATAAGTTAACAACAGAGTGAAAAAATTGAATTTCCCCTCGTGGGACTAATAAAGGACTATCTTCTTCTTCTTCTTCTATATCCACTACAATATTTTCACCACTGCATTCAACTATGTCTTACAGTCTTACAGACTGAGGTCATGAATTCCACGCCCATAAGTATATTACATGAAGAAGGGAACAGTGGTTTCCTCATTTGTCAGCTGACAGGTTAACAATATGGGAATTACCTGAAGTTACAAGAGTCACAGAAATGAAAAATGTAAAACATTAACGTTTCAGTTTAGCTGTAAGAACAATTCCCACAGTAATTTTATTGAGGCCAATACTGTATGTCTTGAGAAGATTATATAATGTGTTGTTTACATGCTTTATTTGAATGAATCAATTAATCAAATTTCCAAGTGGCCTATAAGTAAAAGATTTGAAGTTAAGCTGTAGTTCAGCTGAATCTGACAGAACAACAGTTCCCATATGCATAATGTATATATTTAGCAGGTCAGATGATCCACAACTCTGGCCTGTGTGACCTCCTCCACCTTCTCACCTCATCAAAGATCTCCAGATAGAAGGAGTCCACCCCAGGAGGCACTGTGCACTGGATCACCTTGTTCCAGCGCGGATTCTTGGCTCCGTTGTGAGCAGTTGGTGTCTCATAAACTGCATAGCCCAGTCTGATCCTACAGTATGGATCCATTCGAGTCATTCCATAGTTTTTAGCCAGCTTGGCCTGTACAGCAAAACAAACAAGATGGCTTCAATTAGTTGATGCATCCAATTTTGCTACTGTCACAGCTCAGCTTGCCTATGTATTCCAATGTATTCAGTGGATGGCAATTTACAGTTTAATGATTTCAGATGTGGAGGAGCAACAGAGAAGCCTACACATTTCCATTTCACTTCCATGAGAGTCAGTGCAACAGTTCCTTGGCACTCCTGTCACGTTCAGGCTTACATGACAAAATGCGTAAGTCTGCTTCCACAGCAACATTGTATGAAAAAGCACAAACCTTCCATCATTCTGGAGCTAAAATTATGTATGAAGAGTGAAAATTAAAGCAAGTTTAACATTATTTTATGAGGAAGATTTTACAGCTCCTATCTACTAGCTGTCTTCTGAGGATAAGAAATGTGCTCATCACTTACCGCGAGGTGTACAGAGCATAATGCATACATATCAACTCTGGAAAAAAACACTTTGGCAACCAACAGGTGTCAGACGCGAATTGCAGCTGTTTGCACAGTGAATTCCTGTACATAATTTGCATACGTGTTTCCCATAGGATTTTATGAGACTATGGTGAATGAAGATTGGATGCTGAAGGGTGGTCCAGGGGCATGCTTCCCCAGAAGAAAATGTACTTTTGAAAGTAAGTGGCTAGCTCTATGAAGAACCTTACACTCTTGTAAACAACATCATGCTCTAGAAATGGTGGAAGGTAACTAAGTACATTTATATTACTCAAGTACTGTGCATTATTACAACTTTGAGATGCTTGTACTTTACTTGAGTATTTCCATTTCATGCAACTTTTAGGGATGCACATATTGCAAAATTCTAGGTTGATACTGCTGTTTGAAATAACAATTTGGCCAACAGCCAATACTGATGTTTTTGTTTATTTATTCCCCTTTTGTGCCAGAGAGACAAAGACCTGTTCATTATAAAAAAAAATAACTCAGCTGTTTTAAAGCCATTCAGCATTTCATTACACCTTCTTTGAATGAGCACAAATTCAAACATACATATTTATGAAACAACCTTTAATGTAACCTTCTTCCACATGAAAAAAATCCTTTTTAAAAAAATAACTGCTTCAAAAGCCTTTTAACTGCTATAGCATACTCAATGACATGAGTGTTTCAGTACATAGGCCAATAAAAAATAGTTTTGGGAAACAGATTAAATGTAAAATGTCAAACATGTAAAAGCAATTAGAAACATAAGCAGTGTTTCCCACTATAGGTGCTAATTGTGAATTTTTTTTTTTCTGTCCGAGAGCCGACCATCAATAACTGATTAACTATTAACCAGTGCTGTGGTTGTAGTGCCTAACAAGCCGCCCAGCTTCAACGATAAGCCGATGCACAAGCAGGTTAAATCATCATTTATCACCACCTGCAGTGTATGAGCACAACATCAGCAGTGTGTCTGCCAAGCTACTCTGTCAGTCCAGTGTAACATTAGCGAGCGTCCGACAGACCGTGTGAGTGATGCGAGTATGAAGTTATCAGCAATGTTATGGCTGTGAACGTTGCAGTCAGTGTGTACAGTTTATCTGTTGGTGAATAAATGCTAAAACTCTTCAGACACAAACTACCTGTATCTGCAACACCACTCAAGATCAGGTGGCCTGTTAAGGTGGACCAGCTATTCTCCTTTGAGTGACGAGCCACTTGTCTTTGCTCAGCTTTTTATTTAATTTTTAATAATTATTTTAACTGTTTAACTGCTAGCTTTAAGCGGTCAAAATCCTTAATGATGGTTATGGTTAAATAGTTATTCATTAACATCCCTATTTTCCACACATAGACTTTACCTAAGCGGGTAACCCATATAGTTTAGCATTTTTTATTTTCTATTTTGCATCCGTCCGAGAGAAGCAGAATGCCGCCTGGGCTCAGGCAGAGCCACACTGGGTGCTGCGTCTCACTCATTGGACTGACAGGCTTTTAATAGATAGACACATTACACACACAAGATTCGTTCCCATCCACACCACAGTGATTGTTTTTAATAAATCTTGTAAGCTGTTGTTTTACTGATTGATTTGTCATTGAACTTAAAAACATACTTGATGCAGATCTTTCTCCAAGACAGTGTGGCCGACATTTTCTTTCACTATTATTTGTAGTGCGCACATCGCACGGCACCCGCCGTCAGAGTCATGTCCAGCCAGTGGCGGAATCAGCAGCTGCTTACCGTTGTCCAAGTCCGATTGCAAATAACCAAAACAACATTTGACGGCAGTCAGCAAGGCGAATATTGGCTGATACCAACGTTCAGCCGATGAATTGGTGCATTCGTAGTAACTTTATACTTCTACTCCTCTACATCTCAGAGGGAAATAGATACTTTTAACTTTCTAATACTATATACTATTATATTATGTACATTTGACAATATTAGTTACTAGATACTTTGCTAATTCAGATTCTTAATAGTATAAATCAACTAATATACTATGGTATATTATTTAGTAGTCTATTACTATTAAGTATATAAAGTAGTTAAAATTAGCTCCACATTTCCCAGTTACAACATTAAAGTGATGAGCATTCTGCATTATGAGTACTTTTACTTGGTACTTGAAACTGCTGGTGCCTCTGGAGTCCCGCGAACATCAAGGTGTAGGATCCGCCAGAGGCTTGCAGTTATGCATAAACCTATTCGGCCGCCCCTAAACAATGCTCACAAGCAGAAATGGCTGCAGCGGACCTAGAAATACATAAAGACTGATTTTCAAACAGTCTTGTTCACTGATGAGTGCCATGCAACCCTGGATGGTCCAGATGGATGAAGTAGTGGATGGTTGGTGGATGGCCACCATGTCCCATCAAAGCTGCAACGTCAGCAAGGAGGTGGCGGAGTCATGTTTCAGGCCGGAATCATGGGGAGAGAGCTGGTCGGCCCCTTTAGGGTCCCTGAAGGTGTGAAAATGTATGTGGAGTTTCTGACTGACCACTTTCTTCCATGGTACAAAAACCCCATCCTCCCCTGACCCCAACCCCATTGAGAACCTTTGGAGCATCCTCAAGCAAAATATCTATGAGGGTTGGAGGCAGTTCACATCCAAACAGTAGCTCTGGGAGGCTATTCTGACATCCTGAAAAGAAATTCAAGCAGAAACTCTCCAAAAATTCACAAGTTAAATGGACGCAAGAGTTGTGAAGCTGCTATCAAATAAGGGGTCCTATGTTAAAATGTAACTTGACCTGTTAAGATGTTTTTGATTGAAATAGCTTCTGATTTCAGGAAATATGACCTCCTAATGCTGCAAATTCAACAAATGACCATTTTCAGTTCTTTACTATAAGAGTATATACTATACTCTACAAAATGTTTTGAAACTCTGTTGTGCGTAATAATTTGGAACGGTGCATTTTAAGTTTTTTATTTTTGAAAAACATACTGTTATCATTGGGAGGTTTGTTCAATAACATTCAATTTATACTGTAACTGTTAATGGCTTGAAAATTATGTTGACTGTCATTTGCATCGACTATATAGAAAGATCATAGAAAAATATAATTTGCATAATAATTTGGAATGCGGTGTAATCATTAACACATTGGTTGCATAGATATGACTGGTGATGACGAAGAAAAACAGTCACTCTCAAAGAATTGTAAACAGGTTGCTGACACCACTGGAGACTGACAGTCCCCATCCCTTTCAGTAGGGAGAAAGGGCGCAGCAAGGACTAATGGCCCCAGGAAGAGGCGAGGTCGGGGCGGGGGGGTGCTTTAAAACTCATGGCCAAAGCCGCAAGTCACTTTCACCATGGGCCTCTCCGAGCAGAACTAGGACACTGAGCACTGCAGTGGAGGAAATACACCCGACAAGGACCAGCCAGCCCACCCAATGGGAAGTGTAAAAATATTTTCGGTTCTTTATAAGAATGGTGGGACAAATGAGATTATGGCGAGCCACAGTAATTAATGGTAAACGCTGTGCATAAGCATTTGCATACCTGCAGTTAGGATCTTCCAGTCAATATTAAACCACAAGCAAGCGGACATCTAAGGGCACTGGAAAGGTGAAATAGAAATATAGTACATGGACTTCACTGGTCTAGGAGGCTTCCTGCAGCAACTTCTAGGTCAACACAGCGTGGCATGACTGACATTAAAAGTTAACAGACGAGGTAAACTGTCACTGGTCGAGAACTTTTAGGATGAGAAACAATCATCCCAATTTAATGTCTCAATTGGCTTGTCGATTTTTTATATCAATTACATACATGTAAATGTTAAAAAAAGCAGGGAAAAACTGGCCTCTTTGTGCATACATTTAAGTAACAACTCGTACCAGCATCCTTTGACGTCATAACGTGTGCCTGCTGCGCAAAATGCGTACGGGCTGATACATCGGCATTGTGCAGACATGAACCGCAGTGCATTTATATATCATCAAAAAGGGGTCCTGCCACATACAGCTGTTAGTTGGTTGCACTTTGAAAGATCAGCAGCAACCAAGATCAAAGTTGAAATAATTCGAAATTTGAGCGCAGCGTTCAATGACAATTTCAAGCGAAGCACAACTTCAAGGGTAGTGCTTCCACTTTGCTGGGCACCACCGCTTTCCTTATAGGAAAACAATGGTACAGCCAGCACAGAGTGGATTTACTGCTGATCATGTGTGGGCGGCTTTATAGTGATGTCGCTCCAACACTCAAAGTGCAGTATGGGACTATTACACTCAACCATCATCAGGAAAGGCAGCCAGCAAAACATGCAAAGAAGGTGTCAGCATGGGAAGAACAATGTTTTTTCTTTTAAGATAAGAGGAAAGTTTTCTTCTGCAGCACTTTATTAAACTTATGCTTAAAGGCATACAAACAAAGTTTTATGTTGTAATTTGTGTTCTAAATTTTCACAATACAATTTTCATTTTTTACTGCAAATGTACATTGTTTCCAAATATCGGTCTTCTTGATCACTAATGATCGTATTGGTCCTGAAAAAAAAAAAAACAAATTGGTCGATCCCTATTGTACCACCCTGTGGCACTAACCCGATTCTGATGAAATTGGCTCCATATGTAGATATAAAGGGCTCATTCTAAGGTAACAAAATCACAATGATTCTTATATTAAAGTGAGCATACACTAAAGAAAGATACTTATTAATATTATATTCCACTTCTAACACTAGAGCCCCCTAAATGGTAAAATGGTAAATGGACTTGCGTTCATATACTGTAGCACCTTTCTAGTCTTCCGACCACTCCCCAGCCGGGGATCGAACTTGGCCCTTTAACTAGCTTGACACTCTTGAAAATATAAGTTACCGTATTTTTCGCACTACAAGTAAATCGCGAATTTCCCTCCGGGGATTAATAAAGGTTCATCTTATCTTATCTTTACCTTATAAGGCGCACCAGATTATAAGGGGCGTTCAGCGAAACAAAACGGTCAGATAAGTCAAACTCAATAACTTCTATAACTCTCAACATTTTTCAGTTCACACATGAAATACAAACAATACACTCACTTTTCAGTTCATTCCTCTTCCACAAATCCTTCATCATCAGTGTCTGGGTTAAGCAGCTGGGCGATTTTAAGTGTGCCTTATAGTGTGCAAAAATACAGTATATGCTTTTATACCTTAAAGTGCATGCTATTGGTACAAGTCTCATATTATCCATAATGCCACAAATATTCAAATGAGAAATAGCTGTATTTCTAACAGCAAAGTTGAACTGTGCTTACCTGGACCACAGTAATGCTGAGTCGCCCTACGGTGCCCATTGAGCCTCCAAACTGCAGCTGCCTGGCTGCTTGGGCGTCCAGCTGGACTTGCTGCTGCTGCTGGGTGGGTGTGATCCGCAGGAAGTCCAGGGGGAGCTCCCCAATATACACCTGAATACACATATACAGTACACACATACAGGGATTCAGACTGACAATGCAAAGACAAAAAAGCACACCTGAGACAGATGAACAGTAAAACTTGATACTATATACCTTGTTAAATGTAATGACTGAGAGTAATGTTTTGAGACTATCCTGGAAATAAGAAATTGGAAACAGAATTGGAAACACTGGATGTAGCTAGAGTGTGGTTTGTTTTTTTGTTGTTGAAAGTTTACCTCAAAAAGGGCTAAATTTGACCAAGAAGTTTATGACAATTTTTTCAATGTTGGAGAGTGTTATTTGTTTTGTAGTTGTTTGTCTGTGGTACCTATTTCGTTTGCCAGTCGTTTGTGAGTACAATTTAAAAAAAAACAAATAACCATAAAAAAACATGAGGAACTCCACATGGAAAAATGCTGTCAAAAACAACAAAACTTGAGAGCATCATTCAAGTCTAAAATTACTCATCCTGAGATATGGCCAATAGTTGCCTTCTTGCACAAGACATTTGCATGTGATCAGCAGTATGTGGTGTGTTTACAGTCAGGGCTTTCCTCAAGGATATGGAGTATCAGCCATTGGGAAATCCATTTGTATTAAGGACAATTAGGCTTTTGTGTGTTTTAGCCCACACCATCTGTAAATAGGTAATTATCAATTTGGGGGAGATTTGAGGATCTTCCCCCAAGAAAACGTGAAGGTTTTTGACTTAAAACTGTGGTTTGGACTATAATTATTACTATAGATAGTACCCAAAAAGCTTAAAGACAAGGCTTGCTGTCATTAAACAAACACATATCACTACCTTTGTCTGAACATTTAAGTATTCAGGCCCTGTAAAATCAAATTCTGAAATCAAAAGAGCAAATTCAGAAAACATAGAAATACTGTTTCATTAAAACTAGAATGGCACTCGGAGAGCACAGACCTCCATCAAGGTGCCTGAGTACAATTGCCCACCTTGCCATTCAGTTTGCACCACAATCCGAATTTCCCTCCGGGGATTAAGGTTCATCTTATGTTATCTTATCTTAATCCATGTGTACTTTTGTTTATGTTGAGATCAGCTATGCGTAGTGGAACATCATAAAACACTTCATTCAGATTGGACAGAAACATTATTGTCACTCTTCCAACAATCACCACGTTTGCTTTGGTCGATCTCAACTCTAATGAGCTTAATGTGAAAATGGTTTTCTTTTTCCTCCATCTGATAAACTATAATACCTTAATAATAACAAATGATACACAGAATTTCTGAAGTTAAGAAATTAACTGAGGTAAACATTTATTGAGCACTTATGGTCTGTCTCTCCAATCTGCATTTTGTGTCTGCATGGTTTCTCCCAATTAGGACGTCACTCTTGCAAAGTTAGCCCACTGGGCTTCATCTACTGAGGTCTGCTGGTAGAATAGCAGTTTGATTGACACAAGGGGCAGAGTCACACTACAGCAACAACACTGGGCTGCCCACTAATGCTCCAGCTTGCTAATCAGCTTACTATGTTCAGACATCGACCAATGCTGATTATGAAAAAATGTCAATTAATCGGTCGACCTCTACTGTTAAGTTCTACACAAATGTAGGGTGTGATCAATATTACCCTCTGGCTGAAAAAGACTCTGAATGCCTGAAAGAAATGATCATTTCGTTTTCAACTTCATTCTCAAGTGAAGGCAAGTCAGAAACTGATTACCAGAGCAGAACATGAGAATGTGTGGTTAACTGCCATTTCATCTGTTTTCATGTAAAGGCTGATAGGAACATAAAGACTGCAGTGTACAGGAAATACACACAGGCCAACATCTACAACATACACTCAGCACCCAGTTTACTAGGTACACATAGCAAAAACTAAGGCAGTCTTATAAATAAACCAGTGCTGCAATGCATCCTACCTTCATGAAGGTTATAATGTTCCATACGCTTGAAACGGTTTTATAAAGGTGTTCAACAAGAACAGAATATCATAATCTTCATGAAGGTAGGATTTATTGTGGGGCAGTTATATGAGACTGCATTGGGTTTAGTAGGTGCATATGCTGAACTGGCAGCTGAGTGTAATACCCTCCTACACAGAGCACATCATCTTATCAGTGAGGAGGAGGAAAGAGAGAGGGAGGTGCTCAGAACCAACAGGCGCCAGGAATGCAAAGACCAGGACAGACACTGATAACTCACATGGGACCACCAGAACCAGCATACTGAACTGCTTGTTGGATGATTGACCAGCTTCAGAAAGCGTATGCTGTTGTTCCCATATTTTAACAATAGTCATGTCTCACCTAGGGCTATCACAATCATGAAATTTTAGCTGATGGTTGTCATTCACATAATTGCTATTAATGGTTTAATTATCTTTTTCTGTTCATTTTATGCCACACAGTTGTGCTATTGTGTTTGTCAGTTAGGCTTAAATCAATGTTAATTTCAATAGCTGCTCATCAAAATGATGTGATCATTGGGAAACGAGTGACAATCTTCAAGTAATTTCTGAAATAATGGTTGTATTCTAAACCTCATACTATACTAGTAGGACGTACTGATTTGGCGAAAATGTAGCATGTAGTATGCAGTATGTGAACAAAAGCAAAATCTGCAGTATGCCAAAACCCAGATATACCCAGATCTCATACTGATTCAAGGAAAAGCTAGAAAAAATCTACCTCGCCAACTGCATCCAACAAAGATGGAATGGTACAGGCTATCAGCAGCCAAAAACGGCTTGTTATATATATACACGTGTGTTTGTGTGTGTGTGTGTATATATATATATTGTGTGTGTGTGTGTGTGTGTGTGTGTGTGTGTGTGTGTGTGTGTGTGTGTGTGTATATATGTGTATGTGTGTTTGTGTGTGTGTGTATATACACATATATATACATGACTATATATATATATGATTGCATAAGTGTGCAGAATTAACCAATCACATTCAAACTCATGTTAAATGTCAGTATACAACTGCCATTAATTAAAGTGACTGATTAACCCCAAATAAAGTTCAGCTGTTCTAGTAGGATTTTCTTGATATTTACTAAGTTGCATCTTACAGCAAAAGCCATGGGCTGCAAAGAGCTGACAAAGCATCAAAGGGATCTCATTGTTGAAAGATGGCAGTCAGGAGAAGGGTACAAAAGACTTTCCAAGGCATTAGATATACCATGGAACAAAGTGAAGACAGTCATCAACAAGTGGAGAAAATATGGCACAACAGTGACATCACCAAGAACCGGACGTCCCTCCATAATTGATGAAAAGATACAAAGAAAACAAAAAACATACATCAAGTTTCCCAAAAGCATGTGGAAAATGTGTTACGATTTCATGAGACCAAGGTTGAATTTTTGGTCATAATTCCAAAAGGTATGTTTGGTGCAACAACAACACAGTTCATCACCAAAAGAACAGCATATCCACAATGAAGCATGGTGGGGGCAGCCTCATGCTTTGGGGATGTTTTTCTTCAGCTGGAACTGGGGCTTTAGTCAATGTAGAGGGAATTATGAACAGCTCTAAATACCAGTCAATTCTGGCACAAAACCTTCAGCTGTCTGCTAGAAAGCTGATGAAAAGGAATTTCACCTTCACAGCCAAATCAACCAAAGAATGGCTTCACCAGAAGAAGATTGGTACTGCAGCACGGGAAGTACATGCAGATGAACAGCGCCTGGCCTCCCTCCATACTGCCAGCAACTGAGCTCCCCACTCACTCATCGGTAAAACTCCACCAGTCATTTTGTGTCATCCAGCAAAATTTCTTGTGCATGTACTGCTGCACTGCTGTGACACAGAGTCAGTTGAAAATGACAAAGTTTTCTTTTCAATAAATGATTCAGTGATTGAATTTTGAAAAAGAAAATGATTTTGCCCACTGATATCCAAATTCTTCCTATCGCTCTATATTGCTTTGTCAGTTACTACGATCCACAAATAGTGAAGTGCAGTTTTGCATGTGTAGTTAGCTAGTCGCCCAAAGTCTCATTTGATTGGGTGATTTTTTTGTAAACACCCCTGAGTGCAGGATGAGTCATCCCCTGTCCTCTAAACTCTCAGTCTACAAGGGGGAATGCAAGGACAAACAACCCGATATACTTATAACTGGTGATTTTATTGTCAGATCACCTACTGTCTCTCAGCCAGCAAATTAGCTGACATTATCGAACTGACGGGCTGCACGGTGGTGTAGTGGTTAGCGCTGTCGCCTCACAGCAAGAGGGTCGCAGGTTCGATTCCAGCTTGCGGCTCTTCTGTGTGGAGTTTGCATGTTCTCCCCGTGTAAGCGTGGGTTCTCTCCGGGTACTCCGGCTTCCTCCCACCGTCCAAAGACATGCTGCTTAGGTTAATTGATGACTCTAAATTGCCCGTAGGTGTGGATGTGAGTGTGAATGGTTGTCTGTCTATATGTTGTCTGTCTCTATGTGCCCTGCGATGGACTGGCGACCTATCCAGGGTGTACCCTGCCTTCGCCCTATGCCAGCTGGGATCGGCTCCAGCCCCCCCGCGACCCCTAACGGGATAAGCGGTTGACGATGGATGGATATCGAACTGACATCGAACTGACACCAGTACTCACAGACATCCCTCCCTCAGCTCATACAATAATTGTTCATGTGGGGTCTAATGACATCATGGATAAACATCAGTCAAACTCCATAATCGACTAGAGTTCCTTGCTATCACAATCCAGAGCCTGCATGGGCAAAACATGTATTTTTTCTGGCTCCATCCCCACTCTGTCAAAAACCTCTATCCTCTAACTAAATGTATCCGTAAGGCTTGTCCCCCTAATTACTCCTGTTTTAGTCAGCCCAGGCTGTCAAGCCATGGAGGTGGAGTAGCTATCATTTTTAACAATTTTACATGTTCCCATCTCTTTTGATACATTTTGTTCTTTTGAATTTCTGGAGTTTTATCTTAAACATCCAGCATACAGTGCTATATATACTTATCTACAGGCTGCCTAAAGCTAACAGTGGTTAAATCCAAGAATTTTTAAGCCTCTTGCTTCTACTATGCCCAAATATGACAGAGTTCTCATCCTTGGTGATTTTAATATACATATGTGCTGTTCCAAATCCTGTTTTACTGTTGATTGTATAGTCTCTTTGAGTCTTTTAACTCTGAACAGTCCTTAAAAAATCCAACCCATAATAAGGGACATACTCTTGACCTTGTGCTGTCTCATGGTATCTCTCTAAATAATACTGAATTGCTGGCCTTTAATGTTTCTGATGGCTGTGGCTTTTAATATGTTGCTTCCACTTTCTGCTCATACACCATCTACCTGTATCATCTACCACTCTTGCTTACTTCCCCTGGGTTAGACTGTCCACAGATACAATATCAGTTTCCACTGTTACAAGGATGACAAATAACTTAATGTCCCACTGACTAGTAGCAACACAGAAAAACTCTTTCATATAATGGACTGTCTCAGATATAAAATGCTGGATGTCACAAAATTTCCTTCAGTTCAACAAATCCAGATCTGAAGTCCTTCTGTTTGGCCCCCCAAACCTGACTAATGACTTAATAAAGAATACTGGCAACACATCATCTAACATCAAGCAGACCCAAGAACCTGGGTGTGGTCTTTGACTCCAAGCTGTGCTTTGATGCACAGATCACCACAGTAATCCAATTAGTTAACCATGCTTTTTCCGACTAAGGAACATCTCAAAAGACAACAAACAGACCTAGAAAAAGTCATCCGTGCATTGATCTCATACGATTGGACTATTGCAATTCCCTTTTTTCAGGGCTCAGCCAAAAAGCCATATTCCACCTCCAACTTGTTCAAAATGCAGCAGCCATTATTATTAACAAATTCTATGACATGACCATACCACACTCATCCTTGCAACACTTCACTGGCTACCAGTCAGGTATTTAATCGATTTTCAAACAAAGTACTTTTAAAGCCCTTAAGGGCTTTGCCTCTGTTACATTTTAGAGTTACTTGAGCTCGATGAGCCCAGCTGTTGCCTGACCTCCTCAGGTAGAACCCTCCTCGTTACAAAGAGAGACTGGGCATTCTCCACAAGAGCCCCACAGCTGTGGAACTCCCTACCTGAGGAACTCAGACTAGTAAACTGTGTTTCTTCTTTTAAATCATGCCTCAAAACCTACTTTTACAGTAAGGTCTTTTTATAGCAATCCCTAGTTTTAATTTCACGATTATGATTTTCATTATTTATATTATCATTATTATAATTATTATTATTATTTTAACTTTTTAATTGATGACTTTTTGTACATACTGTTTTAAGTCTTTTGTTCAACATTTTATTTTGGCCTATGTTTTTACGTTTTTATTCTTTATTGTTTTATCCAGATGTTTGAACTATTTTAACTTATGTAAAACACTTCATCATTCAACATTTGTAACCATTTAACAGAGGAATAAGGACAGGCATCTGGTGTAAAAATACTGTGATACAGATTTTTTTTACATAGTAGAAATAAATGAACAACTAATTTGGGGACACAGGATTTCATCTCACTTGGTATTGATGCTACAGAGGTATATTCAGATGAGGCAAAGCCTCCTCACCCTCACTTTTTTTTCTTTTTCTCTGCTGGTCTGACGTCAGTAAATCAGAGATCTGTGCTGACTGCAGACAACAGTAAGTATCTGTTGTGTTAATGCTAATGCTAAGTTTAATATTATACACACACAGTATGTCAAGCTTCAAAACTACAACACCTGCTTTCTCTCATGCGTATTTGCTGTCTTTGCAACTGTATTAAGTAGTCATGACAATTTATGCAGCCCGTTGCAGAGAGACAGAAAAGTAGAAAAGGAGAAAAGACAGCCTAATTGTATCTTATGTGGACATGACTTAGCCTACATATTTAAACCATAGGCTGTCTTCCACAGGTAAAAATGAAGTTAACATAACTGTATTTAATACGTAATTCATGATGAAATGTCACTTGATTATCTCCCAATTATTAGCCTAAATGAGTCATCTCATATTGACTTTTTCAGTGAGTGAACAGACTGATTGACCACTTCTCTAATTTGTGACTTTGTGGGGGGGAAAGGCAGTAGTGTGCTAGTATTTTGGCATAAATTTACTAATTTACTCACACGTCACTCATTACGTAGATACTCTTGTAGTCTAACTCACGTATTTATTTTGATGAGTACTTTGACTTCTAACAGTTACTTGAGTAGTTTTTGGCTTCTCTAAATTAACGTTACAAACCTCTGAAGATACACTAGCTACTCCTAGTATGAGTAACGTTAACAGGCAGCTGTCTCAGTAGTTAGATTACTTCTACACTGAGGTTATTGGTCCCTGTTGTTTTTATAGCCAACTCTGCGCCACACCAGATATTTACATAGGCTTCACCCGTGCATGAGCTGCTGCAGCGTTTAACTGACGTTAAACCCAGAAACTCTTATGTTAGCTACTGCCAATGTACTGAACATTAGCTCGTTATATACCGTTACCGGTTATTTATATTTATTATATTTTAAAATAACTGTCTGAGGGGTAGAAACTGCAGTCGAGGCTAGTTCCGCCTAGCTGTTTGCCTATGACTCTGTCCACAGAGCTCAATGTATACCTGTCCCCGCTGAGTGCTGATAGTGCTCGCCATGTTGTCTCTCCGGTGTCTCGGCCCTTCAGGACTGGATTAGATTCTCGAGGCTTCTGTTTCAGCAAATCTATAACAACAACCAGTGGCTGTGGGCTATGGGTTAGCTGGCTGCGCTGTGGGCTGGCTGCGTCCGGATTGGTTTAGATTTGACCCGGAAGTGTTTTATTTTAATCTTTATTTACAAATTCACTTCCGTAATGTCATATAATAAAATACTGAGCAGACTCGAACATTTGTTGTTTGTTTGTTTGTTTGTTTTTGTTTTTTTTTTTTTAATTTAAGCTTTATCAACAAAATATAGAAACTATATGGCATAACATTCCATCGGAACAGGTGCAGTTTAAGTAAACATACAAGATGAACAAGTAATGACAATAGAAATGAATTAAATTAAAATTAAATTAGCTAGGGCTTGTTTTTCAAATAAAATTTTTCAAATAGATTTAGAAGTTGGATTGCATTTTTATTTTTCATTATGTTAAGAGCTTTTGTAAATATCAGAAACTCATTATGAAACATATTAAAACTAGTGTGTATGTGTATGTAAAATTTACCAAGGATAATAATATTGTTTATCAGGAAGTCATGTTCATTGTCTGTGACAAGACCATCGATGATGTCCTTTTGGGAGAATGGTTCAAGTCTGATATTTGTGTGCAGCCAGTCATATATATCAGTCCAGAGAGCTTCAGAGAACATGCATTGAAAAAACAAGTGATCCATAGATTCATGCTCATCACAAAAGACACAGTTATTTGCTTCCAAACCAAATCGCTGTCGTAACAGTTCACTGGATGGATACACACCATTTAAGATTTTAAAGTGGATTTCTTTTGCTTTAGGATTTATGGGAAATTTCAAATATTTGGTGTGTAGGGAATATATGATATTTTTGGGGAAAAAGTGTTTGATAGAGTTTCGAAAATACAATAACGGAAATGTGATGTCTCCAAACATCTTTCTAATAACTTTATTAGGTATTTTAATATTATCAAAGTTAATGCCTCCTATCAAGAGACTTGGAAGATCAGGAGTGATGTGAGCAGCGTTGGAGACAATCTCTTTGATTAAACCTAAAGTAGGATTAGGAATGGCTTTTATTATGGATTCAAAAGAATTGCGATTTACTACTTTTCACTTGTCATATTTAAGACAGAAAATTTCATACGTCAATAATCGTCCATTACTGTCAACCAAATGAGTTAGAGACCAAATACCTTTATCCATCCAGTTTTTGTTATGCAATAATTTCTTTCTAATTGTAATGTATGTATTATTCCATATAGCAGTGTTGTGTGGAGTGAAATTGTGATTGTACAGAAGCTTCCAGTATAAAAGTACTTGTTGATGAAATATAGATAATTTGACTGGAAGTTTCTGAATTATGAAGTCACATTTTAATAAAAATTCGATGCCTCCCAGTTTGTTGAAGATTTCTCTGGGGATATGATACCAAAAGCTTTTATTGGTCAGGAATGATTTTAACCAATTAATTTTAAGTGGGGCTGCACGGTGGTGTAGTGGTTAGCGCTGTCGCCTCACAGCAAGAGTGTCGTAGGTTCGATTCCAGCTTGCGGCTCTTCTGTGTGGAGTTTGCATGTTCTCCCCGTGTAAGCGTGGGTTTTCTCCGGGTACTCCGGCTTCCTCCCACCATCCAAAGACATGCTGTTTAGGTTAATTGATGACTCTAAATTGCCCGTAGGTGTGGATGTGAGCGTGAATGGTTGTCTGTCTATATGTTGTCTGTCTCTATGTGCCCTGCGATGGACTGGCGACCTGTCCAGGGTGTACCCCGCCTTCGCCCTATGGCAGCTGGGATCGGCTCCAGCCCCCCCGCGACCCCTAACGGGATAAGCGGTTGACGATGGATGGATGGATGGATGGATAATTTTAAGTGTTCCATTTATAAAATCAAAATCTATAGCTTGAAGGCCACCATCTTTGTATTCTTTTGTCATCTCCGTTCTTTTAATATAAAGCATCTTTTTCTTCCAGATATAATCAAAATTAATTAATTTGGTTGATCTTCTTAATAGCTCTATTAGGAATGGCTAAAGAATATGCTGGATAGATGCACCTCGATATGCTTTCCATTTTAGTAAGAAAGACTCGACCCAACAAACTAATATCTCTCAATAACCAGGAGTTAAGTTTAGTTTGACTTTCAGCCATTGCCTTCCATACGTTCATATTTTCTCTTTCAGTTGGGTTTTTGGATATACAGTATGTATTCCTAAATATTTTACAACTGATTTTATAGGGATGTTATAGGCTTCTGTTACGACACTCTTATGAACTGGCATTTATTCGCATTTATTCAAATTAAGTTTAAGCCCTGAGGCGCGAGAAAATGTATTGATTGCTCGTAATATTTTGGGGACCTCAGTTAGCTGTTTCATAAAGATGGTCGTGTCATCTGCTAGCTGGCTAATGACAACAGGTAATCCGATCAAATCCAGAGGAGCAATGTCTGAGTTTTTAATAAAAATAGAAAGCATTTCTGTAGCAATTATAAAGAGAAATGGAGAGAGGGGGCAGCCTTATTTGACTCCACGCTTGATAGCGAATCTTGGCGAAGTGCCTCCCGGCAGCGAGACAGAGCTACCTAAAAGTTTTAAACATTGAAAAATAAAGGGATGTTCAATTGAGTCGAACGCTTTATAAAAGTCGAGAAATAAAATAAAACCATCATCCTCTATTAAATGATTGTAATCTAGGATATTGAGTACCAAGCATATGTTATTGTGAATAGATCGACCCTTCATAAATCCAGACTCGGATTCACTTACAATTTTATCCAGATTACACTTTAATCTATTGTCATAAATTAGGGTTACAGTCTTATAGTCAGTGTTCAGTAATGTGATAGGTCTGAGATTATCTAATATTTTGGAGTCCTTACCCAGTTTGGGGATTAAGGTGATTATACCTTGTTTCATCGTAGGGGGAAATAATAGACAGTAATAATAATCAGTTATCAATAATCAGTAACAATAATCAGTTGCTTCTTTCAGCATGAGAAGAAAAGGATTTTTTAATAGGTCCCAAAAATGTCGGTAGAAATTTGATGTGAGGCCATCACAGCCGGGAGATTTATTTAAAGACAAACTATCTACAGCTTTGTCTAGCTCACTCATAGAAATATCGGCCTCGCATAGCTTTGCAAACTTGTCATCGATAGAAGGGATAGCAGACTCGAACATAAAGAAGCGGTTGAAACACCTGAATCTCAGGTAGGTGGCTGTGATATAGACATCCATTCACGAATATATTCATCAAGAGGGTTGATTTAGTATATTTGTATTTTTGTATTAAGTGCTTTAATAATATTAACGACAAAAATTTGATTTTTTTGTTCTTCACCATAACCCTATATTGAAAATGTTCAAAAAAAATTGTTTCACATTTATTTCTTTAGCATGAAGCCAGTTTTGGACATCTGATATGTTCTGGACAGCTGTAGAAAAAAATGTTTAAAGGACCAGTGTGCAACAATTAGGGGATCTATTGGCAGAAATAGAATATAATATTAATAAGTATATTTCATTTAGTGTATAATTACCTGATTATAAAAGTTGCTGTATTTTCATGACCTTAGAATGAGCAATTTATATCTCCATAGGTAGCTGGTCCCCGCTCTACGGTCGTGTTTAGAAGGTAACCCATATATATATATATATATATATATATATATATATATATATATATATATATATATATATATATATATATATAGGAGGAAGCAGAAGAACATGATTTTTTTTTTCACAGATTATGTCTCGTGCACTACTGACTTGAGATTTTTGTATTGTTCACATATTTGCATGCTCAGCTGACCTGCTGTTAAAAGACTTAGCAGGTAATTAACGGGTATCAATTGATTGAGAGTGTTCCAATTGACATTAATTTTCCCCTTAATTGGTACCAAGATACATAATTATTTCCAAGAACACTCCTAATTGTAGATTACAGACAGACTGCAGCCTATAAATTTGGGTGTTGAAGCCTGGATTATATTCAAAGAATACACACACAGCATACACACCATTGTGTATGAATAGGCCACTTAGTCTGTGAGCCTTCTAGGTCTGTAAAGTTTGAGACAAAACTAATTTAATGTTGCAACCAGCTAACATCAACCCTGATGTACTGTATAAGTATATACTGTATATGCATCAGCTCCTCAGTAAAAAGCTGCACATGATGCCACTTGCCACACCAATCAATCTGTGCTTCTACAACTAGCCTGACCTGTGGAGCAAATCCAATAAAAGAGGAAAATACTGATTGTGCAAAACATTTGGCACCAGTTTATTCAACTTAACACAAACTAGATCACATTTTGCCAAGAATTTCAGTGCAGATATATTAAAAAAAACATGCATACTAATTTCAGTGACAAAAGAAGTCTCACTTCTGTGGATTGTTCTGATTCTCCTCACACGAAAAGAGCAGAACAGCATCATGTGCTTGCAGTGGTGAGTCGATAGGCTTAAATCAAAAAATGATTTTTACACTGACAAAAAATGTTACCTCCTCATAACATCACTCAAATGGGAAGTCCCAAGGATGAATCCTTAGCTAGTCTCACATTAAATTAATATATCTAACAACACATGATCAGTAACTTGCTTAAAAGTGTTTCAAATTTAAGAGACACACCAGCATTCATACACACACACACACACACACACACACACACACACACACACACACACACACACACACACACCACCACCACCACCTAAAGACAGATGAGCTGCTTTCACACAAAAAAACCCACAACAAAACCAGAGGATGGGGGCACTGGGAGGACTGCTCCACAACACAGGAGATGAAAACAAATTTAAAGATCACACGTGTCAAACTGATTTTGCAAAAATCTAGTGAGTCACTTCTAGAAAAATAGATCATCTTTTGTGATTGTAATAATTTGAATATAACTTTCAAACATGTTCAGGGGCAGTCTTTCTAGTGGCCCTGTTGGCAGCACAGAGGACATATGGGAAACAACTAAACAAAACCTCCTGGTAATCAATGCTAAACACAAGGTCAATGATGAAATTGGAAGCATCAGAGAAGTGCAGAGGACAAGGACTGGACGATGAACTGTGACGCCACATCAACATGCTAGGGCAAACAGGAAGTGATCTAGAAAAGAACAAAAAGAAAAACACAACAGGGAGACAAACCTAGGTTATACCGCAATGGAACACAGACAGGAGAGAGAAAAGAAACCAAGAATGATCATCTCTGTGTGGTATTGATTACAGTCTAAACACTCAACAGTCAGAGACAGAGTGCGTACGAGCCACATGCTACCAGAAACTGGAGTGGATGATAACAGCAACACACAAATGTGACAGCCTAAATAAAATGCCAGTACAGAATCAGTGACAACATGCAGGTCACACCAAGCTTCCAGAGTCCTGGAAGAGCAGCTACAGTCCAACATGCTATCTAAACACAGCTAATCACATGGAGGTTGGAGATCTGTTCTAGAAAAAGTAAATAAAAGTAAATTGTTACACACTACATGTTGCTTGGCTGAAAGACTGAATTTGCCAATGGATTTCGAAAATGTTTTTCAAAAAGGTATTTAAAGTACCATAACAGTAGTTTTGCATGTTATATGTTTTTCCCGAATTTCCCTCCGGGGATTAATAAAGGTTCATCTTTCTTATCTTTATGCCATTTACTTGTATAATATTTCAAATCATATCTTACCATTGTGCAAATGTTAATGTGTTTTACATTTCTGGATGTAATTTTTCTACCATTTTGAGGCAGCCACTAGTTTCTATTTAGTTCTGTAAGCTATGAAATCCATTAGCAGTTAAGTTATGCAGTCCCATCACTGTCATGATTACATCATGATTACAGTACAGTTACTTTATTGTTAGTAATTGCATTGCTCGAATTGCTTTACTGCACAACGGCAATGTAAAGATGAATGAACACTTGATGAACACTCTCGTCCTGTTTAAACCTGGTGTTAACATGTGTCCTTAGTGATCTGATCACAAGTGGACAGCTCTAAGTACAGGTGTGAACGCGCTCAAGACACATAGAACATGCATTGAGTCTTTCAGACCACATTCAGAGGTGGCCTGGGCCTCATATAGCCTATGTAACTGTGTCCTGGGCCATATTAAGGACCACCTACTCGACTGACATCCCGCTGGGATAACTTGGATGGACAAGCAGATATGAGCACTTATCTGCATCATGGCATGGCAATGGCTGCTGTGCTCTACTGTATCCTGTCGGTACAACTGCATATAGAGCGGGAAGCGAGATCAGATCACTGGACACGTGGAGACGCATTCCAATGCTAGGTGTGAACAGACTTACTTAGAGCTGTCCACTTGTGATCCCATCACTCAGGACGCATGTTAATGCCAGGTCTGAACAAGGCATCTAATGGATCAGACCATTTGAGCAAGTTTCTATAGTTTGCCATTTGATTTTCATGCCATAAAGAAATGAATGGAAACCAATAGCTACCTATAACATACAAAAAACTACACAGCATGCATTTGAAAATGGTCAGTAAAAATGTTAAATGTATAGATGAAGTTAAGAGAAGTTACTTTTGTCTTTCTATTTACACATGGACGTTCTTACCATATTCTGTCTGACAATTCATACGCCTCCTGCTTTATTTCTGACAGCTTCCATGACCAACAAAATGGGTATAGTCTCTATGGTAATCATCAAATCCCATGTTCAGAGCCAAACTAGCAATATGTAATGTAGCTACTATCAAATACTGTGTGTAGTATACTCTATGTCCTTCCTAAATTGTTGTCCAACAACTCACCAATGAGCCTCACAGGTATACTGGGTGATATGTTCCTTCATTACCATGAATACATACCCTGTAGTTTACTCTGACCACTCTCCCACACACACCATCCTGCTGCCATTAATACTAACTAAAGCACAAAATGGGGATTAATCGGCTGTTGAAAATAGTCCTCAACAAATGCCCTCCTGTTCCTCCTGTTTGAGTAACATTTTGATAAAAACTGTGGTGGTCAGCTGTTTCACGAAATGATTATCCTTTTTTAAAAAAATAAATAAATAAATACACTATGTATTTTGCAATGTTTTTGCAGATTTATATTTTCAGTGGTATCCAATGGGCTTGAAGCTGAGTACTATAGACAGAACAGGTTAGTCAGAAGGTATTGAGAGATGGACTAACACAGTTGGATTTGGTCTTTTTTTTTTTAACTTGGGCCTTAAAAATAGGTCTTTATTTCCATTCAAGACAGCCAACCAGTGTGCCACAGCTATGGCTGCAAAGTCCCCCATACATAATCAGGATTTTTGTGCCATAGCAAGAATGTGTTGGTATACAATACAATATAACAAAACACTAACATAACAGTGAGTAAACATTACACACAACATGGTGACTTTCAACTACTTTGACGTGAATGCCACTGTAGCAGTGAGTGAGTCTGTGATCATGGTCATCACACATCTAGCTTTATTCTGACAGTCTACACTATTTTACTCTGACTCAATCTTTGGACTTGGAGTAAGCTTTAAAACTAGTTCTAGTTCTAGAATAGGTCCAGGACTGTGGTGTAAAGTTGTTGACAACACACACAATCACTTTTTATTCACATAGAAAGACAGGACTAACAGACAGAAGTTGAAATAGACTTCTAAAATAAACTATGCTCCCTGTGTTTTTGTAAAATGAGTGATTTATTCAGATGAAGACATGTATGACAGAGAGCGGGTTCTATGAAGTCTGTAGCAGCACTGATGGATCCCACACACAGTCCATGCCACACTGACACATCACCAAAAGAAAACAACACAAAACAGGCAAGGAGAGGACACACACCAGCAGATCAAATGGAGCTGTTTGACTTTACATTTGTCTTTCAAAATAATTTCAATTCAGATAAATAATTTTGGCAATAAATAGTTCCCCAACACACAAGGGAAGTATAAAACCTATATAAAAATAGAAAAGGCATAATAGTTTAAATATACATCTCAACAATTGTCTCGCTTCTTAGGTCTATAACAAAAACATGATTTCTTGCAAGTCTAAGCCACTAACAGGATTGCCTTGAGCAATTTGACATGTATATGAATTCTCCAATCACAGAAGATATTCAGTGAGAGACAATGGTATAGCCCTCTATAGATTAGCTAGCCACTAGCTAGCAGGACAGTAGCTGAGGGATGTTGATGACTTTTTACAACACACCTGAATTCAAGGTACAAATTAGCTAAAACCATAAAATGTATTTATACAAACCATTATATCTGCATCAGACAGACTCTTAGGTATTACGATGAGTGGAACAAGCCTATCATGTTTGGTTTTTATTGCCAAACTTCACAGTATTGCTAGTCACAGCTGACAGTTGGATTCATAGCCACATCAGTCTGACCTCTGACCTGTTACTCAGAGTGCATCAGCACAGGAGGAGCACCACTAAACCATGCTGTGTTAGAAAAAGCTATACTTACTGTACATGTAATTTCAACTACATTAGGCATGACTCTTACTAATCTCCAGATAAAGAAAAATACAATAAATGCCATGAGCACACTACTTGAATTCAAGCCAGTGTATGTATACTACACAACCCATACGTTGGTGTGTAGCCATCCTCCTGAGGCCACTTGATACATGTAAGCCATGCAACAGCTGCAACACCTAGACAAATCAGATATAAACAAGCATTAAGGTGTCATCTTTACATTTAACTCAGAAACAGGTGGCAGCTCTCAGACCACAGAGGTCAGACGAGAACAGTTAACAGAGCCAACCATGTCCTCTGTCAACAGGAAGCTGACGGGTTGGAGATTCAACCTGCCTCCACTCAATTTTGCTCTGTGGGAACAGGAACAAGATATTCACAGCATCAACAGGCTGCTTAAATGTCACAACACCCACTGATCTAGACCGCCCGCCCACGCAACAATAGCACACACAAACGCAGAATGAGGACAAACGACAAAATGTCTAAATGCCATGTGCATGTTTAAGTGGAGCTCCTCCTTATGACTAATGTAAGCTTCTGTACCTTACCTGACCTTGAACAACTAATTAAGCTGTATGTCACATACATTGCCTCCATTTCAAGAGATACAGATAGCCAATACAGAAGTAGGGGAAAAACACCCACTTTGGTTTGTAAAAATGTAAAAGAAAACCTATGATTTATATTTCCTAATCAAATGCGGCTCTGTTTGTTCCAGCTGCTGCCTGACTTCAGGAGCTTTACGCTGAGTCTGGGTGGTGAAGAGGGAGGTGAACAAGAAGCAAAAACAGATGGATTTGGCACCTATCTGACCTGACTGTCAATGTGCAACACATCCTAACAATCAACTCATATGTGTATTATGTACCACAGCAAACTGATAACATTTCAACTTAAATGAAAATACACCTGTTTCTCTTATTAGTTAAAAAGAAAACAAAGTGCATAAAACACAACATAACACAGGAAGAATCCAATCTGGCCTGAAAACTGTTGCATGTAGCTTCACGTGACTCGTTTACCTGGACATGTTATAATGACCAGGAGAGGCAGTAGACATCACCCTGTAATGCATAGTCAAGTTTCTGAGTGGACCAGTCTTGGGTTATTCATACTCCACTTACCATAACACCACCCTGCCTAACTAAGTCTGCAGTGCCTCAGCACCTTCAGTAAGGCTTGCTGTCATTCTTTGAGCGCTTCAGCTGCACCTTCAGCCTCTTCATACCGATCTGGAAACCATTCATTGACTGGATGGCTGCCTGTGAGGACACAGGGTTGTCATAGCTCACAAACCCTAAAGGAGAAATGCAAACACTTAGAACAGCAACAGAAGGCATCTTAATAATCCCTCAAGTTATTTGCAATCTGGTAACAATGAAAATTATTGGAAATAAAACCAATCCCCACATTATTCGCAAGAGCTTGAAATTCTCACCAGTCCCCCCAACAATAGCCAAGAAAGTGAAAAGAATTCTTAAAGTAACCTATCACCACTCAAGTCCAGTGTTTCCCCTATGACTGTACAGGTGGCCTGCCAGGGAACACATGTCAGGCTGAAAAAATCTTTATTTAACATTTAATTCCAATGTTTTCCCTGTATTCACTTTGCAATGGCACACCATAGCGAACTGCAGCAGAGCACCACTGTGAACTCTGCCCCTGAACGAGGGAAGTGTGGTTAGTACACATCTGCAGTAACAGCCAAGTGTCTGTTATCTAATCTGCTAAAGTCAGCTGAACAACTGGCAATGAAAGTAACATCTGTACCAGTTACCAACAGGCTCAGTAATTAATGACAGGCTAACGTGATGACGGATTCTGTGTTTTGTGTTTTTAGCTGAGCTCGATCAGAGAATATTTGTTTAAAACAAATCAGTGATGCTGTTTGGCACTCATTGATTTCTGTGAAATTTGCTGTAGGAGATGTATATAGTTCCGGTGTGTTTAAGTTTGACACATTTGTATGTATTTATTCCTTGTTGCTCCTGGTACTCTTCATAAGAGTAACAGGGGAGCCAGGTTTAAAAATTATATGATTGTTTTTAAAGGGAATGTATGTACGTTTCTACATGTAGAAACATTTTCTGTTTTTATTTTCAATGTGTGAACAGGTTTTTACCTTACCTAAAAAATGAGACCTTCCATGACTATCTGGGTTTTCTCTATCAGCCTGTAGACTGCTTTTAATGTGAAGAACCTGGCTCAGTTTTTCTGAGGAAATCCAACAGATGTGACGTCACACAGTGTCTTTATTTTAAGCTCTACTACGGGGCTAAGAGTGTGCAACCATAGCTAACATTAGGTTAGAAATGGCGTTGGTCAACACCAACAAACAACCAGCCTCCAACAAAGCTATATCTAATAAAAATGGAAAAACAGGAATGTGACCGACGTCAGGCAAGAACTAGTGTTGTGAGTGTGTGTGCATGTGGGCAGTGAATCTGTGAGAATACGAGCGAGCAGAAGAGAGTTAGTTTAGTTCTGAGAATATCAGTCAATGTACAATGGAAGTTACAGTTTGTGCGTAAATAAATGCTGCAGCTCTTCCAGACCAACGTAGGGTTTCCGTGTTTTGTTTCCCAGCTGCTGAGTGAAGTGATGGGGGTTAACTCCGGAAAGAGTAACATTACCGACTCTTTTGACCATGGTCGGGAGGCTGAAGCAAGAATAATTCACACAAGGATCAACATTAGCCAGGCCTTTGATTACTGGAGGGACCTTCTCTTGCTAAGCTAACATTTCTACCAAGCATGTGAAATAAAGTATATAGTGATATTGTGGTTTTAGCTGTTGTTATTGCTAACAAAAATTAACATGATGCCTGTCAATCATGTTCAGTCTTGTGTCGCCTCACTGTTTTGACCGATGTTCGCTCACTTCAGCGTAGTGTGAGCAACAGGATGCTGACTGTCATTGACTTAATGGCCACAGGTGTCACTGTTAACAAAGTAGTCAACCAAGGGGAAACACTGATCTGTCTCTATGGACGATGAAACATATTTTGCTTGCTGTACAACACTTCCTTCTGCCCACACAGGCCCTGAAGAGAGCTCTTCTTAAAGCAATTTCAATGTACAGTAAATGATTGGGGATATTTCAAATTTCATGATAACATTGAACCATTAATTGTGATATTATTGGCCACTATAATTGTAACATGAACATTTGATACTGGTACACCCAAGTACAGGAATACTCATCAACTGCTCACACTTTCCAAAGCAGTGAAAAGTGAGGGCTGGGTGGAGTCGAGTCAGCTACATCATTGGACTCATCTTCACTTTAAACACAGTAAATTGTTGGCTATATTATGTTATTTTTGCCAATCTAAGCACATCTAGTATTTAATAAGTATTATTAGTATTATTATTAGTATTTGCTAAAATACTTTACTTACATTTCAAGCATTATTCCATTAGTTTGTTTGTTAATAAAATCACCTACCATATTTTTCGCACTTTAAGGCGCACTTAAAATCCTTTAATTTTCTCAAAAAGCGACAGTGCGCCTTATAATTCGGCGCGCCTTATGGTTGTGCTTACTGACCTGGTTGTGCTTACTGACCTCGAACCAACTTTATGTGGTACAGGGTGCTCAAAAATCTGTCAAAATGTTTTATTCTGATTTTGGTAAGCTACACCGCACCGCTGGATGTATTCTCGGAGATTTATGTTAAGAGACCGAATGGCTTTTTCCACAAATCTCCGTCCCTATTGATCTGCGATTCCATGCGGGCCCATCTCACCAACGCTGTCAAAATCCAAGTGAAAAAAACTAATTCAGAACTTGCCATCATTCCAGGTGGATTAACTAAAGAACTCCAACCGCTAGATATTGGTGTCAACAGGTTGTTCAAAGTTAAATTGTGAGTTGCGTGGAAGCGTTGGATGACAGAAGGCGAACACACATTCACCAAGACAGGGAAGCAACGCCAGGCGAGTTACTCCACTATCACGAGACGAGAGCACCTTTTGTATGAAAATAGACACGTTCATTGATAGTGCACCTTATAATCCGGCATGCCTTATATATGCAAATAGACATTGATATTGATAGTCATTGATAGTGCGCCTTATAATCTGGTGTGCCGTATAGTGCGAAAAATATGGTAAATGGCAACAGGTTGACACCAAAAATAGATGTGGTTCTGGGATGTCTATTGTCAACACTGTTTAAGACCCAGTTTCCACCAAAATGCCAACAACTCATTTTACACAGCCCCATCTGAATGAACCTCCCACCTGTTTGCATCGCTCTGTCCAACTGTGCTCTGTGTGTGATGCGCTTAGTACCATAATACCACACAAACAGCCAACGACTATTTCAAGGTCAGGAAATGATCAACACAGAGCCCAGCTTGTTGCGCTGCCAGGGAAATAGGAATTTAAAACTTTTGAAGCTGCAGCAGAGTCTATTACAATAATTTCAACATAGCCCTGAAAGTTTACGGGGAGAAGATTCAAATGTTTTATTGAACATCAGAGGGCTTATAGCCTATACAGTAGTTTGCATGAACTCACCAAAACACTTGCTGAGGTTTGTTTGTTTGTCAATGAAGACTTTGGCAGAGATGACATTTCCAAAGGGCATAAACATCTGGAGCAGGTCCTGGTCTCCAAATTCCTGGGGTAGGTGGTAAATGAACAAGTTGGCACCTTCTGGACCTGCCAATCAATGACTCTGTTTTACTAATCATGCAAGTATTAAACAACGATATTTTAAGAAACAACTCAATGAATGAATCAAATGTTTCCCCTCAGAGATCAAGTAGTAGAAAAAAAAATGGATGTGGAAATATGTTTCGACAGATTAACAAACTGAAGGAACAAAATTGACCTTTTGTTTGATCCACGCGTGCAAATTGATTAACCAAACACACAGATTGTAAAACCCGTAGAGGAGGGCATGTTCTTCAGCAGCCACATTTATGTTGTTTTGAGTTGTTTCCCTGACATATTATGGCTTTTACAAGCATAACTACACATTTGCAGCTCATCTAAATGTGGTAACAGATGCTTTAGCTCTCTTTCTTCTCTCTTCATTTCTTAGGGATCAAGCCCAGAAGGGGCAGAACCCTTCTATGTTTGTGCTGATATATTATTTGTTGTCTTATGCCATGGCTCAAATTGCCATGAGCAGGAATGAGCTAGAAATGTGAATGAACAATAATTGGAAATGATGTGCAGTTTCCCATGAAATATGACCCTAATAGGCCATATGATGATGTAATCTGTAATTAATGCCCAAACACAATTTTGAAAAAGCCACGTCTCACACAGTAAGTCCAATTGACTTGAAATCTGACACACATGTCCACCTCCATGTACTCTACAAAAAAAAAAAAAAACATGCACCACTGAAGTCAGCAAACTAGATTTTTCACCATTTAGAATTTTTTGAAAAACACATTTTTGCTGTCTTCCTAAACCATACTGTAGGTGTGATTGCTACCAAATTTTATGTGTATCATTATTGAATGAGCTTACTAAAAGCTATGAAAGCTTGCTGATATCTTGTTATGTTTTAAAGATGATGATCAACAAATTTCATATAGGGCGTGGCTTAGCAGGAAATTAGCCATAATTGATTGACCATTAGTCCAGTCATCATAAATCTTGGTGGATATCTTCAGCTTGCTGTGAGCTGGAACCAGCTAGAGACATGAAACGTGGTACTATAACTGACTGTGATAGTGGCACTACAACTTTTTCTAAAATTTTAAAGGCCAGGCCCCTCACACGATAAGTCCCACTGATTTGAAATTTGATACACATGTGCATCTCAATGTGCTCTACAAAAAGCTTAAGCCCTGGGCCAGACCGGCCACTTGACAAACACATGGCGGCTGCATGATTCATGCGTCTGTTGTTCACACTGGCTGTGTTTCATCTGCATGTTTCTGCTGCTGCTGTTATTTCTACACAGAAATTGACCCTGATAATGGCCATATCATGTCATTATAAATGTCATTTATATTTATTTTAGACAGAGAAAGGTCAAGAAACACATGCTCATTTGTAAATAATAGTAATAATCCACAAATAAAATCCTGTATTATATTCATTCATGGAGCCCTGCAAGTCCCTCCATGTCCTACCAAAAAAAAAAAAAAAAAAAAAAAAATGAGGGGTTTTATTTTGAAATGAAAGCAGGAAGTATTGATTTAAAAATACATCTTGACTTTTTTCATGTCTGTGACATTTCCTACAGATACAGACATCGAAAGCGTAGTTATGTGGCTGATATAATGTCAATATTCAGTCAAGCGTTCACTTTCACTGCGCGGCTTACGTCAAAAATAAGCAAGACCTATGATCTCTACAAAACACGCAGCTGAGACGCGGGAGCTGAGACGCTGGAGCTGAGACGCGGGAGCTGAGACGCTCTAACCTGTTAACATGGACGCCAAAATGAAAAACAAAAGGTAACGCAGCTGCCATGCGCTCCTCACACGTGCAGTCTGCACCTGGATTTTTGTGACTAGAATTTCCATTTCAAATTTTTGGAAAAACACATTTTTGATATCTCCTCCTTGCTTGCTACCGAATTTTCTGTGTATCATTATTGGCCCAAGCTTATCAAAAGTTATCAAAAGCTCGCTGATATCTAATTGTGTTTTGATGATAGTGACCATAGTTGGCCATATTCATCGACCATTAATCCAACCATCATAACTCTCTCTATGATTTACAGTTATAAAATTGAAAAATATTTAAAGGTAAGTTTAAATTTTAAGTTGGACTGACTTGAAATTTGATGCACATATCTACAGAAAAGCCTCAAAATTCACTAAAGTCCATTAAAGTGACATTTAAAAGGGTGTGGCTCAGCACATCAATAGACCAAACTCTACAACCATTGAGCCAATGATCATGACTGTGAGCAACACATTTCTGTTTCACAGTCAAATTTTATTTGAGTAAACAAAATTACATTAAAAATTATACAATATTCAGTTCAGTACAGTATCAAACAGATAATCTGTAACTTTGACAAACATTTCACAGCATAAATATGGAAATAACTGTCTGAGAAGTGGAAAAGAATTCAAGTGAAAAATAGTCTGTGAAACATGAACACAGTAGAGGCCTCAGTAGCTGCTGATACTTTAGTTACTGGGCAGTTTTTCAACTGCATAAGCAGGATACTTTATGAGATTAGCAATTCCACCTTCAGTTATGTTGGCGTGACTAATTTGGTTTGGTCTGGATTTGGTTTGGTCTGACGTAACTAATTTTCAGTCAGGATAACACATTGGGATAGTTGCTAGGGTAATCACTACACTATTACATGGATTACTTTTGCATGTTTAGCAGCTCTTTTAAACCAGAAATAATTACTTGACCAATGTTTCACAGTTTCTGTTGTTTCATATCATACCTTCCACCCCCACACCCTGACAACAGTGTGCTGCAAAGTAAACAAGGACACAAACAAAGTAAAAAAATGTAAAAATCATATCATGGTTATAGCTGCGTCGAGTGCCTCCTTCCTCGCTCCTAGCCTGGTTCAGATTAGCAATAGAGCTCCATAAATAAAATCTCTATTGAAGAGTGATTCCACTGTTGAATAGTTAGAGCGTGCAGTGGTTCAGATAGACGTTTTATTTGTTCCCAGAAACTTTTAACTGATAGATGTTCCCACATGATATGTAAAAAATGTCCCCATTTAGCTTGAGTAGTAGTTATATTCATCACACTGCTTTGGTGTCAAATACTTTTTTGTTTATGATTTGTGAAGAATGTGTTTATTCCATATTGTTATTATCACTAATGTATGTTCTATCAAAGTGTTAGAAATTAATGTAGCATGTATATTTCCTCTATGTCTCCGAAGCTATGTATAGTATACCTGAATTATACCATTGAGGTGAAAATACTGTCCTCCAGAGTTCAATAAATTATTAGAAAATATTGGTGTGTTAGCATGCCTTTTAGATCTACAATTATATGTCTTTTCTACTTTCCACAGATATTGAATCGCATAAGCTATTTAATAGTAGACTACTTCAGTTTACAGTTTCTAACAAAATGTCAATTAGCAGAAATAGGGCCAACAAATTTCTCTTGATATTAAGCCATGGAGTGGAGGCATATTTAACCAATTTATAGATTAGAGCCTAAAATTACAATTTAAAATTGGGTACTGACAACGCGGCTTTCTTTGAATGATGGTCAGTGTTCATTATGAGTGTCTGCCCCTCCATAAAATAACACTGTATTTTTTTCCCAGTATCTCTGAGGGGGTGCTAGAGTCAACATGTAACTACCAAACTTTATTCTATGGAGCATGTTCATTTTAATTACTTCTGCCTGATGGGAAAAGGATTATCTATCCAACTCATGCTTGATCATGTGAGTTGTACTATAGTTCATATAGATTGCTTTTTCTAAAGATGCAAATACATTTGTTCCAAAGTATTTATAGGTGGAATGTGTAATGCCTAGTCATCTGCTCCAAACTACACACTACTACTTTTGCTCTGGATCACGATCATATAATTCCATATCAGTGTGCATTTCAATGAGTTCTAGCAACTTTCCTCTGTTGAACAGCAATTCAGCAGGAGAGAGGTAAGGCTCTCTGGCATGTTGTTATCATTGATGGCAAAACTAAAGTCATCGTGCGCATCAATTTTGTTTACCTTCTGTTTCGTTTTGAAACCTTTTGTGTAGCACATTTTTGCATAATCTTTCCTTCCATCTTTCCTTTTTGAGTGACTCAGTTCACAGTCTCTGTAGCTGCTTTTGCAGACATGCATCACATGCTTGCCATTTGATCCTAGATGCTCTCACAGCAGGCAGCTATCTCCAGTGCATGAGTTAGCGTCAGTCAGCGACCCTCTTCTAAAAGTTGTCTTAATACAAATTCAGATGTCCCTTTACTCAGAATTGCATCTCTAATCTGATTGTCAGGCTCTCCTCCCTAACCACAGTTTCTTACAGCTCGTCACAGGTGTTTTGCAAACTGCTGCACTGTCTCACTTGGCTTCTGTTGCAACTTTTGAAATGCGTCTCTTGCTAATGTTGTGTTGACTTGAGGCATGAAGTACTCATTCCGAGCGTTGACTGCCTTCTGTTAGTTTGTTGGCTCATCTGTATCCAGTAGCATTCAGAAAACATCTTGTATATCTGGTCCAGCTAGATGCAGTAGTAGTGTACATCTCATTTGCTTTGTAGCTGCTGGTGTATTGTTTGTTATAATGAGCCCTTTACCGTCAGCATACAGCTCAGACAACATTAGCCACCTCTTCCTTCTGGAACCTAGTGTAGCTGGCTCCGTGTAACATGGAAAGTTCTGATTTCTGGATTTCTCCATACTAACTAAATGTATCCTTTTAACTAGTTAAATCAAATTAATCCTCATCACCTTATCTCTGCCTTACTCCTGATTTAAGCCGAAATTTACGAATTCAATCTACTAAACAGGGACGACACACATTCTAACAGTGGCATGTTACCCATGGACATGACACATACGTTTCCTGGAGATGCCATACGTTCTCCGTCCAGCGGCGGTGAGGACGATGCGAGGGTGTAAGTCATTTTCTTGTTTCTGCCACTTTGGATTTAATCCAGTAAACGAACTATCAAAATGCACACTGATCATGGATGTATTATGACAGCCCTCAGGACAGCTCTACTTCTTGGTCCTCTCATGTTAGACTGAGGAGTGGTTTTACAAGACAGAAAGGGCTTGGGCTAGCTGGTTAGCATGCTCATTTCACTAGATATCTCCGCAACACAATACACAGATGTCTCTGCCATAATTCTGTCCATGATCTTCAACATTGCACCTAGTTGAGAAGCTACTGATATACTAAAATTTACACATTCATCTTTACTTACAGGATTTAAAGGTAATAGATATGATTTAGTTTATTTTATAACTGTGTGGTAGATATTGAGTATATATGAAATAGAGTGCTTTATCTCAGAGAACAACAGAAAGACATCATTACAACAAATGCTTTCTTCTTCCCTGGTTCTGTCGGTCATTTTTCACAAATGGACCTGTATAGACAAAAATAAAAGTGTGCATATTTATGATTTGCAATTTCTGCATAAATACTAAGCTAAAATGATGTGACAGAGAAATATAAATAGCAATATTTACCTGAGCCAAACGCCATGGAAAACTGTAATCTTGGTTGCCTGATTTCGGATCAGATTCTTGCTGGAACATGAAGTTTTGGTTTAAAAGCCATTATTGTGATGATTTCTGTGGTAGAAGTGCAGCTAAACTCCGTTACAGTGGTTCCACAGGCTGCAATGACGGTGACAGCGTGGACGCAGAAGAGTGGAAACACTAACCAATCAGAGCGTAATGGGTTTTTGCAGGAGGGGGTTGAATATAATTATACGCAGTGTATGCATGAGGAGAAATGTGTGTGTGCACAGTGTTTCTGAACATTGAAGCATGGGCTGGCCCCACTTTGCTGTGGTCCAGCCAAAGAAGTAGTCATTAAAAAAATTAAATTAAAAATAGAAAATTAAAAAATAAGTTTAAGTAAATACAGGCTTTCATTTACATTTACAATTGAGTTTCACAATTTAGATGTATTTTTCACCCTCCTCTTTTAGGTCACAAGTTTAGGTTTAGGTCTGTGCACATGGTCTGCCAGTCCAAATTTCAACATTAATATTTTTTTCTCTACATGACCCTGGGGAATTCCTAGTATCACGAGGCATCAATTATCACAAAAAAAAAAAATGAAATTACACAGAGTATACATAATACAGTATATAGGAGGGCTAACATTAAAACACAAACAAGGACAGGCCTCCTATTATGGACTGTTGACATGATTATCAGAGGCCATATCAGAGAGAAGGTGGTGACGTCTTACCGTTGCTGCGACTGATGCTGGCTGATGCAGCAGATTTAAAACAAGACAGAATCCTTAGCACAAGGTAAGATTAGGGGTGGGACGGTTCATAAAATTCACGGTTCGGTTCAGTTCACGGCTTAGGGTCACGGTTTTCGGTTCGGTTCGGTTCAGTTCGGTACAGCGGTCAGCGGGATTTATGGTAGAGCAAGGAGGCCAATTTCAATTTCAATTTGAACAGATTTTCATTTATTTGCCAAAATTAGTCAGCTGAAAAACAGTAGACGAGGCTAACATAACAAACAAGTGCCACTGTGTTATTTAAAAATTAATAAATAAAAAAGTATAGGCTCAGTCCATCAACAAAAAGTGCATCAGGGCAGCCAGCACTAGGCCTTTTTTTAAACAATCGTAACATATTTCTCTCTATTCTCTGATATTTAAAAAATAGTAAAAAAAAACAACAACACTGCTCTGTTCATTCTATTTTCATGTTCTTCTGCAAGAAGATGAGTTTGTCCACAGTCTCGGCAGCCCTGGATGTCCATCCGTCTTTAGTAAGAGCTGCATGGTCTGTGCTGGACAGTTCTTTCATAATTCCTCGTCATGACTGTTCATATAGTTCGGAAATTACTGTGGAGCTTATGTGGCTGCGAGACAGCATAATATAGCGTGGCTCAAGTACCCTAATCATATGCTGAAATCCAGCTTCCTCCACAACTGCTTTAGTTGTGTTTTTTGCTCTGACTGAGTCTGCATGTAGAGGCTGCTTAAATGCTACTGGGGTCATCACATTGGAAGTATTGTCGCTAGCATAAGCCACACATGTTGCACACAGTTGACGTTTTATCCACCACTTTTTTCCTGTCACTGTCATAGGTAACACCAAATCCATAATGCTCCCAACACAGCAAAGCGAAAAGACGCTGGTGGTCTTTATCGTGTCCACTCGCCATTTCCTTAACAGAATAACAGCCGTTCTCTGCACTTCATCAATGTCTCATTAAATATGCTGGGTCACACATCATCAACGTGTCATATCTTTGGCCGTACAACACATGCGCGGTAAAATCTGGTCCGCCCTCGCCGAAATTGAGCCAATAACAACCCACGACCGCAGCTTCCGTTACACCGCGCACGTAACGTCCAGCAGATCTTAGGTGATGGGTTTTTGTGTCTTTTCATATTTCATGTGTTCACTTCCTGTTTGTGAAATTCTAGCATCCCCTCTCGTTTCAGAGCACTACACTTCCTGCCCTCGTGTTTCCCGCCTGAATGAATGACAGCACTGACCTACTTTTGTCTCCGCTCACCTGTGTCTGATCGTCTTCCCCGCCCCGATTGTGTCCACCTGTGTCTCGTTAGTCACTCCCCTCACTGGTATTTAATGTGTGTCTCGCCTTCCTTCTGTGCCGGTTTGTCTTGTTCCCCAGTGAAAGGCGTACCAGCAACTTTCCTCGTGTTTTTGACTTATCGTGCCTGATTACTCTGCTTGTTTTTTCGACTCTGTCTTTTACCTGTCGTTCTGGATTTGTTTGCCTGCCCGTGTTGCCAACCTGTGTACCGACCCATTTCTGTCATTAAAGACCGATTGCTTTGAATCCTCATGCTCTCTGAGTTTTGCTATTGAGTCCAAGCCTGCCTGTCTCTCCAGTCGTCACAGCGCGTGTGTGATACCTCATATTCCTGTCCGCCAGTGTCACAGCCTTTTTCCATAGGCCTTGATTTCTAGTGTGACAATAAACAGGATGAAAAAATACACAATCGGCCTTATAACCTATTTCAAATGAACTGAACGGTACATACATGAACCAAACCGTGACCAGTGAACAGAAGGGCTCGTTTTTTTACCCGAACCGCACCCACCCCAAGGTGAGATCAACACACAGCACACATATCTCTACCAACCAACCCACAACACTACTTCGAATCAGGTTAGGAGTCAAGCTTGGAGTATACTTGCATCCATTTGTTACTGTTAGCTTTCTTTTTTTTTATATGCACAGGGACTATATGCATGTATGTATGGCAGCCAATTGAACAGGTCAGTTTATATGAAAATAGGCATAATAGCAAAAGCATTCTTAACTCCAACTCACATTTTAGCCTACGGCTGAACATTTTTGTTTCCCTGACTGTTAACAGTTAATTTAATTCCAAAATTGGACTAAGAAAGGAACACTATGAAGCATGCTCATAAAGTAGTTTTACAGTAAATAGCCCCCTGCTCCTCCTGCTCTTTTTACAGCCTTTTGACCTCTTCAGTCACTTCATTTGTACTGTCCCCATCATCAGAACCCACCTTCCTTTTGGCTGCCTGCAGCTGAGACACTCTGCTGGGACAGCAGGCTCTGGTTGTACAGACTGGGAAGGGCAGCAGCAGCATACTGCTGGATGCCTGAGTAGGCCTGGCTCAGTGCCTCCATGGTGTTTCCTGAGCCATTAGACAGGCCTCCGGAACCAAGGCTGCCATTCAGTGCTGCCATGCCTGCATCAGAGTCACATGGATAAAAAGGTCAGAACCTGTCGCTTCAATGACAACAGTTAATAGTCTGAAAATACAGTAAGTAACAACAGCCACTGTCATTGTCACTGTTTATTAAATTACAGACAAGGTCACTTAAAACCGCTGTCTGGAAAAGTTAACATATGAAATAATAATGATGAAAAACTTTATTTATTAAGCACTTTTCAAGATACTCAACAATGCTTTACATGACAAATTTAACATAAAAAACTAAAACAGATGCAAGGTATAGATCGTTTCAGCTTATTTCAGCTGATGTCATTCACATACACTACAACAGGAAATAAACTGGGGCACATTTGGAATGTTTACATTTACAACTGTTAAATGGTTTCCTCCTTTTGAACAAAATACTGTTGAGCCTGAATGTTAGACTGGTAATACACAATAAAATTAATTTTAGTACATCTCTGTATGATTTCTCGCTGCTGTACTGCAGCATAAAACTAAATGTGCCCAATGGCAATCACAGGCAGCTAACATCAACGCACATTTACAGGATATTACACTCACGAGACAACCTTGTTTGCTCTGTAAATCTTTGAGACAAAGATTCACATCAAGTAAATTTTACAGTAATCTAACCAATGGAAATGTACAGGTCCAGCTTAGCGTTAGTACCTGCCAGGGAGCCCATGTTGAGGCCAGCTCCAGCACCAGCAGCCAGAGACTGCAGGGCCCCCAAAGAAGCCATAGGGTTCACTGAGGAGTTGCTGCTGGAGGTGGGGGAGGAGCCTGCTCAGGGAACATTTACTGTTAATGTTGTAATAAACTCAACTGTAAACTATTAGACAAAGTTCAGCATTGTCAACATTTTCACACCATCATTTTGACTTCACAATTAGCAATAAATTATATAATGTAAATATCAAAAGAAACACAAAATAGTCAATCAGAGAAAAGTAATGTTTGGACAATTAATGTTTGATAAGCAATTGTCAATATCTGGCAGCTACTTGTATAATTTATTTAAATATTATATAGTTGATATAATTATATATATATATATATATATATATATATATATATATATATATATATATATATATATATATATATATATATATATATATATATATATATATATATATATATATATATATATATATATATATATATATATATATATAGTTATATATAAATGTACAGCTGTTGAAGTGCTAGGTTTAAGTCAACTCACATGCATGTTGCCAGACCACTGAACCCTACCTTGACTATGAAACAGTACTGTAGTTGTGATTTTTTTTTTTACCTGAGCTTGTTAGTGCACTTAGTGGGCTACTAGATGTTGTCATGGCGCTGGAGCCTGTGGGCGTGGCCTGTGTGACAGTTGCTGCTGCTGCTAAAGCAGCGAGGTTCTGCATGGCATTAAGACCTGACAGACACACACACGGTTAAGTTTAAGACTCCACCTGCCCCTTCCTCTGACCACTATTGTATATAAAACAGTATATAAATGAGTTTCTCTCCTGGAGTTTGTAGGCTGAACAGGTTTGAGGCTAGACATTGAAAACTTATTCAGCATCCAGAGGGATGACATGAACCTCTTCCAAACCCAGAGACCATGAATGAAATTATTATTCAGCCAACAATACATATTCAAATCAAAATCTTACACAACTGCGTAATATTTCATGGTGGAATTTCTGTTACGGCATGTGTGTGAGTATGTGTACCTGAAACAGGGTGCAGGTTGTTGAGTGCATTCCCTGTGGAGGCTGACTGTTGCAGCAACTGTAAGTAGAGCTGAAGCCAGGAGATATGAGAAAAAACATGCTAAAGTGGAAGTGACAGCGAAGTTTAAACTGAGGAAATGACATTGTCAGCAGGCAAATGATTACTTTTTGCATAACCATACAGTACACAATCACACACTCACTGCTAGGTATTGTGGCCCCAGGCTGTTGAGCCCAGTGAGATTTCCCCACATGGAAGCAGCACTGAGTTGCTGCATCTGCTGCTGCAGCTGTTGGGCCATGCGCTTCTGCTCCTTGTCCTTCTGAGTGTCTGCAAACTTCACTACAATGGGTGATGAGCAGCCCTAAACACAGACAAAAAAACTGTTTCTTTTCTGACAGCATTACGTACTGATATACAGAAAATACTGATTAAAACATTAACTTGCAACTGAAGAACAAGTCAAATAATTGAGACTATTTCGTAAAGCCCTGCTGCTTTTTTCTTTGCAACACTTCAGCAGTGGAGACAATATAATCTACCAATTTTGAAACCAGGGTCACAATTTTATAACATCACATATTTTTTTAGTGTGAAGTTTAAGTTCACCTCCATGGTCTGGGACTGGTGCATAGACTTGATGGCTGACTGGGCCATTTGTCTAGCTGTGAATGTCACAAATGCACAACCTGAAAGAGAGAAACACAATATTTCATTCTCCTCCTACAGATTTCTGAGAGAGTGCCTTTATCCGACAGTGAAGTTGTTTTTAACTGTGCTTGTTCCTGTATTGGCCTGAGGCAAGTGTATACTGTATGCTATGTTGTACTAGTACTTTTTTCTGTTTTATTTTTCTCAGTTTTGTTGTTTGTCTCTGTGCTCTAAAGCATGTTGGGACAAACCTCACCATACCAACGCCTTTAGGACCCAGCATAACAGAATCATTCTGGTTTTTAAATTTGGGAATTGACCTGGAATTTGGAAGTTAGATCTTTGTTTTATTCCATTCATTACTGACCGTTGCTCACCAGGTTTATCAAAAGCATTGATTTACACTTCTACTGGGAATTGTGTACTTGCACCACTTGACAAACATAGACAATTGGCACAGTCAGAGTGAGAAAGATAGAGATTTTTTACCAAATTACATCTGAAAATAACCAAACCTGAACCAGGCTCAAGCCCAGAGGTCATGCAAAAAGATGTACCCGACCCTTACATTTTGGCGTTTTTTTTCACATTCAGGTTGGGAAGCACAACTCTTAGTTGAGTATTATTTGAGGCTGGCCCATTATTTAAATACCAGGTTTTATCTCACTTAAAGAAAAAGACAGGCTTCAGCATATTTAGATAGAGACAGATAGAGGATGAGCAAAATTGTGGAATCTCCTGCTGAAAAATTCAAACATATCAAAAGAGATGATCCATGACATATCCTAACACAGCTAGAGACTTTGAGCAGATGACTACTAAGCAATTTCCAACAAAGGAAAAGTGTGCCTTTTTTTATAAACATTCTTCTTATAGTTTGGTATCAATCTCTTTTTTTGTATAGTCTTCTAATAACCTGGTATCGATCTCTTTATGTATAGTCTCTTCAACTTTCCCTTGGTACAGCAAAGTTGTCTGAAATGGTAAATGAACTTCCATTCATTCCTTTTCTAGTCTTTCGATCACTCAAAGCGCACATTCACCCATTCACATTCACATATTGCTCAAGGACACATCAACATGTGACCGCGGGTATCGAACCACTGACCTTCCGATTGGTGGACGACCTGCTCTACCCATAGCCATCCCACACAAACTTTCAAAAAATGGCATAACCTATATTGTCTTTTACAGTTGCATTGCATTTACCTTGTCCCAGAACAGTACTTTTGTGCAACTGCAGACATGAGTCTAGTTGGTCTCTAGGTCACCAAAGAGCATCGAACATGTTTGTTAAGTGGTTAGCTGTCTGCTTTTGATCTGGAGGCTTAGATTCTTCTAGCCAAACTCTCTCCATGCTTGTGAGTTACAGTAGTGAGTGGTAGTGCAATGTGTTATAAACATTTTGTTTTCTGTTTCAATATTTAGCTGTGATTCCCATTTGCTTCCTCTGATTTCTCCGGAGACAAAGGCCAAAGGTCAGCCCTGGTGAAATGCATCTACTGCTCATATACAGTGCTGTGAAAAAAGATATGCCCCCTTCCTGATTTCTTATATTTTGTCGCACTTAAGTGTTTTAGATCATCAAACAAATTTTAACATTAGACAAAGATAAGCTGAGTAAATAGAAAATGCAGTTTTTAAATGATGATTTCATTTTTTAAGGGTAAAATACTAGCCAAACCTATCTGGCCCTATGTGAAAAAGTAATTGCTTCCCAAACCTAATAACTGGTTGTGTCACCCTTGGCGGCAACAACTGAAATCAAGCCTTTGCGATAACTGATGAGTAACTGATGAGACTGAATGAGTCTTTTACATTGCTGTTTGTTAGGAATGTGAAGTCTTAGTGTGTTCATGTTTTAGTCCGCATGTTGCATGTATTCACTTCCGGTTTTATTTTGTCGTTAACTTCTCCTCTCGTTTCAGAGCACGTCACTTCCTGCCCTGCATGCCTCCCATCTTCACTGTTGAACACCTCCTCCTGACCTAGTTTCCCACACCATTCACGAGCGTCTGAACGTCTTCCCTCCGCCCTGATTCTGTCCACCTGTGCATAGTTATCCACTCCCTTCACTAGTATTTAATGTGTGCTCCCCATCCCTCCTGTGCCAGTTCGTCTTGCTTTCTTTGTGACCCAAGCGATCCAGCATTCTTCTAGTGTATTGACCTCTCGTGAATTTTGACCAGTTTCTGATTTTCGACTCTGCCTTTTGCCCGCTGATTTGGATTTGTCTCGGCTGTCTGATTACCTGTGTACCGACCTGTTTTGTCCCATTAAACAACGTGTTTTTGGTAAGCCCTGTCTCGAGTCTGCATTTGAGTCCAGCCTGTGTTCCTGTGTTGTAACAGCTATGGAGGAATTTTGGCCCACTCTTCTTTACACAATTGTTTTAATTCAGCCACACTGGAGGGTTTTCAAGCATGAACGGCCTGTTTAAGGTCATGCCACAGAATCTCAATCGGATTGAAGTCTGGACTTTGACTAGGCCACTCCAAAACCTTCATTTTGTTTCTTTTAAGCCATTCAGAGGTAGACTTGCTGGTGTGTTTCGGATCACTGTCCTGCTGCATAACCCAAGTTGGCTTGAGCTTGAGGTCACAAACTGATGACCGGATATTCTCCTTAAGGATTTTCTGGTAGACAGCAGAATTTATGGTTCCATCAGTTACGACAAGTTGTCCAGGTCCTGAAGCAGCAAAACAGACCAAGACCATGACACTACCACCACCATGTTTGGCTGTTGCTATGATGTTGTTTTAATGTAATGCTGTGTTAGTTTTACACCAGCTGTAACAAGACGCACACCAAGTTCAACCTTTGTCTCGTCAGTCCACAGAATATTTTTCCAAAAGTCTTGGGGTTCATCAAGGTTTTTCTGTGAGACAAGCCTTTGTGTTCTTTTTGGTCAGCAGTGGTTTTCACCTTGGAACTCTCCCATGGATGCCATTTTTGCCCAGTCTCTGTCTTATTGTTGAATCATGGACACTGACCGTAACTGAGGCAAGTGAGGCCTGCAGTTCTTGAGATGTTGTTCTGGGTTCTTTTGTGGCCTCCTGGATGAGTCGTTGATGCGCTCTTGGAGTAATTTTGGTAGGCCCTCCTGGGAAGGTTCACCACCGTTCCAAGTTTTCTCCATTTGTGGATAATGGCTCTCACCGTGGTTCACTGGAATCCCAAAGCCTTCAAAATGGCTTTGTAACCCTTTCCTTTCTCATCTTGAATTTCTTTAGATCGCAACATGATGCGTTGCTTTTTGAGATCTTTTAGCGTACTTTACTTTGTCGGACAGGTTCTATATGAGTGATTTCTTGATTCAACAGGTCTGGCAGTAATCAGGGCTGGGTGTGGTAAGTGTAATTGAAATCAGCTTTCCAAAAAAATTGTGGTTAATTACAGTTAATTCAAGATTTAACAAGGGGGGCAATTACTTTTTTTCCACATAGGGCCAGGGAGGTTTGGATAGCTTTTTTCCCTTAAATAAAATCATCATTCAAAAACTGCATTTTCTATTTACTCAGGTTATCTTTGTCTACTGTTTAAATCTGTTTGATGAACACATGTAAGTGTGACAAATTTGTAAAAATGTAAGAAATTAGGAAGGGGACAAATACTTTTTCACAGCACTGTAAATGTGGGGGTCAAAATCCTGTCTCGCTTCAGAAACTCACCTGTATGACCAGGCTAGAATTCTGATCTGTGTTTCATAGATATATAGTCCTGCAAATTTGGTAAGAACATTCCTCCTTCCTAAAGTGTCATTCTGGATTTTTGTTACCATTTCCGATAGGACTCGATGCATGCCATCCATCTGTCCATCCACCCATCCAATCAGCCAGCATCGAACTGAATCAAAATGTCTCTGAAGCAGCAACATTATAACCTTCATGAAGGGAGGATTCATAACAGCACTTTTAGACTACATTAGTTTTAACAAGGTGCACCCCATTAACTAGCAACTGAGAGTGTAACTATACTTATATTATCATTTTAAGTTACAATGGTGGTTAGTTAGATATAGTTTAGATATTTGTTAGACATTTACACATCCAGCAGTTACTGAGCAACATGATTATTTATTTGGAGTAGTGTTTTTGTCCATCCACTGCTGTTTTGGGGCATTAAATGAAAAAAAGTCATGCTTGCCTTATTGTGTTGCATTTTGACAATTTTTATTTTGAAATACTGGGCTGTCCCCTTCTCGACAGCCAATAATGTACAACAAATACTACAAACTCAACAACCAAATAAAGGACAATATACATATATATAGTGTCGCTTGAGATTGCCCAGCTGCTGGGATATGATGAAGATGGCAATGTAGCTGATATGCAATTGATAATTTGATATGTTGGTCATGGAATGGGGCTAGACACAACAGCTAATGTCATCCAGTTTGGTGATCTCATTCGCCCCTTGGACATTCTCTGATTGGAACACCACAATGTACATGATTGTCATGCAGAAAATTTGCACAAGGATTTTTCATATTATCGCACTGCATTTTCAAATCGCACTGATGAGAAATGGCTTTTGTGCCAACACAACCTGCCAGGAGAGCAAAAAAAATTGCAGTTTATCTGACTGAGATCTGTTTCCCTTACTAACTCAGTCACTGAAGGGTGAGAAGTGACTGATGCTCGTAAAGAGGAGGTTCTCCATTCACACTGTAACATAAACTCTCTCTCCCCCTTTGTGTGTGTGTGTGTGTCTGTACTGTAAGCATGCATACTGTACAGTAAGACTGTGCAAAACAGTTCAAAGCTTCGAAGCTTCATTCATAATGCTGATATTTGAATTATTATTATTAAATAACAGAAAAATTACATACAATAATCCACCGGCTTCCACCTCTCTTCCTCTCTCTCTCTAACACACACACACAACAGTCATCTCTGTGTCTCAGTCCTCTATCCAAAAGTCATGTATATTAAATAAAAATAAATATATTGAAAATACATGTAATCATTTCCAAACATTGTGGTAAAAAAATGGTTTGTTCTCCCGCATGCACCTGTATTAACGGCATGGCCTTGCAGCAATCTAACAGCAGCATAAATTACATTTATTTATAACCACAATAACACAAAGGTTTATTATGTGTATATGAAAAGAATATGCCTTACCACGGCTGAGTCCATCAGGGCCTCTAAGTATCCGGCACTCCTCTATCTGTCCGTATGGTGAGAACATCAGTCGGATATCGTTTTCGTTACACTTCTTGGAGATCATTCCAATAAACAGCTTCCTGTCCTCCACTGCTGTATTCAACATGACAAACATCAAATCCACCTGCACTGTGTAAAGGTAAATGGTGCAATATAACATTCAACATGCAGATATGTTTTATCATAAAAGTGATATGAGTTAAGTCTAGGACAATATCTTCTAACAACTGAGCTCTGTGACACTTAAAAGACAATTGTTCAAGTCTGTTTTCAAACAACAGTTGTGTAAAATGTGTATTGCTTGCTGTACTCATTCCTCCTGTTCATACTGGCCATTAACAGATCCCTTCTTACAGTAATATGATTACAGTGTAAGTGATGGTGGACAAAATCCACACTTATCCTTCTGTGCAATAAGTTATCCAGTTGATTTTATTATTATTTATTATTTCCCTCCGGGGATTAATAAAGGTTCATCTTATCTTATGCTCTAGTGAGTAGGATTTGGCGGCATGTAACGGTAAGGTTGCATATTGCAATCAACTGAAACGTCTCCTGTGTAACAAGCCTGTAGGAGAAATACAGCTGAAAGGAAAAAACCTGAAAAGGCAAATGGCCCCATCTAGAGCCAAAATCCAGTGTTTGGTTTGTCTGTGTGGGCTACTGTAAAAACATGGTGGCTGGCTCAGTGAAGAGGACCAGCTCCATATTTAGATATAAATGGCTCATTCTAAGCTAACAAGAACACAATGATTCTTATTTTCAGGTGATGATACACTTAAGAAATCATACTTATTAATATTTGATAATCTTTAATTGGTTCATAGCTGTGACACAATACCCACATACCACTGCTATGACCTCCAATTCCTTTGCACTTTCAGTATCAACCTGCACCTGAATAAAAAAACAGACTAATGTGTGTCATGGCTTAGTGTCAGGGCCATGGGGGATCACTACCACCAGTAGGTTACAGATACAAAGTAACAAAGCTAGCTGCAAAAACCTGCTACAAAATGGAAACAGTTAAGATTAACTTCTGCGGAGGAGTGGATTGAGCAGTGCCCATCTCCAGTAAAAAAAAAAAAATTAAATATGCTACGTAAAGAGGAGGTTCAACAATGTTTTGCAGAATGTGCAGTCACACAGGAATGCAGTAGAAATACACCAACCACTGCCTCCACAGCACCATGATCCAGATGCAGAATCTGATATTATCTGATTCGGGTCTTCACATGAGAGAAATTGGAGCAAGTGGGTTGTCAATCAAAACCTGGGAACCGGAGAGAGTGGAGAACAATCTTGTCTCCACCTAACAAAACTGGAATTACCACCTGAACCAGTCAAGTTGCAGTTTACATCCATATCTGTCCAAAATGTCATCATTTCATCTTACTAGACATTTGTGTAAAACTGTCATAATTACCATATGAATTCTTATGATTATGGCCAAAAACGTTTAATGGTCACAGTGACCTTGACCTTCTGACCACCAAAGAGTTCATCCTTGCATTGAAGTGGACATTTTTGTTCCAAATTTGAAGAAATTCCCTTCAGGTGCTCCTGAGCTATCACTTTCACAAGTATGGGACAGACATGAGGTCCCAGTGAACTTGACCTTTGCCCACCAAAAGCTAATCAGTTCATCCTTTAGTCCAAGTGGATGTTTGTGCTAAATTTGAAGAAATTCCCTCCAGGCATTTCTCAGATATCATGTTCACGGGTCAGATGGATGCACATACTGTATGTAGACGGATGGACAGCTACCCTAGTACAGGCAGTTATCAGAATCATCCTACTGATACTGGACAATTTTCAGTGATTGAACAATAAATGGCAACATACAATGAGAGCCAAAAATGAAATCAATATAATATTAACCTGTGAAGAAAAAGAAATATGCTAACTGCTAGTGGGTCCATAGCAACCTCTGCTCTGACAAAAAAAAGAAAAAAAAAATCTGGTATCTGTGGCTGTCACAGGACTTTAATAAACCTGTCTAATCATTTCATTAAGCCCACATGAAATGACTGAAGTGTCTGCCTGTCTAGATTACCTACCATCCACCAGGTGCTGGCAAACTTGGCTAAAAATAGCCATGTGTAACGTCCCGCAGGACTTAGTTTATTTGTTATGTGTTGCATGCTTTTATTTTGGTGCACATCCTGTTTTATTTTGACATGTTTAACCTCTCCTCTCATTGCAGTTCACTTCACTCCCTGCCCTGCATGCTTCCCGCCTTCACATTTGAGCACCTCCTTCTGACCTAGTTACCTGCACCAGTCACCTGTGTCTGATCGTCGCCCCCACCCCTAATCACGTCCAACTGTCTATAGTTAGTCACTTCCCTCACCAGTACTTAAGCAGCGTCTCCCTTTCCTCCTGTGCCAGATCATCTCGTTATTCCCCGTGTTACAGTGTTCCAGCATTCTTCCTAGCGTTATTGATTGCTCGTGCCTGATCATTCTGCCCGTTTACCGACTGCCTTTTGCCTGCCGCTCTGGATTTGTCTGACTGTGAGTTTTGCCTACCTGTGTACCGAACCGTTTCTGTTAATAAAGGACCAGCGTTGTTTGATAATTCCTGCTGTCTGAGTATTGCATTTGAGTCCAAGCCTGTCTGCCATCCGAGTCGTCACACCATGTTTGTTGTTTATGGTAATAACCATAATTTAGGGGGAGTGTCTTTGGAGGGAGACCTGAAGGGACAGACTTTTTTTTGCCGACTTGACAATTTTCTCAGTAGATTTAGCACTTTTTGGAGCTCGTGCTGCTAGCTTCTTTCATTGGAAAAAAGATGGCTGGGCACTGGTCACTGGGCCGAATCATTGGTTGAATAATTTGTAAAATGTAGTGTACTCTTGCAAATTTCTCAGAATTACCAACACTACCTTTCATTAAAAAATATATAAATAGGAATGTGTCTGTGATTTTCATACTGCCGTACCTGACGACCGTTTTTATCTTCAAACTGTGATATACTGTTTATATAACAGCTAAGCATCCTTTGTCCTGCCCATAGATCCCTCTAAATGCTGATCCCTCTAAACACTGTTCCTTTAACTTTTTTTTCCTATTACTGCTCTCTCTCGCTCTTTCTCTCTCTGTCTATTTGGCAATGCCTGGAAGCTGCTTGACTTCCTCCTGGATCCATCTTCTCAAGTAAGTTCACATTATATGTATTAATTTCTGTCATATGGATTGTCTATGTTGTATTTTCATATGTTGTTATTCTGTACAAATAACATCTACCCCATGTCTGTCCTCCATTCTGTTGCTCTTCCTGAGGTTTAATACCTACACTCAGTACATTTCCACAACTCGCCCTCACCTCATCCCACCAGGCGGCCACTTCCACTTTAGCCACTCACCTGATTACACTGTCAGGATCCTAGGATCCTAGTGGTTTTTCCATGTTTTTGGTTTCTCCTCTGTGTGCGAGTCTGGAGCGGGGCGGAACTGGAGTCACCATTCACCTGCACACCTGCCAGCCATCTGCAATCAAGCCACCTTCACTCACTCTGAATAAAACCCTGGCCCAGTTCACTGCTTGCCGCCAGATTATCTGCTTACCTCAGTGGTATGGTATTATGGCTCAGTAGTTTTCTGTGATCTCTTGCCAGCTTTGTAGCCCAGTTTTTGACTTAGTGTTTTTCCTGTCTCCAGTTTCCCATGTTTTTGCCGTGACCCCTCTGGACCTCACAAAACCTCTCCACGTGACCCGGCTTCAATCCATCTTCAGTCTACCTGGATTTCCTCTGGACACCCATGAGACACAGCAATCCCCGCCACACTTCAGCCCCTTGATCTTTCACTTTAATAAATACTTTGTTTTTGCAAACTGCCAATCAGTCTATTGTCTGCATTGTGGGTCCTGACCACCATACATTATGACATACACAGCTGCAAATCATCAGTCATCAAGCTGGTTTTTAAGCATTCCTGGTTCACTCACTCATTGCCAGATTGTTCTTTGCCTCCATGCAAGATGCCTTTGGTCTGAGCTCCCATTGCTGACCTCATTTGTTTCTGACTCTCCTGCCTTGTTGTAATCCCAGTAATTATCTCAGCCTTCTGTCCTGGACCACGAATCCTATCTCAGCATTCCTGGTTTATGTCTACTCCTCAGGGCTGTTGGGAATTATTCAGAAAACGTTTTCGCAGTGTGAGAATTCCTGTTGTGTATCATGAGAATCACTTTGGACATTGTTTGTATTTCCTCTTTCACTATTGTGTGTATGAACTCTCTGCTGGCACTTGTTGAATTATTTGGTGGAGACACATCAGTGCGGAATCCACCGGGACTCTGGTTCGACCCAGTCAGGTTAAATCTTTGGGAGACTTTGGAAGTTTCCTGTCTTTATTCAAATAGGCATTGTGAGTGTACTTACCTGATTATCCTGATCATCGAGTCTGCTGTGAATAAAACATTCTCAACTTACCTCGCCAGTGTTTGTGCTGCATTTGCGTCCAAAACACACCCATTACAGTTCAATGTGGCCAAACATGGATCCAGTGCACTCTGTTTCACCCGAGTGCTGTCTTGAGTGGGTCGAGGTCCTTTTCCAGCAACATAAGGAGAGATGAGTGTCCATGTCCGCCGAGCTTCGTTCATCTACAACGAGCCAGTAGCAAGCGCTAACTGGGTTAGCTGACAGCTGGAATAATGCTAGCTCAACAGCTAACAACAGTTGACGAACAGTGCCACCATCACTGGCATTGGCTCCAGCACCAGTCCTAGCGATACCAGGGCTGATGCCCAAGTGGGCAACCCGGAGTGCTATGCTGAGGATCCAGAGGACTGCAATAAGATAAGATACTCCTTCATTAGTCCCACAGTGGGGAAATCTACAAATTTTGTTTATTACCAACTACTAACAACCGATGAGGGAGCCTGAGCCCATGTTGACAGGCCGCACCAGCCTCTCACCAATGAAGCAAGAGTGCTGCTGCTGGGGAAACCTCTGCCTCTACTTCTGTCTGGCTGGACACTTTGTCTCCAGGTGTCCAGCAAAAGGCTGGACTCACCAACAGAAAGAGGATTACTGGTGAGCCTCTGGTTCACACTTGATTGTTGTTGGATCATGGTGCCCATATCCTGTCTGTTCTTACTGACTCTGGTTCTGACATCAGCCTGATTGATGCAGAGTTGATCCAGCAGCTCAGGTTTGAGCAGATTTGCCTACTGGCTCCTATTCTAGCCAATGCCTTTGGTCACCTTCTTCGAACAGTCACTCATCAGATGGTTCCAGTCCACATGCTTCTTTTTGGAATCCAGCTTCATGTCCTGCAGTCTCCTCAGCTCCTCATCCTGGGCTACCCCTGGCTCCTTTGTCACAAGTCACAATCCAAATACTGACTGGACCATTGAGGCCATCTTGGGGTGGATTCCGGCCTGCTACAAAGTTTGCCTGAAGCAGGCCGTCACTCCACAGTCCTCCCCTTACCCCTCCGGTCCCGGATCTGTCAGGGGTACCCGCTGAATACTATGACTTCAGGGAGGTCTTCAGTTAAACCAAGGAAACCGCTCTTCCCCAACATCACCTATATAATTGTGCCATTGACCTCTAGTCGCGTACAACCCCTTCCAGGGGCTGTTTGTATGCTCTGTCCACGCTGGAGAGAGAGGCCATGGAGACCTACATAAATGACTCTCTGGCCGCAAGGATCATCCAACCCTCTTCTTCACCTGCAGGAGCACGTTTTTCTGCATGGAAAAGAAGGACATATCTCTGAGACCCTGCATTGTCTACAGGGGTCTTAACAACATTACAGTTAACCGCTACCCTTCCCCCCTCTTCTTCTCAGCCTTTGAACTCCTGGAAGGGGCCACCATTTTCACTAAACTGGTTCTACGGAATGCCTACCATTAGGTTGTGCATCCAAGAGGGGACAAGTGGAACACAGCCTTTAACACTCCCACCAGAATTTATGAGTACATGCCTTTTTGTCTCATCAACACCCCAGCTATTTTCCAAGCACTGGAATGACGTACAGGGACATGATAAACAAGCATGTGTTTGTGTACCCAGATGGCATATTGATTTTCTCCAAGACCAAGGAGGAACACAGCCACCATGTCCAGGCAGTGTTTCAATGACTCATGGAAAACTCACTGTTCGTTAAGGCAGAGCAATGTGAATTTCATGCCTCCTCCATTTAGTTTCTGGGATAAGTCATGGGCCAAGGCAGCTCAAGATCAATCCTAATTCTGGCCCTTCTCCAACTCCCGCACACAAGGGTTTGTCAGGGGTTACAGCACCATGGCCACTCTGCTTACAGCCCTGACCTCCTCCAAGATTCCTTTCCAGTGGTCCCTTGCTGCCAATGAGGCCTTCCAATCCTTCAAGGCCCAGTTTGCCACGGCTCCCACCCTTCAGATGCCAGACACAAAAAAAAGTGTGTGGTGGTGGTGGATGTAGGGATGGGAGCAGTCCTCTCCCAGCAAGCAGCCAGCGACCAGAAGGTCCAGCTCTGCACCTTCTTCTCCAGATGACTGAACTTAGCTGTTAGCCATGAAACTGGCCCTCGAGGAGTGGTGACCCTTGCTCGAGGGGGGCTAAGATACACTTTCTGGTATGGGCCAAACACAAAAACCTGGAGTACATCCAAAGCTAAAGGACTGAACTCTAAGTAACTCAGATGGTCATTGTTCCTGACAAGATTTAATTTCGCCCTCTCTTACGAACTGGTAGAAAGATAGATAGATAGATAGACGGATAGACAGACAGACAGATAGATAGATAGATAGATAGATAGATAGATAGATAGATGAGGAGGACTCCACCCTTGGTTCTGACACCATTCTTCCTTCATCCCACCTGGTGGCAGCTTTCTCCTTGGAAGTGGAGGAGAGAGTAAAGGTGGTTCTGGAGGACCAGTTCCTGCTCTCCAGACCGTCAGTTTGTTTCTTCTGCCCTGGTGTCCAAAGTACTCCAATGCGCCCACAGCTCCTGACTCAATCCAGCAGACCAAGGAGGTGCTGCAGTTCTGGTGGACATCTCTGGAAGATAGCACACAGGAGTTTGTAAATGCCTGCCCCGTCTGCAACTAGCACAAACCATCCCACCACGTTCTGCTGGTTTCCTGCAACACTTGCCTGTGCCCCATTGCCCCTGGTCTTACATATCCCTGGACTTTGTTACAGGTCTACCAACATCCAGTGGTCCCACGTCTTTAACAAGATGGCTCAGGTTGTGCCACTACCCAAGCACCCCTCACTGGGAGGGATATGGCCCGGAGCAGAGATCATGGGTCCCGGCTCAAGATCATGGATCCTTGACTCCAAGTTGGTGAGGGAGTTCCATCCGGATCAGCCGTCCAAGTCCTCTTCACCCATTAGGGCCGCTAACTATGAGACACTGTCCTCTCCTTCGTTCGAGGAGAGATGGAGCGGCACCCCCAAGACTGAGAATGATGAAACAAACATGGAGGTCTCTGACGAACATTATTCTGTCTGCTCCTCTAGGCTGCTGGAAATTATTCCGACAAGGTTTTTGCAGTGTGAGTTTTCCTGTTGTGTATCCTGTGAATCAGGACAATTTGGAGTTTGGACATTGTTTGTACTTCTGCGTTCGCCATTGTGTGTGTGAACTCTCTGGCGGCTCTTGTTGAATTGTTTGGTGGAGACACATGGCGCTCATCAGTGAAGAACCCCCCGGGAAACCGGTTCGAACCAGTTGAACCTCCAAAGGATTTTGGAAGTTTCCTGTGTTTATCCAAGTCAGGACTGTGAGTGTACTTACCTGATTATCCTGATCATCGAGTCCACTGTGAATAAAAGACATTATAAACTTACCTTGCCAGTGATAGTGCTGCATTTGGGTCCAAAACACACCCGTTACAGTTTTCTTTGTCCCATGAGAGAGTTGCACTGTAAAGGACAGAGGGTGTTGTCTCCTGTAGAGATTGTAAAGCCGCCCTGAGGCAACTTTGTGACTTGTGATTTTGGGCTATACAAATAAAATTGACTTAACTGCTGATGTCCATATTAGCTTCAGATAACCCTTTGAAAACAATTTTGCACAAAGCAAGGATTTGTCCCTATCACTTACTTTGAAATCTCTTTAGGGGGATCTTTAAATGGCTAGTATGAACAAGAGGATTTATTACAGCAAGCAATAACAATGTCATGTGCTTATACAGGTACCTCACTTTTGTCCTAACTTTAACCTATATTAAAAACAAGGCTCAGGTTGTTTTCTCAATAAGATTAAAATGTTCAGTTATGCCATGCCCACACTGTTGTCGATAATTTGGATTATGAAGCTCTTTAGAGGTGATACATTTGAGTGGATGAGGAAAAACTATATATAACCATTTCTCTGTTGTGTTTGCCTCTCCGCATGTAGATGGAACCCCACTTGATACAGGTACAGTGTTTTCTGAAGTATACACTTAAGTATGGACACAGCTCAGATCTACTAAAGTAGCACAAATGAAAAACATTCATTCACTAACAGACATTTTTCAAATAGATAATGATATGCAATGTATCATTATCATTAGAAAGGGAATTAACAATTAATTTTCCTTTGATACCATTACTAGTATCAAAGGAAAGAGAGCACAGATGAAAATGCTAGAAAATCCTTACCATTGTTTTTCTCACTGTCAGCTGGCTTCATCTGAATTGGGTGGTGCATCTGAACAAGGGAATAAATAATACATTTATACTCATAATGCTGAAATACAGTATGCATTTCATTAATGTTGGCCATGTCCATGTTAATAGTTTAAGAAGCTAGCATCATGGTTAGGTTATAGCAGGGAGAGTCGGAGAGTATGAATAAGGGCAATTGTGATACTTTTGTATGCTAGATGCACCGTTGTTACATTTTTTTTTATTATTATTATATCAGTACTTCTAATATATAACAGCTTTTTGGGTAAACAGTCCTGAATTACATAATTTGGGTATCACTGTAAAGCAGAGACTCCAATGAGTCCCACTGTATTTATGTGTGATGATGTCCCCATATTAGCCATTTCATTATAATGAGACCATTTTTTTAAACATGACTTCATTGTATAAAATGACCTGTTGTGACGGGATTATCACAGCTTCATGAAACTGTATAACCACAAACTACAGACCTTGAGCATTCAGAGGATGGATGGCTCTTCTAGCTAAACTGATAATAAGGGGGTTTATGAGCAGTTTACACAACAGAAGTGCTCACCATCACAAACAACAAATGGCATCAACCCAAAAATTGCTTTGAAAACTTATAGCGCTGCCTGAATAGACTATCTTGTTTTTCCCCAAAAATAGAAAAACAGAATTCCTATGTCAAAGAAAGATTTAATAATTAACACATGGGCAGCCTTAAATGGAACCACCATGTTTTGGTAAAAGTTTGTGAACTTCTTTTCTCACCATCACTTGTGAGGTTTGACGCTTAAATGTCCCAAGGATTCTTCCTTCCTGGAGATAACAGAACTTTACAACTGTTTTTGAGTGCTGTAATGCCAACTGAATCAACAAAGACTTATAAACCTCGTTCGTTTCTACGTTACCCTTTGACTTCCAAAGACCACTTGTTCCAAGATGCACTTTCGTGAACTTTATGTTAACCCAAGGTGCAACTGAATCAATGATGGATCAACAACCTAGCAATATGGTGGTAATAGCAGCGGCCTCTTGATTGGATTGATTCAAAGAGTAAAATAAAGATTTGTGTTACATTAGACTACTTGTTCTATTATCATGCATATCATTGATATCATCATTGTTGTATTAGCATTAATGGTATTAACATCTCTTAATCCCCTTTGTTTGGAAAAGTACATCCTGTAGGTGTAATGCTTAAGTTTAAGTTACTGTGTTTTTTTTATTTTGATTGGATAATTCAGCTGACAGTGTTTGAATATTCAATTAGTATGTTTTGATGACATGGTCTTTGACATACACAAGTCATGTATAAGATTAATCAATTTGCATAGCAATGAGAGAATTCTGATGTTTGCGTGTGTAAAAGTTTATCCAGTAAGACACTGATCTGAAATCTGAGATGGGCCCTTCCCTCATGGAAGTTAACTCAAAAGCAAGAACCCACTCTCAGGAAGGGGGCTCTTTCGGTTAAAAGAGGAAATTCTGCCAGAATTTCACATACTTTCTACTGTGGGTTTGTTTTGTACCTCGTATAAATTTCTTTTTAAGTTAAGTCAGCATACTTAAGTCTTTTGTTTATCTCATGTGGTTTAAACTTTGATATTCGTCTGGCCAACGTTTCAGGTTTTATCCACAAGTGAGCAAACCTTTACACTTTAACTTACTTGTACAGATTAGAGACTTTTTGCTCTTTTTCAATAAGTGATCAGCCAGGTGGCGACAGCCTTTCAACAACCATCAACCAACTGACTAAACATCTTACTTTATAAGAAGGTTGAAGACTTACAACGCCTTTTTGGAGTCTGAGGGGCAGCTCCAGAAAGAGCATGTCTGCACAGACGGTGTGTAAGGAGACTGCCTTGGACCCAAGCAGAACCAACACTGGCAAATGTAAAAACGTTCTATGGCTGAATTTATGGCTGTGAGATTGATGTATTAATTTGATTGATTACTGACTTAGGACATCATATACTTCTATCATAATGTTCTACCCTCTTATACACTACACTCTAATTGATAACTTAATTTATTAATTAATTCTTATTTCATATTAAGGACTAGAACAATGTGATACAGTGCTGAGCTGCATGTCAAGTTTAATCATTAAACTTCATATACATTGATACTGAAAATGTGATATTTAATTTTCAACAACAATTTTTCTCACATTTTTTAATGCTATATGTAATATTACTTTTTTGCTATGGTCTATGAAGGCATTGCTGAAAAGATCTAAAAAAAGAAGACAGAACGTTTAAGGGGTTAAACACAGAATTAAGGTGAATACAGATGAATTTTCCCCCTTCAGCTGATAAATGTGTTATTAAACTCTGTGCATATGTCATTCTGCACAGAGAAGGTCAAAAATCCAAGTAACAATCAACAAAACACATTTGTGTTGGAGGGGGCCTTTAAACTTTCTTCTGTCCTCTTTTAAAAGTACAAAGAAATTAAATGAAAGGAGCCATGAAACTATCTGCAGTGTTCCTTTCTAGCTTTGGCAGCAAAAATAGCTTCCACTGTTCATATTGTTTGATCCCAGTGTGGGATCAAATTATTTTTACCAAGCAGGAGCTGAACCAGTAATGTAGTGAAGTAAAGCAGTAAAGTGGACAAAAAGCAAGTCTTCTAAGCACTGTGCCATAGGCCATAGGTCACAGTGCCAAAGGTGTTAGTACGGATCAAGAGACGCAGAATATAGAGGGGTTAACAACCCCACAGATACTGTAAAATGCAAGCTAACAATGCTGGCAGAGAACACTGCAAGAATGGCAAACATTAGGTTAACTAAAGTCAGCCTGTTAACAAAAGTCTCTTTTTTAGATTTGTCCGCAGAGTTTTGTGTCATACCAAACATATACCACACCACCACCTAAACACACATTCACACAACATATGTCACTTCAGGGAAGAATGTGGAAATATGCATTAATATTTGACAAATAGTAATATGATACTACTGTATATAATATCTTAAAGTGATGGAATATAATTTCTGAATTATTTAACATTTATTATGCTGCAACAGCAAAGAAGACATACAATGAGAAAGCAGAAGCTACCATTATGACATTACAAGAGCTGAACTCACACTGTGTCTGACATTTAGTCAGGACCATTTTCCACTTGCCTACTGAGGACATGAAGACAGTGAGACAAAGTATGTGTTGAGAAAATTCTAACAGAAGGATGTCAGTCAAAGAATCTCTTTTACCTGACATTTGGCCCTTTCCAACATTGCTTTTAATGCCTAGCATATACGGTACAAAATGGTATTGTGAGACCATGGAATAGAAGTCATATTAAATATAAAACAATGTATGATTATGAAAAAACTCCACTATTCATACTCCACTTTTTGTGGAAATCCAGGCCTTTTCAGCAATGCCTTCATAGACCATAGCAAAAGAAGTAATATTACATATAATGTTAAAAAAATTGGGAAAAATTGTAGGAAAATGTAATATAATTTTCAGTAACAATATATATTAACTTTAATGATGCATAGATATAAATAAGCACATAGATGTGGATACTATATCTGCTTTTTCATCCAGCAGTATAGTTTTACTTTTGAAAAGCGATAATTCAAAGGCAAATAAGGGAATACTGTGTACCATTGTACCATTTACAGCAATTTGCACCTGCCAGGAGTAATGTCATCATGTATTATGCTACAGAAAAAAAAACATAGAGATCAACACAGCATAAGTTCTCCTTTACACCTGTCATTAAAATCCATTTTGGGTGATCAGATTGCAATTGGATTGGACCACATGACAGTACAGTTGTAAATGAACCCAAAACACAATGGGGATGGATTATTATCTTAAGTGTAAATGCAGTTGCATTTTTAATCCACATACAGCAACTATGTGGGTGGAAATATGCACTGCAAGAGCTGTCCTGACTCCCAATTACCATTTCACCTGAGGTTCAGTAATAATCAACAGAAAATATTCAAAGCATCCCTTTTGTAATGTGGCAGATACTTCCTCTCAGCCTCAGAGCTCAATCAGATCTCAATGTGTACAGTGGAGACATTAATCCATTCATCCATTATCTGTAACCACTTATCCTATTCAGGGTTGCAGGGTGCTGGAGCTGATTCCAGCTGACAGTGGCTGAAGGCGGGGTTCACCCTGGACAGGTCGCCAGACTATCACAGGGCTGGCACATAGAGACAGACAACCATTCATGCTGGAAACATTAATACCAGGTTTGAATGTAATTAGGTTAACTCATATCTAGAGACAAGACACATGGTGTGAAGGGGTTCTAAAAAGTCTTGAGCTCCAAGCACAAGTGTCACAGAGGCTCCACCAGAGGGCAGCATTCAACCACTTACATTACAATTTTGTGTCATTTGAAGCATTTACAATATAAATTAGGGGGAATGCTCTAGAATTACATAACTGACAAATTGCAACCGTTTGCATCATATTTTGCATGCTCAATTGCACCTTAGGTTGGATGTGCCTATTATAACTCTGCAAGCAGTTTGCAGCTTCTTTCACTGAAATAACTAAATCAGCAATGTACTTTATGAGTTTTGATGTGGTTCCAGAGAGTATTTGACACCAATTTTGTCATTTTGACTCAACAAACATAGACAACAACAAAAAGTGGGTTTTGCATATTCCGCAAATTTGTGAAAAATGAACACTTCCGCATTTCTACATCCCACTTTTGGTACAGCTGTTAATGACCAGCCACCGAGAAGAAGTCCAAGGCTTCCATATAAACCAGCATGCACTGAAAGGGTAGATTAAGGAGGCTGTCACCTACCCCTGGCAGAATCTTCATGTTGTGCAGAGCATTCTGTGCTTCCAAGGCTGATTTGCGAGTATAGTACGTTATAAAACAGCAGCCTGCCGAAGAATGAAAAAGAGGAATGAAAAAGAAACCTGTGTCACACACCTGACTCAGTTACAAGATGTAGTCTCATACATCTGCTATGTAGAGGGTATCCTAGGCCCACAACAGTTTGGCAGTATTTCCACTAGGCTATTACGATGTCCTCATCAATCCCAAAAATTATGAATATAATGATAAAGAAAATATCAATATTAATTTCTCTGTGCATTATTCTCTGTGCACATGATGTCATTAGGCCCAAAAATACTTTTTCCCATAGACTTACATTGAGAAAGACGTCAGTAACTCAGCAGCTAATTTTTTAGGTGAATCAACACCAGTACAAACCTTATATAAATCATTTGGTCCTGGAAGGGGTATGTATGTATGTATGTATGTATGTATGTATGTATGTATGTATGCATGTACATACTGTATATATACACTTGTCCTCAAAATTATTCATACCCCTGTTAGTTTTTGTGATTTTTTATTTTTGTGATGAAATTAATACATTTTGTCAAGTTTGCTTTTGAGTTATAAGTGACCAACAAGTGAAAGGATGCTAACAATACACAAGAAAAGAAAACTTTATATTTTAGGGGTATTTTATTTATTAATTCTCAAAAAATGCCATGTTCAAAATTATTCATACCCTAGTCAAATGTCTCTCTTTAATAGTCTATAGCATAGCCTTTGTTTTTTATGACTGCTTTTAGATGATTCTTGTACGTGTCCACAAGCTTCCTGCATGTCTCCTGTGGGATGTTGGCCCGCTCTCCCTTGGCGAAGGCCTCAAGCTGGGTCAGGTTGGTGGGTTTCCTAGCCATCACTCTTGTCTTCAAGTCTCGCCACAAGTTCTCATTTGGATTGAGATCAGGGCTCTGACTTGGCCATTCTAGGACACTGACACCATTGTCCTTGAACCATTTCTTCACTACCTGGGCAGTGTGTTTCAGATCATTGTCCTGCTGGTACGTCCAGTTGTGTCCAAGCTGGAGTTTCTCAGCAGATTCTTTTAAGTTTCCATCAAGGATCCTGATGTAATCCTCCTTTTTCATTGTTCCTTGGATCTTTACGAGGTTCCCTGTGCCACTGGAAGAGAAGCATCCCCACAGCATTGTGCTTCCACCACAATACTTGACGGTGGGCACAGTGTTCTTGGGCTTGTATGTTTCTCCTTTCTTCTTCCAGACATATTGAACATCCATATGGCCAAATAACTCCAACTTCGTCTCATCAGACCACAGGATGGTTGACAAAAGTTGGGATCTTGCTTCAGGAGAGCTTCCACATGCTTCTTTCTGAGCAGAGGTGTCTTCCGAGGCTTACGTCCATGGAGACCTCCTCTGTACAAGACTCGCTCGTTGATGGACCGTGACAGCTTTGTCCCTGTCTGGTTGAGTGTTTCCATTAGGGCCTTGGTTGTGGTCTGGGGGTTGTTGTTGACCTCCCGGGAGATTTTCCTTGGAAGTTTGGGGGACACCTTACGTTTCCTGCCACGCCCACTGAGGTTTTTAACAGTATTGAACCTCTTGTGCTTGTTGATGATGCTCTGGACGGTCGACACAGGGACATCATACTGCTTTGAAATGGCCTTGTAAGCTTTTCCTTCATTGTGGGCACTCACAAGACACTGACGTAAGTCTCCACTGAGCTCTTTCTTCTTTACCATGAGGACCAGAAATTGGGAATGTCCAGAACATTTTTCCTCAATTTATACTTTTCTGAAAAGATGCTATTTATTATTTTTTTGAAATCATTGTTAAAACTTGGTCAACAACAAAGCTATTTTTCCATTGTAACATCTTGAAATAACTACAGGCCAAAGATTCATACATTTTGTTGGGATATTGTCAGGGGTATGAATAATTCTGAACATGAGCAAAATATCTCTTTTGGCCATATCTATTAAAATACAAATAAAGTTTAACTAACTCATGTGGATTTGTGCATAACAACAAGTAGAAAACAGATACACAAGAGGTACCATCATAGTAACTTTTACAAAGGAGGAATCTAAAAAAGATTATTTTCCATGGGGTATGAATAATTTTGAGGACAAGTATATATATATATATATATATATATATATATATATATATATATATATATATATATATATATATATATATATATATAGACACACACACACACACACACACACATATATGTATATATATATATATATATATCAGGTGATTTAGACTCCTACAAAGTCAAATGAAATACATGTTATTATGTTACTACAGACTGACCTTTGCTCTGTGGGGGATTCTGGCTGCGGTCTCTGAGAACATTTATCTCATAGACTGCTCCATAAGGCTCAAACAGCTCACGAAGCTGCTCCTCAGACCAGGACCGTGGAATCTGTCCCACGAACATCTTAATGGCATCAACGTCTGGTTGGTCGGGGTGGTCTAGAGACCCATTCATCTTCTTCCCACTACAAAGACAAATACAACTGCATTAGACAGACAAAAACTACAAACAAGGTCCGATCAGTCATAACATTAACATTATGACCACTGACAGGTGAAGTGAAATACATTGATTATCTTATTAAAGTGGCAAGTGGCAGTGAGTGGGATATATTAGGCAGCAAGTGAACATTTTGTCCTTGAAGTTGATGTGTTGGAAGCAGAAAAAATGGGATGTGAGCGACTTTGACCATGGCAAAATTGTGATGGCTAGACGACTGGGTCAGAGCATCTCCAAAACTGCAGCTCTTGTGGGATGTTCCAAGTCTGCAGTGGTCAGGACCAAGCAAAAGTGGTCCAAGGAAGGAAAACCAGTGAACTGGCGACGGGGTCATTGATGAACGTGGGGAACGAAGGCTGGCCAGTGTTGTCCGATCCAATAGAAGAGCTACTGTAGCTAACTGAAAACATTGATGTTGGTTCTGACAGAAAGGTGTCAGAACATGGTATCTATACTGATCAGCCATAACATTAGGACAGCATGGGCACGCCATTGTAACGAGATAATCAATGTTATTTACTTCACCTGTCAGTGGTCATAATTATGGTTGATCGGTATATTGGATATACAGTATATGTACTGTATGGGTTAGGGTATAGTATATAAAATATAATTATTGCGTATAACTGCTCCAACTCAACAACAGCTTGCTGCAGGGTATTAGGGAGGGCGGTAATGATGCTTTGATAGTGTTTTATTTTCAGTATTTATGATGCTGATTATTAGTGTCATATAATAATTATCATATTCTACTGATTATTTATATACTTTACTATTATTTATATACTTTAGGCTTTATTGAGGCAACATGAGAAATAGAGATCTACATCTTGTAGTTCTTAATTTCTCTGTGTAAACACAATATATGGTATTTATTATACATAAAAACTGTAAAATATTGAGTAGAGAGGACATAAAATGCCATCATAACAACAGAGGCTAGTCACTACTGCCTTATATTAGGAGTGTCACGATTCTCCCAATCCATGATTCAAATTGACTTTCAATTTTAAGGTCACAATTTGATTTTTAATATAAACAAGCCATTGTTAGACTCTGGGGTCTTGATTCATAAAGATCAACAGATCATTGGTTTTATGCCCAGACAACTGTCATTTACAGAAAAAGAAAGTGCTACAAATTGACAATCATGACATAAACAAAACAGAAATTCTTCTGCAGTGCATTAGAAGTGTGCTGTAATCTAAAAATATATAGTTTTGTTGTCATATTTTGTTGTTCTCTTCTGATTGCTGTGAGTCATCCATGGGTGTCACCAAAGACAGAGACGGAGTTTTGACGCTGAGATACAGCACTCAGAAGTCCGCTAGCTTGTTGCTCTCGCTATGAATATCAGTTGCTCTGTTTCAACAACAATGAGCTGAAAAATGCGCCTGTAGGCTGAAAATCAGCTGCTCTGTTGTTCTGTCGGGAGATGCAGTGAATTGGTTAAACCAAAAAAGATTAGAAGACAGAAAAGTAGGAAAAATAAGTAACTTAAGTCCTCTAGCTGCTAGGCTAATTCATGGAGTGTAAAATGCCATAGGCATGCAAGGAAGTTCCCTGAGTATTGTAATAATGTTGGTAATTGTGATTTTCATGCTGAGTTTTAAGCATGAGAGAGATGGTGTTACAGTTCTTGAGTTCAGCTATATTGTCCTACAAAAGCACAAAAGTGGGGAGAAGAGGATGGGGAAAAAATTGGTGACATTGCTAATGATTTTGATGGTTGAAATAGGAAGCAAATTTTAAATGATTTCTAATATAGAGTTGGAATTGTGACACATCTAGCCTTATACTATTGCTGTTCTACTATGTCCTGCAATTTCTAGTATGCCAGATACTTCCCATTGTCAAGTTTTCTTATACCACTTTCCCACCAAACTTGTGTGTATATGCAGGTTTGTTAAACATAGAAACCTGGTGTGTCACATTGGACATCACAAAAGCGCCAGAAAACAGTAAGTAAACCATAAGAAGAAGCATGGAAGCCAGTGAAAATGATACAGCTTTTTTCAATATCTGTTACTTATTCAGTTGGTCTTCAAACTTGGTGTAGACTGATTTGGAACTATGTTTGAGTGCTGCTTAGATGAAGATGGATAGAATTTGTGGCTGAGGTGAAAGAAAGCACTGGGAAAGTGGCAAAGATTCACATGTCTACCAAGGTGTCATGTTTTCATCCCTGGTGACCGGAGCTGGAGCCGTAGATACCTGTGACCAATGCAGGGTCATTTGTCCCAGGAATGAATGCAGCTCTCAAACTTTGAAATGCTATCAAACCTAAAATTTAGTAGTTTCTGGGATTTTTACTGTCTTCCACTTCCACAATTTACACACATTGTCCAGTCTTGATGCAAAGTAATAGTTTCATGTACTTCACACAGACAGATTTTTGTCATCTTCTGCTAAAATGTATTAGAATTCTCAATTAGGGGATGCACAATATATTGGTGGTTAATATATTATAAGAATCTGAAAAAGAGAAGAAGAGTTTGATAATGCAGAGCTAATGCAGGGCTGTTCTGACTGTTCTGCGCTCTAATGTCTGTTTGCATGAGGTGGGCTTTTGCAAATGAGATGTCTTTGATCACTTTTTGTTTTTTGGTACCCTGTACTGTATATTGCCTGTCAGTAAGTCTGGAGGATAGATCTACATAGTAAAAAAAAATGTTAAATGGACTTGCACTTACATAACTCCTTTCTAGTCTTCTGAGCGTCTTAAAGCGCTTTACACTAAATGTCAGCATTCAGCCATTTACACACACACACACACACATCCACACAGTGACAACAGAGGCTGCCATGCAAGGAGCCAACCTGCCCATCAGGATCTAATCTAAATACACATTCACACACAGATGGTTCAGCCTCCAGGAGCAGTTTGTGGTTCAGTGTCTTGCTAAAGCACAATTCAACATGCAGACTGGAGGAGCTGGGGATCAAACTCCCAATGGCAAGTGGCCCACTCTACCACAACAGCCAAAAGCTCCACAATGCTCACCAGCATGTCTCTAACTTTGTCTGTCAGTTGTTATAATGAGTCATATGTTACGAGTGTAACATATGTTACGGCATATTATATGGCATGTTATGCCACTGTATGGAAAGCAGTTGCAATGGTTTATCTGTCCACCAGGTGGAGCAGTGATTATTGAAGCTGAAGCAGCTGTAGCCTACTGTGCCTAAAATCAGCTGTTGTGTCCATATTCATTCATCATATTTATGTGTATGAGAAAGTGTGCTGTGTGTGCAGGGCACACTTTTAATGGTTATTATCATATCATGACCATATCATGATGATCATGTCAGGAAAATATTGTGCTGGAGCTTTTTGTAAAACACTGATACAGTTGTTTGTGAAATAGTGAGATGGCTGACAGAGACACACCTCTGAGATTAAACATCTATTCTGTTCATGAAAGCTCTAAGCAACAGCCTACAAGAGTAAAATGAGTAATACAGGCTACAGTAAGAACTAACTGCGTGTGAGGCACTCATCTGAGCAGGACATTTATCCGCAGTGGTCCTGAATTTCCCCCCCGTGGATCAATAAAGTACTATCTTATCTTAGTGCAACAAGCCGGGACAATGAGAATTTTGAGAATATTTTTTTTTTTTTTTTTTTTACACAAAGAAATAACCCAGTGTAGGCCTATCCTTTGCCGAATTTACAACTAAGCACAAATAATCACAAATTTACTGTAGACAGCATTAAAGTTTATAGATTTATATAGTTTCTAACTCAACAACTCACACAGCCAGCATGATTGTAAAGGGAGTCTGGGGATTTCCTCCCCAGATGACAAAGGATCAAACTGGATGCTGTTTAAACATCAACCAATGTGGATTGAAGCAGAATACTGTTAGATATAAACTTGTTGTGAATTTGCAAATGATTGCGCTGATTTTTTTCAACAGGCCTACATTTTGACTTCTGGACTGAAAACCGAGCGGTGCATCACTCGCTGTGCGTGTGTTTGGGAGAGAGTGACAGAGAGAGAGGGGTGGCTATTGCATGCAATAAGTTATTAACAGGCCTAATAATAATTTGAATGTTAACATTATGAATGATGGAGGTTGGTGAGCTGCAGTATTATGTAATGGCTGTGTAATTTAACATGTCCAGCTTGCTTCTTTATTCAAATTGATATACAGTATATACACATTTGCACCATTCTTCAGGTGAACAGCTTGATTTGGCGGCACAAAAACTGGGAGCACCACGACACCTTTTGTGGATGCAGATCTCCCACTGAACCCTGCACAGAAAGACAACAAGACATTTGGTGTGTCTTTGAAAACGCTCCATCACTGTATTGAACTTCAGTCATATCATATACACTTCAGAGAACCGCTGTCAGCCGTGTGAAGATAGATAATTATTAATTAGATAATTATTGCAATTTTTAAATATTGTGATTTATTTTGACTTTTGTTAACCTTTTTAACACACAACATGGGAAAAAAGTTGAATCAAACATTTCTTTTTTTTTTTTTTATTTTTCTGGCATTAAAAAAATACCATGAGTAGATCACACCATATAAATTGGATAATCTTTGTCACATAAGGCTGACTACCTATTTTCAGTTGGTAGCTCTATGACTAGAACTGAATATGGCTGTAAAAAGTCAAGCCTGGACTCTTTTCCAGCATTTGAAATTTGGGGAACATAACTACGTATGTTAAGTGCAGTACAATAGCTTTGTGTGTCACAGCAAAACATGCAAATTGCACACCTGACCACGGCAACACCATTCCACAAAAACCCAAAAGCTTTGCAGATTTAAACTGACAAACAACCAAACAGAGGAAATACACAAAATGACTCCCATACAGAACTGACATCCAACAAAGCATACAAGATCTAGCCCTGCAAAATGAAATTGCAGCACTCTCAGCAACACCCAAAAAAATTCAAGTAATGTTATTTTCTGACATTGTTTATTTGCATGCACACAAGTATTTGTTTTTGAAAAAAATACTGAGCAAATTAAGTTGTTATACTGTGGGGTGAAAAGTTTGACTAACGTGTCAACATCACACACGAATGTGCAAATTGATTCAACTGACACAGAACCACATGAACCTGAATGGGAAACGGAAAAGTCTTGGGAGGTGAAGTATCCTGGCATCTTTGTGTTATACAGAACATTATACTGCAATAAGCATTTACAACACCCAGATAATACCCCTTTTACACAGAAGACTCAACCACTCAACTCCAAATTTGATCATACCATGACAGCCAATCAGTTGCAAAACTGGTACCATAAAGACACATTAAAGCTTTGTTTATATTTGTGCGAGGTACCATGGCATTAGCCTCCACAAGTGCATGAGCTTCAAGCACACACAGAGGTGTTTATGATCAATACTCTGCTCAGTGCGGTATTCTCCAAAAGGCGAGAGGGCATACAAACAAACAAAATATTCTGTGAAGAAGAAAGAAGTCATAAACCAAACTCCTCAATGCCAGAAAGAACTTGCGATTAACTGTGAACTCATAGCTCATTTCATGGACATACTTTATGGCCTTTATACAACCCCTGTAAAGCATTGTTTCTCAAAGTCAGGACCAAGGTCCGCACAAAGACCGAACAGCAAGTCAATCTGGACCCAGCCCATACCTCATAATTAGGGATGGGGACTGAAACCTGGTATTAAATAGGCACTGCATTTAAATATTATGACAGTAGTACTGATAAACTCCAATGTTATTGGGTCTTTCAACAGTACTTTTTCACGTTTATGTGTAATTCATTATCATGTTGCAGCATTTCCTCTGCTCTCTGTGTCAGGGCTGAGCTCCTCTAACCACACATGCACGCATGAACATACACACGCATGTACACACACACACACACACAGCAAATCAGTGAACAGCTGATCAGTACTTGTATTACTAACTTAGTAGCTTGTATTCAGGCAGTTGTGGAGACAGAGAAGTCAACCAGATCAAGTGAAGCTAACTATGACAACTACGTTTGTTACTGTAAGAGCAATAAAGCTTTCGCAATACACATGCTCAGTGACATAAACAGAATGGTTTGACATGTAGAAAAGTCCCTCATCCACCCACTAATCGAGATACTGTTACAAACCAAAAGCTATAACCATAGCTGTTGGTATGTAGTCTGATAACTTAGTTCACCACCTATCTTAAAATCTGGCGAATTCTTGTAAACTGATCTGCTGACTGAGAGAAAGCAGCCCCTCCTCTCTCTACTGTAGGCAGTGAATCACATCAGCTGAGAGAGAACAGAGGACGGGGGAAGGACTGATACTGACTGACTGATGTTCTTCAGTCTTTATCAGCTTCATTCAGGAATATGATTTAGTTTATTAACATTTTAGACTGATTTCAGTGAGATATCAGAGTGTTCATATAGTGACTTTGCTGTTGTAAACATTACTGTTGCTGCTCTAGAAACAACATTTAGTTATATTTAAAATATAAATAAATTGTAATCCTGTTCTGAACGTATTTTTTGAAATCACATATTAAAAAGCAATTATTTAGTAATGAAAAAGAACTGATCAGAGTATCAATACAGAACCAAACCGAGTATGGAAAAGAGTAGCATCAATAAAATTAAAGCTCTACTTGTGCTGTCAGTACAATACATTATGATGTTATTTTGTTATTTCCAATTGTTCCAGACCTCTGACCTTGTCTGAAAATCTGATGTGGACCTTTGAGTAAAAGGTTTGGGGATAGTAAATGGTTAGTAGGCTTGTATTTATACTGCACTTTTCTAGTCTACATGACAGCATTCACCCATTCACATACTCATTCACACACAAATGGCACAGCAATCTGGAGCAATTTCAGGTTACATTTCGAGATGCAGACTGTAGGAGCCAGGGGTGGAACTGCAGACTTTCCGATCGGTGGATGACCTGCTCTACCTGTGCCTCAGTGCCTGAGCCACCCAGCCATCCTTCCATCTTCAACCGCTTATCCCATTACGAGTCACAGGGGGCCCAGCTGGCACTGGGCAAATGTGGGGTACACCCTGGACAGGTCGCCAGTCCATCGCAGCCACCCCATCTTTCTAATTCATTCTTTGACTTCTTAAAGGTATAATATGCAGGAGGTTCCTAATAAAAAATAAACAATGTATAAACTAATACAAAAACAAGCCCTCTCAATCTGTTGCTGGATTTTACCATTACTTTTGGTGAGTAAAGCAAATCTTGCACCCACTTTAATATTTTACCAGCATTTGGCTGGTGGCTTATGCTAATTTCCTTTGCTAAGCCTGCTTATGACCCACCAGAAGTTTCAGGGCTTCTGTAAAGAGGCCCCACATGTGGGTGTAACCCCCACTCAATAACAGCACGCAGAGTGTGATTGGAATTCAGGCTGTCAAATTTTGCCACTTTGTCCTATCTCTCAACATCTCAACATTGGGACGCCTGTGGCTCAGAGGGTAGAGCAGGACCTCCACCAATCGGAAGGTCAGTGGTTCAATCCCTGGTTGCTCCGGTTGCTAGGTAGCCATCAGTGTATGAATGAGAATGATTATTTAGATGAGATCCTGATGGGCAAAGTTGGCACCTTAGTAGCCTAAGTAGCCTAAGCCTTAGTAGCCTTCAGTGTATGAATGTGTGCGTGAATGTAAAGTGCTGGTCAGAAGACGAGAAAAGTTCGATATAAATGCAAGTTTACCATGCATACAGAGGCACAAGTTCCCCATCAGTTCTCTCAGTTACAAAATGTGAAAATAGGTTTTCATCGCAGTGAGTTTCCCCTGTTGAGGCTGGAGGTAAAACATCAATCTTGTGGAAATAATTATTTAGTTCAGAATAGGATAACAAGTCAGAGATGTGGTGCTCATAGAAAATATCCTATTTGAAACAGGACCCAGACACTGTACAGCCTGAGAGCCAGGAGGTTAGGAGGTTCAGGTTAGGACATCTACACCACCAGCTGTGTTGACTGATATGGGTTTTACAGAATTCATAAACTGTCAGATGTCTGTACAGCACACCCAAAAATATATAGAGAGCAAGTCTTGTGCTTTTGCCCACTGATTCTACATTTGCATGTGGAATCTGTTTGTAAGGATTACTGAGCCTACAACAGCAGTGTACGTCTGTTAACACCTGTGAAATTTAAGGAAATTAATTATAATAATAATAATTACTTATGTTTAATTCACTTTTTTCCCACTTACCAATACAAAAGTTCAAACTGATATCTGTAGAACCTTTCAGTTCCATTGCTATACATCTGAGAGCATGACTGCCACAATATGACTACTGATGAAAGCAAATAATGTAAATATTAGGAGTTAGGAGGAGGAGAAATAATCAATACATTTTAAAAAAGAAAATAGAGGATAGACTCTCTCTATCGCCATGTCTCTCTCTGTCTCTCTTTCTCAAACTCTGTCTCTCTCTGTCTCTCCCTCTGGCTCTCTCTCTGTCTGTCTCACTCTCTATCTATCTCTCCCTCTCTCTGTTGCTATATATCTCCCTCTGTCTCTCTCTCTCCTCCTCCCCCTCTCTCTCTGTCTCTCCCTCTCTCTGTCTCTCTGTCTGAGCCTGGTTCTGGTTCTGGTACTGCCTGAGGTTTCTACCTGGCCTCAGTGCATTAGCATAAGAATGCAATGCTCATAGGGAATCTCTAGTTGGGTCTCTAAGCCATAAAGTGAGAGCAGGTCTAGACTGTTCTAGACCTGCTCTACAAAAAGTGTCTCAAGAGAACTTCTGTTATGATTTGACACTATATAAAAATAAACTGAATTGAACTGAAATGAAATATGTACATAATATTAGGCTGCTCATTTGTGGCCATATTGTCAGTCGCAAACATAGCTTAACCATGTCATGGGAGATGCTACTTCAATGCATTTTAGGAACAAATATTACTGGGACCAGTACAGTAAAATGCAGATGACAATCCAGGGCCTGTAATCATAGCTACAATTTAGCACATTAAGCATACAGGGTCCAGAACAGTTCATACCTACACTTGTGCACATGATCAGGAAGGTACCACTTCTGCTTTTGAGCCCTGATGACCAAGCTCTGTATGTCCAAGTAAAACACACTGGCTGGGATGAAGAGGGGCCGAGAGCTAACAGCTGGCAGAGTGGTTGAAAACATCTCATTACTACAGGTACATGACATGATAGTGGAGTAACTCGCCTGGCATTGCGTCCCTGTCTTGGTGAATGTGTGGTTGCCTTCTGTCAGCCAACGCTCCCACACAGCTCACAATTTAAATCTGAACGACCTGTTGACACCAATATCTAGCGGTTGGAGTTCTTTAGTTAATCCACCCGGAATTGACAGTGTCGGTGAGTGCTGTAATGCCCAGATAATCCATCCAGCGGTGCAGTTTCGTAGCTTACCAAAGTCATAATAAAACATTTTGACAGATTTTTGAGCACCCTGTAGCACATAAAATTGGTTGGAGGTCAGTAAGCACAATCAGAATTGATTCGTAAGGTGCACCGGATTATAAGGCGCATTGTCGATTTTTGAGAAAATTAAAGGATTTTAAGCGTGCCTTATAGTGCAAAAAATACGGTAGCTGTTATCACACAGATGCATGTTCAAGTGTTCATTTCTCTCATTTGATGCTATGAAAAGGGGGTGGGACATCATGATTGACAGCTGTTAGTCTCTCTTGCTGACATGCTGTGTCTATACTTGGTTTGCACTTGGTTTAGGAAAAAAAATGATTCACCTATGATTCACCTATATATCTATATCTATATATATATATATATATATACACGTATATATATACACGTTATATATATATATATATATATATATATACATGTATATATATATATATATACACGTTATATATATATATATATATATATATATATATATATATATATATACATTCATATATATATACATATACATATATATATATATACATTCATATATATATATATACATATACATATATATATACATATATATATATATAGGGCTGTACGGTGGCGCAGTGGTTAGCGCTGTCGCCTCACAGCATGTTTGTATGGGTTTTCTCTGGGTTCTCCGGCTTCCTCCCACAGTCCAAAGACAATTGTTGTGACAGCAGTTTAGGTTAATTGATGACTCTAAATTGCCCATAGGTGTGAATGTGAGCGTGAATGGTTGTTTGTCTATATGTTGTCTGTCTCTATGTGCCCTGCCCCTGCGATGGACTGGCGACCTGTCCAGGGTGTACCCCGCCAGCTGGGATCAGCTCCAGCCCGCAACTCCTAACGGCTTAAGCGGTTGAAGATGGATGGATGGAGATATATATATATATATATATATATATATATATATATATATATATATATATATATTTATGAATTTTAATGCCAGAATCATAACTGCTTCATTTGAATCTCTTTGGAGGTAGAAGAACTGAGTCTGAGTAATGTGACGTTGTATCTATTTCAAAAACAAAAACAATGCCGCAATCATCCAAAACAACTCAAAGAAAATATCAAGAGGATACCACACACCCTCCCATTTTAAATCCAAAATGGTAAATACTACACATCGAGTAAAGTTTGGAAACAATTTGAGTTTCACACACTGCATAAAAAGCAGAGCTAGACATCATAGTTAAAGCTGCATGCTAACTCTGTCATGGACAGGAAACGTTCTCATATTGCTGTAACGTGCGGTCAGGCCAGCAGTCACTCTCATCTCCGTGGTCAAATGGGCTGACACAATTGTAGAGCACCCATATACTGACATTTATGTTAAATGCATTCAAATGGCCCCAATGGAGCTGACGGAGAGCTAAAGACCAACTAGGAGAAGTTAGAAGAAGCAGACGTGTCTGCTTTTCAAAAAGGAGGGACGGGAAATGTATAAATAAAATACATAAATGAAAATAAGATTAATTTCAAGTGATGCTTGTCAAGATGCTGCTGAATGTCCCAACCAATTTCTTTTACTCATCTCAAACAATCTTTTAATTTCAACTCCACAGTCTTCAGTGTTACCAGAAAGGTCTAGGCAGAGTTGCCAGATGAGTGTTTTTTCCAGTTATAGTTAAAAGTACTGAGTCGTTCCTATCAGCCAACTGATATTATATCTAAATTTCAGGCATATGATGTAATGCCTGGATGCCACCCTTTGGAGGTTTTCTGGGCACGTCCAACTTATAAGAGGCCCCGAGGTAGACCCAGAACATGCTGGAGAGATTATATCTTGTCTGGCCTAGGAACGGGTCAGGTTCTCCCAGGAAGAGCTGGAAAACGTTGCTGGGGTGAGGGGAGTCTGGAATTCCCTGCTAAGCCTGTTGTCCCCATCACCCTGTAACGTCCCGCAGGTCTTAGAGTATTTGTTATGTGTTGCATGCTTTTATTTTGGTGCACATCCTGTTTTATTTTGACATGTTTAACCTCTCCTCTCGTTTCAGTGCACTTCACTCCCTGCCCTGCATGCTTCGCGCCTTCACGTTTGAGCACCTCCTTCTGACCTAGTTACCTGCACCAGTCACCTGTGTCTGATCGTCGCCCCCGCCCCTGATCATTCCCACCTGTCCATAGTTAGTCACTTCCCCCAGGGTATTTAAGCTGAGTCTCCCTTCCCTTCTGTGCCAGTTCGTTGTGTTCCCCAGTGACCTTCTAACCAGCATTATTTCCTAGAGTTTATGATTTCCGTGTACCGAGACCTCTGCTTGTTTTTTCGACCCTGCTCTTTGCCTGACAGACTGGATTTGTTCGCCTGTAAGTTTAGCCTTCCCGTGTACCGACCATTCTTCTGTAATAAAGACCCAGCCTTGTTTCAAATCATCTGCTCTCAGAGTTGTGCTTGTGAGTTCTGTTCTGCCTGCCCAGCCCGGCGTAACAGTACGAACTGGCCAACAATGGACTCAGCCAGCTCGGAGCAGATTCACACAGCGATCCGCTCTCATGGCGAGCACCTGCACCAACATGAGGAGCAACTCACCGCTGTCTGCCACGGCGTCCAGCAGCTGACGGCGCATCAAGAGAACTTCCGCGCTTCAATGGGTGAGCAAGTGAATCAACTGGGAAACCAGATGAAAGAACGGTTGACAATGTTTGAAATTCACCAGCCTCCTCATGTAGATCACCGTAATACCCCGGCTCCATTACCGGCTCCGTGAGCGGAGACGCCACTCACCACTGTGCCTCCATCCACAGCGGTGTTCACCGGCTCGCCACACCTCGCTAAACCTGAAAGATCCGGATACTCTGATAACTGTCATGCTTTTTTAGTGCAATGTGGTCTCCATTTCGAATTACTGGCGGCCCACTTTCCATCGGAGCGATCTAAAGTGGCATTCATCATTACCCACCTCTCCAGTCGAGCAGAAGCGTGGGTGACAGCAGAGTGGTCACGGAACTCACCGGTATGTTTTTCGCTCCCACTTTTCACTGACTCTTTAAAGAAAATTTTTGATCATACCACTCCAGGTCGGGAAGCTGCCCGAACGCTGGTTGGATTGCGTCAGGGGAAAAGAAGGGTGGCGGATTACGCCATTGAGTTCCACACCCTGGCTGTAGACAGCGGATGGAATGATGCCTCTCTTTTAGACACATTCCTGCATGGACATTCGGACCCCATAAAGGTACAGCTGGCGCCGCTAGACCTCCCATCCGATACTGATTCGGTCATAGTTATGGCAATCTGCATAGATAATCGGCTTTTGGAGCGAGACAAGGAGAGGGACAAGAGGAGACCCGCAGTATCACTGCCCGGCCAGGTGAGGCACCCCGGCCCTGCCCGTCTCTCCTGGCTCTCTTCCTCCCCCACTTCCACTGAAAGCTCGTCATCGCCTCCTGGTGCTGCAGGTGAGCCCATGCAAGTGGGAAGAACCCTGCTTTCCCCAGAGGAGCGACAGCACTGCCTATGGGAAGGCCGATGCATTTATTGTGGCCAACACGGCCACTTCCTGGCTAAATGTCCGCTAAAAGGGGCAGGCTCACCAGTGAAGGAGAGGACCCTGGTGAGCCACACATCCTCCACTAACTTTTCCTCTCGCCCTTTAACACAGGCCCAGCTGTTTTTTCCCAACAGACTCTCTGTCAACCGGTGTTGGTGGATTCAGGCGCGGACAAGAGCTTCATGGACAGCCGTCTGGTGGATCAGCTGGGCCTGCAGAGAATTCCATTGGATGAACCTTTGACGGCAAGTGCATTGGATGGGCGTCTCCTATGCCGGGTCACCCACCACTCACAACCAGTGACACTTAAAATGGAGGGTAACCACACAGAGACAGTAAGCTTTCACATTTTTGACTCATCTGTTCAACCCCTGATCCTGGGCCTCCCCTGGCTTAAAAAACACAACCCATACATTGAGTGGTCGACCGGGAGGGTATTGAGTTGGGGAGAGGGGTGTCAGCTAACGTGTGTTAAATCTCCTCCGGTGCAAAGAAGTGTGGTGAGCTCTATGGTGCCCCTGGCGGTAGAAACAGAGGAACCACTCGACACTGGGAATCCGGACCTGGCTGGGGTTCCTCCATGCTACCATGACCTCAAGGAGGTCTTTAATAAGGGATGCGCCACTTCTCATCCTCCTCATCGTGAGTACGATTGCTGCATTGACCTTCTGCCTGGCACTTCTCCCCCAAAAGGGAGACTGTATTCTCTTTCAGCTCCTGAACGCAGTGCCATGAACGATTACATTGAGACTTCACTCGCTGCCGGAATCATCAGACCGTCCTCCCCCACGGCTGGGGCAGGGTTTTTCTTCGTAGAGAAGAAGGACAAGACTCTCCGCCCGTGCATCGACTACCGAGGACTAAATAACATCACTGTTAAGAACAGGTACCCCCTCCCTTTAATATCCTCTGCGTTTGAACTGTTGAAAGGAGCTAAGTTTTTTACTAAACTTGATCTGAGAAACGCATACCATCTGGTTAGGATAAGCGAGGGGGACGAGTGGAAGACCGTCTTTAACACTCCAAGCGGTCATTATGAGTATCTAGTAATGCCTTTCGGACTGATTAATGCCCCGGCAGTATTCCAAGCTCTTGTAAATGATGTGCTCTGTGATATGTTGAATGTCTTTGTCTTCATCTATTTAGATGACATCCTGATCTTTTCAACTGATGAACAAACCCAGGTCCTCCAGAGGCTGCTGGAGAATCAGCTTTTTGTAAAAGCAGAGAAATGTGAGTTTCACGTGCCAACAGTTTCCTTCCTTGGTTTTGTCATCTCTCACGACACTACTTTGATGGACCCCGAGAAAGTGAAAGTGGTGGCTGAGTGGCCGACCCATAACAGCCGAAGACTGGTTCAGAGGTTTTTGGGCTTTGCAAATTTCTATCTGAGATTTATTCGCAACTTCAGCAACATAGCCGCCCCATTACATGCCCTTACCTCACCCCAGGTGAGGTTCAACTGGTCCACTGAGGCCGACGAAGCCTTTAACAGGCTCAAATGTTCGTTCACCTCAGCACCGATTCTCACTCTGCCAGACCCCCAACGTCAATTCATTGTAGAGGTTGACGCTTCAGATTCAGGCTTGGGGGCAGTCCTTTCCCAGCGGTCAGCTACCGATAACAAATTGCATCCTTGTGCTTTCCTCTCACGCAAACTTTCATCAGCAGAAAGAAACTACGATGTGGGCAATAGGGAACTGTTGGCCGTGAAGGCAGCCCTGGACGAATGGCGGCATTGGTTGAAGGGAGCTGAACAACCCTTTCTTGTGTGGACATACCACAAAAACTTAGAATACATCAGAACAGCAAAACGGTTAAACGCACGTCAGGCCAGATGGGCCTTGTTTTTCAACAGGTTCAATTTTACCCTGTCTTACCGACCAGGGTCCAAAAACGGAAAACCTGATGCCCTGTCTTGCTTATTTGACAGCAGTGAGGGTACCAAGAGCCCCTCCACCATTTTGCCTACCTCTTGTGTTGTTGGTGCTGTCTCCTGGGACATCGTTAATACTGTTCAGGAGGCCCTGAGAAATGTTGTGACACCACCTGGGTGTCCCGATAACAAACTGTTTGTTCCTAAGTCTGTTCGCTCTCAGGTTATACACTGGGCCCACACCTCCAGGCTCACCTGCCACCCTGGGATCCGCCGCACCTTGTTTTTCCTCCATCGGTGGTTTTGGTGGCCAGCTATGAAGAAAGACGTGATGGAATATGTTTCTGCCTGCACTACTTGCGCCCAGAACAAGCCCTCACACCAGTCTCCAGCAGGGCTCCTACGCCCCCTTCCCATTCCACAACGCCCTGGTCCGACATCTCACTGGATTCTGTTACTGGTTTACCAGTATCCAAAGGTAACACCACTATACTCACTGTAGTTGACAGATTTTCCTAGATGGTTCATTTCATTGCTCTTCCCAAATTGCCCTCCGCCAAACAGACGGCGGAGGTAATGCTTTCTCACATTTTTCGTCTTCATGGTCTTCCCAGAGACATAGTGTCAGACCGGGGGCCCCAATTCGTTTCTAAGTTCTGGAAGGAATTCTGCACGTTGCTAGGAGCCTCGGTGAGCCTCTCCTCAGGGCACCACCCTGAATCCAATGGTCAGACGGAGAGGCTCAACCAGGAACTGGAGACTGGTCTGAGGTGCTTGGTGGCCCAAAACCCCTCCACGTGGAGTAAAAACTTGATATGGATTGAATACGCTCAAAACACCCTTCCTTCTGCAGCGTCTGGCATGTCCCCCTTTCAGTGCGCCTATGGTTATCAGCCTCCTCTTTTTCAAGAGGAGGAGGCTGAATCCAGCGTTCCCTCAGCGCAGGCCCTTGTCCGCCGCTGTAGGCACATCTGGAAGGAGGCCCGCCAGATGCTCCAGAGGAATGCAGTGAGAGCAAAGAGGTCCGCTGACCGCCACCGGAGACCTGCTCCGGCCTACAAACCTGGGCAAAAGGTGTGGCTCTCAACTAAGGACCTCCCTTTGCGGGTGGAATCCCGGAAATTGGCGCCCAGGTTTGTAGGCCCATTCCCCATCACAAAAATAATTAATCCAGTTGCTGTTAAGCTTCAACTCCCCAGATCAATGAGGATTCACCCAACCTTTCATGTGGGGAGACTCAAACCAGCGAAGGAGAGTCCTCTGGTCCCAGCCTCCGAACCCCCACCACCCCCCCGAATCATCGATGGGGGGCCAGTCTACACCGTAAGGCGACTCCTCGACGTGAGACGACGTGGGCGGAGCAAGCAATACCTCGTCGACTGGGAGGGCTATGGGCCAGAAGAGAGATCGTGGGTCCCGGCGAGAAACATCATGGACCCCGATCTCATCAAAGACTTCTATCGTGACCACCCTAGCCCTCCTGGGACTTCTGGAGCCGTCCCTAGATGGGGGGGGGGGGGGGGGGTTCCTGTAAGGTCCCGCAGGTCTTAGAGTATTTGTTATGTGTTGCATGCTTTTATTTTGGTGCACATCCTGTTTTATTTTGACATGTTTAACCTATCCTCTCGTTTCAGTGCACTTCACTCCCTGCCCTGCATACTTCGCGCCTTCACGTTTGAGCACCTCCTTCTGACCCAGTTACCTGCACCAGTCACCTGTGTCTGATCGTCGCCCCCGCCCCTGATCATTCCCACCTGTCCATAGTGAGTCACTTCCCCCACGGGTATTTAAGCTGAGTCTCCCTTCCCTTCTGTGCCAGTTCGTTGTGTTCCCCAGTGACCTTCTAACCAGCGTTATTTCCTACAGTTTGATTTCCGTGTACCGAGACCTCTGCTTGTTTTTTCGACCCTGCTCTTTGCCTGACAGACTGGATTTGTTCGCCTGTAAGTTTAGCCTTCCCGTGTACCGACCATTCTTCTGTAATAAAGACCCAGCCTTGTTTCAAATCATCTGCTCTCAGAGTTGTGCTTGTGAGTTCTGTTCTGCCTGCCCAGCCCGGCGTAACACACCCAGCCTGTTTACTGCCTGACGTAATCATTTTGCAGAGTCTAGCTGTTTGTGAGTGTACATTATATGTCTGTGCAAGTTTGCATATGGAAGAGAAAAAAAAGTTACACAGCAAATGGTCTTACAGCATCATCCAAGATGACATGTTTTTTATGACACTGTCAATCTGTTGACAATAGTGATTGGAAAATAAAATCATCATTGTGACATTATGACAGGCTTTAAAAATGTATTCTTTAAAGTTTCTTATCAATAATACCAATTTGTCCAGTTTTTTTTTTTTTTTTTTACTTTTATAGTATTTTTTCATGTTTTTGTTCTGTGCATGTTGTTGTTTACAATGAATTCAATTTCCAGTGAAATGTATTGCTGGTGGCATTTCTATTAAAATGAATATCTGGCGATATATTGCTATCAGTCTTTTGGAAGTATCATCACTTAATAGGCTCTATTGTAAATCACTTAATAGGCTCTATTGTAAATGTAAATGGGAAATCAGAGATTTCATGCATTTAAGATTGAATTCTTCTTTCAAAATGTACTGATGATATACAAGTATACTAGTATTAAGTTATGCACACACACGCACACACACACACACACACACACACACACACACACACACACACACACACACACACACACACACACACACACACACACACACACACACACACACACACAAGCCTAAAAGTGAACTGTACCAGGGGACAAGCCAGTATGGGGATGCACAATATGGACAAAATCAAAAATCACAGCACTTGTTGTGACCAAAGACCTTGAATGCACCTTGATATTACTTCAGAGATGTCAATTGGTGCTTGGAGAGGAAATCTGTTCAAAAATTCTAACAATTTTGGGTTAGAAATAAAGTGATAGAATGTGGTTATGACTAAAATGGGAATGGCATTCATTGTTAATTTTAGGTTGTTAGAGCTGCATATTAAGAACAGAACTCTGTCACTTTGTTGTTTCATACACAGATTATATGTCAAGAATGAGTAAAGAACAGGAAGTGATCACCACCTGAACTGGCAATTGGAATTAGTATACCCAATACCCAAAACCTTTTTTAAAAAAAGCATAAATGAAGGTACCACAAAGTACCACAACTCCTCTTTGTACACTTGAGTACTATGTGGATGAAAATTGCAACCATGGGAGGTGTGTTATCACCTGACACACTACAACACAGTCGCTTTTTGAATATTACTAATTATATACTAAATCACAATAAAGAGCTTAAAACATACCAATACATTCAAGCTGATTTCCAGAGACACAGGAGAACTTTAGGAAATATATAATACTTACAAAGCTGGCCAGAGCGAGTTACTTACACAGGACTAGAATTCAAAGAGCAATGGTCCACCATCATCTCGGGGAGAAAATCCAACTTAAAAGAAGCCATGATGGCAAAATATGGTTCTTTTTCTTTCTTCTTCTTTGAACACAACACGACAACGAAGCTGAATTGACAGTGATCACAGGGTGGTGGTAAACTCCAGACTGCACACTTGTTGTATCCCTGGTGAAGGGTATAATAGGGCAGCCGACAGTGCACAAATCAAAGAGAAAAAACGTGTGCCGCGACAAACCAATGTACATGGAGAACCCGTCCACTGGAGCACAAATACAAGAAACAAAATCTGGCTGAGGAACCGCCTTTGTTTGAGATAGAAAAAAGAGCACAAATGACAGACACAAAGTGACAGGCCTTCAGGTTGGCTTTCCAGGTTCTAGGACTTGGACTAACCACTGCATGGAGCTCATGGAGGGCTGCTGGGATCACTGGGGACAGAGCAAATAATGACCATTTGGGGTCCCACAATCAAAGTGCTGATCATCCACGGTCTTTGTGAACATTTCTCCTAGGCCAGCAGATCTGGCTGCAGCGTCAGATAAACATGGTGTCAGATTGATGGTGATAAGGCCCAGTGGGCAGAGGGAATGAAAGAGGGAGTGAATAGTACTCCCCAGTCAGTAGCTAATCCCTGGACTAGCCACACCAGGAGCTAACAATTAGGTTCCGGGCTGGGGGGTGGGGTGCGGGGTGTGTGGGGGCTGTGTTTACCCTGTTGTCCTAAAGGCTGCACTGATTTGTGTGTGATTTATGTGTGCAAAAGAAGAAGGCAGCCAATGTCAAATGACATTGGCTTTGGTCTTTGTGCTCCCCACAGTGCACACACAAATACACCCACACCTATGAACTAGACAACCTCTAGAGATATATGTAACATAACACTGGACTATCTGCCAACCTGTCTCCATTCAGTTGTTGGCTGGACCCAACATAACTTACCAACATTGCTGCTGCATATTGTTTTTTATTTCAATATCTTCTATCACAAAAGTGCCCACGAATGATTAGGAATGGTGTGCTATGACTTTTCTAATAGATTTTCCCAGTGGTTATGAAATCCCCCCCATGGAAAACAATGGGAAATCAACGTGAAAAAAGCAAAAAAAAAAAAAAAAAACATAAATAAATAAAAAATATTAAAAGTTTAAAAGGGTCACAAGACTGGAACTTTACTTGGCTAAACTGGCATTTTCATAGCTGGCATGGTTTTCACAAAATCACAGTTTATGTTTTGTGAAATTTTCAGATTGTTTAAGAATTTATAATGGGTGTATATTGAATGGAATGTCCAAAGCCAGAGTGCGCAACATCAGAGCTACAGTGAAGAGAACCTTTAAAACCTTCTGTAAATTTTCCAAACAAATTGCTCCCACGCCCACAATTTTCACTCTTCATAGATAAAATTTAGATCAAACTGTAGGAAATCTTGCACTGGCCACAGTCATGTAACTAGGGAATCAAACAGACTTACACATTTGGCTCCAGGGTACCAAAAGTGAGAGAAAGTCCCACATTTTTCCTTGAGCAATGTACTGAAGCCTAAACTGCTGCTGAAGGCTGAACCATCAGTGTGTGAATGAGTATTTGGAAAGGTTGTCTCCTTGCATGGCAGCCTCTGCCGTGTATGAATGTGTGTGCGAATGGGTGAATGCTGACATTACATGTCAGAGCTTTGAGTGGTCAGAAGACAAAAGGTGCTACCGTATATGAATGCAAATCCGTAACCTGCTGTCAGCAACTGGAATTTGACTTCCCCATTGGGGGTCCTGATGATGCTAGATGACAGTCCAGTTGAAAGAATAATACATATAGATAAAAACATGAGAAAAACACCTTTCCAGTCAAACTACATCTTACACTGCCCAACAAATCTGGTAGAAACTGATGCGAAGGAATTTAGGATTAACCATGCAGAATCATGGCTAAATATCAACTCAAAAGTGGCCAAACTTCAACACTTTAGGGCTGTGTTTGTTTTCCTTTTCAGCCAGCATGGAGAGATCACTGGTAAAACTGGGTTCCGCTGATCTGACTGAGCAATGATTGTGTTGTGATGTGTGAGAGACACTGCAACATGATGTGGGCAGTGGGCACTGGGCATCTGACAGATTTTCTATAACCCCCTGTAGTCCCCCAAAATGCTAGCAAAGGTTCTTACCCCCCTACTGCCAAGCTGGAGACTTCCGAGGTAGGGTGGGGGAGCATGGGCTGTTCAGTCTGTTCTGGAGACACATACAGGGTTTCAGGGTCGAGGCTATCCATCCAGGGCCTTGCAATACTACGGGTAACATACACAAACATAGGACAATACAACACATCAAACAATTACATTACATACAGAACACAAGAAACATTTACATTTGCAGCACACACGAATTAGTAACTAGAGATGCACTGATCCCACTTTTACAGTCCTCATACTGATAGTGATACCTGGGCTTTGGGTATCGGCTGATGCTGAGTACCAAGCCGATACCAGTGTTTAATTAATCAGCTGTATGCCTCACAGTGTGGAAGTGACTGGGATTATTCTTTCATGTGTAAGGCAACATTAGGCTTGACTTAAACATTGCTTTCCTAACTATGTGAAACAAAATGTAACAAAAAAAAATATACAGAAATACTATATTAAAATAATAAAACCTATACCAACAGCTTGATAAAAAAAAATATTTGAAATTAACAGGAACTACAATTCAAGTGTAAACATTTTTAATGCAGCAACAAATTGGTCAAAACTTGAAAAAGAATGAAAATTCCAGTTTATAATGTATATAGTATATAAACATAGAACTGAATTTAATAGATCGGCCCCATTGTCACTGATACCAAATCCAGCTATTTGAGACAGTGGCATCCAAGACTGATGAAGAAAAAACAAAAATATCAGGGAGACAGAGATATTATGAAGTTGTGAAGGGTCAGAACAATCTAATTCTACTATTAAGATGTACATGAATTAATGTGTTATGCTAACATGTGTTCTAATAACAGGAAGTTGTTGACATAACAACTTCAACTAAAGCAAGTTAAAATACTGTAATTACAAGTTGTAGACCAAAACCTTGCCTGGATGCTCTCACCCACAATGGGTGACTCTGATATGCTGATAATCTTATCCCCTTTATTTAAGCACACTTATATATTAAGATCCATACGCTTGTCTGTGTAGTGTTTGTGTACCTACATGTTTCAATAACAGTTTATCTGTGTTGTGTAATTGGATGATTAATTTTAATTCAATTGATCAGGTTTTATTCAGTGGTTGATCTCTTGAATTTTTGATATGTATTTGAAACAGATGACACCCAGATTTCAAATATGGAAGAATTAATTATGAGAAACAAATTAGCTACTTTTAATCTAGCAAAATAAGTTTAACAAAAAGAATCAGTATAGTTGCCAAATGGGAGGAGAATGCTGTTTTCCCACCAACTAAACTCCCCAACCCTTTCTCAACTGATAATAAGTAGTCACAGCTAGTCTTGTGGTTCTTCAGCCCTTGGAGCTGTGTCCCTCTGCTTTACCCCTTCCTTGGGGCCACAAACCAAGAAAAGGGGGGTTGATAAAGAACACGACTAGGACACAGGCCACTCATGGTCCTGAAGACCAAAGGCCCAGTGCCTCACACCAGGCTGATATTGGCACACAGCCTACATGAAAGGAGAATTGAACTTCTAACATGCTCCAATGTCAAATCAACTCTCTTTTGTGCTGTTGACCTGTTGCTACACCCTGATGGCTCAAACAGTCAGCTGCTGAGACCTAAGGCAGCTCCTGCATCCACTATGTGCTGGTGTCACCAGCCAGTGTGAGAGAAAGAGACTTGAAGGAGTGACTTTGAATAAAGGATATTTTGAATTGAGAGATCTCTCCAGCTATAAGAGTGGCCCGAGGACACAAAAGAAAGCCACTGAGGGAGACAAACGTCTAAATCCAGGTCACACCATTGGATCCAAGAGATCCAGAAGTCTTTGTTCCCGGCAAATGTTGGGCAAATGTCTGCCCACAGTGAATAAAAAAAAAAACTCTGCCATAGGAAAACAAAGCAAATTCTTTTCTGTATTTCTCTGATGAAATACAGGTTCTACTGGTTGAAACTGTATTTGAAGTTAAGTATTTTCTTTGTACCATGTCCTGACTGAATAAGTCCACACTAATACTTCTCTGTCCTTGGGTATTATTTAAAACCCTAAGAAAATTGCAATTTAATTCTAATTTTCATGCACAACTGTAGAACAGCATTACAAAACATGGTAACTTTCACGGATCACGTCAAAATGTAACATATCATAGTCATAGCTTATTCATGTTTATCTAAATGAATCAAATGTGTCGAACCAGCATACAAATTTTGAATAAATTTGTACCTGTGATAAGTTGTCCATTTTAAACCCAAACAGGATATAGATCACATGACCACAAACTGCAGTGGGATGGGTATGTGACCTGCAATACTGTGACGAAAACAAACTACTCTTTGATTTTAAATAAAAGGCAATAAGAAATTCACAATGATCTGGATGATGTAAGTGTTGAAATGAGGCCAGAAACTGACTTTATCTGGCATATCGGTACACATTACGCTTGGATGATGTGACAAGATTATCATTCAACATGATATTGGTTGGTTATGATAATGGTCCTCACGTCAACAATAACAGTACCATTTTTTTTTAGCTTTAAAGGCAGGGTTGAAGAAAAAGATGGCGAAATGTACAGACCCAGCGGCTTCTCTCTGTCCTAGTACACCGAAAGGGAAACTTTGCCCTATGTTACATCTTTATGTCCATGTTCATCTGTCTTAAGAATCAAGTACAGCCACCAGTTTCTGCTAGACATCCACAGAAAGCAGGAAAACAACCTGAACTCAACACAAGAAGCCTTGGGTTACTTCGCTGGCCTATCACACCATCAGCTTTGACTACTGACCCCCACTAGGACAGGAAGCACCGCAAGCAGTGTGAGAGGAAGCAGAAGCAGGCAAAGTGCGGACGTGTACAGGCTAGGCTAACGGCGAACCCAAACAGACTGGCTATCCCTACCGTCCTATTCGCCAATGTACTGTACTCTCTATAGACAATAAGATGGACCATACACGTCTTCTAAGAGCAAGAGCATGACACGAATGACTGCTGTGTTCTCGTATTCACAGAAGCATGGCTTAATGACAATATCCCAGACTCCGCTATTCAGTTAGACTGGCTAACGTGCCACCAAGCTGACAGAGCCTGGGGCACGGAAGGTAAGACTCGAGGCGACGGAGTGTGTGTTTACATCAGTGATGCTTGGTGTCAGGATGCTGTGGAGGTCTCTAAACACTGTTCAGCACTGATGGAATTTATGATCGTGAAGTGCCTTCCCTTCTACCTGCTAAGGGAATTTACAGCTATCCTGGTATTAGCTGTATACACACCTCCCAGCCCCAACAACTGAGACAGAGACAAGGCACTCACTGAACTGTATGATGCCATCAGTGAGCAACAAACAGCTTTCCAGACGGATTCCTTATTCTTACTGGGGACTTCAACCATGCTGACCTAAAGTCAGTATTATCCAAACTAACAGCATTTTAATTTTCCAACAATGGGAAGTAACAAACTGGATCTTGTATACACTAATTACAAAGGAGCATACAAGGCTCTACCCTCTACCTCCAAAAGTCTGGACTGTAAACATACCCATCATACATCAACAACCATAAGAACTTCTCTCACACACACACACGCACTGACACTTGGCACCAGCCACTTTTGATACTCATCAATCACTCATTACTCATCCTGTGGATGAAATATTACTTACACATCTGTTGTTTGCACTACAATTATGTGTGCACAATAATTGTGTTTACATTTTACTGTAACTATTCATTCTAGTTTACTTTAGCACTATGGTTATCCACTGCAGTTTATATTATCATTACAGCTCTTGCTCTTTTTTTTTTTATCTGTGCCTTGTTGTCTCTGTTCCCTTTCGTCTTTGCTAGCTTGCAAATATTTTAAATTCTTAGTTCCTACTTGTGTTTTTTAACCCTTCTTTTGAGTATTAAATGTTTGCAGGTCTGAGAGAAACAGAATTTCAATCCTGTCCTGTACATGTCACATGTCATATGACTTAACTTTGACCGATATTCAATTTTGCAAAGCCTGTTATGAATTTTGCACTATATTCAGTCTGTTTCTGTTTTTCTCTTGCTTTTTCTATGCTTCACTGCACTGTTGTAGCATATCATAAAAAAGTAAAAACATGTAGCACACATCTGATAATGATATGACATTTGATAATTGTAGCTCTACCTCCAACCGGAAAGATGTCCACTCTCTTTAGTAAAAATAAGGCAAATATGCCTATTTGGCAATTCTTTGGTTTTCAACAAAACAATAAAGGAGAGCCAGAGACCATGAATGAAGTGATTTATAAGCTGTGCAATTAACAAGTCGGGACAAAAGATTGAAACATTACAAATATCCGCTCCCATCTGAAACCTTACCACCCATCATGGTGTTTTTATACCATAGCCATCTACCCCAGTAAGAAGTAAACCACTGTTACAGGGTTGAAAACCCAGGTTTAAACCTGAAGCTGGCATAATGCTGTGGGTGCTTACCACTTTGAATTATGCCTTTAACTTTATTGTTTTTATTGCTCTCAAGTCTGTTTCACATCACCGGAGTCAAGGACGCAGCTGAAAGAAGACTGGAATACTCATACAGGAAGTCAATATAATAATAATAATGTTATTCAAGAAATTTTTCATGATTAATTACAACCAATAATGCACAATACAATGCAACCATTTTTAGATATAACAATGATAATAATAATAATAATAATACACTATGTTACAAACATGCTTACAGCGTGCATTGGAATGATCACTTACGGTACTTCTCTTTCTAATTTCCTCAATGTCTTTCTTTTTATCTCCATATCTAGGTCAAATCTACATCATGTATAATTAATAACTGATATTTGTTTTATATAATTCATAAAATGTCAGTTGTCTGTACAGCATCCACTTAAAAAACAAAGGGGATTAGAAAGAGAAGTGATCATTTCAATGTACGTAAGTATACATAGTAACACAATGTATTAATCACCACTACTTCTTTCTCTCCTAGCAGTTGTTATCACATCTATAGGGAACACTATATAGTTAAAGGTCCACTGAAGTTCATCAGCCATCTCTAATCATCGTCTCAACAACTGCATCAAACCTCTAACGACAACATGAACATCAGTTTGCATAAACACAGTATAGGCTTAACCATAACAATGACGATCACATGAATAATTATAACAATAAAAATGAATGATTACAATGTTAAAGTAACAGTTCTTAACTGAATGGCAGTATGTATTCAGTTAAGCACTTATTTTTATTAGCCTGTGCTAAAATGTTATTTTAATGTAGACTAATAAAAATAAGGCAAAATCCAGTTATACGGTCATGAACTAATAAACACACTGGTGTCTGATCAGAGTGGATGTTGACTGAACAGAACTGAATGGCAGTATGTATTCAGTTAAGTACTTATTTTTATTAGCCTGTGCTAAAATGTTATTTTAATGTAGGCTAATAAAAATAAGGCAAAATACAGTTATACGGTCATGAACTAATAAACACACTGGTTTCTGATCAGAGTGGATGTTGACTGAACAGATAAGGCACCATGAAACATGAGTGTGGATGCAAAACATTTTCACATTAAAGCAGTGTTTTAAAATTCAGACAACTAAATGTGAACAGTTTTACAGTTTTACAGGTACTGTTGGGGCATATGGTCTGATTTAAAGTGAGATTTGTCCGCCTCATCTGAATCAAATAACCTAGATGTCAAGCAGTGTGGTTATTAGAAATAATGTGACCTCTTTTTATTTACATGTTTAACTTAGATAACATTAATTGCGTGCTTGGTTAACATTAGATACACATACCCTTCGCTATACTTCTCTTTAAACTTTGGCAGTAATAACTTTTGCAAGAAGTCTGTTGAATCAGTAATAGAAACTGAATTTTTACCATTTTTGCAAAGTTTCTACGTGTGACTGATGACATATCCAATCCAAATTGTGGGAGAAGTGAAAGGACTGACGCATATCTTTATATACCCCCTCTATGACCAACTGGTCCAGATGAGGAGGACATTCAGCCAGAGACTGATCCCCCCTCGGCACACTACAAACCATCTGGGTCAGTCCTTTCTTTTGGTGGCCATCAGGCTCCATTACCAAGGTCTGACCCCCATGTGACTCTGATCATCTGCTCCATATTTATTCCAAATGTATATAATTACATACAATTATATAATTACATATACATATATATATATATATATATATATATATATATATATATATATATATATATATATATATATATACACAATACCCACCACCTGCAGCACTTTACTTATTACTGTTACTTACTTATTTTATTGTCAATTCTCTTGATTGCACCTTCTTCCCTTCATTGCACCTTCTCTTTTAATTTTTACTATACTGTATTTATCTGTACTGTGTTGATGCTGCTATGACACCCGAATTTCCCTCTGGGGATTAATAAAGGTTCATCTTATCTTATCTTATCTTACATACTATATATATAATACTGTAATGTACATCATACTGTACTGTACATCATACATCATATTATACATCATACTGTCATGTACATCATACTGTGCATCATACTGTGCATCATACTGTAATGTACATCATATTATACATCATAGTGTGCATCATACTGTAATATAATCATACTATACACCATACTGTAATGTACATCATACTATACATCATAATGTACAGTGAAAGGACTATATATAGATACTATATAGCTACTGCATGCAGTATGTATGGCATTAACTACAAACCTGTCACAATCGGAGTAAAGCCCCATTCAGTTGCTGATTAATGTCACCTGAATCACACTGTACATCATACTGTACTGTACATCATACTGTAATGTACATCATTCTGCACATCATACTGTAATGCACATCATTCTATACATCATACTGTAATGTAAATCATACTATACATCACTCTGTACATCATATTGTAATGTACATCATACTGTAGCTGACTGTGCAAGCCAGGGCAGCTCTATCATGACGTCATTTCATATACACGGCTGTCAACATGTTACTGTCATAACACCCAACTGCCGTTCAGCCCATAAAAGTACCGTTCGAGTGTCCATCCAACCGTGACAGCCACTAGTGCTAGTTACAGTACATGATCTAGTCCTGTTAGCCTACTAAGAGCAGCTGCACCCTGCTATGTTATGGTAACGTTAGCTAGCTACAATAGCTTCTGATAACTTCAAATGACCAACTTACCCGTGTGTTTACGCCACTGTTAATTTGACTTATGCTTAAACAAAGTGCCGTTTTCGCTAGATGTCTGCTTACACTACAAGGTAAATCATGCTGTACTTTTGGAAACAAGCTGGCTATTACCTAGGTGAATAACTTGTGGTCTGTCACTTTAGAGCTCCAGCTAGCAGTCACTGTGTAAAATGGCAGTCTCTCCCGAACCGTTAGCACACGAGAGCAGCGGTGGGGGGGTGGTGGGGGGGCTGCTAATAGTCAACATGGTTTGCTTCAATATAGAAGTTAATGGCCTTCATTTCCTTATGTCCTACAAGCTGTTAATCGGGGAGCAGAACAAGGACAGAAATTAAACTAATAGTGCTATACATCACGTTATGAACACATTTTTACAGGGAACAAAAGATGCTCCAGCACAATAAATACAATATAAAATCAAATAGGTCTACCTTCAGAGTAACAGGATGACTTAAATCTAGTGTTTTAATTAAAATTCTATAAACATGAAGTACAATTGAAACTACGCAAAATTAAAAACGAACTTTATCTTTATAACTTGAAAAAAAGAACAATAACACTCAAATAACAATGCAATACATTTAGTGTGGTATGGCCCAACCTGTATTAAGAACACCAAATACTAAAATTTCTGACATGTAAAACAAACTCAAAGTGAGTATGAAACAGACTTGATTACTGGTAATTGCACTTGCAGTGGGAATGACCATACTGTATTTTCAGAACCTTTCAGATAAACCTTTTTACTGAAAAATAAATAAAATCACTGATGGGAATAGCTTGCCAATATCATGCAAGTCTTCATGTTGCCAATTCAATCATCAGCACTCTGATGAATGTGTTATCAGAGTTGACAAGGAGTTGCAAGAATACAGTCGCAAGCAGCAACCGGGTTCAAACCCTTTCTCAGTCAACAGACAGAAGCAGTTCAATTTCCAAAATCAAAGCCATCTACAGCATTAAATTGGTTTCAGGTTACACCAAGATGAGCAATGTCACTTCAGCTGCTTTAATCCTGGTTAAAGGAGTAACACCAATCTCACACTTGTTTCATCATTGCAATGGATATGGCATTTCAGTAATTACATACTCAAAGTCCTGCCATTTTGCTGCATTGATTAGATTTTACAGAAACTTGGTATGTACATTTAGGTCGTAATGCGGGATATCTCCTTCAGATTCAGTCAGGATTATTCAAAGACAACTTTAGTCTGTCTTATTTGTTATTTATAAACTTGATTGTTCGCGGACATGTTTTGTTTTGACCGATCTTGCTCATTTCTAACAGAAAAGTGGATCGCAGTCCCACAAAGCCTGTATACATAATTTGGTGCCGATAGTCAAAATTCAAAACATACTGTTTACTGCAAAAAATCCATCAAGGTGGTCCATCAGTCTTTTATTGTAGAGCAAACTGAGATTTATCAATGTGTCAAATTTTGCAAGTTTAGCCCCAGGTACACTGGTCCCTTTGTCATTGCCAGTTGGCCTCACTGGGTGTGTCAGCTACACAGAGTTTAGCGGCATTTCTAGCAGTGACTGTATAGTTGTAACATCACAGCCTTACAGAAATCCTGACAGCTCATTTAAAGGCACAGTTTCTGAATATAGGTTGTGTGCATGTCTCGATGCAATGAGTGTTTTGGTACTTTCACAGTATTTATATAGCACCTAGACGTGCTTTATCATAAAACACTAAACTAAAATGTACCTTCAGAATAAACAGTAGGGTATGGAATCACACATCACAATCACTTAATCACAAGAGGCCAGAAGAGAGGGGCTTGAAGCAGGGACTGAGTGATTTAAAATGTGACCACATACATACAGAGTGCATGGCACAAGCAAACCAACAACATGCACATTTTAGTAATGTCCAGAACTTTCAAATTTGTAGATCCTAGTGTAGTACCTGGTACTACGTTTTACCTCTGACAATATCTGACAACGCCACCTCCTGGTAAGGGCAGGAGGAACCCTTTAACTCTAAATGTCAAGTACCAGTTGTGACCTTTTAACTTCCCCCGAACAGGAACAATTTAGCAGAGGTGTGCTTGTGCAAAAGTTAAGTTGGCTTTATTAAATACAATAAAATCTTCATAAAAATATAGGCATGAGGCAATGAACAATTCTGAAAAGCTAAAGTTAAAATACAACAGTTCTCATTATAATAAGGGCGGGTCAACTCCACACAGCAACCATCAAGCTGTGGGAGACAGAAGAGGGAGACAGAGCTACCACCACAATACACATTAAATAGCACACTTAAGTTTATCGCAATAAATGCATGCAGTGTCACGACAAACCTACACACCACTACAGACAGAGTGTCACCCGTGCAGTCCCACCACAGGAAGAGCGCTGTGTTGGTGCAGGCCCGGCTCTTCACAAAGTGGAACTGTTGGAAAAAGAATAAATATTAACTCTCAGACAGCATACATCCACTACTAAGGGTTTAAAATATCAAATGCCTCAGCCTAAAAATCCATAAACAAAAATACAAACAGTAGAAAACAGTGGCTGGCCTGGTCCTTAAAAAAAAAAAAAAAAAGACACAAAAGTACATTACCAGCCAATATTCAATGTATTGCACATAAAATACTTAAATATAATAAAATAAGCCTAATTTGCAAAGGTACACAAATTCCTTTAGCTAGTGCGGGAATAGGAGGAGAACTCAAATGCATCACTATTAAAAGAAAAAGAAAAAAACAATTATAAATACAATGTTAAACAAATAATTTCATTACAACAATGTGTATTTAATTACCAGTCACTTTTCCTCTCTGCCAGCATGGGCGTCAATGGTGAACCACATCAATCATGAACTGAAACAAAATATATCTAGTGGAATGAAATGAACAGAGTAAGACAGAGGGCCAGCACAGCCTGAGCCACTCATCACAATTTCCAACTCTCCTAATTACCATTTGTTTCAGAGCTCAAAATCATCAGGACAGGACCTGAGTGTCCACCTGCCACTGTGTGAAGGAGGGCCAGGTCAGCAGAGAAAGGGCCTGCTACTGAGACAGCAAGCCCTTTTATTACTTCCTGATTGACACCCAGTCACATGACCACTGACTACACGTCATATGACCAAGTGTCAATGTCAGCTATCACATCTTCCCCACACTAGGAATATATCACACTTTGTTATTAGTTATTGTTTTTTTTTTTTTAAATTGGATTACCTTTGGTCAAACTTTGCTCCCAGGAACTCCCCTCCTCAGTTTTTGTATAATGCTGTAACTCTGCCACAATTTACTGTAACTATAGTATATACATGTTTTTAAACTCCCCCAAAAATAAATAAATAAATGTGAGCCACAAAAATGATGATACATACTGTATGTGATCAAGGATTCATAGTCAACTTAGGCAGAGAGCAAAAACTAACAGTAAAGAAAGAAAGTAATATGCACAACAACATAGCTTGTGTGTCTCTTTGACCCTGTGAGCTGTTCCAACAGATGTCTGATCTTAGTTTCAACCAGGTCTGCTTGGTCACAGGTTAGAGACCAGACAGATACAAGCAACTTCCATCAGATTTGAAGGCTGTTGCAAAAATAAAACATTGTCATATGAACCTGAAGTGCCAAAACTAAGCCATTCTCATGCAACCCCTGACTAGCGGTTACCGGCAATCCCAAGGTTTATCCAGCAATATCTCTGTTAGTTTTACTTCTAATGACAAGATATGTGCACAGATGGAAAGCTGAAAATCTTGTCGCAAGGTGTGTTGTCGTCATTCTACCATGAAGGTAAGAGGGTCAAATTTGACCCTGAAGATACCATGCTCCTTTTATTTGGTTTTCATGTTTTTCTCAGGTTAAAAGCACCCTTAAAAAATAAAGAAGTAATAAAAACATGACATCTGATCTAATCAGTTTGAACACACTTTAAATCTTCAACACTCATAAAATAAGTTTTCTGCGACATTTTGGAGTAGCCTTTGCTGCCTTTTTAGCAGCCGGCTGCCACAGCCCTCAGGTCCCAAATTTGCAGCACCCTATCTTTATCTTTTCATAACATATAAACCTGTCTGTGCCAAATGCGTTGCTTGTTTTGCAAAATGCACAATTCTTATCAATATTTCAGCATAGCTACCCAACTATGTGTAAGCTATGAAATGCTATGATTCAGATTTAATATTACTTTATGTGGCATTCATATTTAACTATTACAGTATGTTCTGCTGCTCATTTTGTGGCATCTGATGAATGATGATTCGATCCAGCTCACTCATATCCTGCAAGTGGTGGAATACTGGCCACGCCTGTCCTCTGATGTAACTGAGGGCAGACCGTGAAGGCAGCATTAATGCGAGTCACATGACAGGCTAGCCTCTCCGACTCTTCTGATAGACATCTAATAATCATGGTAAGCACTTTTACAAATAGGCTGTTATTCTGTGCATTTGCATGCTTCCTCCGGATTGCCGCCCGTGTTCAATTTCGCTCAACGGAATAAGAAGTGTCTACCTGAACCTATCTAAAATCAGACTTGTGTGTGAGTGGTACTATGGCCTAACGCTTCCGCGGCAATGTCAGTTAGCGGCTAGCTATGCTAAAAAATGCAGCTGATTACACGTCAGTAGCTAGTTGTTTCACTTACACGTTTATTTTAATCACGTTGTCAGTAATATATTCTTCATCTAATGTTATTCTGTGTTATGCTTTTGGACATATGAGCCAGTAAGTGTAACGTTAGCATCTGAGTTTTTCGGGACAAATCAAGTGGCAGTGTGATAATGAAACGGTAGCTGTTGTTAGCTAGCATTCTCTTCCGCTTTGCTGTGTCATATTTCACAAAAGCTAACTGTTGTGGCCTGAACTCCTTTCAGCGTCAGATAAACACAAGTGTTGTCAGGTGGTTAACAGCAGTGCAGTGCCTCAAAAGCCAGAACACACAGTATGCTATATCCCATCCATATTTTCGTAGTCTACGTTGACCACTGTATGGATCCGTTTCGTGCGGACCTGCCTGTGCCACCCGCGAGCATTTAAGCAGCGTACTGTAAGCTCCATTAGATTTGATCGCGCTCTAACGGGAGTTGTAATAGAGTAGGGAAGTTAACGTATTTTGGATAGCCAGGGTTTCGGGGTTAGAGTTCCCGTTCATGTTTTACCCAGGGCATGGTCACTGGCAGCTGGAGCCCCTGAGGCTTCGGATGAGATGACGGGAATTCAGATGTGTAGGATGAAGCATCCGTACAAACACAAATATACATTAAATTAAAACTTTGGCAAGTATTCTAGATCTTAATTGTAGCTTATTGAACTCAATAAGTTTGTATCAAGCATAATCAGAAGCTTATTTTATTTCCCCATGGAAACATCCTGATAATGTGATGCTGTTGAGGTCCTCCCACCGTTCAGTTTGTTGTAATTCAGCCCAGTCCATTGAAGCAAAGTCAGCTCCCAAAATGCTGCAATTTCCAATTCAAAGGTGACAAAGCATTACATGACAGCATGACTGTTTAATGACATTCTTGATTATTCTGCACTATGTAAAAAAATTGTAAGCTAAGATTTACAAGATTTATGAAGAAGTTGTATCCATTCTTGTTTTGTTACAGCCAACTACACAGCAGTCTCCCCAGGATGAACAGGAGAAGCTTCTGGATGAAGCTGTGCAGGCTGTCAAGGTCCAGTCGTTTCAGATGAAGCGATGCCTGGTAGGAAGAGTTTAATAAGCTACTTTCTATTATGATATTATTTTTGTGAATGTTGTTGCTGCCCGGCACCCTTCATGGTCCATTCTGGTGTCATTGTTACACTGACAAGGTCAAAAACACAGTAACACTTGTGATATACCACTGTTGGCTCTTGTCTGCCCATGTCAATGACTTTTTGGTCGAAGTTAGCTGGGTTGGTCTTATCTCTATTTTCTTATTATGCATTAAAACACAGGTTTGCAAGATTTCTAATAAAGGATCACTGCAGGGCTCTGGATGCGAAAGAACCCATCATGTGTCTGTGTCAATAGAAGCCTGCCAGCCCAACGGGGGGTTGCACAGCACCCAGTATGTTACAGTGGGAACATCCTCCATGCCGTGTAGTGATCCGTTGACCATACCAGGATCCACTCCGGGGTTTCATTTTACCAAATAGATTGAATTGATAGAGGAGGTTCCGCCCTAAGAGAGGACAGCAGGACCATGTTCTTTTTTCTTTTTCTTTTTTTTTTCAAAGAAGAGAGAATTTTTTTTATAAATGATACTTAGATTCTGTAATGGTTTATTTTTTAGCTAATTACTAAAATATTTTGATCTTCCTTTTGCCTCTCAAAAAAGGAGCAACATCATCTGCCTCTATTGGCCAGCCTCCTCTGGTATATACTGTATATGTATTGTGGATAGAAAAGTTCTACATATTCCTGTTAAAATGACAGTTTTTTGTGATGTAAAAAAAATGAGACCATAATAAATCATCTCAGAACTTTTTCCACCTTTTTAATGTGATCTATAACCTATCCATTGAAACACAAACTGAAATCTTGTGGGGGGGGGGGGGGGGTAATAAAAATACAAAAACTAAAATAATTAAGGATGTGGCTGTGTTCAGAATTAACCAATCACTTTCAATCTCATGTTGAATAGTAGTCCGTGCACACCTGCCATCAATTAAAGTGACTCTTATTAACCCCAAATAGAGTTCAGCTGTTCTGGTAGGGTTTTCCTGACATTTACTTAGTTTCATTGTACAGCAAAAGCCATGGGCTGCAAAGAGCTGACAAAGCATCAAAGGGATGTCACTGTTGAAAGATATCAGTCAGGAGAAGGGTACAAAAGACTATCCAAGGCATTAGATATACCATGGAACAAAGTGAAGACAGTCATCAACAAGTGGAGAAAATATGGCACAACAGTGACATCACCAAGAACTGGATGTCCCTCCTAAAAAAGACAAGAAGAAAACTGGTCAGGGAGGCTGCCAAGAGGCCTGCAGCAACATTAAAGGAGCTGCAGGAATTTGTGACAAGTACTGGTTATGTACTACATGTAACAACAATCTCCCATATTCTTCATATGTCTGGGTTATGGGGTAGGGTGGCAAGACAGAAAACTTTTCTTACCAAGAAACACATCCATGCCTGGCTTAATTTTGCAAAAAACACATCAAGTCTCCCAAAAGCATGTGGAAAATGTTTTATGGTCTGATGAGACCAAGGCTGAACTTTTTGGCCATAATTCCAAAAGGTATGTTTGGCACAAAACCAACAGAGCTCATCACCAAAAGAACAGCATACCCACGGTGAATTAGAAGAAGAAGAAGAAGAAGAAGAACATCAGCCTTTATTAGTCCCACAGTGGGGAAATTCAAGAGAGTGGGCAAATATTGCTGAGTCAAGATGTGCCACGCTGATAGACTCCTACCCAAGTCCTGTAATAGAATCAAAAGGTGCTTCAACAAAATATTAATTTAAGAGTGTGCATATTTACGCAACCAGGTTACTGTAAGTTTTCATTTTTTTTTCCAAAAGTGTTTCAGTTTGTTTTGCAGTTGAATAGTACAGGTTATAGGTCACATTAAAGGTGGCAAAAATTCCAAAATGATTTATCATGGTCTCATTTTTTTACATCACAAAAACATTGTATTTTAACAGGGTGGTGGAGACATTTTTTGTCCACTCTGTCAGACAGAGACACATTTCTGAGTACTTTGGGTATGCGTTACACTAAGTTGCTAAGCTAATAGGCAGTCCACCTGAGACAATAATAATAATAATGATCATGAGCATGCTCAGGTTATTAGCTCTGGTGATGAATATATTGTATGTTCATAGCTTGATTCTGTTGTGTGGTCTGCAGGACAAGAACAAGCTGATGGATGCTCTGAAGCATGCCTCTAACATGCTGGGTGAGCTGAGGACCTCCATGCTTTCACCAAAGAGCTACTATGAGCTCTGTATCCTTTACAGTTGTAAGTTATGCATGTTGGAAATTGTACTAAGACAGATATAAGGCTATGTACGAGGGCAATCATACATTTGTGATGACCTCACATATCTTTGTTTTTTGACATTTTTGTAACGTTTGACTACTAAATTTTGTGTGTTACATGTTACATTTTTGTCAACAGTGTGATTTTTATGTGCTTGCTAATCACAGCGTGAGAATGATCAGATTTGTCACAGTAACATTAGATAAATAAATGTATCACTATTCATTTTCTACCCCAACGCTTGTTGACTCATCAAGGCCACTTTATGGATGGCCAAGCCAAGGTCATCTGCTGTAGCCCATCTTCTTCAAGGTTTGATGTGTTGTGTGTTCAGGGATGTTATTCTGCATTCCTTGGTTGTAACGAGTGGTTATTTGAGTTGCTGTTGCCTTTCTATTAGGGGTGGGCACGGTTCGGGTAAAAAAACGAACCGTTCGGTTCGCTAGTCACAATTCGGTTCGTGTACAGTATGTATTGTGTGCTTCATTTGAATAGGAGGCCGATTGTGTATTTTTTTGTCGTGTTTATGTCACACTAGAAATCAAGGCCTATGGAAAGAGGCTTGGACACAGTGGACAGGAGTATGGGGCCTAAGACATGCGCAGTGTAACTGAAGCTGCGGTTGTGCGTTGTAATTGGCTCAGTTTCGGCAAGTGCAGACCAGAGTTTATTGCACGTCTCTCAACACAGCCACAATGTTTACACTACCACGGCTATTAACTTGCCACCGCAAGTTAGCTCACCGGCTAACAGTGAATAGTAAACATGTGTAAGTAATTGACTTTACGTCCTTCTAGTCAGCAGTGTTCAGTGGTTGTGTTCGGGGAGTTTATTGTGAAGGGAGGAACAGTAGCAGTGAAGCGGTGATGCTATGTTATTAACAAGCGTCCGAACTCTGGAGCCTCTGTGTTATTAGTATATTATCCTCATAACGTTTATGAGAAATGTAACACTCTGCTACACAAGCCATGCTAAAGCTGGCCGTCGGATCTGTAGTTTGACCGTTTAGGTTAGATTGTCACATATCTTAGTTGTTAAGTCAACAGCTGGCTGAGACAAAGCAGCTCCTCCTCTCTACCAGCGGTACCTGTCGCGGTTGTCATCAACAGAGGGAGGAGGAATAACCAATAGTGATGTTTGTGTTCTTCTTCATAAACTTCACTCAGGAATATGATTTATTTTATGAATATTTAAATTTGTTTCCAGGGAGATATTACTGAGTTTATATGGTGACTTTGCTGTTGTGAACATTACTGTTACTGCTCTGTAAATGTAAATGTAACGAACCGAACTGAATTGTGAATTTTATGAACCGTCCCACCCCTACTGTCTATCATCTTGAACCAGTCTGCCCATTCTCCTCTGATCTCTCACATCAACAAGGCATTTTTGTCCACACAACTGCCGCTCACTGGATATTTTTTCTTTTTCGGACCATTCTCTGTAAACCCTAGAGATGGTTGTGCGTGAAAATCTCAGAAGATCAGCAGTTTTTGAAATACTCAGACCAGCCCATCTGGCACCAACAATCATGCCATGTTCAAAGTCACTTAAATCCCCTTTCTTCCTTATTCTGATGCTCGATTTGAACTTCAGCAAGTTGTCTTGACCACGTCTACATGCCTAAATGCATTGAGTTGCATGTGATTGGCTGATTAGCTATTTGTGTTAACAAGCAATTGAACAGATGTACCTGATTATGTGGCCAGTGAGTGTAATGCTAAATAGGCCACGCCCACATGCATCAATCAGTATGACACTTCAGATATTGGTTAATATTTGCCTCCAGAGCATCTGCTCCAAATGATGAAATTCTGTCCACCAGATCTTGAGGTATAGAAGATGTTTTTGATATGTGGCGCCCCTATGGGTTGAGCTGAAAATGCTTTGGTACACCTATCCCCAAACATGTACTGAAGATACTTACCAAGACCTATGATGATTGGACTAATGGTCAATGAATATGGCCATGTTCCTGGCCATGTGGAAATATCAACAAGCTTTTGATAACCTTTGAAGTACTTCTTCCAATAATGAGTCACAGAATGTTTGGTAGCAATTGGACCCACAGTTTAGGAGGAGATGTCAACAATGTGTTTTTCAGAAAATTTAAAATGGTGGAAAATCTAGCCAGTGGGCTTTAGGGGTTCAAGAGGCTTTTTTGTAGAGCACATGAAGCTGGACATCGGTGGTTGAAGTCAGTCAGACTTATGGTGTGAGGGGATCGGCCTTGACAATGTTGTAGTGCCACCATGTGGCCAATTAGGATCATATTTTATGTGAAGCATTAAGATATCATGTACAGTTATGGTAGTTAAGTTTCATGTCTGTAGCTTGTTCCAATTCACAACAAATTCAACAAAGGCATAATATAGCATTTCATGGTAAATAGGCCACGCCCACATGCAATGAACAATATTACACTTCAGATCTTGATAATTACTTGCTCCCAGAGCATGTGTATCAAATTTAGTGAAATTCTGTCTAACAAATCTTGAGGTACACGTTTTTGGTAGTTGTGGCATTATTGACATCCACATGGATATTAAAATGACCTACAATAATTACTTTATCTGTTTTCAGGACTAAACTTGCTATAAAATTCTGAGAATTCAGATAGAACGACATGAATCCAATATGTAAAACTGCCACTTATCAAGTGGAACTACACTGAGTTGTGTTTTGGGTACTCTATTGACATGCTGCAAGCAAATATTTTTGTATGTGGATGGATCATATTAGGTCTGCACTGGTCCCTAACAGTCCTTTCAGATATGGCTATCTCTGATGAGCTCCACTACCTAGAAGTTTATCTGACCGATGAGTTTGCCAAAGGACGCAAGGTGGCAGATCTGTATGAGCTGGTCCAGTATGCAGGCAACATAATCCCCAGACTGTGAGTATCACCTTAAAAGAGAGATTTGGCACTTTTTTTATGTGGATGCCCAGTCAGTGTTGATGGTAAATGTAGTCATTTCAAGCAATAAATTCCTCAGTGCTGCTCTGTTAACCAAGAAAGCTGAGTTCTCCTGCTGCAAAATCTGTTGCGCTTCCTGCATCCAGTGATGTAGTTGGGAGGCAAGCAAGAGCTACAGACTGCTTCAGTGTGTATCTCTCTGGGTAGTCAGCATGGGGATGCCGTGCTCAATAACGGAAAAACTTTCTTTAAGATCCCGAAGATAATCTAGAATTTAACGACAACTGAGGGCAGTTGACCACTGAATGAGTGAATTCGTCACTTAATGCATTTGTGAGCTGTTCTGTTGATTTGCATCAGCAGAAATGCTGAGTGAATGTTGGGCTTTTGTTTTGAAAGGTAATAATGGAAGGATTGAAGCTGTAGTGCGCTTTAGGTTATGAAGAAAATAAGAGTTGTTGTCATCCTGGTTTATGCTGGTTCAGACTACGGAGCCTCCATATTTTTATTGTATTACCTGCACAAATAGAGGCGTAACTTGGATACACCATGTTTTGGCTGGACGTCAATATTTGGCATACAATGCGGCCTAGTACACGTAGGCACTGCCAGTACAGCGGAGCATGCAGAGACTCAGCTTCTCAGACAATATAGCACACACTGAGGAATTTGTTTAGGGATGCACAAAGATATGTCATTGGTATTGGCAGATAAAGAGACAAAGGTATCAGCAACAAATATCCATTTGCTCCAATATGACAGGCCACTGTGTTAGGCTACTTAAATATAAATATGGCATGCTTTACAGGGCTCCAGAGATGCATCCACAAATTTGTCAACTTCGCCTGTCATTTAGTCTGTCTCTGTGGGTGCATTCCTGTAGCGTTATTTCTTTTCCCCCACCCACACCCACAAAAAGACAAAAAAAAAGGCATGTGTGTATGTATGAAACCATGCCCTGCACTGACACTGAACTGACACTGCTGGCCAACATTATACATTGCATTTATTGTAAGTGTAGCCAAAGCATGGCTGGGAACAGTGCTTCTGGAACAAAAATCATGAAAAAAAACACCAGAAACTCATCCTGTGCCATGACAGGTACATGGCCGTCAGAGCAGCAGCCCTCCCCACAGTGTTTCTGAGAGAGACATGATGTTCTCTGTAATTAGGTGAAAAAATATTCACTTTCACTACATTATGTAGTATAAATAAATAATATCAAGGCATAAATAGCCTTTGCTAAAGTACATTTTTCTGCCGTCCCCATCCACAGCACTGTAGTGCTTGGCTTTGGAGTCATACTCCTGTCTGTGTCTCCAAGCTCCTGTTTTATTAACAATGTCAATGATTTTGTGAGATTTGTCAGGAACAACATCACATCATCTGCATAAAGTCTTGATTTATGTTATTCTTCTCCAAGTTTTACTCATACTTTCAGCCATGAGACATAACAGAAATATGTGTGGTGAAAGAGGATCACCTTGTCTTGTACCTGCCTTTAGCATTTTGCATTTGGTTAATTGTACATTGTTTTTGATATTGTTAAAAGCTTATTATGGAATCCAAAGGCCTCACATGTATGGAATATAAATGCTCATAATAGTCTGTCAAATGCTTTTTCAGCATCAAGAGTTGATATTAATGTCTGCTTTAGACTTTGCTGAAGAATGAAACATTCAGAGCGTTGAACATTATCTGACAATAACCTGCCACGTACAAAACCAGTCTGATTTAAATTTAATAAATATGGGTTATTGTCAATAGTTTGTCAGCTCCGACCACTGTAAACATTTTTTCATCCCCATTTAATAGTGAAATGGGTCTGTATGAGCCACACCCTGTGTGGTCCTTACTGCCTTTTGGAATGACAGTTATAGAGGAGTTCCTCTAGGAGTATGTGGGAGGCCACCTTCCTTTTCCAAAATTCGATTAAATAATTTACACAGAATTGGACATTTTTAACTGTTAGTAGTTGTAATTGTGAGCTCTGATCATCTATTACATGGGGTAGATTTAGTGAAGTCAACAATACTTCTATTGTTACAACTTTCTGTTTCCTTCTAAAAATTTTGATAAAATAAAACATGCTTTTTTTTTGTTTTCTTGTTTTTTTTTTTCCAAAGTCTCAGAAGTGTTAGTTAGTAGTCCTGTTTTTTTTTTTTTTCAAGCTCAGCCAGCTCCTGTTTTATTTCAAACTTAAAGTCTTCTAACTCCATATGAAGTTCTCTGAGTTCTTCTGTGATATCTGATGTGACCTCTCTCAGCATGTTGTTGATGTGGGCTAGATGTTGATGTGGGTTAGATGTGGCCAGATAACTTGTCTTTTTATTTTGGGTACTCTTGTGTTTGCTTCTATTTTCATTTCCATGACAGTACCAGCATGTAGATTCAGTCCTTTTGCAAATTGAATTTGAGTCTTTTCATTATATCGTATCAGTTACAATTTTCATCTTTTTTTTTTTTTTGAACACCTGCATCAAAAACCAAATGAGGTGTTCTACAGAGTAGTCTTAGTTGACTGTTCCTGAATTTAGGGAAAAATCGAAACAAGAAGAATCTATCTCTTTACTATAACAAAAATATTGTTTCTAGAGCAGCAATGGCAATGTGTACAACAGGAAAAAAAGGGATATTTGTCTTTTTTCGGAGTCCTGGCCAAGGCAGCATACCAGGTTTCACATAAAAGAACAAAAACAGACTTAAAACAAAACAACAAATTCCATCAATGGATCAGTAGTGTTCAGTAACTGGCCACATGCATTCCATGGTTGAATAGTCCTTAATCCTGTTTTATAAATCTTCCATGCTTTTGACTTTTTTTTTTTTTTAATAAATGTGCTTAATTTCTAAAACCATGTTTTCATTTTGTCATTATGGGTTATTGAGTGTAGATTGATGGGCAAAAATGTCATTTTTTATCAATTTGTAATTACCTCCGCCAAGGAGGTTATGTTTTTGCCGGCGTTTATCTGTCTGTTTGTCTGTGTTCAAGATGACTCAAAAACTTATGGACGGATTTTGATGAAATTTTCAGGGTGTGTCGAAAATGTGAAAAGATTTAACTGATTTAATTTTGGGGGTGATCCGGAAGAAATCCTGGATTCTGGATCACTTTGAAATTTTCAGTAACATTGGGGTAAATGGGACCCAAAAAATTGTTTCTCAATATCTCTGGTAATTGCTACCCAAAGCTCATGAAATTTGACTAAGGGGTTTACAATGTGTACTTCTATCAAATCCCAAAGGCTGATCCAGATCTGATCCAGATGGCGGATTTTATAGCAATTCATATAAAAAAACTATGGTGCTTAGCGGAGGTCTGCGCTCTCCGAGTCCTTTTCTAGTTAAATCTGCAATACAAATTGTCAACAAATGAAGGGCTCTGCATTTGTTCTGAAGCAACTGTAGCTGTCAGGCTTCATACAGACTTTAGTTGTGTTTTGTTGGGGTTTATACTTTAAAATACTGGCAAATGTGAACTTATCAGATTGTTCCTCTGTGCTTTGCCCCTCTCCCCCCAGCTATCTGCTAATCACAGTGGGTGTAGTGTACGTTCGCTCCTTCCCCCAGTCTCGTAAGGACATTCTGAAGGATCTGGTGGAGATGTGTCGTGGTGTCCAGCACCCACTCAGGGGCCTCTTCCTCAGAAACTACCTGCTGCAGTGCACCCGCAACATACTGCCAGATGATGGAGAGCAGTCAGAGTAAGCAAGTCAAGCTTTTTCTCTTTGTTCCTCTTATCCACTGCATTTTCCCATAGCATGCCTTTCTGACATACTGCCATATCCACATATCATATTGGTGCATAGTCTGACTTCCACATCAATACATTTTCTTGCTAACATCATACCAAATGAAATGGCCTTTTTCTACATGTTTGTTTAGCTGCCCAAATGACAGTGTCCATCAAGTTACATAAGCACTTATATCTTTGATACCCTCAAGATTCCAAACTGAAAACTGAATCATTTCAGCCAGGTATGAACGCAGAATTTTTGCATATTGGACTATCAATATTGGTATTTATTTATTTTGTGTAATTTAATTTGCTTCCAGATTTATAGTGTATTTTAAATAAAACTATTGTGGTGATGTAATTTGCTTGTTTTGGTGGGGCTGTTAAGAATGGTCATAATAGAGATGTTATTACAAAGAATGCTCTGCTCTAATGACAGAAACACTGGGCAATCTCTCACTGACTGGACCCTTTTTCCATCACAATATGTTATAGTGAGCTGCCCAGTAGAAAACCTTAAAATGTGGCAGGCCGGAACCAATTGAATAATTGATCATATCCAGCCTTCAGTACAAAACTTGTCATCAATTATTAATTATAAACTTTTTAGAAGTTTTGATGCCTCTTAGAGGCAGAGCAAATAGCTTAAATCATAGCTTTAAAGCATAGGTTTAAAGGAACATCCCAAAATCAAAACACTTATTTTTACTTTTACCTGTGCTGCACTTTGTATGAATCTAGATTTTTTTGATGTAAGCTGCCAAGTGTTAGAGATATCGACCATAGAGATGTCTGTCTTTTCTCACCTGGAACCACTAAGCTAGTTAACGTTACACCTCAGCTGAGGAGGATGCCATGAACATGATAATTTCATTCAGGGTCCAAAATTAACAGTCTCCAGTGGTGGGCAAAATTAATCTTTGGCAAGTAGCTAATCCAGACCACCTGCCACTGTGGCCAGTAGGAAAAAAAAAAGAATTCCCTACATGTGCTGTAGAAGGCTGCTTGTGTGTCACTTCAATCCAGTGATATACTGGCCATCTGGCATACCGGGACAAATCTGGTGGGCTGCTGAATTTGGGCGGGCCATCAAAACATCCATAAAGTTTTTACTGTCCATCTGCCTCTGGCTCTCTCTGTGTTTGTCATTGTGACTTACTTTTACATCATACCCCATTGCCTACTCCAGGGATGACAAACTCAATTTCCTCCCGGGCCACATCAGCATTATGGTTCCCCTCAAAGGGCTGGATGTAATTGTAAGACAATATAAATATACCTACTCTTGATCATATTATAAAATTGCCTCTGCATATGATTATTATTAATTTAATTAAAACTAGATCTGAAGACAAAAAAAAACACCCTAAATATGTTTATAACTACAAATGAACTTTGTTCTGTCAATTCTTATTTGTTTTTTGTCTTTTTTTAATTGAGGGTTCGTTTCCCAAATTTTTACATTTACATCGGCCAATGGCGGCTTTGTGCATGCGGGATTCATTCAGTCTAGATGCGGAGGGGTGAACAGCTCTGACTGCAGCTAGGAGGGACTGCTGATGAGGACTGAGCCGTTTGTGAGTGCTTTGGACAAGGGAGGGGTTCACGGCAGCACCCGCTGCTCAGTGAGAAGAGTAATAATGATATCTGCTCTCACGTCAGAGTCTCAAATTCCCCAATAACACCAGAAAAAGTCATTAGATATGTCGCTAATTTTCAGCGAGGGGTCTGAAAAGTGACTGAGTTGCTAAATTGGCAACACTGCACTGCTTCTGGAAACCGCTGATATTGAGATGCTTTAGTGCACATGTCACAAAATCGAAAGGCATTGTGGGACATGTATTTTAAGGACACAGTACCTCTGTAAAGTGGCATAGAATTGCATGATAAGCATACTATATTCTTTGCAAGCCCTCGCGGGCCACATAAAGTGAGTTTGACACATGTGGCCTACTCTATTGCGACTGCAAAATGGTGGATAACTTATTTTGAGAGTTAAAGCCTCCGAAATGACACATTTTACTGTCCGACATTGATAGAGTTCACTTTTGAGAACTGGACTTTGCCACTTGGTTGAAACAATTGAATTTGCGTTACTAATATTTATTTCTGTATACTACTATAATATTGATTTAGAATGGCATATGAGACCAAGATGACATGCTAAATAATAATAGGAAATTGTGATAGTAAAAAAGCAATGTTTTAGAAAAAAAAGAACTGTCTGGAAGAAACATTTTTTTTTTCTGCTAGCCACCATGGCCAGAAAACCAATAAGTTTGTTTTGAACTCTGCGATGAGTAGATGCGATGTGATATGGTTGGCGGGTGTAGTTCAGTTCAAAGAAAATTGTTCCTACATAAGACTGCTCACAATATGGTCTCTGGATTATGTGGAGCAACTGGGTCTTGATTTGGGGTTAAGAAACATTGCTGAGTTTTTCAAATGTAGATTTTTGGCGCTTTGAGTACCACAAGCCCAGGGCCATCTAGTTATATTTGACTGCAGAGAAGGTAAACATCTCTACTGCAGATATTACCAACACTTGGCAGCTCACACCAAAAGACTCTAGACTGATAAATAGCACTACAGGTAAGAGAAAAAAATTATAGTTTTGATCCTGGGGTGAATTGTTGTTTTTAAGCTATTATAACCAAAATGTGAGGTGTGAGAGAGTTGCAGAGGGAGACACACGAGGCCTACGCAGAGCTGAGAGTGGCCCAGAGGTGCATGCAGATGTTCTGAAAAGTGCAGTTGGAGTTAACTATGACACACACCTAATGTAGGCAATTAGGCTATTTTAAAACAAAGATCTGTTTTCCATCTTGGACTGATAACAAAACTCTGAAAACACAGACAGGATACACATTTTAGATTCAGTGTGGCTGGCACACTCCCAGGATCCCATTATCTCCAAGGTCTGCCTGAAAATCATTATGTTTAAATTTTCTTCAGTCATCTTTGCATGCATCCATATGGCATACTCGTAATGAAAATGTAAATGAATATAGTCTAAAACATTGTAGCTCACAGCTAACTCACTGAATCCTTATTTATTGTATATCATGGAATGAAATCCTGATACCAGCTCTGTTCTCATGTTTGGGAAGACGTTAGATCAATGTTGAGCTTCTCATTTCGCTTTTCATTCATTTCGAAAAGAAAGTGAATGAATGCATGCAGTAATGTACCAGTCTGTTTTAACATATTTTGACACCCTGTTCTAAAGTTGCATTTCTTTACTCCACAGGGGAACAGAGGAGATGACCGGTGATATCAATGACTCCATCGACTTTGTCCTTCTGAACTTTGCGGAAATGAACAAGTTGTGGGTTCGAATGCAGCATCAGGGTCACAGCCGAGACCGAGAGAAGAGAGAAAAGGAACGACAAGAACTTCGGATTCTGGTGGGCACCAACCTAGTCCGCCTCAGCCAGCTGGAGGGAGTCAATGTGGACAAGTACAAACAGGTGTGTTTGCATGTCTGTTGTTTCTGATAAGATTTATTTCAAGTTCAGGGGTCTCATTTCTAATCATGGTGTATGCACAAAAATGGGGCCTGAAATGTGCGGCCTTCCTAGTCGACATGCAACAATTTTCACCGGATGGAGTCAGTCAAATAGCTATGTTCTGTGATGATGCTGCTGTTTGTGATTTTGATGTTGATTTTGACTCTGTTGTGACCATTGATGTTAAATATCTTTTTTAGGTGTGTCTCAGCCTTCTAGATTCGCCAAGGAGGTTATGTTTTTGCCGGTGTTTATCTGTTTGTCTGTTTGTTTGTTTGTCTGTGTTCAAGATAACTCAAAAACTTATGGACGGATTTTGATGAAATTTTCAGGGTGTGTCGAAAATGTGAAAAGGAAGAACTGATTTAATTTTGGGGGCGATCCGAAATCCTGGATTCTGGATCACTTGGACATTTTTGTTAATATTGGGGTCAATGGGACCCAAAAAATTGTTTCTCAATATCTCTGGTAATTGTTGCCCAAAGCTCATGAAATTTGACTCAGGGATTTACAATGTGTACTTCTATCAAATCCCAAAGGCTGATCCAGATCTGATCCAGATGGTGGATTTTATAGCAATTTATATAAAACAAATGGGGGTACTGTTACATTGTGGCCTGCTGTGCATTTAATATTAGAGGTAGAGGCCGGTTAGAGCGTGGTGCTGATAACGCCAAGGGCGCGGGTTCGATCCTTGTATGGGCCGTGATTTTTTTCCCGAATTTCCCTCCGGGGATTAATAAAGGTTCATATTATCTTATCTTATCTTAGAGATTTCTAACAAGCGGCATCGTGTAGCTGAGACAATTCCGCATCTAAAGTGTGTCAACGAATTTGATCTAGCTTTAATACTTGAGGAGATAGATCCAGAAGAAACCGCCAGGGGGAAACTATGGTGCTTGACGGAGGTCTGCGCTCTCCGAGTGCTTTTCTAGTTACTCTATTTTTTCCCATATGCAATGCATTCTGGATGACACAGCCTCTTAACATAGCCGTGATAGCTTCCCAGGCCACAACCACAAACATCAAAAAGGGCACTGAAGGCAAATTTAGCTCCATATAAGAAACACTGTTTTGTCAATACCTTCTTAAAGCTGTTCTCATGCAAAAAAGAAGCGTTAAAGCTCCAAAGCTCTTTTTTAGGGGAGTACAGTGAGTCTTTAGAGGAGGAGATAGCAGGTCAACATTATTTTTTTTTTCTCTTCTTTCTTTTTTAATGTCATATCTTATTTGCACTCCTGTAATCTGACATATTTTCAATCCATACAGCCTGCTGTCTGTTGACCTTTCCACCTCTATACTGTCTCGTAATGCCTTGGTTCACTCTGTTTAAACATTTATCAAAGCGTGTCACTTTGCTGACGTGAGCTAATGTGCTATTTTAAGCCAGATGATATTTTCTTGAACAATCTATTATCTTGAGAGGTTTCAGCAGCCTCACTATTTTTTTATTTTATTTTATTTCTTGTCTTTTTTTTTTCTCATGGTTTAACACCACAGTGGGCGGTGTCAGCCTTTTATGAGATTGATGCATATTTTAGTCTTGCAGTAAGATATCTTAATATTGTATGTTTTGCGTGACCATCACTGGCCCTCCCTGGAAGCTAAGCTGTCATTCTTTATTGGATTTTCCTAACGTGCCAGAGAGGGCAGTGCTGCACCGCAGTGAACTGAGGGCGAAGCAGATGATTGACAGGACGAGATTAGACAAACTGGGGAGAACACGGACAGTCAGGCAGTGCTATTAGAATGCAAGAGTATAAGCTGCTGTGATATTCTTGACAACCAACACCTCACAAAACAAAACAAGGAATCGTAAAAAGGACCATATTGAACACCAGAATTGTGGAACTTCTGATGGTATAGAGTAGGCTGCCAGAGGATGCAAGTGAAGGAGGAATGCGTAGAGGGCCTGAGGGCATGTCAAGGCTGAAAAGTAACTCAGCACATTCTGGCGGGTCTCGCTAGATCTCAACAGTGGGACTCGACAGGAGCTGGAAAGCCCTGAACAAACATGCATGTGTGATGGACACCGACATATTTTGGTATTGATACCAGTACCAGCGTGTATTTCAATACTTTTCGATACTTTTCTAAATATAAAGGAGAACACATCACTCATCAGTAAATAAAATAAAACACCGCAAAGACAGGCTTTTCTAATACAGAATTTTAAAATAAATAAAGAATAACACTAACGTGAACATCTGAAAACACCATCTTTTTTGTTATTTTGACGAGTTGTAATTTTTGGGAGAAATTGTTATCAGTAGTTTATAGAATGAAACAAAAACATTCATTTTACTCAAACACACATCTACAAATAGGCTAGTAAAACCAGAGAAAGTGGTAATTGCAATGCATTTTTTCATGGGTATATTAGTTATTACCTGTCATTCTCTGAACTCCTTGTGCAGGTCTGGGTCCTTGTCCCTCAAATGTTTTGCCAAGTTTGAAGTCTTTCCACACTTGTCCAGACATGTTTTATAACACCATTTGCACAGTGGTGCTTCGGTCTTAGTGGCTTCACTGAGACCATGTATTCTGAAGCCGAAGTAATTCTCTTTCTCTCTCTCTGTCTCTCTCTTTCTCTCTCTATGTCTCTCTCTCTCTCTCTCTCTCTCTCTCTCTCTCTCTCTCTCTCTCTCTCTCTCTCTCTCTCTCTCTCTCTCTCTCTTCCTCTCTCCTTCTCTCCCTCTGTCACCAAGCTTTCCTCATGCTCCATTTGCTCCTAAACGTTGCTCACTTACCTCGGCTCAAATTACAATGCGGTAACGTCACATGGTGATGTCACCGCTGCCAGCGCTATTTTTTTTATATATATATATATATATATATATATATATATATATATATATATATATATATATATATATATATATATATATATATATATATTTAGTACCAGTGTACCGAACAAGCCTAATTTCAACTGGTTCTGGTTCCAGTATTGGTGTGTTTGGGAAAAAGCATTCCCCAGAGTCTAATGAAATAACTACTTGTAGAAATACTAATATAAAAACATTTCTCAGTGGTGTCATTGTAGAGAGCTTTTCAGAGTCTTTTGTTTCGATCTTCATCATGTCAAAATTCAAAGAAATTTGTTTCGGTTGATTTTGGGGAGTTGTTTTTTTTTCCCTCTTTGCAAAATTTGCCACGTATCCTGACACACATTGGTAAAACTGGTTTCCTCTTTGTTTTTCTCTCTGTCCGTAGATTGTTCTTCCTGGAGTGCTGGAGCAGGTTGTAAATTGCAGAGACTCATTGGCTCAGGAGTATCTAATGGAGTGCATCATTCAGGTAGATCCCTAAGATTCAAGGTTTTAGTATTGTCATTAATATAGGATTGCACAATGAAATGGAGCTTTGACAGCTTGTTCTACTTTCAGAAGTCATGTGATTATGAGCAGGTGCATGCTGGTTAGGTTTCAGTTTCTTATATATAAAATATTTTAAGAAATTCAAAATATTTGGATATGCTTCAGATAGCTTTTTTATATTTATTTATAATTCATTTAGGCAACCTGGTAGAGGTTGGTGGTTTGTGAAAATGTGAATTCTACAGCTGCACATTTACTAAAAAAGCACCCAAGTATACATAAAAATATCTGAAAAATATAGACTAATATACAGGAATATAAATAAATATACAGGAATAAGATACTTATAAAAAAGGAAATAGAATAAAATAAGATGGATCAGAAATCTTGGAAATTGTAAATTCACAGAAGGATGGAGTATATTGTTTTATACAGGATTACATATGAAAAGGGAACCAGGTTTATTGTCTATAGAAAAGTATAGATATTGCCCAGGTAATTACACAGTGATGTGATGAGTTAGCGCAGGGGTTGGGAACCTTTTTGGCTAAGAGAGCCATGAACACCACATATTTTTGAATGTAATTCCGTGAGAGCCATACAATATGTTTAAAACTAAATCATTGCATATTAGACACACTGCAGAACCTGCTCTCTCCACAAAAGCAAATTCCTCTGTCCATTGCTGCTGAAAAATACGATACTCCTCGTCTTTTTTTCTTTAAGCCATCTTCTCAGAAGAGTTTCTGCAATTAGCTAGTTGTCAGCTAGCTGTCACTACCTGAGACAGCAAAATACGGCAACCCCACTTGAGCAAAGTGTCTCTGCCGCATCTGCGTTGCCTACGCAATTGATTGATAGACACAAATGTAATTTCTAGTACTGTCCTGGTATGGATATTAATTGTTACAAACACACACACACACACACACACACACACACACACACACACACTTGTAAAGAACCAGTAAAGCTCTACACTCCTTAACTAAACTAATCTCTTCTTGTAAGGTTTTTCCAGATGAGTTCCACCTTCAGACCCTGAACCCTTTCCTACGTTCCTGTGCTGAACTCCATCAACATGTCAATGTTAAGAACATAATCATTGCCCTCATTGACAGGTACAGTTTAATTCACTTAAACTTACCAAAGCTAATGGAAAAAGAAATTCAGTCTCAGGATCAAGCTCAATAGATAGTGTAATAAAGTGATTGTAGATGTAATTTACAAACTCAAAAAAGTGGATTTAGTGTGAAGTTGCTCTTTAAAGAAGGACGAAAAAGCCTACCTCTGTGATCCCTGTTTGTGACCAATTGTGACCAAACATTTTCTCTGCCAATTTTTGTTGTATTTATCAGACTTGCTCTGTTTGCACATCGAGAAGATGGCCCTGGCATTCCAACTGAGATCAAACTGTTTGACATCTTCTCTCAGCAAGTGGCCACTGTCATTCAAGTAGGTTATATGATGTTTACCTTCTCTGTAAGAGAATTGAATCTGCCTGTTTACAATAAAATATTGTTCCATTCAGGAAGGATTTATTTCTCAAGAGGAGGTCAAGCGATTTTAATATGACATGAGCTGATCAGTCATTTTAATCCCATCAGGAGTGCATATCTGTTTTTTCTCCACTTGGATTCCCTTACTCACTTGTCTGTCAAAGTCAAAAAGCAATCTGACTAGATGGACCATCATTGCCCTAACACTTCTAACATGCAGCCAAAGGGCAGGCTTCATCCTGTATGCTGTGGTTCAGCGCCGCTCTCTGTCAGACTCAAACTGTTATAGTCAGAGACAGAGGAGCAATAAGAACATTGTCTCAAGAACATGCACATAAAAACACATAACCTGTTCTCATCCATCAAATACAGCCGCAATCTGACAATTTCTTGTATTGTGACATCTCTAATATATACAGTATACATACACTGAGCACCCCCTACACAATTGTCAGTCATGTAATGGAGAGTTTCTTTGGGTGCAGGATGATTGTGAGGAGTTTGAAGTGAGGAGGAACTTGACATAGCTCAAGGGATCTTCTGTGTAAAGACAGGAGCCAACTGGTTAAGAAGCAAAGCTACAGCAGCACACACTGATAAATCTAGATAGTAAGATAAGACAAGATATTCCTTTATTAGTCTCACAGTGGAGAAATTCACAAAATAAATATATAAAAAATAAATAAATAATAAAAAAAATTAAACTAAATATAAAAAATATATAAAAAATAAATGAACACCTTTCTCTGTTTTTAGGATAAAAGTAATTATTTCTCATTAAATTAGTATTTTCTGCACAAAAATGTCTATATCTGATATTCAATCAATGATTATTGATGGTGAACCAATTTTAATGTGTAGAGGAGATTTCATGAGATTCATGTTAGATGAACCTGAAAAAAAATAGGTGGTACAGGTTCATCCATCCATCCATCCATCCATCCATTCACCTTCAACCACTTTCACAGGTTGCATGGGTCACCAGTCCATTGCAGGGAACATGGAGACAGACAACCATTCAAACTCGCATTCACCTACGGGCAATTCAGAGTCCTCAATTAACCTGCATGTCTTTGGATTGTGGGAGGAGGCCGGAGAACCCGGAGAAAACCCATGCTTGCATGGGGAGAATATGCAAACTCCACACAGAAGGGCCCCAAGCCGGATTCAAACCTGTGTGCTAACCACTGCACCACCGTGCAGCTCATGGTACAGATCAAAAGAGGAAAAAAAATCCAGCCAGTCAGTTTTTAGCTTTCATTCATGTCAACTCCTTTCAGAATGATAATCCAACAAAACATTCTTACTATGCCAACCCTCCCAAGCTATGGTGACTTCAAGTTTAAACCAAATGTTGGATTGACCACGCTGATGTGTTCATTCTATGATTCATCTTCTTTCAGTCTCGCCAGGACATGCCGTCAGAGGACGTGGTCTCTCTTCAGGTCTCTCTCATTAACTTGGCAATGAAATGCTACCCAGAACGTGTTGACTATGTAGATAAAGTCCTGGAGAGCACCGTGGAGATATTCAACAAGCTCAACTTAGAACAGTAAGTGCTGCAGTCCTGAAACACAGAGGTAACAGTGAGTAAAAGAGGGTGAGGCCCAGATAAACAAGTAGAGAGAAACTAAAACTAGAAATGGAGAGGAGAGTTAAGAGAGGAAGGTGGTTTGAGTTAGTGAGATATCGGACCGTGATCAGAAACCTGAATATCATCATACTCGCTGAGACAGTATAGAAAAGGGATAGTAATTTACACTTAAATACAGTCCTTACCTTGTTTGCTTTCACACATATTTTTCACACTTTTTCCCTTTGTGTTGTTTTCCCTCCCCTAGCATAGCAACCAGCAGTGCTGTGTCAAAGGAACTGACCCGACTGTTGAAGATCCCAGTGGATACTTACAACAACATCCTGACTGTGCTGCAGCTCAAGCACTTCCCACCACTCTTCGAGTACTTTGACTATGAGTCGCGCAAGAGTATGAGTTGCTATGTGCTGAGCAACACGCTGGACTACAGCACCACCATTCTGGCACAGGAACAGGTTGGATTCTTAACTACGACTTAAGCACAAGGATTGTTGGTTTGTGACAGGATGGGCACTCATGAAAGTCAGACATGCAACACACCCGTACACCACCCTGACCTCCATACCCTTCACTGGCACTGGACATTGGCAGTGGATGTAATTTGCCACTATACAATTGTCCAAAATGAATTTAATTCCAAAGAGTACTGGATTGGGTTGTAACTTGACGATTATTGGCGAAGACCGTTTTATGATTAACGCAAGGATTTAATGGGAGTCCCAGCTTAGTTAGCTATGGTGTAGGTTTTTACTTTTTAAAGTAATGTCAGAGTTAACCCTTTGACAGCACCCCTGCAACACTAGAGTATTGTACATGATTAGACTGTGTCCTACTTTAATTCTATTCCTCACAGTTACTATTGTGACGTAGTGAATCTACACTTAGTAAAGACACGTCTTTACTAATTGAATAGCACAAGGTGAACTTAAGAATAGCTGGTACAACCAGCTGCCGGTCTGTGCAGTGCTAGATCAATGTGAAATTCCTAGCTTATCATTAAAGTTTGTTATTGTTCAGCTGGCGAGGCAAAGCATCAGAGATCCCGTACATCTAAGAAGACAGCATAACTCACTTTTAACCAAGGATGGTGAACAAAAGCAAGACCTTGGTTAATTCCTGAGTCTTACCCTCTCTTACCACAGTCATTTACTTGAGCAATCTATTTGACCCTCCTCTGACGTATGACCTCATCATAGTGGTCTCAGCCACTCTGGCTTCAGCCAAAAGCAGGAAGGAAATTTATAGAAAAGTACATCAAATCAAAACCTCTCTCTCTCCCTGGTTTCTTTAGGTGGATGCCATCTTGAACTTGGTGTCCACACTGATACAGGACCAGCCAGACCAACCAGCTGATGATCCTGACCCTGAGGACTTTGCTGAAGAGCAGAGCCTTGTGGGTCGTTTCATCCATCTGCTCCACTCTGAGGATCCTGATCAACAGTATCTTGTGGGTACTTTCCTCAACATTAAAAGGACATGCAAGTGCATGTACAGTACATTCTATGTCATGTTTGTAGAACTTTCACATCTCAAACTGCGACTTTTTGATTAATGGACTGCAGTGTCTTTGCTGTTGTTAATTCTCTGATTTGTGATCAGATTCTGAACACAGCTCGGAAACACTTTGGTGCAGGTGGAAACCTAAGGATTCGCTACACGCTCCCTCCTCTGGTGTTTGCTGCCTACCAGCTGGCCTTCAGATACAAGGAAAACTCCTCATTGGTGTGCAAACAACCTTTTTCACTACATTGCACATGCTGTATTTCTAGTTTTGTCTGTTCTATTTATCCCAAATTTGATTCCCATCAGGATGACAAGTGGGAAAAGAAGTGTCAGAAGATCTTTTCCTTCGCCCACCAGACCATTAGTGCACTTATCAAGGCTGAGCTTGCAGAGCTGCCTCTTCGACTGTTCCTGCAGGGGGCGCTGGCTGCAGGCGAGATAGGCTTTGAGAACCACGAGACTGTAGCCTATGAGTTCATGTCACAGGTACAATTTTTAACACTTTTAGGCCTTTCAATATTTTAATATTTTAATTTTAAAAAATCTTGAGTATTCAGGCTTTACGCGGTGTCTACACAGGCTAAGTAGTGAACGCAGCACGTCTTTGGTCCAGTCCAGGTTAATCAAAGGACAGGTGTGAAAGTGACTCAAGTTAGGATGGTAAACCCTCTCAGAACCTGCCTATAGAATGTAATTTGTAGGGTTCATAATTCTGAATTTGTTCTTGTTAGACTCATAGATGTACAAGTCAAGAGTTTAATGTATCTGGATTGCAGAAACTTGCAGCTGATGTTGCTTTAAGATAAGATAAGATGAACCTTTATTAATCCCTGGAGGGAAATTCGGGTGTCATAGCAGCATCAACACAGTACAGATAAAATACAGTATAGTAAAAAGTAAAAGAAAAGGTGCAAGTAAAAGAGAAGGTGCAATGAAGGAAAAAAAGGTGCAATGAAGAAAGTTGACAATAAAATAAGTAAGTAACAGAGAATTTAGAATAGTTATTCACAACCAGTGAGTCTCAGAGTAACATCTAGGGGGCCGAATGGCCAAATGGGTAAAAATAACATTTTTTGGTAATATACAAAGCCAGTTACTTTTATTCTAAATGTGCTCAAGAATTAAAACCTCAAATTGAAATGCAGAATTTCAATGACGATTATGTTTGAATATCACCACACCAATCACAACACATCATCAGGGAGAGACAAATTCACCCGACAGGACAATTTCACCAGGGCTGTCAATTAATTAGTTAATTGCACATTTTAATCTGGTCAAAATGTACCTTAAATGGAGATTTGTCAAGTATTAAGATAAGATAAGATATTCCTTTATTAGTCTCAACAGTACTTATCAACATGGGAGTGGACAAGTACCCTGCTTTATGCAAATGTATGTATATATTTTTTAGTGGAAATCAGTTAAAACAAAACAATGACAGATGTTGTCCAGGAACCCTGCAGGTTTCTGCATTTAGCATAAAAAACACATGCTCCAATCATAACAGGGCAAACTGTAGCCCAACAGGCAACAACTGTGTGTCAGTGTGCTGACTTGACCATGACTTCCCCCAAACTCAAAATGGACTTATTCAAATTTCTAGCCAAAAACTACATTTTAGGAGATGACATTTGAACACATCTTGATAATGATGAATTTACCTTTGCACAATACTCATCTTAGAGCCTGAATGCATCATACCTATAATTTAATGTCACCTTCCGTTAAGCTCTGAGCTTCCTGCTCATTTCAACACTGATTTGTCATTCACAATGCAGCGTTATCAGGGAAACAACGGGGTGGGTCACCTGGATTTATCGATAGTGAGTTTACCAGCCTAAAGACAGTACCGTAAGGTGTCCACATATTTACACATTACGCTGGTAATGTGATGTGTGCATGCAGCATGTGAGTGCAGATCAGCTGTTTGGCAATCATCAGAGCAGAGAAGATATTAGCGGTGAAGTTGCCTTGTGGTGTTAAATATACTGTAGTTCCACACACACTCGCACACTCTTTTTGCTCTCCCGTCTTGTGAAATGAATCCAGCACCATGTTCAGGTTTAGGCATCTTACAGGGACCGGGGAGACAGGTGGAGTGCCAGTGATGCCATTCTGGGCTGAGCCTTTGAGGGTCAGGGAGAGGTGTAACGGGCACTGCAGCATTTTTCTTGATTAAAAACAATCACTAGTTCTCTTCATTTTGAACTGCCGTCATGTTATATGTTGTGCTGTTACTTGAGCAGGAGTAGGCTACAGGCTCCTCCCAGACCTGGATCAGGGCATCAGTGACCTCCCGGACAGTCTGTGGCGGTAATTGGCAGCATCAAATGCACCGATGCATAACGTCCCAGAGGTGCTCAATTGGATTTAGGCCAGGGGAACATGAGGGCCAGTCAGTGGCATCAATTCCTTCATCATCCAGGAACTGCCTACACACTGTGGCCACATGAGGCAGGGCATTGTCCTGCACCAGGAACCCAGGGCCCACTGCACCAGCGTAAGGTCTGACAATCTCTCTGAGGATTTCATCCTGGTGCTTAACAGTAGTCAGGGAATACTGGCTATGAGATGAAGGTGTGTGCGACTGTCCAAGGATATGCCTCCCCAGACCATCACTGACCCACCACCAAACCGGTCATGCTGATTGATGTTATAGGTAGCATAACGTTCATCACGGTGTCTCCAGACTCTTTCATGCATGTCACATGTTCTCAGTGTGAACCTGTTCTCATCTGTTATGAGAACGGGGCACCAATGATGGACCTGCCAATTGTGGTATTTTCTGGCGAATGCCAGTTGTGCTGCACAGTGCTGGGCTGTGAGCATAGGTCCCACTAGAGCAGGGGTCGGGAACCTTTTTGGCTGAGAGAGCCATGAACACCACATATTTTTAAATGTAATTCCATGAGAGCCATACAATATGTTTAAAACTAAATATCATTGCATATTTAACACTGCAGAACCTGCTCTATCCACAAAGGCAAATTCCTCTGTCCATTGCTGCTGAAAAGTACGACACTCCTCGTCTTTTTTTCTTTTAGCCATCTTCTCAAAAGAGTTTCTGCAAATAGCTAGTTGACAACTCGATTAAAACAAGCCGTTGTCACTACCTGAACTGCGAAGGACCCTTGTGCGCATGCACACATCGACCACTATTTTGGACAGCAAAATACGGCAACTCAACTTGAGCAAAGTGTCTCTGCCGCATCTGCGTTGCCTACGCGATTGATTGATAGATAGACACAACGACATGTATGTTTGCCACTTTCCCACTGAAATTAGTGGTTTGACACTGTTTTTGAACGCAGATGGACCCACTATCAGTCCCCTTTCCCAGTGAGCAGAACCAGTAGGTCTCTCCCCCGCTGGCGAGCTGCGTCGCCTCCTTTTCACTGCTGTGTGTTTGCAGACGGCATCGCACTGAGAACACGCACATAGAGTGCAACAGAATTCAAGGAAGTAAACAATGGCGAGCAAGCGAGTCCTGCGGTGGCCAGTGTTCTTTTCAACGTGATGTTGAAGCGGTAAACAAAGCGGACGCGTATATAAGCCGGACTTCCTCTGATCGCTGCCTCATAGCGAACGGGCTTTCTAGTCGCCATGGAAATGGTAAACAGTGACCGTTGCCTTGATACGAGCCAGACGCAGCCATCAAAAGAGCCACATCTGGCTCGCATGTCATAGGTTCCCGACCCCTGCACTACAGGATGGTGGGCCCTCATGCTTCCCTCATGGAGTCATGTTTCTGACAGTTTGGTCAGAAGAATCAGTCAGGAAGGATAAGGAGAGAGCAATTTCCTGTGGCCACTACAAGCAAAACCATTCCCCTTTTGGGGGTTGTCTTGCTGTTGCCTCGCCATTGCACCTGTTGTCACTTTCATTTGCACCAACGCAGGTGAAAGTGATTAACAATCACTTGCGCTTCCTAAATGGACAGATTGATATCCCTGAAGTTTAACTGACTTGGTGTTATATGGGGATGATTAAGTGTTACCTTACATTTTTTGAGCAGTGTAGTTAGACTTATTGGATCCACAAGAGTCTCAACTTTACAGTGATACCTGAGGCACTGCTGTTTAGCCATCTTCACTGATATCCTTGAAGTCAAGTTCCGTCATCTCCAGTTTTACAAAGTTTACAAAGTTTTTTAAAATAAGAGCAATATAGAAAAATAGAAAATGATTCAGCCACATACACTGTATGTAATGTAATGTAATGTTACCTAATGGTGCCTATATGTAGAAGCACAGTAACAGTATGTATTACTCCGCGAGGTGCCTGACTACTGTGAGTATATATTACTCTGCGAGGCGCCTGACTACTGTTGCTGTAATGCTCCTATAATCCATCAAGGGGTGCGGCTTTGAAGCTTACCAAACTCATAATAAAACATTTTGATAGATTTTTGAGTGCCCTGTACCACATAAAATTGACTCGAGGAGATCAGTAAGCACAACCAGAATTCATATGTAAGCTGCAGCGTATTATAAGGCGCACTGTCAATTTTTGAGAAAATTAAAGGATTTCTGTGCCTTATAGTCCGGAAAATACGGTACTTAAACTTGGTTAAGCATTATGTATGAGCCTCTGTTTTTAAAGCAAAAATTAATGTGTGATGTTTAAAAATTAGATGACTAACCAAGTCCAAAAAGCAATTTAGAAAAATTCCAGAGGCAATCAGTGATTTCTTTAAATGATTTTGTTCCCCTATATTTTTCTCTTCCTTCTCAATACATCTCCATCACCAGGCCTTCTCTCTATATGAGGATGAGATCAGTGACTCTAAAGCCCAGCTTGCAGCCATCACACTCATCATTGGTACCTTTGAGCGAATGCGATGTTTCAGCGAGGAAAATCATGAGCCCCTGAGGACTCAGTGTGCACTGGCTGCCTCGAAGTTGCTGAAAAAGCCTGACCAATGCCGAGCTGTCAGTATCTGCGCCCATCTCTTTTGGTCAGGTCGCAGCACCGACAAAAGTGGTGAAGAGGTGTGTTGGAATTTTTGTTTTGTTTTTTTTATTTTGTGAATGTTTTTTTTTTTTGAGATATTTCAAACAAACATCTGGAAAAAATGTTGCATCCAAGAACAGAACTAAATGTGCTGTGCTGTAAGTACATATGACCAGTATACTCATTGTTGAGTAAACGTTTGCTGATTTAATGGCATCCATATCAAATGAAGCTCGCAATCATGGTGGGACCTGTAATTTTACACTATCAAAGTGAAAACATGTTACACTAACATGAACATATGTGGGGACATTTTGTTTTCAGTTAAGTTATCCATTTGTATATCACTTACTCATCCTGTGTATCTCAAATTCTTGAAGAAAAGTTTATTTTTCTCACATGCCTCATAGTAAATGGAGAATCAAAAAATGGCCAAAAAGAGTAAGTTTGTGATGAATTGAAGTAAATGGAGGCCAGGTTTAATAACAGCAACTCTTTTACTATTTAAAACAATTCAGACTCACAGCACACATGCAAGTATGAGATGGTAGTGGCGGGATTTTTTTTCAATATTACAATTTTGACGAAAATGAATGTTTGGGCAGTAGTCAGCTTGACTGGATAAATGAGACTTAAATTGACCCAGTAAGTTTGCTAGATCATTGTTCTGGCACATTTTGATGCACTTAAATCTGTTTCCTCAATCACTGCTAAGTACTGATGTTGCATTTTTAGATCCGTGATGGTAAGCGGGTGATGGAGTGTCTAAAGAAAGCTCTGAAGATTGCCAACCAGTGTATGGACCCATCGCTGCAAGTCCAGCTTTTCATTGAAATTCTCAACAGATACGTCTGCTTCTATGAGAGGGAAAACGATGCGGTAGGACACAACAAATGTCAAATGTTTACATGGTTAAGACACCCATTCCAGGCTGTTTGTTTGCATGTTAGTAACCTGGTTACTGTCATCACTGTGCAGTAACCTGATTTCTGAAGTGTCATGTCAACAAGGAACATGGTTTCATTATTGGTGTAGGGATAACAGATTTCCACAGATTTCTCCTGGAAAGTGCTCATATGTTGGCCATGTGTACACATAACTGGGTTTAGGTTAGATTGAAAGTGAAATTAACATTCAAAGTGCCCAGTGGAGTTTTTGTGTAAACAAAGTTGTCCATGTGGGTGTGGGTCTCTAAATCAGAGAAAATAATTCATTCAGGTAGGTGGTGGGTGGATGATTTTTGCGTACATGCAGATTCAGATGGCGTCACCACTGTGCATCCATGTTTGCTAGCTTTACAGTCTTCGTAACTTGTTGATGCATTGTGTCTTTGTGCCTTACTGCCAGCAATTATCAATCAACAGAATAGTGTGCCATTGGCAGCAGGAATGTGCATTTCATCAACCTGGGCTTATGCACATGCATGTCTTTATGCACAATACAATCAAAGCATGGACCTCTGCAAAAAAAAACATTGCTCTGTGGTACTTCTAGTGGCTAAAAACTCCATAGGGTCTTTACACAGCCTCAGTAAGTCTCAATATGTTGACTTACACAGCTAAGAGTTGTGACTAATTGTAATGTTCAGTTTTGTCTTTGATGGCTTCAAATGAGTATCAGCGCATACATACTCCAACATCTTTGATTTTAACTTTCAAAACACATTTTATTTACATTTTATTCTATATATCATGTAATTGCAGTCCTTTAAAAGTTTTGTAAATATCACACTAAAAGCAGGAACTCTTACACTGTCTGTCATCCTCCATCCATCCAGGTGACTGTCCAGGTATTAAACCAGCTTATCCAGAAAATCAGGGAAGATCTTCCCAACCTGGAGGCAAGTGAAGAAACGGAGCAGATCAACAAACACTTCCACAACACGCTGGAGCATCTTCGCCTGCAGAGAGAATCCCCTGAGTCTGAGGGCCCCGCCTATGAGGGCCTGGTCCTTTAAAACTATTGCAGATTGGAAGGATGTGAAGTTCATCCTTAGATGTTTCACTATATTATGAATATACAACAGCACACACTCACAAGATCACACAAAACCCCTCCTGTAGGCTGGGAATAAAAATAAATGTCAAGAAGAGCTAAAAGAACTCACTCTTTCATTTTATTATTATTATTGATGTTTCTGCATCATCTCCTCTTCACTGTCCCTCACTAGCAGAACTGTTTTTTGCAACACGTTGGAGATGTTACATTTTAAGAAGCGTGTGCCAGCAACGTAGCACGTAGCTTCAATGTGCACTTGTGACAAGTCGTAGGCACCATTCCTTTATGAATTCCTGCTTGACTAATTTGTCTTTAACCTGCATCATTTTATGGTCAATCGTAGACCTACTAGCTGTTATAGGTGTATCCACTGAGTCATAAAGCCCACACTTGTTCACATCTTTCCATATTGAGAAGTGAATGTATTAGTGTGAGTGTGTAACGGCTATCTAGTAGTGGTGTTACATCTGTATTGCATATGAGCTAGTTTCCACCCTTGAATAATCAGTAATTCTGCTGTTCTTTAGGATGGCTTTGTGGCAACTTTTAAACAGGTTGGGACCAACTAAACCGATGACCAGACAAATGGAAGCATATGCAAACTTTGGCCCCACATGAATGGTGCAAACAATGTTGTTCCCATTAAAAACGGATGGATATTTTTGAACAGAGCATCTTTTCATCTTGTCTGTCAATTCAGTTAATAATTGTGTAGCATTTTGCATGATCTTCAAATCGTCTGCCATCCCAACTGGGCTGCAAAGAAATTACAAATAACCTCACAAATCTAGTAGTTTGTAGATGGGAAAATTGTCATATTTTTCAAAAGATCCTATCCTTATACTTAAGCTGTGCTTCTTTTTAATTATATCATATTTGTCTCTCCATCTCTCCATGGACTCCATTTTTTATGTATTTCTTTATTTCTGGACTTCTCAACAGTAGATTGACACGTTCGGACCTGTAGCATGTGTTTGCATGCTTCATTGTGCTTGTACTTAAGGTCTGGTTTCAGTTTACTTTCTATGGATCCCACCAACTACAGTGTTGGACAATTTCATAATTTTGTTGATCGTATTTGATGAAATCCTGTTGCTTGATGACACTGTCGTTTCAGATTCATCTGTTGTTGGGGGTGCAGCGATTCCTCAGGATTGTATGCTACTTGACAAGTTGCCATACTTGCGTACCTAATGATGTACATGTTTGCTGCAGCATCTGACAGTGTCAGCTGATTTTTCTCTTTCTTAGCTGGTTTTGTTTCTTTCTAACTTTGCTTGATTTGTTGGAGGCGGTATCGACAAATTTTTCTCCCCTTTTTTAAATCTGTCTAAACTCACTTGTAAATCAGATAAAGAAAAAAGACGATTAAATAGCAATTATCATTGTCATTTGCTGAAATAAAGTTGGAATTAACAATACATATTTGCATTTTTTTTGGAACTGTTTATTTTTCACTCACATAAAACAAAATATAAAATGTAAAACACTTCTCGACATAGGGATAGACATTATATATATATTATAGATTATAGACATTTTTGCAGGACAGGATCAATTGTGTCAAGAGGGTTTTCATTCTGTTACAACTTAAATCACTTCATGAACACCCAAGTATATTGTAACACAGTTCCATCTTCGACTAAAAATGTCCTTCTTCATTTGAAAACTTAAAGTTAGCCGTTCCATCATGTAGATGGTTAAAGTCTCCACTGAGTTATTGTTGGTTTCATGTCCTTCCAATTCAGTTATTTTTTTGGCAATCATTGACAAAATCCATAGTATGTTGATCTGTACTATACATTTCTTTCAGCACAACTCTCAACATTAACAACATCCAAGGGGACAGTCACTGTTGAGATTTTTTTTCATTTCTTTTAAACAGTTTTCCAAAACGCCTGAATTACTGGGCAACCCCAAAACACGTGTGTGGTCACCTATCTTTCCACAATTCCTCCAACACAAAGATTCTGAGGATTCTTTGACATATGAAGAGGTATTATAAAGTGTATTGAAATATCTCATCTTTTGTTTCCAGTCATTCTTCATATTTGGCTATTTAGCCACTCATGGCTATTGGTACATAGGTCTTCCCATATCTTATTTTAAATTATGGTATTTAATTATAATTCCCATTTTTGTTTCATGTTCCAAGTGTTTTGGGGGATATCAGCCATGAGTCTTTTTTATATATATATATATATATATGAGAGACATGTTTTTTAGTTGGTAAACATTTTTCTGCAATAATAAAGTATTCTTCAATTATATTTGGATTTTTTTCAGAGTATCTCTTTTTCTTTATAACTTGTAATATAGTGTCATATTTGGAGGTACTTATACAAGTCATTTGTTGAGAGCGTGAATTGTTCTTGAAGTTGTAAAAAGCTTTTAATTTTTAATTTTGGTTAAGTGTGATAAGTCCCTTGTCAGTCCGTCTTCGAAATCCACTGTCCCACACAGAAGGGGGAACATATTTGCATTTTGTCAATTTTACACACAGGATATGAATATTATACAATCTCATTAATGTACTGAGTGATCGTACGTGTCAGATATAATGATCTGTATTATCTTGTGTTAATCATGTGGATTGTCGGTGGAGCTGAGGGGAGCTCGCAGCTTGCAACCTGAGACGGCACATATTTCTGCTGAAGAGTCCATGAGGCAGACCCCCTTTTGAAGCCAGCCGCATGCAGCCATTCAAAGAACTGCAGTTTTTGACACTTTGGCATTTGCTTCATTTCTCAGCATTGGAGGTTGCTGCTTGTTCTGGATGCTGTGTTGGCCATGCTTGGATGGCCCAGGGGTCTCTAGAAGCAGCTGATTGAGTAGGTACCAGCTTGCCAGAAGGGCTGTAGCTGCGGCAGTCACCACCACAGGACTTGGGGAAGGACTTCTGGTTGGCCTCGTGGCCTCAAATGTTCTGGCAAACTGACTCGAGGCCTACACACATGGATAGCCAACGGCGTGACCTTGTCTTTTCCTATGTTTACCCTCCACACTGGTGGCAGCTTGGCGTGAGTTGGCGCTAATTGAGGCACCAATGTCATATATCCAACCTCACTGCCACTGAAAATATGCAATTGTTTTCTCACTTGCTCCCTGCTTGTACATGCCGACTCCTATATGCTTCTGTGGCAGCTTGAATTCCTCTCCTTACCACTTTCTGTTGCTGCCTCTCATGTGTTTTGGAAAAATGGATGAGTTGATACTAGTTGTTCAGGTCAAGAAATATCCTCAGCTGTATGACCCACAATCCCATCATCATAAAGATAATGGCCACATAAGATACAGTATTTCCTGGCAAGCTACATATCTGGAGATTGGCTCCTCAGGTGAGAAATCAAGTGGTGGGTGTCCAAGCATGCAGAGGTGAAAGAACAAGTTGAATGTATAATAATATCTCACCATTTATTGGATGATTATAATTTGCTTTAATAATCTGAGCTAAAGGTGTCAGATAAATGGAGTGGAGTAAAAAATATGATATTTCCCTCTGAGATGTAATAGACTAGAAGTATAATGTAGAAGAAAATGGAAATAATAAACAAAGCACAAGTATCACAATATTGTACTTAAGTAGACTGTGTTTTTCCAGTAATAACTTTTAAAATCTGATTTATTGTGATTGAAATATCACTGATAAGCATCAGCATCAGAAAAATTATATATTTTTTATTCTACTTGAGAACAGGCTGGTGCTTGCTCTAAACCACTCATTCACAAAAAGAGGTCCCGAGCGACCCCCTAGTGGTCCCAAGTGACTCCTGGGGGTCCGCATGTAGAATTGATAAAATCTACTACAAGTTTCTAGAAGTTTCCGCCTGTGACTCCAATACCTAATAGCAAGTAGCATACAGATGTGTTGTTTTCAACATTAAATCAAGTGGTGTGTAAATTAAAACATTATCATTTAAGTTGGCTGTTGTGTTGTTGGACTTCAACAATGAAGCTGACCATTGTGCGACACCTCATAACCAGATCAATGTGGTCCATGATATGAAACTGAAACTCTCCAGTTTGGAACCAGATATTGTTTTCCTGGTGTCTTAGCATATGCACCACAATTCTTCCCATTAAGACAGCAACAAAGACAATGAAGTGAGTACGCTATGTTATTTGTAAAAACTGCCATTTAATTTGGCAATCATTTGTAATGTACTGTAGTAGGTCTGTAATTCCATTTTTACATTCAAAGCTTTGAGGTTTTTGAATGAAGCTTATGTTGCCCTAAAAAAAGAGGGGGAAACTGATTTTGAGAGGCTTTTTGAGATGCTAAATGCCAACAAATAATAATTGAAGCAGTGTATTTGTTTGGTTTGTACCCAGAGTATTATAAAGACCTAAAAACACTGCCAGTAACAATGTCGTACAAACCTCACAATGAAAGTTCTGCACACTAATTATTATTGTACACTCTTAAAAATTGTATAAATACTAAAGAACCATCACAATATATTTAAAAAAAAAAACTATGCATGTGTTCATCACTTTAATGTTGCAGCTGATAAAGGTGGGGCTCATTTCAACTACTTTATATACGGTACTTTACCTGTTTTATTCTAGTGTAGAAACACTGTTGAAGTCAGGATGCTCATAACACTATACATTTTAATGTTTACTTTATAGTATTAGTTTATCATGTCTGCACTACACATTGCTGGATGCAAGAGAAAACCATGAGCATCTTTTGTAAAATGGATATGATTTGCTGACACCTAAAGAACTACATGCTACAACAACCACTCTACAGATAATGTAACAAAGATGCTTGACAAATAGAATTTACGTCTATAAAACAACAGGAAGTGGTCACAGAAAACAAACGTTGCACCATTTCAACCGCAGCCAAGGAAAGAAGCCAAATAGCTCTTTTTAGTTCTTTTTATTTAGCATATGCATAGTGCTGGGTGGTTTAAACAAAACAGAAAAACAAAATAGAACCTAAACATATAGCCAACTCTCAATAAACAAATAATTAACATAAATACAGTATTACATGGCTAACAGGGAGTTACAGCCTACACAGCCTCCTCCTCAACCAATCACTTGAACATGCAGGCCAAAACTGACAGGCTCAATAAGTTTGCCAGACAGGTTAGACTCGACATCAACATCTCCAAAACCCAAGTGATGTGTGTAAACTCCACCCCCACAGCACCCATTCTTGTAAATGGGGCACCACTTGAGTTTGTGGAAGTCTTCACCTACCGAGGCAGCCTCATCAGTACAGATAGTACAGTGCACAAACACATCAAAACAAGGCTGGGAAAAGCTCAGGGATGCCTTCTCAAAACTCTGTTCCATCTGGAGACCCAAGCAATACAGTCTTAAAATGAACATGCTCTTATACAACAGCAATGTCAAGTCTGTTCTGCTATATGGCTCAAAGAATTGGAGAGTGATCAAAACTGATAAGAGGAGAGTGAAAGTTTTTCCACAATGGATGCCTCAAATGAATATGCCAGATCTTTTGGCCAAACAAAATCTCCAGCCACCAACCGTACAAGAAAACTGGTAACCAGAGCATCACCAAGGAAATTACACACAGACGTCTGAGATGGCTTGGCAATGTGCAGAGAATGGAGCAGGACCGGATCCAGGGAGTCTCCTTGATGGACAAGATGGACAAGAACAAGCAAAATAAACCTGAGACGTCCAAATCCACCTGGCTCAGAACTGTGACACAAGAGCTAGACAAGATGAACCTGTCATAGGGGGAGCCCCAACATGCTGCCAAGGACCAAATGCAATGGCGAGCGCTCACTGAAGCCTTATATTACATAGGGGATGAAGAAGAGTAAGTAAAGTATACCATGCCATGCAAGGTCCTGTTAAAAGACAAACATCACATATTTTGTCAGTATAAACAGTGGAGATGATGGCATTTGCAACAGCATTACAGTGGATAGAAGTTATGTAATAAAAAGATTATTTTTTGTTCCGATTCATGTTCTGCATTAACCTTGTTGCAGTCAGTTATATCTCACAGTATGCAGGATATTGTTAAGGAGATTTGAGACTATGCACAGATTTAAATATAACATTTTGATAACATTTATGTGGATACCAGCTGATAGAGGTATTAAGGGCAATGAAATGGTGGATGCATTAGCAAAACAGGCTCTGAAACATGCAGAGTTCATCCACATTACACTAAGTATATCTCAAGCAAAAGGAATAATAAAAGTAACTTCATTAAAGGGTGCAGCAACGTTGGAATAGAGAAAACACAAGACCACACCTTTTAACAGTACAACCAGGCCTGGGCAAAGTGAGGACTGCTAAAAAGAGTGTTAAAGAGGAGGACATAACATAACATAACTGAGGGTGGGACATAACTGAGGGTAGGACATACCAGACCTGAATAAAACACTGACAATCCAACCCTCATTTTACACAGCCAAAAGTGCTACAGACAGAAAAAAGAAATTGGGTCAGTATAAAACGAGTAAAAAAAGAGTATAAAATGTATTTCACATCAGATTAGCCTGAAGTCTGAAAGAAAGAGGATTGATTAAAAGAATTTACAGTTGAGAGAAATATGTTTTTTTTATTAGTATTATTTTGTTTGGTTTGTTGGTTAAGGGCCTAGTTAACGCTGTTTCACAACATCGTGGGTGGCGGTAATACACCTCAAGGCTGGTTTGATTACCACTCGCCATAAAACCGTGAAAGAAGAAGAACCAAGACCGTGCTATCTACCATTTTCCCCAAGGAACTTGAATGCAACACAGCAGCAGAAGGGTTCTCTCTGCGCATGCTCGCAGCTTTAGCATTACTGATATGTGGTATACTGTAGTGTTTGTGTCTGTGTGTGCTTTTAAAAGGTGTGTTGTCATCTAGCCACATCGCTGTTTCTTCTCTGTATGTGTTAGGGTATTTGGAGCAGAGCAGTGTCCGTCCATGTGTAGCAGAGAGCAGTTGTAGCTACCAGACAGCTGGAGGAACGGACTATGTCGGCAAATAAAACAAAGAAAGTCAAAATGGCTACTAAATCTTGTCCTGAATGCGACCAACAGGTGAGAAAATGCCTTTTTTATCAGTTTGTGACGTTGCCGATGGCGTACCTTATGTAATGTTAGAAATGTGTCGATATGAGTAGTGTAGCTGTGTGCTCTGTAGACAGAGGTAAGGTTAGTGGCAGCCCTACAGCGAACAGTGTGGAAACGACATAATCTCCAAATGCCAAAAGGTTGACAAAGTTAACGTCAGCTTGGTGCCGGTTTTCTGTTTAGAAAATAAAGCCTTTATGTTGTCTGAATTGTCCATATGATTACACATCTCTACACCTATTTTGGCTATTGGCGGTTTGACTCATGTTATATTATTGTAACTAGTTGTCTTCTCGAGAATAACAATAGTATGATATAGGGTCAACGTCCTATAACTTCTGAGTCAAAACATGAATCTGCCTCTTAGATAAATTTTTAATTAAAACCCTTTTAATTGTAAAGTCTGTCGATTTGTCGATATTGAGTTATCGAAGCGTATGTGCGACATGTGCCTGCTGATCCCAGGAGTTGCAAAAAACTTTGGTAACGTCAGAAGACCATTTGTTGCATATTTCAACTCCTGTTTTTTGGAAAGTACTCATTTGTTATCAACATGTAAGTTATTAATGTAATGTTTTGAATAAAACAGAAAGATTGTTCCTTTTGAAATCAAAATATGAGTGCATGCTAGCTAAAAGACCACATGCTGCATCAATATAGTAGCTGCAATGACATTAAGCATGACAAGCATGTATACTACTACTACTACTATGTCATGTTGTTAATTAGATAATACATGTGTATGTTTATCTTTTTTTAATCAAATTTTTACCTGGTGGGTTAAAAGGGCACACAAGCAGAAAAGTCATTGTCTGGGGTGGATGTACAGTGCATAGAAAGTCTACACATCCCTGTTAAAATGCCAGGTTTTTGTGATTGTGTGATTTGTGAGACCATGATAAATTATCTCAGAACTTTTTTCTACATTTAATGTAACTAATAACCTGTACAATTCAATTCAAAAACAAACTAAAAAAACGTATAACCTGGTTGCATAAATATGCACATCCTTGAGAGAAAGAGAGAGAGAGAGAGAGAGAGAGGTTCTTCTGATGGGATTTTGTGTAATTCACGGCTTTGACTTCAGCAGATCACCACACACAAACACCATGGTGAAAATAAATGCACTAAACTAAGGTGGAGGAAAATAAAAAAAATAAAATGAAAACCCTCACTACAGCTAACTAGTTAACAGCACCTAATTAACTGACTACAGCTAACTTGCTAACTACACCTAACTAGCGAATTACACCCAACTAGTTAACTACACATAACTACACCTATCTAACTAACTAGAAAGACAAACTAACAGACAGATAAACAGATTTATCAATTTGCTGCTCAGACACAAACGAGCATGAGTGAACCTGCAGCTTCTCCTATAGTCATACATCATATTCCCATTTTACCTACCATTTTAATACACTGGAGGGGGGCTTTCAATAGAACAAGTAGTGTTTTGCGGTGTTGTGTCCCGATTTGAACAGTACTTCATATTTCACTAAAATCAAAGCCCATTTTATTACTTTACTGCATGTTGCCCAGAAAAAGAGTCATTTAATTTAAATTGGATGGAATTTGGCATGTGCCTCACAGCAAGAGGGTCACAGGTTCAAATCCGGCTTGGGGCTCTTTTGTGTGGTGTTTGCATGTTCTCCCTGTGTTAGCCTGGATTTTCTCTGCATTCTCTAGCTTCTTCCCACAGTCTAAAGACATGCAGGTTAATTGATGACTCTAAATTGCCCATAGGTGTTAATGTGAACGTGAATGGTTGTCTGTCTCTATGTGCCCTGCAATGGACTGGAGACCTGTCCAGGGTGTACCCCGCCTTCACCCATTGCCAGCTGGGATCGGCTCCAGTCCCCCAGCGACCCCTAATGGGATAAGCAGTTGCAGATGGATGGATGGATGGATGGAGTTTGGCATGTTTGTGTCCCCACATAAGGATGTCACGATACCAGAAATTTAATAACAATATACAGTTTCAATGGAATTACATTGCTAGGTCACACCTTGGGTTCATGTTTACATTCTGTTGGCATTTACATACACTGCTATAGAAAATAAACCAGGACACATTTACAATATGTGCATTTTCAACTGTGAAATAGTCTATACCAGTGAAGTTTCACAATTGTCCATACCCAATTTGATATCAAAACAGTAAATCCCTTACAGGGCTGTACAGTGTGACATACTGTATATGCTGCATGTGCTATGAAAAATCGTCTGTGCAATGAATGAATTACGTCAGTACTATCCAGTTAATGTTAATAAAATTTTCTGAATGTTCTCTTTGATTCTCTCCAGATTCCAGTTGCATGCAAGTCCTGCCCATGTGGTTTTGTGTTTATTAGCAGAAAACTTCTAAATGCCAAATTAAATGAGCGATCTTCTCCAGCCATAGCAGGTAAGGTTCAGTTTGTATAAAGCTAATGACTTGTGCCTGAAAATGTTGTTCAACCTTGTGTTTAATGTTTGCTTGACTCCTCTAAATGTGTTATTTGTCTATCTGTCTATCTACCTGTCTGTCTGTCTATCTATCTGTCTATCTACCTGTCTGTCTTTCTATCTGTCTGTCTGTCTGTCTATCTGTCTATCTATTAGGGGTAGGAAAAAATACATCATGTATCATGATTATTCTTTTTATGATTTTGAAATAGATTATTTAATGCCAGAATCGATAATTTGCTTCATCTGAGTTATGTGGTGGTACAAGGAAATTACTGCTTTAATTGTTGTATTCTGAGTAACGTGACTCCCGTTCTGTCACCAAATGAAAGAGTAGAAAACGGCAAAGGGTCCCCATGTATATGACCTACACCCGCCCATTTTTAATCCAAAGTGGTAAAAACTACACATACAGTAAAGGATGAAAACACTTTGGGTTTCACACATTGCAACAAAAGCAGAGCTATACATCATAGCTAAAGTTACATGCTAACTCTGTCATGGACAGGAAACGTTATTGTATCGCGGGAACATAAGGTCAAGCCGACCATCATTCTCATCTTTGTGGTAATTTTTTTTTGCAAAGGAAAAGTCCCACGAAGTTTAGGAGTCAATTTTTTCCTATGATCTAGTGTCAAAAAAGTTCACAAAAATTGCAGTAAATCCTAATACTGAATTGCAATACTTGTAGAAATAAATACATATCAAATCATTTCTCATGTATCATGATAGTATCAAATCAGGAGATGGATATATCATCCCAGTCCTAGTCATTCTTGTTTGTTGAGCAGATTCATTCATACTGAATAGTGACGGAAAATGGGAGCCAATTGTCTGGTCTCACCCCAGTTTATACCCAGTATGAGATTGAGGTGAGGCCTGCACACCGGTGGGCATAGATTAAAGTTCTGTCATGTGCATGTACACATGGGATAAACCCAATAACGCTAGCTCGTAGATGGTGGAGTCAATATGAAATAGAACTGCATGTGATTGCATGTGTCACTAAGTTGTAAAACCTAAGTTACTACTGGTCTGGAGAAGCTCAAGCTGTTCATTCAACTTCAGATATTACCCACAGTTAACTTCAATATCAGGATTTACCCGGGGTACCACCCAGTTTTATAAAAACAGGGAAAAATAATTAAATTTGATATTAATCAGTTGCGTCTCATAATCTCATGGTTGCTACGGAGTTATATATATATAGTTTTATATATATATATATATATATATATATATATATATATATATATATATATATACTAACTGCGTGACTAACTACTAACAGAATATAATTGAATGAATGCCAAAACAATTATAAAATCAAATAAAGAATAATTAAAGGAATACAGCAAATCCAAATGATAAACATTCATGGATAGAACAAATTAAAGATTACCAGGTCAATTCAGTGACTGATATCTCTCCGATTGGATTTAATGCTTGTCTATCAACTAAATGTACTTTGGTATTAATATACCATTCAAACAACAAAGAGATTAAGAAGCACCAGGGAAGATTGAGAATCAGTTTCATGTTATAAATTTTGGCGTAGTCTAATTCATGTTTAGAGTTTGTTGATGGATTCCCTAATTCTTCCTGTGTCTAATATTATTTGTCAAGTTTGTAACTGAGTTATTAGTTGACTATGACTTGGTTCATTAGTCTAGTCATCAAACTCTCTCTTCTGAAGATACATCTATACATCACCCTCACTGAGTAGATGGGAAATTGTGCTGTCTGGACCAGAGTGGTGGCAGCTTCTGTCTGGAACACGGCAGTTTGGATCTTCTGGATCCAATGATGCGACCCAGCTTGAGTCGGTTCTCTCCCTCAGTGGCTCTCTTTGGTGTCCTCGGGCACCCTCGTCTTTGGATGGCTGGCATGTTACCTCAATGCATGTTTCCATCTTCGTCTCTCTGTCTAGCGAGGCATCTCTGTGGCATTTCTTCAGACCCCCCCCCCCCTTCTCCTCGGAGTGGGGTGGGTCACTTGATTCAAAAGATTCTGGAACTAAAGTCTTTCTTAAAGTCTCTCTTCACAATGGCTGGGATTCACCAGCAAGTAGATACAGCAGAGCTGCTTCAGGCTTCAGCAGCTGGCTGACAACAAACAACAGCATACTGTTGTAAATAAATAGGGCTCAGACAAGCAGAGAGACAGTGTAGCAGAACAGCATTCATTTCTTTAGCCGGACTGGATCAAGTCCAAAGGTTCAGAGCCTCCTTTCGGGTAGACTGGGTGCCGGTATCAGCTGGGTATGAGGTGTCAGGCCTGAGTCCCCAGGATGGAAAGCTGGTGTCCTTGGAGTATTCTTTCTCATCTCCCCCCCTCTCATCTGTATTTTCTCCCTCAGTGCTGTATTTGGGGGCCTAGTGCAGGCACACTGATGCACAGCGCATGATTGGGCACAGGTGATAGGAGGAGGAGACATGCATAGTGAGAGCACATGTACAGCACATGATCAAGCTCAGTGGATAGGAGGAGGAGGCATACACGGAAGCATGGCCCTTTTTTACACTGCAATTATTTTAACTTGCTTTGGTTTCATTTATGTCTACAACTTCCTGCCACTAGAGCACATGTTAGTGAAGCATAACACATCAATTCATGTAGACTGTAATGTTAGAATTAGATTGTAGTAGACTGCCAGAGAAAGACCAGGTATTTGACCTGTTGACCTGTAAAGTCATAAAAACAAGAGTGATTATTTTTTTTCAGAATCAAATGTTTTTGTCAGCAGAGCATTTCTAAGTCTCTTTTTATACATAGACAATGATACAGAGGATTTTCATTCAATAAGTTAATTTAATGAAATCTGATGAAAAACTGAAGCATCAGGGGTGGTGTCCCTGGCACAAAGTGCAAGGAAACCTGTTTTTTTTTTTGTTTTGAAGATTATTATTATTATTATTGTTGTTGTTGTTATTATCATTATTATTATTATTCTGCTGCAGAATCACATTTCTTAGGGGCTTTGGATGCACGAAAACTCACTGAAATTGCCGCACGCTTCAGAACTGTCAAAAATTTGCATAGTCCTGCAGTGACTGGGCTTAGGCATCGCCAGCGGATTCCATAGTGCCCCCAAATGCAAGCCATAGTTGCAGAAAAGTTCCCTTGATGTTCCTGAAATTTGGTTGGGTCCTTGTTCTCATCTTAGCATATCAAAATGTTTTGGAAATATTTTTCTCCTGACAGGAAGTCAGCTATTTTGGATTTTGTGCTTTAATTTTCATTTTAGGAATGTTTCCGAATGTTTGAGGACTTAAGAATGCACAAAAACTCACGCAATCTCAAACTTTGCACCATGTTCAAACTAGTAAATATTTTGAGTTGATGTCAAAAGTGAGCTTAGGTGTGACTACTTATCTAATTACTTTCAGCCGTTGAATGCATTTTTGACACCCTTATATATTATACTCAATATTATATTTGAACACTCAATGTACAAAAGGGGCGAGCAACCATTCATTGCTGCTTACAGATTTAATTATTTACTTTTTCTCTCTTTTTAGTTAACCTGGACAAGTCTAACCCAAAATTCTGGTAATATGTTTTTTTATTGTCCATGTTCTGCTTCAGACAAGCTGGACTTTAAGCGGAGGAGGACAGAGCGAATTCGCAGAGAGAGGATAGACTCTTCTTTAACCAATGACATGGAGAACAGGAGAAGATCCCGGGCCAACAGCCAGTCAGATCCCATTCGGAGGGGACGGGGCAGACCTAAAACAGTGGGGCTTAAGAAACATGATGAGGAGAAAGGTAAAAGAAGTGATTATTCTGTTTCTTAATACAGGTCTCTTATGATAAGGCCTGTTACAATAACATTGTTAATGTTTGTTGGGTGATATATTGATAAGGTCATGTCCATAATTTGTACGATAAGTCATTATCGGGGTAGTGGTTACCACTGTCGCCTCACAGCAAATCCAGCTTGGGGTCCTGTGTGCAGTTTGCATGTTCTCTCCACGTTAGTGCTGATTTTCTCCAGTTCTCTGCTTTCCTCCCACAGTCTAAAGACATGCAGGTTAGGTTTATTGTTGATTCAATATATCCCATAGGTGTAAATGTGAATGGTTGTCTGTCTCTATGTGTCAGCCCTGTGACAGTCTGGAGACCTGTCCAGAGTTTACCCCGCCTTCACTTAATGTCAGCTGGGATCAGCTCCAGCCCCCCGCGACCCTGAGTAGGATTAGTGGTTACAGATGGATAGAAATTGATAATCCAGAATTCACAGCGCTTCACTTCACATTGCACATTTCACAACATTTTTTATGTTACAGCATTATTCCAAAACGGATTCAGTTCATTTTTTTCCCTCAAAATTCTACACACAACACCCCATAATGACAATGTGAACAAACGTTTTGAAATTATTTTAAATTTATTAAAAATAAAAAACCTGAGAAATCACATGTACATACGTATTCAAAATTGAGCTCAGGTGCATTCTGTTTCCACTGATCATCCTTGAGACGTTTCAGCAGCTTAACTGGAGTCCACCTGTGGTAAATTCACTTGACTGGACATGATTTGGAAAGGCACACACCTGTCTATATAAGGTCCCAGGGTTGACAGTGCATGTCAAAGCACAAACCAAGCATGAAGACAAAGGAATTGTCTGTAGACCTCTGAGACAGGATTATCTTGTGGCACGAGGCTGGGGAAGGTTACAGAAAAAATTCTGCTGCTTTGAAGGTTCCAATGAGCACAGTAGCCTCCATTATCCGTAAGTGGAAGAAGTTTGGAACCACCAGGACTCTTCCTAGAGCTGGCCGGCCATCTAAGCTGAGTGATCGGGGGAGAAGGGCCTTAGTCAGTGAGGTGACCAATAATCCGATGGTCACTCTGTCAGAGCTCCAGCGTTCCTCTGTGGAGAGAGGAGAACCTCCCAGAAGGACAACCATCTCTGCAGCAATACACCAATCTGACCTGTATGGTAGAGTGGCCAGATGGAAGCCACTCCTTAGTGAAAGGCACATGGCAGCCCCTGGAGTTTGCCAAAAGGCACCTGAAGGACTCTCGGACCATGAGAAACAAATTTCTCTGGTCTGATGAAACAAATTTAACTCTTTGGAGTGAATGCCAGACGTTACGTTTGGAGAAAACCAGGCACCACTCATCACCAGTCCAATACTATCCCTACAGTGAAGCATGGTGGTGGCAGCATCATGCTGTGGGGCTGTTTTTTAGCAGCAGGAACTGGAAGACTAATCAGGGTAGAGGGAAAGATGAATTCAGCAATGTACTGAGACATCCTGGATGAAAACCTGCTCCAGAGCGCTCTTGACCTCAGACTGGGACGACGGTTCATCTTTCAGCAGGACAATGACCCTAAGCACACAGCCAAGATATCGAAGGTGTGGCTTCAGAACAACTCGGTGAATGTCCTTGAGTGGCCCACCCAGAGCCCAGGCCTGAATCCAATTGAACATCTCTGGATAGAACTGAAAATGGCTGTGCACTGATGCTTCCCATCCAACCTGATGGAGCTTGAGAGGTACTGCAAAGAAGAATGGGTGAAACTGCCCAAAGATAGGTGTGCCAAGCTTGTGGCATCATATTCCAAACGACTTGAGGCTGTAATTGCTGCCAAAGGTGTATCAACAAAGTATTGAGCAAAGACTGTGAATACTTATGTACATGTGATTTCTCAGGTGTTTTGTTTTTAATAAATTTGCAACAATAAAAAAAAAAAAAAAATTTCACATTGTCATTATGAGGAAAAATGAATTAAATCCATTTTGGAATAAGGCTGTAACAAAATGTGGAAAAAGTGAAGCGCTGTGAATACTTTCCGGATGCACTGTAAAAATCAACGTTATGGCCATGTATCGTATCAGTAACCATCAGATCCCGTTCGGAAGGGGTGGGGCAGACCAAAAAGTGTGGGGCTGAAGAGACATTAAGAGGGGAAAGGTAAACAGATTATTCACAGTTTCCTATACAGGCCTGTTGTGATTAGGCCTGTTACAATAACCATTTTTGTTGGGTGATACATTTTCAGAAATAAATGCCGTTAAAAAAAAAAAAAAAAAAAAGGCAATTTAAGACCATTTTATGCGACTGATATAATGATAATATAATGGCATAATAGTGCACTATTAAGTACACTCTTTCAAAGAGCAATGAACTTTTAATTCTTAAGAATACTTTTTTAATTATTAAGAATATGGAGACATTGGCATTGGAATGTGAAAAAAAAAAATATCCTAAATAAATAAACTAAAACCACACAACCAAAACAAGTCTCATGCTCTGTTAACAAAATGCACTTAAAAACATTTGGCACAGGGTATAGAGAGTCTTTCATTCAACAGGCATTCTACTCTCAACCAGGCGCTGTGAGGCCATGCTTAGGTGCTGTGCCCAAGTCCTGTGATCATGTTGATGTGATGTTCTTATGTACACAGGTCCATGTATTGTACAATAAGTCACAAGTCAAGTACTACTATCCTTACTTGAATGGAGCAGATAACAAAACAGCAATCTGTTCTTTTTTTTCTTTGACTCAAGAGCATAGTAATTCTTTCTTGAGCATTATATATACACAGGTATTTCATTTAGCAATTTCACCTGTGACCATGACGGATGGATGATGTAGGTGCACCATCGACCAGCACCGATACCACACCGGGCTGCCCTGAGGTTCCTTTATTTCTCTAACGGGACTTTTCTCTGGTTTTCTGTTGGGCTGAGAATTGTGCGCTCTCCATCGTCTGGACCTGTCAGAGGCCCGCAAACCTCCTAAACAGCATCGTCTGCTTACCGTTAATTTATCTCCAGCAGGAGTAGATGGAAGAGAGCGAATGAGAGAGACAGTCAGTGTGTGGTGTTAATTTTTCTGTTGGATTTTGTGTAATTTAATGTACTGACTTTACCAGTGCATCACAAACACAAATACCATGGTGAAAATAAACACACTGAACTAAGGTGGAGGAAAATAAAAAATAGAATGAAAACCCTCAGTTAGCTAATGGAACAAGTTGAGCTAGTTAACTACAGTTAACTACACCTAACTAGCTAACTAACTAGAAAGACAAACTGACATTCACATAAACAGATTTGTCAGTTTGCTGCTCAGACACAAACGATCATGAGTGAACCTGCAGCTTGGATGATGACCTTTGACCTCATATTCCCTTTTTCCCAACCTTCTTTTTTTTTTTTTTTTTTTACTTTGAGCACAAAATTATTCATCAAAAAAACTATCAAACAGTGTAGCTAATCAACTTTAATCAACAGAAATGATTCAGATATAAAATATATAACTGTCTAAATACACTGGAGGGGGGAGTTACATACTGTCTTGCCAAATTAAGTTTTCTGTGATTGATTGTGTTTTACTGTGTTCACAGAGAAACAAGAGAAGGAAGTGGATATTTATGCCAATCTTTCGGACGAGAAGGCCTTTGTGTTTTCTGTGGCCTTGGCTGAGATCAACCGCAAAATCCTGGGTCAAAGACTCATATTATAGATTTAGGCCTGAAAAACTGAGAACCTCTGACACAGAGAGCCTATCGTAATAAAAGTATTAAATAGCAAGAGGATGACCAAAGAGGGCAGAACTAGCTGGAGCTGAACTTTGATCTGGATGTGTGTCACTTGGATGATGAGAGGAGACTCAGAAATCTGCTGAAGCTTCAGACTGGAATAGAGGATGTTGTCATTCAAAGAAATCACAGCTTTCCAGCACCTTGAATTCTACACCTACCATGGACATGCAGATATACAGTATGTTTCTATAGTATGGTTTGTGTGTTGTAATGACATAAGTTGTGGTTGACAGAATCAGGAAAAGAGGCATTGATGATATTTCCCAACTGTTCTGTAGATAAAAACACCTAAATAAATACTACATTCATCTGATACATGTTATAAAGTGAACATCCCCAAATTGAGAGTAGCTTTACATTAATGGAAGGGACCAAGACATTTTGGTAGCTGTGTGCTTTCTTATATACTGAAGATGCAATAAAGATTTTTTTGATTGTCATTGTTAAACGATCTATATGTAATGTTGAGAATGTCAAGCATTCTTGTAAACTTCAAGCTTCACCTCACCTTTGTGTCCCTGAACAAGACAAGCTCCAAGACCTTACAAGTATTAAAACATATTGTCATTAATTACTATGTACAGTACACACCATGTATTTAGTAATCAGTTGTATACATTAATTTCATAACTCCTTCCTAGAATAATACAGAAAATTAGAGAAATATGTCACAAATTATGAGGTAGTGCTGATGTAGTCAGTACCTTTGGAAATAAAATAAATTTAAGTGTTATTCAATCAGCAATCGTTGGTTAATTGATGTTCTATTTTATGGGTCTGTCCATCCAGCCATCCATCCATCCATCCATCCCCTGTCAATGTTAAGGCAGGAATATAAAGACAAAAGTGTTGCACAAAAAACTATACAATACTTATCAATAAAATAGCTTAGCAATATACTAAACTTGATTTTACTTACAGTAGTGGATAAATAAATGTTATGGGTGTTAAAGGGGTGGGGGAAAGGTTTGTTTTCATCCTTAGTCCATAAGGGAGGAAGCGTGAGGCTTCAGCTCCCAGCCTACTGGGGACTGGTTGTACAGGGAGAAGACAGCTGGTTGGAGGAAGTTTGGGACCATTATTGTAGCAAAACTATTTTCAAATGTGTGCGGAGAGATGAGTAACTATCTCAATCCATGTGTGCATAATTAGATGTAAAGTCTAAATGCGTACAAAAATTTGTGAATGTGTACAAGAATCTGCAATTGTGCATTCAGAATATGTGTCATTAATCACATTTGTAAATTTCAAAAACATCTCCAAATTGTATTCTGATTTGCAAGCATGTTGAGATTTGTAAAAAATCAATAATAGCAGTGATTTAAATGATAGTGATGGTACCAGTAATTACAGCTGCAAGCAGCAGGTTTCTGCAGGTTCAAGCCTTTAATTTTTGGCTCAGCCGAACTGTAAGAATCAAAGCTGCGATCAGCAGTGATCAGGTTTTTGGCTTTGCAAAGTCATTTCAGCTGTTATAAAGAAGGAGTGAGACCAATCACATCGTTGGCTCATCTTTACAGTTTTTGTAGCCTTTCAGTACCTGTACACTCAAAGTCCTGCCAGTCATATTTCTTGGCATTTTAGGGACAAATCAACAGTTCAATTAAAAATATCCAGCTCATGGTGATGTTGGGACACAATGTCGTTGATTTATGGCCACATTTGTGCCAGGATCATGCACATATTTGGATCTAGTGGTGCCCCTATAGAGTATTTATTTAACATATATATATTATTATTTATTGGGGGCGGCAGTAGCTCAGTCTGTAGGGAGTTGGCTTGGGAACCGGTTCAAGTCCCGACATGGACCAAGAACTCAGTGGGAACTGGTAGATGGAGAGGTGCCAGTTTACCTCTTGGGCACTGCCGAGGTGCCCCTGAGCAAGGCACCAAACCCCCAAATGCTCGGGACGCTTGTCAGGAGCAGCCCCCTCACTCTGACATCTCTCCATTGATACATGTGCATGTGTGTGTTTCGGGTCTGCACGTACCGTGTATAAGTTAACAACAGAGTGTAAAAATTGAATTTCCCCTTGTGGGACTAATAAAGGTTGATCTTCTTCTTCTTCTAATACGTGATTCAAAATTGTTAGAAAACATTTTCTGTGGGTTTTCTTTTGATTGCACAAACAATGTCTGATGTATAGCCTGATTTGTAGTGCCTCCTAGTGGTCAATTTGAATGTAACTTTCAGGGTATGTTTCAGATACTGTTGTGGACATATCCTGGAAGTTTCATGATCATTTGACCATTGGCCCAATGGTTGTGGAGTGTGGTCTCTTGATGTGCTGAGCCATGAAACACAATGGCATATCAACAAGTTTTTGGTAACTTTTGATAATTTTCATTCAATAATAATCTCCAGAACAATGATAACAAATGGACATACGGTTAAGGATGAGATGTAAAAATATATTTTTCAACAAAATCAAAATAGTAGAAACTCTGTCAGGTGGACATTAGTGAATCTTGAGGCTTGTCTGTAGAGCACATTCAGCTGGACATGTGTGTCAAATTCCAAGTCAAGTTTGACCAAGGTGTGTGGGGGCTTGCCTTCAATTTGTTTTTCACTTTTATTGCTGTTAGTTGTAGTGACACCATCAGGCCAATTGAGATCATATTTTATGTGAAGCATTATGATAACATAGCCAGTTATGGTACCAAGTTTCATGGCTCTAGCACATTCCAGCTCACAGCAAATTGAGGAAAGGCATAACATAACATATAATGCTAAATAGGCAACACACACATGCACTTATCAATATGACACTTCAGATCTGGGTTAATATTTGCCTCCAGAACATATGTGCCAAATTTGATGAAATTCTGTCCACCAGATCTTGAGGTATATGTTTTTGAAATTTGTGGCACCCCCTATGGGTTGAGTTGAAAATGGTTTGGTACGCGTATTTCCAATGATGTACTGACGATATCTACTAAGATGAATGAGGATTGGATTAATGGTCAATGAATTATGGCTGTTTTCCTGTTAAGCCCTGCCCATTGAGAAGTTTGTTGGTTATTATCTTCAAAACATTATGAGATATCAACAAGCTTTTGATAACTTTTGATAGGCCTGGTCCAATAATGGTCCACAGAAAATTTGGTAGCAACTGGTCCTATGGTTTTAGGAGGAGATTCCAAAAATGTGCTTTTCCTTGCCAGACTTTAGTGGTCCAGGAGGCTTTTTTCTGTAGAACAGGAGGTGGATGTGTGTCAAATTTCAAGTTAGTCAGACTTGTGATGTGATGTGAGGAGGCCGGTCTTCAAAATTTTAGAAAAACTTGTGGCACCACTATCAGGCTAACAGGGATCATATTTTATGTGAAAAATGCATATACTGTAAGGTGTCTATAGAGTTTTGTGTGCAATGTGGACAAGTTTCAGATTCTGTGAAGCCCATTTGAAACATTATTTTTCTTGTGTACTCTACTGAATAGTCTTGTATTGAATGAGTTGTGTATGTGTATAACACAAAATTGGCAAATCTGGGTCCAGAAGTTGGCACCGGGGATAATTGTTTATTGATTGTTCAAAGTTTTTTAAAGGGATGGATCTTGCTAAGTCAGATATGGAAATTATCTTGTATATTTTAGTGGTTTTTTTTGGAAGTGATGTTAAATAGGTATGATGCTAGTGAAGGAAAATTTGAGTTAAATGATATAATGTTGATTTTGGCCTGAAGAGAGGATCTTTTCTGGAGAAATTCTGGAAAGTGATTCTCCCAATGCCTTAATTCTGGACCAAAAAGGGTAATGAGACCAGAGTGTTATTGTGGAAGATGTGATTGAGGTGTGTGATACACTTACTAATCCACGATGAAAATTTAGTGTTTTATGTTCATTATAAAGTAAGGATTGTTCCAGATTGGAATGTGCTTGAGATTGTGATGTTAGTTATTTGGTAAAATTTCCACTAGGAAAGTGGTTGTAGCTATGTGTTTTTTGAAACACGCAGTGTGTGATGGAGCAGCTGATGAATGGTAATTAGGGATTGTTCTTGTGACCAACGTTACAGTTTTTGTCTCCTACATACAGATGAATGTGGAAAAACCTAAACTTGAAGAGACCACCAATACCCTGCACATACACTAACTATATTCTGTACACTAACGATGTTACAGGTGACCTTTTCCACCATCCATCCATCCATCCATCCATCCATTTTCAACTGCTTATTCTGTTTGGGATCGTGGGGGGTTGGAGTCAATCCCAGCTGGCATTGAGCAAAGGCGGGGTACACCCTGGACAGGTCACCAGTCCATCGCAGGGCACATAGAGACAGACAACCATTCGCTTACATTCACACCTATGGGCAATTTAAAGTCATCAATTAAAGGACTGTGGGAGGAAGCCAGAGCACCCGGAGAAAGCCCACGCTTACACAAGGAGAACATGCAAACTCCACATAGAAGGGCCCCAAGCTGGATTCGAACCTGCAACCATCTTGCTGTGAGGCAAAAGACAGTGTTAACTAGTTCACCACCATGCAGCCCCCTTTTCCAACCAATCATTGAATAAATACTTCCAGGTCATGCATAAAATTTATGGGTGTCATCTTCAGTTCCCCACTCCATTCCATTTGTACGTTTGAGATTTCAGTCAGTTTGCAAGGTATGCCCACAGCGCCCAGAGGGAAAGCTCCAGTCCAGACAGCAAGAAAGGGAAGATGACTAGAGCAGCAAAAATGTATATTTCAACTTTATTTATGCTTCTCACAGTACTGTAGTCTGTACTATTGTCTAATTACAGTTTACAGAAGCTCCGCTACACAATATCCATTAGGATATTCCCCCAGAGAATGACCACACAAACATGATTATCAGGCTCTTAACAACAGAGCAGTTCTGCCTGGTGTGGCCAGAGTGTTCAGAGAGAGATGTCGGGTCCTTTAAAGTACTGACAGCAGTGCCAGGAGAATATCACGTATAATTTCATGTATAGGGAGGACTCAGCATTGTTGCATTGGTTTAATAACAGACAGTTATGGGCATGGAGTGCAAGGCAGCATCAGAGCAGGGGCGCTTGTCAGGAGCAGCCCCCTCACTCTGACACTGACATCTCTCCATTAATGCATGTATATCGGTCCTGTTTGTGCATGTATTATTTCAGGTCTATGTGTACTGTGTGAAAATTAACAACAGAGTGTAAAAACGGAATTTCCCTCTGGGGATTCATTCAAAACTGTTCATGCCAGAGGTATGTGAAAGATAAAAAAAATATATAGAAAACAGGACAGAAATATACATCTATATAGTGTCACAGCCTGGCTCAGGGGTCGTCACCCCCCCTCATAAAAACCAGGAATCCCAGCAGACATCTTAACCACAACTATTCAAAAATAAGATCCTGCCAGCATTTTTTTAATTTAAATTTACCTAACATATGTAAAAACTATGGCTAGTGTTACACAAATACTATTTACAAAGTTCTGGAACCATTGACATTCCAGCATACTAACCCACTCTGTAGTGACCCCCCCAGCAACCCATCACTTTCTGCCCTGCACCCAGCAACCTTGGCACCCGGAGAAGCAATTTAAGAGGAGCAGGAGGAGAAAGATGGGAGACCATAGTAACAGACTTAAGCAATTCATGAACTAGGTGCTCTTGACAATGCATCCGCTACAATGTTTTCTGAACCTTTAATGTGGTGAATGTCTAGACAATGTGATTTTAAGAACAAAAACCAACACATCAATCAACAGTTCAGGCAAGACAAGGAGTTCAGAAATGTTATGGGGTTATGATCTGTATAGATCACGAGAGGAACACTGGAGTTGACATAAACTTCAAAATGTTGCAGTGCCCACACAAGGGAGAGAATTCCCTTATCTATGAGAGAGTGATTTAGCTGATACGAGTTGAATTTCTTAGAGAAAAAACTCACAGGACATTTAATACCGTTACTGTCACATTGAAGCAATACCACACCTGCACCGACATCACTGGCGTCTACCTGCAGCTCAAATGCACCCAAATGAGGAACTACCAGGACAGGAGAACACAAGACAGCTTTAACATTTTTAAAAGCTTGCTGAGATGAAGCAGACCAGACAAACTTAACTCTTGCGTTCAACAAATCGGTTAACAGTGCTACTACAGTTGAAAAGTTGTTACAAACACTGTGGTAGTACCCCATAAGACCTAGGAAGTAAATGAGCTCTTTCTTGGTCATGGGGGCTGGCTACTGCTCGATCGCAGTCACCTTAGCCTGGACCAGCTGTATCTGCCCTTGTCTTACCACTTTGCCATGGTAGGTGACAGTAGCCTTTGCAAACTCACACTTTGCTAGGTTCACTGTCAGGTGCACATTGTGAAGATGATCAAACAGCTGACAGATATGGTGGACATACTCTTGCCTTTTAGTTTCAGCTTGCAACAAGAGTAACTCTCTGCGCTGCTCAAAAGTGAACTCTGAACTCACTCCAACACTAGAAGCACACAGACCAGCTGTGTCCACTCCAGCACCAAAAGCATGCAACTGTTTCACGTTCTCTTTTGACTGTTTATTGCCAACATCCATCTTAAAATGTTTAGCAATTTTCACTAATTGCTCCTGTGAACAATGCTCCAATAGCTCCTCTGAAGGAGTTTTCAGAAATTCCTCACAGTAGCCATGACTGGGGAACGCAAATGGATAAATTTTACCTGCCCACATTGTACACAAACCAAAACTGATGTGCAATGACTTTACTCCCTGTTACACCAAAAACCAGAGCCCAACAGCCCATACACAGCTGAAAACATCAACGCAGGTCTGCCCCCCTTACTGCCTCGCCACAGTCTAGCTAAACTCCTTCCCTTTGCTTCCCTTTACTTGGGGGCGGCAGTAGCTCAGTCTGTAGGGAGTTGGCTTGGGAACCGGAGGGTCACCGGTTCAAGTCCCGACATGGGCCAAAAACTGAGTATGAACTGGTAGCTGGAGAGGTGCCAGTTTACCTCTTGGGCACTGCCGAGGTGCCCCTGAGCAAGGCACCAAACCCCCAACTGCTTGGGGCGCTTGTCAGGAGCAGCCCCCTCACTCTGACATCTCTCCAATTGTTGCATGTATATGGACCTGTTTGTGCATGTGTGTGTATAAGTGAAAAAATTGAATTTCCCCTAGCGGGACTAATAAAGGAATATCTTCTTCTTCTTATTATTGTTTAAGGCATGTAGACATGGTCATGACAACTTGCTGAAGATCAAACTGAGCATCAGGATGGGGAAGAAAGGGGATTTAAGTGACTTTGAACATGGCATGGTTGTTGGTGCCAGACGGGCTGGTCTGAGTATTTCAGAAACTGCTGATCTACTGCAATTTTTATGCACAACCATCTCTAGGGTTTACAGAGAATGGTCTGAAAAAGAGAAAATAGCCAGTGAGCGGCAGTTGTGTGGATGAAAATGCCTTGTTGATGTGAGAGGTCAGAGTAGAATGGGCAGACTGGTTGGAGATGATAGAAAGGCAACAGTAACTCAAATAACCACTTGTTATAACCAAGGAATACAGAATACCATCTCTGAATGCACAACACGTGGAACCTTGAAGAAGATGGGCTACAGCAGAGACTGTCAGCTAAGAACAGGTAATTAAGACTACAATTCGCACAGGCTCACCAAAATTGGACAATAGAAGATTTGAAAAATCTGATGACTGGTCTGATGACTTTTAAGTTCAGCTGCGGCGTTCAGATGGCAGGGTCAGAATTTGGTGTAAACAACACGAAAGCATGGATCCATCCTGCCATGTATCAGCAATTCAGGCTGCTGCTGGTGGTGTAATGATGTGGGGGATGTTTCCTTGGCACACATTGGTATCAATTGAGCATGGTTTAAATGCCACAGCCTACCTGAGTATTGTTGCTGACCATGTCCATCCCTTAATGACCACAGTGTACCCATCTTCTGATGGCTACTTCCAGCAGGATAATGCACCATGTCACAAAGCTCATATGAGTTCACTATTCTCCAATGGCCTCCATTCAGGTGTTCATACTGGGAAGTTGATTAATCAAGACATTTTTTCTCAAAGCAATTATATAGGAAAAAAATGGCATAACGAGACAGACCGGAAGTTGTAATTCCACAGTTTGGCCACTACGAAAATTTGTCTCAAAGCCCGGCGCTCTTCCTGTTGGCTTGCCATCGCCAGTAATCATTCATGAATCAACAACAGGCCTGAAAGAGTGGTAATTGCATCCGATTCTAGTGCAGCATTGATGAGTTTACTATCCAGCAACTCCAGATGTAGAGAGGATTTATTATTTGAGTTATTATTATCATTATTTAGAATCCAACAAATGAGATTGGCTGTTAGTTTTGTGTGGGTGCCTGCCCATGTTGGAGTTGAGGGGAAAGAGAGGGCGGATAAAGCAGCTAAAAGAGCTTTGAGGAGTGGAAGTATTCACATTAGTGTAAATATCAGTAAAGTGGAAGCTGAAGTGGTGATTAAGGGGCAAATGAAAAAGATGCAGGATGAATGGAACAACAAAAGTAAAGGAAGATTTCTTTATAAACATAAACCATTAGTTGGGGGTGCAGACTCTGGAGGACGAAATCGAAAGGAGGAGAAAATCATAACAAGAATGAGGAATGGTCATACTGGACTAAACAGCACGTTGTATTTAATTGGGAAACATTGTGATGGCAGATGTGAATATTGTGGAGAAGACGAGACAGTGGAGCATGTATTGATGGTTTGTCAGAAATATCTAACAGAGAGGGAAGTTTTAAAATCTGAGCTCAAAAAGATTGAAGTGAATAATATTGCCATAACCAAGGTCTGAACCAGAACCAAGGTCTGACCCCATGTGACTGATCATCTGCTCCATATTTATTCCAAATGTATATAATTACATATAATTATATAATTACATATACATATGCTGTGCATATACAATACCCACCACCTGCTGCACTTTACTTATTACCGTTACTGTTATTTATTTTATTGTCAATTTTCTTCATTGCACCTTATTTCATTCACTGCACCTTCTCTTTTACTTTTTACTGTACTGTATTTATCTGTACTGTTGTTGATGCTGCTAAGACACCCGAATTTCCCTCCGGGGATTAATAAAGGTTCATCTTATCTTATCTTATTGGTAACATCCTGTCAAAGCCTTCAGGGGATAAGAGCTGGAGACTTCTGCTAGAATATTTAAAATCAACAAGATTAAGCAATAGAATCTGAGACATGACTATTGTTTGTTTAGTTTAGTTGTTATTGGGGTTAGTTATTTATAATTTATTCTTTTCATTTATTAGATCTTCTTCTCTCTTCATCTTCATCTTCAACCGCTTATCCGGGGTCGGGTCGCGGGGATTTATTAGATCTTTAGAAGGATAATAGGGCATTAGTCCACACTCCAGATCAGTTGGTGGCGGTAATGAACCCGAAATGGTTTGCCAACCGTCAATAAACTAGAAGAAGAAGAAGAAGAAGACGGAGAAGAAGAAGACGGTGACGGAAGTGTAATGGAAAACATGGCGGCGTCCTGTCGAGATATTTAGGGCAAATCGACTGCGGTCAAAGAAACTTTCCCAATGTCAGCAGAGACAGCAGATGCTTTGGACACCTGGTATGTAGAGCTGAAGTCACAGCTGCGTTAGTATGTGGACGAACGGCAACACATTGAGAGCTTCTGTGGCAGTTCTCCAGCACCTCCAGCGCCGCCTGGAGCGGACCTGCCGGTCGCGGCCCTGCAGACTCATGTCATCATCAGGACCTCCGTGGAGGCTCCTATTCTTTGGGTCTGATCAGTTCGCCGTGGAATCCCTAAAGCTCCTCGCATCCAGCAGGTACGAGTCCTCCACAAGAAAGAAGCCCAGTTTCATTGGGTTCCAGTGCATTACATGACATTGTGTCGTTTAACCAGTGGCAGACCGCTGATTAAGACAAAGCCAAACATCCCAGGTTGAGCTGCATCACTACATGATCGTTTTCTTAAACGAACAGTGTTTAGACGTTATTTGTTTGAAAGTTAAAGGACCATTATGTAATGTATTTACTATAAGCTGAATTGAAATACTGGTTTCTCGAAAATGCTATAGTCATTAGGTTCGCCTTTGAAATTTCTAGTCTATTCTGTTCTACTGACCCGAAAAGACTCGGCACATCTCTCTGTGTGCAACTGGTTAACAAAGCAGCGAGTATTTGAGACACACAGACCCTGAAGTGATTCCGACTACTGCTGGAGCCCAATGCCTAACGCAGTCGTGTCTAGAATGTAACCCTCAAATTGTGAAAATTTGTATCAGTCAGGTTAGCAATGTTAACTCACAGCAAGAGGATCACAGGTTTGAATCCGACTTGGTGTTCTTCCCGTGTTGGCATGGGTTTTCTCTGGGTTCACCGGTTTCCTCCCACAGTCCAAAGACATGCAGATTAGGTTCATTGTTGACTCTAAATGTCCCAAAGGTGTGAATGTGAGCGTGAATGGTTGTCTGTCTCTATGTGTCAGTGATTCACACCAGACATCCCAAGAATATTGCTGAACTGAAACAGTTTTGTAAAGAGGAACGGTCCAAAATTCCTCCTGACCGTTGTGCAGGTCTGATCTGCAACTACAGGAAACGTTTGGTTGAGGTAATTTCTGCGAAAGGAAGATCAACCAGTCATTAAATCCAAAGGTTCAAATACCTTTTCCACACTGCAAATGTGAATGTTTACACGTTGTGTTCAATAAAAACATGTACATTTTTGTGCAGTATAAGTTGAAGCAGACTGTGTTTGTCTATTGTTGTGACTAAGATGACAATCAGAACACATTTTAGGACCAATTTATGCAGAAATCAAAGTAATCCCAAAGGGTTCACATACTTTTTCTTGAAACTTGATATATTTTGATCATCTTCATTCAATAATGATCCCCAGAAAAGTTTGTAATAATCAGATGTATAGTTGAGGAGGCAGCAAAATAAAAATAGCAGAAAATCTGTCAGGTGGACTTGAGTGGATCATGAAGCTTTTTCGTAGAGCTCATTCAGCTGGACGTGTGCATCAAATTTCAAGTCAGTCCGTCTTATGGTGTGAGGGGGCTTTAAAAGTTTCCACCTCTATGATAATGCCAACATGTAGCCAGTTGGGTTCATATTTTATGGGAAGTTATGGTACCAAATTTCATGACTCTAGCTCGTTCCAGCACAGCAAATTGAGCAAAGGAGTAATATAGCATATAATGCTAAATAGCCCATGCCCACATTAACCAATCAATATGACATGTCAGATCTTAGTTAATATTTGCCCCCCATTGCATGTGTACCAAATTTGATGAAATTCTGTCCACTAGGTTTTGAGATGCAGCTTGAAATTTTGGTGCCCCCTCTGGGTTAAGATCGAAATACTTTAGTACACCTATTCCCAAACACATACTGCATATATCTCCCAAGATTTATGATGATTGGACATATGGTCAATGAATTATGACTAATTTCCTGCTAAGCCCGCCCTATGCGAAGTTTGTTGGTCATTTTCTTCAAAGTGCAATGAGATATCAACAAGCTTCTGATAGCTTTTAGTAAGCATCATCTAATAATGATCCACATAAAATTTGGTAGCAATGAGACCTATGGTTTACGAAGACAGCAAAAATATATTTTTTTAAAAATTCAAAATGTTGGAAAATCTACTCGGAAGACTTTCGTGGTCAACGAGGCTTTTTTGTAGATCATATGGAGTTGGACATGTGTGTCAGATTTCAACTCAATCAGGCATATGGTGTGAGGGGTGTGGCTTTATGTGGCCAATTGTCATATTTCTTGACAAGCACTTGCACATCAATTACAGTTAATGGGCCAAGTTGCATGTTAGACATCAAATAATAACAAATCTGCACAAGCATAGAAGGGTTCTGTTAAATAACTAATCCTCATTAACCAATTATTAACTATTAGCCGGCAAGATCTGTGCCTTGCATGAAGCGGTGCGCTAGCTGCAGTATGTGAGCACAACAGACAACTGAGTCAGCAGTTCACCATCAGAGAGTTACTGTAGCAGCCATGGTGTTACGTTCGCTGTGTCTGCCCAGATTAATGATAGCGATGGTCCGACAGACACTGTGTGTTTGTGCTACTTTAGCAGCTGCTTGCGTTGCTGGTGTCTTTGTGCCTGCTGTAGCGTAACTCCTGTGAGTTTCCGACAGACGATGTGTGTGTGGTGGCATTGAGTCTGGGTTAGTTGGTGGCGTTATAGCTGTGAACGTAGCTGTAGCAGAGAGAGTATGCATGCAAGTTAAACCTTTGTGAAGGTGTACGTGACTGTTGTATGTATTGTACTTTATGTGATGTGTTGCATGAAAAAATGATTACTTGTTATTTAAATGACATCAAGATCATAGAGTCAAGCTAACTCATTATATCCAATTGTAATTTTTATTCACAACTAAAACTGCAATGGAGGCCGTGTGGGACACTGAGTGGACTGTGAATACTGAGTGTATTTTCATTACAACAGATTTTCATGCAAATTCAAGTAATTTACTGACTTGTAATGTGGTCATTCTGTGCTCTGTATCTGTAATTTGAATACAATATTCTATCTCCATACTGGGATCATGCTGAATAATAATTGCTTATTCTTTGATCATTTTCAATCCTAATTTTGCCTTTTACTAATACTAATACTCTTCTCACCTGCTTGTGAACCTTTAGAAGTTTGGTTTCTTTTGTTATTAAGACATTACAATGGGCTGCACAGTGGTGCAGTGGTTAGCACTCTTGCCTCACAGTAAGCGGGTCGCAGGTTCAAATCCGGCTTGGGGCTCTTCTGTGTGGAGTTTGCATGTAAGCGTTGGTTTTCTCCCGGGTACTTCCTCCCACTGTCCTCGTATTTTGAGGACAGACACTCTTCATTTGCATTCAGTCATAGTGTGGTCAAAGATGCTTAAATGGAATTTGTTGGGCATTTTCACTTTGCAACTCATAAAAATGACTCTTGTACGTGGGCTTCATCATCTTGAATTAAGAGAAGTGAGTGCATGAGAACTAACCTCCATGTTCTGTTTGTAGGAGCTCCAGTGAAGGGATAGTGGAGTCCCTTGAAGTCGTTACTTTGTCTGGTGATGTCCCAGTGAAGAGATTTGCACAACAGAACCACCTTCGACTCCACAGTTGGCCTCCTGACAACGTGGATGGACGGTTTGATGTTGGGGTGGTGGTGTCTTTTGGCTGTTTACTCCATGAGAGACTGATCAACAAGTTTCCATAGTGAGCATTTTTATTCTCTCAGCAAGTCATGTTGTCTCTTAAATGTGATGACACTGTCCTCAGTACCTACTGTTCTTAAATCTTATACCTACCCCTCAACGGATTTAATTTTGGTATATCTGGCCTTTGATTCTACCAGTTCTGATAACACTGGATACACCAAAGTAATGGCTAAAATGGTTAAAGACAAAACTTGTTATAGTTAAATAATTATAGCTGTAAATTATTATTTAAATATATCTCAACTTTTATCTGAACATTTAATTCTTTTCCTTTTCTAAGAAGAAAACTTCATGTTTGATATATGTTTCATAATTATAATTTCTAATAATTATAATTATATTTATTTACTAATTTAAAAAGTTAGGACGAGAACAGTTGATTAATTACTTTACAAAAAGGAGATTGATAATGATGACAATAATAGCCTGGACCCTCAGCTGACAGTAAGGACTACTGAGTTACATCAGGTGTGTTAAATATATGCTCTTTGTTTTCTTGGAAAAGGTGGGAGTTGAGGAGGACAGCCTCTATGACTGTTTGTTCTGTTTGGTTGTCACTACATACGTGGCGCAGAGATTTTTCTGTGTGCCCTTGTTCAAGCAAGGCCAGTTACTTTATTTTTGCTGTAGACTGAAAATATTTGGGTTTGACTATGAGATAAGAGATCAGTATTTCAGCTTCTATTTCCAGGTATTTGCATCTAGATCTGTTACACAATTTAAAAGATAGCATCGTTTGTAACAGAACACCATTTTTTTAGGTCAGCAAAAGTTTAGATTAAAATTAGATTAAATAACTTGAATAAAACTGAATATCTAGGTGCATATCCTTTGCTTGCAGGCTTTCACTGCAAGCTCTTTCAGTTGTGTGTTTCGGGGGGATTTCTCCCTTCGGTCTCCTCTTTAGCAGGTAAAATGCTGCTCAATAGGGTTTAAGTCTGGAGATTGACTTGGCCAGTCTAAAACCTTCCACTTCTTTCCCCTGATGAACTCCTTTGTTGTTTTGGCAGTGTGTTTTGGGTCGTTGTCCTCCTGATCAGTTTGGTTTCATTTCTCTTAAAAGTGGAAGACAAAATGTTTCTGTAGACTCCTGAGTTCATTTTGCTGTTGCCGTCATGTGTTACATTTTCAGTGAAGATCAATATGCCGTCCCAGAAGAAGCCATGCAAGCCCAAGCCATGACATTACCTCCACCGTGTTTCACAGATGACCTTGTGTGTTTGGGATCATGAACAGATCCTTTCTTTCTTTCTTTCTTTTGGCTTTCATAATGGTTCTGCCCAGCCCGGGAAGTTTCAGACAAACCACACAATTTTACTTACGAAGCTAAAGAAAAAAACGAAAGAAAATAGCTTATGTTTTGAAATAAGATAAGATGAACCTTTATTAATCCCCGGAGGGAAATGCTCGTGTATTGTTAGTATGCTTCTTCCTGTCACACTTGACATTGATGTAAACTGATATGAGTGATGTTTGAAGTACTGAAGTACTGGACATATATCATGGACAAGTATTTTTCACAGAGGCTTGCGATAAAACTGTGATTAGTTTGCAACAAAGATGTGTCTATATTCAAAGGACACAACTTGAACTGCCACTTTGAGACAAAGTATGAAGAAAGTGTTCATGTTAAGTTCTATGTTTTCTATGTCAAAGCAGTCAGTCCTGTATAGTTCAAAGACTGCTGCATATAATGTCATTTTCTTAATATGCTGAAAAATAAGAATTACAGTATTTTCTATAGTGATAGAATAAAGGTTACATCTGACAGTATTTGTGTGGCCCCCGGCCACAGTCTGGGTTGCTCATGTGATCCCCCATGAAAAATAATTGCCCACCCCTGGTATATAAACTGTGCACACACTCTTTCATTGCAGTGGGATTTTGAATGTTCACCCCAGCCTGCTGCCAAGGTGGCGAGGTCCAGCACCCATCGTTCACACCATCATGCATGGTGACACTGTGACAGGGATCACCATCATCCAGATCCGCCCTCACAGGTAAACAGGGGGAAACCCTTTGTGTTCTTCCGGTTTTCTTTTCCTCAGTACAACATAATTAGATTAGGAATGTCTTCATCTCCCAGGTTTGATGTGGGCCCCATTCTCAACCAGGAGCTTCATCAGGTCCCTGAGAATTGCACTGCTGATGAGCTTGGAGCTGCACTAGCCACTAAGGGAGCACATCTTGTGAGTTGTTGGAATATGCCTGGCAGAGGATGGTTACCTTATCATTGTACTAACAGAGGTGGTAATGCAATTGCTGTATTTGTTTTCTTGTTTGCAGCTGATAGATACGTTCATGACACTGTCTGAGAGAATGGCCCATAAAAGGGAGCAGAGACAGACGGGTGCAACATTTGGTAAGTGTCTGAACTACATACACACAGTCATGCTAAATATGAAAAAAGAGGAATTCTTCCAACTTACAAATTCATTTCCTCTAATAGCCCCAAAAATCAGTACATCAATGAGTTGGATGGTGTGGGAGGAACAGACTTGTGACCAAATTGATCGTCTGTATCGTGCCATTGGATTGCGGGTAATAAGGACTGATCTGGACTGTTCAGGTAGAGCCATGGAAGACACACAAGACTATCACTGTTATGATCCCTCTCTCTGCCATCAGATACCTTTGAGGACCACTTGGATGGGCAGGACAATAAAACTTCTGGACTTTGTAGGAAAATGTCACATTTCATTTTTAGGTAAGTTTGTCAAAATCAGATTTGTAGGACCAGGAATATATTACAGTACATGTACACTAATGTGAAATAAGCCTCAATCCTGTTGATTATCTTGAATAAGCTGGGTAGCCCAGATAGAAACTGAGATACTATGACATGTAGACAACAGATCCAGGTTAGCGACACCACTGGTGTGCTCCTAAATCAAGCCACGTTGTAGTCGGTCAGTAATAAAAAAAATCTGAATTGATGTGCACACTAATAACAGAGAGGTTGCATTATGGCTTTGTCACTTTCATCCTCCAATGAAATTGGTGACCAGTTGGTCCATGGGATTTAGCGAGAATGCTTTTGCTAGTTCCAAAGAAGTTGATTAGTGAAAGGTGATTTTTATAGCTGATTTTAATCAGAATCTGTGAACATAATGCCAGGTTCGGTGTGCAGCATAAGTCACTGGTGAGCAAGCCAGTTTAATAGAGAACTACCTCTGTGCCATTAGGAACAATGGCTCAGGCTCAGCATGCCTCACTAAGCCACTAATATTACATGGTAGTGCACCCCTCAGGAGACTGCTGTGTCTGTGTTGAGTTCTTTTGAATGGGTATATTTTCAGAAGCAGAGGCTGCACCCTCTGAGTGAGAGCCTGATGGTATTGAGATGTGACATATGTGTTTGCTGTTGCCCTGTGCTACTAAAGTAATGTGCTAAGAGCCTGAGCTGTCATACGTCACTCGTGTTTTGCAGATAACAGGAGGAAGCCGGTCCCTGGCTCAGTGAGCTATCAGAAGGAGTCCAATACTTTGGCTGTCTGCTGTAAGGTCTGTTCAACTCTGTTACATTGATTTGATTTACTTCTGAAAATTACTTCAACCTGCACATGCCCCTCTCTAGTCCACTAACACCACATTAATTAGATTCATTCATTCATTTGTGATTTTACATGATGTGTAAATGTGATAACCTGTGCAAATGTCCTTTATATCTCTCAGATAATGACAGTAAAAATAATGTGACAAATATGGTGAACATACTTTAATGTATTAAAGCAGGTGTGTCTAAAGTTTTCATGCCAGAGGCCAAATGAATAAAAAAAACCCAGAAATGTTGGCATGTGGGAAACTGTAGATCGGGAGTGGGCTGCAGTGGTTAGCACTGTCGCATCACATCAAGAGAGTCGCAGGTTTGAAGCCTCCTTGTGGGGGTCCTTCTGTGTGGAGTTTGCACGTTCTCCCTGTGTTATAGTGGGTTTTTTTCAACAGTCCAAGCACATGCAGGTAGGTTCATTTTTGACGCTATATGCCGCGTAGGTGTGAATGGTTCTGTCTCTATAGGCCTTTCCCAGTTTTTAATTTATACGACCTGATTCCTGTCCTTCACTCCTCTTCCTGATTCCCCTCCTCATGTCTTAGTCCCGCCTACAGGACATGTGAGTGGAGGAGGCGAGGAAGAGATGCAAGGACTGAGGAAGCAAGGAAATATGTTTTTAGAGACATGAGACGTCCTTTTCTCTGAAGAAGATAAGATAAGATAAGATATTCCTTTATTAGTCCCACAGCGGGGAAATTTACCCATTACAGCAGCAAGTGGATAGTGCAATAGAAGATAAGCATAGATTTAAAAACAATATTCATACAAATAAAAAATAATAATTTAGTATATACATAATAGAAAAAGAAAAGAAAAATAAAGAAAAATAAAAATAAAGCCAGAAGTATTTCCATTATATCAATAAATAATTGTCCGGTTCCTATAATTCAAGCAGATGACATAGTTGCACATGAGTCCTTATTGCACGTATGTCCGGTGAGTTTGTTGTGAATATGACTGTGATTGTGGTTTTACTGGGAGCAGTGCTGGTTGTGGAGTCTAACAGCTGCAGGCAGGAAGGACCTTCTGTAACGCTCCTTCGTACACTTAGGGTGTAGCAGCCTGTCACTGAAGGAGCTCTCCAGAGCTCTGATGGTGTCTCTCATGGGGTGGGAGTCCTTCTCCATCATGGATGACAGCTTAGCCATCGTCCTCCTCTCTCCCACCACCTGCACTGTGTCTAGAGAGCATCCCAGGACAGAGCTGGCCCTTTTAATAATCTTATCCAGCCTCTTCCTGTCTGCAGCTGTGATGCTGCTGCCCCAGCAAACCACTCCATAAAATATGGCTGATGCCACAACAGTGTCATAAAATGTTTTCAGGAGTGTCCCCTGCACTCCAAAAGACCTCAGTCTCCTGAGCAGATACAGTCTGCTCTGGCCTTTCTTATGGAGTGCAGAGGAATTTGTAGTCCAGTCCAGTTTATTGTTCAGGTGAACATCCAGGTATTTATAAGATGTCACCATCTCAAGTGTCACATGAGAGTTTCTGTTTCTGATGACAGCAGCTGATCATAGCTGGATCAGCTGATTACAGCTGGATCAGCTGTCAGTGGGCTTTAACAGCTGTTTTTGTCTGAACTTTACTACTAATAAAGACACACAGTTGTTATCAGTGGCAGAGCAGCAGTGTTTTCTCTCTGTAGCTTCTTACCTGTTTAAAAAAACACCTGCACATAAATAACAGCTTCAGTCTGTATTTATACTGTGGACTGAGTCCTGCTTACTGGCCCAATACCTTATAACAATTCAGTATCTGTAGTTATGGGGTTTAAACATTTGAGGGAAAATTGAAATGATGAACTCATCAAACATGACGCTCAGGAATGATCAGTCTCACATGTGACTGAATGGAAATTAGGATAAATGATGGAGGTCTCTGACTTTAATGTTATCCTTAATAAAAGTTATTGGGGGAAGTAACACATCATGAAAAGAAAGATCTTTCTGATAATTGAAGAAAGTTGTTTGTGGTTGTTCTGCTTTAGCCACGGTGAGTGAAGGAGAGACAGTGAAGGTCCTTCTGCTGCTGAGAAGATATTGAAACCTATTTCTACCCCTGGTTTCAGTGCACAGTTATTGACTTATTGTCTCTTTGTCAGAGTTAGCAAAAGTGTCCTGTTTTTGCTCCAGCTATATAGAGGTGTGTGAATCTGCAGAAGTACCACGTGAACCTGTCGGTGGGATTTGCTCACCATTTAGGTCCTTCTCAGAGTCTCTTTGAGTGGGTGAGGTCTGTGTGGCCTGCCTTAGCTGGTTCCTTGGTTTACTTTTTGTTCTAGTCAGCTGCTAGGCAGCAGTGATTTAGTTTTAGTCTTTTCATAATACACTCCTGATCAAAATCTTAAGACCAGTTAAAAAATTGCAAGAATTTGCATTTTGCAGTGTTGTATCTTAAGAAGGTTCTAAGTAGAGTTTCAAAATGCAAAAAGAAGAAATGGGAACAAGAGACCAAATGTTTTGAGCAGGCAATTTATTGAAAAGAACAATTTAACTGAAATAGGCTGTTCATCAGCTGATCAAAAGTTTAAGACCACATCCTTTAAAAGCCCAAATCTGTGCAAAAATTTGGATTCCATGTCATTTTCTGTCAAGTAATCACACTGTCAAGACCTCTTGATGGGAAAAGCAAAAAAACTCACTGCCTTCGAACGTGGCAGGATTGTTGAGCTGCATAGACAAGGCCTCTCACAGCGTGCCATCGCTGCTGAGGTTGGACACAGTAAGACAGTCATTTTGCATTTCTTAAAAGATCCTGAGGTTTATGGAACAAAAAAATCAAGTGGTAGACCCAAAAAAATCTGACCGGCACTGAGCCGGAGGATCCGAATGGCTGTCCGTCAAGACACGGGACGATCTTCATCCCAAATTAAGGCCATTACTGGTGCTGACTGCAGCCCAATAACCGTCAGACGGCATCTGCAAAGGAACGTCTTCAAAGGCCACGTCTCCTTCAACGCCACAAAATTGCCCGTTTGGCCTTTGCAAGGGAGCACCAAACATGGGACGTTCAAAGTTGGAAGAAAGTTTTATTCTCTGATGAGAAAAAATTTAACCCTGATGGTCCTGATGGCTTCCAACGCTACTGGCATGACAAGGAGATGCCACCTGAGATTTTTTCAACACGGCACAGGGGAGGGGGCGCCATCATGATCTGGGGTGCTTTTTCCTTCAAGTGGAACAATGGAGCTCCAGGTTGTGCAGGGGCGTCAAACAGCAGCTGGCTACGTGGAGATGTTGCAGCGGGCATCCCTCATGACTGAGGGCCCTCGTCTGTGTGGTGATGACTGGGTTTTTCAGCAGGACAATGCTGCAATTCACAATGCCCGTCTGACAAAGGATTTTTTTCAGGAGAATAACATCACTCTTTTGGATCATCCTGCATGTTCCCCTGATCTAAATCCAATTGAGAACATTTGGGGATGGATGGCAAGGGAAGTTTACAAAAATGGACATCGGTTCCAGACAGTGGATGCCCTTCGTGAAGCCATCTTCACCACTTGGAGCAACATTCCTACAAGCCTTTTGGAAACACTCGCATCAAGCATGCCAACACGAATTTTTGAAGTGATCAACAATAATGGTGGAGCTACTCATTACTGAGTCTGTTTTTGAGACTTTAATTTCTGTTTTAGGGTTTTTTTTGAGCTATGGTCTTAAAATTTTGATCAGCTGATGAACAGCCTATTTTAGTTAAATTGTTCTTTTCAATAAATTGCCTGCTCAAAACACTTAGTCTCTTGCTCTCATTTCTTCTTTTTGCATTTTGAAACTCTACTTAGATACAACAGTGCAAAACGTAAATTCTTGCAATTTTTTAACTGGTCTTAAGATTTTGATCAGGAGTGTATATTGAGTTTAGGGAGCCTTCCTTTTAGGCCTATTTTCATTTGGTGTTTCCCCTCTCGCTTTCAATCGCTTGCAATTTTTGTGGTTATCCTTTGGGATTAACTTTAAGATTCCCCTGGTCCGCAATTGCATCCCTCTCTCGGTTCCCCTGGCAGAATCATAAGACTACGAAACTATATAACTGTTAATCTATCTTCACTCTGGTATAAAACTCCAGTGATGTTGACATGTATCAGATCAGTCCAGTCAGTAAGGGGGCGTGTTGATTGGTAAAAAAAAAAAAAAAAAAAAAAAAAACTTCTGTGAAGGATACACTGTTGTATCGCTCAATGGATGGATAGCTTCACAACAAATCTTTTCATGTGTGCATACATTTTAACTGAGTTGGGATTTTTTTGTGATTGCAGAGTAGGTAGGCTTGCTGCAAATTCTCTCACCTCTGTTCTGGCTTTTTACCCAGTTAGGACTTGAAGGACTTTTTGTTTTGTTTCAAAATGACCTCTTCCTTTATACTGCTTCATCACAGCAGTTGACTCTTGGCAAATTAAACAGACACACTTCCTCTCCAACTCTTCGGCACAGAAAGATGTGTGCAAAGAGGCAAAGTGCATATGGTGATAGTGACATCTAGTGTTCACAATAGGAACTATATTTTAATTGCAAACCAAATATAATATTAAAGGGTAACTTCAGTATTTTTCAATCTGGACCCTATTGTCCCATGTTTTTGAGTTTAACTGACTAATGGGGGCAACAATTTGTGAAACAGGTCCTGTTTTGAGGGAGAGCGCTGTAGACCAACTGCTCGCAGGCTGCAATGTAATCCTACTGGGTCCACCTGTATGGATGTGATTTACATCCACTAAAAGTGGATGAGGGTCTCGCTCAAAGAGACGTCTCATTATGACATCTGGCGAGGTGACGTGTTGCTGGAAGATAGTGGTGGAATAGTGGAATACATCCATGGTGGAAACGTGAGCCATTCTGTGAGTACAGAAAGCATAGCTTAGAATTGCCTAAAAATATTTTCATGGCTGAATATTTAGATGTTTTCAACAATGTGGTTGAGGTCTGTATTTATTTGAGCCAGAGGATACAGATGAAGAGCATGAAGGGCAGGGTGGGCCCTGCTGTCCCTGCCTGTTGTTTAGATTTCACGAGACTTAACAATAACAAACAGACCGGATGAAGCAAAAGGTCAGAAAAAAGTTTTATTTTCTCTGTAGTGTCCTTTCCTTAAGACACTTCTAAGAAAAACCTGAGCCTGAGCATTGGTAACAACAACCACTTTTAGTGGATGTAACATTACTTTGACACTGTTCACTGCTCTTGCAGCTCGTTTAGCAGCTGGCAGCTGCAGCGTTCTCCCTCAATACTGGACCAGTTTCAGAAATTGTTATACCCATTAGTCACTGAAACACAGAAACATGGGAAAATAGGTCCAGGTTGAAAAATACGTAAGTTACCCATTATCAAGTCACAGGCCATATGAATCAAGGAGTCAGGGTGCAGTTTGGACACAGCTGTATTCAAGGGTAAATATTAGGTCCCAACACTTATACATTTCAAATGCAATTCCCAACTGTAATTAATTTAAGGAATCCATTACATAACAAAATGTCATGTTAGCTTGTCAGGAAAGCGGCTAAATAACGCTCCGAAGTTGGGCTAAATTGTAGTGAGGAAAAACTGTCATGGCCCTCTGACCTCAACATATATGAATGAAAATGGGTTTTATGGGTACCCACGAGTCTCTCCTTGACAGACATGACCACTTTCTTTCACGTGCAGTTCTTTGAATGCAGCAACAATTTGTTGTTGTCTCCTATACTAAAATGGTGTATTTGTATATTTCTGCATACTGGGGTCCCTAAACAGTCTTGATTAAATAAATTAACATAAACTGAATATCACTGTAAAGCTGAGACTTTTGTGGATCCAATGAGCCCAACTGTATTCATGTGTGATGTTAGTTCCCATAGTAACCATTTCATTGTAGTGAGACCATTTTTTGAAATTTAACCTCACTGTATAAAATGACCTGTGGTGACCTCTAGGTTATTCACAGCCCCATGAAACTTTACAGCCACAAACTAGAGACCTAGAGCATTCAGAGGATGGATGGCTTTCTTAAATTGACCGTAAGGGGCAGTAGCTATCCAATCTTTGAAAAATACAATTCTTACAGAAATCTCCATATATCAAAAGTTTTGATCCCAAATCACAGCATGATGTTTTCTGTGGTGTTTGTCAAGGTCTTGGTGTCTTAATTTGGCATTTTGGAGGGATTGGTGATCATTTTTTTTGTCAATTCTTCAGTGGTAAAAATGGTTAAATTTAGCACCAAATTGGTGTAACAAATGGTGTCAACCCAAAAATTGCTGCAACAAGTTATGAATCATAATAGAGCATGGGGATGACCATCATATATTCTATCATCATGTTCTAAGACCTTATACACTTTTACTGTTTTTTTCAAATTAATTAATTTTGTCCTTTATTCATATTTATCTCTGATTTATGACATAAGAACTCGACGCAGTACTGAGCTGCATCTTAAATTAATCTTCAGGCTCTCGGCTTTCAGATGGTGTACACCACTTCTATGTGATATGTGATGTGCAGTGGTTAGCACTCTCGCCTCACAGCAAGAGGGTCACAGGTTTGAATCCGGCTTGGGGCTCTTCTGTGTGGAGTTTGCATGTTCTCCCCATGTAAGCGTGGGTTTTCTCCGGGTACTCCGGCTTCCTCCCACAGTCCAAAGACATGCAGGGTAGGTTAATTTAAGACTCTAAATTGCCCGTAGGTGTGTGTGTGTAGGTTAATTATATTATGTTGGTTTATGTTAGGTAAATTGTTCCATGGAATTAGTGCTGTGGAAATGTACTTTATGCTGAATTTATCAAAACAACGGGTAAACATGGAGGAAGTGTAGCTTTTATGAACAGCAAACAGCATTAACAGCCAATGAAAACAGCAGCCAATGAGAAAAGTGGATTCTTACTACAAATATAATGAAAAGACACAAGGAAAATGAAGAATAATGGCCTATCTTTCCTAAAAAGGCCTGATTCTAACCCTTTAAGGTTTGAAATGTAGTGACAATAGCACTGCACTCCTTTTCCTTTTTCTTCTCCCGTTTTCCTTTTAGATTTGTATGATTGTGAATTTGTGTGGCTCAAATATTTGTGTGAATCTGTGTTCCATGTTCCAGGATGGCTGGGTGGGATTCAAGGCAGTGCTCCTGAAAAAGAGGCTGACAGCTGCTGACTTCCATAATGGCTACCTGCATCAGACGATGCAGAAGAAGAGCCCCTGTGAGACAGCCCGAGGACTGTTTGTCAGCAGAAAACAAGGAAGAGAAGCACATCAGATGAGGGAGAACTCCACGTTGTGATGCAACAGCAATCATTTTCTTCCTTGATGTGAACACTGTAGACATGGCATCACCTAATGGAATTTACTGCAATTAATTTATTACTCTTGTCTGTTTTAAGACATCTGCGTGTACAGTACATAAATGAATGTGCTGTTGACTGACATATGAGGAACAACCATGAACTGTTTAGACCATGGTGAATATTAATCCTGCTCAACATCAGCATGTTAAGTCTTTTTTAACAGACTACTGAAGCCTCATATGAGGTTATATCAAGCGGCACCCTGTTGTTCTGAGAAATGACAAAAACACTGAAGTGCCCCAAATGAAAATGCTCAACTTTACAGCAGAAATAAACATGTTTACAGCCTGCTTCAAAAACGGTTATGGTCTCTATAGCTAATATCTCATGACAGCTGTATGGGGGCTAAATTTTAATGTAACTCACCTTAAATTATATTAAGGCTTAAATTTGACGTAATGAGGGTGTGGCCACTGTGAGTGACAGGTGGTGGCTGTCACAGGTTGCTAGCTGCTAGCTCACCTCAGCTCCACTGACACTTCACCTCTTTCCCCCTCTTTGGATTAGCCAGATCCTCCAACTTTGAACTTCACAACACTTCTTCAGAAACCTGTGGGAGACATCAGAGCCTACATCCATATTTTATGTAGATTATGGCTGGCTGACTGACAGAATAAAGAATAAGTACATTTTGTCCTCTGACTCTTAGAGATTGGACATTGCTTGCAGATGACTATGGAGAGGAATGAATACAGTGTCCAATAAGTCTTTCAACATACTGTACATTGCATGCAAGTACTGTTGTGTCACAGACTTGAATAAAGTCTGAGCCTATTCTTTAATTTTTCTTCTGAGTGCAATGATTACAGGCAAATTATTTAATTAAGTTTTTTGATATAGCACGCACATGTAATGTAATCATGAACCTGGGACAATTAAAACCAAAGGTAGCTTGATTTAACCCTTGAACAAGCAGATGGCCTGCCCCAGAGATCTTAGGTCATATTTGTTAAGCAAGGAAATATTCAGGAGTACGGCTTTATAGATGGGAAATAACATTTATATTCATTGTAAAGTTAACCTTCAATTTCAAATACAAATACAAATGTGACGTGTGTGTTCAACCCATCCTAGCATTAGGAGCAGTGTGCTGCTGTGAAGCGCCCAGGGAGCAACTTGGTGTTCAGTATGTCACTAAAGGACTTGCAGACAGTAAGAGCTGTGGATCGAACTGCCGATCCTGTGAATAAAGGATGACCCGCTCTACCCACTGAAACTAACTTGCAGCCAGAGATCTGAATGTTGGGAGTTTTTAACCCATGAAACCATCTAAACAATTTTATACAAATAATTAGCTGAGTTGTGAATATTAAACAGTGTTATAAATATTATTACCTCTGCCAAGGAGGTTATGTTTTTGCCCGCGTTTATCTGTCCGTTTGTTTATTTGTCTGTGTTCAAGATAACTCAAAAAGTTATGGACGGATTTTGATGAAATTTTCAAGGTGTGTCGAAAATGTGAAAAGGAAGTGATTTAATTTTGGGGGTGATCCGGAAGAAATCCTGGATTCTGGATTACCTTGAAATTTTCGTTAACATTGGGGTAAATGGGACCCAAAAAATTGTTTCTCAATATCTCTGGTAATTGTTGTCCAATTATTTTTACAATGTGTACTTCTATCAAATCACAAAGGCTGATCCAGAACTATGGTGCTTGGCGGAGGTCTGCGCCGAGTGCTTTTCTAGTTTGGATTATTTAGGCAAACTGTGACGGTAAAATGACATTATGGGCGGAAATACTGAACTCATAAAAGGCCTTCTCATTTATATTGTTGCAATCTAGGTGACAATATTGCCCCTCTCTGATCACTAAAACACATCCAAGTTTTCATTAGTCCCACAAAGCACTGGGTGCAGTACAGGTGATACACAAGCACTTGATCCCCTCTTATTTGTTGTTGTCCTATCAAAACCCCTTGTACTGTGGATGGGGCAACATACCTGTGCCACCAAAGATACCATACCATCAGCATCCAAGTCATAGGACATCTTAATAGGATAATTATGCATTTGACATTAAAGTGTGCTGGCTAACTCATGGTGCTTTCATCTTTAACACACAGTAGACTTTTGTGAAGTTGCCAACTAAACAAGACAGTTTACTGAGTGCAGTAGAACCTCACCTTCATTGCGGTGCCATCCAGTGAACCCAATCTTAATAAATATAAAAATCTTCAATAAACTCCAAATCTAGAGTCTCTTGGGATAGCTTTGTCTCACGTCTCCACAATATTTTGACCTAAATATTTGGGGAAAGTAAGGAGTTAGATAAGGTGTGTTTTTAGCATTTAAGGACATAATCAAGACCTTCCTTCAAATGTAAAGTTGTAATTATTGTAGTTAACAAAATAAAGTAGTTAATTATTCCTACATAGGGATTTGTATAGGCCTGACATTTATAGAACTTGTGTCATTCTAGCTTTGGAGCTGAGATGCTAAACATGTGCACCAAGTGTCCCTCTCTCTCTCCCTTGTTTCCTGTCATCTCTCTATTAATGGCTGAAAATGCCCCAGATATTAAAAATAAAGCAAATACATATGATTCATTAAAATGTTACTAAATTCAAAATTTCTTAAATTATACAGCTATTTTCATCGTAACGTGATAAATATTAATGCTTTTAAGACTTTATTCCAGATCTATAAAATTAAACATCAAAAGCTGCACACCACTGTTTTACATGAACAAGAAACATCAACATATACAGAAAATACAATGATGCATTCAATAAAGCATAAAAGGTATTTACAGTCAAACTGTAGGCATTTAAATAACAAAATAAATACAACTATACTGCTGCAAGAAAACTTTTAAAAAGTAGACATCTTTTAAACTCACTCAATTGCTGTCTTTTTTTCTTTCTCAGTTCACTGAGGCAGAATGCCCTGAGATTTCCTGGTGTGTTAAAAAGGAACACACTTTGGCAAAATGTCTCATCACATTTTTGGAGCTCCTTCATGTGGCCTGGCACATGCTAAAATCAAATTGTGCCTGATAGTGTGCTGTTTTTTCCTTTTAAGGTTCTGTAGGTGCTTCTCTTACTGTAGTTCATCTCTAGTCACTGATCCTGTGTCCTAATCTAACTACCCAGAGTGTCAAACACATCTCTCCCTGTTTGTCACAGGCTTTTTGGTGGGAGGAAGGAGCACTCTCCAGTTGTTAGGTCAGTAAATGTAAAACTTGTTACTGAAAGTGACAGAATGGAACATTATACTCAGTCCAGGTGTCGCTCTCCCCTCTGTAGGACATTGCACATGTATTTTGTCCAATCATGTCTGACTGGACAGTGCTGGCAGGAAGTTGGAGCTTTCAGTGCACAGCCTGGCTGAACATGCAATCAGTTCCGGGTTCTACAACATGCAGGGAAGAGTGCACATTTTAAGGCCTCACACAAAGTAGAACACCTCAGGACATGTCCATTTACTGGTGTCTCAGAGCTACTGTTTCATCTCTTGTGGAAACTGGGACTGTGAATGATCTGAGAGAGCTTTCCAAAGGAGTCCATCGTGTCCACAGGCTTTTGTGTTTGTGCTGTGCTCTCTCCCAGCTGGTCAGGGACATCCAGTCCAGGGGACATGGCCTGATCCAAGGTGCTGATCCTTGGGAGGAACTGGGCCAGAGCTGGTACGCCTCGGTCTCGACCCAGCAGCCTCTGCCGCTGATTTCCCAGACTGAGCAGGGCACCGTGTCTGTCAGAGACATAGATGTTGTACCCGTCTGGCAAGATCTGCTCTCTGAAGGTGCAATCATCTCTGCTGTAGGTGTGCTGGAAATGATGGGATACAGTCACATGCAGACATATTCATATTCAAGAAATGTGTTTGAAATTATTTTTCTCTGTGAGGAAATGACCCGAGACAAGTGACAAATTACTTGATTAATTGTAACTCTGAGAATGTACTGACTGTTTTCTATGACTTTCTATGAATCTGAACCTGTCAATGTGCAGTGTCATGTTTTTTTGATGAACTTATCAAATGAAGCTCAGTGGAAGTTTAGTCAGCAAGACCCTCTTTACACTCATTATACACATTAATTCACATCCTTTCTCTCTCTCTGTCTCTCACACCGTCTCCTATTCTATCTGCTGACTATGGGCATTTCACTCTTAGTTAACCAGCCAGATTCTGCCACATTCTCCCTGAGCAAATCATGTTGTTGCTATCAAATTTTAAAACTGTTCTCCTCTCTGCTGCTGTCAGTTGTCATTTCAGTGAGCACCGATGCAACCCGCCTCCATCTGATCACCTCCAGTCTTCATCATATTCAGTGTCCAGTCCTGCGCTACATCCCTTTATCGTGTCTAGACTCCGGGGGAATATACCTAAGCTCATCATTTCCAAACTTACAGTGAACATTCACTGATATTCTCAGAAGTAAACTAACTCTGTCTTCTGCTCCACTAGCTCTCACTTGCTTCACCTTCCCACATACACACTACACGCTGGCTCTGCCTTTTTCCAAATCACCACAGCTTTCATGTCCGCCACTGCAATTCTACTACACACTTGGCACACGGGAAAGGGTTTAAATTGGTTGCAATCCACAACCTCACTGCTAGAGAGCACTAAATTGTACACACTGCTCCTTTAAATGCTACTGGGGAAATTAAATACTAAAATTACCTTATAAAAAAATCACCTGTTTTTGCAAAATAGGATTTCACTGTTTTTTTTTCAGAATATTTAATGCAATACTGTGTAACATCTAAAATAAAAAAAAAAATCCCCTTACAGATGAAAAGTTCAGTTTACAAGGAAAGCAGTAATATCTTTGCTTGTGTCCATAGGCTCAAGGACACATGACCAGAAGGTTATTGTGGATAATGTAGTTGGCTTTGGGTGGATACTGCTCTGTGACAGACATTATTTGGTTTGCTGACTTAATGACTATTCTCTACTTCTGCTAGTGCAATTTGTTGTAGCATTTTACACTTTTTTAAAAAAAAATATATATATAAATATAAAAATATTATATGATGTTTTATAGACTAAACAATTAATCAAGAAAATAATCACCAGTCAATCATTGATTGCAGACCTAAAATCTCTTGAAACACAGTAATCCTTTGACAATGTTATCCTTAGATTTATACTATACTATACAGAAATCATGTCAAATAGGGGTCAACAGGGTCCCAGCAGCTTTGTAAAGCCATAGTTTTTGGAACAGCAAAACCATGGCCAACTTTTACTTTTACAATGGCCATTTTTCAGTTTTCTATACTCCATATGTTATATTATATTATATAATATTATATAATATAATATTATATTATATTATATTATATTATATTATATTATATTATATTATATTATATTATATTACATTATATTACATTATATTATATTATTTGGAACTAATAAAACTGATTGATTTAGAAGGCAGCTTCCATTAGGATTGCATGAATGGTGTTTAGATAGAAGGCCCCTTTTATCAAGGAAAAAAAAAAACATACGTAAATCGTGCTGCAAGTTCTTCGATGGCTGTTTACTTTGGCCAAAGAGAGCCAGTCAGAGGCCAAGGTTGTTGTTGCTGCTGCTGGGTCTTTTCATTCAGGTTTTTTCACTTTGCAAACACATCCTACCCTGCACCACTGGACAAAGGTTGATGAACCCGTCTGTTTGAATGAATGACTGACTGACATGCAATTTTTTGAACATGGTAGCTGATTAACAACTTATGGAAAGCAGCAGGAAACCTCAAGACAACAGTGCCTGCAGAAATGTTTGTGGAAGACTTAAAAAATTAACTGTATATCCATTTTGGAAAAGCATTGACTCTTATAAAATGCATTGCTAAGTTTTGAAATGGTGCAATTTACCAAATATCAGTATTAATAGTAATTAAGTATTAGCAGTAATTCATCATGAGCAAAAATAAATAAAAATGCAATATCCATTATTTTAATAGTCATATTGTATCAAAAGTCTGGGTCTAACATGTTTAATGGTCTATCTACTTATATATGATCTTATACAACTCAAAACAATAACAGTGGAATAATCTATTAAAAACTGGATACAAATTTACATGGGCTTTCAGTTGAAAATTTATAGTTACAACATAGTTAAAATCATGAAAAAGTTCAAATGGCAGTTTAAGTTATGAAAGTTGAATTTTAATTTGAAATCCAAGCACAGAATGAAGTTCAAAATAGCTATTTAAGTGCGCTGAGTGAAGATGTAAAAGTGCTGAGTTCAGGATTCAGTTGAAGCGCAAAGAGGAGTTGAAGTATCAGTGAAAGAGTAAGATATGAAAGAACCGATGATATGGAGGGCACCACTGTTGAACAAGGTTATGTTCCAAGAGTGAATTTGTTGTCATTACAAATGTCAATGTGATTTCGAGTTTGCCTCACTTTGGCTTTACTGTCCTAGCTCCTGTTACCTGGAGTGCAACAACGATGGCAAAGTCATTGCAAATCAGCCAGTGAGCAGCTGCAGTAAATAAATGGAGTGCACAGAACATACAGTACATTCACAGGGGCGACACTAGAAGTACCTAACCCATTAATTTGGTTCAACAAGGCTAAAGATGCTTCCTAACTAACCCAAGCAAAAAGAGAGATAACAGCAGCAGCTGGGTGTACCACAATAAGCTCTGCACTGTTATGATTTCAAAGCTGTTTTATGGTTAATTGACAGAGTGTTTTTCTTTGGTTGCTGTGGCTAACAGGATTACCAGAAAGGCATTGAGAGGATGATTTTCAAAAGGCATTATAACATAAAACTGAACTCCAATAAAACAATAGGAATGACAAAGTCACATTAATGAAATGCTATTAATTCAGTAATTAAATATGAAGTTATTAAGTCATTTCATAATTTACTTCTATATTTTAGTATACTTAGTGATATGATTATTTATTTCATTTCATCTGTTTCATGTTGGCCATTCTGGTGTCCCATGTTATTGATTTGAGTCTAATCTGTTGGATTTTATCTGAGATGAAATGACTCAGTTAAATTAGTTAAAGTTAAATAATGCTGTCACTCAAGTTCATCTCATTTAAAAGCATTCAGTTTGAGCTGAATATGTTAAAACTAAAATTCAATTTGACTACATAATAAAACTTTGTATTATGATTTTACATTTACTATGAGATAATTTTACCAGTTTTATTAATATCTAGCCTATTATCATTCTGCAGTCGTAATTAGACACAATTACCTTTTACCTCATGTCATGTCAGAATAATTCCCTAAAATAAATAAATTAAGATAGTGAATTATCTTTTGCTGAATAATAACTTTTGCAACTTTAAACTTGTATTCACATATTATAAATAAACAATAGATGTAGAAGTAAATGGACGATAGGTTGTCACCTTGTCATATGACATCCTTACCGATGAGTACAGCCTTCCATCGCCTTCTATGCAGAGAAACCGTTCGGTTGCGGCTCCTTTCATGACAACACATCCTTGGTCCACTGGGCGGATCTCCAGCAGGCCTGCAGTTTAAACATTCATCAGAGTGAAACATATCTTCAAGCCTACTCCAGTCATCAGTGTGATTCACCAACAACCATCACAGTTTGCTGCTTGTGAAGTCTGTGTTTTAAAATATTTGACTTACTGTATGGAGTTTGGTATGCAGAGCCATGGATCTGTCCATCCCCACTGATCAGTAAGTGCAGTCCAGGCCTGGCAGCATACAGGTGCCTGAGCCGGACCAGCTCTCCCCAGCTGTGAGCAATGTGGGCTCCGTGGTCCAATAGGGGCATGCAAATAACAGCAAAAAACAAATTGGCAATGGATATGGTGACCAGGAGCAGTGGCATGATTCCTCAAATCCTCTGTAAGTGCTCTGTTGCTGCTCCCTCCAGTTGGCAGTGTGAAGTCAGCAGGTCTCATCCTAACCCAGGCTTTTAAACATGGTCCTTATCAGCAGCAGATAACCCTCTTTAATCCTGTTCCCAGAAGCAGACCACAACACACACCCCTGCACCACATTCAGCTGAATCAGAGCTCTCCATTGGCTCTAGATGAGCCCTTAACATGTTTATGTAAACTTCATTCAAAACTCTGGCAATTTGTCTGGTATTAAATATGGGCCAACATGCTCTTTATAAAATACAACTCACAAAATATTCTAAAGTGGTGGGAAATCTTTTTCAATTGGGCACACATACAGTATAGATTGTCACTCGTCATACTGGCATGAGGAGGCATGGTGGGAGAATGAATGACTGAATTTCAAATTCAGAGTTAATTTGTTAGGATTGCTGCTCGGTAAATAATTTCCATGCTGAATGTACCCACTGCTCCAGGGAAGGAATTAGACATTGTAACTATGGGACCACTATTACTCTTAGTGAAAGCAAGTCCATCAGCAGTTCTTATGATTAACCAACAGTATATTGTGTTGTTTTTATTATTATTGTTGTTCTTATTAATAGGTTATTATTGGTAGTAGTAGGCTAGTAGTAGTAGTGCAGTGGTGGACTACCATTATTACTAAGCTACTACTGTTACTACTACTATTACTAGGCTGCTACTACTATTGCTACTAATACTAATACTACTAGGCTCCTACTGTACTGATGGAGGAAGTATTCAGATCTTTTACATAAATTAAAGTAGCAAAACTACAATGTAAAAAGATGACACTTTATATTTGTTTTCAGCCATCATTCAGAGGGGAGGGGGAATGTGATGAGCTTATACAATCTGTTGTGCATCAGCTCCACCTCAGCCAACTGTGACAGTAATAAAGCAGCTACTCTGAATGCATCAGTTTTAGCAATCCATCCATCCATCCATCGTCAACCGCTTATCCCATTAGCGGTCGCGGGGGGGCTGGAGCCGATCCCAGCTGGCATTGGGCGAAGGCAGGGTACACCCTGGACAGGTTGCCAGTCCATCGCAGGGCACATAGAGACAGACAACATATAGACAGACAACCATTCACACACACATTCACACCTATGGGCAATTTTAGAGTCATCAATTAACCTAAATTGCATGTCTTTGGACTGTGGTACCCAGAGAAAACCCACGCTTACATGGGGAGAACATGCAAACTCCACACAGACCCTGCGACCCTCTTGCTGTGAGGCGAGAGTGCTAACCACTGCACCACCATGCAGCCCTTTAGCAATCCAATCTTATTATTATTATAGTCTAACACTAACACTGAGTACTTTTACTTTGAATATATATATCCATATCCATCCATCATCTGTAACCACTTATCCTCATCAGGGTTGCGGGGGTGCTGGAGCTGATCCCAGCTGACTTTGGGTGAAGGCGGGGTTCACCCTTGGTGTGTGTCCCGTGGTTAGGTGTTTGCCTTAACAGCCCAGTTGGTGTCACTCCTCTTCAACCACAGTCAGTGGCTCGTCCTCTCGGCGGTGTTAGCCAGCTCTTTGATAGCCTGTCTGTGAGCCTTGTCCCCTGACTCCAACCCCCCTATGAAGTTTTGCTGCTGTGCTGGCTACAAAGCCCCTACAACCCACCTCCACCGGACACATCCGTACCTTCCAGCCTCTGTCCTCTGCCTCAGCTGCTAAGTTGGAGTACCTCATCTTCTTTGGCTTCGGTGGAGTACCGCTTCTTCAATGGCATCCTCCCAGGGAACTGTCAGCTCTACAATGTAAACTAGCTGGCAGGTATTGGACCATAGGACGAGGTCTGGTCGCAGGGTGGTTGTTTCAATCTCCAGGGAAAAATGAGCCTCTGATCCAAGTCAACTCGCATTTGCCAGTCCCTGGCTGCATTCAGCGGGCCAAGATCAGGATTTGAGGGTTTGGTCCTCAGCTTTTCTCCCTCCAGAACAAACGGTGGTGGGTGTTGGCCCACATTTTGGTTCCTGATGGGTTGAGCGTTGATGGATACTCTCTTGCACTCAAGTTTGTCAGCTAAAGATCTTAGGACCTGGTTATGTCTCCATGTGTATCTGCCTTGAGTGAGGCTGGTTCTACAGCCAACCATGATGTGCTTGAGCATTGCTGGAACTGTACACAGGGGGTTTGATGGGTCCTTTCCAAACCATAGTTGCAGATTTGTGGGAGATGGTAGCACATCATATGTAGCTCAGACAGTCTGTTGGATTCCATGCCCCAGAGTTTGCTCTATGTAAGTCTCTTCTTTTCGACACCCTCCCACCTCATCCAGCCACCCTATTTAGCTTGTGTTATGACTTTGGAATGTCTGACTGCTTCCTCCTGTCAGTGCACCTCCTCTACCACCATGGTTCGATGTTCGGTTGCAAATGCCTTTTGCCAGAGAGGAGCTACAGTTCCAAGGCCAAAGCCTCCTCTGTCTTGTTGGACCACTACGTTGCGATGGAGGAGAACAGATTTGGCCTGTAGCACAGCTGAGGCTGGGGTCCACTTCCTCCCTGTTGGTAGGGTGGGAGCTATGCCTCTCACTATAGGGTCCCAGGACTCAGTGAGGGACATGTCCAGCCTCACCTTGGCACATTTGAACTCTTCAACCAGGCTAGAAACTGGCAGTGACAGGGTTCTGTTGCTGTAGAGTCCAACGCTGCTGAAGCACTTTGGAAGTCTGAGCCACTTCTTCACGTGAGAGTTCACTTGCCTTTCCAAATGATTAGCATGGCATATTGAGACCTCATACATAGTCAATAGCCACCGGAGACTGCATAGCAACCCAAACTGGAGGCACCAGATCTTCAGCTTCCCTGGTAGGGCAGTGTTGTTAATCTGCCTGAGGCCGTTAGCCGTGTCCTACCGCAGTTGTTCAAGTTGCTGGGTGTCTCTGAGGTCTGCAATATACCATTGTCCGAGGCTCTTGATGGGCTGGAGTGTTGGAATTGGTTCATTGTTGATGTGGAACTGCTCGCCTGTTAGTTGGCCTTTAACAATGGAGATGCAGCGTGACTTGCTTGGCTTGAAGCCCACTGAATGTTTTCCTGGAGTTTCTGCAGCAAGTGCCTGGTGCATGGTTTTGTTGTTGTAATGACTGTCAGGTCGTCCATATAGGCTCTAATTGGCGGAAGACGCAGGCCACTCCTGGTCCTCTCACCTCCCACTACCCAGAGGGATGCCTGTATGACCAGCTCCATTGCCATGACGAATACCAGAGGGGAAATTGTGAAGCCTGCCATGGTGGCAACTTCCAGATGCTGCCAGGCACTGCCATTGTTCTCAGCTGTTACACAAAACTGGAAATCCTGAAAGTAGCTCTTGACCAATTCAGTGATGTGGTTTGGAATACCAAAATAATTGGCCACAAGATCTTGTGCAGGACTGACCCTAAGTCATTGGCAAGGTTCAGGAAAACCACATGTAGGTCTCTCCGTTCCTTTTTGGCAGTTATCTGGTGCCAGATCATATTGGCGTGCTCCAGACATCAAGGGTGATGTATAGATGTATTTTCAGAAGAGAAAGAGTTTGATGACTAGACTAATGAACCAATTCATAGTAAATTCATTCAATTCAATTCATCAACTAATGACTCAGTTACAAACTTGACAATTAATATTAGACAGGAAGAATTAGGGAATCCATCCACAAATTCTAAACCGGAATTAGACCATGTCACAATTTATAACATGAAACTGATCCTCAATCTTCACTGGTGCTTCTTAAACTCTTTGTTATTTGAATGCTATTAAAATAACAATAACAATATTAAATCCAGTCAGAGAGATATCAGTCACTGAATTGACCTGTTCATCTTTAATTTGTTCTATCCATGAATGTTCATCATTTGTATTTACTGTATTCCTTCAATTCGGGGGCGGCAGTAGCTCAGTCCGTAAGGACTTGGGTTAGGATGTGGAGGACCCGGGTTCAAATCCCCCATGGACCAAGACCAACTGGTTGCTGGAGAGGTGCCAGTTTACCTCTTGGGCACTGCCGAGGTGCCCCTGAGCAAGGCACCAAACCCCCAACTGCTCTGGGCGCTTGTCAGGAGCAGCCCCATCACTCTGACATCTCTCCATTGACATGTATATGTACTGTGTGAACAACAGAGTGTAAAACTGAATTTCCCCACTGTGGGACTAATAAAGGAATATCTTTCTTTCTTTCTTATTCTTATTGTTTTATCATTCATTCAATTATATTCTGTTAGTAGTGTAGCCACGTAGTTAGTCAAATAAACATTTCATTTATTAAGAACTTGGTTACTTATATATATATATATATATATATATATATATATATATATATATATATATATATATATATATATATATATAAACTATTATATAAACTATTTGAATCACTGTTCACCATGTCAAGAACTCCATAGTAGCAACCCTGAGATCATGAGACTCAATTGATTAATATCAAATGTGATTATTTTTCCCTGTTTTTATTAAACTGGGTGGCGCCTGGGTAAATCCTGATATTGAAGTTAACTGTGTATAATATCTGAAGTTGAATGTTACCACTTTCCTTCACATTTTATGATAATTAGTGTTTTATAATTAATAATTTGAGATTAGGAATTGTGAATATGATTTTTTATATTAATTAATGATTAACTGTTAATCTGCTCAATGCAATAACGCTACACTAACACAGGGCGAACATGCAAACTCCACACAGAAGGACGCCCCCAAGCTGGATTCAAACCTGCAACCCTTATGCTGTGAGGCTAACCACTGCACCACTGTTTAGCCCCAAGTACATTTTGATATTGATATTTACACTCGGCTTTACTTTGGTAGCATTTTCAAGTACTTGTTGTACTTGTTATGGATGTACATGCAATATACTTTTACTGTATATTGTTGTTTTGCTACTTTTAAGTAAACGATCTGAATACTTCCTCCGCCACTAGCGGTAGTAGCCTCTTAGTATTAGTGTTAGTAGCATGGTAGTAGAAGTAGCCTAGCAATAGTAGTAGTAACAGTAGTAGCGTAGAAGTAGTAGCAATTATAACAGCAGTATTAGTAATAGCAGTAGTAGCAGTAGTATTAGCGGTTGTAGTAGTATTAATAATAGTAATAAAGGTAACAGTAGTTCTGTTGTTTTTGTTGTAAGTCAGAGCAGTCTGGCAGAAGGAAGAGTTTAACGTAAGTGCAAGCCTAAGTGAACCTTGGCTCATACCTACAGACTGAAAGTGCCTTATATTGATTGCCATGTTGCATAATTATGTTACATAAAGTGCTACAAAATGTACTCTGTCAAATTGCACGTTTTTTATTTGTGGATAGGGTAAAGTCTACAGATTGGTCTGAATCCAAGCAGAGCTGTGAGACTGGGTCACTGCACACTAAAATAACACACTTCTTTCCGCTCTTATCAATTTGTGGCCTGTGCTTCCGCTCCTCTGCTTGCATTTACATACAAGTTAAACTGTAATGGAGAGCAAACATCACCACTCACAAAAATGCAACTCAAAGCTCACATTTCAAAAGCTTATCTTTGAGTTTTTAAAGTTGTAAATTGATCCTCTTGTGTTATGGCACAGATGATTTATTTTTCCCTTCTTCTGTCACTAGATGGCAACCTAGAATATGAATGATCTGCATGATGTGGATGTTGTTAAACATAACCAAAAAGTTTTACAGAAAAGAAATTAACAAGAAGAAAAGAAAGAAGAAAAGGAAATGAAGAAGAAGAATTATGACTTGTGCTTCATCAGGTGTTGGGTGTCCCATTAAGATACTTATCAGCTTTGTGCATATAAAGACATATTATTATTACATACTGTTCATTACTGTTGAGTCAAACACCATTCTAATCCTTCCTCCAGCTCATGTTATATATGCAAATGGACCACTGCCATTGGTAGCATGAAACATCAATATCTTCCTTAAACTCGCACAAACACAACATATTTATTTACCTGCATGTCTATATCTCAGCAGTATAGTCTATATACTGTATATACAGTGCTGTGAAAAAGCATTTGCCCCCTTCCTAATTTGTGTCACACTTAAATGTTTCAGATCATCAAACAAATTTTAATATTAGACAAAGACAACCTGAGAAAATACAAAATGCAGTTTTTAAATGATGATTTCATTTATTAAGGGAAAAAAGCTATCCAACCTCCCTGACCCTATGTGAAAAAATAATTGCCCCCCTTTTTAAATCTTGAATTAACTGTGAATAACCACATTTTTTTGGAAAGCTGAGTTCAATTTCCCTAGCTTCACCCAGGCCTGATTACTGCCAGACCTGCTGAATCTATTTAAGAAATCACTTAAATAGAACCTGTCTGACAAAGTGAAGGAGGCTAAAAGATCTCAAAAAGATGTGGAACAGATCTCAAAATGTCGAACGGTGTTGAACCTTCCCAGGAGTGGCCGGCCTACCAAAATTACTCCAAGAGCGCATCAACGACTCATCCAGGAGGTCACAAAAGAATCCAGAACAACATCTAAAGAACTGCAGGCCTGCCTCAGTTACGGTAAGTGTCCATGATTCAATAAGAAGACAGAGACTGGGCAAAAATGGCATCCCTGGGAGAGTTCCAAGGTGAAAACCACTGCAGACCAAAAAGAACACAAAGGCTTGTCTGACATTTGTCAAAAAACCATCTTGATGATTCCCAAGACCTCTGAATGGCTTGAAAAAAAAAATTAAAACAAAATGAAAGTTTTGGAGTGGCCTAGTCAAAGTCCAGACTGAAGTCTGACTGAGATGCTGTGGCATGACCTTAAACAGGCCGTTATGCTCAAGCCCTCCAATGTGGCTGAATTAAAACAATTGTGTAAAGAAGAGGAGGCCAAAATTCCTCCACAGTGATGTAAAAGACTCATTGCCAGTTATCGCAAATGCTTGATTGCAGTTATCGCTGCCATGGGTGACAACCAGTTCTTAGGTTTAGGGGGCAATTACTTTTTCACATAGCAGCAGGTAGGTTTGGATAGTTTTTTTTAACCCTAAATAAATGAAATCATCATTTAAAAACTGAATTTTCTATTTATTTGGATCATCCCTGTCTAACCTTAAAATTTGTTTGATGATCTGAAACATTTAAGTGTGACAAATATGTAAAAATATAAGAAATCAGGAAGGGGGTAAACACTTTTTCACAGCACTGCAAGTTTTGAAGTTAAGTTATTCAAAGAGCATGGCCATAGGACATACGTCATGGGGGCATTTTACATTAACTGGATTATGCATGGCTACATGTAAACAGGAACATTTGTGGAATTTGGATTTTCATTAGCCATGTAAACTGCTTAGTTTAAAGAACTTATACTGGAATATTTTGTACATGTAAACATAGTCATTGTGTGGCAGTGACACAGCATGCACAATTCCAGGGCCCTTGCAATTCAAAAAGCATTACTGTGGCGTGTCAACAAGTTTTCTGTGAAAGCAACACATTCAAAGAATATTTTTGTCAGCCATTAAAAGACTATCTTCAACTTATCACCTTACTTGCAGACAGGCCTTTCACTGCACAGTGATATCTTCTTAAGAATGTAATTACAATACACTGTACAATACACAATATACTGTTTCAGAGTGGTTCATACACTGTGAAACATTCAAGAGCTGTTTGTGAAGATTTGTTTACTTGGTTACAGGCTCTACAGTCCAGTTGATGAAATGAGCCTCACAGAGCAGACTGCTACAAAGAGCATTGACCTGTGTACATTTGAGAAGCATGGCTGCCTTGTAAATGTTGATGATGCTGTTTCACTTAGAGCTGGCCTGAGATGTTTGTTGGCTGAAAGAAACTGCAGTACTTAACAAGATAAGATCAGGCCACAAAACTTCTGTGTGCAGCCATGCAAGCAACCAACCAATGAGGTCATGCACTTCTACACAGATTTCCATCAAATTATTGGAAGGTGATTTGTGTAGACTTATTATCATTCATTCATTCAAAAAATAAATTGTACAAAAGCATTGAAGGAAATTGTAAAGCAACAAAACCACAATCGAAAACTAAGTGTACTACAATCACGTTTATTTCATGATGTACCATAAATATAGAGACTGATATGTTGTGATCCACTGGTATGGTCAGTGAAATCCCCTAAATATAATCCCTGACCAGAATGGGTAAATTTCCTTCTTGGTAGTAAGTATATTTCTCCAACAGGGGACAGTGGTGATGCACTGCAGTGGTCCCAGCAACAGGGAACACTGTCTTGTTTTTTGTATTCTTTGGTGAAACAAGTACGAGTATAACAGGCATACTGTATACAATACATGGACAAAGTACTGGTGGCTTTTACTGCAGGAGTGGGTTAATAAGTGTACAAACTTTTTTGCAAAATTGTTTTATTTATTACTGCCAAGAACCCGAACACAGTTCTCGCCTTCCATGCAGTCATCCACGACAGCCCCTCTACACCCAGCATTTCTGGACAGATCTCATCAATTCCCAGGGCTCTGCCATTGTGGAGTTGTTTGACTATCTCAGTGACTTCAACCAGGGAAAACTGATGATGATCCCCCATCAGCTTCCAGCTCTACCTCTACAATTAATGGTGCATTAGTTGGGTTCAGGAGTTCCTCGAAGTGCTCCCTCCACTGCCCGATTACCTCCTCAGTTGAGATCAACAATGTCCCATCCTTACTGTACACCGCTTGAATTGTGCCGGATGGTTTTCCAGAAGCAGTTTGATGCCGACCAAAAGTCCTTCTCCATATCTGCTCCAAACTCCTGCCACACCTGCTGCTTTGCCTCCTTCACAGCAGAGGCTGCTGCCCTTTGGGCCTCTAACATTACTTACAATAATAACATATCCTGGAAGGATGTAATCACAAAATTGATCAACAACCCGTGGCCTGGGATGCTCTGGTACCATGTACACTCATGAGCATCCCTATGTTTGAACATGGTGTTTGTTATTGACAGTCCATGAAGTCCAATAACAAACAACTGCTCAGGTTTTTCAAGCCATTCCTCCTAATAACGCCTCTCCAGGTGTCTCCATCTTTGCCCCCGTGCATGTTGAAGTCTCCCAAGAGAATACAGAGTTCCTTACCAGAGCCCCATGTAGGACTCCATCCAGGGTCTCCAGGAAGTCCAAATACTGCTGTTTGGTGTGTATGCACAGGCAACAGAGTCCTCTCCCATAACCGCAGTGACTCTCTCGTCCACCGGGGTAAACTCGAATATAGCGGCACTCAACAGGGATTTGTGAGTATCCCCACAAGCGCCTGACGCCTAACACCATGGGCAACTCCAAAGACAAAAATAGCCCAACTCCAGGAGTACGAGTCCAGAAACGAGGCTGTGCATAGATCTAGATCTAACTGATACACTCCATCTCCCACACAATCTCCGGCTCCTTCCCCCACTGAGAGGTGACGTCCCACCTGACCAGAACCAGCCTCTAATGCCAGTCCGTCGAGGTTCCTGGCCTTCACTGACACCTGTGTGGCAGTGCACCTCACCATAGTGGTTCTTCCCGTAGGTGGTAAGCCTACAGGATGGAGAGGAGGGGGGTACCATGTCACTTGTTCGGGCCCTCCATCTGGGCCTGGTTCAGATGGGGGTGGGTAACTTCTCCTCTGCCTCATTTCATCATAGGGTTTTTATGAACCATTCTTAGTGTGGCTCCTTGCTTGAGAACAATTTACCATGGTCATTTACTATGACCCTACCAGGAGCACCAGGCTCCAGACAACACAGGCCTCTTCACCATGTTAAGGTGATGGTTCCCAGAGAATAAAAAGCAGAAAAATGCAAGGATTATAAAGACATCATTACATCTTAGACTTGCTGATCTAATTACAGCAAGTCTAAAACTATTCCCAAGTATAATGGCTGTTGTATGGTTCCATCCTGGAATGGCAAGTCAGAATAGGATATAGAATGTAGGTGTGGAATGTATGTACTGTATCTGTGCACGTATCCTGTCAAACAGACAGTGAGGACATTTGAGTGCTTCCAGTAGGGACCTAATTTGTCTCTGGACTATCCAGAAACCAGCCAGCTATTTCAGCACCAGGGGGTTGGAAGGCTTTCGACCTTAATCTCCTCATCTTTCTGTGTGTATCTATTCAGACAGCATAATGCAGAATGTGTTCTAGTTTACGGTCTTTAATCACGCTGGCCTTAGTCTCAGTGAGCAGAAAGCTGTCATTCTGTCATTCTTTGAGGCAGGGATTCTCAAACTTTTTGGTGCCAGGGACCCCTTACAGGGGAGGAAATCGCAATAATCACAGCACTGATTAAGCACATGCTTACTACTCTTAGATATCGTTAGAACTATTTGAATTCAAAAACTTTTCAACCTGAATACTTCAGACTTCTTTCATAGTGATAAATAGAAACACATTTCAATTTGAATCATGTTAATATCACTTATATAGTTGCAAACAGAGGGTAATTTTATTCAAACTCTATTCAGACTTGGACTCTGCATTTGTTGCCACATTTCAAGTCTTCTTCTTCTCCTTTCAGCTTTTCCCTTCAGGGGTCGCCACAGTGAATCACTTGCCTCCATCTAATCCTGTCTCTTGTATCCTCTTCTCTCATACCAACTACTTTCATGTCCTCTTTCACTACATCCATAAACCTCCTCTTTGGTCTTCCTCTAGGCCTCCTGCCTGGCAGTTCAAAACTCAGCATCCTTCTACCAATATATTCACTATCTCTCCTCTGGACATGTCCAAACCATCTCAGTCTGGCCTCTCTGACTTTATCTCCAAAACCTCTAATATGTGCTGTCCCTCTGATGTACTCATTCCTGATCCTATCCATCCTGGTCACTCCCAAAGAGAACCTCAGCATCTTCATCTCTGCTACCTCCAGCTCTGCCTCCTGTCTTTTCCTCAGTGACACTGTCTCTAAACCAAACAACATCACTGGTCTCACCCCAGTTTTGTACACCTTTCCTTTCATTTTAGCTGAAACTCTTCTATCACACATCACACCTGACACTTTTCTCCACCTGTTCCAGCCTGCCTGTACACGCTTCTTCACCTCTTTTCCACACTCCCCATTGCTCTAGACCATTGACCCTAAGTACTTAAAATCCTCCACCTTCTTTATCTCTTCACCCTGTAACCTCACTCTTCCACTTAGGTCCCTCACATTCACACACATGTACTCCGTCTTGCTAACCTTCATTCCTCTCCTTTCCAGGGCAAACCTCCACCTTTCTAGCTTCTCCTCCACCTGTTCCCTGCTCTTTATTGCCACATTTCAAGTAATTGATCTTAAAAGTTTTCAGAAACAGAACAGTGGTAATACTGGCATAGTCTTAACGAATCCAGGAATTTAAAATGACCAGTCTACACCTGGCTTTCAGTAAGTGGTTCAACTTAAAAACAACAGACTTATTGCAGTGTTTCACAATCATATCAGACTTTCTATTGGTCCAAATCTAACGTAGTGGACACAATCTGCTTGTTTTATTGGCACAAATGGTCCCTATCTGTAGATATGAGTAATAAAACGGCACAGTTTTATAGTTTATAGCAAATTATTTCACCAATGACCTCACAGAGTGTCACAGACTCATTTTTGCCAGGCTGCAACTGAATGGAGGTACAGAAATACATATGTTTCGAAGCTATGCAGACACCTGTAGCAAGGGTATACACAGAAACAAGTAAAAATAAAGAAAAACACTGAATTTTATTAGATCTTAACTAGTGTAGAATCCTGAGGTACACGTCAGAAAATCCATTATATTGTAGGTATTTTATTATAGGTTACAGGCCATGGTGGTTTGTCTTGATTATGAAATAAGTAAAGGATAATGTATCATTGAGCTGGTCATTTTTGTGAAAGAATCCCCAAAAAGTCTTTCATTGACCTGATGGGGCTTCATTCACAATGACCCATTAGCTGTACATTATTCCATTTATTACATGGCTACTTACTTGAGAAATCAATAATTGGACACAAAAATAGTCCGCCAGAGTCCGACATCAGAGCTGTGCCCATAGCAATGGTTTGTTATACATAGTAATAGTCTGCTATAAAGAAATATCAGACCACAGAACACCGTAATTGACCATTCAAAATCAAATATTCAACAATGCCACGTAATAAAATTTTGTGATAATGAATGGGAAGTTTTATTTTTGGTGATCACAATTTAATTATTTTGTATGGTTGTTTGTCTCAAACTGCTCTCACATTATTTTTTGGATGAAGAACTGCAAGATTTTGATTTATGTCTGATCTAACCTCCATCCATCCATTGTCAACCGCTTATCCCGTTAGGGGTCGCGGGGGGGCTGATCTAACCTATCCTCTTCAAACTCAGTATTCCACTTTAAATTCTGTTAAAGTAACTTTAAAGGGGAAGTTCAAAGACAGTCAACATCCTGGTGCTCGCACTATGCTGAGGTGAGTGAGCATCGGACAAAATAGTGAGGCAGCACAAGACTGAACATGACTGACAGGCATGATATTGATTACTGTTACCAACATTAACAGCTAAAACCACAATATCACCATATACAGTATTTCACATGCTTGGCAGAAATATTAGCGAACAAAGGTCCCTCCTTGAATCACAGGCCTGGCTAATGTTGATCCTAGTGTTAACTATTCCCGTTTCACCGTGGTCAGAAGGACTTTGTAGTTTAGGTCTCCTGGACCAATTAACCCCAATCACTTCACTCAGCAGCAAACAAGACACGGGAAACCTCTGTTGGTCTGGAGGAGCTGCAGAATTTATTTCTGCACAAACTGTAACTTCCACAATACATTCACTGATATTCTCACAACTAAATTCACTCTCTTCTCCTTTTCTCCTCACTCATTTTCTCACACACTCACTGCAGCTCCCTCTCTCTTGCTTCATCACTCATCCCACATTTGTTGGATTTTCTCAGAAAACCTAATCCCGGTTCTTCACATTGAAAGCAGTCTACAGGCTGATAGAGGAAACCAGATCGTCACAGAAGGTCTCATTTTTGTCACACTTCGACAATAAAAACTTATTGAAAAATGTTTCTACATGTCGAAACTTACTTACATTCCCTTTAAGAAAAGACTAGGAGTGTACATTCATGCCAGCAGCTCTGTGAGGCCCTCAGCTAAATGCTAATGTCAACATGAACATGTTAACAATGACAATGTGGAAATGCAGGTATGTTTACTGTGTTTGCATCTCATGTTAACATGCCGACATTTACTAATCAGCCGTGAGCACAAAGTACAATGGTGGCTGATGAGAATGCCTTTGGTGATAAACAAAGGTATGAAAATTTCAACCTGATGATGGCACTGGATGAAAAGTAAGAGGATCACCTAAGTTATTACAATTCATCCTTAGAGGAACATGAATGTCTGAACCACATTTAATCACAATCCACTCAATAGTTGTTGAAAAATTTCAATCTCAATTGCAAACCTTGTGGTGGTGCTTGAGAAAAAGTCAGGATCAGTGGGCTTCATCCTTTAGGGAACATTAATGTTTGACAATGAAAACTCATGGCGATCCATCCAGTGGTTGTTGAATTATTTCAGTTTGGACAAAAGTGGTGGACTGACTGACTCGCTGACAGACGGTATATACAATATACCATCCCAACCTGTTAAAGATCCTCATGTTGAAGTTTCAAGCCTGAGGGCACAGTCAAACATGAAAATAGCATTGGCAAATATTCGCCTACCATTCACATCCATTCAATGTAAGTTGCAGGCTCACTCAGTAGCTAATAGGTGTGTGTAGTTGACCCCACTGCCCACATTCAGTAGGAATATCACCATGGCAGCTGATGGTCACTTGTAATGCAAGGCAAAAATTTACTTTGAGTTTGGAGCAACAGAAGTACAGTATACATGACTGTATCATCAGCCACACATATAATAGAACACCCAAAATGGATCTGTGGGGATCTGTTTTTCAACATTAACAAGCCTGACAAATTGCATGTGGGTAAATATCTCTGAAACCAACTGGCCGCATTATGACTAATACCAGCCTTCACCAGGATGTTAATTAACATGTGATGATCTACTGTATCAAATGCCTTGGTTCGGTCTATTAGTGTAGCAACACAGAATCATTTCTTATCAATAGCAGCCTTTATGACATTTAAGTCTTTGAAACCAGAAGTTACAGTGCTGTGGCTAGATCTCAATCCAGATTGCATAGGATTTAAGATATTATGTGACTCTAGGAATAGTTTCAGCTGATCTGACACTAAAGACTCCATGAGCATATCCAAAGCAGAGAGGTTTGAATCAGTTCTATAATTATTCATTTCAGTGGGGTCACCAGAGGCCTGTACTGTGAAGCAGGGTTTGGGGTAAGCAAGGTAACTTGACCTTGGGTTTCCCATCCTATGACAATGGTTCAACTCTTACCAGGGTAGATCACCATGGTAAGACCTAACCTGCTCCGGAGCAGGTTATGTTCCTGATTGAGATCAACTCCTATGAAAAGAGTGCCTACTGACTTATCAGAGCTCAGTGCACAGATTGTATGATAATATTACTCAAATAAAAAGAGGTTAGAGTCATAATTCAGGCTAAAAACAACACAGTTGAAAAATGCTGGAAGGACAGCTGGCTGTATGCTGTGGGTGCTTTATGTTTTGAATTACAATATGTTTTCATGTTTATTGTTTTATTTGCTCTCAAGCCCATTTCACACTGCTGGAGGATGCAGCTGAAAGAAGGCTGACACAATCATATATGTCACAACTTTGTCAAAGGGTATAATGAAATGTAAATTATTCATCCATTATAACATCTATATCTGACTTTCGAGTGTTCTGTTACATTAAGAAATCTGTTAATTCACACATCAGCATTTTTTCTTTTGTCAGCTGTCCTTTCTGCATTTGGCAGCTTCAACTGTGTTAAAGCTGTAGTAGGTGATATTAGTGCAAATATGATTAAAAAAGTAATTAATAATTTTAGAAAACTGTCGTTATATCCTCACTGTAGCACATGAAACAGGTAACTTGAAAAAAACATGTGCTGTATAGCTGCCGTCTATGAGAGCCGGCTGTCAGTCACTTGCAAACTCTGACCAAATGTCAAACTAGGCAGCGCTGATCAAATATGAATCAATATTCTGTTACTGTAATGCCTATTTCTCTCCTCAAATGTTTTCAGAATCATCTTGTAGTTACTGTTTAGCTGTAAAATGAGAAAGTTTTGACCTGACAGCTATGTTGAAGTCTCTTGAGAAAATCCCATGCACCACTCACATGACTGGAGCACAGCCAATAGGAACACTCTCTCTCTTAAATGACCTGTGATCGTTCAAAGTCTACCATCACCTTGCCTGAAGAGTGCTGAGACGTGAAGCTGATATATTCAAGGTTTTTGTGGTCAGTCCATACCAAGAACGGCTGTTCTGCTCCCTCCAGCCAGTGACACCACTCCTCCAACGCTGCCTTGACTGCCAAAAGTTCACGATTTCCAATGTCATAGTTCCTCTCTGCCGAGGTGAGTTTCATAGAGAGGAAGGCACAAGGGTGAAGTTTATTATCCTTAGAAGAGTGCTAAGAGAGTACGGCCCCAATGCCAGTGGCAGAGGCATCCACCTCCACCACAAACTGTCGAGAGAGGTCAGGAAGAGTGAGTATGAGGGCTGAAGAAAAACAGTCTTTTAGTTTACTAAAAGCTTGATCAGTTTCCTGAGACCAGACAAACTTTACAATAGGGGAGGTTAGAGCATGTAATAGAGCTGCTATCGAACTTAAGCTTCTGATGAAGCATCTATAAAAGTTGGCAAACCCCAAGAATCGCTGTACCAGCTTACGACTTGTAAGAGTGGGCCAATTAGCCACTGCACTGACCTTAATAGGGTCCATCTGGATGTTATTAGGGGTGACCACAAAACCCAAAAAGGAGACGGTGGAAACATGGAACTCACACTTCTCCGCCTTCACAAATAGCTGGTGGTCTAACAGCCACTGGAGAACGTGAGGCACATGCTTGATGTGAGTCTATTCATCAGGGGAAAAGATCAGAATGTCATCTAAATAGACAAAAACGAACTAATTTAACATGTCCCGAAGAACATCATTAACAAGAGCCTGGAAAACAGCTGGAGCATTAGTAAGACCAAATGGCATTACCAAGTACTCATAATGACCACTAGGGGTGTTAAAAGCTGTTTTCCACTCATCCCCCTCCTGTATTCTTACTAGGTGATAAGCATTTCTGAGATCTAACTTGGAAAAGATCTTTGCTCCCTTCAGTGGCTCAAAAGCAGAGAACATTAAAGGGGGTACCTGTTCTTTACAGTGATGTTGTTCAGTTCTCGATAGTCAATGCAGGGGCGAAGCATCTTGTTTTTCTTTTCCACAAAGAAAAATCCTGCCCCTGCAGGCGACGAAGAGGGATGGATGATTCCGGCTTCCAGAGAGGAGTCGATGTAGTCTTTCATAACTTCTTGTTCCGGAGCGGAGAGTGAGTATAGTCTCCCCTTGGGGGGAGAAATTCCAGAGAGGAGGTCTATCCTGCAGTCATATGGCTGATGAGGAGGTAGGGAGGTAGCTCCAGCCTGGTTGAAAGGTGCAGGTCCCTTCTCAACCACAGATGGCACTGCAGGATCCTCAGAAGGTTCAGGGGAAGGAACAGATGGGCAACAGGTTAATGCACAGCCCCTTCCCAGCCCGGCACCTCCCCAGTGGCCCAGTGGGGGCGGCAGTAGCTCAGTCTGTAGGGAGTTGGCTTGGGAACCGGAGGGTCACCGGTTCAAGTCCCGCCATGGACCAAGAACTGAGTAGCTCCTGGTAGCTGGAGAGGGGCCAGTTTACCTCTTGGGCACTGCCGAGGTGCCCCTGAGCAAGGCACCAAACCCTCGGGGTGCTTGTCAGGAGCAGCCCCATCACTCTGACATCTCTCCATTGTTGCATGTTTGTGCATGTGTGTGTTCGGGTCTGCATGTACCGTGTATAAGTTAACAACAGAGTGAAAAAATTGAATTTCCCCTCGTGGGACTAATAAAGGACTATCTTCTTCTTCTTCTAGTTCATGTGAGGGCTATGATCAATTAACCAAAGCAGACCCAGTACGATTGGATGCAGAGGTGAATCGAAAATATGGAAGCAAATTGTCTCTGTGTCTATGGACAGCCGGTTGAGGGTGGTGAGAGACTTTGCAGAGAAGCTGTCCATCTAGAGTACTTGCTTCCAATGGAAGTCTCTGGAGCCCAAGTGTCTCAGCTAATCTCCAGTCAATGAAATTCTCATCCGCCCCTGAATCAACCAGGACGACTGAGGGACTGTGACCGGGTGATAAGTTGTGCTTGTGTCAAGGGACGAGAGGAATATTTCTTAGAAGTGGTTTGGCTCACCAGTGCCCTCTCTTTCACTGGCAAGCCTTTTCTTTTAATGGACAGTCAAACAGGAAATGTCCCAATTGATCACAGTACATACAGCAGCCCTCTCTGAGACGGCGCTGACACTCCTCTGGAGTTAATCTGGTTCTCCCTACTTGCATGGGTTCTTCCGGGACACCAGGGGGAGATGAAGAACCATCTGAGGTAGCCTGAGGAGGAAGACACCAGACAGGACGCTGAAACGAAGACTGCCTCTTCAGAGCGGGAGGTGGAACTGCAGGCTATCATCTCTCATTCTCCTTTTCTCTGTTTCTTTCTTTCTTTCCCAAAGCCGGTTGTCGATTCGGATGGCCAACGCTATTACCGCATCAGGGTTTGCAGGAAGATCCAGTGGCGCCAACTGGTCTTTTACTGGGTCAGAAAGTCCGTGCAGAAAAGTGTTGAGGAGAGACGCATCATTCCAGCTACTGTCAACTGCCAGAGTGCGAAACTCAATTGTGTAAACGGAAACTCGTCTCTCACGCTGACATAGTCAGTCACGAGTACAACCAGTGCCCGAGCCGTGTCTCTCCCAGGATTAGTGTGATCGAATATCTTTTTTAGTATTTCTGTGAATAAACTCAGAGGAACATACCAGGAAAATTCGCATCCAGTGTGGAAACCGGAGCGGCAAGAGATGAAGCACTGGATGGCATATGAGTCTCTCGCATATCCAACAGTGCTTGCATCTGGGTTCCTAGCTGATTGACTTGCTCACTGATCGAAAAGCGGAACCTCTCTTGGTGCTCAGAAAGTTGTTGAGCACTGTGACAGACTGCGGTGAGCTGCTTCTCGTGTTGGTGAAGCCACTTTCCTTTAGCATGGAGAGTGGCCCACACCTGTTCAGAATCGGCATGTCCATTGTCAGCCAGTTCGTACTGTTACGACTGGGAAAAGGAACAGGTCTGGACTCAATTGCACGACTCTGAGAGCAGATTGCTTCAAAACAATCAACGTCTTTAATGTGCAGAAACTGGGTTGGTACACAGAAGGTCAGTTGTAGCAAGCAAACAAATCCAAAAGCGGTTAGGCAGAGCGAGGTCAAAAACACAGGCAGAGATTCAAAACACAAGAGATCAAAACACTAGGAAGAATGCTAGAACGCTTTACACAACGGACAAGACGAATTGGCACAGAAGGAAGAGGACACACATTATATACTAGTGAGGGGAGTGGCTGACGTGGCTAACAGGTGGACGCAATCAGGGGCAGGGATGACGATCAGACACAGGTGCATGATGTTTAAAAGTAGGTCAGTGAGCTGTCACTCAGCCAGGGCGTGGAAAACATGAGGACAGGAAGTGAAGTGTTCTTAAACGAGAGGGAATGTTAGAATATCAAAATAAAACAGGAAGTGCACAAGAAAAAAATGAAAAGATAAAATGACATGACTTAAGACCTGACAGTTGTGACATTTGCTGGACATGCAAGACTTTAGAATAGGGGTCACCAACACGGTGCCCGCGGGGTCCACCAGGTCGCCCGTAAGGACCATGTGAGTTGCCCGCAGGCCTGTTCGAAAATTAGCTCAAATAGCGGCACTTATCAATGAGCTACATCTATTTATTTTATTTTATTTTATTTTTGCTTGTTTAAATCACACTTACATGTGAACTGGAAATGACAATATACTAATTTCAGTTTTCTTTTAAATGATTAATACAAATGAATTCTGATCTACTATAGTTCAAGGGTCAGTATTGTGCGCATGCCCAAAACGTAGCGTTTGTGGAGCGGCAAAAACAAGATGATTGACCCCGAAAGGATGACAGAAAAAAAGAAAGAAAACTATTTTCACAATGAATGGGAGGTAGCGTTTTTTTTTTTACCACTGTGAAAGGAGCCTGCGTGTGTCTCATTTGCAGGGCGACCGTAGTGACGGCACAATGTGGAGAGACATTTTACAACTTGCCACACAAGCTACCATGCTAACTACCCACCAGGCAGCGAACTATGAGCAGAAAAAAGCTTGCGATTAAAAGGCAGCTTTGAGCAAACAGCAATCTTTTTTCACGAGACCGGTGAAAAGCTCCCGAAAAGCAACCGAAGCCTCATTAAGAGCTACGCAATTCTTGATTAAGAAAAAGACAAGGGCGGTTGTCAAAGAAGCAATGATGATAATTGCTAAAACTGTGCTTGAAGACAAGAAGTACGGAACTGATGTAATCTCCACTCTCTTTGATGTTCAACTGGGGGCATCTACAATGGTAAGAAGAGTGTTGGTGATGTCCGTGAACTTGGCCAACCAGTTGGACCGTGATCTGGTTAGGTGCAGATGGTTCAGTACCCAGTGTGACGAGTCGATGGACAGCAGCAGTACAGCACAGCTGATGGTCTATCAGGATCGTGCTTGATGATTTCTCCACAAAAGAAGAACTTCTGACACTACTGCCCTTAAAGACATATACCAGGGGAGTTGACATGTATAACGCGGTGAAGGAGTTTTTGGTGGAGAAAAAGGTGCCGCTGGAAAAGCTGGTATCAGTGATTACAGATGGGGCTACTGCTATGATCGGCCGACACACAGGATTCATTGCTCACTGTAAAGGTGACACAGAGTTCCAAAACTTTCTGCATTACCACTGCATCATCCACCAGCAGTCCTTATGTGCAAAAGTGATCGGCTTTGAGCATGTGATGACTCCCATTGTAAAGATCATAAATAGCATCCATTCCAAAGCTAAACAGCACAGAACATTCAAGGTACTATTGGAGGAGCTGTCAGCTGAATATGGTGACCTGCTACTACACAGAGAAATCCGATGGCACAGCAGGGGACGAATTATGCTTCGTTTTTTGTCACTTTTTGGTGAAATCAAAGAGTTCATGCAGTCCAGAGGGGAAGACACCTCACTGCTGGAGGACACTGACTGGACACTTGACCTTGTATTTTTAACGGACATTACTGGGAAATTGAACACTTTGAACTGTGAGTTGCAAGGCAAAAGACTGTTGCTGATATGATAAGTGCTTTAAATGCATTTAAAGCCAAGATGAGCATTTTCTCTTGTGCTGAAAGACAATACTTCTGCATCTGAGGCTTTTGACAAAGTTGCAGAAAAGTACTCTCAGGTCATAGAAAGACAAGAGTTTGAGAACAGATTTTGTGACCTGAGTCAGTTTGAGCCATGCGTGTCATTCATTTCTAATCCTTTCATGAATGTGGAAATATCACTCATTGCTGAGCAGTTAAGTGCAACGTTCAGCCTTGATGCTGGACAGATGGAGTTTGAAATTGTAACATTGCAAAATGACCTCCACCTCAAAGCCTATCAGGGTGCACCAAACTTTTGGGGCCTTGTTGGCACAGAAAAGTACAGTGGTGTATGCACAGCAGCTTTGAAGGTTGCAAGCCTGTTTGGTTCAACCTATCTTTGTGAATGAGCCTTTTCTGACATGAACTTCATCAAGAACAAACACAGAACGCGCCTCACTGATGCACATCTGCAAGACTCACTCAGAGTTGCAGTGTCAAGTTACACACCAGAGTACAAGACACTGGTGGAGGGCATGCAATGCCAGCCTTCCCACTAACTGACGAAGAAACAGATACCAGATTTGGTGTCCAGATCAAAATGTGTCATTCCTGATTTGTTAAATGTGTTTGTAAAATGTAACATTTGATAGCACAACTGTTAAGTGCATTTTTTGTTCTTAGGCTTGTACAGGGTGTTTGTTAAAAATGTTTAAAATGCTGCAGAGGTACATTGTGATTTTCTAGGACTGTTGTAGAAGTGATCATTTTCAATTTGAAAAACACTTGCACTTGAAAATATAGAAATAAAATGTTGCATCTTGATATTAATCTATTTCCTATCTTGTTATCATTGTTGATATTTATTGTAAGAAATCATTAACATGATCAGTGTCTTCACATAGCCATTAATTATTAATAATAACATATAGTTAAAGCTAAATTGAGCAAATTGGCTATTTCAGAAGTGTGTATCAAATTGGTAGCCCTTTGCCTTAATCGGTACCCAGGAAGTAGCCCTCTGTTTCAAAAAGGTTGGTGACCCCTGCTTTAGAAACTAAAAAAGGGACAAAATCAAAAACAGGCTTAAAGACTACTTAGAATGGTTATCAAGACTGTCCGTGGTTAATGTCAGATAGCATTCTGCTTTTTCTGGATTTTTTTGATAAGAGACATACATTTATTTCTGTGGGATCAAAAGAGCAGCCAATCATCATCAGCATGTGACTGATGATGAGGACCATTGTTTATTTTGAGCATAGATGATGTCAGCAATTGTATATTCTTGAATTTTTGACATGGCGGGTGCTGGTTGACAACAATTAAAATGTGATAATTAAAAAAATACAACTGCCTCTTCAATAGTAGTAATCATCACATAGAGGAAGGCTTTCTCTAAGTTCATTCAGTCTTGTGAAGGACTCTCAAAAATCTAAAAAAAAGTATGAAATGCAAGGCTCCCTCAAAAATAATCCAAGGTGCACTATAGTGTTTGAACAACAAAATAAAATGCCTTTATTTTACTTTCTCTAAGTGTTTAAAACAGTGCTTAAGGACAAGACCTTGGTTCTGAGCAGCTTAGTATCCCTAATGCATGCAATGGTACAGTGATCAGTGAAAACACCCACTGCCACATACTTGCTCCATTAGTTAAATTCTATCTATAAGAGCACCATTACCAGTTTTAGCAGAATTCATTCTGGTGGGACTGTCAATAAGCTGAGACAGGTTAAAGTCTAGAGTGCTAGAAAGGAAGATCTGGCAGATAGTCGAAACTTGGACTGAAGAGGAACAATGCAGATTCTGTCTTAGTGGTCGAACAGTAGAGCAGCTCTTCACTGTTGCAAGGATCCTGGAGGGGGCCTGGGCGTATGCCTATCCAGTCTGCAGGTGTTTTGTGGATTTGGAGAAGGCATATGACCAGGTCCGCCAGGAAATACTATGGGAGATGCTGCAGGAGTATGGGGTGAGGGGGTCACTTCTCAGGGCCATCAAATCTCAGTACACCCAAAGCTAGAGCTGTGTTTGGGTTCTCGGCAGTAAGTCAGACTCATTTCTGGCCTCCGCCATGGGTTGCGCTTTGTCACGAATCCTGGTCATGGTATTCATGGACAGGATATTGAGGTGTAGTTGGAGGGAGGAAGGTTTGCAGTTTGTGTGCTGAAGATCTCATCACTGCTTTTTGCAGATGATGTGGTCCTGTTGGCATCATTGGCCTATAACCTCCAGCACTCACTGGATCGGTTCACAGCCGAGTGTGAAGCGGCTGGGATGAGAATAAGCACCTCTAAATCTGAAGCCATGGTTCTCAGCAGGAAACTGATGGATTGCCTACTCCGAGTAAAGGAGTTCAAGTACCTTGGGGTCTTGTTCACGAGTGAGGGGACGAAGGAACGTGAGATTGGTGCAGAGAATCAGAGCAGCAGGGGCAGTATTGTATTCGCTTTACTGTATCACACATTGTCCTTGAGTGCCAAATCGCGAGCACTGAGCCAATGATCTGATCTGGGACTTTTCTTTCTTTTCAAAAGCAATTTCAACATTATGCAAGTGCAACACTAAATTACTGATTTGGTCTAATTTGGTCACTGACAGCCACTATAAGCTGACTGTTGAAGACCATTCGGTTGCAGCTTTCATTTGGTTGCAGCTGCAAAAGGTAATAGCTGCTGTCTGCTGGTGTTAATGTAAGCATTAACATTAACATTAATGTAGGCATTAGCGTTAATGTAAGCATTAACTTAAGTTGTGGGACTTTTACCATAACTTGAATTTGAATATTTTCACCAGAAAACTACAAACTAAGTTACAACATTCCAAGGATGCCAGTTGTAAAAGTTGTAAAGCTTGCGATGTAAAAGAACAAGAAGAAAGAAAACAAAAAGGTGCGGACTATTTGATCTTGTCTTATCCTTGAAGGGAGATGTATACAGATTTAAGGTGAGTATGGCTTGTCTCAGTCCTGTGTGGATGTATATATCTGGATTAGCGCCAGTCACTGATTGCAGGTGTATATGTGTAACCTCGATCCCATCAAGCACATTTATAATTCTGTTGCTCAATGGGACATAGAAACTTAGCTAGAAACTCTCTTGATTACTTACAAATTATGTTGCTTTATGCTATTTAGAAATCCCCCCTAAAAAACGCAACAATTTGCATTACACCATGCATAATCTGTGTCATATATACAGTATTTTAACTGAAAATGTGTGGTAAAAGACAATCTTAATACAAAAATACAGATTACAACACACTTTACATTTAGGGGATCATGTTTTTATTGTTGTTTTATTGCTTTAAGTTAGAATTTAGCCATGTGCACAGCACATACAGTGTGACATTTTATCAGGCCCTGTATAAAACTACAGGACAACTGATTAAAGTATGTGATACAAAATTGTCATAAGACCACAGGACTCAGAATTAGACAGTATCATATCATCACTTCACAAAAGAAAATCCTTTCCCTGTACACAGATGTCCAGGCAGCAGAGTGACAGAGACTTATACTTACAGTTTACAGTTCATATGTAGACGTGTCAGAACCAGTTTGAGCAGTGGAATCCAGTCAGTTTTGTAACTATAGGCTAACTTTGTTTACAGACACACACAATTTCATTGCAAAATTATTAAATTTCTACTCAACTCACCATTTTAACTTTAAATGGTCAGTTCACTCAAATTACAAAAACAAAAACATTTTTCATATATATCTACTCATGCAGATAGTATGTGTTTTTATCCAGTGTGTTTTTTCATCCATCTCTTGTCCTTACAGATTAAAAAAAATGATGACGAACTTCACCGCAATATTTAGAAGAAAGTAGTTCCAGTCAAAATCCTACGTAACATGACACTGTTTTTGTGTTTCAAGAAGGGGGTCTCACAGAAGGATATCTCAAAACCTGGGCATATAAAAACAAAACTATTTGCAGGACCAAAGACCACGAGGTAGGTGAGAAAATATGTTTTTTTTTTTTTTGTAATTTGGATGAATTGACCCTTTAACAGTGTCATGGGAGGAAATCTTAGGATTTGGGGTGCTGCTGTGCAGTAACAAAAGACTTTAAGAGCTACATTGTTCTTGCTTGGACTAAAGCTGAATAACCAAATGAGCACCCGGAGTAGAGGACTGGCCCTGGGTCAGTGACAGAGGGCAGAAAGCTATTCTATTGTAAACATGATGCCCGCCATGCAAAGCAGTGATACCGGAGAACACTGAGCACACATGTGAGCACCAGACACACCAATATATATGTAACCATCACGGCTGACTAGCTGAGATGTTGCAGAGAAGATTTAAACAGCCCCACATTAACAAGAGATGCTGCTGGACTAACAGACAGTGACTTTTGTACTTATTCTGGCAACTTCACATACTGTATATCTCACAATGGAGATCCTGCTTGGCTTGGATCAGTCTCCATATCCAAGCTGGTTTACAGGAATCACAGCCTAAAGCCACTACAGCAACAGTTTGCATGATATTTGCTTGAGCTATTTGCAACTTAATACCTAGCATGTGCATTCAGTCTGTGTGGCTGGCCTCTGCGCCAATGCATCATCACTTTGACTGATGGCACTTTCACTCAACAAGGAAAACAGTACAATCCCAAACAGGAGTTGGGCTGGTTACAATATGTGCTATATTGTTTGTGGAATGTTGAAAGTGAGATTTCAAAATAAAAGACTGAATAAGGAAACAGGAGTGGATAGGAAAGGAAAAGGGGAAAACAGCTAAAATGTCAGCCCTTCCTTTGACCTGGGATGTAGATGATTGATGGATTTATTCATCATTTGCACCAAAGTGAGCCAATCAAATGCACCTCACACCTTCAGACAGCAACTTCCACTGAGCTCTGTTGGTTTAAAACTGTCCTCCCCTCGAAAGGAATACCAGCACCTTCAGTTACTTAGAGGTTATATTTACAAAATATATAAAGAAAAATATAGGGTTACTGGTCCTAGCATATAGTACCGTCCAACAGCTGTCTGTAAATATTTCTCCTATGATTATCCTTTCTAAAAGTAAATCACAGGGTAAAGATAGCTGGAACGTGACAAGGCGCAACTAGGACAACATGGCCACCAGAGCTTGGCCGTAGTCAACTGCAGAGACTGACGGAGAGACAGAGAGGACACCAGCACAAGAAAGAGAGAGATTGGGAGACATGCACACTAATCTGAGCTAGTGCATGGTGCAGCTAGTGCTGTAGGAAGTTAAAGTCAAGCTTGGAAAGAGGTGTTGGTTTGCTAAAAGAGAGGGAATTAGAAACTGGTCATATTGGAACTGCACCAAAGTTTGTGTCCTCAACAAAATGAGCTTATTTTATCCTGAGTGTGTTGTTGTTGTTCAGCACTGCACAACAAAATAACTGGAAGGGAAATGCACTTAGTAAATGACACTGATGTATAGGCTGAGAAACTCCTTTAAAAACTGACAAAGCTTCAGGATACAAAGATCAGTTTGAGAAATAGGCTGATTTGCTTTCTTACTTCTGTTTTTCTGCCGATGTCACAGTGACAAGACATGCTTTGATTTTTGACACTTGGATTTTTATACAGATTAAACAAATGATATAACATGTTAGTTTAAAGGCAAATATTTGTTAAAGTGGCACAAAGTTGTCCTGCTTCATACCCAGCAAGCAGACTGATTCCTTCCAGTCCAGTAATAATATCAAAGAGGATGCCGCTCTCTATCTGCAGTCTGATAGGTCTGACCTGAGACTGACAGCAGTAAAGTTCAGAGTTCAACACCCCCCCCCCCCCCACCCGGCAGGTCTATAAACAGACCAGTAGAGTTCCCCCCCAACCCCCACCCCCACCCTCCCTCTCTCGCCATGTCCCCGGTAGTAAGATGATACTATATCAATTAGGCTCCAGTGCCACACAAAGGAGCTGGAGCTTTTGGCAATCAGTGCCACTTCTGACACCAAAGACACTCATGCCTCATTTAGTTTTTAGTCTAAGACTCAAGAAGGTCCTGTTTTGTTGAGAAACAAATGTCTCCTGTGCACTCTTGCATATTTTCCCATCATTACAAAGAAAAGCAACATCATTCAGTAGCAGCAAATATCTGATAAATTAGAAAATGAAAACATAAATTATGGGTTTAGCATCTTTGATCCCCTCTTACTCAGTGGAAAGACATCCCCTCCTAAAAAACACAAATGTTAAACATAAATTAAAAAAATAATATATAAAAAGCTAAAGCAATATGGTACACTTGCATAAGTGAAAGTGCATCATGGTTTGGAGTTTCCCCGCTTCTGTGTCCATATTGAGGTGAAGTCTATTTATGAGGCCACTAGATTCTTGGCAAGAAATGTGTCACCGTCATGGCGGGTGACACTCGGTTTCCTCTTTTTGTTTTGCCGTTCTTACTCAGGCCGATGTACATCCTTGGGTAGGCAACCGACTCATAGGCATTGTAGTTGTTGGCGAGGAGCTTCTCTCTGAACTTACACTCATTGTTGTAGTGTAACTGAAAGAGAAGAGATGGAGATGTACACTGTACGGATTATTTGAAAATGCTAATTGATTTGAGACAAAACAGAGACAAAACAAAGATGGTGGGACATTTGTGTGTGTGTGTGTGTGTGGGGGGGGGGGGGGGGGGGGGTGTAAGTCTGTAAGTCTGCATTATTCATTGTGATTACTATCAAACAATTGCTTTGTTTCAGACCACAAGACTATTGTACAGTAGCTCTATATGTCAGAAATTTCAACAAAAACTGAGATTATCAAACAATGAATGATGTGAGTGAAGCAGGACTCAGGATCACTGAGTTTTCACTGAGTGAAAGAATAGCTTGTAAGCTGGGAATCATAAGACTTTTACAATTGAATTTAGTAATTCATTATCTTGTTGGTGACTGTTGCTTTATTTGTAAATAGATTGTGTTCTTTAAAGAACCAGGAAGTTCTATTTGTCCACACATTGGTGACAGGTATGGATTGGGATGCACCAGATATTTGTAAATTCATCACTAAGTCTGTGTGTAAATAAAGTCCTTCCTAATTCTGTAACTAGCTGTGTACATTACATTCAAAAATAACAGCTGCAGGGGCAAACCATACAATACACTTAAATACTAGTCCTTTGTATATGTAGGATTGATTATTTCATGTGTATGCATACATGAAGAAATGTGTGTGTTTCAGTTAGTAGAATTTTAGAGTTAATGTTAGAAATAGCTGCTATTTAGTCATTTAGTTTGTTGCTATTAGCATATATTGGAGCAGCTGTGGCTCAAAGGTAGTTGGAAAGTTGGCAGTTTGATCCCCGGCTCCTCCAGTCACATGTTGAAGTGTCCTTGAGTAAGATACTGAGTCATCAGTGTATTAATGTGTGTGTGAATGGGTGAATGCTGACATGTAGTGTAAAGTGCTCTGAGTAGTCAGAAGACTAGAAAAGGGCTGTTTAATTGCAAGTCCATTTACCATATTTTTTGTAATTTGAGATATATTGTGTTATTTTTGTTAATTGTAATTTAAAGTCTTCTAATGCAATAAATATTAATTGTAGCAGCTTCTAATGGAATAAATAAAACTTCGCTCTACGTAGAACTAGTCTGTGGTGGTGGTGCAACTTGTTTAATTCTAATTTTATTATTAAGGTTATGCAACCTTCCAGTACTTTTAGACTTAAAGTTAGGGCTGGTCGTACAGTTCAAATATATTTTTTGTTTCATTAGTTTATATTCTCCTTACATCCCTACAGCAATCAATAAATGTAAAGACAAGAAAAAAATCTGGTATCGGCGGCTGTGGCTCAGAGGGTAGAGCAGGTTGTCCATCAATCGTAATGTTAGCGGTTTGATCCCCCAGCTGCTCTGGTCACATGTTTATGTGTCAAATTGCACCTGAAGTCTCATTGGTGTAATAATGAGTCTTGGTGTCTCATTCATCTCTGTGTGAACGAGTATTTAGATTAGATCCCTGCATGGCAGCTTCTGCCATCAGTGCATGAATGGGTGAATGTGTGATGAAGATGAATGACATGTGGTGAAAAGCTCTGTATAAAAAAAAGCAAGTCCAAGTCCATTTCATTTGTCCCGAATGTAAAGATTGGACAGGCTACCTGCCTGTCTACTTACCTGTCCACCTGTGTGCACAAGCTGATAGCTTGACAGATGTGAGTTCTAACTATAAATAGTTAGTGACCAAGAGGACTGGTAGATGAAAAAATTCACTGGACAAACATAGTTTTTACCAGCCAAAATAATAAATTAATAATAATATTAATTAATAATAAAGAAAATCCATCCATCTTCAACTGCTTATTCAGTTATGGGTCGCGAGGAGGCTGGAGCCGATCCCAGCTAGCATTGGGCAAAGGCGTCGTACACCCTGGACAGGTCGCCAGTCCATCGCAGGTCACATAAAGACAGACAACATAGCCATTCACGCTCACATTCACACCTACAGGCAAATTAGAGTCATCAATTAACCTACATGTCTTTGGACTGTGGGAGGAAGCTGGAGAACCCGGAGAAAACCCACGCTTGCACAGTAAGAACATGTAAACTCCACACAGAAGGGTCCCAAGCCGGTCTCGAACCTGTGACCCTCTTGCTGTGAGGCAACAGTGCTTACCACTGCACCACTGTCTCAGCCCATAATAAAGACAATAAATACTGTGTCATTTGTTTCAGTACATTTCATTGAGATATTGAAGTATTTTGTTGGGATGTTAAACAGGTCAAAATTCCCTCTCTATTATCTGTTTCTGCAAAAACATCTACTTCAAACAACTGGATTTATTCAACTGCATTTTACAAGATTTCATCTGAACACATCATGATATCATTACATCCATGGTTAAAATTTACATTTGCTCAATACTAATTATTACTGAATAGAGCCTAAACACATTACAGTGTAAATCAACGGCACCTTCCGTGTTGAAATTAGTGCACAATATTCACAATATAGTAGGGAAGGTCTCAGGCCTCGCCGCCTCAGCTGTTCAGGCTGGACCCACAGCGGGACTATGGTGCAGCGGTGCAATGCGCTGCTGTACACCTCTCACCAAGGACTGGATCCTGGTATGGCATGGCAGGGAGGATCATACTGTAACATACTCTCACTGGACTAACAGGTTTCTAGTGACACATTATATTCATTCCCAACCAGACTGCTGTGATTGTTTTTAACAAATCTTGTTGGTAGTGAGTTTACTGCATGCCAAACACACTTTTTATTGTCCCTGGGATGCTCTTAGTCTCAAGCCCTGAGTAGCAAAATGAGTATGGTCATGTTTTCATAAACTGGTACTGAAACTTTGGCATTGACTTGGTACCAAGTCACGGTTCTCATGACGTATCAAACTCCGACACAGAGCGCAGAGGAGAGTGCCTGTAAATGAGACCAAAACGTGATAGAGACTCTGTGTCATAGAGCAGAGTTTTGTATTACATGACTATTTTGATATAATTTTTTACACACCAGTGTTGCAGAGAGCCTTCTGAAAGTTACTTGCCAAACCGAAAATTGACCCACATATATCGTGCTTGGCGGGTGTTAATTTTGGACCATATTTACGCTTTTATAAAAATGTTGGGGGAGTGGCTTTGGAGGAAAGCCTGATGGGATGGACTGTCAGAGTTGCTGACTGCGACTTTCTCTCTAGATTTAGAGACTTTTGGATCAACTGCTGCTAGCTACTTCAGTCAGTCACAATGTTGGTACACTCACAGATCCGTACAGCTTTCCTCGCCGGTTCATGGCCAGGAAGAGTCTGCTGCGAACACCCAGCAAAGTCACCACTCCTCTCTCCACTGGAGAGATCTGCAAAAGACCTGCATGGAAAGCAAACCACACATGCTCAAACACACCGGTCTGCTGGAGGGAACCAAAATCTGCTGGTCTACACAGACAATGACATTACTGAATGTGTCCAAGAAGAGGATTCAGTTTCCATCTGAGATTCAAACTGTGAATGCTGATGACACTTACGTATTTAAACATTTTACAGATGATACAGTGTGTCAACTATGTGATGCTAAATAACACAAGACATTCATTTTAGTTAGGCCCTTATTTGGTTTGACAAGGTGTGACAGCCTGATCTTATTGTAGATTTTTATTAATAAAGGGGTGAAAAAATGTGGACTGTATGAACTCAAACTGTCAGTTCAAACAATTCAAAATTGTAGGTACATTTTAAAGTACAGGTAATCTAACTGAATCCTCAAAATGGGTTTAAACATTACTAAAATATCTATGAATATTTGATGAAAAATAGTGCTGTTACATTTAGCTTGATATCATGTAACTGTTTGTGGGTTTCAGTTTCAGTCACAAAAAGACCAGTATTTCTTCTGAGGTTTACCAACATCTGGTCAGTCATCAGTTATTATTGTATTCTTTTGTAAATCTGTGGAGGTAAACATAGACATTAAATGCAGAGCCATTTGAAGGTTTACTGATGCAGTTTCTCAGTTGGCCGTGACAAGCTGATGGGTTATAACACACTGTATGTGTCCTTTGTTGCTGCTGTCATTTTAAAATGTTTTACAGTGTCTTGAATTCCTCACAGAGATTTTCTGTAATGTATCTCCTTGAATCTTTATGCCTTTCTCAAAATAGTTCAGAGGCAGCACAAAAAAACCAACATGTTTTAAGTTCTCCAGGGCAGCCTGTCAATTCCACAGCTTGCCTTTATGTCACTCCAATGGGACCATACTTCACAAAGCCAGGATGACAGGGATTAGATTTGACATGAAAGGTAAATAGATATTTGTTATTCTTCATGTCTGCAAATGTGAGGCAGTGTATGACTATCTCTTGGCCAGACTGCTGGGGTTAATCTGTCTTAACAGATGGGTCTATGCGCTGTGTCCTAACTTTAGGTGCTGACTGGCCGCTGCCTGGATCACAGCAAGCTCTGGTTACACACAAGTCAAGGCAGAAAGCACCCGCACATATGCTCAGAGGCACTACAGAAGGCCTCCAGATGTTGGATCAATACCCTCATCTGTAACCTGTTCACAGACTGACAGGAGGAGCTGAAGCTCATATAGGCATATATATAAGCCAACTATTGATTGGAGTGAAAAGTGAAGGTTTTGATCAGCAAGGTGGTGAAACATCCTGTTTAGTCCGTGACTGGAAACATATAAATAATAGGCTAATGTTTTAAGCATCACTTTATGCAATATCTTCAAAGCATATAAAAAAAATATATCAGCTTTAACGATAAATTTGCCTTTGTTGATGCTGTTTAAAAGTAATCATCATGTAAGAAACTGTGAGTTACAATAAATGTGTCATAAGTGAGGAAATAATCAGCTGTTTATCAATTTAATAAATAATGAATAACTTACTGTGGCGATTTTCGTTGTGTACTCCCGTTATTCTACCGTCCGGTAACACCTGAATATGAAAGCCGATTCCCACGTTGCAATAGAGGCGTCGCAACCTTTTAATGCCCAGGAGATAGTCGCTGTCCCGGCTGATCTCCTCCCGCTTCTCCCCCGGGATCCGCGCCAGGGACCGGGAGTAGAGGGCCTCCCAGCGGTCCGTCGTGCCGTTCAAGCTGGGGGCGCATCCTGCCAGTCCGGTCACCAGGCCCAGGACCAAGACAGTCCGCAGGGCCGCTAAAGAGCCCATCCCGGGTCTCGCTCTGAAAGCAGCCTCGCGGCGTTTGTCTTTCCAATGAAGCGAGAATAAAAAGAAGCAGCAGCAACGCAACGGAGCGGAGCGTGTGGAAGTTGCGCTCATTCCCAGACCGACAGGCGCACTGGCTTCAGCTCCGGAGCGACATTGATCTGCATGGACGCTGTGCAGCCATGCCTCTATATTTATACTTGCAGACACATTACATCACAGCTCCACACTTCGAAGAAATCTACAAACTGTGGTTTCACAATCAGGCGCATCAAACAGAGCTGGAAGCTTCATTGAAGTCAAATAATAGCTGTCTTATCTGAGAAAAAAGTCACAAGTTTGTGGAAAATAAATGAATAAAGTTATTATAGTACAAGAAAAAACTTCTTTGTGTGAGGCTTTCATTATCAGCAGCAGAATACCATAATTTATGTATGGGAGGATGTAAAATAGGAAACGGGCAAGTTAACAGGCGGTGGTGTTGCGACAGGAGACAGTTCTATAAATGAACAATAACAGGAAAAAACACAGGTTGAATTCAACCAAATGAAAAAACGCTCACTAAAGACTCGTAGAAGGGAAATCACATTCAGGCCCTCAGAGAAAACAATGGCGAGACTAAATAGAAAGTTTGTAGCACAAGTATGGCTGGCCAAATTGTTGGCCAAACTTTACACAGTTCTGACGTTCCAACTGAATCACTTGTCTGTGTCTTGTTTGTGAACTGCAATATGTATTTTTGTTTTAAAATAAATAAATATTGTATATAAAGTACATCCTCCTCCTGAAGAGAGTCCTATTAGAAACCTGAAAGTCTTTAACCTCACAGATGATTTTAGCTTGGTCGTGTTTTTTTTTTTTTTCATTACAAAACCCTGAAGTTTGTTTTGTTTGTGTATTCTTACTAGTTTATTGTGTCTTCTTTCTGTACTTTGTGTTTTATATTCAGGGATGTTGTTGTTGACACACACAGGGAAAGCCAGTAGGCTCACCATATTATTTGCAGATACCACCTTTTGACTTTCGGTTTGGTGTATTATATTTGTTTTAAAAACAACAAAACTCAGATGCTTCCCTAAAATGCTATACCTTTGTTTAAATGATTTGTTGTTGGATTATTTTAACTAACTGGTGTCATGGCAGCATGTCTTTGATGTGTCACCCTTGACAGTCATTCTGATGTACTGGAGCGTCGCTTTTGATGTTAACTGAAATAAAGCAAACTAAATTGCTTACCTCCCCTTATCTCACTGTTTCATCACTGCTATTATCTGTGCAATAGAAGTTAAGCGCTACCATTTACCCTCTCTGTCAAGTGTCCTATTATTTATCTCTGTGTTAGAGCACTGAAGGTATTCCCTGTCTGTCACCCCAGAGACACAGTCCTTTGATCTCTGGGGTGGCTAGGTCTTCCTCCTCACTGACCACGCATGACATGTTTTCTCACGTTCACATTTGGCTGATCCTCAATGTATAACAACATTGTTTCTTTGTTGTGCTTTATGCTGCAAATTGGTTCCATGAATGCATCAGATCTTAGTGACAATCCTGTGGTGAGGTGCTTTGTTGATGACAACCAAGTCCCAAAAATGGATGACATACTAGTTAGGTCCAACAGGACCCAATCTGGCAGTCTGGTGTACCAAAGCATCAAGGTGCTTGCCTGTACTAAAACAGCGCCAGTATTTTATCAAACCTCCACGGTTGCTGTCAAGGACCAGGAAATAGCTATTATATAAAATCAATCGACCTCCTGGCCAGCTTGTGGACAACTGGATCTCTCGGGCAACTTATTAACCATTGAACCTCCAGAACAACTTGTTGACCCCTGGACCCCCAGAACAATTTACTGACCACTGGACCTCCAGAACAATTTATTGACAACTGGACCTCCAGAACAAATTATTGACAACTGGACCTCCTGGACAACTGATGGACTCATCGAGCTCCAGAACAACATACTGGCCACTGGAAGTCCAGAACAACAAACTGACCAGCTTATTGACCTCTGGACCTCCAGAACTACTTACTGACCACTGGACCTCAAAGAGAACTTATGGGCTGCTAGACCCTCAGAGCCCTATGGGCTGATGAACTGCTAGACCTTCAAGACAACTGACTGTAAACTTGCGCAAGATGCTTAAGGTTAGGCATTGACCTCAAATAGGTAAACTTAGGCACTGAACTTGAATTGTCAAGGTTAGGCATTGACCTTGAATAATTTAGGTCAGGCACTGACTTTGAATAAAGGTTAGACACTGACCTTGAATAGTGAAGGTTAGGCACTGATCTCGAACAGTGAAAGTTATGCATTGAACTTGAATGCAGCTTTATATTTTGTTTATGCTGTACTGAAGTCATTGTGTTTTTAGGTTGTATATACACCATGAATTATGCTGAGGGACAGAGGTTTTCGATTTCACTGGGTGACAGCTGCAATTCAGATCTTAAAATGTCTCAACATTCAACACAATCATTCGTTCACTGACTTGTTTATTCAACACTTCCAAAGCTTTGCAGTGCATCTTCTTATAATTCATAAAAACAGGACAACAACAATGTTTTTATTCTACTTTCAATCAAAAAGTTGTATCATTGATTAGAACTATGGAAACCAAGCACCGCAGTCTCCCTTTGTCTTTTTGCTTGGCCCAAGCATTTTTTCAACCAAAAATCAATCTTAAAAGCTGTAAGGCCCTCAGGAAAACAAATTCATTTTCAAACAATAAAAATATGGGTCCATGAAGTATACAGAAAGTGAATTCTTCTTCTGAATGTTGTTTTTATGGAAACTTAATTTAGTCATTATTCAGGAAAAATTCAAACCATATTTTTTTTCCCTTATTCCCTTCTTACTCCTTGCATATACTATATGCTGCAGCAATAATCAGCTGCTACTGAAAACCAATCAAATAGTCTATCCACCTAATGTGTGACACATTAAACATTAATCTGTTTAGTTATCAACTGGAATTCATGTCATACATGTCTGTAAGGTGTGAAAAGGTGTGCTACCTGTGAATGTGTATATCCTGTGTCATGTTCTGTGTATCCAAACAGAGGAGGAGCGATATTTCCTCTGATATTGTTGGCACAGTACAGTTGGATGCTGGCCAGCTAGACAGCTGTCACTGAACTGCTAGACTGGAGTTGTTAAGTGACTTGTACAGATGATACATAATTCCCTGAAGAAAATGGGTAAAGTTGCTTCTGCTTAGCTTTAATTGCCACATACTGTCTTCTGAAGGACTTCTGTAGAATAATTTATCAATCAGGCCTAAGTCTAGCTTTTAAAAGCAAAACATTAAAGTGGCATTTTTTCTTAATATTCAGATGATCTGGGTAAATATGGCAAAACTGTGTTCAACTATGGTTTAAAGTTTGGTTTAAAGTGATGTCCTTCAGCTGAGTTTTTTAAAATGTTTTGTTTTGTTGGTGAAAAAAATGAACATTCTGATGTGTGAAACATCACTTTGGTCTTGAAGAATAAAAGTTTATGTCCTTTTCTTTTTTGATACTACTAAAACACCTGAAATGATTGGATATTTCCTGTGTTTACTGGCTGTGGGCTACCTGCAGAAAGCATTGAGCAGCTCTGCCAAACTGAGACTGACAAAATCACATGAAGTACCAGGCCACCGGTGTCTGAAAGAGAGACAGCTATCTGCCTCTAGGGGTCACTATTTACAAGTGAACACTTCCGTATGGCAGTCAGGTACTATGTTTATGAGTAAGCCTAATAATAAATTAAATGAACAAAGTGTCTTCAGTTCTGTGTCACATCTTTGTCAGAAGACTGCTTAAAAAATTCCATTCTGTTCCATTTGCAACATTCAGTGCCAGCAGAGAGAAAGTCTATTTCTATACACATGTAACATGATGATGATGATGATATCATAACAAACACCCTTTAGTCATTTGTGTGAAAGGTGTATGCCTTTAAAGAAAAGTCAGATAAAGAAAAAAGTATCACTTTCTTTTGAGGCATTCCTTTAAAGGGGGTTATAAGTTGTAAGTAACAACATTAATAGTTTATAGCTGGTCATTTTTTAGATCTGGTAAATATATATTTGTAACATTGTATACATATATTGTTGGAAAGCCTGTTTATTTACCTTCACAATGATGTCCAGCTTGTAAGGATCATGCATTTGTGGGCACACAGCACCGCTGAGGGTAGCACCCAAACCTAAATAAATAAATAAATAAATAAATATACAGTGCAGACCAAAAGTTTGGACACACCTTCTCATTCAAAGAGTTTTCTTTATTTTCATGACTATTGACATTGTAGATTCACACTGAAGGCATCAAAACTATGAATTAACACATGTGGAAATGTGTACTTAACAAAAAAGTGTAAAACAACTGAAAATATGTCTTATATTGTAGTTTCTTCAAAGTAGCCTCCTTTTGCTCAGATTACTGCTTCACACACTCTGCATTCTCTTGATGAGCTTCAAGAGGTCGTCACCTGAAATGGTCTTCCAACAGTCTTGAAGGAGTTCCAAGAGATGCTTAGCACTTGTTGGCCCTTTTGCCTTCACTCTGCGGTCCAGCTCACCCCAAACCATCTGGATTGGGTTCAGGTCCGGTGACTGTGGAGGCCAGGTCATCTGGCGCAGCACCCCATCACTCTCCTTCTTGGTCAAATAGCCCTTACACAGCCTGGAGGTGTGTTTGGGGTCATTGTCCTGTTGAAAAATAAATGATGGTCCAACTAAACGCAAACCGGATGGAATAGCATGCTGCTGCAAGATGCTGTGGTAGCCATGCTGGTTCAGTATGCCTTCAATTTTTAATAAATCCCCAACAGTGTCACCAGCAAAGCACCCCCACACCATCACACCTCCTCCTCCATGCTTCACGGTGGGAACCAGGCATGTAGAGTCCATCTGTTCACCTTTTCTGCGTCGCACAAAGACACGGTGGTTGGAACCAAAGATCTCAAATTTGGACAAATTTGGACACAGATTTCCACTGGTCTCATGTCCATTCCTTGTGTTCTTTAGCCCAAACAAGTCTCTTTTGCTTATTGCCTGTCCTTAGCAGTGGTTTCCTCGCAGCTATTCTACCATGAAGGCCTGATTCACACAGTCTCCTCTTAACAGTTGTTCTAGAGATGTGTCTGCTGCTAGAACTCTGTGTAGCATTGACCTAGTCTCTAATCTGAGCTGCTGTTAACCTGCCATTTCTGAGGCCGGTGACTCGGATGAACTTATCCTCCGCAGCAGAGGTGACTCTTGGTCTTCCTTTCCTGGGGCGGTCCTCATGTGAGCCAGTTTCTTTGTAGTGCTTGATGGTTTTTGCGACTGCACTTGGGGACACTTTCAAAGTTTTCCCAATTTTTCGGACTGAAGAAGAAGAAGATCTGACCTTCATTTCTTAAAGTAATGATGGCCACTCGTTTGCTCGTCAAGCTTGAACTTGAAGCTCATCAAGAGAATGCAGAGTGTGTGCAAAGCAGTAATCAGAGCAAAAGGTGGCTACTTTGAAGAAACTAGAATATAAAGTGTATTTTCAGTTGTTTTACACTTTTTTGTTAATATTTCCACGTGTTAATTCATAGTTTTGATGCCTTCAGTGTGAATCTACAATGTCAATAGTCATGAAAAGAAAGGAAACTCATTGAATGAGAAGGTGTGTCCAAACTTTTGGTCTGTACTGTATATATGATCTATTAATAAATGCTTAAAGATCCACTGTGGCCCGAAGATATGTGTTCACACAGTCCAGTCAGTCAAAATGATGTTTTACTACCGAGATGTGTTCTTATTGGTTTATTATTGATCTATATATAAATGTATTTGTTTATTATAAGACAGGTCATTAGTTACAACTTATAAACCTTTATAAAGTGTGCCTTATAAGAGAGGCTTTTTTTTTTTTTTTTTTTTTTTTTTACATTTTTTACTTCTTACAACACTGATTTTTCTACACCTAGAAGGACAAAAATGTGTCCCATCAAATTCCCAGCTTACTGAAGTTGTGGGGAAAAGGATCCTCCGTAGTTCACCCTCTGAATGATGGGCTTACAATGATTTTAGGTAACATAATTCAAATCAAAATGCTCTCTAAGGAATCCTTATACCGGCACACTGTCAGCCCAGTGAATATTACATATGAATGTTATTTTTATTGTCCACCTGGTAAATCTTAGTAGAGTGTCATGGATAGAATGGGCATGTGGAGAATCAGAAGATTAATGTTGTTAAGTTAAACAGACAGGCAGGCCACAAAAGGCCCTAACGTCTCTTAAGTCCCGCATTCCTGTTGAGTAATATTAGATTTTGGCATTCATAACAAGCCATAGCAAGGTGTTATACTTTGTATGACACAGTTTCTGCTTTCAGGAGGGCCTGCCTTGTTTATCAACTCTGTGGCTTTTGGTCGGTGTTTCAAAAAAAAAGCCCAAAAGTCTCAGGCGACATCGCTTCCCAGGCCCCCCTTGGGAGGAGCTATTGTCCGGGCCAGGAAGCCTCCCCAGCCCGAAGGTATAGAATGACAAGGCTTTATATGCAGCTACCTATAGATGGGAGTGAGGCAAGGCAAAACCTGAACATCCAAAATAGTCCCAATGCTGCTTGTGATAAATTTTGCAATGATTGCTGTCTTTGTCGTTTCTGCTTGGCTGTTTTGCAGCAACAGGTGCAACACTTTATCAAATGAGCTGCAGCAGTGGGACAGGAATAATGTCAAATGTAGAGAGAGAGGCGGGACACCCCCCTTAAGTTGTAATAGACCTAGCTAACCTAGCGTAACCAACAGTCACACCTGTTTACAACAGCTCTACACAGGAGAAATATGGCACAGCAGGCTGTTTTCTATTCAACGGGAATATCTACACTGATCCCACAAGTCATTATTCGACTGTACATGTATTTTAATACATAAAGATACTTAAAAACTATAACATAATCCTTAGGATTGACCATTCCAATGTATTTACAGTATGATACCTTTTTTATAGTTAAATTAAATGTAAATCTGGTAAGGTTCTGAAGTCGACTAGGTCTTTCTTCATGTCCTGCTGTTAAAACCACATGCTGGCATTTTTGTTTGCATCATTTTTAGATTTGGTTACTTAGGCTGGTGTATGTGATATCAAAACCTTGTTTTCAGTATTTCAACTTAGAAACTCATAATGAGATCAATCATTTTGAAACAAAACAGACACAGGCTGAGGTGCATCGTGCCTGCAGCTGGTGTACAGTATACAGCTGCATACATCTCTACTAAACCACAAGAACACAGAGGAAATAATACTATTCAATGACTGTGAAGACAAACTTTGGCTGTGAAAATCTGTTTGAACACATAAATGAGATGTTGGAACAAAACAGGCAGGTGTTTCCTTGGGTCAGTGCCATTCTGTTTTATATTGGAACCAGGTGGTGGAGAAAACTATGAAACAAACAGCAACACTGGCAAAATGGAGAGATAGCATTATCAATAACTTACAACACAGGCACCAAATAAATACTCATGTCATTAGTAGCAACATGCAAAGTACATCTTTCAGTTTACAGACAGTAGACTATCACATTGTAACAAAAAACACAGCCAACCCTGTCTGTCTCACACTAAATTATCTTTGCCTCTTATGTGAATCTGACAAAAAGTGCTTTGCTGAATAAAGCCCTCTCTTCAATAGTCATCATATTTGTTAGCACTTCAAATTAGCAAAATATTGTATAATATACTGTTTGTGAAATGAAAAGCTGTAAAGTCACTGTACATGCATAGTGCATGTGTTATTTACAATAATAGAAGCACTTTTAAAAGGCTTTTTTACTCAGTGTGAAATTGATGGTAAAAATAATTTCTTGTACAAAACTAGAACTTTTACTTTTTACAAAGTATGATGCAAGTTTTCAACTATATTAAAACATTTGCTTCCACAACAGTAGCATTTTTTAAAAAAGTCAGACGTCAGTAAATAGAAAATTACACAGCTCGTGTGTGTGTGTGTGTGTGTGTGCCAAAATCTCTTGAAAGTGGAAGACTTGATAAATGTGTCCCAATGCTGTCTTTCCTTCTTCCATTCTTCTTCAATTTTTTTCTCTGTGCATCAACAACAAAAACTTCTGCTAATCCAGAGGGCATGATCCAAACTGTTTTCCCCCATTCTCCACTGCAATCAGGCTGCAGCATGTGCTGAGATCAGGGGTGCATATTTGAATGAGTCAGAGGGCCATGGAGTCTGCTCAGTCATCTAACCATTGGCCCCGGCCTTTCCTGACACGATGTCGACGTCTGCGCCGGTCATCTCGGCTGCTCTGGTGACGCGTGTGGTGGTGTGCACTCTGACTGTCTCTCAGCTGCCTCACCATCTCATGGTCCTTGTTGCCCAGCACCCGAGGCAGGAAAAGCGAGGCTTTGTCCGTGCTTCGAGTTTTAAAGCCTCGCCGTGGCCGGCCTTTGCCGTTAATGGAAACGTACCATTGGCGTTTAGCACTGGCCCGTCGCTTACTGCTACTGCCCCCCCTGGCAGTGCCTGCTCGGTGGAATGGTGGCGAGACGCATAGGTGTTGTACCCCAACTCATGGATCCGCTCCACAAATTCACACTCTTTGTTGAACACTTCCTGGGGAGATGAGAAAGAAGGAACAAGTTAGCCACATTTGTCACGCAGCTTTCCATATGTTTTAGATTCACAGGACAATCTCTCAAAGACACTGTGAGTGTTTGCATTGCACTCAGCTCCCACCCTCTGTCACTGCTATCAGCCATAAAATAATACAGCCTAATTTAGGCCAGAACAACATATAATCTTACAGCATGAAAACTTTGTCATATTTGAGGCCTTTTAGCTGCTGCCTCTGGTTCAGTGTCAGCAGGTGCTGTATTATATATGTTGAAGAGAAGGTGACACATTAGATGATGAGATGACATCTGTACTCACCGAGGCATACAGCCGCCCTTTATCATTCATGGCCAGATATCTGCCAGAGAAAAGCCCTTTTATGGCCACAATGCCCACATCCACTGCTGTGATCTCCATGATGCCTGCAATACAGAGAAACATACAACAGTGAGATGACATACTAGCTATAGCCTGTGCTCTGTGGCACTGGGGATGTTTAAAAACATGCATTATGTTTCTAAAGTCTTTAAGAGATTATTGTGTTTTGGTTTTGGTTAATCACTCCACTAACAATACTTGCAAGGTGGAAATCAGTTCTAGAACATGACAAGCTAATATATGCTAAAACAAACAACACATTTAGCTATATCTACAGTAAAGGAATTTATTTCTGGTTGTGTTTGCCACCTCTTAAGATTATTGGCTTTTTGAATCAGTGCTTGATTAGTCAGTGGCCCAATGAGCGCTTCTCTAATGGTCAGTGCCTTTGTCCCGCCTGGATGTTAACACTGTGGCTGATATGCTACTTATAATAGAGATTCACCTGTATGCCGGCAGCTTTGCAATTATTTGATTTCACACGCACGCGTGCGCAGGCTACCTATTAGTAAGTAACTGACAGTGAAACTGATAGATCCTGATAGATTAATCGCATCAGAATTTACTAATGACACAAACAAAACACTACATTCAAATATACTGAATACTACACATTTTCATTCCACAAATCATACACATAAAATCGCACATAAAAAAGCGCTTTCTTTTAACAGCATGAGCCTACATTTGTAATTGAAGCGGATCACACTGTGTCATATGAACGTGGCCTGTGAACTTCTCTGTGCGTAAATACTCACTAATACTAATACTCACTAAGCGGGTTGTTCTCCTCCAGTGATCCATCTATCTTCCCATTAGGATGGATCTGCAAGTGATATTTAGTAGCGCAGTAGAGTTTCCTGCGTCTCGGCGCTCCACCGAGGTGTTCATACACTCCTCCGCGGCCCCCGGCGTCCCTCCGCTGCCGGGGGTCGCAAGCCTGGCCCGGGGAGCAGCGGGCGTGAGGACTAATGATATCCAACAGGCTCAACAACACCAGCAGATGTATCATCAGCATTGTGGCATGGCCGTGGAGCGAAGATTGAGTCGAAAAACTGGAGAACTCCTGCCCGGCTCTCGGGGTCCCATTAAAGTGTCGGGGCCCCGAAGTTCGAGAGCTCCAGCCTCGAGCACATCTGAGCCTGAGAGACACAGCTGAGAGCACAGCCGCCCCCGACGTAGGACCCGCTCCTCGCCTCTGCTGCTGCTGAAAATCTCTAGGATTTGACTGAGAGCCTCTGCTCCGGCTGAGCGCAGATATAAAAGAAGCTTGTGGCGACAATAGGCTGAACTCCGACCAATTGATACAAAGGAAAGGGGGAGGCAAAAGGTATCGGCCCTGTGTGAAGTGAGAGACTGCTGCGTGGATAAAATTACACAGTTGCCGAGTGTGGAACAGCTCTCTCCTCTGAACTCCTCTTCTGAAATATCCCGAAAGAGCAATTACACATCGCAAATTATACAGTCGGACTGAGCCCGAGGCAGGCTTTGCAACAGGTGAGGAACAAGACTGCTGCTGGATGTCCTTAAAAAACACTTAATACAACTTTGTCAACCGAATTCAGACGTTTTAGGCTGCATAACCGGAGGTGTTTCCCCTCATATCTCTCACTCTCTTTTACTTGGCTACTGGGACACAACTTTATCATCCAAATCTTAAGAAGCATTCTGAAGTAAGACAATGTTGACTTTGGGTGGTCCACATCTACCTGAGGTATAGATACATTCATCCTTATTGCCAAGCGACAGTGAGGAGAGGCTGATGTCAGTACTTCTGTATTATGTAATTTGCCTTGAATCAGAGCTGCTTGCTTGCAGTACAGTCCAGCACCTGATCCAGAGTTCTTCCAGAAGTGGTGACCCGCCGCCACTGCAGGTTAAATGGGGAATCAAACCCAACCTCTCTCCTCAGAAGTTTAAAGTCTCTTCTCAAGTATTTAGATGCAACTTCCTTCTCCTGACCTGTAAGCATTGCCTGCTAATGCTGAAGGTCGTTTCTGTTAAAGTTAAGGAGGAAAAACAAATGAATGGTCTGTCACAGGGCTTTCTTCATGAGCTTCTCACACCACAGAGCATTTCTGCTGTGCCTTAATTCTTTATCCACCCGAGCAATGGATTTGTCCCAGACTTTGTTCCCATCCTAATGCCCCGGCTCTGGCTAGGCAGCAGCCGGTGGGCGGAAGAGCAGCAGGCTAAATGACTACTGCCTAAATTGTTTCCATCTTGGTTGCATTATGGTCTGCATTCTGGTAATTAGCACCATCATCTACAAATCTCTCTGCCCTTTGGCACTTCTCCACTGCTGCTATGAGGGCGTCTGCTGAGAATCCCCCAGAGAATCAATGGTTAATTTGTCTTCCCCTCCCATACATCACCAGCTAGCTGCTTCTGTCACTTTATTTACCCCAGTGATCAGAAAAAGGCAGCTCTCTTTTAATTACAAATGTGTGCACATTATGCTTCAGAGACCCCTCGCAAGTCAGACAACACACCAAAACATCAGCCAGGCCGTGTGTATCAGCGGTTGTTCTGGTGGCCATTTCTAAGTGAGACGCTCTTGATGTGGTTAAATTCTGGAAGAGGGTGGAACCTCAGATGTGGCTTGCTGTTTCTCTCAGAAACTATTTTAATTACGCTCCCTTCCACGCCGCCCACAAAGCATCCCAGCAATAAGCAGGGCAAACGCTCTTAATTTGTGAGGTGTGTGCGCACACAGACGCACACACACACATATACACACATGCACGCACAAACCCACACACACACATGCATGCACGCACACACATGCATGCACGCACGCCACACACACACACACACACACACACACACACACACACACACACACACACACACACATCTTCCTCTTCACATTAGGATACTGTACGAAGTATCTGAAGATGACAATGAAACAGAGCTAAACCAAACTTTAGGCCTCATTTAGATCTTACATTGAGATGTATTTGAGCAGTATTGCTTGGTCTCTCCTCTGAAAGGTTAGAGTTCCATTTATGACCAAAGACCTACATAGTTCTGGAGTCTTTACATTCCCTACACAAACCTTATTGGAAAAGTCCAATCCTTATATGTTCAACAGTGGGTTACGTCTTTTTTTCATGCTCTCACAGATGTCTACTTATTGCTGGACATGATCATTAAACACATCTTGAGAGATCACTTGTATTAGATTCCATGCCTGCTTCCCTGTTCAAATCCCTGCTCACAGAATGAGGGGAATCTTCAAGTACAGCTAAACCAAATAATACAAATTTGTGCTCAGCCACTACAGATTTGTAGCAGCTGTTTGATGCCTTGACTTGGGTATGGACTTCAGAACCTTTCTGACTTATTTGGCAGACGCAAATCAACTGTGTTTCTAAGCTTTGTTCTGCTATCTACACAATACAGAGTTGACTAATTGGTCCTTCAATGTGGCCAGGGAGCCATTCGAGTTCACATTACACTGCACACTTGCATTCCTGACCACCTCCCGACATGGCTAGAGTGATCAGATCCTAGTGCATCCTTGATGCATTTAAAATGTATTCACATCGGTGTTTGGAAAAGTTGCTTTTGCCTCAAGAGAAAAGCTTGGCCAAGTCTTGACTATTTACTATTTACCATTATTACTGAAATATTTTCAAACATTCCTTTTGACATCATCTACTTGACAAATGAATCCAAACCCAGTCACATGAAGTGCTCTGAGACAAAACCCAAAAGCATACATTTTAACTTTCCCCTTTTCTCTCCTTTAGGCATGAATGAAAGAAAGAATTGCTGGGCTCCTTTTTTAATTGACCTCCCCAAAATCCCCCACCCCCCGCCACCCCCAAAAAACCCTCTTGGCACAAAAGGGTTTCTTTTCTGCAATAATACAAAGGTTATTAGCCAGGTTCTTTTCTTGCCCCCCCCCCCCCACCACCACCTTTAGCTGAGGAAAAAGGAGGTACCAGTAATCCAGAGCAAATCAAAATGACCTTTGAACCCTTTCTGCTGTACTTTTTCTCATGGACAGATTTCTTTGGTGAGGCGGTGATCAGAGGGCTGAACCCAGCCGCTGCCTCTCGTCTCCTGACAAATCGCTGCTGAGCCTCTTTTGTCCCCATGACTTTGATCTCACCTGCTTGTCAGACGCTTCAGAAAGAAGTCTAGTACAGTTCCAGCACACAGCAAACAAATTGGCAACTATTTTTTTCTGCCTCCCTCTTTCTCCTTCTCTTTTATTTCTGCACAATCCAGTAAAATTTTCAATATTGGCATGTTGGTAAGGTTAATGGTGTTTCCAAAGCTTAGAAGTAGTTTAAAATAATTCAATGGGACAATATCATTAAAAAAACAATTTTCTTCTCTGGTGGAGAAGAGCCTCAGCTGCATATAACCACAGAACAGAAAATCACATTGGTGTAAAAAGGAAATGTAGAAATGAATTTGACATTTTCTTGGATGAACAAAATGGGCTTGACTATGTGGCTTGTGTCCTACTTTGTTAATGAAGGATCTGAGTATCATATTGACCATTTCTTATGTACAGTTGTTTTTTTTTTTTTTTTTTTTACAGGTAAAAAGAACACAAAGTCAAGTAGAGACTGTCTTTTTAAGTCCAGGGGAGGAAGACACAACACAGCAAACATAAGACTTTTGACCAGGAGACCACTTATTCATGTCTTGTGTGATGTTAACACTAATAACACTGACTTATTTTGTCACATCAGTCATTAGTCATGTGATTTGGCATTATTGTCAGCCTCGGGAGTCCTGTGAGTTGTTATTTGGAAAACGTATGTTATTTTGAAAGGACGCTATGCATGTAAAGTGTGTTTGGACAAGCTGTCCCTAACAAGCTGTCCAAAAGAAACGTAAAAGGGGTAACCCGTGAACCGGTCTCCGATGCCAAGGGGCACTGACTAAGCCATGGCACACATTCTCACTTTCAACTTGTGAAATACCATTAATCAGCATGAATCCCTTTTTCAATCACGTGAAAGTTAAATGCAATTAGTTATACACAATCATATTAGAGAAACATAGGCATAGTTTGCTTCGCAGTGTAGTTGGCTAGTACAATCTAAAGTTAGTAGCCATCCCTTAATACAGTTGTTTAGCCTGCTGGCTCACTATCTAGTAAAATATGATACGATAGCATACCATCCTTTTCAATACTGGTTAAGGATAGCTGTGTGAATCTTTTGGTTGTGAACCACCACTATCACAGGTCATAATGAACAAAACACTGAATTCCACCTGATATCTCCAAGTCAACATGTAGAGGACACTCTCATAATTCTTTTTAAAAAATGGCTGAAAGACCCAGCCCTGTCCTCAGACAGGAGGTGAATAGATGGTTATCTTAGCTGAGATTTATAGGCTATTTTTCCTTCCATGGAAAAATATAGGTAGATTGAACTTTTCATATGATTTCGGAACAACGAAGGTGTATGATGATCAGACAGCAAATGTTGCTGATCTCTCTCTCTCTCTCCCTCTCTCTCTTTCTCTCTCTCTGTGTGTGTGTGCATGGTATGGATTTATTATCTATGTTCCCTTAATTAATTTGTATTGTGGATGTAGACGTTTCATGTGAATTTATGCCCCTTCAAAATTTTGTGTGAAGCAGATGAGATTTAGCTTTTTAAGGAAAGTGGCTGTATAGAAGGTAGAGTAGAAGTGAATGAATAACTGAATTGCACTGTACTTACCTTATTGAATTGTATTTACTGAACTGAACTGTATCTACTGAATTGTATTTACTTTATTAAAAAGATTACTGAGATTATTGAGCTACAAACACTGATTAGTTGAAGTTTTAAAATAATTTCCACCAAAGTCTTTGAATATATGTCAGATTGCAGAATATTGCTTCATTATTTTCTGTGGAAGGATCCCCCACCCCTCATTCTTGTGACCCGTCTACAGACATTTTGACATTAAAAGTGCAAAGGTAGTTACTGGCTACTGTTGTCATTTTCTGTTCTTGCCTGAGTCTCATAAAAACACAAAACAAAACATAAACATAATCACAAAACATTTATATTATGTTTATATGGGGGCGGCAGTAGCTCAGTCCGTAAGGACTTGGGTTAGGATGTGGAGGACGCCGGTTCAAGTCCCCCATGGACCAAGACCAACTGGTTGCTGGAGAGGTGCCAGTTTACCTCTTGGGCACTGGAGAGGTGCCCCTGAGCAAGGCACTGAACCCCCAACTGCTCTGGGCGCTTGTCAGGAGCCCCCTCACTATGACATCTCTCCATTGACGCATGTATATGTATACTGTGTGAACAACAGAGTGTAAAACTGAATTTCCCCACTGTGGGACTAATAAAGGAATATCTTCTTCTTCTATATCTCTTCAAAGTCTGGGCCAAGGACAAGTGCTGGAGGTCACAGACTGACGATGCCCACAGGACCACACCATCTGCAAAAATAGCAATGAGATCTTCAGCACACATCTGCAAACCCTCCTTCCCTCAACTATGCCTCAATATCCTGTCCAGGAATGTCATGAACAGAATTAGTGACAAAGCGCAGCCCTGGTGGTGGCCAACCCCCAACGAAACAAGTTTGACTTACTGGTCTGAGAACCCAAACACAGCTTTGAGCGTAGAGAGATTGGATAGCCCTAAGAAGTGACTCCCTCATTCTATATTCCCACAGCACCTCCCACAGTATCTCCAAGGGGACTCGGTCATACCCATTCTCCAAGTCCACAAAGCACATATAGACTGGATGGGCATTCTCCCAGGATCCTTGCTAGAGTGAAGAGCTGGTCTGTTATTCCACGTCATATTGACCTAATCTCCTTTCCATCCCCTTGGAGTAGACGTTACCAGGGAGGCTGAGTAATGTGATACCTCTTGTAATTGGCACACATTCTCTGGTCCCCCTTTTTCAACAGGAAAAACACCACCCTGGTCTGCCACTCCTTAGGCACTGTCCCCAACTTGCATGCAATTCTGATGAGATGCCTCATCAAAGACAGCCTTTCCACAACCAAAGCGTTCAGCATTTCTGGATGGATCTCATCAATCCCTGGGGCTTTGCCACTGTGGAGTTGTTTGACTACCTCAGTGATGGTGACGATCCCCCATCAGTTTCCAGCTCTGCCTCTACAATAGAGGGCATATTAGTTGGTTTCAGGAGTACCTCAAAGTGCTCCTTCCACCTCATGAATACCTCCTCAGTTGAGGTCAGCAAGTGTTCCATCTTTACTGTGTGAGTTGAAGATCTCTTGGACAGGGGCCTCCTCCAGACATTCCCATTTCACCCGCACTACCTGTTTGGGCTTACCAGGTCTGTCCAAAGTCTTGCCCAACTCTCTGACCCAACTCATCACCAGATGGTTGATCAGCTCTGCCCCTCTCTTCACAAGTGTCCAAATCATGCATCCTCAGATCAAATGATAAGATCACAAAATCGATCATCAACCTTCAGCCTAGGGTGCTCTGGTACCATGTTCAGTTATGCACACTTTTGTTTGAGCACAGTATTCATTATGGACAGTCCATAACGAGCACAGAAGTCCAGTAACAAATGGCCGCTTGGGTTTAGACCAGGGACACTCCAAATCACACCTCTCCAGGGGCCTCCATCGTTGCCCTTGTGCGTTGAAGTCTCCCAGCAAAACTATGGTGTCCCCCACTGGAGCATGTAGTAGTATTTAGTAGGCAGTTTTGAATACAGCCAGAGAGACACAGACACACTCGTGACTTGGAGATTTTCCCATCAGTCTTATTCTGTAACCTCAGTGGATCAGAACCATAAGTAATGTTATTAATTACACCTATGATTACCCTGTCAAAATAACAAATGTGGGTAGATTTTACATTTGGTGAGTAGCTCTCTGAAGGCTATCCGCCACACAACATTTGTACCAAAATCATGTTAGTCATGTTATAAAAACTGAGAGTATCTATCATGTTTCTGCTCTCTGTGTCGGAGTTTGACACGCACGCCACACACACACACACACACACACACACACACACACACACACACACACACACACACAAACAAACACACGCAACAGCGCCATGCAACAGTGTCAGAGATGCTGGGTTTGTTTACCTTTTCAGAGATCTTTTATTGATTTGTTCACTTGTGTGGAAATAACTGAACTGAACATACTGATTAGAGATCTTTTATGGAAGCAGTTATGCCTAGGGCATAGCTATCCATGTCAGATCACACTTTAAATTGTAAATGGACATGCCCCTCCCCTACCAGCCTGAACTCCTTAAACCAAATGCTCCAATTAGGCCTTGCTCTGCTCTCAGAATACAGGGCTTCCTGTCAGTGGGGAAAAGAAGAAGGGATTTTCCTGGGGCTTGCTTATTTTACAAAAAAAGCACCCAACTCTCACTGTATGTTAATAGGAAACTCGGGATGGACATACCATTCCAAAATGGTAAAATGGTATAAATTGGGGCGGCAGTAGCTCAGTCCGTAGGGACTTGGTTTAGGAGGCGGAGGTCACCGGTTCAAGTCCCCCATGGACCAAGACCAACTGGTTGCTGGAGAGGTGCCAGTTTACCTCTTAGGCACTGCCGAGGTGCCCCTGAGCAAACCACTGAACCCCCAACTGCTCTGGGCGCTTGTCAGGAGCAGCCCCCTCACTCTGACATCTCTCCATTGACGCATGTATATGTACTATGTGAAATACAGCAGTGTGTAAAACTGAATTTCCCTATGGGGATTAATAAAGGTTCATCTTATCTTATCTTATCTTAAAAAAGCTCATTCTACACAAATAATACTTTTTCTATGACTTATAGTTTTAAAGGTTTCTAAAATGATTTGAGCACTCTATTGGGAGGCTTGGGCCAATTTTGTGAGGGGTGGTTTTTTTTTTTGATAACTAGAGATCTTTACTGAGTTTTAACACATTTAAAAGTATAACCCCAGCATTGGCCAGCCTGGCCCTCACAGACACAGACCAACATATTCCAATAAGTTCTCATGCCCAGGGCATCCAATCTCGACACTTAAGGCACCCTTTAGCATCATTACGAGATGCCCCAGGTATTCCATTAACTACAATATAAACCCATCCATATTAATATGAAATACTCATAGAAAGTGTGTCAAGAGTGTGGTGACGAAGTTTTAAGAGCAAAAAAACACAAAGTGGGCAGGTGGAAAGGGAGGTAGATGGGTCCAACAAACATGAGGGGACCAATGTTTGTGGCCTGTACATCATGTTACAATCAGCTATGTGTTCGTGTCCCCTGTTCACAATGTTCAGTGCCATTTTCACTCTAAAAAAGTTGTACTTTTTAGGCCAACCATGTTGTTTTTTCCTATACTTAACTATAGTGGTTTTATTACCTGAAATGCATTACACATTCTCAATTCCAGCTCATTAAATACTGTCACTTGGTCAGTGTTTCTCGGTGTCTGAGACCTAAGCATGGGGTACACATTTTGCATTACTTTTGAACTTGCATTACTTCAGGGATGGCATGTCAATATATGCTTGTTACTTGCATAGTGTCCTTTCAAAATAAACTTCCCTTTTCACAGGAAGTTGGGTTTAGGCAACACAACCTCTGAGGTATGGTTAGGAAGCGGTCGTGGTTGACATTAACTTCACTGACTCACGTGACTCACAGGACTGACAATATCAAGTTAATATTATACTATATTATACAATGCTGAAATAGCTGGAGAAGATAGAGAAAATAACAATCTGTAATGTTTTTCTCCTTCTATTTCTTACATGCTTTCTCTTTCTCGCTGCTCTCTCCCATTCTTGCACTGTCACTCTTTGTCTCTCTTTCACTTGCTCTCCCTCTGTAACTAGATAGGTCTGTCCTATAGTCCTACAGCTCTTTGATTGTTAGCTGCAGGTTTCAGATGCCTGCAGAGTGGCTGCACCTTCCAACAGGCAAATGATTGTGGAAGGATGAAACTCTAGAGGCCATCAATGGCTGTGATTACACACACACATGCATGCGCATGCACACACACACACACACACTATCCGTACCATAGAAATAGAATAGGAGTAGAACAGACATTGAACTGTTTTCCATGATCATTTTTCAAAAGAAAATGGCAATTGTTGTTAGCTGTTATGTTGACAACACACATCAGTGGGGCTGTAAAACATAGCCACAGCTCGCTAGCATCATCTGGTGATAGCTATGCGCTTTCCTATGCTGTGACAAGAGTATGTGAATGAAACACTGGATGTTAAATTTTACTCATTTACTCTGGCTTTCTATGCTTTGTAATGTAAATTGTATTGCTCCACTGTTTGTTTTTGTTGTTACTGCAAAAGCTCACTTCTCTGCATCCATGACTGACAAAGTCAGTTTAGTTTATATGGAAGTTAGTCCATTACAACAGTCACAATAGAGTGCTGCAGGAATGAGCCCCAACACCCGGAAATGAGTTTGCTTTTTTGCATTTCCGGTTACCCCGTCTTGAAGTCAGTGGGTTTAAATTGTTTTTGTTCAGATGCCTAAGGTCTGTGGTTAACGCAAGCTTAAGAGATTTTAATATTTTGTCGTACATTTTAAAATGTCAATGTAATCTGGGACTTATCTTTGATCAGGATATGTCCTTCAACTTAACTTCAAGGACTGCCTTCTTTTATTGATGTAACATTGCAAAAATCAGGCACATCCTGTCTCAAAACAATGCAGTAAAATAGTCCATGCATTTGTTACTTCTAGACTAGACTACTGCCTTATTATCAAGCTGTTCCAATAAGTCTCTTAAGACTCTCCAGTTCATATTTCTCCTGTATTAGCTGCTCTTTACTGGCTCCCTGTAAAATCCAGAATAGAATTTAAAATTATCCTTCTCAGCTACAAAGCCCTAAACAGTGAGGCACCATCATATCTTAAAGAATTCATAGAACTCTATTACCCTAATAGAGCATTGTACTCCCAGAATGCAGAGTTACTTGTGGTTCTTAGAGTCTCCAAAAGTAGAATGGGAGCCAGAGCCTTCAGCTATCAAGCTCCTCTTCTGTGGAACAAACTCCCAGTTTCAGTCTGGGAGGCAGACACCCTTTCCACATTTAAGAGTAGGCTTAAGACTTTCCTCTTCAATAAGGCTTATAGTTAGGGCTGGCCAAGGCTGGCTCATCCTGCTTTGGACCAGCCCCTACTTCTACTGCTATAGGCCTAGACTGCCGGGGACTTCCTATGATACACTGAGCTCCTCCATCTGGTTGCATTCATGTCTCATTCATGCATGTTACTAACTTGATTTCTTCTCTGGATATTTGTGCTTTTTGTGCTTTTTTGCAGGTCTCCTAGGATAGTTATAGTTCTATTGTTATTATTGATATATTATCACTCTATTACATTGACTGCTATCAATTATTGTTATTAGTCCTATTTGTATTGCTACTTATAGCTGGTGTGCTATTATTATGGTTGCTGTGCATTCCCCCCTCTCTCCCTCTTTCTCCCTCTCTCTTGCTCTCTCTGTCCCTCTTTCTATTTCTCCATCATTATCTCTCTCTTCCTCTCTCTCCCTCTCTTTCTGCCTCTCTCTCCCTCTCTAACCCCCCCCTTTGTCCCTCTTTTTGTCCCTCTCTTTCTCTCTCTTTCTCTGCCTCTTTGTCCATCTCGCTTCCTCTCTCTCTTTCTTGCACTCCCTCTTCCTCTCTCCCTCTCTTTCTCTTTCTCTCTCCCACCTCTCCTCCTCCCCTCATTTGTCCCTCTCTCTCTCTCTCTCTTCCTCTGTCTCTACCCAACCAGTCTAAGCAGATGGCCGTCCATCCAGAGCCTGGTTCTGGTTCTTTCCAAGGCTTCTTCCTGCTAAAGGCGAGTTTTCTCTCGCCTCTTATAAATATCCAATCATGAAGTGTCTTAAGCACTCTGTGGCAACAGTATACATAAAAATGGTCACTGCTCTGACCATCCTGATACAATGATTTGAATGGAAATGTCCATTCTACGTCTATCTATATTTCTATGAAGGCCATACCTATATTGTGTGTGAGTGTTGGGGGTGGGATGATCACTGTGGAGATCACATTTGATTTCCCTGTGTGGGCAAATGTAACTGTAGCCTATTGACAACCTATTGATCAGACTGATTATACAATTCTAAGTACATCTTCCCTATCTATAGACAATTCCGGTGTATGCTCCATCATCTAGGGCCACTGCCATTACTGCGATGGCAGTGACTGTGTTTGCAAACAGCACTAACTGGGGACTTTCAGCCAAAAGTGTCCGTGGTTGCTTGTACAACATATGTAAGTAGTTGCTGTAGATAATAGACACAGAAGAATATGTATTTGATTTTGATGAAAGTAAAATTGAAGGCTTTTATGAAGACACTGGTGCCATCACTACAAGCAACCATGACACATTAAGCTGAGAGCCACCAGTTAACGCACTTAGCAGACACTTTGTTTGTGTTCTGTGTGTGATGCCAACCAATTAATGGTGTTTACTTTGTGGCCCTCAGGATCAGAGGGCGGGGGAAGACTCTGGACAGACCTGGCAAACACAAACGTGTAGTGCAGGTGAACTGGGAACGTCTGGAGGAGGCCCCTATCCGAGAGATCTTCAACTCACACCTCCGGCGGAGCTTTTCTAGCATCCATGTGGAAGATGGGGGCATTGAACCTGAGTGGGCGACGTTCAAAGCTTCCATTGCTGAAGCTGTGGCGGTGAGCTGTGGCCTGAGGGTCTTAGGTGCCTCAAGGGGCGGTAACCCTCAAACACCGTGGTGGACACCGGTGGTCAGGGAAGCTGTCCGACTGAAGAAGGAGTCCTTCCGGGATATGTTATCTCGGAGGACTCCAGAGGCAGTTGCAAGGTACCGACAGGCCCGTAGGGCAGCAGCCACTGCCGTAAAGGAGGCAAAGCAGCCGGTGTGGGAGGAGTTCGGAGCAGCCATGGAGAAGGATTTTCGGTAGGCACCAAGGTGCTTCTGGAAAACTGTCTGGCACCTCAGGAGGGGGAAACGGGGAACCATCCAAGGTGTTTACAGTAAGGATGGGACACTGTTGACCTCAACTGAGGCTGTAACCGGGCGGTGGAAGGAGCACTTTGAGGAACTCCTGAACCCGACTGATACGCCCTCTCTTGTAGAGAGGGTGTACCAATTTCCCTGGTGGAAGTCACTGAGGTAGTTAAACAGCTCCGCAGTGGCCAGGCCCCGGGGATTGACGAAATCCGTCCAGAAATGCTGAAGGCTCTGGGTGTGGAGGGGTTGTCATGGATGACACGCCTCTTCAACATTGCATGGAAGTCGGGGACAGTGTCTAAAGAGTGGCAGACGGGGGTGGTGGTTTCCCTTTTCAAAAAGGGGGACCAGAGAGTGTGTGCCAATTACAGGGGTATCACACTACTCAGCCTCCCTGGTAAAGTCTACTCCAGGGTGCTGGAAAGGAGGGTTCGGCCGATAGCCGAACCTCAGATTGAAGAGGAACAATGTGGATTTCGTCCTGGCCGTGGAACAACGGACCAGCTCTTCACTCTCGCAAGGATCCTTGAGGGGGCCTGGGAGTATGCCCATCCAGTCTATATGTGTTTTGTAGACTTGGAGAAGGCGTACGATCGGGTCCCCTGGGGTATACTGTGGGAGGTGCTGCGGGAGTATGAGGTGAGGGGGTCACTTCTCAGGGCCATCCAATCTCTGTACTCCCAAAGCGAGAGCTGTGTCTGGGTTCTCGGCAGTAAGTCGGGCTCATTTCCGGTGGGGGTTGGCCTCCGCCAGGGTTGCACCTTGTCTCCAATCCTGTTCGTGACATTCAAGTACAGGATATCAAGGCGTAGCCGGGGGAGGGGGGTTTGCGGATCGGTGTGCTGAGGATCTCATCACTGCTTTTTGCAGATGATGTGGTTCTGCTGGCATCATCGGTCTGCGACCTCCAGCACTCACTGGATCGGTTGGCAGCCGAGTGTGAAGCGGCTGGGATGAGGATCAGCACCTCAAAATCGGAGGCCATGGTTCTCAGCAGGAAACCGATGGATTGTCTACTCCGGGTAGGGAATGAGTCTTTACCCCAAGTCAAGGAGTTCAAGTACCTCGGGGTCTTGTTCGCGAGTGAGGGAACAATGGAACGTGAGATTGGCCGGAGAATCGGAGCAGCAGGAGCGGTATTACAGTCGCTGTACCGCACCGTTGTGACGAAGAGAGAGTTGAGCCAGAAGGCAAAGCTTTCTATCTACCAGTCAATCTTCGTTCCTACTCTCACCTATGGTCATGAGGGCTGGGTCATGACCAAAAGAACTAGATCGCGAGTACAAGCGGCCGAAATGGGTTTTCTCAGGAGGGTGGCTGGCATCTCCCTTAGAGATAAGGTGAGAAGCGCAGTCATCCGTGAGGGACTCGGAGTAGAGCCACTGCTCCTTTGCGTTGAAAGGAGCCAGTTGAGGTGGTTCGGGCATCTGGTAAGGATGCCTCCTTGGCGCCTCCCTAGGGAGGTGTTCCAGGCACGACCAGTTGGGAAGAGACCTCGGGGACGACCCAGGACTAGGCGGAGAGATTATATCTCCACACTGGCCTGGGAACGTCTCGGGATCCCCCAGTCAGAGCTGGTTAATGTGGCCCGGGAAAGGGAAGTTTGGGTCCCCTGCTGGAGCTGCTGCCCCCGCGACCCGACCCCAGATAAGCGGTTGAAGATAGATGAATGAATGAATGAATGAACTTTCCAGATTAATTATGAAGGCTCTGCCATTTCTCAACATTGTCATTCAAATTATTAATATTAATGACTTAGAGACATTGTGTGCAATAGTCCACCTTCTCTCCCTCACACACACAGCTAGCAATGTATTATGTTTATTTGTCTCGATCCTATGTTCAAAAGTCAAAATTTATCAAAAACAGGTAAACAAAAGAAGAAAATTCCCATTTTTATCCAAGGGAATGTTCTGCTTCTGTTCTGCATGTAACCTTTCAAAAACAACATTTTCACTGTAGTCAAAATCAGTTTAGTCAGACAATTCATGTTTGAAATGTTTATTACAACAGCAGTACATAGAGTTTGGGGTCCAGAGTCTTACCTCATCACTCCCTGCAGATATGACTACATGAGATATTGGGAGTGATGATTAAACATATTTCCCCACCCTGCCTGAGTCTGCAGGTGGATGTTACAGTGGTGGGGTTGAAAAAGCAGGCAGTGGCAGTACTGGTGCACGGCCTCAGCAGTGTTGACAAGGCAGAGGGAGAGATAGCCCATTTTAGCAGTTGAAAAAAAAAAGCCAATTGGTTGGGTGCATTTGGTATATGGCACTGAGAGTCAGGTATGTCACATATGTATGCAGCAGTGCAGTTCGAGTTGACTGTGTGAACCAGCTTGCAGGCATCATTCCATTTACTCCTGTACGCATCTGTATGGAGCGGTAGCAGCAATCTAACAGCACCACAAATTATTATATATTTACAGCATATAACCACAATAACATTTTTTAGGGTAATGATATCCAGCCCTCATTCTCAGAGTGTCAAATACCAACGCTTTGAATGTGGTGATGTAGTTTAAAGAGTGAAAGAGACAGGAAGAGCAGGAGGATGGTGGAAAAGTCCAGCAAAGACAAGGAAACCGCTGTTTGTGTCCAATGTGTCAGTGTTTCACAACATTGTCAATTTCACTGTACAAATGTATTTGTTTTAACTCCAAGTATTTCTTTCCAAAAACTAACTTTATTGGCTGACCCTAAAGTGAGGCCAAGGATAACTACAGTGGTTTTGATGTCAAAATTGAAATGACGCCGAGCAGTGTGGCAAAGGGGTGGTATGTCACGAGATGGGATGACGTGTTGTGATATGATGACAGACATTTAAAGCTTCATTTGAAAACCTCAATTGAAGCGCAGAATGTAAATTTTTAAAAAAAAAGACATTCACTATAGTCCTAGTGTGCTTACATAATTTTGTCCAATTTGCATCACACAAGGACTGTAGAAAAGATCTGGAAGTATGAGGTGCTTTTCCAAGCTCCACCAGAAGGTGGCCACATGCCCTTACACGAGCTGATGGAACGACAGCCTACACCTGCTGGCAGAAAGCTAGACCAAGAGTCAGTCCAACCCGCAGGAGACAACAGCCTTGTTTCTGGAGTTGAAAGATGACATGGAACATCTTTATTTAACCCAATGGTCGTGATTCAGGATCGGGTTAATCATCTTTAGGTGAGTGTGCTGTGCTTGCTTAGACTTTACTGCTGTTAGCTACAGTTGGCTAGCTTAGTGTTAGCGGTGCTAACGTTAGTTATCTGTGTCAAAGCTAGCTGGTGTTAGGACCCAGAGTTAGACGTAATTGTGTAAAACTTGATGCACGAATACGTATATATAATTTTACATGTAAACCATAAAATATGTATTTACAGAGTGAGTTATGCATCTCTCCCAATCACCCTATTTTTGTGGATTCAAATATATGCATATATAAATAAGCATTTGTGAATAGTGAAATATTTAGAAATCATGTTACACATTTGTATATTACCTTCTGTGGTTTAAAACTAATAATAACTTCTATACATTCATTTTGATAAGCTGTTGTGTTATAGAAGAAGAACCTTTATTAGTCCCACGAGGGGAAATTCAATTTTTACACTGTTAATTTTTTTCCACACATTACATGCAGACCCGAAACGCACATGCACAAACAGGACCTATATACATGCATCAGTGGAGAGATGTCAGAGTGAGGGGGCTGCTCCTGACAAGCGTCCCGAGCAGTTGGGGGTTTGGTGCCTTGCTCAGGGGCACCTCGGCAGTGCCCAAGAGGTAAACTGGCACCTCTCCAGCTACCAGTTCACACTCAGTTCTTGGTCCATGGCGGGACTTGAACCGGTGACCCTCCGATTCCCAAGCCAACTCCCTACAGACTGAGCTACTGCCGTCCCGTTATGGGGACTATCTTCCATTCAAACACGTTCCATTTTTTTGTAAAGCTTTACATCAGCTTACATTAAGAATTATATTCAGGACTACACTCAAAATCTTAAAGATTGTCTTGACAAAATGACCTTGCGAGACTGATGCCTGTAACCATAGAAACTCACTCCTGCCTGTGTATGTGCATACAGGGAGAAGAGAGGGAGAGATGCCCGAGGAGCTGCTCAGTTCACAGCGAACAGCAAGTTGCTAAATTGGTCTGAAAAGTTGCTAAGTCAAGTGAAAAAGTCTTCAAGATGACACTGTATGCATGTGCATGTCCCACAATAAAAAAAATTATATTCCAACTCCAACTTGTGACATACAGTTTGGGGGGCTATCCCATTGTTCTGACAGCCCATTACTCAAAGCCCAATGCAAAATACACATCTATGCAACAAACAGAAGCACGTGGGTAATTATGCAGAATAGCATCATCCCTTCCCATCTCATTGCCTTGAATGCCTTCATTGGTTGGGTTGGTTAGGTTTAGACATGAGTAAGATTAGTTAGGTTTAGAATAAGAATATCAGGGTAAGCCAGCTGGTCATACCTTTGCCGTGGTAGGAAAAAATATCACTACTGGGAAGGACAGATGACATTTTGAATAATAATTAGCCATGTCCTTCTGTTTGGGATAATGGGCTGTCGGGATGTTTAGAATATTGGGATTTTGGAATAATGGTCAGAACAATGACATGGCACCTTTGTCAAACCCCTTGCAGTAAATGCTTCCAGACTTCCATTCATCATTTGTAACAGCTTATCCTTTTCAGGGTTGCAGGGGTGTGGAGCCAACCCCAGCTGACATTGGGCAAAGGTCACAAAGCTGACAGAATGAAAAACATTCACACTAACATTCACACCTACAGGACATTCATAGTCATCTGCATGTCTTTAGACTGGACGGAGAATCCACACCCATGGGGAGAACGCAGATCCCTCTTGCTGTGAGGTGACAGTGCTAACCACTGCACCACCATGCTGCCCAAAAAAATGTGAAACTTAACACATGGGACATGAACAGCAGTCTCCTGGAAAGCCTTATGCTTGTTGGACCCATCCACCTCTCACCACACTCCTGGCGCATATTCTCAGAGCATTTTTAAGTAGTATGACATTTTATGATGCTTCCCTCTCTACGGAAGTTTTTCCATCAGCTCGTGACATAATGTCACCACCTTCTGGTGGAGCTAAATGCACCTCATGCTTGCAGATCTTTTTTTACAGGTCTGCTGTGGTATGAATTGGACAAAATTATGTAAACTCAGGAAGGAAGTTGCAAATGTCACATGCCCATAAATCCACAGGAGGCAATCTGGAAATGCACAAATATCATTCCACATGTCCAAATTGATGCACATGCATATTAATCACTTTACATGTAAACCTTAATACATATTTACAGACTAAGTTATGCATATTTGCAAATCAACTTATTTTTGTGGATGTAAAAATACATGTTTGTGAATAGTGAAATATTTGAAAACCATGGTACACAATGCTAAACAGAAATGCTCTCATACAACCTCTTTTCCTCAGTACGTAACAAACAGTAGGAGCGTGTGATGAATGGGTGGCTTCCTCCATCTGTTATAAGGAGCTCATTTTAAACTGAGTGTTGTCTTATTTTCCTTGGACTATTGAGGGCAAATCCTGGCTACTCCACTTGGAGTGCTGAATGAAAAAGCTTCTGGCTGAGCAAGTAGAAGATGGATTAGGTGGTTTTACAAAAATTCTTCACTTGAGAGATTCATGCTACTATGCAAGGTGAGTGTAAATGAATTAATGTAGATGCAGCATAGATCGCACCGCACATTGAACAGCAGCATGACTGAATCAGCTGAGGAATATAGTCAGAGTTTTCCACAATGTTCACTTTACAGGTCTTGCAGACTCTCTGCCTGTCAGAGTGAGGCTGCTATCACTCAGTAAGCTAGTTCTCCAGAAGACATGTCTGTCTTGATGGCCCTAGAGGGAGTGATGCGTTTGTTGTCTTTCAGCTGACATGCTACAGCTATGTTAATGCCTCCATTAAGGCCTCTGCTGTCTGTGCGCAATTTGCCAGCTTGTTTCTCTGGATGTGTGAGCTTTTATTTTCACAATAAACACTCATTGTTACTCTTGTCAAGTTTTGAGGGTACAGTATCAGGCTAAAATTAATTTGTGAGAATGATTGTCCATGGACCATGCAAGGGTTTGTTGCAAGTCAAGTTTGGTTACCTGCAGCTTGAGTAGATAAAGTGTTGATAATGGCAGAGTAGCCGCTGCTTTAGAGATCATAACTATTTAAAGCCACCTTCATGATATAATTTTGGCTAAACTAGCTAGCATTACCTAAAAGTGAAAAGTAACTACTCCTTCTGCTCCTCCACATCTCACAGACAAATGCCATGTGGCGGCGAGCGCGGTAGAAGTAGAATTACTGTGGTAATTGTAAACCAAACTAGGTAACAGACAACGCCACCTGGGGACTTGCACCCCAGGAAGTACCAATGTCTTTGAAATTCAGAGACAACTAGGACACAGGTAAGTCACTGAGGAGGCAGAGACATGGTTTTAAAAAAGGTAGAACAATTTACAATTTATTATAATTAATAGAAAACAAATTACTGGGGCTGTCACTGTAATGATCAAGAGAAAGATTAAAACAGAATACTCAAGATAATGTAACAATTAAAACATGTTTATTTTATAATAATTTAAAATATCCAAATACTAAAGTTAGCTTAAAATGACAAACACAACCAGCTCAACCTAGCAAAGTTAAACTAAACAAAACTAAGCTGAGACCACTTGATGGAGGCAGACTACACTGAGGAGGGTGCAAGGGTGCCCACACTTTCTCACTTTGTGCCACACAGCAAATCACAGCAATCCTCACTGCAAACTATAGTGTAGACTATTTCTGTCCCAGTGCCCTTACTCACATGCAATGGGTGCAGGTACCTCGCCACGGGTGCCTAGCCTCTCAGCCACATGGATCCCAGCTTCTAAAAGAAAACTAAACAATTAAACATCCAAACAAAGCATAAGGAACCCAGTTGGCAAGGAAAGTAAAAAAGTTAATAAGCCAAAGCACAAAATCTTACAGAATATAAAGGGCCAAAATAAAAGGCCACAATTGAAACTATAAAAAGTAAACTAAACAAGAGAAAAGAGAGGCAAAACAGGAGACACAGGAGGCAAAACAGCAGCCATGTATCTCTGGGTTAGCCTAAAATGGAACATAATTAGAAAGCAATATACTTAATTTAAAATGTCCCTCCCTGACCAACCATAGGCTATCACAAGGGATTCTCTAAAGGAATGGAACCATGGGCTCAGCAGGACAAACAGGGCTAAAACCAGTGAAAACAGTACAATTTAAAAACATGAGGCTTACAAGGAACTACAATTTAAACTATGTTTTCTCCTACCTCTTGCAGCAGCAGCAACTCCACCACTATGTCAGGTCAAGCAAAGAGAACCTAACAGGCCACAGGTGCCCTTTTGTAGCTGGCCTGATTACTGGGCTGGTGGAGGAGGAGCCAGGAGAGGAGCTGCGTTCAAGAGCTGCATATGCAACTCAGAGAGCGAAAAATTGAACCTTACCACACATAGCTACTATTTACTCCATTCCATTTATCTACCATCTTTTAGTTACTTGTTACTTTTCAGATACATAAATACATAAATAAAATAAAAACAATTATTAATAATGCTATTAATAACTAATAATGATATCAATAATTGTATTATTATATTTATGTTGTCAGTAAGGCTTTATTGCAACATTATACAATATTAATAATTATCCCACAGGATTATAATTAAAAATGTATTTTGCCACTCTGATATTAAGTACTTTTATGTTTGGTAGACTTACTTTAAGTATATTTGCTGATTCTTTTTTACTTTTTACTTAAGTGCCACAGGATAAGTAAATGCAATAAATTATTTGTTTATTAAAATAAGATGTTTCATTATTGTATTCTAATCTCAAAACGCTGTACAGGCTTCATTTGCATGTTAAAATAACTGAAGTTTTCTTCCATAGGACAATGCCCCCAGATCACATACCTGATGTCAGTTTTGTAATTTGTTACCTTTTTCAACACTCTATAGACTTTGCAGGTCTGATAAAATTACAATGTAAATGGCTCAGTGCTCTCAATAAGCTGAACCTGCTGCTCACTGTTTAGCTGTCCAGCGCATAACTCCGTAAATGCAGGATTTAGAAACAACTGTTTTCTAACATGTTCACCACAACAACCTAAAAGGTGATATGTCAAAGGACTCTTCTCACAAATCCAATTACTACTTGAATTCATTTTCAACATATTACTTACATTAAAGTTATTATAGTTACAATAAAATCCTTAAGATTCTCATGATAATACACTCAGACACTGTCTGTGCACCTTTGCCATGTAGGACTCAAATAGCATTCCCCTGAACAGCAAGCCACGCCCCTCACACCGTAAGTCTGACTGACTTGAAACTTTACACACATGCCCAGCTCCAGGTGCTTTACAAAAAGCCTCTTGTTGATAGCACTCCATGCAGTAGTGTTCTCCAGTGATAGTGCTGGTACGCTAATTTGATCGGTGTAATATCTATATTGGTGAGCACTAAAATGGTTTAAGTACTTCAGTTCATAACATCTGGAGTGCTCAGCTTATAGGGCTACCATTTGCAGTAAGCTTTCTGTGCAGGACCTACCAATGACTCAGCAGGTATTGAAATAACATGAACAAACTAGGGCTGTCACTTTAACGCGTTAATTAGATTAATTAATTATGCAGGATGAGTTAATACTAGGATCAATATCAATCCATTGAGGGACCTTCATCTGGTCAGCTAACAATACTGCCAAGCAGGTGAAATATAGATTGATATTGTGCTTTTATCTGACATGTCACTCACTTTTGACCAATGCTCGTTTGTTTCTATGTAGTGCAAGAAGAAGCACGAGTCTGAACAACAGGACGCTGATTGTTGGTCACTTAAAGGTGTAAAGTGTTGCTGTTGACGCAATTTCTGATTCTTACAGAGTCTCTTTAACAGCCAAAGAGCATAATAGTGAATGCTAAATGAGCTGACGGATGTTGGCTAGACAGTATGAACTTCTGTGGTTCGTTGTGCACCACTGAAGATGACAGCACATCCTCTAATATGCTGTCACTCACAAGGTCACAAATATTTCCAAAAGATAGTTTTATTCTCTTTTAAAAACAATATTTCAGTACATGAAATTAAATGAGATATAAGAAGATATATCTAACTTGATGCTAGAGGTTACGACACTGAAAGACTACTAGCCTTTGTCATTGCTGGGATGGAGGGGTGGTTGATGGAGGGTGGTGGGTAAGGGAAAACATGCTGAGGAGGCAGTACGTAAGTGACTTTGAGTCAAGCGACAGTGAGGTTGAGGGGGATTCAAAGGAGCTGGGCAGAGAGGGAGGAACAATGATTGTACAGAGAGGAAGGCGGCAGGGTGGGAGAAAATTTAATACTTAAAACTTAACTCTTAAAAGAGCTAGTTACCAGGAGCAGTTGGAGCAGTATGGGTTTTGGTGCTTTTTGTTTACTTCATAAAATCAGCTGAGATTAAAGGCTTCCTATAGGTCTGTGACTCAGTGGTAAAAGGTCATATGGTAAAAGGTCATATGATTTTCTGAACGTTTCCTATGAAACATAGAAATGTAATAATTTTCATTTCAAGTGTGGCTTTGCTATAATTTTAACAAAAGGTCAGTTATGCTTCCTTCACCTTTAACTCTGGAGCTCACATGTTACTCACTAACACATGTTCCTCACAACTAAGCCAGTGTTTAGGGAGTTGTTTGTCATTCAGTGAAGTTGTGCTTTCTAAACTAGGGGGCCATTGTTGTGTATAATGACACTTGACAGTAGGTGACACAGCAAAGCAGTCAGGTTAGATAACAGGATGTCAAATTAGGAACTGGAAAGCAAAACATGAGAAGAGTGGTGAAGCAACATGGATCCCTCTGTAAATACACTCCTGATCAAAATCTTAAGACCAGTTAAAAAATTGCAAGAATTTACGTTTTGCACTGTTGTATCTTAAGAAGGTTCTAAGTAGAGTTTCAAAATGCAAAAAGAAGAAATGAGAGCAAGAGACTAAATGTTTTGAGCAGGCAATTTATTGAAAAGAACAATTTAACTAAAATAGGCTGTTCATCAGCTGATCAAAAGTTTAAGACCATAGCTCAAAAAAAACCCTAAAACAGAAATTAAAGTCTCAAAAACAGACTCAGTAATGAGTAGCTCCACCATTATTGTTGATCACTTCAAAAATTCGTGTTGGCATGCTTGATGTGAGTGTTTCCAAAAGGCTTGTAGGAATGTTGCTTCAAGTGGTGAAGATGGCTTCACGAAGGGCATCCACTGTCTGGAACTGATGTCCATTTTTGTAAACTTCCCTTGCCATCCATCCCCAAATGTTCTCAATTGGATTTAGATCAGGGGAACATGCAGGATGATCCAAAAGAGTGATGTTATTCTCCTGAAAAAAATTGCAGCATTGTCCTGCTGAAAAACCCAGTCATCACCACACAGACGAGGGCCCTCAGTCATGAGGGATGCCCGCTGCAACATCTCCACGTAGCCAGCTGCTGTTTGACGCCCCTGCACAACCTGGAGCTCCATTGTTCCATTGAAGGAAAAAGCACCCCAGATCACGATGGCGCCCCCTCCGCTGTGCCGTGTTGAAAAAAATCTCAGGTGGCATCTCCTTGTCATGCCAGTAGCGTTGGAAGCCATCAGGACCATCAAGGTTAAATTTTTTCTCATCAGAGAATAAAACTTTCTTCCAACTTTGAACGTCCCATGTTTGGTGCTCCCTTGCAAAGGCCAAACGGGCAATTTTGTGGCATTGAAGGAGACGTGGCCTTTGAAGACGTTTTTTATTTTTGAAGCCGTTCCTTTGCAGATGCCGTCTGATGGTTATTGGGCTGCAGTCAGCACCAGTAATGGCCTTAATTTGGGATGAGGATCGTCCCGTGTCTTGACGGACAGCCATTCGGATCCTCCGGCTCAGTGCCGGTGAGATTTTTTTGGGTCTACCACTTGATTTTTTTGTTCCATAAACCTCAGGATCTTTTAAGAAATGCAAAATGACTGTCTTACTGCGTCCAACCTCAGCAGCGATGGCACGCTGTGAGAGGCCTTGTCTATGCAGCTCAACAATCCTGCCACGTTCGAAGGCAGTGAGTTTTTTTGCTTTTCCCATCAAGAGGTCTTGACAGTGTGATTACTTGACAGAAAATGACATGGAATCCAAATTTTTGCACAGATTTGGGCTTTTAAAGGATGTGGTCTTCAACTTTTGATCAGCTGATGAACAGCCTATTTCAGTTAAATTGTTCTTTTCAATAAATTGCCTGCTCAAAACATTTGGTCTCTTGTTCCCATTTCTTCTTTTTGCATTTTGAAACTCTACTTAGAACCTTCTTAAGATACAACAGTGCAAAATGCAAATTCTTGCAATTTTTTTAACTGGTCTTAAGATTTTGATCAGGAGTGTATCTCATTTTGTAAGATGTGTTAACAGCTAGCGTTGTACTCCAAAATAGTGTGGCACCAATAAATACGGCTGAAAATGCAGGTCTATGTCCTGCTCCAACAGATGGGCCCACTGGAATGTAGATATAATCCAAAGTAATAACTTCAGACCAGCGGAGGCTGGTCCACAGGCAGAGAAGGTTGCTCCTCCTCTATTTTTTGAGAGGTCTGGAGAGGGTGAGGCCTGGAACAGACTGCACGCCTGACGATGGCGTGGTGGCTGTGTTACCTCACTGATGTGTGATTCACGCGTGATTTACGCATCCGTTGTTCACACCAGCCGCGCCTGCTGCTTTGTTCTTTCTTTGATGTAATATTGAGTTATCTTTTGATCCTGACACATGTGCAGCGTTATTGCATTGAGCAGATTAACAATTAATCATTAATTAATATCAAAATTCATGTTCACAATTAAAAATCCCAAATTATTAATTGTAAGACATATTATCATAAAATGTGAAGGAAAGTGGTAACTTCAGATATTACCCACAATTAACTACACTATCAGGATTTACCTAAAAACAGGGAAAAATAATTAAATTTGTTATTAATCAGTTGCATCTCATAATCTCAGGGTTGCTACGGAGTTGTTGGCATGATGAATAGTGATAATAGTGTATATATATATATATATATATATATATATATACACACATACAAAATCAACTAACCAAGTTCTTTATAAATTAAGTGTTTATTTGACTAACTACTTGACTTCACTACTAATATATAATATAATTGAATGAATGATTAAAACAATGTCAAACTCGAATAAAGAATAATTAAAGGAATACAGCAAATACAAAAGACGAACATTCATGGGTCGAACAAATTAAAGATGACCAGGTCAATTCAGTGTCTCTTATTGGATTTAATACTTGTCTATCAACTAAATTTCGTTTTGGTATTAATATACCATCCAAACAACAAAGAGTTTAAGAAGCACCAGGGAAGATTGAGAATCAGTTTCATGTTATAAATTTAGATGTGGTCTAATTCATGTTTAGAATTTGTGGATGGATTCCCTAATTCTTCCTGTGTCTAATATTAATTGTCAAATGTGTAACTGAGTTATTAGTTGGCTATGAATTTGTTCATTAGTATAGTCATCAAACTCTTTCTCTTCTGAAGATACATCTATACACCACCCTTGCTGAGTAAATGGGTAGATGGGAGGTTGTGCTGTCTGGAGCAGAGTGGCAGCAGCTTCTGTCTGGAACACGGCAGTTTGGATCTTCTGGATCCAACGATGCGCCCTGGCTTGAGTCGTTTCTCTCCCTCAGTGGCTCTCTTTGGTGTCCTCGGGCACCCTCGTTTTGGATGGCTGGCATGTCGTCTTGATGCATGTCTCCATCTCCGTCTCTCTCTGTCTGGCGAGGCATCTCTGTGCCATTTCTTCAGAACCCCCTCCTCAGAGCTGGATGTGTCACTCGATTCAACAGATTCTGGATCTTAAGTCTTTCTTTAAGTCTCTCTCTGGCTGGGATCCACCAGCAAGTAGATACAACGGAGCTGCTTCAGGCTTCAGCAGGGCTTAGACAAGCAGAGAGACAGTGTAGCAGAACAGCATTTGTTTCTTTAGTCGGACTGGATCAAGTCCAAAGGTTCAGAGCCTCCTTTAATGTCTAGGCTGGGTGCCAGTATCAGCCGGGTGTGAGGTGTCGGACCTGAGTCCTCAGGATGGAAAGCTGGTGTCCTTGGAGTGTTCTTTCTCATCCCCCTCTCTCTCTCCTGGTTTATGGGCCCAAGGAGAGGGGCAATGCAGAGGGACACAGCTCTAAGTGCTGAACAACCCCGAAGAGCCTGAAGCCCCCAGAAAACCCCTCTAGACTAAATGTGTGAAGCTTCTTATTATCAGTTGAGAAAGGGGGCGTTTAGTTGGTGGGAGAACAGGATTCTCCTCCCATCTGAAAAACTATTCTGATTCTTTCAACTAATTACACTACAAAAACCCCTAATAAATACTTTTTTTCCCCATATTTAGGCAACTGAAACTACTTGGTTAAGATTGTCTTCATAGTTACATGAAGCCGTAAGCTGTAGGTATAAGACAGAACACAAAGACAGGACAGAAACTGTAGCCTTGGCAGAATAAGACAGGCTAAACCAGGCATACACCCTGAACTGACTACTACTGAACATAAATGACCAAGTCAGTGCATTTCCTCCACACACAATGCAGTGAAGGACTTGACAATGCATGTGTTTAGGGTGAATATGGTACAAAATGAATCATGGTAACAGAGATTTGTTAGTAGACAGAAGCCACAGTCATGTTAACAAGGTTTATATGTACCATGCAGCATGGTGGGCTCTTTAATGAAAAGCAGACCTGTGTGTGTGTGTGTGTGTGTGTATGTGTGTGTGTGTGTGTGTGTGTGTGTGTGTGTACTCAGTGAGTTGCATACCTCAGTGAGAAGGTGTGACACTGTAATGCTTATTATTCCCCAATAAACACGAGGCACTTCCTGTTTACAGACTTTATATCAACAGGAAACTTTGAGGTTACACTGATTATCTGAACATTTTTTGTTATTATTTATTTATATATATTATTAGTGTGACCAAATATACTTCCAGTATTTGATATAATATAAATGCATGATAAAAACATTATATTTAATATATTTTTTTAAAAAGCTGGAATGCTACCATAATTATTCTTTTTGGTCTGTTAAGAAGAAGAAGATAGTCCTTTATTAGTGGAAATTCAATTTTTTCACTCTGTTGTTAACTTATACACGGTACATGCAGACCCGAACACACACATGCACAAACATGCAACAATGGAGAGATGTCAGAGTGAGGGGGCTGCTCCTGACAAGCGCCCCGAGCAGTTGGGGGTTTGGTGCCTTGCTCAGGGGCACCTCGGCAGTGCCCAAGAGGTAAACTGGCACCTCTCCAGCTACCAGTTCACACTCAGTTCTTGGTCCATGGCGGGACTTGAACCGGTGACCCTCCGGTTCCCAAGCCAACTCCCTACAGACTGAGCTACTGCCGCCCCTAGCACTAGCTAGGAAGAAATAACAGTCTTTGTTGTACAAATAAAAAGTTTAATTTAGAAGCTACAAAATGCACTTTCTCAATTCCTATACTCAATGATGTTACTGCTACAATTGTCCTTGGTATGGCAGTAGCTTATTGTGGCTACTGGCGTGATATTACCAGATGTTTACAAGGTTTATTGCTGACTTTAAGAATCTTTTCTACATATACTACCATTGTATTACATTTTCCTAGTCACTGTTTAACATCTCAATAGTTTTATCACAAAAGTAGAAAGGGAAATGAACATCATACTATGAGGAAGGTTTTTTGTCATGGTGGTCACATTCAGAATCACAAGTAATGTGACGTCTACTGGGTCAAGATACAAAACAAAATTTGAAAAGTCTCAAAAGATGTATGAGTAAATTATTTCCATGTCATGTATTCAGCTAGAAGAAGGGCTCAAGTGAGAATACTCAATGGACCCACAACACTGAAGGACAGTGTGTAAGGGTTTCTGTGTTACAGGTAGGTGAAAAGGTAAGTATTTTATTTCAGGAGTTTTTGATATTGAAGGCAGGCACAGGCAGTGGTGAGGGGAAAGCTAGGTTCGGGAATGGTGGCTGGCAGACGGGCAGCCAGAGAGCTGACTGGCAGGCTGGATGAGCTGTGGCAGCAGGTAGGTTTTTCCTGGAGGGTGGAGAGCAACAGTTAGTTGAGGAAAGCAGGCAAACAGATAAAAAGGACACAAACTGGCAAGATCACTAACAAAAGCTGGAAGCCTGGCACATTTACAAATCATGAATGACAATGATCCAGCAGAGCCTAGCCAGTGGAGCTGAGTTTATGAAGTGAAGGGAAGCTTACTTGACTAGTGGGCAGGTGTGCCAATTGCAGGTGACTGGCAGGAGGGCTGGTTGCCGATTATGACCAGGTGAGTAGAAAGAGGACAAGAGGGGGGAGGGAAACAAGCAAACAGACAGACAAAACCAAAGCACAAAACACAGGCATGTGTCACTCATACTCATACCAGTCTCTACCCAGGGAAGGAGGGAGGTCCAGGTGAAAGGGTTGATGGACATCAGGCAGTGAAGGGTGGACTTTTTGATGAGCTCTTTCAGCTTGGCTGTTGGTTTGTGGATTTAACCCAGAGGAGAGGCTGATGGTTGCTCTGAGGGTGGAGGAGACAGATCTCCAGGTAGCAGAAAGTGAATTGGAGTCCATGATCCAACACAATGTCACAAGGGAGCCCATGGACCTGAAAACCCTGCTTAATCAACAGGTCAGCTTTTTCTTTGGCAAAAGCCAGGGCCAGAAATGGGCAAACATACTGAAATGTGCCACCCAGCCAGATATGACCATCGACACAGGTCTATGGGCAGAGGGTGGAGCAGACTGGGATTGGTAGAAGTCTAACTTTGGGCACAGACAGGGCAGGCAGAGACAAAAGTCTTTGTGTCCATCTCTACAGATGGCCAACAGAACAGTCTATGGAGAAAGGCCAAGGTGCAGTTAGCATCAGGGTGACAGGTCAGGTTAGTGGAATGAGCCCGCTGCAGTATACAAGGCTTTACACAATAGTTACTATAGCGTTGCACCACAGAACACCACAGGGTCTTTTCTTCCTGTGGTTATCATACTCAATTCATCCACCTCACACTGAGAGACAACAGAGACATGAGCAGCATCTCATTTCCCTATTTTTTTTCGTCTCCTTGATCCTCCAGCTTGTAACCCAGAAATCAATCTCAGCACCATCTTGGAGTGACATCCTAGTCCCTAAAATGCATCTTGAGGAGCAAGGATTGAAGAGCAAGAAGGCTTGTTGGAGGAGCTATGAGTGTGGCTACACTGGTGTACAGGATTGAAGACAGATCACAGATTAACAGTGTTATCGTTTGTCTTCTGATTCACCATCTAGTTAAATTCTGTTAATGGTTTAATTAACAAATGGACTATGCAGATGGTAATATGTTCCAGCAGCAGAAGGACCTGCAGAATCTCTCTTTCAGACACCATGGCTGAAGCAGCCTATTAATGTACAATTAAAGTACTATTAATGTCAGAGAGAGAAGGAGGGCTTGTCTTTTATTGTGACAGTAAGCAGGACACAGTCCACAATATAAATACAGACTGCAGGTTGTTATTCTTGTGCAGGTTTTAAACAGGTAACATGCTACAGAGAGAAACAGTGCTGTTCTACCACTGATAATTGCGTTGCGTTGTGTTTACTGGTGGTAAAAATTTCAGACAAACAGCTGTTAAAGTGGACTGACAGCTGATCCAGCTATGATCAGCTGCTGCTGCTGCTGTCATCGGAAAAAGTCCTCGCTTCAGACGATAGGACATCTCAGTGCTCTAAAAACATTAACATTTCCTCACCTCCTCTGCTCACATATCCTGTGGGCAGGACCAAGTTGCGAGGAGAGGAGTCGAGCCATATAAATTGAGAACTGGGAAAGGCTTATGGAGTTTTGAGCTTGCTCCAGCCTCCCTTCAGCCCTTTTCATCTCTGTTTGGATTTGCACCTTGCCATCAACATGTTTTTTTTTTTTGCTCCTTACCTGTTACCAGTTTAAAAATGTATATGATTGTATCCAATTTTTGCTACCCGGGGTTCACCTCAGCACACAAAGTCACAGGGAGACGGCTTCCAACTCTCTTGCTTTTTATTACAAACACAATCTATAATTTAACATGGGTGCCGTGCGCTCTGGCTGCATATACAAAATACACAAACTGTAATAGTGGACATGGAAATCAGGAGAACTGGTCCCTGGCTCTGAGCTCTCAGTCCTCTCGGTCCCAGCCCGCGCTACTGCATCAGAAGAAGAACAACAACAACCTTTATTAGTCCCACGAGGGGAAATTCAGTTTTTACACTCTGTTTGTTAACTTATACACGGTACGTGCAGACCCGAAACACACACATGCACATGCATCAATGGAGAGATGTCAGAGTGAGGGGGCTGCTCCTGATAAGCGCCCCGAGCAGTTGGGAGTTTGGTGCCTTGCTCGGGGGCACCTCAGCAGTGCCCAAGAGGTAAACTGGCACCTCTCCAGCTACCAGTTCACACTCAGTTCTTGGTCCATGTCGGGACTTGAACCGATGACCCTCCGGTTCCCAAGCCAACTCCCTACAGACTGAGCTACTGCCGCCCCAGAAGTAGAGTAATTAGCCATGTCATCCTAGCTGTGTGTGAGATGCTAAATAATGTAAATAGTGAAGCTAAAACTGTCCAGTGATTTCTCCTGTTTACTGGCAGAAACAGAAGGAAGGGAAGTACATGAACCCCACCCCCATTGGTAGCCTTACCTGTCCCTGAGGAGGGAGCACTCCTTGTCCCTTTACACCACACACTAGTGTCTCCATTAGCTGCAGCTATAGTCCTCCAGCACTGCTTCTGCAGTGAGAAACACTGGCTATACGAGTCAATGCAGCACACCACCCGCTGTTCAGTAAGTCATTCATACTCTCTACATCTCTCTTTCCCTCTCTCTTTGGTTTCAGCTCACTCGCTCTGTACAGGTATCTGAAAAAAGGAGAGAGTAAAGCAGTAAAGCAAGCATAGGTTGGGACATGAATGGCTGACATGTTTGGGACCAGAAGAATAAGTCGAGTCACAGAAATCACAGGGTCTAAATATAGGGAACCAGGTCAAAGGCATTGCATGCTGTGTGTGTGTGTTGGTTTTTGGTGTGTGTGTCCAGGCCAAACATTGCTTTCACAGAGAAGCCATGTGCACCAGATCTTTCTGACTACTTCCTCTGGGTGATTAGACTGACCAGACACAGCCTAAACTACCCTGTGCATATGTGATTAGGGGGAGACTATTTAAGGCCTGAGGCTATTCACAGTGCCAAGTCAGGCTGACATCACTTTCTGAAGAGCAACGTGTGCATTTATGTGTGGGTTCCCTTCATTCCGTTTCTTCCTTTGCCCTCCGTGAATCTTTTGCTCTACTCTTCCTCTGGGCCACACAGCAAAAAATCAACACCATCACACACAAACATGGACACAGACTCACTCATGCTCACATCTGAGACTTAACTGGTACCCTGTGCTTCTTTTGTGTGTTGCATCATTAGAATTCAACCTCATTATTCTATATTTCATTTTCATACTGTGTGTATATGTAAAGGTCTAATTTATAGAATGTACAGTATATAAAAAGTGGATGTAGTCCCTAGCATCACCCATGGATCTGTGGACTGCCATTGTGAAGCCCTGAGTTCAGCATTTTGGCCATCACCATTTGGGGTTTTGGCTGTTGTCATTTTGGTATTTGACTGTCACCATCTTGGTAATTTGCAACCAGTGTGCAACAAGTGACAAGAGAGGAGGCGATAAGAACAACTGAATACTGAATAAGACATTTTAGGTGACCAAAATGTTATAATTAACTTTGATGAAATGAAAACACACTGTGAAAGCATTAAAGTTCTAAGACAAAAACACAGACAACTCTCAGACCAAACAATGCAGTGGTAGAGACTTGTCGATCGCTAGGTAGACCCATCCTAAAGCATCTCCTTTTTTATGGTCTATTTGTCTATACATGGGACCATAATATACCAAATGAGCATCATGCTCTACTTGAATCTGTCAAGCTTGTCAAATCTTAGGTCATGTTTTATGTTGTCATTTTCATTCATTAATGTGTTTCCTGTTTTATTTTGTGCACTGGCTCTCCCTCTCGTTTCAAATCACCTCACTTCCTGCCCTCGTATTTCTCTTTTTTGCATGACTGACAGCTCTGTCCTCATCACCTCCACCTGTCTGATTGTCAGCCCTGTCCCTGGTTTGTCCACCTGTGTCTCGTTATCCACTCCCTCACCTTTCCTTCTGTGCCAGTTTGTCTTTGTTCCTTGTGAGAAGCGTTCCAGCAATTTCCCTGTGTTAAACTCCTTGTTTTTTTTAATCTATACTTGTTTTTTGACCTTGCCCTGTCTGCCGTTTTGTATTTGTTGGCCTGTAAGTGCTGATTGCCCGTGTAAACCATTTTAACTTACATAAAGAACTTTTTTTTGATAACTCCCTGCTTCCTGGTTATTCCTGTGTCCAAGTCGTAACAGTACAAACGGGCCAGTATGGACCCAGCCAACTCGGATCCGGTGCGCACTGCCATCCGTGCCCAGGAAAAGCGGCTTTGTCACCACAAGGAGCAGCTCACCACGGTCTGTACTGGGGTTCAACAACTTACCAATTCCCAGGAGAGTTTCCGAGCCGCCATCGGCCAACATGTGGATCCCATCTCCAGCAGCTGATGGGCTTCTTCGAGACATTCATGCCTTCCTCCCCTGCTGCTGGGTTTGTTTCAGCTCTGGTACCATCTCCACCTCTGGCTCCGGTTCCCACCACAATATCTCCACTCGCTTTCACTTCCAGATGTTATCCTGATCTGGCTAAACCTGAACGGTTCTCCAGGGATTCTAAAAACTGCTGCTCCTTCCTGGTACAGTGTAGACTTCATTTCGAGTTACAAGCCTACAAGCTGTTCCCCTTCGAGCGATCCAAGCTGGCGTTCATCATTATTCTTTTTTTTCCTTGTGTCAACAATTGAATCGAAGGCAACTGGACTTAGATTTGTCTCTGAAGACGTTTCGCCCCTTATCCAAGTGGCTTCATCAGTTCGAACGCTACAGTCTGACTAGTCCCCACTAGTCTGACTAGTACACAGGTTGGCAAAACGAGCAGGCAAACAAATCCAGGATGGCAGGCAAAAGGCAGAGTCAAAAAACAGGCAGAGTAATCAGGCACGATGAGTCAAAAACGTGAAGAAAATTGCTGGAACGCTTCTCACTCGGGAACAAGATGAACTGGCACAGAAGGAAGGAGAGACACATTATATACTAGTGAGGGAAGTGACTAACGAGAGACAGGTGGACACAATTGGGACGCAGGTGAGTGGAGACAAAAGTAGGTCAGTGGTGTCATTCATTCATTCAGGTGGGAAACACAAGGGCAGGAAGTGAAGTGCTCTGAAATGAGAGGGGATGTTAGGATTTCACAATTGAACAAGCCTGTCCTGTGTGTGCCTGAAATAAGTCTTTGCGCTGTCCTCTGTCGGGTCTCCTCCAGCCGCTCCCTGTGCCATACCGGCCCTGGTCCGACATCTCTCTCGACTTTGTTACTATTCTTACTATAGTGGATAGATTCTTTAAAATGGTCCACTTCATGCCTTTGCCAAGACTGCCCTCTGCCAAAGAAACGGCGGAGGTAATATAATCCTACAGGTTCCGTCTCCATGGTTTTCCCAGTGATGTGTTGTCAGATCGGGGCCCTCAGTTTGTGTCTCGGTTTTGGAAAAAGTTCTGTTCCCTGTGCAGTGCCTCTATGAGTCTCTCCTCTGGCTACCACCAACGGCCAGACAGAGAGACTCAACCAGGAGTTGGAGACTGGCCTGTGCTGCCTCGTCTCTCAGAATTCTGCATCATGGAGTAAGCATCTTATATTGATTAAATATGTACACAACACTTTACCTTGCTCCGCCTCTGGTCTCTCACCCTTTCAGTGTCAGGGTTGGCTATCAACCCCCGTGTAGCCGATGATGACTGAAAGATGAAGAATATGAAATGTGATGAAAATAATGATGAATGCACAGTACACATCTTAACTTTTACATCCTTCCAGATACTGTTTGTTTGATCTCCCAGGGTGCTAAGTGGTGAGAATCTTCATTTACAACCAGCCTGGTAAAACTCACTAGATAACAACCCAACATTAGTTACAGGTCAACATGTCAAATACCTTGTCTTTCTCTAGCAGAGAAATGGTGAAACACAGACACATTGTGGAGGAAGAACAATGTAATTCTAACATTACAATGTACATGAATTGATGTGTTATGCCTCACTAACATGTTCTAGTGGCAGGAGATTGTTGACATAACAAATTCAACCAAAGCAAGTTAAAATATTTGCAGGTTGTAGACCAAAACCTCCTCTTTTATGCTAATCATTTGATTATATCTGGCTGCATTAATACCTTTACTTGTGTATCTTACACACATATTATATGTGATCTTAAACATAAAGTTGGGTGCACACCAATGCCTAGTTAATCTTATATTGATATAAATTTTGATCTAGTTGAAGTGTGTTACACCATTTTATGTTGATGTTGATTGTGAACATACATAAATTGACTCATTTTCTTACACATGCTCAGAACATCATTTCATTTCATGACAATCACCTCTGTTTACAAGTTTCATCTGTGTTGTGTAATTGTTTGATTCATTTTAATTCAGTTGATCAAGTTTTATTCAGTGGCTGATGTCTTGTGTTTGGTATGTATTTGAAAGAAATGAAGCCCAGATTTCAAATATTATCCCGAATTTCCCTCCGGGGATTAATAAAGGTTCATCTTATCTTATCTTAGTAATCATACTGAAACAAGTCAAATAGTTTAAGCAAACAAAGGAAGTTTACTAAAGAATCAGAAATGTTTTTCAGATGGGAGGAGAATCCTGTTCCTGTCTGCAGAAGGGTAACATGGTGAATAAAGGGATACCCAGGAAATACAACAAGCTCTCCATACCTGAAGCACTCGAAACTGCAAAACAGAGACTAACAGCTCTGGCCACCCGGCTGAAGAGATACACCAAGGAGGTAGAGGCCAAGAGAATAAACAAGATGTTCTCCACTCAACCAGCCAAGGTGTACTCTCAGTGGCAGGGGAGCAACAGCAGCCAGTCAGACCCACCAAGAGCTGAGATGGAAAGGTACTGTAAGGGCATATTGGAAAGACAAGCATCACACAACACCAATGCCCAGTGGCTAGTGGAACTAAGAACTGACCATGACTACCTCCCAGAACAAGAACCAGTAACCATCTCAGTGGCAGACATCCAAGAAAGAGTGTCAAAGATGAAGAGCTGGATAGCTCCGGGCCCCGATATGATCCATACATACTGGCTAAAGAAGCTAACAGCGCTCCATGAACGCCCAGCAGCACAGATGAACCAGCTGCTAAGGGATGGAACCCACCCAGAGTGGTTGACTAAAGGCAGGACTGTCCTAATCATGAAGGACCCTCAGAAGGGACCCATCCCATCCAACTACCGGCCGATAACCTGTCTCTGTACAACATGGACTGTACATCATGGCGGCTAAGATGAATAGGCATATGGTTCAATACATGAGCAATGCACAGCAAGGAATTGGCAGTAACACACGAGTAGCCAAGCACCAGCTGCTGGTTGACAGAGCAGTCCACAGAGACCGTAAGAACAGGCAGACCAACCTGTGCACTGCCTGGATTGACTACCAGAAAGCCTACGACTCAATGCCACACACATGGATACTGGAATGTCTGGAACTGTACAAGATCAACAGGACACTAAGAGCCTTCATCAAGAACTCAATGGGAATGTGGAAGACAACCCTAGAGGCCAACTCCAAGCCAATCTCCCAAATTAACATCAAGTGCGGCATATACCAAGGGGATGCACTATCACAGCTGCTGTTCTGCATAGGCCTGAACCCCCTCAGCCAGATCATCACAAAGAGTGGTTACGGATACCGTTTCCGAAGTGGGGCAACAATCAGCCACCTGCTCTACATGGATGACATCAAGCTGTACGCTAGGAATGAGCGAGAAATCGACTCACTGATCCACACCACCAGGATCTACAGCGACGACATACGGATGTCATTCGGGTTGGACAAATGTGGCCGGATGGTATCAAAGAGAGGCAAGATGATCTGGACTGAGGGAGTGAACCTACCAGAGGGCAGGATAGGAGACATCCAAGACAGCTACAAATACCTTGGTATCCCACAGGCGAATGGAAATCATGAGGAGGCTGCAAGGAAGTCAACCACAGCTAAATACCTCCAGAGAGTAAGGCAAGTCCTGAGAAGTCAGCTGAATGGGAAGAACAAGGTCCGAGCCATCAACATGTACACACTACTACTATCATCAGCTGGCCAAAGGAGGAGATAGAAGCCACAGATATCAGGACAAGGAAGCTCCTCATTCTGCACGGAGGGTTTCACCCCAAGTCCAGCACCCTGAGGCTGTACACTAAGCGGAAAGAGGGAGGCCGAGGACTAGTGAGCATCAGAGCCACTGTCCAGGATGAAACATCGAAACTCCAAGAGTACATCAGGAAGATGGCCCCCAAAGACGAACTGCTCAGTGAATGCCTTAGACAGCAGAAACCTGAAGAGAGTGAGGAAGCTGAGGAGACAACATGGAGGGACAAGCCCCTACACGGCATGTACCACCGCCAGATACAGGACGTGGCTGATATCACAAAGACCTACCAATGGCTGGACAAAGCTGGACTGACAGACAGCACAGAGGCACTGATCATGGCAGCACAAGAACAAGCCCTAAGTACCAGGGCCATAGAGGCCAGAATATACCAGAGTAGATGTGACCCAAGGTGCAGGCTGTGTAAAGATGCCCCGGAGACAGTCCAGCACATAGTAGCAGGGTGTAAGATGCTAGCAGGATCAGCATACATGGAGAGGCACAACCAAGTTGGCTGGGATAGTGTACAGAAATATCTGCACCCAGTATGGACTAGAAGTACCCAAATCCCAATGGGATGTACCACCGAAGGTGGTGGAGAACAACAGGGCTAAGATCCTGTGGGACTTCAGCTTCCAGACTGACAAACAGCTGCTGGCTAAGCAACCGGACATAGTGGTGGTGGACAAAGAGCAGAAGAGGGCAGTGGTGATAGATGTGGCGATACCAGCTGACGCCAACATCAGGAAGAAGGAGCATGAAAAGGTTGAGAAGTATCAAGGGTTGAGAGAACAGCTGGAACAGATGTGGAAGATCAAGGCTAACTTGGTCCCTGTGGTAGTAGGAGCACTCGGGGCGGTGACCCCCAAACTGGGAGAGTGGCTCCAGCAGATTCCGGGAACGACAGCTGAAGCCTCAGTCCAGAAGAGCGCAGTCCTAGGAACAGCTACTACTGCGCAGAACCCTCAAACTCCCAGGCCTCTGGTAGAGGACCCGAGCTTGAGAAGGACATGGTTACCACCCTAAGAGGGTGAGAGGGACGTTTTTTTTTTTTTTTTTTTATCATTTACAATATCTATCCACTCTGATATTGTGGGGGGCTTAGGAAGCAAACGGTGTCTTGTGAACATTTTTTTTACAAACCAATGTCAAGATGCCAAACAAATATTCATTGGCACATCTAGCCCGGAAATCAAAATTTCCGAAAAATAAAATGGAGAAATCAAAAGACATTTCTGAGTAAAATATGCTTTTCCGTGTTTTATGAAAATCTGCCCAAAAGGGTCTTATCCCTGGACAGTTCCAAAATGCATGCCTCCTGTACCCAACACAATCTCCAACATCTGGATCTGTGTTTTTTCTATGTTTAATTTATATCCAGCATAGCTACCAAATTTCTCCAAAAGATGCATTAAATCAGGGAATTTGTTGGAGGGGTCACTTAAATATACCAAAACATCATCTAGGTATAGTGCCACCTTGTAGTCTTCTCCATTTATACGGATACCTTTAATATTTCCAGACTGTCTTAACCACTGTGCAAGAGGCTCTATGTAAAGTGCAAAAAACAGTGGGGAGAGTGAGCATCCCTGTTTTGATCCATGTTGTAGCGTGACATCCGAAAGGCGTCTATTCATTTTTATGTAGGCTGATGGTTCATTGTAGAGCGTACGGATAGCCTTGATTAAATTTAAATGTTTGTTAAATCGTTCAAGGACCTTATATAGAAGAATCCAACTAACTGAGTCGAAGGCCTTCTCCGTATCAAGAATAACTAGGAAGGCTTCGAGATTGTTATATTGGATATGGTTAAGTATAGGTAATGATCGCCTGATATTATTATGGGTTTGTCTTTGTGGGATGAAACCAGTTTGGTTGTTATGTATAAGCTGAGGAAGAATCTTTTCTAGCCTTTTGGCGAGGATAGTTGCATACAATTTATAGTCAACATTCAACACTGAAATTGGCCTATATGAACCACATTCCAATTTGTCCTTGCCCTCTTTAGGGATAATTGAGATGACTGCTTCAGAACATGAAGGGGACATATTTGAATCTCTCTGACTGGGGGATCCTGCGGCGTTCCCAGGCAAGTGTGGAGATATAATATCTCTACCTAGTGTTAGGTCTTGCCCAGCTGGTTGTGCCTGGAACACCTCTCTAGGGAGGCACCCAGGGGAGATCCTTAACAGATGCCTAAACCACCTAAACTGGCTCCTTTCAATGCAAAGGAGCAGCGACTCTACTCTGAGTCCCTCATGGATGGCTGAGCTTCTCACCCTGTCACTAAGGGAGATGCCAGCCAACCTCCTGAGAAAACCCATTTTAGCCACTTGTACCCGCAATCTAGGTCTTTGGTCATGACCCAGCCCTCATGACCATAGGTGAGTGTAGGAACAAAGATTGACCGGTAGATCAAGAGCCTTGCCTTGTGGCTCAGTTGTCTTTTTTTGTTGCTAAAGCAATATCATGTTCCATTGTTCCCTCATCCACAAACAAGAGCCTGAGGTACTTGAACTTCTTCACTTTTGGTAAAGACTCATTCCCCACCTTCCCTAACTCCCAAAGTGAGAGCTGTGTTTGGGTTCTCAGCAAAAAGTCAAAGTCGTTTCCGGTGAGGACCCCTCTGCCAGGGTTGCGCTTTTTCACCAATCCTGTTTGTGATATTCATGGATGGGATATTAAGCCATTGTCAGGGGCAGTAGGGTTTGCAGATTGTTGTGCTGAAGATCTAATCACTGCTTTTGGCAAATTGAATGGTCCTGTTGGCATTCTTGGTCTGGGTCCTCCAGCACTCACTGGATCTGTTCTCAGCCGAGTGTGAATTGGCTACGATGAGGATCAGCACCTCTAAATCTGATGTCTCAACAGAACACTGATGGATTGCTGATGTTTACTGGGGTAAAAAATTAAATGAGAAGTAGGTTCATTTTCTCAAAGCCACTACACCACTGGCTCCAGTGTTTACTGACCTGTGTTTTGTCTAGGTATTTATTCAGTCTTAAGGCTCTTTCCTGACTCCCAGAGACTAAAAAAATCTCTGCAAGTTGGTGGAAACAATTTTAATGCATGGTTTGTCCAGTCTGTGCTTGAGCCTGTCTTCAGCATCAGTAGCATCAGCAGCAATACATGAATATTGCACAGATATGAGGCAGTATTGCACAGATATGAGGTAGTGACATATTGCTCATGTATGACATATAATAAAATATTGTTATGAGTTATATATTATAGTTATATATTGCACAGGTATGAGGTATAATCCAGTAGTGTAGGTTTAGTACAGGAAACAGCTTTGGGAAAAAAAACTGTTTCTGAGTCTATTGGTTCTTGAACAAATGGACCTGTAGTACCTACCAGAGGGCAACAGGCCAAAGAGGTGGGAACCGGGGTGATTGGTGTCCTTCAAAATGTTCTTGACCCTGCTAAATGTGTGGAAAATCTGTGAATTTCCCCACTGTGGGACTAATAAAGGAATATCTTATCTTATCTTATCTTAAGAGAGCGGGAGTTGTACATGTCAGTCAGGGAGGGCAGAGAGCAGCCGATGATCTTCTGCACTGTGTTTACCACCCTCTGCAGTCTCTTCCTGTTGGCCTCAGTGCAGCTGGAGTACCACACCAAGACAGCATAGGTCAGCAGGCTCTCAATTGAGAAATGATAGAATGTCACCAGCAGCTGTGTGTTCAGATCTTCCTTCCTGAGCACCCTCAGGAAGTGTAGCCGCTGCTGAGCCTTCTTGACCAATGCTGTAGTGTTCTCTGTCCAGGAGAGGTCTGCAGAGATGTGGACACCGAGGAACATGAAGGACTGGACCCTCTCTATGCGTTTGGCATTGATGTACAAGGGGGTGGGGTTGGCCCTGTGCCATCTGAAGACCAGGATTATTTCCTTGGTTTTTGTGATGTTCAGTGCTAGGTTATTCACTGAACACCACTCACCAAGTCGCAGGACCTCATTTCTGTAGGCCGCCTTGTTTCCCCTTGAAATCAGTGTCATCTGCGAATTTGATGATGATGTTCTACAGGTAGGCAGGGTTGCACTCAAAAGTCGACTCAGCACGCAGCCCTGCGGTGAGCCGGTGCTGAGGTTGCAAGTGGAGAAGAGGTGGGGGCCATGTTTCACACGCTGGGGTCCCAAGAGTCCCAAGTCAGATAACTTGGAGACCAGAATGTCCGGGATTATTTTATTAGCTCAGTGCTGAATGGAGAGCGATGGCTATGGCGTCCTCAGGGGATCTGTTTTGCCAGTAGGCAAACTGGTGTGGGTCCAGGGTGGGAGGGAGACAAGTTTTTATGTGTTGTAGAACCAGTCTCTCAAAGCACTAGGTAATGATTGGGGTGAGTGCTACAGGGCGGTAGTCATTGAGGCTGGTTGTGCGTGACTGCTTTGGGCTGATTGTGGTTGATTTCAGGCATGGCAGGATGATGGCTTGTTCCAGAGACAGGTTGAAAATGTCAGTGAAGACCTGTGAGAGCTGGTGGGCGCATGCCTTGAGAAACTTCCCAGGTACTCCCATTTGGACCTGCTGCCTTCCTGGAGTTCACTGACCTGAGTGCACATATTTTGTAGTACTATTTGTAGTACACTCTTTTGGGAGGTGTCATATCACTCAGCAGAGACGGAAGTGAGTGACAGGACACCTCCCAAAAGAGTGTACTACAAATAGTTCATGAAAGGGTGTGTGGCTAATGTGTAGGGGGGCGGGGATAATTCGTCCAATGAAACAGGGACTGTCTGATGAGTGATATGATACCTCCGACAAGACACTATGAAAAACAGTAGAGCTATTAAATGGGGCGTGGCTATTATGTAGGGGGCGGGAATAACAGCCTCATCAAAGCCCCCTCCCATAGCTCATGAACTATTGTCATAGACTCTTGTGGGAGGTGTCATATCATTTAGCAGAGAGTCTCTGTTTCATTGGTATGGTTATCTCCGCCCCTCTGCACATTTGCCACACATGCTTTCATGACTAATTAACCGTTAGAGTGGCTGTGGCTCAGAGGGTAGAGCAGGTCCTCCACCAATTGGAAGGTCAGTGGTTCGATCCCCGATCCTCGAGTCACATGTTGATATGTCCTTGAGCAAGACACTTAACCCCAAATTGCGAATTGTGAATGAGTATTTAAATCAGATCCTGATGGGCAAAGTTGGCAGTTAGCCTGGATTCAAAATGATCTTTACAGTATATAAAAGTACAAAAGACTTAATGGGAAGGAAGGATGGGCCATCAGTGTGTAAATAATGATGGGCAAGTTGGCTCATTGCATGACAGCCTCTGCCATCAGTGTATGAATGTGTGTGTGAATGGATGAATGTGACATGTAGTGTAAAGTGCTTTGAGTGGTCAGAAGACATGACATGATATGACACCTCCCACAAGACTCTTTGACAAACGGTTAGAGAGTTATGAAAAGGAGCGTGGCTCACTGTAGGGGTCGGGTATAACAACATAAGCCCTGATGAACTGTTTATCTGCACATAAACTGAAATGTTTCTAAAATCGGCACGTTTAAAAAAGTATCTTTCACAGGCACTTGATCATAAGTACCAGGGTTGTGATTTCATCTATTGTTGTATCTTACTCCCAGTGGTATTTCTGCTGGCTCAACAACTCCCCATTTTTGGGTGAAGTATTTATTTCATTTCCATTCTGTATTCAAATTTTTTAAAGCATTCATTTATCACAGACACATTGAGGTCAGTTTGAGGTAAAGCTGAAATAATTTTTTGTTTTGCTTGTGAGCGAATCACACTTGTTAGTTCCTCCAAATCAATCTACAGTTGAGGATACCAAACTGTTAGAAATCCCATTCCCCTGTAATTTGGCTACAATGGACGCACACATTCCTTTGGTTGGATCTTTAGGAGCCCCGAAACACTGCTCTCAGGAGTAACACTGGAAGCACTATATTCATTTTGAGGACTAACTTGGTCCCCCCAACCATCGGCATGACATGAGCTGGCTCACCAGAGTAACATGCAGCAGTTGAACTTTGAGCAAGTTGCTCAACATTGCTATGAACACTATTAAGGTGCTTCTGAAAGCCTTCTTTATGTTAGGAACTGAACCTTGCAGCCCAGCTGAGAACAAATCTTCAACTCTTGAATGTAAAATCAACTGCAGACTGCTAGCATACAGTTTCTGACACAAAAATCAGGCCAACATTTTTCTAGTCTCTTACTCACAGAGTGTGACGGTTTCAGTGGCAGACAGGTTTGGACTCAAATGCAAGATCACAGACAGCAGGTTAGGATGAAACAACGCTGGGTCTTTATTACAGAAAAAGGTTCGGTACACAGGCAGGCTTACTTCACTGGCGAACAAATCCAAAGTGGCAGGCAAAGGCAGAGTCAAAAACGAGCAGAATGTCAGGCACGAGGAATCAATACTAGTTAGAATGCTGGAACGCTGTAACACGGGGTATAACAAGACTATCTGGCACAGGAGGAAAGGGAGACGCTGCTTAAGTACTGGTGAGGGAAGTGACTAACTATGGACAGGTGGACAAGATTAGGGGCGGGGGCGACGATCGTACACAGGTGACTGGTGCAGGTAACTAGGTCAGAAGGAAGTGCTCAAACGTGAAGGCGGGAAGCATGCAGGGCAGGGAGTGAAGTGAACTGCAACGAGAGGAGAGGTTAACCATGTCAAAATAAAACAGGATGTGCACCAAAATAAAAGCATGCAACATAAAACACACAATAAACAGACTCTAAGTCCTGCGGGACATTACACAGAGTAAGAATGGTACTGTCTGGTTAAGCAGACTGGCTCATAAGTCTCTCACTCTGGGTGACTTCATTTTCTCCACATCAATGTTATGCACTGTTGTCTGTAAGAATTTGAAGAAGTTTATTAATGGAGCATTTTAAGACAAATTAAGAGGGCATGCCTAATGTTATCCCTGCCCCCTACACATGAGCCAACCCCCCCTCATAACTCTTTAACTGTTTGTCATAGAGTCTTGCAGGAGGTGTCATATCACTCAACAGAGTCCCTGTTTCATTGATATTATTATCCTTGCCCCACTACCCATTAGCCACACCCACGTTCATAGCTAATTAACCCTTTGTCGTAGACTTTTACAGGAGGTGTCATAACACTCAGCAGAGATGGCAAAATTCTACCAATGAAACAACCTCTCTGCTGAGTTACTGGACACCACCCACAAGAGTCAACGAGAAAGAATTAATGAGTTATGGAAGTGGGCGTGGCTTTTTTGGGGGGCGGCAGTAGCTCAGTCTACGGACTGAGGACTTGGGTTAGGACGCGGAGGTCACCGGTTCAAGTCCACCATGGACCAAGACCAACTGGTTGCTGGAGAGGTGCCAGTTTACCTCTTGGGCACTGCCGAGGTGCCCCTGAGCAAGGCACCAAACACCCAACTGCTCTGGGCGCTTGTCAGGAGCAGCCCCCTCACTCTGACATCTCTCCATTGACATGTATATGTACTGTGTGAACAACAGAGTGTAAAACTGAATTTCCCCACTGTGGGACTAATAAAGGAATATCTTTCTTTCTTTCTTTCTTTCTAATGTGTAGAGGGGCGGGGATAACAATATCAATGAAACAGGGACTCTCTGTTGAGTGATGTGACACCTCCTACAGGAGTCTATGACAGACAGTTCATGAGTTATGAAAAGGGTTGTGGCTAATGTTTATTATTCCTGCCCCCTACACATGAGCTACCCCCCGTCATAACTCTAACATATGTCGTCAAGTCTTGTGGGAGGTGTCATATCACTCAGCAGAGTCCCTGTTTCATTGGTATTGCTGGCTCCACCTCCACTCATCTATTTGGCGTGGAGAGGAGGTTATGTTGCTCTGTCTCTATCTACTTTGGCAATGCCTGGAAGCTGGCTGACATCATCCTGGAACCATCCTCTCATATATGTTCACATTATATGTTTTAATTTTTGTCATATACTGCAGATTACTGTAAATGTTGTATTTTCATAATGTTGTTAACCTGTAAACAACACATATCGTCATACATATTTTTTTATTTTTTCCCTGTTAAAAGTATTTTTTTTTGAGGGGATTTTTTTCCTTATTCCCCAATGAGAGGGTCGCACTGAAAAGGACAGAGGGTGTTGTACGCTTACAGGATACAAAGCAAATTTGTGATTTTGGGCTATATAAATAAAACTGACTTGACAGTAGCAAATCATGAGCTAATCCAGCCTGTTGTCACTCTGAGGTCATCAAATACCAACACTTTGTCACTACCATCAGCATTCAGTACTGCCGCACAAGGCACCCTTTCACAGAAGTATGAGGCGCAACAAGCTTTCATTGACTACAGTGTGAACCCATCTGCAGCAACAGTAAATTCTCAGGGATAGTGCTGGGGTGACCTATTATAAAAGGTGAAAGAGACAAACCGCATGGGTGGGATGGGAGGTGGATGGGTCCAATAAGCACAAGGCTTTCATCCAGGAGACTGCTGTTCATGTCCACTTTCACTTTACAATCACCTGTTCATTCATACACTAACCACTTACACCAAGCTAGCTAACTGCAGTAAAAGCTAAGCGAGCACAGCACAGCATACTCACCTGGAGATGATTAACCTGATCCTGAACGATGATTGTTGGGTTAAATAAAGGTGTTCCACGTCATCTTTCAGGTTGTTGGTTGTCTCCTGGTGGTTGGACTGATAAGTTTTCTGCCAGCAGCTATAGGCTGTAGTTCCTTCAGCTCATGTTGCCACCTTTTGGTGGAGCTAGTAAATGCACCTCATACTTACAGATCTTTTCTGCAAGTATGGCACGGAACGAATTGGACAAAATCATGTAAGCAACAGTAGGGAAGCTGCAAATCTTGCGTGGCCCGTAAATGCACAGGAAGCAATCTGCAAATGCATAAATATCATTCCACATGTACAAATTGATGCGCAAATACCTATATGTCACTTCACATTTAAACCTATAATATTTTTTATGTGGAATTAAAAGACATATTTAGAGTAAGTTATGCGTACTTGAAGATCGCTCTGCATTTTTGTGCATGTGACTTTACACAACACAAATACAGAAATACCTTTGCAGATAATGAAATATTTGTAGATCATGGTACATATTTTTAAATCTTCTTAAATCTTTAAGTCTTCTGTGGATTATAACTATTATCTACAGAGTTTACAGAAATTCTGCAAACAAACAGGAGGAAAGTTACAAATGTCACATGGCCCATAAATATTTGTGGATATAAAGATATGGGTTTGTGAATAGTGAAATATTTAGAAATCATGGTACACATTTGTGGATAGTCTTCTGTGGTTTACAAATAATAAAGTCCAATACAAACTTCCATACATGTGGATCTACGCAGTAGATTGACGTCCAACCAAACCCCTTACCGTATTCACATCTGTCTGTCGACTTATAGTCACAGTCTAGCAAAGAAAGAAGAAATAACAAAACCCTACATCTTGTACAGAAAATCACACTAGAGAAAGAAAAGTTAACAGGAAGCTAACACAGCCACTATGATATACTGTAAACCAAGCAACTTAATTTTTTAAATTACAATTTAAGCTGACTTACTAAATGGATTTGCACCCTAAACTAAGCAAATATGACAAATCTAAGCATTTAAAAGAAAAGAAGCGTTCATGGCATGCTGCAGTGACATCCCAAGGTTGGTTGGCTCAGCTGAACAGATACAACAGCAATGACAAAATCGATAGTTGGGCAAAATCTGGTTGTCATGAAATGATGAGATGTGCTAATTGTTGAGATAGAGATAACGGTGATAATGGATATGCTCCCACCATAACTCACATAGAGCGACATAAATTGACACTCATGTAATTACACAATTGGAGGAATAAAGATGTGTGTGTTGGAGAGATGATGCATTTACACCTTTTCAGCATCTGTCAAGGATTAGTCTCAGACCTCCTACTCCATCATCTTAAATACTTTTTGGATGCACTGACATGCCAGTCCAACAATCACACCCACTTTGGGCTTGGCTGAGGTCTTACGCTGGAAGTCTGCTTTCACTACCAATTGCACAGTGGGACAGTTCAGACTGCTGTCAGGGTGGTTTTCAGGATTTCAATTAGTGAAGCAGCAGGGGGGGCCTGTAACTTACATGACACTGTATTAACATCAAACACTTCTGATCTTGCACCACTCATGCTGAACCTTGCCTCATTCCTTCTAGTTTCTTGTTTCCTGTAGTTAGACAAGACAGAAAGTCACATGGTTCTTTATTTTGATGGTTGAAACAGATTTAAAAATGTGTTCATATTGGAAAAAGGCCAGAGCAGTATCTGTACCTTGATGTATCGTAATGATGTTATATGTCTTTCATGCCAGCAAAGCATCCCTTGACAGCTTTGAGAAGCTGGTAAAGGAAAAATTGTTAACAAAGTAGGGAGGTTATGTTTTCAGCTCTGTTCATCAGTCTTATTTCTCCTGGAATTCTCCTTGCCCAGCTCCCTCTGAAATTCAGTCCTTGTCGCTGCTACTGGGGGGTGGGGGGGTGGGGGGGGGGCAGAGCACATAGAGACAGACAGCATATAGACAGACAACCATTCACACTCACATACACACCTACGGGCAATTTAGATTTAGAGACATCAATTAACCTAAATAGCATGTCTTTGGACTGTGGGAGGAAGCCGGAGTACCCGGAGAAAACCCATGCTTACACGGGGAGAACATGCAAACTCCACACAGAAGAGTCCCAAGCCGGAATCGAACCTGCGACCCTCTTGCTGCGCTAACCACTGCACCACCATGCAGCCCTAAACTGGATTCCCACCCATGAAATACTGTATATGATGAAGCTGAAGGTACTGATACCTACTATTAAAGCTTGCACTGTGATTCTATGGTTGTAGGCAGGTTTGGTGTCAGACTAAAATATATTGAAAATTGCTGAATGGATTGATGATTTTTTTTTAACAAAGGTTAATTCTGATGAAGCCTACTGACTTTGGTGATCCCCTGATTTTCCCCAAGCGCCACCAGCAGGACAATTGAATGAAATGTCTCACCAAAAATCCAAATAAAAGTTGGTTCTCCTATTCATTTTAGACTCAGGATGATAGAATAACTTTGGTGATCCTCTTGCCTTTTCATCTAGCTCTATCATGAGGTCAATGTTTTAATTTGTCCAATACTACCCAGCTGTATTATTTACTTTCTGCATGGTACAGATATTCACATTTCCCACAGGATCACTGTGATAACTTGGCATTTCTTCTAGCACCACCATCAGGTCAAAATTTCAATTTATTCAATACAAAACTTATGACATTCCCATCAGTCCCAGCTGTACTTTGTAAGTAGTTGTAAATAACAAATGTTAGCATGCTGATATGCTAAATCCTGGTAAACATTATCTACTAAACATCAGCATGTTAGCATTGTCATTGTGAGCCAGTTAGCATGCCATTGTTAGCATTTGTCTCAAAGCCCTACTGAGCCTCTAGATTTGCAATGGGTGCAGACTTCTGATCTTGTTTCAATATTACTACAAATATGCCACAGGTTTTTAAATCAAATTTATCACATACTGGATTTGAATGAGGCTGAAATGACAAGTAAAAGCTGACTGCTCTCACCTGGTTATTATGATCGTATTAAAATTGTAATTGTAGAATATTTGTTCTTATAAATTTACCACTCTCATTTTGAAATATTAAAAGTTCATTCAAGAAATATTTCAATTTTATTCTTGTCCTAAACTGTGGCCCTAATACTCATACATCATCTGCAAAGGGAAAAGTTAAAAGAAGGCCACCTTTTAAGCCTACATGTGATGAGTTTTTGATACTCGAATAATAGATTTTGTAATATTACGTGGAATATTCTTTTAGTTTTAGTGTTTGTTTTTGAGTACTTCAGCTGGAGCCTCACCTCACTTCACATGTTATACCAGTTGATTTCTGTACTTAGATACTCCGTGTGTGTGTCTGTGTGTGTTTTAGTGGGTGTGGTGGTTTGTTTGAAGTTTTTGCTTGTTGCGTCTGTGTGTGGTGAGACAGACTGACAAGTCAGACAGACAGGAATGGATGGATAGACTGCGACAGGCCAAACAACAGGTGTGTCTTTTGAACATAAACCACCGCCATATGAAAGCGCTCTTTACCTTTAGCCCTGCTGATTCTTGTTTTCATGAGCAAAAGAAAAGACTTCTCCTCCTCCTTGTCGCTGATGGTCTTTCATCTGTGAGAAAGACAGACAACTCTTCTCTCTGTGCCTTTATGTCTCTATAGTCTCTCTTCGTTAATGCTGTCATTTCTTTACTTAGTTATGACTAGGCCTGGACTGCACATCACTTTGCCTTGGATTGCCCTGTGACTAAACATGAGGCTTCAGCCAATCACAGCCTTCCATCTCTGCTATGATATTGTATGATACAGTGCAAACCTGCCCATGAGGAATGAGTGTTTTTTTTTTTTTTTTTAAATCATATTTCTATACAGTGGTGAAGTACTCATACCCGGTGTAGAAATATTCTGTTACAAGTAAAAGTCTTGGATTAAAAATTATCTTTACAGTACATAAAAGTACAAAAGACTTAATGGGGTGGCTGCGGCTCAGAGGTAAAGAAGCAGATTGCCCCAGCGGAAGGATGAGCCATCAGTGTGTAAATAAATATTTAGATTATATCCTGATGGGCAGGTTGGCTCCTTGTATTGTCTCTGTCATCAGTGTGTGAGTGTCTGTGTGAATGCTGACATGTAGTCTTAAGTGCTTTGAGTGGTCAGAAGACTAGAAAGCAGCTATAAAACTGCAAGTCCATTTACCATTTAGCATTAAAATATACTTAATTTACCAAAAGTAAATGTAATGATGTAGAATTGCCCATTTTATACGTATATTGTTGCATACATAATGTAATAATTGGTGCATTCATGTACAGGCACTGTTCAGCTGGTTAGGGAGGAACTGATTTGCATTACTTTATATGCTAAATATTCCAACATTTACCACTGAGATGTAGTGGAGTAGAATTAGAAAGTAGCAGAACATGGAAATACTCAAGTAAAGTATAAGTACCTCAAAATTGTAGTTAAATGCAGTATTGGAGTAAATGTACTCTGCTACTTTCCTCCACTGTTCTTATATAGCCCATGTTACACACTAGATAAAATGAAGTCTTGCAGTAAAAAGTATTTGATTAACTTGTGATTTTTAAAACAGTTCATGAAATAGAAACTGCTGTTGTATGATAACATTTTTAATAAATCATGATGTAATCACTATGAACTGTATAGTGTTATGGGTGTCTCAGATTAGTTTCTCTGTTTCTTTTATGGCTGTAATTTCAGAAGATGTGAAGTGGAGAAAATATCAGAAAGATCATGTCATATAATTACAGTCCACTACAGCAAAGTACATTGTTAGAAATAACAGCACAAAGAGACTGTAGAGGCATCTCGAGAAGTTTGGTACGAGCATCCCTGTACCATTGAGAGTGTTCTGACAGGCTGTATTATAACCCTTTCACACTGAGGACTCAGCCAGGGTTGAACCAGGGTTGATTGTGTATATGAAAAGGTTAACCCTGTGTATGAAAGGGTTAACCCGCATTGACTGACATAGCTTTATGACCCAGGTCAAGAGGTGGGTCAGACCAGGGTCAGTGTTGATGTGTGTTGCATGGCTCAGGGTCACTATCACACACACAGTCGTGACACAACTGTCACAGGTCGCCATGGCTCATAAACAAACGGTGGGACAGCAGCAGGAATGATTTCAGACATACCGGAGGTGAATGACAGATGAGACCAACACAGATATATGGCAAGACTTCGAAGTGCTGGCTGTCCAAGGAGGAAGAAAAAAACGGTAGATGATGGGACGTGAGAGACAACGTAGTGTAACGTTAAATGAACATAACAAGGTTGCTGAATAAGAGAGACAACCATTGTTACATCACATAGAAACACACTGTGTTAATAATAAGCTGACCAGCTCATGGTACCACCAGCTGTGAACATATTTGTTTTTAAAATGTGTTCGCAAATTTTCTATATAAACATTTTTAATTTTCCAAATAAACCTTCAGAAACATCCATCTGTCATAAAGTAGCAAACCCAGTCCCAGTTCATTACATTATCAAGCTATTAGCGAACTAAGTCTTACATTCAATCATCTCTTACATTATCCAACAGTTGCAACATGCCCAGCTGGAAAACTTTAACAATCCTACTATAAGAAGCAAATTTTAGCACAATGGAGTCTGATATATAATAAATTGGTTCTGTAGATAGATGAAAAAAGGTTCATGTTGATGAATAGATAATGTAAATCTACATGTTGTCTGAATGTTTTTGCAAACATTACAGATCCAAACATATAACATAGTTAAACACTTTATGAAGCTAAAAACGCTGATTTTACTGTATTTAAACTGTATCCCCAAAACATGCATCAATCTGTGACATTTTACATGTTTGCACACATTCATGATACCGGGGCTGCACGGTGGTACAGTGGTTAGCACTATCGCCTCACAGCAAGAGGGTTTTCAAGTTCAAATCTGGCTTGGGGCCCTTCTGTGTGGAGTTTGCATGTCCCCCTTGTGTTAGTGTGGGTTTTCATTGGGTTCTCCAGTTTCCTCCCACAGTCCTCCCACAATCCAAGGGTTAGCTTCATTGTTGACTCTAAATGTTCCTTAGGTGTGAATGGTTGTCTGTCTCTATGTGTCAACCCCTCATAGTCTGGTTGTGGATCCCCACAACCCTGAATTGGGTAAGCGGTTACAGAAAATGGATAGATGATGATGTCACTATTATTATGTTTTTACATACATTACAGCTTACATACAACCGAGTTAAACATTTTATAAAGTTAAAAACGCTGTGTGTAATGTATTTACCTTGTATCAAAAAGACATGCATCATCATCATCATCATGCATCATTCTGTGACATTTTACATTTTTGCACACATTGATGATGCCAGTATCATACCCTCTCTCTGAAGTTTAAAAAAATGAGGGTTGTTTTGGGCCACAGCTTTCATTAAGAGAGCTGGTAGCATGTGATGATATGACTTTTTTTGTTCGTTTTGGGGATTAGTGGCATTCACATGCGACAGCTTAGTGATACAACTAAGATTTCCTGAGGTGTTGTATTTTGAAAAACTTGATCAGGTGCATCATGGGACAGTTCATCAGTGGATTAGGGATGGGAACGGGTAAAAAACCAAACTGTTAAGGTCGCTAGTCATGGTTTGGTTTGTTCACTCAACACCGCCACTATGTTTGCATTACCACAGCTATGAACTTGTCACCGCATGTTAGCTCACTGGCTAACAGTTAATAGAAAAAATGTAAGCGAATCCCTTTAGTTCCTTCTAGTCAGCAGTGTTCAGTGGTTAAGTGTTCGGGGAGGGTGGAACAGTAGCAGTGAAGCGGTGATGCTATTATTATTATCATTGAGAAGCGACCGAAATACGGAGCTTCTGTGTTATTAATACATTACCCACATGACATTTAGGAGCAGCGTAACCCTTGGCTACACAAGCTGAAACTAAAGCTGGCAGGTAGTAGTAGGCTGTAGACTGTTTAGGTTAGTTTGTCATGTATTGTAGTTATAAACTCATCAGCTGGCTGAGACAAGGCAGCTCCTCCTCTTTAACAGTGGTACCTGTGGTGGTTCACATCAGCAGAGGGAGAAGGACAGAGGACAGTAGGATAAAGGACAGGAGGAAGGACTGATACTGACTGATGTTTGTGTTCTTCAGTCTTTATAAACTTCACTCATATGATTTATTTTATAAATATGTTAGATTGTTTCCAGTGAGATATTAATGAGTTTAGAGGGTGACTTTGCTGTTGCTGTAAATATTACTATTGCTGCTCTAGAAACATGTGTCCTAGTTGGATTTTAAAATTCAGTTCTAATCTGGTTCTGACTTTAAAAACAACCAGGCTAACATAAGTATAGCTAATATGCACACTTCAATATTAGTTTATTTATCACAAGTCTTATCATCATTGCAATATTGAGCAGTTATTGCACATGGCAGATTTTCCTCATATGATGCTGCCCTAGTATATGTTCCTGTTGTTTAAAAAAGCTCTAGTGCTGGCTGACCTGATGCTGCACTTTTTGTTGATGATTTGTTTTTATCTATTAATTCTTTTTAAATAACACTTAGCACTTTTCTTTTATACACGAAGTCCAGCCATAAGATGTGGCAATGATGAAGTGTTTTGTTCCTTATGTTAGTCTGTTGTTGTGAATACAAACAGTTGTTGCTGTACCATAAATGTACCAAACTGAAAACTGTGACCCCAAACTGTGAACCGAACCGAACCGTAAACTTTATAAACCGTCTCACCCTTAGTAGTGATGATTATCAAATATTTGTGGTTCACATATTTTTGGGGGAAAGGGGATTTGTAAATAAAAGCCTGGGGGAGAGAAACAGTCTCAGTGTTGTAAACTCAGTCAGCACTGTGGAGGTTTCCCTTTCTGGACAAATGAACTAAGCGAGTGGACTCTACCTATAGACCTAGCAGGCTCTCTAATTACCTGTGACCTGCCGAGCACTAACTATTGTTAAACTCGCTGTAAACACCTGTCTATATTCCTAGACAAAATAGTGGCTGCTGCTCCAGTAGGATGGAGGCTGTCCATTCTCAGCAGCTTGGGGCAGCCCCAGAGGGAAGGCCAGTTTCAACAAAACCTATTCTCTGCTCCCCAGGGTAGCATGCCAGCCAGCGGTTCATTGCAATACTGTACATCTCATCATTTGGCAAGGGACCAGAGACAATTATTTGATGCTGACCCATCTTTCTAGTCCAGTCCAACATCCTTACTAGGCTATATTTTGGGGTCTCTGACTGCTTCATACTAACATTATTGGTGCCAACATGAATAACAATGTTCCTGTAGCTTGGGATGGCGTGTGCCTTGGAGGCACGCAGGCCCAAAGGACTACCTTTCATGACAGCAACAGGACCTGTTGAGAATTACACTTGAATTACACTTGTAGTGACTTAAACTCCAATCTTCTGGATTCAGTTGACTTACCACTAAAACCAGACGGTCACAGAGGTCTACACCGTAGTTTAATTATGAAACACATGCTCTTAAAAACGATTGCAGGAGATTGGAAAGCAAATGGCATAAATCAAAACTGGAAGTGGACTACCTGTTATACAGTGCATCCGGAAAGTATTCACAGTGCTTCACTTTTTCCACAATTTTTTTTATGTTACAACCTTATTCTACAGCCTTATATTCTAAAATGGATTAAATTCATTTTTTTCCCTCAAAATTCTACACACAGCACTCCATAATGACAATGTGAAAAAGTTTTTGAAATTGTTGCAAATTTTTTAAAAATAAAACACCAGAGAAATCACATGTACATAAGTATTCACAGCCTTTGCTCAATACTTTGTTGATGCACCTTTGGCAGCAATTACAGCCTCAAGTCGTTTTGAATATCATGCCACAAGCTTGGTACACCTATCTTTGGGCAGTTTCGCCCATTCCTTTTTGCAGTACCTCTCAAGCTCCATAAGGTGGGATGGGACCGTCTGGGTCAGTCCTTTCTTTTGGTGGCCATCAGGCTCCATAACCAAGGTCTGACCCCTATGTGACTCTGATCATCTGCTCCATATTTATTCCAAATGTATATAATTACATATAATTATATAATTACATATGCATATGCTGTGCATATACAATACCCACCACCTGCTGCACTTCACTTATTACTGTTACTGTTACTTATTTTTTTTTATAGTCAATTATCTTCATCGCACCTTATTTCATTCACTGCACCTTCTCTTTTACTTGATCAATTCTGTGCAGGACCTTCAGCAGCTCTGTAACCCTCCCAGCCTGTCCAGCTTGTGGCACCTCCTTCCATATGACAGACTTGATCCCATGGTGGAGAGGAGGTCTTGCTGCTCAGGCTGCACCTGCTCTGCGTGGACAGAAGGACGTGCTGGACTGGCTCTGTCTGCTTGGCGTGGACTGGAGGACGTACTGGACTGGTTCTGTCTTTTTGGACTGGAAGACGTGCTGGACTGGTTCTGTCTGTTTGGCGTGTATAGGAGGAAGTGCTGGACGGGCTCTCTCTGTCAACGTGGAGAGGTGGACATGTTGCTCTGGCTCTATCAATTTGGCATGGAAGGACGCTGTGCTGCACTGGCAGAGGAGAGTCTGTTGCTGGGGACTCTAAGACACTGATTGACATTATCCTGGATCCACTTGCTCATCCGGTTTCTCTGCACACTATTTGTAAAAATCTTTGTAGTATGGATTGTCATTAATATGTTGTTACCCTGTACACACGACATCTATTGTATGTCTGTCCATCCTGGAAGGGGGATCCCTCCTCTGTTGCTCTTCCTGAGGTTTCTTCCATATTTTCCCCCTGTTTAAAGGGTTTTTGCTTTTTTTGGTTGGGGAGTATTTCCTTATCAGATGTGAGGTTCGTCCTATAAAGGACAGAGGGTGTTGTATGCTGTACAGATTATAAACTCCCTGAGGCAAAATTATGATTTTGGGCTATACAAAATAAATAAATTGAAAAATAGATTGAATTGAAATTACCAACAAGGCTAGCAAGGGTGGAAAACTGGTTTACAGTCAGGAGAGGTGACTGCAGACACACACAGATGCACTGCTGGTTGCAAGCTGCTTACAAACAAGGCTAATCTAAAGCTATCACTAGCAGGCATGCTATCAGGCATGATATCAGGCCTGAAACTAATGCTGTCTGGAGCACCTGAGATATCTAAGCTAACACTAGCTGAAAAAAGCTGCTCTAATTCAAGGACATGTCTTTTTAGCAGAGACATCTTGTCTGTAACAGCATCAGAATGATGTGGACTTAATACAGGGAGAGTAATAGAGTAGGTAGAGATTGATGGAGTGATGTTAGCATAGGAAATCAACAAGGATAAAGCAGTATATGATTTCATGGACATTTTGGGAGGTCTTTCACATGAAGCTGGTCCATCACCTGATGCGTTCACTAGTTAAAAAGTTAAGAAGCTGAAAATGAAATTTTTCTTCAAGAAACACATAACTTTAATTTATAAAATATGTTCTCAGGGAAACTGCTGCCTTTTATAGTGTCACCAACCTACCATACTGGATGTGACAATTAACAAGTATTCTCAATTTATTATCACTTGGCTGAACTACCATAAACTATTTAGAATATGTTTTACACATAACATTCACAAAGGTCTACTTACTGCTATTTACTCCACTAAAATAAGCACACCAATCATAATGACAATACATGTACTAGCATACCCAACTACCAAATCCTCCCTCTCCCTACCTCCCCACAGGGAACGGTTCTGGCTCCATTCCTCTTCACGCTCTACACTGCAGACTTCTCTTACAACTCACTAACCTGTCACCTGCAGAAGTTCTCTGATGACTCTGCTATCGTCGGCCTCATCACTGATGGGGACGATGGGGAGTACAGAGAACTTTCCCAAGACTTCGTGGACTGGTGCCTGCGGAACCACCTTCAGATCGGGGGGGGGGGGGGGGGGGGGACGACTAAAGAGCTGGTGGTGGATTTCCGCAGGCAAACTCATCCCCCTCCAACACCGGTGAACATCCAGGGATCAGACATTGAGCTGTCATCCATGATGGAGAAGGACTCCCACCCCATGAAAGACACCATCAGAGCTCTGGAGAGCTCCTTCAGTGGCAGGCTGCTACACCCTGTGCAGCTGTGGGCTGATGCTGGCCATTTTGAGGAGGAAGAGGAGTAAGATGAAAAAAGGAAGACCAATGAGAAGTACAGGATTGTCCATCAACTTAAACCATTTAAGGCATTAGCATGTTTGTCCTGCCTCAATCAGGTCTTGAACTCACAACCTCAGACACCAAGAACATGTCTCTATCTCAGGGAGCTTGATGCCAAGGTAATACTATCATGTCACACTATGACATCACACTATGACTGAGACAATCGCTGGGGTTGCATGGAAAGGCAGATTTTGGGTCAATAATTCAGTTTTTGTGCCACAAAATTCTGAGAATTTGTGTGCTTAATCTACACAACACATAGATGTCAGAAATTTATTTTAATCAAGATTAATTGCTCCATAAGCGCCAAACTGATGTTTAAAAATGCTTTCCATGGACTGTAGTGGTTCACATGAGGATATAATTTAAAATACTGTCAAAAATGCTGTTTTTGAGATAAAATTCTGAATTTTACCACTATGCATCTACGATGAACTCAAAACTTTGCAGTACCTGTGTACAGTACTGTGTGCACTAAAACATTTTGATACTGTATATTGTGGGCTCCATTTTTAATAATTCCAAAATCTGTCTGGATGGTTTGTAGAGGACATTTTGATGATGCACCAAGTTTGGTGTCAACTGAGCAAAAATAAGACAAGATAAGATAAGATATTCCTTTATTAGTCCCACAGTGGAGAAATTCACAGGATGTAGGAGATAGTTTTTTTTTTTTTTTTTTTACAGTTTTTGAGAACAAGGATGGACTTCATAATTCCTGCCAGCTTGAATTATATGACCATTTCTGCTCACTTGGGCTACATTCTGGTGGAAGCCGCAAAAATGTAGCAGGTCTAGACGATTTGTTGTGAATTTTCAAAGTTTGAAAAGTTAGGCATTTGCTGTAATACCACCATCAGGACTATTTGCCTACAAAGCCAGCTGAGGACATTTAGCATAGGACTGGACCTTCATGCAAAATTTGGTTTATTTTCATGCATGGGAAGGCATATTTTGATAATATGATAATAATAATAACAATAATAATAATAATAATAATGAAAAAAGTAAGAGGGACCTGGCAAGATTTACCTGCCTGCCCCTAATTAAGCCCCACTGGGATGGGATTAAGATTTCAGGGAGAGGTGGCATGGTCTGAAATTACGGTCTGAAACAGACATGGACTTTGAGCAGGACAAAGAGAAAAGATAAAGACAAACGGTTCCCCAATGTAACATGTCACACTAAGCTGATGAAAATTCAGAAATTCACTTTAAAATATACATAAATAAGAGGAGGATCAACCAGTTCACAGAAAAACAGAATTGTTACTGGGCTGGGAATGAAAAATTACCCACATAGGCACTCACTATGCAATTAAATCACTGAACAAAACAGTTGATATTAAAATAACCCCACCTCCACTAGAACATCAATCCTGTCCAAATGGGTTACTTTATGTTGTGGGGAGGTAAATAAATGTTGTGGCAAGTATAGAGTTATTGCCACTTGCCAGTATTATTTATTTAAGAACTCAGTGATCCTTTAAAAAGGCGTTTTCTGACGTGCGTGAACATATCATAGACAAGCTCTTTCAGTAGGCAAGACTGTGTGAGGGTTCAGAGATGTTCCACCTGCAGCAAAGTTCAAAGTGCTTCCACCTGCTGTTGATCCCAATGCAAGGAAGTTGGATGGCTGGGCTTGATGCCAAACCACAGGTGGGTGTGGAGCACTGTAGCAGATGGATGTGTGTGTTTGTAGCTGAAGGGGCTTTGATAATGAATCTTCTCTTCTGTGGACACATGCACACATACACTTGACAACGACTAAGGACATGGTTCTTCATCGTTTTCTTGGTGTGAATGATCTGGATAACCAGAAAAATGTCAGTTCTGGCAACAACTGCTACATGATTTAAAACCTTGATTGTAATCTGTACTAATCTGAAGTGACCATACAAACTCCCAATATGTAGGAAGCAAACCAAACTGTATTGTATTTATTTTTAAAACTGCTATAGGTGTAACAGACCACTGTGACAGTATCTTTCACTACTCAGCTGTTAATGAATTCACCAAGAGCTGAAGTCAGTAGCATAGTGTTCACCAACATTCTGTTTCTCTTATATATCAGTCTCCAAGTTAAGGCCATGTTTTTCTTTTTTTTTCAGTTTTGTTAGTACTGTATTTCCTCTTCTATTTTGATATATTCACCTCGTCTATTGTTTCATATCCTTCATTTCCTGCCCCAATGTGCTTCCCAACTTTATAATTACCTGCCCCACCCCAAGTAGTTCAACCTGATCCTGATTACCCCTCCCCCTTGTGTATTTAAGCCTCATAAAGTAGTGCTTTGGGCATAACTTGTTGGTAGCTTCTGCTAGCTAGCTAGCTACCTGCTTACCATTAGCATCTCAAAACTCCCGTCACACAGTTAAACTTATCACCAAAGCAATCGCGAAAGACATTACTGGCTTCATGTTACTCATGCTCTCCTTCTCCAGGGTGTCACGGTTATGGGCTTTTATGTTAGTTAGTCTTTTGATTAGCTTATTATTTGGTTCTGTTTTGTTATACTGAGCTCCTGGTTCTAGTGTATTGTTTGTGTTTCACTCACTGTCCTGGTCCTGGTGTCTTGTCTTTGGTGGTTTCCTGTTTTATTTTGAAAGTCTTGCGTCTCTGTGTCATTTTCAGCTTTACTTCCTGTCTTTGTCTGTTTTCCCTCCTTTTTTGATTGTCTGCTCCGCCCTGATTGTTTCCACCTGTGTGTCATCACCCTCTGTATTTAAACCACTCCTTTTCCCTCTGTTCTTGTCGACTCATTTGTTTAAGTCTCCCTCGTCTCCCCGTGCTCTGTCTTTCTTCTTCTTATACTCGTGTGCTTCCCAGTGTTTCTCCCCAGATTCCCCTTAGACTCCCTTCTCTTCGTGTTGCTTGGTTCTCTTTTTCACCTGGTAGGTTTTCTTCCTCTTTAGATATTTCTCCTTGCACTCATCGTTGTCCTGTGTTTCACTTGTGGGTATTTGTTCCATTGTGTTCCCTCCCTGTCTCTCAGTCTACTTTAAGTTTTGTGTTAATTCTAGTTTATGTGTTTTTAGTTCTTTGCTGTTAACTTGTGTTTAATTAATTAGTTTTCTTGTTATCTTGTGTTTAGTTAATATCTCTTTTGTGTATCACTTTAGGTTTTGTATTTGTAGAAGATATTGGGGTTCTCTCTCTCTGTCTCTCTCTCTCTCCTCCTTCCCGTGATTTACCAGCATTCCTAACAATTAGTTGAAGAAGAACACCGGTAACATTAGGCATTAATGTCTCTAGTGCTTGCTTTAGTGACAAGTTTTACTGTGTGATGATAGTATTGGTATGCTAATGTTGCACCAATAGCTAGCTAGCAGAAGCTACCGGCAAATTACGGAAACAAACACTGACATGGGTTTCAGAATAAAATTGTCTTCTGGGCATTTATTTTCTTAGTGATCCTGTCTTTGAATGGTCTGAATGAACCAGCAGAAGAGGAGAGACAGGAGAGAGGACGGGAGGTGGGGAGACAGAGACAGGTGATAACAGATTGGCGAAGGAGCGGAGATTGGGAGACAGTCACAAGCCAGTAATGTAAAGATCTCCATTTCTGTGTCAGTTTATGAGTTGGACTGTTTTGTTCTTGGTTTTGATATTGTAAAGCTCATCTTTACATCCAGGAACAATACCATAGTGTCCCCTCTTTAGTTGTCTTCTGTCCTGTCTCTTCAGTCTTCACTCAGTTTCACGGTCTCTACTGTTGGGGCGGCAGTAGCTCAGTCTGTAGGGAGTTGGCTTGGGAACCGGAGGGTCACCGGTTCAAGTCCCGACATGGACCAAGAACTGAGTGTGAACTGGTAGCTGGAGAGGTGCCAGTTTACCTCTTGGGCACTGCCGAGGTGCCCCTGAGCAAGGCACCAAACCCCCAACTGCTTGGGGCGCTTGTCAGGAGCAGCCCCCTCACTCTGACACCTCTCCAATTGTTGCATGTGTATGGACCTGTTTGTGCATGTGTGTGTATAAGTTAACAGAGTGAAAAAATTGAATTTCCCCTAGCGGGACTAATAAAGGAATATCTTCTTCTTCTTCTTCTTGTATCTGTGTAGCTTAGCCAAGCCAACCAACTTGATTGACTGCTTCATGTCCACTTTGAACTACATCAACACACAGACAGAAAGAGGAATGGACACTAACTGTAAATGGAAAACACCAAGATATTGACCTTCCACAAACAATCCGACTCTGGAAAATAAATTCACTATAGAAAATGTAGAAATTGAACATACAAAACATTATACATATTTACGCATGAACATCAATACCACTGGTCATTTTGGCATGTCTGTGAATGAGCCAGATGAAAAGGGAAGAAGGGCTTCTTATACCATCAAAAGAAAAATGCAGATTGACATTCCAATTAGGACCTGGCTGAAAATTCTAAATAAAGTAATAGACCAATAATACTATATGGTAGTGAATTGTGGGGTCCAATAGCCAGCCATGACATCCACTGGAAACCCTGCATACAAAACTGTGCAGAAACATATATAGTTAAACATATAGACTTCAGAGACACACAGCCAAAAATGCATGCAGGGCAGAACATCGACAATAAGCCAATAATAATGAAAATTCCAAAACGAGCTATCAAATTTTATAACCAGCTCCCTCACTCCTACCAGTATAGGGCCCTGCCCCCCTGACAATGTCCAGACTGAGTGGACAATGGCCAGGGCCATAGAAACAGACCATCACAGGCAGAACAGATGACACAGAAAGGACAGGTTGTGTTCACTTAGTTATACAAGAGAGGTGGTCTCTGGTGGTGGTCTTTGTCTCTGAGAGAGAGGGGGAGAGAGTGCATGAGAGAGACACAGAGAGAGACAGAGAGGGAGAGACAAAGAGAAAATGAGACAGGGAGAGAGAGGGAGAGAGAGACAGAGAGAGATGATGACCTGCTAGTAACTTTTTTGTCACAACCCTTTTCTGCAAATATTTCAGATGAAAAGCATTGCGTTAAGGAAAGAATGACGCTTGGAAGAACTGGTTTGAAGACTACCCTCAAGTATTTGTTATTGTACTTGTAACTACTCCTCTTTATGTGAAATGAATGTCTGAGTCTGTATACACGGAAACTACTATCTACTATTTATTTTTGCCGTACACTGAAAACATTTGGGTTTGACATCAAAATATGAATGAAGACTAGAATAGTCAGTTTTTAAGTTTCTATTTCCAGGTATTTACGTCAAGATCTGTTACACAACTTAGAAGATAGCATTGTTTGTAATGGAACACCAAATTTTTAGGTGAGCCAAAGTATGGGAACAACGTGAATAATACTTCTATTTTGTTGTATATCCTTTGCTTGCAGTAACTGCATCAAGCCTGTGACCCACTGACATTACAAACTTTTTCATTCTTTTGTGATGCTTTTCCAGGCTTTCACCGCAGTCTCTTTTAGCAGTTGTTTGTTTTGGGTTTCTCCCTTCAGTCTCTAAAATGCTGCTCAATGGGGTTTAAGTCTGGAGACTGACTTGGCTAGTCTAGAACCTTCCATTTCTTTCCCCTGATGAACTCCTTGTTTTTTTTGGCAGTGTGTTTTGGGTCATCTTGCTGCATGATGAAGGATCTCCTGATCAGTTTGCTTGTAGCTGTCTTTAAATTGGTAGACAATATGTTTCTATAGACGTCTGAGTTCATTTTGTTGCTGCCATCATGTGTCACATCATCAGTGAAGATCAATGAGCCATTCCAGAAAAAGCTATGCAAGCCCAAGCCATGACATTACCTCCACTGTGTTTCACAGATGTGCTTGTGTGTTTGGGATCATGAGCAGATCCTTTCTTTCTCCACATATTAGCCTTTCCATCACTTTGGTAAAGGTTCATGTTTGTCTCATCAGTCCATAAAACATTGTCCCAGAACTTTTAAACCTTGTCTCTGTACTTTTTGGTAAATTCCAACCTGTCCTTTATATTGTTATTGCAAATGAGTGGTTTGCATCTTCTGTTATAGCATCTGTACTTTTGTTCCTAAAGTCTTCTGTGAACAGTGGATTGTGATACCTTCACCCTTGCCCTCTGGAGGTTATTGGTCACTGACAGCTGTTTTAGGGTTTTTCTTTAAAACCAATGTTTCTGTCATCACCTGATGATGTTTTCCTTGGTCTACCTGTTCGTCTATTGCTCAGTACACTAGTGGTTTCTTTCTTCTTCAGGACATTCCAAATGGTTGTACTGGCTATGGCAAATGTTTGTGCATTCACTCCAATTGATTTTCCATCTGCTGTCAGCTTCAAAATTGTCTTTCTCTTCATATCATCATGTTGGTTAACTATATAATACCCAAAGCTGAAACTGAGAGTAGACCTTCAATGTTTTTGTATTGTTAATCATAATCAATTTAACAGGACACACCTGGGCTACAAAACACACCTGTCAGTCACATTTCAATAATTTTACTCAGTTGAAAAATAGGTGGATTCAAAAGGTGCTATCTCCTAAGTTTACAGGTCTAGATTTAAATACCTGGAAATAGAAGCTGAAATACTGATCTCTTGTCTCATATTCATTTTATGATGTCAAACCCAAATGTTTTCAGTGTACAGCAAAATGAATGAATTGGCCTTGCTTTTTTATAGGGAACTGTATATACTGTTTGCTTATTCTTGTACACAAGTCTCTCTTGAAAGAGAGATTATGATTCCAATGAGATATCTGTTTAAATAACAGATTAAATACATATTGCATTTCAATGGCTTGGCACACAGCACACTAGAATTGTGACACCAATAATTGAAATTTATGTTGCTGATGTTGTTGCAACTGAGATTCATTTATTCTCCCAGTGGGCAATGATTGTGCACCCAGCGGAATGAATGTCTTTCACTTTTTCATCAGTAATGTTTAGTACAGAAAAAATGTTAAGAATGGATGCAAAACTCTGACTGCACAAATCATATTTGTAGTCATGCCAAAACATCTCAAATTGAAAATATCTGAACATCAACTTCTCACACATTTCATACAGGTATTATAAGGTATGGTTATGGCCAAACATTACACTGAAACCAAACACGGTCAGTATCACAGTATCACCTAAACTGTTCACTCAGAGAGAAATGTGTTGAATTGTGAAACTGAATATGATGCAACGACTGACATCAGGATGATGAGTTTTCATATAAATAAATCTGCCTCAGTTTCTCATACTGTGGTTGTAGACTTTTCTTGTGATTTTAGATGTTTTACTCTAAAACTGTATAGATACATGAGAGTGATTGCTGTGCTTCTGTCAACTGTATTTTTGTGCATAGAAAATGTTATTCAAGCTGCTGTTAGCTCATAGTGGTTTTTGCTTTCATGATGGAATGTGCAGTTGTATTATATTTTAGTTCTTGTAGTTAGTTCTCTGATGAAAGTTTGTTTGCCAGCTTGATAGCCTGGTGAAATAGTAGAAATTAGTCAGCTAAGTAGAAGTCTCAGTAGAGGCAGATTAATCAAAAAACCACAAGGCTTTCAACTAACCCCAGTGTAAACCCATTTATGTCAGTATTTGATACTAAGAGCAAGTACTCTGGGAGTGTGGTGAAGTAGTATGAAAAGAGACAAAGTCTGAGAAGAAGTCTGAAGGAAAATAAAACAGGACTTTCATCTGGAGACCACTATATCCTATGTGAAACCCAAACCACAATGTTTTCTTAAACATAACCAAGTAGTTTTGTTTGAATTCACAGTATTAACCATGTGTTGCTACCACTGTATTGGAGCATCACAGTTTGATGTGTGGGGATACCCAGCGTGTGAGACAGTGTGTGAGACACCGATGAGTCCTGAGCAAGTGTTGAATAACAGTGTACCAACACTGAGATCACATCTTTACCACATGCAGGGGTGTGTGTGTGTGTGTGTGTGTGTGTGCATGTGTGGCCATGTAGCATTCAGTCAGGGTCTCTCTTGTTCTCCCCTAATTGATCAGCAGATGGCATTGACAAATGATGAACTCGTTGGACATAGTACACCCATCTCACTCTAAACACACACACACACACACACACACACACACACACACACACAGCAGCAGCAGCAGCACCACCCCTCTTGGTGTCATCACTCTTGTCATACAAGGCTCCTAACACTCCAGTGGCATGGGAGAGTGAGCGCATCAAACCACAGAAGAACAGCCCTTCTCGCTTCACTGGGACAGAGAAACTACACAAAGGCATGAGAGAGAGAGCGAGGAAGAGGAGATTCCTTACATAGCTTCCTATTTGTATGCACGGCTGCAGTCAGAGAAATGAAGGTATCCCCAGATATCCCATCCCTCCCTGTCCTTTCATGTGGCATTCAAAGGCAGCTCTTTCCTCTTTGGGTCTATTGAGATGCCACCACCTGTAACTGGATGCAAAGTTTTCGCTCTTTTGTCTCTCTCTCTCTCTCTCTCTCTCTCTCTCTCTCTCTCTCTCTCTCTCTCTCTTGCACACACTCACACACACGCACATAGACTGTGGGATAATGTGAGTAAGTGAAAAAGGAAGTCAGTGGGTGAAAAGCTTCACAACTGCCTCTGACACACTACACTATGCAAAAAAGGTGAATAGATCGATTCATGTCAATGGTCAAATCAAGCTGTTCTGATTATTTAGGAATGTGGCTCACTGCAGCAGCACTATACATTCTCTGGCCACATAATCAGGTACACAATTGCTTGTCCACAATTACAATTGCTTGTTAACACAAATAGCTAATCAACCAATCGCATGGCCACAACTCAATGCATTTAGACATGTAGACATGGTCAAGACATCTTTCTGAAGTTCAAACTGAGCATCAAAATGGGGAAGAAAGGGGATTTAAGTGACTTTGAATGTGGCATGGTTGTTGGTACCAGCTGAGCTGGTCTGAGTATTCAGAAACTGCTGATCTACTGAGATTTTCGCACACAACCATCTCTAGGGTTTACAGTAGGTGTGGGCGATACTAGGAATTTTGGTATTGATCCGATATCAAGTAAATAAACGGCTAGTATCGCTGATACAGATACTGATTCTTTTTACTTGAAATTCCATGATCATTGAATAATTTCGTGACTGTGTCTTTACTTGGTTGATTATGATTATGATGAATTCTATATTTTTATGCAAGTTTGTGGTGTTACCACAGTGGCGAATCAGTTTCTTGCACACATCACATGTGGTAGTGCCCCTATCAGCTACAGTGAAAAGGGTCCTCACAGTGCTTTTCTTTCCGCCATCACGGGCTCTGACTCTTCGCTCTCCAACAGAGCAAGGAGGGGTAGACACAAAGTGTGCCTGAGAGAGCAGCAGAGAGAGAGAGAGAGAGAGAGAGAGAGAGAGAGAGAGAGAGGTGTGCTGTTTGCACAGGCAGACTTGGAGAGAAGCTCACATGAACTCTGTGAGGAAATTCAAGTAATTTGCTGGATGTATAGATGAGAAACTGCAACAAAAGTATTAATCTCATCACACTAGTATCGATCCAATACCAATATGCATCTTTGTATTGATATTATCGATATTTAGATTGATATGCCCAGCACTAGTTCACAGAGAATGGTCCAAAAAAAGAGAAACTATCCAGTGAGCGGCAGTTGTGTGGATGATAATGCCTTGTTGATGTGAAAGGTCAGAGGATAATGGGTAGACTGGTTCGAAGTGAGGGCTGCACGGTGGTGTAGTGGTTAGCGCTGTCGCCTCACAGGGTCGCAGGTTCGATTCCAGCTTGCGGCTCTTCTGTGTGGAGTTTGCATGTTCTCCCCGTGTAAGCGTGGGTTTTCTCCGGGTACTCCGGCTTCCTCCCACCATCCAAAGACATGCTGTTTAGGTTAATTGATTACTCTAAATTGCCCTTAGGTGTGGCTGTGCGCGTGAATGGTTGTCTGTCTATATGTCGTCTGTCTCTATGTGCCCTGCGATGGACTGGCGACCTGTCCAGGGTGTACCCTGCCTTCGCCCAATGCCAGCTGGGATCGGCTCCAGCCCCCCGCGACCCCTAACGGGATAAGCGGTTGACGATGGATGGATGGATGGATGGTTCGAAGTGATAGAAAGGCAACTTTAACTCTAATAACCACTCGTTACAACCATGGAATGCAATCCATCTCTGAACACACAACACGTTGAACTTTGAAGTAGATGGGCTACAGCAGCAGAAGACCACACCGGGTGCCACTCAGCAGTCAGCTAAGAACAGGAAACTGAGACTACAATTCGCACAGGCTCACCAAAAGTCTCAATTTCAGCTGCAACATTCAGATGTCAGAATTTGGCATGAAACATGAAAGCATGGATTCATCTTGCCTTGTAGCATTGGAACAGGCTGCTGGTGATGGTGTAATGCTGTAGGGGATACTTTGTTGACACACTTTGGGCCCCTTAGTAACAAGTGAACATCGTTTAAATGCCTCAGCATACCTTAGTATTGTTGCTGACCATGCCCACACCTTTGTGACCACAGTGTGACCATGTTCTGATGGGTACTTTCAGCAGGATAACGCACCATGTCACACAAAGCTCATATCATCTCAAACTGGTTTCTTGAACATGAGAATGAATTCACTGTACACCAATGGCATAGATGTGCAGCTGACAAATCTGCAGCAATCTGACACACCTTGTCCAGGCCTGCTGCTTTCCTGGGGTGGAGCTTCCTCAGCTGTCCTCTGACCTGGTCCACAGTGATGAAGTGTGAATGATGTGTGTGTTATAGCCTGTGATGGTTTTCACACCTTCCCAGACCTCCCTCATGTTGTTTTCTTTCAGCTTCTGCTCCACCTTTCTCCTGTAGCTATTCCTGGCTAACACTGGACAGTCTCAGTAGGGGAGACCACATCTCCACAGGAGTGAAGGTAATCCGTCAGACAGTGTGTCAGCCCATCTATATCCTGATCAGATTATCCCAGACAGTGGTGTTGTAGCAGTCTCTCAGGGCACCTTACATTTCAGTGGACCACCTCTTGGTGAGTGGTTACCAGCTGCCTCTGGACCAGGGGGGTGTACTGTGGGGGTGTACTTCCCTAGAGGGGGAAGGGGTGTGACAACATACAGCAAGTTGATTGTCCTGTTGTTTCTTGTTGGACAGTCCACAACCTGGTAAAAAGCAGCCAAAGTAGAGTCAAAGGTTGCATGATTAAAATCCCCAGAAATGCTATTAAATGCCACAGGGAGCTGTGTCTGCAGCCTTGCTGTGACGGAGTGAATCTTCTTGCATGCAGTGACTGCGTCCGCTCTCGGAGGAATGTAAATACAGATGGTGATCATGTGACTAAGCTTCCTTGGCAGATAATATGGCCGGAGGCAAAAGACTAGCAGCTCGAGGTCCCAGCAACACAAGACCGTCTTTACGGAGATATGTCCTGATTACCCCAGCGGTTGTTAACGTACATGATGATTCCCCCACCTTTACTTTTTCTGCATGCTTTAGTGTCTCTGTCGGCTTTCGCAGCATTGAATCCCAGCAGGTCCACATTAGCGTCTGGTGCGAAGTGGGTTAGCCACATCTTTGTAAAGATAAACAAGCTGCACTCACGGTAAATCCACTGGTTGTTCAGCTTGTCGATCTTCTTCAGCAGCGAATTCACATTCCCCAAGATCATGGAGGAAATCAATGGTTTGTAGCGCCTCCAGTTGTCTGCTAGTCTAGCCTTTAGCTTAGCCCTGGCCTTGCAGCCCCTAACTATGCCGGGATAGGGTGTTGTATCCTGGCTCATCCCTTTGTTTTTAGAGCCAGCAGTTTTTCTCTTGAATAAGTGAGAAAACTCCTGGTAGTCTCCTGTAGCTATGTCCTGCAGGCCCTTAAACGCTGATGCAGGGTTGTTGGCTGGAAACATTTACATTTACTCTTCAGAGTAGCTCCACCTTGTTACTCTGAGCTCATTCGTCAGTGTGTTTCTGGTCTGGTTGTACAGAAGTCTGTAGGCCTGCTCCTGGCCAGACAAAGCTGTAAGCTAGAGTTTATTGTAGTCATATGTGTAGAAGGTTTAAGTGGACACAGTTCCTCAAAAATGGTGATATAAGATGTCAGAGACAGTATTTGAGACTTCATCCAGGTCTGAAATAGCAGCCTCCAATCTCTCCAATCAGTGCATCCAAAGCAGGCCTGTGCCACTGTGTTGGTCCATCTCCTCACAGTCTTTACCACAGGCTGAGGCAGATTTTAGTGTCTGCCCGTAGGTCAGGAAATGATAAACCAGATCAGACCTGCATGACGGAGAGTGACAGACATCCATTAATGTCATATAACAATGGTGGAGTGTGGTAAATGGACTTGCATTTATATAGCGCTTTTCTTGTCTTCTGACTACTCAAAGCGATTTACACTACATGTCAGCATTTCACCCATTCACACGCACATTCATACACTGATGGCAGAGGCTGCTAAGGTGCCAACGTGGTCTATCAGGATATAATATAAATACTCATTCATGTCGTTCACACACTGACGGCTATGCCTTCAGGAGCAGGGTTAAGTGTCTTGCTCAAGGACACATTAACACGTAACTGGAGCAGCTCGGGATCAAACGACCTGCCCTACCCTCTGAGACACAGCCGCTGTTATTGTCTCTGGTGGGACACTTAGTATGTTGTCTGTATTTAGGTAGTTCTTTGCTGAGGTTTGCTCTGTTAAAGTCTCCAAGAATGATGAACAGGGAGTCTGGATGATTTTTCTTCATGTTAGTAATCTGGTCAACCAACATGTTCTCATCCCCAACTCATCAAATGTATTGGAACCAGTGTATTGTGTTTCTTTTGTATTTACTTTAGTACCACCTGGTGGAGACTGTAAATAGCTGCACTGAAAAGAGCATCTTAATACTACTTAGTGGTGATTGTGAATGGCTGCGCTGAAAAGGAAGTGAGCTAATAGTAAGCAAATGACATAACAGGAAGTGGTTTTCAGGAAGCTCCTTTTTGCCCATGGACTCGTAGTGTGAACATCTCATCTGTAAAATCCTATTAATCCAGTGCCATGAAGTCCACAAAACCGGCTTTATGCACAATTTCTCTATTATTAACAGTTCTATCAGCATGTTTATGTTGACAGTTCTTAGGTTTGAGCACAATGTTGTTGGTAATGGTTAGTTTGTTGTCAGCTACATAGAGATGTATTAGATTTTGGTGTTAAAGCATTGGTGCTCATGATCATGGTATTTACTGTTATATTTTCATTATTATTATATAGATTATTATGTTTATGCAACTGTTGGTGCAGTGATCTTTTTTCTACTGATGTACGAGAAATATTATTCAATACTTACCAACATACTTACTTGATGTTTGTATTTCTGTGTTCCATTTTAGTTTTACAAAGATCACATTTCCTGCCAAATAAAACAACCCGTCTGTCCCTTGGAGAATGCAGTGAGAGAGAATATAATGTTGAGCTGGCTGTATAGCTGAAAAACATATTGCCTGCAACAACTTTTAGTGAGGACAACATAGTAAAAGGATGGCCACCTGCTGTGGGATTTTAAGAAAGATTTCAAGATAGACAAGCTACTCTGCACTCCATCGCTATGGAAACCACAGTCAATTCGGTAGAGGATCCAGATGAAGACAAAGTAAAAGGCTCACAAGATGGTGTTGAAACAGGTACAACCCTCTCTCACCATCACTCCAGAAAAATCATGCTCTAGAGTCAGCTTAGAAGCAGCAAGAGCCTGTGCCAAACCAGAGGCAGCCAAAACCAGGCTGGCTCTCAAGGAAAAGGAGAGTGAACTCAAAATTGAGAAAGCCAAGATGGAAGCCAGAATTGATTCCATCAGTCTGCAATGAGAAGCTGAAGCTGCCCATGCAGAAGCTGTGGTACAGGAGACAGCAGTGGCAGATTTGTATGGTCCAGACCACATTAAAGAATTGGAGTTCTTGCCCCTTCAAGAGAGCGCATTAAAAAGAACTGATGACTATGTTACCAACCATGCCCTGCATCTCTTTCCACAGGCACCTAGGGAGGAAAAGGATGTTTACTTACACCCTACATCCAGCGCTTACATCACAACCATTCTCTCAGGTGACAAGAGAGGAGAGGGAGATTTACAATGCCTTACTTCCTTTTTTTTTTTCCCTTCCTTTCCACCTGTCAGCACTAATCGTTGAATACCACAGCGGGAAATAACAACTTTATATGGGATTTATGCTTATTTTAGTATTGCACAAAAGTATGTTAATATTTTATTGCGTGTGTGATTATTGGTTTTTCCTATCACGAGCCAGAGAGGGAAGTGCTACACTTCAGTGAAATGAGGGGGAAATGAGTGATAGATAGGGGGAGATAAGATGGGTTGGGAAGGGTACATGCTATGAATGTAAGGTGCTGATTTATATCCACCAACCAGCAACCGTGAGAAACGACGGAAGGGAGAAAGTTAAACCGTCGGAGACCACGAGTGATAGAGTGCATGCAGTGCGTGAGCCCAGTGTAAAGTTCGAGTAGTGACCTTGCACATTTTTGTGTGTGCCTTACTTCCAATACTCACACCCCAGCAAGACTACACTGCTCAAAGTGAGACCCAGTCACAGCTCATCAATAGGAGACCAACATACCAACAATGGGAACACAGCAGAGATCATACAATGTTCTCCCCAACAAGCCATCACACGCAGCCAACAAAAATCATGACATTACAACAGCTGATCTTGCCAAACTTCTGCCTAAGAACCAGTTGGTGTCCTCAGGGTTGACTAAGTTTGATGACCTAACTGAACACTATCAAGCACGGAGGGAGACCTTCATCAACACTATTGAAAGACTTGAGCTGTCAGCAAGTAAAAAGATGCAGTTGCTGATCCAATGGCTAGGCAAGGGTACAAGTGAGCAGGCACTCAGAATTAGATCTGTTAATATCAGACAACCCTACCTTGGTCTTAAAACAATTTGGGAGAAATTGAACAAAACATATTGATCCCCAGAAGTAATAGAGCATCCCCAGGATCCATAACAGAGACAGTCAAACACTTCCAAGAGCTGGCAGACCTACTAATAGACCTACAAAGATCTTCCCTGTGAACATGTACCCAAATGGTTGTTGCAAGCTACAGGGAAAAATTTATGCCATTTTAGATGAGCAGAGTGATGTGTCATTGGCTAGATCAGAGTTTTTTGACATATTCAGCATCAAGGGACCAGCAGCGGCATACACACTCAAAACCTGTGCGGGGATGGTGGAAACAGTTGGCAGAAAAGCCCATGGACTCACAGTAGAATCTATAGATGGAAAAATGAACACCCCATTATCTATACTTACTAAGTGTAATGAAATCTCAAACAAAAGATCAGAGATCCTGTCACCTGAAGCCATGTACCACCACCATCACCCAAGAAAGATAGCTAGTGAAATCCCACCCCTTGATCCACTGACATCTTGCTGCTATTGGGACATTGTTAGGGCCCATAAGGCCCGTAAGCAGCACAGTGGCCCTCACTATGCACCATATACACAAAAGCTAGACCTCGGGTGGGTCATCATAGGGGATGTATGCCTAGGAGGCGTACACAAGACAAACACAGTGAGTGCCATGAAAAACTGCATCCCTTGACAATGACAACTTGCTTTACTCCATGTGAAAACTGAATACGACTGAAAGACATCTACAATGTTGAAGGTAATATCAAGAATCCTCTCCTGCATAAAAGGCACTGATGGTATCAAACAAGGATAATCTTGGAAAAACAGTTATGTGTACAACAGAGAACATGCTGGCCCACTCCACTGAAGATCTAATTTTCCTCCAGATCATGGAGCGGGAGTTCTTTCAAGATTAGAAAAATAGCTGGGTTGCTCCTCTCCTTTTTCACCAAACAAGACATCTCCCTAACAACTGAGACTACTCTCACAGCAGTCTGATGTCACTGAGAACGATGTTAAAGAAGCCTGGAATTAAAGTGCAGTGCACAGAGTTCATGCAGAAAATGCTTGACAATGAACATGCTGAGCTTGAACTTCTACTCAAAGAAGGGACAGAATGTTGGTATCTCCCTACCTTTGGAGTTTACCACCCTCAAAAGCCGAACCAGATTCGTGTTGTGTTTGATTCAAGCGCACAGTACGATGGAATTTCACTGAATGGGGTGTTGTTAACTGAGCCAGACCTTAACAGCAGCCTCATTGGAGAGCTTCTCAGGTTCAGAAGAGATCCTGTTGCAGTAACAGCAGATATACAACAGAGGTTTTACTGTTTTGTGGTGTGCAAAGACTGCAGAGACTTCCTATGTTACCTGAGGTACCGGGAAAACGATTTCAGCAAAGACGTGGTAGACTACCAATGCGAGTTCATGTCTTTGGGAACAGTCCATCGCCTGTAGTAGCAATATTTGGCCTGAGGAGGGCAGCAAACCATTAAGAGACTGACTGAAGAGACACTTTGTGGAGAGGGATTTTTATGTTGATGAGGGTCTTCGATCGTTTGCAACTGAAACAGAGGCCATTGATGTTCTGCGTCAAACACAGGAAATGCTGGCTGCACCAAACATAAAGCTGGAGTTAACGTGGTGAGGCATCCTATCCACAGTGAACAGCCTCTTTGATCCACTGAGGTTCTTAGCCCATGTCACAATTGAAGGCAGACAGCTCCTCAGAGAGCTTTCGACCCAAGATGCAGAGTGGAACACGTGTCTTCCTGAGGTGAAATTTCAAGACTGGAGACAGTGGCGTGAATCACTGTCAGCATTATAGGAGATGTATATCCCAGACACATGCATCATTCTCCACTTCCAAGGCACAGCACACAGAACTGTATGTCTTTTCTGATGCCTCTGTCAAAGCAAAATCAGCAGTGGCTTACCTGAAGGTTCCAAATGAATATGGTCACAGCGAAGATCCAAGCTTGCTTCCTGGCCAGAACTGATGATCCCCAGGTCAGACTTATGTGCAGTTGTACTGGCTGTTAGTAGCCAGTCAGCAGAGAGACTGACTTGAAAGTGAATGCAGTCAAAAACACAGTCAGTGTGTTAGGATTTATACACAATGAGACATGAAGATTTTACATCTTTATGAGTAATCGTGTACAACGTATCAGACAGTCAACACGGCCAGAGCAGTGGAGTTATGTTTCCTCTAAGCCGAGCTTGCAGACACTACATGGTTGACTGGACCAGTTTTTCTGACCAAGCCAGTCAGCAGTGAAAATGAGATTCTGATGTTGAGATTCATTCCAAGGAAATATCCCTCACCACACGACTGACAAGTTGGGTTCAAAGAGGTTCGAGCATTTTTTCTAATTGGAGCTCCCCAACTGCTCGGGGCGCTTGTCTGGAGCAGCCCCCTCACTCTGACACCTCTCCATTACTGCATGTGTGTGTGTTTGTGTGCATGTACCATGTATAAGTTAAACAGAGTGTAAATTGAATTTCCCCACTGTGGGACTAATAAAGGTAGATCTTCTTCTTCTTCTTCTTCCCTCACCAAAGCTGTTGCCTGCTTTTGTCACAGTACTCAACGCTTCTCACTCACACCAGGCAATCATAGCTGTGTTGGCTGGCACATATGCAAAATTGGGTTGTCAGTTACTGATGTCACAAAAGCAGAGCATGTCATCATAAAGTGTGTGCAACATGAAAGCTATTCAGAAGAGCTAAAATGCATCAAGTCAAACAGTGACCTTCCAAAAATCATCCCTCTTCATAAACTTGTGTCACATGTAAAAAGTTGCGAGGAAGAATGGAGCAACAACAAATGTCTGATTTACCTGTTAAACGCCTGCAAGTAGATCCCCCAATTTCCTAGGGGGGATTTGAGGTTTTTGGGCCATGTGTCATACCAGAGGTGGTCAAGCAAGGAACAGACGTTGGGCAGTTTTATTTACGTGTCCACATGTGGCATTGATATTGAGGTAATTGAAACCATGACACCCTCAAGCTTCATAAATGTCTTCAGCAGATTTTTCTCCATCAGAGGCCATGTCAAACAGCTTCGTTCAGACTGTGGGTCCAATTTTATTGGAGCATTTAAGGAGCTGAAAATGGAATTTCAGCTCTGAATTGGTGAATTCTACATCCCATGCTCCTTCAAGAGGTCCTAATCACCTTCATGGCACAGGTCAGTGCCATTGTGAATGCCAGGCCGTTAATCCCTGTATTCAACGACCCAGAGGTCAGACAGTCAAGATATTCTTCAGACCCATTTCTGAGATGGTGCTGCTTGTCTCCCAGGAGGACGAGGAAACTGATTCCCTAGCCTCTTGGGCATGAAGGTCAATAACAGAGCAGCTGAGCCAGGTGACATAATTGGAATAGTGTGTCACACAGTTCACAGCTTAAAGCAACAGATGGGAAACTGATGCTGAGTGACGGCGTAATAAACTCCCTAAAGACTGCAGTCAGACATTTGGTGACGTAGCAGCCTTTTTCCTGTACAGACTCTGATTAGAAAGGACTGTGTATTAATACGTTTAAAGTGGCATATTTATTAATATGTTAGGTGGGGAGTATATTAGAACCAGTGTATTGTGTTTCTTTTGTATGTCCTTTAGTACCACCTAGTGGAGAATATAAATAGCAGCACTGAACAGATTCATAATCACCATTCGAACAAACAGTGGAACAGGAAGTGATGTTCAGGAAGCTCCTTTTTGCCCAGGGACTGGTAGTGTGAACATCTCAGTGTAAAATCTTGTTAATCCTGTACCATAAAGTCCACAAAACCAGCTTCACCCATAAGTTATCTATTATTAACAGTCATATGAAGATGTTTATGTTGACATTTCTTAGGTTTGAGTACAATGTTGTTGATAATGATTAGTTTGTTATCAACTACATAGAGATGTATTAGATTTTGTTGTTAAAGCACTGATGCTCGTGTACATGGTATTTACTGTTATAGTTCCATCCATATAGATTATGTTTATGCACCTGTTGGCGCAGTGATCTTTTTTCTACTGATGTATGAGAAATATGATTTAGTACTTACAAACATACTTAGTGGATGTTTGTATTTCTGTGTTCCTTTTTAGTTTTACAAAGAAAACCACATTTTCTTGCATTAACTCCGGAGAATATAATGTTGAGCTGGCTGTATAGCTGAAAAACACATTGCCTGCAAAACTTTGAGTGAGCACAGCATATCAAATACTAATGCTTTGTCAGACCCTTTGTGCTGCATCACTTTTAGGTTACAAGTGTGCTTATTGTTGTGAATTAAACAAAAACACTTTCACTTGGTTTCGGCAACAAAATCACTCAGTTAATTTTAATTAAAAAAAAAACAATATTGTTGGGTTTGTACCGTACACACACACACACACACACACACACACACACACACACAGTATTATTACACTTATTATATCAACACATACTAACAACTCTGAATAACATTAGCTGCTACTACACTGAAAATACGTACCAACATTGCTAGCATGCTAATGTGCTAATTGTGGTTAGCATTTTATTGTTAACACACAATAGTGTTACAAAGCAATGCTAAATGCACAAAAGTATTTCCATTCTGCTGACTGCAATATAGTAAACATGAAACACGTTGGTAAACTCTACATCCACCAAGTAAAGTACCGTACTTTCCACACTATAAGGTGCACTTAAAATCCTTAAATTTTCTCAAATGTCGACAGTGCGCCTTATAATACGGTGCGCTTATATATGAATTCTGGTTGTGCTTACTGACCTCCTCGAACCAATTTGATGTGGTACAGGGTGCTCAAAAATCTGTCAAAATGTTTTATTATGAGTTATGAGTCAGGTGCCTGGCGGAGTAATTCCTACTGATAGTAGTCAGGCGCCTCGCGGAGTAATATGTACTGACAGTAGCAAGGCGCCTCGCGGAGTAATACATACGGTTATTGTGCTTCGACAGATAGGCACCGTACATTATCATGTGTGTATAAGGAGCCGAAAATGGCACACGGATTTCAAGCTTAAGGCTATCAGTCACGCAGCAGAACATGGGAACAGAACAGCGGCGAGAGAATTTAATATTAATGAGTCAATGGTACGGAAGTGGAGGAAGCAAGAATATGACCAAACAGAGTTTCTGAGGGCACAAAAACAGTGGGTTATTCAACAGAGAGCAGCAGGTAGAAGTGCCTCTACAGGTTCTATTCGACTCAAGGCAGCAGCGGTAGCGCTCGACATGAAAATCAGCGACTTTCGAGGAGGAGAAATCAAGAGACTGAACTGTTAGGAGCCTGAAGTGGAGCCTGAAACCAGCGTTCCTTCTGCTCAAGCGCTGGTTCGTAGGTGTTGTCAGAAGAGAGACGGGCACCGCACGAAGCAAGAAGGTGGCGGATTGCCACCGCACTCCTACACTTGTGATTGGCTGACAAATTGGGGAGAACCAGTGCAATTAATAACATATGATTACAGACAACATTATGTGCTGTAGAGTTAGATTGTGTACTTGCCATGCTTCTATTATGTTTACAGCAAACACACTTGAGTTTCAATGAACTTTATTAACACAGTGACAAAGATTTGTTTATTACATCAAACATTCAACTTGACTGATTTTAAGGTATTGCTTTTTAAGCATTCATAATTATTTATCAGTCTATTTATTTGTATAATTATTTGGCTAAAATGACATTTTTTAGACTGGAGCTACACCTTTTCCTTGTAAAAGTCTAGATGTCATCATAGGACTCTGGTTCTCAACTGAATAATATGCATTTATGAACAATGGTCATAGGACTTCCAGGTTGGTCATATGTTAAACGTATGGTTGGTTTCTTTTCTCACTGATCACAGAAGTGTCTTTCATTGTCGTGTTTGGAGATGTGTGAGCTCCTTGTTCCGTATAAGTGTCATCAGCAGTATTATTGGTCTGCACTTCCTCATCTTGTGACTCACAAGGGGCAACACCTTCAGAGGATTCCTCACTTTGTAGTGCTAATTGTGGTTCACTCTCAGATAAATCAGAAGTTTCATAAACAGGTGTATGGTCTTGAAAAGGGGCTCTGACACATCTCCTAACTTCATCCATTTCAAAAGATTAATGTTCATGCACATCCTCAAAATCTGACAAGATAGAAGCATCATCAAGAACCTGCTCAGGCGATGAGCTATATCTCTGATGACTATGTGCTTGCTGCATCCTTGTGACTGGTGGTTTCAAGACTGTTTCAGCAGTAGCTGTGGAATCTGGCATCCTGACCAGGTAACCAATCAGCAAGAGGTGGTCTCTATGAAGAGTTTAATCATTTCCCATGCCATGTTCTTGTCTGAATTTATAGACTGATACATTAGACAACTTCTTGGTAACAACATATTGTATAAATTTCCAGCAGTCTTGGAGTTTATGTTTTCCTGTAAAGCCAACATTCACCTTCTGGCTATGGCTGATCTTTTTCAATGTTGATCATAATGTGATTTGTTTCTCAGATGGTTTTTGGTGGCTGTTTTGGTGGTTAACTGATGATGACTCACTCTTTCTGTGAAGGACAGTACCAAAACAGATGTTGACAGGGAGCCTTGCCTCTCTCCCAAACATTAAGAAATACGGGGAGTATGCTGTGCCATAATTTTTTATGCAAATGTACGCATGTACCAATTGACTTATGTGTTCACTCCAGTTCTGCCTTTTCACAGATTCCAGTGGCCCAACATAACGGAAGTGTCCTGTTGAAACATTCCAGTTAGCCGTCACCTTAGGTTGGTAAGGGGAGGGATGTGACTTTCTGATACCAAGCATAGTGAAAAATTGTTTGATCAAATTACTCTGTGTTGTGTCCATAGTGCACAAAATATTTTTCCCACAAGACTTTGGCAACAGTGATCACTTTTTGATCTTTGGTGGGAAACGCCTGGGTCTACCTTGTGAAGTGATCTGTTACTATTAGTACATTAGTCACTCCTTTCCTGTCTGATTCTCTCTGTAGAAAATCAATGCTGACTAGGTCTAACGGATCATTATTAGTGATCTGGTTCAGTGGCAATGAACATTGAGTGTCTTTCTAGAGACTCATCTCCCATAAATTTAAACATATTGATCCACTTCAGTCATGCATGGCCAATAAAATCAGTCTGAGCACTTCTGAAGTTCTGTCTACTCTTCCACATTCATCACATATTGACCGTAATACTACAGATCTGTACCTTTTTGGTAGGACCAATTGTTGGATTGTTTGTTTCTTCTTAACCCTGTTCAGTAAATCCATCTTTTAGCTCTAGCTTTGAGCTTTCATGACAGAGCAGTGTAACTTCAGGTGGATCATTATTGGACTGAACTGGTAATTTACCAGATCCAAGGGCTTGTTTTACTGGTCCAATAGCAGGATCCAGATTTTGAACAACCTTAGGTCTTTTGGGGTCAGCTGATCCATGGTGCTCACACTTAAATTCACGGGACAGGAGTACGCTTCGGGGATAGCTGTGGGAGGTAATTCAAGCTGATCAATTAGCCTAACAATGTTGCCTGAAGGGGGGATCTCTGTCCAGTTCTCTGTATCCTCTTTAGTATACTGCTGAGATAACAAGTCTGCATCAATATTGGATACTGGATGTTGAAGTCATACGTAGCTAAGACAGCTAGCCAACGATGTCTTGTGGCAGTTAAGCGGGCTGTTGTGAGTACATAAGTTAGTGGATTGTTGTCGGCTCTTACCATAAACTTTGCTCCATACAGATAATCTGTTTAGGGGTGGCAGTAGCTCAGTCCGAAGGGCGTTGGTTTAGGAATCGGAGGGTCACCGGTTCAAGTCCCGACATGGACCAAGACCAACGGATTGCTGGAGAGGTGCCCATTTACCTCTTGGGCACTGCCGAGGTGCCCCTGAGCAAGGCACAAAACCCCCAACTGCTCGGGGCGCTTGTCAGGACCAGCCCCCTCACTCTGACATCTCTCCATTAATGCATGTATGTGTACTGTGTGAATTTAGAACAGAGTGTAAAAACTGAATTTCCCTACGGGGATTAATAAAGGTTCATCCTATCTTATCTTATCTTATAATCGTGGAATTTGTCTACCACTGCCCACTTTAGGGCTAAGAATTACAGCTGGTGGATAGGATAATTCTTTTCAGAGCTGCTGAGTTTGTAACTTGCAAAGGCTATGGGCCGGAGACCCTCTGGGTACTCTTGACTCAATGCTACACTTAAACAAGATGTGAGGCTATAGAGGGGCATGTAGGATGTTCTACGAATTGCTCTGACAAATTGAAGTATGTTTTGTTTGGGTCTTTTTTGTTTTGGCTTTCCTGCTCTTCTGTGTTGGTGGGTAGCCTTTTGTGAGTTCAGTTAGACAGTTATACTATATTTTGACATATTCAGACAGACTATGCTGGAGTAGTTTGCAATGAATCTTTGATAATAGCAGCAGAAGCCAAGAAATGAGTTCAGGGATTTGAGGTCTGTTGGCTCTGGAAATTGTTTCACAACTTCTGCCAGACTCTGATACTATGTGACCTACATATTTGACATTGGGCTGGCAGAATTGACATTTATCAATTGACACTTTCCAAGGCATCGTCAATGCGAGGCATTGTGTACTGATCTGATACTGTGCGACTATTAAGAGTATGATAGTCGATGCAGATTCTGATAATCCCATTCTTTTTACGAACCATCACAGTTGGTGAAGCATAAGGGCTTCTGGACTCTTTCAGAATTCTAGCTGCTGTATGTGGCATCTAACATCGTCACCGGTGACAAGCATCTCAGCTATGACTGTTCAAACTTGAATGAAGTGGGTTTTTTGGTCTCATAATGTAGAAGCACTGCAAAACTATTTACATCAATATAGGTCTTAGGAAGAACACCCGGTTGTACATAGACACCAGTGGGAAGATGCTGCGTGGGAGGTGGGTCGACAAGAACAATGTCTTCAGACAGTGAGGTCTGCTGCTCTGCTTTACTGGTGACACAACATCTTTCACAAGGAGCTATGGAAAGGGGACCAGGCCCTTTCCATTTTACTTGTCTAATCACTTCATCCTCTGACTCTGATGGCGGAGACTGAGTCTGACATTTGGTCACATATGGTCTGTATGCTCAGGGAGTGTACTTTGTGCTCAGTGCCACTCTCTTTGGAAAGTGTAAACAGTTGGTGAAACAGGAAAGCATTTGTGCTGACAGTAACAGGAGATGGTGGCAATGTTGTGGCTCAGGACAAATAACAGCAAGCATAATGATGTGTTCTTTAACTCCTGCCATGTCCTCTGGGAACTCCATCTGCACCACGTCATAGCCTCTGTAGTGGTAATCTGAATCTGCTAGTCCCCAAATGGATAGATGAGAAATGGGCTGTATTGGAACATGAGACAGATGTGTTTTGTACCAGTCTTCGAAGATGATGGTCACATTAGAACCAAAATCCATGAGTGCATCAGAAGAAAGATCCCTGACTTTGATGGTGCCAATAGATGACAGACCCACAAGGCCTTCAGGTAAACCTTCAGGTGAGTCAATGTTTCAGGGTTTTCCGATTTATTGTCTCTGGCAACTTTTGGTCCATCGGTAGTTCCTCTCACTCGCCATATGCGTTTTTTGATAACTTTCTGGGAATTTTCAGGAGCATTACATTTTGAGGCAATATGTTCATTCTTGCCACATCTATAGCAGAAGTACTCACCAGCACCCTCTTAGGCAGGCTGAAATTTAGGCTGAGTGGGTTTGTTGTTTGAACCTGTTTTGTATCTGGGGTACTCAGCTGTGTCTCTTGAGTTTTGTTGTAGTTTCACTGACATCACACTTATCTGCTTTTATAGAGCTTTTACTGCTTGATTCATTTTTTGTTTTCCGTAGGACCCCTTTTCTTCACTTGCTGACTGAGATGACTTACTCATTTGCTCAACATGGCTGTTAATGCTCAAACGTCAGCTCTGAGACTAGTTTGCTGACACATGTATGACTCTGTTTCTTCCACCTGCACTGTGTGCACATGCTCATGCTGATGATGAGTAGGCTTTCTGTGACTGTGCCTAGCTGCTTCACACTCTTCTTCTTCCCTGATTTCTTTTAGCAAGCCTAAGAATACTGGAGGGTTGACTCGCCTGTCTCATTAGATAATCTGAAGTAGCACGAGGTCTGACTCAATTGCACCTCTAATGAGTTGCTCTCATCTAGTCATGTTGACTACACTAAAAGGAAGACTATCTTGCTGCACTACTTTACTGAGCCATCTTTCCAGTCTACGCAGAAACTCTGACAAGTGCTCACTTCTGGTGAAGTGCTCTGAAAGACAGGTAAAGATCTCCTGACTCAGAGGTTCCAAATGTACTTTCTATTGCCTGTCTGTACTCTTGATGGCTTGCTTCAGGGTTTGACATCCCAACTGCCTGAATTATCTCAAGAGCTGGACCTTTGAGACTCTCAACTATCGTTCTTGTTTTCTCTCTGAGCACTCACACTCTTCTCTTATGAACATTACCTGTTCGTGTCAGCAATCCACATCATCAACCGCACTTATGATAGGCTCGGGACTGTTGTTCCATGACTGGCTGGAAGCACACAACTTTAGAATATCGTCCATTGTTTTTCCTTCATCCTGATGAAATCTGACCAGCTTCTCTTTGAAACTGTCTGAATTACCCTTTGGTTGAGCTATCTCTGTTCTCCAGATATCCTCTCCTGTGATCAGAGTTATTTGGAATATTTGAGGAGTCAGTTATCTCACACCACTCACATAACACAAATAAGGTTTGATTTCTGATGTCAAACATTTTACCTTGTACTCTACCCTTGCCCAGTTTTTTATGGTTTCTATTGTCTCTTCAATACTGGTGATGTCTTCACCTTCAGCAACACAATGTGCCATAAGGGCATACGCTACACCTATTCCCTACTCTCTGCACCAGTTACTCAACTCTGGCTGTAAAGAACTACTCATGCTTGCCACGTGTTCTAATGTGCTAACCATATTTATTTGTCAAATGACATTTTTTTTAGACTGGGGCTACAAAGTGAAGTGCCTCCTCTTGTCCCTAGAAGGAGTGGGAAGCCTGGCAGATGCACTGAAGTGAAGATGTGCTCACCAAGCCATGTTTCAGTGAGTGTGGTGGCATTTGCAAAAATCTTTTTGCTCTTTTGAGAAGCAGCAGCCCATCCATCTTGTTGGCCAAAGCCTATTGACAAGGGTGCAGTTAGAAATCCCTGCTGTCGCAGTTTAATCAGCACTCTGACTTGATTCCTGTCTGTGTCTCCTGCTAATCCCGAAGAGAGCTGTTGCTCCTCTCACTAAAAGCTCCACAGAACCTTCTGGTTGGATGAAAAATGGTGAAAAGTTTGATAAGCGAATTGTAGAATGTTCAAAAGTACCTCTCTTGTGAGAAAACAGTACTCGAGAGCCTACACAAAGGCTGCCATCTGCAGGGCTGTCTTATCTTTCATTCTAAAGTATGAGGATTTGTTGAACATTTTACAAGTGAAACAAATATGAACATTACAATGTAAAGTTTAAAGTAGTAATCCTGATCAGTCTGCAGTCAAAAATTAACTCTTAAGATCTGCAGACTTCCAGTACAGCAGTCAGAGGGTGTGTGATGTCCCCTTTAATCTGTCCAACCTTCATTCAGCATGTCTGTTTTCATGATTTTGTGATAGAGTAAACTTCTGAACCTCCGTTGCTCTCTCTCCTGACTACCTAGGGTCTCTCTCACAATTCCTGTGGCCTGAATGTTAGTAATGAGGTGGCAAATTACTGTCTTAAAGTTTGATTGAGAGGTCTCCCGCTGACATCCTGACATCCTGACAAACACACACACACACACCCCGTCCCCCTCAGGATTGTCCTCGACCCCCTACCAAAAGCAAAACAACAATGCTTCAAACTCTTTATTGATGAGACAGCAGTGGCTTTCACTGACTTGCTATTTCCCTCCAGCCGTTTGAAGAATTGTTCTTTTCCGTTTTCACAGGATTGCTGATTGACATTTCACTCCAGGACCAGTAACCCTACGTTTAACCTAAGAAGACGAAACAGGAAACACTAGAAACAGGTTTTAAGGTATTAATCAATGAGTTTCACTTGTCAAGAAAGAAGTTTTACTTCTTCAAGAAAGAATCAGAATACATCCATTTTAATATTTCCTTTGTTATTTTAAACATTCTGTGTTTTAAATAAAACAAGTGGGAATCCAACTGGACAGTTTAGGAAATATTTGTTTGAAAAGGAGCTACATTTACATTTCCTACATTTCATGCATACAAAAAAGATTTCATGGCAGAAAGAAAACTTGCCTACCACAGTGACAGGAGGTGAAAAAAGTAAATTTCATACCCTGATCCTGAGTCTTGTTTAACCAGATCACCTTGGCATTCATAAGGCAGTCGGCTGTCATAGTTTACACAATTCCTTGAAGTAGAATTATATCCACAGTGCTCGGGGGCCTGGCTGGTGGTGCTCCTGCATCAGACTGTTGTTCCATCAAACACAAGCGGCACAAGTGAGAAGCCTGTGAGGAATCATATCCTTTCTCTGTAAAATGTGACTTTTACTGGCTGGGAAGAATCCGGCATCCAGAGGGAATAGCACGAATATCTGCAACTCAAAAATATCTGCAAGTCAGGGGACCAACGCTTGATGAGTCAACAGTAGCAGTTACCATTCCATGTAGTCAAAGGGATCATTTTGACTCTATTCCCATCTGGTATTTACATGCAAGCTGTATCTGGATATCTTTTCAGGAAAAATGTATATTAATTGGGGATGTAACAAAATATCAATACACTTGAGTATTGTGTTATTATGTTCTGTGATACTGTATCACAAAAACTACTGATTTTTAAGTAATAGTTTACATGCAAAGATTTGTGACAGTGGTTCAGACTGCACAAACAGTGGTGCTATGATGTTGGATGTTACAGGGATTATGCATATTGTGGTGTGTTCTTTATACTGTGACAGTTTTTCGTATGATTACATTTAAAAAACTACAAGATATCACCTTGCTTCCAGTATCGTAATATAATGAATCATAACTTCTATATCATAAAAAGTATCATATCATGAGATTCTTGTGAATATGCAGCCCTGAATTAATGCATGTATAAATGCTCCTAGGATGTGATCTTAAGGTGCACTAAAAAGGCCTAAGTCAACACAGCACATGCTGTAAAATTTTAAGACATGAAGATATTTGAAGAAGAAGAAGAAGAAGATCTACCTTTATTAGTCCCACAGTGGGGAAATTCAATTTACACTCTGTTTAACTTATACATGGTACATGCACACAAACACACACACACATGCAGTAATGGAGAGATGTCAGAGTGAGGGGGCTGCTCCAGACAAGCGCCCCGAGCAGTTGGGGGTTTGGTGCCTTGCTCAGGGGCACCTCGGCAGTGCCCAAGAGGTAAACTGGCACCTCTCCAGCTACCAGTTCACACTCAGTTTTTGGTCCATGTCGGGACTTGAACCGGTGACCCTCCGGTTCCCAAGCCAACTCCCTACAGACTGAGCTACTGCCGCCCCCAAAATGAATGACATCATGCATGTGTTATTTGTTCATTATCATCTGTTGGTATAGTGAAAGAGTCCCTCACACATGCTGTGCCTTATGTAAGGAGGCTTTGGGTGTCTGGAGGTTTAGATAAACTTGTAGATATTCCTTATTTAAAAAAGTCTGAACCAAGGGTTGGACACAGCTTTGTTTTGCTTTCTCTTTTAGTTTTGATTACATGATAATGTGTGATGTGGGCCATTCTGTATAATGCTAGGTGAATCATATACTGTATTACTTTTCTTTCCGATATATCTCTTGTATGTGCCAAAAGCTTTTCTTGCCAGAGTTGTGTTCTAATAAACATAAATTCAAGTAAGGACAAAGTTGGCTTAACAAGTTATTCTTTTATTTATCCAAGTGAAGAATGATCACCGCAGCAAAGAGAAACTTGGATTACTACACACACAGAGGGAGAAAGACTTTGTTTTCTGCTCAGGTAGACTACTTGTCTATATCTTTATATACACAATAGTTGTTGATGATATATTAATGCTCTGATGTCACAAACTCAGGTGGACATTACTCCTCTATATTGTTAAATACACAATAGTTGATGATATATTCAAGCTCTGATATCAGATAGACTCAGGCCTCCCAATGAGGAGAGAAAGCTAAGGAGCCAGGATGGAGGCAAGGCAGGGCTGTTTGATCCCCATGTGAAGCTATATTCAGTTTTCTCCATTCAACAATTAAACAATAAAACGGAAAGAGAACAGAGCAGAATGACACATAACAAGACTGGGTATGGCAGTTACTGAGATTTACAGTTAGTGAGAAAGTTTATGCTTAGACGCTGTCAGTGAGTTGTCAAGTACCCATGATAGTGACTGGTGAGGGACAGCATGCTCTGATGGCAGACAGTCAGAGAGGACTTCTTGTTGTGTTCCTGTTTTCGGGGAATAGAGTTAAACGGGAACTAAACTGAATGCCAGACAGAGAGCATACACTGAAGCAATGAGGATTTATTGGTTTGTGGTTGCTACAGCTTACTGTGTACTGTCCACTAATAAAGTACAAGCAAAACATCTCGTAGCCAAATGCTACATTTGGTATCAGAAGTAAAAAGCTTGCTCAGGGTTTTCCTGAGCCACTCACCAGCGTCTTTTCAATGTGCTTACAAAAAGAATACTGTGACTGTTCCACGGTGAGAAATATGCAGCCGGAGAATTATTCCAAGATCAAGTGGATCAAGATCAAGGCCACAGAGACAGGCATGTGCCATCCTTGCTTCGCCACAGATACAAATATGTGGCACCATGGAGAGAAACACTCCCACCCCCATGGGAAAACATTCTTGTAGACATAGGAATGGCTAGTGGGAAAACACCAAACATTTTGAGATACCTCTACCGGATGTAGAAGAAAGCTGTTGAACTGTTAAATCACAGGTCTTCCCCCACCTGCACCCTGTTATAGACTGGCACACCTGATTAGACCACTCCCTCTAGATCATATAACTCTGCTCTTCAGGCCCTCATGCCATCCAGCTGTTGACCACCCTTACTACAATAAATTGTTGGAACAGCTCCCTGGATCAGTACATAAGTGAGGAAAAAGAATGGAATTTTATTGAAGCACTGAGGAAATACATAATGTAAGTACAATAATAGTCTTTTCTAAGATTGTCCCAGAAACACAGATCAGGGTTTGCTGGAATGGTATGGCTGTGCTGAATCCAGCAATATATGATATGTAACTGTAGCAGGTATGTTTAGTGATCTACATAAAGAAATGTATCATGTGTTCCAAGCATGAAATTGGGCTGAATGGCATGTCTGCAGTCAGCCAATACTTAATAATGCATTTCAATCACAGAGAAATTGTGACACACCAGTTATTGAAAGTTTTGTATCAACTTTAATTTAAGGACTAAGTACAAGTTCTTGATGCAACTGCAAGTAAGAATTTTCACTTAAACATTCAAGTAAGGGATAATGTTCAGCAAGCTGGTTATTGGTGTGGAATAAACCCTGACAACAATGACTAACTAGCTGTACATTATCCCACCTATTACATGGCTAACTAGAAAAGCACTGGGAGAGCACAGACCTCCGCCAAGCACCATAGTTTCCCCAAATATTGTAATTCACTCCAAAATAAAAATCCTACATTTTTTAAAAAGAATTTTATATCAGTGGCAAACATAGAACATGTATACAAGACACAACATAAAACTCACAATACATTATTTCTAAAACTATTAGATTCCTTGACCATGAAAACGTACCCTTACCAAGTGGATTTAAGTTTATATCATTATTATTAGTTCAGAAGTTATAAATGAAAATGTCTTTTTCGGTAATGGTGGTTTCTTCTGGATCTATCTCCTCAAGTATTAAAGCTAGATCAAATTCGTTGACATACTTCAGATGCGGAATTGTCTCAGCTACACAATGCCGCTTGTTAGAAATCGCTACCTCTAATATTAAATGCACAGTAGGCCAAAATGTAAGAGTACCCCCATTTGTTTTATATAAATTGCTATAAAAGCCGCCATCTGGATCAGATCTGAATCAGCCTTTGGGATTTGATAGAAGTACACTGTAAATCCCTGAGTCAGATTTCATGAGCTTTGGGCAACAATTACCAGAGATATTGAGAAACAATTTTTTGGGTCCCATTTACCCCAATGTTGACGAAAATTTCAAAGTGATCCAGAATCCAGGATTTCTTCCGGATCACCCCCAAAATTAAATCAGTTTTTCCTTTTCACATTTTCGACACACCCTGAACATTTCATCAAAATCTGTCCATAAATTTTTGAGTTATCTTGAACACAGACAAACAGACAAACAAACAGACAGATAAACGCAAGCAAAAACATAACTGGCAAAAACATAACTACATATTAATTACTTCAGAAGTCTATAATTTGACACAAAACGGTTAGCCAAAGTCCAAGATTAGAACTGCACCCATAGCAATGGTCTGCTATAAAGAAATAACAGAGTGTAGAATGTCATGATTGACAAATGATTGTTTCTGAGTTTTGTGGAACAGCTGGTTTCTGGAACAATGTGGCCCCTTGGATCCATCTTCTGACTGTCCATCCTTTACCAATGGGATTCCAGAGAAGTACCTTTAGAAGATGGTTATGAAGGTACAGTCAAGACCTGCTTTATATGAAAAGTGTCTTGAGATAACTTCTGTTATGATTTGATGCTATATAAATACCTTGAATTGAATTCATTACTCTCACAACATGTTGCTTAAACACATCTTCAGTCGGGAGGAGTTATGCCATCAATTCACTGGTCGCGGATACCAAACTGCATCTCAGATAATTGATTAGAGCATGGACTCCCGTTCACTTTTGTCCTTACAGATGGCGTACAGCTGCACAATTGATCAAAATTTGACTGATATGGCCTACTGCAATTTTGAAATCGCAATATTTGTTAAAATTGCAATATTCATAAAAGGTGCTGCAGAGATGCCCTGGTTTACACATCGTATTTTACAGGCTGGGCTACACGGCGGTGTAGTGGTTAGCACTCTCACCTCACAGCAAGAGGGTCGCAGGTTCGATTCCAGCTTGGGACTCTTCTGTGTGGAGTCTGCATGTTCTCCCTGTGTTAGCGTGGGTTTTCTCCGGGTACTCCGGCTTCCTCCCATAGTCATGTCAAGTCAAAGACATGCTGTTTAGGTTGATTGATTACTCTAAATTGCACAACTGCAGGTTTAAAAGGTGACACATCACAGCTGACAAGTCCTTGTTAAAGATGAGGCTTATGTTATTCTATTTTTATATTGCTGTTGTCCAATGAGGGCTGCACAGTGGTGCAGTGGTTAGCACTCTCGCCTCACAGCAATAGGTTGGGGCTCACTTGGGGCCCCACTTGGGGAGTTTGCATGTTCTTCCCGTGTAAGCGTGGGTTTCCTCCGGGTACTCCGGCTTCCTCCCACGGTCCAAAGACATGCAATTTAGTTTAATTGATAACTCTAAATTGCCCGTAGGTGTGGATGTGAGCGTGAATGGTTGTCTGTCTCTATGTTGTCTGTCTATATGTGCCCTGCGATGGACTGGCAACCTGTCTGGGGTGTTCCCCGCCTTCGCCCTCTGCCAGCTGGGATCGGCTCCAGCCCCCCCGTGACCCCCAACGGGATAAGCGGTTGACGATGGATGGATGGATGGATTCTACAGGCTTCAGAAAACATCTTTTAAGGCAGATTCCCACAAAATCTCATCATAATTATTTTAAATTTTTTAATGAAAACGAAAATGATGTAAAAATGACCATTCCCTCTAATATTAATCATGAAGCAATAGCTGTCAATATAATTGCATTTAGATATTCTTTCAAAATCATGCAGCCCTAAAATGAAGGGCATATTTTCTTACCACAGGCAATTCTTCTTCTAAGCTGTGAGATTATCCTAAATTTGATATTTACTGTAAATCAGTGAGGTGGGTCTTCATCTTTGTAAAAGAACTGAATCATAATTTTCTGTGAAATAACACAGATTGTGACAAATCTCTCCCTTGAGCCATGTCCAGAGTGCATGCAGACAGTAGACAGATAATTTATTGTCCTCTGTTTGCACAGCCACACACATAAGAACAATTAAAGAACATTAATCATGAAAAAACATAGCCACAAAAACATTAATTCATTGATTATTACTAGGGCTGTCAGTTTAACGCGTTAATTAGATTAATTAATTATGCTGCAAATTAACGCGCTATAAAAATTAACGCAATTAATCATGAGTGGCAAGTCAATGCGCAAGCATTTTAAATTTGGCCCATTGAATGACCCGTAGGCTGCAGTGGTGCGTACTTCGTACCTGCGCCACTAGTCAAAAGCAGGGTGACTGACAATAGAGATGGACGCGACACAGGAGAGCGAGGAAAGCCCACTCGGACCTTTCACTCGGACTCTGACTCGGACAAGGAGGAGCAGGGGCCTCTTGCCCGCTACAAAGCTGAGCCGTGCATTGAATGCATGAGTGTCCACTGGAGTGGTGGGCAGCTCACGCAGGAGCTTATGAACAGCTGTCCTCTCGTGCTCGCAGATACCTGGCTACCCCTGCCACGTCTGTGCCATGTGAGAGACTCTTTTCACTCACAGGTAACATCATTGAAAAGAAGAGGGCAGCCTTACACTCAGACAATGTAAACAAGCTTGTTTGTCTGAGCAACTGGCTCAAGGACACATAGAGTTGTCTGTTGTCAGTTCCTGTAACGTTAGCTTACCCTTTTAAAGGAAATGCCTGTTGGCATCTTGCTATTGATGTTGCCTTATTTAGAGGCATGTTATGAAGAAGAAGATATTCCTTTATTAGTCCCACAGTGGGGAAATTCAATTTTACACTCTGTTGTTCACACAGTACATATACATGTCAATGGAGAGATGTCAGAGTGAGGGGGCTGCTCCTGACAAGCGCCCAGAGCAGTTGGGGGTTCGGTGCCTTGCTCAGGGGCACCTCGGCAGTGCCCAAGAGGTAAACTGGCACCTCTCCAGCAACCAGTTGGTCTTGGTCCATGGGGGACTTGAACCGGCGTCCTCCGCGTCCTAACCCAAGTCCTTACGGACTGAGCTACTGCCGCCCATATACTATTATACTATTCATTTTGAATTGCTGTATTGAGTCAGCTTTAGTATTCATTTTGATTGAGAGTCTGCTTATGTGCCTATTTGAGACTCAGCCTTATTTTATTTCAGAATTTTATTTATTTTATTTAACTGTATTTGTATTGCATTTTTGAGAAATGCACCTGGCCTAATTGGTTTGCTGATGTGCTTGACCTTTTTTCTTTTGAATTTCATTCATAAAGCACACTTAACCAATAAAAATGTGGATTTCAAATCTTCTCTTCTTGGTGTATTCTATTGATTAGTCATGCACTACAATTTTGTAATGTCCTAGAATTCAAATTCTTTATTTGGGGGCCTTCAGCAGGTATGAGATTAAAATGCGATTAATTAGATTAATTAATTACAAATCCTGTAATTAATTAGATTAATTTTCTTAATCGCCTGACAGCACTAATTATTACTGCTGTAGTTTGTCGGGGGCAGTGATGGCAGAGGGCTCGGAGAACTTACTGTGCCGTACTTTTTTACCGATCAGAGTTCTGTACCTGTGGCAGGATGGGAGTACAGTAAGGCATGAGCTTAGGGGGTGGCTGGGATTATGTGCTATGGTGAGTTCTGTATTTCCTCAACTACAGCCTCAAATGTCTTAGCAAAGCCTTTGTTGTTTTCCTCAAGCTTCGATCATCATTTAACAAAGACAAAGGTACATTAGCACGTCCATGAGCAGGGCTGGTTGGGTCATCTGGCATACAGGGCATTTTCCCAGTGGGCCTTTAGGGCCAGTCGCCAATATATGTCGTTTTTTTTCTTTGTTTCTTTGGCCTATAAGACTGGTATCGGCTTTACGCTGGGCTGGCCTGGCCCACAATTGTGTCTTTAAACACCGACCCTTTAGGGTCTGTGCTGGTGGAGGAAAGCAGGCTATGCTCCATAGACCATGCACCCATGGGTCCTAGGGCATTCAACTGCACTGCTCCCAGGCTCTGGAACTCCCTCCCTCCACACATCCAAAAGTCTGACAGTTTTACAACATATAAATCCCTCATGAACAATACCCCAAGATTCACCTATTCAAACTGTCCTATTCAGTGTAGTGTCCGTCATTCTGTGTCCTTCCCTCAACACTGTTACTGTTTTATTCCCTCTTCTACATCTTTGCCTAAATGTCTCTCGTTATTGTCACTCTTCTGGTATTTTCTTCATTTTCTTCATGTCTGGCTGTTTTTATCTGTTTAAGGATTATTTTATTTTTGTAAGGTGTCCTAGACCCCACCATATAAAATGTATTCTTATTGTTATTGTAATAAAAATAATTATTATCATTGCTAACATTATTAGATGGAGTGAGAAACGGTCTGGGCCAAAATGCCAGGGATGATTTCTTTGCACCAATTCTGGGTAGGGGGGCTCTACTGGGGGTCTTCCTTGCAGCCTAGTGTGCCATGCGGCATTCACTTCACTGCACAGCACCCTCATGGAGGCACCAGTTCTTTCCCTGCCTGATCCCACCCTGCCTTTCATCCTTGTCACCAGCAGTGTCAGCTCAGGTGATGTGCTGGCTCAGGTGATGCCTACAGAAGAGAAAGTGGTGGCATACCACCTGTGTGATTTGGTGCTACAGAGAGGGTGGAAAATGCAAGTGATGTGTGAGACAGGTGGTGGTTCCGAGGGCCCTGTAGGAGATAGTGCTCCAAGCAATACACAGAGCTCTAGGATATGGTCAATCTGGGGTCACCAAGACACTCTGCCACCTCCTGCAGGTATTCTACCGGAGCCAACACAGGTGGAATGTGGAAGACTAATTTCTGCTGCGATAGGTGCACTGCACATAAAGGCCACACAGACAGATATCATGCTGGGCATGATATCTGTCTGTGGGGGCTACAACAGTAGCTGGCTACAACAGTTTCCAGCATGAATTGATGTCTTTGTTCCTTTCCCCTGCACAGAGAAAGGTCACCATCACATTTTCACAGCCATAGTCTACTTCACAAAGTGGCTCGAGGCATACAGCCTGACGGTCCAGGAGGACCATTGTGGATCCACTGGTGGAGAGAATGTTCAGCACATTTGGGGCACTCAAAGTCATTCACCCTCAGCAGGGCAGGAACTTTGAGTCCTGTGGCCATGTTTGTGGCCATGTATGAAGAACTGGGCTCCCACAAGACATGCACCATACCACTCCACGCTCAGAGCGATGGGCTACTCAAGAGGTTCAACCATACTCTGGCACAACAGCTGACCTTGGTAAAGTTTGCTCCTGTCCCCCTTGTGCTAATGGGGTACTGGTCTGTTGCACAGGACTCCACTTCCTGCTTCCCTGCCCTCCTTATGTTAGGCAGAGACATCTGGACTACAGCAGAGATGATGGGAAAATCTCCCAACACCCCTGTGAACCTTCTGTGACCCAACTATGCTAGGAGTCTTCTCACAAGTTTGCCAGGGGAGTGCTACAGAATGCAGGGGTAAAAAGGGCAGGTGCCTGAAGCTGGACAGGGGCAGTTTGATTGTCTTCCCCGCCCTAATTGCATTGTTTGACCCAGGATTTCAGGACCTGTCCGGCATTCCCTCCTACTACCTCGACCTAAAGGAGATGTTTAACAAGACGCGCACTACCTCTCTGCCTCCCCATCGGCTGTATGACTACTGCAAAGACCTCCTCCCTGGAACTTCTCCCTCTCACTCTCAGCTCAGAGAGAGAGGCCATGCAACTGCAACTCTTCCCTTGCAGCCGCAAGGGAATATGTACACAATGATGTACACTAGGGAACACTAGGCAACACCCCTAATGTACACTATGAGTACTTAGTAATGCCGTTCGACCTCACTAATGCCCCAGCTGTTTTCCAGGCTCCGGTCAATGATGTTTTGCAGGACATGCTAAACAGATTTGTTTTTGTGTATCTGGATGACATCCTCATCTCTCCTGATGAGGAGACACACATCATGTGCATCAGGTCCTACAGTGACTCCTGGACCACCAGCTTTTCTTCGAGGTTGAGAAGTGGGAGTTTCATGTCCCCACTGTTTCATTCCTCGGCTATCTTGTCTCAGCCAATAATATCCAGATGGACTCTGCCAAGTCAGTCCTGTGGCCGAGTGGCCCACACCAACTAGCTGGGAGCTGGTGCAGTGCTTCCTGGGGTTTGCCAACATTTACAGGCAGTTTACTAGAAATTTCAGTTTGGGCCATTTATTTACATACTTTAACCTCTCCCCATGTTAAGTTTCAATGGTCTCCCTAAGCAAAGCTGGCTTTCCAGAAGTAAAAGGGGAGCTTCCATCCCCAGTCAAAGTCAAACTCAAAGACTAAATCAGGAACTGGAGACAGGGTTAGGTTGCCTCATCTCCCAGAATGCAGCGTCCTGGAGCAGACGCCTCATCTGGCCTGCCTCAGAAACTCAGCACGGTATAAGAAGTGACAGACCACCGTAAGGTCTCCGCCCCTTCTTACTGGCTTGGACAATGGGTGTGGCTGTCCACACGGGACCTTCCTTTGCAGGTGGAATCAGGCAAATTGGCCCTCAGTTTGTGGGCCCTTTTCCAGTCTCCAAGGTAACAACCCAGTGGCAGTGCACCTCGAGCTTCCCAGATCCATGGGGAGCTACCCTACATTCCACGTGACCCACCTGAAGCCAGTGAGCCACCATTGGTCCCTGCCTCCAGTCCCCCACCAACCCCCTGGCTCATTGAGGGCAGTACTGTGTACTCGGTCAAGTCCCTCCTGGCGGTTCAGTGCTGCGGCCATGGACATCAGTATCTGCTGGACTGGAAGAGCTATGGTCCAGAGGAACGTTCCTGGGTTTCCACCAGCAACATCACGGACCCTGAACATCACAGGTTTCTATCACTGGCATCCTGACCTGCCTGGGACGTCAGGTGCTGTCCCTAAGGGCGGGATCCTGTCACACTTGCCGTGTCTTAGGTCATGTTTTCATTTTCATTCATTCATGTTGTGTGCTTCCTGTTTTATTTTCTCATTCACCTCTTCTCTCATTTCAGACAACCTCATTTCCTGCCCCTGTGTGTTTTACCTGTTTTTGTGATTAACAGCCCTGACCTGATTCCCTCACCTCTGTCTGATTGTCTGCCCTGCCCTGATTGCCTTCACCTGCGTCATTATCCTCCCCCTTCTTAGAGTATTTCATGTGTGTCTTCGTTCTGTGCCAGTTTGTCTTTCTTCCCCCTTGACAAGCATTCCAGCGATCTTTCCTGATTGATGTCATTCCGGTTTGTTGAATCTTGGATTTTGGACTTTGATTGTGCTTTGCCTGCCCCTCTGGATTTGTTTACCTGTTTGACTGCCTACCTGTGTACCAAAACTATTTTGTCCAGTAAAGACTTTTTGCCTTTTACTCCATGTTACAACCATCAGATCTTAGGTCATGTCATGTTGCATTTTCTTGTGTTCCTGTGCACTTCCTGTTTTATTTTGGTGTTCTAACATCCCCTCTCATTTCAGAGCACTTCACTTCCTGCCCTCGTGTTTCCCGCTCCCTGGGTGACTGACAGTTCAGTGACCTACTTTCTGTCTTCACACACTGGTGTCTGATCGCCCTGCTGTCCCTCATCAACCACTCCCTTCACCAGTATTTAATGTGTGACTCCCCTTCCTTCTGTGCCAGTTCATCTTTGTCCGTGGTGTCAAGTGTTCCAGCAGTATTCCTAGTGTTAGATCCGACGTGTTTTGAATATCTGCCTGTTTTTTGACTTTGCTCTGCCTAGCCCTCTGGACCTGTTAGCTTGCCTTTGCCTTTTTGTGTACCGACCCAGTTTTTGCATTACAGACGCTGATTTTTTAGGTACCTGCTTGTGAGTTGTGCATTTGAGTCCAAACCTGTCTGACCCCAGTCGTGACGCTCCTTCTGCCTTTCTAGCCGTGCATTTGAATCCTGACTTCTCTGGTGTCTCAGTCATTACAACAACTCTGGCTCATGTACGGGGTGTATGATAATGCAATTTTACAAACTTGTACCTGAATCTTTTTACATTTGATCAAAGTCAGCACTATGGTTGTTGAATTTTATTCATGTCAAATTGCTTGTCCTTGCTCTGCGTGTGTAAAATGTTCATAGTCAACATTGCTGGGCTGTGTCTTATTGCTTTGGGTTACTTTGTGTTGCTTGCATGGCTACATGTATGGAATGGTGGATATTTTTGGAAACTAGGTCAGAGGGAGGTGCTCAAACGTGAAGGCGGGAAGCATGCAGGCAGGAAGTGAAGTGTTCTGAAACGAGAGGGGATTTTAGAATACAAAATAAAACAGGAAGTGCAAACATAAAACATGCAGCACAAAACCAAGCAGTCTAAGATCTGGTATCCTTGACATGTATGTTGTCTCCTAATGAATGTTGTGCCCCCAAATTGTCAAAAAAAAGTACCGGTATACTAATGCTGCTGAATGTGTTCTCACTTTCGCCACTTTCAATTGTAAATAGTCCTGCCTTTGACTGAAAAAGGTTTTCTAGTGCATTTTTATTCATTTTGGAGGTATTTATTAATGGGCTGCACGGTGGTGCAGTGGTTAGCGCTGTCGCCTCACAGCAAGAGGGTTGCAGGTTCGAATCCGGGCTTGGGACTCTTCTGTGTGGAGTTTGCATGTTCTCCCCGTGTAAGCGTGGGTTTTCTCCGGGTACTCCGGCTTCCTCCCACCGTCCAAAGACATGCTGTTTAGGTTAATTGATGACTCTAAATTGCCCGTAGGTGTGGATGTGAGCGTGAATGGTTGTCTGTCTCTATGTTGTCTGTCTCTATGTGCCCTGCGATGGACTGGCAACCTGTCCAGGGTGTAGCTGGGATTGCGACCCCTAACGGGATAAGCGGTTGACGATGGATGGATGGATGGTATTTATTAATGCACTGTAGGTGTATAGAAAAACTATACTGCTTTATTTTATTTTTTTCTATTATTTTGTTTGTTATTTTGATGAGGGACTTTAAGTTGCGTCTGACTTTTGCGTCCATTCTGTAAAAATACAGATTTTCATTCCTTCTGTTTATTTTTATCTGACAGCTAACATTAACATTTTATAAAGTAACAAAGCATTTTTAAAATGAGAAGCACTGCTTTCAGATGCGCTATCTGACATTAAAATGAATTCAGATTTATAAGTGGGACCAGCTGCAGCTTTAAAATACTATTTACACATTATCACCTCATTCTTAATCTGGCCACTTTTACAATGGAAACTGTATATTTTACTGCTTAACTCTACTTTTGTCTAAGTAGAGTTTGACTGCAACACTTTCCATTCTTGCTTTGCTTGCACTTAAGTAAAGGATCTCAAGCCTTTTTTTGCCATTATACTGTTACTGTATTATGAAAAATTGCAGGGGTGGTGATATCTAACAGCAAAGGCTTTGAATCCATTTTTTTTTATCACAGACATATCTGAATCAGTGTTTAAAAGTGAGCTATCCAGTTGTATCCAGTGTGTGTGAGTGTTGTGTGGTAAATTAATGGTTGATGAAGTCCCGGTAATAACAACATCATTATGTGAATATGATTTTAGTAGTGGCTCCATATTTTATGCTTTTTCGAAAAGAGTTGGAGAGGCATTCCCAGATTAGTTCTGCCGATGCGACTGCCTGCTGTCTGCTGGGAAGCAGACAGTAGCTAACTGACTGCCTGTTTGACTGGCTGCCCTATTATTGTCCTTAAGCAACGAGGAAGATCAATGGACCAGGACTTAGTAACAAAAGGCCTGGAGCCAACACTCTGTGTGTGTATGTGTATAGCTGTCACGGCCCAGTGATGTAAGTGTCTCTGGGCCCTGGATGGGTCTCTGCACCACACAGGGATAGAAAGAGAGAAAAAGCTGTCACTTAAGAAGGTTCTTTCAAAACCTGCCTCACTTTAGAATAAACAGGCCCTGGAAGTCACAGTCCATATAGTCCTCCGAGCAGTCAAATGGTAGCTGCTCAGCTTCTGCATCAAAAGATTTGAAATGGTTTCTTAAACTCTCCCCCTCCCACTCCAAAATCATCCTCTCTACCGCCCAGCCCTTCCTTTTCTCAACTACATTCCTGTTTTCCAATTGTGTTGTCTTTGTGCCACAGTGAGGCTTTGTTAGGGCCATGGATGGCTTTTGAGATCGGCGATGCAGTTTCAAAGTGTTTATTGATGTGCAGTCTCCACGTGATGTTGGAGCTTGTTGTCTGAGGCAAAAACCTGTTGGTGTTCCGGTGTAGTCAAAGTAAGGCTCGCATCTTGATCCATGCCAGCAGGTCATGCCAGGCCTTTGAAAGCAACAAGGCAAACCAATCTTTTGGATGTTGGCCCATCCATCAACCACACCTTAAGACTGTATCAGCCAAGCATGCAGCTCTGTCACTCACCAAGTAAGCTGTTGCCCTGCTGTAAATCAGTTGGTTAGAGAAGTGGTTCCCAACCTGGGGGACTGGACCCCTACAAGAGGTCTCGAGATGAACATGGGATTGCAATACGATCACACAGGCAGGAAATTTAAAAACAAATCTAAACAAAACTGTGTTTGTTTTTTGGACTTTTCTTGTGAAATAATGTAGTTTTAATCCTTCAGGTCTTTAAAGATGATTCAAGTAAAACAGTTGATCCAACAGGTCACAACCTATACACAAACTATGAGGGGTCACATATGAAGGAATTACAAACAAAAAAGGTCGGGAACCACTGAGCTACTGTATAGCCTATATTTTTGCATTTTTTTAATGAAAAAGAAATGTAAGCTTCAGGCCTCTGGGTAGCAATCAGCTGTTAGTGAGTTAAGCATCTGTGCCTTTACAACAGTTAACATTTGGGTGGACACATTCGGCTGCATGCAGCAACATTCTCTTAAAGTTCTCTTATATTTTCTGCAAATAAATAAGAAATAAAAGAAGTCAGCTGTAGATGCACCAAATGTTTTAAACCATCCAAATCTGCTCTTACCCAGGTTTGCTCAATGATGAATCCCGCTTGATCATAACATCCATTAAGGACATGTATCAGCATTAAGGATGTGCATTCCAAGCAAAAATACTTATTCAAAGTCACTGGGAATCAGCTGATTATTATTCAAGCAGCTCCATGGGGAGAGAGCTGTAGCATCGGCCCATCTAATGCTGTGGATTAGGAGTTTAATTCAACTATATTGATGGAACAGTTGAAGAGGCTGTTGGAAAGACAAACCATGATGGTGGGTGAGTTTTATTTTGTTTCTGTCAGGTTTGAATGATGATATATTCTGCTGTTCGAACCGCTGATCAAAATGCTGAAACTACAAGGGGCACTGCCCTGCCTATGCGTACACTCACATGCATACACACACACAGACACACACACACACGCACACAGACAAACACTTGCGCTGAAAGAAAGGAACCAAAGTGAACGACTCATTTTACTGGGAGTTTTTTGTGATTCAACAACTATTCTAAAAATTGAAAATATATTCCATCCTAATTAGCCTAGGTGGCACCTTCTAAACACAATATGGGCAGGTGTTAGCATAAGTAATGCCCCCTAAACACTATATAAGGACTCTATTAGCAAATGTAGTCCCTTAAACAATATATAATGACATAACATAGGTAACGCTGCATGCACACTATATAACAACAGGTGTTAGCATAGGTAACGCACCGTAAACACTATATAAGGGCAGGTGTTAGCATAGGTAACGCACACTATGTCAGGAAGTATAAATGTTAATCTTATAGTTTCCGGTTGCATGCTTTTATTTTGGCGCACTTCCTGTTTTGTTTGCAGTCTAACCTCTCCTCTCGTTGCAGTTCACTTCACTCCCTGCCCTGCTTGTCTCCTGCCTTCACGTTAGAGCACCTCCTCCCGTCATGATTATCATCACTAGTCACCTGCGTCTGATCGTCATCCCCTGCCCTGATTGTGTTCACCTGTGTATAGTTATCCACCTCCCTCACCAGTATATAATGTGTCCTCCCTTTTCCTCCTGTGCCAGTTCGTCTTTAACTGTTTAGTAGAGCGTACCAGCGATTTCTTGTGTTTTCGATTCCTAGTGTTTTGACCATAGCTCGTATTTTTTGACTTTGCCTCTTGCCCGCCGATTTAACTCTGTTTGCCTCGCTGACTGCCTTTTTCGTGTAACGACCTCCTGTTTGTAATAAAGACCTTGATTTTTGCCTGACACCCTGCCTCTGAATCTGCGTTTGAGTTCCACCTGAGTCCGAGTTCAGCCCTGATAGTACGACCTGGCCAACTATGGACTCAGCAGATTCAGAGCAGGTTCGTACCGCGATCGTGGCGCAGGGAGAGCGGCTCAGCCTGCAGGAGGATCGCCTCTCCGCCTTCTTCCAAGAGGTAAAGCTGATTAACGATCAACAAGGACAGTTTCGTTCATCCTTCGGAGATCAAATCACCAGGTTAGGAGCACAGATGCAGACGCTCCTAACCATGATGAATACTCACCTGACTCCCGGCGCAGACGCCGCTCCTCCACCGGCGCCTGTCTTCCACGAGACGCCGGCTCCGCTCCCGATGCCGGTCCCCGCGGCGGCTGGTTCTGCATCACCACACCTCGCCAAGCCGGAACGGTTCACGGGAGATTCCGGTGGCTGCCGCGCTTTTCTGGTGCAATGCAGCCTTCATTTCGAACTGCAGGCAGCCCAGTTCCCGACCGAGCGCTCCAAGGTGGCTTTTATGATCACCCACCTGGCTGGCAGGGCTGAAGCGTGGGCAACCACCGAATGGGCTCGGGGATCCCCGGTATGTTCATCACTCAAACTTTTTACTGACTCTCTGCGCAAGATTTTTGACCACTCTGCCCCAGGTCGGGAGGCTGCACGGGCTTTGGTGGGACTCCGGCAAGGCAGGAGGCGGGTCTCAGACTACGCTATCGAGTTCCGTACTCTAGCCGCTGACAGCGGATGGAACGACGCGTCGCTGATGGACACCTTTCTGCACGGCTTGTCGGACCCCGTGAAGGATCAGCTCGCCCCTCTGGACCTGCCTGCAAACCCCGACTCCGTCATCGCGCTTGCCATCCGCATAGACAACCGTCTATGGGAAAGAGAGAAAGAGAAAGAGAAGGACAGACGTCGAGGCGCAGTTCCACCGCCCCCCCAGACGAGGCAATCTCCCGGCCAGCGCGCTGGCTGGCGTTCTTCCTCTCTGGTTGCCGCTGAGGGCTCTCCATCTCCCCCTAGGGGGACGGATGAGCCCATGCAGATCGGCAGGGCAAAACTTTCCCAGGAGGAACGCCAGCGGCGCCTCCGGGAGGGTCTCTGTATATACTGTGGCCAACCCGGTCACTTTCTGTCCGCCTGTCCATTAAAAGAGATGACTCACCAGTGATGAAGAGGGCACTGGTGAGTCCTACTTCTGCTTTCCCCTCTTCCTCTCGCCCTCTACTGCAGGTCCGGATCTCCGCCGCGGGGCGCTCCCTGTCCTACCCGGCCCTGGTGGACTCGGGGTCCGATGAAGATTTCATCGATGGAGGTCTGGTTAAAACACTCGGGCTCCAACGCCTCCCCCTGAAGGTGACTCTTGAGGCAAGTGCTCTAGATGGCAGATTGCTCTGTAAAGTATCTCATCGCACATCTCCTGTTCAACTAACTGTTTCTGGCGATCACACTGAGTCCACCAGCTTTCACATTTTTGATTCAGCCCTGCACCCTTTAATCCTGGGTCTCCCGTGGCTTAAAAGACATAACCCCCATATTGACTGGATAAAGGGAGAGATTGTGTCATGGGGGAGGGACTGTAATAACACTTGTTGCCTGTCTGTCGCCCCTGGGGAGCCTGCTGAAAGACTGCTTGCACCTCTAGTGCTGGATCAGAGCTCCGCCTCCTGTACCTCGCCTTCTGCTCCACCAGATGGCGCCGTTGATCCAGACTTGCCAGGGGTTCCTCCCTGCTACCATGACCTAAGGGAGGTCTTCAACAAGACCAGCGCCACCTCCCTGCCTCCGCATCGGCCATATGATTGTGCCATCGACCTGCTCCCAGGTACAACCCCGCCAAAAGGGAGACTGTACTCTCTCTCTGCCCCGGAGAGAGAGGCAATGAGAGAGTACATCGAGTCATCCCTGGCGGCGGGGATTATCCGCCCGTCCTCCTCACCTGCGGGGGCAGGCTTTTTCTTTGTAGACAAAAAAGATAAGTCACTTAGGCCATGTATTGATTACCGGGGGCTTAATAACATTACCATTAAGAACAGATACCCGCTCCCTTTAATGTCCTCAGCCTTCGAGCTATTAAAGGGAGCCAAGATATTTTCCAAGCTCGATCTCCGCAACGCTTACCACCTTGTTAGGATCAGACAGGGGGACGAATGGAAGACGGCATTCAACACCCCCAGTGGCCACTACGAATATCTAGTGATGCCATTCGGGCTCACTAACGCCCCTGCCGTCTTCCAGGCCCTGGTTAACGACGTCCTCCGGGACATGTTAAACAATTTCGTTTTCGTGTACCTGGACGACATACTAATCTTCTCTCCCGACAAACAATCCCACGTTCACCATGTCCGCCTTGTCCTCCAGAGACTGTTGGAACATCGGCTCTTCGTTAAGGCTGAGAAATGCGAATTCCATGTTCCAACAGTCTCTTTCCTGGGCTTCATTATCTCCCCCGACAGCATACACATGGACCCTGCCAAAGTCAGCGCGGTAGCGGATTGGCCAACCCCAACGAACCGCAAATCGGTGCAGCGATTCTTGGGGTTCGCAAATTTCTACAGACGGTTTATTAGGAATTTCAGTTCTATTGCGGCCCCGCTACACGCGCTGACGTCACCTAAGAATAGTTTCGTCTGGTCCTCTGAGTGCGCTAACGCCTTCCACAGACTCAAGGAGGCATTCAGCTCCGCCCCCATCCTGACCCTGCCTGACGCCAGCCGAGAATTCATTGTGGAGGTGGATGCCTCCGACTCAGGTATCGGTGCTGTTCTCTCTCAGAGAACATTAAAGGACAATAAGCTTCACCCCTGTGCCTACCTTTCCAGGAAGCTTTCCTCGGCCGAGAGGAATTATGACATCGGAAACAGGGAACTTCTGGCAGTCAAAGCTGCGCTGGAGGAGTGGCGGCATTGGCTGGAGGGGGCGGAGCAACCGTTTCTCGTCTGGACCGACCATAAGAACCTCCAGTATATCCGCTCCGCCAAAAGACTAAACTCCAGGCAAGCTAGGTGGGCCCTGTTTTTTAACCGTTTTGACTTTTCTCTCTCTTACCGGCCGGGATCAAAGAATGGGAAACCCGACGCCCTCTCCAGACTGTTTGACTCGGTGGACACTCCCATGGGTCCCTCCCACATCATCCCTCCTTCCTGCGTGGTGGGAGCCGTGACGTGGGGAATCGAGAGGGAAGTAAGGAGGGCCCTGTCACAGGTCTCAACACCCGAGGGGTGTCCACATAACAGACTCTTTGTACCTGTCTCTCTCCGTTCCAGGGTGATCCACTGGGCACACACCTCTCGCATCGCCTGCCACCCAGGAGCACGTCGCACCCTGTTCGTGGCAAAGCAGAGGTTCTGGTGGCCGGCGATGGAGAGAGACATTAAGGAGTATGTCTCAGCCTGTCCGGTGTGTGCCCAGTGTAAACCTTCTCATCGACCACCTGCCGGCCTGCTGCAGCCCCTTCCGGTACCTCATCGCCCCTGGTCCGACATCTCCCTGGACTTTGTAACTGGGTTACCCACCTCTGAAGGTAACACCACTGTTAATCACCACCACCTAATCACTTACAGTGGTGGACCGTTTCTCTAAAATGGTTCATTTCATTGCTCTTCCAAAACTACCTTCGGCCAAAGAAACGGCAGAGGTGGTGTTAACCCATGTTTTCCGCATCCATGGCTTCCCCAGGGATGTGGTGTCGGACCGGGGGCCACAGTTCATTTCCGGGTTCTGGAAGGAGTTTTGCTCTTTACTGGGAGCGTCTGTCAGTCTGTCCTCGGGCTACCACCTGGAGACCAATGGACAGACTGAACGACTTAACCAGGAACTGGAGACCGGGTTGAGATGCCTAGTGGCACAGAACCCGGTCTCCTGGTCTAAACATCTGTTGTGGGTGGAATACGCCCACAATACGTTGCCGTGTTCTTCTTCAGGTCTCTCCCCCTTCCAGTGTGCATACGGCTACCAACCCCCTCTGTTCCCCGACCTGGAGGGGGAGTCTTCCGTTCCCTCGGCCCTCGCCATGCTGAAACGCTGCCAGCACATCTGGAAGGGGGCTAGACAGACACTGTTGAAGAACACGGCACGTTATAAGAGGATGGCTGATCGACGGCGGACACCCGCTCCCACCTACCAACCCGGGCAGATGGTCTGGCTGTCCGCCCGAGATCTGCCCCTCCATGTTGACTCAAAGAAACTTGCTCCTAGGTATGTCGGCCCTTTTCCCGTGTTAAAAGTAATTAATCCTGTGTCTGTCCAGCTGAAGCTGCCAAAATCGATGAGGATCCATCCAACATTCCATGTTGGTAGGCTGAAACCCGCGATCGACAGCCCTCTGGTCCCTACCTCCGCAGTCCCCCCGCCCCCCCGGATCATTGACGGAAGCCCGGCTTACACAGTCAAGCGCCTGCTGGACGTCCGTCGCCGGGGGCGGGGTAAGCAATATCTCGTGGACTGGGAAGGGTACGGGCCGGAGGAGAGATCGTGGGTTTCAGCAAAAAACATCATGGATCCTCAACTAATAAGAGATTTTAATAAGCAGCTAGCTGGACGTCCTGGGACGTCAGGAGCCGTCCCTAAAGGGGGGGTTCTGTCAGGAAGTATAAATGTTAATCTTATAGTTTCCGGTTGCATGCTTTTATTTTGGCGCACTTCCTGTTTTGTTTGCAGTCTAACCTCTCCTCTCGTTGCAGTTCACTTCACTCCCTGCCCTGCTTGTCTCCTGCCTTCACGTTAGAGCACCTCCTCCCGTCATGATTATCATCACTAGTCACCTGCGTCTGATCGTCATCCCCTGCCCTGATTGTGTTCACCTGTGTATAGTTATCCACCTCCCTCACCAGTATATAATGTGTCCTCCCTTTTCCTCCTGTGCCAGTTCGTCTTTAACTGTTTAGTAGAGCGTACCAGCGATTTCTTGTGTTTTCGATTCCTAGTGTTTTGACCATAGCTCGTATTTTTTGACTTTGCCTCTTGCCCGCCGATTTAACTCTGTTTGCCTCGCTGACTGCCTTTTTCGTGTAACGACCTCCTGTTTGTAATAAAGACCTTGATTTTTGCCTGACACCCTGCCTCTGAATCTGCGTTTGAGTTCCACCTGAGTCAGAGTTCAGCCCTGATACACTAAACACTATATAAGGACATATACTGTATTAGCATATGTAATATCCCTTCAACATTATGACACATACTGTATTAGCATAGGTAACACTCCCTGAACACCCATATAAGGACAGGTGTTGGCATAGGTAATACACCCTAAACACTATATAAGGACAGGTGTTGGCATAGGTAATGCTTCCTAAACACTATATAACAACAGGTGTTTGCAATAGGTAATGCACCCCAAATGCTATATAAGGGCAGGTATTATATTATTACAGGTATTAGTATTATTATATTAGCATAGGTACCAGTTTCTGTCTGAGGGTGTTGCCGGGTTTGAAACACACTGGGATTCAGTGTTTTTGACTGTGATGTTCACTTGGATGAGGACAGGAGCCTCCACACTGGGGTGTATAGGAAACCCACTCACACAGACCAATACCTTCTCTTTGATTCACACCACCCTCTAGAGCACAAACTAGGCGTTATCAGAACCCTACAACACAGGGCTGATAATGTACCAACCACCACACAGGCCCAAGCGAAAGAGCACAAACATTTAAGGGGAGCTCTGAAAACTTGTGGCTATCCAAACTGGACCTTTGACAGAGTAACACGCTCTAAGAAGACTACAAATGCAGAGGGAGCCGAGGACAGAAACAAACGCAGGAACATAGTCATTCCCTATGTGTCCGGGGTATCGGAAAAACTCAGAAGAGTTTTTAACAAACACCGAATCCCAGTGTGTTTCAAACCCGGCAACACCCTCAGACAGAAACTGGTACACCCCAAAGACAGGTTACCACACTCACAGAAAAGCAACCTGGTTTATGCAGTCCAATGCAGCGAGGAATGCAAGGACCTCTACACTGGGGAAACCAAACAAACCTTAAACAAGCGCATGGCCCAACATAGAAGGGCCAACTCCTCAGGTCCAGATTCAGCTGTCTATTTACATCTTAAGGAAAAGGCACACTCCTTTGAGGACAGCAATGTTAAAATCTTGGACAGAGAGGACAGATGAGAGAGAGGAGTAAAGGAAGCCATCTATGTTAAATTGGAAAAAAACATCTTTAAACAGAGGAGGGGGTCTCAGACACCACCTATCCCCCATCTACAATGCTGCACTTTCAGCGGTACCAAGAAAACTCAATATCAAAGACAGTCCCAAACTAACCTCAAGTGTCCCTAACGAACACAACGACTGTCGTCCACTGGCAACGCACATCATGCCTAATGACTGTTGTCGTCGGCCCCATTGAATCCTTAATGACTGTCGTTCACTAGTGGGACTCACACTGAAACTCCACTAACGAACTATTGTCTTAGGAGAATAAGGGGCGGACACTTCCACAGAGGTTAAAAACCTGGGTTTTACTCCACTGTTTGTCAGACTAGTGGGGACTAGTCAGACTGTAGCGTTCGAACTGATGAAGCTACTTGGATAAGGGGCGAAACGTCTTCAGGGACAAATCTAAGTCCAGTTGCCTTTGATTCAATTTTTTGCCAGAATGAATATGACCTGGATGAATGAGAACCTTCACAGGCCTCTTACGTGTTCCCCTTATTGACTCCAACACAGCTCTACAGGCAGAGCCAGACTTTTTCAGAGATAGCTGAGATCTCTCCTCTACTGATTCACTGCCGCTTACTAATTTCAAATTGATTAATTAATTAATTCACTAAATTAGTCCCAAAGATAAAAAGTAAAATCTCTACAGTCTAGAATCCTGGTTAAAATACTGACAACAGTTTGTCTGATAACAGTTTGTTAAAATAGGCAGAGAGGGTACTTGGTTGCAAGAGGGGTGCATAATGATCACACCCCTCTGAAATCCCACGTTGCTTCTCCTCAACTCCAGCCACTGGTGGAAATCTTCCCCTTCGCCTGCAGTCCACTCTCCAGCTCCGTGGTGTAGTATATAGTGCAGGCGGAGTGATAAGGGGCAATGTACTGGGTCCGGTCCCCGGGCATGGATGTGTGGGTAATACAGGCTGTGAATATGAGTGAATAAAGTGTGTCGCTCCTGGAGTTAAAGATAAGTCTGAGTCGCTGTCATGTATACCGGCCAAGCGGTCATGAAGAATTATAACATGTGGGGCCCACGGTCCAACACTGGGTCTCCACTTCTCCTATAGGAGAGCACCCAACCACCTGGAGTGCAGCAACCTGTGTCCGTCCTTGTTTTTGCCTCCACGTCCATAGTGTAAGCTCCCATGCCTGTTTTTCTGTCTGCCCCCGTGTCCGTGTTCCTTTCTGCCCCCGTGTCCGCTTGCTGTTTCACCACTGCTTAAAAACACCAAAATCCTGCACCGGTGCTCGTCACCACCTGTGGCTTGTTGCGCTGATTATTGCCGGGCCAAATCTGTGTGCAGTTCATGGTCAGTGGGAAAAATGAAACACTACATGCTGTTCAACCTAAATTAATTGATCAAACCACTGCCAAATAAACAGCGTGCAATAACCCATAAACATAACTAAAACACAGCAAAGGAAACAAAATAATAAAACATGCAACATCCCATAAAACTGACCCCGTCACATCAATGCTATATAGGGCAGGTATTAGCATAGTGTTCTCCAAATGCTATATGAGAACAGGTGTAATGCCCCCTAAACACTATACTGTGTCATTCTCGTGTGTTTCTTGAGGTTTGGAGCCAGAGAGGCGATAGTGTGGGCAGTTCGAGAGAAGAGACATATGGAGTGGCAAGGCAAGTATTCTTCTAGGATCTTTCACAGGACATTATACAAAGACACAAAAAAATTCAACGGAATGAAGAAACAACTCCAGGAGAAGGGATTGTAGTGTGCTTTGCTTTCCATGGCCACTCTGAGAGTTAATGCTGATAATATCCAGCATAGTTTAACTTCGCCTGAAGGTGGAGAATTTATTTATTTATTTATAACCCTATTGGCATAACACAGAGGATATTATCAGCGACTGAGGGCTAAGCTGTCATAGGCTTTGGTTTGTGAACTATACTGAACAAAAATATAAAACCAACACTTTGCTCCCATTTTTTTATGCGCTGAAGTCAAAGATCTAAGACTTTTTCTATGTACACAAAAGGCCTATTCCTCTCAAACATTGCTCACAAATTTGTCTAAATCTGTTAGTGAGCACTTCTCCTTTACCAAAATAATCCATTCACCTCACAGGTGTGGCATATCAAGATGCTGATTAGTCAGCATGATTGTTGCACAGGTGTGCCTTAGATTGGTCAATAAAAATCCACCCTAAAATGTGCAATTTTATCACACAGCACAATGCCACAGATGTCACAAATTTTGAGGGAGCGTTGCAATTGGCATGTTGACTGCAGGAATGTCCACCAGAGCTGTTGCCTGTGAACTGAATGTTCATTTCTCTATCATAAGCCATCTCTAAAGGCGTTTCCGAGAATTTGACAGTACATCCAACCGGCCTCACAATTGCAAACCACATGTAACCACACCAGCAAGGACCTCCACATCCAGCATCTTCACATGCAAGATCGTCTGAGACCAGCCACCCAGAAAGCTGATACATTAAATGGTTTGCATAACCAAAGAATTTCTGCACAAGCTGTCAGAAACCGTCTCAGGGAAGCTCAGCTTCATGCTCATCATCCTCACCAGGACTTCCACTTGAGTGGACTTCATTTTGTTGTTGTAACAACAAGAGAGTGGGCAAATGCTCACCTTAGTGATGAATCCCAGTTTTCACTTTACAGGGCAGATGGCAGACAGCATGTATGGCATCATATGGGTGAGCGTTTTGCTGATGTCAACGTAGTGAATCAAGTGGCCCATGGTGGCAGTGTGGTTATGGTATGGGCAGGTGCATGTTATGGACAACGAATACAGGTGAATTTTATTGATTGCATTTGAAAACACAGAGATACCGTGACAAGATCCTGAAGACCATTGTTGTGCTATTTGTTATGCATATAGCAAAGGCAGGTTTGGACTCAAATGCAAAAACAGACTTAAAGCAGGGATAGGCAATAATCAGCGTCTTTAATACAAAAAGGGTTCGGTACACAGAGAATCAATACTTGCAACAGTGTCCAAATAAGAAGGCTGAGGCAGGGTCCAAAAACATGAGCAGAATGTCAATCACGAGGAGTCTAATAATCAAAAGAATGCTGGGACGCTTAACACTGGGAACAGGCAAGACGAACTGCCACAGGAGGAATGGGGAGCACACATTATATACTAGTGAGGGAGTGATTAACGGTGCTCAAACGTGCAGGCGGGAAGCGTGCAACCAGGAAGTGAAGTGCTCTGAAATGAGAAGGGATGTTAGAATACAAAATAAAACAGGACGTGTCAGAACCAAAAGCATGCAACACAAAAGACACAGACTAAGACCTAGATTTCTTAACACTATTCATCCACCGCCATCCCTCATGTTGCAGAATGCAGAATGATAATGCATGGCCCCATGTTGCAAGGATCTGTACACAGTTACTGGAAGCTGAAAACATCCCAGTTCTTGCATGGCCTGCAAACTCATTGAACATGTCACCCATTGAGCATGTTTGGGATGCTCTGGATTGCTGTATATGACAGCGTGTTCCAGTTCCTGCCAATATCCAGCAACTTTGCAAAGCCATTGAAGAGGAGTGGACCAACATTCCACAGGCCACAGTCAACATGATCAAGTCTATGCAAGGGAGATGCATTGCACTGTGTGAGGCAAATGGTGGTCACATCAGATACTGACTGTTTTTTTGACCCCACTGTAAAGTACCTAATACTGTAAATGTCTCAGATAAAACTGCACATTTTAGAGTGGACTTTTATTGAAAAATTCTTAGATGTTTGACTTCAGTACATAAAAAAAATGGGAGCAAAAACAAAAGTGTTGCATTTATACTTTTGTTCAGTGTATACAGTAGAGGAAATAAGTATTTGATCCCCTGCTTTTTTGGCAGTTGTCATACAGCTTTAGTTTAACAGTTATAGAATGAATATTAAAAAAAAATATTATAGAAAATTACATGAAATGAAAAATAAAAATTAATTTGCATGTCATTGAGGGAAATAATTATTTGATCCCCTAACAAAACATGATCTAATACTTGGTGGCAAAACCCTTGTTGGCAAGCACAGCTGGCAGACGTTTCTTGTAGTTGCTTACTAGGTTTGAACACACATCAGGAGTAATTTTCGTCCACTCCTCTCTGCAGATCATCTCCAAATCCTGAAGGTTTTGAGGCTTGCGCTTGGAAACTTGAAGCTTCAGCTCTCTCCATAGATTTTCAATAGGATTAAGGTCAGGAGACTGGCTAGGCCATTCCATGACCTTGATGTGCTTCTTATGGAGTCACTCCTTTGTTTCCTTGGCTGTATGTTTTGGGTCGTTGTCATGCTGGAAGACCCATCCACGACCCATTTTCAGTGTCCTGGCGGAGGCAAGGATGTTATCACCCAAGATTTTGCGGTACATGGCCCCGTTCATCTTCCCATCGATGCGGTGAAGTTGACCTGTCGCCTTAGAAGAGAAACACCCCCAAAGCATAAGGCTTCCACCGCCATGCTTGACAGTAGGGATGGTGTTTTTGGGATCATATTCAGCATTTCTCTTGCTCCAAACACGTCGAGTTGAGTTGAGGCCAAAGAGCTCAATTTTGGTCTCATCTCACCACAGCACCTTCTCCCAGTCTCTTTCTGAGTCATTAATATTTTCGATGGCAAATTTGAGGCGGGCCTGGACGTGAGCCTTCTTGAGCAGAGGGACCTTGCGTGCACTGCAGGACTTTAAACCATTGCGTCTCAGTGTATTACCAATAGTTTTCTTGGTGACTGTGGTCCCAGCTGCCTTGCGATCATTAACCAGCTCCTCCTGTGTAGTTCTCGGCTGATCTCTAACCTTTCTCTGTCAGGAATCCCAGGTCTTAGACGGGTTTATGTTTCATGTTGCATGCTTGTCTGTCTCACACTTCCTGTTTTATTTTGGCATGTGTAACCTCTCCTCTCGTCTCCAGATCACGTCACTTCCTTCCCTGCATGATTCCCGCCACTTCGTTGAGCACCTCCCTATGACCTAGTTCTGCACCATTCACCTGCGTCTCATCGTGATTCCCCCGCCCTGATTGTGTCCACCTGTGTATAGTCAATCACTCCCTCACTAGTATTTAATGTGCGCTCCCCATTCCTTCTGTGCCAGATCGTCTTGTGTTTTCATGCCGAGAGTTCCAGCATTTACCCGTGAGTTATTGTCTTCCCGTGTATCGTATCTCTGCCTGTTTTTGACCAAGCCCTTTGCCTGTCGCCTTTGGAACTGTTTGCCTCGCTGCTTGACTTTTGTGTACCAAACCCTGGACTGTAATAAAGACGCCGCTTTTCTGCCTAGACCTGTTTCTCCTGTGTTTGCTTTGGAGTCTCCCTCCTCCTGTGTACAGAGTCGTAACAGTACGATCTGGCCAGAAATGGACTCCGCAAACACAACGCAGGTCCGGACCGCCATTCTGGCCCACGAAGGACAGATTAAACAGCATGAGGAGAAACTCACCGCCGTATGCCACGGGGTGAATGAGATTACAGCGCAGCAGGAAGTTTTCCGCGCCTCGATCGATGAGAAGGTAAACCAACTCGGTACACAATTACAAGCGGTACTTAACTTATTACAAGCTTCTCAGCCTCCCGGCGTAGCAGCGGGCGATCCACCGCCTCCACCTCCGGGCTTCCAAGCGGCACCAGTTCCCGCTCCTCCCGCGGAACCGTCTCCACCTCGGATTAATTCTCCTCACCTGGCCCAGCCTGAAAGATTCTCCGGAGACTCAGAAAACTGCCGCTCATTCCTAGTCCAATGTGGGCTCCACTTCGAGCTGCAAGCCGCCCAATTCCCTTCGGAACGAGCGAAAGTGGCGTTCATTATAACACACCTCGCGGGCAGAGCAGAAGCATGGGCTACCGCGGAATGGGCAAGGAACTCCCCGGTATGTTTTTCCCTTCCTTTATTCACCGAAACACTGAGTAAAATTTTTGATCACTCTACTCCAGGCAGAGAGGCGGCTCGCGCTCTAGTAGGGCTGCGACAGGGGAAGCGCCGGGTGGCGGATTACGCCATCGAGTTCCGCACTCTGGCCGCTGACAGCGGGTGGAATAACGCCTCCCTCCTCGATACCTTTTTGCACGGGTTGTCCGATCCAGTAAAGGATCAGCTGGCTCCGCTGGATCTGCCCACAGACCCGGACTCCGTCATCGCACTGGCTATTAGGATCGATAACCGCATCAGGGAAAGAGAGAGAGAGAGAGGAAGAGAGGCTACACCACCACCGCTGGCCCCGACGAGGCTCTACCGATCTCCGCGACCGTCATGGCGCTCCGCGTCCCCGCCTCCTCCCGAGCACTCACCGACACCATCCGGCACCCCGACTGAACCAATGCAGCTGGGCAGAACCCGTCTCACACCGGAGGAACGCCAGCGCCGTCTGAGAGAGGGCCGTTGCATCTACTGCGCTCAGCGGGGCCATTTCCTGATGACGTGCCCGCTAAAAGGAGAGGCTCATCAGTGACTGAGAGGACACTGGTGAGCCCAACCTCTTTTGATTGTAATTCCTCTCGTGCCTTAACCCAAGTGCAGCTTATGTATGCCGACAGGTCTGTTTCATACCCCGTGCTGGTGGACTCTGGAGCGGACGAAAACTTCATGGACCGGAGATTGGTGGCGGAGCTGGGGATCCAGACCACAGCGCTGGAGAAGCCTCTCGAAGCTAGTGCACTCGATGGGAGACCTCTGTGCCGGGTAACTCACCTAACTGACCCGATTCGCCTCACCATCTCTGGTAACCATGTTGAGAAAGTATGCTTCCATGTATTTGATTCTGCTGTTCATCCTATAATACTGGGGCTACCCTGGCTTAAAAAACACCAACCACAGATTGACTGGGCTACAGGGAAGGTGTTAAACTGGGGGGGAGAATGCAAAATAACTTGTCTTCCTTCTATACCCCTGCCTGAGTCACCTGGGGCCCCCCTGGGGGTCATCCGGGACACTACACCTTTCCCAGCTCCTGCGATGGGTTCCTCTGAAATGGCAGGGGTTCCTCACTATTACCATGATCTCCAGGAGGTTTTCAGTAAGTCCCGAGCCACTTCACTGCCTTCTCACAGACCTTATGACTGTGGCATAGACCTTCTTCCCGGCACGACTCCTCCTAAGGGTCGGCTATATTCTCTCTCCGGCCCTGAACGAGAGGCCATGAGAGAATACATTGACTCTTCCCTCAAGGCTGGCATCATCCGACCTTCGTCCTCCCCGGCAGGAGCCGGGTTTTTCTTCGTTGAGAAAAAGGATCACTCCCTCCGACCCTGCATTGACTATCGGGGACTCAACGACATCACCCTAAAAAACAGGTACCCCCTCCCGTTGATCTCATCTGCATTTGAACAGCTTAAGGGTTCTAAGATTTTCACCAAATTAGATCTTAGAAATGCTTATCATTTGGTCAGAATCAGGGAGGGGGATGAGTGGAAGACCGCCTTCAACACCCCTAGCGGCCACTATGAATACCTGGTGATGCCTTTTGGACTAACTAATGCACCTGCTGTTTTCCAAAGTTTGGTTAATGATGTTCTACGTGAAATGTTAAACCAGTTTGTCTTTGTCTACTTAGACGACATCCTGATATTTTCCCCTGACGAACAGACACACGTTCGCCACGTCAAACAGGTCCTCCAGAAACTACTGGAGAACCAGCTGTTCGTCAAGGCGGAAAAATGTGAATTCCATGTGTCTACAGTGTCTTTTCTTGGGTTTGTGGTGAGTCCTGATCACATCCAGATGGATCCCGCTAAAGTAAGTGCAGTCTCCAATTGGCCCACTCCCACCAGTCGCAAAATGGTGCAAAAGTTCCTAGGCTTTGCTAATTTTTATCGGCGTTTCATCAGAAATTTCAGCACTGTTGCCGCTCCGCTTCATGCCCTAACCTCTCCTAAGACCAAGTTCTGTTGGTCTCAGGAGGCGGAAAGAGCCTTTGTTAGGCTCAAAGAAAGCTTCTGCTCAACGCCTATCTTATGCCTCCCCGAGCTTGACCGACAGTTTGTCGTGGAAGTCGACGCCTCTGACACAGGGTTAGGAGCTGTTATCTCTCAGCGCTCTCCCACAGATAATAAGCTTCATCCTTGCGCCTTCCTTTCACGCAAGCTAACAGCCGCGGAACGAAACTATGACATCGGGAATAGAGAATTATTGGCAGTTAAAGCTGCTCTTGAAGAATGGAGACACTGGCTAGAGGGGGCGGAGACACCGTTTTTAGTCTGGACAGATCACAAAAATCTGGAATACATTCGATCCGCTAAGAGACTTAATTCCAGACAGGCACGGTGGGCTCTATTTTTTAATAGATTCAACTTCACCCTCTCATACAGACCAGGCTCTAAAAACGGCAAACCAGACGCATTATCCAGAATACATGACCCGGAAAGTGTTTCTAAAACCCCTGAGCCCATCCTACCCCTCACCTGCGTTATTGGCAGCGTAACATGGGAGATTGAAACTAAGGTTAAACAAGCCTTATCTGATGTCACGATCCCCAACGGGGTTCCGTTTAACCGTCTGTTTGTTCCGGCCTCTGTTCGCCCACAGGTCATCCACTGGGCTCACACCTCAAGAGTGTCATGCCATCCTGGCACCAGAAGAACTATGTTTCTAATCAAGCAGCGCTTCTGGTGGCCAGCGATGGAAAAGGCTGTAAAAGAATATGTTGCTGCTTGTCCTGTGTGTGCCAGAGGGAAGACTTCCCATCAGCCCCCTGCAGGTCTGCTCCAACCCTTGCCAGTTCCTCATCGCCCCTGGTCTGACATCTCCTTAGACTTTGTGACGGGGCTTCCCAGCTCTGAAGGTAACACCACCGTCCTGACGGTGGTGGACAGATTTTCCAAAATGGTGCATTTTATCGCCCTTCCTAAACTGCCCTCCGCCAAAGAAACGGCGGAGGTAATTCTTGCTCATGTTTTTCGTATCCATGGTTTCCCCAGGGATGTGGTGTCAGACCGGGGGCCCCAATTCGTGTCACAATTCTGGCGGGAGTTCTGCAGCCTGTTGGGGGCCTCAGTGAGCCTCTCCTCTGGTCATCACCCTGAGTCCAATGGCCAGACGGAGAGGCTCAACCAGGAGCTCGAGACTGGACTCAGATGCCTTGTGGCCCAGAATCCCTCCTCATGGAGTAAGCACTTGATATGGATTGAATACGCCCATAACACCTTGCCCTGCTCTGCGTCCGGTCTCTCTCCTTTTCAGTGTGTTTATGGTTACCAACCACCTTTGTTCCCTGAGTTGGAGGTCGAGTCCACTGTACCCTCCGCCCAAGCCTTGGTACGTCGGTGCCACAAGATCTGGAGGGGTGCTAGGCAGATGCTACTGAGGAGCGCCGCTAGCAGCAAACGGGCCTCCGACCGACGACGGACTCCGGCACCGGCGTACCAACCAGGGCAGAGGGTATGGCTGTCCACCAGGGACCTTCCCCTACGAGTGGAATCTAAAAAACTGGCTCCACGCTACATTGGCCCATTTCCGGTTTCTAAGGTAATTAATCAAGTTGCCGTACGATTACAACTTCCCCGTTCGATGAAAGTACACCCCACCTTTCATGTGGGAAGATTAAAGCCAGTTAAAGAAAGCCCCCTGGTCCCTGCTTCAAAACCCCCCCCCCCGCCTCAAATGATTGACGGAGGTCCTGTTTATTCGGTTAAAAGACTATTGGCCATGAGACGACGGGGGCGGGGCAAACAGTACTTGGTCGATTGGGAGGGATATGGACCAGAGGAGCGATCTTGGGTCCCGACCAAAAACATTATGGACCCGGAACTGATACGGGAGTTCCACAGGACACATCCTGAGGGTCCTGGGACGTCAGGTGCCGTCCATAGAGGGGGGGTACTGTCAGGAATCCCAGGTCTTAGACGGGTTTATGTTTCATGTTGCATGCTTGTCTGTCTCACACTTCCTGTTTTATTTTGGCATGTGTAACCTCTCCTCTCGTCTCCAGATCACGTCACTTCCTTCCCTGCATGATTCCCGCCACTTCGTTGAGCACCTCCCTATGACCTAGTTCTGCACCATTCACCTGCGTCTCATCGTGATTCCCCCGCCCTGATTGTGTCCACCTGTGTATAGTCAATCACTCCCTCACTAGTATTTAATGTGCGCTCCCCATTCCTTCTGTGCCAGATCGTCTTGTGTTTTCATGCCGAGAGTTCCAGCATTTACCCGTGAGTTATTGTCTTCCCGTGTATCGTATCTCTGCCTGTTTTTGACCAAGCCCTTTGCCTGTCGCCTTTGGAACTGTTTGCCTCGCTGCTTGACTTTTGTGTACCAAACCCTGGACTGTAATAAAGACGCCGCTTTTCTGCCTAGACCTGTTTCTCCTGTGTTTGCTTTGGAGTCTCCCTCCTCCTGTGTACAGAGTCGTAACATTCTCATGATCATTGAGACACATTAACAGTCATGTTGTACTTCTTCCACTTCCGAATAATTGCAACAGTTGTCACCTTCTCATTCAGCTTCTTACTTATGGTTTTGTAGCCCATTCCAGCCTTGTGGAGTTCAACAACTTTGTCCCTGACATCTTTTGACAGCTCTTTAGTCTTGCCCATGGTGGAGATGGTGGAGTATTACTGAGTCTGTGGGCAGGTGGATTTTTATACAGGTGTCAATTTGGAACAGGTGTCTGTCATGCAGGTAATTACTTCAGTGAGATTAGGAGTATGTCAATGGTCCGTGGGAGCCAACATTGGTCAAGGTTGGTTGGGGATCAAATACTTATTTCCCTCAATAACATACACATTAATTTTTATTTTTCATTTCATGTAATTTTCTCAATATTTTTTTAAATATTCTTTCTATAACTGTTAAAATAAAGCTGCCATAAAAATCCGAGACTGTTAATTTATTTCTTAGTATGACAACTGCCAAAATCAGCGGGGGGATCAAATACTTATTTCCTCCACTGTATATTCGTGCTGATATCATGAACATTACACATTACACCTCTATATCTTTACATAGATAATAGTTGATGATGATATATTAATGCTGTGACTCAGGTAGTACAGACTCAGGGTGTTAGCATTGCTCCTGTTTCTCTCCCTGTGTGTGTGAGTGTGGGTGTGTCTGAGCAGGTAAGGCAAGGCTCAGCAATCATCCTCCACACCGGCAGTCAATCTGCAATCATCCGTGTGGCATAAAAGATGAGCTTCTCTCTCTGGCCATCGCCAGTGTGTTGCTTTCCATTGTATGGTAAACTTCTTGGCTCTGTGTTGTTCAACTAGCTCGTGAACCCTTATCCTCTCCGTTGTGTTTTTTTTTTTGTGCCAGCTCGTGATCCTGTTTTTTTTTTTCCTGTGTCTCCAGCCACCCGCTCCAAATCGCCTGCCACTCGCCACGTTTGCCTCCGCCAAGCCACAAATGCCACTCACCTGTGCCACTGCCCCGTTCCTCTGTTCATTTTTTTTATTGTTTTTTTGCTCCTCTGTTCATCTGTGATCCCGGACTCTCCTCCCTCTACCTCCGTCAGCACTGTTCAGTCATCAGACCTGTTGTTAGAGCCGCTGGCGCTCCACACACTTGACATCTCTGTGGTGCACAGTGGTTGTCACCGCCTGCCATCTGGGTGAGCTGGGTTTGAATCCCGCAGCAGTCGTTTGAGTGTTGCTTCTCTTTTGTGTAATTAAACTTTTGAACCCTGCTCCGACCTGCCTGTAGTTCCTGAGTCCACAAACTGTTCTAAAGTTTAACAGAATGGACTCAGCAGGCAAATTAGAGCAAGCTCTGTCTAATCATGGCAGTCAGCTGGGTGCACACAAACAATTGATCAGAACCTAACTTATCAAGTTTCAGAGCTCACTCGCCATGTTTCCTCGCTGACAACTGCTGCTTCACCTCCCCGGGACACTCACTCCAACCCAGTTTTGGACAGTTATGTTGCTGATCCTGAACCATTTTTTGGTGAGTTGGATAAATGCCGAGGTTGCCTCCTCCAGTGTAGCCTGGTGTTTAAATAGCAGCCCCAAGCCTTCCCTGTTGACTCAGCTAAGATCCATTATGTGATTGGAGGGCGCTGTTCTCCCCTGAGTTCTTTAACGTACCAGGAGTTCGAGTCCAGACTGCGAGCTGTGCTCGACCACCCTAATCACAGTGGCAATGCTTCCACTCGTCTGCTGAACCTCCGCCAAGGAAATCGGTCCGTGGCGGACTACTCCGTGGAGTTTTGGACGCTGGCTGCAAACACCACGTGGAATTTCGAGGTTTGAACAACATTACTGTCAAGAATAAATACCCCCTGCCTCTGATTAGCTCAGCTTTTGAACCCCTCCAGGGTGCCACTATCTTTACTAAGTTAGATTTAACAAACGCCTACCATATTGTGCGCATCAGAGAGGGCGACGAATGGAAAACTGCTTTTAAACCCCCCTAGGAGACACTTTGAGTATTTAGTTATACCATTTGGCCTAACCAATGCCCCAACAGTTTTCAAGCTTTAATCAATGACATTCTGAGAGATTTCCTGAACCGCTTTGTTTTTGTCTATTTGGACGACATCCTGATTTTTTGTTTTTTTTTCCGTAGCCAAGATGAGTATGTCTTTCATGTATGACAGGTTCTTTCTAGACTGTTGGAGAACAAACTGTTCGTTAAAGTAGAGAAATGTGAGTTTCATGCCAAGACTGTCTCATTCCTTGGTTATGTCCTCCAGGAGGGAAGTGTCAAAGCTGACCCCGAGAAGATCAGGGCAGTGGAGGAGTGGCCCACCCCACGGAACCGGAAGGAGCTCCAGCGGTTCCTGGGGTTCGCAAACTTCTACTGGAGATTCATCCAGAACCACAGTAAAGTAGCCACACCCCTCACTCGCTTCACCTCCTCTAAGCTCACATTCCGCTGGTCTCCGGAGCCCGAGAGGGCTTTCCTTCAGTTGAAAGAACTGTTCACCTCAGCACCTGTCCTCTGTCAGCCCAACACCAGTAAGCAGTTCATCATTGAGGTCGATGCTTCTGACACTGGTGAGGGGGCAATATTAAGTCAACGCTACGGTCCAGACAATCGGTTACATCCTTGCATCTTCTTCTCCAGGCGTCTCTCTCCTCCGGAGTGCAATTATGACGTTGGCCGTGAATTGCTGGCAGTCAAGATGGCCTATGAGGAGTGGAGGCACTGGTTGGAGGGGGCCGAGCAGCCGTTTGTTGTCTGGAGTGATCATAAGAACTTAGCATACATTAAAACTGCAAAGAGGTTGAACTCTAGACAGGCCAGGTGGGCTCTGTTCTTCAGCCGATTTAACTTCACCCTCACTTATCGTCCAGGTTCCAGAAATACCAAGCTGGATGCCCTCTCTCACCAGCATTCAGATCCTGACTCCTGTCCTGCCCCAGAACCGATTATCCCAAGCCAGTGTGTGGTTACCGCCTTAACCTGGGGCATAGAAAGCATTGTCCGCAATGCTCAGCTTCAGAAACCTGACCCAGGTAATGGACCAACTAACCGGTTGTTTGTGCACTCCTCTGTCCGATCCCAGGTCCTTCAGTGGGTCCACACCACTCGCTTCACCTGCCACCCTGGCTGTCTTACGGAGGCATTTTTGGTGGCCTGCAATGGACACTGACACCCAGGAATATGTGGCAGGTTGCACAATCTGTGCACGCAGTAAATCATTACATCTTGCTCCAGCTGGTCTTCTGCACCATCTTCCCATTCCTGGCCGCCTTTGGTCCCACATCGCCCTGGTTTTTGTGACAGGACTGCCTGACTCCCAAGGTGACGCAGTAATACTCACAGTGGCTGACCGGTTCTCTAAAGCGGCCCACTTTATTGCACTGCCTAAGCTTCCCCTCTGCCTTCGAAACCGCTAGTCTGCTTAAGAAGAACAAGAAGAAGATATTCATTTATTAGTCCCACAATGGGGAAATTCAATTTCTTTACACTCTGTTGTTTTACTTATACACAGTACATGCTGATCCGAAACACACACATGCACAAACAGGACCCATATACATGCATCAAAAGGAGAAGCCCCCTCAGAGTGAGGGGGCTGCTCCTGACAAGCGCCCCGAGCAGTTGGGGGTTTGGTGCCTTGCTCAGGGGCACCTCGGCAGTGCCCACGAGGTAAACTGGCACCTCCAGCTACCAGTTCACACTCAGTTCTTGGTCATGTCGGGACTTGAACCGGTGACCCTCCGATTCCCAAGCCAACTCCCTACAGACTGAGCTCATCAGACTTCATGGTATCCCCTCAGACATTGCCTCTGACCGTGGACCCCAATTCGTCTCCCAGGTATGGAAGGGGTTCTGTAAGGCATTAGGTGCAACTGCCAGCCTATCATCTGGTTTTCAGCCTCAGACAAATGGCCAAACAGAGAGAGCTAACCAAGACTTAGATTTTGCCCTACGATGCATGACCTCTGCTAATCCATCTTCCTGGAGTAATGTTATCTTGGATGGAATACACACACAATTCTCTGCCTTGTTATGCTACGGGTCTATCTCCTTTCGAGGCCTCCCTAGGATACCAACCACCTTTGTTCCCGGATCAGCAAGTTGAGCTAGCAGTCCCCTCTGTCCAGGACCACATCCACCGCTGCAAGGAGATCTGGACTGAGACCCGGAGGGTGCTGGAACACCCCAGCAGGTGGCTCAGAACTCTGCCAACCGTTGTAGGAGGCCGGCCCCCCAGTACTAACCAGGTCAGTCGGTATGGCTCTCAACTCATAACATTCAGCTGCGGACTGAGTCCCGTAAAGTCTCCCCTTGTTCCATTCACCATTTTGGAAGTAGTTAACCCCGTTACAGTTAAACTCTCACTACCCAAGTCAAGGATTCACCCAGTGTTCCATATTTCACAAGTTAAACCAGTATCCACTAGCACCCTGTGCCCTCTTACTGCTCGCGCTGGTGCTCTGCATGCTCGCCATGTCTATGGTGCACAGTGATTCTTGCTGCCTGTCATGTGGGAGACCTGGGTTTAAATCCAGCAGCAATTATTTGAGTATTGTTTCCTTTTTGTGTAATTAAACTTTTGAACCCTGCTCCGACCTGCCTGCAGTTCCTGAGTCCACTAACTGTTCTAGTGTTTGACACAGGGAGGTATTACTCCTCTATATATTTACATAGACAGTAGTTGATGATGCTATATTAATGCTCTGATATCATAGACTCGGGTAGTATAGACTCAGGGAGACATTACTCCTCTTTATAGAAAGTCATGACCAGCTGACAGTGATAGGTAGAGAATGCAAAAACTTTACTCAAGTAAAAGTACAGTTACTTTGCAAAAATTTTATATAAGTAGTCAAATAACTACTGGAGTAAAAAGTATTTATTGAGAAAAGTACCTGTGTAGCAAGTAACTTAAATAAAATGCATTTCCTGCTGAAAATGCAATAAAGTGAAATGACTTGCCTAAAATTGTTCAAAAGATCAAAAGTATTGCACTGCTTTGCTGAAGAACATTGAAGAGAGCGCCATCAGGCATAAGGTTTACAGAGATCAGGCAAGTAAGAAGGGGCATGTCCATTTACAGTTTAAAGCCAAAGCCAATGAAAGGAAGCAAAAAATGGTGTCGTCATGGATGTATAAAGAGAACTGGATACAGTGTAGGAGGCAGGGCCCCGTTCATCCCTATGAAAGTTGCTCAGTGGTGCATGAAGCCAAAATGGCTCAACCTCCACTTGGAAAAGTACCCAGATCTTTCAGTGATCTTCCGCATCCATTGTGCCTTACCTTACTTGCCCATGTCCAATATGCACAGTAGTGTCCTTTCAGTCACATGGCTCAGTCACAGGGTCTCAATGTCAGGGTTTGCACTGTCATCATGGTCTGGGTCCCCATACACATAAATGGAGGGGGGAAATTATTAGTACATTTTACAGCTTTTAAGACCTAATGATTTAAATAAGGGCTACTAGAGTCTTCATACTGGGGAGTTGGTTTATCTCAAAAAAAATATCCATTGACCGTTACAGACATCTATGTCTCAATGCAAGTCTATGGCAAAAAGTCTGTTTGGCCACAAGGATATCATACAACGGACACAGAAGTTGTAGTACCACCGTTTAGCCACACAAAAATGGGATCGACACTCACACTTCCTTGGGTCTTGGGTGTAATATGCCTTTTTTTACAGGAGCCATGTTGACATGTCATTGCAGAGTAATCACAGGTGTAATTAATAACATTAATTATGGCTCTGATCCATTAAAACATTGGTGTAAACACACATAACATATGCTGGGTCACTGAAATGGCTGTGACAGTAAATAGAGTGAGTGTGTGTGCATGTGCATGTGTGAAAGTTTTTGCAAAGCATTGCTGAAAATATGGAACTGGATTGTAAAACTGAGTTGAAAGCTGAACTGCATGACCCCCAAAAAGAGCTAAAATACATTGCTAAAAAAGCAGTAAGGTAAACTGTGAAACTTTGAAACTGTAAGTCAATACACAGAAAGCAGTATTTGGCTGGAATAAACTTTTAGAATTATGAATACTTGAACAGAAAGCATTTGGGTGGAACAAATCTTTAAAACTATGAGAGCTTGAAAACTGCAAGTCCTTAGACAGAAAGTAGTAGTAGTAGTAGTAGCAGGAGTAGTAGTAGTAGTAGTAGTAGTAGCAACAGCAGCAATAGTAGCATTAGCAGTAGTAGTATCAGTAGTTGCAGGAGCAGTAACAGTAGTAGCAGTAGTAACAGTAGCAGTGGTAGTACAATAGCAGTAGCAGCAGTAGTAGTAGCAACTGTAGTAATAACAGAAGAAGCAGCAGCAAGAGCATATATACTCAATTTTATTTTAAAAATAACTTGTCCAGAGTTCCGTTCCCTGAGACAGAAAAACAGACAGAGAGAGAGAGAGAGAGAGACCGAGACAAACAGAGAGACAGAGAGAGAGAGAGATGGAGAGAGACAGAGAAAGTGTGATAGAGCCAAAAAAAGATGGAGATAGCTAAACAGAGAGAGAGAGAGAAATACAGAGGGAGAGGCAGAGAAAGAGAGAAAGCAACAGACAGACAAACAAAAACAGAGACAGGCAGGGAGACAGAGAAAAAGAGATACAAAAAGAGAGACAGACATAGAGAGACACAGAGAGAGGGAGAGTGAGAGTAGTATTAGTATTACAAGTTGTTAGATAAAAGTAGTATTTGGGTGGAATAAAGCTTTAAAACTACAGGTAATTAGACTACTACTAGTTGTAGTAGTAGCTGCAGCAGCATCAGTAGTTGTAGTCATAGTAGCAGCAGCAGTGGCAGCAGAAAACCATGAAATACAATATTAATATATAATCTATATAATCCTCTTGAAATGGTGACATTTGAGAGGACATGAGCCGAGTAATGGTATTTGAGATTTATAGGGAAACACACACACACACACACACACACACACACAGGTTGGTTGCCATGGTGATTGGGACACAGCCAGGGGTGCAGAGGGGAGGGACAGGAAACATCTAACATCACTCTGCTTTCCTTTGCCACCAAGTCTTTTATTTTATGTGGATGTGACTGAATGTAAACCAAGAAGTACACCTGCATTTATTTGTGATGAGATGACAAGTCATCATCTCCACATGAACATCAGACAATGTTCGCAGTCTGTATCTCTCAAATATAAAATATTAGATTAATACTATAAGCAACTCTATTAAGTACACCCAGTACTATCTCCTAGTACTAAGTAGTAAGTAAAGCTTTTTTACAATAAATACTTTATTTGCTTGCTGTCTGCAATATTATTTTTTGATTTGTCAAATTAATCAACAAAACTGAAAAAGCCTCTATCAGATGACACATTTTGGCTGATTAGAAGATAATGTTGTAATGTTTCATCATTAATTACCTTTTAAATACAGGTGTATGTTCACTTCTTCAATTTGACCTGAGGAAGACCATCTGTGGTTGAAAAATATAAGTTCTGTCCACATGAAATAAAAGCAGTTTGTGGTGTGCAGAATTGGGTCTCTACTTTTCTGTCTCTTTTCATTAGGGTACACAAAGCAGCTAGTTACATACACATCGCTCATGCACTATTACCACTATGTACAATTACAACTATGTAATAGTAGTGTTGGAGCATGATAAGCTACTGTGTTATTAAACTTAGCAGCACATGTGTTTGTTGTGTTAATAATGCCATCTGTCAGCTCAGTGTTGGCATGGTTCTCTGATGTGCTGACTTCAGACCAGTGTTCACAACTGGAGCCTGCGGCACTGTGTGCTATCAGCTGCTAGCTTATATAACTGTGTAATGGGGGCGGCAGTAGCTCAGTCTGTAGGGAGTTGGCTTGGGAACCGGAGGGTCACCGGTTCAAGTCCCGACATGGACCAAAAACTGAGTGTGAACTGGTAGCTGGAGAGGTGCCAGTTTACCTCTTAGGCACTGCCGAGGTGCCCCTGAGCAAGGCACCAAACCCCCAACTGCTCGGGGCGCTTGTCAGGAGCAGCCCCCTCACTCTGACGTCTCTCCATTACTGCATGTATGTGTGTTTCAGGTCTGCATGTACCATGTACGAGTTTAACAGAGTGTAAATTGAATTTCCCCATTGTGGGACTAATAAAGGTAGATCTTCTTCTAATAAAAGTAAAAAGTAGAAAAAGTAAATAATTTGTTAGAAAGGTTTAAAAATACAACCATGGTTGTTAGGGGCTTCCAGGAGCTACAGTACTATTGAACATGAAATGGACTCCGCCATGAGACGTGAGTTTGTAGCCAAGATCAGCTTCAGAAGGGCAGCCACCCAGCCCCTGAGCTTACTCTGTGATGTGCAGTTTGACAACTGAGATTTCTCTCCTCACTGCAACTTCTCAATTAAATATGCTTCATTAGGATGTTGCATGTACCTTATAGCCTCCCTGTCACTTCTGCAATCCACAGATAGTATAACAGCACTCTTCCTTCTCATCAACAGTTTTTTTAAACAATCATAAAACTGAAATTCACTAAGATATAAATTTAATCAGATATATTTGAATCAGAGGGGTGAGGCATCATTCGATTCAATTCAGTTTAGTTTTATATAGCAACAAATCATAACAGAAGTTATCTCAAGATGCTTTTCATATAGATCAGGTCTAGACCATACTCTATAATTTAGAGCCCCAACCAGACATTCCCCATGAGCAAGCTTTCTATGAAACAGAGTCAAGAAAAAACTCCCCTATAGTAGGAAGAAACCTTGGACAGAAACAGAAACAGAACCAGAACCAGTCTCTGGGCAGATGGCCATCTGCCTCGACCAGGTGGGGAGAGGGACAGAAAGGGGAGGGGGAGAGAGAGAAAGGAAGAAAGAGAAAGAGGAAGAGAGAGAGAGAGTGGGAGAGAGAGAGACCAGCCATAAGTAGCAATAGGACTAAAAAAATAACCAATAATTGTGGATGTAATAGAGCAATAATAGCTGTAATAATAATAGCCTTTGGTCTCTTTAATAACTTTAAGCCTAATCAAAGAGGATAGTTTTAAGCATACTCTCCTTACATGTGGAGAGGGTCTCTGCCTCCCAGACTTAAACTGACAGCTGGTTCCACAGAAGAGGAGCTTGACAGCTGAAGGCTCTGGCCTCAAGAAACTCTGCATTCTGGAGTGCAGCGCTCCAATGGGGTAACAGGATACAACAAGGTCTTTAACGAGAATCATCAAATCACACTATAGACACATATGGCATTTCTGGAAGCCACAGGATATAATTATTAGGAACTACTCTAAATGTGAAAAAGTAGAGGAGATGTTTAATTATATTTTAAAAATATACTGATCCCACTGTTTCTCCTCAGATTACTGGCCAGTTGTTTTTTTTCTCAAAAGCAGATGGATGTCAATAGTGTTACATTAGAGCTGCATTAATCCATATTATGTATTATAGATGACTAAGGCTCCAGTTCGGGGACCTCAGAATTGCGTCTCTGCTTGTTGCAGATGATGTGGTTCTGTTGGCTTCATCAAAATCTGAAATTCATCACACACTGGGATGGCTTGCAGACAAATGTGATGCAGATGGGATCAGAGTCAGTACCTCCAAGTGTGAGGCCATGGTTCTCTGCTACATTGCACTCTTCGGGTGGGAAGTGAGTCTTTGCCCCAAGTGAGGGAGTTTAAGTATCTCAGGGTCTTGTTCATGAGTGAGGGAAAAATGAAGCGGGAGATGAACAGGCAGTTCTATGCAGCATTGGCAGTTATTCAGGCGCTGCACAAGACGAAGAGGGAAGAGGGAGCTGAGCCAGAATGGGAAGCTTTCAATTTACTGGTCTATCTACGTTTCAGCCCTTACCTATGGTCATGAGCTTTGGGTAGTGAATGAAAGAGATCACAGATAAAGTGGCCAAAATGACCTTCCTTCGTAGGGTGGCTGATCTCAGCCTTAGGGAAAGGATGAGGAGTTCAGACATCCAGAGGGAGCTTGGAGTAGAGCTGCTGTACCTTCGCACTGAAAAGGGCCAGCTGAAGTCGTTTATAGAAATCTGATCAGGATGCCGCCATTTGGAGGTTTTCTGGGCATGTTTAACTGGTAAGAGGCCCTGGGGTAGACCCAGAACATGCTGGAGAGATTATATATCTCATCTGACACTTCTATATGTTGTTCTACAGTGTAGACAATGTATTTAGTTTAGTTTAGTTTATTTTGTGTACTTTAAAGGCACAGTGTAAATATTATATTTCTGCCAATAGATCCCCTAATTGCTACACACTGTACCTTCAATTTGGAGAACTTGTTGCATAATGCCTCAGGATGCTGGGCTGGTCTTACAATCCTGTGAAAGGATCTCCAATTTAGATAACTGGGAAACAGTCCTCATATCTATGGTCCATACCTACACCAATATAGTCCAGTCCAGCATTACATCCCACTGCTTCCACTCATCATCATCGTCCTCTATATGCTGTCTACTGACACTACACTTTCTGCATATACTTGTCTGGTTATATAGAGTTTCTCAAGTACTTGCTTCATGCCTTTCCTTGTCTTCTATTTGGTTTTCCCCTTTCTTCTTTATTATGTATTTCGTCTGTCCTTTTAAGAATACCTAAATCAATAAAAAATGAAAGTTTTTTTCATTCTTTTCTAAATTCAGGTAGACCTAGAGAGTGAAAGAGAAATTCTGGTATTTGTATGCCTGTTGACCAATGTTGTTGTGCTGCTCATTACACCTGACTGGCCTCATCAGCTCTCATAGTCATCTCATCAGGAGTTCGACCTAATGAGGGTCAGTCTCTCAATATTACCCATGTCAGCTCACCACAGTTTGACCTCTGACCTCTACCTCCCTATGGCAAATCAGTTTTTATCCGTCCCTCCTCTTCTTTGAGTCTTTTGTCTTAAGAATATGTCAGAATAAAGAAGGAAAGAGCCAGATGGGATGAGGTGGTAAGGTTTTCCTGATATACATACATGGAATGAAATCAAGAAATCTGTGAACAAAAACCAAGACTTAAGAAAAAAAAGATTTTCATAGTGGGGGGGGGGGGGCACTGGAAGGGTGAAGGAGGTACAGATTAGGGGGAAACAATGAGTTAAATGTTCTCCCACCAGACCACGTATAGCTGAAGCATCACCACAGTGTCCATGATTTGTTTAGATTAATTGAGAGTGTGACTGCATGCATGTTTGTGTGTGTGTGTGTGTGTGTGTGTGCGTGTGTGTGTGTGTGTGAGTGAGTGTGTAGCTGGACGCTCAGGCCTTTCTCTCTGCTGTTTGGAGGTGAAGGGGCTCTTCAGAAAGAGTGGAGGACCCTCGCTGTCAGACAAGAATCTGAAGAGACCTCCCACTAGCCCTCAGTGGTGAGATTCTGCAGCTCCATTTATGCACAGTCCTAGCAGTTTAGAGAGACTGAGAGTGAAAATGTTTACATCACTTGATTCCAAATGGATACTGACATCTTTTGGTGAGATGGGGTACACATGGGCAAATGGCTACCAAGCTACATAAATCTTATATCTACAACACTGACTGTGATGAAATGGAATGCATTAAACAGTATTAAATGACCTGAAATTAAATTAGTTCCCCAGGTCAGGGCACTAAAAGAGAGCACATCCATCCATCAGAAAATTTATGACTGCTTATCCTATTCAGGGTCGTGGGGGGCTGCAGCTGATCCCAGCTGATATTGGGCGATGGATGGAAGAGGCTGGTGTGCTCTAGGTGGCAATAACTGTACCCTCAACAAATAAACCTAAAATTAGACACCCCAGAAAAAGAAATGATGTTCTTTCAGATGAGTGAATGCTTATAACTGTGACTAATGTTGCCATGAGCTCACCCACTGTCAATTTAAATGGTACACTGCCATCTAGTGGCAAGACTGAAACATGTTGAACACGTATTAAGTTTTGGTGCAATATGCAGGAAGACAATCTAAAGACACTCTCCGATGTTGCTGTAACAACCAAATTTCTCCACTGTGGGATTAATAAAGGTCTATTCTATTCTATTCTATATGATGGAAACCACCTGTAGATCCAGTAACAGGTGTTTTGTATTAACCCTCTGAGACCCATTTGTTACATAGATTTGGTGCTAACTTTACCATTTACATTTACCATTTTTTTTTACCACTGGCAAATTTGTAAAAAAATATCAATAATCCCTCCAGAATACCACATTAAGACATCAACACCTTGAGGAACACAATAGAAAAAGTCATACTGTGATTTGATGTCAAAAACCTTTGACATTTGGCAATTTCCAAAAGAATTGCATTTTTTGGTGATTAGATGGCGAGCAGTTGTGTTGTGTAGAAGAAGAAGAAGAAGAAGATAGGCCTTTATTAGTCCCACGAGGGAAAATTCAATTTTTTTCACTCTGTTGTTAACTTATACACGGTACATGCAGACCCGAACACACACATGCACAAACATGCAACAATGGAGAGATGTCAGAGTGATGGGGCTGCTCCTGACAAGCGCCCCGAGCAGTTGGGGGTTTGGTGCCTTGCTCAGGGGCACCTCGGCAGTGCCCAAGAGGTAAACTGGCACCTCTCCAGCTACCAGTTCACACTCAGTTCTTGGTCCATGTCGGGACTTGAACCGGTGACCCTCCGGTTCCCAAGTCAACTCCCTACAGACTGAGCTACTGCCGCCCCCAAAGAGACTGAGTAAACTGACAGAAACTCCCTTACTGTCAATCTAGCTAGGAAAGCCATCCATCCTCTGAATGCCCTAGTGCTCTAGTTTGTGACTGTTAAATTTCATGAGACTGTGCTTGTCCTAGAGGTCACCACAGGTAATTTTATACAGTGAGGTCAAATAAAAAAAAAAAGGTCTCTCTACAATGGAATGGCTCCTATGGGGACTAACATCATCACAATGAATACACTTGGAGTATGCTCTCTAAGAGTCTCAGCTTTACAGTGATACCCAATTTATGTCATTCAAGACCCACCGTAGCCATTTTCATTCACATATCTTAAGGTCAGAGATCAAGGGACCCTTTTGAAAATGACCATGCCAGTTTTTCCAGGTCAAAATTTAGCCCAACTTTGAATTATTATCTAACCTAGTATTGACTAGCATAACATGGTTGGTACCAATAGGTTCTTTGGTTTTTCTAGTTTCACAGTTTCATATGATAACTGTATCTGTAAAACTAAACCTGCTACAGCCTCTGAAAGACAGTAAAGATGTTACTTGTGGAGTTCAGTTCAGTGTCATCTCACGACCTGCATGGGCATGTGGCTGTAGTCATGTGGTGATGTTTGCAACATGCAATGATACAGTAATTTTAACTAACACAACTTTGAAATCCAAGTGTTCAAATGCCATGACTAATGCCATAATGGTTTGCATTCAAAGATCTGAAACACTTTCAGCTTTACTTGCAATATGATTGCAAGTTGTGACTCAGCTTACAGTACATACTGGCTTAAAAAACATCTCAGAATTATTCCACCTTCACTAACACCTGTTTATTCAAACACATTTTGATAACTGGATGCTTTTTGCAACACTGAACTAATTTACAAATAGAGCTGATCACGTGTCCCTGCAGCTGTCTGGCACACACTGGACTGTGTTGGCATGCTTTGTGGTGCATTTCCTGACACCTCTGGCCGTATAAAGAGTTTACGGCCAGTATAGTATATGTCTATGCTTATTATATTTCTGGATGTTTAAGTCACCAGGGAGAGTAAGTATTTTATTAGTAGAGCTATATAACTTTTCGAAACATAAATATCATCTTGAATATCATCTATCTGAACAAACCAGTCAAACAGAATGATCCTGTCTGTGTTTGCCGAGTACATCTTATTTATGTTGAACATAACAGAATGAAGCTCATACTAGCACTTCTGATGACATACAAGAGTTGATTCTTTTGAAGTTGTCAGTTTGCTTTGTCTATCACCTCTCGGATAACCTCTGACCTCTGTGACATAGGCAGCGATTACTCTGGTTCAAATTCAACATGGCATGGAGGACATGGAGAGCTACATGTATGACCGATTGTACAAATAGTGGGACTGCATGAAATTCATGAAGTACATTTTTGACAAAAGGGGTTATCCATAGGCCAATGCTGCTGGGACACAAGTCTGGTCTGATCAGCCGGGCTGGGTCACCTGAGTCAGGGTGTATGATGGTGAAAGACCTTTATGCCATCCATCAAATGATGGTCTTTGGTTATGTCCTGTACTGTACTGAGTCTGACATGGGGCAGCTGTTTCAGCAGTAATCAGTTTTATGTTGGAGTCTGGTTAGCATGAACATCTGTTGAAAGTGAAAGCTCTTTGAAAACAACATGTTGTGAGGTTTGTAGATCAATGCTGAAACAGAACATACATTGGAAGACCTTTGAATGATGTGTACTGCACATTCACAGAAACTGGTATGGAATCATTAAGGTCACTAGGTCCTTGTAAACACGGTATGCTTCTGTCTGTATTTAGTCTGGATAGTGGACACTTGTGACAGAACCTGAGGGTGTTCACTGGAATGAGATCATTTTTTTTTTTCATCACTGATTGACAGATGTTACCCTGCTCTTTTTTAAATCCTCACATGGACTTCTAGTGAAGCCTTTTTTTTTTTCTATGCACCAAACAGTGCATACAGCCAGTGCAGTGCAGCTGTCATTTGCACAGCTGTGTTGTTCTGGAGTCCTGCCAGTGTTTTTCAGTCCACACAAGGTCAGTAGAAACAGAGCACAACACAACAACACCTCACACACATACACACGCACACACACACACACACAAAGAGATAGATAGAGAGAGAGAGGGGGGGGGGGGGTATCAGGTAAAATTGCTTAAAATGGCTTGTATTCTGTGTTTGTGATGCACAATATCAGACGAATTTGCAATGACTACAATACCACAAACTAAGGGGCATTTGGGGCCATTCAGAACTTTCCCCAGTTGGTAATCCAGCCTTAGCTGCCATATACAGTACACAAAAGGATACATACACAATGCATAGAAGTTGGTAGTTTTAGTGGGAGCAACAGGGGCCCAACAGTGTTTTTGTTTTTGCCCCAGGTCCCCCTAATAGCCATGAAAAAACATAGCTAAAATCATTCCTGACTTAGAGTTTTAGCAGAAGACAATTAACCATTTTCCAGACCTGTCTTTTTCTACTGTTCTTCAGTCTGGTGTATGTGTCTCCCCAAACTAAGGGACCAGTTAGACTTTGCCTCAAGAAATGTTTGTAGAACTAAATCATTAATCTGTGTTAATGTTGCTGATGATCCAGTCCAATAACATTCAAAACCCCCAGCTGTGTTTTCACAGCTGTCAGAGAGAAAATAGACTACATGGGGGCTCAGTGACATAACACTTCCACTTCTTTCCTGGTAGCATCAGTATAATCCTATTGGACTGAGAACTGTTGAGGGCCCTATGAACACTAGTAGTAAACATCCAAAGTGGCTCATGTTTGCTCTCAGAACACTTTGAGTGGACAGAAGTCTACAGACAGAATCTGACTCAGGAGGAGAAACCTCCTCTCATCTTTCCACATGTCTTATAGTGCTATCTGCTGTTAGAAGGACAGATTTCAACCAGACAACCAGACAAGTCTTTCATCATAATCCAAACTACTACAAGAATAATACCTACAGTATTTTTTGTGGTGCAAGGTCAGGTCAGGGTAGTAGTAGCTAATTTAGAGTGCGTTGTGTCATCTTACAGAGCCACTGGTGTCAGTCCTACAAGAGTCTTGTGCTGTTGTAACTTCTTTGTAGAGCTGAACCAATTAATCCATTACTCAATCAACAGAAAATATGTATATTACTATTTTGATAATCAATTCATTATTTCACTTATTTGTAAAGCAAACAATGCCCTAAGATTCTCTTGTTCCAGCATATGAAATGTGAGGATTTGCTGCTCTTTTTTGTCTTATGATAGTAAACTGAATGTTTTTGGGTTTTGGACTGTTTCAGTTGTGAGATTAACTGATAAAGAAAATTATCTTGCTTGCAGGCCTACTTATTTATACAGGTAAGCTTACAAATACATACTGTAGAAATTTAAAATGATTGAAACATGTAGTAATTTATGTTCCTACTGTGCAGATGCACAAAGCCCATTTCATTTAAAAAGGCAAAAGTAAAAGCCAGCATTACTTTTAACCATTCCATAATACCCAGTTATTTACAATGCCTTTTAATGAAGAATTTATTGATTACCTGTGTCTCAATTGTTGGGCACATTTAAAGAGCCATGTGAGCAACTGTATAGCAATCAATGTTAACCTTTGACCCAAGGATATGCATCTACGAAATTTGCAAGTTAAGTCTCATAACAACCCTTGGCATAATAGGTTGTTTCAGACTGCTATCTTAATGTTTCTTTTAATAAGGAGTTTGTCTATAAAGGGTGCCTCCCTCAACTAAACCCTGCTTCCAAACATTTTTTTGTTTGTGACGATTCATTCATTTCCAATCACACTCTAGTGCTGGATACTCCAGCTAGGCAAGATGTTGTGGTTGCCGGAAGCAGTCGGCAAGTGGCAATGGCATCCTAGTGCCAGGTTCTCAACCTACTTGCTGCTACAGTGGAGCAGTCGCTTGAAACAATTTCATGTAAAACTGTAGTTTTGACCACTAAACTAGCTTACTGTTTTTATCTCCCAAAACCACACGGAAATGCATTTTCCTCAAGAAACACTCCAAAGTGGATTTGTATCTGTGAAAAAATGCCACTTTTTCACAGAAACAAATCGTTTGTATTAGTAACATGCAAAACAGGATGAATATGACAAACATTGATTTGTTAGCTTTCACATGAAAACTGGCCTCTAAGCATCAAATCTTCATTCTGAGCACAATTTCATGTAAAACTGTAGTTTTGACCACTAAACTAACATACTCTATTTCTGTCCCAAAATCACACAGAAATGCATTTTCCACAAGAAACACTCAAAAAGTGGATTTCTGTGAAAATGACGGCATTTCTTCACAGAAATACATCTACTGTATTAGTAACATATTTTTTTTTCTATATCAGCAGTTGCAAAGCACAATGTGGCTATTCATGGTGACTCAAGGGCACAACTGCAGCCAAGTTGTTGTAGTTTCATTTTCACCCTGTAGAGTGTACCATAGGACCAGTAGGGTATTTAATGCTCCCATTGGCGTCAGATACACAGGAAGGATGATAGAAGGCTAATTAACTTCAACTTTATGTGGAAATAACTGTTGTGGTCCTATCCGGCAGAAATTCCCACCTCACATCATCAATAATTATTAGGATGAATATGTCAGAAAACATTTTTTTTTCAGTTTTCACATAAAAACTGGCCTCTAATCATCAAATCGTCATTCAGAGCGCAATCTCATGTAAAGTTGCAGTTTTGATCACTAAACTAGCTTAAACTACATTTCTCTGCCAAAACCACACACAAAGGCATTTTTCAACAGAAACACTCAAAAGCAGATTTCTGTGAAAATGACAGCAATTTGTCAAGAAACTATGGAGATATATTTGTCTCTTTATTATTCAGTCAAATAGAATAGATTTGCAACCAAAGAGAAATTTGAGTGCAAAAGAGAATAGATTGCAATTGAAAAAAAATGTTTTGAGAGCATATTTCCTCAACTTCAATCAAAACTAATGTTTGTAAGTAAAAATGTATGATCATTTTCCTTATAAATCAGTCCTCTTTGCTTGTGAGTTGAAAAAAACAAAAAAACAAAAAAAAACCTTGCAAATTCAGCTGCACTTAATGGGCAGGGCCTACACTGATGGCTGAGAGAAGAGTTTCTATTGGTGCGTTGGACCTGGCTCCAGCTCAGGCTACACTTGTGCATTACACACACGTCTCCTTTGAGTTACAGTACTGAGAGGGAAGTTAAGTAAGTGAATTATGCTAAATAACATAGGCTACAGCTTGCTGTACATTCACAACATCACGAAGAAGAAGTAATGAATTGTAATTCCCTGCTGCTGGCACAATGATGAGCAGCAACACGGCTGTTCCTACTGTACCAGAAAATCTACACAACAGTACTACTGTGGATTACTAAACTACTGCTGAACACGGTGCCAGTTTCCACTGTGTAGCAGGCTGACACTATACTCCTCTAGACTTCTGTTGTCATTCCACGCTGTTCAGATGTCAACAAACACACATGGTGAATAATTTAACAACTCCCAAGCATAGTTTTAACCAGTCACCATGCACAGCTGTGTCACCAGGCTGCTCAGCCTAGGATGGAGACTAATCTGCTTCTAGGCAGGGCTCCACGCACGAGGTGGGGATTCGCCGGCTTCGAATCCAGTCACCACGCACTGCCATGTCACCAGCATACTCAGCTTAGGGTGAGTACTCCCCATGCACGGCAATATGATAAATCGGTGTTCAATATGATAAACGTATGTTTTCTGTTATATTTATCCTGTTTTGTATTGATTTCCATGTAAAATTACTTATACTTTTGTTTCATGCCACACAATTAAATAGTACAACATACAACACACACAAATCTTTAAAAAGAGTTTAAGACATTAACTAATCAGAATTTCCCAGGCTTGCATTCCCGTACTTGGAGTTGCATTAAAAAAAGATGATGTATATTTGTGCTTGTGAGACTTTGATCATAGATCATTGTTAACAAATTCACTGCTGATTAACTGTGACATGATGTCATTCAAATAATCTTCAGTAGTCATAATCATCAATTCTTTTCTATACAATGTGAGCGTGACATAAGTAACTTGTCTTATGGTACCCTCTGTTGGATGAAAACGGAACTACAACAACTTGCCTACAAGCTTTTCTCATCAATGGTGGTGTTCGGTGTGTCTCGAGTAATTAGAAATAGGCACATAGTGCTTGGCACCTGCCGATTTAGAAAAAAAAATGTTACTAATGTAATAAATGTGTTTCTGTGACGATATACCATCTTTGTCACAGAAATCAACTATTTATTAATGTTCTTGTACAAAAATGCCTTTCTTTTTGGTTTTCGCAAAGAAATTTTTAGACTTTAAGAAAGTTTTAGCTAGTATAGTGGTAGAAACTACGGTTTTGTGTTAAACTGAACTCAGAATGAAGATCTGATGCTTGGAGGCTAAGTTTTTATGTGAAGCTGACCATACTATGGTTTCTCTCATATTCATCATGTTTTGGATGTAGAAATGTAATAGATGTGTTTTGTGTAGAAATCAGTCATTGAGTGTTTCTTGTGCAAAAATGCATTTCAAGTTGGTTTTGGTAGAGAAGTAGAGTTTAAACTGGCCCAGTGGTAAAAAGTGTTCTTTTGCTCTCAATATTTCCTTAAAGAGAAATGCATATGTGTGTACTTTTGGGACAGAAACACAGTTAAAAGCTAGTTTCGTGTTGAAAATTAGATTTATATTGAAACTGTGCTCAGAAGGAATAAGTGATGCTAAGAGACCGGTTTTCACATGAAATATGATTACATTTAATTCCCTATCATATTACTGCTGTTTTACGTGTTTACAATGTAATATGTGCATTTCTATAAGGAAATGATCCTTTTCACAGAAATCCACTTTTGAGTGTGTCTCGAGGAGAAATGTGTTTCTGTGTGGTCGTAGTAGATAAACACAGTTAAAATTAGTTTAGTAGTGAAAATGAGAGTTTTAATTTGGAATGAGCTCAGAATGAAGATTTGCTGCTTGCTGGCCATATTTTTTATTTTTATCATTAACATGATACAATCCCAGTCATTTTTATACTGTTTTGCATGTTTTCTGTATAATAGATGTGTTTCTGTGAGGAACTGACGGTTTTCCATGAAACTGAGAACAGAATGAAGATTTCATGCTTGGAGGTCAGTTTTAAGGTGAACTTTTATAATAGTATGTTTCCTGTGATATTAGTGTGTTTGTGTGAGGGACATGTTTATCACAGACATCAACTTTCAAAGAATCAAATGCCTGCCTGTGTGTTTTTGGAGGGGAAATGAAGTGTGAACTTATTTAGTGGTAAAACCAACGGTCTCACGTGAAATTGAGCACAAAATAAAGATTTCATGCTTGGAGACACATTGTCATGGGAAATTTTATAGAACTATGTTTTCTGTCTCAACCATCCCGTTTTGCATGTTTTCAGTGATATTGATGTGTTTCTGTGACGATATGACTTTTTCACAGAACTCAACATTTGAATGTTTGTTGTCGCAAAGCACATTTCTGTGTGCTTTTGGAAGAGAAATGCAAGTTTAGCTCGGTTAGTGGTAAAAACAACAGTCTTACATGACACGGAGCTCAGAATGAAAATTTCATGCCTGGAGACACGTTTTCATATGAAATTACTACAACTGTGTATTCTGTTATATCCATCCTGTTTCCAGTGATATTGATTTTCTGTGATGAAATAGCATGTTTTTAACAGAAATCAACTTTTGAGTGTTTCTAGTGGAATAACGCTTTTCTGTGTGCTCTTGGATGAGAAATGCAGTGTTTAGCGTGTTTAGTGGTGAAAAGTGCGGTTTTACATGACATTGATCACAGAATGAAAACTATGTTTTCTGTCAAATCCATCCTGTTATTAAAGGTGTCCAGTGATATTGATGTGTTTCTGCGAAGAAATGGCATGCTTTTCACAGAAATCAACTTTTGAGTGTTTCTGGTGGAATAACGCTTTTCTGTGTGCTCTGGATGAGAAATGCTGTGTTAAGCACATTTTAGTGGTGAAACGTACAGTTAAACATTGTTGTCAAACATTGATCACAGAATGAAAACTATATTTTCTGTCAAATCCATCATGTTATAAAGGTGTCCAGTGATACTGATGTGTTTCTGTGAAGAAATGGTATGTTTTTAACAGAAATCAGCTTTGCTGAGGGCCAGTCTCCACGCACAGCGTTGTCATCATGCTGCTCAGCTAAGGGTGAGGACTCGCCTGCACGGAGGCACAGCATTATGATAAGAATATGTTCGCCTTTCTGTCTGCCCTTTGGAGGAGAAATGCAGTGTGAGCGCGTTTAGTGATGAAAAGTATGGTTTTACATGACATTGATCACAGAATGAAGATTTCATGTTTGGAAAACGTTTTTAGATGTTTTTTTTATAAAACAATGTTTTCTGCCATATCCATCGTGTATTGCACGTTTCGAGTGATACTGATGTGTTTCTGTGAAGAAACAGGCATGTTTTTCACAGAAATCAGCTTTCTAGTTTTTCCTATAGACAAACGCGTTTCTCCATGTTTTTGGATGAGAAAATGCAGTTTTAGCTTGTTTAGTGGCTCGAACAACGCTCGCATGAAATTCAGTGTGGAAAGAAGATTTCATGCTTAGAGACACATTTGCATGTGAAATAATACAGTTTTATCATTGTGTGGTGGGGATTTGGCTGCTTGGAGAGCGTTTTGATCTTGCTGCTCAGCTCAGGGTAAGGACTCGACTGCTTGGAAGCCAGCCTACACACAGAACTTTGCCATCATGCAGCTCAGCTAAGGGTGAGGACTCGTCTGCACGGAGTCACAGCATTATGATAAGAATATGTTCGCGTTTCTGTCTGCTTTTGGAGGAGAAAGGCAGTGCGTTTAGTGGTGAAAAGTACGACTTTATATGACATTGATCACAGAATGAAGATATCATACTTGGAAAACGTTTTCATATGAAATTTTAATAAAACAGTGTTTTCTGCCATATCCATCGTTTATTGCACATTTGCAGTGATACTGATGTGCTTCTGTGAAGAAATAGCATGTTTTTAAAAGAAATCAACTTTTGAGTGTTTCTAGTGGAATAACGCTTTTCTGTTGTGCTCTTGGATGAGAAATGCAGTGTTCGTGCGTTTAGTGGTGAAAAGTGCGGTTTTACATGACATTGATCACAGAATGAAGATTTCATGCTTGGAAAACGTTTTCATATGAAATTTTTATAAAACAATGTTTTCTGCTATATCCATCGTGTATTGCACGTTTCCAGTGATACTGATGTGTTTCTGTGAAGAAATGGCATGTTTTTCACAGAAATCAGCTTTCGAGTTTTTCTTGTAGACAAACGCATTTCTGAATATTTTTGGATGAGAAAAAATGCAGTTTTCGCTTGTTTAGTGGCTCGAACAACGCTCTCGCATGGAATTCAGTGCGGAATGAAGATTTCATGCTTAGAGACACATTTTCATGTGAAATAATACAGTTTTATCGTTGTGTGGTGGGGATTCACCTGCTTGGAGAGCGTTTTGATTTTGCTCTTAAACTTAGGGTGGGACTCGCCTGTTGAGGGCCAGTCTCCACGCACAGCGTTGTCATCATGCTGCTCAGCTCAGGGGAAGGACTCGCTTGCTTGCAAGCCAGCCTCCACGCAGAACTTTGCCATTTATGCTGCTCAGCTAAGGGTGAGGACTCGCCTGCACGGAGGCAAGGCATTATGATAAGAATATATTCGCATTTCTGTCTGCCGTTTGGAGGAGAAATGCAGTGTGAGCGCGTTTAGTGGTGAAAAGTACAGTTTTATATGACATTAATCACATAATGAAGATATCATGCTTGGAAACCATTTTCATATGAAATTTTTATAAAACAATGTTTTCTGCCATATCCATCGTGTATTGCATGTTTGCAGTGATACTGATGTGTTTCTGTGAAGAAATGGCATGTTTTTAACCCTCGCGCTGTCCTGCGCGCACATTGTCCACTCACCCTACCCGACTCTAACGCGTACCTTTGTTGGTAAAGGAAAATGCTGGGGACTTTCCTGGTGACCCCTAGGACTTTCCTCATCGCTCGTAATTGTAGGTACAATCATGTGGAGGCCTGGATTGACCCGAAAAAAAATGGGGGGGTCTCAGTGACCCCTACACACCTAATTGTAGGCTGCGGTATAGCGAGAGGCTCACTTAGCGCGCTCTCCCTTGATTCTATGATTGCTTGCCTGGGCTCTCGGTGACCCCAGGCACCACCGAGCGATAAATCTGTTGGTAAAGGGAAAAGCCAGGGACTTTCCTCCTCATGTGGCCTCATGCTAGGGACTTTCCTCCTCATGTGGCCTCATGCTAGGGACTTTCCTCCTTATGTGGCCTCATGCTAGGGACTTTCCTTATCATATGGCCTAGGGACTTTCCTCATGTGGCCTCATGCTAGGGACTTTCCTCATCATATGGCCTAGGGACTTTCCTCATGCTAGGGACTTTCCTCATCATATGGCCTAGGGACTTTCCTCATGTGGCCTCATGCTAGGGACTTTCCTCATGCTAGGGACTTAGGGACTTTCCTCATGTGGACTCATGCTAGGGACTTTCCTCATCATATGGCCTTGAAACTTTCCTCATGCTAGGGACTTAGGGACTTTCCTGGGGGCTTTCCTCATGTGAGATAGTGTGTAACGGGGAGGGTGTTTTAAATCCACCCCCCCCAGCTCGTTCGCGCCGCACTCTTTGGGCGCTTCCATCGCCCATTCGCGCCGCACTCTTTGGGCCTCGGCTCACTGAACACCTCCCTTTCATTCAAGCTGTTTACATTTGCCCACGAGGCAGCGCCCTCGGTCCCCTTCTTTGTATGATTCTTACGCAGTTCCCGGGTAGGGGTCACTTGGACCCCCCGAATGAGTTGCTGACGCGGATCGCCTGTAGTAGTAGTAGTAGTAGTAGTAGTAGTAGTAGGGACTGCGAAGTTATGCTTACATGTGCATGGAAGCAAGGGGAAGAACACTGTCCTGCGTGCCCAATGCCCTTAGCTCCCATACCCAACATTTCACGGTTCCGCAGTCTAACGGGACTTTCCATCTGTCTCTCCGTGGCACCGTGTGCGCATGCCGGGTCCTAACGCATACATTGTCTGCACATCTCATTTCCATTATACGCACGCTCACGGTCCGGTCGGACTCTGTGAGGTTTACTTTATTCGTAGGGGTCCCCTTTCTGTTTGATTCCTATCGATTCTGTTGGAAGGGGACCCAGCGACCCCACGCACACAGAGTATAGGCCCTAGTAAGCGGGAGGGTTAATGTAAAGGCAAGGTTTTCAGCATCAAACAGGCCTCCGTGATGAAAACTACATTCTGTTGTCACTTTCATGTAAAAGCCAGGTTTTGGTCTGTAAACTGACCTCCTGTGACGAAATCCACATTATCTACTTAGTTTCATGTAAAATCTATATTTCCAGCATTAAACAGTGCTCTAGTGTTGAAAACAACATTCTGTGCTTACTTTAATGTAAAAGCTATGTTTCCATCATTAAACCGTGCTGTTGTGTTGAAAACTACATTCTGTGCTTACTTTCATGTAAAAGCTACGTTTACACCATCAAACAGGCCTCCCGTGATGAAAACTACATTCTGTTGTCACTTTCATGTAAAAGCCAGGTTTTGGTCTGTAAACTGACCTCCTGTGATGAAATCCACATTATCTACTTAGTTTCATGTAAAATCTATATTTCCAGCATTAAACAGTGCTCTAGTGTTGAAAAGTACATTCTGTGCTTACTTTCATGTAAAAGCTACGTTTACAGCATTAAACAGTGCTCTTGTGTTGAAAATTACATTCTGTGCTTACTTTCATGTAAAAGCTACGTTTACACCATCAAACTGGCCTCCTGTGATGAAATCCACATTATATGCTTACTTTCATGTAAAAGCTACGTTTACACCATCAAACATGCCTCCCGTGATGAAAACTACATTCTGTTGTCACTTTCATGTAAAAGCCAGGTTTGGTCTGTAAACCAACCTCCTGTGATGAAATCCACATTATCTACTTAGTTTCATGTAAAATCTATATTTCCAGCATTAAACAGTGCTCTAGTGTTGAAAAGTACATTCTGTGCTTACTTTCATGTAAAAGCTACGTTTACAGCATTAAACAGGGCTCTAACGTTGAAAACTACATTCTGTGCTTACTTTCATGTAAAAACTAGTATTGTAAACTACATTCGGTGCTCACTTTTTAATGTAAAATCCAGGTTGTGGGCAATGAACTGACCTCCTGTGATGAAATCCACATTATGTGCTTACTTTCATGTAAAAGCTACGTTTCCAATATTAAACAGGTCTTTCGTGATGGAAACTACATTCTGTTGTCACTTTCATGTAAAAGCTACGTTTACAGAATCAAACAGGCCTCCCGTGATGAAAATTACATTCTGTGCTTACTTTCATGTAAAAGCTGTGTTTCCAGTAATAAACAGGCCTCTAGTGTTGTAAACTACATTCTGTGATCATTTTAATGTAAAATCCAGGTTGTGGGCAGTGAACTGACCTGCCATTATGAAATCCACATTATGTGCTTAGTTTCATGTAAAAGCTATATTTCCAGCATTAAACAGTGCTCTAGTGTTAAAAACTACATTCTGTGCTTACTTTCATGTAAATGCTACGTTTACAGCATCAAACAAGCCTCCCGTGATGAAAACCATATTATCTGCTTAGTTTCATGTAAAAGCTATGTTTCCAGCATTAAACAGGGCTCTAGTGTTGAAAACTACGTTCTGTGCTTATTTTCATGTAAAAGCTACGTTTACAGCATTAAATAGGATTCTAGTGTTGTAAACTACATTCTGTGCTCACTTTAATGTAAAATCTAGGTTGTGGGCAGTGAACTGGCCTTCTGTGATGAAATCCACATTATATGCTTACGAACATGTAAAAGCTACTTTTACAGCATCAAACCGGCCTGCCATGATGAAAACTACATTCTGTGCTTACTTTAATGTAAAAGCTACATTTACAGCATTAAACAGGCCTCTAGTGTTGAAAACTACATTCTGTGCTTACTTTCATGTAAAAGCAAGGTTTCCAGCATTAAACAGGCCTCCTGTGATGAAAACTCCATTCTGTGTTCACTTTAATGTAAAAGCTATGTTTTCAGCATCAAACAGGCTTCTTGTGTTGGAAACTACATTCTGTTGTCACTTTCATGTAAAAGCCAGGTTTTGGGCAATAAACTGGCCTCCTGTGATAAAATCCACATTATCTGCTTAGTTTCATGTAAAAGCTATGTTTACAGCATTAAACAGTGCTCTAGTGTTGAAGACTACCTTCTGTGCTTATTTTCATGTAAAAGCAACGTTTCCAGCATTAAACAGGCCTCCCGTGATGAAAACTACATTCTGTGTTCACTTTAATGTAAAAGCTATGTTTTACAGCATTAAACAGTGCTCTTGTGTTGAAAATTACATTCTGTGCTTACTTTCATGTAAAAGCAAGCTTTTGGGCAGTAAACTGACCTCCTGTGATGAAATCCACATTATCTACTTAGTTTCATGTAAAATCTATATTTGCAGCATAAAACATGGCTCTAGTGTTGAAAAGTACATTCTGTGCTTACTTTCATGTAAAAGCTACGTTTACACCATCAAACTCGCCTCCTGTGATGAAATCCACATTATATGCTTACTTTCATGTAAAAGCTACGTTTACACCATCATACAGGCCTCCCGTGATGAAAACTACATTCTGTCGTCACTTTCATATAAAAGCCAGGTTTTGGTCTGTAAGTGACCTCCTGTGATGAAATCCACATTATCTACTTAGTTTCATGTAAAATCTATATTTCCAGCATTAAACAGTGCTCTAGTGTTGAAAACTACATTCTGTGCTTACTTTCATGTAAAAGCTACGTTTACAGCATTAAACAGGCCTCTAGTGTTGAAAACTACATTCAGTGCTTACTTTCATGTAAAGGCAAGGTTTTCAGCATCAAACAGGCTTCTTGTGATGGAAACTACATTCTGTTGTCACTTTCATGTAAAAGCAACGTTTCCAGCATTAAACAGGCCTCCTGTGATGAAAACCATATTATATGCTTACTTTCATGTAAAAGCTACGTTTACACCATCAAACAGGCCTCCCGTGATGAAAACTACATTCTGTTGTCACTTTCATGTAAAAGCCAGGTTTTGGTCTGTAAACTGACCTCCTGTGACGAAATCCACATTATCTACTTAGTTTCATGTAAAATCTATATTTCCAGCATTAAACAGTGCTCTCGTGTTGAAAACTACATTCTGTGCTTACTTTAATGTAAAAGCTATGTTTCCATCATTAAACCGTGCTGTTGTGTTGAAAACTACATTCTGTGCTTACTTTCATGAAAAAGCTACGTTTACACCATCAAACAGGCCTCCCGTGATGAAAACTACATTCTGTTGTCACTTTCATGTAAAAGCCAGGTTTTGGTCTGTAAACTGACCTCCTGTGATGAAATCCACATTATCTACTTAGTTTCATGTAAAATCTATATTTCCAGCATTAAACAGTGCTCTAGTGTTGAAAAGTACATTTTGTGCTTACTTTCATGTAAAAGCTACGTTAACAGCATTAAACACTGCTCTTGTGTTGAAAATTACATTCTGTGCTTACTTTCATGTAAAAGCTACATTTACACCATCAAACTGGCCTCCTGTGATGAAATCCACATTATATGCTTACTTTCATGTAAAAGCTACGTTTACACCATCAAACATGCCTCCCGTGATGAAAACTACATTCTGTTGTCACTTTCATGTAAAATCCAGGTTTGGTCTGTAAACCAACCTCCTGTGATGAAATCCACATTATCTACTTAGTTTCATGTAAAATCTATATTTCCAGCATTAAACAGTGCTCTAGTGTTGAAAAGTACATTCTGTGCTTACTTTCATGTAAAAGCTACGTTTACAGCATTAAACAGGGCTCTAACGTTGAAAACTACATTCTGTGCTTACTTTCATGTAAAAACTACGTTTACACCATCAAACTGGCCTCCTGTGATGAAAACTACATTCTGTGTTCACTTTAATGTAAAAGCTATGTTTAATGCATTAAACAGGCCTCTAGTATTGTAAACTACATTCGGTGCTCACTTTTTAATGTAAAATCCAGGTTGTGGGCAATGAACTGACCTCCTGTGATGAAATCCACATTATGTGCTTACTTTCATGTAAAAGCTACGTTTCCAATATTAAACAGGTCTTTCGTGATGGAAATTACATTCTGTTGTCACTTTCATGTAAAAGCTACGTTTACAGAATCAAACAGGCCTCCCGTGATGAAAATTACATTCTGTGCTTACTTTCATGTAAAAGCTGTGTTTCCAGTAATAAACAGGCCTCTAGTGTTGTAAACTACATTCTGTGATCACTTTAATGTAAAATCCAGGTTGTGGGCAGTGAACTGACCTGCCATTATGAAATCCACATTATGTGCTTAGTTTCATGTAAAAGCTATATTTCCAGCATTAAACAGTGCTCTAGTGTTAAAAACTACATTCTGTGCTTACTTTCATGTAAAAGCTACGTTTACAGCATCAAACAGGCCTCCCGTGATGAAAACCATATTATCTGCTTAGTTTCATGTAAAAGCTATGTTTCCAGCATTAAACAGGGCTCTAGTGTTGAAAACTACGTTCTGTGCTTATTTTCATGTAAAAGCTACGTTTACAGCATTAAACAGGATTCTAGTGTTGTAAACTACATTCTGTGCTCACTTTAATGTAAAATCTAGGTTGTGGGCAGTGAACTGGCCTTCTGTGATGAAATCCACATTATATGCTTACGAACATGTAAAAGCTACGTTTACAGCATCAAACCGGCCTGCCATGATGAAAACTACATTCTGTGCTTACTTTAATGTAAAAGCTACATTTACAGCATTAAACAGGCCTCTAGTGTTGAAAACTACATTCTGTGCTTACTTTCATGTAAAAGCTATGTTTACAGCATTAAACAGGCCTCTAGTGTTGAGAACTACATTCTGTGCTTACTTTCATGTAAAAGAAAGGTTTCCAGCATTAAACAGGCCTCCTGTGATGAAAACTCCATTCTGTGTTCACTTTAATGTAAAAGCTATGTTTTCAGCATCAAACAGGCTTCTTGTGTTGGAAACTACATTCTGTTGTCACTTTCATGTAAAAGCCAGGTTTTGGGCAATAAACTGGCCTCCTGTGATGAAATCCACATTATCTGCTTAGTTTCATGTAAAAGCTATGTTTCCAGCATTAAACAGTGCTCTAGTGTTGAAGACTACATTCTGTGCTTACTTTCATGTAAAAGCTACGTTTACAGCATTAAACAGTGCTCTTGTGTTGAAAACTACATTCTGTGCTTACTTTCATGTAAAAGCTACGTTTCCAGCATTAAACAGGCCTCCCGTGATGAAAACTACATTCTGTGTTCACTTTAATGTAAAAGCTATGTTTTCAGCATCAAACAGGCTTCTTGTTTTGGAAACTACATTCTGTTGTCACTTTCATGTAAAAGCCAGGTTTTGGGCAATAAACTTGTCTCCTGTGATGAAATCCACATTATCTGCTTAGTTTCATGTAAAATCTATATTTGCAGCATTAAACAGTGCTCTAGTGTTGAAAAGTACATTCTGTGCTTACTTTCATGTAATAGCTACGTTTACAGCATTAAACAGGACTCTAGTGCTGAAGACTACATTCTGTGCTTACTTTCATGTAATGGCAAGGTTTTAAGCATCAAACAGGCTTCTTGTGATAGAAACTACATTCTGTTGTCACTTTCATGTAAAAGCCAGGTTTTGGTCTGTAAACTGACCTCCTGTGACGAAATCCACATTATCTACTTAGTTTCATGTAAAATCTATATTTCCAGCATTAAACAGTGCTCTAGTGTTGAAAACTACATTCTGTGCTTACTTTAATGTAAAAGCTATGTTTCCATCATTAAACCGTGCTGTTGTGTTGAAAACTACATTCTGTGCTTACTTTCATGTAAAAGCTACGTTTACACCATCAAACAGGCCTCCCGTGATGAAAACTACATTCTGTTGTCACTTTCATGTAAAAGCCAGGTTTGGTCTGTAAACTGACCTCCTGTGATGAAATCCACATTATCTACTTAGTTTCATGTAAAATCTATATTTCCAGCATTAAACAGTGCTCTAGTGTTGAAAAGTACATTTTGTGCTTACTTTCATGTAAAAGCTACGTTTACAGCATTAAACAGTGCTCTTGTGTTGAAAACTACATTCTGTGCTTACTTTCATGTAAAAGCTACGTTTACACCATCAAACTGGCCTCCTGTGATGAAATCCACATTATATGCTTACTTTCATGTAAAAGCTACGTTTACACCATCAAACATGCCTCCCGTGATGAAAACTACATTCTGTTGTCACTTTCATGTAAAAGCCAGGTTTGGTCTGTAAACCAACCTCCTGTGATGAAATCCACATTATCTACTTAGTTTCATGTAAAATCTATATTTCCAGCATTAAACAGTGCTCTAGTGTTGAAAAGTACATTCTGTGCTTACTTTCATGTAAAAGCTACGTTTACAGCATTAAACAGGGCTCTAACGTTGAAAACTACATTCTGTGCTTACTTTCATGTAAAAACTAGTATTGTAAACTACATTCGGTGCTCACTTTTTAATGTAAAATCCAGGTTGTGGGCAATGAACTGACCTCCTGTGATGAAATCCACATTATGTGCTTACTTTCATGTAAAAGCTACGTTTCCAATATTAAACAGGTCTTTCGTGATGGAAACTACATTCTGTTGTCACTTTCATGTAAAAGCTACGTTTACAGAATCAAACAGGCCTCCCGTGATGAAAATTACATTCTGTGCTTACTTTCATGTAAAAGCTGTGTTTCCAGTAATAAACAGGCCTCTAGTGTTGTAAACTACATTCTGTGATCACTTTAATGTAAAATCCAGGTTGTGGGCAGTGAACTGACCTGCCATTATGAAATCCACATTATGTGCTTAGTTTCATGTAAAAGCTATATTTCCAGCATTAAACAGTGCTCTAGTGTTAAAAACTACATTCTGTGCTTACTTTCATGTAAATGCTACGTTTACAGCATCAAACAAGCCTCCCGTGATGAAAACCATATTATCTGCTTAGTTTCATGTAAAAGCTATGTTTCCAGCATTAAACAGGGCTCTAGTGTTGAAAACTACATTCTGTGCTTATTTTCATGTAAAAGCTACGTTTACAGCATTAAATAGGATTCTAGTGTTGTAAACTACATTCTGTGCTCACTTTAATGTAAAATCTAGGTTGTGGGCAGTGAACTGGCCTTCTGTGATGAAATCCACATTATATGCTTACGAACATGTAAAAGCTACTTTTACAGCATCAAACCGGCCTGCCATGATGAAAACTACATTCTGTGCTTACTTTAATGTAAAAGCTACATTTACAGCATTAAACAGGCCTCTAGTGTTGAAAACTACATTCTGTGCTTACTTTCATGTAAAAGCAAGGTTTCCAGCATTAAACAGGCCTCCTGTGATGAAAACTCCATTCTGTGTTCACTTTAATGTAAAAGCTATGTTTTCAGCATCAAACAGGCTTCTTGTGTTGGAAACTACATTCTGTTGTCACTTTCATGTAAAAGCCAGGTTTTGGGCAATAAACTGGCCTCCTGTGATAAAATCCACATTATCTGCTTAGTTTCATGTAAAAGCTATGTTTCCAGCATTAAACAGTGCTCTAGTGTTGAAGACTACATTCTGTGCTTATTTTCATGTAAAAGCAACGTTTCCAGCATTAAACAGGCCTCCCGTGATGAAAACTACATTCTGTGTTCACTTTAATGTAAAAGCTATGTTTTACAGCATTAAACAGTGCTCTTGTGTTGAAAATTACATTCTGTGCTTACTTTCATGTAAAAGCAAGCTTTTGGGCAGTAAACTGACCTCCTGTGATGAAATCCACATTATCTACTTAGTTTCATGTAAAATCTATATTTGCAGCATAAAACATGGCTCTAGTGTTGAAAAGTACATTCTGTGCTTACTTTCATGTAAAAGCTACGTTTACACCATCAAACTCGCCTCCTGTGATGAAATCCACATTATATGCTTACTTTCATGTAAAAGCTACGTTTACACCATCAAACTGGCCTCCTGTGATGAAATCCACATGATATGCTTACTTTCATGTAAAAGCTACGTTTACACCATCATACAGGCCTCCCGTGATGAAAACTACATTCTGTGCTTACTTTAATGTAAAAGCTATGTTTCCATCATTAAACCGTGCTGTTGTGTTGAAAACTACATTCTGTGCTTACTTTCATGTAAAAGCTACGTTTACACCATCAAACAGTCCTCCCGTGATGAAAACTACATTCTGTTGTCACTTTCATGTAAAAGCCAGGTTTTGGTCTGTAAACTGACCTCCTGTGATGAAATCCACATTATCTACTTAGTTTCATGTAAAAGCTATGTTTCCAGCATTAAACAGTGCTCTAGTGTTGAAAAGTACATTCTGTGCTTACTTTCATGTAAAAGCTACGTTTACAGCATTAAACAGTGCTCTTGTGTTGAAAACTACATTCTGTGCTTACTTTCATGTAAAAGCTACGTTTACACCATCAAACTGGCCTCCTGTGATGAAATCCACATTATATGCTTACTTTCATGAAAAAGCTACGTTTACACCTAAAAACATGCCTCCCGTGATGAAAACTACATTCTGTTGTCACTTTCATGTAAAAGCCAGGTTTTGGTCTGTAAACTGACCTCCCGTGATGAAATCCACATTATCTGCTTACTTTCATTTTAAAGCTACGTTTACCGCATTAAACAGGCCTCTAGTGTTGAAAACTACATTCTGTGCTTAATTTCATGTAAAAGTAAGCTTTTGGGCAGTAAACTGACCTTCCGTGATGAAATCCACATTATCTGCTTAGTTTCATGTAAAAGCTATGTTTCCAACATTAAACAGGCCTCCCGTGATGAAAACTACATTCTGTGCTTACTTTCATGTAAAAGCTACGTTTACACTATCAAACTGGCCTCCTGTGATGAAATCCACATTATATGCTTACTTTCATGTAAAAGCTACGTTTACACCATCAAACAGGCCTCCCGTGATGAAAACTACATTCTGTTGTCACTTTCATGTAAAAGCCAGGTTTTGGTCTGTAAACTGACCTCCTGTGATGAAATCCACATTATCTACTTAGTTTCATGTAAAATCTATATTTCCAGCATTAAACAGTGCTCTCGTGTTGAAAACTACATTCTGTGCTTACTTTCATGTGAAAGCTACGTTTACTGCATTAAACAGGCCTCTAGTGCTGAAGACTACATTCTGTGCTTACTTTCATGTAAAGGCAAGGTTTTAAGCATCAAACAGGCTTCTTGTGATGGAAACTACATTTTGTTGTCACTTTCATGTAAAAGCAACGTTTCCAGCATTAAACAGGCCTCCCGTGATGAAAACTCCATTCTGTGTTCACTTTAATGTAAAAGCTATGTTTCCAGCATTAAACCGTGCTCTACTGTTGAAAACTACATTCTGTGATTACTTTCATGTAAAAGTAAGCTTTTGGGCAGTAAAGTGACCTCCCGTGATGAAATCCACATAATCTGCTTAGTTTCATGTAACGTTTCCAGCATTAAACATTGCTCTAGTCTTGAAAACTACATTCTGTGCTTATTTTCATGTAAAAGCTACGTTTACTGCATCAAACAGGCCTCCCGTGAAGAAAACTACATTCTGTGCTTACTTTCATGTAAAGGCAAGGTTTTCAGCATCAAACAGGCTTCTTGTGATGGAAACTACATTCTGTTGTCACTTTCATGTAAAAGCCAGGTTTTGGTCTGTAAACTGACCTCCTGTGATGAAATCCACATTATCTACTTAGTTTCATGTAAAATCTATATTTCCAGCATTAAACAGTGCTCTAGTGTTGAAAAGTACATTCTGTGCTTACTTTCATGTAAAAGCTACGTTTACAGCATTAAACAGTGCTCTTGTGTTGAAAACTACATTCTGTGCTTACTTTCATGTAAAAGCTACGTTTACACCATCAAACTGGCCTCCTGTGATGAAATCCACATTATATGCTTACTTTCATGTAAAAGCTACGTTTACACAATCAAACAGGCCTCCCGTGATGAAAACTACATTCTGTTGTCACTTTCACGTAAGGGCTGCACGGTGGTGTAGTGGTTAGCGCTGTCGCCTCACAGCAAGAGGGTCGCAGGTTCGATTCCAGCTTGCGGCTCTTCTGTGTGGAGTTTGCATGTTCTCCCCGTGTAAGCGTGGGTTTTCTCCGGGTACTCCGGCTTCCTCCCACCATCCAAAGACATGCTGTTTAGGTTAATTGATTACTCTAAATTGCCCGTAGGTGTGGATGTGCGCGTGAATGGTATTCTGTCTATATGTTGTCTGTCTCTATGTGCCCTGCGATGGACTGGCGACCTGTCCAGGGTGTACCCTGCCTTCGCCCAATGCCAGCTGGGATTGGCTCCAGTCCCCCGTGACCCCTAACGGGATAAGCGGTTGACGATGGATGGATGGATGGATGACTTTCATGTAAAAGCCAGGTTTTGGTCTGTAAACTGACCTCCTGTGATGAAATCCACATTATCTTCTTAGTTTCATGTAAAATCTATATTTCCAGCATTAAACAGTGCTCTAGAGTTGAAAAGTACATTCTGTGCTTACTTTCATGTAAAAGCTACATTTACAGCATTAAACAGGCCTCTAGTGCTGAAGACTAAATTCTGTGCTTACTTTCATGTAAAGGCAAGGTTTTAAGCATCAAACAGGCTTCTTGTGATGGAAACTACCTTCTGTTGTCACTTTCATGTAAAAGCAACGTTTCCAGCATTAAACAGGCCTCCCGTGATGAAATCCACATTATCTGCTTAGCTTCATGTAAAAAGCTATGTTTCCAGCATCTAAACAGGGCTCTAGTCTTGAAAATTACATTCTGTGCTTATTTTCATGTAAAAGCTACGTTTACTGCATCAAACAGGCCTCCCGTGATGAAAACTACATTCTGTGCTTACTTTCATGTAAAGGCAAGGTTTTCAGCATCAAACAGGCTTCTTGTGATGAAAACTACATTCTGTTGTCACTTTCATGTAAAAGCCAGGTTTTGGGCAATAAACTGGCCTCCCGTGATGAAATCCACATTATCTGCTCAGTTTCCTGTAAAAGCTATGTTTCCAGCATTAAACAGTTCTCTAGTGTTGAAAACTACATTCTGTACCCATCTTCATGTAAAATCAAGGTTTCCAGCATTAAACAGGCCTCCGTGATGAAAACTACATTCTGTGTTCACTTCAATGTAAAAGCTACGTTTATAAAGCATTAAACAGTGCTCTTGTGTTGAAAACTACATTCTGTGCTTACTTTCATGTAAAGGCAAGGTTTTAGCCTCAAACAGGCTTCTTGTGATGGAAACTACATTCTGCTGTCACTTTCATGTAAAAGCAACGTTTCCAGCATTAAACGGGCCTCCCGTGATGAAAACTACATTCTCTGCTTACTTTCATGTAAAAGCTACTTTTACACCATCAAACTGGCCACCTGTGATGAAATCCAGATTTTATGCTTACTTTCATGTAAAAGCTACATTTACACCATCAAACAGGCCTCCCATGATGAAAAATACATTCTGTCGTCACTTTCATGTAAAAGCCAGGTTTTGGTCTGTAAAGTGACCTCCTGTGATGAAATCCACATTACGTTTGGGGGCGGCAGTAGCTCAGTCTGTAGGGAGTTGGCTTGGGAACCGGAGGGTCACCGGTTCAAGTCCCGACATGGGCCAAAAACTGAGTGTGAACTGGTAGCTGGAGAGGTGCCAGTTTACCTCTTGGGCACTGCCGAGGTGCCCCTGAGCAAGGCACCAAACCCCCAACCGCTCGGGGCGCTTGTCAGGAGCAGCCCCCTCACTCTGACATCTCTCCAATTGTTGCATGTATATGGACCTGTTTGTGCATGTGTGTGTATAAGTTAACAGAGTGAAAAAATTGAATTTCCCCTAGCGGGACTAATAAAGGAATATCTTCTTCTTCTTCTTCTACAGCATTAAACAGTGCTCTTATGTTGAAAACTACATTCTGTGCTTACTTTCATGTAAAAGCTACATTTCCAGCATTAAACGGGCCTCCCGTGATGAAAACTACATTCTCTGCTTACTTTCATGTAAAAGCTACGTTTACACCATTAAACTGGCCACCTGTGATGAAATCCAGATTTTATGCTTACTTTCATGTAAAAGCTACGTTTACACCATCAAACAGGCCTCCCGTGATGAAAAATACATTCTGTCGTCACTTTCATGTAAAAGCCAGGTTTTGGTCTGTAAAGTGACCTCCTGTGATGAAATCCACATTACGTTTGGGGGCGGCAGTAGCTCAGTCTGTAGGGAGTTGGCTTGGGAACCGGAGGGTCACCGGTTCAAGTCCCGACATGGGCCAAAAACTGAGTGTGAACTGGTAGCTGGAGAGGTGCCAGTTTACCTCTTGGGCACTGCCGAGGTGCCCCTGAGCAAGGCACCAAACCCCCAACCGCTCGGGGCGCTTGTCAGGAGCAGCCCCCTCACTCTGACATCTCTCCAATTGTTGCATGTATATGGACCTGTTTGTGCATGTGTGTGTATAAGTTAACAGAGTGAAAAAATTGAATTTCCCCTAGCGGGACTAATAAAGGAATATCTTCTTCTTCTTCTTCTACAGCATTAAACAGTGCTCTTGTGTTGAAAACTACATTCTGTGCTTACTTTCATGTAAAAGCTACGTTTCCAGCATTAAACGGGCCTCCCGTGATGAAAACTACATTCTCTGCTTACTTTCATGTAAAAGCTACGTTTACACCATTAAACTGGCCACCTGTGATGAAATCCAGATTTTATGCTTACTTTCATGTAAAAGCTACGTTTACACCATCAAACAGGCCTCCCGTGATGAAAAATACATTCTGTCGTCACTTTCATGTAAAAGCCAGGTTTTGGTCTGTAAAGTGACCTCCTGTGATGAAATCCACATTATCTTTAGTTTCATGTAAAATATATATTTCCAGCATTAAACAGTGCTCTAGTGTTGAAAACTACAATCTGTGCTTACTTTCATGTAAAAGCTACGTTTACAGCATTAAACAGGCCTCTAGTGCTGAAGACTACATTCTGTGCTTACTTTCATGTAAAAGCTACGTTTACAGCATTAAACAGTGCTCTTGTGTTGAAAACTACATTCTGTGCTTACTTTCATTTAAAAGCTACGTTTACACCATCAAACTGGCCTCCTGTGATGTAATCCACATTATATGCTTACTTTCATCTAAAAGCTACGTTTACACCATCAAACAGGCCTCCCGTGATGAAAACTACATTCTGTCGTCACTTTCATGTAAAAGCCAGGTTTTGGTCTGTAAAGTGACCTCCTGTGATGAAATCCACATTATCTTTAGTTCCATGAAAAATCTATATTTCCAGCATCAAACAGGCTTCTTGTGATGGAAACTACATTCTGTTGTCAATTTCATGTAAAAGCAACGTTTCCAGCATTTAAACAGGGCTCTAGTCTTGAAAACTATATTCTGTGCTTCTTTTCATGTAAAAGCTACGTGTACTGCATCAAAGAGGCCTCCCGTTATGAAAACTACATTCTGTGCTTACTTTCATGTAAAGGCAAGGTTTTCAGCATCAGACAGGCTTCTTGTGATGAAAACTACATTCTGTTGTCACTTTCATGTAAAAGCCAGGTTTTGGGCAATAAACTGGCCTCCCGTGATGAAATCCACATTATCTGCTCAGTTTCATGTAAAAGCTATGTTTCCAGCATTAAACAGTTCTCTAGTGTTGAAAACTACATTCTGTGCCCACTTTCATGTATAATCAAGGTTTCCAGCATTAAACAGGCCTCCCGTGATGAAAACTACATTCTGTGCCCACTTTCATGTAAAAGCTACGTTAACAGCATTAAACAGTGCTCTTGTGTTGAAAACTACATTCTGTGCTTACTTTCATGTAAAAGCTACGTTTACACCATCAAACTGGCCTCCTGTGATGAAATCCACATTATATGCTTACTTTCATGTAAAAGCTACGTTTACACCATCAAACAGGCCTCCCGTGATGAAAACTACATTCTGTTGTCACTTTCTTGTAAAAGCCAGGTTTTGGTCTGTAAACTGACCTCCTGTGATGAAATCCACATTATCTACTTAGTTTCATGTAAAATCTATATTTCCAGCATTGAACAGTGTTTTAGTGTTGAAAACCACATTCTGTGCTTACTTTCATGTAAAAGCTACGTTTACAGCATTAAACAGTGCTCTAGTGCTGAAGACTACATTCTGTGCTTACTTTCATGTAAAGGCAAGGTTTTAAGCATCAAACAGGCTTCTTGTGATGGAAACAACATTGTGTTGTCACTTTCATGTAAAAGCAACGTTTCCAGCATTAAACAGGCCTCCTGTGATGAAATCCACATTATCTGCTTAGTTTCATGTAAAAGCTATGTTTCCAGCATTTAAACAGGGCTCTAGTCTTGAAACTCTACATTCTGTGCTTATTTTCATGTAAAAGCTACGTTTACTGCATCAAACAGGCCTCCCGTGACGAAAACTACATTCTGTGCTTACTTTAATGTAAAAGCTATGTTTCCAGCATTAAACCGTGCTCTAGTGTTGAAAACTACATTCTCTGCTTAATTTCATGTAAAAGCAAGCTTTTGGGCATTAAAGTGACCTCCCGTGATGAAATCCACATAATCTGCTTAGTTTCATGTAAAAGCTATATTTCCAGCATTAAACAGTGCTCTAGTGTTGAAAACTACATTCTGTGCTTACTTTCATGTAAAAGCTACGTTTACAGCATTAAACAGTGCTCTTGTGTTGAAAACTACCTTCCGTGCTTACTTTCATGTAAAAGCTACGTTTACACCATCAAACTGGCCTCCTGTGATGAAATCCACATTATATGCATACTTTCATGTAAAAGCTACGTTTACACCATCAAACAGGCCTCCCGTGATGAAAACTACATTCTGTCGTCACTTTCATGTAAAAGCCAGGTTTTGGTCTGTAAACTGACCTCCTGTGATGAAATCCACATTATCTTTAGTTTCATGAAAAATCTATATTTCCAGCATCAAACAGGCTTCTTGTGATGGAAACTACATTCTGTTGTCAATTTCATGTAAAAGCAACGTTTACAGCATTAAACAGGCCTCCCGTGATGAAAACTACATTCTGTGCTTACTTTCATGTAAAGGCAAGGTTTTCAGCATCAAAACAGGCTTCTTGTGATGTAAACTACATTCTGTTGTCACTTTCATGTAAAAGCAACGTTTCCAGAATTAAACAGGCCTGCCGTGATGAAAACTCTATTCTGTGTTCACTTTAATGTAAAAGCAACGTTTACAGCATTAAACAGTGCTCTTGTGTTGAAAACTACATTCTGTGCTTACTTTCATGTAAAAGCTACGTTTACACCATCAAACTGGCCTCCTGTGATGAAATCCACATTATATGCTTACTTTCATGTAAAAGCTACGTTTACACCATCAAACAGGCCTCCCGTGATGAAAACTACATTCTGTTGTCACTTTCTTGTAAAAGCCAGGTTTTGGGCAATAAACTGGCCTCCCGTGATGAAATCCACATTATCTGCTCAGTTTCATGTAAAAGCTATGTTTCCAGCATTAAACAGTTCTCTAGTGTTGAAAACTACATTCTGTGCCCACTTTCATGTAAAATCAAGGTTTCCAGCATTAAGCAGGCCTCCCGTGATGAAAACTACATTCTGTGTTCACTTTAATGTAAAAGCTACGTTTACAGCATTAAACAGTGCTCTTGTGTTGAAAACTACATTCTGTGCTTACTTTCATGTAAAAGCTACGTTTACACCATCAAACAGGCCTCCCGTGATGAAAACTACATTCTGTTGTCACTTTCATGTAAAAGCCAGGTTGTGGTCTGTAAACTGACCTTCTGTGATGAAATCCACATTATCTACTAAGTTTCATGTAAAATCTATATTTCCAGCATTAAACAGTGCTCTAGTGTTGAAAACTACATTCTGTGCTTACTTTCATGTAAAAGCTACATTTACAGCATTAAACAGGCCTCTAGTGTTGAAAACTACATTCTGTGCTTACTTTCATGTAAAGGCAAGGTTTTAAGCATCAAACAGGCTTCTTGTGATGGAAACTACATTCTGTTGTCACTTTCATGTAAAAGCAACGTTTCCAGCATTAAACAGGACTCCCGTGATGAAAACTACATTTTGTGTTCACTTTAATGTAAAAGCTACGTTTACAGCATTAAACAGTGCTCTTGTGTTGAAAACGACATTCTGTGCTTACTTTCATGTAAAAGCTACGTTTACACCATCAAACTGGCCTCCTGTGTTGAAATCCACATTATATGCTTACTTTCATGTAAAAGCTACGTTTACACCATCAAACAGGCCTCCCGTGATGAAAACTACATTCTGTTGTCACTTTCATGTAAAAGCTAGGTTTTGTGCAATAAACTGGCCTCCCGTTATGAAATCCACATTATCTGCTCAGTTTCATGTAAAAGCTATGTTTCCAGCATTAAACAGTTCTCTAGTGTTGAAAACTACATTCTGTGCTTACTTTCATGTAAAAGCTACGTTTACAGCATTAAACAGGCCTCTAGTGCTGAAGACTACATTCTGTGCTTACTTTCATGTAAAGGCAAGGTTTTAAGCATCAAACAGGCTTCTTGTGATGGAAACTACTCTCTGTTGTCACTTTCATGTAAAAGCAACGTTTCCAGCATTAATCAAGCCTACCGTGATGAAAACTCCATTCTGTGTTCACTTTAATGTAAAAGCTATGTTTCCAGCATTAAACCGTGCTCTAGTGTTGAAAACTACATTCTCTGCTTACTTTCAATTAAAAGCAAGCTTTTGGGCAGTAAACTGACCTCCCGTGATGAAATCCACATTATCTGCTTAGTTTCATGTAAAAGCAACGTTTCCAGCATTAAACAGTGCTCTAGTGTTGAAAACTACATTCTGTGCCCTCTTTCATGTAAAAGCTACGTTTACACCATCAAACTGGCCTCCTGTGATGAAATCCACATTATATGCTTACTTTCATGTAAAAGCTACGTTTACACCATCAAACAGGCCTCCCGTGATGAAAACTACATTCTGTTGTCACTTTCTTGTAAAAGCCAGGTTTTGGTCTGTAAACTGACCTCCTGTGATAAAATTCACATTATCTACTATTGGGGGCCTGTGATAAAATTCACATTATCTACTATTGGGGGCGGCAGTAGCTCAGTCTGTAGGGAGTTGGCTTGGGAACCGGAGGGTCACCGGTTCAAGTCCCGACATGGACCAAAAACTGAGTGTGAACTGGCAGCTGGAGAGGTGCCAGTTTACCTCTTGGGCACTGCCGAGGTGCCCCTGAGCAAGGCACCAAACCCCCAACTGCTCGGGGCGCTTGTCAGGAGCAGCCCCCTCACTCTGACATCTCTCCATTACTGCATGTGTGTGTGTGTTTGTGTGCATGTACCATGTATAAGTTAAAACAGAGTGTAAATTGAATTTCCCCACTGTGGGACTAATAAAGGCAGATCTTCTTCTTCTTCTTCTACTTAGTTTCATGTAATATCTATATTTCCAGCATTAAACAGTGTTCTAGTGTTGAAAACTACATTCTGTGCTTACTTTCATGTAAAAGCAAGCTTTTGGGCAGTAAACTGACCTCCCGTGATGAAATCCACATTATCTGCTTAGTTTCATGTAAAATCTATATTTCCAGCATTAAACAGGGCTCTAGTCTTGAAAACTACATTCTGTGCTTATTTTTATGTAAAAGCTACGTTTACTGCATCAAACAGGCCTCCCGTGATGAAAACTACATTCTGTGCTTACTTTCATGTAAAGGCAAGGTTTTCAGCATCAAGCAGGCTTCTTGTGATGGAAACTACATTCTGTTGTCACTTTCATGTAAAAGCCAGGTTTTGGGAAATAAACTGGCCTCCCGTGATGAAATCCACATTATCTGCTTAGTTTCATGTAAAATCTATATTTCCAGCATTAAACAGTGCTCTTGTGTTGAAAACTACATTCTGTGCTTACTTTCATGTAAAAGCTACGTTTACAGCATTAAACAGGCCTCTAGTGCTGAAGACTACATTCTGTGCTTACTTTCATGTAAAGGCAAGGTTTTAAGCATCAAACAGGCTTCTTGTGATGGAAATTACATTCTGTTGTCACTTTCATGTAAAAGCCAGGTTTTGGGCAATAAACTGGCCTCCCGTGATGAAATCCACATTATCTGCTTAGTTTCATGTAAAAGCAACGTTTACACCATCAAACTGGCTTCCTGTGATGAAATCCACATTATATGCTTACTTTCATGTAAAAGCTACGTTTACACCATCAAACAGGCCTCCTGTGATGAAAACTACATTCTGTTGTCACTTTCATGTAAAAGCAACGTTTCCAGCATTAAACAGGCCTCCCGTGATGAAAACGCCATTCTGTGTTCACTTTAATGTAAAAGCTATGTTTCCAGCATTAAACCGTGCTCTAGTGTTGAAAACTACATTCTGTGCTTGTAAAGGCAAGGTTTTAAGCATCAAACAGGCTTCTTGTGATGGAAACTACATTCTGTTGTCACTTTCATGTAAAAGCAACGTTTCCAGCATTAAACAGGCCTCCCGTTATAAAAACTACATTCTGTGCTTACTTTCATGTAAAAGCTACGTTTACACCACCAAACTGGCCTCCTGTGATGAAATCAACATTATATGCTTACTTTCATGTAAAAACTACGTTTACACCATCAAACAGGCCTCCCGTGATGAAAACTACATTCTGTTGTCACTTCCATGTAAAAGCCAGGTTTTGGTCTGTAAACTGACCTCCAGTGATGAAATCCACATTAGAAACTTAGTTACATGTAAAATCTATATTTCCAGCATTAAACAGTGCTCTAGTCTTGAAAACTACATTCTGTGCTTACTTTCATGTAAAGGCAAGGTTTTCAGCATCAAACAGGCTTCTTGTCATGGAAACTACATTCTGTTGTCACTTTCATGTAAAAGCCAGGTTTTGGGCAATAAACTGGCCTCCTGTGATGAAATCCACATTATATGCTTACTTTCATGTAAAAGCTACGTTTACACCATCAAACAGGCCTCCTGTGATGAAAACTACATTCTGTTGTCACTTTCTTGTAAAAGACAGGTTTTGGTCTGTAAGCTGACCTCCTGTGATAAAATCCACATTACCTACTTAGTTTCATGTAAAATCTATATTTCATGCATTAAACAGTGCTCTAGTGTTAAAAACTACATTCTGTGCTTACTTTCATGTAAAGGCAAGGTTTTAAGCATCAAACAGGCTTCTTGTGATAGAAACTACATTCTGTTGTCACTTTCATGTAAAAGCAACGTTTCCAGCATTAAACAGGCCTCCCGTGATGAAAACTCCATTCTGTGTTCACTTTAATGTAAAAGCTATGTTTCCAGCATTAAACAGGCCTCCCGTGATGAAAACTACATTCTGTTGTCACTTTCATGTAAAAGCCAGGTTTTGGTCTGTAACCTGACCTCCTGTGATGAAATCCACATTATCTACTTAGTTACATGTAAAATCTATATTTCCAGCATTAAACAGTGCTCTAGTGTTGAAAAATACATTCTGTGCTTACTTTCATGTAAAAGCTACGTTTACAGCATTAAACAGGCCTCTAGTGCTGAAGACTACATTCTGTGTTTACTTTCATGTAAAGGCAAGGTTTTCAGCATCAAACAGGCTTCTTGTGATGGAAACTACATTCTGTTGTCACTTACATGTAAAAGCCAGGTTTTGGGCAATAAACTGGCCTCCCGTGATGAAATCCACATTATCTGCTTAATTTCATGTAAAAGCAACGTTTCCAGCATTAAACAGGCCTCGCGTGATGAAAACTCCATTCTGTGTTCACTTTAATGTAAAAGCTATGTTTCCAGCATTAAACCGTGCTCTAGTGTTGAAAACTACATTCTGTGCTTACTTTCATGTAAAAGCTACGTTTACACCTTCAAACTGGCCTCCTGTGATGAAATCCACATTATATGCTTACTTTCATGTAAAAGCTACGTTTACACCATCAAACAGGCCTCCCGTGATGAAAACTACATTCTGTTGTCACTTTCATGTAAAAGCCAGGTTTTGGTCTGTAAACTGACCTCCTGTGATGAAATCCACATTAGATACTTAGTTACATGTAAAATCTATATTTCCGGCATTAAACAGTGCTCTAGTGTTGAAAACTACATTCTGTGCTTACTTTCATGTAAAAGCTACGTTTACAGCATTAAACAGGCCTCTAGTGCTGAAGACTACATTCTGTGCTTACTTTCATGTAAAGGCAAGGTTTTCAGCATCAAACAGGCTTCTTGTGATGGAAACTACATTCTGTTGTCACTTTCATGTAAAAGCCAGGTTTTGGGCAATAAACTGGCCTCCCGTGATGAAATCCACATTATCTGCTTAGTTTCATGTAAAAGCAACGTTTCCAGCATTAAACAGGCCTCCCGTGATGAAAACTCCATTCTGTGTTCACTTTAATGTAAAAGCTATGTTTCCAGCATTAAACCGTGCTCTAGTGTTGAAAACTACATTCTGTGCTTACTTTCATGTAAAAGCTACGTTTACACCATCAATCTGGCCTCCTGTGATGAAATCCACATTATATGCTTACTTTCATGTAAAAGCTACGTTTACACCATCAAACAGGCCTCCCGTGATGAAAACTATATTCTGTTGTCACTTTCATGTAAAAGCCAGGTTTTGGTCTGTAAACTGACCTCCTGTGATGAAATCCACATTATCTACTTAGTTACATGTAAAATCTATATTTCCAGCATTAAACAGTGCTCTAGTGTTGAAAACTACATTCTGTGCTTACTTTCATGTAAAAGCTACGTTTACAGCATTAAACAGGCCTCTAGTGCTGAAGACTACATTCTGTGCTTACTTTCATGTAAAGGCAAGGTTTTCAGCATCAAACAGGCTTCTTGTGATGGAAACTACATTCTGTTGTCACTTACATGTAAAAGCCAGGTTTTGGGCAATAAACTGGCCTCCCGTGATGAAATCCACATTATCTGCTTAGTTTCATGTAAAAGCAACGTTTCCAGCATTAAACAGGCCTCCCGTGATGAAAACTCCATTCTGTGTTCACTTTAATGTAAAAGCTATGTTTCCAGCATTAAACCGTGCTCTAGTGTTGAAAACTACATTCTGTGCTTACTTTCATGTAAAGGCAAGGTTTTAAGCATCAAACAGGCTTCTTGTGATGGAAACTACATTCTGTTGTCACTTTCATGTAAAAGCAACGTTTCCAGCATTAAACAGGCCTCCTGTGATGAAATCCACATTATATGCTTACTTTCATGTAAAAGCTATGTTTACACCATCAAACAGGCCTCCCGTGATGAAAACTACATTCTGTTGTCACTTTCATGTAAAAGCCAGGTTTTGGTCTGTAAACTGACCTCCTGTGATGAAATCCACATTATCTACTTAGTTACATGTAAAATCTATATTTCCAGCATTAAACAGTGCTCTAGTGTTGAAAACTACATTCTGTGCTTACTTTCATGTAAAAGCTACGTTTACAGCATTAAACAGGCCTCTAGTGCTGAAGACTACATTCTGTGCTTACTTTCATGTAAAGGCAAGGTTTTGGGCAATAAACTGGCCTCCCGTGATGAAATCCACATTATCTTCTTAGTTTCATGTAAAAGCAACGTTTACAGCATCAAACTGGCTTCCTGTGATGAAATCCACATTATATGCTTACTTTCATGTAAAAGCTAAGTTTACACCATCAAACAGGCCTCCTGTGATGAAAACTACATTCTGTTGTCACTTTCTTGTAAAAGACAGGTTTTGGTCTGTAAGCTGACCTCCTGTGATAAAATCCACATTACCTACTTAGTTTCATGTAAAATCTATATTTCCAGCATTAAACAGTGCTCTAGTGTTAAAAACTACATTCTGTGCTTACTTTCATGTTAAAGCTACGTTTACAGCAGAAACAGGACTCTAGTGCTGAAGACTACATTCTGTGCTTACTTTCATGTAAAGGCAAGGTTTTAAGCATCAAACAGGCTTCTTGTGATAGAAACTACATTCTGTTGTCACTTTCATGTAAAAGCAACGTTTCCAGCATTAAACAGGCCTCGCGTGATGAAAACTCCATTCTGTGTTCACTTTAATGTAAAAGCTATGTTTCCAGCATTAAACCGTGCTCTAGTGTTGAAAACTACATTCTGTGCTTACTTTCATTTAAAAGCTACGTTTACACCTTCAAACTGGCCTCCTGTGATGAAATCCACATTATATGCTTACTTTCATGTAAAAGCTACGTTTACACCATCAAACAGGCCTCCTGTGATGAAAACTACATCCTGTTGTCACTTTCATGTAAAAGCCAGGTTTTGGTCTTTAAACTGACCTCCTGTGATGAAATCCACATTATCTACTTAGTTACATGTAAAATCTATATTTCCAGCATTAAACAGTGCTCTAGTGTTGAAAACTACATTCTGTGCTTACTTTCATGTAAAAACTACGTTTACAGCATTAAACAGGCCTCCAGTGCTGAAGACTACATTCTGTGCTTACTTTCATGTAAAGGCAAGGTTTTAAGCATCAAACAGGCTTCTTGTGATGGAAACTACATTCTGTTGTCACTTTCATGTAAAAGCAACGTTTCCAGCATTAAACAGGCCTCCCGTGATGAAAACTACATTCTGTGCTTACTTTCATGTAAAAGCTACGTTTACACCTTCAAACTGGCCTCCTGTGATGAAATCCACATTATATGCTTACTTTCATGTAAAAGCTACGTTTACACCATCAAACAGGCCTCCCGTGATGAAAACTACATTCTGTTGTCACTTTCATGTAAAAGCCAGGTTTTGGTCTGTAAACTGACCTCCTGTGATGAAATCCACATTAGATACTTAGTTACAAGTAAAATCTATATTTCCAGCATTAAACAGTGCTCTAGTGTTGAAAACTACATTCTGTGCTTACTTTCTTGTAAAACCTACGTTTACAGCATTAAACAGGCCTCTAGTGCTGAAGACTACATTCTGTGCTTACTTTCATGTAAAGGCAAGGTTTTAAGCATCAAACAGGCTTCTTGTGATGGAAACTACATTCTGTTGTCACTTTCATGTAAAAGCCAGGTTTTGGGCAATAGACTGGCCTCCCGTGATGAAATCCACATTATCTGCTTAGTTTCATGTAAAAGCAACGTTTCCAGCATTAAACAGGCCTCCCGTGATGAAAACTCCATTCTGTGTTCACTTTAACGTAAAAGCTATGTTTCCAGCATTAAACCGTGCTCTAGTGTTGAAAACTACATTTTGTGCTTACTTTCATGTAAAAGCTACGTTTACACCATCAATCTGGCCTCCTGTGATGAAATCCACATTATATGCTTACTTTCATGTAAAAGCTACGTTTACACCACCAAACAGGCCTCCCGTGATGAAAACTACATTCTGTTTTCACTTTCATGTAAAAGCCAGGTTTTGGTCTGTCAACTGACCTCCTGTGATGAAATCCACATTATCTACTTAGTTACATGTAAAATCTATATTTCCAGCATTAAACAGTGCTCTAGTGTTGAAAACTACATTCTGTGCTTACTTTCACGTAAAAGCTACGTTTACAGCATTAAACAGGCCTCTAGTGCTGAAGACTACATTCTGTGCTGACTTTCATGTAAAGGCAAGGTTTTAAGCATCAAACAGGCTTCTTGTGATGGAAACTCCATTCTGTGTTCACTTTAATGTAAAAGCTATGTTTCCAGCATTAAACCGTGCTCTAGTGTTGAAAACTACATTCTGTGCTTACTTTCATGTAAAAGCTACGTTTACACCATCAATCTGGCCTCCTGTGATGAAATCCACATTATATGCTTACTTTCATGTAAAAGCTACGTTTACACCATCAAACAGGCCTCCCGTCATGAAAACTACATTCTGTTGTCACTTTCTTGTAAAAGACAGGTTTTGGTCTGTAAGCTGACCTCCTGTGATAAAATCCACATTACCTACTTAGTTTCATGTAAAATCTATATTTCCAGCATTAAACAGTGCTCTAGTGTTAAAAACTACATTCTGTGCTTACTTTTATGTTAAAGCTACGATTATAGCATTAAACAGGACTCTAGTGCTGAAGACTACATTCTGTGCTTACTTTCATGTAAAGGCAAGGTTTTAAGCATCAAACAGGCTTCTTGTGATAGAAACTACATTCTGTTGTCACTTTCATGTAAAAGCAACGTTTCCAGCATTAAACAGGCCTCCCGTGATGAAAACTCCATTCTGTGTTCACTTTAATGTAAAAGCTATGTTTCCAGCATTAAACCGTGCTCTAGTGTTGAAAACTACATTCTGTGCTTACTTTCATGCAAAAGCTACGTTTACACCATCAATCTGGCCTCCTGTGATGAAATCCACATTATATGCTTACTTTCATGTAAAAGCTACGTTTACACCATCAAACAGGCCTCCCGTGATGAAAACTACATTCTGTTGTCACTTTCATGTAAAAGCCAGGTTTTGGTCTGTAAACTGACCTCCTGTGATGAAATCCACATTATCTACTTAGTTACATGTAAAATCTATATTTCCAGCATTATACAGTGCTCTAGTGTTGAAAACTACATTCTGTGCTTACTTTCATGTAAAAGCTACGTTTACAGCATTAAACAGGCCTCTAGTGCTGAAGACTACATTCTGTGCTTACTTTCATGTAAAGGCAAGGTTTTCAGCATCAAACAGGCTTCTTGTGATGGAAACTACATCCTGTTGTCACTTTCATGTAAAAGCCAGGTTTTGGGCAATAAACTGGCCTCCCGTGATGAAATCCACATTATCTGCTTAGTTTCATGTAAAAGCAACGTTTACACCAACAAACTGGCTTCCTGTGATAAAAATCCACATTATATGCTTACTTTCATGTAAAAGCTACGTTTACACCATCAAACAGGCCTCCTGTGATGAAAACTACATTCTGTTGTCACTTTCTTGTAAAAGACAGGTTTTGGTCTGTAAACTGACCTCCTGTGATAAAATCCACATGACCTACTTAGTTTCATGTAAAATCTATATTTCCAGCATTAAACAGTGCTCTCGTGTTTAAAACTACATTCTGTGCTTACTTTCATGTAAAGGCAAGGTTTTAAGCATCAAACAGGCTTCTTGTGATAGAAACTACATTCTGTTGTCACTTTCATGTAAAAGCAACGTTTCCAGCATTAAACAGGCCTCCCGTGATGAAAACTCCATTCTGTGTTCACTTTCATGTAAAAGCAACGTTTCCAGTATTAAACAGGCCTCCCGTGATGAAAACTACATTCTGTGCTTACTTTCATGTAAAAGCTACGTTTACACCATCAAACTGGCCTCCTGTGATGAAATCCACATTATATGCTTACTTTCATGTAAAAGCTACGTTTACACCATCAAACAGGCCTCCCGTGATGAAAACTACATTCTGTTGTCACTTTCATGTAAAAGCCAGGTTTTGGTCTGTAAACTGACCTCCTGTGATGAAATCCACATTATCTACTTAGTTACATGTAAAATCTATATTTCCAGCATTAAACAGTGCTCTAGTGTTGAAAACTACATTCTGTGCTTACTTTCATGTAAAGGCAAGGTTTTCAGCATCAAACAGGCTTCTTGTGATGGAAACTACATTCTGTTGTCACTTTCATGTAAAAGCCAGGTTTTGGGCAATAAACTGGCCTCCCGTGATGAAATCCACATTATCTGCTTAGTTTCATGTAAAAGCAACGTTTACACCAACAAACTGGCTTCCTGTGATAAAAATCCACATTATATGCTTACTTTCATGTAAAAGCTACGTTTACACCATCAAACAGGCCTCCTGTGATGAAAACTACATTCTGTTGTCACTTTCTTGTAAAAGACAGGTTTTGGTCTGTAAACTGACCTCCTGTGATAAAATCCACATGACCTACTTAGTTTCATGTAAAATCTATATTTCCAGCATTAAACAGTGCTCTAGTGTTTAAAACTACATTCTGTGCTTACTTTCATGTAAAAGCTACGTTTACAGCATTAAACAGGACTATAGTGCTGAAGACTACATTCTGTGCTTACTTTCATGTAAAGGCAAGGTTTTAAGCATCAAACAGGCTTCTTGTGATAGAAACTACATTCTGTTGTCACTTTCATGTAAAAGCAACGTTTCCAGCATTAAACAGGCCTCCCGTGATGAAAACTCCATTCTGTGTTCACTTTCATGTAAAAGCAACGTTTCCAGTATTAAACAGGCCTCCCGTGATGAAAACTACATTCTGTTGTCACTTTCATGTAAAAGCCAGGTTTTGGTCTGTAAACTGACCTCCTGTGATGAAATCCACATTATCTACTTAGTTACATGTAAAATCTATATTTCCAGCATTAAACAGTGCTCTAGTGTTGAAAACTACATTCTGTGCTTACTTTCATGTAAAAGCTACGTTTACAGCATGAAACAGGCCTCTAGTGCTGAAGACTACATTCTGTGCTTACTTTCATGTAAAGGCAAGGTTTTCAGCATCAAACAGGCTTCTTGTGATGGAAACTACATTCTGTTGTCACTTTCATGTAAAAGCCAGGTTTTGGGCAATAAACTGGCCTCCCGTGATGAAATCCACATTATATGCTTACTTTCATGTAAAAGCTACGTTTACACCATCAAACAGGCCTCCCGTGATGAAAACTACATTCTGTTGTCACTTTCTTGTAAAAGACAGGTTTTGGTCTGTAAGCTGACCTCCTGTGATAAAATCCACATTACCTACTTAGTTTCATGTAAAATCTATATTTCCAGCATTAAACAGTGCTCTAGTGTTAAAAACTACATTCTGTGCTTACTTTCATGTAAAGGCAAGGTTTTAAGCATCAAACAGGCTTCTTGTGATAGAAACTACATTCTGTTGTCACTTTCATGTAAAAGCAACGTTTCCAGCATTAAACCTTGCTCTAGTGTTGAAAACTACATTCTGTGCTTACTTTCATGTAAAAGCTACGTTTACACCATCAATCTGGCCTCCTGTGATGAAATTCACATTATATGCTTAATTTCATGTAAAAGCTACGTTTACACCATCAAACAGGACTCCCGTGATGAAAACTACATTCTGTTGTCACCTTCATGTAAAAGCCAGGTTTTGGTCTGTAAACTGACCTCCTGTGATGAAATCCACATTATCTACTTAGTTACATGTAAAATCTATATTTCCAGCATTAAACAGTGCTCTAGTGTTGAAAACTACATTCTGTGCTTACTTTCATGTAAAAGCTACGTTTACAGCATTAAACACGCCTCTAGTGCTGAAGACTACATTCTGTGCTTACTTTCATGTAAAGGCAAGGTTTTAAGCATCAAACAGGCTTCTTGTGATGGAAACTACATTCTGTTGTCACTTTCATGTAAAAGCCAGGTTTTGGGCAATAAACTGGCCTCCCGTGATGAAATCCACATTATCTGCTTAGTTTCATGTAAAAGCAACGTTTACACCATCAAACTGGCTTCCTGTGATAGAAACTACATTCTGTTGTCACTTTCATGTAAAAGCAACGTTTCCAGCATTAAACAGGCCTCCCGTGATGAAAACTCCATTCTTTGTTCACTTTAATGTAAAAGCTATGTTTCCAGCATTAAACCGTGCTCTAGTGTTGAAAACTACATTCTGTGCTTACTTTCATGTAAAAGCTACGTTTACATCATCAATCTGGCCTCCTGTGATGAAATCCACATTATATGCTTACTTTCATGTAAAAGCTACGTTTACACCATCAAACAGGCCTCCCGTGATGGAAACTACATTCTGTTGTCACGTACATGTAAAAGCCAGGTGTTGGGCAATAAACTGGCCTCCCGTGATGAAAACTACATTCTGTTGTCACTTTCATGTAAAAGCCAGGTTTTGGTCTTTAAACTGACCTCCTGTGATGAAATCCACATTATCTACTTAGTTACATGTAAAATCTATATTTCCAGCATTAAACAGTGCTCTAGTGTTGAAAACTACATTCTGTGCTTACTTTCATGTAAAAGCTACGTTTACAGCATTAAACAGGCCTCTAGTGCTTAAGACTACATTCTGTGCTTACTTTCATGTAAAGGCAAGGTTTTAAGCATCAAACAGGCTTCTTGTGATGGAAACTACATTCTGTTGTCACTTTCATGTAAAAGCAACGTTTCCAGCATTAAACAGGCCTCCCGTGATGAAAACTACATTCTGTGCTTACTTTCATGTAAAAGCTACGTTTACACCATCAAACTGGCCTCCTGTGATGAAATCCACATTATATGCTTACTTTCATGTAAAAGCTACGTTTACACCATCAAACAGGCCTCCTGTGATGAAAACTACATTCTGTTGTCACTTTCATGTAAAAGCCAGGTTTTGGTCTGTAAACTGACCTCCTGTGATGAAATCCACATTAGATGCTTAGTTACATGTAAAATCTATATTTCCAGCATTAAACAGTGCTCTAGTGTTGAAAACTACATTCTGTGCTTACTTTCATGTAAAAGCTACGTTTACAGCATGAAACAGGCCTCTAGTGCTGAAGACTACATTCTGTGCTTACTTTCATGTAAAGGCAAGGTTTTCAGCATCAAACAGGCTTCTTGTGATGGAAACTACATTCTGTTGTCACTTTCATGTAAAAGCCAGGTTTTGGGCAATAAACTGGCCTCCCGTGATGAAATCCACATTATCTGCTTAGTTTCATGTAAAAGCAACGTTTACACCATCAAACTGGCTTCCTGTGATGAAATCCACATTATATGCTTACTTTCATGTAAAAGCTACGTTTACACCATCAAACAGGCCTCCTGTGATGAAAACTACATTCTGTTGTCACTTTCTTGTAAAAGACAGGTTTTGGTCTGTAAGCTGACCTCCTGTGATAAAATCCACATTACCTACTTAGTTTCATGTAAAATCTATATTTCCAGCATTAAACAGTGCTCTAGTGTTAAAAACTACATTCTGTGCTTACTTTCATGTAAAGGCAAGGTTTTAAGCATCAAACAGGCTTCTTGTGATAGAAACTACATTCTGTTGTCACTTTCATGTAAAAGCAACGTTTCCAGCATTAAACCTTGCTCTAGTGTTGAAAACTACATTCTGTGCTTACTTTCATGTAAAAGCTACGTTTACACCATCAATCTGGCCTCCTGTGATGAAATCCACATTATATGCTTAATTTCATGTAAAAGCTACGTTTACACCATCAAACAGGACTCCCGTGATGAAAACTACATTCTGTTGTCACCTTCATGTAAAAGCCAGGTTTTGGTCTGTAAACTGACCTCCTGTGATGAAATCCACATTATCTACTTAGTTACATATAAAATCTATATTTCCAGCATTAAACAGTGCTCTAGTGTTGAAAACTACATTCTGTGCTTACTTTCATGTAAAAGCTACGTTTACAGCATTAAACAGGCCTCTAGTGCTGAAGACTACATTCTGTGCTTACTTTCATGTAAAGGCAAGGTTTTAAGCATCAAACAGGCTTCTTGTGATGGAAACTACATTCTGTTGTCTCTTTCATGTAAAAGCAAAGTTTCCAGCATTAAACAGGCCTCCCGTGATGAAAACTACATTCTGTGCATACTTTCATGTAAAAGCTACGTTTACACCTTCAAACTGGCCTCCTGTGATGAAATCCACATTATATGCTTACTTTCATGTAAAAGCTACGTTTACACCATCAAACAGGACTCCCGTGATGAAAACTACATTCTGTTGTCACTTTCATGTAAAAGCCAGGTTTTGGTCTGTAAACTGACCTCCTGTGATGAAATCCACATTATCTACTTAGTTACATGTAAAATCTATATTTCCAGCATTAAACAGTGCTCTAGTGTTGAAAACTACATTCTGTGCTTACTTTCATGTAAAAGCTACGTTTACAGCATTAAACAGGCCTCTAGTGCTGAAGACTACATTCTGTGCTTACTTTCATGTAAAGGCAAGGTTTTCAGGATCAAACAGGCTTCTTGTGATGGAAACTACATTCTGTTGTCACTTACATGTAAAAGCCAGGTTTTGGGCAATAAACTGACCTCCCGTGATGAAATCCACATTATCTGCTTAGTTTCATGTAAAAGCAACGTTTCCAGCATTAAACAGGCCTCCCGTGATGAAAACTCCATTCTGTGTTCACTTTAATGTAAAAGCTATGTTTCCAGCATTAAACCGTGCTCTAGTGTTGAAAGCACATTCTGTGCTTACTTTCATGTAAAGGCAAGGTTTTAAGCATCAAACAGGCTTCTTGTGATGGAAACTACATTCTGTTGTCACTTTCATGTAAAAGCAACGTTTCCAGCATTAAACAGGCCTCCCGTGATGAAAACTACATTCTGTGCTTACTTTCATGTAAAAGCTACGTTTACACCATCAAACTGGCCTCCTGTGATGAAATCCACATTATATGCTTACTTTCATGTAAAAGCTACGTTTACACCATCAAACAGGCCTCCCATGATGAAAACTACATTCTGTTGTCACTTTCATGTAAAAGCCAGGTTTTGGTCTGTAAACTGACCTCCTGTGATGAAATCCACATTATCTACTTAGTTACATGTAAAATCTATATTTCCAGCATTAAACAGAGCTCTAGTTTTGAAAACTAAATTCTGTGCTTACTTTCATGTAAAAGCTACGTTTACAGCATTAAACAGGCCTCTAGTGCTGAAGACTACATTCTGTGCTTACTTTCATGTAAAGGCAAGGTTTTCAGCATCAAACAGGCTTCTTGTGATGGAAACTACATTTTGTTGTCACTTTCATGTAAAAGCCAGGCTTTGGGCAATAAACTGGCCTCCCGTGATGAAATCCACATTATCTGCTTAGTTTCATGTAAAAGCAACGTTTACACCATCAAACTGGCTTCCTGTGATGAAATCCACATTATATGCTTACTTTCATGTAAAAGCTACGTTTACACCATCAAACAGGCCTCCTGTGATGAAAACTACATTCTGTTGTCACTTTCATGTAAAAGCAACGTTTCCAGCATTAAACAGGCCTCCCGTGATGAAAACTCCATTCTGTGTTCACTTTAATGTAAAAGCTATGTTTCCAGCATTAAACCGTGCTCTAGTGTTGAAAACTACATTTTGTGCTTACTTTCATGTAAAAGCTACGTTTACACCATCAATCTGGCCTCCTGTGATGAAATCCACATTATATGCTTACTTTCATGTAAAAGCTATGTTTCCAGCATTAAACAGGCCTCCCGTGATGAAAACTCCATTCTGTGTCCACTTTAATGTAAAAGCTATGTTTCCAGCATTAAACCGTGCTCTAGTGTTGAAAACTACATTCTGTGCTTACTTTCATGTAAAAGCTACGTTTACACCATCAATCTGGCCTCCTGTGATGAAATCCACATTATATGCTTACTTTCATGTAAAAGCTACGTTTACACCATCAAATGGGCCTCCCGTGATGAAAACTACATTCTGTTGTCACTTTCATGTAAAAGCCAGGTTTTGGTCTGTAAACTGACCTCCTGTGATGAAATCCACATTATCTACTTAGTTACATGTAAAATCTATATTTCCAGCATTAAACAATGCTCTAGTGTTGAAAACTACATTCTATGCTTACTTTCATGTAAAAGCTACGTTTACAGCATTAAACAGGCCTCTAGTGCTGAAGACTACATTCTGTGCTTACTTTCATGTAAAGGCAAGGTTTTAAGCATCAAACAGGCTTCTTGTGATGGAAACTACATTCTGTTGTCACTTTCACGTAAAAGCCAGGTTTTGGGCATTAAACAGGCCTCCCGTGATGAAAACTACATTCTGTGCTTACTTTCATGTAAAAGCTACGTTTACACCATCAAACAGGCCTCCCGTGATGAAAACTACATTCTGTTGTCACTTTCATGTAAAAGCCAGGTTTTGGGCATTAAACAGGCCTCCCGTGATGAAAACTACATTCTGTGCTTACTTTCATGTAAAAGCTACGTTTACACCATCAAACAGGCCTCCTGTGATGAAAAATACATTCTGTTGTCACTTTCATGTAAAAGCCAGGTTTTGGTCTGTAAACTGACCTCCTGTGATGAAATCCACATTAGAAACGTAGTTACATGTAAAATCTATATTTCCAGCATTAAACCGTGCTCTAGTGCTGAAAACTTCATTCTCTGCTTACTTTCATGTAAAAGCCAGGTTTTGGGCAATAAACTGGCCTCCCGTGATTAAATCCACATTATCTGCTTAGTTTCATGTAAAAGCAACGTTTACACCAACAAACTGGCTTCCTGTGATAAAAATCCACATTATATGCTTACTTTCATGTAAAAGCTACGTTTACACCATCAAACAGGCCTCCTGTGATGAAAACTACATTCTGTTGTCACTTTCTTGTAAAAGACAGGTTTTGGTCTGTAAACTGACCTCCTGTGATAAAATCCACATGACCTACTTAGTTTCATGTAAAATCTATATTTCCAGCATTAAACAGTGCTCTAGTGTTTAAAACTACATTCTGTGCTTACTTTCATGTAAAAGCTACGTTTACAGCATTAAACAGGACTATAGTGCTGAAGACTACATTCTGTGCTTACTTTCATGTAAAGGCAAGGTTTTAAGCATCAAACAGGCTTCTTGTGATAGAAACTACATTCTGTTGTCACTTTCATGTAAAAGCAACGTTTCCAGCATTAAACAGGCCTCCCGTGATGAAAACTCCATTCTGTGTTCACTTTCATGTAAAAGCAACGTTTCCAGTATTAAACAGGCCTCCCGTGATGAAAACTACATTCTGTGCTTACTTTCATGTAAAAGCTACGTTTACACCATCAAACTGGCCTCCTGTGATGAAATCCACATTATATGCTTACTTTCATGTAAAAGCTACGTTTACACCATCAAACAGGCCTCCCGTGATGAAAACTACATTCTGTTGTCACTTTCATGTAAAAGCCAGGTTTTGGTCTGTAAACTGACCTCCTGTGATGAAATCCACATTATCTACTTAGTTACATGTAAAATCTATATTTCCAGCATTAAACAGTGCTCTAGTGTTGAAAACTACATTCTGTGCTTACTTTCATGTAAAAGCTACGTTTACAGCATGAAACAGGCCTCTAGTGCTGAAGACTACATTCTGTGCTTACTTTCATGTAAAGGCAAGGTTTTCAGCATCAAACAGGCTTCTTGTGATGGAAACTACATTCTGTTGTCACTTTCATGTAAAAGCCAGGTTTTGGGCAATAAACTGGCCTCCCGTGATGAAATCCACATTATATGCTTACTTTCATGTAAAAGCTACGTTTACACCATCAAACAGGCCTCCCGTGATGAAAACTACATTCTGTTGTCACTTTCTTGTAAAAGACAGGTTTTGGTCTGTAAGCTGACCTCCTGTGATAAAATCCACATTACCTACTTAGTTTCATGTAAAATCTATATTTCCAGCATTAAACAGTGCTCTAGTGTTAAAAACTACATTCTGTGCTTACTTTCATGTAAAGGCAAGGTTTTAAGCATCAAACAGGCTTCTTGTGATAGAAACTACATTCTGTTGTCACTTTCATGTAAAAGCAACGTTTCCAGCATTAAACCTTGCTCTAGTGTTGAAAACTACATTCTGTGCTTACTTTCATGTAAAAGCTACGTTTACACCATCAATCTGGCCTCCTGTGATGAAATCCACATTATATGCTTAATTTCATGTAAAAGCTACGTTTACACCATCAAACAGGACTCCCGTGATGAAAACTACATTCTGTTGTCACCTTCATGTAAAAGCCAGGTTTTGGTCTGTAAACTGACCTCCTGTGATGAAATCCACATTATCTACTTAGTTACATGTAAAATCTATATTTCCAGCATTAAACAGTGCTCTAGTGTTGAAAACTACATTCTGTGCTTACTTTCATGTAAAAGCTACGTTTACAGCATTAAACACGCCTCTAGTGCTGAAGACTACATTCTGTGCTTACTTTCATGTAAAGGCAAGGTTTTAAGCATCAAACAGGCTTCTTGTGATGGAAACTACATTCTGTTGTCACTTTCATGTAAAAGCCAGGTTTTGGGCAATAAACTGGCCTCCCGTGATGAAATCCACATTATCTGCTTAGTTTCATGTAAAAGCAACGTTTACACCATCAAACTGGCTTCCTGTGATAGAAACTACATTCTGTTGTCACTTTCATGTAAAAGCAACGTTTCCAGCATTAAACAGGCCTCCCGTGATGAAAACTCCATTCTTTGTTCACTTTAATGTAAAAGCTATGTTTCCAGCATTAAACCGTGCTCTAGTGTTGAAAACTACATTCTGTGCTTACTTTCATGTAAAAGCTACGTTTACATCATCAATCTGGCCTCCTGTGATGAAATCCACATTATATGCTTACTTTCATGTAAAAGCTACGTTTACACCATCAAACAGGCCTCCCGTGATGGAAACTACATTCTGTTGTCACGTACATGTAAAAGCCAGGTGTTGGGCAATAAACTGGCCTCCCGTGATGAAAACTACATTCTGTTGTCACTTTCATGTAAAAGCCAGGTTTTGGTCTTTAAACTGACCTCCTGTGATGAAATCCACATTATCTACTTAGTTACATGTAAAATCTATATTTCCAGCATTAAACAGTGCTCTAGTGTTGAAAACTACATTCTGTGCTTACTTTCATGTAAAAGCTACGTTTACAGCATTAAACAGGCCTCTAGTGCTTAAGACTACATTCTGTGCTTACTTTCATGTAAAGGCAAGGTTTTCAGCATCAAACAGGCTTCTTGTGATGGAAACTACATTCTGTTGTCACTTACATGTAAAAGCCAGGTTTTGGGCAATAAACTGACCTCCCGTGATGAAATCCACATTATCTGCTTAGTTTCATGTAAAAGCAACGTTTCCAGCATTAAACAGGCCTCCCGTGATGAAAACTCCATTCTGTGTTCACTTTAATGTAAAAGCTATGTTTCCAGCATTAAACCGTGCTCTAGTGTTGAAAGCACATTCTGTGCTTACTTTCATGTAAAGGCAAGGTTTTAAGCATCAAACAGGCTTCTTGTGATGGAAACTACATTCTGTTGTCACTTTCATGTAAAAGCAACGTTTCCAGCATTAAACAGGCCTCCCGTGATGAAAACTACATTCTGTGCTTACTTTCATGTAAAAGCTACGTTTACACCATCAAACTGGCCTCCTGTGATGAAATCCACATTATATGCTTACTTTCATGTAAAAGCTACGTTTACACCATCAAACAGGCCTCCCATGATGAAAACTACATTCTGTTGTCACTTTCATGTAAAAGCCAGGTTTTGGTCTGTAAACTGACCTCCTGTGATGAAATCCACATTATCTACTTAGTTACATGTAAAATCTATATTTCCAGCATTAAACAGAGCTCTAGTTTTGAAAACTAAATTCTGTGCTTACTTTCATGTAAAAGCTACGTTTACAGCATTAAACAGGCCTCTAGTGCTGAAGACTACATTCTGTGCTTACTTTCATGTAAAGGCAAGGTTTTCAGCATCAAACAGGCTTCTTGTGATGGAAACTACATTTTGTTGTCACTTTCATGTAAAAGCCAGGCTTTGGGCAATAAACTGGCCTCCCGTGATGAAATCCACATTATCTGCTTAGTTTCATGTAAAAGCAACGTTTACACCATCAAACTGGCTTCCTGTGATGAAATCCACATTATATGCTTACTTTCATGTAAAAGCTACGTTTACACCATCAAACAGGCCTCCTGTGATGAAAACTACATTCTGTTGTCACTTTCATGTAAAAGCAACGTTTCCAGCATTAAACAGGCCTCCCGTGATGAAAACTCCATTCTGTGTTCACTTTAATGTAAAAGCTATGTTTCCAGCATTAAACCGTGCTCTAGTGTTGAAAACTACATTTTGTGCTTACTTTCATGTAAAAGCTACGTTTACACCATCAATCTGGCCTCCTGTGATGAAATCCACATTATATGCTTACTTTCATGTAAAAGCTATGTTTCCAGCATTAAACAGGCCTCCCGTGATGAAAACTCCATTCTGTGTCCACTTTAATGTAAAAGCTATGTTTCCAGCATTAAACCGTGCTCTAGTGTTGAAAACTACATTCTGTGCTTACTTTCATGTAAAAGCTACGTTTACACCATCAATCTGGCCTCCTGTGATGAAATCCACATTATATGCTTACTTTCATGTAAAAGCTACGTTTACACCATCAAATGGGCCTCCCGTGATGAAAACTACATTCTGTTGTCACTTTCATGTAAAAGCCAGGTTTTGGTCTGTAAACTGACCTCCTGTGATGAAATCCACATTATCTACTTAGTTACATGTAAAATCTATATTTCCAGCATTAAACAATGCTCTAGTGTTGAAAACTACATTCTATGCTTACTTTCATGTAAAAGCTACGTTTACAGCATTAAACAGGCCTCTAGTGCTGAAGACTACATTCTGTGCTTACTTTCATGTAAAGGCAAGGTTTTAAGCATCAAACAGGCTTCTTGTGATGGAAACTACATTCTGTTGTCACTTTCACGTAAAAGCCAGGTTTTGGGCATTAAACAGGCCTCCCGTGATGAAAACTACATTCTGTGCTTACTTTCATGTAAAAGCTACGTTTACACCATCAAACAGGCCTCCCGTGATGAAAACTACATTCTGTTGTCACTTTCATGTAAAAGCCAGGTTTTGGGCATTAAACAGGCCTCCCGTGATGAAAACTACATTCTGTGCTTACTTTCATGTAAAAGCTACGTTTACACCATCAAACAGGCCTCCTGTGATGAAAAATACATTCTGTTGTCACTTTCATGTAAAAGCCAGGTTTTGGTCTGTAAACTGACCTCCTGTGATGAAATCCACATTAGAAACTTAGTTACATGTAAAATCTATATTTCCAGCATTAAACCGTGCTCTAGTGCTGAAAACTTCATTCTCTGCTTACTTTCATGTAAAAGCCAGGTTTTGGGCAATAAACTGGCCTCCCGTGATGAAATCCACATTATCTGCTTAGTTTCATGTAAAAGCAACGTTTACACCAACAAACTGGCTTCCTGTGATAAAAATCCACATTATATGCTTACTTTCATGTAAAAGCTACGTTTACACCATCAAACAGGCCTCCTGTGATGAAAACTACATTCTGTTGTCACTTTCTTGTAAAAGACAGGTTTTGGTCTGTAAACTGACCTCCTGTGATAAAATCCACATGACCTACTTAGTTTCATGTAAAATCTATATTTCCAGCATTAAACAGTGCTCTAGTGTTTAAAACTACATTCTGTGCTTACTTTCATGTAAAAGCTACGTTTACAGCATTAAACAGGACTATAGTGCTGAAGACTACATTCTGTGCTTACTTTCATGTAAAGGCAAGGTTTTAAGCATCAAACAGGCTTCTTGTGATAGAAACTACATTCTGTTGTCACTTTCATGTAAAAGCAACGTTTCCAGCATTAAACAGGCCTCCCGTGATGAAAACTCCATTCTGTGTTCACTTTCATGTAAAAGCAACGTTTCCAGTATTAAACAGGCCTCCCGTGATGAAAACTACATTCTGTGCTTACTTTCATGTAAAAGCTACGTTTACACCATCAAACTGGCCTCCTGTGATGAAATCCACATTATATGCTTACTTTCATGTAAAAGCTACGTTTACACCATCAAACAGGCCTCCCGTGATGAAAACTACATTCTGTTGTCACTTTCATGTAAAAGCCAGGTTTTGGTCTGTAAACTGACCTCCTGTGATGAAATCCACATTATCTACTTAGTTACATGTAAAATCTATATTTCCAGCATTAAACAGTGCTCTAGTGTTGAAAACTACATTCTGTGCTTACTTTCATGTAAAAGCTACGTTTACAGCATGAAACAGGCCTCTAGTGCTGAAGACTACATTCTGTGCTTACTTTCATGTAAAGGCAAGGTTTTCAGCATCAAACAGGCTTCTTGTGATGGAAACTACATTCTGTTGTCACTTTCATGTAAAAGCCAGGTTTTGGGCAATAAACTGGCCTCCCGTGATGAAATCCACATTATATGCTTACTTTCATGTAAAAGCTACGTTTACACCATCAAACAGGCCTCCCGTGATGAAAACTACATTCTGTTGTCACTTTCTTGTAAAAGACAGGTTTTGGTCTGTAAGCTGACCTCCTGTGATAAAATCCACATTACCTACTTAGTTTCATGTAAAATCTATATTTCCAGCATTAAACAGTGCTCTAGTGTTAAAAACTACATTCTGTGCTTACTTTCATGTAAAGGCAAGGTTTTAAGCATCAAACAGGCTTCTTGTGATAGAAACTACATTCTGTTGTCACTTTCATGTAAAAGCAACGTTTCCAGCATTAAACCTTGCTCTAGTGTTGAAAACTACATTCTGTGCTTACTTTCATGTAAAAGCTACGTTTACACCATCAATCTGGCCTCCTGTGATGAAATCCACATTATATGCTTAATTTCATGTAAAAGCTACGTTTACACCATCAAACAGGACTCCCGTGATGAAAACTACATTCTGTTGTCACCTTCATGTAAAAGCCAGGTTTTGGTCTGTAAACTGACCTCCTGTGATGAAATCCACATTATCTACTTAGTTACATGTAAAATCTATATTTCCAGCATTAAACAGTGCTCTAGTGTTGAAAACTACATTCTGTGCTTACTTTCATGTAAAAGCTACGTTTACAGCATTAAACACGCCTCTAGTGCTGAAGACTACATTCTGTGCTTACTTTCATGTAAAGGCAAGGTTTTAAGCATCAAACAGGCTTCTTGTGATGGAAACTACATTCTGTTGTCACTTTCATGTAAAAGCCAGGTTTTGGGCAATAAACTGGCCTCCCGTGATGAAATCCACATTATCTGCTTAGTTTCATGTAAAAGCAACGTTTACACCATCAAACTGGCTTCCTGTGATAGAAACTACATTCTGTTGTCACTTTCATGTAAAAGCAACGTTTCCAGCATTAAACAGGCCTCCCGTGATGAAAACTCCATTCTTTGTTCACTTTAATGTAAAAGCTATGTTTCCAGCATTAAACCGTGCTCTAGTGTTGAAAACTACATTCTGTGCTTACTTTCATGTAAAAGCTACGTTTACATCATCAATCTGGCCTCCTGTGATGAAATCCACATTATATGCTTACTTTCATGTAAAAGCTACGTTTACACCATCAAACAGGCCTCCCGTGATGGAAACTACATTCTGTTGTCACGTACATGTAAAAGCCAGGTGTTGGGCAATAAACTGGCCTCCCGTGATGAAAACTACATTCTGTTGTCACTTTCATGTAAAAGCCAGGTTTTGGTCTTTAAACTGACCTCCTGTGATGAAATCCACATTATCTACTTAGTTACATGTAAAATCTATATTTCCAGCATTAAACAGTGCTCTAGTGTTGAAAACTACATTCTGTGCTTACTTTCATGTAAAAGCTACGTTTACAGCATTAAACAGGCCTCTAGTGCTTAAGACTACATTCTGTGCTTACTTTCATGTAAAGGCAAGGTTTTAAGCATCAAACAGGCTTCTTGTGATGGAAACTACATTCTGTTGTCACTTACATGTAAAAGCCAGGTTTTGGGCAATAAACTGGCCTCCCGTGATGAAATCCACATTATCTGCTTAGTTTCATGTAAAAGCAACGTTTCCAGCATTAAACAGGCCTCCCGTGATGAAAACTCCATTCTGTGTTCACTTTAATGTAAAAGCTATGTTTCCAGCATTAAACCGTGCTCTAGTGTTGAAAACTACATTCTGTGCTTACTTTCATGTAAAGGCAAGGTTTTAAGCATCAAACAGGCTTCTTGCGATGGAAACTACATTCTGTTGTCACTTTCATGTAAAAGCAATGTTTCCAGCATTAAACAGGCCTCCCGTGATGAAAACTACATTCTGTGCTTACTTTCATGTAAAAGCTACGTTTACACCATCAAACAGGCCTCCCGTGATGTAAACTACATTCTGTTGTCACTTTCATGTAAAAGCCAGGTTTTGGTCTGTAAACTGACCTCCTGTGATGAAATCCACATTATCTACTTAGTTACATGTAAAATCTATATTTCCAGCATTAAACAGTGCTCTAGTGTTGAAAACTACATTCTGTGCTTACTTTCATGTAAAAGCTACGTTTACAGCATTAAACAGGCCTCTAGTGCTGAAGACTACATTCTGTGCTTACTTTCGTGTAAAGGCAAGGTTTTAAGCATCAAACAGGCTTCTTGTGATGGAAACTACATTCTGTTGTCACTTTCATGTAAAAGCAACGTTTCCAGCATTAAACAGGCCTCCCGTGATGAAAACTACATTCTGTGCTTACTTTCATGTAAAAGCTACGTTTACACCTTCAAACTGGCCTCCTGTGATGAAATCCACATTATATGCTTACTTTCATGTAAAGGCAAGGTTTTAAGCATCAAACAGGCCTCCCGTGATGAAAACTACATTCTGTGCTTACTTTCATGTAAAAGCTACGTTTACAGCATTAAACAGGCCTCTAGTGCTGAAGATTACATTCTGTGCTTACTTTCATGTAAAGGCAAGGTTTTCAGCATCAAACAGGCTTCTTGTGATGGAAACTACATTCTGTTGTCACTTTCATGTAAAAGCCAGGTTTTGGGCAATAAACTGGCCTCCCGTGATGAAATCCACATCATCTGCTTAGTTTCATGTAAAAGCAACGTTTACACCATCAAACAGGCCTCCCGTGATGAAAACTACATTCTGTTATCACTTTCATGTAAAAGCCAGGTTTTGGTCTGTAAACTGGCCTCCCGTGATGAAATCCACATTATCTGCTTAATTTCATGTAAAAGCAACGTTTACACCATCAAACTGGCTTCCTGTGATGAAATCCACATTATATGCTTACTTTTATGTTAAAGCTACGTTTACAGCATTAAACAGGACTCCCGTGATGAAAACTACATTCTGTGCTTACTTTCATGTAAAAGCTACGTTTACAGCATTAAACAGGCCTCTAGTGCTGAAGACTACATTCTGTGCTTACTTTCATGTAAAGGCAATGTTTTCAGCATCAAACAGGTTTCTTGTGATGGAAACTACATTCTGTTGTCACTTTCATGTAAAAGCAACGTTTCCAGCATTAAACAGGCCTACCGTGATGAAAACTCCATTCTGTGTTCACTTTAATGTAAAAGCCACGTTTACACCATCAATCTGGCCTCCTGTGATGAAATCCACATTATATGCTTACTTTCATGTAAAAGCTACGTTTACACCATCAAACAGGCCTCCCGTGATGAAAACTACATCCTGTTGTCACTTTCATGTAAAAGCCAGGTTTTGGTCTTTAAACTGACCTCCTGTGATGAAATCCACATTATCTACTTAGTTACATGTAAAATCTATATTTCCAGCATTAAACAGTGCTCTAGTGTTGAAAACTACATTCTGTGCTTACTTTCATGTAAAAGCTACGTTTACAGCATTAAACAGGCCTCTAGTGCTGAAGACTACATTCTGGGCTTACGTTCATGTAAAGGCAAGGTTTTAAGCATCAAACAGGCTTCTTGTGATGGAAACTACATTCTGTTGTCACTTTCATGTAAAAGCCAGGTTTTGGGCAATAAACTGGCCTCCCGTGATGAAATCCACATTATCTGCTGAGTTTCATGTAAAAGCAACGTTTCCAGCATTAAACAGGCCTCTAGTGTTGAAAACTACATTCTGTGCTGACTTTCATGTAAAAGCTACGTTTACACCTTCAAACTGGCCTCCTGTGATGAAATCCACATTATATGCTTACTTTCATGTAAAAGCTACGTTTACACCATCAAACAGGCCTCCCGTGATGAAAACTACATTCTGTTGTCACTTTCATGTAAAAGCCAGGTTTTGGTCTGTAAACTGACCTCCTGTGATGAAATCCACATTAGATTCTTAGTTACATGTAAAATCTATATTTCCAGCATTAAACAGTGCTCTAGTGTTGAAAACTACATTCTGTGCTTACTTTCATGTAAAAGCTACGTTTACAGCATTAAACAGGCCTCTAGTGCTGAAGACTACATTCTGTGCTTACTTTCATGTAAAGGCAAGGTTTTCAGCATCAAACAGGCTTCTTGTGATGGAAACTACATTCTGTTGTCACTTTCATGTAAAAGCAACGTTTCCAGCATTAAACAGGCCTCCCGTGATGAAAACTACATTCTGTGCTTACTTTCATGTAAAAGCTACGTTTACACCATCAAACTGGCCTCCTGTGATGAAATCCACATTATATGCTTACTTTCATGTAAAAGCTACGTTTACACCATCAAACAGGCCTCCCATGATGAAAACTACATTCTGTTGTCACTTTCATGTAAAAGCCAGGTTTTGGTCTGTAAACTGACCTCCTGTGATGAAATCCACATTATCTACTTAGTTACATGTAAAATCTATATTTCCAGCATTAAACAGAGCTCTAGTGTTGAAAACTACATTCTGTGCTTACTTTCATGTAAAAGCTACGTTTACAGCATTAAACAGGCCTCTAGTGCTGAAGACTACATTCTGTGCTTACTTTCATGTAAAGGCAAGGTTTTCAGCATCAAACAGGCTTCTTGTGATGGAAACTACATTCTGTTGTCACTTTCATGTAAAAGCCAGGCTTTGGGCAATAAACTGGCCTCCCGTGATGAAATCCACATTATCTGCTTAGTTTCATGTAAAAGCAACGTTTACACCATCAAACTGGCTTCCTGTGATGAAATCCACATTATATGCTTACTTTCATGTAAAAGCTACGTTTACACCATCAAACAGGCCTCCTGTGATGAAAACTACATTCTGTTGTCACTTTCTTGTAAAAGACAGGTTTTGGTCTGTAAGCTGACCTCCTGTGATAAAATCCACATTACCTACTTAGTTTCATGTAAAATCTATATTTCCAGCATTAAACAGTGCTCTAGTGTTAAAAACTACATTCTGTGCTTAATTTCATGTAAAGGCAAGGTTTTAAGCATCAAACAGGCTTCTTGTGATAGAAACTACATTCTGTTGTCACTTTCATGTAAAAGCAACGTTTCCAGCATTAAACAGGCCTCCCGTGATGAAAACTCCATTCTGTGTTCACTTTAATGTAAAAGCTATGTTTCCAGCATTAAACCGTGCTCTAGTGTTGAAAACTACATTCTGTGCTTACTTTCATGTAAAAGCTACGTTTACACCATCAATCTGGCCTCCTGTGAAGAAATCCACATTATATGCTTACTTTCATGTAAAAGCTATGTTTACACCATCAAACAGGCCTCCCGTGATGAAAACTACATTCTGTTGTCACTTTCATGTAAAAGCCAGGTTTTGGTCTGTAAACTGACCTCCTGTGATGAAATCCACATTATCTACTTAGTTACATGTAAAATCTGTATTTCCAGCATTAAACAGTGCTCTAGTGTTGAAAACTACATTCTGTGCTTACTTTCATGTAAAAGCTACGTTTACAGCATTAAACAGGCCTCTGGTGCTGAAGACTACATTCTGTGCTTACTTTCATGTAAAGGCAAGGTTTTAAGCATCAAACAGGCTTCTTGTGATGGAAACTACATTCTGTTGTCACTTTCATGTAAAAGCTACGTTTACACCTTCAAACTGGCCTCCTGTGATGAAATCCACATTATATGCTTACTTTCATGTAAAAGCTACGTTTACACCATCAAACAGGCCTCCCGTGATGAAAACTACATTCTGTTGTCACTTTCATGTAAAAGCAACGTTTCCAGCATTAAACAGGCCTCCCGTGATGAAAACTACATTCTGTGCTTACTTTCATGTAAAAGCTACGTTTACACCATCAAACTGGCCTCCTGTGATGAAATCCACATTATATGCTTAGTTTCATGTAAAATCTATATTTCCAGCATTAAACAGTGCTCTAGTGTTAAAAACTACATTCTGTGCTTACTTTCATGTAAAAGCTACGTTTACACCATCAAACAGGCCTCCCGTGATGAAAACTAAATTCTGTTGTCACTTTCATGTAAAAGCCAGGTTTTGGTCTGTAAACTGACCTCCTGTGATGAAATCCACATTATCTACTTAGTTACATGTAAAATCTATATTTCCAGCATTAAACAGTGCTCTAGTGTTGAAAACTACATTCTGTGCTTACTTTCATGTAAAAGCTACATTTACAGCATTAAACAGGCCTCTACTGCTGAAGACTACATTCCGTGCTTACTTTCATGTAAAGGCAAGGTTTTAAGTATCAAACAGGCTTCTTGTGATGGAAACTACATTCTGTTGTCACTTTCATGTAAAAGCCAGGTTTTGGGCAATAAACTGACCTCCCGTGATGAAATCCACGTTATCTGCTTACTTTCATGTAAAAGCTACGTTTACACCATCAAACAGGCCTCCTGTGATGAAAACTACATTCTGTTGTCACTTTCATGTAAAAGCAACGTTTCCAGCATTAAACAGGCCTCCCGTGATGAAAACTCCATTCTGTGTTCACTTTAATGTAAAAGCTATGTTTCCAGCATTAAACCGTGCTCTAGTGTTGAAAACTACATTCTGTGCTTACTTTCATGTAAAAGCTACGTTTACACCATCAAACAGGCCTCCCGTGATGAAAACTACATTCTGTTGTCACTTTCATGTAAAAGCCAGGTTTTGGTCTGTAAACTGACCTCCTGTGATGAAATCCACATTATCTACTTAGTTACATGTAAAATCTATATTTCCAGCATTAAACAGTGCTCTAGTGTTGAAAACTACATTCTGTGCTTACTTTCATGTAAAAGCTACGTTTACAGCATTAAACAGGCCTCTAGTGCTGAAGACTACATTCTGTGCTTACTTTCATGTAAAGGCAAGGTTTTAAGCATCAAACAGGCTTCTTGTGATGGAAACTACATTCTGTTGTCACTTTCATGTAAAAGCAATGTTTCCAGCATTAAACAGGCCTCCCGTGATGAAAACTACATTCTGTGCTGACTTTCATGTAAAAGCTACGTTTACACCATCAAACAGGCCTCCTGTGATGAAAACTACATTCTGTTGTCACTTTCTTGTAAAAGCCAGGTTTTGGTCTGTAAACTGACCTCCTGTAATAAAATCCACATTATCTACTTAGTTTCATGTAAAATCTATATTTCCAGCATTAAACAGTGCTCTAGTGTTGAAAACTACATTCTGTGCTTACTTTCATGTAAAAGCTACGTTTACAGCATTAAACAGGCCTCTAGTGCTGAAGACTACATTCTGTGCTTACTTTCATGTAAAGGCAAGGTTTTAAGCATCAAACAGGCTTCTTGTGATGGAAACTACATTCTGTTGTCACTTTCATGTAAAAGCAACGTTTCCAGCATTAAACAGGCCTCCCGTTATGAAAACTCCATTCTGTGTTCACTTTAATGTAAAAGCTATGTTTCCAGCATTTAAACAGGGCTCTAGTCTTGAAAACTGCATTCTGTGCTTACTTTCATGTAAAGGCAAGGTTTTCAGCATCAAACAGGCTTCCTGTGATGAAAACTACATTCTGTTGTCACTTTCATGTAAAAGCCAGGTTTTGGGCAATAAACAGGCCTCCCGTGATGAATTCCACATTATCTGCTTGGTTTCATGTAAAAGCAACGTTTCCAGCATTAAACAGGCCTCCCGTGATGAAAACTACATTCTGTGTTCACTTTAATGTAAAAGCTATGTTTCCAGCATTAAACCGTGCTCTAGTGTTGAAAACTACATTCTGTGCTTACTTTCATGTAAAGGCAAGGTTTTCAGGATCAAACAGGCTTCTTGTGATGAAAACTACATTCTGTGCTAACTTTCATGTAAAGGCAAGGTTTTAAGCATCAAACAGGCTTCTTGTGATGGAAACTACATTCTGTTGTCACTTTCATGTAAAAGCAACGTTTCCAGCATTAAACAGGCCTCCCGTGATGAAAACTCCATTCTGTGTTCACTTTTATGTAAAAGCTATGTTTCCAGCATTAAACCGTGCTCTTGTGTTGAAAACTACATTCTGTGCTTACTTTCATGTAAAAGCTACGTTTACACCATCAAACAGGCCTCCCGTGATGAAAACTACATTCTGTTGTCACTTTCATGTAAAAGCCAGGTTTTGGTCTGTAAACTGACCTCCTGTGATGAAATCCACATTATCTACTTAGTTACATGTAAAATCTATATTTCCAGCATTAAACAGTGCTCTAGTGTTGAAAACTACATTCTGTGCTTACTTTCATGTAAAAGCTACGTTTACAGCATTAAACAGGCCTCTAGTGCTGAAAACTACATTCTGGGCTTACTTTCATGTAAAGGCAAGGTTTTCAGCATCAAACAGGCTTCTTGTGATGGAAACTACATTCTGTTGTCACTTTCATGTAAAAGCAACGTTTCCAGCATTAAACAGGCCTCCCGTGATGAAAACTACATTCTGTGCTTACTTTCATGTAAAAGCTACGTTTACACCATCAAACTGGCCTCCTGTGGTGAAATCCACATTATATGCTTACTTTCATGTAAAAGCAACGTTCACACCTTCAAACTGGCTTCCTGTGATGAAATCCACATTATATGCTTACTTTTATGTTAAAGCTACGTTTACAGCATTAAACAGGACTCTAGTGCTGAAGACTACATTCTGTGCTTACTTTCATGTAAAGGCAAGGTTTTAAGCATCAAACAGGCTTCTTGTGATAGAAACTACATTCTGTTGTCACTTTCATGTAAAAGCAACGTTTCCAGCATTAAACAGGCCTCCCGTGATGAAAACTCCATTCTGTGTTCACTTTAATGTAAAAGCTATGTTTCCAGCATTAAACCGTGCTCTAGTGTTGAAAACTACATTCTGTGCTTACTTTCATGTAAAAGCTACCTTTACACCATCAATCTGGCCTCCTGTGATGAAATCAACATTATATGCTTACTTTCATGTAAAAACTACGTTTACACCATCAAACAGGCCTCCCGTGATGAAAACTACATTCTGTTGTCACTTTCATGTAAAAGCCAGGTTTTGGTCTGTAAACTGACCTCCTGTGATGAAATCCACATTAGAAACTTAGTTACATGTAAAATCTATATTTCCAGCATTAAACAGTGCTCTAGTGTTGAAAACTACATTCTGTGCTTACTTTCATGTAAAAGCTACGTTTACAGCATTAAACAGGCCTCTAGTGATGAAGACTACATTCTGTGCTTACTTTAATGTAAAGGCAAGGTTTTCAGCATCAAACAGGCTTCTTGTGATGGAAACTACATTCTGTTGTCACTTTCATGTAAAAGCCAGGTTTTGGGCAATAAACTGGCCTCCCGTGATGAAATCCACATTATCTGCTTAGTTTCATGTAAAAGCAACGTTTACACCATCAAACTGGCTTCCTGTGATGAAATCCACATTATATGCTTACTTTTATGTTAAAGCTACGTTTACAGCATTAAACAGGCCTCTAGTGCTGAAGACTACATTCTGTGCTTACTTTCATGTAAAGGCAAGGTTTTCAGCATCAAACAGGCTTCTTGTGATGGAAACTACATTCTGTTGTCACTTTCATGTAAAAGCCAGGTTTTGGTCTGTAAACTGACCTCCTGTTATGAAATCCACATTATATGCTTACTTTCATGTAAAAGCTACGTTTACACCATCAAACAGGCCTCCTGTGATGAAAACTACATTCTGTTGTCACTTTCATGTAAAAGCAACGTTTCCAGTATTAAACAGGCCTCCCGTGATGAAAACTCCATTCTGTGTTCACTTTATTGTAAAAGCTATGTTTCCAGCATTAAACCGTGGTCTAGTGTTGAAAACTACATTCTGTGCTTACTTTCATGTAAAAGCTACGTTTACACCATCAATCTGGCCTCCTGTGATGAAATCCACATTATATGCTTACTTTCATATAAAAGCTACGTTTACACCATCAAACAGGCCTCCCGTGATGAAAACTACATTCTGTTGTCACTTTCATGTAAAAGCCAGGTTTTGCACCATCAAACAGACCTCCTGTGATGAAATCCACATTATCTACTTAGTTACATGTAAAATGTATATTTCCAGCATTAAACAGTGCTCTAGTGTTGAAAACTACATTCTGTGCTTACTTTCATGTAAAAGCTACGTTTACAGCATTAAACAGGCCTCTAGTGCTGAAGACTACATTCTGTGCTTACTTTCATGTAAAGGCAAGGTTTTAAGCATCAAACAGGCTTCTTGTGATGGAAACTATATTCTGTTGTCACTTTCATGTAAAAGCAACGTTTCCAGCATTAAACAGGCCTCCCGTGATGAAAACTCCATTCTGTGTTCACTTTAATGTAAAAGCTATGTTTCCAGCATTAAACCGTGCTCTAGTGTTGAAAACTACATTCTGTGCTTACTTTCATGTAAAAGCTACGTTTACAGCATTAAACAGGCCTCTAGTGCTGAAGACTACATTCTGTGCTTACTTTCATATAAAGGCAAGGTTTTCAGCATCAAACAGGCTTCTTGTGATGGAAACTACATTCTATTGTCACTTTCATGTAAAAGCCAGGTTTTGGGCAATAAACTGGCCTCCCGTGATGAAATCCACATTATCTGCTTAGTTTCATGTAAAAACAACGTTTACACCATCAAACTGGCTTCCTGTGATGAAATCCACATTATATGCTTACTTTCATGTAAAAGCTACGTTTACACCATCAAACAGGCCTCCTGTGATGAAAACTACATTTTGTTGTCACTTTCTTGTAAAAGACAGGTTTTGGTCTGGAAGCTGACCTCCTGTGATAAAATCCACATTACCTACTTAGTTTCATGTAAAATCTATATTTCCAGCATTAAACAGTGCTCTAGTGTTAAAAACTACATTCTGTGCTTACTTTCATGTTAAAGCTACGTTTACAGCATTAAAAAGGACTCTAGTGCTGAAGACTACATTCTGTGCTTACTTTCATGTAAAGGCAAGATTTTAAGCATCAAACAGGCTTCTTTTGATAGAAACTACATTCTGTTGTCCCTTTCATGTAAAAGCAACGTTTCCAGCATTAAACAGGCCTACCGTGATGAAAACTCCATTCTGTGTTCACTTTAATGTAAAAGCCACGTTTACACCATCAATCTGGCCTCCTGTGATGAAATCCACATTATATGCTTACTTTCATGTAAAAGCTACGTTTACACCATCAAACAGGCCTCCCGTGATGAAAACTACATCCTGTTGTCACTTTCATGTAAAAGCCAGGTTTTGGTCTTTAAACTGACCTCCTGTGATGAAATCCACATTATCTACTTAGTTACATGTAAAATCTATATTTCCAGCATTAAACAGTGCTCTAGTGTTGAAAACTACATTCTGTGCTTACTTTCATGTAAAAGCTACGTTTACAGCATTAAACAGGCCTCTAGTGCTGAAGACTACATTCTGTGCTAACTTTCATGTAAAGGCAAGGTTTTAAGCATCAAACAGGCTTCTTGTGATGGAAACTACATTCTGTTGTCACTTTCATGTAAAAGCAACGTTTCCAGCATTAAACAGGCCTCCCGTGATGAAAACTACATACTGTGCTTACTTTCATGTAAAAGCTACGTTTACACCATCAAACTGGCCTCCTGTGATGAAATCAACATTATATGCTTACTTTCATGTAAAAACTACGTTTACACCATCAAACAGGCCTCCCGTGATGAAAACTACATTCTGTTGTCACTTTCATGTAAAAGCCAGGTTTTCAGCATCAAACAGGCTTCTTGTGATGGAAACTACATTCTGTTGTCACTTTCATGTAAAAGCCAGGTTTTGGGCAATAAACTGGCCTCCCGTGATGAAATCCACATTATCTGCTTAGTTTCATGTAAAAGCAACGTTTACACCATCAAACTGGCTTCCTGTGATGAAATCCACATTATATGCTTACTTTCATGTAAAAGCTACGTTTACACCATCAAACAGGCCTCCTGTGATGAAAACTACATTCTGTTGTCACTTTCATGTAAAAGCAACGTTTCCAGTATTAAACAGGCCTCCCGTGATGAAAACTCCATTCTGTGTTCACTTTAATGTAAAAGCTATGTTTCCAGCATTAAACCGTGCTCTAGTGTTGAAAACTACATTCTGTGCTTACTTTCATGTAAAAGCTACGTTTACACCATCAATCTGGCCTCCTGTGATGAAATCCACATTATATGCTTACTTTCATATAAAAGCTACGTTTACACCATCAAACAGGCCTCCCGTGATGAAAACTACATTCTGTTGTCACTTTCATGTAAAAGCCAGGTTTTGCACCATCAAACAGACCTCCTGTGATGAAATCCACATTATCTACTTAGTTACATGTAAAATCTATATTTCCAGCATTAAACAGTGCTCTAGTGTTGAAAACTACATTCTGTGTTTACTTTCATGTAAAAGCTACGTTTACAGCATTAAACAGGCCTCTAGTGCTGAAGACTACATTCTGTGCTTACTTTCATGTAAAGGCAAGGTTTTAAGCATCAAACAGGCTTCTTGTGATGGAAACTACATTCTGTTGTCACTTTCATGTAAAAGCAACGTTTCCAGCAGTAAACAGGCCTCCCGTGATGAAAACTACATTCTGTGCTTACTTTCATGTAAAAGCTACGTTTACACCATCAAACTTACCTCCTGTGATAAAATCCACATTACCTACTTAGTTTCATGCAAAATCTATATTTCCAGCATTAAACAGTGCTCTAGTGTTAAAAACTACATTCTGTGCTTACTTTCATGTAAAGGCAAGGTTTTAAGCATCAAACAGGCTTCTTGTGATAGAAACTACATTCTGTTGTCACTTTCATGTAAAAGCAACGTTTCCAGCATTAAACAGGCCTCCCGTGATGAAAACTCCATTCTGTGTTCACTTTAATGTAAAAGCTATGTTTCCAGCATTAAACCGTGCTCTAGTGTTGAAAACTACATTCTGTGCTTACTTTCATGTAAAAGCTACGTTTACAGCATTAAACAGTCCTCTAGTGCTGAAGACTACATTCTGTGCTTACTTTCATATAAAGGCAAGGTTTTCAGCATCAAACAGGCTTCTTGTGATGGAAACTACATTCTGTTGTCACTTTCATGTAAAAGCCAGGTTTTGGGCAATAAACTGGCCTCCCGTGATGAAATCCACATTATCTGCTTAGTTTCATGTAAAAGCAACGTTTACACCATCAAACTGGCTTCCTGTGATGAAATCCACATTATATGCTTACTTTCATGTAAAAGCTACGTTTACACCATCAAACAGGCCTCCTGTGATGAAAACTACATTCTGTTGTCACTTTCTTGTAAAAGACAGGTTTTGGTCTGTAAGCTGACCTCCTGTGATAAAATCCACATTACCTACTTAGTTTCATGTAAAATCTATGTTTCCAGCATTAAACCGTGCTCTAGTGTTGAAAACTACATTCTGTGCTTACTTTCATGTTAAAGCTACGTTTACAGCATTAAACAGGCCTCTAGTGCTGAAGACTACATTCTGTGCTTACTTTCATGTAAAGGCAATGTTTTCAGCATCAAACAGGCTTCTTGTGATGGAAACTACATTCTGTTGTCACTTTCATGTAAAAGCAACGTTTCCAGCATTAAACAGGCCTCCCGTGATGAAAACTACATTCTGTGCTTACTTTCATGTAAAAGCTACGTTTACACCATCAAACTGGCCTCCTGTGATGAAATCAACATTATATGCTTACTTTCATGTAAAAACTACGTTTACACCATCAAACAGGCCTCCCGTGATGAAAACTACATTCTGTTGTCACTTTCATGTAAAAGCCAGGTTTTGGGCAATAAACTGGCCTCCCGTGATGAAATCCACATTATCTGCTTAGTTTCATGTAAAAGCAACGTTTACACCATCAAACTGGCTTCCTGTGATGAAATCCACATTATATGCTTACTTTCATGTAAAAGCTACGTTTACACCATCAAACAGGCCTCCTGTGATGAAAACTACATTCTGTTGTCACTTTCTTGTAAAAGACAGGTTTTGGTCTGTAAGCTGACCTCCTGTGATAAAATCCACATTACCTACTTAGTTTCATGTAAAATCTATATTTCCAGCATTAAGCAGTGCTCTAGTGTTAAAAACTACATTCTGTGCTTACTTTCATGTAAAAGCTACGTTTACACCATCAAACTGACCTCCTGTGATAAAATCCACATTACCTACTTAGTTTCATGCAAAATCTATATTTCCAGCATTAAACAGTGCTCTAGTGTTAAAAACTACATTCTGTGCTTACTTTCATGTAAAGGCAAGGTTTTAAGCATCAAACAGGCTTCTTGTGATAGAAACTACATTCTGTTGTCACTTTCATGTAAAAGCAACGTTTCCAGCATTAAACAGGCCTCCCGTGATGAAAACTCCATTCTGTGTTCACTTTAATGTAAAAGCTATGTTTCCAGCATTAAACCGTGCTCTAGTGTTGAAAACTACATTCTGTGCTTACTTTCATGTAAAAGCTACGTTTACAGCATTAAACAGTCCTCTAGTGCTGAAGACTACATTCTGTGCTTACTTTCATAAAAAGACAAGGTTTTCAGCATCAAAAAGGCTTCTTGTGATGGAAACTACATTCTGTTGTCACTTTCATGTAAAAGCCAGGTTTTGGGCAATAAACTGGCCTCCCGTGATGAAATCCACATTATCTGCTTAGTTTCATGTAAAAGCAACGTTTACACCATCAAACTGGCTTCCTGTGATGAAATCCACATTATATGCTTACTTTCATGTAAAAGCTACGTTTACACCATCAAACAGGCCTCCTGTGATGAAAACTACATTCTGTTGTCACTTTCTTGTAAAAGACAGGTTTTGGTCTGTAAGCTGACCTCCTGTGATAAAATCCACATTACCTACTTAGTTTCATGTAAAATCTATGTTTCCAGCATTAAACCGTGCTCTGGTGTTGAAAACTACATTCTGTGCTTACTTTCATGTTAAAGCTACGTTTACAGCATTAAACAGGCCTCTAGTGCTGAAGACTACATTCTGTGCTTACTTTCATGTAAAGGCAATGTTTTCAGCATCAAACAGGCTTCTTGTGATGGAAACTACATTCTGTTGTCACTTTCATGTAAAAGCCAGGTTTTGGGCAATAAACTGGCCTCCCGTGATGAAATCCACATTATCTGCTTAGTTTCATGTAAAAGCAACGTTTACACCATCAAACTGGCCTCCTGTGATGAAATCCACATTATATGCTTACTTTCATGTAAAAGCTACGTTTACACCATCAAGCAGGCCTCCCGTGATGAAAACTACATCCTGTTGTCACTTTCATGTAAAAGCCAGGTTTTGGTCTTTAAACTGACCTCCTGTGATGAAATCCACATTATCTACTTAGTTACATGTAAAATCTATATTTCCAGCATTAAACAGTGCTCTAGTGTTGAAAACTACATTCTGTGCTTACTTTCATGTAAAAGCTACGTTTACAGCATTAAACAGGCCTCTAGTGCTGAAGACTACATTCTGTGCTTACTTTCATGTAAAGGCAAGGTTTTAAGCATCAAACAGGCTTCTTGTGATGGAAACTACATTCTGTTGTCACTTTCATGTAAAAGCAACGTTTCCAGCATTAAACAGGCCTCCCGTGATGAAAACTACATTCTGTGCTTACTTTCATGTAAAAGCTACGTTTACACCATCAAACTGGCCTCCTGTGATGAAATCAACATTATATGCTTACTTTCATGTAAAAACTACGTTTACACCATCAAACAGGCCTCCCCTGATGAAAACTACATTCTGTTGTCACTTTCATGTAAAAGCCAGGTTTTGGGCAATAAACTGGCCTCCCGTGATGAAATCCACATTATCTGCTTAGTTTCATGTAAAAGCAACGTTTACACCATCAAACTGGCTTCCTGTGATGAAATCCACATTATATGCTTACTTTCATGTAAAAGCTACGTTTACACCATCAAACAGGCCTCCTGTGATGAAAACTACATTCTGTTGTCACTTTCTTGTAAAAGACAGGTTTTGGTCTGTAAGCTGACCTCCTGTGATAAAATCCACATTACCTACTTAGTTTCATGTAAAATCTATATTTCCAGCATTAAACAGTGCTCTAGTGTTAAAAACTACATTCTGTGCTTACTTTCATGTTAAAGCTACGTTTACAGCATTAAAAAGGACTCTAGTGCTGAAGACTACATTCTGTGCTTACTTTCATGTAAAGGCAAGATTTTAAGCATCAAACATGCTTCTTTTGATAGAAACTACATTCTGTTGTCCCTTTCATGTAAAAGCAACGTTTCCAGCATTAAACAGGCCTCCCGTGATGAAAACTCCATTCTGTGTTCACTTTAATGTAAAAGCTACGTTTACACCATCAATTTGGCCTCCTGTGATGAAATCCACATTATATGTTTACTTTCATGTAAAAGCTACGTTTACACCATCAAACAGGCCTCCCGTGATGAAAACTACATCCTGTTGTCACTTTCATGTAAAAGCCAGGTTTTGGTCTGTAAACTGACCTCCTGTGATGAAATCCACATTAGAAACTTAGTTACATGTAAAATCTATATTTCCAGCATTAAACAGTGCTCTAGTGTTGAAAACTACATTCTGTGCTTACTTTCATGTAAAAGCTACGTTTACAGCATTAAACAGGCCTCTAGTGCTGAAGACTACATTCTATGCTTACTTTCATGTAAAGGCAAGGTTTTCAGCATCAAACAGGCTTCTTGTGATGGAAACTACATTCTGTTGTCACTTTCATGTAAAAGCCAGGTTTTGGGCAATAAACTGGCCTACCGTCATGAAATCCACATTATCTGCTTAGTTTCATGTAAAAGCAACGTTTACACCATCAAACTGGCTTCCTGTGATGAAATCCACATTATATGCTTACTTTCATGTAAAAGCTACGTTTACACCATCAAACAGGCCTCCTGTGATGAAAACTACATTCTGTTGTCACTTTCATGTAAAAGCAACGTTTCCAGCATTAAACAGGCCTCCCGTGATGAAAACTCCATTCTGTGTTCACTTTAATGTAAAAGCTATGTTTCCAGCATTAAACCGTGCTCTAGTGTTGAAAACTACATTCTGTGCTTACTTTCATGTAAAAGCTACGTTTACACCATCAACCTGGCCTCCTGTGATGAAATCCACATTATATGCTTACTTTCATATAAAAGCTACGTTTACACCATCAAACAGGCCTCCCGTGATGAAAACTACATTCTGTGCTTACTTTCATGTAAAAGCTACGTTTACACCATCAAACTGGCCTCCTGTGATGAAATCAACATTATGTGCTTACTTTCATGTAAAAACTACGTTTACACCATCAAACAGGCCTCCCGTGATGAAAACTACATTCTGTTGTCACTTTCATGTAAAAGCCAGGTTTTGGTCTGTAAACTGACCTCCTGTGATGAAATCCACATTAGAAACTTAGTTACATGTAAAATCTATATTTCCAGCATTAAACAGTGCTCTAGTGTTGAAAACTACATTCTGTGTTTACTTTCATGTAAAAGCTACGTTTACAGCATTAAACAGGCCTCTAGTGCTGAAGACTACATTCTGTGCTTACTTTCATGTAAAGGCAAGGTTTTAAGCATCAAACAGGCTTCTTGTGATAGAAACTACATTCTGTTGTCACTTTCATGTAAAAGCAACGTTTCCAGCATTAAACAGGCCTCCCGTGATGAAAACTCCATTCTGTGTTCACTTTAATGTAAAAGCTATGTTTCCAGCATTAAACCGTGCTCTAGTGTTGAAAACTACATTCTGTGCTTACTTTCATGTAAAAGCAACGTTTACACCATCAATCTGGCCTCCTGTGATGAAATCCAAATTATATGCTTACTTTCATGTAAAAGCAACGTTTCCAGCATTAAACAGGCCTCCCGTGATGAAAACTCCATTCTGTGTTCACTTTAATGTAAAAGCTACGTTTACACCATCAATTTGGCCTCCTGTGATGAAATCCACATTATATGTTTACTTTCATGTAAAAGCTACGTTTACACCATCAAACAGGCCTCCCGTGATGAAAACTACATCCTGTTGTCACTTTCATGTAAAAGCCAGGTTTTGGTCTGTAAACTGACCTCCTGTGATGAAATCCACATTAGAAACTTAGTTACATGTAAAATCTATATTTCCAGCATTAAACAGTGCTCTAGTGTTGAAAACTACATTCTGTGCTTACTTTCATGTAAAAGCTACGTTTACAGCATTAAACAGGCCTCTAGTGCTGAAGACTACATTCTATGCTTACTTTCATGTAAAGGCAAGGTTTTCAGCATCAAACAGGCTTCTTGTGATGGAAACTACATTCTGTTGTCACTTTCATGTAAAAGCCAGGTTTTGGGCAATAAACTGGCCTACCGTCATGAAATCCACATTATCTGCTTAGTTTCATGTAAAAGCAACGTTTACACCATCAAACTGGCTTCCTGTGATGAAATCCACATTATATGCTTACTTTCATGTAAAAGCTACGTTTACACCATCAAACAGGCCTCCTGTGATGAAAACTACATTCTGTTGTCACTTTCATGTAAAAGCAACGTTTCCAGCATTAAACAGGCCTCCCGTGATGAAAACTCCATTCTGTGTTCACTTTAATGTAAAAGCTATGTTTCCAGCATTAAACCGTGCTCTAGTGTTGAAAACTACATTCTGTGCTTACTTTCATGTAAAAGCTACGTTTACACCATCAACCTGGCCTCCTGTGATGAAATCCACATTATATGCTTACTTTCATATAAAAGCTACGTTTACACCATCAAACAGGCCTCCCGTGATGAAAACTACATTCTGTTGTCACTTTCATGTAAAAGCCAGGTTTTGGTCTGTAAACTGACCTCCTGTGATGAAATCCACATTAGAAACTTAGTTACATGTAAAATCTATATTTCCAGCATTAAACAGTGCTCTAGTGTTGAAAACTACATTCTGTGCTTACTTTCATGTAAAAGCTACGTTTACAGCATTAAACAGGCCTCTAGTGCTGAAGACTACATTCTGTGCTTACTTTCATGTAAAGGCAAGGTTTTAAGCATCAAACAGGCTTCTTGTGATAGAAACTACATTCTGTTGTCACTTTCATGTAAAAGCAACGTTTCCAGCATTAAACAGGCCTCCCGTGATGAAAACTCCATTCTGTGTTCACTTTTATGTAAAAGCTATGTTTCCAGCATTAAACCGTGCTCTAGGGTTGAAAAATACATTCTGTGCTTACTTTCATGTAAAAGCTACGTTTACACCATCAATCTGGCCTCCTGTGATGAAATCCACATTATATGTTTACTTTCATGTAAAAGCTACGTTTACACCATCAAACAGGCCTCCCGTGATGAAAACTACATTCTGTTGTCACTTTCATGTAAAAGCCAGGTTTTGGTCTGTAAACTGACCTCCTGTGATGAAATCCACATTATCTACTTAGTTACATGTAAAATCTATATTTCCAGCATTAAACAGTGCTCTAGTGTTGAAAACTACATTCTGTGCTTACTTTCATGTAAACGCTACGTTTACAGCATTAAACAGGCCTCTAGTGCTGAAGACTACATTCTGGGCTTACTTTCATGTAAAGGCAAGGTTTTAAGCATCAAACAGGCTTCTTGTGATGGAAACTACATTCTGTTGTCACTTTCATGTAAAAGCAACGTTTTCAGCTTTAAACAGGCCTCCCGTGATGAAAACTACATTCTGTGCTTACTTTCATGTAAAAGCTACGTTTACACCATCAAACTGGCCTCCTGTGATGAAATCAACATTATATGCTTACTTTCATTTAAAAAACTACGTTTACACCATCAAACAGGCCTCCCGTGATGAAAACTACATTCTGTTGTCACTTTCATGTAAAAGCCAGGTTTTGGTCTGTAAACTGACCTCCTGTGATGAAATCCACATTAGAAACTTAGTTACATGTAAAATCTATATTTCCAGCATTAAACCGTGCTCTAGTGCTGAAAACTTCATTCTCTGCTTACTTTCATGTAAAAGCCAGGTTTTGGGCAATAAACTGGCCTCCCGTGATGAAATCCACATTACCTACTTAGTTTCATGTAAAATCTATATTTCCAGCATTAAACAGTGCTCTAGTGTTAAAAACTACATTCTGTGCTTACTTTTATGTTAAAGCTACGTTTACAGCATTAAACAGGACTCTAGTGCTGAAGACTACATTCTGTGCTTACTTTCATGTAAAGGCAAGGTTTTAAGCATCAAACAGGCTTCTTGTGATAGAAACTACATTCTGTTGTCACTTTCATGTAAAAGCCAGGTTTTGGGCAATAAACTGGCCTCCCGTGATGAAATCCACATTATCTGCTTAGTTTCATGTAAAAGCAACGTTTACACCATCAAACTGGCTTCCTGTGATAGAAACTACATTCTGTTGTCACTTTCATGTAAAAGCAACGTTTCCAGCATTAAACAGGCCTCCCGTGATGAAAACTCCATTCTTTGTTCACTTTAATGTAAAAGCTATGTTTCCAGCATTAAACCGTGCTCTAGTGTTGAAAACTACATTCTGTGCTTACTTTCATGTAAAAGCTACGTTTACATCATCAATCTGGCCTCCTGTGATGAAATCCACATTATATGCTTACTTTCATGTAAAAGCTACGTTTACACCATCAAACAGGCCTCCCGTGATGGAAACTACATTCTGTTGTCACTTTCATGTAAAAGCCAGGTTTTGGTCTTTAAACTGACCTCCTGTGATGAAATCCACATTATCTACTTAGTTACATGTAAAATCTATATTTCCAGCATTAAACAGTGCTCTAGTGTTGAAAACTACATTCTGTGCTTACTTTCATGTAAAAGCTACGTTTACAGCATGAAACAGGCCTCTAGTGCTTAAGACTACATTCTGTGCTTACTTTCATGTAAAGGCAAGGTTTTAAGCATCAAACAGGCTTCTTGTGATGGAAACTACATTCTGTTGTCACTTTCATGTAAAAGCAACGTTTCCAGCATTAAACAGGCCTCCCGTGATGAAAACTACATTCTGTGCTTACTTTCATGTAAAAGCTACGTTTACACCATCAAACTGGCCTCCTGTGATGAAATCCACATTATATGCTTACTTTCATGTAAAAGCTATGTTTACACCATCAAACAGGCCTCCTGTGATGAAAACTACATTCTGTTGTCACTTTCATGTAAAAGCCAGGTTTTGGTCTGTAAACTGACCTCCTGTGATGAAATCCACATTAGATGCTTAGTTACATGTAAAATCTATATTTCCAGCATTAAACAGTGCTCTAGTGTTGAAAACTACATTCTGTGCTTACTTTCATGTAAAAGCTACGTTTACAGCATGAAACAGGCCTCTAGTGCTGAAGACTACATTCTGTGCTTACTTTCATGTAAAGGCAAGGTTTTCAGCATCAAACAGGCTTCTTGTGATGGAAACTACATTCTGTTGTCACTTTCATGTAAAAGCCAGGTTTTGGGCAATAAACTGGCCTCCCGTGATGAAATCCACATTATCTGCTTAGTTTCATGTAAAAGCAACGTTTACACCATCAAACTGGCTTCCTGTGATGAAATCCACATTATATACTTACTTTCATGTAAAAGCTACGTTTACACCATCAAACAGGCCTCCTGTGATGAAAACTACATTCTGTTGTCACTTTCTTGTAAAAGACAGGTTTTGGTCTGTAAGCTGACCTCCTGTGATAAAATCCACATTACCTACTTAGTTTCATGTAAAATCTATATTTCCAGCATTAAACAGTGCTCTAGTGTTAAAAACTACATTCTGTGCTTACTTTCATGTTAAAGCTACGTTTACAGCATTAAAAAGGACTCTAGTGCTGAAGACTACATTCTGTGCTTACTTTCATGTAAAGGCAAGATTTTAAGCATCAAACAGGCTTCTTTTGATAGAAACTACATTCTGTTGTCCCTTTCTTTTAAAAGCAACGTTTCCAGCATTAAACAGGCCTACCGTGATGAAAACTCCATTCTGTGTTCACTTTAATGTAAAAGCCACGTTTACACCATCAATCTGGCCTCCTGTAATGAAATCCACATTATATGCTTACTTTCATGTAAAAGCTACGTTTACACCATCAAACAGGCCTCCCGTGATGAAAACTACATCCTGTTGTCACTTTCATGTAAAAGCCAGGTTTTGGTCTTTAAACTGACCTCCTGTGATGAAATCCACATTATCTACTTAGTTACATGTAAAATCTATATTTCCAGCATTAAACAGTGCTCTAGTGTTGAAAACTACATTCTGTGCTTACTTTCATGTAAAAGCTACGTTTACAGCATTAAACAGGCCTCTAGTGCTGAAGACTACATTCTGTGCTAACTTTCATGTAAAGGCAAGGTTTTAAGCATCAAACAGGCTTCTTGTGATGGAAACTACATTCTGTTGTCACTTTCATGTAAAAGCAACGTTTCCAGCATTAAACAGGCCTCCCGTGATGAAAACTACATACTGTGCTTACTTTCATGTAAAAGCTACGTTTACACCATCAAACTGGCCTCCTGTGATGAAATCAACATTATATGCTTACTTTCATGTAAAAACTACGTTTACACCATCAAACAGGCCTCCCGTGATGAAAACTACATTCTGTTGTCACTTTCATGTAAAAGCCAGGTTTTCAGCATCAAACAGGCTTCTTGTGATGGAAACTACATTCTGTTGTCACTTTCATGTAAAAGCCAGGTTTTGGGCAATAAACTGGCCTCCCGTGATGAAATCCACATTATCTGCTTAGTTTCATGTAAAAGCAACGTTTACACCATCAAACTGGCTTCCTGTGATGAAATCCACATTATATGCTTACTTTCATGTAAAAGCTACGTTTACACCATCAAACAGGCCTCCTGTGATGAAAACTACATTCTGTTGTCACTTTCATGTAAAAGCAACGTTTCCAGTATTAAAAAGGCCTCCCGTGTTGAAAACTCCATTCTGTGTTCACTTTAATGTAAAAGCTATGTTTCCAGCATTAAACCGTGCTCTAGTGTTGAAAACTACATTCTGTGCTTACTTTCATGTAAAAGCTACGTTTACACCATCAATCTGGCCTCCTGTGATGAAATCCACATTATATGCTTACTTTCATATAAAAGCTACGTTTACACCATCAAACAGGCCTCCCGTGATGAAAACTACATTCTGTTGTCACTTTCATGTAAAAGCCAGGTTTTGCACCATCAAACAGACCTCCTGTGATGAAATCCACATTATCTACTTAGTTACATGTAAAATCTATATTTCCAGCATTAAACAGTGCTCTAGTGTTGAAAACTACATTCTGTGCTTACTTTCATGTAAAAGCTACGTTTACAGCATTAAACAGGCCTCTAGTGCTGAAGACTACATTCTGTGCTTACTTTCATGTAAAGGCAAGGTTTTAAGCATCAAACAGGCTTCTTGTGATGGAAACTACATTCTGTTGTCACTTTCATGTAAAAGCAACGTTTCCAGCATTAAACAGGCCTCCCGTGATGAAAACTACATTCTGTGCTTACTTTCATGTAAAAGCTACGTTTACACCATCAAACTTACCTCCTGTGATAAAATCCACATTACCTACTTAGTTTCATGCAAAATCTATATTTCCAGCATTAAACAGTGCTCTAGTGTTAAAAACTACATTCTGTGCTTACTTTCATGTAAAGGCAAGGTTTTAAGCATCAAACAGGCTTCTTGTGATAGAAACTACATTCTGTTGTCACTTTCATGTAAAAGCAACGTTTCCAGCATTAAACAGGCCTCCCGTGATGAAAACTCCATTCTGTGTTCACTTTAATGTAAAAGCTATGTTTCCAGCATTAAACCGTGCTCTAGTGTTGAAAACTACATTCTGTGCTTACTTTCATGTAAAAGCTACGTTTACAGCATTAAACAGGCCTCTAGTGCTGAAGACTACATTCTGTGCTTACTTTCATATAAAGGCAAGGTTTTCAGCATCAAACAGGCTTCTTGTGATGGAAACTGCATTCTATTGTCACTTTCATGTAAAAGCCAGGTTTTGGGCAATAAACTGGCCTCCCGTGATGAAATCCACATTATCTGCTTAGTTTCATGTAAAAGCAACGTTTACACCATCAAACTGGCTTCCTGTGATGAAATCCACATTATATGCTTACTTTCATGTAAAAGCTACGTTTACACCATCAAACAGGCCTCCTGTGATGAAAACTACATTTTGTTGTCACTTTCTTGTAAAAGACAGGTTTTGGTCTGGAAGCTGACCTCCTGTGATAAAATCCACATTACCTACTTAGTTTCATGTAAAATCTATATTTCCAGCATTAAACAGTGCTCTAGTGTTAAAAACTACATTCTGTGCTTACTTTCATGTTAAAGCTACGTTTACAGCATTAAAAAGGACTCTAGTGCTGAAGACTACATTCTGTGCTTACTTTCATGTAAAGGCAAGATTTTAAGCATCAAACAGGCTTCTTTTGATAGAAACTACATTCTGTTGTCCCTTTCTTTTAAAAGCAACGTTTCCAGCATTAAACAGGCCTACCGTGATGAAAACTCCATTCTGTGTTCACTTTAATGTAAAAGCCACGTTTACACCATCAATCTGGCCTCCTGTAATGAAATCCACATTATATGCTTACTTTCATGTAAAAGCTACGTTTACACCATCAAACAGGCCTCCCGTGATGAAAACTACATCCTGTTGTCACTTTCATGTAAAAGCCAGGTTTTGGTCTTTAAACTGACCTCCTGTGATGAAATCCACATTATCTACTTAGTTACATGTAAAATCTATATTTCCAGCATTAAACAGTGCTCTAGTGTTGAAAACTACATTCTGTGCTTACTTTCATGTAAAAGCTACGTTTACAGCATTAAACAGGCCTCTAGTGCTGAAGACTACATTCTGTGCTAACTTTCATGTAAAGGCAAGGTTTTAAGCATCAAACAGGCTTCTTGTGATGGAAACTACATTCTGTTGTCACTTTCATGTAAAAGCAACGTTTCCAGCATTAAACAGGCCTCCCGTGATGAAAACTACATACTGTGCTTACTTTCATGTAAAAGCTACGTTTACACCATCAAACTGGCCTCCTGTGATGAAATCAACATTATATGCTTACTTTCATGTAAAAACTACGTTTACACCATCAAACAGGCCTCCCGTGATGAAAACTACATTCTGTTGTCACTTTCATGTAAAAGCCAGGTTTTCAGCATCAAACAGGCTTCTTGTGATGGAAACTACATTCTGTTGTCACTTTCATGTAAAAGCCAGGTTTTGGGCAATAAACTGGCCTCCCGTGATGAAATCCACATTATCTGCTTAGTTTCATGTAAAAGCAACGTTTACACCATCAAACTGGCTTCCTGTGATGAAATCCACATTATATGCTTACTTTCATGTAAAAGCTACGTTTACACCATCAAACAGGCCTCCTGTGATGAAAACTACATTCTGTTGTCACTTTCATGTAAAAGCAACGTTTCCAGTATTAAAAAGGCCTCCCGTGTTGAAAACTCCATTCTGTGTTCACTTTAATGTAAAAGCTATGTTTCCAGCATTAAACCGTGCTCTAGTGTTGAAAACTACATTCTGTGCTTACTTTCATGTAAAAGCTACGTTTACACCATCAATCTGGCCTCCTGTGATGAAATCCACATTATATGCTTACTTTCATATAAAAGCTACGTTTACACCATCAAACAGGCCTCCCGTGATGAAAACTACATTCTGTTGTCACTTTCATGTAAAAGCCAGGTTTTGCACCATCAAACAGACCTCCTGTGATGAAATCCACATTATCTACTTAGTTACATGTAAAATCTATATTTCCAGCATTAAACAGTGCTCTAGTGTTGAAAACTACATTCTGTGCTTACTTTCATGTAAAAGCTACGTTTACAGCATTAAACAGGCCTCTAGTGCTGAAGACTACATTCTGTGCTTACTTTCATGTAAAGGCAAGGTTTTAAGCATCAAACAGGCTTCTTGTGATGGAAACTACATTCTGTTGTCACTTTCATGTAAAAGCAACGTTTCCAGCATTAAACAGGCCTCCCGTGATGAAAACTACATTCTGTGCTTACTTTCATGTAAAAGCTACGTTTACACCATCAAACTTACCTCCTGTGATAAAATCCACATTACCTACTTAGTTTCATGCAAAATCTATATTTCCAGCATTAAACAGTGCTCTAGTGTTAAAAACTACATTCTGTGCTTACTTTCATGTAAAGGCAAGGTTTTAAGCATCAAACAGGCTTCTTGTGATAGAAACTACATTCTGTTGTCACTTTCATGTAAAAGCAACGTTTCCAGCATTAAACAGGCCTCCCGTGATGAAAACTCCATTCTGTGTTCACTTTAATGTAAAAGCTATGTTTCCAGCATTAAACCGTGCTCTAGTGTTGAAAACTACATTCTGTGCTTACTTTCATGTAAAAGCTACGTTTACAGCATTAAACAGGCCTCTAGTGCTGAAGACTACATTCTGTGCTTACTTTCATATAAAGGCAAGGTTTTCAGCATCAAACAGGCTTCTTGTGATGGAAACTGCATTCTATTGTCACTTTCATGTAAAAGCCAGGTTTTGGGCAATAAACTGGCCTCCCGTGATGAAATCCACATTATCTGCTTAGTTTCATGTAAAAGCAACGTTTACACCATCAAACTGGCTTCCTGTGATGAAATCCACATTATATGCTTACTTTCATGTAAAAGCTACGTTTACACCATCAAACAGGCCTCCTGTGATGAAAACTACATTTTGTTGTCACTTTCTTGTAAAAGACAGGTTTTGGTCTGGAAGCTGACCTCCTGTGATAAAATCCACATTACCTACTTAGTTTCATGTAAAATCTATATTTCCAGCATTAAACAGTGCTCTAGTGTTAAAAACTACATTCTGTGCTTACTTTCATGTTAAAGCTACGTTTACAGCATTAAAAAGGACTCTAGTGCTGAAGACTACATTCTGTGCTTACTTTCATGTAAAGGCAAGATTTTAAGCATCAAACATGCTTCTTTTGATAGAAACTACATTCTGTTGTCCCTTTCATGTAAAAGCAACGCTTCCAGCATTAAACAGGCCTCCCGTGATGAAAACTCCATTCTGTGTTCACTTTAATGTAAAAGCTACGTTTACACCATCAATTTGGCCTCCTGTGATGAAATCCACATTATATGCTTACTTTCATGTAAAAGCTACGTTTACACCATCAAACAGGCCTCCCGTGATGAAAACTACATCCTGTTGTCACTTTCATGTAAAAGCCAGGTTTTGGTCTGTAAACTGACCTCCTGTGATGAAATCCACATTAGAAACTTAGTTACATGTAAAATCTATATTTCCAGCATTAAACAGTGCTCTAGTGTTGAAAACTACATTCTGTGCTTACTTTCATGTAAAAGCTACGTTTACAGCATTAAACAGGCCTCTAGTGCTGAAGACTACATTCTATGCTTACTTTCATGTAAAGGCAAGGTTTTCAGCATCAAACAGGCTTCTTGTGATGGAAACTACATTCTGTTGTCACTTTCATGTAAAAGCCAGGTTTTGGGCAATAAACTGGCCTCCCGTCATGAAATCCACATTATCTGCTTAGTTTCATGTAAAAGCAACGTTTACACCATCAAACTGGCTTCCTGTGATGAAATCCACATTATCTGCTTAGTTTTATGTAAAAGCAACGTTTACACCATCAAACTGGCTTCCTGTGATGAAATCCACATTATATGCTTACTTTCATGTAAAAGCTACGTTTACACCATCAACCTGGCCTCCTGTGATGAAATCCACATTATATGCTTACTTTCATATAAAAGCTACGTTTACACCATCAAACAGGCCTCCCGTGATGAAAACTACATTCTGTTGTCACTTTCATGTAAAAGCCAGGTTTTGGTCTGTAAACTGACCTCCTGTGATGAAATCCACATTATCTACTTAGTTACATGTAAAATCTATATTTCTAGCATTAAACAGTGCTCTAGTGTTGAAAACTACATTCTGTGCTTACTTTCATGTAAAAGCTACGTTTACAGCATTAAACAGGCCTCTAGTGCTGAAGACTACATTCTGTGCTTACTTTCATGTAAAGGCAAGGTTTTAAGCATCAAACAGGCTTCTTGTGATGGAAACTACATTCTGTTGTCACTTTCATGTAAAAGCAACGTTTCCAGCATTAAACAGGCCTCCCGTGATGAAAACTACATTCTGTGCTTACTTTCATGTAAAAGCTACGTTTACACCATCAAACTGGCCTCCTGTGATGAAATCAACATTATGTGCTTACTTTCATGTAAAAACTACGTTTACACCATCAAACAGGCCTCCCGTGATGAAAACTACATTCTGTTGTCACTTTCATGTAAAAGCCAGGTTTTGGTCTGTAAACTGACCTCCTGTGATGAAATCCACATTAGAAACTTAGTTACATGTAAAATCTATATTTCCAGCATTAAACAGTGCTCTAGTGTTGAAAACTACATTCTGTGCTTACTTTCATGTAAAAGCTACGTTTACAGCATTAAACAGGCCTCTAGTGCTGAAGACTACATTCTGTGCTTACTTTCATGTAAAGGCAAGGTTTTAAGCATCAAACAGGCTTCTTGTGATAGAAACTACATTCTGTTGTCACTTTCATGTAAAAGCAACGTTTCCAGCATTAAACAGGCCTCCCGTGATGAAAACTCCATTCTGTGTTCACTTTAATGTAAAAGCTATGTTTCCAGCATTAAACCGTGCTCTAGTGTTGAAAACTACATTCTGTGCTTACTTTCATGTAACAGCTACGTTTACACCATCAATCTGGCCTCCTGTGATGAAATCCACATTATATGCTTACTTTCATATAAAAGCTACGTTTACACCATCAAACAGGCCTCCCGTGATGAAAACTACATTCTGTTGTCACTTTTATGTAAAAGCCAGGTTTTGGTCTCTAAACTGACCTCCTGTGATGAAATCCACATTATCTACTTAGTAACATCTAAAATCTATATTTCCAGCATTAAACAGTGCTCTATTGTTAAAAACTACATTCTGTGCTTACTTTCATGTAAAAGCTACGTTTACAGCATTAAACAGGCCTCTAGTGCTGAAGACTACATTCTGTGCTTACTTTCATGTAAAGGCAAGGTTTTAAGCATCAAACAGGCTTCTTGTGATGGAAACTACATTCTGTTGTCACTTTCATGTAAAAGCAACGTTTCCAGCATTAAACAGGCCTCCCGTGATGAAAACTACATTCTGTGTTCACTTTAATTTAAAAGCTATGTTTCCAGCATTAAACCGTGCTGTAGTGTTGAAAACTACATTTTGTGCTTACTTTCATGTAAAAGCTACGTTTACACCATCAATCTGGCCTCCTGTGATGAAATCCACATTATATGCTTACTTTCATGTAAAAGCTACGTTTACAGCATTAAACAGGTCTCTAGTGCTGAAGACTACATTCTGTGCTTACTTTCATGTAAAGGCAAGGTTTTCAGCATCAAACAGGCTTCTTGTGATGGAAACTACATTCTGTTGTCACTTTCTTGTAAAAGACAGGTTTTGGTCTGTAAGCTGACCTCCTGTGATAAAATCCACATTACCTACTTAGTTTCATGTAAAATCTATATTTCCAGCATTAAACAATGCTCTAGTGTTGAAAACTACATTCTGTGCTTACTTTCATGTAAAAGCTACGTATACACCATCAAACTGGCCTCCTGTGATGAAATCAACATTATATGCTTACTTTCATGTAAAAACTACGTTTACACCATCAAACAGGCCTCCCGTGATGAAAACTACATTCTGTTGTCACTTTCATGTAAAAGCCAGGTTTTGGTCTGTAAACTGACCTCCTGTGATGAAATCCACATTAGAAACTTAGTTACATGTAAAATCTATATTTCCAGCATTAAACAGTGCTCTAGTGTTGAAAACTACATTCTGTGCTTACTTTCATGTAAAAGCTACGTTTACAGCATTAAACAGGCCTCTAGTGCTGAAGACTACATTCTGTGCTTACTTTTATGTAAAGGCAAGGTTTTAAGCATCAAACAGGCTTCTTGTGATGGAAACTACATTCTGTTGTCACTTTCATGTAAAAGCCAGGTTTTGGTCTCTAAACTGACCTCCTGTGATGAAATCCACATTATCTACTTAGTAACATCTAAAATCTATATTTCCAGCATTAAACAGTGCTCTATTGTTGAAAACTACATTCTGTGCTTACTTTCATGTAAAAGCAACGTTTCCAGCATTAAACAGGCCTCCCGTGATGAAAACTCCATTCTGTGTTCACTTTAATGTAAAAGCTATGTTTCCAGCATTAAACCGTGCTCTAGTGTTGAAAACTACATTCTGTGCTTACTTTCATGTAAAAGCTACGTTTACACCATCAATCTGGCCTCCTGTGATGAAATCCACATTATATGCTTACTTTCATATAAAGGCTACGTTTACCCCATCAAACAGGCCTCCCGTGATGAAAACTACATTCTGTTGTCACTTTCATGTAAAAGCCAGGTTTTGGTCTGTAAACTGACCTCCTGTGATGAAATCCACATTATCTACTTAGTTACATGTAAAATCTATATTTCCAGCATTAAACAGTGCTCTAGTGTTGAAAACTACATTCTGTGCTTACTTTCATGTAAAAGCTACGTTTACAGCATTAAACAGGCCTCTAGTGCTGAAGACTACATTCTGTGCTTATTTTCATATAAAGGCAAGGTTTTAAGCATCAAACAGGCTTCTTGTGATGGAAACTACATTCTGTTGTCACTTTCATGTAAAAGCAACGTTTCCAGCATTAAACAGGCCTCCCGTGATGAAAACTACATTCTGTGCTTACTTTCATGTAAAAGCTACGTTTACACCATCAAACTGGCCTCCTGTGATGAAATCAACATTATATGCTTACTTTCATGTAAAAGCTACGTTTACACCATCAAACAGGCCTCCCGTGATGAAAACTACATTCTGTTGTCACTTTCATGTAAAAGCCAGGTTTTGGGCAATAAACTGGCCTCCCGTGATGAAATCCACATTATCTGCTTAGTTTCATGTAAAAGCAACGTTTACACCATCAAACTGGCTTCCTGTGATGAAATCCACATTATATGCTTACTTTCATGTAAAAGCTACGTTTACACCATCAAACAGGCCTCCCGTGATGAAAACTACATCCTGTTGTCACTTTCATGTAAAAGCCAGGTTTTGGTCTGTAAACTGACCTCCTGTGATGAAATCCACATTAGAAACTTAGTTACATGTAAAATCTATATTTCCAGCATTAAACAGTGCTCTAGTGTTGAAAACTACATTCTGTGCTTACTTTCATGTAAAAGCTACGTTTACAGCATTAAACAGGCCTCTAGTGCTGAAGACTACATTCTATGCTTACTTTCATGTAAAGGCAAGGTTTTCAGCATCAAACAGGCTTCTTGTGATGGAAACTACATTCTGTTGTCACTTTCATGTAAAAGCCAGGTTTTGGGCAATAAACTGGCCTCCCGTCATGAAATCCACATTATCTGCTTAGTTTCATGTAAAAGCAACGTTTACACCATCAAACTGGCTTCCTGTGATGAAATCCACATTATATGCTTACTTTCATGTAAAAGCTACGTTTACACCATCAAACAGGCCTCCTGTGATGAAAACTACATTCTGTTGTCACTTTCATGTAAAAGCAACGTTTCCAGCATTAAACAGGCCTCCCGTGATGAAAACTCCATTCTGTGTTCACTTTAATGTAAAAGCTATGTTTCCAGCATTAAACCGTGCTCTAGTGTTGAAAACTACATTCTGTGCTTACTTTCATGTAAAAGCTACGTTTACACCATCAATCTGGCCTCCTGTGATGAAATCCACATTATATGCTTACTTTCATGTAAAAGCTACGTTTACACCATCAAACAGGCCTCCTGTGATGAAAACTACATTCTGTTGTCACTTTCTTGTAAAAGACAGGTTTTGGTCTGTAAGCTGACCTCCTGTGATAAAATCCACATTACCTACTTAGTTTCATGTAAAATCTATATTTCCAGTATTAAACAGTGCTCTAGTGTTAAAAACTACATTCTGTGCTTACTTTTATGTTAAAGCTACGTTTACAGCATTAAACAGGACTCTAGTGCTGAAGACTACATTCTGTGCTTACTTTCATGTAAAGGCAAGGTTTTAAGCATCAAACAGGCTTCTTGTGATAGAAACTACATTCTGTTGTCACTTTCATGTAAAAGCCAGGTTTTGGGCAATAAACTGGCCTCCCGTGATGAAATCCACATTATCTGCTTAGTTTCATGTAAAAGCAACGTTTCCAGCATTAAACAGGCCTCCCGTGATGAAAACTCCATTCTGTGTTCACTTTAATGTAAAAGCTATGTTTCCAGCATTAAACCGTGCTCTAGTGTTGAAAACTACATTCTGTGCTTACTTTCATGTAAAGGCAAGGTTTTAAGCATCAAACAGGCTTCTTGTGATGGAAACTACATTCTGTTGTCACTTTCATGTAAAAGCAACGTTTCCAGCATTAAACAGGCCTCCCGTGATGAAAACTACATTCTGTTGTCACTTTCATGTAAAAGCCAGGTTTTGGTCTGTAAACTGACCTCCTGTGATGAAATCCACATTATCTACTTAGTTACATGTAAAATCTATATTTCCAGCATTAAACAGTGCTCTAGTGTTGAAAACTACATTCTGTGCTTACTTTCATGTAAAAGCTACGTTTACAGCATTAAACAGGCCTCTAGTGCTGAAGACTACATTCTGTGGTTACTTTCATGTAAAGGCAAGGTTTTAAGCATCAAACAGGCTTCTTGTGATGGAAACTACATTCTGTTGTCACTTTCGTGTAAAAGCAACGTTTCCAGCATTAAACAAGCCTCCCGTGATGAAAACTACATTCTGTGCTTACTTTCATGTAAATGCTACGTTTACACCTTTAAACTGGCCTCCTGTGATGAAATCCACATTATATGCTTACTTTCATGTAAAGGCAAGGTTTTAAGCATCAAACAGGCTTCTTGTGATGGAAACTACATTCTGTTGTCACTTTCATGTAAAAGCAACGTTTCCAGCATTAAACAGGCCTCCCGTGATGAAAACTACATTCTGTGCTTACTTTCATGTAAAAGCTACGTTTACAGCATTAAACAGGCCTCTAGTGCTGAAGATTACATTCTGTGCTTACTTTCATGTAAAGGCAAGGTTTTCAGCATCAAACAGGCTTCTTGTGATGGAAACTACATTCTGTTGTCACTTTCATGTAAAAGCCAGGTTTTGGGCAATAAACTGGCCTCCCGTGATGAAATCCACATTATCTGCTTAGTTTCATGTAAAAGCAACGTTTCCAGCATTAAACAGGCCTCCCGTGATGAAAACTCCATTCTGTGTTCACTTCAATGTAAAAGCTATGTTTCCAGCATTAAACCGTGCTCTAGTGTTGAAAACTACATTCTGTGCTTACTTTCATGTAAAAGCTACGTTTACACCATCAATCTGGCCTCCTGTGATGAAATCCACATTATATGCTTACTTTCATGTAAAAGCTACGTTTACACCATCAAACAGGCCTCCCGTGATGAAAACTACATTCTGTTGTCACTTTCATGTAAAAGCCAGGTTTTGGTCTGTAAACTGACCTCCTGTGATGAAATCCACATTATCTACTTAGTTACATGTAAAATCTATATTTCCAGCATTAAACAGTGCTCTAGTGTTGAAAACTACATTCTGTGCTTACTTTCATGTAAAAGCAACGTTTCCAGCATTAAACAGGCCTCCCGTTATGAAAACTCCATTCTGTGTTCACTTTAATGTAAAAGCTATGTTTCCAGCATTTAAACAGGGCTCTAGTCTTGAAAACTACATTCTGTGCTTACTTTCATGTAAAGGCAAGGTTTTCAGCATCAAACAGGCTTCCTGTGATGAAAACTACATTCTGTTGTCACTTTCATGTAAAAGCCAGGTTTTGGGCAATAAACAGGCCTCCCGTGATGAATTCCACATTATCTGCTTAGTTTCATGTAAAAGCAACGTTTCCAGCATTAAACAGGCCTCCCGTGATGAAAACTCCATTCTGTGTTCACTTTAATGTAAAAGCTATGTTTCCAGCATTAAACCGTGCTCTAGTGTTGAAAACTACATTCTGTGCTTACTTTCATGTAAAGGCAAGGTTTTCAGGATCAAACAGGCTTCTTGTGATGAAAACTACATTCTGTGCCCACTTTCATGTAAAATCAAGGTTTCCAGGATTAAACAGGCCTCCCGTGATGAAAACTACATTCTGTGTTCACTTTAATGTAAAAGCTATGTTTCAATCATTAAACCGTGCTCTAGTGTTGAAAACTACATTCTCTGCTTACTTTCATGTAAAAGCAAGCTTTTGGGCAGTAAACTGACCTCCCGTGATGAAATCCACATTATCTGCTTAGTTTCATGTAAAAGCAACGTTTCCAGCATTAAACAGGGCTCTAAGTCTTGAAAACTATATTCTGTGCTTATTTTCATGTAAAAACGACCTTTACTGCATCAAACAGGCCTCCCATGATGAAAACTACATCCTGTGCTTACTTTCATGTAAAGGCAAGGTTTTCAGCATCAAACAGGCTTCTTGTGATGGACACTACATTCTGTTGTCACTTTCATGTAAAAGCCAGGTTTTGGGCAATAAACTGGCCTCCCGTGATGAAATCCACATTATCTGCTTAGTTTCATGTAAAAGCTACCTTTCCAGCATTAAACAGTGCTCTAGTGTTGAAAACTACATTCTGTGCCCACTTTCATGTAAAAGCTACGTTTCCAGCATTAAACAGTGCTCTAGTGTTGAAAACTACATTCTGTGCCCACTTTCATGTAAAAGCTATGTTTACATGCATTAAACAGTGCTCTAGTGCTGAAGACTACATTCTGTGCTTACTTTCATGTAAAGGCAAGGTTTTAAGCATCAAACAGGCTTCTTGTGATGGAAACTACATTCTGTTGTCACTTTCATGTAAAAGCAACGTTTCCAGCATTAAACAGGCCTCCCGTGATAAAAACTACATTCTGTGCTTACTTTCATGTAAAAGCTACGTTTACACCATCAAACTGGCCTCCTGTGATGAAATCCACATTATCTACTTAGTTACATGTAAAATCTATATTTCCAGCATTAAACAGTGCTCTAGTGTTGAAAACTACATTCTGTGCTTACTTTCATGTAAAAGCAAGCTTTTGGGCAGTAAACTGACCTCCCGTGATTAAATCCACATTATCTGCTTCGTTTCATGTAAAAGCAACGTTTCCAGCATTAAACAGGGCTCTAGTCTTGAAAACTACATTCTGTGCTTACTTTCATGTAATGGCAAGGTTTTCAGCATCAAACAGGCTTCTTGTGATGGAAACTACATTCTGTTGTCACTTTCATGTAAAAGCCAGGTTTTCGGCAATAAACTGGCCTCCCGTGATGAAATCCACATTATCTGCTTAGTTTCATGTAAAAGCTACGTTTCCAGCATTAAACAGTGCTCTAGTGTTGAAAACTACATTCTGTGCCCACTTTCATGTAAAAGCTATGTTTCCAGCATTAAACAGTGCTCTTGTGTTGAAAACTACATTCTGTGCGTACTTTCATGTAAAGGCAAGGTTTTAAGCATCAAACAGGCTTCTTGTGATGGAAACTACATTCTCTTGTCACTTTCATGTAAAAGCAACGTTTCCAGCATTAAACAGGCCTCCCGTGATGAAAACTACATTCTGTTGTCACTTTCATGTAAAAGCCAGGTTTTGGTCTGTAAACTGACCTCCTGTGATGAAATCCACATTATCTACTTAGTTACATGTAAAATCTATATTTCCAGCATTAAACAGTGCTCTAGTGTTGAAAACTACATTCTGTGCTTACTTTCATGTAAAAGCTACATTTACAGCATTAAACAGGCCTCTAGTGCTGAAGACTACATTCTGTGCTTACTTTCATGTAAAGGCAAGGTTTTAAGCATCAAACAGGCTTCTTGTGATGGAAACTACATTCTGTTGTCACTTTCATGTAAAAGCCAGGTTTTGGGCAATAAACTGGCCTCCCGTGATGAAATCCACATTATCTGCTTACTTTCATGTAAAAGCTACGTTTACACCATCAAACAGGCCTCCTGTGATGAAAACTACATTCTGTTGTCACTTTCATGTAAAAGCAACGTTTCCAGCATTAAACAGGCCTCCCGTGATGAAAACTCCATTCTGTGTTCACTTTAATGTAAAAGCTATGTTTCCAGCATTAAACCGTGCTCTAGTGTTGAAAACTACATTCTGTGCTTACTTTCATGTAAAAGCTACGTTTACACCATCAAACAGGCCTCCCGTGATGAAAACTACATTCTGTTGTCATTTTCATGTAAAAGCCAGGTTTTGGTCTGTAAACTGACCTCCTGTGATGAAATCCACATTATCTACTTAGTTACATGTAAAATCTATATTTCCAGCATTAAACAGTGCTCTAGTGTTGAAAACTACATTCTGTGCTTACTTTCATGTAAAAGCTACGTTTACAGCATTAAACAGGCCTCTAGCGCTGAAGACTACATTCTGTGCTTACTTTCATGTAAAGGCAAGGTTTTAAGCATCAAACAGGCTTCTTGTGATGGAAACTACATTCTGTTGTCACTTTCATGTAAAAGCAACGTTTCCAGCATTAAACAGGCCTCCCGTGATGAAAACTCCATTCTGTGTTCACTTTAATGTAAAAGCTATGTTTCCAGCATTAAACCGTGCTCTAGTGTTGAAAACTACATTCTGTGCTTACTTTCATGTAAAAGCTACGTTTACACCATCAAACAGGCCTCCCGTGATGAAAACTACATTCTGTTGTCACTTTCATGTAAAAGCCAGGTTTTGGTCTGTAAACTGACCTCCTGTGATGAAATCCACATTATCTACTTAGTTACATGTAAAATCTATATTTCCAGCATTAAACAGTGCTCTAGTGTTGAAAACTACATTCTGTGCTTACTTTCATGTAAAAGCTACGTTTACAGCATTAAACAGGCCTCTAGTGCTGAAGACTACATTCTGTGCTTACTTTCATGTAAAGGCAAGGTTTTAAGCATCAAACAGGCTTCTTGTGATGGAAACTACATTCTGTTGTCACTTTCATGTAAAAGCAACGTTTCCAGCATTAAACAGGCCTCCCGTGATGAAAACTACATTCTGTGTTCACTTTAATGTAAATGCTATGTTTCCAGCATTAAACCGTGCTCTAGTGTTGAAAACTACATTCTCTGCTTACTTTCATTTAAAAGCAAGCTTTTGGGCAGTAAACTGACCTCCCGTGATGAAATCCACATTATCTGCTTAGTTTCATGTAAAAGCAACGTGTCCAGCATTAAACAGGGCTCTAGTCTTGAAAACTATAGTCTGTGCTTATTTTCATGTAAAAACTAGCTTTACTGCATCAAACAGGCCTCCCGTGATGAAAACTACATTCTGTGCTTTCTTTCATGTAAAGGCAAGGTTTTCAGCATCAAACAGGCTTCTTGTGATGGAAACTACATTCTGTTGTCACTTTCATGTAAAAGCCAGGTTTTGGGCAATAAACTGGCCTCCCGTGATGAAATCCACATTATCTGCTTAGTTTCATGTAAAAGCTACGTTTCCAGCATTAAACAGTGCTCTAGTGTTGAAAACTACATTCTGTGCCCACTTTCATGTAAAAGCTATGTTTCCAGCATTAAACAGTGCTCTTGTGTTGAAAACTACATTCTGTGCTTACTTTCATGTAAAAGCTACGTTTACACCATCAAACTGGCCTCCTGTGATGAAATCCAAATTATATGCTTACTTTCATGTAAAAGCTACGTTTCCAGCATTAAACCGTGCTCTAGTGTTGAAAACTACATTCTGTTGTCACTTTCATGTAAAAGCAACGTTTCCAGCATTAAACAGGCCTCCCGTGATGAAAACTCCATTCTGTGTTCACTTTAATGTAAAAGCTATGTTTCCAGCATTAAACCGTGTTCTAGTGTTGAAAACTACATTCTGTGCTTACTTTCATGTAAAAGCTACGTTTACACCATCAATCTGGCCTCCTGTGATGAAATCCACATTATATGCTTAGTTACATGTAAAATCTATATTTCCAGCATTAAACAGTGCTCTAGTGTTGAAAACTACATTCTGTGCTTACTTTCATGTAAAAGCTACGTTTACAGCATTAAACAGGCCTCTAGTGCTGAAGACTACATTCTGTGCTTACTTTCATGTAAAGGCAAGGTTTTAAGCATCAAACAGCCTTCTTGTGATGGAAACTACATTCTGTTGTCACTTTCATGTAAAAGCAATGTTTCCAGCATTAAACAGGCCTCCCGTGATGAAAACTACATTCTGTGCTTACTTTCATGTAAAAGCTACGTTTACACCATCAAACAGGCCTCCTGTGATGAAAACTACATTCGGTTGTCACTTTCTTGTAAAAGCCAGGTTTTGGTCTGTAAACTGACCTCCTGTAATAAAATCCACATTATCTACTTAGTTTCATGTAAAATCTATATTTCCAGCATTAAACAGTGCTCTAGTGTTGAAAACTACATTCTGTGCTTACTTTCATGTAAAAGCTACGTTTACAGCATTAAACAGGCCTCTAGTGCTGAAGACTACATTCTGTGCTTACTTTCATGTAAAGGCAAGGTTTTAAGCATCAAACAGGCTTCTTGTGATGGAAACTACATTCTGTTGTCACTTTCATGTAAAAGCAACGTTTCCAGCATTAAACAGGCCTCCCGTTATGAAAACTCCATTCTGTGTTCACTTTAATGTAAAAGCTATGTTTCCAGCATTTAAACAGGGCTCTAGTCTTGAAAACTACATTCTGTGCTTACTTTCATGTAAAGGCAAGGTTTTCAGGATCAAACAGGCTTCTTGTGATGAAAACTACATTCTGTGCCCACTTTCATGTAAAATCAAGGTTTCCAGGATTAAACAGGCCTCCCGTGATGAAAACTACATTCTGTGTTCACTTTAATGTAAAAGCTATGTTTCCAGCATTAAACCGTGCTCTAGTGTTGAAAACTACATTCTCTGCTTACTTTCATGTAAAAGCAAGCTTTTGGGCAGTAAACTGACCTCCCGTGATGAAATCCACATTATCTGCTTAGTTTCATGTAAAAGCAACGTTTCCAGCATTAAACAGGGCTCTAGTCTTGAAAACTATATTCTGTGCTTATTTTCATGTAAAAACTAGCTTCACTGCATCAAACAGGCCTCCCGTGATGAAAACTACATTCTGTGCTGACTTTCATGTAAAGGCAAGGTTTTCAGCATCAAACAGGCTTCTTGTGATGGAAACTACATTCTGTTGTCACTTTCATGTAAAAGCCAGGTTTTGGGCAATAAACTGGCCTCCCGTGATGAAATCCACATTATCTGCTTAGTTTCATGTAAAAGCTACGTTTCCAGCATTAAACAGTGCTCTAGTGTTGAAAACTACATTCTGTGCCCACTCTCATGTAAAAGCTATGTTTCCAGCATTAAACAGTGCTCTTGTGTTGAAAACTACATTCTGTGCTTACTTTCATGTAAAAGCTACGTTTACACCATCAAACTGGCTACCTGTGATGAAATCCACATTATATGCTTACTTTCATGTAAAAGCTACGTTTACACCATCAAACAGGACTCCTGTGATGAAAACTACATTCTGTTGTCACTTTCTTGTAAAAGACAGGTTTTGGTCTGTAAGCTGACCTCCTATGATAAAATCCACATTACCTACTTAGTTTCATGTAAAATCTATATTTCCAGCATTAAACAGTGCTCTAGTGTTAAAAACTACATTCTGTGCTTACTTTCATGTAAAGGCAAGGTTTTAAGCATCAAACAGGCTACTTGTGATAGAAACTACATTCTGTTGTCACTTTCATGTAAAAGCCAGGTTTTGGGCAATAAACTGGCCTCCCGTGATGAAATCCACATTATCTGCTTAGTTTCATGTAAAAGCTACGTTTCCAGCATTAAACAGTGCTCTAGTGTTGAAGACTACATTCTGTGCTTACTTTCATGTAAAAGCAACGTTTCCAGCATTAAACAGGCCTCCCGTGATGAAAACTACATTCTGTGCTTACTTTCATGTAAAAGCTACGTTTACACCATCAAACTGGCCTCCTGTGATGAAATCAACATTATATGCTTACTTTCATGTAAAAGCTACGTTTACACCATCAAACAGGCCTCCCGTGATGAAAACTACATTCTGTTGTCACTTTCATGTAAAAGCAACGTTTCCAGCATTAAACAGGCCTCCCGTGATGAAAACTACATTCTGTGCTTACTTTCATGTAAAAGCTACGTTTACACCATCAAACTGGCCTCCTGTGATGAAATCCACATTATATGCTTACTTTAATGTAAAAGCTACGTTTACAGCATTAAACAGTGCTCTAGTGCTGAAGACTACAGTCTGTGCTTACTTTCATGTAAAGGCAAGGTTTTAAGCATCAAACAGGCTTCTTGTGATGGAAACTACATTCTGTGCTTACTTTCATGTAAAAGCCACGTTTACACCATCAAACTGGCCTCCTGTGATGAAATCAACATTATATGCTTACTTTCATGTAAAAGGTACGTTTACACCATCAAACTGGCTTCCTGTAATGAAATCCACATTATATGCTTACTTTCATGTAAAAGCTACGTTTACACCATCAAACAGGCCTCCTGTGATGAAAACTACATTCTGTTGTCACTTTCTTGTAAAAGACAGGTTTTGGTCTGTAAGCTGACCTCCTGTGATAAAATCCACATTACCTACTTAGTTTCATGTAAAATCTATATTTCCAGCATTAAACAGTGCTCTAGTGTTAAAAACTACATTCTGTGCTTACTTTCATGTAAAGGCAAGGTTTTAAGCATCAAACAGGCTTCTTGTGATAGAAACTACATTCTGTTGTCACTTTCATGTAAAAGCAACGTTTCCAGCATTAAACAGGCCTCCCGTGATGAAAACTCCATTCTGTGTTCACTTTAATGTAAAAGCTATGTTTCCAGCATTAAATCGTGCTCTAGTGTTGAAAACTACATTCTGTGCTTACTTTCATGTAAAAGCTACGTTTACACCATCAAACAGGCCTCCCGTGATGAAAACAACATTCTGTTGTCACTTTCATGTAAAAGCAACGTTTCCAGAATTAAACAGGCCTCCCGTGATGAAAACTACATTCTGTGCTTACTTTCATGTAAAAGCTACGTTTACACCATCAATCTGGCCTCCTGTGATGAAATCCACATTATATGCTTAGTTACATGTAAAATCTATATTTCCAGCATTAAACAGTGCTCTAGTGTTGAAAACTACATTCTGTGCTTACTTTCATGTAAAAGCTACGTTTACAGCATTAAACAGGCCTCTAGTGCTGAAGACTACATTCTGTGCTTACTTTCATGTAAAGGCAAGGTTTTAAGCATCAAACAGGCTTCTTGTGATGGAAACTACATTCTGTTGTCACTTTCATGTAAAAGCAATGTTTCCAGCATTAAACAGGCCTCCCATGATGAAAACTACATTCTGTGCTTACTTTCATGTAAAAGCTACGTTTACACCATCAAACAGGCCTCCTGTGATGAAAACTACATTCGGTTGTCACTTTCTTGTAAAAGCCAGGTTTTGGTCTGTAAACTGACCTCCTGTAATAAAATCCACATTATCTACTTAGTTTCATGTAAAATCTATATTTCCAGCATTAAACAGTGCTCTAGTGTTGAAAACTACATTCTGTGCTTACTTTCATGTAAAAGCTACTTTTACAGCATTAAACAGGCCTCTAGTGCTGAAGACTACATTCTGTGCTTACTTTCATGTAAAGGCAAGGTTTTAAGCATCAAACAGGCTTCTTGTGATGGAAACTACATTCTGTTGTCACTTTCATGTAAAAGCAACGTTTCCAGCATTAAACAGGCCTCCCGTTATGAAAACTCCATTCTGTGTTCACTTTAATGTAAAAGCTATGTTTCCAGCATTTAAACAGGGCTCTAGTCTTGAAAACTACATTCTGTGCTTACTTTCATGTAAAGGCAAGGTTTTCAGGATCAAACAGGCTTCTTGTGATGAAAACTACATTCTGTGCCCACTTTCATGTAAAATCAAGGTTTCCAGGATTAAACAGGCCTCCCGTGATGAAAACTACATTCTGTGTTCACTTTAATGTAAAAGCTATGTTTCCAGCATTAAACCGTGCTCTAGTGTTGAAAACTACATTCTCTGCTTACTTTCATGTAAAAGCAAGCTTTTGGGCAGTAAACTGACCTCCCGTGATGAAATCCACATTATCTGCTTAGTTTCATGTAAAAGCAACGTTTCCAGCATTAAACAGGGCTCTAGTCTTGAAAACTATATTCTGTGCTTATTTTCATGTAAAAACTAGCTTCACTGCATCAAACAGGCCTCCCGTGATGAAAACTACATTCTGTGCTTACTTTCATGTAAAGGCAAGGTTTTCAGCATCAAACAGGCTTCTTGTGATGGAAACTACATTCTGTTGTCACTTTCATGTAAAAGCCAGGTTTTGGGCAATAAACTGGCCTCCCGTGATGAAATCCACATTATCTGCTTAGTTTCATGTAAAAGCTACGTTTCCAGCATTAAACAGTGCTCTAGTGTTGAAAACTACATTCTGTGCCCACTCTCATGTAAAAGCTATGCTTCCAGCATTAAACAGTGCTCTTGTGTTGAAAACTACATTCTGTGCTTACTTTCATGTAAAAGCTACGTTTACACCATCAAACTGGCTACCTGTGATGAAATCCACATTATATGCTTACTTTGATGTAAAAGCTACGTTTACACCATCAAACAGGACTCCTGTGATGAAAACTACATTCTGTTGTCACTTTCTTGTAAAAGACAGGTTTTGGTCTGTAAGCTGACCTCCTGTGATAAAATCCACATTACCTACTTAGTTTCATGTAAAATCTATATTTCCAGCATTAAACAGTGCTCTAGTGTTAAAAACTACATTCTGTGCTTACTTTCATGTAAAGGCAAGGTTTTAAGCATCAAACAGGCTACTTGTGATAGAAACTACATTCTGATGTCACTTTCATGTAAAAGCCAGGTTTTGGGCAATAAACTGGCCTCCCGTGATGAAATCCACATTATCTGCTTAGTTTCATGTAAAAGCTACGTTTCCAGCATTAAACAGTGCTCTAGTGTTGAAGACTACATTCTGTGCTTACTTTCATGTAAAAGCAACGTTTCCAGCATTAAACAGGCCTCCCGTGATGAAAACTACATTCTGTGCTTACTTTCATGTAAAAGCTACGTTTACACCATCAAACTGGCCTCCTGTGATGAAATCAACATTATATGCTTACTTTCATGTAAATGCTACGTTTACACCATCAAACAGGCCTCCCGTGATGAAAACTACATTCTGTTGTCACTTTCATGTAAAAGCAACGTTTCCAGCATTAAACAGGCCTCCCGTGATGAAAACTACATTCTGTGCTTACTTTCATGTAAAAGCTACGTTTACACCATCAAACTGGCCTCCTGTGATAAAATCCACATTATATGCTTAGTTTCATGTAAAATCTATATTTCCAGCATTAAACAGTGCTCTAGTGTTAAAAACTACATTCTGTGCTTACTTTCATGTAAAAGCTACCTTTACAGCATTAAACAGGACTCTAGTGCTGAAGACTACATTCTGTGCTTACTTTCATGTAATGGCAAGGTTTTAAGCATCAAACAGGCTTCTTGTGATAGAAACTACATTCTGTTGTCACTTTCATGTAAAAGCAACGTTTCCAGCATTAAACAGGCCTCCCGTGATGAAAACTACATTCTGTGCTTACTTTCATGTAAAAGCTACGTTTACACCATCAAACTGGCCTCCTGTGATGAAATCCACATTATATGCTTACTTTAATGTAAAAGCTACGTTTACAGCATTAAACAGTGCTCTAGTGCTGAAGACTACAGTCTGTGTTTACTTTCATGTAAAGGCAAGGTTTTAAGCATCAAACAGGCTTCTTGTGATGGAAACTACATTCTGTGCTTACTTTCATGTAAAAGCCACGTTTACACCATCAAACTGGCCTCCTGTGATGAAATCAACATTATATGCTTACTTTCATGTAAAAGCTACGTTTACACCATCAAACTGGCTTCCTGTAATGAAATCCACATTATATGCTTACTTTCATGTAAAAGCTACGTTTACACCATCAAACAGGCCTCCTGTGATGAAAACTACATTCTGTTGTCACTTTCTTGTAAAAGACAGGTTTTGGTCTGTAAGCTGACCTCCTGTGATAAAATCCACATTACCTACTTAGTTTCATGTAAAATCTATATTTCCAGCATTAAACAGTGCTCTAGTGTTAAAAACTACATTCTGTGCTTACTTTCATGTAAAGGCAAGGTTTTAAGCATCAAACAGGCTTCTTGTGATAGAAACTACATTCTGTTGTCACTTTCATGTAAAAGCAACGTTTCCAGCATTAAACAGGCCTCCCGTGATGAAAACTCCATTCTGTGTTCACTTTAATGTAAAAGCTATGTTTCCAGCATTAAATCGTGCTCTAGTGTTGAAAACTACATTCTGTGCTTACTTTCATGTAAAAGCTACGTTTACACCATCAAACAGGCCTCCCGTGATGAAAACAACATTCTGTTGTCACTTTCATGTAAAAGCAACGTTTCCAGAATTAAACAGGCCTCCCGTGATGAAAACTACATTCTGTGCTTACTTTCATGTAAAAGCTACGTTTACACAATCAAACTGGCCTCCTGTGATGAAATCAACATTATATGCTTACTTTCATGTAAAAACTACGTTTACACCATCAAACAGGCCTCCCGTGATGAAAACTACATTCTGTTGTCACTTTCATGTAAAAGCCAGGTTTTGGTCTGTAAACTGACCTCGTGTGATGAAATCCACATTAGAAACTTAGTTACATGTAAAATCTATATTTCCAGCATTAAACCGTGCTCTAGTGTTGAAAACTACATTCTCTCCTTACTTTCATGTAAAAGCCAGGTTTTGGGCAATAAACTGGCCTCCCGTGATGAAATCCACATTATCTGCTTAGTTTCATGTAAAAGCAACGTTTACACCATCAAACTGGCTTCCTGTGATGAAATCCACATTACATGCTTACTTTCATGTAAAAGCTACGTTTACACCATCAAACAGGCCTCCTGTGATGAAAACTACATTCTGTTGTCACTTTCTTGTAAAAGACAGGTTTTGGTCTGTAAGCTGATCTCCTGTGATAAAATCCACATTACCTACTTAGTTTCATGTAAAATCTATATTTCCAGCATTAAACAGTGCTCTAGTGTTAAAAACTACATTCTGTGCTTACTTTTATGTTAAAGCTACGTTTACAGCATTAAACAGGACTCTAGTGCTGAAGACTACATTCTGTGCTTACTTTCATGTAAAGGCAAGGTTTTAAGCATCAAACAGGCTTCTTGTGATGAAAACTACATTCTGTTGTCACTTTCTTGTAAAAGCCAGGTTTTGGTCTGTAAACTGACCTCCTGTGATGAAATCCACATTACCTACTTAGTTACATGTAAAATCTATATTTCCAGCATTAAACAGTGCTCTAGTGTTGAAAACTACATTCTGTGCTTACTTTCATGTAAAGGCAAGGTTTTAAGCATCAAACAGGCTTCTTGTGATGGAAACTACATTCTGTTGTCACTTTCATGTAAAAGCAACGTTTCCAGCATTAAACAGGCCTCCCGTGATGAAAACTCCATTCTGTGTTCACTTTTATGTAAAAGCTATGTTTCCAGCATTAAACCGTGCTCTTGTGTTGAAAACTACATTCTGTGCTTACTTTCATGTAAAAGCTACGTTTACACCATCAATCTGGCCTCCTGTGGTGAAATCCACATTATATGCTTACTTTCATGTAAAAGCTACGTTTACACCATCAAACAGACCTCCCGTGATGAAAACTACATTCTGTTGTCACTTTCATGTAAAAACCAGGTTTTGGTCTGTAAACTGGCCTCCCGTGATGAAATCCACATTATCTGCTTAATTTCATGTAAAAGCAACGTTTACACCATCAAACTGGCTTCCTGTGATGAAATCCACATTATATGCTTACTTTTATGTTAAAGCTACGTTTACAGCATTAAACAGGACTCTAGTGCTGAAGACTACATTCTGTGCTTACTTTCATGTAAAGGCAAGGTTTTAAGCATCAAACAGGCTTCTTGTGATGGAAACTACATTCTGTTGTCACTTTCATGTAAAAGCCAGGTTTTGGTCTTTAAACTGACCTCCTGTGATGAAATCCACATTATCTACCTAGTTACATGTAAAATCTATATTTCCAGCATTAAACAGTGCTCTAGTGTTGAAAACTACATTCTGTGCTTACTTTCATGTAAAAGCTACGTTTACAGCATTAAACAGGCCTCTAGTGCTGAAGACTACATTCTGTGCTAACTTTCATGTAAAGGCAAGGTTTTAAGCATCAAACAGGCTTCTTGTGATGGAAACTACATTCTGTTGTCACTTTCATGTAAAAGCAACGTTTCCAGCATTAAACAGGCCTCCCGTGATGAAAATTACATTCTGTGCTTACTTTCATGTAAAAGCTACGTTTACACCATCAAACTGGCCTCCTGTGATGAAATCAACATTATATGCTTACTTTCATGTAAAAACTACGTTTACACCATCAAACAGGCCTCCCGTGATGAAAACTACATTCTGTTGTCACTTTCATGTAAAAGCCAGGTTTTGGTCTGTAAACTGACCTCCTGTGATGAAATCCACATTAGAAACTTAGTTACATGTAAAATCTATATTTCCAGCATTAAACAGTGCTCTAGTGTTGAAAACTACATTCTGTGCTTACTTTAATGTAAAGGCAAGGTTTTCAGCATCAAACAGGCTTCTTGTGATGGAAACTACATTCTGTTGTCACTTTCATGTAAAAGCCAGGTTTTGGGCAATAAACTGGCCTCCCGTGATGAAATCCACATTATCTGCTAAGTTTCATGTAAAAGCAACGTTTACACCATCAAACTGGCTTCCTGTGATGAAATCCACATTATATGCTTACTTTTATGTTAAAGCTACGTTTACAGCATTAAACAGGCCTCTAGTGCTGAAGACTACATTCTGTGCTTACTTTCATGTAAAGGCAAGGTTTTCAGCATCAAACAGGCTTCTTGTGATGGAAACTACATTCTGTTGTCACTTTCATGTAAAAGCCAGGTTTTGGTCTGTAAACTGACCTCCTGTTATGAAATCCACATTAAGAAGAAGAAGAAGAAGAAGATCTACCTTTATTAGTCCCACAATGGGGAAATTCAATTTACACTCTGTTAAACTCATACATGGTACATGCAGACCTGAAACACACATACATGCATTAATGGAGAGATGTCAGAGTGAGGGGGCTGCTCCTGACAAGCGCCCCGAGCAGTTGGGGGTTTGGTGCCTTGCTCAGGGGCACCTCGGCAGTGCCCAAGAGGTAAACTGGCACCTCTCCAGCTACCAGTTCACACTCAGTTTTTGGTCCATGTCGGGACTTGAACCGGTGACCCTCCGGTTCCCAAGCCAACTCCCTACAGACTGAGCTACTGCCGCCCCCGTATGCTTACTTTCATGTAAAATCTACGTTTACACCATCAAACAGGCCTCCTGTGATGAAAACTACATTCTGTTGTCACTTTCTTGTAAAAGACAGGTTTTGGTCCGTAAACTGACCTCCTGTGATAAAATCCACATTACCTACTTAGTTTCATGCAAAATCTATATTTCCAGCATTAAACAGTGCTCTAGTGTTAAAAACTACATTCTGTGCTTACTTTCATGTAAAGGCAAGGTTTTAAGCATCAAACAGGCTTCTTGTGATAGAAACTACATTCTGTTGTCACTTTCATGTAAAAGCAACGTTTCCAGCATTAAACAGGCCTCCCGTGATGAAAACTCCATTCTGTGTTCACTTTAATGTAAAAGCTATGTTTCCAGCATTAAACCGTGCTCTAGTGTTGAAAACTACATTCTGTGCTTACTTTCATGTAAAAGCTACGTTTACAGCATTAAACAGTCCTCTAGTGCTGAAGACTACATTCTGTGCTTACTTTCATATAAAGGCAAGGTTTTCAGCATCAAACAGGCTTCTTGTGATGGAAACTACATTCTGTTGTCACTTTCATGTAAAAGCCAGGTTTTGGTCTGTAAACTGACCTCCTGTTATGAAATCCACATTAAGAAGAAGAAGAAGAAGAAGATCTACCTTTATTAGTCCCACAATGGGGAAATTCAATTTACACTCTGTTAAACTCATACATGGTACATGCAGACCTGAAACACACATACATGCATTAATGGAGAGATGTCAGAGTGAGGGGGCTGCTCCTGACAAGCGCCCCGAGCAGTTGGGGGTTTGGTGCCTTGCTCAGGGGCACCTTGGCAGTGCCCAAGAGGTAAACTGGCACCTCTCCAGCTACCAGTTCACACTCAGTTTTTGGTCCATGTCGGGACTTGAACCGGTGACCCTCCGGTTCGCAAGCCAACTCCCTACAGACTGAGCTACTGCCGCCCCCGTATGCTTACTTTCATGTAAAATCTACGTTTACACCATCAAACAGGCCTCCTGTGATGAAAACTACATTCTGTTGTCACTTTCTTGTAAAAGACAGGTTTTGGTCCGTAAACTGACCTCCTGTGATAAAATCCACATTACCTACTTAGTTTCATGCAAAATCTATATTTCCAGCATTAAACAGTGCTCTAGTGTTAAAAACTACATTCTGTGCTTACTTTCATGTAAAGGCAAGGTTTTAAGCATCAAACAGGCTTCTTGTGATAGAAACTACATTCTGTTGTCACTTTCATGTAAAAGCAACGTTTCCAGCATTAAACAGGCCTCCCGTGATGAAAACTCCATTCTGTGTTCACTTTAATGTAAAAGCTATGTTTCCAGCATTAAACCGTGCTCTAGTGTTGAAAACTACATTCTGTGCTTACTTTCATGTAAAAGCTACGTTTACAGCATTAAACAGTCCTCTAGTGCTGAAGACTACATTCTGTGCTTACTTTCATATAAAGGCAAGGTTTTCAGCATCAAACAGGCTTCTTGTGATGGAAACTATATTCTGTTGTCACTTTCATGTAAAAGCCAGGTTTTGGGCAATGAACTGGCCTCCCGTGATGAAATCCACATTATCTGCTTAGTTTCATGTAAAAGCAACGTTTACACCATCAAACTGGCTTCCTGTGATGAAATCCACATTATATGCTTACTTTCATGTAAAAGCTACGTTTACACCATCAAACAGGCCTCCTGTGATGAAAACTACATTCTGTTGTCACTTTCTTGTAAAAGACAGGTTTTGGTCTGTAAGCTGACCTCCTGTGATAAAATCCACATTACCTACTTAGTTTCATGTAAAATCTATGTTTCCAGCATTAAACCGTGCTCTAGTGTTGAAAACTACATTCTGTGCTTACTTTCATGTTAAAGCTACGTTTACAGCATTAAACAGGCCTCTAGTGCTGAAGACTACATTCTGTGCTGACTTTCATGTAAAGGCAATGTTTTCAGCATCAAACAGGCTTCTTGTGATGGAAACTACATTCTGTTGTCACTTTCATGTAAAAGCCAGGTTTTGGGCAATAAACTGGCCTCCCGTGATGAAATCCACATTATCTGCTTAGTTTCATGTAAAAGCAACGTTTACACCATCAAACTGGCTTCCTGTGATGAAATCCACATTATATGCTTACTTTCATGTAAAAGCTACGTTTACACCATCAAACAGGCCTCCTGTGATGAAAACTACATTTTGTTGTCAGTTTCTTGTAAAAGACAGGTTTTGGTCTGTAAGCTGACCTCCTGTGATAAAATCCACATTACCTACTTAGTTTCATGTAAAATCTATATTTCCAGCATTAAACAGTGCTCTAGTGTTAAAAACTACATTCTGTGCTTACTTTCATGTTAAAGCTACGTTTACAGCATTAAACAGGACTCTAGTGCTGAAGACTACATTCTGTGCTTACTTTCATGTAAAGGCAAGGTTTTAAGCATCAAACAGGCTTCTTTTGATAGAAACTACATTCTGTTGTCCCTTTCATGTAAAAGCAACGTTTCCAGCATTAAACAGGCCTACCGTGATGAAAACTCCATTCTGTGTTCACTTTAATGTAAAAGCTACGTTTACACCATCAATCTGGCCTCCTGTGATGAAATCCACATTATATGCTTACTTTCATGTAAAAGCTACGTTTACACCATCAAACAGGCCTCCCGTGATGAAAACTACATCCTGTTGTCACTTTCATGTAAAAGCCAGGTTTTGGTCTTTAAACTGACCTCCTGTGATGAAATCCACATTATCTACTTAGTTACATGTAAAATCTATATTTCCAGCATTAAACAGTGCTCTAGTGTTGAAAACTACATTCTGTGCTTAATTTCATGTAAAAGCTACGTTTACAGCATTAAACAGGCCTCTAGTGCTGAAGACTACATTCTGTGCTAACTTTCATGTAAAGGCAAGGTTTTAAGCATCAAACAGGCTTCTTGTGATGGAAACTACATTCTGTTGTCACTTTCATGTAAAAGCAACGTTTCCAGCATTAAACAGGCCTCCCGTGATGAAAACTACATTCTGTGCTTACTTTCATGTAAAAGCCAGGTTTTGGTCTGTAAACTGACCTCCTGTGATGAAATCCACATTAGAAACTTAGTTACATGTAAAATCTATATTTCCAGCATTAAACAGTGCTCTAGTGTTGAAAACTACATTCTGTGCTTACTTTCATGTAAAAGCTACGTTTACAGCATTAAACAGGTCTCTAGTGCTGAAGACGACATTCTGTGCTTACTTTCATGTAAAGGCAAGGTTTTCAGCATCAAACAGGCTTCTTGTGATGGAAACTACATTCTGTTGTCACTTTCATGTAAAAGCCAGGTTTTGGGCAATAAACTGGCCTCCCGTCATGAAATCCACATTATATGCTTACTTTCATGTAAAAGCTCCGTTTACACCATCAAACAGGCCTCCTGTGATGAAAACTACATTCTGTTGTCACTTTCATGTAAAAGCAACGTTTCCAGCATTAAACAGGCCTCCCGTGATGAAAACTCCATTCTGTGTTCACTTTAATGTAAAAGCTATGTTTCCAGCATTAAACCGTGCTCTAGTGTTGAAAACTACATTCTGTGCTTACTTTCATGTAACAGCTACGTTTACACCATCAATCTGGCCTCCCGTGATGAAAACTACATTCTGTTGTCACTTTCTTGTAAAAGCCAGGTTTTGGTCTGTAAACTGACCTCCTGTGATGAAATCCACATTATCTACTTAGTTACATGTAAAATCTATATTTCCAGCATTAAACAGTGCTCTAGTGTTGAAAACTACATTCTGTGCTTACTTTCATGTAAAAGCTACGTTTACAGCATTAAACAGGCCTCTAGTGCTGAAGACTACATTCTGTGCTTACTTTCATGTAAAGGCAAGGTTTTAAGCATCAAACAGGCTTCTTGTGATGGAAACTACATTCTGTTGTCACTTTCATGTAAAAGCAACGTTTCCAGCATTAAACAGGCCTCCCGTGATGAAAACTACATTCTGTGCTTACTTTCATGTAAAAGCTACGTTTACACCATCAAACTGGCCTCCTGTGATGAAATCAACATTATATGCTTACTTTCATGTAAAAACTACGTTTACACCATCAAACAGGCCTCCCGTGATGAAAACTACATTCTGTTGTCACTTTCATGTAAAAGCCAGGTTTTGGTCTGTAAACTGACCTCCTGTGATGAAATCCACATTAGAAACTTAGTTACATGTAAAATCTATATTTCCAGCATTAAACAGTGCTCTAGTGTTGAAAACTACATTCTGTGCTTACTTTAATGTAAAGGCAAGGTTTTCAGCATCAAACAGGCTTCTTGTGATGGAAACTACATTCTGTTGTCACTTTCATGTAAAAGCCAGGTTTTGGGCAATAAACTGGCCTCCCGTGATGAAATCCACATTATCTGCTAAGTTTCATGTAAAAGCAACGTTTACACCATCAAACTGGCTTCCTGTGATGAAATCCACATTATATGCTTACTTTTATGTTAAAGCTACGTTTACAGCATTAAACAGGCCTCTAGTGCTGAAGACTACATTCTGTGCTTACTTTCATGTAAAGGCAAGGTTTTCAGCATCAAACAGGCTTCTTGTGATGGAAACTACATTCTGTTGTCACTTTCATGTAAAAGCCAGGTTTTGGTCTGTAAACTGAACTCCTGTTATGAAATCCACATTATATGCTTACTTTCATGTAAAATCTACGTTTACACCATCAAACAGGCCTCCTGTGATGAAAACTACATTCTGTTGTCACTTTCTTGTAAAAGACAGGTTTTGGTCCGTAAACTGACCTCCTGTGATAAAATCCACATTACCTACTTAGTTTCATGCAAAATCTATATTTCCAGCATTAAACAGTGCTCTAGTGTTAAAAACTACATTCTGTGCTTACTTTCATGTAAAGGCAAGGTTTTAAGCATCAAACAGGCTTCTTGTGATAGAAACTACATTCTGTTGTCACTTTCATGTAAAAGCAACGTTTCCAGCATTAAACAGGCCTCCCGTGATGAAAACTCCATTCTGTGTTCACTTTAATGTAAAAGCTATGTTTCCAGCATTAAACCGTGCTCTAGTGTTGAAAACTACATTCTGTGCTTACTTTCATGTAAAAGCTACGTTTACAGCATTAAACAGTCCTCTAGTGCTGAAGACTACATTCTGTGCTTACTTTCATATAAAGGCAAGGTTTTCAGCATCAAACAGGCTTCTTGTGATGGAAACTATATTCTGTTGTCACTTTCATGTAAAAGCCAGGTTTTGGGCAATAAACTGGCCTCCCGTGATGAAATCCACATTATCTGCTTAGTTTCATGTAAAAGCAACGTTTACACCATCAAACTGGCTTCCTGTGATGAAATCCACATTATATGCTTACTTTCATGTAAAAGCTACGTTTACACCATCAAACAGGCCTCCTGTGATGAAAACTACATTCTGTTGTCACTTTCTTGTAAAAGACAGGTTTTGGTCTGTAAGCTGACCTCCTGTGATAAAATCCACATTACCTACTTAGTTTCATGTAAAATCTATGTTTCCAGCATTAAACCGTGCTCTAGTGTTGAAAACTACATTCTGTGCTTACTTTCATGTTAAAGCTACGTTTACAGCATTAAACAGGCCTCTAGTGCTGAAGACTACATTCTGTGCTGACTTTCATGTAAAGGCAATGTTTTCAGCATCAAACAGGCTTCTTGTGATGGAAACTACATTCTGTTGTCACTTTCATGTAAAAGCCAGGTTTTGGGCAATAAACTGGCCTCCCGTGATGAAATCCACATTATCTGCTTAGTTTCATGTAAAAGCAACGTTTACACCATCAAACTGGCTTCCTGTGATGAAATCCACATTATATGCTTACTTTCATGTAAAAGCTACGTTTACACCATCAAACAGGCCTCCTGTGATGAAAACTACATTTTGTTGTCAGTTTCTTGTAAAAGACAGGTTTTGGTCTGTAAGCTGACCTCCTGTGATAAAATCCACATTACCTACTTAGTTTCATGTAAAATCTATATTTCCAGCATTAAACAGTGCTCTAGTGTTAAAAACTACATTCTGTGCTTACTTTCATGTTAAAGCTACGTTTACAGCATTAAACAGGACTCTAGTGCTGAAGACTACATTCTGTGCTTACTTTCATGTAAAGGCAAGGTTTTAAGCATCAAACAGGCTTCTTTTGATAGAAACTACATTCTGTTGTCCCTTTCATGTAAAAGCAACGTTTCCAGCATTAAACAGGCCTACCGTGATGAAAACTCCATTCTGTGTTCACTTTAATGTAAAAGCTACGTTTACACCATCAATCTGGCCTCCTGTGATGAAATCCACATTATATGCTTACTTTCATGTAAAAGCTACGTTTACACCATCAAACAGGCCTCCCGTGATGAAAACTACATCCTGTTGTCACTTTCATGTAAAAGCCAGGTTTTGGTCTTTAAACTGACCTCCTGTGATGAAATCCACATTATCTACTTAGTTACATGTAAAATCTATATTTCCAGCATTAAACAGTGCTCTAGTGTTGAAAACTACATTCTGTGCTTACTTTCATGTAAAAGCTACGTTTACAGCATTAAACAGGCCTCTAGTGCTGAAGACTACATTCTGTGCTAACTTTCATGTAAAGGCAAGGTTTTAAGCATCAAACAGGCTTCTTGTGATGGAAACTACATTCTGTTGTCACTTTCATGTAAAAGCAACGTTTCCAGCATTAAACAGGCCTCCCGTGATGAAAACTACATTCTGTGCTTACTTTCATGTAAAAGCTACGCTTACACCATCAAACTGGCCTCCTGTGATGAAATCAACATTATATGCTTACTTTCATGTAAAAACTACGTTTACACCATCAAACAGGCCTCCCGTGATGAAAACTACATTCTGTTGTCACTTTCATGTAAAAGCCAGGTTTTGGGCAATAAACTGGCCTCCCGTGATGAAATCCACATTATCTGCTTAGTTTCATGTAAAAGCAACGTTTACACCATCAAACTGGCTTCCTGTGATGAAATCCACATTATATGCTTACTTTCATGTAAAAGCTACGTTTACACCATCAAACAGGCCTCCTGTGATGAAAACTACATTCTGTTGTCACTTTCATGTAAAAGCAACGTTTCCAGTATTAAACAGGCCTCCCGTGATGAAAACTCCATTCTGTGTTCACTTTAATGTAAAAGCTATGTTTCCAGCATTAAACCGTGCTCTAGTGTTGAAAACTACATTCTGTGCTTACTTTCATGTAAAAGCTACGTTTACACCATCAATCTGGCCTCCTGTGATGAAATCCACATTATATGCTTACTTTCATATAAAAGCTACGTTTACACCATCAAACAGGCCTCCCGTGATGAAAACTACATTCTGTTGTCACTTTCATGTAAAAGCCAGGTTTTGGTCTGTAAACTGACCTCCTGTGATGAAATCCACATTATCTACTTAGTTACATGTAAAATCTATATTTCCAGCATTAAACAGTGCTCTAGTGTTGAAAACTACATTCTGTGCTTACTTTCATGTAAAAGCTACGTTTACAGCATTAAACAGGCCTCTAGTGCTGAAGACTACATTCTGTGCTTACTTTCATGTAAAGGCAAGGTTTTAAGCATCAAACAGGCTTCTTGTGATGGAAACTACATTCTGTTGTCACTTTCATGTAAAAGCAACGTTTCCAGCATTAAACAGGCCTCCCGTGATGAAAACTACATTCTGTGCTTACTTTCATGTAAAAGCTACGTTTACACCATCAAACTGACCTCCTGTGATAAAATCCACATTATATGCTTACTTTCATGTAAAAGCTACGTTTACACCATCAAACAGGCCTCCCGTGATGAAAACTACATCCTGTTGTCACTTTCATGTAAAAGCCAGGTTTTGGTCTTTAAACTGACCTCCTGTGATGAAATCCACATTATCTACTTAGTTACATGTAAAATCTATATTTCCAGCATTAAACAGTGCTCTAGTGTTGAAAACTACATTCTGTGCTTAATTTCATGCAAAATCTATATTTCCAGCATTAAACAGTGCTCTAGTGTTAAAAACTACATTCTGTGCTTACTTTCATGTAAAGGCAAGGTTTTAAGCATCAAACAGGCTTCTTGTGATAGAAACTACATTCTGTTGTCACTTTCATGTAAAAGCAACGTTTCCAGCATTAAACAGGCCTCCCGTGATGAAAACTCCATTCTTTGTTCACTTTAATGTAAAAGCTATGTTTCCAGCATTAAACCGTGCTCTAGTGTTGAAAACTACATTCTGTGCTTACTTTCATGTAAAAGCTACGTTTACAGCATTAAACAGGCCTCTAGTGCTGAAGACTACATTCTGTGCTTACTTTCATATAAAGGCAAGGTTTTCAGCATCAAACAGGCTTCTTGTGATGGAAACTACATTCTATTGTCACTTTCATGTAAAAGCCAGGTTTTGGGCAATAAACTGGCCTCCCGTGATGAAATCCACATTATCTGCTTAGTTTCATGTAAAAGCAACGTTTACACCATCAAACTGGCTTCCTGTGATGAAATCCACATTATATGCTTACTTTCATGTAAAAGCTACGTTTACACCATCAAACAGGCCTCCTGTGATGAAAACTACATTTTGTTGTCACTTTCTTGTAAAAGACAGGTTTTGGTCTGTAAGCTGACCTCCTGTGATAAAATCCACATTACCTACTTAGTTTCATGTAAAATCTATATTTCCAGCATTAAACAGTGCTCTAGTGTTAAAAACTACATTCTGTGCTTACTTTCATGTTAAAGCTACGTTTACAGCATTAAAAAGGACTCTAGTGCTGAAGACTACATTCTGTGCTTACTTTCATGTAAAGGCAAGATTTTAAGCATCAAACATGCTTCTTTTGATAGAAACTACATTCTGTTGTCCCTTTCATGTAAGAGCAACGTTTCCAGCATTAAACAGGCCTCCCGTGATGAAAACTCCATTCTGTGTTCACTTTAATGTAAAAGCTACGTTTACACCATCAATTTGGCCTCCTGTGATGAAATCCACATTATATGCTTACTTTCATGTAAAAGCTACGTTTACACCATCAAACAGGCCTCCCGTGATGAAAACTACATCCTGTTGTCACTTTCATGTAAAAGCCAGGTTTTGGTCTGTAAACTGACCTCCTGTGATGAAATCCACATTAGAAACTTAGTTACATGTAAAATCTATATTTCCAGCATTAAACAGTGCTCTAGTGTTGAAAACTACATTCTGTGCTTACTTTCATGTAAAAGCTACGTTTACAGCATTAAACAGGCCTCTAGTGCTGAAGACTACATTCTATGCTTACTTTCATGTAAAGGCAAGGTTTTCAGCATCAAACAGGCTTCTTGTGATGGAAACTACATTCTGTTGTCACTTTCATGTAAAACCCAGGTTTTGGGCAATAAACTGGCCTCCCGTCATGAAATCCACATTATCTGCTTAGTTTCATGTAAAAGCAACGTTTACACCATCAAACAGGCTTCTTGTGATAGAAACTACATTCTGTTGTCACTTTCATGTAAAAGCAACGTTTCCAGCATTAAACAGGCCTCCCGTGATGAAAACTCCATTCTGTGTTCACTTTAATGTAAAAGCTATGTTTCCAGCATTAAACCGTGCTCTAGTGTTGAAAACTACATTCTGTGCTTACTTTCATGTAAAAGCTACGTTTACACCATCAATCTGGCCTCCTGTGATGAAATCCACATTATATGCTTACTTTCATGTAAAAGCTACGTTTACACCATCAAACAGGCCTCCCGTGATGAAAACTACATTCTGTTGTCACTTTCATGTAAAAGCCAGGTTTTGGTCTCTAAACTGACCTCCTGTGATGAAATCCACATTATCTACTTAGTTACATGTAAAATCTATATTTCCAGCATTAAACAGTGGTCTATTTTTGAAAACTACATTCTGTGCTTACTTTCATGTAAAAGCTACGTTTACAGCATTAAACAGGCCTCTAGTGCTGAAGACTACATTCTGTGCTTACTTTCATGTAAAGGCAAGGTTTTAAGCATCAAACAGGCTTCTTGTGATGGAAACTACATTCTGTTGTCACTTTCATGTAAAAGCAACGTTTCCAGCATTAAAAAGGCCTCCCGTGATGAAAACTCCATTCTGTGTTCACTTTTATGTAAAAGCTATGTTTCCAGCATTAAACCGTGCTCTAGGGTTGAAAACTACATTCTGTGCTTACTTTCATGTAAAAGCTACGTTTACACCATCAATCTGGCCTCCTGTGATGAAATCCACATTATATGTTTACTTTCATGTAAAAGCTACGTTTACACCATCAAACAGGCCTCCCGTGATGAAAACTACATTCTGTTGTCACTTTCATGTAAAAGCCAGGTTTTGGTCTTTAAACTGACCTCCTGTGATGAAATCCACATTATCTACTTAGTTACATGTAAAATCTATATTTCCAGCATTAAACAGTGCTCTAGTGTTGAAAACTACATTCTGTGCTTACTTTCATGTAAAAGCTACGTTTACAGCATTAAACATTCCTCTAGTGTTGAAGACTACATTCTGTGCTTACTTTCATGTAAAGGCAAGGTTTTAAGCATCAAACAGGCTTCTTGTGATGGAAACTACATTCTGTTGTCACTTTCATGTAAAAGCAACGTTTCCAGCATTAAACAGGCCTCCCGTGATGAAAACTACATTCTGTGCTTACTTTCATGTAAAAGCTACGTTTACACCATCAAACTGACCTCCTGTGATAAAATCCACATTACCTACTTAGTTTCATGCAAAATCTATATTTCCAGCATTAAACAGTGCTCTAGTGTTAAAAACTACATTCTGTGCTTACTTTCATGTAAAGGCAAGGTTTTAAGCATCAAACAGGCTTCTTGTGATAGAAACTACATTCTGTTGTCACTTTCATGTAAAAGCAACGTTTCCAGCATTAAACAGGCCTCCCGTGATGAAAACTCCATTCTGTGTTCACTTTAATGTAAAAGCTATGTTTCCAGCATTAAACCGTGCTCTAGTGTTGAAAACTACATTCTGTGCTTACTTTCATGTAAAAGCTACGTTTACAGCATTAAACAGTCCTCTAGTGCTGAAGACTACATTCTGTGCTTACTTTCATATAAAGGCAAGGTTTTCAGCATCAAACAGGCTTCTTGTGATGGAAACTACATTCTGTTGTCACTTTCATGTAAAAGCCAGGTTTTGGGCAATAAACTGGCCTCCCGTGATGAAATCCACATTATCTGCTTAGTTTCATGTAAAAGCAACGTTTACACCATCAAACTGGCTTCCTGTGATGAAATCCACATTATATGCTTACTTTCATGTAAAAGCTACGTTTACACCATCAAACAGGCCTCCTGTGATGAAAACTACATTCTGTTGTCAGTTTTTTGTAAAAGACAGGTTTTGGTCTGTAAGCTGACCTCCTGTGATAAAATCCACATTACCTACTTAGTTTCATGTAAAATCTATATTTCCAGCATTAAACAGTGCTCTAGTGTTAAAAACTACATTCTGTGCTTACTTTCATGTTAAAGCTACGTTTACAGCATTAAACAGTACTCTAGTGCTGAAGACTACATTTTGTGCTTACTTTCATGTAAAGGCAATGTTTTAAGCATCAAACAGGCTTCTTTTGATAGAAACTACATTCTGTTGTCCCTTTCATGTAAAAGCAACGTTTCCAGCATTAAACAGGCCTACCGTGATGAAAACTCCATTCTGTGTTCACTTTAATGTAAAAGCTACGTTTACACCATCAATCTGGCCTCCTGTGATGAAATCCACATTATATGCTTACTTTCATGTAAAAGCTACGTTTACACCATCAAACAGGCCTCCCGTGATGAAAACTACATCCTGTTGTCACTTTCATGTAAAAGCCAGGTTTTGGTCTTTAAACTGACCTCCTGTGATGAAATCCACATTATCTACTTAGTTACATGTAAAATCTATATTTCCAGCATTAAACAGTGCTCTAGTGTTGAAAACTACATTCTGTGCTTACTTTCATGTAAAAGCTACGTTTACAGCATTAAACAGGCCTCTAGTGCTGAAGACTACATTCTGTGCTTACTTTCATGTAAAGGCAAGGTTTTCAGCATCAAACAGGCTTCTTGTGATGGAAACTACATTCTGTTGTGACTTTCATGTAAAAGCCAGGTTTTGGGCAATAAACTGACCTCCCGTGATGAAATCCACATTATCTGCTTAGTTTCATGTAAAAGCAACGTTTACACCATCAAACTGGCTTCCTGTGATGAAATCCACATTATATGCTTACTTTCACGTAAAAGCTACGTTTACACCATCAAACAGGCCTCCTGTGATGAAAACTACATTCTGTTGTCACTTTCATGTAAAAGCAACGTTTCCAGTATTAAACAGGCCTCCCGTGATGAAAACTCCATTCTGTGTTCACTTTAATGTAAAAGCTATGTTTCCAGCATTAAACCGTGCTCTAGTGTTTAAAACTACATTCTGTGCTTACTTTCATGTAAAAGCTACGTTTACATCATCAATCTGGCCTCCTGTGATGAAATCCACATTATATGCTTACTTTCATATAAAAGCTACGTTTACACCATCAAACAGGCCTCCCGTGATGAAAACTACATTCTGTTGTCACTTTCATGTAAAAGCCAGGTTTTGGTCTGTAAACTGACCTCCTGTGATGAAATCCACATTATCTACTTAGTTACATGTAAAATCTATATTTCCAGCATTAAACAGTGCTCTAGTGTTGAAAACTACATTCTGTGCTTACTTTCATTTAAAAGCTACGTTTACAGCATTAAACAGGCCTCTAGTGCTGAAGACTACATTCTGTGATTACTTTCATGTAAAGGCAAGGTTTTAAGCATCAAACAGGCTTCTTGTGATGGAAACTACATTCTGTTGTCACTTTCATGTAAAAGCAACGTTTCCAGCATTAAACAGGCCTCCCGTGATGAAAACTACATTCTGTGCTTACTTTCATGTAAAAGCTACGTTTACAGCATTAAACAGGCCTCTAGTGCTGAAGACTACATTCTGTGATTACTTTCATGTAAAGGCAAGGTTTTAAGCATCAAACAGGCTTCTTGTGATGGAAACTACATTCTGTTGTCACTTTCATGTAAAAGCAACGTTTCCAGCATTAAACAGGCCTCCCGTGATGAAAACTACATTCTGTGCTTACTTTCATGTAAAAGCTACGTTTACACCATCAAACTGACCTCCTGTGATAAAATCCACATTACCTACTTAGTTTCATGCAAAATCTATATTTCCAGCATTAAACAGTGCTCTAGTGTTAAAAACTACATTCTGTGCTTACTTTCATGTAAAGGCAAGGTTTTAAGCATCAAACAGGCTTCTTGTGATAGAAACTACATTCTGTTGTCACTTTCATGTAAAAGCAACGTTTCCAGCATTAAACAGGCCTCCCGTGATGAAAACTCCATTCTGTGTTCACTTTAATGTAAAAGCTCTGTTTCCAGCATTAAACCGTGCTCTAGTGTTGAAAACTACATTCTGTGCTTACTTTCATGTAAAAGCTACGTTTACAGCATTAAACAGGCCTCTAGTGCTGAAGACTACATTCTGTGCTTACTTTCATATAAAGGCAAGGTTTTCAACATCAAACAGGCTTCTTGTGATGGAAACTACATTCTATTGTCACTTTCATGTAAAAGCCAGGTTTTGGGCAATAAACTGGCCTCCCGTGATGAAATCCACATTATCTGTTTAGTTTCATGTAAAAGCAACGTTTACACCATCAAACTGGCTTCCTGTGATGAAATCCACATTATATGCTTACTTTCATGTAAAAGCTACGTTTACACCATCAAACAGGCCTCCTGTGATGAAAACTACATTCTGTTGTCACTTTCTTGTAAAAGACAGGTTTTGGTCTGTAAGCTGACCTCCTGTGATAAAATCCACATTACCTACTTAGTTTCATGTAAAATCTATATTTCCAGCATTAAACAGTGCTCTAGTGTTAAAAACTACATTCTGTGCTTACTTTCATGTTAAAGCTACGTTTACAGCATTAAAAAGGACTCTAGTGATGAAGACTACATTCTGTGCTTACTTTCATGTAAAGGCAAGATTTTAAGCATCAAACATGCTTCTTTTGATAGAAACTACATTCTGTTGTCCCTTTCATGTAAAAGCAACGTTTCCAGCATTAAACAGGCCTCCCGTGATGAAAACTCCATTCTGTGTTCACTTTAATGTAAAAGCTACGTTTACACCATAAAGAAAGAAAAGAAAAGAAAGATATTCCTTTATTAGTCCCACAGTGGGGAAATTCAGTTTTACACTCTGTTGTTCACACAGTACAGTTCACACAGTACATATACATGTCAATGGAGAGATGTCAGAGTGATGGGGCTGCTCCTGACAAGCGCCCAGAGCAGTTGGGGGTTTGGTGCCTTGCTCAGGGGCACCTCGGCAGTGCCCAAGAGGTAAACTGGCACCTCTCCAGCAACCAGTTGGTCTTGGTCCATGGGGGATTTGAACCCGGGTCCTCCACATCCTAACCCAAGTCCTTACGGACTGAGCTACTGCCTCCTGTGATGAAATCCACATTATATGCTTACTTTCATGTAAAAGCTACGTTTACACCATCAAACAGGCCTCCCGTGATGAAAACTACATCCTGTTGTCACTTTCATGTAAAAGCCAGGTTTTGGTCTGTAAACTGACCTCCTGTGATGAAATCCACATTAGAAACTTAGTTACATGTAAAATCTATATTTCCAGCATTAAACAGTGCTCTAGTGTTGAAAACTACATTCTGTGCTTACTTTCATGTAAAGGCAAGGTTTTCAGCATCAAACAGGCTTCTTGTGATGGAAACTACAATCTGTTGTCACTTTCATGTAAAAGCCAGGTTTTGGGCAATAAACTGGCCTCCCGTCATGAAATCCACATTATCTGCTTAGTTTCATGTAAAAGCAACGTTTACACCATCAAACTGGCTTCCTGTGATGAAATCCACATTATATGCTTACTTTCATGTAAAAGCTACGTTTACACCATCAAACAGGCCTCCTGTGATGAAAACTACATTCTGTTGTCACTTTCATGTAAAAGCAACGTTTCCAGCATTAAACAGGCCTCCCGTGATGAAAACTCCATTCTGTGTTCACTTTAATGTAAAAGCTATGTTTCCAGCATTAAACCGTGCTCTAGTGTTGAAAACTACATTCTGTGCTTACTTTCATGTAAAAGCTACGTTTACACCATCAATCTGGCCTCCTGTGATGAAATCCACATTATATGCTTACTTTCATGTAAAAGCTACGTTTACACCATCAAAAAGGCCTCCCGTGATGAAAACTACATTCTGTTGTCACTTTCATGTAAAAGCCAGGTTTTGGTCTCTAAACTGACCTCCTGTGATGAAATCCACATTATCTACTTAGTTACATGTAAAATCTATATTTCCAGCATTAAACAGTGCTCTATTGTTGAAAACTACATTCTGTGCTTACTTTCATGTAAAAGCTACGTTTACAGCATTAAACAGGCCTCTAGTGCTGAAGACTACATTCTGTGCTTACTTTCATGTAAAGGCAAGGTTTTAAGCATCAAACAGGCTTCTTGTGATGGAAACTACATTCTGTTGTCACTTTCATGTAAAAGCAACGTTTTCAGCTTTAAACAGGCCTCCCGTGATGAAAACTACATTCTGTGCTTACTTTCATGTAAAAGCTACGTTTACACCATCAAACTGGCCTCCTGTGATGAAATCAACATTATATGCTTACTTTCATTTAAAAAACTACGTTTACACCATCAAACAGGCCTCCCGTGATGAAAACTACATTCTGTTGTCACTTTCATGTAAAAGCCAGGTTTTGGTCTGTAAACTGATCTCCTGTGATGAAATCCACATTAGAAACTTAGTTACATGTAAAATCTATATTTCCAGCATTAAACCGTGCTCTAGTGCTGAAAACTACATTCTCTGCTTACTTTCATGTAAAAGCCAGGTTTTGGGCAATAAACTGGCCTCCCGTGATGAAATCCACATTATCTGCTTAGTTTCATGTAAAAGCAACGTTTACACCATCAAACTGGCTTCCTGTGATGAAATCCACATTATATGCTTACTTTCATGTAAAAGCTAAGTTTACACCATCAAACAGGCCTCCTGTGATGAAAACTACATTCTGTCGTCACTTTCTTGTAAAAGACAGGTTTTGGTCTGTAAGCTGACCTCCTGTGATAAAATCCACATTACCTACTTAGTTTCATGTAAAATCTATATTTCCAGCATTAAACAGTGCTCTAGTGTTAAAAACTACATTCTGTGCTTACTTTTATGTTAAAGCTACGTTTACAGCATTAAACAGGACTCTAGTGCTGAAGACTACATTCTGTGCTTACTTTCATGTAAAGGCAAGGTTTTAAGCATCAAACAGGCTTCTTGTGATAGAAACTACATTCTGTTGTCACTTTCATGTAAAAGCAACGTTTCCAGCATTAAACAGGCCTCCCGTGATGAAAACTCCATTCTGTGTTCACTTTAATGTAAAAGCTACGTTTACACCATCAATCTGGCCTCCTGTGATGAAATCCACATTATATGCTTACTTTCATGTAAAAGCTACGTTTACACCATCAAACAGGCCTCCTGTGATGAAATCCACATTAGAAACTTAGTTACATGTAAAATCTATATTTCCAGCATTAAACACTGCTCTAGTGTTAAAAACTACATTCTGTGCTTACTTTCACGTAAAGGCAAGGTTTTAAGCATCAAACAGGCTTCTTGTGATAGAAACTACATTCTGTTGTCACTTTCATGTAAAAGCAACGTTTCCAGCATTAAACAGGCCTACCGTGATGAAAACTCCATTCTGTGTTCACTTTAATGTAAAAGCCACGTTTACACCATCAATCTGGCCTCCTGTGATGAAATCCACATTATATGCTTACTTTCATGTAAAAGCTACGTTTACACCATCAAACAGGCCTCCCGTGATGAAAACTACATCCTGTTGTCACTTTCATGTAAAAGCCAGGTTTTGGTCTGTAAACTGACCTCCTGTGATGAAATCCACATTATCTACTTAGTTACATGTAAAATCTATATTTCCAGCATTAAACAGTGCTCTAGTGTTGAAAACTACATTCTGTGCTTACTTTCATGTAAAAGCTAAGTTTACAGCATTAAACAGGCCTCTAGTGCTGAAGACTACATTCTGTGCTAACTTTCATGTAAAGGCAAGGTTTTAAGCATCAAACAGGCTTCTTGTGATGGAAACTACATTCTGTTGTCACTTTCATGTAAAAGCAACGTTTCCAGCATTAAACAGGCCTCCCGTGATGAAAACTACATTCTGTGCTTACTTTCATGTAAAAGCTACGTTTACACCATCAAACTGGCCTCCTGTGATGAAATCAACATTATATGCTTACTTTCATGTAAAAACTACGTTTACACCATCAAACAGGCCTCCCGTGATGAAAACTATATTCTGTTGTCACTTTCATGTAAAAGCCAGGTTTTGGTCTGTAAACTAACCTCCTGTGATGAAATCCACAATAGAAACTTAGTTACATGTAAAATCTATATTTCCAGCATTAAACAGTGCTCTAGTGTTGAAAACTACATTCTGTGCTTACTTTCATGTAAAAGCTACGTTTACAGCATTAAACAGGCCTCTAGTGCTGAAGACTACATTCTGTGCTTACTTTCATGTAAAGGCAATGTTTTCAGCATCAAACAGGCTTCTTGTGATAGAAACTACATTCTGTTGTCACTTTCATGTAAAAGCCAGGTTTTGGGCAATAAACTGGCCTCCCGTGATGAAATCCACATTATCTGCTTAGTTTCATGTAAAAGCAACGTTTACACCATCAAACTGGCTTCCTGTGATGAAATCCACATTATATGCTTACTTTCATGTAAAAGCTACGTTTACACCATCAAACAGGCCTCCTGTGATGAAAACTACATTCTGTTGTCACTTTCATGTAAAAGCAACGTTTCCAGTATTAAACAGGCCTCCCGTGATGAAAACTCCATTCTGTGTTCACTTTAATGTAAAAGCTATGTTTCCAGCATTAAACCGTGCTCTAGTGTTGAAAACTACATTCTGTGCTTACTTTCATGTAAAAGCTACGTTTACACCATCAAACAGGCCTCCCGTGATGAAAACTACATTCTGTTGTCACTTTCATGTAAAAGCCAGGTTTTGGTCTGTAAACTGACCTCCTGTGATGAAATCCACATTATCTACTTAGTTACATGTAAAATCTATATTTCCAGCATTAAACAGTGCTCTAGTGTTGAAAACTACATTCTGTGCTTACTTTCATGTAAAAGCTACGTTTACAGCATTAAACATTCCTCTAGTGTTGAAGACTACATTCTGTGCTTACTTTCATGTAAAGGCAAGGTTTTAATCATCAAACAGGCTTCTTGTGATGGAAACTACATTCTGTTGTCACTTTCATGTAAAAGCAACGTTTCCAGCATTAAACAGGCCTCCCGTGATGAAAACTACATTCTGTGCTTACTTTCATGTAAAAGCTACGTTTACACCATCAAACTGACCTCCTGTGATAAAATTCACATTACCTACTTAGTTTCATGCAAAATCTATATTTCCAGCATTAAACAGTGCTCTAGTGTTGAAAACTACATTCTGTGCTTACTTTCATGTAAAAGCTACGTTTACAGCATTAAACAGGCCTCTAGTGCTGAAGACTACATTCTGTGCTTACTTTCATGTAAAGGCAAGGTTTTCAGCATCAAACAGGCTTCTTGTGATGGAAACTACATTCTGTTGTGACTTTCATGTAAAAGCCAGGTTTTGGGCAATAAACTGACCTCCCGTGATGAAATCCACATTATCTGCTTAGTTTCATGTAAAAGCAACGTTTACACCATCAAACTGGCTTCCTGTGATGAAATCCACATTATATGCTTACTTTCACGTAAAAGCTACGTTTACACCATCAAACAGGCCTCCTGTGATGAAAACTACATTCTGTTGTCACTTTCATGTAAAAGCAACGTTTCCAGTATTAAACAGGCCTCCCGTGATGAAAACTCCATTCTGTGTTCACTTTAATGTAAAAGCTATGTTTCCAGCATTAAACCGTGCTCTAGTGTTTAAAACTACATTCTGTGCTTACTTTCATGTAAAAGCTACGTTTACATCATCAATCTGGCCTCCTGTGATGAAATCCACATTATATGCTTACTTTCATATAAAAGCTACGTTTACACCATCAAACAGGCCTCCCGTGATGAAAACTACATTCTGTTGTCACTTTCATGTAAAAGCCAGGTTTTGGTCTGTAAACTGACCTCCTGTGATGAAATCCACATTATCTACTTAGTTACATGTAAAATCTATATTTCCAGCATTAAACAGTGCTCTAGTGTTGAAAACTACATTCTGTGCTTACTTTCATTTAAAAGCTACGTTTACAGCATTAAACAGGCCTCTAGTGCTGAAGACTACATTCTGTGATTACTTTCATGTAAAGGCAAGGTTTTAAGCATCAAACAGGCTTCTTGTGATGGAAACTACATTCTGTTGTCACTTTCATGTAAAAGCAACGTTTCCAGCATTAAACAGGCCTCCCGTGATGAAAACTACATTCTGTGCTTACTTTCATGTAAAAGCTACGTTTACAGCATTAAACAGGCCTCTAGTGCTGAAGACTACATTCTGTGATTACTTTCATGTAAAGGCAAGGTTTTAAGCATCAAACAGGCTTCTTGTGATGGAAACTACATTCTGTTGTCACTTTCATGTAAAAGCAACGTTTCCAGCATTAAACAGGCCTCCCGTGATGAAAACTACATTCTGTGCTTACTTTCATGTAAAAGCTACGTTTACACCATCAAACTGACCTCCTGTGATAAAATCCACATTACCTACTTAGTTTCATGCAAAATCTATATTTCCAGCATTAAACAGTGCTCTAGTGTTAAAAACTACATTCTGTGCTTACTTTCATGTAAAGGCAAGGTTTTAAGCATCAAACAGGCTTCTTGTGATAGAAACTACATTCTGTTGTCACTTTCATGTAAAAGCAACGTTTCCAGCATTAAACAGGCCTCCCGTGATGAAAACTCCATTCTGTGTTCACTTTAATGTAAAAGCTCTGTTTCCAGCATTAAACCGTGCTCTAGTGTTGAAAACTACATTCTGTGCTTACTTTCATGTAAAAGCTACGTTTACAGCATTAAACAGGCCTCTAGTGCTGAAGACTACATTCTGTGCTTACTTTCATATAAAGGCAAGGTTTTCAACATCAAACAGGCTTCTTGTGATGGAAACTACATTCTATTGTCACTTTCATGTAAAAGCCAGGTTTTGGGCAATAAACTGGCCTCCCGTGATGAAATCCACATTATCTGTTTAGTTTCATGTAAAAGCAACGTTTACACCATCAAACTGGCTTCCTGTGATGAAATCCACATTATATGCTTACTTTCATGTAAAAGCTACGTTTACACCATCAAACAGGCCTCCTGTGATGAAAACTACATTCTGTTGTCACTTTCTTGTAAAAGACAGGTTTTGGTCTGTAAGCTGACCTCCTGTGATAAAATCCACATTACCTACTTAGTTTCATGTAAAATCTATATTTCCAGCATTAAACAGTGCTCTAGTGTTAAAAACTACATTCTGTGCTTACTTTCATGTTAAAGCTACGTTTACAGCATTAAAAAGGACTCTAGTGATGAAGACTACATTCTGTGCTTACTTTCATGTAAAGGCAAGATTTTAAGCATCAAACATGCTTCTTTTGATAGAAACTACATTCTGTTGTCCCTTTCATGTAAAAGCAACGTTTCCAGCATTAAACAGGCCTCCCGTGATGAAAACTCCATTCTGTGTTCACTTTAATGTAAAAGCTACGTTTACACCATAAAGAAAGAAAAGAAAAGAAAGATATTCCTTTATTAGTCCCACAGTGGGGAAATTCAGTTTTACACTCTGTTGTTCACACAGTACAGTTCACACAGTACATATACATGTCAATGGAGAGATGTCAGAGTGATGGGGCTGCTCCTGACAAGCGCCCAGAGCAGTTGGGGGTTTGGTGCCTTGCTCAGGGGCACCTCGGCAGTGCCCAAGAGGTAAACTGGCACCTCTCCAGCAACCAGTTGGTCTTGGTCCATGGGGGATTTGAACCCGGGTCCTCCACATCCTAACCCAAGTCCTTACGGACTGAGCTACTGCCTCCTGTGATGAAATCCACATTATATGCTTACTTTCATGTAAAAGCTACGTTTACACCATCAAACAGGCCTCCCGTGATGAAAACTACATCCTGTTGTCACTTTCATGTAAAAGCCAGGTTTTGGTCTGTAAACTGACCTCCTGTGATGAAATCCACATTAGAAACTTAGTTACATGTAAAATCTATATTTCCAGCATTAAACAGTGCTCTAGTGTTGAAAACTACATTCTGTGCTTACTTTCATGTAAAGGCAAGGTTTTCAGCATCAAACAGGCTTCTTGTGATGGAAACTACAATCTGTTGTCACTTTCATGTAAAAGCCAGGTTTTGGGCAATAAACTGGCCTCCCGTCATGAAATCCACATTATCTGCTTAGTTTCATGTAAAAGCAACGTTTACACCATCAAACTGGCTTCCTGTGATGAAATCCACATTATATGCTTACTTTCATGTAAAAGCTACGTTTACACCATCAAACAGGCCTCCTGTGATGAAAACTACATTCTGTTGTCACTTTCATGTAAAAGCAACGTTTCCAGCATTAAACAGGCCTCCCGTGATGAAAACTCCATTCTGTGTTCACTTTAATGTAAAAGCTATGTTTCCAGCATTAAACCGTGCTCTAGTGTTGAAAACTACATTCTGTGCTTACTTTCATGTAAAAGCTACGTTTACACCATCAATCTGGCCTCCTGTGATGAAATCCACATTATATGCTTACTTTCATGTAAAAGCTACGTTTACACCATCAAAAAGGCCTCCCGTGATGAAAACTACATTCTGTTGTCACTTTCATGTAAAAGCCAGGTTTTGGTCTCTAAACTGACCTCCTGTGATGAAATCCACATTATCTACTTAGTTACATGTAAAATCTATATTTCCAGCATTAAACAGTGCTCTATTGTTGAAAACTACATTCTGTGCTTACTTTCATGTAAAAGCTACGTTTACAGCATTAAACAGGCCTCTAGTGCTGAAGACTACATTCTGTGCTTACTTTCATGTAAAGGCAAGGTTTTAAGCATCAAACAGGCTTCTTGTGATGGAAACTACATTCTGTTGTCACTTTCATGTAAAAGCAACGTTTTCAGCTTTAAACAGGCCTCCCGTGATGAAAACTACATTCTGTGCTTACTTTCATGTAAAAGCTACGTTTACACCATCAAACTGGCCTCCTGTGATGAAATCAACATTATATGCTTACTTTCATTTAAAAAACTACGTTTACACCATCAAACAGGCCTCCCGTGATGAAAACTACATTCTGTTGTCACTTTCATGTAAAAGCCAGGTTTTGGTCTGTAAACTGATCTCCTGTGATGAAATCCACATTAGAAACTTAGTTACATGTAAAATCTATATTTCCAGCATTAAACCGTGCTCTAGTGCTGAAAACTACATTCTCTGCTTACTTTCATGTAAAAGCCAGGTTTTGGGCAATAAACTGGCCTCCCGTGATGAAATCCACATTATCTGCTTAGTTTCATGTAAAAGCAACGTTTACACCATCAAACTGGCTTCCTGTGATGAAATCCACATTATATGCTTACTTTCATGTAAAAGCTAAGTTTACACCATCAAACAGGCCTCCTGTGATGAAAACTACATTCTGTCGTCACTTTCTTGTAAAAGACAGGTTTTGGTCTGTAAGCTGACCTCCTGTGATAAAATCCACATTACCTACTTAGTTTCATGTAAAATCTATATTTCCAGCATTAAACAGTGCTCTAGTGTTAAAAACTACATTCTGTGCTTACTTTTATGTTAAAGCTACGTTTACAGCATTAAACAGGACTCTAGTGCTGAAGACTACATTCTGTGCTTACTTTCATGTAAAGGCAAGGTTTTAAGCATCAAACAGGCTTCTTGTGATAGAAACTACATTCTGTTGTCACTTTCATGTAAAAGCAACGTTTCCAGCATTAAACAGGCCTCCCGTGATGAAAACTCCATTCTGTGTTCACTTTAATGTAAAAGCTACGTTTACACCATCAATCTGGCCTCCTGTGATGAAATCCACATTATATGCTTACTTTCATGTAAAAGCTACGTTTACACCATCAAACAGGCCTCCTGTGATGAAATCCACATTAGAAACTTAGTTACATGTAAAATCTATATTTCCAGCATTAAACACTGCTCTAGTGTTAAAAACTACATTCTGTGCTTACTTTCACGTAAAGGCAAGGTTTTAAGCATCAAACAGGCTTCTTGTGATAGAAACTACATTCTGTTGTCACTTTCATGTAAAAGCAACGTTTCCAGCATTAAACAGGCCTCCCGTGATGAAAACTCCATTCTGTGTTCACTTTAATGTAAAAGCTATGTTTCCAGCATTAAACCGTGCTCTAGTGTTGAAAACTACATTCTGTGCTTACTTTCATGTAAAAGCTACGTTTACAGCATTAAACAGGCCTCTAGTGCTGAAGACTACATTCTGTGCTTACTTTCATGTAAAGGCAATGTTTTCAGCATCAAACAGGCTTCTTGTGATGGAAACTACATTCTGTTGTCACTTTCATGTAAAAGCCAGGTTTTGGGCAATAAACTGGCCTCCCGTGATGAAATCCACATTATCTGCTTAGTTTCATGTAAAAGCAACGTTTACACCATCAAACTGGCTTCCTGTGATGAAATCCACATTATATGCTTACTTTCATGTAAAAGCTACGTTTACACCATCAAACAGGCCTCCCGTGATGAAAACTACATTCTGTTGTCAGTTTCTTGTAAAAGACAGGTTTTGGTCTGTAAGCTGACCTCCTGTGATAAAATCCACATTACCTACTTAGTTTCATGTAAAATCTATATTTCCAGCATTAAACAGTGCTCTAGTGTTAAAAACTAAATTCTGTGCTTACTTTCATGTTAAAGCTACGTTTACAGCATTAAACAGGACTCTAGTGCTGAAGACTACATTCTGTGCTTACTTTCATGTAAAGGCAAGGTTTTAAGCATTAAACAGGCTTCTTTTGATAGAAACTACATTCTGTTGTCCCTTTCATGTAAAAGCAACGTTTCCAGCATTAAACAGGCCTACCGTGATGAAAACTCCATTCTGTGTTCACTTTAATGTAAAAGCCACGTTTACACCATCAATCTGGCCTCCTGTGATGAAATCCACATTATATGCTTACTTTCATGTAAAAGCTACGTTTACACCATCAAACAGGCCTCCCGTGATGAAAACTACATCCTGTTGTCACTTTCATGTAAAAGCCAGGTTTTGGTCTGTAAACTGACCTCCTGTGATGAAATCCACATTATCTACTTAGTTACATGTAAAATCTATATTTCCAGCATTAAACAGTGCTCTAGTGTTGAAAACTACATTCTGTGCTTACTTTCATGTAAAAGCTACGTTTACAGCATTAAACAGGCCTCTAGTGCTGAAGACTACATTCTGTGCTAACTTTCATGTAAAGGCAAGGTTTTAAGCATCAAACAGGCTTCTTGTGATGGAAACTACATTCTGTTGTCACTTTCATGTAAAAGCAACGTTTCCAGCATTAAACAGGCCTCCCGTGATGAAAACTACATTCTGTGCTTACTTTCATGTAAAAGCTACGTTTACACCATCAAACTGGCCTCCTGTGATGAAATCAACATTATATGCTTACTTTCATGTAAAAACTACGTTTACACCATCAAACAGGCCTCCCGTGATGAAAACTATATTCTGTTGTCACTTTCATGTAAAAGCCAGGTTTTGGTCTGTAAACTAACCTCCTGTGATGAAATCCACAATAGAAACTTAGTTACATGTAAAATCTATATTTCCAGCATTAAACAGTGCTCTAGTGTTGAAAACTACATTCTGTGCTTACTTTCATGTAAAAGCTACGTTTACAGCATTAAACAGGCCTCTAGTGCTGAAGACTACATTCTGTGCTTACTTTCATGTAAAGGCAATGTTTTCAGCATCAAACAGGCTTCTTGTGATGGAAACTACATTCTGTTGTCACTTTCATGTAAAAGCCAGGTTTTGGGCAATAAACTGGCCTCCCGTGATGAAATCCACATTATCTGCTTAGTTTCATGTAAAAGCAACGTTTACACCATCAAACTGGCTTCCTGTGATGAAATCCACATTATATGCTTACTTTCATGTAAAAGCTACGTTTACACCATCAAACAGGCCTCCTGTGATGAAAACTACATTCTGTTGTCACTTTCATGTAAAAGCAACGTTTCCAGTATTAAACAGGCCTCCCGTGATGAAAACTCCATTCTGTGTTCACTTTAATGTAAAAGCTATGTTTCCAGCATTAAACCGTGCTCTAGTGTTGAAAACTACATTCTGTGCTTACTTTCATGTAAAAGCTACGTTTACACCATCAAACAGGCCTCCCGTGATGAAAACTACATTCTGTTGTCACTTTCATGTAAAAGCCAGGTTTTGGTCTGTAAACTGACCTCCTGTGATGAAATCCACATTATCTACTTAGTTACATGTAAAATCTATATTTCCAGCATTAAACAGTGCTCTAGTGTTGAAAACTACATTCTGTGCTTACTTTCATGTAAAAGCTACGTTTACAGCATTAAACATTCCTCTAGTGTTGAAGACTACATTCTGTGCTTACTTTCATGTAAAGGCAAGGTTTTAATCATCAAACAGGCTTCTTGTGATGGAAACTACATTCTGTTGTCACTTTCATGTAAAAGCAACGTTTCCAGCATTAAACAGGCCTCCCGTGATGAAAACTACATTCTGTGCTTACTTTCATGTAAAAGCTACGTTTACACCATCAAACTGACCTCCTGTGATAAAATTCACATTACCTACTTAGTTTCATGCAAAATCTATATTTCCAGCATTAAACAGTGCTCTAGTGTTGAAAACTACATTCTGTGCTTACTTTCATGTAAAGGCAAGGTTTTAAGCATCAAACAGGCTTCTTGTGATAGAAACTACATTCTGTTGTCACTTTCATGTAAAAGCAACGTTTCCAGCATTAAACAGGCCTCCCGTGATGAAAACTCCATTCTGTGTTCACTTTAATGTAAAAGCTATGTTTCCAGCATTAAACCGTGCTCTAGTGTTGAAAACTACATTCTGTGCTTACTTTCATGTAAAAGCTACGTTTACAGCATTAAACAGTCCTCTAGTGCTGAAGACTACATTCTGTGCTTACTTTCATATAAAGGCAAGGTTTTCAGCATCAAACAGGCTTCTTGTGATGGAAACTACATTCTGTTGTCACTTTCATGTAAAAGCCAGGTTTTGGGCAATAAACTGGCCTCCCGTGATGAAATCCACATTATCTGCTTAGTTTCATGTAAAAGCAACGTTTACACCATCAAACTGGCTTCCTGTGATGAAATCCACATTATATGCTTACTTTCATGTAAAAGCTACGTTTACACCATCAAACAGGCCTCCTGTGATGAAAACTACATTCTGTTGTCAGTTTTTTGTAAAAGACAGGTTTTGGTCTGTAAGCTGACCTCCTGTGATAAAATCCACATTACCTACTTAGTTTCATGTAAAATCTATATTTCCAGCATTAAACAGTGCTCTAGTGTTAAAAACTACATTCTGTGCTTACTTTCATGTTAAAGCTACGTTTACAGCATTAAACAGTACTCTAGTGCTGAAGACTACATTTTGTGCTTACTTTCATGTAAAGGCAATGTTTTAAGCATCAAACAGGCTTCTTTTGATAGAAACTACATTCTGTTGTCCCTTTCATGTAAAAGCAACGTTTCCAGCATTAAACAGGCCTACCGTGATGAAAACTCCATTCTGTGTTCACTTTAATGTAAAAGCTACGTTTACACCATCAATCTGGCCTCCTGTGATGAAATCCACATTATATGCTTACTTTCATGTAAAAGCTACGTTTACACCATCAAACAGGCCTCCCGTGATGAAAACTACATCCTGTTGTCACTTTCATGTAAAAGCCAGGTTTTGGTCTTTAAACTGACCTCCTGTGATGAAATCCACATTATCTACTTAGTTACATGTAAAATCTATATTTCCAGCATTAAACAGTGCTCTAGTGTTGAAAACTACATTCTGTGCTTACTTTCATGTAAAAGCTACGTTTACAGCATTAAACAGGCCTCTAGTGCTGAAGACTACATTCTGTGCTTACTTTCATGTAAAGGCAAGGTTTTCAGCATCAAACAGGCTTCTTGTGATGGAAACTACATTCTGTTGTCACTTTCATGTAAAAGCCAGGTTTTGGGCAATAAACTGACCTCCCGTGATGAAATCCACATTATCTGCTTAGTTTCATGTAAAAGCAACGTTTACACCATCAAACTGGCTTCCTGTGATGAAATCCACATTATATGCTTACTTTCACGTAAAAGCTACGTTTACACCATCAAACAGGCCTCCTGTGATGAAAACTACATTCTGTTGTCACTTTCATGTAAAAGCAACGTTTCCAGTATTAAACAGGCCTCCCGTGATGAAAACTCCATTCTGTGTTCACTTTAATGTAAAAGCTATGTTTCCAGCATTAAACCGTGCTCTAGTGTTGAAAACTACATTCTGTGCTTACTTTCATGTAAAAGCTACGTTTACATCATCAATCTGGCCTCCTGTGATGAAATCCACATTATATGCTTACTTTCATATAAAAGCTACGTTTACACCATCAAACAGGCCTCCCGTGATGAAAACTACATTCTGTTGTCACTTTCATGTAAAAGCCAGGTTTTGGTCTGTAAACTGACCTCCTGTGATGAAATCCACATTATCTACTTAGTTACATGTAAAATCTATATTTCCAGCATTAAACAGTGCTCTAGTGTTGAAAACTACATTCTGTGCTTACTTTCATGTAAAAGCTACGTTTACAGCATTAAACAGGCCTCTAGTGCTGAAGACTACATTCTGTGATTACTTTCATGTAAAGGCAAGGTTTTAAGCATCAAACAGGCTTCTTGTGATGGAAACTACATTCTGTTGTCACTTTCATGTAAAAGCAACGTTTCCAGCATTAAACAGGCCTCCCGTGATGAAAACTACATTCTGTGCTTACTTTCATGTAAAAGCTACGTTTACACCATCAAACTGACCTCCTGTGATAAAATCCACATTACCTACTTAGTTTCATGCAAAATCTATATTTCCAGCATTAAACAGTGCTCTAGTGTTAAAAACTACATTCTGTGCTTACTTTCATGTAAAGGCAAGGTTTTAAGCATCAAACAGGCTTCTTGTGATAGAAACTACATTCTGTTGTCACTTTCATGTAAAAGCAACGTTTCCAGCATTAAACAGGCCTCCCGTGATGAAAACTCCATTCTGTGTTCACTTTAATGTAAAAGCTCTGTTTCCAGCATTAAACCGTGCTCTAGTGTTGAAAACTACATTCTGTGCTTACTTTCATGTAAAAGCTACGTTTACAGCATTAAACAGGCCTCTAGTGCTGAAGACTACATTCTGTGCTTACTTTCATATAAAGGCAAGGTTTTCAACATCAAACAGGCTTCTTGTGATGGAAACTACATTCTATTGTCACTTTCATGTAAAAGCCAGGTTTTGGGCAATAAACTGGCCTCCCGTGATGAAATCCACATTATCTGCTTAGTTTCATGTAAAAGCAACGTTTACACCATCAAACTGGCTTCCTGTGATGAAATCCACATTGTATGCTTACTTTCATGTAAAAGCTACGTTTACACCATCAAACAGGCCTCCTGTGATGAAAACTACATTCTGTTGTCACTTTCATGTAAAAGCAACGTTTCCAGCATTAAACAGGCCTCCCGTGATGAAAACTCCATTCTGTGTTCACTTTAATGTAAAAGCTATGTTTCCAGCATTAAACCGTGCTCTAGTGTTGAAAACTACATTCTGTGCTTACTTTCATGTAAAAGCTACGTTTACACCATCAATCTGGCCTCCTGTGATGAAATCCACATTATATGCTTACTTTCATGTAGAAGCTACGTTTACACCATCAAACAGGCCTCCCGTGATGAAAACTACATTCTGTTGTCACTTTCATGTAAAAGCCAGGTTTTGGTCTCTAAACTGACCTCCTGTGATGAAATCCACATTATCTACTTAGTTACATGTAAAATCTATATTTCCAGCATTAAACAGTGCTCTATTGTTGAAAACTACATTCTGTGCTTACTTTCATGTAAAAGCTACGTTTACAGCATTAAACAGGCCTCTAGTGCTGAAGACTACATTCTGTGCTTACTTTCATGTAAAGGCAAGGTTTTAAGCATCAAACAGGCTTCTTGTGATGGAAACTACATTCTGTTGTCACTTTCATGTAAAAGCAACGTTTTCAGCTTTAAACAGGCCTCCCGTGATGAAAACTACATTCTGTGCTTACTTTCATGTAAAAGCTACGTTTACACCATCAAACTGGCCTCCTGTGATGAAATCAACATTATATGCTTACTTTCATTTAAAAAACTACGTTTACACCATCAAACAGGCCTCCCGTGATGAAAACTACATTCTGTTGTCACTTTCATGTAAAAGCCAGGTTTTGGTCTGTAAACTGATCTCCTGTGATGAAATCCACATTATCTACTTAGTTGCATGTAAAATCTATATTTCCAGCATTAAACCGTGCTCTAGTGCTGAAAACTACATTCTCTGCTTACTTTCATGTAAAAGCCAGGTTTTGGGCAATAAACTGGCCTCCCGTGATGAAATCCACATTATCTGCTTAGTTTCATGTAAAAGCTACGTTTACACCATCAATCTGGCCTCCTGTGATGAAATCCACATTATATGCTTACTTTCATGTAAAAGCTACGTTTACACCATCAAACAGGCCTCCCGTGATGAAAACTACATTCTGTCGTCACTTTCTTGTAAAAGACAGGTTTTGGTCTGTAAGCTGACCTCCTGTGATAAAATCCACATTATCTACTTAGTTACATGTAAAATCTATATTTCCAACATTAAACAGTGCTCTATTGTTGAAAACTACATTCTGTGCTTACTTTCATGTAAAAGCTACGTTTACAGCATTAAACAGGACTCTAGTGCTGAAGACTACATTCTGTGCTTACTTTCATGTAAAGGCAAGGTTTTAAGCATCAAACAGGCTTCTTGTGATGGAAACTACATTCTGTTGTCACTTTCATGTAAAAGCAACGTTTCCAGCATTAAACAGGCCTCCCGTGATGAAAACTCCATTCTGTGTTCACTTTAATGTAAAAGCTATGTTTCCAGCATTAAACCGTGCTCTCGTGTTGAAAACTACATTCTGTGCTTACTTTCATGTAAAAGCAACGTTTACACCATCAAACTGGCTTCCTGTGATGAAATCCACATTATATGCTTACTTTTATGTTAAAGCTACGTTTACAGCATTAAACAAGACTCTAGTGCTGAAGACTACATTCTGTGCTTACTTTCATGTAAAGGCAAGGTTTTAAGCATCAAAAAGGCTTCTTGTGATAGAAACTACATTCTGTTGTCACTTTCATGTAAAAGCAACGTGAAATCCACATTATATGCTTACTTTCATATAAAAGCTACGTTTACACCATCAAACAGGCCTCCCGTGATGAAAACTACATTCTGTTGTCACTTTCTTGTAAAAGCCAGGTTTTGGTCTGTAAACTGACCTCCTGTGATGAAATCCACATTACCTACTTAGTTACATGTAAAATCTATATTTCCAGCATTAAACAGGCCTCCCGTGATGAAAACTACATTCTGTGCTTACTTTCATGTAAAAGCTACGTTTACACCATCAAACTGGCCTCCTGTGATGAAATCAACATTATATGCTTACTTTCATGTAAAAACTACGTTTACACCATCAAACAGGCCTCCCGTGATGAAAACTACATTCTGTTGTCACTTTCATGTAAAAGCCAGGTTTTGGTCTGTAAACTGACCTCCTGTGATGAAATCCACATTATCTACTTAGTTACATGTAAAATCTATATTTCCAGCATTAAACAGTGCTCTAGTGTTGAAAACTACATTCTGTGCTTACTTTCATGTAAAAGCTACGTTTACAGCATTAAACAGGCCTCTAGTGCTGAAAACTACATTCTGGGCTTACTTTCATGTAAAGGCAAGGTTTTCAGCATCAAACAGGCTGCTTGTGATGGAAACTACATTCTGTTGTCACTTTCATGTAAAAGCAACGTTTCCAGCATTAAACAGGCCTCCCGTGATGAAAACTACATTCTGTGCTTACTTTCATGTAAAAGCTACGTTTACACCATCAAACTGACCTCCTGTGATAAAATCCACATTACCTACTTAGTTTCATGCAAAATCTATATTTCCAGCATTAAACAGTGCTCTAGTGTTAAAAACTACATTCTGTGCTTACTTTCATGTAAAGGCAAGGTTTTAAGCATCAAACAGGCTTCTTGTGATAGAAACTACATTCTGTTGTCACTTTCATGTAAAAGCAACGTTTCCAGCATTAAACAGGCCTCCCGTGATGAAAACTCCATTCTGTGTTCACTTTAATGTAAAAGCTCTGTTTCCAGCATTAAACCGTGCTCTAGTGTTGAAAACTACATTCTGTGCTTACTTTCATGTAAAAGCTACGTTTACAGCATTAAACAGGCCTCTAGTGCTGAAGACTACATTCTGTGCTTACTTTCATATAAAGGCAAGGTTTTCAACATCAAACAGGCTTCTTGTGATGGAAACTACATTCTATTGTCACTTTCATGTAAAAGCCAGGTTTTGGGCAATAAACTGGCCTCCCGTGATGAAATCCACATTATCTGCTTAGTTTCATGTAAAAGCAACGTTTACACCATCAAACTGGCTTCCTGTGATGAAATCCACATTGTATGCTTACTTTCATGTAAAAGCTACGTTTACACCATCAAACAGGCCTCCTGTGATGAAAACTACATTCTGTTGTCACTTTCATGTAAAAGCAACGTTTCCAGCATTAAACAGGCCTCCCGTGATGAAAACTCCATTCTGTGTTCACTTTAATGTAAAAGCTATGTTTCCAGCATTAAACCGTGCTCTAGTGTTGAAAACTACATTCTGTGCTTACTTTCATGTAAAAGCTACGTTTACACCATCAATCTGGCCTCCTGTGATGAAATCCACATTATATGCTTACTTTCATGTAGAAGCTACGTTTACACCATCAAACAGGCCTCCCGTGATGAAAACTACATTCTGTTGTCACTTTCATGTAAAAGCCAGGTTTTGGTCTCTAAACTGACCTCCTGTGATGAAATCCACATTATCTACTTAGTTACATGTAAAATCTATATTTCCAGCATTAAACAGTGCTCTATTGTTGAAAACTACATTCTTTGCTTACTTTCATGTAAAAGCTACGTTTACAGCATTAAACAGGCCTCTAGTGCTGAAGACTACATTCTGTGCTTACTTTCATGTAAAGGCAAGGTTTTAAGCATCAAACAGGCTTCTTGTGATGGAAACTACATTCTGTTGTCACTTTCATGTAAAAGCAACGTTTTCAGCTTTAAACAGGCCTCCCGTGATGAAAACTACATTCTGTGCTTACTTTCATGTAAAAGCTACGTTTACACCATCAAACTGGCCTCCTGTGATGAAATCAACATTATATGCTTACTTTCATTTAAAAAACTACGTTTACACCATCAAACAGGCCTCCCGTGATGAAAACTACATTCTGTTGTCACTTTCATGTAAAAGCCAGGTTTTGGTCTGTAAACTGATCTCCTGTGATGAAATCCACATTATCTACTTAGTTGCATGTAAAATCTATATTTCCAGCATTAAACCGTGCTCTAGTGCTGAAAACTACATTCTCTGCTTACTTTCATGTAAAAGCCAGGTTTTGGGCAATAAACTGGCCTCCCGTGATGAAATCCACATTATCTGCTTAGTTTCATGTAAAAGCTACGTTTACACCATCAATCTGGCCTCCTGTGATGAAATCCACATTATATGCTTACTTTCATGTAAAAGCTACGTTTACACCATCAAACAGGCCTCCCGTGATGAAAACTACATTCTGTCGTCACTTTCTTGTAAAAGACAGGTTTTGGTCTGTAAGCTGACCTCCTGTGATAAAATCCACATTATCTACTTAGTTACATGTAAAATCTATATTTCCAACATTAAACAGTGCTCTATTGTTGAAAACTACATTCTGTGCTTACTTTCATGTAAAAGCTACGTTTACAGCATTAAACAGGACTCTAGTGCTGAAGACTACATTCTGTGCTTACTTTCATGTAAAGGCAAGGTTTTAAGCATCAAACAGGCTTCTTGTGATGGAAACTACATTCTGTTGTCACTTTCATGTAAAAGCAACGTTTCCAGCATTAAACAGGCCTCCCGTGATGAAAACTCCATTCTGTGTTCACTTTAATGTAAAAGCTATGTTTCCAGCATTAAACCGTGCTCTCGTGTTGAAAACTACATTCTGTGCTTACTTTCATGTAAAAGCAACGTTTACACCATCAAACTGGCTTCCTGTGATGAAATCCACATTATATGCTTACTTTTATGTTAAAGCTACGTTTACAGCATTAAACAAGACTCTAGTGCTGAAGACTACATTCTGTGCTTACTTTCATGTAAAGGCAAGGTTTTAAGCATCAAAAAGGCTTCTTGTGATAGAAACTACATTCTGTTGTCACTTTCATGTAAAAGCAACGTGAAATCCACATTATATGCTTACTTTCATATAAAAGCTACGTTTACACCATCAAACAGGCCTCCCGTGATGAAAACTACATTCTGTTGTCACTTTCTTGTAAAAGCCAGGTTTTGGTCTGTAAACTGACCTCCTGTGATGAAATCCACATTACCTACTTAGTTACATGTAAAATCTATATTTCCAGCATTAAACAGGCCTCCCGTGATGAAAACTACATTCTGTGCTTACTTTCATGTAAAAGCTACGTTTACACCATCAAACTGGCCTCCTGTGATGAAATCAACATTATATGCTTACTTTCATGTAAAAACTACGTTTACACCATCAAACAGGCCTCCCGTGATGAAAACTACATTCTGTTGTCACTTTCATGTAAAAGCCAGGTTTTGGTCTGTAAACTGACCTCCTGTGATGAAATCCACATTATCTACTTAGTTACATGTAAAATCTATATTTCCAGCATTAAACAGTGCTCTAGTGTTGAAAACTACATTCTGTGCTTACTTTCATGTAAAAGCTACGTTTACAGCATTAAACAGGCCTCTAGTGCTGAAAACTACATTCTGGGCTTACTTTCATGTAAAGGCAAGGTTTTCAGCATCAAACAGGCTGCTTGTGATGGAAACTACATTCTGTTGTCACTTTCATGTAAAAGCAACGTTTCCAGCATTAAACAGGCCTCCCGTGATGAAAACTACATTCTGTGCTTACTTTCATGTAAAAGCTACGTTTACACCATCAAACTGGCCTCCTGTGGTGAAATCCACATTATATGCTTACTTTCATGTAAAAGCTACGTTTACACCATCAAACAGGCCTCCCGTGATGAAAACTACATTTTGTTGTCACTTTCATGTAAAAGCCAGGTTTTGGTCTGTAAACTGGCCTCCCGTGATGAAATCCACATTATCTGCTTAATTTCATGTAAAAGCAACGTTTACACCATCAAACTGGCTTCCTGTGATGAAATCCACATTAGAAACTTAGTTACATGTAAAATCTATATGTCCAGCATTAAACCGTGCTCTAGTGCTGAAAACTACATTCTCTGCTTACTTTCATGTAAAAGCCAGGTTTTGGGCAATAAACTGGCCTCCCGTGATGAAATCCACATTATCTGCTTAGTTTCATGTAAAAGCAACGTTTACACCATCAAACTGGCTTCCTGTGATGAAATCCACATTATATGCTTACTTTCATGTAAAAGCTAAGTTTACACCATCAAACAGGCCTCCTGTGATGAAAACTACATTCTGTCGTCACTTTCTTGTAAAAGACAGGTTTTGGTCTGTAAGCTGACCTCCTGTGATAAAATCCACATTACCTACTTAGTTTCATGTAAAATCTATATTTCCAGCATTAAACAGTGCTCTAGTGTTAAAAACTACATTCTGTGCTTACTTTTATGTTAAAGCTACGTTTACAGCATTAAACAGGACTCTAGTGCTGAAGACTACATTCTGTGCTTACTTTCATGTAAAGGCAAGGTTTTAAGCATCAAACAGGCTTCTTGTGATAGAAACTACATTCTGTTGTCACTTTCATGTAAAAGCAACGTTTCCAGCATTAAACAGGCCTCCCGTGATGAAAACTCCATTCTGTGTTCACTTTAATGTAAAAGCTATGTTTCCAGCATTAAAGCGTGCTCTAGTGTTGAAAACTACATTCTGTGCTTACTTTGATGTAAAAGCTACGTTTACACCATCAATCTGGCCTCCTGTGATGAAATCCACATTATATGCTTACTTTCATGTAAAAGCTACGTTTACACCATCAAACAGGCCTCCCGTGATGAAAACTACATTCTGTTGTCACTTTCATGTAAAAGCCAGGTTTTGGTCTCTAAACTGACCTCCTGTGATGAAATCCACATTATCTACTTAGTTACATGTAAAATCTATATTTCCAACATTAAACAGTGCTCTATTGTTGAAAACTACATTCTGTGCTTACTTTCATGTAAAAGCTACGTTTACAGAATTAAACAGGCCTCTAGTGCTGAAGACTACATTCTGTGCTTACTTTCATGTAAAGGCAAGGTTTTAAGCATCAAACAGGCTTCTTGTGATGGAAACTACATTCTGTTGTCACTTTCATGTAAAAGCAACGTTTTCAGCTTTAAACAGGCCTCCCGTGATGAAAACTACATTCTGTGCTTACTTTCATGTAAAAGCTACGTTTACACCATCAAACTGGCCTCCTGTGATGAAATCAACATTATATGCTTACTTTCATTTAAAAAACTACGTTTACACCATCAAACAGGCCTCCCGTGATGAAAACTACATTCTGTTGTCACTTTCATGTAAAAGCAACGTTTCCAGCATTAAACAGGCCTCCCGTGATGAAAACTCCATTCTGTGTTCACTTTTATGTAAAAGCTATGTTTCCAGCATTAAACCGTGCTCTCGTGTTGAAAACTACATTCTGTGCTTACTTTCATGTAAAAGCAACGTTTACACCATCAAACTGGCTTCCTGTGATGAAATCCACATTATATGCTTACTTTTATGTTAAAGCTACGTTTACAGCATTAAACAAGACTCTAGTGCTGAAGACTACATTCTGTGCTTACTTTCATGTAAAGGCAAGGTTTTAAGCATCAAAAAGGCTTCTTGTGATTGAAACTACATTCTGTTGTCACTTTCATGTAAAAGCAACGTTTCCAGCATTAAACAGGCCTCCCGTGATGAAAACTACATTCTGTGCTTACTTTCATGTAAAAGCTACGTTTACACCATCAAACTGGCCTCCTGTGGTGAAATCCACATTATATGCTTACTTTCATGTAAAAGCTACGTTTACACCATCAAACAGGCCTCCCGTGATGAAAACTACATTCTGTTGTCACTTTCATGTAAAAGCCAGGTTTTGGTCTGTAAACTGACCTCCTGTGATGAAATCCACATTATCTACTTAGTTACATGTAAAATCTATATTGCCAGCATTAAACAGTGCTCTAGTGTTGAAAACTACATTCTGTGCTTACTTTCATGTAAAAGCTACGTTTACAGCATTAAACAGGCCTCTAGTGCTGAAAACTACATTCTGGGCTTACTTTCATGTAAAGGCAAGGTTTTCAGCATCAAACAGGCTTCTTGTGATGGAAACTACATTCTGTTGTCACTTTCATGTAAAAGCAACGTTTCCAGCATTAAACAGGCCTCCCGTGATGAAAACTACATTCTGTGCTTACTTTCATGTAAAAGCTACGTTTACACCATCAAACTGGCCTCCTGTGGTGAAATCCACATTATATGCTTACTTTCATGTAAAAGCTACGTTTACACCATCAAACAGGCCTCCCGTGATGAAAACTACATTCTGTTGTCACTTTCATGTAAAAGCCAGGTTTTGGTCTGTAAACTGGCCTCCCGTGATGAAATCCACATTATCTGCTTAATTTCATGTAAAAGCAACGTTTACACCATCAAACTGGCTTCCTGTGATGAAATCCACATTATATGCTTACTTTTATGTTAAAGCTACGTTTACAGCATTAAACAGGCCTCTAGTGCTGAAGACTACATTCTGTGCTTACTTTCATGTAAAGGCAAGGTTTTCAGCATCAAACAGGCTTCTTGTGATGGAAACTACATTCTGTTGTCACTTTCATGTAAAAGCCAGGTTTTGGTCTGTAAACTGACCTCCTGTTATGAAATCCACATTATATGCTTACTTTCATGTAAAAGCTACGTTTACACCATCAAACAGGCCTCCTGTGATGAAAACTACATTCTGTTGTCACTTTCTTGTAAAAGACAGGTTTTGGTCCGTAAACTGACCTCCTGTGATAAAATCCACATTACCTACTTAGTTTCATGCAAAATCTATATTTCCAGCATTAAACAGTGCTCTAGTGTTAAAAACTACATTCTGTGCTTACTTTCATGTAAAGGCAAGGTTTTAAGCATCAAACAGGCTTCTTGTGATAGAAACTACATTCTGTTGTCACTTCATGTAAAAGCAACGTTTCCAGCATTAAACAGGCCTCCCGTGATGAAAACTCCATTCTGTGTTCACTTTAATGTAAAAGCTATGTTTCCAGCATTAAACCGTGCTCTAGTGTTGAAAACTACATTCTGTGCTTACTTTCATGTAAAAGCTACGTTTACAGCATTAAACAGGCCTCCCGTGCTGAAGACTACATTCTGTGCTTACTTTCATGTAAAGGCAATGTTTTCAGCATCAAACAGGCTTCTTGTGATGGAAACTACATTCTGTTGTCACTTTCATGTAAAAGCCAGGTTTTGGGCAATAAACTGGCCTCCCGTGATGAAATCCACATTATCTGCTTAGTTTCATATAAAAGCAACTTTTACACCATCAAACTGGCTTCCTGTGATGAAATCCACATTATATGCTTACTTTCATGTAAAAGCTACGTTTACACCATCAAACAGGCCTCCTGTGATGAAAACTACATTCTGTTGTCACTTTCTTGTAAAAGACAGGTTTTGGTCTGTAAGCTGACCTCCTGTGATAAAATCCACATTACCTACTTAGTTTCATGTAAAATCTATATTTCCAGCATTAAACAGTGCTCTAGTGTTAAAAACTACATTCTGTGCTTACTTTCATGTTAAAGTTACGTTTACAGCATTAAACAGGACTCTAGTGCTGAAGACTACATTCTGTGCTTACTTTCATGTAAAGGCAAGGTTTTAAGCATCAAACAGGCTTCTTTTGATAGAAACTACATTCTGTTGTCCCTTTCATGTAAAAGCAACGTTTCCAGCATTAAACAGGCCTCCCGTGATGAAAACTCCATTCTGTGTTCACTTTAATGTAAAAGCTACGTTTACACCATCAATCTGGCCTCCTGTGATGAAATCCACATTATATGCTTACTTTCATGTAAAAGCTACGTTTACACCATCAAACAGGCCTCCTGTGATGAAATCCACATTAGAAACTTAGTTACATGTAAAATCTATATTTCCAGCATTAAACACTGCTCTAGTGTTAAAAACTACATTCTGTGCTTACTTTCACGTAAAGGCAAGGTTTTAAGCATCAAACAGGCTTCTTGTGATAGAAACTACATTCTGTTGTCACTTTCATGTAAAAGCAACGTTTCCAGCATTAAACAGGCCTCCCGTGATGAAAACTCCATTCTGTGTTCACTTTAATGTAAAAGCTATGTTTCCAGCATTAAACCGTGCTCTAGTGTTGAAAACTACATTCTGTGCTTACTTTCATGTAAAAGCTACGTTTACAGCATTAAACAGGCCTCTAGTGCTGAAGACTACATTCTGTGCTTACTTTCATGTAAAGGCAATGTTTTCAGCATCAAACAGGCTTCTTGTGATGGAAACTACATTCTGTTGTCACTTTCATGTAAAAGCCAGGTTTTGGGCAATAAACTGGCCTCCCGTGATGAAATCCACATTATCTGCTTAGTTTCATGTAAAAGCAACGTTTACACCATCAAACTGGCTTCCTGTGATGAAATCCACATTATATGCTTACTTTCATGTAAAAGCTACGTTTACACCATCAAACAGGCCTCCTGTGATAAAATCCACATTACCTACTTAGTTTCATGCAAAATCTATATTTCCAGCATTAAACAGTGCTCTAGTGTTAAAAACTACATTCTGTGCTTACTTTCATGTAAAGGCAAGGTTTTAAGCATTAAACAGGCTTCTTGTGATAGAAACTACATTCTGTTGTCACTTTCATGTAAAAGCAACGTTTCCAGCATTAAACAGGCCTCCCGTGATGAAAACTCCATTCTGTGTTCACTTTAATGTAAAAGCTATGTTTCCAGCATTAAACCGTGCTCTAGTGTTGAAAACTACATTCTGTGCTTACTTTCATGTAAAAGCTACGTTTACAGCATTAAACAGTCCTCTAGTGCTGAAGACTACATTCTGTGCTTACTTTCATATAAAGGCAAGGTTTTCAGCATCAAACAGGCTTCTTGTGATGGAAACTACATTCTGTTGTCACTTTCATGTAAAAGCCAGGTTTTGGGCAATAAACTGGCCTCCCGTCATGAAATCCACATTATCTACTTAGTTACATGTAAAATCTATATTTCCAGCATTAAACAGTGCTCTAGTGTTGAAAACTACATTCTGTGCTTACTTTCATGTAAAAGCTACGTTTACAGCATTAAACAGGCCTCCCGTGATGAAAACTACATTCTGTGCTTACTTTCATGTAAAAGCTACGTTTACACCATCAATCTGGCCTCCTGTGATGAAATCCACATTATATACTTACTTTCATGTAAAAGCTACGTTTACAGCATTAAACAGGTCTCTAGTGCTGAAGACTACATTCTGTGCTTACTTTCATGTAAAGGCAAGGTTTTCAGCATCAAACAGGCTTCTTGTGATGGAAACTACATTCTGTTGTCACTTTCATGTCAAAGCCAGGTTTTGGGCAATAAACTGGCCTCCCGTCATGAAATCCACATTATCTACTTAGTTACATGTAAAATCTATATTTCCAGCTTTAAACAGTGCTCTAGTGTTGAAAACTACATTCTGTGCTTACTTTCATGTAAACGCTACGTTTACAGCATTAAACAGGCCTCTAGTGCTGAAGACTACATTCTGGGCTTACTTTCATGTAAAGGCAAGGTTTTAAGCATCAAACAGGCTTCTTGTGATGGAAACTACATTCTGTTGTCACTTTCATGTAAAAGCAACGTTTTCAGCTTTAAACAGGCCTCCCGTGATGAAAACTACATTCTGTGCTTACTTTCATTTAAAAGCTACGTTTACACCATCAAACTGGCCTCCTGTGATGAAATCAACATTATATGCTTACTTTCATTTAAAAACTACGTTTACACCATCAAACAAGCCTCCCGTGATGAAAACTACATTCTGTTGTCACTTTCATGTAAAAGCCAGGTTTTGGTCTGTAAACTGACCTCCTGTGATGAAATCCACATTAGAAACTTAGTTACAAGTAAAATCTATATTTCCAGCATTAAACCGTGCTCTAGTGCTGAAAACTACATTCTCTGCTTACTTTCATGTAAAAGCCAGGTTTTGGGCAATAAACTGGCCTCCCGTGATGAAATCCACATTATCTGCTTAGTTTCATGTAAAAGCAACGTTTACACCATCAAACTGGCTTCCTGTGATGAAATCCACATTATATGCTTACTTTCATGTAAAAGCTACGTTTACACCATCAAACAGGCCTCCTGTGATGAAAACTACATTCTGTTGTCACTTTCATGTAAAAGCAACGTTTCCAGTATTAAACAGGCCTCCCGTGATGAAAACTCCATTCTGTGTTCACTTTAATGTAAAAGCTATGTTTCCAGCATTAAACCGTGCTCTAGTGTTGAAAACTACATTCTGTGCTTACTTTCATGTAAAAGCTACGTTTACACCATCAATCTGGCCTCCTGTGATGAAATCCACATTATATGCTTACTTTCATATTAAAGCTACGTTTACACCATCAAACAGGCCTCCCGTGATGAAAACTACATTCTGTTGTCACTTTCATGTAAAAGCAACGTTTCCAGCATTAAACAGGCCTCCCGTGATGAAAACTACATTCTGTGATTACTTTCATGTAAAAGCTACGTTTACACCATCAAACTGACCTCCTGTGATAAAATCCACATTACCTACTTAGTTTCATGCAAAATCTATATTTCCAGCATTAAACAGTGCTCTAGTGTTAAAAACTACATTCTGTGCTTACTTTCATGTAAAGGCAAGGTTTTAAGCATCAAACAGGCTTCTTGTGATAGAAACTACATTCTGTTGTCACTTTCATGTAAAAGCAACGTTTCCAGCATTAAACAGGCCTCCCGTGATGAAAACTCCATTCTGTGTTCACTTTAATGTAAAAGCTATGTTTCCAGCATTAAACCGTGCTCTAGTGTTGAAAACTACATTCTGTGCTTACTTTCATGTAAAAGCTACGTTTACAGCATTAAACAGTCCTCTAGTGCTGAAGACTACATTCTGTGTTTACTTTCATATAAAGGCAAGGTTTTCAGCATCAAACAGGCTTCTTGTGATGGAAATTACATTCTGTTGTCACTTTCATGTAAAAGCCAGGTTTTGGGCAATAAACTGGCCTCCCGTGATGAAATCCACATTATCTGCTTAGTTTCATGTAAAAGCAACGTTTACACCATCAAACTGGCTTCCTGTGATGAAATCCACATTATATGCTTACTTTCATGTAAAAGCTACGTTTACACCATCAAACAGGCCTCCTGTGATGAAAACTACATTCTGTTGTCACTTTCATGTAAAAGCAACGTTTCCAGCATTAAACAGGCCTCCCGTGATGAAAACTACATTCTGTGCTTACTTTCATGTAAAAGCTACGTTTACACCATCAAACTGACCTCCTGTGATAAAATCCACATTACCTACTTAGTTTCATGCAAAATCTATATTTCCAGCATTAAACAGTGCTCTAGTGTTAAAAACTACATTCTGTGCTTACTTTCATGTAAAGGCAAGGTTTTAAGCATCAAACAGGCTTCTTGTGATAGAAACTACATTCTGTTGTCACTTTCATGTAAAAGCAACGTTTCCAGCATTAAACAGGCCTCCCGTGATGAAAACTCCATTCTGTGTTCACTTTAATGTAAAAGCTATGTTTCCAGCATTAAACCGTGCTCTAGTGTTGAAAACTACATTCTGTGCTTACTTTCATGTAAAAGCTACGTTTACAGCATTAAACAGTCCTCTAGTGCTGAAGACTACATTCTGTGCTTACTTTCATATAAAGGCAAGGTTTTCAGCATCAAACAGGCTTCTTGTGATGGAAACTACATTCTGTTGTCACTTTCATGTAAAAGCCAGGTTTTGGGCAATAAACTGGCCTCCCGTCATGAAATCCACATTATCTACTTAGTTACATGTAAAATCTATATTTCCAGCATTAAACAGTGCTCTAGTGTTGAAAACTACATTCTGTGCTTACTTTCATGTAAAAGCTACGTTTACAGCATTAAACAGGCCTCCCGTGATGAAAACTACATTCTGTGCTTACTTTCATGTAAAAGCTACGTTTACACCATCAATCTGGCCTCCTGTGATGAAATCCACATTATATGCTTACTTTCATGTAAAAGCTACGTTTACAGCATTAAACAGGTCTCTAGTGCTGAAGACTACATTCTGTGCTTACTTTCATGTAAAGGCAAGGTTTTCAGCATCAAACAGGCTTCTTGTGATGGAAACTACATTCTGTTGTCACTTTCATGTAAAAGCCAGGTTTTGGGCAATAAACTGGCCTCCCGTCATGAAATCCACATTATCTACTTAGTTACATGTAAAATCTATATTTCCAGCATTAAACAGTGCTCTAGTGTTGAAAACTACATTCTGTGCTTACTTTCATGTAAAAGCTACGTTTACAGCATTAAACAGGCCTCCCGTGATGAAAACTACATTCTGTGCTTACTTTCATGTAAAAGCTACGTTTACACCATCAATCTGGCCTCCTGTGATGAAATCCACATTATATGCTTACTTTCATGTAAAAGCTACGTTTACAGCATTAAACAGGTCTCTAGTGCTGAAGACTACATTCTGTGCTTACTTTCATGTAAAGGCAAGGTTTTCAGCATCAAACAGGCTTCTTGTGATGGAAACTACATTCTGTTGTCACTTTCATGTAAAAGCCAGGTTTTGGGCAATAAACTGGCCTCCCGTCATGAAATCCACATTATCTACTTAGTTACATGTAAAATCTATATTTCCAGCATTAAACAGTGCTCTAGTGTTGAAAACTACATTCTGTGCTTACTTTCATGTAAACGCTACGTTTACAGCATTAAACAGGCCTCTAGTGCTGAAGACTACATTCTGGGCTTACTTTCATGTAAAGGCAAGGTTTTAAGCATCAAACAGGCTTCTTGTGATGGAAACTACATTCTGTTGTCACTTTCATGTAAAAGCAACGTTTTCAGCTTTAAACAGGCCTCCCGTGATGAAAACTACATTCTGTGCTTACTTTCATGTAAAAGCTACGTTTACACCATCAAACTGGCCTCCTGTGATGAAATCAACATTATATGCTTACTTTCATTTAAAAACTACGTTTATACCATCAAACAGGCCTCCCGTGATGAAAACTACATTCTGTTGTCACTTTCATGTAAAAGCCAGGTTTTGGTCTGTAAACTGACCTCCTGTGATGAAATCCACATTAGAAACTTAGTTACAAGTAAAATCTATATTTCCAGCATTAAACCGTGCTCTAGTGCTGAAAACTACATTCTCTGCTTACTTTCATGTAAAAGCCAGGTTTTGGGCAATAAACTGGCCTCCCGTGATGAAATCCACATTATCTGCTTAGTTTCATGTAAAAGCAACGTTTACACCATCAAACTGGCTTCCTGTGATGAAATCCACATTATATGCTTACTTTCATGTAAAAGCTAAGTTTACACCATCAAACAGGCCTCCTGTGATGAAAACTACATTCTGTTGTCACTTTCTTGTAAAAGACAGGTTTTGGTCTGTAAGCTGACCTCCTGTGATAAAATCCACATTACCTACTTAGTTTCATGTAAAATCTATATTTCCAGCATTAAACAGTGCTCTAGTGTTAAAAACTACATTCTGTGCTTACTTTTATGTTAAAGCTACGTTTACAGCATTAAACAGGTCTCTAGTGCTGAAGACTACATTCTGTGCTTACTTTCATGTAAAGGCAAGGTTTTCAGCATCAAACAGGCTTCTTGTGATAGAAACTACATTCTGTTGTCACTTTCATGTAAAAGCAACGTTTCCAGCATTAAACAGGCCTCCCGTGATGAAAACTCCATTCTGTGTTCACTTTAATGTAAAAGCTATGTTTCCAGCATTAAACCGTGCTCTAGTGTTGAAAACTACATTCTGTGCTTACTTTCATGTAAAAGCTACGTTTACACCATCAATCTGGCCTCCTGTGATGAAATCCACATTATATGCTTACTTTCATGTAAAAGCTACGTTTACACCATCAAACAGGCCTCCCGTGATGAAAACTACATTCTGTTGTCACTTTTATGTAAAAGCCAGGTTTTGGTCTCTAAACTGACCTCCTGTGATGAAATCCACATTATCTACTTAGTAACATCTAAAATCTATATTTCCAGCATTAAACAGTGCTCTATTGTTAAAAACTACATTCTGTGCTTACTTTCATGTAAAAGCTACGTTTACAGCATTAAACAGGTCTCTAGTGCTGAAGACTACATTCTGTGCTTACTTTCATGTAAAGGCAAGGTTTTCAGCATCAAACAGGCTTCTTGTGATGGAAACTACATTCTGTTGTCACTTTCATGTAAAAGCCAGGTTTTGGGCAATAAACTGGCCTCCCGTGATGAAATCCACATTATCTGTTTAGTTTCATGTAAAAGCAACGTTTACACCATCAAACTGGCTTCCTGTGATGAAATCCACATTATATGCTTACTTTCATGTAAAAGCTACGTTTACACCATCAAACAGGCCTCCTGTGATGAAAACTACATTCTGTGCTTACTTTCATGTAAAAGCTACGTATACACCATCAAACTGGCCTCCTGTGATGAAATCAACATTATATGCTTACTTTCATGTAAAAACTACGTTTACACCATCAAACAGGCCTCCCGTGATGAAAACTACATTCTGTTGTCACTTTCATGTAAAAGCCAGGTTTTGGTCTGTAAACTGACCTCCTGTGATGAAATCCACATTAGAAACTTAGTTACATGTAAAATCTATATTTCCAGCATTAAACAGTGCTCTAGTGTTGAAAACTACATTCTGTGCTTACTTTCATGTAAAAGCTACGTTTACAGCATTAAACAGGCCTCTAGTGCTGAAGACTACATTCTGTGCTTACTTTTATGTAAAGGCAAGGTTTTAAGCATCAAACAGGCTTCTTGTGATGGAAACTACATTCTGTTGTCACTTTCATGTAAAAGCCAGGTTTTGGTCTCTAAACTGACCTCCTGTGATGAAATCCACATTATCTACTTAGTAACATCTAAAATCTATATTTCCAGCATTAAACAGTGCTCTATTGTTGAAAACTACATTCTGTGCTTACTTTCATGTAAAAGCAACGTTTCCAGCATTAAACAGGCCTCCCGTGATGAAAACTACATTCTGTGCTTACTTTCATGTAAAAGCTACGTATACACCATCAAACTGGCCTCCTGTGATGAAATCAACATTATATGCTTACTTTCATGTAAAGGCAAGGTTTTCAGCATCAAACAGGCTTCTTGTGATGGAAACTACATTCTGTTGTCACTTTCATGTAAAAGCCAGGTTTTGGGCAATAAACTGGCCTCCCGTGATGAAATCCACATTATCTGCTTAGTTTCATGTAAAAGCAACGTTTACACCATCAAACTGGCTTCCTGTGATGAAATCCACATTATATGCTTACTTTCATGTAAAAGCTACGTTTACACCATCAAACAGGCCTCCTGTGATGAAAACTACATTCTGTTGTCACTTTCATGTAAAAGCAACGTTTCCAGCATTAAACAGGCCTCCCGTGATGAAAACTCCATTCTGTGTTCACTTTAATGTAAAAGCTATGCTTCCAGCATTAAACCGTGCTCTAGTGTTGAAAACTACATTCTGTGCTTACTTTCATGTAACAGCTACGTTTACACCATCAATCTGGCCTCCTGTGATGAAATCCACATTATATGCTTACTTTCATATAAAAGCTACGTTTACACCATCAAACAGGCCTCCCGTGATGAAAACTACATTCTGTTGTCACTTTCTTGTAAAAGCCAGGTTTTGGTCTGTAAACTGACCTCCTGTGATGAAATCCACATTATCTACTTAGTTACATGTAAAATCTATATTTCCAGCATTAAACAGTGCTCTAGTGTTGAAAACTACATTCTGTGCTTACTTTCATGTAAAAGCTACGTTTACAGCATTAAACAGGCCTCTAGTGCTGAAGACTACATTCTGTGCTTACTTTCATATAAAGGCAAGGTTTTAAGCATCAAACAGGCTTCTTGTGATGGAAACTACATTCTGTTGTCACTTTCATGTAAAAGCAACGTTTCCAGCATTAAACAGGCCTCCCGTGATGAAAACTACATTCTGTGCTTACTTTCATGTAAAAGCTACGTTTACACCATCAAACTGGCCTCTTGTGATGAAATCAACATTATATATGCTTACTTTCATGTAAAAACTACGTTTACACCATCAAACAGGCCTCCCGTGATGAAAACTACATTCTGTTGTCACTTTCATGTAAAAGCCAGGTTTTGGTCTGTAAACTGACCTCCTGTGATGAAATCCACATTATCTACTTAGTTACATGTAAAATCTATATTTCCAGCATTAAACAGTGCTCTAGTGTTGAAAACTACATTCTGTGCTTACTTTCATGTAAAAGCTACGTTTACAGCATTAAATAGGCCTCTAGTGCTGAAGACTACATTCTGTTGTCACTTTCATGTAAAAGCCAGGTTTTGGGCAATAAACTGGCCTCCCGTGATGAAATCCACATTATCTGCTTAGTTTCATGTAAAAGCAACGTTTACACCATCAAACTGGCTTCCTGTGATGAAATCCACATTATATGCTTACTTTCATGTAAAAGCTACGTTTACAGCATTAAACAGGCCTCTAGTGCTGAAGACTACATTCTGTCTCTTACTTTCATGTAAAGGCAAGGTTTTCAGCATCAAACAGGCTTCTTGTGATGGAAACTACATTCTGTTGTCACTTTCATGTAAAAGCCAGGTTTTGGGCAATAAACTGGCCTCCCGTGATGAAATCCACATTATCTGCTTAGTTTCATGTAATAGCAACGTTTACACCATCAAACTGGCTTCCTGTGATGAAATCCACATTATATGCTTACTTTCATGTAAAAGCTACGTTTACACCATCAAACAGGCCTCCTGTGATGAAAACTACATTCTGTTGTCACTTTCATGTAAAAGCAACGTTTCCAGCATTAAACAGGCCTCCCGTGATGAAAACTCCATTCTGTGTTCACTTTAATGTAAAAGCTATGTTTCCAGCATTAAACCGTGCTCTAGTGTTGAAAACTACATTCTGTGCTTACTTTCATGTAAAAGTTACGTTTACACCATCAAACAGGCCTCCTGTGATGAAAACTCCATTCTGTTGTCACTTTCATGTAAAAGCAACGTTTCCAGCATGAAACAGGCCTCCCGTGATGAAAACTCCATTCTGTGTTCACTTTAATGTAAAAGCTATGTTTCCAGCATTAAACCGTGCTCTAGTGTTGAAAACTACATTCTGTGCTTACTTTCATGTAACAGCTACGTTTACACCATCAATCTGGCCTCCTGTGATGAAATCCACATTATATGCTTACTTTCATATAAAAGCTACGTTTACACCATCAAACAGGCCTCCCGTGATGAAAACTACATTCTGTTGTCACTTTCTTGTAAAAGCCAGGTTTTGGTCTGTAAACTGACCTCCTGTGATGAAATCCACATTATCTACTTAGTTACATGTAAAATCTATATTTCCAGCATTAAACAGTGCTCTAGTGTTGAAAACTACATTCTGTGCTTACTTTCATGTAAAAGCTATGTTTACAGCATTAAACAGGCCTCTAGTGCTGAAGACTACATTCTGTGCTTACTTTCATATAAAGGCAAGGTTTTAAGCATCAAACAGGCTTCTTGTGATGGAAACTACATTCTGTTGTCACTTTCATGTAAAAGCAACGTTTCCAGCATTAAACAGGCCTCCCGTGATGAAAACTACATTCTGTGCTTACTTTCAAGTAAAAGCTACGTTTACACCATCAAACTGGCCTCTTGTGATGAAATCAACATTATATGCTTACTTTCATGTAAAAACTACGTTTACACCATCAAACAGGCCTCCCGTGATGAAAACTACATTCTGTTGTCACTTTCATGTAAAAGCCAGGTTTTGGTCTGTAAACTGACCTCCTGTGATGAAATCCACATTAGAAACTTAGTTACATGTAAAATCTATATTTCCAGCATTAAACAGTGCTCTAGTGTTGAAAACTACATTCTGTGCTTACTTTCATGTAAAAGCTACGTTTACAGCATTAAACAGGCCTCTAGTGCTGAAGACTACATTCTGTCTCTTACTTTCATGTAAAGGCAAGGTTTTCAGCATCAAACAGGCTTCTTGTGATGGAAACTACATTCTGTTGTCACTTTCATGTAAAAGCCAGGTTTTGGGCAATAAACTGGCCTCCCGTGATGAAATCCACATTATCTGCTTAGTTTCATGTAAAAGCAACGTTTACACCATCAAACTGGCTTCCTGTGATGAAATCCACTTTATATGCTTACTTTCATGTAAAAGCTACGTTTACACCATCAAACAGGCCTCCTGTGATGAAAACTACATTCTGTTGTCACTTTCATGTAAAAGCAACGTTTCCAGCATTAAACAGGCCTCCCGTGATGAAAACTCCATTCTGTGTTCACTTTAATGTAAAAGCTATGTTTCCAGCATTAAACCGTGCTCTAGTGTTGAAAACTACATTCTGTGCATACTTTCATGTAAAAGCTACGTTTACACCATCAATCTGGCCTCCTGTGATGAAATCCACATTATATGCTTACTTTCATATAAAGGCTACGTTTACCCCATCAAACAGGCCTCCCGTGATGAAAACTACATTCTGTTGTCACTTTCATGTAAAAGCCAGGTTTTGGTCTGTAAACTGACCTCCTGTGATGAAATCCACATTATCTACTTAGTTACATGTAAAATCTATATTTCCAGCATTAAACAGTGCTCTAGTGTTGAAAACTACATTCTGTGCTTACTTTCATGTAAAAGCTACGTTTACAGCATTAAACAGGCCTCTAGTGCTGAAGACTACATTCTGTGCTTACTTTCATATAAAGGCAAGGTTTTAAGCATCAAACAGGCTTCTTGTGATGGAAACTACATTCTGTTGTCACTTTCATGTAAAAGCAACGTTTCCAGCATTAAACAGGCCTCCCGTGATGAAAACTACATTCTGTGCTTACTTTCATGTAAAAGCTACGTTTACACCATCAAACTGGCCTCTTGTGATGAAATCAACATTATATGCTTACTTTCATGTAAAAACTACGTTTACACCATCAAACAGGCCTCCCGTGATGAAAACTACATTCTGTTGTCACTTTCATGTAAAAGCCAGGTTTTGGTCTGTAAACTGACCTCCTGTGATGAAATCCACATTAGAAACTTAGTTACATGTAAAATCTATATTTCCAGCATTAAACAGTGCTCTAGTGTTGAAAACTACATTCTGTGCTTACTTTCATGTAAAAGCTACGTTTACAGCATTAAACAGGCCTCTAGTGCTGAAGACTACATTCTGTCTCTTACTTTCATGTAAAGGCAAGGTTTTCAGCATCAAACAGGCTTCTTGTGATGGAAACTACATTCTGTTGTCACTTTCATGTAAAAGCCAGGTTTTGGGCAATAAACTGGCCTCCCGTGATGAAATCCACATTATCTGCTTAGTTTCATGTAAAAGCAACGTTTACACCATCAAACTGGCTTCCTGTGATGAAATCCACATTATATGCTTACTTTCATGTAAAAGCTACGTTTACACCATCAAACAGGCCTCCTGTGATGAAAACTACATTCTGTTGTCACTTTCATGTAAAAGCAACGTTTCCAGCATTAAACAGGCCTCCCGTGATGAAAACTCCATTCTGTGTTCACTTTAATGTAAAAGCTATGCTTCCAGCATTAAACCGTGCTCTAGTGTTGAAAACTACATTCTGTGCTTACTTTCATGTAACAGCTACGTTTACACCATCAATCTGGCCTCCTGTGATGAAATCCACATTATATCCTTACTTTCATATAAAAGCTACGTTTACACCATCAAACAGGCCTCCCGTGATGAAAACTACATTCTGTTGTCACTTTCTTGTAAAAGCCAGGTTTTGGTCTGTAAACTGACCTCCTGTGATGAAATCCACATTATCTACTTAGTTACATGTAAAATCTATATTTCCAGCATTAAACAGTGCTCTAGTGTTGAAAACTACATTCTGTGCTTACTTTCATGTAAAAGCTACGTTTACAGCATTAAACAGGCCTCTAGTGCTGAAGACTACATTCTGTGCTTACTTTCATATAAAGGCAAGGTTTTAAGCATCAAACAGGCTTCTTGTGATGGAAACTACATTCTGTTGTCACTTTCATGTAAAAGCAACGTTTCCAGCATTAAACAGGCCTCCCGTGATGAAAACTACATTCTGTGCTTACTTTCATGTAAAAGCTACGTTTACACCATCAAACTGGCCTCTTGTGATGAAATCAACATTATATGCTTACTTTCATGTAAAAACTACGTTTACACCATCAAACAGGCCTCCCGTGATGAAAACTACATTCTGTTGTCACTTTCATGTAAAAGCCAGGTTTTGGTCTGTAAACTGACCTCCTGTGATGAAATCCACATTATCTACTTAGTTACATGTAAAATCTATATTTCCAGCGTTAAACAGTGCTCTAGTGTACAAAACTACATTCTGTGCTTACTTTCATGTAAAAGCTACGTTTACAGCATTAAATAGGCCTCTAGTGCTGAAGACTACATTCTGTGCTTACTTTCATGTAAAGGCAAGGTTTTAAGCATCAAACAGGCTTCTTGTGATGGAAACTACATTCTGTTGTCACTTTCATGTAAAAGCAACGTTTCCAGCATTAAACAGGCCTCCCGTGATGAAAACTACATTCTGTGCTTACTTTCATGTAAAAGCTACGTATACACCATCAAACTGGCCTCCTGTGATGAAATCAACATTATATGCTTACTTTCATGTAAAGGCAAGGTTTTCAGCATCAAACAGGCTTCTTGTGATGGAAACTACATTCTGTTGTCACTTTCATGTAAAAGCCAGGTTTTGGGCAATAAACTGGCCTCCCGTGATGAAATCCACATTATCTGCTTAGTTTCATGTAAAAGCAACGTTTACACCATCAAACTGGCTTCCTGTGATGAAATCCACATTATCTGCTTACTTTCATGTAAAAGCTACGTTTACACCATCAAACAGGCCTCCTGTGATGAAAAATACATTCTGTTGTCACTTTCATGTAAAAGCAACGTTTGCAGCATTAAACAGGCCTCCCGTGATGAAAACTCCATTCTGTGTTCACTTTAATGTAAAAGCTATGTTTCCAGCATTAAACCGTGCTCTAGTGTTGAAAACTACATTCTGTGCTTACTTTCATGTAACAGCTACGTTTACACCATCAATCTGGCCTCCTGTGATGAAATCCACATTATATGCTTACTTTCATATAAAAGCTACGTTTACACCATCAAACAGGCCTCCCGTGATGAAAACTACATTCTGTTGTCACTTTCTTGTAAAAGCCAGGTTTTGGTCTGTAAACTGACCTCCTGTGATGAAATCCACATTATCTACTTAGTTACATGTAAAATCTATATTTCCAGCATTAAACAGTGCTCTAGTGTTGAAAACTACATTCTGTGCTTACTTTCATGTAAAAGCTACGTTTACAGCATTAAACAGGCCTCTAGTGCTGAAGACTACATTCTGTGCTTACTTTCATGTAAAGGCAAGGTTTTCAGCATCAAACAGGCTTCTTGTGATGAAAACTCCATTCTGTTGTCACTTTCATGTAAAAGCAACGTTTGCAGCATTAAACAGGCCTCCCGTGATGAAAACTCCATTCTGTGTTCACTTTAATGTAAAAGCTATGTTTACAGCATTAAACCGTGCTCTAGTGTTGAAAACTACATTCTGTGCTTACTTTCATGTAAAAGCTACGTTTACACCATCAATCTGGCCTCCTGTGATGAAATCCACATTATATGCTTACTTTCATATTAAAGCTACGTTTACACCATCAAACAGGCCTCCCGTGATGAAAACTACATTCTGTTGTCACTTTCATGTAAAAGCAACGTTTCCAGCATTAAACAGGCCTCCCGTGATGAAAACTACATTCTGTGATTACTTTCATGTAAAAGCTACGTTTACACCATCAAACTGACCTCCTGTGATAAAATCCACATTACCTACTTAGTTTCATGCAAAATCTATATTTCCAGCATTAAACAGTGCTCTAGTGTTAAAAACTACATTCTGTGCTTACTTTCATGTAAAGGCAAGGTTTTCAGCATCAAACAGGCTTCTTGTGATGGAAACTACATTCTGTTGTCACTTTCATGTAAAAGCCAGGTTTTGGGCAATAAACTGGCCTCCCGTGATGAAATCCACATTATCTGTTTAGTTTCATGTAAAAGCAACGTTTACACCATCAAACTGGCTTCCTGTGATGAAATCCACATTATATGCTTACTTTCATGTAAAAGCTACGTTTACACCATCAAACAGGCCTCCTGTGATGAAAACTACATTCTGTGCTTACTTTCATGTAAAAGCTACGTATACACCATCAAACTGGCCTCCTGTGATGAAATCAACATTATATGCTTACTTTCATGTAAAAACTACGTTTACACCATCAAACAGGCCTCCCGTGATGAAAACTACATTCTGTTGTCACTTTCATGTAAAAGCCAGGTTTTGGTCTGTAAACTGACCTCCTGTGATGAAATCCACATTAGAAACTTAGTTACATGTAAAATCTATATTTCCAGCATTAAACAGTGCTCTAGTGTTGAAAACTACATTCTGTGCTTACTTTCATGTAAAAGCTACGTTTACAGCATTAAACAGGCCTCTAGTGCTGAAGACTACATTCTGTGCTTACTTTTATGTAAAGGCAAGGTTTTAAGCATCAAACAGGCTTCTTGTGATGGAAACTACATTCTGTTGTCACTTTCATGTAAAAGCCAGGTTTTGGTCTCTAAACTGACCTCCTGTGATGAAATCCACATTATCTACTTAGTAACATCTAAAATCTATATTTCCAGCATTAAACAGTGCTCTATTGTTGAAAACTACATTCTGTGCTTACTTTCATGTAAAAGCAACGTTTCCAGCATTAAACAGGCCTCCCGTGATGAAAACTACATTCTGTGCTTACTTTCATGTAAAAGCTACGTATACACCATCAAACTGGCCTCCTGTGATGAAATCAACATTATATGCTTACTTTCATGTAAAGGCAAGGTTTTCAGCATCAAACAGGCTTCTTGTGATGGAAACTACATTCTGTTGTCACTTTCATGTAAAAGCCAGGTTTTGGGCAATAAACTGGCCTCCCGTGATGAAATCCACATTATCTGCTTAGTTTCATGTAAAAGCAACGTTTACACCATCAAACTGGCTTCCTGTGATGAAATCCACATTATATGCTTACTTTCATGTAAAAGCTACGTTTACACCATCAAACAGGCCTCCTGTGATGAAAACTACATTCTGTTGTCACTTTCATGTAAAAGCAACGTTTCCAGCATTAAACAGGCCTCCCGTGATGAAAACTCCATTCTGTGTTCACTTTAATGTAAAAGCTATGTTTCCAGCATTAAACCGTGCTCTAGTGTTGAAAACTACATTCTGTGCTTACTTTCATGTCACAGCTACGTTTACACCATCAATCTGGCCTCCTGTGATGAAATCCACATTATATGCTTACTTTCATATAAAAGCTACGTTTACACCATCAAACAGGCCTCCCGTGATGAAAACTACATTCTGTTGTCACTTTCTTGTAAAAGCCAGGTTTTGGTCTGTAAACTGACCTCCTGTGATGAAATCCACATTATCTACTTAGTTACATGTAAAATCTATATTTCCAGCATTAAACAGTGCTCTAGTGTTGAAAACTACATTCTGTGCTTACTTTCATGTAAAAGCTACGTTTACAGCATTAAACAGGCCTCTAGTGCTGAAGACTACATTCTGTGCTTACTTTCATATAAAGGCAAGGTTTTAAGCATCAAACAGGCTTCTTGTGATGGAAACTACATTCTGTTGTCACTTTCATGTAAAAGCAACGTTTCCAGCATTAAACAGGCCTCCCGTGATGAAAACTACATTCTGTGCTTACTTTCATGTAAAAGCTACGTTTACACCATCAAACTGGCCTCTTGTGATGAAATCAACATTATATGCTTACTTTCATGTAAAAACTACGTTTACACCATCAAACAGGCCTCCCGTGATGAAAACTACATTCTGTTGTCACTTTCATGTAAAAGCCAGGTTTTGGTCTGTAAACTGACCTCCTGTGATGAAATCCACATTATCTACTTAGTTACATGTAAAATCTATATTTCCAGCATTAAACAGTGCTCTAGTGTTGAAAACTACATTCTGTGCTTACTTTCATGTAAAAGCTACGTTTACAGCATTAAATAGGCCTCTAGTGCTGAAGACTACATTCTGTTGTCACTTTCATGTAAAAGCCAGGTTTTGGGCAATAAACTGGCCTCCCGTGATGAAATCCACATTATCTGCTTAGTTTCATGTAAAAGCAACGTTTACACCATCAAACTGGCTTCCTGTGATGAAATCCACATTATATGCTTACTTTCATGTAAAAGTTACGTTTACACCATCAAACAGGCCTCCTGTGATGAAAACTCCATTCTGTTGTCACTTTCATGTAAAAGCAACGTTTCCAGCATGAAACAGGCCTCCCGTGATGAAAACTCCATTCTGTGTTCACTTTAATGTAAAAGCTATGTTTCCAGCATTAAACCGTGCTCTAGTGTTGAAAACTACATTCTGTGCTTACTTTCATGTAACAGCTACGTTTACACCATCAATCTGGCCTCCTGTGATGAAATCCACATTATATGCTTACTTTCATATAAAAGCTACGTTTACACCATCAAACAGGCCTCCCGTGATGAAAACTACATTCTGTTGTCACTTTCTTGTAAAAGCCAGGTTTTGGTCTGTAAACTGACCTCCTGTGATGAAATCCACATTATCTACTTAGTTACATGTAAAATCTATATTTCCAGCATTAAACAGTGCTCTAGTGTTGAAAACTACATTCTGTGCTTACTTTCATGTAAAAGCTACGTTTACAGCATTAAACAGGCCTCTAGTGCTGAAGACTACATTCTGTGCTTACTTTCATATAAAGGCAAGGTTTTAAGCATCAAACAGGCTTCTTGTGATGGAAACTACATTCTGTTGTCACTTTCATGTAAAAGCAACGTTTCCAGCATTAAACAGGCCTCCCGTGATGAAAACTACATTCTGTGCTTACTTTCATGTAAAAGCTACGTTTACACCATCAAACTGGCCTCTTGTGATGAAATCAACATTATATGCTTACTTTCATGTAAAAACTACGTTTACACCATCAAACAGGCCTCCCGTGATGAAAACTACATTCTGTTGTCACTTTCATGTAAAAGCCAGGTTTTGGTCTGTAAACTGACCTCCTGTGATGAAATCCACATTAGAAACTTAGTTACATGTAAAATCTATATTTCCAGCATTAAACAGTGCTCTAGTGTTGAAAACTACATTCTGTGCTTACTTTCATGTAAAAGCTACGTTTACAGCATTAAACAGGCCTCTAGTGCTGAAGACTACATTCTGTCTCTTACTTTCATGTAAAGGCAAGGTTTTCAGCATCAAACAGGCTTCTTGTGATGGAAACTACATTCTGTTGTCACTTTCATGTAAAAGCCAGGTTTTGGGCAATAAACTGGCCTCCCGTGATGAAATCCACATTATCTGCTTAGTTTCATGTAAAAGCAACGTTTACACCATCAAACTGGCTTCCTGTGATGAAATCCACATTATATGCTTACTTTCATGTAAAAGCTACGTTTACACCATCAAACAGGCCTCCTGTGATGAAAACTACATTCTGTTGTCACTTTCATGTAAAAGCAACGTTTCCAGCATTAAACAGGCCTCCCGTGATGAAAACTCCATTCTGTGTTCACTTTAATGTAAAAGCTATGTTTCCAGCATTAAACCGTGCTCTAGTGTTGAAAACTACATTCTGTGCTTACTTTCATGTAAAAGCTACGTTTACACCATCAATCTGGCCTCCTGTGATGAAATCCACATTATATGCTTACTTTCATATAAAGGCTACGTTTACCCCATCAAACAGGCCTCCCGTGATGAAAACTACATTCTGTTGTCACTTTCATGTAAAAGCCAGGTTTTGGTCTGTAAACTGACCTCCTGTGATGAAATCCACATTATCTACTTAGTTACATGTAAAATCTATATTTCCAGCATTAAACAGTGCTCTAGTGTTGAAAACTACATTCTGTGCTTACTTTCATGTAAAAGCTACGTTTACAGCATTAAACAGGCCTCTAGTGCTGAAGACTACATTCTGTGCTTACTTTCATATAAAGGCAAGGTTTTAAGCATCAAACAGGCTTCTTGTGATGGAAACTACATTCTGTTGTCACTTTCATGTAAAAGCAACGTTTCCAGCATTAAACAGGCCTCCCGTGATGAAAACTACATTCTGTGCTTACTTTCATGTAAAAGCTACGTTTACACCATCAAACTGGCCTCTTGTGATGAAATCAACATTATATGCTTACTTTCATGTAAAAACTACGTTTACACCATCAAACAGGCCTCCCGTGATGAAAACTACATTCTGTTGTCACTTTCATGTAAAAGCCAGGTTTTGGTCTGTAAACTGACCTCCTGTGATGAAATCCACATTAGAAACTTAGTTACATGTAAAATCTATATTTCCAGCATTAAACAGTGCTCTAGTGTTGAAAACTACATTCTGTGCTTACTTTCATGTAAAAGCTACGTTTACAGCATTAAACAGGCCTCTAGTGCTGAAGACTACATTCTGTCTCTTACTTTCATGTAAAGGCAAGGTTTTCAGCATCAAACAGGCTTCTTGTGATGGAAACTACATTCTGTTGTCACTTTCATGTAAAAGCCAGGTTTTGGGCAATAAACTGGCCTCCCGTGATGAAATCCACATTATCTGCTTAGTTTCATGTAAAAGCAACGTTTACACCATCAAACTGGCTTCCTGTGATGAAATCCACATTATATGCTTACTTTCATGTAAAAGCTACGTTTACACCATCAAACAGGCCTCCTGTGATGAAAACTACATTCTGTTGTCACTTTCATGTAAAAGCAACGTTTCCAGCATTAAACAGGCCTCCCGTGATGAAAACTCCATTCTGTGTTCACTTTAATGTAAAAGCTATGCTTCCAGCATTAAACCGTGCTCTAGTGTTGAAAACTACATTCTGTGCTTACTTTCATGTAACAGCTACGTTTACACCATCAATCTGGCCTCCTGTGATGAAATCCACATTATATGCTTACTTTCATATAAAAGCTACGTTTACACCATCAAACAGGCCTCCCGTGATGAAAACTACATTCTGTTGTCACTTTCTTGTAAAAGCCAGGTTTTGGTCTGTAAACTGACCTCCTGTGATGAAATCCACATTATCTACTTAGTTACATGTAAAATCTATATTTCCAGCATTAAACAGTGCTCTAGTGTTGAAAACTACATTCTGTGCTTACTTTCATGTAAAAGCTACGTTTACAGCATTAAACAGGCCTCTAGTGCTGAAGACTACATTCTGTGCTTACTTTCATATAAAGGCAAGGTTTTAAGCATCAAACAGGCTTCTTGTGATGGAAACTACATTCTGTTGTCACTTTCATGTAAAAGCAACGTTTCCAGCATTAAACAGGCCTCCCGTGATGAAAACTACATTCTGTGCTTACTTTCATGTAAAAGCTACGTTTACACCATCAAACTGGCCTCTTGTGATGAAATCAACATTATATGCTTACTTTCATGTAAAAACTACGTTTACACCATCAAACAGGCCTCCCGTGATGAAAACTACATTCTGTTGTCACTTTCATGTAAAAGCCAGGTTTTGGTCTGTAAACTGACCCCCTGTGATGAAATCCACATTATCTACTTAGTTACATGTAAAATCTATATTTCCAGCGTTAAACAGTGCTCTAGTGTACAAAACTACATTCTGTGCTTACTTTCATGTAAAAGCTACGTTTACAGCATTAAATAGGCCTCTAGTGCTGAAGACTACATTCTGTGCTTACTTTCATGTAAAGGCAAGGTTTTAAGCATCAAACAGGCTTCTTGTGATGGAAACTACATTCTGTTGTCACTTTCATGTAAAAGCAACGTTTCCAGCATTAAACAGGCCTCCCGTGATGAAAACTACATTCTGTGCTTACTTTCATGTAAAAGCTACGTATACACCATCAAACTGGCCTCCTGTGATGAAATCAACATTATATGCTTACTTTCATGTAAAGGCAAGGTTTTCAGCATCAAACAGGCTTCTTGTGATGGAAACTACATTCTGTTGTCACTTTCATGTAAAAGCCAGGTTTTGGGCAATAAACTGGCCTCCCGTGATGAAATCCACATTATCTGCTTAGTTTCATGTAAAAGCAACGTTTACACCATCAAACTGGCTTCCTGTGATGAAATCCACATTATATGCTTACTTTCATGTAAAAGCTACGTTTACACCATCAAACAGGCCTCCTGTGATGAAAACTACATTCTGTTGTCACTTTCATGTAAAAGCAACGTTTCCAGCATTAAACAGGCCTCCCGTGATGAAAACTCCATTCTGTGTTCACTTTAATGTAAAAGCTATGTTTCCAGCATTAAACCGTGCTCTAGTGTTGAAAACTACATTCTGTGCTTACTTTCATGTCACAGCTACGTTTACACCATCAATCTGGCCTCCTGTGATGAAATCCACATTATATGCTTACTTTCATATAAAAGCTACGTTTACACCATCAAACAGGCCTCCCGTGATGAAAACTACATTCTGTTGTCACTTTCTTGTAAAAGCCAGGTTTTGGTCTGTAAACTGACCTCCTGTGATGAAATCCACATTATCTACTTAGTTACATGTAAAATCTATATTTCCAGCATTAAACAGTGCTCTAGTGTTGAAAACTACATTCTGTGCTTACTTTCATGTAAAAGCTACGTTTACAGCATTAAACAGGCCTCTAGTGCTGAAGACTACATTCTGTGCTTACTTTCATATAAAGGCAAGGTTTTAAGCATCAAACAGGCTTCTTGTGATGGAAACTACATTCTGTTGTCACTTTCATGTAAAAGCAACGTTTCCAGCATTAAACAGGCCTCCCGTGATGAAAACTACATTCTGTGCTTACTTTCATGTAAAAGCTACGTTTACACCATCAAACTGGCCTCTTGTGATGAAATCAACATTATATGCTTACTTTCATGTAAAAACTACGTTTACACCATCAAACAGGCCTCCCGTGATGAAAACTACATTCTGTTGTCACTTTCATGTAAAAGCCAGGTTTTGGTCTGTAAACTGACCTCCTGTGATGAAATCCACATTATCTACTTAGTTACATGTAAAATCTATATTTCCAGCATTAAACAGTGCTCTAGTGTTGAAAACTACATTCTGTGCTTACTTTCATGTAAAAGCTACGTTTACAGCATTAAATAGGCCTCTAGTGCTGAAGACTACATTCTGTTGTCACTTTCATGTAAAAGCCAGGTTTTGGGCAATAAACTGGCCTCCCGTGATGAAATCCACATTATCTGCTTAGTTTCATGTAAAAGCAACGTTTACACCATCAAACTGGCTTCCTGTGATGAAATCCACATTATATGCTTACTTTCATGTAAAAGTTACGTTTACACCATCAAACAGGCCTCCTGTGATGAAAACTCCATTCTGTTGTCACTTTCATGTAAAAGCAACGTTTCCAGCATGAAACAGGCCTCCCGTGATGAAAACTCCATTCTGTGTTCACTTTAATGTAAAAGCTATGTTTCCAGCATTAAACCGTGCTCTAGTGTTGAAAACTACATTCTGTGCTTACTTTCATGTAACAGCTACGTTTACACCATCAATCTGGCCTCCTGTGATGAAATCCACATTATATGCTTACTTTCATATAAAAGCTACGTTTACACCATCAAACAGGCCTCCCGTGATGAAAACTACATTCTGTTGTCACTTTCTTGTAAAAGCCAGGTTTTGGTCTGTAAACTGACCTCCTGTGATGAAATCCACATTATCTACTTAGTTACATGTAAAATCTATATTTCCAGCATTAAACAGTGCTCTAGTGTTGAAAACTACATTCTGTGCTTACTTTCATGTAAAAGCTACGTTTACAGCATTAAACAGGCCTCTAGTGCTGAAGACTACATTCTGTGCTTACTTTCATATAAAGGCAAGGTTTTAAGCATCAAACAGGCTTCTTGTGATGGAAACTACATTCTGTTGTCACTTTCATGTAAAAGCAACGTTTCCAGCATTAAACAGGCCTCCCGTGATGAAAACTACATTCTGTGCTTACTTTCATGTAAAAGCTACGTTTACACCATCAAACTGGCCTCTTGTGATGAAATCAACATTATATGCTTACTTTCATGTAAAAACTACGTTTACACCATCAAACAGGCCTCCCGTGATGAAAACTACATTCTGTTGTCACTTTCATGTAAAAGCCAGGTTTTGGTCTGTAAACTGACCTCCTGTGATGAAATCCACATTAGAAACTTAGTTACATGTAAAATCTATATTTCCAGCATTAAACAGTGCTCTAGTGTTGAAAACTACATTCTGTGCTTACTTTCATGTAAAAGCTACGTTTACAGCATTAAACAGGCCTCTAGTGCTGAAGACTACATTCTGTCTCTTACTTTCATGTAAAGGCAAGGTTTTCAGCATCAAACAGGCTTCTTGTGATGGAAACTACATTCTGTTGTCACTTTCATGTAAAAGCCAGGTTTTGGGCAATAAACTGGCCTCCCGTGATGAAATCCACATTATCTGCTTAGTTTCATGTAAAAGCAACGTTTACACCATCAAACTGGCTTCCTGTGATGAAATCCACATTATATGCTTACTTTCATGTAAAAGCTACGTTTACACCATCAAACAGGCCTCCTGTGATGAAAACTACATTCTGTTGTCACTTTCATGTAAAAGCAACGTTTCCAGCATTAAACAGGCCTCCCGTGATGAAAACTCCATTCTGTGTTCACTTTAATGTAAAAGCTATGTTTCCAGCATTAAACCGTGCTCTAGTGTTGAAAACTACATTCTGTGCTTACTTTCATGTAAAAGCTACGTTTACACCATCAATCTGGCCTCCTGTGATGAAATCCACATTATATGCTTACTTTCATATAAAGGCTACGTTTACCCCATCAAACAGGCCTCCCGTGATGAAAACTACATTCTGTTGTCACTTTCATGTAAAAGCCAGGTTTTGGTCTGTAAACTGACCTCCTGTGATGAAATCCACATTATCTACTTAGTTACATGTAAAATCTATATTTCCAGCATTAAACAGTGCTCTAGTGTTGAAAACTACATTCTGTGCTTACTTTCATGTAAAAGCTACGTTTACAGCATTAAACAGGCCTCTAGTGCTGAAGACTACATTCTGTGCTTACTTTCATATAAAGGCAAGGTTTTAAGCATCAAACAGGCTTCTTGTGATGGAAACTACATTCTGTTGTCACTTTCATGTAAAAGCAACGTTTCCAGCATTAAACAGGCCTCCCGTGATGAAAACTACATTCTGTGCTTACTTTCATGTAAAAGCTACGTTTACACCATCAAACTGGCCTCTTGTGATGAAATCAACATTATATGCTTACTTTCATGTAAAAACTACGTTTACACCATCAAACAGGCCTCCCGTGATGAAAACTACATTCTGTTGTCACTTTCATGTAAAAGCCAGGTTTTGGTCTGTAAACTGACCTCCTGTGATGAAATCCACATTAGAAACTTAGTTACATGTAAAATCTATATTTCCAGCATTAAACAGTGCTCTAGTGTTGAAAACTACATTCTGTGCTTACTTTCATGTAAAAGCTACGTTTACAGCATTAAACAGGCCTCTAGTGCTGAAGACTACATTCTGTCTCTTACTTTCATGTAAAGGCAAGGTTTTCAGCATCAAACAGGCTTCTTGTGATGGAAACTACATTCTGTTGTCACTTTCATGTAAAAGCCAGGTTTTGGGCAATAAACTGGCCTCCCGTGATGAAATCCACATTATCTGCTTAGTTTCATGTAAAAGCAACGTTTACACCATCAAACTGGCTTCCTGTGATGAAATCCACATTATATGCTTACTTTCATGTAAAAGCTACGTTTACACCATCAAACAGGCCTCCTGTGATGAAAACTACATTCTGTTGTCACTTTCATGTAAAAGCAACGTTTCCAGCATTAAACAGGCCTCCCGTGATGAAAACTCCATTCTGTGTTCACTTTAATGTAAAAGCTATGCTTCCAGCATTAAACCGTGCTCTAGTGTTGAAAACTACATTCTGTGCTTACTTTCATGTAACAGCTACGTTTACACCATCAATCTGGCCTCCTGTGATGAAATCCACATTATATGCTTACTTTCATATAAAAGCTACGTTTACACCATCAAACAGGCCTCCCGTGATGAAAACTACATTCTGTTGTCACTTTCTTGTAAAAGCCAGGTTTTGGTCTGTAAACTGACCTCCTGTGATGAAATCCACATTATCTACTTAGTTACATGTAAAATCTATATTTCCAGCATTAAACAGTGCTCTAGTGTTGAAAACTACATTCTGTGCTTACTTTCATGTAAAAGCTACGTTTACAGCATTAAACAGGCCTCTAGTGCTGAAGACTACATTCTGTGCTTACTTTCATATAAAGGCAAGGTTTTAAGCATCAAACAGGCTTCTTGTGATGGAAACTACATTCTGTTGTCACTTTCATGTAAAAGCAACGTTTCCAGCATTAAACAGGCCTCCCGTGATGAAAACTACATTCTGTGCTTACTTTCATGTAAAAGCTACGTTTACACCATCAAACTGGCCTCTTGTGATGAAATCAACATTATATGCTTACTTTCATGTAAAAACTACGTTTACACCATCAAACAGGCCTCCCGTGATGAAAACTACATTCTGTTGTCACTTTCATGTAAAAGCCAGGTTTTGGTCTGTAAACTGACCCCCTGTGATGAAATCCACATTATCTACTTAGTTACATGTAAAATCTATATTTCCAGCGTTAAACAGTGCTCTAGTGTACAAAACTACATTCTGTGCTTACTTTCATGTAAAAGCTACGTTTACAGCATTAAATAGGCCTCTAGTGCTGAAGACTACATTCTGTGCTTACTTTCATGTAAAGGCAAGGTTTTAAGCATCAAACAGGCTTCTTGTGATGGAAACTACATTCTGTTGTCACTTTCATGTAAAAGCAACGTTTCCAGCATTAAACAGGCCTCCCGTGATGAAAACTACATTCTGTGCTTACTTTCATGTAAAAGCTACGTATACACCATCAAACTGGCCTCCTGTGATGAAATCAACATTATATGCTTACTTTCATGTAAAGGCAAGGTTTTCAGCATCAAACAGGCTTCTTGTGATGGAAACTACATTCTGTTGTCACTTTCATGTAAAAGCCAGGTTTTGGGCAATAAACTGGCCTCCCGTGATGAAATCCACATTATCTGCTTAGTTTCATGTAAAAGCAACGTTTACACCATCAAACTGGCTTCCTGTGATGAAATCCACATTATCTGCTTACTTTCATGTAAAAGCTACGTTTACACCATCAAACAGGCCTCCTGTGATGAAAAATACATTCTGTTGTCACTTTCATGTAAAAGCAACGTTTGCAGCATTAAACAGGCCTCCCGTGATGAAAACTCCATTCTGTGTTCACTTTAATGTAAAAGCTATGTTTCCAGCATTAAACCGTGCTCTAGTGTTGAAAACTACATTCTGTGCTTACTTTCATGTAACAGCTACGTTTACACCATCAATCTGGCCTCCTGTGATGAAATCCACATTATATGCTTACTTTCATATAAAAGCTACGTTTACACCATCAAACAGGCCTCCCGTGATGAAAACTACATTCTGTTGTCACTTTCTTGTAAAAGCCAGGTTTTGGTCTGTAAACTGACCTCCTGTGATGAAATCCACATTATCTACTTAGTTACATGTAAAATCTATATTTCCAGCATTAAACAGTGCTCTAGTGTTGAAAACTACATTCTGTGCTTACTTTCATGTAAAAGCTACGTTTACAGCATTAAACAGGCCTCTAGTGCTGAAGACTACATTCTGTGCTTACTTTCATGTAAAAGCTACGTTTACACCATCAAACTGGCCTCTTGTGATGAAATCAACATTATATGCTTACTTTCATGTAAAAACTACGTTTACACCATCAAACAGGCCTCCCGTGATGAAAACTACATTCTGTTGTCACTTTCATGTAAAAGCCAGGTTTTGGTCTGTAAACTGACCTCCTGTGATGAAATCCACATTAGATGCTTAGTTACATGTAAAATCTATATTTCCAGCATTAAACCGTGCTCTAGTGTTGAAAACTACATTCTGTGCTTACTTTCATGTAAAAGCTACGTTTACAGCATTAAACAGGCCTCTAGTGCTGAAGACTACATTCTGTCTCTTACTTTCATGTAAAGGCAAGGTTTTCAGCATCAAACAGGCTTCTTGTGATGGAAACTACATTCTGTTGTCACTTTCATGTAAAAGCCAGGTTTTGGGCAATAAACTGGCCTCCCGTGATGAAATCCACATTATCTGCTTAGTTTCATGTAAAAGCAACGTTTACACCATCAAACTGGCTTCCTGTGATGAAATCCACATTATATGCTTACTTTCATGTAAAAGCTACGTTTACACCATCAAACAGGCCTCCTGTGATGAAAACTACATTCTGTTGTCACTTTCATGTAAAAGCAACGTTTGCAGCATTAAACAGGCCTCCCGTGATGAAAACTCCATTCTGTGTTCACTTTAATGTAAAAGCTATGTTTCCAGCATTAAACCGTGCTCTAGTGTTGAAAACTACATTCTGTGCTTACTTTCATGTAACAGCTACGTTTACACCATCAATCTGGCCTCCTGTGATGAAATCCACATTATATGCTTACTTTCATATAAAAGCTACGTTTACACCATCAAACAGGCCTCCCGTGATGAAAACTACATTCTGTTGTCACTTTCTTGTAAAAGCCAGGTTTTGGTCTGTAAACTGACCTCCTGTGATGAAATCCACATTATCTACTTAGTTACATGTAAAATCTATATTTCCAGCATTAAACAGTGCTCTAGTGTTGAAAACTACATTCTGTGCTTAGTTTCATGTAAAAGCTACGTTTACAGCATTAAACAGGCCTCTCGTGCTGAAGACTACATTCTGTGCTTACTTTCATATAAAGGCAAGGTTTTAAGCATCAAACAGGCTTCTTGTGATGGAAACTACATTCTGTTGTCACTTTCATGTAAAAGCAACGTTTCCAGCATTAAACAGGCCTCCCGTGATGAAAACTACATTCTGTGCTTACTTTCATGTAAAAGCTACGTTTACACCATCAAACTGGCCTCTTGTGATGAAATCAACATTATATGCTTACTTTCATGTAAAAACTACGTTTACACCATCAAACAGGCCTCCCGTGATGAAAACTACATTCTGTTGTCACTTTCATGTAAAAGCCAGGTTTTGGTCTGTAAACTGACCTCCTGTGATGAAATCCACATTAGATGCTTAGTTACATGTAAAATCTATATTTCCAGCATTAAACCGTGCTCTAGTGTTGAAAACTACATTCTGTGCTTACTTTCATGTAAAAGCTACGTTTACAGCATTAAACAGGCCTCTAGTGCTGAAGACTACATTCTGTCTCTTACTTTCATGTAAAGGCAAGGTTTTCAGCATCAAACAGGCTTCTTGTGATGGAAACTACATTCTGTTGTCACTTTCATGTAAAAGCCAGGTTTTGGGCAATAAACTGGCCTCCCGTGATGAAATCCACATTATCTGCTTAGTTTCATGTAAAAGCAACGTTTACACCATCAAACTGGCTTCCTGTGATGAAATCCACATTATATGCTTACTTTCATGTAAAAGCTACGTTTACACCATCAAACAGGCCTCCTGTGATGAAAACTACATTCTGTTGTCACTTTCATGTAAAAGCAACGTTTGCAGCATTAAACAGGCCTCCCGTGATGAAAACTCCATTCTGTGTTCACTTTAATGTAAAAGCTATGTTTCCAGCATTAAACCGTGCTCTAGTGTTGAAAACTACATTCTGTGCTTACTTTCATGTAACAGCTACGTTTACACCATCAATCTGGCCTCCTGTGATGAAATCCACATTATATGCTTACTTTCATATAAAAGCTACGTTTACACCATCAAACAGGCCTCCCGTGATGAAAACTACATTCTGTTGTCACTTTCTTGTAAAAGCCAGGTTTTGGTCTGTAAACTGACCTCCTGTGATGAAATCCACATTATCTACTTAGTTACATGTAAAATCTATATTTCCAGCATTAAACAGTGCTCTAGTGTTGAAAACTACATTCTGTGCTTAGTTTCATGTAAAAGCTACGTTTACAGCATTAAACAGGCCTCTCGTGCTGAAGACTACATTCTGTGCTTACTTTCATATAAAGGCAAGGTTTTAAGCATCAAACAGGCTTCTTGTGATGGAAACTACATTCTGTTGTCACTTTCATGTAAAAGCAACGTTTCCAGCATTAAACAGGCCTCCCGTGATGAAAACTACATTCTGTGCTTACTTTCATGTAAAAGCTACGTTTACACCATCAAACTGGCCTCTTGTGATGAAATCAACATTATATGCTTACTTTCATGTAAAAACTACGTTTACACCATCAAACAGGCCTCCCGTGATGAAAACTACATTCTGTTGTCACTTTCATGTAAAAGCCAGGTTTTGGTCTGTAAACTGACCTCCTGTGATGAAATCCACATTAGAAACTTAGTTACAGGTAAAATCTATATTTCCAGCATTAAACAGTGCTCTAGTGTTGAAAACTACATTCTGTGCTTACTTTCATGTAAAAGCTACGTTTACAGCATTAAACAGGCCTCTAGTGCTGAAGACTACATTCTGTCTCTTACTTTCATGTAAAGACAAGGTTTTCAGCATCAAACAGGCTTCTTGTGATGGAAACTACATTCTGTTGTCACTTTCATGTAAAAGCCAGGTTTTGGGCAATAAACTGGCCTCCCGTGATGAAATCCACATTATCTGCTTAGTTTCATGTAAAAGCAACGTTTACACCATCAAACTGGCTTCCTGTGATGAAATCCACATTATATGCTTACTTTCATGTAAAAGCTATGTTTACACCATCAAACAGGCCTCCTGTGATGAAAACTACATTCTGTTGTCACTTTCATGTAAAAGCAACGTTTCCAGCATTAAACAGGCCTCCCGTGATGAAAACTCCATTCTGTGTTCACTTTAATGTAAAAGCTATGTTTCCAGCATTAAACCGTGTTCTAGTGTTGAAAACTACATTCTGTGCTTACTTTCATGTAAAAGCTAAGTTTACACCATCAATCTGGCCTCCTGTGATGAAATCCACATTATATGCTTACTTTCATGTAAAAGCTACGTTTACACCATCAAACAGGCCTCCCTTGATGAAAACTACATCCTGTTGTCACTTTCATGTAAAAGCCAGGTTTTGGTCTTTAAACTGACCTCCTGTGATGAAATCAACATTATCTACTTAGTTACATGTAAAATCTATATTTCCAGCATTAAACAGTGCTCTAGTGTTGAAAACTACATTCTGTGCTTACTTTCATGTAAAAGCTACGTTTACAGCATTAAACAGGCCTCTAGTGCTGAAGACTACATTCTGTGCTTACTTTCATGTAAAGGCAAGGTTTTCAGCATCAAACAGGCTTCTTGTGATGAAAACTCCATTCTGTTGTCACTTTCATGTAAAAGCAACGTTTGCAGCATTAAACAGGCCTCCCGTGATGAAAACTCCATTCTGTGTTCACTTTAATGTAAAAGCTATGTTTACAGCATTAAACCGTGCTCTAGTGTTGAAAACTACATTCTGTGCTTACTTTCATGTAACAGCTACGTTTACACCATCAATCTGGCCTCCTGTGATGAAATCCACATTATATGCTTACTTTCATATAAAAGCTACGTTTACACCATCAAACAGGCCTCCCGTGATGAAAACTACATTCTGTTGTCACTTTCTTGTAAAAGCCAGGTTTTGGTCTGTAAACTGACCTCCTGTGATGAAATCCACATTATCTAGTTAGTTACATGTAAAATCTATATTTCCAGCATTAAACAGTGCTCTAGTGTTGAAAACTACATTCTGTGCTTACTTTCATGTAAAAGCTACGTTTACAGCATTAAACAGGCCTCTAGTGCTGAAGACTACATTCTGTGCTTACTTTCATGTAAAGGCAAGGTTTTCAGCATCAAACAGGCTTCTTGTGATGGAAACTACATTCTGTTGTTACTTTCATGTAAAAGCCAGGTTTTGGGCAATAAACTGGCCTCCCGTGATGAAATCCACATTATCTGCTTAGTTTCATGTAAAAGCAACGTTTACACCATCAAACTGGCTTCCTGTGATGAAATCCACATTATATGCTTACTTTCATGTAAAAGCTACGTTTACACCATCAAACAGGCCTCCCGTGATGAAAACTCCATTCTGTGTTCACTTTTATGTAAAGGCTATGTTTCCAGCATTTAAACCGTGCTCTAGTGTTGAAAACTACATTCTGTGCTTACTTTCATGTAAAAGCTATGTTTACACCATCAATCTGGCCTCCTGTGATGAAATCCACATTATATGCTTACTTTCATGTAAAAGCTACGTTTACACCATCAAACAGGCCTCCCGTGATGAAAACTACATTCTGTTGTCACTTTCATGTAAAAGCCAGGTTTTGGTCTGTAAACTGACCTCCTGTGATGAAATCCACATTATCTACTTAGTTACATGTAAAATCTATATTTCCAGCATTAAACAGTGCTCTAGTGTTGAAAACTACATTCTGTGCTTACTTTCATGTAAAAGCTACGTTTACAGCATTAAACAGGGCTCTAGTCTTGAAAACTACATTCTGTGCTTACTTTCATGTAAAGGCAAGGTTTTCAGTATCAAACAGGCTTCTTGTGATGGAAACTACATTCTGTTGTCACTTTCATGTAAAAGCTAGGTTTTGGGCAATAAACTGGCCTCCCGTGATGAAATCCACATTATCTGCTTAGTTTCATGTAAAAGCTACGTTTCCAGCATTAAACAGTGCTCTAGTGTTGAAAACTACATTCTGTGCTTACTTTCATGTAAAAGCTACGTTTACAGCATTAAACAGGCCTCTAGTGCTGAAGAATACATTCTGTGCTTACTTTCATATAAAGGCAAGGTTTTAAGCATCAAACAGGCTTCTTGTGATGGAAACTACATTCTGTTGTCACTTTCATGTAAAAGCAACGTTTCCAGCATTAAACAGGCCTCCCGTGATGAAAACTACATTCTGTGCTTACTTTCATGTAAAAGCTACGTTTACACCATCAAACTGGCCTCTTGTGATGAAATCAACATTATATGCTTACTTTCATGTAAAAACTACGTTTACACCATCAAACAGGCCTCCCGTGATGAAAACTACATTCTTTTGTCACTTTCATGTAAAAGCCAGGTTTTGGTCTGTAAACTGACCTCCTGTGATGAAATCCACATTAGAAACTTAGTTACAGGTAAAATCTATATTTCCAGCATTAAACAGTGCTCTAGTGTTGAAAACTACATTCTGTGCTTACTTTCATGTAAAAGCTACGTTTACAGCATTAAACAGGCCTCTAGTGCTGAAGACTACATTCTGTCTCTTACTTTCATGTAAAGGCAAGGTTTTCAGCATCAAACAGGCTTCTTGTGATGGAAACTACATTCTGTTGTCACTTTCATGTAAAAGCCAGGTTTTGGGCAATAAACTGGCCTCCCGTGATGAAATCCACATTATCTGCTTAGTTTCATGTAAAAGCAACGTTTACACCATCAAACTGGCTTCCTGTGATGAAATCCACATTATATGCTTACTTTCATGTAAAAGCTACGTTTACACCATCAAACAGGCCTCCTGTGATGAAAACTACATTCTGTTGTCACTTTCTTGTAAAAGACAGGTTTTGGTCTGTAAGCTGACCTCCTGTGATAAAATCCACATTACCTACTTAGTTTCATGTAACATCTATATTTCCAGCATTAAACAGTGCTCTAGTGTTAAAAACTAAATTCTGTGCTTACTTTCATGTTAAAGCTACGTTTACAGCATTAAACAGGACTCTAGTGCTGAAGACTACATTCTGTGCTTACTTTCATGTAAAGGCAAGGTTTTAAGCATTAAACAGGCTTCTTTTGATAGAAACTACATTCTGTTGTCCCTTTCATGTAAAAGCAACGTTTCCAGCATTAAACAGGCCTACCGTGATGAAAACTCCATTCTGTGTTCACTTTAATGTAAAAGCCACGTTTACACCATCAATCTGGCCTCCTGTGATGAAATCCACATTATATGCTTACTTTCATGTAAAAGCTACGTTTACACCATCAAACAGGCCTCCCGTGATGAAAACTACATCCTGTTGTCACTTTCATGTAAAAGCCAGGTTTTGGTCTTTAAACTGACCTCCTGTGATGAAATCCACATTATCTACTTAGTTACATGTAAAATCTATATTTCCAGCATTAAACAGTGCTCTAGTGTTGAAAACTACATTCTGTGCTTACTTTCATGTAAAAGCTACGTTTACAGCATTAAACAGGCCTCTAGTGCTGAAGACTACATTCTGTGCTAACTTTCATGTAAAGGCAAGGTTTTAAGCTTCAAACAGGCTTCTTGTGATGGAAACTACATTCTGTTGTCACTTTCATGTAAAAGCAACGTTTCCAGCATTAAACAGGCCTCCCGTGATGAAAACTACATTCTGTGCTTACTTTCATGTAAAAGCTACGTTTACACCATCAAACTGGCCTCCTGTGATGAAATCAACATTATATGCTTACTTTCATGTAAAAACTACGTTTACACCATCAAACAGGCCTCCCGTGATGAAAACTATATTCTGTTGTCACTTTCATGTAAAAGCCAGGTTTTGGTCTGTAAACTAACCTCCTGTGATGAAATCCACAATAGAAACTTAGTTACATGTAAAATCTATATTTCCAGCATTAAACAGTGCTCTAGTGTTGAAAACTACATTCTGTGCTTACTTTCATGTAAAAGCTACGTTTACAGCATTAAACAGGCCTCTAGTGCTGAAGACTACATTCTGTGCTTACTTTCATGTAAAGGCAATGTTTTCAGCATCAAACAGGCTTCTTGTGATGGAAACTACATTCTGTTGTCACTTTCATGTAAAAGCAACGTTTCCAGCATTAAACAGGCCTCCCGTGATGAAATCCACATTATCTGCTTAGTTTCATGTAAAAGCAACGTTTACACCATCAAACTGGCTTCCTGTGATGAAATCCACATTATATGCTTACTTTCATGTAAAAGCTACGTTTACACCATCAAACAGGCCTCCTGTGATGAAAACTACATTCTGTTGTCACTTTCATGTAAAAGCAACGTTTCCAGTATTAAACAGGCCTCCCGTGATGAAAACTCCATTCTGTGTTCACTTTAATGTAAAAGCTATGTTTCCAGCATTAAACCGTGCTCTAGTGTTGAAAACTACATTCTGTGCTTACTTTCATGTAAAAGCTACGTTTACACCATCAAACAGGCCTCCCGTGATGAAAACTACATTCTGTTGTCACTTTCATGTAAAAGCCAGGTTTTGGTCTGTAAACTGACCTCCTGTGATGAAATCCACATTATCTACTTAGTTACATGTAAAATCTATATTTCCAGCATTAAACAGTGCTCTAGTGTTGAAAACTACATTCTGTGCTTACTTTCATGTAAAAGCTACGTTTACAGCATTAAACATTCCTCTAGTGTTGAAGACTACATTCTGTGCTTACTTTCATGTAAAGGCAAGGTTTTAATCATCAAACAGGCTTCTTGTGATGGAAACTACATTCTGTTGTCACTTTCATGTAAAAGCAACGTTTCCAGCATTAAACAGGCCTCCCGTGATGAAAACTACATTCTGTGCTTACTTTCATGTAAAAGCTACGTTTACACCATCAAACTGACCTCCTGTGATAAAATCCACATTACCTACTTAGTTTCATGCAAAATCTATATTTCCAGCATTAAACAGTGCTCTAGTGTTGAAAACTACATTCTGTGCTTACTTTCATGTAAAGGCAAGGTTTTAAGCATCAAACAGGCTTCTTGTGATAGAAACTACATTCTGTTGTCACTTTCATGTAAAAGCAACGTTTCCAGCATTAAACAGGCCTCCCGTGATGAAAACTCCATTCTGTGTTCACTTTAATGTAAAAGCTATGTTTCCAGCATTAAACCGTGCTCTAGTGTTGAAAACTACATTCTGTGCTTACTTTCATGTAAAAGCTACGTTTACAGCATTAAACAGTCCTCTAGTGCTGAAGACTACATTCTGTGCTTACTTTCATATAAAGGCAAGGTTTTCAGCATCAAACAGGCTTCTTGTGATGGAAACTACATTCTGTTGTCACTTTCATGTAAAAGCCAGGTTTTGGGCAATAAACTGGACTCCCGTGATGAAATCCACATTATCTGCTTAGTTTCATGTAAAAGCAACGTTTACACCATCAAACTGGCTTCCTGTGATGAAATCCACATTATATGCTTACTTTCATGTAAAAGCTACGTTTACACCATCAAACAGGCCTCCTGTGATGAAAACTACATTCTGTTGTCACTTTCATGTAAAAGCAACGTTTCCAGCATTAAACAGGCCTCCCGTGATGAAAACTCCATTCTGTGTTCACTTTAATGTAAAAGCTATGTTTCCAGCATTAAACCGTGCTCTAGTGTTGAAAACTACATTCTGTGCTTACTTTCATGTAAAAGCTACGTTTACACCATCAAACAGGCCTCCTGTGATGAAAACTACATTCTGTTGTCACTTTCATGTAAAAGCAACGTTTCCAGCATTAAACAGGCCTCCCGTGATGAAAACTCCATTCTGTGTTCACTTTAATGTAAAAGCTATGTTTCCAGCATTAAACCGTGCTCTAGTGTTGAAAACTACATTCTGTGCTTACTTTCATGTAAAAGCTACGTTTACACCATCAATCTGGCCTCCTGTGATGAAATCCACATTATATGCTTACTTTCATGTAAAAGCTACGTTTACACCATCAAACAGGCCTCCCGTGATGAAAACTACATTCTGTTGTCACTTTCATGTAAAAGCCAGGTTTTGGTCTCTAAACTGACCTCCTGTGATGAAATCCACATTATCTACTTAGTTACATGTAAAATCTATATTTCCAGCATTAAACAGTGCTCTATTGTTGAAAACTACATTCTGTGCTTACTTTCATGTAAAAGCTACGTTTACAGCATTAAACAGGCCTCTAGTGCTGAAGACTACATTCTGTGCTTACTTTCATGTAAAGGCAAGGTTTTAAGCATCAAACAGGCTTCTTGTGATGAAAACTCCATTCTGTGTTCACTTTAATGTAAAAGCTATGTTTCCAGCATTAAACCGTGCTCTAGTGCTGAAAACTACATTCTCTGCTTACTTTCATGTAAAAGCCAGGTTTTGGGCAATAAACTGGCCTCCCATGATGAAATCCACATTATCTGCTTAGTTTCATGTAAAAGCTACGTTTACACCATCAATCTGGCCTCCTGTGATGAAATCCACATTATATGCTTACTTTCATGTAAAAGCTACGTTTACACCATCAAACAGGCCTCCCGTGATGAAAACTACATTCTGTCGTCACTTTCTTGTAAAAGACAGGTTTTGGTCTGTAAGCTGACCTCCTGTGATAAAATCCACATTATCTACTTAGTTACATGTAAAATCTATATTTCCAACATTAAACAGTGCTCTATTGTTGAAAACTACATTCTGTGCTTACTTTCATGTAAAAGCTACGTTTACAGCATTAAACAGGACTCTAGTGCTGAAGACTACATTCTGTGCTTACTTTCATGTAAAGGCAAGGTTTTAAGCATCAAACAGGCTTCTTGTGATGGAAACTACATTCTGTTGTCACTTTCATGTAAAAGCAACGTTTCCAGCATTAAACAGGCCTCCCGTGATGAAAACTCCATTCTGTGTTCACTTTAATGTAAAAGCTATGTTTCCAGCATTAAACCGTGCTCTCGTGTTGAAAACTACATTCTGTGCTTACTTTCATGTAAAAGCAACGTTTACACCATCAAACTGGCTTCCTGTGATGAAATCCACATTATATGCTTACTTTTATGTTAAAGCTACGTTTACAGCATTAAACAAGACTCTAGTGCTGAAGACTACATTCTGTGCTTACTTTCATGTAAAGGCAAGGTTTTAAGCATCAAAAAGGCTTCTTGTGATAGAAACTACATTCTGTTGTCACTTTCATGTAAAAGCAACGTGAAATCCACATTATATGCTTACTTTCATATAAAAGCTACGTTTACACCATCAAACAGGCCTCCCGTGATGAAAACTACATTCTGTTGTCACTTTCTTGTAAAAGCCAGGTTTTGGTCTGTAAACTGACCTCCTGTGATGAAATCCACATTACCTACTTAGTTACATGTAAAATCTATATTTCCAGCATTAAACAGGCCTCCCGTGATGAAAACTACATTCTGTGCTTACTTTCATGTAAAAGCTACGTTTACACCATCAAACTGGCCTCCTGTGATGAAATCAACATTATATGCTTACTTTCATGTAAAAACTACGTTTACACCATCAAACAGGCCTCCCGTGATGAAAACTACATTCTGTTGTCACTTTCATGTAAAAGCCAGGTTTTGGTCTGTAAACTGACCTCCTGTGATGAAATCCACATTATCTACTTAGTTACATGTAAAATCTATATTTCCAGCATTAAACAGTGCTCTAGTGTTGAAAACTACATTCTGTGCTTACTTTCATGTAAAAGCTACGTTTACAGCATTAAACAGGCCTCTAGTGCTGAAAACTACATTCTGGGCTTACTTTCATGTAAAGGCAAGGTTTTCAGCATCAAACAGGCTTCTTGTGATGGAAACTACATTCTGTTGTCACTTTCATGTAAAAGCAACGTTTCCAGCATTAAACAGGCCTCCGGTGATGAAAACTACATTCTGTGCTTACTTTCATGTAAAAGCTACGTTTACACCATCAAACTGGCCTCCTGTGGTGAAATCCACATTATATGCTTACTTTCATGTAAAAGCTACGTTTACACCATCAAACAGGCCTCCCGTGATGAAAACTACATTCTGTTGTCACTTTCATGTAAAAGCCAGGTTTTGGTCTGTAAACTGGCCTCCCGTGATGAAATCCACATTATCTGCTTAATTTCATGTAAAAGCAACGTTTACACCATCAAACTGGCTTCCTGTGATGAAATCCACATTAGAAACTTAGTTACATGTAAAATCTATATGTCCAGCATTAAACCGTGCTCTAGTGCTGAAAACTACATTCTCTGCTTACTTTCATGTAAAAGCCAGGTTTTGGGCAATAAACTGGCCTCCCGTGATGAAATCCACATTATCTGCTTAGTTTCATGTAAAAGCAACGTTTACACCATCAAACTGGCTTCCTGTGATGAAATCCACATTATATGCTTACTTTCATGTAAAAGCTAAGTTTACACCATCAAACAGGCCTCCTGTGATGAAAACTACATTCTGTCGTCACTTTCTTGTAAAAGACAGGTTTTGGTCTGTAAGCTGACCTCCTGTGATAAAATCCACATTACCTACTTAGTTTCATGTAAAATCTATATTTCCAGCATTAAACAGTGCTCTAGTGTTAAAAACTACATTCTGTGCTTACTTTTATGTTAAAGCTACGTTTACAGCATTAAACAGGACTCTAGTGCTGAAGACTACATTCTGTGCTTACTTTCATGTAAAGGCAAGGTTTTAAGCATCAAACAGGCTTCTTGTGATAGAAACTACATTCTGTTGTCACTTTCATGTAAAAGCAACGTTTCCAGCATTAAACAGGCCTCCCGTGATGAAAACTCCATTCTGTGTTCACTTTAATGTAAAAGCTATGTTTCCAGCATTAAAGCGTGCTCTAGTGTTGAAAACTACATTCTGTGCTTACTTTGATGTAAAAGCTATGTTTACACCATCAATCTGGCCTCCTGTGATGAAATCCACATTATATGCTTACTTTCATGTAAAAGCTACGTTTACACCATCAAACAGGCCTCCCGTGATGAAAACTACATTCTGTTGTCACTTTCATGTAAAAGCCAGGTTTTGGTCTCTAAACTGACCTCCTGTGATGAAATCCACATTATCTACTTAGTTACATGTAAAATCTATATTTCCAACATTAAACAGTGCTCTATTGTTGAAAACTACATTCTGTGCTTACTTTCATGTAAAAGCTACGTTTACAGAATTAAACAGGCAGATTAATAAAATAAATAAATAAATAAAAATAAAAAAATAAAATAATTAATTAAACTAGAGTGCTGAAGACTACATTCTGTGCTTACTTTCATGTAAAGGCAAGGTTTTAAGCATCAAACAGGCTTCTTGTGATGGAAACTACATTCTGTTGTCACTTTCATGTAAAAGCAACGTTTTCAGCTTTAAACAGGCCTCCCGTGATGAAAACTACATTCTGTGCTTACTTTCATGTAAAAGCTACGTTTACACCATCAAACTGGCCTCCTGTGATGAAATCAACATTATATGCTTACTTTCATTTAAAAAACTACGTTTACACCATCAAACAGGCCTCCCGTGATGAAAACTACATTCTGTTGTCACTTTCATGTAAAAGCAACGTTTCCAGCATTAAACAGGCCTCCCGTGATGAAAACTCCATTCTGTGCTTACTTTCATGTAAAAGCTATGTTTCCAGCATTAAACCGTGCTCTCGTGTTGAAAACTACATTCTGTGCTTACTTTCATGTAAAAGCAACGTTTACACCATCAAACTGGCTTCCTGTGATGAAATCCACATTATATGCTTACTTTTATGTTAAAGCTACGTTTACAGCATTAAACAAGACTCTAGTGCTGAAGACTACATTCTGTGCTTACTTTCATGTAAAGGCAAGGTTTTAAGCATCAAAAAGGCTTCTTGTGATAGAAACTACATTCTGTTGTCACTTTCATGTAAAAGCAACGTTTCCAGCATTAAACAGGCCTCCCGTGATGAAAACTCCATTCTGTGTTCACTGTAATGTAAAAGCTATGATTCCAGCATTAAACCGTGCTCTAGTGTTGAAAACTACATTCTGTGTTTACTTTCATGTAAAGGCAAGGTTTTAAGCATCAAACAGGCTTCTTGTGATGGAAACTACATTCTGTTGTCACTTTCATTTAAAAGCAACGTTTCCAGCATTAAACAGGCCTCCCGTGATGAAAACTACATTCTGTGCTTACTTTCATGTAAAAGCTACGTTTACACCATCAAACTGGCGTCCTGTGATGAAATCAACATTATATGCTTACTTTCATGTAAAAACTACGTTTACACCATCAAACAGGCCTCCCGTGAAGAAAACTACATTCTGTTGTCACTTTCATGTAAAAGCCAGGTTTTGGTCTGTAAACTGACCTCCTGTGATGAAATCCACATTATCTACTTAGTTACATGTAAAATCTATATTTCCAGCATTAAACAGTGCTCTATTGTTGAAAACTACATTCTGTGCTTACTTTCATGTAAAAGCTACGTTTACAGCATTAAACAGGCCTCTAGTGCTGAAGACTACATTCTGTGCTTACTTTCATGTAAAGCCAAGGTTTTAAGCATCAAACAGGCTTCTTGTGATGGAAACTACATTCTGTTGTCACTTTCATGTAAAAGCAACGTTTCCAGCATTAAACAGGCCTCCCGTGATGAAAACTACATTCTGTGCTTACTTTCATGTAAAAGCTACGTTTACACCATCAAACTGGCCTCCTGTGATGAAATCAACATTATATGCTTACTTTCATGTAAAAACTACGTTTACACCATCAAACAGGCCTCCCGTGATGAAAACTACATTCTGTTGTCACTTTCATGTAAAAGCCAGGTTTTGGTCTGTAAACTGACCTCCTGTGATGAAATCCACATTATCTACTTAGTTACATGTAAAATCTATATTTCCAGCATTAAACAGTGCTCTAGTGTTGAAAAAAACATTCTGTGCTTACTTTCATGTAAAAGCTACGTTTACAGCATTAAACAGGCCTCTAGTGCTGAAAACTACATTCTGGGCTTACTTTCATGTAAAGGCAAGGTTTTCAGCATCAAACAGGCTTCTTGTGATGGAAACTACATTCTGTTGTCACTTTCATGTAAAAGCAACGTTTCCAGCATTAAACAGGCCTCCCGTGATGAAAACTACATTCTGTGCTTACTTTCATGTAAAAGCTACGTTTACACCATCAAACTGGCCTCCTGTGGTGAAATCCACATTATATGCTTACTTTCATGTAAAAGCTACGTTTACACCATCAAACAGGCCTCCCGTGATGAAAACTACATTCTGTTGTCACTTTCATGTAAAAGCCAGGTTTTGGTCTGTAAACTGACCTCCTGTTATGAAATCCACATTATATGCTTACTTTCATGTAAAAGCTACGTTTACACCATCAAACAGGCCTCCTGTGATGAAAACTACATTCTGTTGTCACTTTCTTGTAAAAGACAGGTTTTGGTCCGTAAACTGACCTCCTGTGATAAAATCCACATTACCTACTTAGTTTCATGCAAAATCTATATTTCCAGCATTAAACAGTGCTCTAGTGTTAAAAACTACATTCTGTGCTTACTTTCATGTAAAAGCTACGTTTACACCATCAAACTGGCCTCCTGTGATGAAATCCAAATTATATGCTTACTTTCATGTAAAAGCAACGTTTCCAGCATTAAACAGGCCTCCCGTGATGAAAACTCCATTCTGTGTTCACTTTAATGTAAAAGCTATGTTTCCAGCATTAAACCGTGCTCTAGTGTTGAAAACTACATTCTGTGCTTACTTTCATGTAAAAGCTACGTTTACAGCATTAAACAGGCCTCCCGTGCTGAAGACTACATTCTGTGCTTACTTTCATGTAAAGGCAATGTTTTCAGCATCAAACAGGCTTCTTGTGATGGAAACTACATTCTGTTGTCACTTTCATGTAAAAGCCAGGTTTTGGGCAATAAACTGGCCTCCCGTGATGAAATCCACATTATCTGCTTAGTTTCATATAAAAGCAACTTTTACACCATCAAACTGGCTTCCTGTGATGAAATCCACATTATATGCTTACTTTCATGTAAAAGCTACGTTTACACCATCAAACAGGCCTCCTGTGATGAAAACTACATTCTGTTGTCACTTTCTTGTAAAAGACAGGTTTTGGTCTGTAAGCTGACCTCCTGTGATAAAATCCACATTACCTACTTAGTTTCATGTAAAATCTATATTTCCAGCATTAAACAGTGCTCTAGTGTTAAAAACTACATTCTGTGCTTACTTTCATGTTAAAGTTACGTTTACAGCATTAAACAGGACTCTAGTGCTGAAGACTACATTCTGTGCTTACTTTCATGTAAAGGCAAGGTTTTAAGCATCAAACAGGCTTCTTTTGATAGAAACTACATTCTGTTGTCCCTTTCATGTAAAAGCAACGTTTCCAGCATTAAACAGGCCTCCCGTGATGAAAACTCCATTCTGTGTTCACTTTAATGTAAAAGCTACGTTTACACCATCAATCTGGCCTCCTGTGATGAAATCCACATTATATGCTTACTTTCATGTAAAAGCTACGTTTACACCATCAAACAGGCCTCCTGTGATGAAATCCACATTAGAAACTTAGTTACATGTAAAATCTATATTTCCAGCATTAAACACTGCTCTAGTGTTAAAAACTACATTCTGTGCTTACTTTCACGTAAAGGCAAGGTTTTAAGCATCAAACAGGCTTCTTGTGATAGAAACTACATTCTGTTGTCACTTTCATGTAAAAGCAACGTTTCCAGCATTAAACAGGCCTCCCGTGATGAAAACTCCATTCTGTGTTCACTTTAATGTAAAAGCTATGTTTCCAGCATTAAACCGTGCTCTAGTGTTGAAAACTACATTCTGTGCTTACTTTCATGTAAAAGCTACGTTTACAGCATTAAACAGGCCTCTAGTGCTGAAGACTACATTCTGTGCTTACTTTCATGTAAAGGCAATGTTTTCAGCATCAAACAGGCTTCTTGTGATGGAAACTACATTCTGTTGTCACTTTCATGTAAAAGCCAGGTTTTGGGCAATAAACTGGCCTCCCGTGATGAAATCCACATTATCTGCTTAGTTTCATGTAAAAGCAACGTTTACACCATCAAACTGGCTTCCTGTGATGAAATCCACATTATATGCTTACTTTCATGTAAAAGCTACGTTTACACCATCAAACAGGCCTCCTGTGATGAAAACTACATTCTGTTGTCAGTTTCTTGTAAAAGACAGGTTTTGGTTTGTAAGCTGACCTCCTGTGATAAAATCCACATTACCTACTTAGTTTCATGTAAAATCTATATTTCCAGCATTAAACAGTGCTCTAGTGTTAAAAACTAAATTCTGTGCTTACTTTCATGTTAAAGCTACGTTTACAGCATTAAACAGGACTCTAGTGCTGAAGACTACATTCTGTGCTTACTTTCATGTAAAGGCAAGGTTTTAAGCATTAAACAGGCTTCTTTTGATAGAAACTACATTCTGTTGTCCCTTTCATGTAAAAGCAACGTTTCCAGCATTAAACAGGCCTACCGTGATGAAAACTCCATTCTGTGTTCACTTTAATGTAAAAGCCACGTTTACACCATCAATCTGGCCTCCTGTGATGAAATCCACATTATATGCTTACTTTCATGTAAAAGCTACGTTTACACCATCAAACAGGCCTCCCGTGATGAAAACTACATCCTGTTGTCACTTTCATGTAAAAGCCAGGTTTTGGTCTTTAAACTGACCTCCTGTGATGAAATCCACATTATCTACTTAGTTACATGTAAAATCTATATTTCCAGCATTAAACAGTGCTCTAGTGTTGAAAACTACATTCTGTGCTTACTTTCATGTAAAAGCTACGTTTACAGCATTAAACAGGCCTCTAGTGCTGAAGACTACATTCTGTGCTAACTTTCATGTAAAGGCAAGGTTTTAAGCATCAAACAGGCTTCTTGTGATGGAAACTACATTCTGTTGTCACTTTCATGTAAAAGCAACGTTTCCAGCATTAAACAGGCCTCCCGTGATGAAAACTACATTCTGTGCTTACTTTCATGTAAAAGCTACGTTTACACCATCAAACTGGCCTCCTGTGATGAAATCAACATTATATGCTTACTTTCATGTAAAAACTACGTTTACACCATCAAACAGGCCTCCCGTGATGAAAACTATATTCTGTTGTCACTTTCATGTAAAAGCCAGGTTTTGGTCTGTAAACTAACCTCCTGTGATGAAATCCACAATAGAAACTTAGTTACATGTAAAATCTATATTTCCAGCATTAAACAGTGCTCTAGTGTTGAAAACTACATTCTGTGCTTACTTTCATGTAAAAGCTACGTTTACACCATCAAACTGACCTCCTGTGATAAAATCCACATTACCTACTTAGTTTCATGCAAAATCTATATTTCCAGCATTAAACAGTGCTCTAGTGTTAAAAACTACATTCTGTGCTTACTTTCATGTAAAGGCAAGGTTTTAAGCATCAAACAGGCTTCTTGTGATAGAAACTACATTCTGTTGTCACTTTCATGTAAAAGCAACGTTTCCAGCATTAAACAGGCCTCCCGTGATGAAAACTCCATTCTGTGTTCACTTTAATGTAAAAGCTATGTTTCCAGCATTAAACCGTGCTCTAGTGTTGAAAACTACATTCTGTGCTTACTTTCATGTAAAAGCTACGTTTACAGCATTAAACAGTCCTCTAGTGCTGAAGACTACATTCTGTGCTTACTTTCATATAAAGGCAAGGTTTTCAGCATCAAACAGGCTTCTTGTGATGGAAACTACATTCTGTTGTCACTTTCATGTAAAAGCCAGGTTTTGGGCAATAAACTGGCCTCCCGTGATGAAATCCACATTATCTGCTTAGTTTCATGTAAAAGCAACGTTTACACCATCAAACTGGCTTCCTGTGATGAAATCCACATTATATGCTTACTTTCATGTAAAAGCTACGTTTACACCATCAAACAGGCCTCCTGTGATGAAAACTACATTCTGTTGTCACTTTCATGTAAAAGCTACGTTTACACCATCAATCTGGCCTCCTGTGATGAAAACTCCATTCTGTGTTCACTTTAATGTAAAAGCTATGTTTCCAGCATTAAACAGTGCTCTAGTGTTGAAAACTACATTCTGTGCTTACTTTCATGTAAAAGCTACGTTTACAGCATTAAACAGGCCTCCCGTGATGAAAACTACATTCTGTGCTTACTTTCATGTAAAAGCTACGTTTACACCATCAATCTGGCCTCCTGTGATGAAATCCACATTATATGCTTACTTTCATGTAAAAGCTACGTTTACAGCATTAAACAGGTCTCTAGTGCTGAAGACTACATTCTGTGCTTACTTTCATGTAAAGGCAAGGTTTTCAGCATCAAACAGGCTTCTTGTGATGGAAACTACATTCTGTTGTCACTTTCATGTCAAAGCCAGGTTTTGGGCAATAAACTGGCCTCCCGTCATGAAATCCACATTATCTACTTAGTTACATGTAAAATCTATATTTCCAGCATTAAACAGTGCTCTAGTGTTGAAAACTACATTCTGTGCTTACTTTCATGTAAACGCTACGTTTACAGCATTAAACAGGCCTCTAGTGCTGAAGACTACATTCTGGGCTTACTTTCATGTAAAGGCAAGGTTTTAAGCATCAAACAGGCTTCTTGTGATGGAAACTACATTCTGTTGTCACTTTCATGTAAAAGCAACGTTTTCAGCTTTAAACAGGCCTCCCGTGATGAAAACTACATTCTGTGCTTACTTTCATGTAAAAGCTACGTTTACACCATCAAACTGGCCTCCTGTGATGAAATCAACATTATATGCTTACTTTCATTTAAAAACTACGTTTACACCATCAAACAAGCCTCCCGTGATGAAAACTACATTCTGTTGTCACTTTCATGTAAAAGCCAGGTTTTGGTCTGTAAACTGACCTCCTGTGATGAAATCCACATTAGAAACTTAGTTACAAGTAAAATCTATATTTCCAGCATTAAACCGTGCTCTAGTGCTGAAAACTACATTCTCTGCTTACTTTCATGTAAAAGCCAGGTTTTGGGCAATAAACTGGCCTCCCGTGATGAAATCCACATTATCTGCTTACTTTCATGTAAAAGCTACGTTTACACCATCAAACAGGCCTCCTGTGATGAAAACTACATTCTGTTGTCAGTTTCTTGTAAAAGACAGGTTTTGGTTTGTAAGCTGACCTCCTGTGATAAAATCCACATTACCTACTTAGTTTCATGTAAAATCTATATTTCCAGCATTAAACAGTGCTCTAGTGTTAAAAACTAAATTCTGTGCTTACTTTCATGTTAAAGCTACGTTTACAGCATTAAACAGGACTCTAGTGCTGAAGACTACATTCTGTGCTTACTTTCATGTAAAGGCAAGGTTTTAAGCATTAAACAGGCTTCTTTTGATAGAAACTACATTCTGTTGTCCCTTTCATGTAAAAGCAACGTTTCCAGCATTAAACAGGCCTACCGTGATGAAAACTCCATTCTGTGTTCACTTTAATGTAAAAGCCACGTTTACACCATCAATCTGGCCTCCTGTGATGAAATCCACATTATATGCTTACTTTCATGTAAAAGCTACGTTTACACCATCAAACAGGCCTCCCGTGATGAAAACTACATCCTGTTGTCACTTTCATGTAAAAGCCAGGTTTTGGTCTTTAAACTGACCTCCTGTGATGAAATCCACATTATCTACTTAGTTACATGTAAAATCTATATTTCCAGCATTAAACAGTGCTCTAGTGTTGAAAACTACATTCTGTGCTTACTTTCATGTAAAAGCTACGTTTACAGCATTAAACAGGCCTCTAGTGCTGAAGACTACATTCTGTGCTAACTTTCATGTAAAGGCAAGGTTTTAAGCATCAAACAGGCTTCTTGTGATGGAAACTACATTCTGTTGTCACTTTCATGTAAAAGCAACGTTTCCAGCATTAAACAGGCCTCCCGTGATGAAAACTACATTCTGTGCTTACTTTCATGTAAAAGCTACGTTTACACCATCAAACTGGCCTCCTGTGATGAAATCAACATTATATGCTTACTTTCATGTAAAAACTACGTTTACACCATCAAACAGGCCTCCCGTGATGAAAACTATATTCTGTTGTCACTTTCATGTAAAAGCCAGGTTTTGGTCTGTAAACTAACCTCCTGTGATGAAATCCACAATAGAAACTTAGTTACATGTAAAATCTATATTTCCAGCATTAAACAGTGCTCTAGTGTTGAAAACTACATTCTGTGCTTACTTTCATGTAAAAGCTACGTTTACACCATCAAACTGACCTCCTGTGATAAAATCCACATTACCTACTTAGTTTCATGCAAAATCTATATTTCCAGCATTAAACAGTGCTCTAGTGTTAAAAACTACATTCTGTGCTTACTTTCATGTAAAGGCAAGGTTTTAAGCATCAAACAGGCTTCTTGTGATAGAAACTACATTCTGTTGTCACTTTCATGTAAAAGCAACGTTTCCAGCATTAAACAGGCCTCCCGTGATGAAAACTCCATTCTGTGTTCACTTTAATGTAAAAGCTATGTTTCCAGCATTAAACCGTGCTCTAGTGTTGAAAACTACATTCTGTGCTTACTTTCATGTAAAAGCTACGTTTACAGCATTAAACAGTCCTCTAGTGCTGAAGACTACATTCTGTGCTTACTTTCATATAAAGGCAAGGTTTTCAGCATCAAACAGGCTTCTTGTGATGGAAACTACATTCTGTTGTCACTTTCATGTAAAAGCCAGGTTTTGGGCAATAAACTGGCCTCCCGTGATGAAATCCACATTATCTGCTTAGTTTCATGTAAAAGCAACGTTTACACCATCAAACTGGCTTCCTGTGATGAAATCCACATTATATGCTTACTTTCATGTAAAAGCTACGTTTACACCATCAAACAGGCCTCCTGTGATGAAAACTACATTCTGTTGTCACTTTCATGTAAAAGCTACGTTTACACCATCAATCTGGCCTCCTGTGATGAAAACTCCATTCTGTGTTCACTTTAATGTAAAAGCTATGTTTCCAGCATTAAACAGTGCTCTAGTGTTGAAAACTACATTCTGTGCTTACTTTCATGTAAAAGCTACGTTTACAGCATTAAACAGGCCTCCCGTGATGAAAACTACATTCTGTGCTTACTTTCATGTAAAAGCTACGTTTACACCATCAATCTGGCCTCCTGTGATGAAATCCACATTATATGCTTACTTTCATGTAAAAGCTACGTTTACAGCATTAAACAGGTCTCTAGTGCTGAAGACTACATTCTGTGCTTACTTTCATGTAAAGGCAAGGTTTTCAGCATCAAACAGGCTTCTTGTGATGGAAACTACATTCTGTTGTCACTTTCATGTCAAAGCCAGGTTTTGGGCAATAAACTGGCCTCCCGTCATGAAATCCACATTATCTACTTAGTTACATGTAAAATCTATATTTCCAGCATTAAACAGTGCTCTAGTGTTGAAAACTACATTCTGTGCTTACTTTCATGTAAACGCTACGTTTACAGCATTAAACAGGCCTCTAGTGCTGAAGACTACATTCTGGGCTTACTTTCATGTAAAGGCAAGGTTTTAAGCATCAAACAGGCTTCTTGTGATGGAAACTACATTCTGTTGTCACTTTCATGTAAAAGCAACGTTTTCAGCTTTAAACAGGCCTCCCGTGATGAAAACTACATTCTGTGCTTACTTTCATGTAAAAGCTACGTTTACACCATCAAACTGGCCTCCTGTGATGAAATCAACATTATATGCTTACTTTCATTTAAAAACTACGTTTACACCATCAAACAAGCCTCCCGTGATGAAAACTACATTCTGTTGTCACTTTCATGTAAAAGCCAGGTTTTGGTCTGTAAACTGACCTCCTGTGATGAAATCCACATTAGAAACTTAGTTACAAGTAAAATCTATATTTCCAGCATTAAACCGTGCTCTAGTGCTGAAAACTACATTCTCTGCTTACTTTCATGTAAAAGCCAGGTTTTGGGCAATAAACTGGCCTCCCGTGATGAAATCCACATTATCTGCTTAGTTTCATGTAAAAGCAACGTTTACACCATCAAACTGGCTTCCTGTGATGAAATCCACATTATATGCTTACTTTCATGTAAAAGCTACGTTTACACCATCAAACAAGCCTCCTGTGATGAAAACTACATTCTGTTGTCACTTTCATGTAAAAGCAACGTTTCCAGTATTAAACAGGCCTCCCGTGATGAAAACTCCATTCTGTGTTCACTTTAATGTAAAAGCTATGTTTCCAGCATTAAACCGTGCTCTAGTGTTGAAAACTACATTCTGTGCTTACTTTCATGTAAAAGCTACGTTTACACCATCAATCTGGCCTCCTGTGATGAAATCCACATTATATGCTTACTTTCATATTAAAGCTACGTTTACACCATCAAACAGGCCTCCCGTGATGAAAACTACATTCTGTTGTCACTTTCATGTAAAAGCAACGTTTCCAGCAATAAACAGGCCTCCCGTGATGAAAACTACATTCTGTGCTTACTTTCATGTAAAAGCTACGTTTACACCATCAAACTGACCTCCTGTGATAAAATCCACATTACCTACTTAGTTTCATGCAAAATCTATATTTCCAGCATTAAACAGTGCTCTAGTGTTAAAAACTACATTCTGTGCTTACTTTCATGTAAAGGCAAGGTTTTAAGCATCAAACAGGCTTCTTGTGATAGAAACTACATTCTGTTGTCACTTTCATGTAAAAGCAACGTTTCCAGCATTAAACAGGCCTCCCGTGATGAAAACTCCATTCTGTGTTCACTTTAATGTAAAAGCTATGTTTCCAGCATTAAACCGTGCTCTAGTGTTGAAAACTACATTCTGTGCTTACTTTCATGTAAAAGCTACGTTTACAGCATTAAACAGTCCTCTAGTGCTGAAGACTACATTCTGTGTTTACTTTCATATAAAGGCAAGGTTTTCAGCATCAAACAGGCTTCTTGTGATGGAAACTACATTCTGTTGTCACTTTCATGTAAAAGCCAGGTTTTGGGCAATAAACTGGCCTCCCGTGATGAAATCCACATTATCTGCTTAGTTTCATGTAAAAGCAACGTTTACACCATCAAACTGGCTTCCTGTGATGAAATCCACATTATATGCTTACTTTCATGTAAAAGCTACGTTTACACCATCAAACAGGCCTCCTGTGATGAAAACTACATTCTGTTGTCACTTTCATGTAAAAGCAACGTTTCCAGCATTAAACAGGCCTCCCATGATGAAAACTACATTCTGTGCTTACTTTCATGTAAAAGCTACGTTTACACCATCAAACTGACCTCCTGTGATAAAATCCACATTACCTACTTAGTTTCATGCAAAATCTATATTTCCAGCATTAAACAGTGCTCTACTGTTAAAAACTACATTCTGTGCTTACTTTCATGTAAAGGCAAGGTTTTAAGCATCAAACAGGCTTCTTGTGATAGAAACTACATTCTGTTGTCACTTTCATGTAAAAGCAACGTTTCCAGCATTAAACAGGCCTCCCGTGATGAAAACTCCATTCTGTGTTCACTTTAATGTAAAAGCTATGTTTCCAGCATTAAACCGTGCTCTAGTGTTGAAAACTACATTCTGTGCTTACTTTCATGTAAAAGCTACGTTTACAGCATTAAACAGTCCTCTAGTGCTGAAGACTACATTCTGTGCTTACTTTCATATAAAGGCAAGGTTTTCAGCATCAAACAGGCTTCTTGTGATGGAAACTACATTCTGTTGTCACTTTCATGTAAAAGCCAGGTTTTGGTCTGTAAACTGACCTCCTGTGATGAAATCCACATTAGAAACTTAGTTACAAGTAAAATCTATATTTCCAGCATTAAACCGTGCTCTAGTGCTGAAAACTACATTCTCTGCTTACTTTCATGTAAAAGCCAGGTTTTGGGCAATAAACTGGCCTCCCGTGATGAAATCCACATTATCTGCTTAGTTTCATGTAAAAGCAACGTTTACACCATCAAACTGGCTTCCTGTGATGAAATCCACATTATATGCTTACTTTCATGTAAAAGCTACGTTTACACCATCAAACAGGCCTCCTGTGATGAAAACTACATTCTGTTGTCACTTTCTTGTAAAAGACAGGTTTTGGTCTGTAAGCTGACCTCCTGTGATAAAATCCACATTACCTACTTAGTTTCATGTAAAATCTATATTTCCAGCATTAAACAGTGCTCTAGTGTTAAAAACTACATTCTGTGCTTACTTTTATGTTAAAGCTACGTTTACAGCATTAAACAGGTCTCTAGTGCTGAAGACTACATTCTGTGCTTACTTTCATGTAAAGGCAAGGTTTTCAGAATCAAACAGGCTTCTTGTGATAGAAACTACATTCTGTTGTCACTTTCATGTAAAAGCAACGTTTCCAGCATTAAACAGGCCTCCCGTGATGAAAACTCCATTCTGTGTTCACTTTAATGTAAAAGCTATGTTTCCAGCATTAAACCGTGCTCTAGTGTTGAAAACTACATTCTGTGCTTACTTTCATGTAAAAGCTACGTTTACACCATCAATCTGGCCTCCTGTGATGAAATCCACATTATATGCTTACTTTCATGTAAAAGCTACGTTTACACCATCAAACAGGCCTCCCGTGATGAAAACTACATTCTGTTGTCACTTTCATGTAAAAGCCAGGTTTTGGTCTCTAAACTGACCTACTGTGATGAAATCCACATTATCTACTTAGTAACATCTAAAATCTATATTTCCAGCATTAAACAGTGCTCTATTGTTAAAAACTACATTCTGTGCTTACTTTCATGTAAAAGCTACGTTTACAGCATTAAACAGGTCTCTAGTGCTGAAGACTACATTCTGTGCTTACTTTCATGTAAAGGCAAGGTTTTCAGCATCAAACAGGCTTCTTGTGATGGAAACTACATTCTGTTGTCACTTTCATGTAAAAGCCAGGTTTTGGGCAATAAACTGGCCTCCCGTGATGAAATCCACATTATCTGTTTAGTTTCATGTAAAAGCAACGTTTACACCATCAAACTGGCTTCCTGTGATGAAATCCACATTATATGCTTACTTTCATGTAAAAGCTACGTTTACACCATCAAACAGGCCTCCTGTGATGAAAACTACATTCTGTTGTCACTTTCTTGTAAAAAACAGGTTTTGGTCTGTAAGCTGACCTCCTGTGATAAAATCCACATTACCTACTTAGTTTCATGTAAAATCTATATTTCCAGCATTAAACAATGCTCTAGTGTTGAAAACTACATTCTGTGCTTACTTTCATGTAAAAGCTACGTTTACAGCATTAAACAGGCCTCCCGTGAGGAAAACTACATTCTGTGCTTACTTTCATGTAAAAGCTACGTATACACCATCAAACTGGCCTCCTGTGATGAAATCAACATTATATGCTTACTTTCATGTAAAAACTACGTTTACACCATCAAACAGGCCTCCCGTGATGAAAACTACATTCTGTTGTCACTTTCATGTAAAAGCCAGGTTTTGGTCTGTAAACTGACCTCCTGTGATGAAATCCACATTAGAAACTTAGTTACATGTAAAATCTATATTTCCAGCATTAAACAGTGCTCTAGTGTTGAAAACTACATTCTGTGCTTACTTTCATGTAAAAGCTACGTTTACAGCATTAAACAGGCCTCTAGTGCTGAAGACTACATTCTGTGCTTACTTTTATGTAAAGGCAAGGTTTTAAGCATCAAACAGGCTTCTTGTGATGGAAACTACATTCTGTTGTCACTTTCATGTAAAAGCCAGGTTTTGGTCTCTAAACTGACCTCCTGTGATGAAATCCACATTATCTACTTAGTAACATCTAAAATCTATATTTCCAGCATTAAACAGTGCTCTATTGTTGAAAACTACATTCTGTGCTTACTTTCATGTAAAAGCAACGTTTCCAGCATTAAACAGGCCTCCCGTGATGAAAACTACATTCTGTGCTTACTTTCATGTAAAAGCTACGTATACACCATCAAACTGGCCTCCTGTGATGAAATCAACATTATATGCTTACTTTCATGTAAAGGCAAGGTTTTCAGCATCAAACAGGCTTCTTGTGATGGAAACTACATTCTGTTGTCACTTTCATGTAAAAGCCAGGTTTTGGGCAATAAACTGGCCTCCCGTGATGAAATCCACATTATCTGCTTAGTTTCATGTAAAAGCAACGTTTACACCATCAAACTGGCTTCCTGTGATGAAATCCACATTATATGCTTACTTTCATGTAAAAGCTACGTTTACACCATCAAACAGGCCTCCTGTGATGAAAACTACATTCTGTTGTCACTTTCATGTAAAAGCAACGTTTCCAGCATTAAACAGGCCTCCCGTGATGAAAACTCCATTCTGTGTTCACTTTAATGTAAAAGCTATGTTTCCAGCATTAAACCGTGCTCTAGTGTTGAAAACTACATTCTGTGCTTACTTTCATGTCACAGCTACGTTTACACCATCAATCTGGCCTCCTGTGATGAAATCCACATTATATGCTTACTTTCATATAAAAGCAACGTTTCCAGCATTAAACAGGCCTCCCGTGATGAAAACTACATTCTGTGCTTACTTTCATGTAAAAGCTACGTTTACACCATCAAACTGGCCTCTTGTGATGAAATCAACATTATATGCTTACTTTCATGTAAAAACTACGTTTACACCATCAAACAGGCCTCCCGTGATGAAAACTACATTCTGTTGTCACTTTCATGTAAAAGCCAGGTTTTGGTCTGTAAACTGACCTCCTGTGATGAAATCCACATTATCTACTTAGTTACATGTAAAATCTATATTTCCAGCATTAAACAGTGCTCTAGTGTTGAAAACTACATTCTGTGCTTACTTTCATGTAAAAGCTACGTTTACAGCATTAAATAGGCCTCTAGTGCTGAAGACTACATTCTGTTGTCACTTTCATGTAAAAGCCAGGTTTTGGGCAATAAACTGGCCTCCCGTGATGAAATCCACATTATCTGCTTAGTTTCATGTAAAAGCAACGTTTACACCATCAAACTGGCTTCCTGTGATGAAATCCACATTATATGCTTACTTTCATGTAAAAGCTACGTTTACACCATCAAACAGGCCTCCTGTGATGAAAACTACATTCTGTTGTCACTTTCATGTAAAAGCAACGTTTCCAGCATTAAACAGGCCTCCCGTGATGAAAACTCCATTCTGTGTTCACTTTAATGTAAAAGCTATGTTTCCAGCATTAAACCGTGCTCTAGTGTTGAAAACTACATTCTGTGCTTACTTTCATGTAAAAGCTACGTTTACACCATCAATCTGGCCTCCTGTGATGAAATCCACATTATATGCTTACTTTCATGTAAAAGCTACGTTTACACCATCAAACAGGCCTCCTGTGATGAAATCCACATTAGAAACTTAGTTACATGTAAAATCTATATTTCCAGCATTAAACACTGCTCTAGTGTTAAAAACTACATTCTGTGCTTACTTTCACGTAAAGGCAAGGTTTTAAGCATCAAACAGGCTTCTTGTGATAGAAACTACATTCTGTTGTCACTTTCATGTAAAAGCAACGTTTCCAGCATTAAACAGGCCTCCCGTGATGAAAACTCCATTCTGTGTTCACTTTAATGTAAAAGCTATGTTTCCAGCATTAAACCGTGCTCTAGTGTTGAAAACTACATTCTGTGCTTACTTTCATGTAAAAGCTACGTTTACAGCATTAAACAGGCCTCTAGTGCTGAAGACTACATTCTGTGCTTACTTTCATGTAAAGGCAATGTTTTCAGCATCAAACAGGCTTCTTGTGATGGAAACTACATTCTGTTGTCACTTTCATGTAAAAGCCAGGTTTTGGGCAATAAACTGGCCTCCCGTGATGAAATCCACATTATCTGCTTAGTTTCATGTAAAAGCAACGTTTACACCATCAAACTGGCTTCCTGTGATGAAATCCACATTATATGCTTACTTTCATGTAAAAGCTACGTTTACACCATCAAACTGACCTCCTGTGATAAAATCCACATTACCTACTTAGTTTCATGCAAAATCTATATTTCCAGCATTAAACAGTGCTCTAGTGTTAAAAACTACATTCTGTGCTTACTTTCATGTAAAGGCAAGGTTTTAAGCATCAAACAGGCTTCTTGTGATAGAAACTACATTCTGTTGTCACTTTCATGTAAAAGCAACGTTTCCAGCATTAAACAGGCCTCCCGTGATGAAAACTCCATTCTGTGTTCACTTTAATGTAAAAGCTATGTTTCCAGCATTAAACCGTGCTCTAGTGTTGAAAACTACATTCTGTGCTTACTTTCATGTAAAAGCTACGTTTACAGCATTAAACAGTCCTCTAGTGCTGAAGACTACATTCTGTGCTTACTTTCATATAAAGGCAAGGTTTTCAGCATCAAACAGGCTTCTTGTGATGGAAACTACATTCTGTTGTCACTTTCATGTAAAAGCCAGGTTTTGGGCAATAAACTGGCCTCCCGTGATGAAATCCACATTATCTGCTTAGTTTCATGTAAAAGCAACGTTTACACCATCAAACTGGCTTCCTGTGATGAAATCCACATTATATGCTTACTTTCATGTAAAAGCTACGTTTACACCATCAAACAGGCCTCCTGTGATGAAAACTACATTCTGTTGTCACTTTCATGTAAAAGCAACGTTTCCAGCATTAAACAGGCCTCCCGTGATGAAAACTACATTCTGTGCTTACTTTCATGTAAAAGCTACGTTTACACCATCAAACTGACCTCCTGTGATAAAATCCACATTACCTACTTAGTTTCATGCAAAATCTATATTTCCAGCATTAAACAGTGCTCTACTGTTAAAAACTACATTCTGTGCTTACTTTCATGTAAAGGCAAGGTTTTAAGCATCAAACAGGCTTCTTGTGATAGAAACTACATTCTGTTGTCACTTTCATGTAAAAGCAACGTTTCCAGCATTAAACAGGCCTCCCGTGATGAAAACTCCATTCTGTGTTCACTTTAATGTAAAAGCTATGTTTCCAGCATTAAACCGTGCTCTAGTGTTGAAAACTACATTCTGTGCTTACTTTCATGTAAAAGCTACGTTTACAGCATTAAACAGTCCTCTAGTGCTGAAGACTACATTCTGTGCTTACTTTCATATAAAGGCAAGGTTTTCAGCATCAAACAGGCTTCTTGTGATGGAAACTACATTCTGTTGTCACTTTCATGTAAAAGCCAGGTTTTGGTCTGTAAACTGACCTCCTGTGATGAAATCCACATTAGAAACTTAGTTACAAGTAAAATCTATATTTCCAGCATTAAACCGTGCTCTAGTGCTGAAAACTACATTCTCTGCTTACTTTCATGTAAAAGCCAGGTTTTGGGCAATAAACTGGCCTCCCGTGATGAAATCCACATTATCTGCTTAGTTTCATGTAAAAGCAACGTTTACACCATCAAACTGGCTTCCTGTGATGAAATCCACATTATATGCTTACTTTCATGTAAAAGCTAAGTTTACACCATCAAACAGGCCTCCTGTGATGAAAACTACATTCTGTTGTCACTTTCTTGTAAAAGACAGGTTTTGGTCTGTAAGCTGACCTCCTGTGATAAAATCCACATTACCTACTTAGTTTCATGTAAAATCTATATTTCCAGCATTAAACAGTGCTCTAGTGTTAAAAACTACATTCTGTGCTTACTTTTATGTTAAAGCTACGTTTACAGCATTAAACAGGTCTCTAGTGCTGAAGACTACATTCTGTGCTTACTTTCATGTAAAGGCAAGGTTTTCAGCATCAAACAGGCTTCTTGTGATGGAAACTACATTCTGTTGTTACTTTCATGTAAAAGCCAGGTTTTGGGCAATAAACTGGCCTCCCGTGATGAAATCCACATTATCTGCTTAGTTTCATGTAAAAGCAACGTTTACACCATCAAACTGGCTTCCTGTGATGAAATCCACATTATATGCTTACTTTCATGTAAAAGCTACGTTTACACCATCAAACAGGCCTCCTGTGATGAAAACTACATTCTGTTGTCACTTTCTTGTAAAAGACAGGTTTTGGTCTGTAAGCTGACCTCCTGTGATAAAATCCACATTACCTACTTAGTTTCATGTAACATCTATATTTCCAGCATTAAACAGTGCTCTAGTGTTAAAAACTACATTCTGTGCTTACTTTCATGTTAAAGCTACGTTTACAGCATTAAACAGGACTCTAGTGCTGAAGACTACATTCTGTGCTTACTTTCATGTAAAGTCAAGGTTTTCAGCATCAAACAGGCTTCTTGTGATGAAAACTCCATTCTGTTGTCACTTTCATGTAAAAGCAACGTTTGCAGCATTAAACAGGCCTCCCGTGATGAAAACTCCATTCTGTGTTCACTTTAATGTAAAAGCTATGTTTCCAGCATTAAACCGTGCTCTAGTGTTGAAAACTACATTCTGTGCTTACTTTCATGTAACAGCTACGTTTACACCATCAATCTGGCCTCCTGTGATGAAATCCACATTATATGCTTACTTTCATATAAAAGCTACGTTTACACCATCAAACAGGCTTCTTGTGATGAAAACTCCATTCTGTTGTCACTTTCATGTAAAAGCTACGTTTACACCATCAAACAGGCCTCCCGTGATGAAAACTACATTCTGTTGTCACTTTCATGTAAAAGCCAGGTTTTGGTCTGTAAACTGACCTCCTGTGATGAAATCCACATTAGAAACTTAGTTACATGTAAAATCTATATTTCCAGCATTAAACAGTGCTCTAGTGTTGAAAACTACATTCTGTGCTTACTTTCATGTAAAAGCTACGTTTACAGCATTAAACAGGCCTCTAGTGCTGAAGACTACATTCTGTCTCTTACTTTCATGTAAAAGCAACGTTTCCAGCATTAAACATGGCCTCCCGTGATGAAAACTCCATTCTGTGCTTACTTTCATGTAAAAGCTACGTTTACACCATCAGTCTGGCCTCCTGTGATGAAATCCACATTATATGCTTACTTTCATATAAAGGCTACGTTTACCCCATCAAACAGGCCTCCCGTGATGAAAACTCCATTCTGTGTTCACTTTAATGTAAAAGCTATGTTTCCAGCATTAAACCGTGCTCTAGTGTTGAAAACTACATTCTGTGCTTACTTTCATGTAAAAGCTACGTTTACAGCATTAAACAGGCCTCTAGTGCTGAAGACTACATTCTGTTGTCACTTTCTTGTAAAAGACAGGTTTTGGTCTGTAAGCTGACCTCCTGTGATAAAATCCACATTACCTACTTAGTTTCATGTAACATCTATATTTCCAGCATTAAACAGTGCTCTAGTGTTAAAAACTACATTCTGTGCTTACTTTCATGTTAAAGCTACGTTTACAGCATTAAACAGGACTCTAGTGCTGAAGACTACATTCTGTGCTTACTTTCATGTAAAGGCAAGGTTTTAAGCATCAAACAGGCTTCTTGTGATGGAAACTACATTCTGTTGTCACTTTCATGTAAAAGCAACGTTTCCAGCATTAAACAGGCCTCCCGTGATGAAAACTCCATTCTGTGTTCACTTTTATGTAAAAGCTATGTTTCCAGCATTTAAACCGTGCTCTAGTGTTGAAAACTACATTCTGTGCTTACTTTCATGTAAAAGCTATGTTTACACCATCAATCTGGCCTCCTGTGATGAAATCCACATTATATGCTTACTTTCATGTAAAAGCTACGTTTACAGCATTAAACAGGCCTCTAGTGCTGAAGATTACATTCTGTGCTTACTTTCATGTAAAGGCAAGGTTTTCAGCATCAAACAGGCTTCTTGTGATGAAAACTACATTCTGTTGTCACTTTCATGTAAAAGCAACGTTTCCAGCATTAAACAGGCCTCCCGTGATGAAAACTCCATTCTGTGTTCACTTTAATGTAAAAGCTATGTTTCCAGCATTAAACCGTGTTCTAGTGTTGAAAACTACATTCTGTGCTTACTTTCATGTAAAAGCTACGTTTACACCATCAATCTGGCCTCCTGTGATGAAATCCACATTATATGCTTACTTTCATGTAAAAGCTACGTTTACACCATCAAACAGGCCTCCCTTGATGAAAACTACATCCTGTTGTCACTTTCATGTAAAAGCCAGGTTTTGGTCTTTAAACTGACCTCCTGTGATGAAATCAACATTATCTACTTAGTTACATGTAAAATCTATATTTCCAGCATTAAACAGTGCTCTAGTGTTGAAAACTACATTCTGTGCTTACTTTCATGTAAAAGCTACGTTTACAGCATTAAACAGGCCTCTAGTGCTGAAGACTACATTCTGTGCTTACTTTCATGTAAAGGCAAGGTTTTCAGCATCAAACAGGCTTCTTGTGATGAAAACTCCATTCTGTTGTCACTTTCATGTAAAAGCAACGTTTGCAGCATTAAACAGGCCTCCCGTGATGAAAACTCCATTCTGTGTTCACTTTAATGTAAAAGCTATGTTTCCAGCATTAAACCGTGCTCTAGTGTTGAAAACTACATTCTGTGCTTACTTTCATGTAACAGCTACGTTTACACCATCAATCTGGCCTCCTGTGATGAAATCCACATTATATGCTTACTTTCATATAAAAGCTACGTTTACACCATCAAACAGGCCTCCCGTGATGAAAACTACATTCTGTGCTTACTTTCATGTAAAAGCTACGTTTACACCATCAATCTGGCCTCCTGTGATGAAATCCACATTATATGCTTACTTTCATGTAAAAGCTACGTTTACACCATCAAACAGGCCTCCCGTGATGAAAACTACATTCTGTTGTCACTTTCATGTAAAAGCCAGGTTTTGGTCTGTAAACTGACCTCCTGTGATGAAATCCACATTAGAAACTTAGTTACATGTAAAATCTATATTTCCAGCATTAAACAGTGCTCTAGTGTTGAAAACTACATTCTGTGCTTACTTTCATGTAAAAGCTACGTTTACAGCATTAAACAGGCCTCTAGTGCTGAAGACTACATTCTGTCTCTTACTTTCATGTAAAGGCAAGGTTTTCAGCATCAAACAGGCTTGTTGTGATGGAAACTACATTCTGTTGTCACTTTCATGTGAAAGCCAGGTTTTGGGCAATAAACTGGCCTCCCGTGATGAAATCCACATTATCTGCTTAGTTTCATGTAAAAGCAACGTTTACACCATCAAACTGGCTTCCTGTGATGAAATCCACATTATATGCTTACTTTCATGTAAAAGCTACGTTTACACCATCAAAAAGGCCTCCTGTGATGAAAACTACATTCTGTTGTCACTTTCATGTAAAAGCAACGTTTCCAGCATTAAACAGGCCTCCCGTGATGAAAACTCCATTCTGTGTTCACTTTAATGTAAAAGCTATGTTTCCAGCATTAAACCGTGCTCTAGTGTTGAAAACTACATTCTGTGCTTACTTTCATGTAAAAGCTACGTTTACACCATCAATCTGGCCTCCTGTGATGAAATCCACATTATATGCTTACTTTCATATAAAGGCTACGTTTACCCCATCAAACAGGCCTCCCGTGATGAAAACTCCATTCTGTGTTCACTTTAATGTAAAAGCTATGTTTCCAGCATTAAACCGTGCTCTAGTGTTGAAAACTACATTCTGTGCTTACTTTCATGTAAAAGAAGAAGAAGAAGAAGAAGAAGATAGTCCTTTATTAGTCCCACTAGGGGAAATTCAATTTACACTCTGTTGTTAACTTATACACAGTACATGCAGACCCGAAACACACACATGCACAAACATGCAACAATGGAGAGATGTCAGAGTGATGGGGCTGCTCCTGACAAGCGCCCCGAGCAGTTGGGGGTTTGGTGCCTTGCTCAGGGGCACCTCGGCAGTGCCCAAGAGGTAAACTGGCACCTCTCCAGCTACCAGTTCACACTCAGTTCTTGGTCCATGTCGGGACTTGAACCGGTGACCCTGCGGTTCCCAAGCCAACTCCCTACAGACTGAGCTACTGCCGCCCCCAAAAGCTACGTCTACAGCATTAAACAGGCCTCTAGTGCTGAAGACTACATTCTGTGCTTACTTTCATGTAAAGGCAAGGTTTTCAGCATCAAACAGGCTTCTTGTGATGGAAACTACATTCTGTTGTTACTTTCATGTAAAAGCCAGGTTTTGGGCAATAAACTGGCCTCCCGTGATGAAATCCACATTATCTGCTTAGTTTCATGTAAAAGCAACGTTTACACCATCAAACTGGCTTCCTGTGATGAAATCCACATTATATGCTTACTTTCATGTAAAAGCTACGTTTACACCATCAAACAGGCCTCCTGTGATGAAAACTACATTCTGTTGTCACTTTCTTTTAAAAGACAGGTTTTTGTCTGTAAGCTGACCTCCTGTGATAAAATCCACATTACCTACTTAGTTTCATGTAACATCTATATTTCCAGCATTAAACAGTGCTCTAGTGTTAAAAACTACATTCTGTGCTTACTTTCATGTTAAAGCTACGTTTACAGCATTAAACAGGACTCTAGTGCTGAAGACTACATTCTGTGCTTACTTTCATGTAAAGGCAAGGTTTTAAGCATCAAACAGGCTTCTTGTGATGGAAACTACATTCTGTTGTCACTTTCATGTAAAAGCCAGGTTTTGGTCTGTAAACTGACCTCCTGTGATGAAATCCACATTATCTACTTAGTTACATGTAAAATCTATATTTCCAGCATTAAACAGTGCTCTAGTGTTGAAAACTACATTCTGTGCTTACTTTCATGTAAAAGCTACGTTTACAGCATTAAACAGGGCTCTAGTCTTGAAAACTACATTCTGTGCTTACTTTTATGTAAAAGCTACGTTTACACCATCAAACTGGCCTCCTTTGATGAAATCCACATTATATGCTTACTTTCATGTAAAAGCTACGTTTACAGCATTAAACAGTGCTCTAGTGCTGAAGACTACATTCTGTGCTTACTTTCATGTAAAGGCAAGGTTTTAAGCATCAAACAGGCTTCTTGTGATGGAAACAACATTCTGTTGTCACTTTCATGTAAAAGCAACGTTTCCAGCATTAAACAGGCCTCCCGTGATAAAAACTACATTCTGTTGTCACTTTCATGTAAAAGACAGGTTTTGGTCTGTAAACTGACCTCCTGTGATGAAATCCACATTATCAACTTAGTTACATGTAAAATATATATTTCCAGCATTAAACAGTGCTCTAGTGTTGAAAACTACATTCTGTGCTTACTTTCATGTAAAAGCTACGTTTACAGCATTAAACAGGCCTCTAGTGCTGAAGACTACATTCTGTGCTTACTTTTATGTAAAGGCAAGGTTTTAAGCATCAAACAGGCTTCTTGTGATGGAAACTACATTCTGTTGTCACTTTCATGTAAAAGCCAGGTTTTGGGCAATAAACTGGCCTCCAGTGATGAAATCCACACCATCAAACTGGCTTCCTGTGATGAAATCCACAGTATATGCTTACTTTCATGTAAAAGCTACGTTTACACCATCAAAAAGGCCTCCTGTGATGAAAACTACATTCTGTCGTCACTTTCATGTAAAAGCAACGTTTCCAGCATTAAACAGGCCTCCCGTGATGAAAACTCCATTCTGTGTTCACTTTAATGTAAAAGCTATGTTTCCAGCATTAAACCGTGCTCTAGTGTTGAAAACTACATTCTGTGCTTACTTTCATGTAAAAGCAACGTTTACACCATCAAACTGGCTTCCTGTGATGAAATCCACATTATATGCTTACTTTCATGTAAAAGCTACGTTTACACCATCAAACAGGCCTCCTGTGATGAAAACTACATTCTGTTGTCACTTTCTTGTAAAAGACAGGTTTTGGTCTGTAAGCTGACCTCCTGTGATAAAATCCACATTACCTACTTAGTTTCATGTAAAATCTATATTTCCAGCATTAAACAGTGCTCTAGTGTTGAAAAAACTACATTCTGTGCCCACTTTCATGTAAAAGCTATGTTTCCAGCATTAAACAGTGCTCTTGTGTTGAAAACTACATTCTGTGCTTACTTTCATGTAAAGGCAAAGTTTTAAGGATCAAACAGGCTTCTTGTGATGGAAACTACATTCTGTTGTCACTTTAATGTAAAAGCCAAGTTTTGGGAAATAAACTGGCCTCCCGTGATGAAATCCACATTATCTGCTTAGTTTCATGTAAAAGCAACGTTTACCCCATCAAACTGGCTTCCTGTGATGAAATCCACATTATATGCTTACTTTCATGTAAAAGCTACGTTTACACCATCAAACAGGCCTCCTGTGATGAAAACTACATTGTGTTGTCACTTTCATGTAAAAGCAACGTTTCCAGCATTAAACAGGCCTCCCGTGATGAAAACTCCATTCTGTGTTCACTTTAATGTAAAAGCTATGTTTCCAGCATTAAACCGTGCTCTAGTGTTGAAAACTACATTCTGTGCTTACTTTCATGTAAAAGCAAGCTTTTGGGCAGTAAACTGACCTCCCGTGATGAAATCCACATTATCTGCTTATTTTCATGTAAAAGCAACGTTTCCAGCATTAAACAGGGCACTAGTCTTGAAAACTACATTCTGTGCTTACTTTCATGTAAAAGCTACGTTTACACCATCAAACAGGCCTCCCGTCATGAAAACTACATTCTGTTGTCACTTTCATGTAAAAGCCAGGTTTTGGTCTGTAAACTGACCTCCTGTGATGAAATCCACATTAGATACTTAGTTACATGTAAAATCTATATTTCCAGCATTAAACAGTGCTCTAGTGCTGAAGACTACATTCTGTGCTTACTTTCATGTAAAGGCAAGGTTTTAAGCATCAAACAGGCTTCTTGTGATGGAAACAACATTCTGTTGTCACTTTCATGTAAAAGCAACGTTTCCAGCATTAAACAGGCCTCCCGTGAAAAAAACTACATTCTGTTGTCACTTTCATGTAAAAGCAACGTTTCCAGCATTAAACAGGCCTCCCGTGATGAAAACTACATTCTGTGCTTACTTTCATGTAAAAGCTACGTTTACACCATCAAACTGGCCTCCTGTGATGAAATCAACATTATATGCTTACTTTCATGTAAAAACTACGTTTACACCATCAAACAGGCCTCCCGTGATGAAAACTACATTCTGTTGTCACTTTCATGTAAAAGCCAGGTTTTGGTCTGTAAACTGACCTCCTGTGATGAAATCCACATTATCTGCTTAGTTTCATGTAAAAGCTACGTTTCCAGCATTAAACAGTGCTCTAGTGTTGAAAACTACATTCTGTGCCCACTTTCATGTAAAAGCTATGTTTCCAGCATTAAACAGTGCTCTTGTGTTGAAAACTACATTCTGTGCTTACTTTCATGTAAAAGCTACGTTTACACCATCAAACTGGCCTCCTGTGATGAAATCCACATTATATGCTTAGTTTCATGTAAAAGCTACGTTTACAGCATTAAACAGTGCTCTAGTGCTGAAGACTACATTCTGTGCTTACTTTCATGTAAAGGCAAGGTTTTAAGCATCAAACAGGCTTATTGTGATGGAAACTACATTCTGTTGTCACTTTCATGTAAAAGCCAGGTTTTGGGCAATAAACTGGCCTCCCGTGATGAAATCCACATTATCTGCTTAGTGTCATGTAAAAGGTACGTTTCCAGCATTAAACACTGCTCTTGTGTTGAAAACTACATTCTGTGCTTACTTTCATGTAAAAGCTACGTTTACACCATCAAACTGGCTTCCTGTGATGAAATCCACATTATGTGCTTACTTTCATGTAAAAGCTACGTTTACACCATCAAACAAGCCTCCTGTGATGAAAACTACATAATGTTGTCACTTTCTTGTAAAAGACAGGTTTTGGTCTGTAAGCTGACCTCCTGTGATAAAATCCACATTACCTACTTAGTTTCATGTAAAATCTATATTTCCAGCATTAAACAGTGCTCTAGTGTTGAAAAAACTACATTCTGTGCCCACTTTCATGTAAAAGCTATGTTTCCAGCATTAAACAGTGCTCTTGTGTTGAAAACTACATTCTGTGCTTACTTTCATGTAAAGGCAAAGTTTTAAGCATCAAACAGGCTTCTTGTGATGGAAACTACATTCTGTTGTCACTTTCATGTAAAAGCAACGTTTACACCATCAAACTGGCTTCCTGTGATGAAATCCACATTATATGCTTACTTTCATGTAAAAGCTACGTTTACACCATCAAACAGGCCCCCCGTGATGAAAACTCCATTCTGTGTTCACTTTAATGTAAAAGCTATGTTTCCAGCATTAAACTGTGCTCTAGTGTTGAAAACTACATTCTCTGCTTACTTTCATGTAAAAGCAAGCTTTTGGGCAGTAAACTGACATCCCGTGATGAAATCCACATTATCTGCTTATTTTCATGTAAAAGCAACGTTTCCAGCATTAAACAGGGCACTAGTCTTGAAAACTACATTCTGTGCTTACTTTCATGTAAAAGCTACGTTTACACCATCAAACAGGCCTCCCGTCATGAAAACTACATTCTGTTGTCACTTTCATGTAAAAGCCAGGTTTTGGTCTGTAAACTGACCTCCTGTGATGAAATCCACATTAGATACTTAGTTACATGTAAAATCTATATTTCCAGCATTAAACAGTGCTCTAGTGTTGAAAACTACATTCTGTGCCCACTTTCATGTAAAAGCTATGTTTCCAGCATTAAACAGTGCTCTTGTGTTGAAAACTACATTCTGTGCTTACTTTTATGTAAAAGCTACGTTTACACCATCAAACTGGCCTCCTTTGATGAAATCCACATTATATGCTTACTTTCATGTAAAAGCTACGTTTACAGCATTAAACAGTGCTCTAGTGCTGAAGACTACATTCTGTGCTTACTTTCATGTAAAGGCAAGGTTTTAAGCATCAAACAGGCTTCTTGTGATGGAAACAACATTCTGTTGTCACTTTCATGTAAAAGCAACGTTTCCAGCATTAAACAGGCCTCCCGTGATAAAAACTACATTCTGTGCTTACTTTCATGTAAAAGCTACGTTTACACCATTAAACAGGCCTCCCGTGATGAAAACTACATTCTGTGCTTACTTTCATGTAAAAGCTACGTTTACACCATCAAACTGGCCTCCTGTGATGAAATCAACATTATATGCTTACTTTCATGTAAAAACTACGTTTACACCATCAAACAGGCCTCCCGTGATGAAAACTACATTCTGTTGTCACTTTCATGTAAAAGCCAGGTTTTGGTCTGTAAACTGACCTCCTGTGATGAAATCCACATTATCAACTTAGTTACATGTAAAATCTATATTTCCAGCATTAAACAGTGCTCTAGTGTTGAAAACTACATTCTGTGCTTACTTTCATGTAAAAGCTACGTTTACAGCATTAAACAGGCCTCTAGTGCTGAAGACTACATTCTGTGCTTACTTTCATGTAAAGGCAAGGTTTTCAGCATCAAACAGGCTTCTTGTGATAGAAACTACATTCTGTTGTCACTTTCATGTAAAAGCAACGTTTCCAGCATTAAACAGGCCTCCCGTGATGAAAACTACATTCTGTGCTTACTTTCATGTAAAAGCTACGTTTACACCATCAAACTGGCCTCCTGTGATGAAATCAACATTATATGCTTACTTTCATGTACAAACTACGTTTACACCATCAAACAGGCCTCCCGTGATGAAAACTACATTCTGTTGTCACTTTCATGTAAAAGCCAGGTTTTGGTCTGTAAACTGACCTCCTGTGATGAAATCCACATTAGAAACTTAGTTACATGTAAAATCTATATTTCCAGCATTAAACAGTGCTCTAGTGTTGAAAACTACATTCTGTGCTTACTTTCATGTAAAAGCTACGTTTACAGCATTAAACAGGCCTCTAGTGCTGAAGACTACATTCTGTGCTTACTTTCAAGTAAAGGCAAGGTTTTCAGCATCAAACAGGCTTCTTGTGATGGAAACTACATTCTGTTGTCACTTTCATGTAAAAGCCATGTTTTGGGCAATAAACTGGCCTCCCGTGATGAAATCCACATTATCTGCTTAGTTTCATGTAAAAGCAACGTTTACACCATCAAACTGGCTTCCTGTGATGAAATCCACATTATATGCTTACTTTCATGTAAAAGCTACGTTTACACCATCAAACAGGCCTCCTGTGATGAAAACTACATTCTGTTGTCACTTTCTTGTAAAAGACAGGTTTTGGTCTGTAAGCTGACCTCCTGTGATAAAATCCACATTACCTACTTAGTTTCATGTAAAATCTATATTTCCAGCATTAAACAGTGCTCTTGTGTTAAAAACTACATTCTGTGCTTACTTTTATGTTAAAGCTACGTTTACAGCATTAAACAGGACTCTAGTGCTGAAGACTACATTCTGTGCTTACTTTCATGTAAAGGCAAGGTTTTAAGCATCAAACAGGCTTCTTGTGATAGAAACTACATTCTGTTGTCACTTTCATGTAAAAGCAACGTTTCCAGCATTAAACAGGCCTCCCGTGATGAAAACTCCATTCGGTGTTCACTTTAATGTAAAAGCTATGTTTCCAGCATTAAACCGTGCTCTAGTGTTGAAAACTACATTCTGTGCTTACTTTCATGTAAAAGCTACGTTTACACCATCAATCTGGCCTCCTGTGATGAAATCCACATTCTGTTGTCACTTTCATGTAAAAGCCAGGTTTTGGTCTGTAAACTGACCTCCTGTGATGAAATCCACATTATCTACTTAGTTACATGTAAAATCTATATTTCCAGCATTAAACAGTGCTCTATTGTTGAAAACTACATTCTGTGCTTACTTTCATGTAAAAGCTACGTTTACACCATCAATCTGGCCTCCTGTGATGAAATCCACAATATATGTTTACTTTCATGTAAAAGCTACGTTTACACCATCAAACAGGCCTCCCGTGATGAAAACTACATTCTGTTGTCACTTTCATGTAAAAGCCAGGTTTTGGTCTGTAAACTGACCTCCTGTGATGAAATCCACATTATCTACTTAGTTACATGTAAAATCTATATTTCCAGCATTAAACAGTGCTCTAGTGTTGAAAACTACATTCTGTGCTTACTTTCATGTAAAAGCTACGTTTACAGCATTAAACAGGCCTCTAGTGCTGAAGACTACATTCTGGGCTTACGTTCATGTAAAGGCAAGGTTTTAAGCATCAAACAGGCTTCTTGTGATGGAAACTACATTCTGTTGTCACTTTCATGTAAAAGCAACGTTTCCAGCATTAAACAGGCCTCCCGTGATGAAAACTACACTCTGTGCTTACTTTCATGTAAAAGCTACGTTTACACCATCAAACTGGCCTCCTGTGATGAAATCAACATTATATGCTTACTTTCATGTAAAAACTACGTTTACACCATCAAACAGGCCTCCCGTGATGAAAACTACATTCTGTTGTCACTTTCATGTAAAAGCCAGGTTTTGGTCTGTAAACTGACCTCCTGTGATGAAATCCACATTATCTACTTAGTTACATGTAAAATCTATATTTCCAGCATTAAACAGTGCTCTAGTGTTGAAAACTACATTCTGTGCTTACTTTCATGTAAAAGCTACGTTTACACCATCAAACAGGCCTCCCGTCATGAAAACTACATTCTGTTGTCACTTTCATGTAAAAGCCAGGTTTTGGTCTGTAAACTGACCTCCTGTGATGAAATCCACATTAGATACTTAGTTACATGTAAAATCTATATTTCCAGCATTAAACAGTGCTCTAGTGTTGAAAACTACATTCTGTGCCCACTTTCATGTAAAAGCTATGTTTCCAGCATTAAACAGTGCTCTTGTGTTGAAAACTACATTCTGTGCTTACTTTTATGTAAAAGCTACGTTTACACCATCAAACTGGCCTCCTTTGATGAAATCCACATTATATGCTTACTTTCATGTAAAGGCAAGGTTTTCAGCATCAAACAGGCTTCTTGTGATGGAAACTACATTCTGTTGTCACTTTCATGTAAAAGCATCGTTTCCAGCATTAAACAGGCCTCCCGTGATGAAAACTACATTCTGTGCTTACTTTCATTTAAAAGCTACGTTTACACCATCAAACTGGCCTCCTGTGATGAAATCAACATTATATGCTTACTTTCATGTAAAAACTACGTTTACACCATCAAACAGGCCTCCCGTGATGAAAACTACATTCTGTTGTCACTTTCATGTAAAAGCCAGGTTTTGGTCTGTAAACTGACCTCCTGTGATGAAATCCACATTATCTACTTAGTTACATGTAAAATCTATATTTCCAGCATTAAACAGTGCTCTAGTGTTGAAAACTACATTCTGTGCTTACTTTCATGTAAAAGCTACGTTTACAGCATTAAACAGGCCTCTAGTGCTGAAGACTACATTCTGTGCTTACTTTCATGTAAAGGCAAGGTTTTAAGCATCAAACAGGCTTCTTGTGATGGAAACTACATTCTGTTGTCACTTTCATGTAAAAGCAACGTTTCCAGCATTAAACAGGCCTCCCGTGATGAAAACTCCATTCTGTGTTCACTTTAATGTAAAAGCTATGTTTCCAGCATTAAACCGTGCTGTAGTGTTGAAAACTACATTCTGCGCTTACTTTCATGTAAAAGCCACGTTTACACCATCAATCTGGCCTCCTGTGATGAAATCCACATTATATGCTTACTTTCATATAAAAGCTACGTTTACACCATCAAACAGGCCTCCCGTGATGAAAACTACATTCTGTTGTCACTTTCATGTAAAAGCCAGGTTTTGGTCTGTAAACTGACCTCCTGTGATGAAATCCACATTAGAAACTTAGTTACATGTAAAATCTATATTTCCAACATTAAACAGGCCTCTAGTGTTGAAAACTACATTCTGTGCTTACTTTCATGTAAAAGCTACGTTTACAGCATTGGGGGCGGCAGTAGCTCAGTCTGTAGGGAGTTGGCTTGGGAACCGGAGGGTCACCGGTTCAAGTCCCGACATGGACCAAAAACTGAGTGTGAACTGGTAGCTGGAGAGGTGCCAGTTTACCTCTTGGGCACTGCCGAGGTGCCCCTGAGCAAGGCACCAAACCCCCAACTGCTCGGGGCGCTTGTCAGGAGCAGCCCCCTCACTCTGACACCTCTCCAATTGTTGCATGTATATGGACCTGTTTGTGCATGTGTGTGTATTAGTTAACAGAGTGAAAAAAATTGAATTTCCCCTAGCGGGACTAATAAAGGACTATCTTCTTCTTCTTCTTCTTCTTCTTAAACAGGCCTCTAGTGCTGAAGACTACATTCTGTGCTTACTTTCATGTAAAGGCAAGGTTTTAAGCATCAAACAGGCTTCTTGTGATGGAAACTACATTCTGTTGTCACTTTCATGTAAAAGACAAGGTTTTGGGCAATAAACTGGCCTCCCGTGATGAAATCCACATTATCTGCTATGTTTCATGTAAAAGGAACGTTTACACCATCAAACTGGCCTCCTGTTATGAAATCAACATTATATGCTTACTTTCATGTAAAAGCTACGTTTACACCATCAAACAGGCCTCCCGTGATGAAAACTACATTCTGTTGTCACTTTCATGTAAAAGGCAGGTTTTGGTCTGTAAACTGACCTCCTGTGATGAAATCCACATTATCTACTTAGTTACATGTAAAATCTATATTTCCAGCATTAAACAGTGCTCTAGTGTTGAAAACTACATTCTGTGCTTACTTTCATGTAAAAGCTACGTTTACTGCATTAAACAGGCCTCTAGTGCTGAAGACTACATTCTGTGCTTACTTTCATGTAAAGGCAAGGTTTTAAGCATCAAACAGGCTTCTTGTGATGGAAACTACATTCTGTTGTCACTTTCATGTAAAAACTACGTTTACACCATCAAACAGGCCTCCCGTGATGAAAACTACATTCTGTTGTCACTTTCATGTAAAAGCCAGGTTTTGGTCTGTAAACTGACCTCTTGTGATGAAATCCACATTAGAAACTTAGTTACATGTAAAATCTATATTTCCAGCATTAAACAGTGCTCTAGTGTTGAAAACTACATTCTGTGCTTACTTTCATGTAAAAGCTACGTTTACAGCATTAAACAGGCCTCTAGTGCTGAAGACTACATTCTGTGCTTACTTTCATGTAAAGGCAAGGTTTTCAGCATCAAACAGGCTTCTTGTGATGGAAACTACATTCTGTTGTCACTTTCATGTAAAAGCCAGGTTTTGGTCTCTAAACTGACCTCCTGTGATGAAATCCACATTATCTACTTAGTAACATCTAAAATCTATATTTCCAGCATTAAACAGTGCTCTATTGTTGAAAACTACATTCTGTGCTTACTTTCATGTAAAAGCTACGTTTACAGCATTAAACAGGCCTCTAGTGCTGAAGACTACATTCTGTGCTTACTTTCATGTAAAGGCAAGGTTTTAAGCATCAAACAGGCCTCCCGTGATGAAAACTCCATTCGGTGTTCACTTTAATGTAAAAGCTATGTTTCCAGCATTAAACCGTGCTGTAGTGTTGAAAACTACATTCTGTGCTTACTTTCATGTAAAAGCAACGTTTACACCATCAAACTGGCTTCCTGTGATGAAATCCACATTATATGCTTACTTTCATGTAAAAGCTACGTTTACACCATCAAACAGGCCTCCTGTGATGAAAACTACATTCTGTTGTCACTTTCATGTAAAAGCTACGTTTACACCATCAAACTGGCCTCCTGTGATGAAATCAACATTATATGCTTACTTTCATGTACAAACTACGTTTACACCATCAAACAGGCCTCCCGTGATGGAAACTACATTCTGTTGTCACTTTCATGTAAAAGCCATGTTTTGGGCAATAAACTGGCTTCCCGTGATGAAATCCACATTATCTGCTTAGTTTCATGTAAAAGCAATGTTTACACCATCAAACTGGCTTCCTGTGATGAAATCCACATTATATGCTTACTTTCATGTAAAAGCGACGTTTACACCATCAAACAGGCCTCCTGTGATGAAAACTACATTCTGTTGTCACTTTCTTGTAAAAGACAGGTTTTGGTCTGTAAGCTGACCTCCTGTGATAAAATCCACATTACCTACTTAGTTTCATGTAAAATCTATATTTCCAGCATTAAACAGTGCTCTTGTGTTAAAAACTACATTCTGTGCTTACTTTTATGTTAAAGCTACGTTTACAGCATTAAACAGGACTCTAGTGCTGAAGACTACATTCTGTGCTTACTTTCATGTAAAGGCAAGGTTTTAAGCATCAAACAGGCTTCTTGTGATAGAAACTACATTCTGTTGTCACTTTCATGTAAAAGCAACGTTTCCAGCATTAAACAGGCCTCCCGTGATGAAAACTCCATTCGGTGTTCACTTTAATGTAAAAGCTATGTTTCCAGCATTTAAACCGTGCTCTAGTGTTGAAAACTACATTCTGTGCTTACTTTCATGTAAAAGCTATGTTTACACCATCAATCTGGCCTCCTGTGATGAAATCCACATTATATGCTTACTTTCATGTAAAAGCTACGTTTACACCATCAAACAGGCCTCCTGTGATGAAAACTACATTCTGTTGTCACTTTCATGTAAAAGCCAGGTTTTGGTCTGTAAACTGACCTCCTGTGATGAAATCCACATTATCTACTTAGTTACATGTAAAATCTATATTTCCAGCATTAAACAGTGCTCTAGTGTTGAAAACTACATTCTGTGCTTACTTTCATGTAAAAGCTACGTTTACAGCATTGAACAGGGCTCTAGTCTTGAAAACTACATTCTGTGCTTACTTTCATGTAAAGGCAAGGTTTTCAGTATCAAACAGGCTTCTTGTGATGGAAACTACATTCTGTTGTCACTTTCATGTAAAAGCTAGGTTTTGGGCAATAAACTGGCCTCCCGTGATGAAATCCACATTATCTGCTTAGTTTCATGTAAAAGCAACGTTTACACCATCAAACTGGCTTCCTGTGATGAAATCCACATTATATGCTTACTTTCATGTAAAAGCTACGTTTACACCATCAAACAGGCCTCCTGTGATGAAAACTACATTGTGTTGTCACTTTCATGTAAAAGCAACGTTTCCAGCATTAAACAGGCCCCCCGTGATGAAAACTCCATTCTGTGTTCACTTTAATGTAAAAGCTATGTTTCCAGCATTAAACCGTGCTCTAGTGTTGAAAACTACATTCTGTGCTTACTTTCATGTAAAAGCAAGCTTTTGGGCAGTAAACTGACCTCCCGTGATGAAATCCACATTATCTGCTTATTTTCATGTAAAAGCAACGTTTCCAGCATTAAACAGAGCACTAGTCTTGAAAACTACATTCTGTGCTTACTTTCATGTAAAAGCTACGTTTACACCATCAAACAGGCCTCCCGTCATGAAAACTACATTCTGTTGTCACTTTCATGTAAAAGCCAGGTTTTGGTCTGTAAACTGACCTCCTGTGATGAAATCCACATTAGATACTTAGTTACATGTAAAATCTATATTTCCAGCATTAAACAGTGCTCTAGTGTTGAAAACTACATTCTGTGCTTACTTTCATGTAAAAGCTACGTTTACACCATCAATCTGGCCTCCTGTGATGAAATCCACATTATATGCTTACTTTCATGTAAAAGCTACGTTTACATCATCAAACAGGCCTCCCGTGATGAAAACTACATTCTGTTGTCACTTTCATGTAAAAGCCAGGTTTTGGGCAATAAACTGGCCTCCCGTGATGAAATCCACATTATCTGCTTAGGTTCATGTAAACGCAAAGTTTACACCATCAAACTGGCTTCCTGTGATGAAATCCACATTATATGCTTACTTTCATGTAAAAGCTACGTTTACACCATCAAACAGGCCTCCTGTGATGAAGACTACATTCTGTGTTCACTTTAATGTAAAAGCTATGTTTCAGCATTAAACCATGCTCTAGTGTTGAAAACTACATTCTGTGCTTACTTTCATGTAAAAGCTCCGTTTACACCATCAATCTGGCCTCCTGTGATGAAATCCACATTATATGCTTACTTTCATGTAAAAGCTACGTTTACACCATCAAACAGGCCTCCCGTGATGAAAACTACATTCTGTTGTCACTTTCATGTAAAATCCAGGTTTTGGTCTGTAAACAGACCTCCTGTGATGAAATCCACATTATCTACTTAGTTACATGTAAAATCTATATTTCCAGCATTAAACAGTGCTCTAGTGTTGAAAACTACATTCTGTGCTTACTTTCATGTAAAAGCTACGTTTACAGCATTAAACAGGCCTCTAGTGCTGAAGACTACATTCTGTGCTTACTTTCATGTAAAAGCTACGTTTACACCATCAAACTGGCCTCCTGTGATGAAATCAACATTATATGCTTACTTTCATGTACAAACTACGTTTACACCATCAAACAGGCCTCCCGTGATGAAAACTACATTCTGTTGTCACTTTCATGTAAAAGCCAGGTTTTGGTCTGTAAACTGACCTCCTGTGATGAAATCCACATTAGAAACTTAGTTACATGTAAAATCTATATTTCCAGCATTAAACAGTGCTCTAGTGTTGAAAACTACATTCTGTGCTTACTTTCATGTAAAAGCTACGTTTACAGCATTAAACAGGCCTCTAGTGCTGAAGACTACATTCTGTGCTTACTTTCATGTAAAGGCAAGGTTTTCAGCATCAAACAGGCTTCTTGTGATGGAAACTACATTCTGTTGTCACTTTCATGTAAAAGCCAGGTTTTGGGCAATAAACTGGCCTCCCGTCATGAAATCCACATTATCTGCTTAGTTTCATGTAAAAGCAACGTTTACACCATCAAACTGGCTTCCTGTGATGAAATCCACATTATATGCTTACTTTCATGTAAAAGCTACGTTTACACCATCAAACAGGCCTCCTGTGATGAAAACTACATTCTGTTGTCACTTTCATGTAAAAGCAACGTTTCCAGCATTAAACAGGCCTCCCGTGATGAAAACTCCATTCTGTGTTCACTTTAATGTAAAAGCTATGTTTCCAGCATTAAACCGTGCTGTAGTGTTGAAAACTACATTCTGCGCTTACTTTCATGTAAAAGCCACGTTTACACCATCAATCTGGCCTCCTGTGATGAAATCCACATTATATGCTTACTTTCATATAAAAGCTACGTTTACACCATCAAACAGGCCTCCCGTGATGAAAACTACATTCTGTTGTCACTTTCATGTAAAAGCCAGGTTTTGGTCTGTAAACTGACCTCCTGTGATGAAATCCACATTAGAAACTTAGTTACATGTAAAATCTATATTTCCAACATTAAACAGGCCTCTGGTGTTGAAAACTACATTCTGTGCTTACTTTCATGTAAAAGCTACGTTTACAGCATTAAACAGGCCTCTAGTGCTGAAGACTACATTCTGTGCTTACTTTCATGTAAAGGCAAGGTTTTCAGCATCAAACAGGCTTCTTGTGATGGAAACTACATTCTGTTGTCACTTTCATGTAAAAGACAAGGTTTTGGGCAATAAACTGGCCTCCCGTGATGAAATCCACATTATCTGCTATGTTTCATGTAAAAGGAACGTTTACACCATCAAACTGGCCTCCTGTTATGAAATCAACATTATATGCTTACTTTCATGTAAAAGCTACGTTTACACCATCAAACAGGCCTCCCGTGATGAAAACTACATTCTGTTGTCACTTTCATGTAAAAGGCAGGTTTTGGTCTGTAAACTGACCTCCTGTGATGAAATCCACATTATCTACTTAGTTACATGTAAAATCTATATTTCCAGCATTAAACAGTGCTCTAGTGTTGAAAACTACATTCTGTGCTTACTTTCATGTAAAAGCTACGTTTACTGCATTAAACAGGCCTCTAGTGCTGAAGACTACATTCTGTGCTTACTTTCATGTAAAGGCAAGGTTTTAAGCATCAAACAGGCTTCTTGTGATGGAAACTACATTCTGTTGTCACTTTCATGTAAAAGCAACGTTTCCAGCATTAAACAGGCCTCCCGTGATGAAAACTACATTCTGTGCTTACTTTTATGTTAAAGCTACGTTTACAGCATTAAACAGGACTCTAGTGCTGAAGACTACATTCTGTGCTTACTTTCATGTAAAGGCAAGGTTTTAAGCATCAAACAGGCTTCTTGTGATAGAAACTACATTCTGTTGTCACTTTCATGTAAAAGCAACGTTTCCAGCATTAAACAGGCCTCCCGTGATGAAAACTCCATTCGGTGTTCACTTTAATGTAAAAGCTATGTTTCCAGCATTAAACCGTGCTCTAGTGTTGAAAACTACATTATATGCTTACTTTCATGTAAAAGCTACGTTTACACCATCAAACAGGCCTCCCGTGATGAAAACTACATTCTGTTGTCACTTTCATGTAAAAGCCAGGTTTTGGTCTCTAAACAGACCTCCTGTGATGAAATCCACATTATCTACTTAGTAACATCTAAAATCTATATTTCCAGCATTAAACAGTGCTCTATTGTTGAAAACTACATTCTGTGCTTACTTTCATGTAAAAGCTACGTTTACAGCATTAAACAGGCCTCTAGTGCTGAAGACTACATTCTGTGCTTACTTTCATGTAAAGGCAAGGTTTTAAGCATCAAACAGGCCTCCCGTGATGAAAAACTCCATTCGGTGTTCACTTTAATGTAAAAGCTATGTTTCCAGCATTAAACTGTGCTGTAGTGTTGAAAACTACATTCTGTGCTTACTTTCATGTAAAAGCAACGTTTACACCATCAAACTGGCTTCCTGTGATGAAATCCACATTATATGCTTACTTTCATGTAAAAGCTACGTTTACACCAAACAGGCCTCCTGTGATGAAAACTACATTCTGTTGTCACTTTCTTGTAAAAGACAGGTTTTGTTCTGTAAGCTGACCTCCTGTGATAAAATCCACATTACCTACTTAGTTTCATGTAAAATCTATATTTCCAGCATTAAACAGTGCTCTAGTGTTAAAAACTACATTCTGTGCTTACTTTTATGTTAAAGCTACGTTTACAGCATTAAACAGGCCTCCTGTGATGAAAACTACATTCTGTTGTCACTTTCATGTAAAAGCAACGTTTCCAGCATTAAACAGGCCTCCCGTGATGAAAACTCCATTCTGTGTTCCATTTAATGTAAAAGCTATGTTTCCAGCATTAAACCGTGCTCTAGTGTTGAAAACTACATTCTGTGCTTACTTTCATGTAAAAGCTACGTTTACAGCATTAAACAGGCCTCTAGTGCTGAAGACTACATTCTGTGCTTACTTTCATATAAAGGCAAGGTTTTCAGCATCAAACAGGCTTCTTGTGATGGAAACTACATTCTGTTGTCACTTTCATGTAAAAGCCAGGTTTTGGGCAATAAACTGGCCTCCCGTGATGAAATCCACATTATCTGCTTAGATTCATGTAAAAGCAACGTTTACACCATCAAACTGGCTTCCTGTGATAAAATCCACATTACCTACTTAGTTTCATGTAAAATCTATATTTCCAGCATTAAACAGTGCTCTAGTGTTAAAAACTACATTCTGTGCTTACTTTCATGTTAAAGCTACGTTTACAGCATTAAAAAGGACTCTAGTGCTGAAGACTACATTCTGTGCTTACTTTCATGTAAAGGCAAGGTTTTAAGCATCAAACAGGCTTCTTTTGATAGAAACTACATTCTGTTGTCCCTTTCATGTAAAAGCAACGTTTCCAGCATTAAACAGGCCTCCCGTGATGAAAACTCCATATTGTGTTCACTTTAATGTAAAAGCTACGTTTACACCATCAATCTGGCCTCCTGTTTTGAAATCCACATTATATGCTTACTTTCATGTAAAAGCTACGTTTACACCATCAAACAGGCCTCCTGTGATGAAAACTACATCCTGTTGTCACTTTCATGTAAAAGCCAGGTTTTGGGCAATAAACTGGCCTCCCGTGATGAAATCCACATTATATGCTTACTTTCATGTAAAAGCTACGTTTACACCATCAAACAGGCCTCCTGTGATGAAAACTACATTCTGTTGTCACTTTCTTGTAAAAGACAGGTTTTGGTCTGTAAGCTGACCTCCTGTGATAAAATCCACATTACCTACTTAGTTTCATGTAAAATCTATATTTCCAGCATTAAACAGTGCTTTATTGTTGAAAACTACATTCTGTGCTTACTTTCACGTAAAAGCTACGTTTACAGCATTAAACAGGCCTCTAGTGCTGAAGACTACATTCTGTGCTTACTTTCATGTAAAGGCAAGGTTTTAAGCATCAAACAGGCTTCTTGTGATGGAAACTACATTCTGTTGTCACTTTCATGTAAAAGCCAGGTTTTGGGCAATAAACTGGCCTCCCGTGACGAAATCCACATTATCTGCTTAGTTTCATGTAAAAGCAACGTTTACACCATCAAACTGGCTTCCTGTGATGAAATCCACATTATATGCTTACTTTCATGTAAAAGCTACGTTTACACCATCAAACAGGCCTCCCGTGATGAAAACTACATTCTGTTGTCACTTTCATGTAAAAGCCAGGTTTTGGTCTCTAAACTGACCTCCTGTGATGAAATCCACATTATCTACTTAGTTACATGTAAAATCTACATTTCCAGCATTAAACAGTGCTTTATTGTTGAAAACTACATTCTGTGCTTACTTTCACGTAAAAGCTACGTTTACAGCATTAAACAGGCCTCTAGTGCTGAAGACTACATTCTGTGCTTACTTTCATGTACAGGCAAGGTTTTAAGCATCAAACAGGCTTCTTGTGATGGAAACTACATTCTGTTGTCACTTTCATGTAAAAGCCAGGTTTTGGGCAATAAACTGGCCTCCCGTGATGAAAACTCCATTCTGTGTTCACTTTTATGTAAAAGCTATGTTTCCAGCATTAAACCGTGCTCTCGTGTTGAAGACTACATTCTGGGCTTACTTTCATGTAAAGGCAAGGTTTTCAGCATCAAACAGGCTTCTTGTGATGGAAACTACATTCTGTTGTCACTTTCATGTAAAAGCAACGTTTCCAGCATTAAACAGGCCTCCCGTGATGAAAACTACATTCTGTGCTTACTTTCATGTAAAAGCTACGTTTACACCATCAAACTGGCCTCCTGTGGTGAAATCCACATTATATTCTTACTTTCATATAAAAGCTACGTTTACACCATCAAACAGGCCTCCCGTGATGAAAACTACATTCTGTTGTCACTTTCATGTAAAAGCCAGGTTTTGGTCTGTAAACTGACCTCCTGTGATGAAATCCACATTATCTACTTAGTTACATGTAAAATCTATATTTCCAGCATTAAACAGTGCTCTAGTGTTGAAAACTACATTCTGTGCTTACTTTCATGTAAAAGCTACGTTTACAGCATTAAACAGGCCTCTAGTGCTGAAGACTACATTCTGTGCTTACTTTCATGTAAAGGCAAGGTTTTAAGCATCAAACAGGCTTCTTGTGATGGAAACTACATTCTGTTGTCACTTTCATGTAAAAGCAACGTTTCCAGCATTAAACAGGCCTACGGTGATGAAAACTACATTCTGTGCTTACTTTCATGTAAAGGCAAGGTTTTCAGCATCAAACAGGCTTCTTGTGATGGAAACTACATTCTGTTGTCACTTTCATGTAAAAGCCAGGTTTTGGGCAATAAACTGGCGTCCCGTGATGAAATCCACATTATCTGCTTAGTTTCATGTAAAAGCAACGTTTACACCATCAAACTGGCTTCCTGTGATGAAATCCACATTATATGCTTACTTTTGTGTTAAAGCTACGTTTACAGCATTAAACAGGACTCTAGTGCTGAAGACTACATTCTGTGCTTACTTTCATGTAAAAGCAACGTTTACACCATCAAACTGGCCTCCTGTGATGAAATCAACATTATATGCTTACTTTCATGTAAAAACTACGTTTACACCATCAAACAGGCCTCCCGTGATGAAAACTACATTCTGTTGTCACTTTCATGTAAAAGCCAGGTTTTGGTTTCTAAACTGACCTCCTGTGATGAAATCCACATTAGAAACTTAGTTACATGTAAAATCTATATTTCCAGCATTAAACAGTGCTCTATTGTTGAAAACTACATTCTGTGTTCACATTAATGTAAAAGCTATGTTTCCAGCATTAAACCGTGCTGTAGTGTTGAAAACTACATTCTGCGCTTACTTTCATGTAAAAGCTACGTTTACACCATCAATCTGGCCTCCTGTGATGAAATCCACATTATATTCTTACTTTCATATAAAAGCTACGTTTACACCATCAAACAGGCCTCCCGTGATGAAAACTACATTCTTTTGTTACTTTCATGTAAAAGCCAGGTTTTGGTCTGTAAACTGACCTCCTGTGATGAAATCCACATTATCTACTTAGTTACATGTAAAATCTATATTTCCAACATTAAACAGGCCTCTAGTGCTGAAGACTACATTCTGTGCTTACTTTCATGTAAAAGCTACGTTTACACCATCAATCTGGCCTCCTGTGATGAAATCCACATTATATGCTTACTTTCATATAAAAGCTACGTTTACACCATCAAACAGGCCTCCCGTGATGAAAACTACATTCTTTTGTTACTTTCATGTAAAAGCCAGGTTTTGGTCTGTAAACTGACCTCCTGTGATGAAATCCACATTATCTACTTAGTTACATGTAAAATCTATATTTCCAACATTAAACAGGCCTCTAGTGCTGAAGACTACATTCTGTGCTTACTTTCATGTAAAGGCAAGGTTTTAAGCATCAAACAGGCTTCTTGTGATGGAAACTACATTCTGTTGTCACTTTCATGTAAAAGCAACGTTTCCAGCATTAAACAGGCCTCCCGTGATGAAAACTACATTCTGTGCTTACTTTCATGTAAAAGCTACGTTTACACCATCAAACTGGCCTCCTGTGGTGAAATCCACATTATATTCTTACTTTCATATAAAAGCTACGTTTACACCATCAAACAGGCCTCCCGTGATGAAAACTACATTCTGTTGTCACTTTCATGTAAAAGCCAGGTTTTGGTCTGTAAACTGACCTCCTGTGATGAAATCCACATTATCTACTTAGTTACATGTAAAATCTATATTTCCAGCATTAAACAGTGCTCTAGTGTTGAAAACTACATTCTGTGCTTACTTTCATGTAAAAGCTACGTTTACAGCATTAAACAGGCCTCTAGTGCTGAAGACTACATTCTGTGCTTACTTTCATGTAAAGGCAAGGTTTTAAGCATCAAACAAGCTTCTTGTGATGGAAACTACATTCTGTTGTCACTTTCATGTAAAAGCAACGTTTCCAGCATTAAACAGGCCTACGGTGATGAAAACTACATTCTGTGCTTACTTTCATGTAAAGGCAAGGTTTTCAGCATCAAACAGGCTTCTTGTGATGGAAACTACATTCTGTTGTCACTTTCATGTAAAAGCCAGGTTTTGGGCAATAAACTGGCGTCCCGTGATGAAATCCACATTATCTGCTTAGTTTCATGTAAAAGCAACGTTTACACCATCAAACTGGCTTCCTGTGATGAAATCCACATTATATGCTTACTTTTGTGTTAAAGCTACGTTTACAGCATTAAACAGGACTCTAGTGCTGAAGACTACATTCTGTGCTTACTTTCATGTAAAAGCAACGTTTACACCATCAAACTGGCCTCCTGTGATGAAATCAACATTATATGCTTACTTTCATGTAAAAACTACGTTTACACCATCAAACAGGCCTCCCGTGATGAAAACTACATTCTGTTGTCACTTTCATGTAAAAGCCAGGTTTTGGTTTCTAAACTGACCTCCTGTGATGAAATCCACATTAGAAACTTAGTTACATGTAAAATCTATATTTCCAGCATTAAACAGTGCTCTATTGTTGAAAACTACATTCTGTGTTCACATTAATGTAAAAGCTATGTTTCCAGCATTAAACCGTGCTGTAGTGTTGAAAACTACATTCTGCGCTTACTTTCATGTAAAAGCTACGTTTACACCATCAATCTGGCCTCCTGTGATGAAATCCACATTATATTCTTACTTTCATATAAAAGCTACGTTTACACCATCAAACAGGCCTCCCGTGATGAAAACTACATTCTTTTGTTACTTTCATGTAAAAGCCAGGTTTTGGTCTGTAAACTGACCTCCTGTGATGAAATCCACATTATCTACTTAGTTACATGTAAAATCTATATTTCCAACATTAAACAGGCCTCTAGTGCTGAAGACTACATTCTGTGCTTACTTTCATGTAAAAGCTACGTTTACACCATCAATCTGGCCTCCTGTGATGAAATCCACATTATATGCTTACTTTCATATAAAAGCTACGTTTACACCATCAAACAGGCCTCCCGTGATGAAAACTACATTCTTTTGTTACTTTCATGTAAAAGCCAGGTTTTGGTCTGTAAACTGACCTCCTGTGATGAAATCCACATTATCTACTTAGTTACATGTAAAATCTATATTTCCAACATTAAACAGGCCTCTAGTGCTGAAGACTACATTCTGTGCTTACTTTCATGTAAAGGCAAGGTTTTAAGCATCAAACAGGCTTCTTGTGATGGAAACTACATTCTGTTGTCACTTTCATGTAAAAGCAACGTTTCCAGCATTAAACAGGCCTCCCGTGATGAAAACTACATTCTGTGCTTACTTTCATGTAAAAGCTACGTTTACACCATCAAACTGGCCTCCTGTGATGAAATCAACATTATATGCTTACTTTCATGTAAGAACTACGTTTACACCATCAAACAGGCCTCCCGTGATGAAAACTACATTCTGTTGTCACTTTCATGTAAAAGCCAGGTTTTGGTCTGTAAACCGACCTCCTGTGATGAAATCCACATTAGAAACTTAGTTACATGTAAAATCTATATTTCCAGCATTAAACAGTGCTCTAGTGTTGAAAACTACATTCTGTGCTTACTTTCATGTAAAAGCTACGTTTACAGCATTAAACAGGCCTCTAGTGCTGAAGACTACATTCTGTGCTTACTTTCATGTAAAGGCAAGGTTTTCAGCATCAAACAGGCTTCTTGTGATGGAAACTACATTCTGTTGTCACTTTCATGTAAAAGCCAGGTTTTGGTCTGTAAACTGACCTCCTGTGATGAAATCCACATTATCTACTTAGTTACATGTAAAATCTATATTTCCAGCATTAAACAGTGCTCTAGTGTTGAAAACTACATTCTGTGCTTACTTTCATATAAAAGCTACGTTTACTGCATTAAACAGGCCTCTAGTGCTGAAGACGACATTCTGTGCTTACTTTCATGTAAAGGCAAGGTTTTAAGCATCAAACAGGCTTCTTGTGATGGAAACTACATTCTGTTGTCACTTTCATGTAAAAGCAACGTTTCCAGCATTAAACAGGCCTCCCGTGATGAAAACTACATTCTGTGTTCACTTTAATGTAAAAGCTATGTTTCCAGCATTAAACCGTGCTGTAGTGTTGAAAACTACATTCTGTGCTTACTTTCATGTAAAAGCCAGGTTTTGGTCTGTAAACTGACCTCCTGTGATGAAATCCACATTAGAAACTTAGTTACATGTAAAATCTATATTTCCAGCATTAAACAGTGCTCTAGTGTTGAAAACTACATTCTGTGCTTACTTTCATGTAAAAGCTACGTTTACAGCATTAAACAGGCCTCTAGTGCTGAAGACTACATTCTGTGCTTACTTTCATGTAAAGGCAAGGTTTTCAGCATCAAACAGGCTTCTTGTGATGGAAACTACATTCTGTTGTCACTTTCATGTAAAAGCCAGGTTTTGGGCAATAAACTGGCCTCCCGTCATGAAATCCACATTATCTTCTTAGTTTCATGTAAAAGCAACGTTTACACCATCAAACTGGCTTCCTGTGATGAAATCCACATTATATGCTTACTTTCATGTAAAAGCTACGTTTACACCATCAAACAGGCCTCCTGTGATGAAAACTACATTCTGTTGTCACTTTCATGTAAAAGCAACGTTTCCAGCATTAAACAGGCCTCCCGTGATGAAAAATCCATTCTGTGTTCACTTTAATGTAAAAGCTATGTTTCCAGCATTAAACCGTGCTCTAGTGTTGAAAACTACATTCTGTGCTTACTTTCATGTAAAAGCTACGTTTACACCATCAACCTGGCCTCCTGTGATGAAATCCACATTATATGCTTACTTTCATATAAAAGCTACGTTTACACCATCAAACAGGCCTCCCGTGATGAAAACTACATTCTGTTGTCACTTTCATGTAAAAGCCAGGTTTTGGTCTGTAAACTGACCTCCTTTGATGAAATCCACATTATCTACTTAGTTACATGTAAAATCTATATTTCCAGCATTAAACAGTGCTCTAGTGTTGAAAACTACATTCTGTGCTTAGTTTCATGTAAAAGCAACGTTTACACCATCTAACTGGCTTCCTGTGATGAAATCCACATTATATGCTTACTTTCATGTAAAAGCTACGTTTACACCATCAAACTGGCTTCCTTTGATGAAATCCACTTTATATGCTTACTTTCATGTAAAAGCTACGTTTACACCATCAAACAGGCCTCCTGTGATGAAAACTACATTCTATTGTCACTTTCATGTAAAAGCAACGTTTCCAGCATCAAACAGGCCTGCCGTGATGAAAACTACATTCTGTTGTCACTTTCATGTAAAAGCAACGTTTCCAGCATTAAACAGGCCTCCCGTGATGAAATCCACATTATATGCTTACTTTCATGTAAAGGCAAGGTTTTAAGCATCAAATAGGCTTCTTGTGATAGAAACTACATTCTGTTGTCACTTTCATGTAAAAGCAACGTTTCCAGCATTAAACAGGCCTCCCGTGATGAAAACTCCATTCTGTGTTCACTTTAATGTAAAAGCCATGTTTCCAGCATTAAACCATGCTCTAGTGTTGAAAACTACATTCTGTGCTTACTTTCATGTAAAAGCTACGTTTACACCATCAATCTGGCCTCCTGTGATGAAATCCACATTATATGCTTACTTTCATGTAAAAGCTACGTTTACATCATCAAACAGGCCTCCCGTGATGAAAACTACATTCTGTTGTCACTTTCATGTAAAAGCCAGGTTTTGGGCAATAAACTGGCCTCCCGTGATGAAATCCACATTATCTGCTTAGTTTCATGTAAAAGCAACATTTACACCATCAAACTGGCTTCCTGTGATGAAATCCACATTATATGCTTACTTTCATGTAAAAGCTACGTTTACACCATCAAACAGGCCTCCTGTGATGAAAACTACATTCTGTTGTCACTTTCTTGTAAAAGACAGGATTTTGGTCTGTAAGCTGACCTCCTTTGATAAAATCCACATTACCTACTTAGTTTCATGTAAAATCTATATTTCCAGCATTAAACAGTGCTCTAGTGTTAAAAACTACATTCTGTGCTTACTTTCATGTAAAGGCAAGGTTTTAAGCATCAAAGAGGCTTCTTGTGATAGAAACTACATTCTTTTGTCACTTTCATGTAAAAGCAACGTTTCCAGCATTAAACAGGCCTCCCGTGATGAAAACTCCATTCTGTGTTCACTTTAATGTAAAAGCTATGTTTCAGCATTAAACCATGCTCTAGTGTTGAAAACTACATTCTGTGCTTACTTTCATGTAAAAGCTCCGTTTACACCATCAATCTGGCCTCCTGTGATGAAATCCACATTATATGCTTACTTTCATGTAAAAACTACGTTTACACCATCAAACAGGCCTCCCGTGATGAAAACTACATTCTGTTGTCACTTTCATGTAAAAGCCAGGTTTTGGTCTGTAAACTGACCTCCTGTGATGAAATCCACATTAGAAACTTAGTTACATGTAAAATCTATATTTCCAGCATTAAACAGTGCTCTAGTGTTGAAAACTACATTCTGTGCTTACTTTCATGTAAAAGCTACGTTTACAGCATTAAACAGGCCTCTAGTGCTGAAGACTACATTCTGTGCTTACTTTCATGTAAAGGCAAGGTTTTCAGCATCAAACAGGCTTCTTGTGATGGAAACTACATTCTGTTGTCACTTTCATGTAAAAGCCAGGTTTTGGGCAATAAACTGGCCTCCCGTCATGAAATCCACATTATCTGCTTAGTTTCATGTAAAAGCAACGTTTACACCATCAAACAGGCCTCCTGTGATGAAAACTACATTCTGTTGTCACTTTCTTGTAAAAGACAGGATTTTGGTCTGTAAACTGACCTCCTGTGATAAAATCCACATTACCTACTTAGTTTCATGTAAAATCTATATTTCCAGCATTAAACAGTGCTCTAGTGTTAAAAACTACATTCTGTGCTTACTTTCATGTAAAGGCAAGGTTTTAAGCATCAAAGAGGCTTCTTGTGATAGAAACTACATTCTTTTGTCACTTTCATGTAAAAGCAACGTTTCCAGCATTAAACAGGCCTCCCGTGATGAAAACTCCATTCTGTGTTCACTTTAATGTAAAAGCTATGTTTCAGCATTAAACCATGCTCTAGTGTTGAAAACTACATTCTGTGCTTACTTTCATGTAAAAGCTCCGTTTACACCATCAATCTGGCCTCCTGTGATGAAATCCACATTATATGCTTACTTTCATGTAAAAACTACGTTTACACCATCAAACAGGCCTCCCGTGATGAAAACTACATTCTGTTGTCACTTTCATGTAAAAGCCAGGTTTTGGTCTGTAAACTGACCTCCTGTGATGAAATCCACATTAGAAACTTAGTTACATGTAAAATCTATATTTCCAGCATTAAACAGTGCTCTAGTGTTGAAAACTACATTCTGTGCTTACTTTCATGTAAAAGCTACGTTTACAGCATTAAACAGGCCTCTAGTGCTGAAGACTACATTCTGTGCTTACTTTCATGTAAAGGCAAGGTTTTCAGCATCAAACAGGCTTCTTGTGATGGAAACTACATTCTGTTGTCACTTTCATGTAAAAGCCAGGTTTTGGGCAATAAACTGGCCTCCCGTCATGAAATCCACATTATCTGCTTAGTTTCATGTAAAAGCAACGTTTACACCATCAAACTGGCTTCCTGTGATGAAATCCACATTATATGCTTACTTTCATGTAAAAGCTACGTTTACACCATCAAACAGGCCTCCTGTGATGAAAACTACATTCTGTTGTCACTTTCATGTAAAAGCAACGTTTCCAGCATTAAACAGGCCTCCCGTGATGAAAAATCCATTCTGTGTTCACTTTAATGTAAAAGCTATGTTTCCAGCATTAAACCGTGCTCTAGTGTTGAAAACTACATTCTGTGCTTACTTTCATGTAAAAGCTACGTTTACACCATCAACCTGGCCTCCTGTGATGAAATCCACATTATATGCTTACTTTCATATAAAAGCTACGTTTACACCATCAAACAGGCCTCCCGTGATGAAAACTACATTCTGTTGTCACTTTCATGTAAAAGCCAGGTTTTGGTCTGTAAACTGACCTCCTTTGATGAAATCCACATTATCTACTTAGTTACATGTAAAATCTATATTTCCAGCATTAAACAGTGCTCTAGTGTTGAAAACTACATTCTGTGCTTAGTTTCATGTAAAAGCAACGTTTACACCATCTAACTGGCTTCCTGTGATGAAATCCACATTATATGCTTACTTTCATGTAAAAGCTACGTTTACACCATCAAACAGGCCTCCTGTGATGAAAACTACATTCTATTGTCACTTTCATGTAAAAGCAACGTTTCCAGCATCAAACAGGCCTGCCGTGATGAAATCCACATTATATGCTTACTTTCATGTAAAAGCTACGTTTACACCATCAAACAGGCCTCCTGTGATGAAAACTACATTCTGTTGTCACTTTCATGTAAAAGCAACGTTTCCAGCATTAAACAGGCCTCCCGTGATGAAAAATCCATTCTGTGTTCACTTTAATGTAAAAGCTATGTTTCCAGCATTAAACCGTGCTCTAGTGTTGAAAACTACATTCTGTGCTTACTTTCATGTAAAAGCTACGTTTACACCATCAACCTGGCCTCCTGTGATGAAATCCACATTATATGCTTACTTTCATATAAAAGCTACGTTTACACCATCAAACAGGCCTCCCGTGATGAAAACTACATTCTGTTGTCACTTTCATGTAAAAGCCAGGTTTTGGTCTGTAAACTGACCTCCTTTGATGAAATCCACATTATCTACTTAGTTACATGTAAAATCTATATTTCCAGCATTAAACAGTGCTCTAGTGTTGAAAACTACATTCTGTGCTTAGTTTCATGTAAAAGCAACGTTTACACCATCTAACTGGCTTCCTGTGATGAAATCCACATTATATGCTTACTTTCATGTAAAAGCTACGTTTACACCATCAAACAGGCCTCCTGTGATGAAAACTACATTCTATTGTCACTTTCATGTAAAAGCAACGTTTCCAGCATCAAACAGGCCTGCCGTGATGAAAACTACATTCTGTTGTCACTTTCATGTAAAAGCAACGTTTCCAGCATTAAACAGGCCTCTCGTGATGAAAACTCCATTCTGTGTTCACTTTAATGTAAAAGCTATGTTTCCAGCATTAAACCGTGCTCTAGTGTTGAAAACTACATTCTGTGCTTACTATCATGTAAAAGCTACGTTTACACCATCAAACAGGCCTCCCGTGATGAAAACTGCATTCTGTTGTCACTTTCATGTAAAAGCCAGGTTTTGGTATGTAAACTGACCTCCTGTGATGAAATCCACATTATCTACTTAGTTACATGTAAAATCTATATTTCCAGCATTAAACAGTGCTCTAGTGTTGAAAATTACATTCTGTGCTTACTTTCATGTAAAAGCTACGTTTACAGCATTAAACAGGCCTCTAGTGCTGAAGACTACATTTTGTGCTTACTTTCATGTAAAGGCAAGGTTTTAAGCATCAAACAGGCTTCTTGTGATGGAAACTACATTCTGTTGTCACTTTCATGTAAAAGCAACGTTTCCAGCATTAAACAGGCCTCCCGTGATGAAAACTACATTCTGTGCTTACTTTCATGTAAAAGCTACGTTTAAACCTTCAAACTGGCCTCCTGTGATGAAATCCACATTATATGCTTACTTTCATGTAAAAGCTACGTTTACACCATCAAACAGGACTCCCGTGATGAAAACTACATTCTGTTGTCACTTTCATGTAATAGCCAGGTTTTGGTCTGTAAACTGACCTCCTGTGATGAAATCCACATTAGATACTTAGTTACATGTAAAATCTATATTTCCAGCATTAAACAGTGCTCTAGTGTTGAAAACTACATTCTGTGCTTACTTTCATGTAAAAGCTACGTTTACAGCATTAAACAGGCCTCTAGTGCTGAAGACTACATTCTGTGCTTACTTTCATGTAATGGCAAGGTTTTCAGCATCAAACAGGCTTCTTGTTATGGAAACTACATTCTGTTGTCACTTTCATGTAAAAGCCAGGTTTTGGGCAATAAACTGGCCTCCCGTGATGAAATCCACATTATCTGCTTAGTTTCATGTAAAAGCAACGTTTACACTATCAAACTGGCTTCCTGTGATGAAATCCACATTATATGCTTACTTTCATGTAAAAGCTACGTTTACACCATCAAACTGGCTTCCTTTGATGAAATCCACATTATATGCTTACTTTCATGTAAAAGCTACGTTTACACCATCAAACAGGCCTCCTGTGATGAAAACTACATTCTATTGTCACTTTCATGTAAAAGCAACGTTTCCAGCATCAAACAGGCCTGCCGTGATGAAAACTACATTCTGTTGTCACTTTCATGTAAAAGCAACGTTTCCAGCATTAAACAGGCCTCTCGTGATGAAAACTCCATTCTGTGTTCACTTTAATGTAAAAGCTATGTTTCCAGCATTAAACCGTGCTCTAGTGTTGAAAACTACATTCTGTGCTTACTATCATGTAAAAGCTACGTTTACACCATCAAACAGGCCTCCCGTGATGAAAACTACATTCTGTTGTCACTTTCATGTAAAAGCCAGGTTTTGGTATGTAAACTGACCTCCTGTGATGAAATCCACATTATCTACTTAGTTACATGTAAAATCTATATTTCCAGCATTAAACAGTGCTCTAGTGTTGAAAATTACATTCTGTGCTTACTTTCATGTAAAAGCTACGTTTACAGCATTAAACAGGCCTCTAGTGCTGAAGACTACATTCTGTGCTTACTTTCATGTAAAGGCAAGGTTTTAAGCATCAAACAGGCTTCTTGTGATGGAAACTACATTCTGTTGTCACTTTCATGTAAAAGCAACGTTTCCAGCATTAAACAGGCCTCCCGTGATGAAAACTACATTCTGTGCTTACTTTCATGTAAAAGCTACGTTTAAACCTTCAAACTGGCCTCCTGTGATGAAATCCACATTATATGCTTACTTTCATGTAAAAGCTACGTTTACACCATCAAACAGGCCTCCTGTGATGAAACCTACATTCTGTTGTCACTTTCTTGTAAAAGACAGGATTTTGGTCTGTAAGCTGACCTCCTGTGATAAAATCCACATTACCTACTTAGTTTCATGTAAAATCTATATTTCCAGCATTAAACAGTGCTCTAGTGTTAAAAACTACATTCTGTGCTTACTTTCATGTAAAGGCAAGGTTTTAAGCATCAAACAGGCTTCTTGTGATAGAAACTACATTCTGTTGTCACTTTCATGTAAAAGCAACGTTTCCAGCATTAAACAGGCCTCCCGTGATGAAAACTGCATTCTGTGTTCACTTTAATGTAAAAGCTATGTTTCCAGCATTAAACCGTGCTCTAGTGTTGAAAACTACATTCTGTGCTTACTTTCATGTAAAGGCAAGGTTTTAAGCATCAAAGAGGCTTCTTGTGATAGAAACTACATTCTGTTGTCACTTTCATGTAAAAGCAACGTTTCCAGCATTAAACAGGCCTCCCGTGATGAAATCCACATTATATGCTTACTTTCATGTAAAAGCTACGTTTACACCATCAAACAGGACTCCCGTGATGAAAACTACATTCTGTTGTCAATTTCATGTAATAGCCAGGTTTTGGTCTGTAAACTGACCTCCTGTGATGAAATCCGCATTAGATACTTAGTTACATGTAAAATCTATATTTCCAGCATTAAACAGTGCTCTAGTGTTGAAAACTACATTCTGTGCTTACTTTCATGTAAAAGCTACGTTTACAGCATTAAACAGGCCTCTAGTGCTGAAGACTACATTCTGTGCTTACTTTCATGTAAAGGCAAGGTTTTCAGCATCAAACAGGCTTCTTGTGATGGAAACTACATTCTGTTGTCACTTTCATGTAAAAGCCAGGTTTTGGGCAATAAACTGGCCTCCCGTGATGAAATCCACATTATCTGCTTAGTTTCATGTAAAAGCAACGTTTACACCATCAAACAGGCCTCCTGTGATGAAAACTACATTCTGTTGTCACTTTCTTGTAAAAGACAGGATTTTGGTCTGTAAGCTGACCTCCTGTGATAAAATCCACATTACCTACTTAGTTTCATGTAAAATCTATATTTCCAGCATTAAACAGTGCTCTAGTGTTAAAAACTACATTCTGTGCTTACTTTCATGTAAAGGCAAGGTTTTAAGCATCAAATAGGCTTCTTGTGATAGAAACTACATTCTGTTGTCACTTTCATGTAAAAGCAACGTTTCCAGCATTAAACAGGCCTCCCGTGATGAAAACTCCATTCTGTGTTCACTTTAATGTAAAAGCCATGTTTCCAGCATTAAACCATGCTCTAGTGTTGAAAACTACATTCTGTGCTTACTTTCATGTAAAAGCTACGTTTACACCATCAATCTGGCCTCCTGTGATGAAATCCACATTATATGCTTACTTTCATGTAAAAGCTACGTTTACATCATCAAACAGGCCTCCCGTGATGAAAACTACATTCTGTTGTCACTTTCATGTAAAAGCCAGGTTTTGGGCAATAAACTGGCCTCCCGTGATGAAATCCACATTATCTGCTTAGTTTCATGTAAAAGCAACATTTACACCATCAAACTGGCTTCCTATGATGAAATCCACATTATATGCTTACTTTCATGTAAAAGCTACGTTTACACCATCAAACAGGCCTCCTGTGATGAAAACTACATTCTGTTGTCACTTTCTTGTAAAAGACAGGATTTTGGTCTGTAAGCTGACCTCCTGTGATAAAATCCACATTACCTACTTAGTTTCATGTAAAATCTATATTTCCAGCATTAAACAGTGCTCTAGTGCTGAAGACTACATTCTGTGCTTACTTTCATGTAAAGGCAAGGTTTTCAGCATCAAACAGGCTTCTTGTGATGGAAACTACATTCTGTTGTCACTTTCATGTAAAAGCCAGGTTTTGGGCAATAAACTGGCCTCCCGTCATGAAATCCACATTATCTGCTTAGTTTCATGTAAAAGCAACGTTTACACCATCAAACTGGCTTCCTGTGATGAAATCCACATTATATGCTTACTTTCATGTAAAAGCTACGTTTACACCATCAAACAGGCCTCCTGTGATGAAAACTACATTCTGTTGTCACTTTCATGTAAAAGCAACGTTTCCAGCATGAAACAGGCCTCCCGTGATGAAAAATCCATTCTGTGTTCACTTTAATGTAAAAGCTATGTTTCCAGCATTAAACCGTGCTCTAGTGTTGAAAACTACATTCTGTGCTTACTTTCATGTAAAAGCTACGTTTACACCATCAACCTGGCCTCCTGTGATGAAATCCACATTATATGCTTACTTTCATGTAAAAGCTACGTTTACACCATCAAACAGGCCTCCCGTGATGAAAACTACATTCTGTTGTCACTTTCATGTAAAATCCAGGTTTTGGTCTGTAAACTGACCTCCTGTGATGAAATCCACATTAGAAACTTAGTTACATGTAAAATCTATATTTCCAGCATTAAACAGTGCTCTAGTGTTGAAAACTACATTCTGTGCTTACTTTCATGTAAAAGCTACGTTTACAGCATTAAACAGGCCTCTAGTGCTGAAGACTACATTCTGTGCTTACTTTCATGTAAAGGCAAGGTTTTCAGCATCAAACAGGCTTCTTGTGATGGAAACTACATTCTGTAGTCCCTTTCATGTAAAAGCAACGTTTCCAGCATTAAACAGGCCTCCCGTGATGAAAACTACATTCTGTGCTTACTTTCATGTAAAAGCTACGTTTACACCATCAAACTGGCCTCCTGTGATGAAATCAACATTATATGCTTACTTTCATGTAAAAGCTACGTTTACACCATCAAACAGGACTCCCGTGATGAAAACTACATTCTGTTGTCACTTTCATGTAATAGCCAGGTTTTGGTCTGTAAACTGACCTCCTGTGATGAAATCCGCATTAGATACTTAGTTACATGTAAAATCTATATTTCCAGCATTAAACAGTGCTCTAGTGTTGAAAACTACATTCTGTGCTTACTTTCATGTAAAAGCTACGTTTACAGCATTAAACAGGCCCTCTAGTGCTGAAGACTCACATTCTGTGCTTACTTTCATGTAAAGGCAAGGTTTTCAGCATCAAACAGGCTTCTTGTGATGGAAACTACATTCTGTTGTCACTTTCATGTAAAAGCCAGGTTTTGGGCAATAAACTGGCCTCCCGTCATGAAATCCACATTATCCATGCTTAGTTTCATGTAAAAGCAACGTTTACACCATCAAACTGGCTTCCTGTGATGAAATCCACATTATATGCTTACTTTTATGTTAAAGCTACGTTTACACCATCAAACAGGCCTCCTGTGATGAAAACTACATTCTATTGTCACTTTCATGTAAAAGCAACGTTTCCAGCATCAAACAGGCCTGCCGTGATGAAAACTACATTCTGTTGTCACTTTCATGTAAAAGCAACGTTTCCAGCATTAAACAGGCCTCTCGTGATGAAAACTCCATTCTGTGTTCACTTTAATGTAAAAGCTATGTTTCCAGCATTAAACCGTGCTCTAGTGTTGAAAACTACATTCTGTGCTTACTTTCATGTAAAAGCTACGTTTAAACCTTCAAACTGGCCTCCTGTGATGAAATCCACATTATATGCTTACTTTCATGTAAAAGCAACGTTTCCAGCATTAAACAGGCCTCCCGTGATGAAAACTGCATTCTGTGTTCACTTTAATGTAAAAGCTATGTTTCCAGCATTAAACCGTGCTCTAGTGTTGAAAACTACATTCTGTGCTTACTTTCATGTAAAGGCAAGGTTTTAAGCATCAAAGAGGCTTCTTGTGATAGAAACTACATTCTGTTGTCACTTTCATGTAAAAGCAACGTTTCCAGCATTAAACAGGCCTCCCGTGATGAAAAATCCATTCTGTGTTCACTTTAATGTAAAAGCTATGTTTCCAGCATTAAACCGTGCTCTAGTGTTGAAAACTACATTCTGTGCTTACTTTCATGTAAAAGCTACGTTTACACCATCAACCTGGCCTCCTGTGATGAAATCCACATTATATGCTTACTTTCATATAAAAGCTACGTTTACACCATCAAACAGGCCTCCCGTGATGAAAACTACATTCTGTTGTCACTTTCATGTAAAAGCCAGGTTTTGGTCTGTAAACTGACCTCCTGTGATGAAATCCACATTATCTACTTAGTTACATGTAAAATCTATATTTCCAGCATTAAACAGTGCTCTAGTGTTGAAAACTACATTCTGTGCTTAGTTTCATGTAAAAGCAACGTTTACACCATCTAACTGGCTTCCTGTGATGAAATCCACATTATATGCTTACTTTCATGTAAAAGCTACGTTTACACCATCAAACTGGCTTCCTTTGATGAAATCCACATTATATGCTTACTTTCATGTAAAAGCTACGTTTACACCATCAAACCAGGCCTCCTGTGATGAAAACTACATTCTATTGTCACTTTCATGTAAAAGCAACGTTTCCAGCATCAAACAGGCCTGCCGTGATGAAAACTACATTCTGTTGTCACTTTCATGTAAAAGCAACGTTTCCAGCATTAAACAGGCCTCTCGTGATGAAAACTCCATTCTGTGTTCACTTTAATGTAAAAGCTATGTTTCCAGCATTAAACCGTGCTCTAGTGTTGAAAACTACATTATATGCTTACTTTCATGTAAAAGCTACGTTTACACCATCAAACAGGCCTCCCGTGATGAAAACTACATTCTGTTGTCACTTTCATGTAAAAGCCAGGTTTTGGTCTGTAAACTGACCTCCTGTGATGAAATCCACATTATCTACTTAGTTACATGTAAAATCTATATTTCCAGCATTAAACAGTGCTCTAGTGTTGAAAATTACATTCTGTGCTTACTTTCATGTAAAAGCTACGTTTACAGCATTAAACAGGCCTCTAGTGCTGAAGACTACATTCTGTGCTTACTTTCATGTAAAGGCAAGGTTTTCAGCATCAAACAGGCTTCTTGTGATGGAAACTACATTCTGTTGTCACTTTCATGTAAAAGCCAGGTTTTGGGCAATAAACTGGCCTCCCGTGATGAAATCCACATTATCTGCTTAGTTTCATGTAAAAGCAACGTTTCCTCGGCCCTGGTGACTTTGTTGCCTTTGTAAGCAGGATTTTGGTGTGCTGCCTGGATAACCTCTCTTTATGTAAATTATTTTCCAGCATAACAGTGCTCTAGTGTTAAAAACTACATTCTGTGCTTACTTTCATGTAAAGGCAAGGTTTTAAGCATCAAATAGGCCTCTTGTGATAAAAACTACATTCTGTTGTCACTTTCTTGTAAAAGAAACGTTTTGGGCTTTAAGCTGGCCTCCTGTGATAAAAACCCCATTACCTACTTAGTTTAATGTAAAAGCTATGTTTCCAGCATTAAACAATGCTCTAGTGTTGAAAACTACATTCTGTGCTTACTTTCATGTAAAAGGCTAGGTTTTAAGCATCAAACAGGCCTCTTGTGATAGAAACCACATTATGTGGTTACTTTCATGTAAAAGCTACGTTTACAGCATTAAACAGGCCTCCCGTGATGAAAACTACATTCTGTTGTCACTTTAATGTAAAAGCCATGTTTTCAGCAATAAACTATGCCTCCAGTGATGAAAACTACATTCTCTGCTTAGTTTCATGTAAAAGCAACGTTTACACCATCAAACTGGCCTCCTGTGATAGAAATCCACATTATATGCTTACTTTCATGTAAAAGCTACGTTTACACCATCAAACAGGCCTCCTGTGATGAAAACTAATTCTGTTGTATTTAAAAGAAAGGAAGGTGTAAGTAAGCCTGGTGAAAAAAACAATACCACTGTGATGTAAAAAAAAATAATCCCATAAAAAGTGTGTGAAACATTCTGTTGTCACTTTCATGTAAAAGCAACGTTTTCCAGCATTAAACCATGCCCTCCCGTGATGAAAACTACATTCTGTGCTTAGTTTCATGTAAAAGCTACGTTTACACCATCAAACTGGCCTCCTGTGATGAAATCCACATTATATGCTTACTTTCATGTAAAAACTACGTTTACACCATCAAACAGGCCTCCTGTGATGAAAACTACATTCTGTTGTCACTTTCATGTAAAAGCCAGGTTTTGGTCTGTAAACTGACCTCCTATGATGAAATCCACATTAGAAACTTAGTTACATGTAAAATCTATATTTCCAGCATTAAACAGTGCTCTAGTGTTGAAAACTACATTCTGTGCTTACTTTCATGTAAAAGCTACGTTTACAGCATTAAACAGGCCTCTAGTGCTGAAGACTACATTCTGTGCTTACTTTCATGTAAAGGCAAGGTTTTCAGCATCAAACAGGCTTCTTGTGATGGAAACTACATTCTGTTGTCACTTTCATGTAAAAGCAACGTTTACAGCATTAAACTGGCCTCCTGTGATGAAATCCACATTATATGCTTACTTTCATGTAAAAGCTACGTTTACACCATCAAACAGGCCTCCTGTGATGAAATCCACATTATATAGTCACTTTCATGTAAAAGAAGCGATGTTAACATTAAAAAGGAGGCCCGTGTGAAGAAAACAATATTGTCGCTATAATGAAGAAGAAGTAATGTTAGCAGTAAACAATGGCTAGTGGTGAAGAAAACAGTATTGGTGACTACATAAGGGAAAGGTATAATCAAAATAGGCTGCGGAGGAAGAAAAATACTTTGTGCTTCATAAGAAAGGGAGGATCAAAACAGGGGCCGTAGGAAAGCAATAATTGTCATAAAATCTACGTTTACACCATCAAACAGGACTCCCGTGATGAAAACTACATTCTGTTGTCACTTTCATGTAATAGCCAGGTTTTGGTCTGTAAACTGACCTCCTGTGATGAAATCCGCATTAGATACTTAGTTACATGTAAAATCTATATTTCCAGCATTAAACAGTGCTCTAGTGTTGAAAACTACATTCTGTGCTTACTTTCATGTAAAAGCTACGTTTACAGCATTAAACAGGCCTCTAGTGCTGAAGACTACATTCTGTGCTTACTTTCATGTAAAGGCAAGGTTTTCAGCATCAAACAGGCTTCTTGTGATGGAAACTACATTCTGTTGTCACTTTCATGTAAAAGCCAGGTTTTGGGCAATAAACTGGCCTCCCGTGATGAAATCCACATTATATGCTTACTTTCATGTAAAAGCTACGTTTACATCATCAAACGGCCTCCGTGATGAAAACTACATTCTGTTGTAACTTTCATGTAAAAGCAAAGGTAGCATAATAGGCCTGGGAGAAAAAATTATTGATTATTATAAAATAGAAGTGATTTTTGCATAAAGTGGTGCGTATGGAAACTTTGTTTACTTAACGTTTACACCATCAACCTGGCCTCCTGTGATGAAATCCACATTATATGCTTACTTTCATATAAAAGCTACGTTTACACCATCAAACAGGCCTCCCGTGATGAAAACTACATTCTGTTGTCACTTTCATGTAAAAGCCAGGTTTTTAGCTTTAAACTGACCTCCTGTGATGAAAACTCCATTATCTGCTTAGTTACATGTAAAAGCTATATTTCCAGCATTAAACAGTGCTCTAGTGTTGAAAACTACATTCTGTGCTTAGTTTCATGTAAAAGCAACGTTTACACCATCTAACTGGCTTCCTGTGATGAAATCCACATTATATGCTTACTTTCATGTAAAAGCTACGTTTACACCATCAAACTGGCTTCCTTTGATGAAATCCACATTATATGCTTACTTTCATGTAAAAGCTACGTTTACACCATCAAACAGGCCTCCTGTGATGAAAACTACATTCTATTGTCACTTTTATAAAAAGGAAGGTTTCCAAATCCAAAAGGCTCCGGCGGGGAGGAAACTACATTCTGTTGTCACTTTCATGTAAAAGCAACGTTTCCAGCATTAAACAGGCCTCTCGTGATGAAAACTCCATTCTGTGTTCACTTTAATGTAAAAGCTATGTTTCCAGCATTAAACAGTGCTCTAGTGTTGAAAACTACATTCTGTGCTTACTATCATGTAAAAGCTACGTTTACACCATCAAACAGGCCTCCCGTGATGAAAACTGCATTCTGTTGTCACTTTCATGTAAAAGCCAGGTTTTGGTATGTAAACTGACCTCCTGTGATGAAATCCACATTATCTACTTAGTTACATGTAAAATCTATATTTCCAGCATTAAACAGTGCTCTAGTGTTGAAAATTACATTCTGTGCTTACTTTCATGTAAAAGCTACGTTTACAGCATTAAACAGGCCTCTAGTGCTGAAGACTACATTTTGTGCTTACTTTCATGTAAAGGCAAGGTTTTAAGCATCAAACAGGCTTCTTGTGATGGAAACTACATTCTGTTGTCACTTTCATGTAAAAGCAACGTTTCCAGCATTAAACAGGCCTCCCGTGATGAAAACTACATTCTGTGCTTACTTTCATGTAAAAGCTACGTTTAAACCTTCAAACTGGCCTCCTGTGATGAAATCCACATTATATGCTTACTTTCATGTAAAAGCTACGTTTACACCATCAAACAGGACTCCCGTGATGAAAACTACATTCTGTTGTCACTTTCATGTAATAGCCAGGTTTTGGTCTGTAAACTGACCTCCTGTGATGAAATCCACATTAGATACTTAGTTACATGTAAAATCTATATTTCCAGCATTAAACAGTGCTCTAGTGTTGAAAACTACATTCTGTGCTTACTTTCATGTAAAAGCTACGTTTACAGCATTAAACAGGCCTCTAGTGCTGAAGACTACATTCTGTGCTTACTTTCATGTAATGGCAAGGTTTTCAGCATCAAACAGGCTTCTTGTTATGGAAACTACATTCTGTTGTCACTTTCATGTAAAAGCCAGGTTTTGGGCAATAAACTGGCCTCCCGTGATGAAATCCACATTATCTGCTTAGTTTCATGTAAAAGCAACTTTGATTTACACCATCAAACTGGCTTCCTGTGATGAAATCCACATTATATGCTTACTTTCATGTAAAAGCTACGTTTACCCTCACTGAGCCTGGACCTCGTAAACTATACACCATCAAACTGGCTTCCTTTGATGAAAACTCCATTAAAAAAAAAAAAGGGAAAAAAAGAATGAAAAAAGAAGAGAAAAAGGTGGGAGAAAACTAATTGGACTATGAAAAGAAGCAGATTAAAAGGCTCTGGAGAAAATCATTGGTACTTAATGAAAAGATGCAGATTAAACGGCTAGGGAAACTATTGCATATGAAAAGAAGCAGAAAAAGGTGGGATGAAAACTAATTCTGTGCACTTATGAAAAGAAGTCAGATTAAAAGGCTCTGGATGAAAACTCCATTCTGGTCACCTTAATGAAAAGCTATGTTCCAGATTAAACCGGCTCTAGGGCACATTCTGTGCTTACTATCATGTAAAGCTGTTCCATCAAAAGGCCTCCTGGATGAAAACTACATTCTATTGTCACTTTATGTAAAAGCAAGTTTCCAGATCAAACAGGCCTGCGTGATAGAAACTACATTCTGTTGTCACTTTATGTAAAAGCAAGTTTTAGCATTAAACAGGCCTCTCGTGATGAAAACTCCATTCTGTGTTCCTTTAATGTAAAAGCTATGTTTCAGCATTAAACCGTGCTCTAGTGTTGAAAACTACATTCTGTGCTTACTATATGAAAAAAGCTACGTTTACACCATCAAACAGGCCTCCCGTGATGAAAACTACATTCTGTTGTCACTTTCATGTAAAAGCCAGGTTTTGGTATGTAAACTGACCTCCTGTGATGAAATCCACATTATCTACTTAGTTACATGTAAAATCTATATTTCCAGCATTAAACAGTGCTCTAGTGTTGAAAATTACATTCTGTGCTTACTTTCATGTAAAAGCTACGTTTACAGCATTAAACAGGCCTCTAGTGCTGAAGACTACATTCTGTGCTTACTTTCATGTAAAGGCAAGGTTTTAAGCATCAAACAGGCTTCTTGTGATGGAAACTACATTCTGTTGTCACTTTCATGTAAAAGCAACGTTTCCAGCATTAAACAGGCCTCCCGTGATGAAAACTACATTCTGTGCTTACTTTCATGTAAAAGCTACGTTTAAACCTTCAAACTGGCCTCCTGTGATGAAATCCACATTATATGCTTACTTTCATGTAAAAGCTACGTTTACACCATCAAACAGGCCTCCTGTGATGAAACCTACATTCTGTTGTCACTTTCTTGTAAAAGACAGGAT